>CM060928.1:670266099-675266099 GCA_030765085.1 Allium cepa | reverse complement strand
TAATCTTGTTGCATCCTTCCTGTTTCGACCATTTTCGAGTTGTGAGGTCCGACGAGGTCACGTCAACAAAGCTACGCTTTACACAAAAGCCATGCTTCGACCAACACATGATCAACAGCACTTCGTATGCCACATTACCAAATTGGAAATGTATCACTAGTAACCATCAACTACATAACCTCTAAGCTCGTACGTCTCAGAGAAGGGTGTTAAGCTAAGAGAATAAATTCTTCGCCACCAAACAGAAATGTATTTGATAGAAACCAGCTTTACATCTCGAAGTGTAATGTTGGACACACATCCATACAAGTCTGTTCTAGGTTTGAACAGAACCGAAGGCACTTCACAAAGATGCCCTTGCAAATCCGGATAATCCGTAATCACGTCTGGACTCCCCATCTCAAAGGGTGATCAAATCTCCATCCCGGGGCCATTCGGTGTAGAGACATTTGATGAGTTATTCTTTCGCTTTCGAAAATATCTAGTCTTCAAATGCAATCCATAATGTCGTATCACTATTCGGAATGGTTTATATGACGTAAAGTCCTCTCCCGGTTAAATCGAATAGTGAGCGCTTAATTTTAAAAAGCATATGGATATAGTGGGATCTTAGTTAAGTCACAACTTATTACCCAAAACCTTTCTTTTGAATGGTTTACAAAATTTCCACTTTTAATCTTTTAAACAAAAAGATTCACTTTACAAAGTTCACCAATCTTTCACAAAGATTCATTTATAGCTTTCAAAACTATTTTAATTCCAAATCTTTTGTACAAAAGATACACCTATAAGATCCTCTTCAATTTGAAAACAAAGTCCACCAATCTTTAATAAAGATTCATTTATAGCTTTCAAAACTATTTCAATTCCAAATCTTTTATACAAAAGATACACCTTTAAGATCCTCTTATTTTGGAAACAAAGTTCACTAATCTTTAGCAAAGATTCATTTATAATTTTCAAAACTATTTCAATTCCAAATCTTTTATACAAAAGATACACCTTTAAGATCCTCTTATTTTGGAAACAAAGTTCACTAATCTTTAGCAAAGATTCATTTATAGCTTTCAAAACTATTTCAATTCCAAATCTATTATACAAAAGATGCACCTTTAAGATCCTCTTACTTTGGGAACAAAGTCCACTAATCTTTAGCAAAGATTCATTTATAGCTTTCAAAACTATTTTGATTTCAAACTTGAAATCCTTTCAACACATATTGGAAATCCTTTCTTTATACGAAAGCTATTATTATTTCAAAACAAAGGGTTTTCGTTTCGGAAAAATCCAATCAAATATGCACAAGTTATATCCTTTAAAGTATAAACTTGGGTTAAATTCAATTTCCCAAAATAATACTTTTTAAAATACTTTAAAGATGGTTTTAAAATTCATATATATATATATATTATATAATTTGCATAAACCTTTTAAACCAAATTTCCAAAACAATTTCAAAACTTAAACAAGATATAATATATTCAAATTAAATTTAGATTTCAAAACTTCCCAATTACATTTCAAAACCATTTTGGATTCAAAGTTTAAACAAAATAATATTTAAATTCAAAATACCTGGACTTAACCAATCTCCTCATGATATCCATATTTGTGTGTGTATAGTGTAGTCCAGGGGTTTTACACAATAGTGCAACAACATCAATCATCACAATCCAAACACATCAATATCGATAAGCAGTATAATCCTATAACGCTTATCTTTTTTCACAGATTCACAGATAAATAATATAAATTCATCACAGATAAATAAATTACATCCATCATAGTTCAAATCAAAATAATTCATATCACAAAGCATCATACATCAGGGATATCAAACAATTCAACATTCAATAGAATCCAAACATCCATAAGTAAGATCAGTTAATCATTTGATTAATTTAAATCAGATTAATTACTTATGAATAAATTACTAATCTTGGTTAATTAATATTAATTAATAATAAACCATTTAATTAATTATTCTTTAATCATTTATTAATTAACCTTAATTAATAAATTAATTAATCCTTTAATTATTAATTAATCCTTTAATTATTAATTAATTAACCTTTAATCATTAAATAATCATCCTTTAATTATTTAATTATCCTTTACATAATTAATTACATTAATAATTAACCATTAATTAATTACCATTTAATTAATTATCCTTAATTAATTATAATAAGTGATTACTCCTAATCACTTATATTAATAAATCTCAAATTAATTTTAATCTCTTGATTAATCAACTTTAAATCAGTAATTAATTACTTTTAATTAAGTAATTATCTTTTAGTAACTAATTACCTTTAATTACTTACATTAATTAATCTTAATTTATCAATTATCCTTTAATTAATTACACAAAGTAATTGTGACGCCCCACCTCTATACCCACGCTAGCCAAGAACACTACCGTGAATGCTGTCAACTAGCACGGAGATTAAGGCTGTTGAGGAGCGACCATCCGTATAATTGCTTTGTGCGAGTACCGATATACCGGATAAAAATATATCTTTTCATCTCAAGAGGAAATCCGACATACCGACACAGACTCAAAGCTACTACACAGTGGCTATAAAGGTCTTCGGAAACAAATATAGAAATAAACATAACATAAATCAGTCACAGATAATTCATATCACAAAGGCGGAAATAGATATGAATATTACACGTAAAAGTGTATATCAGAGTAGTGGTCAAAAGATCCACGATAATACAAAAGAATAGCAACACGTGCTATACAAAGGAATACAACTATGAGTCTATATCTCAAGTGTATACAACAAAATAAACTACAAATCTAAGTAGTTTGCCAAAAGTCAGAGTAATGATCCTGGATGAGAAGTCAAGCAGAAGCACCTGTAACATCTCGGTCTGACCCGAGTATTATTTAAGAAGAAAATAATAAACGGATCAGTCTAGCTATAAATATCAGAAGAAATGATATAGAATAGGAGATATGACATAAACATATAATAATCACAATGCCAAGCTGTGATTAATAAGTAATTGAAAATCAACAAGAGATTAATCAATATCACAATAATCTACTCAAGATGAAAAGGAATGTCATACTCCTGATTTCATTCACCAAGCCACAATAAATGACATATATATATCCATGCCAATCGTAAAAGTTGGTGAAACACAAATTCTAGAAATCAACACACGAAATCCAGAAATCACAATAAAAAGGATGGCCAAGACATTGATGTAGTACAAACGGTACATCCAATGAATCCAAAAGCCAAAACATCGATGTAGTACAAACGGTACATCCAATGAATCGAAACACATTAGAAAGTACATGGGTCGCTAGCCCATGAATAAATGAGACGAAGCTCAATTTAATGAGGTACGGTCCTCCACATAGACAAAGAGACATCGCACATTGCTAGTCTAAACCATAAAATGATCATCATTGATCATCAAGAAGTGTCAATTACAATAAGCTAGTAAATATATGAGCTTAGCTTCATGTCCCATAACCACTAGCTTAACTTAAATATTTACGAACAAATTGTAGATCTCCACTAGAAAATTGTCACAAGAGATTCAATCGAACAAGTCCAAGAATTAACCAACGAAGTAAACGCAAGCGTTTCATACCACTTGTTTTACTAAGTCGTTTAATTAGATTTCTCATACGAGTGAGGTAAAGGTTTGTATATACTAATAGATTAGAAAACTGTTTTATAAACGAATTTGGTATTAAAGTAGAGTTGAAATCATTTGAAAAAAGAGTTTTGATATTTACTACTAGTATAGAAAACCTTTATATTTTTAAAGTGACAAATCACAAAGAAGATTGTAAGAACAACCAATTACTAAATTCACATTCGAAGACTGAATAAAATCCAAAGAAATCGATACCAAATCCATAGAAATGGATATTTCCAAAAAGATCCATGAAAAGAAGTCATCAAAGTCGACAATAAGTGATAACGATTAATAGGATCGCTAAAATCGATAAACAATGGAAATTCACACAAAACAGCCTGAATAGGCAAAAATAAACATCTCCAGACGTCTGATTTGGAATCCAGACGTCTGGATTTGTTCTCTGGAAATAACCCAGAGAACACTCAGACGTCTGAAACCTCAAGTCAGACGTCTGAGACCTATCCAGACGTCTGGTTTGATGGTTCAGACGTCTGAAAATAGTCTCTGGCTTTTTTTTTTATAATATGCATGCATACATTTTTACTTTCCAGGTCCAAACCAGACGTGTGGACTTGGTCACCAGACGTCTGGTCACCTGGTCTAGGCAACAATTTGCGTAGGCCAAAGTGGCCAAAACGTATCGGGAGCGATCGGACGAGCAACGACGACTAAGGATTTATGCCTAGCGACAACCCGGTCTTATAGGCTCTCCGAAACACCTCTTAAAGCATGATCAAACATCAAAGTTATGATTCTTAAAGATTTGACTATAAAACACCAAAAATTGGAATATTCACACAAGCAATCCAAATCAAAATCAAATGCACATGAATAATTGTTAGGAATTCATACCTAACAATCAAAGATAATTATAAGCATAGATGTGAGATTAAAAATCTCACCTTTGAACTAAATTTATTAAGATGATGCTATGAAGCAATGGCAAGAACAAGCACTCTTCAATTCCAACTCAACAAGCTTGAATCTATGCTTAAAAGAGAAACATTCCCTAAATTAGGTTTAGGAAATTTCTGAAATTGAATGGAGAAAGAGTTGGAGAAGATGAAGGAGATGCTTACCAAGGGGTTCTCTTTGATTTTGGAGCAAGAACTTGAGCTAGCAAGAGGAACTAGGGCTTGGAGTTTCTAATTCCCTTTCCTCTCCACCATTTTCAGTTGGAGCTTGAGTTTGAGGAGTTGGAATGAAGTAATGAAGAGGAGAGGGGGATTGGGACTGAGTTAGTAAGTGGTTAATTGGCCCAGCCCAAACCAAAGCCCTAAATGAAAAAGTGGTAAAAATCAACTTTCTTCAAACATATCGAAACTTATACTCAAAAAGGTCGCAAACGGCATTTTGAACTCAATGGAGGTGGTCTCGAGTCCCAATTCTACAGTTTGCAAAAAGTAGGTTTTCGGACTAAAATCCGACGAATGATAAAATATTTAAATATAAAATCGATAAATATGCGGGTTGTTACAGACTCCCCTCCTTAAAGAAATTGCGTCCTCGCAATAATTAAGAAGGAAATATAAGAAGTAACAACCATAGAAGCATATTAACACAAAAGAAAATTTGAATCAAGAAGTTCACCATAAAGAGCACGAAGGAGTAAATCCGAAAGTTTTCATTCGATGAATTCTCAAGATTTCACATGAGCAATCCTTAGGATTTGAGAACCATTGAACCTCTATCAAAAAGAATATCTTTATATCGAAGGCGCTCAACCTCCGAAGCAATGATGCGAATAGAATGGTGCTCAAAAGTCAAATTTGGTGAAACTTCAATCTCCACAATATCACCGGGCTCAAGAATGAAAACCGGAATCCCTAAGGCATTTCCGTAGGTAAAAGACGTGGGGAACGTCAAGGATAGCAGAAAATTGAGCCGGTGCAACGGCGTAGTACAAAAACGGTACGCCCGAGGGACTAGAAACTCGAATAATTTGGAACACCGACGTAGTACAAAGGCGGTACGTCCAATGAATCAAAAAGCGAAGACATTGATATAGTACAAAACGGTACATCCAATGAATCAAATTGCAAAGTCATTGATGTAGTACAAACGGTACATCCAATGAATCAAATAGCAAAGTCATTGATGTAGTGCAAACGGTACATCCAATGAATCAAAGACACTGATGTAGTACAAACGGTACATCCAATGAATCAAAGAGCAAAGTCATTGATGTAGTACAAACGGTACATCCGATGAATCAAAAGCAAAGACATCGATGTAGTACAAACGGTACATCCGATGAATCAAAAGCAAAGACATCGATGTAGTACAAACGGTACATCCGATGAATCAAAAGCAAAGACATCGATGTAGTACAAACGGTACATCCGATGAATCAAGCAAAGACATCGATGTAGTACAAACGGTACATTCGATGAATCAAAAGCAAAGACATCGATGTAGTACAAACGGTACATCCGATGAATCAAAAGCAAAGACATCGATGTAGTACAAACGGTACATCCGATGAATCAAAAGCAAAGACATCGATGTAGTACAAACGGTACATCCGATGAATCCAAGACACTGATGTAGTACAAACGGTACATCCAATGAATCAAATAACAAAGACATTGATGTAGTACAAACGGTACATCCAATGAATCCAAAAAGAAAAGACATTGATGTAGTACAAATGGTACATCCAATGAATCCAAAAAGAAAAGACATTGATGTAGTACAAACGGTACATCCAATGAATCAAAACCCAAATAATTCGGAACACTGACGCAGTACAAAAACGGTACGTCCAATGAACCGAAGCCCGAATGATTTTCGGAACACCGACGTAGTACAAAAACGGTACGTCCAATGAACCGAACACAATAAAAGAACATCGGATGCAAGTTCATAAAAGAAATGAGATGAAACTCAATAAAACGAAGTACATCAAAACGCCCGATGAACATGATAAAAAGATAATTTCATTTAGTCATCAACAAAGAAACAACCTCTTGTTGCTTACGACTAAACGCATTGGCAACACGATTTCCCCTTCGGGAATAAAAAGAATATCAAGATCATAAGAAGCTAGGAACTCGAGTCAACATGCAGTTCCTTAAGAGAACATAAATATTCCAAAGATTTATGATCGAGGTAGAGAACAAATTTCTCATCCAAATATGATGATGCCAAATTCCAAAAGCAAAAACAATAGCCGAGAGCACTAGATCATAAGTGGCATATCTAGTCTCGATAAGCTATAATGATTTAGAAGTACAAGTGATAGCACGTTCTCTATGGCAAGAGAATGGCATCCAAACCAATACGACTAGTATCGGTACAAATAGCAAAGTCTTGGTTCCCCTTTAGGAATCACAAGAAAGAATAAGAGTATCGAAAAGAAAGAACTTCTTTTAAATAATTCTCTTCCCCGAAAAGTTAAAACTTTCAAAATTACATTTTTACTTTTATGTAATAATCTTTCTACAAAAATTTACATTTTTACAAGTCAATATATCGTGTCTGATTGTCACATCAAAGCGTTTAGGAAATTCCTATCGATAACGTTGATCAAGCGCATCGACCAAAATTCTTAAAGCACTCAACGGGCAATACAATCACAAAATCATCTTTTATAGGATAAATAAATCTCTTAAAAAGTTTTAAGAATATTCTTTGTTCGTTTCAAGAACAAAAATCCAGTTTTACTTATAAATAAATCTTATGAAAAAGATTTGCAAAATTTTAAATTACTATTTTCATCCAAAATCAATAAATACAAGAATGGTCTCATCGAAATATTCATAGAATATTCGATTTATAAAATGGATGAAATGAGCTGGACAAATTGAATGACAAAATAAGTCATTCATAAGAATCGTAACGAGTGCGGAATGCGGTAAGTGGAATGCTAACTTCCGCAACTCGTTGCAAACGAAAACCGGTGGTAAAGTCAAACTGAAAAGACCTTAACACCACACAAAAGATTTCTTAGGTGATAATCCTAAGACAAACTCAAAAATACCGGAAAATTTCTCAAACTACATGAATGAGAGAAATAACGCTTTCCTTATAAGTGGGCTTAAGGAATAAAATGATGCCATCAAGTTGGAATCAAAATCATAAAGGAAAAATAGAAATCTGCTTAACAGATTGAAAATGTCGAAGATGAATAGTCCACACGGAAAATAGGATATGGGCCTCACAATGGTTAAGCCGATCCTTTCAAAAAAAATCAATTCCGAAGCCTAAGTAAATATCGGCTCGTAAAGAAAAATCTCATAAAACAATTTCGACATTAATAAAAGAAAATTGAGTGTTGCGGATCTACCATCCGGATTCACAATCCTCAAAGAAGTCATCAAGCCCAAAATATTCAAAGAAAAAGAATTAACAAGTCCTTTTGATATAAAATAATGAGATGGACTCATATCAACAAGAACTTGAAAAGAATATTCACGAGACAAATAAAACCAAGAATTGAAGGAGAAATACCTTGATCAAGAGAAGAGTTTCTAGGGGCTTGCACAATATTTAGCTTTCTCATGTCCTTGTTCAAAAGTTTGGGACATGCAGATAAAAGATGACCCGGTTTCTTGCAATAGCGACAAGAATGTGGTTTTGGACACATATTCGCATAGTGTTCCTTAGAATTACAATTGTAGCATCCTCCACGATTAGGGATTGGAGTCTTTGCTACAAAAGTAGTTTGCTTCACTCTCTTATTGGGATTAAGGCTCTTGAACTCAATATGCCTCTTCTTGGAAGTCCCAATATCACAAGCACTTCCTTTACCAACCTCTCCATGAAGAAGAGTAATATCCACAAGCTGATTGAAAGAAACTTCAAGTTTCAAAGGTAGAACCATTTCGGGGTTCTTACTCAAAGCATAGATAAACTCTTGATTCTTTACAAGATCCAAAAGTTGTCGAGCAGACATGAATACTCCATCCAGGGGAGTAGCACTAGATTGACCGGCGCTGGGACGGCCTGGTCTAACCATTTCTCTTCTTTAAGAAAGAAAGAAGGAGAAAAGTTATTCTCAAAATAAATATCAAGCAATCTTGATAGATAAAACAAGGAATCATAAAAGAAAATAGGATAGGACGGTACGAAGACCCGAATAAAATCCTAAAGCACTACTCCTAAGATGGACTTAGGACGATGATCCTTGTTATAATATTCCATATTGTTCCGAAGTTTGGCTCTGATATCAAGCTGTGACGCCCCACCTCTATACCCACGCTAGTCAAGAACACTACTGTGAATGCTGTCAACTAGCACGGAGAATAAGGCTGTTGAGGAGCGACCATCCGTATAATTGCTTTGTGCGAGTACCGATATACCGGATAAAAATATATCTTTTCATCTCAAGAGGAATCCGACATACCGACACAGACTCAAAGCTACTACACAGTGGCTATAAAGGTCTTCGAAAACAAATATAGAAATAAACATAACATAAATCAGTCACAGACAATTCATATCACAAAGGCGGAAATAGATATGAATATTACACATAAAAGTGTATATCAGAGTAGTGGTCAAAAGATCCACGATAATACAAAAGAATAGCAACACGTGCTATACAAAGGAATACAACTATGAGTCTATATCTCAAGTGTATACAACAAAATAAACTACAAATCTAAGTAGTTTGCCAAAAGTCAGAGTAATGATCCTGGATGAGAAGTCAAGCAGAAGCACCTGTAACATCTCGGTCTGACCCGAGTATTATTTAAGAAGAAAATAATAAACGGATCAGTCTAGCTATAAATATCAGAAGAAATGATATAGAATAGGAGATATGACATAAACATATAATAATCACAATGCCAAGCTGTGATTAATAAGTAATTGAAAATCAACAAGAGATTAATCAATATCACAATAATCTACTCAAGATGAAAAGGAATGTCATACTCCTGATTTCATTCACCAAGCCACAATAAATGACATATATATATCCATGCCAATCGTAAAAGTTGGTGAAACACAAATTCTAGAAATCAACACACGAAATCCAGAAATCACAATAAAAAGGATGGCCAAGACATTGATGTAGTACAAACGGTACATCCAATGAATCCAAAAGCCAAAACATCGATGTAGTACAAACGGTACATCCAATGAATCGAAACACATTAGAAAGTACATGGGTCGCTAGCCCACGAAGAAATGAGACGAAGCTCAATTTAATGAGGTACGGTCCTCCACATAGACAAAGAGACATCGCACATTGCTGGTCTAAACCATAAAATGATCATCATTGATCATCAAGAAGTGTCAATTACAATAAGCTAGTAAATATATGAGCTTAGCTTCATGTCCCATAACCACTAGCTTAACTTAAATATTTACGAACAAATTGTAGATCTCCACTAGAAAATTGTCACAAGAGATTCAATCGAACAAGTCCAAGAATTAACCAACGAAGTAAACGCAAGCGTTTCATACCACTTGTTTTACTAATTCGTTTAATTAGATTTCTCATACGAGTGAGGTAAAGGTTTGTATATACTAATAGATTGGAAAACTGTTTTATAAACGAATTTGGTATTAAAGTAGAGTTGAAATCATTTGAAGAAAGAGTTTTGATATTTACTACTAGTATAGAAAACCTTTATATTTTTAAAGTGACAAATCACAAAGAAGATTGTAAGAACAACCAATTACTAAATTCACATTAGAAGACGTGAATAAAATCCAAAGAAATCGATACCAAATCCATAGAAATGGATATTTCCAAAAAGATCCATGAAAAGAAGTCATCAAAGTCGACAATAAGTGATAACGACTAATAGGATCGCTAAAATCGATAAACAATGGAAATTCACACAAAACAGCCTGAATAGGCAAAAATAAACATCTCCAGACGTCTGATTTGGAATCCAGACGTCTGGATTTGTTCTCTGGAAATAACCTAGAGAACACTCAGACGTCTGAAACCTCAAGTCAGACGTCTGAGACCTATCCAGACGTCTGGTTTGATGGTTCAGACGTCTGAAAATAGTCTCTGGCTTTTTTTTTTTATAATATGCGTGCATACATTTTTACTTTCCAGGTCCAAACCAGACGTGTGGACTTGGTCACCAGACGTCTGGTCACCTGGTCTAGGCAACAATTTGCGTAGGCCAAAGTGGCCAAAACGTATCGGGAGCGATCAGACGAGCAACGACGACTAAGGATTTATGCCTAGCGACAACCCGGTCTTATAGGCTCTCCGAAACACCTCTTAAAGCATGATCAAACATCAAAGTTATGATTCTTAAAGATTTGACTACAAAACACCAAAAATTGGAATATTCACACAAGCAATCAAAATCAAAATCAAATGCACATGAATAAATGTTAGGAATTCATACCTAACAATCAAAGATAATTATAAGCATAGATGTGAGAATAAAAATCTCACCTTTGAACTAAATTTATGAAGATGATGCTATGAAGCAATGACAAGAACAAGCACTCTTCAATTCCAACTCAACAAGCTTGAATCTAAGCTTAAAAGAGAAACATTCCCTAAATTAGGTTTAGGAAATTTCTGAAATTGAATGGAGAAAGAGTTGGAGAAGATGAAGGAGATGCTTACCAAGGTGTTCTCTTTGATTTTGGAGCAAGAACTTGAGCTAGCAAGAGGAACTAGGGCTTGGAGTTTCTAATTCCATCTCCTCTCTACCATTTTCAGTTGGAGCTTGAGTTTGAGGAGTTGGAATGAAGTAATGAAGAGGAGAGGGGGATTGAGACTGAGTTAGTAAGTGGTTAATTGGCTCAGCCCAAACCAAAGCCCTAAATGAAAAAGTGGTAAAAATCAACTTTCTCCAAACATATCGAAACTTATACTCAAAAAGGTCGCAAACGGCATTTTGAACTCAATGGAGGTGGTCTCGAGTCCCAATTCTACAGTTTGCAAAAAGTAGGTTTTCGGACTAAAATCCGACGAATGATAAAATATTTAAATAAAATATTTAAATATAAAATCGATAAATATGCGGGTTGTAACAGTAATTATACCTTAATTACATTAAGTAATAATCTTTTATTAATTACATTAAATAATTATGCTTAATTAATCTCATTAAGTAACCACCCTTGAAATTCTCATATAAATTAACTTTTAATTACTTACATTAAGTAATTATTCTTTAATTAATTTTATTCATCAATAAATCTTTAATTACCCAAATCTTAATTTAATTTAAAGATAAACCATTTATCCTTTTAAAATCATTTAGTTATAATAAATTTTATTTAATAAACCATTTAAACTAATTATCATAAACAAATTAGCCCTTTAATTACTTACAATTAAGCTATTATACTTTAGTTGATTTCACAAAGTAATTATCCTCTAATTAATCAAGACTTTAATCAATTAAAGATATCCCTTTATCTTAATTGATTTACTTAATTAAATCATCTAAATCATATTTAAACTTAATGCTTGAAATCATTTTATATAAAGCATTGATTTAATTAAAGCTTAAATTACATCATCACATCTACAAAAACACTTGTTAATTTTTATTAATTAACTGATATATAAAATCATATAATTTCTAAACACTTTATTATATCCTTTAAAAATAAATCTTTAAAACATAAACGTTTTAATATTCTTTAAAGCTTTATTTAAATTGCTTAAAAACTTAATCTTTTAGTACCTTTAAAACTTGTTAAATCATCAAAGTTAAGAAACCCGAGGCAAAACTAGTTGTTAAGGAGCCCGACTTCGAGGAAACTCCTCCTATATTCTTCTTGAGATAATCACGAAAAATTACGAGCTATGACCCGAGCCATAGTCATCTTCCCAAACCCCTAAATAAACCCAAATATCAATGACACAGGGTGCACGTGTACGAGCCAACGACGACGATCTGATCGTCGATACCCCCTCCAACATATCGACGACAGCAATCCCGACCCAACCGACCGCCCAGCTCCACGAGTCGACGACGAATTTGAAATCAATTTATCTAGCCACCTCCAAGAACCACCCTGTTCACCCAAATTCGCTTTGCGTGACCATCTCTGGTCACCGACGAACTTGCAATCACCCCCCAAAGCTGCTTCATCCTTCCACTCATAAATCCCCCCATGTGTGATCAGCTACGATCAACTATCGACGAAAGAGATTTCCTCTTCTTCATCGTTCACCAACACGGGTTTTTAAACCCTAAATACATGTCGCATCACCCCGACGATCATCTAAAAAAAATCTCCATCCGTTTTTCCTTCATTCTCCAATCTCCAAGCTACCCTCAGACGAAATCTCGACCCACCCAGACTTGTCGATCGCTGGCAATTGATGAAGAACCCAAAAATGTTCAACTCGGAAATTCGCATCAAACCCAAACTTAAAAATTGAGATTTCTATATTAAAAATCATCATTCTTCAACACAAATTAGTACATACGATCAAAACTTGAAGATTTAAAGATTTAATTTTTTTGATTTCAATTTGTTTTTACTGATTTTCCTTATTCCAAGTAACCTACCTATTAATTGTACTTAAACATATTTTAAAAAAAATCAAATCTGATGTTTTCTAACAATCTTACTTTAAGGATTCTATCCTAAAAGAAATCAGAGAAGAAGGAATGAACTTTTTGAACATAATTGGGTCTGTAAGATTAACAGAAGCCTGTACATATACGTATACAGATATGCACACATAATCCTATATATACATATACATGCAGCGATGTTAAACATTTTCACAGCAACTTCAATCATCAATATATATATATATATATATATATATATATATATATAATTTAAAGTTTTAAATTGAAAGGTTTGCTCACCTGACTTTGAACAGAGGACAGAATTAAGCTTTTAAAATCTAGAACTTGCATTTGTTTTAAAAACTGATCTGATTTGCATTTTGATTTTGTTGATATTATTGCTTCAGGTTTGAATTGTTGATGTTGATCTGATCTTGTATTTGTCTGGAATTGAATCTGCTACTTGATTTGTTTGTTGCTGAATTGTTGAAATGAATCTGATTCTTGCATTTTTTTTTAAGTTTAAGATGAATTATAGCTTCAGGTTTTTGAGTTGAATTCAAGCTTTATTTTCTGGTTTTGATTTTCTTTTTTTTTCTAGGTTTTCATTCTTTTTTTTTATTTCTCAGGTTTGAAAATAGAGAAGATAGTTTTCAAATGAAAACGTAAAAGCCTGGTTACTTTCTATACATTATATTTATGAATTTAATTTAAAAGAAGTTTAAATGGCCACTTGTTAATTTCATGATCTATTTCCTTTACAAATGTTAAAAGTATAAAATTTATGTTTAAGTCCTTATTTTAAATTAATTTATAATTTATGGTTTAAACCCTTTCATTTTATAGATAACTTATGTTTTATAACTTTAAAAAAAATATGATTTAAAATTAATCAAACACTAATAAGTGAATATATGAATATGTGTATATATTTGAATTTAACTCTTTAAATAGCTTTTGTAAATTTATGTATGTCAATTTCAAAATAAAATTTTCAAATCATCATATTATAAATACAAAATAACTTTCCTATTAGTATTAAATTTTAGGGTTTCCAAATCCAATATATTATTTAAAACATTTATTTTTAAATTTCAAATTAAAAAATTAATATACAATCAATTTGTATTTAAAAATGAGTAAACAAACAAATATTATTTATTTTGGAATTATTTCAAATTCAAATTTTCAAATTATAATTTATTTACATAGTATTTAGATTTCCACATCAAATCCTTTATTTACAATCATACATACATACATACATATATATATATATATTCCTACATTTTCAAATTAATTTCCCAATATATTCACAATTTAATTCTAAAAATTAAATTTATTACCAAATTAATCTTGGCTTAAAAAACGGAAACGTTACAGATTCCCCCCTTAAGAAAATTTCGTCCCCGAAATTTGCTAGACAGGGAGACAACAGATAAAAAGATGATTTACCAGATCAAACTAAATATTTATTCTGCATTGGCTTATTAAATCAGGATATCATCAATAAATATGAGAACGATCTCATTCAGTACTTCACAAAATACTCGGGCCATTCGGTCTACGAAATATGCAGGTGCATTGGTTAGTCCGAAGGCTAACTAACTGTTCATAGAATACATCTGGACCCAACAGAACAAACAATGGATACTCAATTCAGGTTGGAATATCCGAAGTATACACCAACCCTCTTCGGACTTGGATCTTCAAAGAATAAACAAACGGATACCATTTAATTCAGATTCATATTTCGTTAACCAATTTATTTCAATTTAGAACTTCAAATTCGTTAAAGTTAATAAACGAAAAGGTGATAGAAAACTTGATGAAGAGAATACGAAATAGGAATTAGAACCTTTTCTACAACGATTCGCAGGGCCATCACCACACCAAAGCTTCTCCCTCGAGCTACCACGAAGCCATCAAAAAATTGAAACCGGATGATCAAAAGAGATTAAAAAGAGTTGTTTCCTTGTTGTTACAGGGTATCGACCATTTTTAGTGGTACTCCCCTGTCCCCTATCTCGTCCTCTTCTTGCACTCATACTCACTATCAGTGGATAGTAAGAGAATTTACTGAGGCATACAGACAAGATATCTTAGGGATATACTCATTCTAGGGGATTTGTAACCCTATCTCTAATGAGCCACCTAATGTGTTATACTCTTGTGCTAAAGTTCAACCTTCATCTCTGATACCAAAATGTCATGACCCGAATTTCAGCGCTCGAAAATCGGCATCCATACTTCATCAGTATTCGAATGCCACAGACTCAACCGGTGAAATCCGATTCACGTCTGAGCTTATAGCACATTAAGTACAACAACACAATGGAAGAAAAATGAATGATATTACATCGATACACAATATTCGATACAACAATGATACAACTGAGATATCAGAGATACAAAAATAACAGCGGAAGAAATCTCCAACTTGATCTCCAAGAGAGAAAAAAAGAATCCAAAACTGCATTCCAATCTATTGCTCCAAAGCCAAAGCTCTAAACTTCAAATCGAAAGCTCGAACCACCATCATCACGATGTATTAAGCAAGGTCAGTCATCAATATGATTACCAAGATCCAAAGACTGGAAAAGATTTCCAACGCTACACCTAATATTTGATTAAAAATCCAACCCTAGACAGCCCGTGTGGAAAATTGTAAGCACCCATAGTTTATAAAGGGAACAATAAACTCCAGGTCAGTCATGAGACTGATATAAGCAAACAAAAACAGTTTTTATCTTGAATAAAAACAACAAAAGAATTTAAAATTGAAATCCGCATTGCTTTTTGGAAAATGAAACTACCATGAGGCCTCCTACCACACACACAACGTAAACGCACAATTGGAGGAGATTTTCCCTCATGATAGTCAAACATGCTTGATATGTAAAACCTTTTGATATTATTATTAGTGCATAGTGCGAAAAACCATTTGAAAGTATAATATTAATCTTAGCCAGCATACAACCATTATTGTATGCCTACTATAGCTACTATGTTAAATAACAGGTTACCACCACATTCCATGCCAGGTTATACAACTAAAACCGTACAGGGCGCGTATTGTTTCTTTAGATTTCCAACAAATGGTCAGGCTAAGGAACTTCCTGGGCCACATGGGTACGCCTCTGGAGGGAAGTCCCAAGAACCTAACCGGATCTCTACCAATACAAGGCCAGGTTACCTCTGTAACTAAGTAACTAACTGTCACGAGTATGCCATCCCCCGATCGTAACTGACCTTTATCCGAGGCGCCTCTCTACCAACAACCACAAAACAATAGATTTGCAGCAACCACATAAGTTAGGTATCTAGGCTCCATACCATGTTACCACTTCAACCTAGAAGGAAATGGACATACCCTCAAGGGGCGCTACCCCTAAATAATCTTGCTGCATCCTTCTTGTTTTGACCATTTCCAGGTTGTGAGGTCCGACGAGGTCACGTCCACAAAGCTACGCTTTACACAAAAGCCATGCTTCGATCAACACATGATCAGCAGCACTTCGTGCGCCACATTACCAAATTGGGAATGTATCACTAGTAACCATCAACTACATAATCTTTGAGCTCGTACGTCTCAGAGAAGGGTGTTAAGCTAAGAGAATAAATTCTCCACCCCCAAACATAAATGTATTTGATAGAAATCAGCTTTACATCTCAAAGTGTAATGTCAGATAGACATCCATACAAGTCTGTTCCAGGTTCAAACGGAACCGAAGGCACTTCATAAAGAAGCCCTTGCAAATCTGGATAATCCCTAATTACGTCCAGACTCCCCATCATAAAGGGTGATCAAATCTCTATACCGAGGCCATTCGGTGCAAAGACATTCTTATCCTTTCACTTTCAAAAATATCCAGTCTTCACAACCGATCTTCAAATGCAATCCATAACATCGTATCACTATTCGAAATGGGTTGTATGACATAAAGTCCTCTTCCGGCTAAACCGGATAGTGAGCGCTTAATTTTAAAAAGCACATAGATATAGTGGATCTTAGTTAAGTCACAACTTATTACGCAAAACCTTTCTTTTGAATGGTTTATAAAATTTCCACCTTTAATCTTTTAAACAAAAAGATTCACTTTACAAAGTTCACAAATCTTTCTCAAAGATTCATTTATAGCTTTCAAAACTATTTTAGTTCCAAATCTTTTATACAAAAGATACACCTTTAAGATCCTCTTCAATTTGAAAACAAAGTTGACGAATCTTTAATAAAGATTCATTTATAGCTTTCAAAACTATTTCAATTCCAAATCTTTTATATAGAAGATACACCTTTAAGATCCTCTTATTTTGGAAACAAAGTTCACTAATCTTTAGAAAAGATTCATCTATAGTTTTCAAAACTATTTCAATTCCAAATCTTTTATACAAAAGATACACCTTTAAGATCCTCTTATTTTGGAAAAAAAGTTCACTAATCTTTAGCAAAGATTCATTTATAGATTTCAAAACTATTTCAATTCCAAATCTTTTATACAAAAGATGCACCTTTAAGATCCTCTTACTTTGGGAACAAAGTCCACTAATCTTTAGCAAAGATTCATTTATAGCTTTCAAACCTATTTCAATTTCAAACTTGAAATCCTTTCAACACATATTGGAAATCCTTTCTTTATACGAAAGCTATTATTATTTCAAAACAAAAGGTTTTCGTTTCGAAAAAATCCAATCAAATATGCACAAGTTATATCCTTTAAAGTATAAACTTGGGTTAAATTCAATTTCCCATAATTATACTTTTTAAAATACTTTAAAGATGGTTTAAAAATATATATATATATATATATTATATATATATATATATATATATATATTATATAACGTGTATAAACCTTTCAAACCAAATTTCCAAAACAATTCAAAAGTTAAAGAAGATATTGTATATTCAAATTAAATTTAGATTTCAAAGCTTCCCAATTACATTTCCAAACCATTTTGGATACAAACTTTAAAAAAATAATATTTAAATTCAAATTATACGTGACTTAACCATTCTCCTTATGAAATCCATATTTGTGTATGTATGGTGTAGTCTAGGGGTTTTACAGAATAGTGCAAAAACATCAATCATCACAATCCAAACACAGCAATATCGGTAAGCAGTATAATCCTATAACACTTATCTTCATTCACAGATTCACAGATAAATAATATAAATTCATCACAGATAAGTAAATTACGTCCATCATAGCTTAAATCAAAATACTTCATATCACAAAGCATCACACATCAAGGATATCAAATAATTCAACATTCAATAGAATCCAAATATCCATAGGTAAGATCAGTTAATCATCTGATTAATTTAAATCAGATTAATTACTTATGAATAAATTACTACTCTTGGTTAATAAATATTAATTAATAATAAACCATTTAATTAATTATTCTTTAATCATTTATTAATTAACCTTAATTAATAAATTAATTAATCCTTTAATTATTAATTAATCAAACTTTAATTATTAATTAATTAACCTTTAATCATTAAATAATCATCCTTTAATTATTTAATTATCCTTTAGTTAATTACATTAATTAATTAATCCTTAATTGATTACCATTTAATTAATTATCCTTAATTAATTATAATAAATGATTATCCCTAATAACTTATATTAATAAATCTGAAATTAATTTCAATCACTTGATTAATCAACTTTAAATTACTAATTAATTACTTTTAATTAAGTAATTATCTTTAAGTAATTAATTACTTTTAATTACTTACATTAATTAATCTTAATTGATTAATTAACCTTTAATTAATTACACAAAGTAATTATACCTTAATTACATTAAGTAATAATCTTTTATTAATTACATTAAGTAATTATGCTTAATTAATCTCATTAGGCAATCACCCTTTAAATTCTCATATAAATTAACTTTTAATTACTTACATTAAGTAATTATTCTTTAATTACTTTTATTCAGCAATAAATCTTTAATTATGTAACAACCCTATGTTTTGGGATTATTTTATTGTATATTTTATTTCTGTTAAATTAAATTTCCTGATGTAAAAACTTTATTTTATTTATTAAAATGAATAAATTTTGTTATTTAAATATATATTTTGATTATTATGTGAATTATATTTCCAAATTTGAATAAATTGAATATTTTCTAGAAATTGAATTTTTGGTCAATATGGTCAAACTTTGACTTTTTAAATTTCAAATTTAAATATTTAAATTTTTTATTTTTTATTTTATTATGAAAATAGATTAAATTTTAAGAATATTTCTTTTTGTTTCGTTGAAATTGGAGTTATATTGTGAAAGTTATATTTTTTCAATATTGGGTGTAAATTGTTTCATTTAACAATATTGTTTATTTTAAATTATATAAATAATCATTTTATTTGTCATATCTTATTCAAATTTGTATTATATGTTATGTTACATATATTTATGTCTTTTAAATATTTTTAAAGTGATGTTTGAATTTTTCCAAAGCTTGTTGAATTTATTTTCAAATTTTAAAGCCTAGTTTCTATTTTCCTCTGCTATTATCTTAATTTAGTTATATTTAATTAAATTTTTTTTATTCATTTTTGTGAATGCATTTTTATTTTGTGTTATTGTCTTTATTTATAAATATTTTTCAAGTACATAAAATTTTTCTAAAGTTTGTTCCATTTATTTTCAAATTTTCAAGACTAGTTTACATTTTCTTTGTTATTTTCTTAATTTAATTATATATAATTAATGTTTTTTTTTATTTACTAAATTTTCGTATTTTTATCTGAATGTATATATATTTTTTAGTTATATAAAATTTAAAAATAAATGGTGGATATATGAAGAGTTATTGAAACCTTTTATATGCCTTGACTTTTCTCCTTCTTACCTTTTCATTTTCATACCAACACTTGCCATCTATTTTGCCGACCCTACCTCTATCTTTGGCCGTACCTATTTCCTCATTTTTTTCACGTAAGAAAACACTTCTTATCTCTGAAAATTTCGGCCACCATCATCTCCAAGAAGTTTGGTAAAATTCTTTTCTCTTTTCATTGTTTTCTTATCGTTTGTTGATGTTTTTCACTTGCTTTCTCACCTTTGTAGCTCGGCCCCTCTCCACTCCTTCACCATGGCCGCCTCCTCCACCACCTGAACCACCCACCACCTCCTCCAGTCCAGCCCCAAGTGACTGGTCATGCACTATAGTTGATCAAACTCCACCAAAACTTGCACAAACTCCACTTGAATTGCCTAGCCGAGCCACCTATGTCTTCCATCACCTTCAACCTTCCTTTGGCCGCCACCTACTCCACCTCCACCACCCATAGACGATCTAAAACCCACTGCCACACCATCCTCTAGTCCACTATGGACCTGGCCGTGCCTGGTCTTGCTTGGGCCGAGCCTTATGTTGCCTTGAAATCTTGTTTTGTTGCATTGGTGTGTTATTTCATGCATCACTACTTTTGCTCCATCTTTCCCATGCTAGGCTGACCTCTTATGAACCTAAACCAGATCCTAGTCCTTGCTTTAGCTGTGCCTTTCCAATCTAGGGCCGAGGCATATGTTGTAGAAGGCAAGTGCAAGTGGTTTGGAGATGATTTATTCATTCATTTCTACCATTGTTTAATCCTATTTTGGGTTGAAACTTATGTTAGTTATATTGTTTTGTTTGAAATGTGTTCAAGGCAATTAATCTTTGGCTCTCTCAAACTGGAATCTTTGTTGTGCTATCGTGCTTTTGTGGATCTAAGTTGTGCATTCGTTTGTTGTCATCTCCAGCTTATACCAGTGAGTTATTCTCACCAGACAGTTTTATACTTATATAACTAGTAAATCGATCACATTTGAATCTGTAAAATGCATCACCATATTATATCTGTTATATTATGATTATATGATGTTCACCCATGCTTAAACATCTGTTATATCATCTGTTACTGTTATATTATGCTGTACTATTATTTATATCAGTTTATCACACTGCAAGTTTCCTTTAGAATAGAATCACTATGGGTTGAAATGATACAT
The DNA here is from genome assembly GCA_030765085.1 of Allium cepa. NCBI lineage: Eukaryota > Viridiplantae > Streptophyta > Magnoliopsida > Asparagales > Amaryllidaceae > Allium > Allium cepa. Next base: position 675,244,939 of record CM060928.1, on the reverse strand, counting down.
ACTCAAACGGACTTTAGAATAGGAGAAAATCGTTATGGGCTGAAATGATAGGCCTGAATGATTTTCAATTATTTTCATTTACTTGGGACTGCGGGTTTGAAATGATAAAACTCGGGTTTTCTTTGTAAATTACGGGTTGAAATGATATATTACCCGTATCACTTTACCTAGGCTAGAAAATTATATACAGACCCGTAGTTAAATATGTTTTTCTAAAATTTTTAAAATATTTTAGAAATGTAAATATTATAGTATTTTGATTTAAACTTGATTAAAAATGAATTTTGTAAAGTATTATTGATTTTTTGAAAATTTATAAGTGAAATAAATAAATGGTAAAGTAGGAATTTGAAATATGATTATTTTAGGAATTTTGATTTAATTATAAATGGAATTTAAGGTAAATCGAAAATATGATAAATTTATGATATTTGAATTAAAATGAATTTAAAATGATTTTATATATATTAATGATTTTTGAATAAATTTAAAATGTTAAATGAATGAATATTTAAGTTGAAATTTGGAAATATAACTTAAATTGGAATTTATGAATTTTGTTTTAAAAGTGAATTTTGAAGTTAAGTAAATAAAATGAAAATAAGTTATATTTGAAAATTTAAACTTAAGTGTTAAGTTAAAAATTAATTTAATGAATTTAAATTTGAATGTAGGAATTTAATAAGTGAATTATAATTAAATATAGATTTTTAAATGGAAAGTTAACCTTATAAAATCATGAATTTAAGAAAAATTAAATGATGGTTTTAAAGGTGAAATTATATGATTTTATATGTTTAAAATGACCAAAAAAAAGATTAATTGTTTGTGAAATTATATTGAATATTGGAAATGTAATTAACAGTATTTTTTTAATGCTATTATTTCTAGCGTAAATGATATTACAGCGCTTTGTAAGTGCTGTGGTTGATACAAGTGAACTACTTATAAATTTTAACTAAGTGGTATTACAACACTTTGTAAGTGCTGTGATAGCAGAAGGATAAGTAAAATCTGAAACTGAATAAAGGGCTATAGTAGCACTTGATAAGTGTTGCGGTAGGCTGAAATGAATGTTTGAGGTTTTGATTTAAATAAATTAGCTCAGAATTTGTCAAATTTTTTGGAAACTGAATATTTGATTTTAATTATAATGACTTCACTTTTAAATGGTTTAATTGAATTGTTTTGATTTAAATATAAACTATTTAAAAGGTGATTTGAAATGATAATAAAGGAATGATATCTTTGAATTAAAAAGGATAATAAATGAATGATATCTTTGAATTAAAAAGGATATTTAAATGTGTACATTTGGATTTGAATTCAAATAATGATTTGAAATGAATTTTCAAAGATATGATATTTTGATATATTGAAATGGTTTGGAAATGATTAGATCTTTATTTTGATAAAGATTTGAATTTGAAATGATAATTTATTTTGAAGTATAAACTATGATTTTCAAATTGTAACCGCGGGTTATAATAACGATTGGTTATTAAAGCGACCGAGATCGGATATGGACATACTCTCCGTCGATACCGAAAACCACTTTAACAACTGTGTTCGCGGTGGAGTTTCCAGAATGAAGTAGGATGGTGACGTCGTTCTTGAGGTATATTTACGTGGACCCAACTTCCGTGAGTTGGCATAAGGTGGCTAAAACAGGAGCGATCTTGGGCCAAAAAGGGTAGTTCCTCTGGTCGGACACATTCCTTCGGTACTATAATCTTACTTGTGATTGATTAGATGGCCATCCTCCGATTTTGACATGGGAATGTGTTCCGAGGTGGGCGTATGTGGCTGCTGCGTTACCACCAGCCCGTGTGCGTAATTGGTATATCTACCCTGGCATTGCCTTGTGTGCCGTGTCACCTACCATACCGAGCCTTTAGTACGAGTTTGTTTTTCTACCGTAGCCCATGGAGTATTTAGGGTAGTCTCCCGATCTGGAGATACGCTGATACTGGATGGACTACTGGGACTATTATGTGTGAAGGGTGATATGGGTAGCCCGGAACGCTATTTAAAAGTAAGTTTATTTTACTATAGACATTATTATAATAGCGCAATATTACTACATAGTAAATAGTTTAACAGATCCTTAGAGGTTGGGCGGTCCCAGGCATCCTTTAAGTTACTTATACCTTATTACAGTTCACTTGAGTTGGTTTACATTATATAAGTATATATTGTCTTGACTCGAGTGTTTTGTGTTTTGCTTTACGCTTGGGTCAGCCTGAGTATTCACAGCTTTGGATTCTCTTTCTGGAGCTGGTCTTTACTGGAGATTCTGCATATATATATATATATATATATATATATATATATATATATATATATATATATATATATTTTTCTGTTTCAGCTGTTCTAGTTTTTCTCATGTATTAGTGAACTTCTATGTATTTGGGATTTCTATTATGTTGTTTCAAACTATTATTATGTATTTGGGTCGAGACTCTGTTATAGTAGCTTCGTGAACTACTATGTTATTTTTATTTTTCGGTGCGAGTTATTCTGATTATTTTGTGTCTGTAATGCTGTATATTTGATTTCATTTGCTCCAAATTTATTTACTATCTGTTATTTTGCATCATTCAAGTCTGACATGTGTGTCTTCCATTGCACTTGGAGGGTGCAACATGATAGGGGGTTCTCGCTTCCTGGTTTGGTAGCGAATGGTTGACTCTTACTCCTACATGTCCCCGCGAGGGTTGGTGGTGCAGCGAGAGGCTGGCCGTAAAGGCAGAACACAGGTACCAATGTATGCTACGGTGGGCGTTACCCCACTGGCACGGCCATTACATTTGGTATCAGAGCTTTGGTTTTTGGAAAACCATTGCATGAGGAGCAAAAACTCATTAGAGATAGGGTAGAAATACCCTAGAATGAGTGAAATCAATCTCAGAATCACTTTCTTTGTGAGAGAGCGTATTTTCAAAGTAGAAATGATTTTTTCAAAATGATTTTTCAAAATGTTTTCAAAAGATTTTTCAAAGATTATTTTGATATAAAAATTTTCTTGTTTTAAAGGATTTTCAAATGTTTTCCAACTTCCTTTCTTTCGTGTCTACCTTGTTAGATTTTCTTTCTTTAGGATATTCATCCAAGTGAATTCTCTTGTCTTATCTTAATTTATCTTTGGCTTGTCTTTATCTTGTCCTAAATTCATTCTTGATTTTTTTAGAATGAATCGAGGAAATGCCAAAGGTAGGGGTCGTGGTACCCAGCTCCTCAACCTGTTGCTCATGTTAGATTCACTATTCTTTGTAATGAATTCTCTCAACTTGGTGGAACCCCATTCACCGGTTCGGAGAGCATCAGTGAGGCTCAGCAATGATTGTGGAGTCTTAAGAGGATATTGACTGGTCTTGAGGTTACTGATGCCCAGAAGCGTCAGTTAGCAGCTTGGAAGTTGCATGAGTCTGCTCTAGGTTGGTGGGAGTCTGTCACGGCTAACACCGTCGAAGCAGATATTACTCGGAAGCAGTTTAGGTATCTTCTCCTGTTTCTTTGAACTCTATTTTTCTACCTTTTGTGCTTTTCTAAGTTTACCTATCATCTTTCCAGAGAGGCTTTTGTGGCAAAATGGATGCCCGAAGCCGGGAAATCTCAGTTTTATCATGAATTTATGGATCTCAAGCAGTGTACCATGTCTTTTGCTGAGTATGAGAGGAATTTCAACGAACTTTCTAAGTTCGGTCCTAGCCTGATTGACACTCCTCTCAAGAAGAATGAGAAGTTCATATCTGGTGCTCGTCCTGAGTATTATGATCGTCTCATTTATCATGTCCATGGCACTTACGCCCAGCTTATGGATATGGCTATCCGTTATGAGAACCCTACTTCTAAGGGTCTTGCTTTTGCTCCTGCTGGAACTCCTTCATCTCAGTCTTCCTCTGCCAATTCTAGGAAGAGAAAGCCTAATTTCCAAAAGCAGAAGCAAATTTGGCTCAAGAATTCGGGTTTGGGATCTTCTTCATATCCTCCTTCTCATAGGCACCCTGTTAACCTTTCGGCCATCACTTGCTTCAGATGTGATCAAAAGGGACACTATGCCAATAGCTGTCCTACCTTAGCTGGTGCAGCTGTTCCTCCTCCTGCTGATATTAAGCCTTTTGGTATATTTGCTGTCTCATCTGCATCTTCTCCAGTTCCTCCACCTGCTCCTACTCCTAGTTAGTTTAACCTTTCTTTATCTGTATCGTATTCGTGTTTTATTTGATACTAGAGTTTTCCATAGTCTTATTTATGTTGATTTGTGTGATAAGTTTGAGTATCTCTTTTCTCCTGAGTTTGCTTATGTTCTTTTATGTGTTTCAAATCCAATTGGGGCTCCGCAAACCTTAATAGGATTTGTAAGCATGTGTAACTTTTCTATTCCGATCATTGCTTTAGAGGTGATCTTCATTTGGCTCCTGTAGTCAGATTCTATCCCGATATATTGGTAAAGTCACTGCTTTACCTCCTAAGCGGGAAATTTCTTTTCGTGCAGATATTATTCCTGGAACTCTGGGAATGGGTTCTATAAATGGTTAGTCATGCCTTATGGTTTGACTAATGCTCTTGCAATCTTTGTTTATTCGATGAATCTTGTTTTCATGCTGTGCTTAATAAATTTTCTAAATGCCATTGCTGGAAAGATGAAGTCCGATTCCTTGGACATATTGTTTCTAGTAATGGAACTTCTGTTGATCCAGTCATTATCGCTACGATCAATGGAAATCTTTCGTTTTATTTTTCTTTTTCTTAGTCATTCGGTTATTCTATTCTATGTTTCCCGTACTTCATTCCTTTTCGGGGACGAAAATTTTTGAGTGGGGGAGAGTGTGACAACCCTATATTTTGGGATTATTTTATTGTATATTTTATTTTGTTAAATTGAATTTCCTGATTTAAAAACTTTATTTTAATTATTAAAATGAATAAATTTTGTTATTTAAATATATATTTTGATTATTATGTGATTTATATTTCCAAACTTGAATAAATTGAATATTTTCTAGAAATTGAATTTTTGGTCAATATGGTCAAACTTTGACCTTTTAAATTCAAGAATTTAAATATTTAAAATTTTGAATTTTATCTTTTATTATGAAATAGATTAAATTTTAAGAATACTGCTTTTCGTTTCGTTGAAATTGGAGTTATATTGTGAAAGTTTTGTTTTTTCAATATTGGGTGTAAATTGTTTTATTTAACAATATTGTTTATTTTAAAATATATGAATAATATTTTTATTTGTCATATCTTATTCAAATTTGTATTATATGTTATGTTACATATATTTTTGTCTTTTAAATATTTTTAAAGTGATGTTTGAATTTTTCCAAAGCTTGTGGAATTTATTTTCAAATTTTAAAGCCTAGTTTCTATTTTTCTTTGCTATTTTCTTAATTTAATTATATTTAATTAAAATTTATTTATTTATTTATTTTGTGAATGCATTTTTATTTTGTGTTATTATCTTTATTTATAAAAAAATTTCAAGTACATAATTTTTTTCCAAAGTTTGTTCCATTTATTTTCAAATTTTCAAGACTAGTTTACATTTTCTTTGTTATTTTCTTAGTTTAATTATATATAATTAATATTTGTTTATTTATTTTTGTTTATTTACTAAGTTATCGTATTTTTATCTGAATGTGTATATATTTTTTAGTTATATAAAATTTAAAAAGAAATGGTGGATATATGAAGAGTTATTGAAACCTTTTATATGCCTTGACTTTTTCACCTCCTTACCTTTTCATTTTCAAACCAACACTTGCCATCAATTTTGCCGACCCTACCTCTATCTTCAGCCGTATCTTTTTCCTCATTTTTTTCACGTAAGAAAACACTTCTCATCTCTAAAAATTTCATCCACCATCATCTCCAAGAAGTTTGGTAAGATTCTTTTCTGTTTTCATTGTTTTCTTCTTGTTATGTTTTTCACTTGCTTTCTCACCTTTGTAGCTCGGCCCCTCTCCACTCCTTCACTATGGCTGCCTCCTCCACTACCTGAACCACTCACCACCTCCTCCAGTCCAGCCCCAAGCCACTGGCCGTGCACTATAGTTGATCAAACTCCACCAAAACTTGCACAAACTCCACTTGAATTGCCAAGCCGAGCCACCTATGTCTTCCATCATCTTCAAACTTCCTTTGGCCGCCACCTACTCCACCTCCACCACCCAGAGATGACCTGAAACCCACTGCCACACCATCCTCTAGTCTACTACAAACCTGGTCGTGCCTGGTCTTTCTTGGGCCGAGCCTTATGTTGCCTTGAAATCTTGTTTTGTTGCATTGGTGTGTTATTTCATGCATCACTACTTTTGCTCCATCTTTCCCATGCTAGGCCGAACTCTTATGAACCAAAACCAGATCTTAGTCCTTGCTTTAGCTATGCGTTTCCAACCTAGGGCTAAGGCATATGTTGTAGAAGACAAGTGCAAGTGGTTTGGAGATGATTTATGCATTCATTTCTACCATTGTTTAATTGTATTTTGGGTTGAAACTTATGTTAGTTATATTGTTTTGTTTGAAATATGTTCAAGGCAATTAATCTTTGGCTCTCTTAAACTCAAATCTTTTTCGTGCTATCGTGCTTTTGTGGATCTCAGTTGTGCATTCGTTTGTTGTCATCTCCAGCTTATACCAGTGAGTTATTCTCAAGAGACAGTTTTATACTTATATAACTTGTGAATCGATCACATTTGAATCTGTAAAATGCATCTTGTTCGACGACGGAATTTCTATCGAGTTAGAAAACCGTCGAACGAATTTGAATTAAAAAAAACCGCAAGTGCACGGCGTACACTTGTAGTACGGGGCGAATACGAGTCGATCCACAGGGAATTGTTGATTTAAATTTCCTACTCAATCAAATTATACCAAAGTCGAGAGTGTGTTTAAGCTAGAAAATGAGAAAATGAACTAACTAATAAAAATAAAAGAAATGCAAATATGAGAGTTGAATGACAATTTAGAGAATAAATCCACTCTCTAGATCATGTAGTTCAACATATGAAATCATGATCTCTCTTTATGGTCATTAGTGTTTTAATTGATGCGTTTATCATAAGTATGACATATTTGAGCTATTGATTAGCCAACATAAGCCATCAAACTATAACACACCCCTTAAAACACTTACTAACTTCCATGAAACTTGACAAAGAAAATGAAAATGAAATCTATTTTAAGTTGGCCTATTAACTATTGATTAGAAACATAGACCATCAAATTTTAATTTCAAATCACTTTCTTATGCCATAATCATATATTCATGAAGAGGCATTTGTGTTAATGATTGTTTAAGCATAGCCTATTTGGTGTGAACAATATAGACTATCAAATTCAAAGCAAAGACAACAAATTAAACCACTTCAATCATTCTCATTAAGCATAAAAAGAGAGCATGAATTGACAAAATGCTGAAGCTACATTAATTAGAGAGCTTCATTACCCCTAAATTGAAGGGTTTAGCCTCTCATATTTTCCATCATATGAAAAAATGTAGCAAACAACATTGAATAAAAAGAAGAGGAAAAAGAGAGCAAAATGAAAGGAAAAATTATTCTACTTGCATAAAAGAGAAGAGATCTACACTACAACATGAAAGTAAATGAACATGAAAAGGAAAGAGCATGTATTAAATTGCATAAAAAAAAGATTACATAAAATAAAAATGGCTAAGTAGCCATGGAAAGAAAGAGAGCTTTGATTTATTTTCCAAACTAAACCTAAAGAGAAGGAGACCTAAGAGAGACTAAGAGAAGAGAGTAAGAGAGGGAGATTACATGAAACATAAGGGGTTATTTATGCAAGCATGAAGCCCTAATCCACATTTTTGGGGAATGCCCAAAATACCCTTGAGAAAGTGTGGATGCCAAGTAATCATTAGCTTCTACTAATCACCATTTAAGTGTACATGAAGCCATCAGTTCCATAAGCATGTGCATTAGCCTCTAATTTGTACATTAAGGTAGGTAGGTAGGTGGGGTCCTCCATGTTCTTCACTTTGAATTATTTCCATCTCCATTCCTTTGTATTTATTTTGCATGCATGTGTCTTCACAAAACCACTCCTGTTTGAGATCAAATTCCTATACAAATATATATAAATTTTCAATTAATTTTTCTCAAAGAAATATATGCTCAAAATGACCGTTTTGCCCCTATATGAAGATGGATATGTGACAATTTGGAATTAATATGGATTTTGGTTAAAACAAGTTAAAATACCTAATATGATCATTTATTTAATTTAAGTAGAGTAAATATGGTGGTAAAAATATGCACATTTACGTGCACATCAAATACCCCTACACCTATCTTTTTATTCGTCCTCGAATAAAGAAAAACTAAGATAAGTCCGTTTTCGTGGGGTGCACGATTGCATTGAGCATATGAAACAAGCCGTTAAACCTCTGGGTGTCCCCAGTAGGACGAGTGTTGTCTCGTGAGGGTTTTCAGCAGATACTACCCACAAAATCCACATGCAGGATGAAAATATTTACAAAATGCAAGATTTATTTACAAAGAGATGAATGCGAATTTTTGAAAATATTTACAATGAAGGATTTACTTTTAAATCGACACAAATAAGTTAAATATAGATTTTGGTTATTATCTTGAATTTTTTTAGTCATTTAGTCGTCAAAATTTTCAATAAAAACAAAGTTACCATAACAAATAGACTATAGTTTAACTTGTTTTTTCGGTTGATAACAAAGTGTAATTATGAAAAAGATCCTTAGTTGATTATCAAAGTTTATCAAAGTGATATTTTCATTTCTTTTCAATAACAGATCAAATCAACTAAGTAAAAATAGTGCTAGGATTTCAATTGCTTGCTCTCTCATTATTTGCAAGAAAAATTACACACCTAGCTCAGGTAAACTGATGTCAGATATACCACCCATGCACTGCCTTTCGGGCTTATGTGAGGGGAGTACAAAGCATGGCGAGTGCACACACTTTCGTGCATACACCTATCGACCGTAGGTGGTTTTTATTAAGTCTGTTTTTTTACATGTGTTCCATACATGCATAACCGTAAGGACTTTTAAATGAGTATGAAAGCACATAATCAAAGATTCCAAGTAATTCACCCATGCATAACCTTGAGGACTTTTAAATGAGAGTGAATACTTGGATGTTTTTATTTTTTATTTTTATATTTTTTTTAAAAGAGAGAGAGAGAGAGTTTGAAAAATCATCTTAGCACCATTTAACTTAGAAGGCAAAAAAAATGTTATATCCTTTACTTAAATCAACCACTTTTTAAAACAAAGATTTTCAATTAGGATGTACTTCATAATTAACACGTATGAATCTTCCTATATACTAGTTAAACCATTATTATTTGTAATCAAACATCATTTTTATTTTTGTTAAGACAAATAAATTTTCAAAAATTTCAATTTAATAAACCAAAACCATATATTTATTTTAGTGTTTTTTTAAAAATAAATCAAAAGAAAATTTGTTTTTGTGACTTTTTTTTGAAATTTTAAAGCAAAAATGAACCATGAAAAAAAAATAGAAGATGAGTCTCTCCCCACACTTGATTTTGACTGTGTCCCCACAGTCAACCCAAGTGAAAGGAACGTTTATTATTATTTACATGAAAATGAAATGTATTTACACGAGATCAGAAAGTATATCGTCAAAAAATAAATGAAACGGTCTTCCAAAGACCAATTCATTTGTCTCGTCAAGTATGCGAGACATGGCTTAAGCTCGAAAAACCGAACCATAAAAGATTTCGAAGTTGAATGTTGATTTGGAAAAACGAATGTTGTTTTATTGAAAATTGAATGGGTTGTTTTGTTTTCGATGATTTTTGGGGTTGATAAAACAATTGATTGAAATTCAAGTATATTTTCACCAAGTTGAAGTTCAAACTTAACATTGAAAACTTCTTCCAAATTATCGATTTCAAAGTCAAAATGGTGATCGAAATCTTCCCCATCATAATTTGATGACTCATTTTCGAAAAGTCCATTAAACTCGTATTTGTTAAAGTCAACTTCCTTCATTGGATTATCAACAACTTCATCGCATATATCCATTCCAAAATCCTAAGTTGTTGTATTCAAATTTTCAGAAAAAGGACGATCGAAATTTAAATCGAGTTTCTCACCCTTACAAGAATTGAAATCCAACTCAACTACCATCTTTTCAACAAGTTCGTTAAGATCATCATTTTCAATTTCAAAAGTTGTTTGAAAATCATCGATTTGGGTAAAAGATGGATTATCACTTGACTCGTCACACGTTGAAATTTGATTTTGTTTCTCACGAAAATTTTCCAATGTTTTAATCAAAAAATTCATGTGATCATCATAAATTTCATTTGTTTCCTCAACAAAGTCAAATTTGTAATTATTAACTTGAAATTTTTCGACTTGGACTTGTTGAGTACAAGAATTGTCAATTTCGATAAACGGTAGGTTATTATTTGATTTTTCGCAAGTTGAGATTTGATTATGATTTTTACGAAATTTTTTGTAGTTTTCAAGTAATAAATCCCTGTTATCCTTTTCCATTTGGTCAACAAAATCAAATCATTATTATTAATATGAACTTTTTCATTTTGAATTTGTTGATTACCAAAGTTTTCAATCGTAACATTATTGAAACAATTCCCGTTGTCAAAATTATTTGAAAACTGGATCACATTTTTGTTCTGATTTTGAAATTCATTTTGGAGTTCGAAATTAAAGTGGCATGGGTTATACTTGAAGTCATTTGAATTTTGAAGTGAATTCAAATTTTGATTATTTTGAAAACTTTGATTCGAGTTATCGCACAAATATGAATTACACAACTCATTTATCATTTGATTTTGTTGTGTAGAGATTTCAAGTAAAGATGAAATGTTATTTTCAAGAGTTGAGGGTTGCTCGTTATTTTGTAAATTTTGTTGTTCGAAATTTGAATCGTTTAAACAATAGTTGGTGTTAAAATATCCATATGAATTTGAAGTAAAATCGTATGGATTATATTGATTTTCACAACTACTGTAAAATTCAAGTGAATATGGAAATTCAGGCATTTTCAAGAATTTTTTTTTCTTTTAGTTTTTTTTAATAAAGGAAAAATATTTACAAATAGATTTTTTTTTCAAAGTGGAAAATTGATTTTTTTTTTCTGTATTTTGATTTCTCAAATTTTTTTGTTTTTGAAAAGTTTTTATATTTTTTTGGATTTTTGAAATTTCAATGGAAAAAGATTTAAAATTTCAAAGAAAAGGAATATTTACTATTTTTTTAGTTTTGGATTTTGAAAAAAAAATTTTGTTTTAAAAATATGCATGAACTAATGCAACTAAATGAATGCAGTGGTTAATTACAAATTATTTATCCTAAGTTAACCCAAAATTGTATAATCACACATTGTCTTAAATCAACAAGATAGTTCTCGGCCAGGTAACGGACAGGATTTATCGGTGCACCATGAATCACCGTGGCAATGCAACCGAAGGTTTAAGTACCTTCAGAGAAACAATTCAGTATAATATTTACGAATCACAGTAATAATTATAACTGATTATTGCTCTACCGTAGCCTAGACACCAAGAAATTAAATTGTTCAAAGAAGACAATTAGTTAATATACAATTAAGCGTTATCGATGTCTAACCGTTATTATTAATCAAATTCTAAGATGAAATGCAAAGCAGAAATTAAACGTGTATTAACAATGCAACTACGAATGAAGTTTGTATTTGATTTTTTTTTTATTTTTTTTATCTTTTTTTTATCTTTATATTTTTTCATATACAAATGCAAATCCAAGCAATCAAGAATGTAAGGAAAAACAAGAAATGAAAGCAGCAATTTTTTTAAGCAAGCGGAGCAGTTTTATAGCAGCAACTCCTTATTTATCTGCTTTGATAACTTGCAAAGAAAAACAAGATATATACAATTTTTTATATTAGGATGTAACTAAAAAACAAATTAAAGAAAAAAGAAAATAAAAAAATTCTTTTGGATAAAACAAAACTAAACTAAAAAAAAACAAACTTTCTTTTTTTAGAGACAAACAAAGATCTAAAGAAAACAAAGCAATTTTTTTTTTTTTTTTTTGAAATACAAAATGGAGGATAACAGAACCAACAATTCACAGCATAACCAAACTCAAATAAATGAAAATTGTAAACAAAACAGAACTATTGAATTTTTTTTTGGAGAATTGATTAAAGAAACTTAAAACTTAACTAAAGAAACAAAAAAATAAAAACAAAAAGAAGACCAACCCACTCTTTTCTCTCTTTTTTTTTAACCGGCCCAAAACAACTACTTACAAAATCGATACCATTCTTCCTTTTTCCTTTTTTTATTAAACAAGTCTCAAAATTTAACTGTTAACTCAAAAATGACTTCGAACTCAAAATCGAAACTGAAGTTTGCGTACAGGTCGAGGTGGTGCGACTGATGTTGAGGATGGTTGAATTGAAAGAGGGAGTGGTTCGATTTGGCGATTTCGAGTTGTTCGTGGCTGTTTTTCTAAACGATTCGCACTTTGTAAAACTTGTTCGCATCGGTGGTTGTTGGTGCGAGTGCGATTGATTTTTTGGCGAATTGTTGTTGATAGTGAAGACAATTGCGGAGGGTCGCAGTGATTTGCAAACTTGCGATTTGACAGGCGAGGCGTTTGGCTTGCGAGTTGAATACGAGTGCCATGGTTTCTCGAGTTTGTTGTATGGGAGTATTTGCGATTATGGTGGTTGCCAGTCAGAGGCTATGTTGCGTGATGGTTGAGGAAGGTGATGGTGTTTTGGTGGTTCAGGTTTGTTATGAAGAAAAGGGTGATATGGCAGAGGTAGTAGAAGGCAGTGGTGTTGTGAGGATGTTGGTCAGAAGTAGATACTGCAGTGGTGATGAAGTATATAGTCGGGTGGAGTTTTTATGCAATGGAGATGTGAAGATGTAGATGTAAATGTAGAGGAGGGCTGTTTGGTAGAGGTGATTGAATTATGAGTGTGGTGGGTTGGTTTGTGACTGGTATGGTGAAGGATGATCGGCAGATTGATATGGTGATGGTATGTGACAGTGGTATGGAATGGTGAAGTGGTTGTAGTCAGTGGTCTATGTGGAGTTGTTTGGCAAGAAGTATGTATGGTGACAGTGCAGTTTTGAAGATGTTTATGAACAGAGATGTTTATGAAGTGTGTATGGTGGTGGTGAAGTAAGGTGGATGGTTTGTTCAAGTGGTTGTACGAGTATGTGAAGTCTGATGATGGCTGTTTTGCAGTTGAATGAGATGACAGTGTTGATAGAGGAAAGGGGAAAGGCACAAATTAGGCAGACAATAAGGAAGGTAAGTTAGTTGGATGGGGGTCAGAGGAAGCGTGGTCGGGTTGTCGTTGTTCAAGCAGATTTTTATTTTTATTTTTATTTTTATTTTTTTGGATATGTATCGCACTATGGTTCCAGGCAGTAGGCAAGGGTTTTTCCAGGTAGTTGGAGTGTCGAGGAGGAGGAGGAGTGGAGGAGTTTTAGATGATGGTTGGTTGTTTCACTGATACTGCACAATTTCTTTTGAAAACAGCAAGCAGGGTATGTTAATGGCTGTTGTATTGGTGAATGGAACAGTGAAGGGGGCAGAAACACTGAAGGTGAATACGAGTGAAGTTGAATGTGGAGTTGTAGAAGTGTGGAAGAAGGAGAAGTGGTGGTGAGAAGGCACTGTTTTGCAGAAGTATGAAAGTGGGAGTGGTATGTGCAGGATGTATTGATGATGTTGTTTGGGTTTCAGGAAAATGGTTTGTGGAGGAGGTTGATGATGTAAGTTGTTGCAGAAGTGTTGAAGGCTGCAAGTTGAAATTGCAGAGAAATGTAAAGGCAGGGGAAGGAAGGGAATGTGCATGTAGATGAATGTGCACAAGCACAATGCTGGCTGTGAACAGTAACAAAGAGGTAGTAAGTGATTATTTTTTGAAAAACAGTGAATAAAAGCAATGTAAAACAGAAAATGTAAAATGAAAAGCAATAGACTATATAATTTTTTTTTGAAATTGGGTATGTGCTTTTTTTTTTAATATGGAAAATGAAATTGCAAAACAACAAGAACACAAACAAATGAACACAAACACTAAACAAGCACACAATTTTTTTTTAACACAATACACACAAAACAAAACACACTAAAATCAAACACAAATAATTCGAAGAATAGAAAATAAAATCAAAGCAAATTCCCCGGCAACGACGCCAAAAACTTGTTCGACGACGGAATTTCTATCGAGTTAGAAAACCGTCGAACGAATTTAAATTAAAAATAACCGCAAGCGCACGGCGTACATTTGTAGTATGGGACGAATACGAGTCGATCCACAGGGAACTGCTGATTTAAATTTCCTACTCAATCAAATTATACCAAAGTCGAGAGTGTGCTTAAGCTAGAAAATGAGAAAATGAACTAACTAACAAAAAGAAAAGAAATGCAAATATGAGAGTTGAATGACAATTTAGAGAATAAATCCACTCTCTAGATCATGTAGTTCAACATATGGAATCATGATCTCTCTTTTATGGTCATTAGTGTTTTAATTGATGTGTTTATCATAAGTATGACATATTTGAGCTATTGATTAGCTAACATAAGCCAACAAACTATAACACACCCCTTAAAAACACTTACTAACTTTCATGAAACTTGACAAAGAAAATGAAAATGAAATCTATTTTAAGTATGGTTTATTAACTATTGATTAGAAACATAGACCATCAAATTTTAATTTCAAATCACTTTCTTATGCCATAATCATATATTCATGGAGAGGCATTTGTGTTAGTGATTGTTTAAGCATATCCTATTTGGTGTCAACAATATAGACTATCAAATTCAAAGCAAAGACAACAAATTAAACCACTTCAATCATTTTCAATAAGCACAAAAAGAAAGCATGAATTGACAAAATGTTGAAGCTACATTAATTAGAGAGCTTCATTACCCCTAAATTGAAGGGATTTAGCCTCTCATATTTGTCATCATATGAAAAAATGTAGCAAGAAACATTGAATAAAAAGAAGAGGAAAAAGAGAGCAAAATGAAAGGAAAAATTATTCTACTTGCATAAAAGAGAAGAGATCTACACTACAACATGAGTAAATGAACATGAAAAGGAAAGAACATGTATTAAATTGCATAAAAAAAAAGATTACATAAAATAAAAATGGCTAAGTAGCCATGGAAAGAAAGAAAGCTTTGATTTATTTTCTAAACTAAAACTAAAGAGAAGGAGGCCTAAGAGAGACTAAGAGAAGAGAGTAAGAGAGGGAGATTACATGAAACATAAGGGGTTATTTATACAAGCATGAAACCCTGATCCATATTTTTGGGGAATGCCCAAAATACCCTTGAGAAAGTGTGGAGGCCAAGTAATCATTAGCTTCTACTAATCACCATTTAAGTGTACATGAAGCCATCAATTCCATAAGCATGTGCATTAGCCTCTAATTTGTACATTAAGGTAGGTGGGTAGGTGGGGTCCTCCATGTTCTTCACTTTGAATTATTTCCATCTCCATTCCTTTGTATTCATTTTGCATGCATGTGTCTTCATAAAACCACTCCTATTTGATATCAAATTCCTATACAAATATATATAAATTTTCAATTAATTTTTCTCAAAGAAATATATGCACAAAATGACCGTTTTGCCCCTATATGAAGATGGATATGTGACAATTTGGAATTAATATGGATTTTGGTTAAAACAAGTTAAAATACCTGATATGATCATTTATTTAATTTAAGTAGAGTAAATATGGTGGTAAAAATATGCACATTTACGTGCACATCACATCACCATATTATATCTGCTATATTATGATTATATGATGTTCACCCACGCTTAAACATCTATTATATCATCTGTTACTGTTATATTATGATGTTCTGTTATTTATATCAGTTTATCACACTACAAGTTACCTTTAGAATAGAATCACTATGGGTTGAAATGACACATTCCCGAACGGACTTTAGAATAGGAGAAAATCATTATGGGCTGAAATGAAAGACCTGAATGATTTTCAATTTTTTCCATTTACTTGGGACTGCAGGTTTGAAATGATAAAACCCGGGTTTTCTTTGTAAATTGCGGGTTGAAATGACATATTACCCGTATCACTTTACCTAGGCTAGAAAATTATATACAGACTCGTAGTTAAATATGTTTTTCTAAAACTTTTAAAATATTTTAGAAATGTAAATATTATAATATTTTTATTTAAACTTGATTAAAAATGATTTTTGTAAAGTATTATTGATTTTCTGAAAATTTATAAGTGAAATAAATAAATGGTAAAGTAGAAATTTGAAATTCATTTTGGGAATTATGATTTAATTAAAAATGGAATTTAAGCTAAATATGGAAATATGATAAATTTATGATATTTGAATTAAAATGAATTCAAAATGATTTTATACATATTAATGATTTTTGAATAAAGTTAAAATGTTAAATGAATGAATATTTGTGTAACGACCTGGATTTTAGGCAATATCAATTTAATAACCTGTGTAAATAAATAAATTGATTTGGTAATTTTTCTTTATAATTTTAATTTGAATTAGTTAATTTAATCTTTTAAAAAAGTTAATAAGTTTTAATCTGATAATTGTGATCAATATCTTTTTAACAATTTAGAATTTGATAAGATCTATTTTTCAAAGCTAATAAAATTTTATTCTATTTATAATATATACATTTTATATATATTTTGAATAGAATATCTTTTGTTGAAATAAAGATGAATTTTCAAATTGTAATATATATGTATGTATATGTTATAATTTGATATTGTTTTGAAATTTAATTTAAATCTATTGATAATTTTTATATGTATGAATATTTTAATTTAAAGCTTTGTTGGAAAATTAATAATTTTCAAAAGTTAATTTGGATTAATTAAATTGTTTTCAAATATAAGATGATTGTTTATTTTTTTAAATATGATAGTTAAAGGAGATTTAAACAAAGTTTTATTTTTTGTTTTCTTTAAAGTGTTTAAATTTAAAATGGTTATAAATGTATATGTATAAATGTTTTAGATTTTTAAAATACAAGTATAAGAAATTCATTTATATTATAATTAGTTTTAAGAATATTCTCTTTAAAAAGTAGTTTATATTTACATAAATAAGTATTTAGTAATTTAGTAAATTAAATATGTAAGTTATATTATCATTTAAATTAAATAAAAAATTAATTAAAAATGTTAAGAACATGTGTAACCATATAAACACCTTTTAATAACACTTGTAAGAAAATTAAGCTAGCCTAAGACAAATGTTGGCAAAATCAACATGTGGCATTATTTTCATTTTAATTTTAATTAAATGTTTTTAAGAAGAAAACTAGTTTTCTCAAACACTTTCATTTTTCCTCAGTTCAAATCTTCTCTTTTCTTACTAAATCAAAAACCTGACATTAAAATCAAAAGCAAAAGCAAATTAAAACCTGAAATCTGCAAATACAAATCAACTTCAATTTGCAAACTTCAAACTGCATTTCAAAGTTCAAGATCATCAGCAAGTTATCTGCAGTTCAACTTCAATTTAAAGCATGCAAGAATTCAGTTTCTTCAGCAAAGCAAATCAAAATCTTTTTTTTTTCAAATTTAAAGAATCAAGATCCTGGGAAAAAGAATCAAAAACTGCTCTGTTCACTGCAATATTTGAGGTGAGTAAATTATTTAAAAACAGTTTAAATTGATTTGGACTCTAGTGCATGTGTTGATCTATATTGCTGTTGCATGGAAAATTTTTGGATTGATAGATTTATATGTATATGTGTAGTGATCTGTGTATATGTGTAGTGATCTTTATATGTATACAGTCACTTTATTTATCTGTTACTTTCCTGACCTGGAACATCAATGAAAAATTTAAATCGTCCACTAACAATCATCATTTGACATTGATGATTGAATAGAAGTTGTTTGTCATCGTTTGTTGTTAATTTTAAAAATAGTTTCATAATTTAAAATGAAACAAACAATTATTAAAAAAGGAATTAACAGTGAAACTTGAATATTTGTTAAAAATTAACTATCTTAAATTCAAAATTGTATTACATGCATGTAAACGTGATGATAAATCATGAATTTAGATATTCAATTTGTAATTTTTAATTGTGTAATTATTGTGAATTTGGGGTTTTTTCGAAATTAGGAATTTGGGCAATTGCCGAAGATTTACTCATTAATTGTTGTCGAATTTTTGGATGAAGCTTGCTCGTGTATCATGGATGTTGGGAAAAATGCTTTAGAATTTTTCTAATGTTTGAATTGTTTGAAATCGAGCGAGTTAGGGTTTTCAGTGGGTTTTTGTTTGGCTTGCTGTTGAAGATGATTTCGTCATAAGGTGTTGACTGGAGTTGATCGCATTATGGGGATGGTTGCGTGGAGGTCCAATGGTGCTTTGGAGGGTCGCTGGAGTTCTCCGGTGGTGGTAATCGTCGGTGATGTTTGGTTATGGGGTGTCGAGTTTCTGTAGAAATTCGAGAATAGGTCGAATTTTGGTTTTGGGTTTGAATTCTTCAATCTGGGTTCGAATTCAGGTTCGCACGCGATCGAGTGGTCGATGTCGATGGTCGCGACGATCAAGATTGGCCGGAGGGTGATGGGTAGGTGCATCGTGTACCTCGTGCACATTTTATCTGGAGAGGTTGGTGTTTTTGGGGAAGACGGGTTGAAATCCGGAGTAGCTTTCGCGTCTTCATCGTGTATGACTCGAAGTGGAGGAGGTGGAGTTTTACTCGGAGTAGCACTCGTGAATTTACCGGGCTGGACTCGAGTTTGAGGTTGTGGGATTTTCTGGTTTTACTGTATATGTTAAAATGCAAATTTAACTTGATGTTAAGTTGCAAATTTAACTTGTTGTTTAGAAAAAAAATGTTAATTAAACTTTACAAGGGTGTTAATTAAATTTATTTTAAATTCAAATTTGTTTTAAGATGATTATTTTGAAAGTGATTATCTTAATTAAATTTTAAAATCCAATTTAGAAGAAGTATTTTGAATTTAAATATTGAACTAAAGTTTATGCAAATTTTAAAGTAATGATTAAAAACTTAAGTTTTAAATTTTATTGAAAAATAAATAAGTTTAAATTAGATGTTTAAAGTGTTTTAAAATTTTGATTTAATTTCTAAATTCCTTATTTTCAAAATAAGGTTATTATTATGATTTTGAAATCCAAATAAGATAATTTGTTTTAAGTTATTAAAATTTGATTTATCCAAATAATTTAATTATAAAGATAAATAGGGTTAATTTATCTTTGTTATTAACTTAAGAATACTTAATGTGATTTATTAATAAGTAAAGATTAATTAAGACAAATGTTTTTCTTAATTAATTAATGATTTAAATATAAGAAATTAATTAAGTAGTTATTTAATTAATTTTAAATAATCAGTTAATTGTTTATTAAAATTTAAATAATCACTTAATTATGGATTAATTAAGTGTGATTACTTAATGAAGTAATCAATGATTAATTATTGAATTACTGGAGATTACTCATGGAGTAATTAAAGTTGGAGTGATTAATGGGTAATCACTTGATGTTATTAATCTAGGAATTGATTAATATAATTGTTGAGGTTAATTAATTATGGAGTAATTAATTAATTAAAAATTATTTAATGATTGGAAGTAATTATTTCTTAAGTAATTAATTAAGAGAGTAATCAAGATTTATTAATGAAGTAATTAGAGATAATTCTTTATGTAAGTAATTAAGAGTTAATTACTTAATTATTTTAGTTAATTAATTAATGTGATTAATTAATTAATAAATGTGATTAATTTAAGATTAATTACCAAGGGTAATTAATTAAAAATGTAATTAATTAATAAAGTAATTAATTAAGGATTATTTGTTGAATAATAATTACTTAAAGAAGTAATTAAAGATTAATTAATTAGATTAATTAATCAAAGGGTTAATATAATTAATTAAGAAATTAATTAATTAAGATAAGTAACTATAAGTTGTTAATTACTGATTATAATTAATGAGATGATTAGTTATAAGTTAATTATTTAATTAATTAAAGTAGTTATTAATTAATAAGGATCATTAGTTAATAAATGATATTAATCAAGGTTGATTAATAAAAGTGATTAATTTAAGTGTGATTAATTAATTGTAATTAATTAAGGTTTAATGTAATTAATTATAATTGATTAATTAATGGAAGCAAATGAAGGATAATTAATTATTGTAATTAATGATAGTAATTAAAGGTTAATTACTATATATGGTTAAGGTTAATTACTTGAATGTAATTAAAAGATAATTAATCGAGGAAGATCAATTAAGGAAGATCATTAAAAGATGATTAATTTATTTATTTGGAATAAATAATTGAAAAAGGATTTTGGTAATCCATTTGATTAAGAGTTAATCAATTCTGCTTTTGATGATTGATTAATATGGATTGATTGATACTAGGTGATTAATATTGGATGATTGATATTGGATGATAGGATTGATACTGGATGATTTGGATATCTATGATATGTGATATGCTGCTTTGTGAGATGAATGTTTGTTATGAATTATCTATTGTGATAATATGATTCATCTACTTGTTTATATCATCCTGAATACAAGTTTTAATTGTTTAAACCCTTAAAACAAATGGCGTTTGGTTTCGGTGAGAACGGGATCGGGTTTCCATACTTGGGATCCGAAAACCACATCGATCCCATTTAAACGTTAGGTTGTGAATCCAAGTGCAGCAAGTGAAGACTCGAGGTGTAAGAACTATTCGTCAATGTAACTCTATGGGTGATTCCGTGACGAGTTTGATGGAAATAATACTTATAGGTTTGAGATGGTGATTTAGAGTGCAAGGGCTATAGTCATTGACTCTGAGGGTGATTCCAAAATGAGTGCAACGAGATAGTGCCTTTAGTTTCGTTCGAACCTGGAACGAACTTGTATGGATTGAATGCTTTCAGAACATCGTCTTGTGGACGATGAGCATTCTAAGATAGATGTGTTCTATAAAGGTAATCGCAGCCTCAAGCCTCATCAACTCGGAATGGCTAAAACAGGGGAGGTGCAGCAAGGCTAGGTGGGTAGCGCCCATTTCAGGACAAAATTTTCCCCTGTCTAGAAGTCCCTTTTTATTCGGCTGTGTGGGCAGTTGGGTCGCGACCAACTGCGGGTTGTCTTGTTCGGACTGTCCAGTAAGGGTTGGTTCCGGCCTTGTGTTGTAGGGGAGCGGGCGTACTCCTCGGTACGTTGATCTAGGTCACGTACTGTGACGGGCGGTACCCCAGTAGCCCTGCCGTTGATGGAAACCCATTCTTCCTACCAGACCCTACGGTTTTGTTTGTATTACCCACTTCTGTGGCTAGTAGCTGGAATTTAATAGATGTAACAATTTTGGCTATTTCTTATTTACTTGAAAACCCTAGACACTATTATATTATCACTGGATTTCCTATCAAATGTTTTGGTTAGCGTAAGGTAAAAACTTCTCCATGTTTATGTGTGTGAAGTCTTACGTGATACCTTTTCTTTTCAAAGGTTTTTCTAAAGTTAAGCAATTTTAACCCGTTTACTCGCACCAGACCCCTGTCTGACCCGAGTGTTTATTTTCTGTTTTATTAAACTCTAGGGTACTCATATTATGTATGAGTAGTCAAGTGGTTCAGGGTAGCTTGACGAATTCTTGAGGAGATATGGAGCAGGAGGCTTCCACGTGTAGATATATTATGGTTCCGCTGTGTTTTGTAAGGTATATGTATCTTGCGTTCTTGAGTTGTATAGTTAGACAAATGTTTATAACCGTCTAATATGTGTTGTATAAATTGTGTACTCTGATGTAATATGATACTATGTAATATTTTATGTGATATATTATATTTCTTTCGTTCCGCTGTGAGTTATCTGATGTTGTTGTCTTTCTTCTTTCTCTTTCTTTTCTTCTTCAATCCCTTTCTTTCTTCATTAGCGATGCGTCTTCCTGGAGATAGGAAGTCGGGTCATCACATTTGGTATCAGAGCATTAGTTTGAGTGAATACCAAGGCTCTGGAGTGGTGTCTTTCTTGAGAGAGCGTACTTGTAATTTTTATATATACTATATATATATAGACACACACACACCTAATCTGTTGGGTTATCTGTTCGGATTTTCCAACTTAAGTTTTAGAGGTAGATGGAGTAGTGGTGTGTGTGTTGTGTAACACGACTACCACTAATGGAAGAGGTCGATATGTTTGAGGTTGGAAGTATTTGTCGAGTCTGTAGACCCAATACCGTCTCGAGTGAGATTTGCAGTTTGGAGTAAGGATTTCTCTGATATCCGAAGGAAATCTTTTAAAGATTTGGAGTTTATCTTTGAAGTGTAAGTTTGGATCTATCGGAAGTGTAGAAGTAAGAGATGATATCTTGATATCTGCGTGATGAGATGCAGTATCCTTGGATATTTCTGAAGATGTTTTCTCTTGAAGCAGTTTTAGAAGTAGTTGAGGAGCAGTCTTTACCTGCCGCAGGGAAGATTCATCTGTGTAGGAGTTATCTGGATCTTTAGCGTGGATGTTGGCTGTTTCGAAACATGAGACTAAGGTCTATGAGTTGTTTCGCTTTGGCATGGTCTCATTGTCATTCCTTAAGGAGAGCGAGATATTGATGCTTGGGTTGGAGCCCGAATTTTTTGAGAGGATGTCTGCCATCTCGATTGTCCATTGTGTGGTTTGTTGATAGTTTTGGTTTTCGAGAAGCCTTTGGGATTAGAAGTCTTTGGATAGATGTGGTAGCTTTTTCAGTTCGAAGTGTTAGGTGTGCTGACGAGAAGGTCTTTTAGCTTCGCAGTATCATCGAGGTAGAGTTTGGAAGCAGCAGTAGTGTGGTTGTTTCTTCGATGGTTCAGGAATCTTTGTGGTTCTTCTTTCAGTAGTCTGGGAAGATGGTGAATGTTTTCTTGAAGAGTTAACCTTGTTTGGAGAATCTTAAAGCTGTTCCAATTGGTAAAGAGAGGACAGTTTCTTTGGAATCCGAATTAGGTTGGATCGCAAAAGTGACTTGCGATTAGTTTGGGAATTTTTCTTAGGCAATCTTTTGTTTGAGACTGAGGGTTCACATGTGGAAGTAGGAGCTACTGATGTTATCAGAAGGTTGTCTACATCTGGAGTTGAGTTCCATATTGTTTTGGTTCCAGAAGCGATTTTGGTAGTTGGATGGTCCTTGGAGAGAAGAGTTGGTGTAGCAGCTCAGAAATTTTCTTTGGAATTTGGATTGGTCAGATCTAATTGTTCAGTTTGGATTTCTGTTATAAGGTAGTGTGATCGAGTTTAATGGGTCACTCAGATTTTATGGATTTGATGAACAAAGTTCCCGGATATATTGGATAAGTTTGTATATGTGTTCATCAACAGTATTCTCATCTATTTCAGAATCAGAGTTGTGCAGCGGAAGCGAGGTAGTAGCTGTGCAAGGAAGGAAGCAAGTTCAATTTGCTATTGCTTGGGAAGTAGAGCTTGTGTTCTGGATTTCGACGGATTTGGAAGACTTTTCTGTTGAATAGGGTCTAGAAACTGGTTTGCTGTTGTCTAGTTGCATCATCATAGGTTGAGCTGATCAAGAAGTTTGGCAGTCCGAGATTGTCTATTGAGATATGCAGATATGAGATAAGGAGTTTGGAATTCGAAGTTGGAGACTTCATTGTTGTTAAGATTTTTCTGGTTAAGAGAACAGATTGGATGGCTAGTTCTGAGGCATTTGAGATTTCTTATCTGTGTTTTTGATAGGATAAGACTGAATTGCCAGTTTGGATAGCTGGAATTCATTGAATTTCACGTATCTCTAAGGGAGTACGTGGATGATTCATTGTTCGTTGTGGAATCTGCAGTTCAGTTGGATTTGGAAGTTGAGCTGGACTTGAGTATAGTCTGATGTTCTGTTCTGATGGTGGATCTAGAGATGAGTTATGCTCTGGATTTTGGTGGTGTAGTTTGTTAACTTCTGTAGAGCGAGTCTCCCGGTGATTTATACTTGGGAACTCTAGGTAGTAGTAGTAAGATTTATTCTGATTCGTGTCTGAATAATTAGTTAGGTTTGTTTGTTTGATGGATTGCTATGGTTGTTAGTAACTGGATGTTAGGTATGCTTTGCTGTTTGAAATTGAAATCTTTGCTGGGTTATTAAATTACCTTTGCTTTTAAATTTCGGAAACGAAATTCTTTTAAGGGGGGAGGATTGTAACGACCCGGAATTTTAGACAATATCAATTTAATAATCTGTGTAAATAATTAAATTGATTTGATAATTTTTCTTTATAATTTTAATTTGAATTAGTAAATTTAGTCTTTTAAAAAAGTTAATAAGTTTTAATCCGATAATTGTGATCAATATCTTTTTAACAATTTAAAATTTGATAAGATCTATTTTTCAAAGCTAATAAAATTTTATTCTATTTATAATATATACATTTGATATATATTTTGAATAGAATATCTTTTGTTTAAATAAAGATGAATTTTCAAATTGTAATATATGTGTATGTATATGTTATAATTTGATATTGTTTCGAAATTTAATTTAAATCTATTGATAATTTATATATGTATGAATATTTTATTTTAAAGCTTTGTTTGAAAATTAATATTTTTCAAAAGTTAATTTAGAGTAATTAAATTGTTTTCAAATATAAGATGATTGTTTATTTTATTAAATATGATAGTTAAAGGAGATTTAAACAAAGTTTTATCTTTGTTTTCTTTAAAGTGTTTAAATTTAAAATGGTTATAAATGTATATGTATAAATGTTTTAGATTTTTAAAATACAAGTATAAGAAATTCATTTATATTATAATTAGTTTTAAGAATATTCTCTTTAAAAAGTAAGTTTATATTTACATAAATAAGTATTTAGTAATTTAGTAAATTAAATATGTAAGTTATATTATCTTTTAAATTAAATAAAAAATTAATTAAAAATGTTAAGAACATGTGTAACCATATAAACACCTTTTAATAACACTTGTAAGAAGATTAAGCTAGCTTAAGACAAATGTTGGCAAAATGAACATGTGGCATTATTTTCATTTTAATTTTACTTAAATGTTTTTAAGAAGAAAACTAGTTTTCTCAAACACTTTCATTTTTCCTCAGTTCAAATTCTTCTCTTTTCTTACTAAATCAAAAACCTGACATTAAAATCAAAAGCAAAAGCAAATTAAAACCTGAAATCTGCAAATACAAATCAACTTCAATCTGCAAACTTCAAACTGCATTTCAAAGTTCAAGATCATCAGCAAGTTATCTGCAGTTCAACTTCAATTTAAAGCATGCAAGAATTCAGTTTCTTCAGCAAAGCAAATCAAAGTCTTTTTTTTTTCAAATTTAAAGAATCAAGAACCTGGGAAAAAGAATCAAAAACTGCTCAGTTCACTGCAATATTTGAGGTGAGTAAATTATTTAAAAACAGTTTAAATTGATTTGGACTCTAGTGCATGTGTTGATCTATATTGCTGTTGCATGGAAAATTTTCAGTTTTTACATTATTGGATTGATAGATTTATATGTATATGTGTAGTGATCTGTATATATATACAGTCACTTTATTTATCTGTTACTTCCTTGACCTGGATCATCAATGAAAAATTTAAATCGTCCACTAACAATCATCATTTGACATTGATGGTTGAATAGAAGTTGTTTGTCATCGTTTGTTGTTAATTTTAAAAATAGTTTCATAATTTAAAATGAAACAAAAAATTATTAAAAAAGGAATTAACAGTGAAACTTGAATATTTGTTAAAAATTAACTATCTTAAATTCAAAATTGAATTACATGCATGTAATCGTGATGATAAATCATGAATTTAGATATTCAATTTGTAACTTTTAATTGTGTAATTATTGTGAATTTGGGGTTTATTCGAAATTAGGAATTTGGGCGATTGCCGATGATTTACTCATTAATTGTTGTCGAATTTTTGGATGAAGCTTGCTCGTGTATCATGGATGTTGGGAAAAATGCTTTAGAATTTTTCTAATGTTTGAATTGTTTGAAATCGAGCGAGTTAGGATTTTCAGTGGGTTTTTGTTCGGCTTGCTGTTGAAGATGATTTCGTCATGAGGTGTTGACCGGAGTTGATCGCATTATGGGGGATGGTGGCGTGGAGGTCCAATATTGCGTTGGAGGTTCGCTGGAGTTCTCCAGTGGTGGTAATCGTCGGTGATGTTTGGTTATGGGGTGTTGAGTTTCTGCAGAAATTTGAGAATAGGTCGAATTTTGGTTTTGGGTTTGAATTCTTCAATCTGGGTTCGAATTCAGGTTTGCACGCGGTCGAGTGGTCGACGTCGATGGTTGCGACGACCAAGATTGGCCGGAGGGTGATGGGTAGGTGCATCGTGTACCTCGTTCACGTTTTATCTGGAGAGGTTGGTGTTTTTGGGGAAGACGGGTTGAAACCCGGAGTAGCTTTCGCGTCTTCATCGTTTATGACTCGAAGTGGAGGTGTTGGAGTTTTACTCGGAGTAGCACACGTGAATTTGCCGGGCTGGACTCGAGTTTGAGGTTGTGGGATTTTCTGGTTTTTCTGTATATGTTAAAATGCAAATTTAACTTGATGTTAAGTTGCAAATTTAACTTGTTGTTTAGAAAAAAAATGTAAATTAAACTTTACAAGGGTGTTAATTAAATTTATTTTAAATTCGAATTTGTTTTAAGATGATTATTTTGAAAGTGATTATCTTAATTAAATTTTGAAATCCAATTTAGAAGAAGTGTTTTGAATTTAAATATTGAACTAAAGTTTATGCAATTTTAAAGTAATGATTAAAAACTTAAGTTTTAAATTTTATTGAAAAATAAATAAGTTTAAATTAGATGTTTAAAGTGTTTTAAATTTTTAATTTGATTTCTAAATTCCTTATTTTCAAAATAAGGTTATTATTATGATTTTGAAATCCAAATAAGATAATTTGTTTTAAGTTATTAAAATTTGATTTATTCAAATAATTTAATTATAAAGATAAATAGGGTTAATTTATCTTTGTTATTAACTTAAGAATACTTAATGTGATTTATTAATAAGTAAAAATTAATTAAGAAAAATGTTTTTCTTAATTAATTAAAGATTTAAATATAAGAAATTTATTAATTAATTATTTAATTAATTTTAAATAATTAGTTAATTGTTTGTTAAAATTTAAATAATCACTTAATTATGGATTAATTAAGTGTGATTACTTAATGAAGTAATCAATGATTAATTATTGAATTAGTGGAGATTACTCATGGAGTAATTAAAGTTGGAGTGATTAATGGGTAATCACTTGATGTTATTAATCTAGGAATTGATTAATATAATTTTTGAGGTTAATTAATTATGGAGTAATTAATTAATTAATGAATTAAAAATTATTTAATAATGGAAGTAATTATTTGTTAAGTAATTAATTAAGAGAGCAATCAAGATTTATTAATGAAGTAATTAGAGATATTTACTTATGTAAGTAATTAAGAGTTAATTACTTAATTATTTTAGTTAATTAATTAATGTGATTAACTAATAAATAAATGTGATTAATTTAAGATTAATTACCAAGGGTAATTAATTAAAAATGTAATTAATTAATAAAGTAATTAATTAAGGATTATTTGTTGAATAATAATTAATTAATGAAGTAATTAAAGATTAATTAATTAGATTAATTAATCAAAGGTTTAATATAATTAATTAAGAAATTAATTAATTAAGATAAGTAAGTATAAGTTGTTAATTAATGATTATAATTAACGAGATGATTAGTTATAAGTTGTTATTTAATTAATTAAAGTATTTATTAATTAATAAGGATCATTAGTTAATAAATGATATTAATCAAGGCTGATTAATAAAAGTGATTAATTTAAATGTGATTAATTAATTGTAATTAATTAAGGTTTAATGTAATTAATTATAATTGGTTAATTAATGGAAGCAAATGAAGGATCATTAATTATTGTAATTAATGATAGTAATTAAAGGTTAGTTACTATATATGGTTAAGGTTAATTACTTGAATGTAATTAAAAGATAATTAATCGAGGAAGATTAATTAATAAAGATCATTAAAAGATGATTAATTTATTTATTTGGAATAAATAATTGAAAAAGGATTTTGGTAATCCATTTGATTAAGAGTTAATCAATTCTGCTTTGGATGATTGATTAATATGGATTGATTGATACTGGGCGATTAATATTGGATGATTGGATTGATACTGGATAATTTGGATATCTATGATATGTAATATGCTGCTTTGTGAGATGAATGTTTGTTATGAATTATCTATTGTGATAATATGATTCATCTATTTGTTTATATCATCCTGAATATAAGTTTTAACTGTTTAAACCCTTAAAACAAATGGCGTTTGGTTTCGGTGAGACCGGGATCGGGTTTCCATATTTGGGATCCGAAATCCACATTGATCCCAATTAAACGTTAGGTCGTGAATCCAAGTGGAGCAAGTGAAGACTCGAGGTGTAAGAACTATTCGTTAATATAACTCTGTGGGTGATTCCGTGACGAGTTTGACGAAAATAGTATTTATAGGTTCGAGATGGTGATTTAGAGTGCAAGAGCTATGGTCGTTGACTCTGAGGGTGATTCCAAAATGAGTGCAACGAGATAGTGCCTTCGGTTTCGTTCGAACCCGGAATAAACTTGTATGAATTGAATGCTTTCAGAACATCATCAGGTGGACGACGAGCATTCTAAGATAGATGTGTTCTATAAAGGTGATTGCAGCCTCAAGCCTCATCAACCCGGGAATGGCTAAAACAGGGGGGTGCATCAAGGCTAGGTGGGTAGCGCCCATTTCAGGATAAGATTTTCCCCTGTCTAGAAGTCCCTTTTTATTCAGCGGTATGGGCAGTTGGGTCGCGGCCAACTTCGGGGTTGTCTTGCTTGGGACTGTCCAGTAAGGGATGGTTTCGGCCTTGTGTTGCAGGGGAGCGGCGTACTCCTCGGTACGTTGATCTAGGCTATGTAAAGTGACGGACGGTACCCCAGTAGCCCTGCCATTGATGGAAACCCATTCTTCCTACGAGACCCTACGGTTTTGTTTGTATTACCCACTTTTGTGGCTAGCAGCTGGAATTTAATAGATGTAACAATTTCGGCTATTTCTTATTTACTTGAAAACCCTAGACGCTATTATAATATCACTGGATTTCCTATCAAATGTTTTGGTTAGCGTAAGGTAAAAACTTTTCCATGTTTATGTGTGGGAAGTCTTACGTGATACCTTTTATTTTCAAAGGTTTTTCTAAAGTTAAGCAATTTTAACCCGTTTACTCACACCAGACCCCTGTCTGACCCGAGTGTTTATTTTCTGTTTTATTAAACTCTTGGGTACTCATATTATGTATGAGTAGTCAAGTGGTTCAGGTTAGCTTGACGAATTCTGGAGGAGATATGGAGCAGGAGGCTTCAACTTGTAGATATATTATGGTTCCGCTGTGTTTTGTAAGGTATCTGCATCTTGTGTTCTTGAGTTGTATAGTTAGACAGATGTTTATAACTGTCTAATATGTGTTGTATAAATTGTGTACTCTGATGTAATATGATACTATGTAATATTTTATGTGATATATTATATTTCTTTCGTTCCGCTGTGAGTTATCTGATGTTGTTGTCTTTCTTCTTTCTCTTTCTTTTCTTCTTCTATCCCGTTCTTTCTTCATTAGCGATGCGTCTTCCTGGAGATAGGAAGTCGGGTCGTCACAATTTGAGTTGAAATTTGGAAATATAACTTAAATTGGAATTTATGAATTTTGTTTTAAAAGTGAATTTTGTAGTTAATTAAATAAAATGAAAATAAGTTATATTTGAAAATTTAAACTTAAGTGTTAAGTTAAAGTTTAATTTAATGAATTTAAATTTGAATGTTGGAATTTAATAAGTGAATTATTATTAAATATTAATTTTTGGATGGAAAGTTAACCTTATAAAATCATGAATTTAAGGAAAATTAAATGATGGTTTTAAAGGTGAAATTATATGATTTTATATTTTTAAAATGATCAAAAAAAGATTAATTGTTTGTGAAATTATATTGAATATTGGAAATGTAATTAACAGTATTTTTTTTAGTGCTATTATTTCTAGCGTAAATGATATTACAACGCTTTGTAAGTGCTGTGGTTGATACAAATGAACTATGTATAAATTATAACTAAGTGGTATTACACCACTTGGTAAGTGTTGTGATAGCAAAAAGATAATTAAAATCTGAAACTAAATAAAGGGCTACAGTAGCACTTGATAAGTGTTGCGGTAGGCTGAAATGAATGTTTGAGGTTTTGATTTAAATAAATGAGCTCAGAATTTGTCTAAAATTTTGGGAACTGAATATTTTATTTTAAATATAATGGCTTCACTTTTAAATGGTTTATTTGAATTGTTCTGATTTAAATATAAACTATTTAAAAGGTGATTTGAAATGATAATAAAGGAATTATATCTTTGAATTAAGAAGGATAATAAATGAATGATATCGTTGAATTAAAAAGGATATTTAAATGTGTATATTTGGATTTGAATTCAAATAATGATTTGAAATGAATTTTGAAAGGTATGATATTTTGATATATTAAAATTGTTTGGAAATGGTTAGATCTTTATTTTGATAAAGATTTGAATTTGAAATGATAATTTATTTTGAAGTATAAACTATGATTTTTAAATTATAACCGTGGGTTATAATAACGGTTGCTTGTTAAAGAGACCGAGATCAGATATGGACATAATCTCTGTCGATACCGAAAACCACTTTAACAACTGTGTACGCGGTGGAGTTTGCAGAATGAAGTAGGATGGTGACGTCGTTCTTGAGGTATATTTATGTGGACCCGACTCCCGTAACTTGGCATAAGGTGGCTAAAACAGGAGCGATCTCGGGCCAAAAGGGGTAGCTCCTCTGGTCGGACACATTCCTTCGATACTATACTCTTACTTGTGATTGATTAGATGGCCATCCTCCGATTTTGATATGGGAGTGTGTTCCGAGGTGGGTGTATGTGGCTGCTGTGTTACCACCAGCCCGTGTGCGTAATTGGTATATCTACCATGGCATTGCATTGTGTGTTGTGTCACCTTACCATACCGAGCCTTTACTACGAGTTTGTTTTTCTCCCATAACCCATGGAGTATTTATGGTAGTCTCTGATATGGATATACGCTGATACTGGATGGACTACTGTGACTATTATGTGTGAAGGGTGATATGGGTAGCCCGGAATGCTATTTAAAAGTAAGTTTATTGTACTGTAGACATTATTATAATAGCGCAATATTACTACATAGTAAATAGTTTAATGGATCCTTATAGGATGGGCGGTCCCAGGGATCCTTTAAGTTACTTGTACCTTATTACAGTTCACTTGAGTTGGTTTACATTATAGAAATATATATTGTCCTGACTCGAATGCTTTGTGTTTTGCTTTATGCTCGGGTCAGCCTGAGTATTCACAGCTTTGGATTCTCTTTCTGGAGCTGGTCTTTGCTGGAGATTCTGCCTATATATATATGTATATGTATATGTATATGTATATGTATATGTATATGTATATGTATATGTATATGTATATGTGTATATATATATATTTCTGTTTCAGCTGTTCTAGTTTATCTCATGTATTAGTGAACTTCTATGTATTTGGGATTTCTTTATGTTGTTTCAGACCGTTATTATGTATTTGGGTTGAGACTCTGTTATAGTAGCTTCATGAACTACTATGTTATTTTTATATTCCGTATCGAGTTATTATGATTATTCTGTGTCTGTGATGCTGTGTGTTTGATTTCATTTGCTCCAAGTTTATTTACAATATGTTATTTTGCATCGTTCAAGTCTGACATGTGTGGATTATTGTCGATTTGAATGGTACGAAATGGTGGGTCGTTACAAATTACCCAAATCTTAATTTAATTTAAAGATACACCATTTATCTTTTTTAATCACTTATTATAATAAAGTTTATTTAATAAACCATTTAAATTAATTATCATTAACAAATTAGCCATTTAATTACTTACAATTGAGCAATTATACTTTAATTGATTTCACTAAGTAATTATCCTCTCATAAATTAAGACTTTAATCAATTAAAGATATCCCATTATCTTAATCGATTTACCTAATTGAATCATTTACATCATATTTAAAATTAATGCTTGAAATCATTTTATACAAAACATTGATTTAATTAAAGCTTAAATTACATCATCATATTTACAAAAACACTTGTTAATTTTAATTAATTAACTAATATATAAAATGGTTTAATTTCTAAACACTTAATTATATCCTTTAAAAATAAATCTTTAAAACTTAAACGTTTTAATATTCTTTAAAGATTTATTTAAATTGCTTAAAAACTTAGTCTTTTAGTAACTTTAAAACTTGTTAAATCATCAAAGTTAAGAAACCCGAGGCAAAACTAGTTGTTCCCAAGCCCGACTTCGAGGAAACTCCTCCTCTATTCTTCTCGAGACAATCATGAAAAATTATGAGCTATGACCCAAGCCATAGTCGTCTTCCCAAATCCCTAAATAAACCCAAATATCAATGACACGGTGTGCACGTGTACGAGCCAACGGCGATGATCTGATCGTCGATACCACTTCTAACATATCGGTGACAGCAATCCCGACCAAATCGACCGCCCAGCTCAACGAGTTGACGATGAATTTGAAATCAAGTTATCTAGCCACCTCCAGGAACCACCCTGTTCACCCAAATTCGCTTCGTGTGACCACCTCCGGCCACCGACGAACTTGCGATCACCCCCCAAAGCTGCTTCATCCTTCCACTCATAAATCCCCTCATGTGCGATCAACTACGATCAACTATTGATGACGAGATTTCCTTTTCTTCATCGTTCACCAACACGGGTTTTAAACCCTAAATACACGTCGCATCACCCCGACGATCATCTAAAAAATCTCCAACCATTTTTCCTTCATTTTCAAATCTCCAAGCTACCTTCAGATCAAATATCGACCCACCCAGACTTGCCAATCATCGGCAATTGATGAAGAACCCAAAAACGTTCAACTCGAAAATTCGCATCAAACCCAAACTTAAAAATCGAGATTTCTATATTGAAAATCATCATTCTTCAACACAAATTAGTATATACGATAAAAACTTGAAGACTTAAAGATCTTTTTTTTGATTTGAATTTTTTTTACCGATTTTCCTCATTCCCAGTAACCTACCTATTAATTATACTTAAACATATTTTAAAAATTAAATCTGATGTTTTCTAACAATCTTTCTTTAAGGATTCTATCCTATAAGAAATCAGAGAAGAAGGAATGATTTTTTGGTACTTAATTGGGTCTGTAAGATTAACGGAAGCCTGTACATATATGTATACAGATATGCACACATAATCCTATATATATACATATACATGCAGCCATATTAAACATTTTCCCAGCAACTTCAATCATTAATATATATATAAATATATATAATTTAAAGTTTTAAATTGAAAGATTTTCTCATCTGACTTTGAAAAAAGGACAAAATTTAGCTTTTAAAATTTGTAATTTGCATTTGTTTTAAAACTGATTTGATTTGCATTTTGATTTTCTTGATCTGATTGCTTCAGTTTGAATTATTGATGTTGAACAGATCTTGTATTATGTCTAGAATTGAATATGCTACTTGATTTGTTTGTTGCTGAATTGCTGAAATGAATTGATTCTTGCATTTGTTTTTCAAGTTTGAGATGAATTATAGCCTTAGGTTTTTGAGTTGAATTCAAGCTTTATTTTCTGGTTTTGATTTTTGTAACGACCCTGGATTTTGGCCCTATTAATTTTAATAAATATCCAAATTAATTTAAATAAAATGTAAACTTATCCATTTGAAGTGGATATGATTTTGAAATATTTGCCATTGTTTATATAAATGGTATTTTAAAAGGGAAATTGATTTGAAAATTTAAACAAATTATCTCGATAATATTCATAATAAAACTGTCTTATATGATTGAATTAAAATAATTTACTTTGTTTATATTTAGTAAGTATACATATGAATGATAATGTTTGAAATAGAATCAAAGTTAATCAATATAAAATATAAATGTGAAATATAAGTCAAACTTATGCATATAATTTAAATAAAATACAAATGGAAATAAATATAACAATAAGTACAAATGTAAATAAATCATATTGTACATAATTTAAAGATTGATAGTTAAAATATAAAATACAAATAGAAGTAAATATAAGTATAAAATATAAGTCACCATATGGAATATGAACATTGATAGTCAAAGTTAAAATACAAATAGAAATAAAATAATAATAATAATAAGGATTAAGTATTAATGTATACTTGTAACATCAGTTTAAATTTGCAGGACGAAAGATATAAAGTATAAACCTGACTAAACATGTACATGAATCATTTAAGCTAAAACAAATATTTGCTTTAAAAAAAATATAATCTTCATATATATGATCAAGTGTTGCCTGCATATGTATTTCTAAACTAAATGTCTTCACAACTAAATGTCTTCACATGCAAGACCAAAGTAAGGTAAACTTGACAAAACTTGTTTATAAATTATTTGAGTTAGAAGTAATACCAGATAAAAACAAATATATCTAAAACGTATATTTTCATTCATAAGCCAAGCCTATCTGCATATATGAAACAAAGTAACACAAGCCATATAGCCTACCTGCAAAATATATACCTTTACATAAATATTTATAGACAGTAAACATTTTAATAAGTATGCAAACTAATTAAGATACAAAACATATATGTATAAATAGATAGCCTCATGTACAAGCCAAGTTGGCCTGCAAAATGATAGTCAACAAACAAATATCTTTATACATAGTACAACACAATTATATACAAATATCTATGAACAGCTAAACATAATAAGTATGTGAACATATTTGGTAAACAAACCATTTAATGCTAATATCTCAGCCAACTTTTTTGTCAATTCAAAAATATTTACAAATCTATAAAATCAGAAACAAAATCTGATCAAAGCCAAATACAGGAGACAACAGTACCAGTTACCACCTCCCTTAAGCACTGTTATCTTGTACTTAAATGTATACATCTGCTTTAGTTCGATCAAAAAACCTTAGAAAAACTTGAGAAAAAGCAAAGAAGAAAAGAACAAAGCTCAAGTTTAAAATCAAATACAGAAAAAAGGGAAGATTCAAGAACAAAACTCCAGGCAGTTTTCAACTGCAGCTTTCAAGGCACCAAAGTGATTTCTGTTCAACAGTAGTTTGGAATGTGAATAAACATTAAATTTGCAAACTTGAGTTTAATTTAAAAGCAGTATGATATTTCATGGAATACAGGGGTAGTATGTGTTTTATACTAATATGATTCTGAGTGTACAAATATTCAGTTCATCTCTGTTACATGCTACTCCGTTGGTACAGTTGCATGCTTTTGTTCAAAACATAAATTATGCTCATCAAACAGTGTCAATTTGTAAGTATTTAACTTAAACACTGTGATTAAACTAGATTAAGATTTCTAACTAGCTAATTAAACTAAGTGTAATAAATATATCACTGTAACTAGTTTAACAAGTATTTTAATTTTTCTTTGATGAATTTTAACGCCATAAATTGCTAAATTCAAGTTTATATCTTGAATTATTACTAAAAGTTACAATTTTTAAAAGTTGAATGAGGATTTTTAGCTCAGTATTTCAAGAGCAGTTCGATGTTGAATAAAAATTGAACTTTTATCAAATTCTCGAAATTGAATCCATATTAAATGCTGAAATTCGAATTGAAGCAAGTATAAATGTTTGTGATCTCAAGAAAAATATAAAATGATTTTTCCATTGCATAAAATTTGGATACGAGATCATCATAGGGTTTTATTTCGTGTTTGCGTGCATGCCAGTAAGATGTGTGGTTCGACTCCTACACGCGATCGAGTGGTTCGATGCTTTGGTGGAGGATTGTTGGGGATGTTGACGAGGTGTGGACGAGTTTTCGTCACCTCCGGTGGACCGTGCTTTGGTGGCGAGGCCATTTGATTCAGTGGGGTTGTACGCTATTTCGTTCGAACTGCAATTTTTTGAACTAGAATTTTTAGAGGTAATTTGATTTTAATTTTCCAGTGTTCGTGCTAATTGGGATTTACCTGAAGCATTGAAAGTTCGCCAGAGCCACGTGCGCCGCCGTGCACGTGTACAGCGGCGACGTTGGTGTCAGGATCGATGCGGCCTGTGACTCGAGTTGTACACGAGTTTCACGGTGTTTTCCTTCGAGTTTGATTCGAGTCGAGTGCGTAAACATATTTACAGATGTTTAATTTTTATTCAAGTTAAACTTAAACTTCTGGGAATTGATAGAAAGGGGAGAGGAAGAAGGAGTGGGAAGGACTCGCGTGATTGAGGTGTTTAACTCGAAGAGCTACGCGAGTTTTATCAGGGGAGGTATCAGATTCTTTGCTAACTGAAGTGTAAGGTTATGTAAAGGTTGATTAGTGAATAAGTGTTTCACCAAAGTATCACAGTAAAGTGAATAAAGTTCGAAATGTAAGTTAAAACTTAATTCAAGTTTTAATTATCCTAGTTAAAATTTAACAACAGTTTAACTCGTAATTAATTATTTAAATTAACTAATTACTTTAGTTAAGGCTTAACCATGTTTTTACAACCTTGTTAATATTTTAATAAGTAATAAATAAAGTGAATTAACAAATAATGTTGTAGTTAGCAATATAATTGTTTTCAAATTTTAAGAAGACTTAGATGTTAATTAAGTGAATAATAAATATTAATTGATTATTTTCAAAAGTAATTAAGAATAATTATTTTTAAATTGTAATTAGTAATGTATTATAAGAAATAAATGAAATTGTAATTAACCACTCAAGTTAATTATTAAACGATTAATATGTAATTAATCAAGTGATTTAATTAAGAATTAAGAAAGTAATTAGCAGTAAATAAATAGGTAATACGTTTTATTTTGGTTGTTAGTTAATGATTAAGAAATGATTACTTAAGTAACTGAAGTTAAATAACTTGATTAAGAAGTAATTAACTAAATAGTGTGAATAAAGTAATTAAGTAATTAAGCAATTAAGACATAAATATTAATTAAGAAATGATTTGTTGATTAAATAATTTGAAAGGAAATAAGTGATTAATTGATAATTAATGATTAATTAAACATGGTTAAGAGATTAACTCTCAAGTAATTAAATTAATCAAAATAAGAATTTAAAATGATTGCTTGTGGATGTTGTATATGTAAAATATCTGTTTGTGATGTTTATTGATGATATTCTGTGATGCTCTCTGATATGCATTAATATATCCATGGCAATTGTGTATGATTAATAAATGTTATATAAATTCAAACATTGAATTAAACTGTTTAAGTTAATTAGACAACTTGGCCTTTAAAATGGCGTTTGGATTTCGATGAGACCGGGATCGGGTGTCAATTTGATATTCCGAAAACCACATCGATCCAAATTAAACGATAGGTCGTGAATTCTCAAGTGTAGATCAAGATGGTGTTTTCAGAATGCAAGGGTTATCGTCTTTGTCTCTGAGGGTGATTCCAAAATGAGTGTGGCGAGATAATGCCTTCGGTTTCGTTCGAACCCGGAACGAACTTGTATGGATTGAATGCTTTCAGCACATCGTCTGGCGGACGATGAGCATTCTAAGAAATATGTACTGTAAAGGTAATCGCAGCCTCAATCCTCATCAACCGGGAATGGCTAAAACAGGGGAGGTGCAGCAAGGTTAGGTGGGTCATGCCCAAGCAGGACGAGATATACCCCTGTCTAGATGTCCCTTTTATTTTGGTTGTGTGGGCGGTTGGATATGCGCACCAACTGCAGGGTTATCTTGTTCGGGACTATTCAGTAAGGAATGGTTCCGGCCTTGTGTTGCAGGGGATTTAGGGTGGCTCCTCGGTACGGTGATCTAGGCCACGTACTGTGACGGGCGATACCCCAGTAGCCCTGCCATTGTATGGAATCCAATCTCCAATAAGTGCCGTACGTTTTGATTGTGCCTAACTATGTTGGAATGTGAGATGTAAGCATTTCAACTATTTTTGTATTTTACTTGAAAACCCTAGACACTATTATAATATCACTGAATTTCCTATAAAATGTTTTGGTTAGCGTAAGATAAAAACTTACCTATATTTATTTGTGGGGAGTCTTACGTGATACCTTTATTTTTAAATGTTTTTTTCAAAGTTAAACAATTTAAACCGTTTACTCATACCAGACCCATGTGTAACCCGGAGTTTATATTTTGTTTTCATGAACTCTTGGGTACTCAATTTTTTTGTGAGTAGCCAAGTGATAGGTTTTGGACTTTGATTCTGGAGGAGCTTGGAGCAGGAGTGCCAGACGTATGTAGCTATATATATATCTATCCAGTTCCGCTGAGCAGTTGATTTATGCTGTATCTCTGATGTATATAGTGACAGATCTAGGTATATTACTGTCATGTATGATATTGTATAACTCTGATATATGTAAACTATGTAATAGTTATGTGATATATTATATTTTTTTCCGTTCCGCTGTGAGATTCTGATGTTTTGTTCTTTCTTTCCTATTCTTTTCTATTTCTATTCCTTTCTTTCTTAATGATGATACATCTTTCTGGTAGTAGAAGGGCGGGTCGTCACACTTGGTATCAGAGCGCTAGGTTGAGTGAATACCTAGGCTCTTAAGTGATTTCTTTCTTGAGAGAGTGCGTATTTGTAATTTTGATATATATATATATATATATATATTTATTTCTACCTATTTGTTGGGTTACCTGTTCGGGTTTTCTAATATAAGTTATAAAGGTAGATAGGGTAGTGGTGTGTGTAACACGACTACCAATGGTTGGAGTTTTGAATGTTTGTGGTTGAAAGTGTATCTGTCGAGACTGTAGACCTATTACCGTCTCGAGTGAGCTTTGGGTGGTGTAAGGATTTCATCGAACTCTGAAGGAAACCTATTAGGGTTCGGAGTTCATTGTTGGAGTGTAATTTTGGATGAGCTTGAGTTTGGATCTGTCGGATGGACAGAAACAAGTCATGATATCTTGATACCTCAGGATGTAGTAGCTGTGTGATGAGACACAGTGATTTTGGATGTCTCCGAAAATGTTTCTTTGGAACAAGTTAAGGAAGTTAAGTGTATGCCTTCCTGTTGAGAGATAGAGTTTCGTGTTAATTTGATTCCAAGAGTAGTGCCGGTGATTCAGCCTAGTAGGAGAATGGTTCCGAGAGAGAGAAGAGTTTGTTAAGCAGACTCAGGATCTTCTGGAGAAGGGGTTGATCAAGCCTAGTTTTTTCTTGTTAGGGTTCTGTGACAGTGTTGTCGCTAAATCGGATGGATCGATAAGGTTCTGTGTGGATTATCGAGGACTGAATAAGTTTGTTTTGGTATATTCTAAGTTTGAAGAAGAGCTCAAGCAACATTTGAGGATAGTGTTGGAGACACCGAGGAAACATGTTTTGAAGGCAGAATTCTCTAAGTGCCATTTTTGGAAATCGAAAGTTATACTTTGGGGCACATTATTTCTGTGAAGGTATCTCGGTAGATCCAGCGAAGATGGAATCTATTCTGGAATGGAAGCAACCGAAGTCACTGACGGAAGTTCGAAATTTTCTGGGTTTAGCTGTCTACTACAGGAAATTTACCAAGGATTATTCCAAGATTTCTTCACATCTGACTAAGTTGACAAGAAAAGAACCAAGTTCAAATGGAGACCCGGTGTGGAGAAACTTTCTAAGAATTGAAGACGAGGCTAACCAGTGCTCCAGTGTTTGTTATTCTGGAAGGAAAGAGCAAATTTGAAGTTTATACTGATGCTTATATAGTTGATCAGGGAGCAGTGTTGATGCAGAGTGGAGAGTAACTGTGTATGCGTGTCGGAAATTAAAGCAACATGAAGGGAACTACGCTACGCACGACCTTGAGTCGTTAGCGATTGTGTTTGTTTTGAAGATTTGGAGGCACTATCTGTTAGGAGAGAAGTTGAGTTATTCGTGGATCACAAACCATTGAAATATCTTTCCTCTTAAAGGGATATTAATCTGAGGCAGCTGTGGTGGGTCGAATTTCTTGCATCATATGGTTTGGATATTCTGTATACTTCGGGAAGGCAAATGTGTGGCAGATGTTCTTAGCAGGATTGCAGTTTTGTTTCTTTGGATGTTGTTTCATCTCTACGGGACAGAATCATAAGTAAGCAAAAATTCTTGGAATTAAGAATGATCAGAATTCTGATTTCAAGGTGGATGATCATGGTGTTTTGAGAATTAATAGACGTTGGTGTGTGCCTAATATAGATGAATTTAGGCAATAAGTTTTAGCTGAATGCCATCGCTCCAGACTGAATATTCACCCGGAATCTTTATGATGTATAAAGATATGAGAAGTATTTTCTAGTAGCCGAGTATGAAGAGGGATGTAGCTGCTTTCGGAATAGTTGTGCTTTCGATCAGCAAGTTAAGGAAATCAATAGAAGTTGTCCAGATTTTTGCAGTCTTTGGAAATCCCAGAATGGAAATAGGAGATGATTTCGATGGAATTTATCAACAGTTTTCCTCGAACCAAGCAAGGAAACGATGGAATATGGGTTATTGTGGATTGTCTGGCTAAGAGGGCTCATTCTATACCAGTTAAGGCAACTCGTACTGCAGTTTCTCTGATAGAGATTTGCTTAAGGGAGATAGTTAGATTGCATTGTGTTCCTGTTAGCATAATAAGTGATCGTGATCCTATTTTTTTTTCACCAGCAAAATTCTGGAAGGCTCTGCAATTGGCTTCGGGAACGAGTTTGAAATTAAGTACAGCCTATTATCCTTAGATGGACGGATGGTGAGACTGAATCGTATTTTAGAGGATATGCGGCAAGCTTGAGTTTTAGATTTTGGTGGATTGTGGAAAGACCATCTTGTGTTTGGACCAGTTTTGATTTGTGAAGTTTCTGCTAAGGTTAAGCTTATCAGGAAAGGATGAGAGCTGCTCAAGACCGTCAGAAGAAGTACGCAGACAAGAGAAGGAGACAATTGGAATTTGATATTGGTAATTTTGCTTTTGGCCAAAGATTCCCGATTAAAAGGAACTATTAGATTCGAAAGGCGGGAAAACTTGACCCGAGATATATGGGACCCTTTCGGATATTGAGAAGGATTATAGATGTAGCTTGCAGAGTTAAATTGCCAGAACGGATGTCTGAAATTCATAATGTACTCTGTGTGTCCCATCTAAAGAAATTTGTTCTTGATTCATTATTAGTTATAGAACCAGTAGTATAGGAAATTTTGGAAGTTCAGATTGTTGGTTAAGATGAGAGGCAACTTAGGAATAAGGTAGAGAAGCTTATCATAGTGTAGTGGAGCGAGGATCCCAGGGATTTCACCTGGGAAACTCTGGATAGTTTAGGAAAGCTTATCCGGATTTGTGTCCGATAGCTAGCGATGTTTGTTAGAATAGACTGTTTGGTTGTTTACTAACGTATGAATGATATGTATGTTTGAATGGTCGATATGACAGCTTTTAAATTATCTTTCTTTTAAATTTCGAGGACGAAATTCCTTTAAGGGGTGAGGAATGTAACGACCCTGGATTTTGGCCCTATTTATTTTAATAAATATTCAAATTAGTTTAAATAAAATGTAAACTTATCCATTTGAAATGGATATGATTTTGAAACATTTGCCATTGTTTATATAAATGGTATTTTAAAAGGGAAATTGATTTGAAAATTTAAATAAATTATCTTGATAATATTCATAATAAAACTATCTTATATGATTGAATTAAAATACTTTACTTTGTTTATATTTAGTAAGTATACATATGAATGATAATGTTTGAAATAGAATCAAAGTTAATCAATATAGAATATAAATGTGAAATATAAGTCAAACTTATGCATATAATTTAAATAAAATACAAATGGACATAAATATAACAATAAGTATAAATGTAAATAAATCATATTGTACATAATTTAAAGATTGATAGTTAAAATATAAAATACAAATAGAAGTAAATATAAGTATAAAATATAAGTCACCATATCGAATATGAACATTGATAGTCAAAGTTAAAATACAAATAGAAACAAAAAAATAATAATAATAAGGATTAAGTATTAATGTATACTTGTAACATCAGTTTAAATTTGCAGGACCAAAGATATAAAGAATAAACCTGACATGTACATGAATCATTTAAGCTAAAACAAATATTTACTTTAAAAAAAATATAATCTTCATATATATGATCAAGTGTTGCCTGCATATGTATTTCTAAACTAAATGTCTTCACAACTAAATGTCTTCACATGCAAGACCAAAGTAAGGTAAACTTGACAAAACTTGTTTATAAATTATTTGAGTTAGAAGTAATACCAGATAAAAACAAATATATCTAAAACATATATCTTCATTCATAAGCCAAGCGTATCTGCAAATATGAAACAAAGTAACACAGGCCATATAGCCTACCTGCAAAATATATACCTTTACATAAATATCTATGGACAGTAAACATTTTAATAAGTATGCAAACTAATTAAGATACAAAACATATATGTATAAATAGATAGCTACATGTACAAGCCAAGTTGGCCTGCAAAATGATAGTCAACAAACAAATATCTTTATACATAGTACAACACAATTATATACAAATATCTATGAACAACTAAACATAATAAGTATGTGAACATATTTGGTAAACAAAGCATTTAATGCTAATATCTCAGCCAACTTTTTTGTCAATTCAAAAATATTTACAAATCTATAAAATCAGAAACAAAATCTGATCAAAGCCAAATACTGGAGACAACAGTACCAGTTACCACCTCCCTTAAGCACTATTATCTTATATTTAGATGTATACATCTGCTTTAGTTCGATCAGAAAACCTTAGAAAAACTTGAGAAAAAGCAAAGAAGAAAATAATAAAGCTCAAGTTTAAAATCAAATACAGAAAAAAAGGAAGATTCAAGAACAAAACTCCCGGCAGTTTTCAACTGCAGCTTTCAAGGCACCAAAGTGATTTCTGTTCAACAGTAGTTTGGAATGTGAGTAAACATTAAATTTGCAAACTTGAATTTAATTTAAAAGCAGTATGATATTTCATGGAATACATGGGTAGTATGTGTTTTATACTGATATGATTCTGAGTGTACAAATATTCAGTTCATCTCTGTTATATGTTACTCCGTTGGTACAGTTGCCTGCTTTTGTTCAAAACATAAATTATGCTCATTAAATAGTGTCAATTTGTAAGTATTTAACTTAAACACTGTGATTAAACTAGATTAAGATTTCTAACTAGCTAATTAAACTAAGTGTAATAAATATATCACTGTAACTAGTTTAACAGGTATTTTAATTTTTCTTTGATGAATTTTAACGCCATAAATTGATAAATTCAAGTTTATATCTTGAATTATTATTAAAAGTTATGATTTTTAAAAGTTGAATGAGGATTTTTAGCTCAGTATTTCAAGAGCAGTTCGATGTTGAATAAAAGTTGAACTTTTATCAAATTCTCGAAATTGAATCAATATTAAATGCTGAAATTCGAATTGAAGCAAGTATAAATGTTTGTGATCTCAATAAAAATATACAATGATTTTTCCATTGCATAAAATTTGGATACGAGATCATCATAGGGTTTTATTTCGTGTTTGCGTGCATGCGAATAAGATGTGGGTTTCGACTCCTACACGCGATAAAGTGGTTCGATGCGTTGGTGGAGGATTGCTGGGGATGTTGACGAGGTGTGGACGAGTTTTCGTCACCTCCGGTGGACCGTGCTTTGGTTGCGAGGCGATTTGATTCAGAGAGGTTGTACGCTATTTCGTTCGAATTGCAATTTTTCGAACTAGAATTTTTAGAGGTAATTTGATTTTAATTTTCCAGTGTTCGTGCTAATTGGGATTTACCTGAAGCATTGAAAGTTCGCCAGAGCCACGTGCGCCGCCGTGCACGTGTACGACAGCGACGTTGGTGTCAGGATCGATGCGGCCTGTGACTCGGGTCGTGCACGAGTTTCGTGGTGTTTTCCTTCGAGTTTGATTCGAGTCGAGTGCGTAAACATATTTACAGATATTTAATTTTTATCCAAGTTAAACTTAAACTTCTGGGAATTGAAAGAAATGGGAGAGGAAGAAGGAGTGGGAAGGACTCACGTGATTGAGGTGTTTAACTCGAAGAGCTACGCGAGTTTTATCAGGGGAGGTATCAGATTCTTTGCTAACTGAAGTGTAAGGTTATGTAAAGATTGATTAGTGAATAAGTGTTTCACCAAAGTATCACAGTAAAGTGAATAAAAGTTCAAAATGTAAGTTAAAACTTAATTCAAGTTTTAATTATCCTAGTTAAAGTTTAACAACATTTTAACTCGTAATTAATTATTTAAATTAACTAATTACTATAGTTAAGGCTTAACCATGTTTTTAAAACCTTGTTAATATTTTAATAAGTAATAAATAAAGTGAATTAACAAATAATGTTGTAGTTAGCAATATAATTATTTTCAAATTTTAAGAAGACTTAGATGTTAATTAAGTGAATAATCAATATTAATTGATTATTTTCAGAAGTAATTAAGAATAATTATTTTTAAATTGTAATTAGTATGTATTATAAGAAATAAATGAAATTGTAATTAACCACTCAAGTTAATTAATAAACGATTAATAGGTAATTAATTAAGTGATTTAATTAAGAATTAAGAAAGTAATTAGCAGTAAATAAATAGGTAATACATTTTATTTAGGTTGTT
Source organism: Allium cepa (assembly GCA_030765085.1). Classification (NCBI taxonomy): domain Eukaryota; kingdom Viridiplantae; phylum Streptophyta; class Magnoliopsida; order Asparagales; family Amaryllidaceae; genus Allium; species Allium cepa. The sequence goes on along the minus strand of CM060928.1, from coordinate 675,200,105 downwards.
AGTTAATGATTAAGAAATGATTACTTAAGTAACCGAAGTTAAATAACTTGATTAAGAAGTAATTAATTAAATAGTGTGAATAAAGTAATTAAGTAATTAAGCAATTAAGACATAAATATTAATTAAGAAATGATTTGTTGATTAAATAATTTGAAAGGAAATAAGTGATTAATTGATAATTAATGATTAATTAAACAGGGTTAAGAGATTAACTCTCAAGTAATTAAATTAATCACAATAAGAATTTAAGATGATTGCTTGTGGATGTTGTATATGTAAAATATCTGTTTGTGATGTTTATTGATGATATTCTATGATGCTCTATGATATGCTTTAATATATCCATGGCAATTGTATATGATTTTTCTGTAATAAATGTTATATAAATTCAAACATTGAATTAAACTGTTTAAGTTAATTAAACAACTTGGCCTTTAACATGGCGTTTGGATTTCGATGAGACCGGGATCGGGTGTCTATTTGATATTCCGAAAACCACATCGATCCAAATTAAACGATAGGTCGTGAATTCTCAAGTGAAGATCAAGATGGTGTTTTCAGAATGCAAGGTTATCGTCGTTGACTATGAGGGTGATTCCAAAATGAGTGTGACGAGATAATGCCTTCGGTTTCGTTCGAACCCGGAACGAACTTGTATGGATTGAATGCTTTCAGTACATCGTCAGGCGGACGATGAGCATTCTAAGAAATATGTCCTGTAAAGGTAATCGCAGCCTCAAGCCTCATCAACCGGGAATGGCTAAAACAGGGGAGGTGCAGCAAGATTAGGTGGGTCATGCCCAAGCAGGACGAGATATACCCCTGTCTAGATGTCCCTTTTATTTCGGCTGTGTGGGCGGTTGGATATGCGCACCAACAACGGGGTTATCTTGTTCGGGACTATTCAGTAAGGAATGGTTCCGGCCTTGTGTTGCAGGGGAGTTAGGGTGGCTCCTCGGTATGGTGATCTAGGCCACGTACTGTGACGGGCGGTACCCCTGTAGCCCTGCCATTGTATGGAATCCAATCTCCAATAAGTGCCGTACGTTTTGATTGTGCCCAACTATGTTGGAATGTGAGATGTAAGCACTTCATCTATTTCTGTATTTTACTTGAAAACCCTAGACACTATTATATTATCACTGAATTTCCTATAAAATGTTTTGGTTAGTGTAAGGTAGAAACTTACCCCTATTTATTTGTGGGGAGTCTTACGTGATACCTTTATTTTTAAATGTTTTTTTTCAAAGTTAAACAATTTAAACCGTTTACTCATACCAGACCCATGTCTGACCCGGAGTTTATATTTTGTTTTCATAAACTCTTGGGTACTCAAATTTTTATGAGTTGCCAAGTGATAGGTTTTGGACTTTGATTCTGGAGGAGCTTGGAGCAGGAGTGCCAGACGTATGTAGCTATATATATATATCTATCCAATTCCGCCGAGCAGTTGATTTATGTTGTATCTCTGATGTATATAGTGACAGATTTAGGTATATGACTGTCATGTATGATATTGTATAACTCCGATATATGTAAACTATGTAATAGTTATGTGATATATTATATTTTGTTCCGTTCCACTGTGAGATTCTGATGTTTTGTTCTTTCTTTTCTATTCTTTTCTATTTCTATTCCTTTCTTCTTAATGATGATACGTCTTTCTGGTAGTAGAAGGGCGGGTCGTCACAATTTTCTTTTCGTTTCCCGGATTTCATTCTTTTTTGTTTCTCAGGTTTGAAAATGGAGAAGATAGTTTCCAAATGAAAATGTAACAGCCTGGTTACTTTCTATACATTGTATTTATGAATTTAATTTAAAAAAAGTTTAAATGGCCACCTATTAATTTTGTTGACACTTATTAATTTCATGATCTATTTCCTTTATAAATGTTAAAAGTGTTAAATTTATTTTTAAGTCCATATTTTATATTAATTTATAATTTATGGTTTAAACTCTTTCATTTTATAAATTACTTATGTTTTATAACTTTTAAAAAAAAGTGGTTTAAATTTAATCAAACACTAATAAGTAAATATATGAATATGTGTATATATTTGAACTTATCTCTTTAAATAGCTTTTGTAAATTTATTTATATCAAATTCAAAATAAAATTTTCAAATCGTCATATTATAAATACCAAACAAATTTCCTATTAGTACTAAATTTTAGGGTTTCCAAATCCAATATATTATTTAAAACATTTATTTTTAAATTTCAAATTCAAAAATTAATATACAACCAATTTGTATTTAAAAATAAGTAAACAAACAAATATTATTTATTTTGGAATTATTTCAAATTCAAAATTTCAAATTATAATTTATTTATATAATATTTAGATTTCCAAATCAAATCCTTTATTTACAATCATATATATATATATATATATATTTGCACCTACATTTTCAAATTAATTCCCTAATAAATTCACAATTTAATTCTAAAAAGTAAATTAATTACCAAATTAATCTTGGCTTAAAAATGGGAATGTTACAAAATATTTGTATTGTTTATTGGATTTATTCTAAATGGAATTAAGTGGAACAAAACATATTAACTAGTTTGGGCTGTACTTGATCATTCGTAAAATTTATTTAAGTAGAGATTTTTGAAATAAACTATATAAAAGAACTTATAGAATGTTTAGAAATATGGGAAAGAACTTAAGCAAATATTAAAAATGGATTTGAAATAAACTGGAATTTAGTAAGGAAAGGAAATTAAAAATCAGACTTTTAAATAGAATCTATTTTATAAATAGATGGAAAAAACTCAAGGGATTTTATAAATTTATAGATAGGGATTGTAAATGAGATAGATGATATCAATGGACGTGGGAAAAATATATAAGTTATAGCGTGAAACTTATATCGAGTTATGAAATTGTTGTGAAATGAAATGATGGAATATTTCGAATATGAGAATGGCAACAAATTTGGGTAGGATCGATGGGATTCGAATCCAGAGGATTTTATAAATTGAAATGGAGAATATTGGATATAAATTGAAATGGAGAATATTGGATTCCCTATAAATATACTTTTGTTGAAATAAATCCTAACTTAATAATCAATTCTGTAAATTAATTTATAAATAATAGAACCTTTGACGCTTTAAAGAAGTTGATATTTTAGTTACCTAAAACCACATTTTCAAAAGTAGATTATTGTTCTTATTTCATATATAAAATTTTGAATGTTTTAAATTTAATTATAAATCCTCTCGAGTTGGGAAGTGAAGTCAATTAAAATTGAATAAGATTTTGGGAAAGATATTATAATAGTATTATGAAAATTTTAAAATAAATTCTAAGAGTAAGGTAAGCGAAATTCGAAAGGTAAAATAAAATTCACAAAAGAAGTAAAGTAAACTGGAATTTTAAATAAGTATAAACGACTTTGGAAAGATGAAAGTAATTAATTATGGAATTCTAGAAATTATAAGATTCGTGTAGAACGAGTTGAAAATTTACAAATTAAGTTGTAAATGATTTTTGGGATATAAAATAAGGAATAAAATTAATAGTGTTGAATATTAAATGAAGTGGGAAAAATATTCTAAGTATGGGCAAAGATTTAAATTTATTCCGTGTGAATAAAAGGAGTTTGAAAACTATTTTTTTCAAAGTGTGAACTATAGAAATAATGTCTTATGAAGATATTTTAGAATAAATAATTTGGAATTGTTTGAAGCCTGATGGTTGCTTGTGAATGTTATATGATAGTTAAATAACCGAGTATCAATATTGGCCAATATGCTGATCGTTTCGAAGAGGCCGGGATCAGACTTAATTATCCAAAAACCACTTTGATCCGGTTTGAAACGTTTATGAATGAAGACCGTGAAGATGATGTAGACGGTGATTCGGTTTGTCCAGATTCAGGGCAACTTGTATGGACGAATGCTATCAGAACATCGTTAGGGGGACGATTGGCATTCTAAGTGAATGAGTCCTTAAAAAGGTAACGCATAGCCTCGAGCCTCATCAACCGGGAATGGCTAAAACAGGGGAGGTGTAGCAAGGCTAAGTGGATAGCACCTAAGTAGGGTAAGATTTCCCCTATCTAGAGGTCCCTTTTTATTCGGTTTAGTAGGCAGTTGTTTGCTCCAATCGCGGGGTGATCTTCTTCGGACTATCCAGTAAGGGGTAGCTCCGGTCTTGTGTTGTAGAGGATCGAGGGTGATCCTCGGTACTCTGATCTAGACCAGGTACAGTGACGGGCGGTACCCCAGTAGCCCTACCATTATATGGAATCCAATCTCCAACAAGCGCCTATACCGTTTTGATTGTGCCCAACAATGCTTGAACGTGAGATGCAAGCATTTCAGCTAGATTCTATTTTACTTTCTATAGACACTATTATAATATCAGATGAATTTGATAAGAATATTTCGGTTATCGTAAGGTAAAAACCGGCATATTTATTTGTGGCATGGTCTTACGAGATACCTATGCTTTAAAGGCTTTTAAAAAACTTTAATAATCCAATTGAGTGTGTTTTTCTCATGTTGGTATCAACACTGACTCGGGTGTTGTTTTATTATGATGCTCGGGTCAGCCCGAGTTGTACAGGATCAGGTTAAAAGCTAAGGACCTCTAGAGACGAGCTGGATGGCAGAGGATACTTTCGTATTTGACTATTATTTCTGCTATGTAAGGAAAATATTAAGTTGTCCAAGTGATGGATGTTTGTTATACTCTGATGATGGTATGTATATATGACAATACAGATTTCACTGTATTTAAAAGCCGTTATTATATATTATATTTTGTTCCGCTGCGATTGTGAGATTCTGACGCTGTCTTTATCTTCTTCTTCTATCTCCTTCTTCTTTAACCTTGAAGACTCGTATTTCTATCCATTTTGAGTTTAATTGTTGTGGAATATTACCAACTCAAAAGGGTGCGGATTTGTGGGCTGTCATATTTGGTATCAGAGCTGAATGTTCAGCGAGAACCTTTACTTTGGGTGGGGATTACTCATTAGAGAAGGAGTCAGTAATACTCTAGAAAGAGTCTGAGTGTATTAAAGATATGAGCACGTATTTGTTAGTGAATGTAACATTCCCGGATTTTTAAGCCTAATTTACTTGATAATTAATTTAATCTTCGGAATTAAATTTTGAAATAATTTGTAATTAATATAAAATTTTGGGATTAACTGTGAAATTTATTGTGAATTAATATGAAATTCAAGAATAAAGAAAAATATGTCCATTAAATAGAATATTGGGAAGTAAAATTATATTGTAAATAGAATTTTGGGTTCGAATTCAAAAATATGGCTTTTATAAAATTGTATTTGAAATTTTCCAAATTAAATAAGATGTATGTTTATTTATTTATATAAATGGATTTTTTAAATTGTGTTTGGAATTGAAATTCAAAAATAAATTAGAATTGAAAATACTATGTTTAGAATTTATAAAAATTGTTTTCTAATAATTATTATTTGGAAGTTATGTTTTGAAATTAATATAATAATTTTCTAAAGGTTAAATTTGAACATTTCCTTTTAAAAAATATAGTATGTAAATATATAAGAAGGTAGTAACATAAACACTTAAAATAAAGGCATAAGTTAAGATATGAAATTTTATGTGCATAAAGGGTTAAAACGGAATTTATAAAATAAATTAGAGTAAGGGTTTAAAACATAATTTGAATTTTTTTTAACATGTGTAATCATCTTAATACGGAAATAAGACAAATGTTTGATAAGTAACCATATTAATTAACAAGTTAACAAGTGGAAAATAACACAAAGATTTCTTAAAATTTAAAAAAAATAAAAAAAAGGGAAACCCATATTTCAGTTTTCTCTTCATCAAAACTGAAAATTCCAAAACCTGAAAAACAAGCTACCTTATTCAAAATCAAACCAGAAAATCACCAAAAGCAAAACTTGTTTTTAGCAAGCAAACAACCTGATTCAAAAGCTTCAGATTTAAATTCAAGACCTGGAAGGGAAAATTAAAACAAGGAATAAAAGAATTAAAACCAAATCAAAAGCTTGAGAATCAAATCAAAATAAGTTCAGCCTTATTCAAATCTGAAGTATGCAAGCATGCAAGTTCAACCTGGAAATCAAAGCTGAAAAACAAAAGCCAAACTTTACAAAAAAAATCCAGGCTTCAGGCAATTCAAAGTTCAAGCAGAGAAATTCAAGAACAATTCAAACATTAAAACAAAGCTGCGAATTCAACAAGTAAAAATCAGATTAATGCAACCAGATTTAAAGCAATTCATTTCAAACCTGGAAATGAAGTACAGAAAACAAAAATCACAAGCTAAAAACCTGGTCTCTGTTTCAAAACAATCAGGTGAGCAAACTCTTAAACCCACGTATACTTTGGTTTTGCATGTGATTAGTATTGAATGTTGATTACGGAATGTGCTGGCATGGATGTAAACATGCATGTATGTGTGTATATAAGTGACTGTGTTTATAGACACCTCTCTGTTTTCAAAGTTACAGTTTTTAAAAGAAACCAATTCCAAGAAAAAATAATTCATATCTCTTTGTATAACAAAATTTGATTATAATGTCCGAATGAAAGTTGTTCATAATGTTATAATTTAAATTTTTAAAATGGTTCCAAGATGATATATTTAGAAAATATTTTGAAATTCAAATATCCCAGTGATGAACAATATTTGTCATAAATTCAAATGACTTATTATCTATTTTTGATTAGATAAGCTGTTTTGAATTGGTAAAGGATGATTTTTGGTCAGAAAATTTAGATTTTTGAGAGTATGGGTTGTGAGAATTTGCGAGTTGATTAGAGTTGCTATTTTTGTCAATTTCCGGCCATTCACGATGAAGTGTTCGTCGAGGCCAAAGTTGAAGGTGGTCGGAGGTTAAGGGGTCACTGGATAAATGCAACTTGAATTTATTATTGATCGTGGTGACTCAGCGACGACGAACTAGGGTTCGACTACACCTTTGTGTCGAGCAGGTTTGTGTAATTACAGTTTCGATGTTGAGGCGATTTAGGCGATCGGTCCAGAGAAGATTGAAGTGTTGACGTGTGTTGTGTCTTTGGGTGGTGCGGCAAAGTTTCAGGTTGCCATGATCGTCGTCGGCAAGGAAAATTTGATTATTGAGTATTGGGTTTCAGGTGAGCTCGATAGGTCGTTTTCGAATGTTCGATGATATTGGTTTTCTGGGTTGACGAGATCATCAGCGAGGTGGTCGACGATGTGTGGGTTATGGTGGCGTTGACCGAAGATCGCCGGAGCGTTCGTGCACGTGCACGCGTGAGTGATGGTATTTGATGTAGTTGTGAATTTGGGGAAGAAGCATAGGACTCGGGTCAAAGCTCGAAGACGAGTGTGATATTCTCGAAGCAGCAGTAACGCGAGGGAAACCCAAAGTAGGGCTCGGGAAGATTTTGAAAATACTCGGATCTGTGGAATTAAGAGAAAAGCAGTTTTTAACTTTAAAGAAAATCAAAAAATTTTGAAACAATTTTGCTAAAACCAATGTTTTTGTGAACGTAGAAGTTATCCAAGTTTAAAATTGGTTAAAAGGCTTTAAATAAAATTTATTTTAAATTAACTAAGTTTTAAATTTGTTAAAGTTTTTAAAATAAAATTATTTCAATTTAATTAAGTTTTGAGTATTTAATCTATACAACCTTTATTTTAAAAGTTTAATTTAAACAAACTTAACATTGTAAGATGGAATGTTTTTGTTATATAAAACATTAATTTAACTCAAACATTTTAAGTTAATAATGAATCTATTTCAAAGATTATTTGAAAAGACTAATTAATTTGTTAAGAGTCAATTGATTTATGATGAGTAATTTAAGGATAATTAATCTATGAGATTTGATTAAGGATAATTAATTAATTAAAAGAAATTAGTTAGTAAAAGTAATTAAGGGTATTTAATTGCTTAAGATTTTTTTTTTAAAAGTAAGTAATTAATAATTAAAGTTGATTAATCAAGTGATTAAAAGTAATTTGTGATTTATCACTTATTGTAATTAATCAAGGATAATAAATTAAATGATAATTAGTTAAGGCTTAATTAATTAATGTAATTAATTAATGATAATTAATTAAAGAATAATTAAATAATTAAAGGTTAATTATTTAATGGTTAATTAATTTATTATTAAAGGTTAATTAATTTTTTATTAAAGGTTAATTAATAAATGATTAAAGATTAATTAATTAATATGATTTGTAATTAATTAATGTTAACTAACCTGGATTAGTAGTTTATTCACAAGTAATTAATCTGGTTTAAATTAATCAGACAATTAATTAATCTTACTTATGGATGTTTGGATGCTATTGAATATTTGAATTGTTGATATCTCTGGTGTGTACCGCTTTGTGATATGAATTGTTTAGATTTGAACTGTGATTTGATTATCCGTGATGAATGTAATTTATTTATCTGTAATAAATTTACATTATTTATCTGTGGATCTGTGAATGGAAGATAAGCGTTATAGATTATACCGCTTAGCGATATTAATATAATTGAATCTGTGATGATTGATGATGTTGCACAATTGTGTAAAACCCCTGGACTACACTATACACACACAAATATGGATTGCACGGGCAAATTGGTTAAGTCATAGGTTTTTGAAATGGTTTTAAAGTTGAATCTTCAATTCAAATGGTTTTGGAAATGGAAAAGCTTTTGAAAAGGAATTTCAAATATACAAGTTATTTTGAATAACTTGATAAAATTTTAATAATTTGATTTAAATTTGAAATAAAATTTGAAATTGAGTCCTATGTTTGGAAATCATGGTTTAAAAAGGGTTATACAAATTATAAATGTGTTGATATTGGTTTTAAACCATTTTAAAAGTATTGTTTTGGGAATTTGAATTAAATCTAAATTTTATACTTGTATAGCTTTAACTCGTGCAAATGTAATTGGATTTTTCCGAAACGAAAACTATTTGTTTTCAAATAATAATAGCTTTCATATAAAGAAAGGATTCCAATTTGTGTTGAAAAAATTTCAAGTTTGAAATGAAATTGAGAATAGTTTTGAAAGTTATGAATGAATCTTTGGAAAGGGTTTTGAAAGCTATGAATTGAGTCTTTGATTTAATAATTGGATAAGTTAATCCAATTTGAAAAGGAAATTGTTTTCAAAAGCCATGAATGAATCTTTGTGAAAGATGGTGAACTTTGTGAAGTGAAGCCTTTTGTTTAAAGATTTGAAAATGGTAACTTGTTTAAACCATTTGAAAGGAAAGTTTTGGATTTTAAGTTGTGACTTAACTGAAATCCCATTATCCATATGATTTTTAAATATTACGCTCATTATTCTGTTTATCTAGGAGAGGACCTTATGTCATATAACCCATTTCGAATAATGATACGACGTTATGGATATCATTTGAAGACCGGTGGTGAAGACCGGATATTTTCGAAAGCGAAAGCATAACTCGTCGAATGTCTCTGCACCGGCTGATCCTCGGTATAGAGATTTGATCATCCTTTGTGATGAGGAGTTCGGTCGTGATTAGGGATTATCTGGATTTGCGAAGGCTTCTTTGGAAGTGTCTTTGGTTCTGTTCGAACCCGGAATAGACTTGTATGGATGTGTGTCTGACATTACACTTTGAGATGTAAAACTAGTTTCTATCAAATACATTTCTGTTTGGTGGCAAAGAATTTATTCTCTTAGCTTAACACCCTTCTCTGAGGCGTACGAGCTCAGAGGTTATGTAGTTGATATTTACTAGTTATACATTCCCAATTTGGTAATGTGGCATACGAAGTGCTGCTGATCATTTGTTGATCGAAGCATGACTTTGTGAAAAAGTGTAGCTTTGTGGACGAGACTACATCAGGACCTCACACCCCAGAAATGGTCGAAACAGGAAAGATGCGGCAAGGTTATGAGGGTCACGCCCTTTAGGGTGTGTCATTCCCGTCTGGAAAAGGGTGGTATCATGGTATGGATCCCAAATACTTAACTCATGTGGTCACTGCAAATCTATTACTTTGTGATTGCTTTGTGGTTGTTGGTGTAGAGGAAACTCGGATAAAGGTCGCAAACGACCGGGGGATGGCATACTCGTGTAGTAGTTACCTAGTTACAGGGGTAACCCGGCCTTGTGTTGGCAAAGAGCTGGTTAGGTTCTCGGGACGTCACTCTAGAGGCGTAATCATGTGGCAGTAGGAATTTCATTAGCCTAACCATTTGTTGGAAATCCAATCAAAACAATACGAGCCCTTTACGATTGCAACTGTACAACCTGCCACCTCAGGTGGTAGCTATAGTTGGCATAATATAATGGTACCTATGCTGGTTAAGATTAATATTATACTTTCGAAATGTTTTCCACTATGCACTAATAATAATATCAAAAAGGATTTTGCATATCAAGCATGTTTGACTATCATAAGGAGAAATCTCCTCCAATTGTGCGTTTGCATTGTATATGTGCGGGGAGGCCTTATGGTAGTTTCATTTTCTAAAAAGCATTGCAGATTTCAATTTTAAATTCCTTTGTTTTTTTGTTTTAAAAATAAACCGTTTTTGTTTGTTCATACCAGTCCCATGACTGACCCGGAGTTTATTGTTCCTTTCCTAAACCCTGGGTGCCCATAATTTTCCACGTGGGCAACCTAGAGTTGGGTTTTTCAGATAATCAAATAAGTAGGTGTAGATTCGGTAGCTTTCAGTCTTTGGGAATCTTTTGCAATCTTTGGATGACTGACCTAGCTTAAGTAATCAATGATGGTGGTTCGAGCTTATTGGATTGGAGTCCTCCTAGCTTTTGGGATGAGCTTTTTATTTGGAGTTGCAGATTTTGGATTCACTCTTCATCGAAGATCATATTTGAGTTATCCCTTCCATTGTTATCATATTCCGTTGTTGTATATTTGTCTCTGATATTGTTATATCATATTGTATCGGATATTGTATTCATTGTTGTATCAATGATATTATTCATTTTCTTCCGCTGTGTTGTTATACTTAATGTGTTATAAGCTCCGGCGAGCCAGATTCGACGTTTGAATCTGCGACATTCGAGTACAAGAGAAGTACGGGTGCCGATTTTCGGAGGTCGAGTCAGGGTTGTTTCATTTTGTATCAGAGCTGAAGGTTGAAACTTTAGCTCAGGAGTATAACACATTAGATAACTCATTAGAGATAGGGTGAAGTATACCCTAGAATGAGTATATCCCTAAGATATCCGCCCGTGTCCCTCAGTAAATTCTCTTACTATCCACTAATAGTGATTATGAGTGCAAGAAGAAAATGAGGTAGGGGACAGGGAAGTACCACTACAAATGGTCAATACCTGTAACAACAACGGAAAAAACTTTTTTCTATCAATCTTCTTTAATCATCATCCGATTTCAAATTCTTTGTTGGCTTCGTGGCAGCTCGAGGGAGGAGCTTTGGTGTGATGGTGGCACTGCGAATCATTATAGATAAGTCCTAAATTCGTATTCTCGTTATCAGCTTTTCATTTTAACTTTAATAAAATAGGAAATTTAAATTGAAATAAATAAATGAATAAAATGTGAAGAATAAAATGATTTTGGTCAAAACCAAATTTTGAAAATTTTGTTGAAATTTCTGGTGTGGATCAAAGTCTGAAGAGGGACAAGTTATATATACTTTGGGGTATTCCGACTTGAGTTTGGAACCCTTATCTTGTATTTGAGAATTATGGAAGATTAAGCCCGTTATCTGTTCTTTTTGTGGTTCGATATATTCTACGAACGGTTATTTATCTTTCGAACTAACCAATCCCTGGCATATTTCGTAGACTCATGACCCAAGTATCTTGTATAGTATTGAATGAGTTTGTTCTCGTATCTATTGTTGACATTCGCATTTGGTAAGCCAAATGCAGAATAGATATTCAATTTGATCTGGGAAGATATTTCTCTATCTTTCATCTATCTTTTGTTGTTTCCCGTCTTGCAAATTTCCGGGACGAAATTTTGTTAAGGTGGGAATTTGTAACACTTTCGGATTTTTAAGCCTAATTTATTTGATAATTAATTTAATCTTTGGAATTAAATTTTGAAATAATTGGTAATTAATATAAAATTTTGGATTTAATTGTGAAATTTATTGTGATTAATACGAAATTCCAAAATAAAGAAAAATATGCATATTAAATAGAATACTGGGAAGTAAAATTATATTGTAACTAGAATTTTGGGTTGGAATTCAAAAATAAGTATTTTATAAAAATGTATTTGAAATTTTCCAAATTAAATAAGATGTATGTTTATTTATTTATATAAATGGATTTTTTAAACTGAATTTGGAATTGAAATTCAAAAATAAATTAGAATTGAAAATACTATGTCTAGAATTTATAAAAATTGTTTTATAATAATAATTATTTGGAAGTTATGTTTTGAAATTAATATAATAATTTTCTAAAGGTTAAATTTGAATATTTCCTTTTTAAAAAAAAATATAGTATGTAAATATATAAGAAGATAATAACATAAATATTTAAAATAAAGGCATATGTTAAGATATGAAATTTTGTATGCATAAAGGGTTAAAACAAAATTTATAAAATAAATTAGAGTAAGGGTTTAAAACATAATTTGAATTTGTTTTAACATGTGTTATCATCTGAACAGGAAAATAAGAAAAATGTTTGATAAGTAACCATACTAATTAACAAGTGTAGCTTATAATAACAAGTGGCAAAAAAAACAAAGATTTCTTAAAATTTGAAAAAATATAAACAAAAGAGAAAAACCATATTTCAGTTTTCTCTTCATCAAAACTAAAAATCCCAAAACCTGAAAAACAAGCTACCTCATTCAAAATCAAACCATAAAATCACCAAAAGCAAAACTTGTTTTCAAGCAAGCAAACAACCTGATTCAAAAGCTTCAGATTTAAACTCAAGACCTGGAAGGGAAAATCCCAAAACCTGAAAAACAAGCTACCTCATTCAAAATCAAACCATAAAATCACCAAAAGAAAAACTTGTTTTCAAGCAAGCAAACAACCTGATTCAAAAGCTTCAGATTTAAACTCAAGACCTGGAAGGGAAAATTAAAATCAGGAATAAAAGAATTAAAACCAAATCAAAAGCTTGAGAATCAAATCAAAATAAGTTAATCCTGATTCAAATCAAAAGTACGCAAGCATGCAAGTTCAACCTGGAAATCAAAGCTGAAAAACAAAAGCAAAACTTCACAAAAATAAATCCAGGCTTTAGGCAATTCAAAGTTCAAGTAGAGAAATTCAAAAACAATTCAAACATTAAAACAAATCTATGAATTCAAAAAGTACGAATCAGATCAATGCAACCAGATTTAAAGCAATTCATTTCAAACCTGGAAATGAAGTTCAGAAAACAAAAATCATAAGCTAAAAACCTGGTCTCTATTTCAAAACAATCAGGTGAGCAAACTCTTAAACCCACTTATACTTTGGTTTTGCATGTGATTAGTATTGAACGTTGATTGTGGAATGTGCTTGCATGGATGTAAACATGCCTGTATGTGTGTATATAGGTGACTGTGTGTACAGACACCTCCCTGTTTTCAAAGTTACAATTTTTAAAAGAAACCAAATCCAAGAAAAAATTCATATCTCTTCGTATAACAAAAATTTAATTATAATGTCTGAATGAAAGTTGTTTATAATGTTATAACTTAAATTGTCAAAATGGTTCCAAGATGATATATTTAGAAAGTAATTAGAAATTCAAATATCCCAGTGATGAACAATATTTGTCAGAAATTCAAATGACTTATTTTCGAGTTTTGATTAGATAAGCTGTTTTGAATTGGTAAATGAGTATTTTTGGTCAGAAAATTTAGATTTTTAAGAGTATGGGTTGTGAGAATTTGCGAGTTGATCAGAGTTGCTATTTTTGTCAATTTTCGACCATTCACGACTAAGTGTTCGTCGAGGCCAAAGCTGAAGGTGGCCGGAGGTTCAGGGATCACTGGAAAAATGCAACTTGAATTTATTATTGATCGTGGCGACTCAACGACGACGAACTAGGGTTCGACTACCCCTTTGTGTCGAGCAAGTTTGTGTAATTATAGTTTCGAAGTTGAGTCGATTTAGGTGATCGGTCTAGGGGAGATTGAAGTGTTGACCTACGTTGCGTCTTTGGGTGGTGCGGCGTGGTTCCAGGTTGCCGAGATCGTCGTCGGCAAGGAAAATATGATGATCGAGTTTTGCGTTTCAGGTGAGCTCGATAGCTCGTTTTCGAATGTTCGACGATATTGGTTTTTTGGGTTGACGGGATTATCGGCGAGGTGGTCTGTAACATCCAGCCCTTTCGAGCGATTTAAGTCGACAATAAGTCAACTCAAATTTTACAAAACGACGGATTTTTATTAAAATTTCGGGGTAAGATAAAATCATATCACAAAATTCACAGATCACAGACACAGATAATTAAATATTTCAGCAAATTAAATAAGCTAGGATCACCAGAGTTTCAAATCAGGTACAGAACAGAGTTAAACAAATACAACAGATATTCAGATACATAAAGATCTCTAATACAAAACCAAATGATATGAGTCCAAATAAACAGAACTGAGAACTAAGAAAAAAACATCAAGTAGAGCTCCGGCACCTCGTCTTCAAGAATAATTTCCTCTAAGCTGCAAACTCAGGCTGACCCGAGTGAAAAATAAAAAAACACCCGAGTCAGCACTAACATTCTCATCTAAGTGAATAACTCGAGTGAAACATCTACTGAAAGTACAAATAACTTAAAGAATGTTGGGATTGTCATCCTTTAAGGATCCGTTAGACCAGTAATATATGCTATATACAGTAATGTCTAATCAGTAAAGTATAATCATATAGAAAATAGCGTTAAGGGGATGGTGAACCTTAACGCGGCCGGATCTTTAAAACCAAAATCGTAATGGGCTCGCTATAAGGAGATGACACGGCACGCGAGGCAATGCCAGGAAGGATACACCGTTTGCACTCCCGGACCGGTGGTGACGGCAAGCCAGCAGCTTCCGCCTACCTCGAACAATACTCCAACCAAGTGGCGCCACCAAATCGAATCACACAAGTAATAGAATGGTTTCCGAAGAAGCATGCTCGATAAAAGGGTGCGACCCTTTGTGTAGCCCGGTATAGCTCCTGTTTTAGTCATTTATGCAAACTCATGGGAGTTGGGTCCACGTAATATACCTCGAGAACGTCGCCACCATCCTACTTCATTCTGGAATCTCCACAGTGTACACAGTTGTTAAAGTGGGTTTCGGTATTGGCCGGCTATAGGATAATATCTGATCCCGGTCTCTTTAACAACCAATCATTATATCTTTCACACCATGGTTGGTTTTATAAAATCGATTTACATTTTCAAAACATTTACAGAATGTATATAACTTTGACTTTCAATTTGAAATTTGTACAGTTATGGTTTATCAAATTTCCATTTAAATCTTCGAATTGTTTCCATGTATCTATATATAAAGTTTAAGAAAGAAAAAAAAACATTTTAGAGTAAAGCTTTTGAAATCTTAAATTAATTATTTACGAAAATAATGATTTTAGTAGGTTTCACAATTTGTTGCTCTATAAAGTTTAAACTTACAATCATATTTGGTTCCAACAACATTTAGAATTTTTGGATTTCAAATACTTATCAACCATATAAATTTTCAAAAACCAAATTTCTCAACCATGGTGTCCGTATATAAGTTTTCTAACCTATGGTCAAGTGATACAGATGTATATCATTTCAATCCATGTTAATTTATACTTACGGGTATATATCGTTTCAACCCACAATCCCAATAAAGGTTTGAAACATTCGGGTTATCCTTTCAACCCGAAGGAGATTTTGGACTAACAAGGACCTAAAAAAATATTCGGGAATCCAACACAACATGGAAATGAATCAAATGCTATCAAATAACATTACATGAAGTGATACTACATGAATGATACTACATGAATGATACTACATGAATGATTCTACGTGACATGGCATAAATTATTCGATGACAATGATGCATTTAACTTTTAATTCTACATGCACGCCTACCATACGGGAAACAGTTCAGTTGTTATTTCATCAAAATAAATTCACTTATTAATCGAATGACAGTCGTGAGTGATTACTCACCTTTGTTGGACTGAGATATTTGATAGCGGAAGTGACGGAGAGCACAGACCAGACGGTGAACAGATAACTCCTAAGTTATTGGATTCCGGCTGCGACAAAAGTATTAAAATTATTAATTAACATTTACGTCGTTATGTATTTCCGTTAGAAATTATTTAAATATTGGGTTGTCACTACAATGTCAGTTTATATATATGGACTACGAATATACAAGTTAAAATTGCATATACACGGTTGTTTATTAACATTTCCCTTTTTTTTTTCTTTTTTTTCCCTTTTTTTTAATACCAATACAGTACAAAATACTTATATAAACATCCGAGATCTTGTCAACTCTACACCCAACAGCAAGAAAAATGCTCAGAATCAAATCTATGTGAGTTTTAACCCAACACCAAAAAACAGTACACAAACAAAATGAATTTTTTTTTCATAGAACAACTTGTATACAGGTCTGGAAAATTTAAACTCAACTCAAAAAGTGAAAAATGTGTTTCTTTTTTTCTTTTTCTTTTTAAAACTTTTCCCCATCTTGTTCAAAACTGTATATAGATAAGCTGGTTTATTGAAATCTCACTGATAATCTTGTTTTAGCCTAAACAAAAACCTATGCATATATAATTAGAAACTTATTGGAACCGAAAGAACACTATTATGAAAGGCTTGTGTAAATTGGACCGCATAGGTTTTATCTTCATCACAATTTTTTTTATTAAAGCATACGTACTTGGGAGAAGACAAGCAGAAAGAAAAACTCACTGCATCAAAACTAATTACATCACTTCATATTCATTTGATTTTGAAAAAAATATGCGTCACATTCACTTGCATACAGGGCCAAGTTATAACCTTCGCTTATATTTTTTTATATATAACTCACGCAACTCGGCAGCAAGAAGGGGAGAAAAAAAAACAAAAGAGGACTCACTGTACGGGCTGAGGCGGCAGTAGCGCAGGGCGGCGCCGGGGAGATTGGTGGCTGAGTTTAGCCGTGGAAGAGAAGAAGCGTGTGGGGAGGTGGTTGTTTCGGTGGGTCGGGGTTTAAGGCATGTCAGCTGTGCTCGGCGGGACAGTGGGGCTGTCGTGGCGGCGGTGGCTGACGCTGAGGGAGGGGCGCGTGCGTTGCGGTGGTCGGCAACGTGGGTGTGGCGGCGGCTAGATGCAGGGAGAAGGGGATCATTTTGAAAAATTTGGATCGGCTGTCACAATTTTTTTTAATTTTTGCAGGTGAGAAGAAAATGACAAGCCTATATTTTTTTTATATTAGTTTTAGATCAGAGAGAACGCGTAAATATAAGGTAACCGATTAAATTTTCAAAACGTACCATAAATATTTGTAACGTACCTTAAATTTTGTAACGTACTTATTAATTTCTAGATTACAACTATTCAACACGCTCAGAAAATTTAAAATTTGAATTCTAATCCATTAATTTCAGTTTATAACGGCAACTGATAAATTTATATACGGACCCATTATACACACAAAACAGCGCGTAATTTCCACATCGGACCTCCAAATTCAGCAAATAAGGTGTCGTTGCGCTCGCCTTGTCAGCATGAGTCTAATAATATACAGAAAAATCATGTTTGTTCTTTCAAATAAATATTCATATTACGACATTTGCGGTCGCTGATACCGCTAATTGAGCAATATAATCCAACTTTATTGCTTTAACGTTACCGGAAATCTACAACAGATGTTATTATATTTTTATATAAATTGCTCTTAAATATTACAATATAAAATCATGACATTCCAAAAATAAAATTTATGCAAATTAATTGCCAAAATATGTTACCCCCAAATTTAATAGGTTATTTTAATTAAAAGTTCTTTTATTCCAAACAATCTAGACAGTTACAATAAATTCTTACATTATTAAAATTTTAAATTTCAAATTTGTCGTCAGTTTCGCATGAATCCAATTTATTAGCAGTAGATTTTCCTCAGGTCGTTACACTCTCCTCCACTCAAAACGTTTCGTCCCCGAAAAGAACGGAGCCAAAATGGGAAGTGTATGAAAGGAAGAATCAGATCAAAATAGAGAAGAGTAGAATAACATACCTATTCAAATAGTTCGGGGTTTGAAGCACGGATACTGGCCTCGGTTTCCCAAGTGTAGTCACGATCATTATTGCTCCATTGGATTTTAACAAGATTAACAGACTTTCTCCTGAGTTGCTTCGTATCCCTGTCAACAATACGAAGTGGCTTTCTCTCTACGGTTAGATTGGGTTCAACATCGAGATTCTCTAGCAAAGCGGGTTGGACATGAAACAATGGATCATGAAGATATCTACGGAGATGAGATACGTGAAACACGTTGTGAACCTTAGCAAGTTTCTCTGGTAAATCCAAACGGTAGGCTAAAGAACCAACTCTTTCAATGATACGGAAAGGGCCTATGAACCTGGGAGCTAGCTTCCCTTTCCGACCGAATCGAATGACGTTCTTAAGCGGTGAAATCTTGAGAAACACTTGATTTCCTACGGCAAAATCCAATTTCCTTCTTCTCCTATCTGCATTTCTTCTGCCTATCTTGGGAAATTCTCATTTTCGCCCGAATATCCTCGACCTTCTTGGAAGCTTCAAGGATCAGGTCGGGCCCAAGAACTAATCGATCGCCCGATCCAATCCAACATGATGGGGATTTGCACGATCGTCCGTATAGAGCAGCAAAAGGAGTTGTTTTGATGCTAGCCTAAATTTAAGGATAGAAAATTACCGAGTTGTATTTCAAATAAGCTGGAATTCGAATTAGATCATACCTGATAATAAGTGAACTCAACGAGATGAAGATGGTCTTCCCAAGAACCACCATAGTCAAGAATACAGGCATGAAGAAGGTCTTCTAAAATCTGATTCACTCTCTCTGTTTGTCCATCGGTTTGAGGGTGATAGGCGGTGCTCAGATTCGGCCGTGTACCTAGAGCTTCTTGGAATGCCTTCCAAAACTTGCTAGTAAAGATTGGGTCTCGATCACACACAATACTGACCGAAACTCCATGCAGTCTGACGATCTCCTTCATATAAATCTCGGCTAGACTCGAAGCGGTACGATTCGACTTGACCGGAATGAAGTGAGCAGATTTAGTCAATCGATCAACGATGACCCAAATGCTCTCATTTCCTTTTCTCGTCCGAAGTAGTCCATCGATAAAATCCATCAAAACTTGCTCCCATTTCCAATTGGGTATCTCAAGAGGTTGCAATAAGCCAGCGGTTTTCTGATGATCAGCCTTAACCTGTTGACACGTGGCGCATCTACCAATGAAAGAAGAAATATCATGCTTCATACCGTTCCACCAATATATTCTTTTCATATCATGGTACTGTTGAGACACAGCTTCTATGAAGATTTTGATTGCTGACAACAATATAAAGGCAATCGACAAATCAAGACCTTCATATGGTTCTCTAGATTATAGATTGATTATTTGATGTTATAATAGTAATAAACTTGTTAAAATCTATCCTCAAATAGTCATGCACAAAATATAATCAATATATATATATACATTTATAGTAATGTGCACATTTATTGTGCAACTTAACAGAGACCGGTCGACCGGTCCAAAAATGAACGGTCGACCGTTCCTGTTAAATGTGCACAATAAACGTGCACACATGCACATAACGACTATATATTTAAAATCCTGTCTACCGGTCATTTTTTGACCTGTCGACCGTTTTTAAACAGAAAGCAAGTTTTCCAAAAGACACTTCTCTTCTCCAAGAGTTGCATCTCCTACCTTTCACCAATAATCACAACTCTTAATGGAAACTGTTTCACCAAGAGTTACAACTATTTCTTCTTATATATACTCATCTAAATCGTTGATTAAAACATGAATATATATGATTATTATATGCTTTCTCTGATCTTACTTTCTAACATTCTTGCATTCTAAAAGCACTCATTTAATTAATAGCTTATTGAATCATTGAAACTATTTTATACCTTTTCGATTCAATAAGCAATATACCTTCTTTAATCTTTACAAAACATCATTCATATTCTTTGAGGATAAGATTATAGGAAGGGTGTACTACTGGTGACAAATCCGTGTTTTCAAGAACACAAGTTGTCAACAACAATTGTATTTTTTTTTTGTTGAAGTCCTCGTGTTGTAAGAGGCAAGTGTTGAAGTCCTCGGTGTTGTAAGAGGCAAGTGTTGAAGTCCTCAGTGTATTAGAGGCGTGAAATCCCGTTCGGCTGTTCGGGTATTGTAAACCTGTTCCTCCGGGTGAAGCGAGGTAGTTAATAGTGAAAATCCAGATAGGAGTCTGGGACTGGACGTAGGACGGTGCTCCGAACCAGTATAAAAATCTCTGGTGTGATTTTTCTATTTTTCTATTTACAATGCTATTATCATCTATTTCCGCATTTGTATTGTAATCCATATTACACGATCCGTGTATACTATATTAGCACATATAATTGTATACACACCGCACTTTCAATTGGTATCAGAGCACGGTCATCATATAACCGTAACACAGTTATTTGATATATTCTTGTAATATGGCAAATAACGCAAGTACTAGCACTCAAAACACCACTTACACGGAAGGGCAATCGACACAAAGACCTCCATTTTTCAATGGTCTTAACTATAGTTATTGGGCAACACGTATGTCATTCCTTATGCAATCAAGTAGCTATGATGCTTGGAATGCTACTCAAAGAGAAATAGTGAATCCAACAACTGATTATTCAGAATGGACTGTGGCTGAGAAAACGGCAGCAGCCGTAAATGCAAGAGCAATAAATATGTTGTTATGTGCATTAGACCAAAATGAATATAACCGTGTTAGTATCTGCACTACTGCATATCAAATTTGGCAAACGCTAAAAATCACTCATGAAGGTACTAACAAGGTTAAACAAGCCAAAATAGCCATGCTGAAAAGTCAATTTCAAAATTTCAAAATGAAACCTAATGAAACAATCAATGACATGTATTCACGGTTTCAAACTATTCACCATGCACTTATTGGGTTAGGACAAAAGTATTCTGATTTTGATGTTGTTTCAACAGTCCTACATTCTCTGACTAATGAATGGGAAGGAAAAGTATTAGCAATTGAAGAAGCTAATGATCTTTCCGTCATGAAGCCAGATGAATTGATAGGAAATTTAATGTCCTATGAAGCAAATTTGCAGGCTAGAAAAGAACAGAAAGAAGAAAAGAAAAATGTAGCATTTCATGTTGAGAAAGATGAAAATGAATCAGATTCTGAAGATGAAGATTTGGCGTTCATTGCTAAAGGTTTCAAAAAATTCCTAAAATATCGAAAAGCCAGTCGCTACAATAAAAGGAAACCGGGATCAAATAAACCATCTTCATCTGCTATAGAATGTTTCAACTGCCATAAAAAGGGACACATGCAGAAGGATTGTCCAGAACAAAAGAAAAAGTCAGAAAATGACAAATTCAAATATAAGAAGGACAAATCAAAGAAACGAGCCTTCTCAGTAACATGGGATGATTCAGAGTCATCTTCATCAGAAAGTGAAAGTGATTCGGAGAATGAACAAGCTAATGTTTGCTTTATGGCAACAGAAGATGAGGTACAAATTCCTACATTTGATGAATTACTTGATATTAATGCTGAATTGATAGTCAAATATAAAGACTTAAAATGTCAATTAAAAGTAGTCAAAGCAGATTTAAGTAGAGCAGAGTTTGAACGAGATATGTTAAAAGATGAGAAGAAAATATTAGAAGAAGAACTTGAAAATATTCAAGAATCATCATCTAATGTTGACTCTCAAATATCTCTTTTGAGTCAAGAAATAGAAGCTCAAAAAGAGAAAAATAATGCTCTCACTACTGAAAATCATGAACTTAAAGCAAAAGTCAAAATTCTAGACCTAGAAAAAGCTAGTTTACAAACAAAGTTTGATGACATTACTCAAAATATTTCTAACTTTAACAAAGGTCGAGAAAATTTGACTAAAATCATTGAAAGTTCACAATCTATTTCAGATAAACAAGGTTTGGGATATAACAAACATGAAACTAAGAAACATCTTAGAAATAAAAGGAAGAAGAAAGTACAAAAAACTGAAGCTAAGAAAAATCTTAGTTTATTATATTTCAAACCAAAACCAGTTGTGAAATTTCAAAAGAGAAATGTCAAGACTATCAAAATATGGGTTCCTAAAACAAATAATAATTTGATTAGGAACAAATACATTCAGCAATTCATGAATAATGTACATTTTAATAACAATTATATATATAAAGGGGATACCGGACCCAAATGGGTTTGGACTCCTAAGACCTAACTCTTAGGACCCTATAAAAAGTGGGTACCATGAACTTAATTCTATTTTTTGCAGGTCCCACTGAAGAAAAGAGGAAAGTGGATATTGGACAGTGGTTGCTCAAAGCATATGACGGGAGACAAGAGCTTATTAACAAATATTAAATACTCAGATGGTGGCTCAGTCACTTTTGGAGACAATTCAAAAGGTTATATCATCGGCAAAGGCGATGTGAGCAATTGCGGTACATCTAACTTACCTCTTATTACTAATGTCATGCTAGTTAGAAATTTAAAACACAATTTACTTAGTATTAGTCAGTTATGTGACAAGGGTTTTATAATTTCCTTTTCAAATAATAAGTGTAGTATTTTAGATAAAGACCATAATTTGGTTTTTGAAGGTTATAGAGACAGAAATATATATATTCTAAATATGAATATTAATCATAATTCAGATATGTGTCTTGTGGCTAATGACAATGATCCATGGCTATGGCACAAACGTTTCTGTCATATAAACTTCAGAACTATTGACAAGCTAGCCAAAAACAATCTAGTTAGAGGACTACCCAAAATGAGTTTTAAAGTTAACAACATTTGTGATGCATGTCAATTAGGAAAATTGACCAAATCATCGTTTAAATCCAAGAAAGTCATATCAACATTACAACCGCTTAAGTTACTGCACATGGATTTATTTGGACCTACTAGAGTTCAATCAATAAATCACAGTCAATATGTGCTTGTAATTGTTGATGATTTCTCTCGTTATACATGGACAATTTTCTTAAAAAATAAAAGTGATACTTTCGATCATTTCAAATATTTCGTCAAAAGAATTCAAAAATCAAAAGGGATTAAAGTTAAAAATATAAGAAGTGATCATGGCGGAGAGTTTGAAAATAATGAATTTGAACATTTTTGTACAAAGAAAGGTATATATCATAATTTTTCGTTTCCCAGAACTCCACAACAGAACGGAGTAGTAGAACGAAAGAACCGAACTTTACAAGAATGTGCAAGAACATTATTGAATGGAACCACCTTACCAAAACATTTTTGGGCAGAAGCTGTCGCAACTGCCTGTTATGTTTTAAATCGTGTGTCCATAAGACCTCTTACCAAGAATACTCCTTATGAATTGTTTAACAAAAGAAAGCCCAAAATCTCATACTTCAAAGTTTTTGGTTCCAAGTGCTTTATTTTAAATACGAAAGACCAGCTTGGAAAATTCGATCCAAAAGCCGATGAAGGAATATTTGTCGGTTATTCGGAACGAAGTAAGGCCTATCGGATATTTAATAAACGAACCAAAACTATTGAAGAATCACTTCATGTCTCTTTTGATGAAATTTATCAGCATCCTCACACAATATCAGATGATGACGAATCAATAGTCATTGATAATCCAATCATCTCAAATACTGATTCTGACTCAGAAGTAATTATTGAGAATACTCCTCAAATATGTGAATTACAATCACCACCAAGAATATTAAGAGACCATCCGGCCCAAAATATAATAGGTGAAATAACATCACATGTCAGAACAAGGAGTCAACTCAATCAAATGGGTCATGTCGCTTTTCTCTCAAATATCGAACCCAAGAATCCAAAAGAAGCTGCTACAGATGATTACTGGATCATTGCCATGCAGGAAGAACTAAATCAGTTTGAGCGCAATGACGTTTGGGAACTTGTTCCGAGACCAACTGATCAGTCAGTAATTGGTACTAAATGGGTCTATAAAAATATGGCTGACGAACAAGGAAATATCACCAAAAATAAAGCAAGATTAGTAGCACAAGGATACAATCAGGAAGAAGGTATCGATTATGAAGAAACTTTTGCACCAGTTGCTCGACTAGAAGCTATTAGAATTCTATTATCTTTTGCTTGTCATCATAATTTCAAACTTTATCAGATGGATGTCAAAAGTGCTTTTCTCAATGGATTTATCAAAGAGAATGTCTATGTCGAACAACCTCCTTTATTCGTACATGAAAAATATCCTGACCATGTGTTCAAACTTAAGAAAGCTCTGTATGGTTTAAAACAAGCACCTCGTGCTTGGTATGAACGATTACGTAGCTATCTTATTAATTCAGGATTTGAAATAGGCAAAGTCGATCAAACTTTGTTTATTAAACATTCTCGAAAAAAATATTCTGGTTATCCAAATATATGTAGACGATATCATCTTTGGTTCAACAAACGATAAACTATGCAAGGAATTTGCAAGTATTATGACCAAAGAATTCGAAATGTCTCATATGGGAGAACTATCTTATTTTCTTGGACTTCAAATCAAACAACTTTCAAACGGTATTTTTATCAATCAAGAAAAATACTGTGAAAATCTTATCAAACGCTTCGGATTACAAAATACATCTGGTAAACCAACTCCTATGAGTACAACTACACATCTTGAAAAAGATGAAAGTGGTAAGAATGTTGACCAGAAATTATATCGAAGCATGATTGGTTCTCTTCTTTATCTTACAGCTAGTCGTCCAGATATATTAATGAGTGTTTGTTTATGTGCTCGTTTTCAAGCCGATCCAAAGGAATCACATTTACGAGCAGTGAAACGTATAATTCGTTATCTTAATAATACCAAAGATTTTGGTCTTTTCTATCCAAAAGAATGTCCATTTGAATTAGTATCATATAGTGATGCTGATTTTGGTGGCTCACGAACGGATAGAAAAAGTACAAGTGGTACGTGCCATTTTATTGGAAAATCACTTGTCTCTTGGTTTAGTAAGAAACAGAATTGTGTTTCACTATCAACATGTGAAGCTGAATATATATCAGCGGCTCTCGCTTGTACTCAAGTACTATATATGCAACAGACACTTCAAGATTTTGATATTCATTTATCGAATTCTATTATATACTGTGATAACACAAGTGCTATAAATCTTTCTAAAAATCCAGTGAATCACTCTCGAACTAAACACATTGATATCCGTCATCATTTTCTTCGAGATAATATTGAAAAAGGAAATATATGTCTTGAATATGTTCATACTGACAATCAATTAGCCGATATTTTCACTAAGCCTTTACTTGAATCTAGTTTTATTAAACTACGAAGAGAGCTTGGCTTAGTATCTCGGAAAGATCTAGAATAGAATAAATTATTCACATTCTTAAACTATATGTTTTAATATGATAACAATCTTAAAATTCAGAACTAGAAACCAACTCTAGCTATTTTTAAACCAAATATTATAAACCTTTGTTTATGTTTACGGTCAATTCTTTCTACCAAATTTTATCCATAAGTTCTTTTGCAAATTTTCCTATATAAACTTATGAAAACTACATCTCTAATCATTCCCTTCTTTGCTGAAAATTATACTCACCATAAACAAGCTATCATGGCACACATTTGTGACAAATGCGCACAAGAATCCCATATTTCAATCACAAGCTCGGATTCGGAGGAGAATTACTCTCCGATTACACCGAAACAGAAACCGGAGTGCTATCACCATTGTTCTCGCACTCTTGGTCATACGCCATCATCTAAACGTGTAAAGAAAGCACTATTTTGCTCTCCACGCACGAAGGCACAAATCGATGAGATACATCACTACCAAAAGCATCAAATCGACCTACAGAGACAATTGCATTATGGTCAAAACCAACTCTATCATGAACAACAACGTACGTCGGCACGTTTATCCGTCTTAGAAAGAATGGCATCGTTCTTCTGTGGATCAAACAAGCACGATGTTCATGAACCAATGCCATGCAGGCCATCGACTTCAACGACTCCAAACTCTTGGGATAGAAATTATAACGAGAACGAAGGAGCTCGAAATAACTGGAGTCCATGGGCTAAACGCATTGGAGACAACAAAAATTCTAATGACAACTCTACTTCTCATTAGATTTCCATAATGTATATTGTTTTGTTTTCATATATTGTTTGTAATAACATATATTCTGTAATAATAATATGATATATAATATATACAATCGATTTTTTTTAAAAAAAAAAAAAAATTTTGCGTAAACAATCAGTTTTTCAACACAGAGCAAAACCGGTCGACCACCGAAATTTCTACCGGTCGACCAAAAAGGCTCTCGGGTTGAAAACGGTCGACCGGTAAAAATTAGGCGGTCGACCGGTCGAGCATTTTTGCAGTTTTTTATATACTCCACGTATATATTTTTACCCCCCACTCATTTCTTTCTACTTCCTACTGAAAGCATTCCCAATTTCCAAACCCTAGTTCATATTTCTCAAGCTCCAAAACTCCCAAATCCTCATCAATGGCTCCACCACAAAAGAAATCAAAGAAAAGAGCATCTTCAGAATCTTCATCTCTAACTCTCTCTGCCAGAAAGTGGCTTGAAACTCCAGCTGCCGTAACTCGATGGAATCAAATGACAAATTATAAGTTCCATCCGGGCTCATTCATCAAATTCGAAGACTTCACTTCATACGGTATTCGTCGTTTAGCAAACAATTCCAATATTTCTCCTCTCATAGATTTTTCAGATAATAGCGTAGAAATTAATCACTTAATGATTAAATTATTCTACGCAAATATGAATTTGGAAGAATA
Source organism: Allium cepa (assembly GCA_030765085.1). Classification (NCBI taxonomy): domain Eukaryota; kingdom Viridiplantae; phylum Streptophyta; class Magnoliopsida; order Asparagales; family Amaryllidaceae; genus Allium; species Allium cepa. The sequence continues at coordinate 675,173,136 of CM060928.1, read as the reverse complement.
TACACCGGATAATCCAAATGGAGTTATTTGGTCGGTAGTTTGCGGCAAACGAATTTATCTTACTCATGATAGAATAGCTTCTATTCTTGGAATACCAAATAGAGGTGAAGAATTTTCATCGACATTTTGTGAAGTATTCACCCGAAATAGCACTAGCCATAAGTTTATAGAAGATAATAGTGACGGCACCAAATCGATTGGGCTACGACCGACAGCAAGGCTATTACATCGTGTCTTGATGCACTCTCTATTTCCTCGATTAGGAAATTATGATGCCGTCTACAAGGAAAATTTTAAGGCTCTTTATGCTATATACGGGGAAATCGAAATCAACTGGGCTCACATGATTTTCGATGAAATTTTAAAAGTAAATAACTCCACTCGACCTCATTTCTTCTATAATGAGTATGTTATGCGCATATTGCTAGCATGTGGAGTAACAGCCCCTGATTCAGCAACATCTACACCAAAATGCATTGACTCCACTACCATCAAGCGCATGAAACTTCCTCCTCCCTATGTTCAGATTATGCCATTCGAACAATGGCAACAACGAGGTACACAAGCACAACAAGCTCCATCTTCGCGACCTCGTTCCGGAGAAGTTAGGTTGTTGAAATCTAAGTCGTCTACAAGAGAATCTCTTGAAACCATCGCTCGTAATCAATTCTTACTTGAAGCGAGACTCAAACGTATGGATTCAAAAATTGACAAACGATTCAACAAGGTCAAGTCTTTCTTCAGTGCTATATGGGATGCTATATCATGTAGCACATCTGTCTCTACCCAACATCAAGACCCCGGAAAGCGTCCGGCTCCTCCCACTTTCACTTGGTCAACATCCGAGGAATCTGCTGGTACAAGCGGACAAGGTCATGGAGAGACGTCTAGAGGTGATGACGATGACGATGATGACGATGACGATGATGACGATGATGATGATGATGAAGATGATGAGGAGGAGATTCAGTCGGACTAAAGCTAGTTTGTTTATTTTTTTAGTCCTTTAAAACCATTTGTGACACTTGTACTAATTAGTGTCCATCTTTTTTAATGAACTTTGGCATGTATGGTAGTTTCAAAACATCTTGTGTTTGAATGTGTGTTATGCATTGGTCTTTTTGGTTCATATTCTTTTTTGTTTACTCCTTTTTGTCGATGACAAAGGGGGAGAAAGGTGCTAATAATTGTTTGCAGGGAGAAAGGTGCTAATAATTGTCTGCAGGAAATCACATATTCAGGGGGAGACTCAATACTTTAATTATATATTGTCATCAATCAAAAAGGGGGAGAATGTTGAGACACAGCTTCTATGAAGATTTTGATTGCTGACAACAATATAAAGGCAATCGACAAATCAAGACCTTCATATGGTTCTCTAGATTATAGATTGATTATTTGATGTTATAATAGTAATAAACTTGTTAAAATCTATCCTCAAATAGTCATGCACAAAATATAATCAATATATATATACATTTATAGTAATGTGCACATTTATTGTGCAACTTAACAGAGACCGGTCGACCGGTCCAAAAATGAACGGTCGACCGTTCCTGTTAAATGTGCACAATAAACGTGCACACATGCACATAACGACTATATATTTAAAATCCTGTCTACCGGTCATTTTTTGACCTGTCGACCGTTTTTAAACAGAAAGCAAGTTTTCCAAAAGACACTTCTCTTCTCCAAGAGTTGCATCTCCTACCTTTCACCAATAATCACAACTCTTAATGGAAACTGTTTCACCAAGAGTTACAACTATTTCTTCTTATATATACTCATCTAAATCGTTGATTAAAACATGAATATATATGATTATTATATGCTTTCTCTGATCTTACTTTCTAACATTCTTGCATTCTAAAAGCACTCATTTAATTAATAGCTTATTGAATCATTGAAACTATTTTATACCTTTTCGATTCAATAAGCAATATACCTTCTTTAATCTTTACAAAACATCATTCATATTCTTTGAGGATAAGATTATAGGAAGGGTGTACTACTAGTGACAAATCCGTGTTTTCAAGAACACAAGTTGTCAACAACAATTGTATTTTTTTTTTGTTGAAGTCCTCGTGTTGTAAGAGGCAAGTGTTGAAGTCCTCGGTGTTGTAAGAGGCAAGTGTTGAAGTCCTCAGTGTATTAGAGGCGTGAAATCCCGTTCGGCTGTTCGGGTATTGTAAACCTGTTCCTCCGGGTGAAGCGAGGTAGTTAATAGTGAAAATCCAGATAGGAGTCTGGGACTGGACGTAGGACGGTGCTCCGAACCAGTATAAAAATCTCTGGTGTGATTTTTCTATTTTTCTATTTACAATGCTATTATCATCTATTTCCGCATTTGTATTGTAATCCATATTACACGATCCGTGTATACTATATTAGCACATATAATTGTATACACACCGCACTTTCAGGTACATCTTCGAAACTCCAGGATGTATGGAAAGTCTAGATTGGTGATTCTCCTTGAGTACCTCTTGTCTTAAATTGTCAACATCCGGAACACAAATTCTACCTTTAATTATTAAAATCCCATATTTGTCGATTTGTGCATCCATTTCACTTTGATTATCACTCTTTCTCTTTCGAACATTCGCCTTCATTCTTACCAACATCGGGTCTTCGTTCTGCTTAGCTGCTATGCGATCCATAAGAGATGGGGTAACCATAATCACACAAAGTATCGAATTCTTCGTACTCAGAGCGTCGGCAACAACATTTGCTTTCCCTGGAGTATAGTTGATGTCTAGGTCATAGGCTGCTAAGAATTCGAGCCATCTCACTTGTCTCTGATTCAAATCTTTCTGGTTAAAAATATGCTTTAGCGATTTATGGTCCGTAAAGAGTTCGAACTTAGTCCCCAAAAGATGATGCCTCCACAACTTCAAGGCAAATACTGCCACAAGTAATTCCAAATCATGGGCGGCATAATTCACTTCGTGGGTCTTCAACTGTCGGCTAGCATAGGTGATCATCCTTCCCTCCTGCATCAACACAGCTCCCAATCCTTCTCGGCTAGCATCAGTAAATACCGTAAATCCCTTACTACCATTTGGAACGGTAAGAACTGGGGCAGATGTTAGCTTGTCCTTTAAGTCCTTGAATGCGGCCTTACACTTATCACTCCAGACAAATCTAACAATCTTACGAGTCAGAGCCGTAAGCGGAGCAACAATCTTAGCGAAATTCTCAATGAATCTCCGATAGTAACCAGCTAAGCCTAAGAAACTTCGGATGTCAGTAGGGGTCTTAGGGTCCTTCCAATCATTGATAGCGGTGACCTTAAGCGGATCGACGGAAACTCCATTTTCCGAAACAATGTGTCCAAGAAATCGGACTTCATCCCTCCAGAAATGGCACTTAGAGAATTTAGCCTTCAATTGATGTTTTCTAAGTGTATCAAGGACATAAGCCAAGTGTGTTTCGTGTTCCTGTTCGGATTTTGAGAAGACGAGAATATCATCCACGAAAACCAGCACAAATTTATTAAGGACATCACGGAAAACACGATTCATAAGATCAACGAAGTAAGCGGGTGCATTTGTTAGTCCAAAAGGCATGACCAACCACTCATAGAATCCATTCTCTGCCCGGAGCGCTGCCTTGGGAATGCTCTCTTCAGCTATGCGGAGTTGGTGGAAACCGGTAGCCAGATCAAGTTGGGAGAATACTTTAGCTCCATAGAGTTGATCGAACATATCATTAATGCATGGCATAGGGTATCTGTTTTGAGAGTAAGCTTGTTCAGTTCCCTATAATCTATACACATCCTCAAGGAACCATCAGACTTCGTGACAAATACGACGGATGCTCCCCATTCAGAATAGCTTGGCCTAATTAAGCCCTTTGAAAATAAGTCTTCGATTTGGCATTTCAACTCTGCCTTTTCTTTCGGGGCCATCCTTCGTGGAGGAAGGAATACAGGTCGGGCTCCAGGAATTAGATCGATACGGAATTCTATTTCCCGTGGAGGAGGAAGAGAAGTAACTTCGCCAAATACATCGGGAAAATTCTTAACAACAGGAGTGGAATTAAGTTCATTAGGATGAGCATCAAGCGAAAAGATGAAACTGCCTTCAAAATCTTGAGGCATTTGACCTTCAATTATTAAGGGATCACCCTCATCATCAACTAAGGAAACAATCCGCTCCTTACGAGAGATATGTGCACCGTATTTACTCAGCCAGTCGCTTTCGAATAAAATATCGAATGCATCGAACCCAAGGATATAAAAATCACCAATGAATAGATGTAAGCCATATGTGAGTTTCACTCCCTTACAAACCATTTTAAGATTTGCGGGACCACCAATGGGATTTGATACACAAAGTGGCTCAGAGGAATATTCGAGTTTTAATAGGTGTTTTAGTTTATCGCATAAATCAGTGGAAATAAAGCTATGGGAAGCCCCGGTATCAAATAAAACACGAACATGATGAGAATATAGGGTGAAGGTGCAACGGAGTGTACCTTGAGCATCATCAGTTGTTGGGTCGGAAGAAGTCATAGCGAAAACTCCAGAAATCTTTCCCTTTTGCTGAGTGGGACAATTGTTTTTGAAGTGCCTGGTTGCAAGCAGATGTAGCAAAGGTTGTTTCTGGTTGCTTGGGATGGAGGAGGAATAGCGGCTCCGGTCGGAAAAGGACAACTATTTGAGTAATGGCACTTTTGGTTACATTTGAAGCATGTGATGTGGGAGATGTCGATAGCTTGTTTCTGGGGAGTAAAACCAATGCCTTGAGAAAGTTGCCACTTCTTCTTCTGTTGGTGGAACTTATCCTTCTTCTTCATTGGACTAGTAGCGGTTTTAAGCAAACTCTGAGTAGAGGCAGCCTGCTTACCCTTACAAGTTGGGTTCTCAAATCGGGTGGCCATGTCTACCAAGCTAGTGAAAGTCCCATGCACATTCTGTATCAATCAGTCGTAGTACTCAGGACGTGCACCATTGACAAACTTTTCATTCTTCTTAAGCGGGGTGTCTATCAAACTGGGGCCATACTTAGACAAATCATTGAATTTTCTTTCGTATTCTGCGAAAGTCATGTTGCCTTGCTCCAGGTCCATGAAAGCTCGATAAAGACTCGATTTTCCCGCTTCTGGCACCCATTTGGTGATAAAGGCGTCCCTAGAGAAAACTCAAGATTTAAGCTAGATTCAAGATAGATGTGAAAAAAAATGGAAAAGGATAAAGATCGAATTTTATATGTCACCTAAACTGCTCCCAAGTGATATCTGCTTCTACAGCCTGGGCAGTAACGGATCTCCACCAATCTCGAGCAGCGTCTTGCAACTGCCAAGCCGCTAATTGGCGTTTCTGGGCATCATTAATCTCGAGCCCGGTAAATATCATTTCTACATTTTCCAACCATTGTTGGGCCTCGATAATACCCTCAGAACCTGTGAACTTGGTTCCTCCTAGCTGGGTATACTCCTTGCACAAAGTGGTAAATCTGACTGGAGCAACTACTGGAACCGGTGCAGCTGCAGGAATAGGTTGAGCGTTTCCTCTTCCCCTAGTGCCTCTTCTGTTAGCCATCTGGGAAGTTCAAGAATAGGTTTAGAACAAAGATGAAGATGATATCAAAGATTTTCGAATCAAGGGAAGATCTCTAGCAAGTAAGATGAATTGTGAGTGACAAGAATTCTGTGATGTGATTTTACTCATTCTAGGGTATTGCTACCCTATCTCTAATGAGCTTTACCCCATAAACCATCATCTCTGATACCACATGTAACATCCAGCCCTTTCGAGCGATTTAAGTCGACAATAAGTCAACTCAAAATTTTCAAAACGACGGATTTTTATTAAAATTCGGGGTAAGATAAAATCATATCACAAAATTCACAGATCACAGACACAGAGAATTAAATATTTCAGCAAATTAAATAAGCTAGGATCACCAGAGTTTCAAATCAGGTACAGAACAGAGTTAAACAAATACAACAGATATTCAGGTACATAAAGATCTCTAATACAAAACCAAATGATATGAGTCCAAATAAACAGAACTGAGAACTAAGAAAAAAACATCAAGTAGAGCTCCGGCACCTCGTCTTCAAGAATAATTTCCTCTAAGCTGCAAACTCAGGCTGACCCGAGTGAAAAATAAACAAACACTCGAGTCAGGTCTAACATTCTCATCTAAGTGAATAACTCGAGTGAAACATCTACTGAAAGTACAAATAACTTAAAGAATGTTGGGATCGTCATCCTTTAAGGATCCGTTAAACCAGTAATATACGCTATATACAGTAATGTCTAATCATATAGAAAATAGCGTTAAGGGGATGGTGAACCTTAACGTGGTCGGATCTTTAAAACCAAAATCGTAATGGGCTCGCTATAAGGAGATGACACGGCACGCGAGGCAATGCCAGGGTGGATGCACCGTTTGCACTCCCGGACCGGTGGTGACGGCAAGCCAGCAGCTACCGCCCACCTCGAACAATACTCCAATCAAAGTGGCGCCACCAAATCGAATCACACAAGTAATAGAATGGTTTCCGAAGAAGCATGCTCGATAAAAGGGTGTGACCCTTTGTGCAGCCCGGTAGAGCTCCTGTTTTAGTCATTTATGCCAACTCATGGGAGTTCGGTCCACGTAATATACCTCCTGTTGTTAAAGTGGGTTTCGGTATTGGCCGGCTATTGGACAATATCCGATCCCGGTCTCTTTAACAACCAATCGTTATATCTTTCACACCATGGTTGGTTTTATAAAATCGATTTACATTTTCAAACCATTTACAGAATGTATATGACTTTGACTTTCAGTTTGAAATTTGTACAGTTATGGTTTATCAAATTTCCATTTAAATCTTCGAATTGTTTCCATATATCTATATATAAAGTTTAAGAAAGAAAAAAAAACAATTTAGAGTAAAGCTTTTGAAATCTTAAATTAATTATTTATGAAAATAATGATTTTAGTAGGTTTCACAATTTGTTGCTCTGTAAAGTTTAAACTTACAATCATATTTGGTTCCAACAACATTTAGAATTTCTGGATTTCAAATACTTATCAACCATATAAATTTTCAAAAACCAAATTTCTCAACCATGGTGTCCGTATATAAGTTTTCTAACCTATGGTCAAGTGATACAGATGTATATCATTTCAATCTGTGTTAATTTATACTTACGGGTATATATCGTTTCAACCCGCAATCCCAATAAAGGTTTGAAACATTCAGGTTATCCTTTCAACCCGAAGGAGATTTCGGACTAACAAGGACCTAAAAAAATATATTCGGGAATTCAACACAACATGGAAATGAATCAGATGCTATCAAATAACATTACATGAAGTGATACTACATGAATGATACTACATGAATGATTCTACGTGACATGGCATTAATTATTCGATGACAATGATGCATTTAACTTTTAATTCTACATGCACGCCTACCATACGGGAAACAGTTCAGTCGTTATTTCATCAAAATAAATTCACTTATTAATCGAATGACAGTCGTGAGTGATTACTCACCTTTGTTGAACTGAGATATTTGATAGCGGAAGTGACGGAGAGCACAGACCCGACGGTGAACAAATAACTCCTAAGTTATTGGATTCCGGCTGCGACAAACGTATTAAAATTATTAATTAAAATTTACATCGTTATGTATTTCCGTTAGAAATTATTTAAATATTGGGTTGTCACTACAATGTCAGTTTATATATATGGACTACGTATATACAAGTTAACATTGCATGTACACGGTTGTTTATTAACATTTCCCTTTTTTTTTCTTTTTTTTTTCTTTTTTTTTACTTTTTTTTATATAAATACAGTACAAAATACTTATATAAACATCCAAGATCTTGTCAACTCTACACCCAACATCAAGAAAAATGCCCAGAATCAAATCTATGTGAGTTTTAACCCAACACCAGAAAATAGTACACAAACAAAATGAAATTTTTTTTCACAGAACAACTTGTATACAGGTCTGGAAAATTTAAACTCAACTCAAAAAGTGAAAAATGTGTTTCTTCTTTTCTTTTCTTTTTAAAACTTTTCCCCATCTTGTTCAAAACTGTATATAGATAACCTGGTTTATTGAAATCTCACTGATAATCTTGTTTTAGCCTAAACACAAACCTATGCATATATAATTAGAAACTTATTGGAACCGAAAGAAAACTATTATGAAAGGCTTGTATAAATTGGACCGCACAGGTTTTACCTTCATCACAAATTTTTTTTTATTAAAGCGTAGGTACTTGGGAGAAGACAAGCAGAAAGAAAAACTCACTGCATCAAAACTAATTACATCACTTCATATTCATTTGATTTTGAACAAAATATGCGTCACATTCACTTGCATACAGGGCCAAGTTATCACCTTCGCTTATTTTTTTTTTATATAACTCACGCAACACGGCAGCAAGAAGGGGAGGAAAAAGTCAAAAGAGGACTCACTGTACGGGCTGAGGCGGCAGTAGCGCAGGGCGGCGCCGGGGAGATTGGTGGCTGAGTTTGGCCGTGGAAGAGAAGAAGCGTGTTGGGAGGTGGTTTTTTCGGTGGGTCGGGGTTTAAGGCATGTTAGTTGGGCTCGGCGGGACAGTGGGGCTGTCGTGGCGGCGGCGGCTGACGCCGAGGGAGGGGCGTGTGCGTTGCGGTGGTCGGCAACGTTGGTGTGGCGGCGGCTAGATGCAGGGCGAAGGGGATCGTTTTGAAAAATTTGGATCGGCTGTCATAATTTTTTATTTATTTTTGTAGGTGAGAAGAAAATGACGAGCCTATATTTTTTTATATTAGTTTTAGATCAGAGAGAACGCCTAAATATAAGGTAACCGATTAAATTTTCAAAACGTACCATAAATATTTGTAACGTACCTTAAATTTTGTAACGTACTTATTAATTTCTAGATTACAACTGTGCAACACGCTCAGAAAATTTAAAATTTGAATTCTAATCCATTAATTTCAGTTTATAACGGCAACTAACAAATTTATATACGGACCCATTATACACACAAAACAGCGCGTAACTTCCACATCGGACCTCCAAATTCAGCAAATAAGGCGTCGTTGCGCTCGCCTTGTCAGCATGAGTCTAATAATATACAGAAAAATCATGTTTGTTCTTTCAAATAAATATTCATTTTACGACATTTGCGGTCGCTGATACCGCTAATTGAGCAATATAATCCAACTTTATTGCTTTAACGTTATCATAAATCTACTACAGATGTTATTATATTTTTATATAAGTTGCTCTTAAATATTACAACATAAAATCGTGACATTCCAAAAATAAAATTTATGCAAATTAATTGCCAAAATACGTTACCCCCAAATTTAATAGGTTATTTTAATTAAAAGTTCTTTTATTCCAAACAATCTAGACAGTTACAACAAATTCTTACATTATTAAAATTTTAAATTTCAAATTTGTCGTCAATTTCGCATGAATCCAATTTATTAGCAGTAGATTTTCCTCAGGTCGTTACATGGTCGACGATGTGTGGGTTATGGTGGCGTTGACCGAAGATCGCCGAAACGTTCGTACACATGCACGCGTGGGTGATGGCATCTAATGTAGTTGTTAATTTAGGGAAGAAGCGTAGGACGCAGGTCATAGCTCGAAGATTCTCGAAGTAGTAGTAACATGTGGGAAACCCGAAGTAAGGCTCGGGAAGATTTTGAAAATACTCTGGTCTGTGGAATTAAGAGAAAAGCAGTTTTTAACAATAAAGCAAATCAAAATTTTTTGAAGCAATTTTGCTAAAACCCAAATTTTTGTGAATGTTAGAAGTTATCCAAATTAAAAATTGGTTAAAAGGCTTTAAATAAAATTTATTTTAAATTAACTAAGTTTTAAATTTGTTAAAGGTTTTTAAAATAAAGTTATTTCAATTTAATTGAGTTTTGAGTATTTAACCTATATAACCTTTTGTAACAATCCGGGATTTGCATTACCAATTAATAAATAAAAGTTAGAATTTTTATTTATTTTAATGAAGCATAAAAGGATTTGGAATAACAAAGTTTATTTGAAAAAGGCTATTTTAATTAAATTGGGAAATATTGGATTTTTAAAATGAGGATAAAATGTTATTTTTTGAAGTAAATATTTTAGGGGAGATTTTAAAACGGGTTTGGGTAAGAAAAATGAGTTTATAAACATACATGAACACTTAGAATTTTTTTGGAAACATTGTAAATAACCCTCTTCTTATTGGGTTACTAAACTTAACCCAATAACCCACCCTAAACCTCCTCTATATATTATCTCAAACTCTCATAACCTCATTCATTCAACCCTAATCAAAACCCTAATCATTTCCTAAAGCTTTCTTAACAAAAATGGCCTCCATCTTCATCTCCTTCAAGTTTTAGCTTATGCAAGTCATTCTATGCAAAGGTAATGTAAATTCCCACCTCAAATCCTTCTTTTTTATCTCTCTAATTTCTGAAATAAGTTTGTTAACACATGTTTTATGTGTTTTTATGATCTTATAGCCTCCTAATCATCTTTTGCTAACTTGGGTTGATGCTATAATGGTCATTGTTGCTTTCTAGAGAGGTATATTGCTAAAAACCTCTTCTAATATGTGTTTAATCCCCTTTTGACTTCATAAATCACTTAGTAACACATGTTTGATTATGTAACATGTGAATCATAGCTCCTTGATCATCTTAGCTTTCATTTTGGGTGTGCACATAAGGTGTTTGTGATATTGCTTCATAAGGTAATGCTAAGCTTTGGTCCTTGTTTCCTTTTATATGGTATAGTAATCATTGTATAGTAGTTTGAGATTGATATTGGTGAAATTTGATGCACTTTAAAAAAATACCCCAAAACCATCAAAAAATGCATATTAAGCTGGCTGGAAATGCACAGCCTAAAAACAGGCTGAAAACATGGGTTTGGGTTGCACCCAGGCTGCAGCCCAGACACAGCAGGCTAGCCCAGTTAGGCTAGCCAGGAGCAGGCCAGCCCTAGTGGGGCTGGCCACAAGTCCCCAGCCCATGCGGGCGGGGGGGGGGGGGGGGGGGGGGGGGCGCAAGACCCCAGCACGCGTGGGCTGGGACGGGCCCCCAGACCCCAGCACGCGTGGGCTGGGGCAGGCCGCAAGACCCCAGCCCGAGTGGGCTGGGGGGGGGGGGGGCGCCAGACCCCAGCCCGCATAGGCTGGGGCGGGTCCCCAGACCCCAGCCCAGGCGGGCTGGGGCCTGGCCCCTTCGCCCAGCCCATGTGTGCTGGGCGGGTTGTCTTCCCCCCAGCCCATATGGGCTGGGCGGGTTGTTTTTCCCCCAGCCCGCATGGGCTGGGCTGGCTGTTTTTCCCCCCCCCCCAGCCCATGCGAGCTGGGGCGGGTTGTATCTCTCCCAGCCCGCAAGGGCTGGGCTGCCTTATTTCCCTCCAGCCCATGCGGGCTGGGGGCCCCAAAAAAAATAAAAATAAATGAAATAAAATAAAAATGAAAGCATTTGTTTTCTGGTTTCAATTTTTGGACTAAAACTTTGTGACATCGCCATGGTCACATCCTTGGTCGAAATCCAACGTTTTTGGACTCGTTGGAAAGCTGGAGTTCCAAACTCCAAGTCTAGAAAGTTTGATTGGTATCCGAGTTCATTTGACTCTTCAAAATTGCTGTCGAAGAGGGACCCGGATCTCAGCCTGAAACAGTGTATTCACTGTTTCCGGGTCCAAATTTGGAGCGTCGCTGCAACTTCATTTCAAGCCGAAATCGAGTAATTCTTTTTGCGTTATGAAGTAGGAATGTCAGACTACGTTCCTACCTATTTTCATGCCATTCGGATTCGGTTTTTTGGTCCGAATAATTTTTCAAATTTGGGTTCGCGTCAGTTTTGGACTATTTTCCAACACTTAGAATATTTTCTGATTTATTGACTTCTTTGAGATTTGTCTTTGGATTTCGTACACGGGCCTTATAAAAAGGTTTTAAAAGGATTTTTCACTCCTAAATGGCTTTTGAAATTATTATATAATATTATTTTTAATTATTAAATTAATTACTCCATAATAGGAGAGTTTTCAAAAGCCGTTTTAAGGTGATTTCAAGATCAATTAAAAATCCGTTTCGCACCATTATTTTCTATAATAAAAATCTCACACTCACTTTTAGCACGTCGAGCGAAGTGGAAAGGTGCTTAAACGGTTAGGAAATCTCCGGCCTATGGAACCGTGTGTATTTTCTTTCCGGTTAATCCCCGACCTATTCGATTGATCGTTTTGACCTTTGGGTCTAGTTTACCGATGATACGAGGTGGATTTTTTGTTGTTTGGAGTTTCAGCATGCTATTGGTTAGTAAACCGTTTAGTGCGAACGTGGGGTATGGGCCTCATTGTTAACACTTTACGGGTTCCTCTCCAAGAAGTTTGTGACACATTAGCCTCTGGGCGGCCAGTACTGGACCTCTGGGTCACCACGCCTCTAGGCAACCGTCTCTGGACACCTGCTCTATGGAGTAGTTTTTCGGCGTGTGCCTCTGGGCCTTTATCCTTCTGGGAAGGATCTCGCCGTCTCGCGCGTTCCGCATCTGTGCGAGTGATCGATCACAACTCTACAGTACTTGGCAATAACGACTCTGGTCGGTGCACGTGCAATACTTGTATTATCTGATGATTTTTATATCCATTCGAGTACCGCCATTCGGTGTTGGTTCTATGGAACCATACGATGTAAGTGCGATTACTTTATGGATTTACAGTATCTCTGGACACTGCTTTTCAGTATTCGATTTCATTGACTTTTCAGTATATCCCTATTGCTCTATGGAGCATCGATCTTTGCTTGGGCATTGATTACAAACTCCGGTCACTCTTGGGATTATTGTCTATGGGCAACTTTATATAGCTTTGACTACGCCGATGATATGGGGTGATTTTATTTATTCCACACTTTGGTGTTGATATTCTCTTTGGAGATTTTTACTCTTTATTGATGATTAGAGATCGTCATTATATTCATGTGGTCCATTATATTCTTCTCTTTGGAGAAGTTCTGTTTTATTTATGTACCGTATTATTATATATCTCAGTTATTACTGAATTTTTAGCTAGCCTGACCCGAGTGTTTTCGCTCGGGTCAGACCGAGTTGTTTCAGGTTAGGTCTCTGGACTTAGCTTTCTGTGCTTCCGCTTGGACATTATCTGCTATGCTGATAGATAGCTCTTTATATTGTCCACTATCTTGATACTCTGACTATTTAGTCTCTTATGTACATATTTTTGACTCACATGTGTGAGCGGTGGCTTTGTACCCACCTTTTGATATTTGGATCTGTACTGACGATATATTGTACCTATATTCTGTGACTGTTATGTGACTGTTCTGTGATGATGATGTTATCATCTAGTATTATGTTTGTTCTGAACCTATTTTCCTTAGCCATTGTAATTTCGTTATAAGTATCTATTGGATATGTCGAACCACTTGAGAAAAGAAAACCACATATTCGACGTATTCAGTAGTTAGTTATAGCTTGATTACACATGGTCGCTTCCATTATACTCTATTCTCCGTTCTAGTAGACGGTATTACTCCGTAATACTCTTTACTAGAGTGGATCTCGGAATGGGGCGTTACATCTTGGTATCAGAGCTAAGGTTCAGAATTAAGCATAACAAACACAGAACAGACACGTAGTACAATACGTTACTATACGATCCAAATTGAACATATCCACATTTAGATAAATAAGTTAGGAATATGTGTAGGAATCTATTATATTCCGTAATATTCCTTAATGAATTATCTATCTTTGAATCGTGCTTAACTAAATCTTACCTTATCTTTCAGTATGGTTGGGAGAGGTAGGAAGCTCCGTTCTGCTGATGCTGGATAGTCCAACAACCCTCATCCTGAGGGCGTATACATGACCACGGACCAGATCATGGAGCTAGTTCGTAACTCTCAGTCACACTCTCAGTCTCCTGCACCAGTTTCTGATGCATCGCGCAAGTTTGCTTTCGCGCGCCTCTGCAGCGACTTTATTCATCTTGGAGGGAAGCCATTCAATGGCTCCGAGACTGTTCTTGAGGTCCAAGCTTGGATCAGAGTTTACGAGCGTAATTTCACTCGCATGACCCTTTCTGACCATGACAGAGTTCTTGTTGCTTCTAGCCATCTTGAGGGCCGTGCCTTAGATTGGTACGAGCTCCTTATTTCTGAGACCGATGAGGCCACTCTCACTTGGGATCAGTTCCGAGAGCGCTTCTTGCTCAAGTTTGTCCCCGAGTGCGAGAAGATAGCCCTTGCACGCCGCTTTATTGACCTTAAGCAAGGGAAGACCTCTGTTGCTGACTATTCTTCATCTTTCGAGTCCCTGTCTAGGTATGGCCTCGAGTTCATTAGCACTCCTTATAAGAAGAATCTCAAATTTGTTGAAGGCCTGAAGAAATATTTGAAGAAACAACTTATGCTTCAGCTTAAGCTCCCTTTTGATGAGCTAGTTGACGCAGCGCTTCACCTTGAAGCGGTTGAGCGTGAGAGAGACAGCGATGGGGATGGTGAGGGTTCCAAAAACCCCAATCAGAAGCGGGGTCTATTTCAGAAGACCAAGCCTTGGAACAAGAAGAAGAAGACTGGCAGTTCTACTTTTCAGACTCAGCCTCAGACTCGTTCTCAGTCCCAGACTCCCGCTCAGCCTAGTGGGACACGTCCTCCAAAGAAATGCTTCAACTGTGCTTCTCCAGATCACTTTATTCGAGAGTGTCCCAAACCTCTCTATTGCACCTTCTGCAAGAAGGAGGGACACAGGATCTCCACTTGTCCTATTGCTCCAGCTAGTGCCAAGCCTGGCAAGCTTAATGCTGCCAAGGCTCCTACATCTTCAGCTCAGCCTCGAGGTACGCATCCTTCCGTTCTCGAAGGTTCTATTTTATTTCATGGTAGATCTTGTAGAGTTCTCTTTGATACGTGTGCCTCTCACTCATTCGTATCAAAGGAGCTAGTAGATGCTTTATCTTTGGATGTTACTTGTTTGGTTTCTTCACTAAGAATTGTGAATCCCATCGGTGGATCCACGACCCTTAGTCTTCTTTGTGAGGATATGGATATTGATCTTTGTGGATTTTCTTTCCGTGCGAATCTGCACGTTATGGAGTATTTGAGCTTTGACATGATTCTTGGCATGGATTGGCTCGCTCAGTACGACGCCAAAATCATTTGTTCGGAGCGGATATTATTTCTTCGTCATCCTGACTCGTCCGCTCCGTTAGCTATTGCTCTTCAGGATGTTGGGATTTCTGACATTACTTTATTTTCTCTTGATTCACGAGATGAGGATTTGGACATATCTCGTAGTCCTGTTGTTCGGGATTTCCCCGATATATTCGAGCCAGTATCTGGCCTGCCGCCAAAGCGGGCCATTAAGTTCCGCATCGATCTCATTCCGGGCTCCCACCTAGTTGGGCGTCCTCCCACGAGGATGTCTACTAAAGAGAATGAGGAACTCAGGAAGCAGTTAGTAGAGCTTTAGGCGAAGCAGTTTATTCGGTTCAGTTCTTCTCCATGGGGTGCTGCTGTGGTCTTCGTTAAGAAGCCCGATGGCTCTCTTAGGCTTTGCATTGATTATTGCAAGCTTAATGAGTTGACCATCAGAAATCATTATCCATTGTCACAGATAGACGATATGTTTGATCAGTTGAGCAGTGCGAAGGTCTTTTCACAGCTCGACCTTGCCACCGGATTTCATCAGCTCCGAGTTGCGGAGGATAGCATTCCTCTTACCGCTTTCCGCACTCGTTATGGTTCTTTTGTGTGGTTGGTCATGCCATTCGGCTTGACGAACGCACCGGCTTTCTTCGTCGATCTTATGAATCGAGTATTCCGGGAATACATCGATAGATTCATTCTGGTTTTCATCGACGATATTCTTATTTACTCTAGATCCGAGGCAGAGCATGCTCATCATTTGCGGATCATCTTGGATACTCTTCGTCAGCATCAGGTTATGGCCAAGCTCTCCAAGTGCCATATTTGGGAGAGAAAGGTCAAGTTCTTGGGCCATATTGTATCATCTGAGGGTATTTCTGTCGATCCTACCAAGATCGAAGCTATTCAGAATTGGAAGCAGCCCGAGAACGTTCACGATATTCGCAGCTTCCTTGGTCTGGCGGGTTATTACCGTCGGTTTGACAAGGATTTCTCTCGAGTTGCACTTCCCCTTACGACGTTGACTCGTAAGGGTGTTCGCTTTATTTGGTCTGATAAGTGTGAAGCTTCTTTTCAGCGATTGAAGGAACTTCTCACTCATGCTCCTATCCTTGTGGTTCCTGAGAGTAACCAGGATCTTGTTGTTTACACCGATGCTTGTGTTAGCGGGCTCGGTGCCGTGCTTATGCAGAAGGATCAGTAGTCTTATGCTTCCAGGCAACTGCGTCCGAATGAGGTTCGCTATCCGACTCATGATCTTGAGTTGGCAGCTATCGTCTTTGCCTTAAAGACGTGGCGTCACTTTCTATTAGGCAAATGCTTCACTCTTTACACCGATCACAAGTCGCTGAAGTATCTGTTCAGTCAGAGGGATCTCAATATGAGGCAGCAGCGATGACTTGAGTTTCTCGCCTCATATGATTTGGATATTCAGTATACCCCTGATAAGGGTAATCGTGTGGCAGATGCGCTCAGTCGCAAGCACTCGGCGGTAGTTTCTATGATGATTGCCGAGTGGGATTTTCTTGAGACCCTATCTTTGTGTGATGTTAGAGATCGAGCTCCATCTTCTGATTCTCCGGTCTTACTGCTCAGCTTAGAAGCTCGTCCTATCTTATTGGATCGCATTGCCCATGCTCGGTGGCATGATCCAGACTTATTGCATCTTATTCACCTTCTCGAGTCGGGATCCAGTGATGAGACATTGCTGGATTATTCTCTTGATTTTCATTGGTGTCTTCGTAGGAAGAATCGTATTGTTGTACCATCTGATTTATTACCCAGGCGTGACATTCTGGACGAGTGCCATCGCACTAAGTACACTATTCATCCGGGTCGAGTAAGATGTATGCCGACATGTGTCGCCTATATTATTGGGAGGGTTTGAAGAGAGATGTGGCAAGTTATGTGAGTGGTTGCATGACTTGTCAACAGATCAAGGCCGAGCATCAGCGTCCATCTGGTTTTCTTCAGCCGCTAGAGATTCCATTATGGAAATGGGATCAGATATCCATGGATTTTATTGACGGTCTGCCTCGATCGAGGTCAGGCCATACTTCTATCTGGGTTATTGTTGATCGCTTGACCAAAGCTGCTCATTTCATTCCTATTAAGTACACTCGGACTGCTCCTCAGCTTGCCAAGCTATATGTGAAGGAAGTCGTTCGACTTCATGGCATTCCTAGCTCTATCGTCTTTGATCGAGACACTATATTTACTAGTCACTTCTGGAAGTGCCTACAGTCAGCTTTGGACTCAAAGCTGAATCTCTCGACTGCTTATCACCCTCAGACCGACGGTCAGACTGAGAGGGTGAATCGTGTTTTGGAGGATCTTTTGCGCTGTTGTATTTTAGATTTCGGAGGTAGTTGGAAGGATCACTTACCGCTTGTAGAGTTCTCCTACAACAACAGCTTTCAGTCTAGTATCGGCATGGCACCTTTCGAGACTCTATACGGTAGGCCATGTCGCTCTCCCGCTTGCTGGTTAGAATCTGGCGAGAAGCTTATTCTTGGTCCAGATTCAGTTCAGGAATCTTCTGAAAAAATTGTTCTTATCCGTCAGAGAATGAAAGAGGCACAGGACCTCCAGAAATCCTACGCGGACAACCGTAGGAAGCCTCTTGAGTTCTCCATTGGTGATTTTGTCTTCATTCGGATTTCTCCCATGAAGGGGGTTGTATGTTTCAGCTCTACAGGGAAGTTGGCTCCTCGCTATGTTGGACCATTTCCTATTACGAAACGCATCGGCCCCGTTGTTTATCGTGTGGCTCTACCTGCTCATTTTTCCGGAATGCATGACATGTTCCATGTTTCTCAGCTTCGCAAGTGTGTTCGCGATCCTGACTCTATCATTGAGCCGCATGTCGTGCTTGATTTAGAGATCTTACCTGACTTATCTTTGGAGCAGCAACATCTTCGTGTGCTAGATTCGGAGGTTAGACGCCTTCGCAACAAAGAGGTTCCACTCGTGAAGATTCAATGGTCACCGAATCCTAAGGACTGCACTTGGGAGACTAGAGAATCTATCGAGCGCTCTTATCCTGGCTTTCTTCCATCTTCTTCTGCAGGTGAGAATTCTCTATTTTTATCTATATCACTTCTTTTGTGGCTTTGACGTTATAGACGAAATCTATCTCAAGGAATTGCGGGGACGCAATTTTCTTAAGGGGGGAGTCTGTAACAACCCGGGATTTGCATTACCAATTAATAAATAAAAGTTAGAATTTTTATTTATTTTAATGAAGCATAAAAGGATTTGGAATAACAAAGTTTATTTGGAAAGGGCTATTTTAATTAAATAGGGAAATATGGGATTTTTAAAATGAGGATAAAATGTTATTTTTGGAAGTAAATATTTTAGGGGAGATTATAAAACGGGTTTGGGTAAGAAAAATGAGTTTATAAACATACATGAACACTTAGAATTTTTTTGGAAACATTGTAAATAACCCTCTTCTTATTGGGTTACTAAACTTAACCGAATAACCCACCCTAAACCTCCTCTATATATTATCTCAAACTCTCCTAACCTCATTCATTCTACCCTAATCAAAACCCTAATCATTTCCTAAAGCTTTCTTAACAAAAATGGCCTCCATGTTCATCTCCTTCAAGTTTTTGCTTATGCAAGTCATTCTATGCAAAGGTAATGCAAATACCCACCTCAAATCCATCTTTTTTATATCTCTAATTTCTGAAATAAGTTTGTTAACACATGTTTTATGTGTTTTTATGATCTTATAGCCTCCTAATCATCTTTTGCTAACTTGGGTTGATGCTATAATGGTCATTGTTGCTTTCTAGAGAGGTACTAAAAACCTCTTCTAATATGTGTTTAATCCCCTTTTGACTTCATAAATCACTTAGTAACGCATGCATGTGAATCATAGCTCCTTGATTATCTTAGCTTTCATTTTGGGTATGCACATAAGGTGTTTGTGATATTGCTTCATAAGGTAATGCTAAGCTTTGGTCCTTGTTTCCTTTTATATGGTGTAGTAATCATTGTATAGTAGTTTGAGATTGATATTGGTGAAATTTGATGCCAAAAACTTGAAAAAAACACCCCAAAACCATCAAAAAATGCATATTAAGCTGGCTGGAAATGCACAGCCTGAAAACATGCTGAAAACATGGGTCTGGGTTGCACCCAGGCTGCAGCCCAGACACAGCAGGCTAGCCCAGATGGGCTAGCCAGGAGCAGGACAGCCCTAGTGGGGCTGGCCACAAGTCCCCAGCCCATGCGGGCTGGGGCGGGCCGCAAGTCCGCAGCCCGCGTGGGCTGGGGCGGGCCGCAAGACCCCAGCCCGAGTGGGCTGGGGCGGGCCTCCAGACCCCAGCCTGCGTGGGCTGGGGCGGGTCCCCAGACCCCGGCCCAGGCGGGCTGGGGCCCAGCCCATGTGGGCTGGGCGGGTTGTCTTCCCCCCAGCCCATGTGGGCTGGGCGGGCTGTTTTTTCCCCCCCAGCCCATGCGGGCTGGGGCGGGTTGTATCTCCCCCAGCCCGCAAGGGCTGGGGCTGCCTTATTTTCCCCCAGCCCATGCGGGCCGGGGGCCCAAAAAAAAATAAATAAAATAAAATAAAAATGAAAGCATTTGTTTTCTGGTTTCAGTTTTGGGACTGAAACTTTGTGACGTCGCCACGGTCACATCCTTGGTCGAAATCCAACGTTTTTGGACTCGTTGGAAAGCTGGAGTTCCGAACTCCATGTCTAGAAAGTTTAATTAGTATCCGAGTTCATTTGACTCTTCAAAATTGCTGTCGAATAGGGACCCGGATCTCAGCCTGAAACAGTGTATTCACTGTTTCCGGGTCCAACTTTGGAGCGTCGCTGCCACTTCTTTTCAAGTCGGAATCGAGTAATTCTTTTTGCGATATGAAGTAGGAATGTCGGACTACGTTCCTACCAATTTTCATACCATTCGGATTTGGTTTGATGGTCCGAATAATTTTTCAAATTTGGGTTCGCGTCAGTTTTGGACTATTTTCCAACACTTAGAATATTTTCAGTGATTTTCTGATTTATCGACTTCTTTGAGATTTGTCTTTGGATTTCGTACACGGGCCTTATAAAAAGGTTTTAAAAGGATTTTTCACTCCTAAATGGCTTTCGAAATTATTATATAATATTATTTTTAATTATTAAATTAATTACTTTATAATAGGAGAGTTTTCAAAAGCCGTTTTAAAGTGATTTCAAGATCAATTAAAAATCCGTTTCGCACCATTATTTTCTATAATAAAAATCTCACACTCACTTTTAGCACGTCGAGCGAAGTGGAAAGGTGCTTAAACGGTTAGGAAATCTCCGGCCTATGGAACCGTGTGTATTTTCTTTCCGGTTAATCTCCGACCTATTCGATTGATCGTTTTGACCTTTGGGTCTAGTTTACCGATGATACGAGGTGGATTTTTTATTGTTTGGAGTGTGAGCATGATAATGGTTAGTAAACCGTTTAGTGCGAACGTGGGGTATGTGACTCATTGTTAACACTTTACGGGTTCCTCTCCAAGAAGTTTGTGACACATTAGCCTCTGGACGGCCAGTACTGGACCTCTGGATCACCACGCCTCTGGGCAACCGTCTCTGGACACCTGCTTTATGGAGCAGTTTTTCGGCGTGTGCCTCTGGGCCTTTATCCTTCTGGGAAGGATCTCGCCGTCTCGCGCGTTCCGCATCTGTGCGAGTGATCGATCACAACTCTATAGTACTTGGCAATAACGACTCTGGTCGGTGCACGTGCAATACTTGTATTATCTGATGATTTTTATATCCATTCGAGTACCGCCATTCGGTGTTGGTTCTATGGAACCATACGATGTAAGTGCGATTACTTTATGGATTTACAGTATCTCTGGACACTGCTTTTCAGTATTCGATTTCATTGACTTTTCAGTATATCCCTATTGCTCTTTGGAGCATCGATCTTTGCTTGGGCATTGATTACAGACTCTGGTCACTCTTGGGATTATTGCTTATGGGCAACTTTATATAGCTTTGACTACGCCGATGATATGAGGCGATTTTATTTATTCCACACTTTGGTGTTGATATTCTCTTTGGAGATTTTTACTGTTTATTGATGATTAGGGATCGTCATTATATTCATGTGGTCCATTATATTCTTCTCTTTGGAGAAGTTCTGTTTTATTTATGTACCGCATTATTATATAACTCAGTTATTACTGATTATTTAGCTAGCCTGACCCGAGTGTTTTCGCTCGAGTCAGACCGAGTTGTTTCAGGTTAGTTCTCTGGACTTAGCTTTCTGTGCTTCCGCTTGGACATTATCTGCTATGCTGATAGATAGCTCTTTATATTGTCCACTATCTTGATACTCTGACTATTCAGTCTCTTATGTACATATTTTTGACTCACATGTGTGAGCGGTGGCTTTGTACCCACCTTTTGATATTTGGATCTGTATTGACGATATATTGTACCTATGTTCTGTGACTGTTATGTGACTGTTCTGTGATGATGATGTTATCATCTAGTATTATGTTTGTTCTGAACCTATTTTCCTTAGCCATTGTAATTTCGTTATAAATATCTATTGGATATGTCGAACCACTTGAGAAAAGAAAACCACCTATTCGACGTATTCAGTAGTTAGTTATAGCTTGATTACACATGGTCGCTTTCATTATACTATATTCTCCGTTCTAGTAGACGGTATTACTCCGTAATACTCTTTACTAGAGTGGGTCTCGGAGTGGGGCGTTACACCTTTATTTTAAAAGTTTAATTTAAATAAACTTAATATTATAAGATGGAATGTTTTTGTTATGTAAAACATTAATTTAACTTAAATATTTTAAGTTAATAATGAATCTATTTCAAAGATTATTTGAAAAGACTAATTAATTTGTTAAGAGTTAATTGATTTATGATGAGTAATTAAGGATAATTAATCTATGAGATTTGATTAAGGATAATTAATTAATTAAAAGAAATAAATTAGTAAAAGTAATTAAGGGTAATTAATTGCTTAAGATTTTTTTTAATAGTAATTAATTAATAATCAAAGTTGATTAATAAAGTGATTAAAAGTAATTTGTGATTTATCGCTTATTGTAATTAATCAAGGATAATAAATTAAATGATAATTAATTAAGGGTTAATTAATTAATGTAATTAATTAAAGAATAATTAAATAATTAAAGGTTAATTATTTAATAATTAATTAATTTATTATTAAAGGTTAATTAATTTATTAATTTATTATTACAGGTTAATTAATAAATGATTAAAGATTAATAAATTAATATGATTTGTAATTAATTAATGTTAATTAACCAGAATTAGTAGTTTATTCATAAGTAATTATTTGATTCAAATTAATCAGATAATTAATTAATCTAACTTATGGATGTCTGGATGCTATTGAATATTTGAATTGTTAATATCTCTGGTGTGTACCGCTTTGTGATATGAATTGTTTAGATTTGAATTGTGATTTGATTATCTATGATGAATGTAATTTATTTATCTGTAATAAATTTACATTATTTATATGTGGATCTATGAATGGAAGATAAGTGTTATAGATTATACCGCTTATCGATATTAATATGATTGAATCTGTGGTGATTGATGATGTTGCACTATTGTGTAAAACCACTGGACTACACTATACACACACAAATATGGATTGCACGAGGAATTGGTTAAGTCACAAGTTTTCAAAATGGTTTTAAAGTTGAATTTTGAATTCAAATGGTTTTGGAAATGAAAAAGCTTTTGAAAAGGAATTTTAAAGATACAAGTTATTTTGAATAACTTGATAAAATTTTAATAATTTGATTTAAATTTAAATTCAAAATTTGAAATTGAATCCTATCTTTGGAAATCATGGTTTAAAAAGGGTTATACAAATTATAAACGTGTTTATATGGGTTTTAAACCATTTTAAAAGTATTGTTTTGGGAATTTGAATTAAATCCAAATTTTATACTTGAAGAGCTTTAACTCGTGCAAATGTAATTGGATTTTTCCGAAACGAAAACTATTTGTTTTTAAATAATAAAGGCTTTCATATAAAAATGATTCCATTTTATGTTGAAAAAATTTCAAGTTTGAAATGAAATTGAGAATTGTTTTGAAAGTTATGAATGAATCTTTGGAAAAGGTTTTGAAAGCTATGAATTGAGTATTTGACTTAATAATTGGATATGTTAGTCCAATTTGAAAAGGAAATTATTTTCAAAAGCCGAAAATGAATCTTTGTGAAAGATGGGTGAACTTTGTGAAGTGAATCTTATTGTTTAAAGATTTGAAAATGGTAACGTGTTTAAACTATTTAAAAGGAAAGTTTTGGATTTTAAGTTGTGACTTAACTGAAATCCCATTATCCATATCATTTTTAGATATTGCGCTCATTATTCGGTTTAGCCGGGAGTGGACCTTGTGTCATATAACCCATTCCGAATAATGGTACGACAATATGGATATCATTTGAAGACCGGTGGTGAAGACCGGATATTTTCGAAAGCGAAAGGATAACTCGTCGAATGTCTCTGCACCGGCTGATCCCCGGTATAGAGATTTGATCATCCTTTGTGATGAGGAGTCCGGATATGATTAGGGATTATCCGGATTTGCAAGGGCTTCTTTGGAAGTGCCTTTGGTTCTGTTCGAACCCGGAATAGACTTGTATGGATGTGTGTCTGACATTACACTTTGAGATGTAAGACCAGTTTCTATCAAATACATTTTTGTTTGGTGGCGAAGAATTTATTCTCTTAACTTAACACCCTTCTCTGAGACGTACGAGCTTAGAGGTTATGTAGTTAATATTTACTAGTGATACATTCGCAATTTGGTAATGTGGCATACGAAGTGCTGCTATTCATTTGTTGATCGAAGCATGACTTTGTGAAAAAATGTAGCTTTGTGGACGAGACTGCATTAGGACCTCTCACCTTGGAAATGGTCGAAACAGGAAAGATGCGGCAAGGTTATGAGGGTCGCGCCCTTTAGGGTGTGTCATTTCTTCTGAAAAAGCGTGGTACCATGGTATGGAGCCCAAATACTTAACTCATGTGGTCACTGCAAATCTATTACTTTGTGATTGCTTTGTGGTTGTTGGTGTAGAGATACATCAGATAAAGGTCGCAAACGACCAGGGGATGGCATACTTGTGTAGTAGTTACCTAGTTACAGAGGTAACCCGACCTTGTGTTGGCAGAGCGCTGGTTAAGTTCTCGGGACGTCCCTCCAGAGGCGTACCCATGTGGCAGTTGGAAGTTCCTTAGCCTGAATATTTGTTGGAAATCCAATCAAAACAATACGAGCCCTTTACGATTGCAATTGTATAACCAGCCACCTCAGGTGGTAGCTATAGCTGGCATAACATAATGGTACCTATGCTGGTTAAGATTAATATTATACTTTCAAAATGTTTTCCACTATGCACTAATAATAATATCAAAAAGGATTTTGCGTATCAATCATGTTTCACTATCATAAGGAGAAATCTCCTCCAATTGTGCGTTTGCATTGTGTGTGTGCGGGGAGGCCTTATGGTAGTTTCGTTTTCTAAAAAGCATTGTGGATTTCAATTTTAAATTCCTTTGTTTTTTTGTTTTAAAAATAAACCGTTTTTGTTTGCTCGTACTAGTCCCATGACTGACCCGGACTTTATTGTTCCTTTCCTAAACTCTAGGTGCCACAATTTTCCACACGGGCAATCTAGAGTTGGGTTTTTCAGATAATTAAATAAGTAGGTGTAGATTCGGTAGCTTTCCGTCTTTGGGAATCTTCTTCAATCTTTGAATGACTGACCTTGCTTAAATCATCGATGATGGTGGTTTGAGCTTATTAGATTGGAGTCCTCATAGCTATTGGGATGAGCTTTTGTTTTGGAGTTGCAGATTTTTGATTCACTCTTCATCGAAGATCATATTTGAGTTATCTCTTCCGTTGTTATCATATTCCGCTATTGTATATTTGTCTCTGATATTATTATATCATATTGTATCAGATATTGTATTCATTGTTATATCAATGACATTATTCATTCTCGTCCGCTGTGTTGTTATACCTAATGTGTTATAAGCTCCGACAAGCCAGATTCGATGTTTGAATCTACGGTATTCGAGTACAATTGAAGTACAGTTGTTGATTTTCGAAGGTCGAGTCAGGATCATTTCAGGGAATATAAATTGTTTAATATTGTGTTGACTTATTAATTGAGTGGAATATGAATTCTGATTGAGTGAGTTCGCCGCTGATTCAATAAGAATTTATAAACACTTGAACACGATAAACCAACACAATATTGTTTTGAAATGGCTGAACGAAATAATTATACTCAAAATTATATTTTGATATAAAGGAAATAATTTTCTGAAATTGTCATGCATAATTGGATGTTTGGATGGTAATATTATAGTCAAACAAGATTATAAAATTTAAAATAGTTTATATAAATAATATGGGAAATTGTATAAATATAAATTATAAAAAAGAAAAAAAATGAAATTTAACTTGGATTTAGTTGAAGAAAAATTAAATTTTTGAAATTTAATTGACGATGATTGAAAGAAATAAATCAGTAAATTGTTGGATGTGATTGAATTGGAAAAATAGAAATTAAATTTGGATTCAGAAATAAAATTAAATTGGATTGAAATCAACTTAAGTAAATGGAAGCGAGTTGAATTAAATGATCTTAAGCTACGTTTAAAATTGAGTTGGATTAAATTGAAAATAAAAATCCAATTGAATATAATTGAACTAAAATGAAATTGATATGAGCTGTAGATGATACTAAATGGAACCAAATTCTTATTCAAATGAATCTAAAAGAATGATATGAAGTTGAATTCAAATGGGGATAAATAAATGAAGATCGAGTTGGAAAAAATAAATTCCAACAGCTTATAAAAGAATTTGAAAGCCCATTGAAGAAAAATATTCTCGACTATGAATAAATGTATAATCTTGAGTTAATAACGAAATGTGTGCATGCTTAATTTTAAATGGGTGGAATGTGAAAAATAATAGGTTGAGACTTATAAAATTGAAAGTGGAATAGAGAACCCAAAATAAATATTATTTGATATTTTGAGAAAATGAAATAAAAATCCAAACTTGAATTATGAGATAAAATTGAACTTAAGAAAATTAAATGAGATGATTTTTGAGATAAAAAATCAAATACTGAACTGAAAGTGGGAGTGAACTAATTTGGAATAAATTAGTTAATTGAATATGTTACTGAGATTTAAATTGGTTAAATAGAAGTTGAATTGTATTTAATAAAAATTGGATTGTGAATTAAAAGTGAATGGTCGAAATAGAACTTGAGTTACAAATAATATTCAACGTATTGTAAGTGAATTAAATATAAATTGAAGTCGTGTCGAATAAAATGGAATTGGAATAAAGTAGAAATGATTTGAGTTGCAAATAAATCCAATTCAAGAGTAAATGAGTTAAATATGGACTTGGATATTATTTTAACAAATTGAGAATGAGATTAAAATTAAAATGGATAAAAGAATGGGGTAATTGAATTTGGTGAGAATCAAATTAAATGGAAGTGAACTTAAGTATGAAGTTGAAATAATTTGAAGAAAGTAAATAAAAGTTTGGGTTAAATTAATCTAGGGAAATGGTTATTAATATAAGCACAAAATGTTGCTAAGCTAAATAAAATAGTTTCAAATGAAACCTGTGCATATATGAAATAAAATACAATATATGGTTGTGAGTAAGTCAAAATGGAAATAAATTAAATGTAAATTGAGTTGGAATCAATTTAAAATGGTCATAAGCTTAAGTAATTATTTATTTGAGTGAATATCGTCGAATTGCATAGAATAAATTGGTCATTCAACATAAAAGGAAGTAAATAAAAATTCTATGAATTGGTAGAAGCAAATAAAATGAAGTAAAGATGAGCAAGTGAGTTGTAAATCACTTAAATTGAATGCAATAGTAAGAAAACGTGTGAAAAAATTGAATTAGTCTGGAAATCTTAAAATTTCTTATGAAAAGTGTTTAGTATGCATTGCTTATGAATTTCATGTGTTTAGCTATTGAAAATGAGTGAAATATAAATAAACTTCATCGATATGGCACTTACATGTTTGAATTGAGTAAGTACAGGTACCCGAAAGCCGTTTGGCTGGATTTTGGGCATGCTAATTGCTAAATAAATAAGTCGCTTGCTTAAAAATGCAAAATAGAGGTACGCCTACGCAATAAAAGATAGGAAATATGAAACATAGTTTGTTTATTTGTTTTTCCGACCGTGTGGGTCGATGTATATATATTTATCTCTCTTGTAAAATTGCAAAAGCTCCTCCGTACAAAGGAGACTCTGTCAAAAAAATTCAGAAATTTTGGGAGCTAGAAAATTTTTGGAAATTTTTGTTAAAGATGGATTAATTTCAAATTGGAATTGAAATAAAATAATTTTGGAATTGAAATTGAAAACTAAGTGTTTAGTTGGAACTAAAGGATTAGAAAAATGAATGCGGGATTTTCACTAGGTGGGGTTTAGTAAGTAAAAGGTTTTGGGGCATTCTTTTGCTTAGTAATTTCGGGGACGAAATTCCTTTAAGGGGGGAGGAATGTAACGACCTGGATTTTCAACATTCAATTTTGAATATTAAATGATTTTAAATATTGAAATTGAATTATAAAATTATTCTGAATATGGGAAACTTTGGTTTATTTAATAAAATAGATTTCGAATTTACATATAGCAGTTTTTCGAATAATTTAATTATTATAGTAATAATAGAAATATTGGGTAAAATAGTGAATCATGAGTTTTAAGCTTGATAAAAATAACCTAAAGGGTTATAAAATTCATATTAATGATACTAAAGACATTGCAACTTTTAAAATCGAATTTGGAAGTACTTCGTTTAGTTTTGAAAATATATCGTTTAAATCGACATTTAAAAATAACATTCCAAGGCACAATCTCAGAATTCGACGAAACTAGTTCCGTTAGAACCATAATATTATATTATTATCGAATTTTAAATTTCGTAGCTTTTGGAGTTATCATGTGGCCGAATAGTTCATAAACGCGCGGAAATTGATATCGAAATTTAATATAAATAACTGGGTCCAAAAAGCTATCTTCACCATATGATCGAATTAGGACTCGAGAATAATAAATATTGGATTATAATATTTGGGATTGATAAATTTTATAGTGAATTAGTAAATTCCATAAACAGATAAATATAAACTTTGTAGTGTTGAAAACTTTAAGTGTATACATATATATAAGTATATTAATTATATATATATATATTGAGATTTGGAAATTTTATTTTGAAATTAAAAATATGAAGATAAAAACAAGGTTTAATAAAAATGTACACATATATTAATAAACTTAGAATAAGAAAAACTATATAAAAAAATAAAGAAAACATATTAAAAACCAATTAATATATGCATATTTGCAATATAAGAATTTTAGCATACATTTAAACATATGTAATATTTAAAAACATAGGATAAATAATATAAAAAGTTTTAATAACATATTTAAACATTAATACATAAATAAAGGACAAGTGTAAGTAGTTTTATCATAAATTTAACAATTGTAAGTTGTTTAGGCATGCAAATAACAAGTGGCCAAAATATTTTTAAAAAATAAATTTGTAAGATAGAGGAAAAAAAGAGAAACCAGATTTCATTCTTCATCTCCAAAAAAAAATGAAACCACAAAATAAAAAGAAGAATAAATCAGAGAAATGGAATCAACTTCAATCCAAACTACAATGAACAATTTCAACTCTGGCAAATATTTTTCAAATCAGGAATCTAGAAATAAAGCCTGAAGATCAAAGCAATCTTCAAAGCTGAAATCAAACAAGTTAAGTTCAGAACCTAATACAGGTTTCAAAAACAAAGCTTTTTTAGATCATCACCAAAACTGGAAATCTGATCAAAACCAGTAAGCATGATTCTATGCTTTTACAAGACAGGTGAGTAAACTCTTAAAATAAAAAAAAAATCTGAATTAACTGAATGTGCATGTGATTAATCCTTGAAGTATGATATGACTATGTTGTACATGTTGATAAAAATGATATTTATGTTTATGAAAGTGAGTTAGTGGCTGCTCTGTTAAAATAGTGAACATTTGTGTTCATTTTTGTTTCAAAAATTTATATCTTTAATTCTGGTATAAATCTGATAATGTTATGAACTAGGGAGATGATTATTTATGTCTGTAGCATAAGTTAAAAATAGTTTGAGAGCAAATTATGTTATGTAGGGGTTTTAGGCTTGTTTTTACATTAGACAAACCTGTTTTTCTGGAAATTCAATATAACTAAATTGAACATTCAAGCATGCAATTCGATTTCTTTTATAAAATAAAGATTATTAGAAGTTGAATTGAAAATTTTAATAGGTTATAATGTAAGAAATCTCAAATATTAGATTTCCGGCTAAAAAATAATTTCTGGCGATCAAATCGCTGCGGGGTGGCGCAACCAGGATTGATAGGTGCTGGTGGTCTTGAGGAAGATGATGACCGTGGCGGAATGTTGAGTTTGGGTGTGGATTGGTAGTGCGAGTGGCTGAAGGGGTTTGGAATGGATATCAGGGGAGGTCGGCGAACGCGATGATTTTGGAGGGTAACGGTGTGACCGTAGTTTGTAAGTAATGGCTCGGTGATAGCTGCATGGGAGAGCTTTCATCAGAGGTAGGTGACGTTCGAGATGGTGGTCAACGGTGGGAGCAGTTCGTCGTTGTTTGGCTCGGGTTTGTTCGATAATTCGTCTGAGAACTGTTTTTGACGCTGGATTTAGTTGAATCTTAGTCATGGGGTTGAGGGTGGCCAGAGGGAGAAGAAGCGTCGATCTCAAGGTTCATGATGTCGGAATGGCCATCGGAGGGACGGTGCACGTGCACCGTGTGCACGGTGATGATCGGCATGATAGTTTTAAATAAGCTAAATGGGGGTTCGACTTGATTATGGTGGGTTTATGAATATGGGTCGATGTTCGTTGAGATGATATGTATTCTTGATCGGAATAGTTGATTCTCGTTTCGTCGATCGAATTTTGGCTCGTTCCTGTTGGAACTGGATGCGTTGGATATAGGGTAGGAGGTGGGGTTTTTTTTTCTTCTGTCTTTATTTTTGTTTTGGGCTTCGGCCCATGAAGTATTAACTAGTAAATAGGGATTACTGGTGATTTAGTATGTGGGTTTCAAGGTTAAAACCGTGGATTTGCTTGAAATGGAAATGCAGTTTTTTATTTTATTTTATGTAACTTGTTTTAAGGTAAGTGTTAACAAGTTTTTTTAAAAAGTAAGTTACAAAGTTATAAATGTTTTCAAATTATGGTAATTAGATAATTAAATAAGGGTTTAATCCTATATTATTTTTTTAGGTAAATTAAATGATGAGATTTAATAAAGTATTAATTATTAAATGTTTTTAGGGTGAGAAATTAATTAGTGTTATTAAATAAGGAAGTAATCAAATAATTTAATCATTAGATAATTAATAGAGGTTAAGTAATTTTGAGCATTCAATTTTAAGGATTTATTTGTTATTGTGATTAAATAATTAAAGTATTAACATAGAGATGATTAATTAAGATTATTCACTTAATGAAATTGATTAATGAGTATGAAAGTAATTAAAGGATAATGGCTTAATGTCATTTATTAAGGAAGAATAAGTATAGAGATTTCTAAATATGATTATTTAAGGATAACTACTTAATACTGGTAATCGAGAAGTAAATATTTAGTGTAATTAGAAAGTGTGATTTAATTAAGTAAATTAATTAAAGGGCCAGTTAATTATCTTTTGTGATTAATTAAAAGATAATTAATCAATGTAAGTAAGCATAGGATAATTAATTAGAGTAATTAATTAAGAATCGGGGAAATAAATTTTGTTAATTAATTTGGGAGGTTAATTCAAAGATATTTAATGAGAAGGATTAGGCTAATTAATCTGTGTGATAATTAAAGATTAATTACTTAACTAAAAATTAATTAGTCAAGGATGATTAAGTGAGATTGATGAATTAAGGGATGATTAATCAAATTGGGATTATGATTTATTAATGTTAAATAAGCAGGATTAAGGATGATTGGTGTAATTAATTTAATTTGTTAAATTAAATAGAATGGTATAACTAATTTATCTTGCTCATGAATGATTGAATAATATTGTATGCCGGAGATTAGTGGATATCTCTGATATGTGATGCTTTGTGATATGAGATGATTGGTTTAAAAGGGGTGATGATGTGGTTATCTATCGATAGTAATTGCAGTGTAAGAAGTGACATCCTATTTGAAGTTAAATTGTATTTCACTTGTATAACTTGGATTATTATGGTATTGAATTCGAAGAGACCGGAGTCGGGTACTAGTAAATACCCGAAACCACTTCGATTCTTTGTAAATTGATATGTGAAATCAACAGGCTAGTATGGAATGATTTAAGTGAATTTGACCGTTAATCTAAGTTTTGGTACTTAGATATTGATGTTGTGTATCAGTGATGTCTATAACAAATTGTGAATTTGTAATTGATACGAGTACCCTGGGTTTATATAAGTTGTATGTTTTTGTGTTCCATATTAGATGGGTTTACTCACGCTGGTTTTTAGCCTGACCCGGGTGTTACTTTGATGTAATGCTCGGGTAAAACCGAGTATTACATATTCTCGGGTAGGGACGTTTTGGAGCTCAGGAGGCGAGCTGGATGGCAGGAACGTATGGGGTGTTTCCACCGTGATATATTATAGTTTATCTAGGAAAGGTTCTTTTAAACTGTCCAGTGTTGTGTTATGATTGTAACTCTGATGTATAAAAATATAAGTGTGAAGATACAGTTCTTCTTGTAAAACTATTATTTATGTGGTATTATATTTAATCCGCTACGAATGTGAGATTTTGAGTTTGAGTTTTCTGTTTCTTTTTCTTTCTCTTTCTTCTTTTCGCTAACTATCTGGAATTTTCGGGATCGAAATTTCCGGGTCGTTACATTTGGTATCAGAGCAAAAAGGTTAAGCGAGAACCTTGTCTTTGGTGGGAATTACTCATTAAATAGAGTCCGTAGTACTCTAGGATGAGTTGAGTGTGTGTGTGTGTGTGTATGAGAGCGTTCTTGTTATTTTCTTATATAAAGAATTTAAATGATTTTATATAAGAATATATTTTGATATATAAAGCAATATTTCTTTGTAATAAATATTATGGTAATTGGTTGTTAAATTTTTGGAATTAAATTAAGAAGTAATATAATACAACCAAATTGAAATATGGAATTGGGATTAAATTAAGTGGTATTAGAAATACAACCAAACTGAAATTAAATAAAAATAAGTTTGAAATGGATTCAAACTGAAATTGAAATCTTAAATTGGGAAAGAGTTTTAGAATAAGATAATAATAAATTGGAATTCAGGTATGATAGTCTGGGTTATTATCATACATAATTGTTGTATTTAATAATAAAATGTGTATTAATAAGTAAGCAACAATAAAATGTTTTAAGAAAAGTAACCATTTCAAGAGAATAACTTTTAAATTAGAAGGCATGTAAATTGAAGTGGGTTTCAAACTGTGAAAATCTAAATTCTAAATTTAAACATTTGAAAATTTGTTTTCAAAATGTTAAAGGAAATAATATTATTCAAACTATTTTGAATGTAATCTTAATTTAGAATAGTAAGTTGTTCGTAAACTGTAAAAGAATTTGTTTTGAATTAAAACCAAGGGTGGGAATTTTAAATTTTGGCTTGGTGGGCCAAGAAGTAAATATTTATATATGTGTGGATATACATAATACCAAAGATGGTTTGAAATAAACTCTAAATATTGAGTTTTAAATTTGGAATGAGATATGATACCCAAAGTGATAAGTTTTTGAACTTAATAAGTGGGAAGATTATTTATGAAAAGTTCAAAATTTATGATAGGAGTTCAAACTGGGTAAGGTTGACAGGATTAAGTGAATAGAGTTTAACTTTGGAAAGGTTAAATAAGTTGGAATGATCAACCTGATTTGAAAATTTCAAGATGAAATTAAGATTTAACTTGGAAAGTTGAATGGTTGATTTGAATTAGGAAATTTAACTGATCTCAAAATGAGTTTGAGATCCGAAAATTGGAAATGGATGGATGTTTTAAAATAATTTGAATGTTACCATTCCGTTGTTATTAATAATCTTTAAGCTGAAATTGGATTTGATAGATGAAGAAATGGACTGTAGTAATATATCTATTATTGAGATAAAAAGAAAATTTAACTTTAGTTTGAAAATAGAGAAATGGAATCACTTTGGACTTGAGATTTGGGTGTTTAAAATAGAATTTCAACTAAAATTGTTGAAAATTGGTTTTAAGATTGAATTTGGTTAATAAATTGGTTTCTGAAAGATTAAATTGATTTAAAATGAAATTCTGGAATGTGGACTTAAAAAAAACATTGGAAAAATTTAACTCGAATTTATAGAATTCGAGATGGTTTAAATTTGGAATTTGAATTGAAATTAGTTCAAACTAAATTTGATTTGAATTAATTGAAATTGTAATTGAAGATGTATAAGTATAAAATTCAAATGGAATTTGAATTGTATTTGGAAGGAAATCAAGAATAATTCAACTTAATTTGGAAACGGAGTTTGAAATTGGGATTAATTCAAACTGGAGTTGAAATGAACTAAAATTGGAACTAGTTCAATTGAAATTTATTTGAATTAGTAGAATTTGAGACCAAGGTTGAATAAAGTTAAATTTGGAAAGAAACTGGGGTTAATTGAACTTGAATTGGGGTTGAATCAATTTCAATGGAAATTGAAGCTATTTAAATTGGAATTGAGACAATTTAAATGGAAGTGGAAATTTAAATTGAATCCATAAGAATGGAGATTGGGTAGTGAACAGTTCTGACTCTGGACTAATTTTTAATATAAATTGTTTTAATATAAACCTATTTTTCCAAGCTATTCATTATATATACAACCTTTCTTTTAAAAGCCAAACTATCTTATACTTGTTTTACAATTATTTTTGAAACTGTTTAACAATTTTCCAACTGTTACATAAACTAATTACTATATTTCAACCATATTACAAAACTAATTACTATCTTACTATTAGTTTGCAATCATCTAAAATTTCTATAATTATTTTAACTATTTTCTAACTATTTTACAC
Organism: Allium cepa; assembly: GCA_030765085.1. NCBI lineage: Eukaryota > Viridiplantae > Streptophyta > Magnoliopsida > Asparagales > Amaryllidaceae > Allium > Allium cepa. The sequence continues at coordinate 675,138,810 of CM060928.1, read as the reverse complement.
CTATCTTACAAACTAGTAATTATTTTCCAACTACTTATCTATTTTTAAAATTTTCAAGTTATTTTCTAAATAAACTGGTCGGAGTTCAAACTGTTATTGGTTAAATACCCAATCGAGATAGGAATAGAGGTGATAATCCAAATGGATTGAAGCAACTGTGAGAAAGTGAATGAAAATCAAAGTGAATGTGAATAGAAATGGAATTGATTTGGCTAATAACCAATAAAGATAAATACATAGGGTGTACGTATGTTATTCTATTCGCATAATGATTTGATCTAGATTCGAGCATAGAATTTCGAGATAGTATGTCAATCCGAGTTGGGATTTTTCACTCGATTTTCGACGGCGAACCTGGATATGGATTGTTGATTAGTTCTGGATATTCTCTATCGTAGTTATGAATATGCAAGGAGGATGACGGTTTCTGATCAAGAAACCAGATCTGTGTCCGCACTAGGAAGTCGGGTGGACGATGCTAGTTTGGAAGTGAAATTGTGTGGTCGAGTGAGCGATCAGATTGGTATAGCGTACGGATGATATGTGTACACCGTACAGATTTGAATGAAAATAATATTGAAAGAAATAATCAAATTTGAATATTTGATTTTGAGTAAACAAAGTTGAATATCTTTGTTTTATGAAATTAAACTCCCCTTGTTGAATCTTTTGCCCGAAAAAGGGTTTTTGAAAATGTATGAAGTACAAAAGGAGTTTATACAAGTTTGAAATGATCCAAAGTTTTAAAAATTATATATATCTGTATGTATATATAAGGGATCTTATGAGGATTTTAGAAAAGGTTTTAGGAACCTTTGGATTTGGAAAGGCACTTGATTTTTGGGTAAAATCAATATGAGAATTTGGAAATCCTAGTTTGACAATTATCGATTTGGAATAATCAATTTTGTTTAATGGAGCTTTGTATGAGATCATACTAGGTGTATGATTTGAAGATACTATATGTGTATAGTATAAAATGCTTTGATGATGGCTCTGGGGAAAAAGGCGCTCACTTGAAATGAACTTCTTAGGAGTGCCACTGGGTGGTGCTGCCTTGAGCCCCAAGGGGGGTTTCTAAAGTTGATCCTGTGAGGAGTCCGGACATAACTAGTTCCTGGGGATTATGAGTAGTGTAACATAGCGGAAGTCATGTGTGCTGCTGAGAGCCAACAGTATGCGTTTGATTTTATATTCGCAGACTGCGACCTATGTAGGAGTGGAGAAGTTTCATTTCGACAGCGAAAATCAGAGGCCGCAGAGAGCCTGCAGTTACATGGACTTTTGCTGTGATGACAACGTAACCCTGAAATGTAACTGCGATCTATCCTGGGTTCCATGGCGTAATCGAGAGGCCGCGGAGAGCCTAAAGTTACATGGACTTTTGCTGCGATGGCAACGTAACCCTGGTATGTAACTACGACCATGGATGGGGGTGATGATTTCCAGAGCATTCTCACCAAAGATATTTCCTCTATTTTTCAAAAATGTTTTTTATATTTTCAATAAAATTATTTTCCAAGTATTTTCACCGGGTGTTGAAAATGGGGCTGCTAAGTACTTGTAGATTTTCAGTCCTACGCCTGATCAACGTATGACCGAATTTCTGTGAGAACGAGGACAGACTTGTTGAAACATCGAGTTATAAAAGTATCTTTATAAAACTATTTTGGAAATATTATATAAATTTTAAAAACATTTAAAAAAATATCAAAAAGTGATTTAACCGATATTAAGTATTTAATAAATTCTGGTTTCGTTCCTTTTCGAGGACGAAAAGATTCAAAGGGGGGAAGAATGTGATAACCTGGATTTTTGGCCATCTGATAATTGGTAATTATCAGATTTTAACTATTAAATACTGATATATATGTTAACAAATAAAATTCTGTTAATTAAAATGTCTATAAATGGATTGGGGAAAACTATAATAAATATCGGATTATAATATCTGGGATTGATAAATTTTATAGTGAATTAGTAAATTCCATAAACAGATAAATATAAACTTTGTAGTGTTGAAAACTTTAAGTGTATACATATATATAAGTATATTAATTATATATATATATATTGAGATTTGGAAATTTTATTTTGAAATTAAAAATATGAAGATAAAAACAAGGTTTAATAAAAAAAATACACATATATTAATAAACTTAGAAGAAGAAAAAATATAAAAAAAATAAAGAAAACATATTAAAAACCAATTAATATATGCATATTTACAAATATAAGAATTTTAGCATACATCTAAACATATGTCATATTTTAAAACATAGGATAAATAATATAAAAAGTTTTAATAACATATTTAAACATTAATACATAAATAAAGGACAAGTGTAAGTAGTTTTATCATAAATTTAACAATTGTAAGTTGTTTAGGCATGCGAATAACAAGTGGCCAAAATATTTTTAAAAAATAAATTCGTAAGATAGAGAAAAAAAGAGAAACCAGATTTCATTCTTCATATCCAAAAAATAAAATTGAAACCACAAAATAAAAAGAAGAAAAAATCAGAGAAATGGAATCAACTTCAATCCAAACTACAGCAAACAATTTCAACTCTGGCAAATATTTTTCAAATCAGGAATCTGGAAATATAGCCTGAAGATCAAAGCAATATTCAAAGCTGAAACCAAACAAGTTAAGATCAGAACCTAATACAGGTTTCAAAAACAAAGCTTTTTCAGATCATCACATAAACTGGAAATCTGATCAAAACCAGTAAGCATGATTCTATGCTTTTACAAGACAGGTGAGTAAACTCTTAAAATAAAAAAAAATCTGAATTAACTGGATGTGCATGTGATTAATCCTTGAAGTATGATATGACTATGTTGTACATGTTGATAAAAATGATATTTATGTTTATGAAAGTGAGTTAGTGGCTGCTCTGTTAAAACAGTGAACATTTTTGTTTCAAAAATTTATATCTTTAATTCTGGTATAAATCTGATAATGTTATGAACTAGGGAGATGATTATTTATGTTTGTAGCATAATTTAAAAATAGTTTGAGAGCAAATTATGTTATGTAGGGGTTTTAGGCTTGTTTTTACATTAGACAGACATGTTTTTGTGGAAATTCAATATAACTAAAATGAACATTCAAGCATTGAATTTGATTTCTTTTATAAAATAAAGATTTGTAGAAGTTGAATTGAAAATTTTAACAGGTTATAATGTAAGAAATCTCAAATATTAAATTTCTGGCTAAAAAATAATTTCTGGCGATCTAATCGCTGCGGGGTGGCGTGGCCAGGATTGATAGGTGCTGGTGGTCTTGAGGAAGATGATGACCATGGCGGAATGTTGAGTTTGGGTGTGGTAGTTCGAGTGGCTGAAGGGTTTTGGAATGGATATCTAGGGAGGTTGGAGAACGCGATGATTTTGGAGGGTAACGGTGTGACCGTAGTTTGTAAGTATTGGCCCGTTGATAGCTGCATGGGAGAGCTTTCATCGGAGGTAGGTGACGTTCGAGATGGTGGCCAACGGTGGTAGCAGTTTGTCGTTGTTTGGCTCGGGTTTGTTCGATAGTTCGTCTGAGAACAGTTTTTGACGCTGGATTTAGTTGAATCTTGGTCATGGGGTTGAGGGTGGCCAGAGGGAGAAGAAGCGTCGATCTCAAGGTTCGTGATGTCGGAATGGCCATCAGAGGGATGGTGCACGTGCACCGTGTGCACGGTGATGATCGGCATGATAGTTTTAAATAAGCTAAATGGGGGTTCGACTTGATTATGGTGGGTTTATGAATTTGGGTCATTGTTCGTTGGAATGATATGTATTGTTGATCGGAATAGTTGATTCTCGTTTGGCCGATCGAATTTTGGCTCGTTCCTGTTGGAACTGAATGCGTTGGATATAGGGTAGGAGGTGGGGTTTTTTTTCTTCTGTCTTTATTTTTGTTTTGGGCTTCGGCCCATGGAGTAGTAATTAGTAATAGGGATTACTGGTGATTTAGTATGTGGGTTTCGGGGTTAAAACCGTGGATTTGCTTGAAAAGGAAATGCAGTTTTTTATTTTATTTTATGTGACTTGTTTTGAGGTAAGTGTTAACAAGTTTTTTTTAAGAATAAGTTACAAAGTTATAAATGTTTTCAAATTATGGTAATTAGATAATTATATAAGGGTCTAATCCTATATTATTTTTTTAGGTAAATTAAATGATGAGATTTAATAAAGTATTAATTATTAAATGTTTTTAGGGTGAGAAATTAATTAGTGTTATTAAATAAGGAAGTAATCAAATAATTTAATCATTAGATAATTAATAAAGGTTAAGTAATTTTGAGTATTCAATTTTAAGGATTTATTTGTTATTGTGATTAAATAATTAAAGTATTAATATAGAGATGATTAATTAAGATTATTCACTTAATGAAATTGATTAATGAGTATAAAAGTAATTAAAGGATAATGTCTTAATGTCATTTATTAAGGAAGAATAAGTATAGAGATTTCTAAATATGATTATTTAAGGATAACTACTTAATACTAGTAATCGAGAAGTAATTATTTAGTATAATTAGAAAGTATGATTTAATTAAGTAAATTAATTAAAGGGCCAGTTAATTATCTTATGTGATTAATTAAAAGATAATTAATCAATGTAAGTAAGCATAGGATAATTAATTAGAGTAATTAATTATGAATCAGGGAAATAAATTTTGTTAATTAATTTAGGAGGTTAATTCAAAGATAATTAATGAGAAGGGTTTGGCTAATTAATCTTTGTGATAATTAAAGATTAAATACTTAATTAAAGATTAATTAGTCAAGGATGATTAAGTGAGATTGATGAATTAAGGGATGATTAATCAAATTGGGATTATGATTATTAATGTTAAATAAGAAGGATTAAGGATGATTGGTGTAATTAATTTAATTTGTTAAATTAAATAGAATGGTATAACTAATTTATCTTGCTCATGAATGATTGAATAATATTGTATGCCGAAGATTAGTGGATATCTCTGATATGTGATGCTTTGTGATATGAGATGATTGGTTTAAAAGGGGTGATGATGTGGTTATCTATCGATAGTAATTGCAGTGTAAGAAGTGACATCCTATTTGAAGTTAAATTGTATTTCACTTGTATAACTTGGATTATTATGGTATTGAATTCGAAGAGACCGGAGTCGGGTACTAGTAAACACCCGAAACCACTTCGATTCTTTGTAAATTGATATATGAAATCAACAGGCTAGTATGGAATGATTTAAGTGAATTTGACCGTTAACCTAAGTTTTGGTACTTAGATATTGATGTTGTGTATCAGTGATGTCTATAACAAATTGTGAATTTGTAATTGATACGAGTACCCTGGGTTTATATAAGTTGTATGTTTTTGTGTTCCATATTAGATGGGTTTACTCACGCTGGTTTCCAGCCTGACCCGGGTGTTACTTTGATGTAATGCTCGGGTCAGACCGAGTATTACATATTTTTAGGTAAGGACGTTTTGGAGCTCAGGAGGTGAGCTGGATGGCAGGAACGTATGGGGTGTTTCCACCGTGATATATTATAGTTTATCTAGGACAGGTTCTTTTAAACTGTCTAGTGTTGTGTAATGATTGTAACTCTGCTGTATAAAAATATAAGTGTAAAGATACAGTTCTTCTTGTAAAACTATTATTTATGTGATATTATATTTTATCCGCTGCGAATGTGAGATTCTGAGTTTGAGTTTTCTGTTTCTTCTTCTTTCTCTTTCTTCTTTTCACTAACTATCTGGAATTTTGGGATCGAAATTTCCTGGTCGTTACACTAAGCCTAAAATATGTAACATAATTCCCATACCATTTTCGAGATGTGAGGCTTAGGAGTGAGGTTACGCTCAACTTAGACAAATCCATGCTTTTCATGCAAAATCGTGCTTTACTTTTCAAAAAGCACAATCTACTTAGAAAGCCACATTTCCATTCCTTCAATCACCATTTGAATTATAAAACCATATAAATCAATATTAAATCCTCGTCTACAAAAAGTGTTATTATATCGATAAACTGATAGCGATTTTTCCTCATATATTCAAATTAAATCACATTTTCCTAAGTGATGAATTTAAATGTCATTACAGTGGATAACATCGGTTAAGAGAAATATGTGGGTAACATGAATTAAAAAGGAAAAATGAAGGGTTCAAAGTCATCCTAGAAAAACTGTGGAATATGAGATGGATAGTCTATATTAAGCTGGAGATGGATAGTCTCTATGAGAATAATGAAGGGTTCATTGTCATCCTAGGAAAAATTTGGGATCTGTGATGGATACTCTACATCATTTTAACTTAAATGGTATATGTGTAATGGAAAATACATGTCATTTTAAGTAAAATGGAATAGGTGTGATGGATAGTCCACATCATTTTAAGTTAAATGGAATATGTATAATGGATAGTCCACAAAATTTTAAATGATTAAACCATATATGATGGGCAGTCAATATGGTAGGGGAAGGGTAATCTAAGTAACAAATACATATGAGATTGATAGTCCACATAATTTTGAATATGTTTAAATGTGAGATGGGTAGTTCATATAATTATAAGACGGGTAATCAGCTTAAAATAAGACGGATAATTATTTTAAGTTATGACGGGTAGTCATTTTATATTAAGATGGATAATCTATTAAATTTGGGATGGGTAATCCAATATGTATTACATGATTACAAATGTTATTTTCTTTGATTTAACCAATGTGGTTGTAGGAGCGTAGCATATGGTTGTTATGTTTGATAAGATAGTAATAAGGAAAAAATCCATTCCGCTCAGCGGCATGGTCTCACGCGATATCTATTTGGTTTGAGATGCTAGATTATTATTGATACCAGACTGTTGTCTAACTCGAAGTTTTTCCCCTTGAACTCTCGGGCACTCATTTGAGTAGGTCGGGAGTAAGGGTTTCAGGTTCTAGTTAGACGAGTAAGCTTTCGAAGATGTGTAGGAGGCCATCTAGCTATTAGGAGTTTTAGCTATATCCGTTACGTAGTTTAGTTTTGTCTATTTGGATGTAATGGCAAAGTTTTATAATCGCCAAGTATCTGAATTTAATCAACCAAAGGGGCATCTTCATATGTCGCTCTTGAAGTATTTTGTAATGATTATATTTTTTCTGGACATCGGATTACGAATAGGACTATGTAATGAATATGAAATATCATTTGTGAAATGAAAGATGAAAATTGGATACTAAACTGTGTTCTAATTTTTTTTTATATTCATGTGATTTTGATTATTGATATGATTAACACAGCCGCATTTTATCACCGAGAATTAATAACTATGGATGACTACATCATCCGTATCAGTTAGTTTTGGGCCTTAGAATAAGGGATGTTACAAGTTGGTACCAGCAAAGGTTTATTATTAAAAGAATTTTAAACCTAAAGAGTGTTTGAAAACATAATCCTAATGAATCAGAGAATAAGATGCGGCTATGGTAACATACTTGTATTTGCTATATATAGGTATGTATTCCATCACTATTCTTCCCTCTCTCTTAGACCATTCTCCCGTATCTCATTAAGGCTCGTATGCATATTTACGAGAAAGAAAGATATGGAGGCAAGAAATGAAAGAGTGAATATAGGTGGAGGAAGCACCAAAACCAATGGAATTGCTTAGCCCAACACTTGGAGAAACCAGGGTCGACATGGAAATTCTAATAAAATCCAAATGCCAGTGTAGGTGCCGGAAATCCATCAATAGATATAGGGACTATGCATTAGTTCTTCGTCAATCTGATGCAAGCTGGAGTAGCCGCAGGAGTAGCTAGAGGGAATGTCGCTAATGCAGGAGGAGTCAATCCCATAGCACTGGTTGGGAATAACTATGCAAAGTTGAGTTGGGATTACACCAATCTAGGTGGGAAGCCTTTTCTGGGGATTGAAGAGGTTATCGAAGTAAAAACCTAGATTTTTCATTGTTAAAGGATTTTTGCGGATTTGGGTTTGGATGATGAATGTTAGCCTTGAGGTAGTTGTAGGGTGCTGCATTTTTTGTAGTGGAATGGATTTATCGAGGGTGTGCTAGAAGAATTAACTTTGGTAGATTTTTAAAGGAGATTCAAAGAAAGGTTTCTGTCTGAAGTAGCTAAATCCACCGTGCTTAGGAACTTTATGGACTTGGAGTAGAGGGAGAAGTCTGTGTTGAATATCTTGCGAAGTTTGATGAGCTATCGAGATATGGTTATGCCACCGTGGATAATATTATTAAAAGGAACGAGAAATTTATCCAAGCTTTGAGACCGAAGATTGCTATGGAAACCATGCCACATCTTCGAGATCCGTCCAATGTTATACTGGAAATGGCGACCGGGAATGAATAGATCCTTTCTACCTTTGGGAAAGGGAAGTCAGTGGAGACTCAAGGTTCCCAGAATAAGAAAAGGAAATTCTTTAAGAAGAAGTGTGCTCAGAAAAGTAGTGCTACCAAAAAAGAAGGAAGCTGGCATAGTTTGTTATAAGTGTGACAAGAAGGGACATTATACTAATGAGTGTCGATCTGATGATGGAAAGGTGGTTGTGGGAAAGCAGTACGTGAAGTGCTTTAACTGCAACCAAGTGGAGCCTTATAAGAACAAATGTTTGAAAATTGCTAAGGTAGAGAAGGGAAAAGTCTATGCTTTAGAACCATCATCCTCTAGACCAACAGCAGCTGAGAAGGGAAAGCCTGTGATGGAAACTACGCTTTTGATTCTTAATATACTAGTTAGGGTACTATTTGATACCAATGCATCACATTCAATTATATCTATGTTTGGTAGATAAATTAGATCTAAGACCATCATACATTGTTACTTCTTTAAGGATAGCTAATCAAATATGAGGGCACTTAACTATGAGGATGAGATGTGACCATCCAGAGTTTGAGTTGCTAGGTTATACTTTTGGCTGCAGTTTGTATATATCTTATTTTGTGGGTTTAGGGATTATTTTAGGTATGGGTTGGTTGAGTAGATACGATGGTAGAATATTTTTCCATGATAGGAAAATATCATTGAGACATCCTGATAGAAGTGACCGAACAGTATACTCAGTTGAGAATTCGGGTCCATAAATTTGTGCTTTATTAGGAGCCATAATAGTGGAGGATGAACTAAATAAGGTTTAAATTTAAAGAGAATTTGTAGATATTTTTGAGCCAGTTATAAAACTACTATCGAGTTTCGAATAGATCGTTTACCAGGAGCTGACCACCTAGCAGGATGACATCTACTGAGATAAAGGAGTTAAAGGTGCAGCTAGTAGACTTAGAAGGAAAGATTTTTATTAGACCAAGAAGTTCACGTTGGGGAGAGGCCTCGGTTTTCATGAATAAACTGGACAGATCGTTGAGATTGTGCATCGATTAACGTAAGTTGAATGAAAAGACGATTAAGAATCAATATTTTTTGCCGAGAATTTATGATTTATTTGATCAGTTGAGTGGAGAAAAAGTATTTTCCCAATTGGATTTGGTGGTACGGTTCCATCAATTGAGAGTGGTAGAGGACAGTATTCCGTTGACGACGTTTTGAATGAGGTATGGTTCATATGAGTGGTTAGTAATGCCATTCAGATTGACTAATGCGCCTTCTTTCTTTGTGGACTAGATGAATCAAATATTCCAAGAGTACTTGAATAGGTTCATGTTGGTGTTCATTACAATATTTTGATATATTCAAAGGATAAAAGAAATCATAAGATTCATCTTAGAATAGTGCTTGCGACGTGGAGGCAGCATCAACTAAAAGTGAAGTTTAAGAAGGGTCATTTATAGAAGAAAGAAGTGAAGTTCCTTGGTCATGTAGTTTCAAAGAATGGACTGTCGGTCGATCCAGTCAAGATCGAAGATGTTAACGGATGGAAAAGGCCCAAGACTATGACCGAGAAAAGAAGTTTTCTTGGACTAGCTAGCTATTATCATAGATTTATCTAGGATTTCTCGCGGATAGCAGTGCCTTTGTCTAAGCTAACCGGAAAGTACGTGATGTTTATTTGGTCTGATAAATGTGAGGAAGCATTCCTTGAGTTGAAGCATTTGTTAACCAATGCTCCTGTGTTACTTATTTCAGATGGGAATCAGAATTTAGTGGCTTATATAGATGCATGTGGAACTGGATTTAGAGTTGTGTTGATGGGGGAGGGTAAAGTTATTGCCTATGCTTCGCAACAGCTCAGGCCATATGAAGCTAGATATCCGACTCATGATTTAGAGTTAGTAGCTGCGATTTCCGCATTGAAAGTGTAGAGACACTACCTCTAAGGAGAACGATTCGAGTTGTATATGGATCGTAAGTCTTTGAGGTATTTATTCTCTCGGGAAGAGCTAAATATATGACAGTGGAGGTAGCTGGAGATTTTAGCAGCTTATGATTTCCGTATAGAGTATACACCGAGGAAAGGTAATAAAGTAGCAGTTGCACTTAGCAGAAAACATCAAAATATGGTGTTAGCTATGTTAGTAGAATGAAAGTACTCGCAAGCATTGACTACTTGTGGTGTGCGGTTAAGATCGACTGCTAATTCCAATTAAAGTACAGCCATGTTGTTTGTTTAGAAGTCCGACCAATATTGATTGAAAGAATTGCTTCTAACCAAAGGGATGATCCAGTATTAGTTGAATAGATCATAAATTGGAAAATGGAATGGAGATTGATGATCTAAAAGATTTTAGTCTTGACCAGAAGGGATGGTTGAGAAAGAAGGGACAGTTATGTGTTCCAAATGTTAGAGACCTAAAGAGAGAAGTTCTAAGGGAAGGTCATTAATCAAAGTTTACAATTCATCCTGGAGGAACCAAAATGTATCAGGATATGAAAAGAAGTTTCTTCTGGGAAGGTAAAAAGAGGGATGTAGGCTTATGGGTGAAGCAATGTGCGAATTGTCAACAAGTGAAAGCCGAACATCAGAAGCCAAGTGGATTGCTTCAACCTTTAGAAATACCATTTTGGAAGTGAGATTCGATATCCATGGATTTTATTGATGGGTTGCCAAGGTCAAACATAGGAAATGAAAACATATGGGTTGAAGTAGATAGATTGACCAAGAGTGTCCATTTCATTCCTATTAAATCAACTAGGACGGTGTCTGTATCAGCTTAGTTGTTTATGAAGAACATGGTTAGACTGCATGGGATTCCTAGTAGTACAGTCAGTGACATAAATGCCTTGTTCACTAGTGAATTCTGGAAGAATCTATATGAAGTGTTAGGTATGAAGCTTAAGATGAGTACCGCATACCATAGACGAATGGACTGACAGAGAAAGTCAATAAGGTACTTAAGAATTTGTTGAAGGCTTGTGTATTAGATTTCGGTAGGTCATGGGAAGACTATTTACACCTAGTTAGTTTTCATATAACAATAGTTATTAGACTAGTATAGGAATGGCTCCTTTCGAAGCTTTGTATGGAAGGTCATGCAAATAATCAGCATGTTGGTTAGATATCAGAAACTGATTGGTCCTTGGTCCATATATGATGAGAGAAGCCACATAGAAGATTGATTTAATACGAGATAGGATGAGAGAAGCTCGGTCTTGGTAGAAAAGTTATGCAGATAAAAGGCATATAGATTTAGAGTTCTTAGTTGGAGAACGTGTTTTAGTTAAATTATCATTGACGAGCGGTGTGGTAAGTTATGGAAAGTCTAGGGAAATGGCACCGAGATATGTTGGACCGTTCTCGATTATAGAGAGGATTGAAAAGCTCACATACCAAGCAGAGTTACATGCAGTTTGGTAGGTGTCCATAATGTATTTCATGTTTCACATGTTCGGATATATATGCATTTTCTAAAAACTATTATCGCTACGACAGAATTGGAAGATTTAGAGTACAACCGTATCGATGATCAGTTTGTGTTGTAGCGAGAGATGAGAAGAAGTAAAGAACAAGACAGTTAGATTAGTGAAAGTCCAGTGGAGTGACAACAAGAAATACCATACTTGGAAGACATAGGATAAGATTAGGGATACTTATCCTAAGCTGTTATGATGATATGTTCTTTGTTTGTTGTATATGGAATAGATAACTGATGTGATATACTAGCATTGTTTGCATTTTTGCTATGCTTGTTATGTAGTCCATAATGAATTTCAAGGACAATATTCTTTAAGGGAGAGAGCCGCTAACACCCCTAATTTTTGTTTAACATTATTCAGGACATTTAATTGGATAAATTAAATAGAATAACGTAAATCGTTTAGGAGAATGAGACTTGATAACTTAATAAGGTCGAGCCACTATAAATGAACTAAATAAGATTGTTTTAAAAGTTAAATATATAAAAGAATATATGAGACAAGAAATATAGGAAAGAGACTTACCGTTTGCTTTAAACCTTCTTCCCCTCATTCTATTCTAATTTTCCACTAACAAAACAATCAAAGAGGAAGGCTGGCCATAATCTAGGGAGAAAGAAATCCAGTGGTTCAAAAGAAGGCTAAGGAAACTTAAACAACATTCAAATATCAAGTCCATTATCAAATCAATGTGAATAATAAGTTTCCATCTCTATAGTTAATCTCAAACTCGGTTATGGATAATACCTGAGTTAGTTTTGGTAAATTATACTATGATTGATCGAGTAATATTGTTTGGATAGAACAAGATATTATTGAAATTTTATAATAATTGTTTAGTTGGGTTTAGGGTTAAATTTGTGGTTTTCATTCCCCAAAAAACTTGTATTTTTGATATATGGTGTAAAACATTATTTTGGAGATAGTTTTAAATTTTATAATTTTCCAAATTTTTTGGATATAATATGAATTTTCCTAGAGAGGAAATGGGCTAAATTCAGGTTTTAAAAATTTAAAATGATTAAATATAGTTTTTGGCCCTAAATTTTTATATAGTAAAGAGAAGGGTATTCTCCAATTTCTATGAATTTTTGGGATTTCTTCCAAGTGATTTCGATTTAGTGCGAATTTATTCTGCTAGATAAGCATGTAAAAGATTAATTAATTAGGGGTATTAATTATTTTAAAAATGTTTTGGGAACTTCCAAATCTCATGTATAGTTTTTCTTTGAAAAGAAAATGTAAAATTGCTTTTATCCAATGAGAAACAGGACAAGAATTTGGATTTCGTAAAATGTTATTACTTTACCTAGTAAGAAATCAGTTTTCAGATAAACTACAGTAATGCCATGCCGCCTTTGGTCTTTCCGCATCTATAACGACGCCGTGCCTAAGTCTTTATTCATGTTGGTGTCGATGAGGTTGGAAGCATAGGATAACTTCTTACATAGTCTTGTAATATTTTTTACTTTTTTGAAGCGAACCAATGCGGCAACCCAACAATTGCACTATCGTTTCTTCGTAATTCATCAAGATTGAGGACGTCTCTTCGCCTATGTTTTAAAATGACGCCTCTTGCTATAAATTTTAATGTCCCCAAAGTCCATTGTTATGACTTTCGACCCTATATACAAATCTCGGCTTAATACCCGAAGTAAATTTCCTAAAATATTAAACTGGCGAAGAGGCCATTGTCACCGCAATTTAACAAGGTCAATGACCTTATGTTACTCGGTAAGGATATTGCCATTTTTCTTTAGCGTCGAAGAGACCCACTTCAATTCAAATCCAAACTATTTGAAAAGGTGCGAAGAAACCAATATTTAAGAGGGTCGAAGAACTTGGAACCGCTTCACTCTCATGACTCCGACCACCGGAGAGTCTGAATTCCGGCTACTCCTTCGCCAACACCCAATTCTCCAATCTGCAAATTATGGTGGCACTCGGTCCACCAGAGACATTTCCCCCATCAAATTTGTCCATCTTCACCAAACTAGGGTTACAGTCTTCCAAGATCAACCACCCTCGCCACCATCCCTTAATCGCCTCCCTGATATATTTCCTCAAGTCTCCAATCACTCTTCTACCTCCAGAAAGAACCACGACACCCCAGATCCTCGAGATCATCAAAAACCATCAGATTTCTATTCTCTGGTCAACCCAGAACTGCCCTCAAACCCTACTACTAAAAATCGTGATTTTACTTTTGAAAATCATAATTTTGTTTAAGGAGTCAGATCATATGCCTGGATCAATGAATTGAGATGTTTGAAATTTAACAAAATCAAAGTTTTCTTGTTCTATTAGGCTTTCCAAAGACATGCAAATTTATTTTAACATAATTATAATTTTAAACTAAAATAAATGATGAATCAAACAAATTTGTTTATAGTCTAAAACCTAACAGCAAATGGATCAATAGAACATATATTTTGTTCTAAAACTTAGCTTGAAAAATTATGAGCAGAAGTGTTCCAGATAACAGCATGCGCACACACATCTATACATTCTCATATACATGCAGAAAAAATGCACCTAAATACACTTACATAACATACTTATTTCCAGAGAAAATCAAGCAACCAGAATTATTCTTAATTTTTTTAAAAATAGTTACTCACCTAATCAAATGAAGAACAGAGCACCTTTGTTCTGAAACAGTTTGAACTTTAAAAATTGAGTTGCTTCTTTGTTTTTATTTAAAAGATTGAGTTGCTTGAATTTGTCTTGATTTTAAAACTGCAGTTGCATGCTATTGAAATTTGCAGAGATGACTTCCTTGGTTTCCAGTTTTACTTGCCTTTTTGAAAATCCCAGGTTTGCATGCTTAAGTTTGAAACTCAGGTTGAAGAAGAAGCAGGCTTTGATTTCATTTTGAAAATGGTTTGCAGAGGATATTGATTACAGATTGGTTTTTGAAATAGTTTCAGAGTTTAGATTTATTTACAATCTGGTTTGAGGCATGATGGTTACCGATTTCAGATTTAAGAGATGATACTGGTTAAAGAATTTAGTTCAGGCTTTGATTTTGAACTATGAAAATGAATTATAGATTTGGATTTGATCATTCTGGTTTGAGACAGTGAATTACAGATTTTGTTTGAGAATGGTTTAAGTTTTTCTCTTGGCTTTGAGTAAGAAAATAGAAAAGAAAATGTAGTTAAGAAAACAATGGGTTTATATAAATGAAAATGTGGTTTATTAAAAATAAAGAAAATTAAAGTTTTTTAAAATGACACCTGTTTTAAAATTCAACACTTGTCATATACCTTTGATTATTACTTAACACATGATGTTTAGGTTACTTAACATATTAACACATGTCCTTTAAGTATTTCTTTTTATTTTAAATGTTAAGAAAAGCTTTTTTTTACCTAATTTATTAATTTACAAATACTTATTTTTATATCGATAACTTTAAAGAAAATAAAATCAATTATATTTATACATAAAAGCATATACAAATATCTTTAAAATCAAAAACATTTTAAATATCTATCTTTTGAATTTCAAAACTTTAAATTCAAATTCAAATTAAATTTTAAAATCAAATTTAAAAATCAAGTTATATATATACATATATAACTACACATTTAACTTTGAAATAACTATTCTATTTTTATTAAAATCTATTTATATCTAATCACGTTATTAATATTGTTTGAAAATAACAAATTATAAATTTAAAATAATCTATAAAAGAGATTATCACATTGTTTATAAATTACTTACATTATTAAATGAATTAATATATCATATTTGTTAAGCAATATTTAAAAAAGAAATAAAACAAACATTTTTATTAATTTTTATTTAAATTTAAAACTTAAACCAAAAATACATTTTAAACAATTTTACCTTTAGTATTTAAAACTATATAATTATTTATGGCCTTTGAATAGTTTTATATTAAATTAATCAGAATTTCCAAACTGCAAATATAATTTATAATTTTAAAACAAGATTTTATTTATTAAATTTAAACCAAAGATTTCTATTTACGATATATACAAATATATACATTATAAACAGAAAGTATTTTATTAGCTTTTAAAAGATAAAATTCACCAATTTAAATATTTATTAAAAGAAGATTATTAAATCAATTCAAATTTTATTAACAAAGATTATCAAATCATTTTAATTTTTAATACAGAATATTAAATTGATATTGTCCATAATTCCGGGTCATCACATTCCTCCTCCCTTAAAAGAATTTCGTCCCCTAAATTAAAAAAAAGATAATTTAATAACCCATCAACAATTTTGATTTTAAACACAAGCATATATTATCAACTATATGCTAACAATCATAGCAACCAATTCACTCAATCAAACAAATTTAACTATCCAGACAAAATTCTGGATAGAACTTCCTAGAGTTTCCCTGTTATAAATACCGGGATACTTGCCTTACCGAATCCAAACAATCTAGCTACTAAGCTATAGAGCTCCTACTCAACTAGATCTACTAAACTGAAAAGGATATCAGACCACAGTCAAATCCTGTTCAACTACCAAATCCTCCAGAACTATTGGTTCCACAACCAGTGATAGATCATATACGTACTCCCTCAGAGATACGTGAAACACATCAAATCCTAGTCTTACCAAATCTTATAGCTCCTTTGATCGGATAAAACTTATCCAAAATCAAATCTTCGATTTTGAAATCCAAATTCCTCAGCCTCTTATCCACAAAACTCTTCTGACGATTCTGGGCTACCTTCATTTTTCCTGATTAGCTTAACCTTCGCTGATGCCTCTCGAAACAAACAGAACCAAACTACCCAACAAAATGATCTTCTCAAGATCAACCAAAATCAAGAACACAAACTCTACTCCACAAACATCAGTAGACTGAACTTACTTCTCCTATCCGGAAAAGACAGAACAAGATCACTTGCCAAACTTGCTTCCACTGCACAACTCTGATCTGGAGTAGATGAAAATGCTAATGATGAGCACAAGCTAGACAACACATCCCCGAGATATGGTTCCACAGATCCATAAAAGAAAACTCAAAAGTTCCACCAAAACCCGAGCTGCTTCACCAAACCCTCTCTTTAGAAGCCATCTTCCTATAAGCTGAACCACCGGTATAAATTCTGGAATCCTAGTCGATACAAGAACTCAACCTCCAGATGCTATGGCAAACCTCGACATTCTATGAAGACACCCGGAAAAATCTCTGACAATCCAAGAGAACACTCAACCATCGCAAGTCACTTTTGCGATCAACCCAGACCAATATCCAAAGATACGGTTCTATCTTTACCAATCAAAACAGTTTACACTCATCTAACCAATCCATCGAAGAAACGGATTCACTCAGCTGCTTTAGAACTCCATCTCTAGAAAACTGCTTAGCCAGATGACCTTCTTGCCGGCACATAGAACACACCGAGCTGCAACGCTGCCACTGATGCCAAGACTTCCTAAACCAAAAGCTCCTCGAGAAACTCGAGCCTCAAACACAAACATCCTGCTAGACTTAGCCACATCACCGAAGCAGACACACTTCCTTAAAACTTGCTCCAAAATAAACATCTTCGGACACATCCATAATCACTGCGTCTCATCGCGCAGCTATTACTTCCTGAGATCGCCAAGATACCATCACTCGCTTCTGCTCAACTGACAGATCCAAACTTTACTTCCCCAACTTCAAAGATGGACTTCGAACCTTTGAAAGGTTAGCTTCAGAGATCGATGAAATCCTTATACCACTACAAAGCTCACTTGACGGTATTGGGTCTACAGTCTCGACAAATACACTTCCAACCTCAACATTCGGACTCCTACCAATGGTAGCCGTGTTACACACACCACTACCTTTCCTACCTCTATAACTTATATTGGAAATCCCGAACAGGTAACCCAATCAAATAGGTAGTAATAATATATATATATATATATATATATATATATATATATATATGTATGTATGTATGTATATGTGTGTGTGTATACACACACACTCTCTCTCAAGAAAGAAAACACTCCAAAGCCTAGGTATTCACTCAACCTGGCTCTGATACCAACTGTGACGACCCGTCTTTCTCTCTCCAGAAATAAGTATCACCTTTTAGAAAGAAAGGGATAGAAAAGAGAAAGATAGAGAAGAAAGAAAGAAACAACATCAGAATCTCAACAGCGGAACGAATAAATTATATTGATCAAATAAGTATTACATAGTATACAACATCAATCAGAGTTACATAGCTTATACAACACATACCAGACAGTTATAAACACCTGTCTAGTTATTACAACTCAATGCAACACAACATTTGACTCAGAGAACACACAGCGGAACACTATACATATCTACAAACGCTGAAGCCTTCTGCTCCATTGCTCCTCCAGTATTCGTCAAAGCTAATCTAAATCCCTTGGCCACTCGTAAAAATTTGAGTACCCAAGAGTTTAAGAAAACAGAAGATAAACTCCGGGTCAGACACGGCTCTGGTGTGAGTAATAGGTTAAAGTTGCTTAACTTTGAAAAAACCTTTGAAAGAAAAGTAATCACGTAAGAATCCCCACACCTAAACATAGGTAAGTTTTTACCTTATGCTAACCAAAACATTTGATAGGAAATCCACTGACATTATAATAGGGTCTAGGGTTTTCAAGTAAATAAGAAATAGTCGAAATAGTTACATTTAGTAAATTCCAACTACATAGGTATACAATCAAAACCGAAAGACACGTAGGAAGAATGGGTTTCCACAATGGCAGGGCTACTGGGGTACCGTCCATCACAGTACGTGGCCTAGATCACTGTACCAAGGATTACTCCCAATCCCCTGCAACACAAAGGAAGAACCATCCCTTACTGGACAGTCTCGAACAAGACAACCATGGAAGTTGTTAAAATCAACTGCCCAACACAGCCGAATATAAAGGGACTTCTAGACAGGGGTAAATCCCGTCCTACTTAGGTGCTACTGATGTGTACATAAATGTGCATATTTTTACCAACATATTTAATCTATTTAAATTAATAAATGATCATATTGGGTATTTTAACTTGTTTTAACCGAAATCCATATTAATTCTAAATTTTCACATATCCATCTTCATTAGGGGAAAAACATCATTTGTGTGCATATATTTCTTTGAGAAAAATTGATTGGAAATATATATATATATATTTGTAGGAAAATGGTCTCAAATAGGAGTGGTTTCATGAAGGAATATGCATGCACAAAGAATATAAAGGAATGAAGATGGAAATAATTCAAAGTAAAGATCATGAAGGACCCCACCTACCCACTACCTAATTTACAAATTAAAGGCTAATGCACATGCTAAAAGACATTTAAAGCCTCATGTACATTTAAGTGGGAGATTATTAAAGCTAATGATGACTTGGCTACCACACTTCCTCCAATGGCATTTTGGGTACTCCCCAAAAATATGCATTAAGGTTTCTAACTTGTATAAATACCCCTTATGTTTCATATAGTCATCTTCCTCTTAGTTAGTTAGTTTTAGTTTAGAAAATAAATCAAATCTCTCTTTCTTTCCATGGCTACTTAGCCATTTCTTCTCTTATGTAATTCTTTTCTTTTATGCAATGTTAATTATTGTTTCTTTTTAATTACATGTTCATTTCCTTTTATGCAAGTAGTGTAGATTTTCCTTTATGCAATTAGAATAGTTTTCCATTTCACTTTGCTCTCTTTTCCTTTTCTTTTTCTCTCATGTTGCAAGCTACATTTGTTCATACGATAACAAATATGAGAGGCTAAACCCCTTCAATTTAGGGGTAATGAGGCTCTCTTATCATGTAGCTTCAACTTAAGTTGATGTTTATGCTCTCTTTTTGTGCTTAATGAGAATGATTGAAGTGGTTTAATGATGTTGTTTAGCTTTGAATTTGATAGTTTATGTTGTTCATAACAAATAGGCTATGCTTAAATAAACAAAACACAAATTGCCTCTTCATTTACATATGATTATGGCAAAGAAGTGATTGTTGAAATTAAAATTTGATGGCTTATATTTCTAATTAATAGTTAATAGGCCATGCTTAAAGTAAATTTTGCTTTCAACTTTGTTGTCATACTTTATGAGATTTAAAAGTGTATTAGTGGTTGTGTTATAGTTTGATGGTTTATATTGGGCTAATTAATAGCACAAATATACCATACTTATGATAAGCACATCAACTAATTCACTAATGACAAGAAAAGAGAGATCATAACTTCATTTTGTTGATTTTTGTGATCTAGAGAGTGGAAATTGCCTCTAAATTGTCTTAACACTCATATTTTTATCAATTTTCTTTTGCTTGTTTTTCTTCTTTTCTAGTTTAACATACTCTTCAACTTTGGTTTAATTTGATTGAATAGAATTTCAAAATCATCAATTCCCTGCGGATCGACCCGTATTCGCCATGTGCTACATTCGTACACCGTGCGCTTGCGGTTATTTTAAAATTTAAATTCGTTCGACGGTTTTCTAAACCGATAGAATTACCGTCGACGAACAGCTACCCACTTAGCCTTGCTGCACCTCCCTTGTTTTAGCCATTCCCGGTTGATGAGGCTTGAGGCTACGATTACCTTTAGAGAACACATCTCTTAGAATGCTCATCGTCCACCTGACGATGTTCTGAAAGCATTCAATCCATACAAGTTCATTCCGGGTTCAAACGAAACTGAAGGCATTATCTCATTACACTCATTTTGGAATCACCCTCAGAGTTAACGACGATAACCCTTGCACTCCGAATCTTCATCTTCACTTGAGATTCACGACCTATCGTTAATTTGGATTGATGTGGTTTTTGGAAATCCAAATCTGGAAACCCGATCCTGGTCTCATCGAAATCCAAAATGCCATCTTTTAGGTCCAAGTTGTTTTAAAGTTAAAACAATTAAATTCTATTATCTATATTCACACAGATAGATAATTCACATCTCACAAATAGATAACTCACATTATCATCACAAATAGATAATTCATATTATCATCATAATCAGATAATTCACATTATCATCACACTTCAACCAAAGCATCCATATCACACAGCATCACTTATCTCATGTTTGAGATCTCAAACCATTCAAGACAATCAATATCATCCATCCGTACATAAGAAAGGATTAATTAATCAAACTATCTCTAATTAATTTAAAATGATTTAAATTAATTACTTCATCTCTAATTAATGTAAAATAAATTAAATCAATTACTTCATCACTATAAATCTTGCTTAACTTAACCATTAATTAATTGAAAATCAATTAATTAAACATCCTCTAAGTATTCATAATTAATCACTCTTAATTAATTATTTCCTAATTACTTTAAGTAATTAGCCTTTAATCAATTTCACAAATTAATTATTATTAACCAAATACAGTAATTAACCTTTAATTACATCATTAATTAATTAATTATAATTAATTACATTAATCCTTAATTATTTACATTAATTAATTACTTTATTGATTAATTATTCCTTAATTAATCAACCCTTAATTACATCATTAATTATATTAAGTAATGACCCTTAATTACTTTTTTAATTAATTATTAATCATATTTAATAATTAATTTTTAGTTAATCATTATTCATTAATCAATCTTGATTAATCACGATCAATAATTAATTATCCTTAATTACTTCATTAAATAAGTTAATTACCCCTTAATTAATTACATTAAATAATTAATCTTTAATTAATTAAATTTATTAATCATCTTTGATTAATCTCATTCAGTAATTAATTACCCTTAATTAATTACATCACTTAATTATCTTCAAATAACTTTATTAATTAATTCTTAAATTAATCATACTAAGAAATTAATTATTAATTACTTTCACTAAGTAATTATCCTTCTTATGTATTTCACAAAGTAGTTAAACCCAAACCACTCCCAATCTTCAATTAATTACATCCTGTAATTATCTACTAATTACTTCACTAAGTAATTATACTTTATAAAATACACTAAGTAATTTTACTTGACCCATCATCCAATGATTATTTAAATTAATTAAACTAATTAATTAACTTAAACTAATCACATTAATTTAATTAATTACCTTGAGTAATTAATTCCTTTAAGTACTTCCATTAAGTAATCATACTTAAACAATTTCATAAATGATTATTTTTAATTAATTAATATAATCAATTATTAAAATTAATCACAATAATTAATTTAATAATCCCTAGTTAATGATCTTCATTAACTATTAACAATTCTTTAATTACTTCTCTTAAATAACTAAACTTAGATTAATCATTATTAATTACAAATTGATTAATCATTTAATTAATTATGTGCTTAACTTTAACTTAATTAATCCTTAATTACTTGATTAATTAATTTCTAATCATTAATTAATAATCTAATCTTATCTAATTAATGATTTTTAATTACAAATTAATTATTCCTCAATTAACTAACTTAAACCTTAATTAATTAATTTAAACCCTTAATTACTTAATTAATTAATCCAAAACATTAATTAATTAAATTTATTATCCTTTAATTACCTTGATAATTTAATGAATCACAAATCATTAAATCTTAATTAACTTTAAGATAAAAACATTATTTTTATTACTGATTCAATTATCATTCACAAATGCATTTGAAAACATTTTACTTTTGAATTTACCTTTAAATTCCATTTCAAATTTAAAATTCAAATTAAATACAAAATAAATTTTAATAAAATCTAAAACAATTTAAAAACCTTCTTAATCAAATGTTAAAGAACACTTATCTTTATAAAAGAAATTTACATAAGAGTTTTAAACCAAATCATTTAAATTCAAATCATTTTGTAAAATATACTTTAACATTTTAAAGTTGTTAAAATAATTAGATTTTTATAAAACTTATTTATTTCAGAATTTGGATACAAATTCAATTTGAACCATTCTTTAAAACTAGATTTAAAACTCTGTTTTAAATCTTGCTTTCAAAATTTCAAATTTATTTTAAATTCTGGAAACCTGTCAGGTTAAAACCTGTAACAGGCAAATGACTCGAGCCATTCCCTTTAGACTTCGAGTCAAAACCCTTTCCACTTCGAGCAAAACACTCAAACTACTAACACTCGAGTTATTTCTCTCCCCTTCAACCCAGGCTTCAACAGATACAACAAATGCACTGTGCATATGCACAGTGGCTCCGACCACCTACGGTCTACTATGACGACTTCCTCAGATCAGCAATCACCCTCGCAACCCATTACGGTCATCAGATTACCAGTGGCAGCTCGAAATCAAAATCGAGCCCTAAAGCCCAAAACTGGAACAAATTCGAAACCTGAAACCGCTTCACTCTCATGACTTCGACAACCGGAGAGTCTGAAATTCCAGCTACTCCTTCGCCAACACCCAATTCTCCAATCCCGAAATTATGGTGGCACTTGGTCCACTAGAGACGTTGCCCCGATCAAATTTGTCCATCCTCACCAAACTAGGGTTACAATCTTCCAAGATCAACCACCCTCGCCACCATCCCTTGATCGCCTCCCTGATATTTTTCCTCAAGTCTCCAATCACTCTTCTACCTCCACAAAGAACCACGACACCCCAGACCCTCGAGATCATCAGAAACCACCAGATTTCTATTTTCTGGTCAACCCAGAACTACTCTCAAATCCTACTACTAAAAATCGTGATTTTACTTTTGAAAATCATAATTTTATTTAAGGATTCAGATCATATGCCAGAATCAATAAATTGAGATGTTTGAAATTTAATAAAATCAAAGTTTTCCTATTTGGGTTTTCGAGAGACATCAGATTTATTTTAACATATTATAATTTTAAACCAAAATAAATGATGAATCAAACAAATTTTTTTAATAGTCTAAAACCAAACAGCAAATGGATCAAGAGAACATGAATTTTGTTTTAAAACTTAGCTTGAAAAATTATGAGCAGAAGTGTTCCAGATAACAGCATGCACACACACATCTATACATTCTCATATACATGCAGAAAAAAATGCACCTATATACACTTACATAACATACTTATTTCCAGAGAAAATCAAGCAACCAGATTTATTCTTAATTTTTTTAAGAAAAGTTACTCACCTGATCAAATGAAGAATAGAGCACCTTTGTTTTGAAATAGTCTGAACTTTTAAAAATTGAGTTTCTTCTTTATTTTGATTTAAAAGCTTGAGTTGCTTGAATTTGTGTTGATTTTAAAACTTCAGTTGCATGCTATTGAAATTTACAGAGATGTATTCCTTGGTTTCCAGGTTTTACTTGCCTTTTTGAAAATCCCAGGTTTGCATGCTTAAGTTTGAAACTCAGGTTGAAGAAGAAGCAGGCTTTGATTTCATTTTGAAAATGGTTTGCAGAGGATATTGATTACTGATTGGTTATTGAAATAGTTACAGGGTTTAGATTGATTTACAATCTGGTTTGAGGCATGATGGTTACTGATTTCAGATTTAAGAGATGATACAGGTTGAAGAATTTAGTTCAGGCTTTGATTTTGAACTATGAAAATGAATTACAGATTTTGATTTGATTAGTTTGGTTGAGACAGTGAATTACAGATTTTGTTTGAGAATGGTTTAAGATTTTCTCTTGGCTTTGAGTAAGAAAATAGAAAAGAAAATGTAGTTAAGAAAACAATGGGTTTATATAAATGAAAGATGTGGTTTATTAAAAATAAAGAAAATTAAAGTTTTTTAAAATGACACTTGTTTTAAAATTCAACACTTGTCATATACCTTTGATTATTACTTAACACATGCTGTTTAGGTTACTTAATATATTAACACATGTCCTTTAATTGTTTCTTTTTATTTTAATTGTTAAGAAAATCTTTTTTTTTACTTAATTTATTAATTTACAAATACTTATTTTTATATCGACAACTTTAAAGAAAATAAAATCAATTATATTTATAAATAAAAGCTTATACAAATATCTTTAAAATCCAAAACATTTTAAATATCGATCTTTTGAATTTCAAAACTTTAAATTCAAATTCAAATTAAATTTTAAAATCAAATTTAAAAATCAACTTATACATATACATATATAACTACACATTTAACTTTGAAATAACTATTCTATTTTTATTAAAATATATTTATATCTAATCATATTATTAACATTGTTTGAAAATAACAAATTGTAAATTTTAAATAATCTATAAAAGAGATTATCACATTGTTTATAAATTACTTACATTATTAAATGAATTAATATATCATATTTATTAAGCAATATTTTAAAAAGAAATAAAACAAACCTTTTAACTAATTTTTACTTAAATTTAAAACTTAAACCAAAAATATATTTTAAACAATTTTACCTTTAGTATTTAAAACTGTATAATTATTTATAGCCTTTGAAAAGTTTTATATTAAATTAATCAGAATTTCCAAATTGCAAATATAATTTAGAATTTTAAAGCAAGATTTTATTTATTAAATTTAAACCAAAGATTTCTATTTACAATATATGCAAATATATGCATTATAAATAGAAATTATTTTATTAGCTTTTAAAAGATAAAATTCACCGCTTTAAATATTTATTAAAAGAAGATTATTAAATCAATTCAAATTTTATTAACAAAGATTATCAAATCAATTTAATTTTTAATATAGATTATTAAATTGATATTGCCCAAAATTCTGGGTCATCACAATATGGATTTAAGACAAGTGTTAATTAAAAGTTGTCACAACAATCCAAAACTATTTACTTATAATTATCATTAAAATATTCATTATTAAATATCAAATTATATTTCTATGTACAATTAATAAGGGTTGAAAACAAATGCTACTAAAACATTGTTTTACTACAATCCAAAACTATTTACTTATACTTATCATTAACTTTAAGACATTCATTTCAAATATTAAAGCATATCCACACTTATTAATTAAGGTAATGCACTTTTAATTGAACTTCTCAAATTAATTTATTTTACTTGTGTTAAAATCCAAACTTCCTTTACTACATCTACAAATACTTAACTTACTTTTTTACAACTTACGCACACACACTCTAAGAACTTTTTTAAAATAATGTATACATTTATATGTTAAATAATTTATTCATAGGCTATTATAAATAATAATATTCTAAAAATTTTTAGAAGGTATTATAATAAAAAAGATTTATAATACTTTAATAAAATCTTTAACTAATATCTAAAAACTATATATATTCAAAAATACTTTAAAAACACTTGTAATATAATTTAAAAGATTTATTTTAAATATCACTTAAAAATACTTATTTTATAATTTATTTAAGAACAATAAAAGCATGTTTTATAATTTAAAATCATTTTTCTTTAAAAGTTCATAAATGATTATAAAAAATATATTTAAACTTTGATAACTTTTCCAGTAATAAATACACTTACAATACTTATTAAAAATATGTAGAAGATGCCTTTCAAAGTTAATTTAAAATCATCGAATACAAGGCATTTTAAAGTGCATCCGTAGCGACCTTTTTGCTTCTAACTTTCGCAATTTCTACAACTTTCCAAACCAATTCCTTGCTATCAAACACACCAAACTTGTGTAGAAAACAACCAGATGTATATTTTCATAATATATTCACATTTCAAACAAACTTAACATATGTTAAGTACAAGGGATTACAATGTGCGTTTGTAGCAACTATTTTGTTTCAACTATTCACCACACACTATCAATCATGTAAACAACAAGTTTGGCCATGATACAAGTTTTAGAGGGTTATAAGAGAGGTTATACTATATATAATTTTGTTACATTCTTTCTGCAATAAGGAGGGATCCAAAAGTAATAACTTGCATTGTTATCTATTTCATTTTATATTTTTAACACAAAAAGTATATACACAACAGTATACAAATTAAATGGTGAGTCAACTCACCCAAGCCTAAGCCAAACCAAGATATCGACAATCTCACTACGAGTGCAATGGCGAAGACGCATCTTGATTGAAATATGTACACAAATGATATTGATTTTATAAATTCAAATTATATAATTTAATTAATATAACAATTAACTAATTAATTACCTAATCCAACCTTCTTCTCTAAATTGATTTCCATGCCGTGCATAAGAACCCATCATGCCATGCACTTCCCTCATCCATCTGTAACGACCTAGAATTTTCAACTTCGAAAACTCTAGATTGTTAGGGTAAAGAAGAAAGAGATAGAAGAAGAAACAGAAAACAAGTCACAGAATCTCACATTCGCAGTGGATCAAAATATAATATCAAATAATAACAGTTATACAAAAGAAAACCGTATCTGTCAATTTACATTTATTTACATTAGAGTTACAACATATACAAAAAACACAGGATAGATAAAATCTACAATGTCACAGCAGAATACACTTCATACGATCCTGCCATCCAGCTCGCCTCCTGAGCTCTAGAACGTCCTTTCCTCGAAGTCTATAATACTCGGTTTGACCTGAGCATTACATCAAAGTAACACCCGGGTCAGGCTGGAAACCAGCGTGAGTAAACCCAAATAACATGAAATACTAAGCTATAACATATGTGAATACTAGGATAACTCGTACCTTTACGAGTTCTTATAGTCAATCATCTATCACACAATAGTTTTCAAGTTAAATGGCTAGGTCACTTAACTTATTCCGTTTCATTCCAGCCCGTTTGATTTCACATATCCAATTTATTTGAATTTTAGATTACAAATCGAAGTGGTTTCGGGTATTACTGATACCCAACCCTGGTCTCTCCGAATTCAATATCATTCTAATCTAAATTGTTTAGTTTTAAACAATACAATACATATTCAGAATATCATTCCACATAGCAATTTATCATCGATAAACAGTTCATAATATTACTGTTTAACCCATTATATCACAACATATCTAAATTCGTCTATTAGAGACATCAACAAACCATGCAATCCAATATTATTCAATCATCCATAAGCAAGATTTATTAGATATATAATTCCTAATTAATTTAATTAATCTCCAATTAAATTAGTTACCGACTTTAATCACTTGGATTATCTTGCTCCTGCTTACTTAACATAAATTAATTACAAGCCAATTAATGATCCATCTTGATTAATCCTCCTTGATTAATTATTTTATAATTACATTTAGTAATTGTCTTTTAATCAATCACATAGATTAATTGGCCTTAACCATTCTCATTAATTAATATTTAATTAATTAATGACGTTCATTAACGATCCTCTAATCACTTCCAATAATTAATTATTCTTGTTATTATTTACATTTAACAAGTAATCTTTAAATTAATCACATTCATTAATTAACCTTAATTAATCTCATTTCCGTAATTAATTATCCCTTAATCATTAATTAATAAACCTTTATTATTAATTAATAAAACTTAATTTCAAATTAATTAATTCTTAATTTAGTTAATTAATCCTTAATTACCAATTGATAAATCTTTAGTCCCTTAATTAATTAATGCTTAATTACAACTTAATTACTTAATTAACTAATCTCTAATCACTTAATTAATTATCTTTAATTATCTAATTAATTAATCACTCTTTTAATTACTTCATTAAGTATCAAAACCTTAATTAACTTTAAGATAAATCATATCCTTTATTAATTACCTAACCACATATTTAAAAAAACATTTATCTTTTAAATTAACACTTAATCATATTTATACATTAAGTTTTAAAATAACTTAAAAATTTAATTAACAAATTTAGTTTAAACAAATCGTATACTTCTAAAGAAAACATTTATTATTTGTAAAAGAATTTATTTAAGAAAGTTTTTAAACTAAATTCACTTAAATTTCAAACCTTTGCATATTTTAAACTTGGTTAAACGGCTTCGGGCTAAACCTGATGCCCACTCGAGACTTTCCCGAGATTTCTTCCACCTTTTTTTAGACATGAAAAAATTCAAAAACTGATACACTCATAAATACACACGCGCGCTCAAATCAATACCCGAGCAAAACCTACCTCTACCTGAGTCAAAACTCGAAATAAAACCCATCGTACCCAAACCCAACTCAAGTGCACAAGAAAAAAATGGTGCACATACACCAACGATTCCTACCGTCGTGACCATCGCCAATACCTCCCCCACGTCGACGATCGACCCTATAATCGATTCTGACCATCGATTCATCATCACAAGGCCCAAATTGGATTCGAGCTTCTCAGGCTAAAACTGGAACAAAACCTCACTTGAAAACCTCCTTGAACCACCGACGTCGTCCACCGGTCCTTCCCAAACTCCATCCACACCCTCACTGGCCTTCCCGCTACCATCTCCCATGCTCTGGTGAAGCTCGATCACCTAGAGACACCATGGCAAAGGAAATTCCGACCTCGACCATTTTGTGTTCTAAAACCCTAGTTCGCCCAATCATCGTCGCCATGGCGAACCATCGTCACTCTCACCATTTTTGCCGAGATCTCTAATCGCCCTCCTTGCTTCAATAAGTACCACGACCACCATAAACTCGACAATCACCAGAAAAAGTCAAAAATCCATTCTCTGATCATCTTCGAACTGCTCATCCAAAACTCAACTAAAAATCATGATTTTGATTTTAAAAATCCTAGTCAAACTATATACTTGAATCATCTAATTGCTGAAAACAAATTTTGTCAAATTTTGAGTTTTTTTACTATATATCCAACATCCCAGAAATAACTAACATCAATTCATATTCAAAATATTTTTAAAATTCAAATCTTGTTATTTCTATCAATTCATGTTTTAACATCAAGTCCTAAAAAAGATCAAAGAAAGAGCAATTGATTTTTTAGAGTTTGAGAATAATGAACAGAGCATGATATTAGTTCTAGACATGCACACCACATTCATGCATATACATCCTTGCTTTAAACAATCTTGGAAACATTTCTTAGATTTTACCTTAAGTGATTTATGCATGCATCTATTTCTAACAGATTTAAAACTTTAAAACAAAATTTGTTTACTCACCTGTTCTTTGAAGATAGAACCTTATTTTGAAATATGGAAATGTTTTAAAAACTGGAAATTGATCTTGTCACATGACTTGAATCCTAGCTTGAATCTAATGTTGTTGAATCCTTTTTGAATTTTCTTAGCTTTAGTTTGTAGATTTGAAAAAGCTTGATGTACATTGTATTTAACTTCCTCTCTGGTTTGAGTTGTATATTTTTGTCACAGGTTGGTTTGTATATGTTGTGTTACAGGTTTTGAGTTTTGATTTAGAAAACGAACTGATAAATGAAATGAAAGAGAGGGATGGAGAGTATTATATAACCTATTCTATCTTTTATTAATTATTTTTAAAAATAAAGAGAAATTAAGGACACTTGTTAAAATCAATTTACACTTGTCATTTGGCTTTTTAAACATCTTACACTTGTTACTAATATGGTTTAATATATTAACACTTGTAATTATGCAATTTTAAATCATTTTTTAATGTTAATACAAAGCTTTTGTATTTACTTTACTATTTACTAAATACATTCTTAATTTATATAAATAAAATTCTTTAAAGAAAATAAAATAAAAACTAGTAATATTCTAAATAAAATCACACATAATATATTTTAAATTTCAAAATATATTTAAGATATATATCTTTTAAATTTCAAATTTAAATCCAAATTTGAAATTCAATTTAAAATCCAATTAAAAATAAACTTAAACAAATATATATTTAAACAAACCCATATTCAATTTGTAATTAATAATTCTATTTAAAATTTATTTATCTATTTATAACTATATTTTAAAAAAACATCATATTATTATTATCTGAAAATAACAATTTTACCAATTTTAAATAATTAATAAAGGAGATTATCACATTTTATTTGTTCGATCTATAAATCAGTAATTTCAACAGTTAATTCAGATAATTATCCAATTATCTAATGCCCGAAAATCCGGGTTATCGCATTCCTCCCCCTTTGAATCTTTTCGTACTCGAAAAGGAAAGAAGCCAGAATTTATTAAAATACTTATATCAGATAAATTATTCTTTAAACATTTTTAAACTATAAACTCTTTTTTTTATCAAGAATTTTTAAAACTCTTTTAAAATCTACATATTATTACAAAAATAATTTTATAAATTATAACTCGATGTCTCAACCAGTCCATCCTTGTTCTCACAGAAATTTGATCAAACGTTGGTCAGGCGTAGGACTGAAATCTATAAGTACTTAGCAGGCCCATTTTCAACACCCAGTGAAAATCTTGGAAATAATTTTATTGAAAATATAGAAAACATTTTTGAAAATAGAGAAAATATCTTTGGTGAGAATGCTCTGGAAATCAGCACCCCCATCCATGGTCACAGTTAACCCGATGGTTACGTTGCCATCCCGGCAAAATCCGTAGATAACTATAGGGACTCCACGTCCCTCGATTATGCTATGGAACCCACTGTAGATCGCAGCTACAACCGGGGTTACGTTGCCATCACAGCAAAAACCAATAAAACTGTAGGCTTCAGCGCCCTCGAATTTCGTTGCCAAATAAATGAAACTTCTCCACTCCACTCGACCATAGATCGCAGTCTACCAATGTTACGTTGCCTTCCCGGTAAAATTAAGCGTAGATCGTTGACATTCACCTCCACACGATTTCCGCTATGGTCCATAGTAGATCGCAACGACATCGATTTACACTTTCATCATAGCATAACCCAAATGCCTTTGTAGGCATCAGCGCCCTCGACTTTCGCTATCCAATAATCCTCAGGAACTTCAGTTTGTCCGGACTTCCTCACAGGATCCACTTTAAAGCCTCCCCTTTGGGGCTTAAGGCAGTACCAACCTACAGTACTCCTAAGAAGTTTATTTCAAGGGAGCCTTTTTCTCCAGAGCTATTTTCAAAACACTTTATACTATACACATATAGCATCTTCCAAATCATACACCTAGTATGAATCCCATATAAATCTCCTTTTCCCAAAATCGATTATCTCAAAATCGATAATTCTCAAACTAGGCATTTCAAATTTCCAAAATTGATTTTTCCCCAAAATCAAAAGCCTTTCCAAGATCCATAGGTTCCAAAACCGTTTTCCAAATCATTCTCATAAAATCCTTTATACATATATATATATATAACCTTGGGAAATCCTTAAATCATTTCATATTTGTATAAATTTCCTTTTTATACTTCAAATACTTTCAAAAACTCTTTTCTTCCGGCAATAGATTCAACAAGGGGAGATTTATCTTATATAACAGAGATATATAACTTTGTTTATTTCAAATCAAATATTCAAATTTGATTACTCTTTTATAAAGTTATTAACCATATTACTTTTCTATAAAATGAGTTCTAATCATAGAAATATCCAACTCCCATTTTATTCCATATACATATTCTCAAAACATACTTCTCTTTTCAAAAAAAAATCAACTTTCATTACTTTCAAAATTTCCAATATCAATTTCATTTAAGCACATACGATGTACATATACCATTCGTACACAATTTCAAAATTTGATCGTTCACTTGATCACATCATTTCACTTCCGAACTAGTATTGTCCACCCGACTTCCTAGTGCGGAATCAGATCTGGTTTCTTGATTAGAAACCATCATTCTCCTTGCATAGTCATTATGATAGAGAATATCCAGAATCAACGAAAAATCCATATACAGGGTTCGCCGTCGAAAATCGAGTGTAAAATCCCAACTCGGATTGATATACTATCTCGAAATTCTATGCTCGAATCTGGATCAAATCATTATGCGAATAGAATAATATACGTACATCCTACATATTTATCTTCATTGATTACTAGCTAAATCAATATTCTTTTCTATTCACCTATCCGCAATTGCTCCCAATTTCCATTTGGGTTAACACTTTAGTTCTTATCTCAATTAGCATTCAATTATAGACAGTTTGCACTCTGACCAACTTGTATTAAGAAAATAGCTTGAATTTTTTTTAAAATAGATAAGTAGTTGTAAATAGTTATTAGTTACAAAATAGTAGTAGAATAGTTAAGTAATTATAAAATAGTTATAAAATAGTCAAATAGTTGTAAAATTGTTAGATAATTGCAAAATAGTGGTAAAATAGTAATTAGTTTATAAAACAGTTCTAAAATTGTTGTAAAATAGTTAAATAGTCCCAAAAGTAGTTGTAAAACAAGTATAAGTTAGGTTTGGGTTTAAAAAGAAAAGTTATATAGTAAATAACTAGGAAAAATAGATTTAAAAAACAGTTTACATTAAAATAATTTACTTGAAAATAGTTCAGAGCCAAACTACTCAATTCCCAATCTCCATTTCCAATCAATTGCCAATTTCCTATTAACTTACAATTTAAATTCAAATTAAGTAAGCTTCCATTCCCATCAAAATTCAAATCAACTTCCCATTTGAATTTGAACTCATTCAACTTCAATTTCATTTCAGATTAATCCAATTAAAATTTTCGTTTGAATTTTAAACTTATCCATCTTCAACTAAAATTCTAATTAATTCAAATCAAATTCAATTTAAACTAATTCAATTTAAATCTCAACTTTAAACCATCTCGAATCATATAAATACGAGTAAAATTTTAGATGTTGATTTAATCCCTTAAATCAAATTAACCCTTATTTTTAAATCAACAATCTAAATCTTTAAACAATTTAATTCTGAATCCAAATTTTATAAAATTCTAATTAAATTATCTTTATTTAACTTATTTTCAAAGTTTAAATAAGAGATCAAAATAATTTTATCTTTAAATTTCAATTCATTACTCAATTTTATCTTCCAACTTTGAAATCGATTCTTAAACAATTTTTAAGTTACAAATTCAATTCTTAACATTCAAGTCTTAAGTTCAAGGTGATTCCTTATCCTTAATTTCAAAATAAATTTTCATTTTCATTTATCTCTATAATGGATATATTACCACAATCCATTTCTTCATTCATTTAAACAAATCCAATTCACAGTTTAAAGATTATTAATAACAACGGGGTGATATCATCCAAATTATTTTAAAACATCCATCTGTATCCAATTTTTAGATCTCAAACCCATTTTGAAATCACACAAACTCCCAATTCAAATCAACCATTTAACTTCCCGAGTTAAATCTCAATTTCGTCTTGAAATTTCCAATTCTGGTTGTTTTTTCTAAACTTATTTAACTTTCCCAAAGTTAAATTCAATTTACTCCCATTAACCTTCCCCAATTTGAATCCCTACTTCAAATTTCATATTTCTATCAATATTCTTTCTAACTTAAAAGTTCAAAACTTATTTCATTTTAAGTCTTTACATCACACTTCAGGGAAAATCAAAACTCATCACTTTAGAGTTTATTTCAAATTATCTTTGATACTATGTATATCCATACATATTCATATTTATTTCTTAGCTCACCAGCCTATATTTTAAATTTTAAACCACCTTTGGTTTTAATTCAAAATAGATTTATTTAAAGCTTTCAAACAACTTCTTATTTTAAAATAAGATCACATTCAAAAATATGCTGAATAATATTATCTATTATTCCTTTTATCATTTTGAAACAATTCAAATGTTTCTAGACTTAGGTTTTAAAACTCCATTATTTAAATCCATTCTAATTTATAAGTTATACAATCTAAGTTTACTTACTTAAAACATTTTCTTTTTACTAGAAACAACATTCCTATTAGTTGACACAATAACCATTCCATACTCTGGTTTAAATCCATTTCTAGTTTATCTTGTTAAATTCTTATTCAATTCCATTAACTAACAACCAATTATCTCTATATATAATAATTGGAAAATTATTTTCTTTATATATCAAAATATATGCTTGTATAAGAATCATTCATTTTCAAAACCATTTTTAAACCCTTATATAAGAAAATAACAAGTACGTTCTCATACACACACACTCTCAACTCATTCTAGTGCACCACTGACCCTATCCTTAATGAGTAATCCCACCAGAGACAAGGTTCTCGCTTAACCTTGTAACGACCCAGAATTTTAATTTATTAAAATTTGAATATTTAATTAATTTTAAATAATAATAAGTGAATTTATAAGTCGAATAAATTTTATTTCGAATAATTGGATTTAATTGGATAATTAAATCGATAATTTAATATGTTAAATTATGGAAATAATTGAAAATTGAGTTAAATATGATCGAAAATGATTTGTAAAATTTTATTTTATCATGTTGGAGTTAGAATGATATTTTAGAACTTTTAAAATCGAATTAAAAGTTAATTTGTGAAAATTGAATATTTTAATATTTAAATCGACTAGTGAAAATAGTCAATTTTTGAACAGTCTCAGAATTGAACGAAGCTAGTTCCATTGGATCCGTAATAGTTAGTTATTATCGGATTTCAATTTTCGTGTCAATCGGAGTTATCGTTTGATCGTGGCAGCTCGAAACGCATCGAATTATTTTTAATTTTAATTTGGCGAGTTAAAATAGCCATTTTTCAAAAAGTCTCGGATTTCGACGAAACCAGTTTCATCGGATCCGTAATGTGATATTATTGTAAGGTTTCAAATTTCGTGTCAATTGGATTTACCGTTTGTCCGGTACAAATTAAAACGCCTAGAAAATCGCTTAAATCGGTTTAATTTAAATTGAACGTTTATTGCCATAACTCGCACAGATGATCGAATTAGCTTCCGAAACCTGTTCCATTGTGTTCGTAACGCGGGATAAACCCCAGAAACGCTGGATACGGTGCGTGAATCGGAGTTCGGAATTCCCGGATGAATAGTGTTCGTTTTTCTCTATAAATAGACCATAACCCTTCATAAATTAAAAAAAAAACCCTAAACTTAAAACCCTAGTCGCCACCCCAGAATTCAAGGGCCGAAAATTATTTGCTTTCTCCTCTCAATCTCTCCCAATCCACAAACAATTAGAAGAAATCATCAACACGAAAGTTCTAGAGCTTCACGAGTACTTTAGATCCATACGGATATGATGGGGTTTAGTGTCGCGTGGAGGGAGCTAGGGGGGCCGATTGTGGCCAGTTGCGCACGCAACTCGAGGAGGTAGGGATGACCGAGCTCCATAATATTCCAGGCGAGCATGGTGTTGGCAAAGCCCTTCGTGATGGCATCTCCTGATCGACCTATATATGCGTGTAGGAGGAGCGATTCGAAACCCTAATCTATGAGATGGGTTCGGCCTTGATAGCCTGTGCGTGCGTGAAGAGGAAGAAGGGTGGGGGACGGTTCAGATGCAAAGGATAAGGGATCAATGGCTGATGTAGCATAGGTTAAAAGTTTTAAATAAATGTTGTAAATTAATTATAGAAAATTCATGTAACTTCAAATATTCATATCTTTTTCATACGAGGTCGAAAACGTGCGAAACCAGTTGCGTTGGAATCGTATGGACGAGCACTACGCGATGGAGTTGGATTGGAGTCGTTTGGAGTTAGTGAGAATTTTGGGTAAAATTAAACGTCCGTTTAGTTTTATTCGAAATAAATCGCTAAAACGAAAATAAAATCAAGGTGAGAACTTCTCACTCAATCGAATCGGTTTCGATTTTATTTTAAATAGTTAGATTTAAAATATTTGAATGCATGTTTGAATGATGATTGATATCTATTGATTGTTAAAATAGACATTATACGCCGTTAGTAAGCGGATGTTATTTATTAAAAACATATACCGCGAATATTTCATAAACAGTGAAATTGGTATTATATATAATATCAATATATATATATTGGCATATGTATATATTGCAGTTGTTGATTCCCCGCATTTTTTAGCGGATGAGACCCTATTGCGCCGTTATTAAGCGGATAATATTTAATAAAAACATATACCGCGATAATTTCGTACTGGAGCGAAATTGGTATTGTGCTAATGTTTGTGGATGCAGGAAAACAGGTTGGAGGGATCCAACTGGATTCCTCAACAGTATTTATTTGATTTCAAATATTTTGATATTTGATGGACTATCATATACGATATATGATGTCGTTGTTGTCGTGATTGGCTATTTGGTATGTAGCATCATTGGACCAAATTTGGAATTTTAAAATGATTTTTAAAGTGATTTTTGAAAGAAAACGTTTATAAAATATGTTTGGAATTGATCCATTATAAATAAATAAACGTTATAACTTTTAATGTTATAAAAATTATGGTTTTTGAGAAATACGATTAAAGATTTATTTTTGAAAATATGAGGTTAATGATTTTATAAAATAGTTTAATCGGGATTTTTGAAATTATTGTAAAGAGTTGAAAATATAGGATTTATGAAATTTAACTATTTTATAAATCAAAATGGTGAAATTATAAAGGAGATTAAAGACGTTTTGAAATAATAATATAAATTGATTTATATAAGAGATTTATAAATGGATATTTATAAATTAAAACGTTGGAATTATAAAACGAGTTTTTATAAGTGTTAGAATGAATTGTGAATGAATTTCATAAATGAATGAAATTTATAGAATTATAAACGGTGAAGTTATAAAGGAATTTTATAAGCAGTAGGTTTATAAAATTTATAAAGTTATTGAAAGAATATATTTAGATAAATAATTGAATCTTATAAGTTATAAGATTTATAATTATGAAGTTTAAAGGAACGATTGTGCAAACAAATAAATTATAGGTGTTTAACTTATAATATGAATTTTGTTTTACAATTGAGTTATAAATTGAATAGGTTAATAAAGGAATTTATAAACGTTGTTTTATAAATTCGCAAACAACTTATTTTGATAAGTAAATTGTTGAAACCTATTAATGGAGTTATATTCACATTTTTAGACTGTGAATAATCTTTTGAAATAAAATGAACAAAAGGATGAAATTGTTAACGAAGTTTATTCACGTTTTTGAATAGTGAATAATATGTTAAAGAAATTGTTTTGAATGTGATGTTTTTAAATAGAATTAAAACAAGTTAACGATGTTTTAATTGGGTTGAGATTCAAAACCATAGATTTCAACATTGATTGTTGAAATAGACGTTTTCGAGAAATAAAAGGAAATGGTGGACTATAACACTGTTGTTATAGTAAATGATTTCCGAAATGAAATGTTTTGTATAGTATTGGGATTTATATGTCTATTTTAATTTCGAATCCCTATACTAGTGATTTTGGGTTGTCGTA
Source organism: Allium cepa (assembly GCA_030765085.1). Lineage (NCBI taxonomy): Eukaryota > Viridiplantae > Streptophyta > Magnoliopsida > Asparagales > Amaryllidaceae > Allium > Allium cepa. Next base: position 675,100,908 of record CM060928.1, on the reverse strand, counting down.
ACGATGTTTTACGCAACATTCGTTTTGGCCCAAATAAATATGTTTAAGAGAATGATTTCCTTAAAGAATGAAATATATACTTAATTTCGATTTAAGTATATTGAATATTTTCCAAGTGTTGAAAATAAATAAAATTTGTGAATTACTTTTGAATAAATAAGTATGGAAATGTTTTTCCAATATAAAGTGAATATTTTGAGAATTTATCTTTTTGAAGATAAATTAAAATGATAAATTGAAATCGTATATGCATGGATATTTGGAATATAAATTCACTAAGGAATTTATAAAAGAAAGTGGAATTTGTCTAAAAATAAATATTGATTTATTTTTGAAGTGTGAAATTATATATCTAGTAAAGATATTTTTGGAAAATAAATAATTTGAAAAATTATTTGGAAACTGGTGATGTGTGCATATTCATTGATGGTTCAATAACCGACTATCAATATCTCCCTTTGAATGGGTAATTGATGTGATTTGTTTGAATTTGAATGCCACACTTATTTTTGAATAAGCGCTCACTATTCGGGTTAACCGGGAAAGGACCATGGGGTCGTATAACCCATTCCGAATATGTGATACGTCGTTATGAATTGCATTTGATGACCGGTGTTGAAGACCGAGTATTTGCGAAAGCGATAGGATGACCTATCGATTGTCTCTGCACTGGGTAGCTCCTGGTATAGAGATTTCCTAAGTGATGGGAAATTCGATCGGGATTGTGAATACCCGGATTGCAAGGGCTTCGTGAGAAGTGCCTTCGGTTTTGTTCGAGTCCGGAACAGACTTGTATGGATTGTACATCTGACATTACAAATTGAGATATAAAGCAGATTTCTTTCAAATATATTTCTGTTGGTGGCGGAGAATTTATTCTTTTAGCTTAACACCCTTCTCTGAGACGTACGAGCTTAGAGGTTATGTAGTTGAATGTTATCAGCGATATATTCCCAATTTGGTAATGTGACATGCTGAGTGTTGCTGTGAAATGATCATTGTGTTGATTATTTGTGATAGGATCGTTTATTTGATCGTCTATCCTGGTGATCATTTCTACGATCATTTGTTGACCCAAAGCATGACTTTTGTATAAAGTATGTTTTTGTGGACGTGACTTCGTCGAGCCTCACACCCCGTGAATGGTCAAAACAGGAAAGATGAGGCAAGGTTATGAGGGGTAGCGCCCTTTAGGATATGTGCATTTCCTTCTGGAAAAGGGTGGTATCATGGTATGGAGCCCAGATACTTACTCATGTTGAAAACACTTTATGATTGTGTGAATTGATTGCGAGCGCTCGGTGAAAGGTCCCAAAGGACCGGGGGATGGCATATTCGGTCAGTTGTTACTCAGTTAGGGGTAACCCGGCCTTGTGTTGGTAGAGATCCGGTTTGGTTCTCGGGGATGTCCATCCCGAGGCATTCTCATGTGGCAATGGGAAGTTCCTTGGCCTGATCATTCGTTGGAAATCGAAAGAAACAATACGAAACTTGTACGGTTTTAGTTGTATAACCTGCTATGGAATGTGGAGGTAACCTGCTATTGAACATAGTTAGCTATAGTAGGCATAGTTCGGAATATCTATGCTGGCTAAGATTTATATTCTACTTTCGAAATAAATTTGTCCTACACTATGCACTAGTAATAATATCAAATGTCTTTTAAATGCGTATCAAGCATCTTTGACTATCATAAGGAGAAATCTCCTCCGATTCTGCGTTTGCATTGTGTGTGTGTGCGGGAGGCCTTATGGTAGTCTCATTTTTAAAAGCATTGCGAATTGACTTTAAAAATATTCATCTATTTTGATATTAAAGATAAATAAACTGTTTTGAGTTCTCACACCAGTCACATGACTGACTCGGAGTTTATTGTTTTCCTTCCTAAACTCTGGGTGCCCACCAATTTCTACACGGACAGTCAAGAGTTAAGGTTTATTAGGATATTCTGGAGTTGCTGGAGGCAAGCTGGATGGCATGGCGTATTACTAGTATATAGTATTTCTTTTTCCGCTGCACTGTTTGATGTTGTATGATGTTGTACACTCTGATGATATGATGTAATGAAATGAAATGTGATGTAATGTAATAACTGATATAGTTCTTTGTTTAAAGATTATTCATTTATTATTATATGTTGTTCCGCTGCGAATTGTGAGATTCTGATGTTGTTCAGTTGTTTTCCGTTCCGTTCTATTTTCTCTTCCCTTTCTATTTTCTTTTCTCTTTTCTCCCTATTTTCTATCCATTTTCCTCTCTTCTTCTCTCTTTTTTCTTTTTCTAAAACCATAACATTTCGGGTTTCCGGCCTTCGATTTCTCGACAGTCGATAAAGTGAGTATCGATGTTGAATTTTCGAAAGTCGAAAATTTCGGGACGTTACATCTGGTATCGGAGCATATGGTTAAGCGACAACCATGGTTCTGTTGGGTATTACTCATTAGAGATAGAGTCAGTAGTACTCTAGAATGAGTTTGTAACAACCCGCATATTTATCGATTTTTATATTTAAATATTTTATTTAAATATTTTATCGTTAATCGGATTTTGGTCCGAAGCTACTTTTTGCAAACGGTCAAATTAGGACTCGAGACCACTTCCATTGAGTTCGAAACGTCGTTTGCAATCTTCTATGTATAAACATTGGTATGTTTGGGGTTAGTGGAATTTCACCACTTTTTCACTCGAGTCTTTGGTTTGGACTTTTAGCCCATTAGGCCCAAGTTCCACCCCCCTTCTTCTTCATTGCTTCATTTCATTTCCTAACACTAAAGCTTCAACAAAAATGGTGAATGGAATGAGAAATTAAAACTCCAAAGTCTTTGTTTTATTGCTACTCCAACATTCAACTCCAAATTCAAGAAGAAGACATCGGATTCAAGCTTGTGGTTGCTTCTCCATTTGCCTTCAAGCTTTGTTCTTCATTTTCATTGGGTTTTGGAGCAAAGGTGAGATTTTTATCTCACAAATCTAGTCTATAACTATATTGGACTGTTGGGAATGATTCCCTATCACTTTTGCATGCACATTTGCATTTGGTTTGGATTGGATTGGCGAAAAACTCCAATTTTTAGCGTTTTGGTGAATTTTCTGCATTTAGGTCGTTCTGGCCATTTTTGGTGTTCGGAGTTAGGTCGTTCGCGACTTAACCCTTAGGTCGTTCGCGTGTTATCGTGCTAGGTCGCACTGCCTTGAATTTTCACTTCGGAGTTAGGTCATTTCACGTTAGGTCGTATGGGGTTTAGGTCGTAGGTCGTTTCTGGCCTTAAATCCCCTCTGCAGCGTTAGGTCGCTCAACCTTTCCTTGTTAGGTCGTCACCACTTAGGTCGCGACAAATGTTAGTACGTTAGGGCCTTAGGTCGTAGGCCTTAGCTCGCATTTGAGCTTAGGTCGTAGGTCGCTAGCTCGTAGCTCGTATTTGAGCTTAGGTCGTAGGTCGCATCACCCTTAAGTCGTTCGACCTGATGCCTCTCTTAGGTCGCGCATCCCTTTAGGTCGCTCGTGAGTTGGTGGCGTAGGTCGTAGGTCGTTTAACTCTTAGGTCGTTAGGCTTTGTGTGGAATTAGGTCGCCTGCTTTCCTTAGGTCGTAAGTCGCGTGTGCTTTAGGTCGCGCACTTTCTTAGGACGCGAACCCTTTTAGGTCGTTGACCACGCTAGGTCGCTTGGCCTCTTCACTGCTTAGGTCGTTAAACCCTTCCTCTTTTGGGTCGCTCTCCTTTATTTCTTAGGTCGTTGTGGCCTTAGGTCGTGATATTTATAGGTCGCGGCAAAGTTAGGTCGCTCGACCCATGTTGCCGTTAGGTCGCTCGATCCTTGTTGCCGATAGGCCGCGTGCTTTCTTAGGTCGCGTACCTTTAGGTCGCGTGTCCCCTCTACCTCGTTAGGTCGCAAAGAACTTTAGGTCGCTCGACCTCCTTACCCACCAGGTCGCGCACTTAGTTAGGTCGCTCAGCCATTGTGTTAGGTCGCGTGAACCCTTAGGTCGTTAGACCTCACTTTGCTTTAGGTTGTAGGCCTCTTGCCTTCACTTAGGTCGTACCGTTTTGTCGGGGCGCTGCCCCACACCCCGCCGGGGGCGCTGCCCCCTGGACCCCCGCGACCTGACCGGGCAGGTCAAACCCCGTAAGCGGTGGCGTTGCCCCCGCACCCCCACCTTGGGGGGTTGCCACCCCCCCTGGACCCCCCCTCCGTAGGGGATCTTATCTGAAAAACATTGAGCTGATTTCCTTGGATTTTATTCACATCTCCGTATGCGATTTTTGTGACTGATTGTTTCTACAATTGCTTCTGTGTTTTGTCACTTTAAAATATAAAGGTTTCAATACTAGTAGTAAATATCAAAACTCTTTTAACAAACAATTTCAACTCTATTTTTAATAACAAAGCTCTTTTCTTAAACCGTTTTCCAATCTATTAGTATATACAAGCCTTTACCTCACTCGGATGAGAAATCTAATTAAACGACTTAGTAAAACAAGTGGTATGAAACGCTTGCGTTCACTTCGTCGGTTAATTCTTGGACTTGTTCGATTGAACCTCTTGTGACAATTTTATTAGTGAAGATTTACAGTTTGTTCGTAAATATTTAAGTTAAGCAAGTGGTTATGGGACATGAAGCTAAACTTCTATATTTACTAGCTTAGTGTAATTGACACTTCTCGTTGATCTTGATGATCGCTTTATGAATTAGACTAGCAATTGCGCGATGTCTCTTTCATTGCAAGGTTAGACTAGACACCACTTGTGTGATTCCATTCACACATACCTTTCTGCTTTTTGGTTAGTCTTGACCTCAATCTGTGTGATTCCATTCACACATGCGGGGTAGCTCCCCTTGGTCTTCGGACCGTCATGTGATAGGCCTCTTTCCCTTTTTATGATTTCTGGATTTCTTGTGTTGATTTCTGGAATTTATCTCTTTGACTTGTCATGAGTACAAGTTTTGGGTATGATGCCCTCTTTGGATCTTTGAGAAGATTCTTGTGATATTGATTTATCTCTTATCGGTTGATCTCCTGTTGATCATTAATTGCATACTTATAGTAGTATGTCAGTATGGATATTTTATGTTTATGCCATATCTTTTATTTTATATCATGTCATATGATATTTATAGCTAGACTGATCCGTTTATTATTTTCTTATAAATAATACACGGGTCAGGCCGAGATGTTACAGGTGCTACTGCTTGACTCCTCCCCCAGTGATTCACTACTCAGACTTTTGGCTACTTGTTTAGATTAGCAGCTTTTGTTGTTTACACTTGAGATATAGACTCATAGTTGTATTCTTTTGTATAGCACGCGTTGCTATTCTTTTGTATTATCGTGGATCTTTTTAGACCACTACTCTGATGTACACTTTTATGTGATATATATTCATATCTCTTTCCGCCTTTGTGATATGGATATCTGTGATTGATTCGCATGTTATGCTTACTTCTATATTTGTTTCCGAAGATCATTTTATAGCCACCGTGTGATAAGAAATTACACGGATGGTCGCTCCTCAACAGCCTTATTCTCCGCGCTAGTTGACAGCACTACACCGTAGTGTTCTTGGCTAGCGTGGGTATAGAGGTGGGGCGTCACAGAGTTTGAGTGTAATAATAGCTATGAGAGCGTATTTGTTAGTGAATATGAAATTGTTTTATATTGTGATGATTGGTTTATTGAGTGGCATATGAACCTTCGTCAGCACGGTCTGGACAACTATGCCGAAGGGGTTTATAAATCTTAAATAGAACAATTCGACACAGTATTGTTTTAAAATGGGTAAATGAAATAATTTTACCTTGAGTATATTTTATATATAAAGAAATAACTTTTCAAAATTATTAAAGTGTATATAAGTTGATTGTTTAGTTGTTTGAATAATCTAAATTAAAGAATAATTGTATAAGTAGAAGAATTATAAGAATTGAATTATAATTAAAGTGATTTACAATTGTGAAGTAAACTTATATATATGAGAAGTGAAACTATATGGATATATTTGTGAATATGAGTTGAAATAAAAAAAGAAAATGAATTTAAAGTTAAATGGAATATAACTTAAGAAATTGAATTGAATGAGTGAATGGAATGTTAATCAATTGAATGTGAATTAAGTTGATATGGAATAATGAATATAAGTGTTAATTCATTAAAATCTTATGTTATTGGAAGTTGAAAAATTGAATGAATATGAGCAAAGGAATTTGGTTGTAATTAATATACATTGATTGTTATATGATTGCTAGTTGATTGTATATAATTCATTAAGTATTAATGAAATTGAAAGCTATATAATTGAATTCAAATTAAAGGTAAATAAATTTGAATGAAATTGAATTTGATTGTAAGTGAACCAACTTGAATATGAATTAATAATGCAAACTAATTGAAAATGAATGTTAGTAAACATCCACTGTTAAAGAATCAAATGTGATTAAATTGAAAACCTGATTCATTAAATATTAATGAGAATATGAATGAATATATGTATTGCTTATGGATGTTAGTTGGTTGATGGTTGAATATATATTGTTATTGGATGCATTTCTATGTTAGCATATATAGTTATTATGTTGCTATATGTTGTATATTGATACTATTGTCTACATGCATGTTCTCATGTTGTTTGTTGAGTGATTAGTAGGTGCGGATCGCGTTTGCTTCGCATTTGGAGCTCGCTTTCGCGCTATATTAGCCGTATATGCTTGCTAATAAAATATAAGGTACATATCTCGGATTACATACCGTACTTTTACATTTTTTCCCTTCGGGATGCCTCATTACTTGATGAGATGTATATTTGTGATATATATACTGTCATTTTTTTTCGGATCGAGCCGCGCAAAGGAGACTATGGCGAATTTTTCCGAAAATTTAAGGCGTTAGAAAAAAATTTGAGAAAATTGGAAAATTTTGAAAACTTTAACTTTGATTAGGAATTGAAAGTTAAACAATAGTAGTTGTTTTTGAAAGGATAACTAAGTATGATTTGAAAACTTGGTAAGTTATTATAAAAAATTTAACTATAGATTTTGGGAAAGTTAATAAATTCTGTAACTTTTCTTACTTGTTAATTTCGAGGACGAAATTCTTTTAAGGGGGGAAGATTGTAACGACCCAGAATTTTAATTTATTAAAATTTGAATATTTAATTAATTTTAAATAATAATAAGTGAATTTATAAGTCGAATAAATTTTATTTCGAATAATTGGATTTAATTGGATAATTAAATCGATAATTTAATATGTTAAATTATGGAAATAATTGAAAATTGAGTTAAATATGATTGAAAATGATTTTTAAAATTTTATTTTATCATGTTGGAGTTAGAATGATATTTTAGAACTTTTAAAATCGAATTAAAAGTTAATTTGTGAAAATTGAATATTTTAATATTTAAATCGACTAGTGAAAATAGTCAATTTTTGAACAGTCTCAGAATTGAACGAAACTAGTTCCATTGGATCCGTAATAGTTAGTTATTACCGGATTTTAATTTTCGTGTCAATCGGAGTTATCGTTTGATCGTGGCAGCTCGAAACGCATCGAATTATTTTTAATTTTAATTTGGCGAGTTAAAATAGCCATTTTTCAAAATGTCTCGGATTTCGACAAAACCAGTTTCATCGGATCCGTAATGTGATATTATTGTAAGGTTTCAAATTTCGTGTCAATCGGATTTACCGTTTGTCCGGTACAAATTAAACGCCTAGAAAATTGCTTAAATCGGTTTAATTTAAATTGAACGTTTATTGCCATAACTCGCACAGATGATCGAATTAGCTTCCGAAACCTGTTCCATTGTGTTCGGAACGCGGGATAAACCCTAGAAACGCGGGTTACGGCGCGTGAATCGGAGTTCGGAATTCCCGGATGAATAGTGTTCGTTTTTCTCTATAAATAGACCATAACCCTTCATAAATTAAAAAAATAAAAATAAACCCTAAACCTAAAACCCTAGCCGCCACCCCAGAATTCAAAGGCCGAAAATTATTTGCTTTCTCCTCTCAATCTCTCCCAATCCACAAACAATTAGAAGAAATCATCGACACGAAAGTTCTAGAGCTTCACGAGTACTTTAGATCCATACGGATATGATGGGGTTTAGTGTCGCGTGGAGGGAGCTAGGGGGGCCGATTGTGGCCAGTTGCGCACGCAACTCGAGGAGGTAGGGATGACCGAGCACCATAATATTCCAGGCGAGCATGGTGTTGGCGAAGCCCTTCGTGATGGAATCTCCTGATCGACCTATATATGCGTGTAGGAGGAGCGATTCGAAACCCTAATCTATGAGATGGGTTCGGCCTTGATAGCCTGTGCGTGCGTGAAGAGGAAGAAGGGTGGGGGACGGTTCAGATGCAAAGGATAGGGGATCAATGGCTGATGTAGCATAGGTTAAAAGTTTTAAATAAATGTTGTAAATTAATTATAGAAAATTCATGTAACTTCAAATATTCATATCTTTTTCATACGAGGTCAAAAACGCGCGAAACCAGTTGCGTTGGAATTGTATGGACCAGCACTACGCGATGGAGTTGGATTGGAGTCGTTTGGAGTTAGTGAGAATTTTGGGTAAAATTAAACGTCCGTTTAGTTTTATTCGAAATAAATCGCTAAAACGAAAATAAATCAAGATGAGAACTTCTCACTCAATCGAATCGGTTTCGATTTTATTTTAAATAGCTAGATTTAAAATATTTGAATGCATGTTTGAATGATGATTGATATCTATTGATTGTTAAAATAGACATTATACGCCGTTAGTAAGCGGATGTTATTTATTAAAAACATATACCGCGAATATTTCATAAACAGTGAAATTGGTATTATATATAATATCAATATATATATATTGGCATATGTATATATTGCAGTTGTTGATTCCCCGCATTTTTTAGCGGATGAGACCCTATTGCGCCGTTATTAAGCGGATAATATTTAATAAAAACATATACCGCGATAATTTCGTACTGGAGCGAAATTGGTATTGTGCTAATGTTTGTGGATGCAGGAAAACAGGTTGGAGGGATCCAACTGGATTCCTCAACAGTATTTATTTGATTTCAGATATTTTGATATTTGATGGACTATCATATACGATATATGATGTCGTTGTTGTCGTGATTGGCTATTTGGTATGTAGCATCATTGGACCAAATTTGGAATTTTAAAATGATTTTTAAAGTGATTTTTGAAAGAAAACGTTTATAAAATATGTTTGGAATTGATCCATTATAAATAAATAAACGTTATAATTTTTAATGTTATAAAAATTATGGTTTTTGAGAAATACGATTAAAGATTTATTTTTGAAAATATGGGGTTAATGGTTTTATAAAATAGTTTAATCGGGATTTTTGAAATTATTGTAAAGAGTTGAAAATATAGGATTTATGAAATTTAACTATTTTATAAATCAAAATGGTGAAATTATAAAGGAGATTAAAGACGTTTTGGAATAATAATATAAATTGATTTATATAAGAGATTTATAAATGGATATTTATAAATTAAAACGTTGGAATTATAAAACGAGTTTTTATAAGTGTTAGAATGAATTGTGAATGAATTTCATAAATGAATGAAATTTATAGAATTATAAACGGTGAAGTTATAAAGGAATTTTATAAGCAGTAGGTTTATAAAATTTATAAAGTTATTGAAAGAATATATTTAGATAAATAATTGAATCTTATAAGTTATAAGATTTATAATTATGAAGTTTAAAGGAACGATTGTGCAAACAAATAAATTATAGGTGTTTAACTTATAATATGAATTTTGGTTTACAATTGAGTTATAAATTGAATAGGTTAATAAAGGAATTCATAAACGTTGTTTTATAAATTCGCAAACAACTTATTCTGATAAGTAAATTGTTGAAACCTATTAATGGAGTTATATTCACATTTTTAGACTGTGAATAATCCTTTGAAATAAAATGAATAAAAGGATGAAATTGTTAACGAAGTTTATTCACGTTTTTGAATAGTGAATAATATGTTAAAGAAATTGTTTTGAATGTGATGTTTTTAAATAGAATTAAAACAAGTTAACGATGTTTTAATTGGGTCGAGATTCGAAACCATAGATTTCAACATTGATTGTTGAAATAGACGTTTTCGAGAAATAAAAGGAAATGGTGGACTATAACACTGTTGTTATAGTAAATGATTTCCGAAATGAAATGTTTTGTATAGTATTGGGATTTATATATCTATTTTAATTTCGAATCCCTATACTAGTGATTTTGGGTTGTCGTAACGATGTTTTACGCAACATTCGTTTTGGCCCAAAGAAATATGTTTAAGAGAATGATTTCCTTAAAGAATGAAATATATACTTAATTTCGATTTAATTATATTGAATATTTTCCAAGTGTTGAAAATAAATAAAATTTGTGAATTACTTTTGAATAAATAAGTATGGAAATGTTTTTCCAATATAAAGTGAATATTTTGAGAATTTACCTTTTTGAAGATAAATTAAAATGATAAATTGAAATCGTATATGCATGGATATTTGGAATATAAATTCACTAAGGAATTTATAAAAGAAAGTGGAATTTGTCTAAAAATAAATATTGATTTATTTTTGAAGTGTGAAATTATATATCTAGTAAAGATATTTTTGGAAAATAAATAATTTGGAAAATTATTTGGAAACCGGTGATGTGTGCATATCCATTGATAGTTCAATAACCGACTATCAATATCTCCCTTTGAATGGGTAATTTATGTGATTTGTTTGAATTTGAATGCCACACTTATTTTTGAATAAGCGCTCACTATTCGGGTTAACCGGAAAAGGACCATGGGGTCGTATAACCCATTCCGAATATGTGATACATCGTTATGAATTGCATTTGATGACCGGTGTTGAAGACCGAGTATTTGCGAAAGCGATAGGATGACCTATCGATTGTCTCTGCACTGTGTAGCTCCTGGTATAGAGATTTCCTAAGTGATGGGAAATTCGATCGGGATTGTGAATACCCGGATTGCAAGGGCTTCGTGAGAAGTGCCTTCGGTTTTGTTCGAGCCCGGAACAGACTTGTATGGATTGTATGTCTGATATTACAAATTGAGATATAAAGCAGATTTCTTTCAAATATATTTCTCTTGGTGGCAGAGAATTTATTCTTTTAGCTTAACACCCTTCTCTGAGACGTACGAGCTTAGAGGTTATGTAGTTGAATGTTATCAGCGATATATTCCCAATTTGGTAATGTGACATGCTGAGTGTTGATGTGAAATGATCATTGTGTTGATTATTTGTGATAGGATCGTTTATTTGATCGTCTATCCTAGTGATCATTTCTATGATCATTTGTTGACCCAAAGCATGACTTTTGTATAAAGTATGTTTTTGTGGACGTGACTTCGTCGAGCCTCACACCCCGTGAATGGTCAAAACAGGAAAGATGCGGCAAGGTTATGAGGGGTAGCGCCCTTTAGGATATGTGCATTTCCTTCTGGAAAAGGGTGGTATCATGGTATGGAGCCCAGATACTTACTCATGTTGAAAACACTTTATGATTGTGTGAATTGATTGCGAGCGCTCGGTGAAAGGTCCCAAAGGACTGGGGGATGGCATATTCGGTCAGTTGTTACTCAGTTAGGGGTAACCCGGCCTTGTGTTGGTAGAGATCCGGTTTGGTTCTCGGGGATGTCCATCCAGAGGCATTCTCATGTGGCAATGGGAAGTTCCTTGGCCTGATCATTCGTTGGAAATCGAAAGAAATAATACGAAACTTGTACGATTTTAGTTGTATAACCTGCTATGGAATGTGGCGGTAACCTGCTATTGAACATAGTTAGCTATAGTAGGCATAGTTCGGAATGTCTATGCTGGCTAAGATTTATATTCTACTTTCGAAATAAATTTGTCCTACACTATGCACTAGTAATAATATCAAATGTCTTTTAAATGCATATCAAGCATCTTTGACTATCATAAGGAGAAATCTCCTCCGATTCTGCGTTTGCATTGTGTGTGTGTGCGGGAGGCCTTATGGTAGTCTCATTTTTAAAAGCATTGCGAATTGACTTTAAAAATATTCATCTATTTTGATTTTAAAGATAAATAAACTGTTTTGAGTTCTCACACCAGTCACATGACTGACTCGGAGTTTATTGTTTTCCTTCCTAAACTCTGGGTGCCCACCAATTTCTACACGGGCAGTCAAGAGTTAAGGTTAATTAGGATATTCTGGAGTTGCTGGAGGCAAGCTGGATGGCATGGCGTATTACTAGTATATAGTATTTCTTTTTCCGCTGCACTGTTTGATGTTGTATGATGTTGTACACTCTGATGATATGATGTAATGAAATGAAATGTGATGTAATGCAATAACTGATATAGTTCTTTGTTTAAAGATTATTCATTTATTATTATATGTTGTTCCGCTGCGAATTGTGAGATTCTGATGTTGTTCAGTTGTTTTCCGTTCCGTTCTATTTTCTCTTCCCTTTCTATTTTCTTTTCTCTTTTCTCCCTATTTTCTATCCATTTTCCTCTCTTCTTCTCTCTTTTTTCTTTTTCTAAAACCATAACATTTCGGGTTTCCGGCCTTCGATTTCTCGGCAGTCGATAAAGTGAGTATCGATGTTGAATTTTCGAAAGTCGAAAATTTTGGGACGTTACAAACCTTCTGCTCTGATACCAAATGTAACGACCCAGAATTTTCGACTCCGAAAACTCCAGATTGTCAGGGTAAAGAAGAAAGAGATAGAAGAATAAACAGAAAACAAGTCACAGAATCTCACATTCGCAGTGGATCAAAATATAATATCAAATAATAATAGTTATACAAAAGAAAATTGTATCTGTCAATTTACATTTATTTACATCAGAGTTACAACATATACACAAAACACTAGACAGATAAAATCTACAATATCACAGCGGAATACACTCCAAACGTTCCTACCATCAAGCTCGCCTCCTGAGCTCCAGAACGTCCTTACCTGGAAATCTGTGATACTCGGTCTGACCCGAGCATAACATCAAAGTAACACCCGGATCAGGTTGGAAACCAGCGTGAGTAAACCCAAATAACATGAAATACTAAGCTATAACATATGTGAATACCAGGATAACTCGTACCTTTACGAGTTTTTATATTCAATCATTTATCACATAATAATTTTCAGATTAAAAGTCTAGGTTACTTAACTTATTCCATTCCAGTCCAGCCCGCTTAATTTCACATATCCAATTTATTAGAATTTTAGATTACAAATCAAAGTGGTTTGGGTATTACTGATACCCGAACCCGATCTCTTTGAATTCAGCATCATTCTAATCCAAATTGTTTAGTTTTAAACAATACAATAAATATTCATAATATCATTCCACATAACAATTTATCATCGATAAACAACTCACAATATTACTGTTTAACCCATTATATCATAGCATATCTAAATTCGTCTATCAGAGACATCAACAAACCATGCAGTCCAATATTATTCAATCATCCATAAGCAAGATTTATTAGATATATAATTCCAAATTAATTTAATTAATCTCCAATTAAATTAATTACCAACTTTAATCACTTGGATTATCTTGCTCCTGCTTACTTAACATAAATTAATTACAACCCAATTAATGATCCATCTTGATTAATCCTCCTTGATTAATTATTTTATAATTACATTTAGTAATTATCTTTTAATTAATCACATAGATTAATTGGCCTTAACCATTCTCATTAATTAATCATTAATTAATGACGTTCATTAATGATCCTCTAACCACTTCCAGTAATTAATTATTCTTGTAATTATTTACATTTAACAAGTGATCATTAAATTAATCACATTCATTAATTAAGTTTAATTAATCTCATTTCTGTAATTAATTATTCCTTAATCATAATTTATAAACCTTTATTATTAATTAATAAAACCTAATTTGAAATTAATTAATTATCAATTTAGTTAATTAATCCTTAATTACCAATTGATAAATTTCTAATCACTTAATTAATTAATGCTTAATAACAACTTAATTACTTAATTAATTAATCTTTAATTAATTAATTAATTATCACTAATTATCTAATTAATTAATCACTCTTTTAATCACTTCATTAATTATCAAAACCTTAATTAATTTTAAGATAAATCATATCCTTCATTAATTACCTAACCACATATTAAAAAAACGCTTATCTTTTTAATTAACACTTAATCATATTTACGCATTAAGTTTTAAAATAACCTAAAAATTTACTTAACTAATTTAGGTTAAACAAATCATATACCTCTAAAGAAAACATTTATTATTCGTAAAAGAATTTATTTAAGAAAGTTTTTTTAACTAAATTCACTTAAATTTCAAACCTTTGCTTTTTTTAAATTTGGTTAAACTGCTTCGGGCTAAACCTGATGCCCACTCGAGACTTGCCTGAGATTCCTTTCTCTTTTTTCTTTTTCTTTTTTTAGACTTGATAAAATCTAAAAACTGATATATTCGTAAACGCACATGCGCATTCAAATCAATACCCGAGCCAAACCCACCTCTACCCGAGTCAAAACTCGAGATAAAGACCCATCATACCTAAACCCAACTCAAGTGCACAAGAAAAAATGGTGCACATACACCGACGATTCCCGCTGCCTTGACCATCACCGATACCTCCCCCACGTCGACAATCGTCCCTATAATCGATTCCGACCATCGATTCATCATCACAAGGCCCAAATTGAATTCGGGCTTCTCTGGCCAAAACTGGAACAAAACCTTGCCTGAAAACCTCCTCGAACCACCGATGTCGTCCACCGGTCCTTCCCAAACTCGGTTTACACCCTCACTGGCCTTGCCGCTACCATCTCCCATGCTCTGGTGAAGCTCGATCACCCAGAGACGCCATGGCAAAGAAAATTCCAACCTCGACCATTTTGGGTTCTAAAACCTTAGTTCGCCCAGTCATCATCGCCACGATGAGCCGTCGTCACTCTCACCATTTCTGCCAAGATCTCCGATCATCCCCCTTGCTTCAACAAAAACCCCAACCACCATAAACTCGACAATCACCAGAAAAAGTCAAAAATCCATTCTCTAATCATCTTCGAGCCGCTCATCCAAAACTCAACTAAAAACCATGATTTTGATTTTAAAAATCCTAGTTCCTATAGTAGATTCAAACTATATACTTGAATCATCTAATTGTTGAAAACAAAATTTGTCAAATTTTGAGTTTTTTTTACTGTATATATAACATCCCAAAAATAATTGACATCAATTCATATTCAAAAAAAATTTAAAATTCAAATCTTGTTATTTCTAACAAATCATGTTTTAACATCAAGTCCTAAAACAGATCGAAGAAAGATCAATTGATTTTTTTTAGAGTCTGAGAATAATGAACAGAGCATGATATTAATTCCAGACATGCACACCACATTCATGCATATACATCCTTGTTTTAAACAATCTTGCAAACATTTCTTAGGTTTTACCTTAAGTGATTTATGCATGCATCAATTTCTAATAGATTTAAAACTTTAAAACAAAATTTGTTTGCTCACCATTTCTTTGAAGACAGAACCACTACAACAAAACAGGCATTTTACAACGGGCAATGCCCGTTGTAATATGCATTTCGCAACGGGCATGCGCCCGTTTTATTAGGCCTAGTTGTAATAGGTCGACCATATTTTACAACGGGCAACGCCCGTTGTAATACACCTTTTTACAACGGGCAATGCCCGTTGTAATACATGTGGAATATGATTTTGTTTGATGATAATAAACATATATATTTCGTTTAAATGTATTTGTTAATGTACTATTTTATTTTTCATAGATTAAATAAATATTTGTTGAATAAAATAAATTACACAGAATTTGAATAGAATTTGAATTCAAACAAAAATTTTATTCAAACAAATATTTATTACAATCTTGAATAGTACAATTTCATGCTCTCACTGTACATATACAGTTTTGAATACATCACGATTTAATATGTACAAATAACCTCACTACATATTCACTCACACTCGTATTTTGTCTTCAACTGCATTCCAGTTTGAATCCAACATCTGAGCAAATCTGCAAAAATATTCACTAACGCAGTAAAATTGAAAAAGAAATATTTTTGCAATATAAAATGAAATATGATTTTTGAAAACATGATTTGCGTCAGTTGTTTGGGTTGTTCGTCATCATTCACACTTGAATTTATCACAAAGTCGTGCCCATAGATATATACACTTGATAACGCATCAGGTCAGAGACAACACTCAAGTGCACAAATGAAACAACAAACTACTGAATCAAGTGACCAACCAGAAGTTCAAAGCAACTACGACAAAGACCAAGTTAAAAGTTGAAGTGAATCATGTCAAAGGCAATACACGAGAGCATACAAGTGCAGACAACAGGGCTCAAACCAGTGTCAACAAAACAGCAATTAAGCACATGTAATGTAGACCAGTCAAGTAAATGTAGAGAACAAGCTACATGATGAACAAGTGCAGACCAAATGCTCAAGCCACCAAGAACCAGAACAATGACCAATGAACAAAGAAGCATGAAACCACAAGTCGACCAGGCAGAGGAATGTCACAAGCATAAAAGCATGTATACACCAAATGTCGAGAGACAGTCTCATAAGACCAAGAGTACGGCAAGACCAAACTGCATAAGTGACCACAATCAAAACAGCAACATGCTTGAAGACTACACCAATGACCAAGCTACAAGTATGGCAGTGAAACAATTCAAGTGATCAAGCATACAACAGAGTAGTGTACAACAAAGTGAAACTAGAGTGCAACACGCAAACACTACAATGCGACTAAACTAACACATACAACAATGTGCACAGGCCAGAAACAATACAATGCAATCAACACAGCAGCTCAAAGACAAGGGTACATGCAAATGCATGAAAGCTACAAGAACACAAGGCATAGGACTGCAACAACCAAATAGATGGAAGCATATACCAGTGATACAAATGCAACACAGTGGCAACGTCAAGAAGACTACAAGATGAACAACGACCATGCTACAGGAATGCATGTGTACAGCAGTGATATCAAGAGATAAAATGTGAAATACATGAGTCATTGCAATAATACATGGAGTTCACTGAGAAATGCAATGCAGATGCCAACATTGATGAATATATATAGTAGCAGAGAAGCAAGTTGCAAAATTCAAGAAATAGGAAAGTTTTAAAGCCATGGTCATCCCAGAGAATTACCAACATCAAAGCAGTTTAAAACCAAGAATTATCGGGTATAAGATTATGAAACAGCCAAGGAAAAATCTCAATCATCAATATAATATCGAGCGTGAAAGAAGCAAGTTACAGAATGCACGAAACAGGAAAAAGAAAAAAATTCGTATCTTTATTTTTGAAATGGTCAGAGATTTAAAAATAGGAAAGTTTGAAATGCCGTGAGAATCAAGGAGATTCGAGAAACCATGATTATCAAGTTATAAAATATCATGAAAATTTCAAGAATAGGAAAGTACGAAAGCATATAAATTCAAGCCCAAAAATCATCAACGGCATAAGCTTCAACGAAAAATCATTCAATCAATTCAACCCTAAAATCATCATCGGCCTACAACATCCATCGAATTCAAACTATCGGAAATTCGAAAGTACGAACATACCAGAGATGGTCTGAGTTCGAGTAACCAAGCCGACATCATTGAATAGAAGAAGCCAAAGCCAAAGTCGAGCCAAGCCGACTGTAATTAGCAAAGCAGAGCGTCTGAGACTGTCTCAAGGAGATAGAGATTCAAAATTTCTCAAGCCCTAATTAGTTGCAAGAATTGTCGTCGCCATTTTTATTCTCAAGAAAGAATTGAAGGAGATCGGGTGAAATAAGAAAAAGGGGCGGCCGCGTGTTTAATTAGGGGATAGGTTTAAATTAGGGTTTGTTTTTTCAATTAGGGTTTAATTTTAAGGCTTAGTGTTTAAAATAGGTTTTTAGTTAAATCGAGTTTTATTTGAGAGAGAAAATTTAGGGCGTTCGCCTTCTTCGTGGTGAAGACGTCGAAGTCCTCTTCGAGCTGCAAACGACGGAGGTGATTTTGGGTCAGGAAACGACGGAGCTGCAAACGTCGAAGTGGATCTGGATGATGTCGGCGGGAGGAAGTGTTTTAATTTGGATCTGGATGCAGATTTGAGAAATTGGGGGTTTTGATGTGAGACTAACACGTGAAGTTAATATAAAACGAGGGAAATGGTTAAAATTTGATGATGGAGCCAAAAATTTAGATTGGAGGGAATAATTTGGAAATGTAGCTAAAATTTCATTGTTCGGAATTAAGAAAAAACTTGTATATATCTAACCCCTAATGCATTTGAAACTAAAAATTTTACAGTAAAATTTATATTTCTCAAATTCTGAATTATTTTAATATTTTGAAATTTTAAATATTTTATAAAATTGTAATCTCTTTATTTTATAATTTTATGAAAATTTCAAATTTTTGTTTATAAATTTTACAAATGTTTTTAAGTTTATTTTACAAAATTTCCAAATTTTAAATTATTTGAAATATTAAATATTCTGAGATTTTGGAAACTTTCTAAAATTTTAAGTTATCTTAAAATTTTACTTTTTAATTCTTGAATTTTATGAAACTTTCAAATGTGTTTATGAATTTAGTTTAGAATTTTACTAATTTAATTATCTAATATTGAATATTAAATACTGAATATTAAATGTAATTACTAAATAATTGAATATTAATTATAATAATTAAATATTAAGTGTAATTAATAAATATTAATAATAGTTTACTAATTATTAACAATTAATTATAATAAATTATTAAATATAAAAAATAATGATTGTTAAAAATATTACTTCTTTATTATTAAATATTACTTACTAATTATTGATTGTTAAATATTAAATATTACTCTTAATTATGTTGTAAAAAGAGTGTTGTATAGGGCATATATTACAACGGTCCTGAATGGACCGTTGTAATAGCGATCTATTACAACGGGCAGCAAATGCCCGTTGTAAAAAGGGGCATCTATTACAACGGTCCTGAATCGACCGTTGTAATAGCCTTCTATTACAACGGGCAGCAAATGCCCGTTGTAAAAAGGGGCATCTATTACAACGGTCCTGAAACGACCGTTGTAATAGCCTTCTATTACAACGGGCAGCAAATGCCCGTTGTAAAAAGGGGCATCTATTACAACGGTCCTGAATCGACCGTTGTAATAGCCTTCTATTACAACGGGCAGCAAATGCCCGTTGTAAAAAGGACGTTGTAATAGGGCATTTTTGTTGTAGTGAACCTTATTTTGAAATATGAAAATGTTCTAAAAATTGGAAAATGATCTTGTCACATGATTTGAATCCTAGCTTGATCTGATGTTGTTGAATCCTTTTTGAATTTGCTTAGCTTTAGTTTGTAGATTTGAAAAGGCTTGATGTAGACTGTATTTTACTTCCTCTCTGGTTTGGGTTGTATATTTTTGTCACATGTTGGTTTTTATATGTTGTGTTACATGCTTTGAGTTTTGATTTAGAAAATGAACTGATAAAAGAAATGAAAGAGAGGGATGGAGAGGATTATATAACCTATTCAATCTTTTATTATTAT
Organism: Allium cepa; assembly: GCA_030765085.1. Taxonomy (NCBI): domain Eukaryota; kingdom Viridiplantae; phylum Streptophyta; class Magnoliopsida; order Asparagales; family Amaryllidaceae; genus Allium; species Allium cepa. Next base: position 675,081,307 of record CM060928.1, on the reverse strand, counting down.
TTTTTAAAAATAAAGAGAAATTAAGGACACTTGTCAAAATCAATTTACGCTTGTCATTTGGCTTTTTAAACATCTTACACTTGTTACTAATATGGTTTAATCTATTAACACTTGTAATTATGCAATTTTAAATTATTTTTAAGTATTAATATAAAGCTTTTGTATTTACTTTCTATTTAATAAATACATTCTTAATTTATATAAATAAAATTCTTTAAAGAAAATAAAATAAAAGCTAATTAAATTCTAAATAAAATCACATGTAATATATTTTAAATTTCAAAATAAATTTAAGATATATATCTTTTAAATTTCAAATTTAAATCCAAATTCAAATTCAAATTTAATTAAAATCCAATTAAAAATAAAATCAAACAAATATATATATATATATATATATAAACAAACCCATATTCAATTTGTAATTAATAATTCTGTTTAAAATTTATTTATCTATTTATAGCTATATTTTAAAAAAAAACATCACATTATTTATATTTTTTTGAAAACAACAATTTTACCAATTTTAAATAATTAATAAAGGAAATTATTACATTTTATTTGTTCAATCTATAAATCAGTAATTTCAATAGTTAATTCAGATAATTGTCCAATTATCTAATTCTCGAAAATCCGAGTTATCACGCCATCGCTCCCTCTCTGGTTGACGAAATCATGCACTGTCAATTCCTATGCGTCGCACGTGTTCTCTTCCCCGATCACACCCACTTGGAGCTTGACTCACTTAATCAAATTGCGACCTGTAGCTGCTCCATCATTGTTCCAAAATTTCGCACCTTCCTTTAGAGCAACGCACCACTCTAAATTTTCATCACCGGCTCGTCTCTACAAGAGAAGCTAAACTCCGCCATCATCTTAGACAATCTCTACTTCTTGCTCCTCCATCACCAACCCCTAGTTTCATCCTCATGAAAGTTGACACGTCCATCTCGACCACACACACTTTCACCTATACATATTTGATGCCCTCGTCACCATGATCCCAATGGATTCAACACCAAGCTCCATTGTCACTCGTAGCTTCTAAATTAATTCAAGGAAGAAGGTGGCTATATATTTTCTTTTTCCTACAGAAGTAGATGAGGAAAAAAATAAAGGAGAGTGAGAGAAGTGAACATGTATGGTGGTGTTTATATGATAAAATATATATTATATTTAAATTTCTCTTTTAAATCATAATACATGTCGAGCTTGCACGATCACACAGGACATCGGATCGCTACGAAACCCGTAGGTGTACCTTACCTCATTATTCTTGTCTCAACGACATTAGTTTTGTCAAAAATCTAAGGTAATGCCCCAAGATGATAGTTTCACGCATTTCGAGACTATTTATCGATAAAACGATTTTCGATCATATTATCGAAATTTATTAGAATATTTTTTAAACAAATTTCAAAAACGAATTTCTTATCATTGGTTATTATTTAAAAAAGGGGTTAATAAGGTTATAAAATAAATTTAATCACATTAAATCCAATATTCAAACATTTAAATAATTTAGATATTTTAATAGTCCGAAATTCTAGGTCATTACAATGTTATATAATTCACTAGACATGAGAATACTGTGGAATTTAAAGTGGATACTCCACTTTGGTTATAGTTAAATTGTAATATGACTTCTGCCGAATGACTATAGTTGGGTCTGAGTTGAAGCATTGAAAGTGAAACATTATTTAATAGAGAATTCGTCTCCTTTGTTATAGCATCATATTCAACTATGGGCGATGTGAAATTTTAACCAAAACCAAATTCCATGAGTCCTAATGTGATATAGGTTTAACGAATAGAATTGCTATAAATAATCTTACTACCGGGTCCGCTTGTAGTAAGTAAAGTGGATTTTATCAAGAGATGTATAAGAGAAAAATTCAGCCAAAATATCACACTACTAGCTAAGGTGACATGTGAACTTTAATACTTGACTTGTTCAATATTGATCGTTGACCGTATTTACCTTTTTGAGTCAGATAACTGAAATGATAAATATTTCGAATGAACCGGACAATTTAATTAATTTTTAATCCTTCAAATTAAATTAAATTAATTAATATATATAATATTAATTATTGAACTCTATTTAATTATTTTGAATATCATTAATATTTAATAAAGTGTGTGTATATAAGTTATAAACGTGCATATATATATATACACACACACACACACACACACGACATCGGCAGAAAGTTTATTCGATTTAAACAGAGTAAATAATAAGAGGGTTTTAAAAAAATTAAATGAATCGATATTTATGAAATATAAATTATTAATTTCTTTTATTTTTTAGTAGCATTAGTATTTAATAAATGCATATATAAAAGTTATAAACGTACGTAGCGATATACGATATCAACATGATCGTTAAATTAGATTTAAATGGGATTAATGCTAATGTGATTTCAGAAATTTAAGGGCCCTTATATCACCATCAATGGCTAGCCATACATGTAAAGGACGAAGAGGATTTATTGGTATTCATTAAAGAATTAAAAGGGGAATATTTTAAGGAAGTAATAGAAAAGGTTTCTACTGTTCCTTTGAAACATATCTCCCATCATTTCTTTCATTCTATTCATTTTTCTTTCTTCATTTTTTATATTTTCCTCTACTACCATCCATAGTCGAATTTTCATGGTACCATAAAGTTCCAAATCTCCAAAAATAAAAATCAAACAAAACAAAATAAAAAAGTGGTTATCATTGCTACAAGATCTGGAGATTGATTCATTGAATTCAGAAATGCTTTCCTCATTCAAGGTTTTTTCTCTTTTCTAAATCTCAAGGTAACCCTCTATGTTATTTGTGTACAAATTCATCATGTTTACATGCTTGAATCCTCCATCTTTTGTTTCTCTTTTACCTGTATGAATTTGCAATATGATTTATATTTCTATTTTCTTCCTTTGAATTAGTTGTATGCTTATCTTGTTAATATGTTTTTGACTTCTCCTTGTCCTTCTCTTCTACAATTCATATGCTATGATATGTTATGTTAATAATTATAGATCCATCGCTGCCTTTTGTTTATTTTATCATATTGCGCATTTAATTTAGATTTAAATCCCGTTATCTTGAATTTATCTATGCTTAATTCGTCTAATTCCTTTTGTTTCAGAAACTACTGTTTGAACAAATTTTTAATGGAAATATTTTTATTAATTGATTTAAAATTAAATGTTATAGAGTTGAGAATTTAAAACATGTAGTGCAAGTTGGTTTAAAATAGTTACGGCTATTGTCTACATGAGAATAAGAATTAAGTCAATTTATAATTTATAAGCGGAGTTTTTCAAAAATAAACTTATGACTTTTGATTTCTTTTTTAAGTTAACAATTGGATCTAAGCTAGATTAGTTTCATTTTTTGAATGTCTCTTAAATTGCAAATTAATTTGATACATTTTTTACTTGTTGTATTGATTTTAAAACATTTATTTAGTTATTGTGTGTATATGTGTGTACGCATGCGCGCATGCATGTATGTGCGTGTATATATGTGTGTGTTCTTAATTCAAAGTTTACAAAATGGACTTTTATATGAAATATTGTAATTTTAATGTTAAACTATCTCTTAGTTAAAACTAATATTATGCTGTTTACTTCAGCTCTAAAACATGTTAGACAATCAATGTCTATCTTAGTGTAAACATGTATACAAACATATGTGTATGCGGTGTGTACAAAGTAAATTTTAATTTTTTAATTTTTTTACTTTGGATGACTAAGGCATATATATTAGAAAATTTATCCATTGAAGTGTAAATCCCAACATCTAAATAAAATTTTCCATTGCAGTATAAATTCCAACACCTTAATATGTTCATATTAACTATGTACACTTCCTTTATGTTGCACTTGCACTTTAAACATGTTTGATGCAATTATTATAACATACATACAAATTAAATCAAATCAAATTAATTTTAACCAATGACGTAAAATGAAGATTTTAAATGAAATTTTAGATTAAATCAAAAATCCAATTTAGTCTTCATAGACTGAATTAAGATCAAAATAGTTTTTTTTTGAAATTCACTCATTTAACCCGCTTAAAACTGACCGTTTGTTTAAAATACATGGACCTTTTGTTAATTAGAAAATGGATAATTTTTTTTGACTAGGTTGAGATATACTAAGGAGCATTAATATATTTCCTAGTTGATCTCACAACTACAATAAAAACCCAAGGGATCTAAGTTATTTTCAAACATGATCATTTAAAAACAAAGCTATTATCTCCTCCAATAAAATTCCTCAAGCTTTAGATTTTCAAACTGAAGTTCAAGTCTGAAAGTCTATATGGATCGTATACTTTGTATATGACAAGTAATTATTATATATGCGATAAATTAAGATAATGAAATAATAGCAAAATAAAGAAGATCACATTAGAAATTTTATAATAGTTCAGACCTTCCATCCTACTACCAGTCCCGAAGCTCCTCTTCGGAATTTCACTAATCAATAACCCTCGCTTCCCCTGGAGGAATAAGCTCGCTATAATAGAAATCTTTCGTCAAGAATGTGCTCTAATTGACACTGATATTGACAATACATATAAGTCTTCTTATAATCTCCATTGGATATGCATAGATATGAATATGTGTGTATTTTGGAATTATGGAAGAAAACTGAACCAAAGTTAATGATCTTTGGTTGAAATAGTAATAGCAAATATGAGTAACTTGAATTTGAGTGCAAAGTAGATATATAGAATAGAAATCAGAAATTCGTTGCTTTATTGTTAAATCACTGATGTATTTATAATTGTGAGAAGATCGATTTGAAGTGTTGCTACCATTTCTTTTCATTTCCAGAGTTGCTTCTGTTTGGGGTAGAACTGATTTGAAGAAGAGATGAAGAAGCAACATTTCAGATTTAACAGTTGTGTATTTTAAAAAATTCCTGAAGCAAATCCAGGCGTCTGGATTGTGATGACCCGACGTTCGGTCATGTATTATCTGGAAAAATTCCAGAGGCTGGGACCAGACGTCTGGGGGCATAATACCAGACGTTTGGAATATGTAAATTTGTTCTTCTGTGTAAATGCGTGTGTGTTTTATCATATACAAAATCCAAGGAGACTTTACATATTATTTCTAAGATTTGTATACAATATTTATCTCTCTACTGCTGTGATTCATGCTCCATGCTTCGATTTTTATTCTTGAGTATCTGCAAAAATAAGATATGAGATATATGTACAATTATATTTATATAGTTTGTCGTCATCAAAACTTATAGATATGAGTTTCCAACATTCTCCTCCTTTTTGATATGACAAACTATGTAGCATAAAACATATTTTACTCCCCCTGTATATATGTATATATGTTATCCTCCCCTTGTATGTATGCATATTTCTCCCCCTTTTGGCATTATAAAAAAATCAAAAAATAGAAAATGTTATCAAAAACATAAAACTTGTAGTATATGATAACTGAAACATTAGTACATAGAAGGAGAAGTGAATAAAGAAAAAATATAGTGGAAGAAAATTGGAAACTGCTGATAATGGTGAGACGAGTCAGAAAAACTTCCATATGTATCATTATAATAATCCAAAAAAGCGAAAGGATCAGAATTGTATTCGGTCCAATGACGCTGATCATTATATTCTTCGTCCTCTTGTATAGACAGCCCTTGAAAAGCCAAGTATCACTGCTGATGGGGGGAAGGATCTTGCATATTAAAGTCCTCACCTTCCTCTTCATCTGTTTCCTTTAATTGATTGTCTTCCATGGCTTCTTTTCCTCGTGATTTTGAAGACCTTAGAATAGAAGAAATATACGAAGCAGGTGAAGGATGTGATGGTGATAAGGACGAGGATCGGGATGATGATCGACCATGAACTTTCCTCATTACTTTCGCAAGAGTGGATACAACCTTATCCAGTGTTTTCTCAATTTTTCCCATTCGAGAAGATATGCTTGAGACAGATCTGTCAAGATGAACAACTTTCTTGCCTAAGACTTGTTGATTGCGAGATAAAAGTTGTTGATTTCAAATTGTTAAGTCATAATAGGATTCTATTGAAATAGGATCTCCTTGGGCTTCTATAATCTTTGAGTCTGAGTGATATTCGGAGGGATGTTGTTGGAAAACATAAGGACCTGGTTGTTGTGGAGGGGGTTGTTGCTACTCTTGTTGAGGCTATTGCTGATGTTGTTGTTGTTGCTGCAGAGTCCATTAAGGAAATGATATTATCGGTGGCAGTTCATCCGGTAGATGCATAAGCTTATGATATTTGGACCCACTTTATTTAATTTGTAGTTCTTCAAAATATGATAAGTAAGAAGGGATACCTTGGAATTGAAGAATCTACATAATATAGGATGCATAAACAATTGTCTAGCGTTTGTGAACCCAGAAATTTTTAACTTCGTCAAAAAGAAATTGAGCCCAATTAACTTTAATACCACCAAATATAGCATATGTAGCTTTTTATTCCATTTCATATATTTGCTCATGACTACCTTTACTTGGTATTATGGTGTTGATAATCATGCGATTTAGCAATCTTGCCCTAGGTCGGAGGATCTTCATATTCCACTATTCCATACGATCTTCCCATAGTAGACGAGGGACCTCATCATGGGGTAAAAATATTTTGTCGGGTATGTCTTTTTATTTGATTCCCATGTAAGAGCAATGGAGGATTCGTTCCAACATTCCAGGAGTGAGCTTAAACACTAGTCCAAAGCCAATTTTCGTCATTTTCGGGATTCCAAATGGAAGAACTACATAGATTCGAATAAAAGAGAAAGACAGCAAGATGATCTATAGTTATCTCATTTGGACCTTGTTCAATTATATAGTTAACCTCGGCATCTTCACATAATGAATGCATTTCATAGAGAGGAAATCATAGTAGTTGATAGAAGGGACCTAGATGAAACTTCATAATCTTCAAATCATCAAATCATTTGATTGAGCTAGGGCTTTGGTCGAGCCTTGATTTTATGTGAGAATCAGTGACAATAGTTGTTTGAGACGAAGATCCCTGATCTTTCTTTTGCTTCTATGTAGTTTTAGATTTTGTAGGCATTTTATTTGAATATTGAAGTTGAATTTTTAAGATTGGGGTTCTATTGGGGTTTTATAAAGGATGAAAAGGTGAGATAAAAAATGAAGAGATGGTTTAATATAGTGAATAGATAGTAGATCATGACAGGCAGAAAAATAGTTTAGACGTTTGGAATGGTGATCCTGGACGTATGGCAACCTATAGGCGATGTCTGGTACTCACAGAGTAGGGGAGGAGAGTGGAATTTCTATTTGAAACTATAATCCGAGTCTTTAAACAGACGTCTGGGTAGAAGAGTTAGACGTTTGGCTCTTTGAGTCTGTATTAACCCGTGAGAAAAATCAGACGTCCGGCTCTATATCTCAGACGTCTGGTTTGACAGAATAGTGATAATTTGATTTTAGGTAGAGAACTTTAGATTCTTATTATTATTATTATATAATTTTTTAGTTTCATTAAGAAAAAGATATAAATTATAGCCGTGAATAGTTTTTAAACTTATTATAACAAGAATATAGATAAGAAATACAGTTATTGATAGAAGAACAACATTACTTTTTCTCCCACAAATTTGGTTCCACCTTTGTATCTTCTTTTAATGATCGTAGCGGAGACTAAGAAGGTGGTACTGGACATAATTGGGCTTTAGATATTCCTTCTCCCCATAGGCTCCGCGGAGTTATTCGATGAGCACGATGAGGAGTTTCTATCATACGAGGAGATTGTACATGAACACAATCCTTTGTAGGAGAGTTTCCACATATTGCAATGATGCACTTCTCTAAAAAGTTTAGATGATCTCCTTGATTTCGTTGTGTATAGTACATTTCTTTTTGAACATCCATCACTTCTTTTTGTAATGATGGACTTCGTCAATTTTGTCGTGAAGAGAAGCATTTTCAAGATTAATACCATATTTGGCCTTTTTTCCTTTCGGAGAATAGCCGGTATGATACGTAGGAGTAGGAGTAGGAACAATGTTTCTGGAAGGAGACGATTTTGGTGTTTTTTTGGTGGGAGATGTATACGTACTACCAGAAGAAGGTAAGGAGAAATCAATGGCTGAGTAAGTTGAATCGTGATTAGACGACATTACATATATGTAAAAAAATTAAATGTTTTAGAGAGTGAAAGATTATATGCTTAAATTTTCTATCTTTGAGACACACACACACAAACAAATATATATATATATATATATATATCTGTGTATGTGTGTGTGTTTTTGAATTTCTAATTAAGGAAAAAAGTTGTTTGTTGGTTAATGAAATTTATGGTTAAAAAATTGTTTTTATTAAAACAATTTGTGGTGTTCGAAAATTTTTCAAAACCAAAGGTGAAGAAGGTTTATGTTTGTTAGATTTTCTGAGTAACCATTCAGGATAATAAAGAATATATAGTTTAGTTTACTAATTCATTATATAAACAAATTCCTAAGTTTCGTCTAATTTTTACAAATGATTGTTCATTTAATGGGTTGGTGAATATATCGGCAATTTAGTTGTCAGTATTAACAAATTCAAGGAAAATAATTCCTTTTTCTACATTATAACTAAGAAAATGGTGTCGTATGTCTAAATGTTTAGTTCGAGAATGGTTAACTGCATTTTTAGATATATTAATAGCATTAGTATTGTTGCAGTATATCGAGGATTTTTCAATTATTTTAACAAAATCTCTAAGTGTATGTTGCATATAGATTACTTGAGCACAAGTTAAGGCGGCAGAGATATATTCTGCTTCACAAATCGATAGTGAAACACAATTTTGCTTTTTTCTAAACCACGAATCCAAAGATTGACCTATAAAATGGCAAGTGCCACTTGTGCTTTTTATGTCTGTTTTACATCCTTCGAAGTCTGCATCACTATATAATACAAATTGGAAAGTCGTACCTTTAGGATAGAATAAGGCATAATCTTTGGTGTTAGTTAAATAACATAAAATTCATTTGATTGCTTGATGATGTGATTCCTTAGGTTGAGCTTGAAAGCGAGCGCACAAACAGACATTCATCATTTTATCGGGTCGACTTGCTGTTAAGTATAATAAAGAGCCGATCATTCTACGATAAGATTTTTGATCATAGTCTTTTCCATTTTCATCTTTGTCCAAATATAAAGTTGTGCTCATAGGAGTTGGTTTACTAGTGGTGTTCTCCATTACGAAACTTTTAAGAAAATCTTTACAATACTTATCCTGATTTATAAAAATGCCATTGTCCAATTGTTTATTTGTAATCTAAGGAAAAAAATTAATTCTCCCATGTGTGACATTTCAAACTCATTTTTCATTATTTCAGAAAATTCATTACATAAACGATCATTAGTTGATCCAAATATGATGTCATCAACATATATTTGTACAATTAATATATCATTATTTTTATGTTTTACAAATAGTGTAGTGTCTGTTTGCCGATTTGAAATCCAAAATTTTGTAGATGAGTTTTTAGTCGATCGCACTAAACATGTGGTGCCTATTTTAAACCGTTAAAGCCTTTTTGAGTTTAAAAACATGATTTGGATATTGTTTGTGGATAAATAACGGCGGTTGTTCTATAAAAGCTTTTTCTTTGATAAAACCATTTGAGAAGGCACCCTTAACATCCATTTGAAATAATTTATAGTTGTGATGATGCGCAAAAGAAAGTAGAGTATGAATTGCTTTGAACGAGCTACGGGAGCAAACGTCTCTTCATAATCAATTCCTACTTCTTGGTTGTAACCTTGAGCCACTAATCTTTCTTGGTTACGAATAATATTTCCATTTTCATCTGCTTTGTTTTTGAAAACCCATTTTGTTCCTTTTACAGATTGATCTGATGGTCTAGGAACGGGTTCCCATACTTTATTACGTTCAAGTTGATTTAATTCTTCTTGTATTGCAAAGATCCAAGAACCATCTTTAGACACTTCTTTATAACTTTTAGGTTCTGTATTTGAGATAAAGCAACGTGACGCATTTGATTTAATTTATTTCTAGTGAATCGAGAATTAAAGTCTCCAATTATATTATCCGAAGGATGATTTTTTAATATTCGTGTGGGTGATCTTAAATCATTTTCATTATTATCGAAAGATGAATTATTCACAGTATTTGTATTTTCAGTTTGATTTTTAGTTAAAATTTAATCTTCATCTTCTTTCATAGTTTGTTGGAAATTTTTATCAAAAGTGACATGTAAGCTTTCTTCTATAATGTTTGTTCATTTATTATAAATTCTATAAGCTTTACTACGTTCCGAATAACCTATGAAAATTCCTTCGTCGGCTTTAGGGTCAAATTTTCCAAGATTATCTTTAATATTTAAAATAAAATTTTTTGATCCAAAAGTTCTGAAATATGAAACTTTTGGTTTCTTTCCATAAAATATTCATAACATGTATTTTCAGTCATAGGCCGAAGTGTGACACAATTTAATACATAACAGGCAGTGGCAATAGCTTCAGCCAAAAAATGTTGGGTAGGTTACTACTATTTAGTAGTGTTCATGCACATTCCTGTAAAGTTCTATTTTTTCTTTCAGCTACACCATTTTGTTGTGGTGTTCATGGAACCGAAAAATTATGACTAATTCCTTTTTCGTTACAAAAATCAGTGAAAAGTTCATTTTCGAATTCTCCTTCATGATCACTGCATATATTTTTAATTTTTAAATCCATTAAGCTAGCAATTCATTTTGCAAAGATTTTAAACATTCCAAAAGTGTCACTTTTATGTTTTAAAAATAATGTCCAAGTATATCTTGAAAAATCACCTACAATTACGAACACATATTTGTTATGATTTTTTGATCGTACTTCGTTTGGTCCAAATAAATCTAAATGAAGTAATTCTAATGGTTGCATAGTAGATATATTATTTTTAGGTTTGAAAGAACTTTTCTTTAACTTGTCCATTTGACAAGCATCACATAAATTTTTAATTTTATGATTAATTTTAGAAAGACCTCTAACTAGATTATGTTTTCCTAGTTTGTTAATATATTTAAAAAAAATTATGACAAAAACATTTATGCCAAATCCAAGGACCATCATGATTTGCGGCTAGACATAAATCTGTATTATTTTTAGTGTTCATATTTAGGATATATATATTACGATTTCTAAATCCTTCGAAGAGGATTTTTTTGCTTTGATTGATAATTTCACATTTGTCCTTTTCAAATTTTATTTCAAACCCTTTATCACACAACTGACTTATACTAAGAAGATTATGTTTTAGGTTTTCTACTAATAGAACATTAGAAATAATAGGCAAGTTAGAGATACCGATATCGATGACTTCTCCAATGCCAACGACGAACCCTTTTGAATTATCGCCAAAAGTTACAGTGCCACCATCAATGTACTTTATATTTGACGACATATGAGCATTTCCCATCATGTACTTGGAGCATCCACTATCTAATATCCATTTTTTTTTTTTGTATTTGGATACCTGCAAAAATTATAAAAGTTTAAATTGGTACCCTTTTTACTTTTTGGGCGCTAAGTGTTAGTAGATGAGAGTAACACTACCCATGACGGTCTAATTTCTTTTGAAATATAATTATTATTGTGAATCACTTCTTTCATATAATTACCTATATATTTCTGTTTAATAAGGTTATTATTTGTCTTAGGAACCCATATATTGAGATTAAATTCTCATTTTTGGAAGAAGGTTTTTTTTCTTAGTATAAATCTTACTATACTTTGTAATTTTTGTCTTATTCTCAAATCCTAGTCCATTTCGATTTTTGTATGGCTTGAAAATTTTAATTAAATTCTCGAAGTCTTGTTTTCCTTTGTTAAATTTTGTAACATTATTAGTACTTTTATCCAACTTTTTTTTAAGATCATTAATTTTGGATTTTTAAGTTTCTAGATTATCTTTTAAGATAATGTGTTCATTACAAATTTTATTATTTTACAGTTTAACTTTTCCTAATTCACAAGATAACTCATCATTTTTAAATAGAAAGATTCTTTCACTTTTCTTGAGCATTTTCTAATTCTTCTTCTAAAATAGATTTTTCATCTTTTAGTAACCCTATTTCAGCTCCCATCGATTAATCTTAGCAACATATTCATTATTTAATTTCTTAGTTTCTCTATATTTATCATCAAGTTTCATGCTTAGTTCTAAAATTTCATCATAAGTAAGATGAGACATACCTTATTATTGTGTGCCATGAAACATAGATTTGCTCGCTCTATATCACTTTCATTGTCACTACCGGATGAAGAGGAAGAGTCAGAGTCATCCCATGTGACTTGGAATGCCTTTCTCTTTTTCTTAAATTTTTCAAACTTATTTTTCCTTTTCTCGTTGTCGAGTTTTGGGCAATCCTTCTTCATATGTCTGAACTGATCACATTCAAAGCACTTGATTGAAGTTTGATTTGATGAATTTGATTTTCTGCCATTTTGGAATCTCGTTATTTTCTTGAGTTTCTTAAATTTTTTGCAGTTCTTGGCAATGAAAACAATTTCATCTTCATCCAATTCAGAATCTCCATTGCTTACTTGAAATGCTATGTTCTTCTTTTCATGGTTTTGTTCCTTTCTGGCCTGCAAACAAGCTTTGTACGACATCGAAGTTCCAATCAACTCTTCAACTTTGAGTTTAGAAAGATCATTAACTTCTTCGATAGCTAATACTTTTTTTCCCACTTAGTTGTTAAAGAGTTGAGAATTCGAGATACTAAATCAAAATCAGTAAACTTGACTCCTAGTGTCATAAGGTCATGTTGTATAGTTTGAAATCTGTAGTATATGTCAACAATTGCCTCATTTTGTTTCATTTTGAAAGATGATAATTGATTTTGTAAAATTGATATTTTTGTTTGTTTGACCTTAGTTGTAGCTCATGTGTAACTTGTAAAGTACGCCATATGTCATAAGCAGTGGTACATAACATAACACATGAAAATTCATTTTTATCAAGAGAGAAAAGAAGTACATACATAGCTTTAGCAATATTAGAAGCAGTGGTTTTTTATGCATCTGTCCACATGCTAAGATATAGTGCAATCGGCAAGTTTTTTTTTCAGTTTTTTTTCAAACATAATGATTACACCTTATCTCATGTTAAGATATTTCTATTTTCTTAATTTATTAAATTTACTTCTAGAATTTTCTTACATTGTATGAAATTCAAATTTTCACACTTTTATTTGCATGCATACATAAAAATGAAAAAATAAAATAGGGTTATAACTTCACTCACCTAAAACTCCAAATAGCAATCTTCAAGCTCTAAATCAGCTAGCCTTTGGATTGCTTATCTTTCACCTCCTATTGCTAACAAATCAAAAAACCTTAAATAGATATTCACTGAAGAAAAAAATTTAGGGAAAAACTTGCTGATTGCACACTGTGCAGGTGCCACACTGTAATGCAGCCCTATGCCGCACTGTAGCGCAGTGCAGCTCAGTGCTGCACTGTACAGTGCAGCGCCGCTGCACTTGTGTGCAACAGGGAGCTGCACTGTAGTGCAGCCAGATACTGCACTATGGTGCAGCGCACGGCTGCACTGTACAGTGCAGCACGGCTGCGCTGGGGTGCAGTACGGCTGCGATGTGGTGCAGCACGGGCTGCACAGTGCAGCAACACTGTGCCGTCTGGGCTGCAACTGCATACCGAGCTCGGCTTCACAGTGCAGCCCGTCTGGGCAGCACCTGTGCAGCCCGCCTGGGCAGCACCTGCAGCCCTGAAATGGGCCGCACCTGCAGCCCGTCTCGGCTGTCTGTGTAGGCTACCCTGGTGTAGCCATCCCGGCTTCACCTTTGCAGTTCTGAATTTTATTAATTAATTATTTATTTTTTTATAATATTTTCACTTCCCGCCTCTTCTATTCTTTTCATTCTGTGTTAATTTTATTTTAACATTGTTGCTTGCTTTTTAGGCATTTTAACATACAATTTGTGTGCATTAGAAAATATATCATGTATTAAAGGTTAATCTTTTTTTCTCCATTGTAGCAATCATATAACCAATTCCATTCTAAATCAAACTATACCAAAATCCAAATTTAATTATAACAATACTTCAATTAACATTATATGAAATAGAGGAAGGGGCCAAAAAGCAATTATTCACAAAGAATCCTTTTTTAGGTTACATGCAAACACTAAACTAGTACATAGAAAAGTGGAATTAAAACTTCACTCACTTAAATCTTCGAAAGGCAATCTTCAAGCTCTAGCTCAGTTAGCCTTTGATTGCAGGTGCTACATACTTAATTTGAGTTGCTGACCATATTTCTAAACTATTTGCTTCCATAAAAATTCTCATACGTCTTGACCAATATGCATAATTAGATCCACTGAATAGGGGAGGACGTGTAGTTGACTGACCTTCTTGAAGGATACTTGCCATATTATCAGGCTTCAAATATGTGTAACTGTGATTTGAACTAACCTAGCTCTGATACCAATTGAAAGTCTATATGGATTGTATACTATGTATCTGACACGTAATTATTATATATGCGATAAATTAAGATAATGAGATAACAGTAAAATAAAAAAGATCACACCAGAAATTTTATACTGGTTCGAACCTCCCTTCCTACATCCATCCCCGAAGCTTCTCTTTGGAAATTCACTAATCAATAACCCTCGCTTCACCAAGAGGAGTAGGCTTGTTATAATAGAAATCTTTTGTCAAAAATGTGCTCTAATTAACACTGATATTGACAATATGTACAAGTCATCATATAATCTCCACTGGATATGTATAGATAGGAATATGTGTGTATTTTGGAAATATGGAAGAAAACTGAATCAAATTTAATGATCTTTGGTTGTAATATTAATAGCAAATATGAGTAAATTGAATTTGAATGCAAAGTAGATATATAGAATAGAAATCCGAAATTCGTTGCTTTAATTGTAAAATCACTGATGTATATATAGTTGTAAAAAGATCGATTTGAAGTGTTGCTACCATTTCTTTTCATTTCTAGAGTTTTTTTTGTTTGGGCTAGAACTGATCTGAAGAAGAGATGTAGAAGCAACCTTTCAGATTTGACAGTTGTGTATTTTAAAAAATCTCCGGAGCCAAATCCAGACATCTGGATGGTGATGACCAGACGTTTGGTCAGTATTATCTGGAAAAATTTCAGAGGCTGGGACCAGACATCTGGGGGCATAATACTAGACATCTGGAATATGTAAAATTTGTTCTTCTGTGTAAATGTGTGTGTATTTTATCATATACAAAATCCAGGGAGATTTTACATATTATTTCAAAAATTTGTATACAATATTTATCTCTCTACTTCTATGATCCATGCTCCATTTTCTATTTGTATTCTTGATTATCTTCAATACAATTATAGTTATATAGTTTGTTGTCATCAAAACTTGTAGATAGGAGTTCCTAAACAAAAGCTCGAAGGTCAAACTGCATTTCCAACATGTACAAGATCGATAGTATTACCATGGTAATCCTATCTCTTAATTTTAAATAAGTCATCTTACTTAAAATAATTTCGGTAAAAAAACATTTATATGTATTAAAAATTATTTTATAATATCTAGAAATTAATTTAAGGATTATATTTTATATGTGTGTGTGTGTGTGTGTGTGTATGTATATACTACATGCACATTCAGGTAATAAAATATATAATATTCGTTTCATTTTCATACATGAATTTTTTTAAAACCCGAAAAGTAAATAATGAAATTTTGAATAGAATATATGTATGTATAATTATTTTCAAATTTATTAAACATACGTTTAAAATAATAAATGAATGCTCACGCCCGCACGTGCACACGCACATAGATATATATACATAATATATATATATATATATATATATATATATATATATTACAAATTTAGATTGGCAAAAATTTAGTGATGGACCAGTAGCTCAACTGGTAAGTGGTACGAAGTTGTAGGCTGAAGGCCAAGAGGTCATGGGTTTGAACTTTTGGGACATCAAAATTTGGTTCTACTAAATAAATACCACTCTTATTATCAAAAAAAAATTTGGGCAACAATTTAAAACCGAATCTTATTATTTTGTTATATATACGTATATATAAATAATGTGTATATTATTTGGATTTCATAAAAAAGATTGTAATCGCATATAATATAAGTATGTATATTTTTTTTGATATATTAACATTGTTCCAAATATTACTAGTTAAAGCTCAAATTAATTGAAATCTTATTCTAAAAGATCTATTTTGAATAACTATTTATAATTAATCAAATTCGTTTTGAATAATAAATTATATGATAAAATTACACAAAAATCGTGTGTTTGTGTATACACACACACACACACATAAACTAAATTATCTATACGTTATTATTTAAATAAATATTATGAATATTTTTTGCATATTACTATTTTTATTATTAATTATATATAAAACATTTATATACACACACACATACAAACATTATATATGTATATAACTCTGTAATAAAATATCCTTCGAAATGAAAGATGTTTTTCTTTCTAGTATATACTTCTCATACTGTATCATATTAATTAATTATTTAATTAAGTATATTAAAAAGAAAATCCTTAATAGTATGTTACGTCATAGTATTTATAGTGCATTGTTATAAGGAGAAATTAATCACATTAAAATTGACACGTAATTTAAATATTCCTAGTCAAGAAGTTTTAAGATAGAATATCAATACATCCATTGAGATTAGAGTATGTAACACTATCCAAATGTTAAACAGTGTATCTCTCATGGATACCGGGGGCAATAAGTGGTTATATATTGATAGTTATTGGATAATTATGGAACAACTCACTCGAGAGTTTTCTATTCGTTAATATTACTATTGTCTGAACAAAGAATCTCGAGTGATGATAATACATGATTATCTCGACTTGAAACATAACGAGATCTTCTCTCAGGTTGCTCCACCTTATGCTCCATAATATAATGGTGTTTTGAAAAGAAGGAATCAAATTGTGACATCCACTATTTAGAGGACCAAAGCTAAGCGCAATGTATGCTGCAGTCATCTATAGTATTAACTTAGAGTGACCAAATATGCTATGTTAATGGTATCTACAATTTCAGAAACACTTGAATATGAAACAAAATTACTAATTTCAAAAAATATCACATTTCCCAAACATGTTCCATATTCAAGTTACATAATCTCATCGCTTGCCCAGGTTCAGATAAAATATAGTTATTACAATATTACGCTAAGAGCAACATATGATGATGCCTCCTTGGTTGACCATAGTACTATATATACAATACAACATAATCAATCCAAAATATCAGCTGCTACCAGTTAGCTATCCATCAGCCGTATGCTAGTCTCCGAAAGCTTTATTTGCAAACCTACAAAAATCTGTAAACCTCAACCCTCAGCCTACTCAAATTAATTTTGCGCACCCGAGAGTTTAAGGAAAACAAAATTCTAATTAGGCATAAAGCCTGTGTGAATAATACTAAACATCTCGGTTATATGATATTAAATGAGACCACACCACTTAGCGGAATGGGTTTCCCTCACTAATATCCTTTCTAAAACATATCTTTTGCAAATAATAATCCTACAATCAAAACTAGTTAAATCTGGAAAGAAATATCATGTATATATACAAATCATTTATCATATGGACTATCTGTCCATACACTGCAGTTTTGTTTGGCTCTACTAACCTAGTTATCGAATGGATTATCTGTCTAAACACTGTAGTTTTGCTCGGCAAACTTGTAATCATGGCTAACTCGGGCCTAACAGACAAATTAATAAATATGATCTAGCAAAATTAGATACTCCTCTGTTGGACTGTCGTCCCTAACTTACTTCTTTAAGTGTTTCCTGATACTAATGGTTTTGTGTGGTTACCAATAACTTTTTCCTTCTTTGCATATAAATTCCCTTCTGTGTATAACCATCATTTAAGTCCATCCGACTAAACATATTTCGATGTTTCATCGTATAAACTGTTTATAATGTTATGTACACTTTTTTTATATATATGCACACATATACTAAGTATATAATGTGGAATTAATAATATATTTAGGTAAAACAAACTTAATTAAGATAAGATAATCATCGATGTGACACATTAGCAACTAAAATATAAAAAGTCATGTCATTAGAGACATGAAATGACATAATGGAAACCTTAGGTACTTATATTCATATATGCAGGTATTGTTAGGAGGAGACATGGATGCATGAATGGGTGAGGTGGCGTGCAATTAGAGGAGGGTAAAGTACAAGGGTATTTTGGTAATCTTACTTGGTTACACATTATAAAGACTATTTTTTTTCAAATTCTTTTTCCATTTTCTCATATTCTCTCTTCCATTTTCTAACTTCATAAGTTCTAAGGTAATTTTAATGGCTTTCCTTAGCATTCTAATATTTTCAAGTTTAAACTTTTTATAACATTTTAAGCTTAGCTTCAAAACTCCTTCTTTTCCATTCAAATTCCTCTATTTTACCCGAAATGATTTCGGCCATAACTTCTTACATAACACTCCAAAAATAGATTTTATTTTCTTTAAACCATGTATATTTCTAGTGTCTACAACTTTATAGGTTACCACTTTTTCTAATTTCGGGCTTAGACTTTGATGTCCGAAAATACCACTCACTCTTTTGGCCATAAATTCCTCAAAATTTCACTTTTTTAACTAATTGTTTTCTCTAAATTATAGAGGAAAGAATTGTCTAAAACTTTCTTTTTGACCACTTTTCCAAAATATGAGAGGAAAGGGTCCAAAAGTCGAGTGAAAAATGACCCAATTTTGAGAAAAATTTATGGTTTTCCAAGCTTCCTGAATTTCAAAGCGTGTCAAGTTTTCAAAGGATTTTCTGTGAGTAAACTATGAATTTTTGGAAAAGTTGTTTTTATGTTAATTAATATATTATGTGATGGTTAGTATTGGTTAATCTAAGATGTGATGGTTATATATATATATGTGTGTGTGTGTATATGTATGTATATGCATATGTATATGTATATGTATATGTATATACCTGTTGCTTGGATATGTAAGGACGTTAGACTTGAATGTGAAGTCTAAATGGTTAAAGATTAGATCTTGCTTATGTTTGTGGCATGATGTTATCTTGGATGTTATGTTTGTGTATGGACTTGGGTGTGTAATGTATAAGCTAAGAAAAAGTTGGTACCTTTGTAGGGTATTGGAAAATCGGAATTTTGTGTAAGAAAGTTATGGTTTTAGTTTTTTAAACCCGAATATTTGGTTAAATTAAAACTTATTTTAGTTTTAAATACTTATTTTTGTTTTTAGAAAGTTTGTGAGCTTTAAAGTAAAGTTTTCAAAAGAAGGATAGAAACAAGTTAAAGCTTACGGGTATCCATAGGGATAGCTAAAAATGCAGTTCGTTTAAAATTTTAATTTTTGTAAAGTTTGGTTTTTATACTTCAAATTGTTTATGAATTTTTATAAACTAAATAATAATGTTTTTAAGTTAATTAAGGATTTAATAATTAATTGTTAATTAATTAGGTTTTAGTAATTGATAATTAATTAAATGTTAACAAGGTTTATTAACTTTAAGTAAATGAAAATTAGTTCTTAATTAATTATCTTTTAAAGTTAAGATTTATTTTAATTAATTATTAATTAAGTTAACTAAGTATGGGTTAAGTAAATTATTTATATTTAATTTATCAAATTTATATTTAATTTATCATCAATTAAATATAGGATTAATTATTAATCAAGGGTTTAATTATTTGATTAAAGATTTAATTTATAGTAAATTATTTATTAAAGGTTTAATTAATTGTTTAAGTTTAATTAAAGATTATTTAATTAATTAATCGAGATTAATTAACATTTAACTATTAATGAAGGTTTAATTAATTATTTAATAATTAATAAAGGATTAATTTGGGTTTAATTAATAGTTAATTATTGCTTAACTATTTAATTAAATTAAGTTAAGATTCAATTAAAATTAATTATGATTTAAATAAGGATTTAACTTATAATTAATTATTATTATTTTAAAAGGATTTTTTCCTTTGCTTTCAAAAAGTAAAATTGTTTAAAGGTACTTCTTTTCAAAGATGAATTTGAATATAAGTGATTCAAGTTTTGATACCATTAAGAAACAATATAACTGTAATTGAGTTATAATGTAGATTGTTTGTTTGTGCGGACATGTGTAGCAGAATAAATCATCGTTCTGCTATAAATTGATTGAATTTTAAGCATCTTTTTAGCAGGACAAATCACCATCTTACTATTATGTTATTTGAACATGTATATGCTCATTAGTTCACATTGACACGTTATTCCTTGACTTGGATATGAGTTGTATTTACATTTATTTTGACCTATGCAAATAACAGTTAAGTGAATTGAAATTGAATGGTAATTTAAATTAGCACCATTAGGATTGCTAAGCCTCTTTTCGAATTGCTAAAGTATGTTTTTGAATTAGCTTTAATTCTTTAGTCAATTTAAGTTTAAAGGTTATATATGATTTTTAAATTTTATTATTATTTTATAAAGTTATTTTTAAATAATATATCGTTTTTTTAAAAAGGGGTTTATTAAATAAAAGGTTTTACCTAAAGTGATCTACAAATGATATCTTGAAAATGATATTTTATAAAGGAGATTCTATAAAGGAATTATGATGGAAGATATTTTAAATAGTTGTAAAAACAAAAAGAGATTTTATAAACCATTTTAGATATTTTTGAAAGGCGTTTTAAATAAAGTTTGAAAAAATGTAAAGAGGTTTGAAATGTGAAGTGAACTTATAATTTTTTTAAAGGAATAAGTGAATGGGTTTTATAAAGTGAATGAGTTTTATAGTAAGTGATGTTTTGAAAGGGAATGGTTTAGCCATTTAATATGGACTGTGAGAAGGGAGAATTTTCCAAACGTTTTTGGTAAATGTTTATATTGTTTTCCAACTAAAAGGGACATAAGTGGTTTGGGAAAGTGTTTTAGAAAAGATCCTTTGATAAAATTTTTTAAAATGATTTTATTAATTAATAAAGGCATAGAGGATCCTATACGGAATTTAATCAATGTTTGATTGTTTATTTATTTGATAGTTAAATAACCGATTATCAAATCTGGACCAAAACGTAACTTGGAAATATCTAGAAGAAACACATAAATTATATGGTACAGTTACCATCAGTGGTGCTATACTGTACATATAAATTCATTTCGTTCTTTGAGAATAAATGATAAGGAAATTTGTCCACTAACGGTTAGGAGGTGAACTCTGCTCTTATCTTTTATCTGCTTATTTCTTAAAGAACCGATGTTGAGTTTACCAGAAATTATCGAAAGTTGTTTCAAAGAGACCAGGATCAGATATGTTATCTGAAAACGACTTTGATCTAACTCAAGCATTTCAAAATGAAAACATCTTAAAGAATATGGAATCAAAGATGGAGCATTGAAGTGCAAGGACTGCTTGCTACTAGTCCTGAGGGTGATTCCAAAATGTATGTAGTAGAAATAGTGCCTTTGGTTTGTCTTTATCATGGAAAACTTGTATGGATGAATGTTGGCACTACATTACTGTCTGGAGTGCAGTGTTAGCATTCCAAGTGGGATTGCTATTTAGAAAAAGGTAAAACGTAGCATCAAGCCTCATCAACCATGAAATGACTAAAACAGGGCATGCAACAAGGCTAAGTGGGTCTCTCCCATTAGGGTACGTCGTCATCTTTCTAGATTACCCTATTTTTATGGATTTGGTTATGCATGAGAGATCTCGATTAAGGTTGGAAGACCAGGATGATGACATATTCGGTACTACTTGTCAAGTGGCAGGCCGGTTCTGTGTGGCGGGGTACAAGATGTTCTTGTTATGCATAGTTCTAGAGATGTACCCATTGGAGGTAGTTCCTTACCCTGGTCATAGTATGGAATCTATTCTCCAATACGTTTACGGTTTTGATTGTAATGCCTAGTATGCTGGAATTTAATTAATGTAATAATTTTGGCTAAGATTAATAAGTATTTGTACTTTAGACATTATTGTAATATCATTGGATTTTCTATAAAAGTGTTTTGCTTATCGTAAGGTGCAAACCCATCCGTGTTTATGTGTGGCGTGGTCTCATGAGATACCTTTGATTTTTAAAAGGTTTGAAATGTAATAATCAAGTTGTTTGAGTTTACTCACACCAGACCCACACCTGACCTGGAGTTTTATTTTCTTTCCCTAAAACACTTGGGTGCTCAAATTTTTATGAGCCGCAAAGTAGTTTAGGTTTTTCCATGAATGCATTTTGGAGGAGCTCGGAGCAGAAGGCTGCATCGATAGCTAGTTATTATCTTCTTTTTGTTGTATACTATATACTTTATATTTGATGTGTAAGGACATGCAGTTATAACTGTCCTGGTTAGAAATTGTATTAGTGTAACTCTGATTTATCATTTTTGAAATGACTTTGTAAAGAATTATGTTGATTAATATATTTTATTCCATTTCACTATGAGATTCTGTGCTTGCTTTTAGTTTCTTCTATCTTCTATCTTCTTTCTTTTCCCCTAACGAATGGTGTTCCGGGCACTTGATTGTTCGACATGTGATACAGTGGACATATTAGTGTCGATTTTATAGGGTCAAAAATCCAGTTCCTCACACTGACTAAGCCCTACACACTGGAACTTGGACTAATATTAGCTTAGGGCTAAAAGTAATGTATATGGAGCGATACTACCCCAGTCTCATTTGGTCTTCTATATCTGAGTCATTTTTCTAAGGGTTAACTACCCTTTGAATTTTTCCTTGAAAACCTTTTCAAAATGATTTAAATCTTTAAATCATACATATACAAGGAAAATATACTCTTCGCTTTACTCTAAGCTGTTCGTCATGTTATATATACTTTACCTAAAATAATGTCGATGAAATCATTAAGAATTTCCCATCCTTCCAAAATAAGTTAATGCCCTTTTTAACTTAAAACACTTTGGCTATATTGACAAAAGCAACTCATTCGAAACCTTTGTTTAAAACCTAAAAACAACCCTTTCAAAACCACTGACATTACCCTTTTGAAACCCTTGAAAACATCCCTTTGAAAATAAGCAGAACCTTAGGCCAAAGGCCAAAACATACCTTTCAAAGTCATACCTTTCGAAACCATTCATCTTTATCCTTTCGAAAGCATTAAAAACATATCATTCGAAAGCTTTAAAACCTTAAACATCATCTTTAAAAAACTTAAACATTTGCCTTTCGGAACCATAGAAAAACCTTCCCTTATTGACCTTTCAAAACCATTGGAAAACCTTTCCTTTTAGACCTTTCGAAACCATTGGGGAACCACCCCTTAGAAACCCTTCTTTAAACCTTTCGAAGTATCAAAACATCAAGCCTTCCGAAAGCATTTGGGTTCAATTTATAACATGTGAAAACACCTTTCAAAACCATCAAAACTATCTCTTTTGAAAGCATTTGGGTTATACTTCTTATAGAGAAAAACGGACATTAAAACATAGAAGCAAAAGCATCTCTTTTGAAAGCATTCCTAAGTAAAGAAGTGACGGTGACCATCCCTTTGAAAGCATTGGAGAAGCGGTTGGGTTTTAAAAAAAAGGTAACCCCTTTAGAATACAACCTGGATCGAAAGGTAAAAAGCGGCAGTCGAGGCTTCGATCTAGTCAAAAGTAGTTATTTAAAAGCAGAGGAGAAACCTCTTTAAACCATTCTTTTAAAATCATTTACCCATTCGAAAGCTAACCAAGTCGAAAGCTATTCGGTCAAAAACAAAGTAGGCGCATTTTCATTTAAAAACAAAGTAGTGCTTCAACCCCTTCAGAACCCCTTGTTTCAACGCAATGCCTACCACCTTTATCCAATTCACTACATACCAGATATCTAATACCATGTGCATTGCTTTCGATGGAGTCGACGGCGGCGGCAAGGAGTCGAACCTGGTGCCGAAAGCATTGAAACGGGAAAAAGGATGTAGATTTAACATTTTATACTATTTCTTTGTACCTAATGTGACGACCCGGAATTTTTGAGTATTTGAAATTGGAATATTTAATTGATTTTAAATGTTTAAAAGTTATTTTTTAACTTGAATTCAAATGTTATTATTATTTAGCAATTCGGTTATTGGATTTAATAAACTAAAAATGGATAAATTATTGAATCTTCAGTTTTAAGCCTGTTAAAAATAATTTGAAGGCCTGTAAAAGTTATATTGATAGTACCGAAGATAGTAAAGGTGTTAAAATTGAATTTGGAAGTGTTTTGTTCAGTTTTGAATTTATATCGTTTAAATTGAATTTAAAAAAGCCTTTCAAGGCACAGTCCCGGATTTAGACGAAACTTGTTCCATTGGATCCGTAATATTGTATTATTGTCGGATTTCAATTTTCGTAGCATTTGAAGTTGTTGTGTGAGCGTACGGTATGTAAACGTGCCGAAATTGTGATATCCCAGAAATTTTGGCAATATCAATTAAATAATCTGTGTTTAAAATTTAATTGAGTTGATAAATTATGTTAATAAAAATTTACTTGATTTAATAATCCAATTAAATAAATGTTTAATTGGTGAATTTTATCTTTTAAAAGCTAATAAATTGCTTTCAATTTATAATGTATGTATATATATATATATATATATATTTATATATATTATAGATAGATAAGTTTTGATTTGAAGGTTAATAAACAAATTAAAATCTTGTTTTTAAACTCTAATATTCATTTTAATAATTTGGAAATTATTATTTTATTAAATAAATAACTATTCAAAACTATTTAATAAATAACCATATGGTTTTAAGATACTTAAAGAAAATGTTTTAAATTCTTTAAATATATTTTAAGCATAGTTTAAATTTTAATAAGATAAACAAAGGTTTATTTTTTTTGGACATAGCTTAATAAATATAATTTGGAATTATATATGAAAATTTAAAATACTATTTTTATATTAAAACATTTATGCATTTAAATAAGTTAGATTAGTGATGAGTAATTTATAATTTCTTTTATAAATTATTTAAATTAATAAATATGTTACTTTTATATAATAATAAATGTATTAATATATATAGAATTTTAAAAGACAATATTATATTGTTAAATTAAATATGTTAATATAAATTAGTTTTAAATGGGATTTTTAAATGTATGAATAGAATTCGGATTATGAATAGAATTTGGATTTGAATTTAATTTTGAAATTTCAAAAGAATAAACATATCTAAATTATATAAGTAAGCTTTCATTTTTTTCTATAATTTGTTTCATGTCATTTTCTTTAAAAAGAAATTCATATGCATTTACTTATGAAGATATTTTATATATTTATGTATTTAATAAATAAAGAAAAGAGGGTTTCATTTATTTTTAAATTAAATAAAACAAATAAAATAATTCTTAAGACACATGTTATTATATTAAGGGGTATAATGACAAGTGTAGTTAAGTTAAGAGACTAACGTAACAAATATTAGTTTTTTTTACAAGTGTCCTTTTATTTTTATTTTTAATTTTTTCTTTAATTTTTAAATAAATCAATTACACTTATATAAACATGTTTCTTCAATCTTCTCCTTTTCTAATCTCCATTTTTTTCGAAGTAAGAAGATAAAATTTCAGCTGAAACAATTTGTTTCCAAACTCTCAAAAACCAAAATCAATATCCTATAATTCATTTTCAAAATCCAATCTAAAATCTTCAAAAACTTGTTTCAAATCAAACTTGTAATTCCTTTCAAAAGCATAATGAAAAGCCTGCCTGCAAACATTATCAAGATCTGAAAAATCTTCCTCAAAAATAAAATCAAAAGCCTGTGATCCTCTGTAAAATCATTTTCAAATGCAAAAGCATATGCCTGAATTCTTTAAACTTGAAATCTGTAATGCAAGTTTAAATCAACAAGCAAGTAAACTCTGCATGCATCTTTCAACCTGGGAATATAAAGTGAAATCTGTAATTCAAGTTTGAGCAAATTGAATCTGGGTTGACTTTTACATCTAGAATCAGGCCCGCATGCAAGTACAAAATCAAGTCTTATGTCTTTAGCAAAGTTTTATTAGCATGCATTGCAGTTTCAAAACAAAGAGGCAACTCAAGTTTTTAAAAGCTTTTCTGGAAATTTAGTGCTCTGTCTTTCAAAAATATCAGGTGAGTAACTTTTTTTTTTTAAATAAAACTTAAGTATAATCTGTTGCTTAATTGATGACTGGAATAAGTATGCCTTGTGTATGTATATCTGGTTGCATGTTGATTAGTATGTTTGTGTGTATAATTTTAAATGCATTGCTGTATATATATAAATGATTGAATGTATATAGATTTTATATGCTGTGAATCTACTTTGCCTATACCTGGTTTCAGAAGCAAGGATTCTGATAAAAATCCATTTTTCTCTTAAACAAATTCATGTTAGGATTTAGGATCCAAATAATATCTGTTTGATTGATTATAAAGAAAGCTTTAAAATTATATTAAGCTAAAACAAATTGTAATTTGCTCTGGAAACAAGAACAACAGGAAAGTTTAAGTTTTTAGAAAAAATTCAAACACTGTAATTCTTTTATTTAGGATTATAAATCGAATACTGATTCAAAAATAGGATTTTTAAGATCTAAATCTTAATTTTTAAAATAGAATTGAAGTGCATGTCGGGTTGCACTATTTTTGGGGTTTTTGGACAATTCTGATGACCCCAAGTATCTGGAAGGTCGAGCTTTCTTCTGGTGATGGATGGGTGATCAGTGGTGATGAGAAAAAAGGTGGTGGTGGTAGAAGTTCACCGTGGTGATGGTGATTGTTAGATTTGATTTGTAAACCTAGTTATCGGGCAGTGGTGTAGTTTTGATCGGCATGGTTGCTCTCGTTGATCGAGTGCTTCTATATTTGGGGAGATGGTAGCTTGGGTGTTGAAGAAGAGATGGTTGGAGTTCCATAGTCTCTGATGGCCAGAGGAGAGTGGATGGGGGTTTTCCAGGTTTTGGATTTGATAGGGATGGTGGTTCCAGTATATTTCAGGTTTGGAATTGGGGGAACTCAAATTTGATTTCATGATGCTTGTGGGGATCTGATGATCATGGATGGCTCTGTGGGCAAACATCGACTTGCTTGTTATCTTGGTGGTGACTGGAGGCGGTTAGGACCACCGTGCATATGCACGGTGAAGAAATGGTGTCAGGTGATGTTTGGGGTTTGCAGTTATTTTGTACTCGAGTAATTCGAGTTTTTGCTCGAAGATGATTAGGGTTTTACTCGAAGTCAAATAGGGGAGACTAGGGTATTTTTATAGTTACAGGTTTCCAGAGGAACCTGTTTTTCTTTATTCAAATTTGTTTTAAAACCCTATAACAAGTTTAAAACAGAATTTAAATCTAAATTTAAAGTATGAATTTCAAACTAGATATGAATTGCAATTTTAAATTTTAATTTAAACTTTATAAATTAAAATGTTTAAACAACTATAAAAGAGTTTAAATAATTGAATTTAAAGGTTAAGTTTTAAAATAAAGAGTAGAAGATTAAAATATAAGTTTAAATCTGGAAACAAGATCCAATTTGAATCAAATGTTTTGAAAATAAAGGAAGTTTTTTAAAAAAATTAAACGTTTAAGCAACTTTGGATGTTGAAACCTATTTTAAATATGATTTGTATTTTAAATGGATTCGAATTTAATTTCCTTTAAAACTTCTTTATAAAATAAGAAATTATTTAGTATAAGTTTTAAAAAGGTTTTTAAAATATTTTAAAACTTTGTTAAAGGTTAAGTTTGGTTTTCATTTTAAATTTTAAATTTAAAATGTAATGTGGAAACAAATTTTAAAGTAAGTTGTTTTAAATTTGCTTTGTTAATAATAATGAAATCATTAATAAGAAATGTTTTATTTTTAATAAATCAAAATTTAATGTTTTTGGTTTATTAAATTAGTAAGATAATTAGAGGGATAATTAATTAATTTATTTAATTAATTAAATAAGGATTTTGAATTAATTAATTAAGGTTAAGTTAATTAATTAAGATTAATTAATTTGGAAATAAGATCATTAATTAAATAAGTTAAGATTTTAATTCATGATTAGAAATTAATTTATCACGAGGTTAAGATTAATTAAGTTAAAACTTAATTAATTAAACAATTAGTGATGTATTAAATGATTATTAAAGATTAATAAATTTGTGATTAATAATGATTAATTTAAGTTAATTACTTAAGAAAGGTAATTAAGGTATTGTTGATGAGTTAATGAAGGTCATTAACTTGGGATTATTTATTAATTAATTAATGTGATTAATTTTGATAATTAATTAGATTACTTAAATTAGATAATCATTATGGAATTTGGTTAATTATGATTACTTTATGAAAGTAATTAAAGATATTAATTACTCATTGTAATTAATTAATTTGATTAGTTTAAATTAATTAATTTAGTTTAATCAATTTAGAATAATCATTTGATGGGTTGATAAGAGATTAATGAAGGATAATTACTTAGAGAAGTAATTAAGATGAGTAATTACTGAATGTAACTTATTGAAGTATGGAAGAGTTGGGATTATTTGCTTGTGTAATAATTATGGAGGATAATTACTTTGTGAAAGTAATTAATAATTAATTACTTGGTGCAATTAATTTAAGCATTGATTGATTAAGTAATTTGGGAAATAATTAAGTAATGTAATTAATTAAGGGTAATTAATTACTAATAAAATTGATCAAGGATGGTTAATAATTAATTAATTATTAAATATAATTAATTTAGAAGTCATCAACTTACTCAATGAAGTAATTAAGAATAGTTAATTACTGAAGTTAATTAATCAAAGGTGATTAATAATTGAGGTTAATTACTTAATGAAGTTAATTAATTTAAATGTCATTAGGAATCATTAATTAATATAATTATTGATGTAATTAAGATTAATTAATTGAGATTAATTAATCAATGACAAGTGATTAAAGTAATTAATTAATGTAATTAATTAAGCATTAATGTAATTAATTATAATTAATTAATTAATAAAGTAATTAAAGGTTAATTACTGTATTTGATTAAGAATAATTAATTTGTTAAATTAATTACTTAAAGTAATTAAAGATTGATTAATCAAGGGAAATAAATCAAGGGAATTAATTAGTGGTTAATTAATTAGTTGATTGGTTTGTAATCAATGGTTATATAAGCAGGATTTATAGATTGAGGTAATTAATTTAATTTACTTTAAATTAATTAGAGATAATGTAATTAATTTAATTCATTTTAAATTAATTATATATGGTGTGATTATTAATCCTTGTATATATATGGATGATATAGATTTCCTTGAATGGTTTGAATCTCGGATATGAGATTAGTAATGTTGTGTGATATGCATGCATTGGTTGCATTGTGATGATGATTTGGATTATCTTCTGATAATGATAATAGGGATTATCTGTGGTGATGATTATCTATTGTGATGATGTGAATTATCTATCTGTGTGTATATAGATAGTTTAACTGAATTGTTTTAACTTAAAACAACTTGGACCTAAAAAATGGTGTTTTGGACTCGATGAGACCGAAATCGGGTTTCCATATTTGGATATCCGAAAACCACATCGATCCAAATTAACGATAGGTCGTGAATCTCAAGTAAAGATGAAGATTCAGGGTGCAAGGGTTATCGTCGTTAACTCCGAGGGTGATTCCAAAATAAGTGTAACGAGATAATGCCTTCGGTTTCGTTCGAACCCAGAACGAACTTGTATGGATTGAAGCTTTCAAAACATCATCAGGTGGACGATGAGCATTCTAAGAGATGTGTTCTCTAAAGGTAATCGTAGCCTCAAGCCTCATCAACCGGGAATGGCTAAAACAGGGAGGTGCAGCAAGGCTAAGTGGGTCATGCCCAAGTAGGACGATATTTTCCCTTGTCTAGAGGTCCCTTTTTATTCGGCTGTGTGGGAGGTTGGGTTGTGGCCAACTGCGGGGTTTCCTTATTCGGGACTGTCCAGTAAGGGATGGTTCCGGCCTTGTGTTGCAGGGGATTGGGAGCGATCCTCGGTACGGCGATCTAGGCCCCGTACTGTGACGGGCGGTACCCCGGTAGCCCTGCCATTGTATGGAATCCAAAATCCAATAAGTGCCGTAAGTATTAGTTGTGCCCAACTATGTTGGAACATGAGATGTAAGCATTCCAGCTATTTTTGTATTTTACTTGAAAACCCTAGACACTATTATAATATCAACGGATTTCCTATCAAATGTTTTGGTTAGCGTAAGATAAAAACTTTTCCATGTTTATGTGTGGGAAGTCTTACATGGTATCTTTCTTTTTAAAGGTTTTTCAAAAGTTAAGCAACTTTAACCTATTACTCACACCAGACCCATGTTTGACCCGAAGTTTATTTCTGTTTTTTTAAACTCTTGGGTACTCAAATTTTTACGAGTAGCCAAGGGATTCAGGTTAGCTTTGAAAAATTATGGAGGAGCAAATGGAGCAGGAGGCTTCAGCGTTATAGTTATCTAGTTTTCTACTGTGTTGGTATCTCTGAGTCGTTTTTTTGAGTTGTTTTGTACTGTGTTGTAATAACTAGACAGGTGTTTATAACTGTCTAGTATGTGTTGTATTGTCTGTGTAACTTTGATAGTTGTTGTATATCTATGTAATACTTTTGTTATTAATATAATTATTCGTTCCGCTGTTGAGATTCTGTTGTTGTCTCTTCTTTCTTCTCTTTCTTTCTCTTTCTATCTCTTTCTTTCTTAATTCACGATATGTCTTTCTGGTTAGTGGAAGACGGGTCGTGACAGTTGGTATCAGAGCATTAGATTGAGTGAATACCTTGGCTCTGGAGTGGTGTCTATCTTGAGAGAGCGTATTTGTAATATATATATATTATATATATATATATATATATATATATATATATTTCTACCTATCTGTTGGGTTACCTGTTCGGGTTTTTTCAATGTAGGTTATAAAGGTAGAGAAGGTAGTGGTGTGTGTAACACGACTACTACCATTGGTTGGAGTTTGAATGTTGAGTTTGGAAGTGTATCTATCGAGACTGTAGATGTGATACCGTCTCGAGTGAGCTTTGTTGTGATGAAAGGATTTCATCGATCTCTGAAGGTAACCTGTAAAGGTTCATAGTTCATCTTTGAAGTTGGATGAGTTGAGTTTGGATCTGTCGGTTCAACAGAAGTGTGTGATGGTATTTTGATACCTCAGGAAGTGGTAGCTGCATGATGAGATGCAGTGAATATGGATGTCTCCGAAGAAGTTTTCTTTGGAACAAGTTTAGGAAGTGTGTCTGCTTCGGTGATGTGGCAGAGTCCAGCTGGTTGTTTGTGTTTGGCTATGAGGTCCAAGTTTCTCGAAGAACTTTGGATTAGTAAGTCTTTGGCTTTGATGTCAGCAGTTCAGCTCGGAGTATTCTGTGTTGACAGGAAGTTTTCTGGCTTAACAGTTTCTGAAGGTGGAGTTCAGAAGCAGCAGAGTGGACCCGTTTCTTTGGTGGATTGGCTAATTAAGTGTAAGCTGTTCTGTTTGGTAAAGAAAGAATAGTTTTCTTTGGGAATTGGTCTGGATTGATCGCAAAAGTGACTTGCGATTGTTTGAGTGATCTCTTGTGTTATCAGAGATTTTCTGGATGTCTTCTGAGAAGTCAGAGGTTTGTCTGTATCGGGAGATTGAATTTTCTTATCGACCGGATTCCAAGAGTGCTACCGGTGGATCAGCTAGTAGAAGGATGGTTTCTTGAGATAAGATTTGGTGAAGCAGCTCAGGATTGGTGGAACTTCTGAGTTTTCTTTTATGGATCTGTTGAATCATATTTAGGGATGTGTTGTCCATATTGTGCTCATGTTATTCATCGGCATTTTTCTTCTTTTCCAGATCAGAGTTGTGCAGCGGAAGCAGTTTGGGAGTGTTCCTGTTTTGTCTTTTCCTAGAAGAAGTGAGTTGTTCTTCTGATGTTTGAAGAGTAGAGTTGAATTGCCAGTTGGATAATTGGATTCAATGAGATTCACGTATCTCGGAGGGAGAACGTGTATGAGTTATTTCTGGTAGTGGAACCAGCTGTTCAGGAAGGTTTGGTTGTTGAGACAGACTCGTTTGTAGTCTGATATCTTGTCTAATTTTGTAGATCCTGATGAGGAGAAGCTCTTTAGCATCGTAGTTTTGATTGTTTGGATTTTGTAGAGCGAGTATCCCGGTATATATATACTTGGGGAAACTCGTGCAAATTTTATCCAGAATTTTGTCTGGATAATTAAATTTGTTTGATTTGATAAATTGATTGCTTTGGTTGATAGCATATGATTGATATATGCTTGTGTTTAAATTAAATCTTTAATGAGATTATTAAATTACCTTTGCTTTTAAATTTCGGGGACGAAATTCTTTTAAGGGGGAAGAATGTGATATCCCAGAAATTTTGTGTGACGACCCGGAATTTTTGTATATTTGGAATTTGGAATATTTAATTAATTTTAAATATTCAGAGGTTAATTTTTAACTTGAATTTCAAATATCAATATGTATTGATAATTTGATATTGAATTTAATTATTGAAGTTGGGTAAATTATTGAATCTGGAGTTTTAAGCCTGTTAAAACTAATTTGAAGGCTTGTAAAATTTATATCGATAACACTAAAGATAATAGAAGTTGTAAAATTGAAATTAACATTGGTTTGTTCGGTTTTGTAACTTTATCGTTTAAATTGAATTTAAAAATAGCCTTCCGAGGCACAGTCTCGGATTTCGATGAAACTAGTTCCATTGGACCCGTAATATTGAGCTATTACCGGATTTCAATTTTCGTGGTATTTGGAGTTTGTTGGGTGAGTGTACGATATATGAACGCGTTGAAAATTTAATTGATTATAACCAGTTCAGAATTTAATATATAATAGTTCGACTAGTCAAATACACTTCACATCAGAAGTTTATTCTTTCACTGCCACATCGCTGTAGCAAAGCTTTTCTAACACGCTTCCTTCTTTTCTTTCAAATCGTTGTCGAACGAAGAAAAATCAAATCAAAATTATCGGTCACAGGTAAAAATAACATATTCCTCCTCTCTGAAAGCAAATCCTCTTCCTCCCTATGTTGTAAATGAATGGCTGCCGCGTTCTCATCTCAAATCCCTCTTTTTTTCCTTCCTCTCTACATTCTAAACCAAATTGAATCTCGAATTTAAATCGGCAGCTGGTTAATAAATTTGGGGTTCGGGTAGATCGAGGGGGAGGAGCACGACGAGTGCGGTCCTCGACCTGGGTTGCGAGATCAAGGCCAAGTAGCGGCGTCGTTTTGAGTGTGAGGTGATGTGATACGGGCAGGCGCGTGTGAAGATGCTACGGTGGCGAGGAGGCGCGCTCGTTTAAGAGTGTTCGAGCTTTAGATGCACGCGAGGAAGATAGTGGTCGACGAGGCCAGCTGGAGGTGTTCGAGGCCGGGTAGGGTCAGAACCTTGTCGCGCGCGTGGGTGGGTTCAGCAGTGCTCGAATCTGGTATAGTCGATGATGGTTGCAAGTGGATCGGCTGAGTGTAGTTCGTATTCAGGGCAATGTCGCGGCAAGGCTTCATTGCGGAGCTGAGTCATTTCCGTAAGCAGCGAGGTATTTCGATTTTAAACATTTCGATACATTCATTTATGTGTTCATATTAGGAATTTAATTTCAGTAAAGTAGATTCTTATTTTGAGGATATATGGTAACCGGAACAGAAGGTATGGCTGGTTTGTCTAAATTTTGTTTACTAAATAAACGTTTCTAAAAAGAAAAGAAAATATAAATATATATATATATACAACACATGGTTAAAATCCGTATTGATAAAATAGAACTTTGTTTATATAGATAGGCTTTGACAAGAAATTGATAGTTTAATTAAATCAATGGGAATTAATTGTTCAATTTATTCAGAGATTAATAAACTATATAAATATTTATACAAGGTCTGAATCCTGATGGGAACAAGCTGGTTTGAAATGGACTGCCGAACGAAAAGCAAAAGGTGAGTTAATCTCACTCAGTTAAATTTACATTTAAATTTAAATGATCAAAGTAAAATAATTGGTTGAATGGATGAATTGATTGATGTGTTATAGTTTGGTATATTTTGGAATTGGTATTTTATATTGTGCCAACGTCTGTGGATGCAGGGAAAACAGGTTGGAGGGATCCAACTGGACCTCCAAACACTTATTTAAATTATTTAATATTCTCTGCTATGAATATTGATATTCTATGTTGAGTTATATTGGAATATTGAATATTATGGTTTGATTGGATATATTTGGATATAATGAATTACAAAAAATATATAAATGGGATTGTTGGAAAGAAATAAAGGAAGTAAACTCATAAGCGAGATAATTATAGGAAATTTGAATAAATTAAGAATGAGTTGGAAAGGAATAGAAGTAATATGAAAATAATAATAATAAACAAACTTCGAGTATGAAGGGAATTTTGAATAAACCGAAATTAATGTATTGTAAACTTAAGTTATATCAAGTAAAAGAAAAATAATTATTTCAAAATTCAAAGTTTAAAATTTATTTAAAAGAATTAAGAAGTAATTTGAGAAATTAAAAATTGATATTCTTAGTTAAAAATATTTTATACCACAATTAAGAAATAAAATATGAAATAAATAGATTTTGAAGACAAAGGGAGTAAATTGGAAATCAATTTGGGAAATTGGTTTAAGTGATTGAAGTTGGAATTTCCTCTGGATAACCAAGTACGTTTTTTTTAGAAAGTAAATTTTTAAATATAAGTTAAAGGTTTTAAAGTTGTTTTTTTAAAAAGCAAGTTTTGGAAAATTCTTATTTCTAATATTTAAATTCTAAGTAAGTATTTTCTCTTAATCTATTACTACTTATTTAAAGAATGACTTAATATTATGTTTCTAAAAGTATAAATCTAGTTTGATATTTATTAAGTAACCTTATTTTCAAATATTCATATAGTATGGTATTTTTAATAAATTATTGATGTAGTTTTAACTTAATGTTTTAAAGTATATTTCAAAGTAAAGTGTTTTAAATTATTTTTAAAATCTAGTTTTGTGCTTAGTAATTTTAGAGGAGATAGAGAATATTTGGGAAAGTTTATTTTGAAAAGAAGATGGTTTTGAAACTGTTGTCAAAGGATTGAAAATAGAAATATATCGTGTGAAGATATTTTGAGGTTAATAAATAATTTGGGAAATTATTTATTGTTGGATGGTTGTTTGTAAATATTAATTGATAGTTAAATAACCGACTATCAATATTGGACAACTGCGTTGATCGTTTCGAAGAGACCGGGATCGATATTAGGTTTGTACGTTGCGTGAAACGTGTTCGGAGTCGAAGATGGAGCAGTGAAGTGCAAGGGCTAGTCGCTACTAATCCTGAGGATATTTCCAAAATGGATATAGTAGGAATAGTGCCTTCGGTTCCGTTCGAACCCGGGATGGACTTGTATGGATGAATGCTTGCGAAACATCGTCAGGTGGACGATGGGCATTCTAAGAGATATATTCTAAAAAGATAACGCTTAGCCTCAAGCCTCATCAAATGGCAATGGTTGAAAATCAGGGGATATGCAGCAAGGCTTCGTGGGTAGCCCCCACTGGAGGGTGAAGTCATCCCTGTCTAGATGTCCCTTTATTTCGGCTTAGTGGGCGGTTGCTGATCCCAACCGTGGGGTGATCTTGCTCGGGACTGTCCA
This sequence comes from Allium cepa, assembly GCA_030765085.1. Taxonomy (NCBI): domain Eukaryota; kingdom Viridiplantae; phylum Streptophyta; class Magnoliopsida; order Asparagales; family Amaryllidaceae; genus Allium; species Allium cepa. The sequence continues at coordinate 675,045,573 of CM060928.1, read as the reverse complement.
GTAAGGGATGATTCCGGTCTTTTGTTGCAGGGGAGTTAGGGTGGCTCCTCGGTACGCTGATCTAGACCAGGTACTGTGACAGGTGGTACCCCAGTGCCTAGCCATTAGTTGGAATCCATTTTCCCGATGCACCCGTATGGTTTTGATTATGCCCAACTATTGCTGAAATGTGAGATGCAAGCATTTCAGCTAGATTCTATTTTACTTTCTAAAGACCCTATTATAATATCAGAGGATTTTTAATAAAAATTGTTTTAGCTATCGTAAGGTAAAAACCAGACATATTTATTTGTGGCGTGGTCTTACGAGATGCTTTTGTTTTCAAAGGATTTTGTAACTTTAATAATCAATTGGGTGTGATTTTCTCACGCTGGTATTCCAGACTGACTCGGGTGTTATTTAACTGTAATGCTCGGGTCAGACCGAGTATTATAGGATACAAAAGATGCTGTGGAGCTCAAGAGACGAGCTGGATGACGATACGTACATTCGTACTTGTATTATATATATATTCCGCTGTGTTGAGTTGTTGTGAATCCATTGTATGATATTGATATTGAGCTGTGATTGATGTACTCTGATGATGTAATATATAAACAGAAATATTTGATGTTGAGTAAAGATTATTTATTATCTATTATATTTTATTCCGCTGCGATGGAAAGATTATGTTGTTGTTTTCTATTTTCTTCTTCTACCTCTTCTTCTTTAACCCAAATGGTTCGTATTTCTGTACAACTTGGGTTGATTGTTTTAGAATAGTGTTGATTCAAGGGGTATGTATTTGCGGGTCGTTACACTTGGTATCAGAGCTTAGGTTGGAGATAACCTTGGCTTTGGTGGGAATTACTCAATTAAATTAGAGTCAATAGTACTCTAGAATGAGTTTGAGCGTATTAATAGATATGTGCGCGTATTTGTTAGTGAATATAAAATTGTTTTATATTGTGTTGATTGGTTTATTTAGTAGTTTATGGATTCTGGTCAATACGAGTAATTAACGTTATTGATAGGGATTTCTAAACACTTGAATAGAACAATTCGACACAGTATTGTTTTAAAGTAGGGTAAATGAAATAATTTTACCCAAATTATTTTTTTATATGAAATAAATAATTTTCAGAAATTATTATAGAATTTGGATGCTTGATTGTTAAGGAATGTTGATACTCAATTATTAACACCATTGTGTAGAAATTGAATAAGAAATTGAAACTTATAACCAAAGTTGAAGAATAAATTTATATAACAAAATGGAATTTGAAATATAGATTATAAATGTAATTTATAAATTGAAATAAACTTCATATACAAATAAGATTTGTAAATGTAAACTGTAAAGGTGATTATAATTTTGAAATAGAATTCCAGAGAAACATTTGAAAATTGGAATGAGATAAAATTCTAGAGAATGTTTGAATATAGATTTAAAAGGAATTGTAATATGGAATTTTTGGGACAAATTTAAATTCCTTTGGGTTTGAAACGGTTTCAAAAAGGATTGAAGGAACAATAGTATTATTTTGGAAATATTTCGAGTTGCATTTGAAATCTTGTGAGATTGAAAATTAAAAATATTTGAAATGATGTTAAAGAGATAAAAGCACCTAATTCTCTTTCGGTCGCTGGAAAATAATGTCGGTGATGACTGCAATATCATCGATGTTCATTTTCGAGTTTCTAAAAGGGAAATTGCTACCAAATTGTATTAAATTGGAATTGTTTGTGAACTGGGTTTGGTTTTGAAATTCAAAGGCATAATTCAATTTGCCAAAGGATTTTGGATGTAGTGGATTTCTAAAGTGATCTTGAAATTTTGGGAAATTGTTTAAACTCTGGAATATTATTTTCAATGTTTATGGAACAAATAAAATATATTGGCTAAATAAAAGGTATAATTTTGAGTTAATGAGTAAAATGTGAATGAGATTAATTGTAAATAGATGAAACATGAATATAAATAAGTTGTGACCTATAAAATTTGGAAGTAAAATAAATAAGCCCAATAAAATTGTTTGTAATGATAATGAATAAAAATCCAAAACTTGAATTATAAAATAGATTGAACTCCAGTAAAATAGATAAAGAGCTTATGAGATAAAAATCAAATATTGATTCGATGTAAGTTGAATATCAATTTGATGTGGCAAATGTTTGGTTTGTAAATAAATTATGGAATGAGTAATTAATATAATCAATATGGAATGTTCCTAGATTAATAAATGGATTTAAATAAATATGAATATGAATATGGAATATGAAATAGATTGAACAGAATCAGTTAGAATGAAACAGTATAAAGTAAAAAATTGAATTGGTATCAATTTTAAGTAGTTATAAAATAGAATGGATATTCTATTAAGTAAATATCACTGGATTTGCATAAAAGTAATTGTCGTTTGACGAAAACGAGATTATATAAATTCTATGGATTAGTAGAAGCCAATTAAATTGGTTTTTGAATCAATTGTAATAAATATGAGTTTGATTTGGATTAGAATCAAATTAAAATAGAAAATGAAATTGGATTTAATAGAATTATTAAATGAAATTCAAGTTGAAATACTGACAAATCGAACGTGGATAATATAAATAGAGCACGACACATATATTCTGAATACCGCTAAGTGAAATAAAAATGAATTAAAATAAAAATGGTTTAAGTTGTGAATAAATTCCATTCAAGTACAAATAAATGGAATATGACTTCGAAATATTATTCAAATGAGTTTGGGTTATGGAATTAGAAATGAATATGTGTATACATTATAAACTTGGGATTATAAATTGAAAGTGTTGTCGAATGAAAATTCAATTGGATTAAATGATTGTAGTGCGAATTGTAAACAAATCCAATTCAAGCATAAATTGAATGGTCTCATTAATAAATTCAAGGATGAATTGATAATGTGAGTTGAAATTTGAAACGGTAAGGAGAATGGGGTTATTGAATTTGATGAAAATCAAATTAAATAGATGTGAGTTTAAAGTTAATAGAAGTTCGTCTTCGAGCAAAAGTAAAAGACCATAAAAATTTGGGACAAAATAATTTGGGAAAGGGTTATTATTTTATAAGTATGAATGTACCCAGCTTAATAAATTATTTTGAATGGAATAATTATGGAAATGAAATGAAATGCAAGTGGAGGGTTGTGAATAAATTAGAAATGAGATGAAATTAGATATAATAATGGATCGGGATTTAAATTGACATAGTTATCAACTAAAATGGTAAGGAAGCGAATAAAAGCAATTGAATAGTTATGTAAATCATATAAATTGATTGTGGAAGTTATTTAAACTGCCTTTCTTTAGCATTGATGTGTTGTGGTTGTTTAAATAAGAAAAATGTTATACATTTCATATATATTTAGCACTTACTTGTTTAAATTGAGTAAGTACAGGTTTTTGGAAGCCGTTATGCTGGCTTTGACTGCGCAAGATGCTAAATAACCGCTTTGCTTAAAAATGCTAAATAAGGTAGACCTACGCAATACTAATAGGAAATATGAACTATTTTTTCTGATTTCCGACCGTGTGGGTCGATGTATATATATTTATATCTTTTGTCAAATTGTAAAAGCTCCTCCGTACAAAGGAGACTCTGCCAAAAAAAATTCGAAAATTTTGGGAGTTAGAAATATTTTTTGGAAATTTTCACTAACGATAAATGATTGAAAAAAATTGATAAGCAAGTAGAATTGAAACTGAAGATTGAAATCTAATTTAAAATTGTAAAGTAAGGTGAATAAAATTCAATATTCAGAGTTTGGAATCAAATTGAATTCAAATGGAATTGTAAAGGGCAAAGTAAATAGAAATTAGTATAAAATGAATAGGGAATGCTTAAGTAAATTTGGTATTGAAAGTATGCTAAGTGGATAATTGAATAAAGATTTAAAACTGGAAGTAGTGATAAGGGAAAATTGTGCATAAGGGTATGACAATCAAAATGAATGAGAATAAAAAGGGAATTGATATAGTTGATAATCAATTAGGGTAAATACGTAGGATGTACGTATATTATTTTATTCGCATAGCTATTTGATCCAGATTCGAGCACAGAATTTCGGGATAATTTTATCGATCCGAGTTGGAATTTTTCACTCGATTTTCGACGGCGAGCCTGGATATGGAATTTTGATTGATTCTGGAAATTCTCTATCATAGTTATGACTATGCAAGGAGAATGACGGTTTCCGATCAAGAAACCAGATCTGAGTCCGCACTAGGAAGTCGGGTGGACGATACTAGTTCGGAAGTGGAATTATGCGATCGAGTAAGCGATCAGATTTGGTATTGCGTACGAATGATATAGGTACATCGTACGGACTTAAATGGAATGAATATTGAAATTCTATAAGGAAGTCGATAAAATCATTTTGAAAGTTGCAATTGGATATAATTGTTAAACAGGATTCACAGGTATTATAAAGGAAAATGGAAATTGGTTTGATTTCAGAAGATAAATTTGAATTGCCCGACTAAAAAGGTATGTATTTAAATTTCTGAATGAAATTTGATTGGGTTTTTGGATCTAGCCAATTGGCTATTTGTTTTCCTTTTGGATTTGGGAGGCCGTAGAGCCATTTTGTAGTTGTACCGAGCTAGCCGCACAAAGAAGATGCTGGTGAAATTTTTCGAAAATTTAGGGAGTTAGAAAATTTTTGAGAAAGTTTTGATAATTCAAATTTGGTTTTAACTTTAAAATTTGAATTTGCTAAGTAAGTAATAAAGTTTGAGGCTTATGGATAAGTTTGAAAGGTTAGAAAAAGGGTTAGTGAGTCTTTGATAAAAAGATTTGTTTGGTAAGTTGTTAAAAACCATTTGGGTTGAGGGAATAGTTAACGGAATATAGATCATTCTTTCTAACTAGTAATTTCGGGGACGAAATTCTTTTAAGGAGGGAGGAATGTGACGACCCGGAATTTTTGTATATTTGGAATTTGGAATATTTAATTAATTTTAAATATTCAGAGGTTAATTTTTAACTTGAATTTCAAATATCAATATGTATTGATAATTTAATATTGAATTTAATTATTGAAGTTGGGTAAATTATTGAATCCGGAGTTTTAAGCCTGTTAAAACTAATTTGAAGGCTTGTAAAATTTATATTGATAACACTAAAGATAATAGAAGTTGTAAAATTGAAATTAACATTGGTTTGTTCAGTTTTGTAATTTTATCGTTTAAATTGAATTTAAAAATAGCCTTCCGAGGCACAGTCTCGGATTTCGACGAAACTAGTTCCATTGGACCCGTAATATTAAGCTATTACCGGATTTCAATTTTCGTGGTATTTGGAGTTGTTGGGTGAGTGTACGATATATGAACGCGTTGAAAATTTAATTGATTATAACCAGTTCAGAATTTAATATATAATAGTTCGACTAGTCAAATACACTTCACATCAGAAGTTTATTCTTTCACTGCCACATCGCTGTAGCAAAGCTTTTCTAACACGCTTCCTTCTTTTCTTTCAAATCGTTGTCGAACGAAGAAAAATCAAATCAAAATTATTGGTCACAGGTAAAAATAACATATTCCTCCTCTCTGAAAACAAATCCTCTTCCTCCCTATGTTGTAAATGAATGGCTGCCGCGTTCTCATCTCAAATCCCTCATTTTTTTCCTTCCTCTCTACGTTCTAAACCAAATTGAATCTCGAATTTAAATCGGCAGCTGGTTAATAAACTTGGGGTTCGGGTAGATCGGGGGGGGAGGAGCACGACGAGTGCGGTCCTCGACCTGGGTTGCGAGATCAAGGCCAAGTAGCGGCGTCGTTTTGAGTGTGAGGTGACGTGATACGGGCAGGCGCGCGTAAAGATGCTACAGTGGCGAGGAGGCGCGCTCGTTTGAGAGTGTTCGAGCTTCAGATGCATGCGAGGAAGATAGTGGTCGACGAGGCCAGCTGGAGGCGTTCGAGGCCGGGTAGGGTCAGAACCTTGTCGCGCGCGTGGGTGGGTTCAGCAGTGCTCGAATCTGGTCCAGTCGATGATGGTTGCAAGTGGATCGGCTGAGTGTAGTTCGTACTCAGGGCAATGTCGCGGCAAGGCTTCACTGCGGAGCTGAGTCGTTTCCTAAGCAGCGAGGTATTTCGATTTTAAAGATTTCGATACATTCATTTATGTGTTCATATTAGGAATTTAATTTCAGTAAAGTAGATTCTTATTTTGAGGATATACGGTAACCGGAACAGAAGGTATGGCTGGTTTGTCTAAATTTTGTTTACTAAATAAACGTTTCTAAAAAGAAAAGAATATATATATATAACACATGGTTAAAATCTGTACTGATAAAATAGAACTTTGTTTATATAGATAGGCTTTGACAAGAAATTGATAGTTTAATTAAATCAATGGGAATTAATTGTTCAATTTATTCAGAGATTAATAAACTATATAAATATTTATACAAGGTCTGAATCCTGATGGGAACAAGCTGGTTTGAAATGGATTGCCAAACGAAAAGCAAAAGGTGAGTTAATCTCACTCAGTTAAATTTACATTTAAATTTAAATGATCAAAGTTAAATAATTGGTTGAATGGATGAATTGATTGATGTGTTATAGTTTGGTATATTTTGGAATTGGTATTTTATATTGTGCCAACGTCTGTGGATGCAGGGAAAACAGGTTGGAGGGATCCAACTGGACCCCTCAACACTTATTTAAATTATTTAATATTCTCTGCTGTGAATATTGATATTCTATGATGAGTTATATTGGAATATTGAATATTATGGTTTGATTGGATATATTTGGATATAATGAATTACCAAAAATATATAAATTGGATTGTTGGAAAGAAATAAAGGAAGTAATAACTCGTAAGCGAGATAATTATAGGAAATTTGAATAAATTAAGAATGAATTGGAAAGGAATAGAAGTAATATGAAAATAATAATAAATAAACTTCAAGTATGAAGGGAATTTTGAATAAACCGGAATTAATGTATTGTAAACTTAAGTTATATCAAGTAAAGGAAAAATAATTATTTCAAAATTCAAAGTTTAAAATTTATTTAGAAGAATTAAGAAGTAATTTGAGAAATTAAAAATTGATATTCTCAGTTAAAAATAATTTATACCATAATTAATAATAAAATATGAAATAAATAAATTTTGAAGAAAAAGGGAATAAATTGGAAATCAATTTGGGAAATTGATTTAAGTGATTGAAGTTGGAATTTCCTCTGGCTAACCAAGTACTTTTTTTTTAGAAAGTAAATTTTTAAATATAAGTTAAAGGTTTTAAAGTTGTTTTTTTAAAAAGCAAGTTTTGGAAAATTCTTATCTCTAATATTTAAATTCTAAGTAAGTATTTTCTCTTAATCTATTACTACTTATTTAAAGAATGACTTGATATTATGTTTTTAAAAGTATAAATCTAGTTTGATATTTATTAAGTAACCTTATTTTCAAATATTCATATAGTATGGTATTTTTAATAAATTATTGATGCAGTTTTAACTTAATGTTTTAAAGTATATTTCAAAGTAAAGTGTTTTAAATTATTTTTAAAATCTAGTTTTGTGCTTAGTAATTTAAGAGGAGATAGAGAATATTTGGTAAAGTTTATTCTGAAAAGAAGATGGTTTTGAAACTGTTGTCAAAGGATTGAAAATAGAAATATATCGTGTGAAGATATTTTGAGGTTAATAAATAATTTGGGAAATTATTTATTGTTGGATGGTTGTTTGTAAATATTAATTGATAGTTAAATAACCGATTATCAATATTGAACAACTGCATTGATCGTTTCGAAGAGACCGGGATCGAGATTAATTTCTCGAAAACCACTTCGATCCGGTTTGTACGTTGCGTGAAACGTGTTCGGAGTCGAAGATGGAGCAGTGAAGTGCAAGGGCTAGACGCTACTAATCCTGAGGATATTTCCAAAATGGATGTAGTAGGAATAGTGCCTTCGGTTCCGTTCGAACCCGGGACGGACTTGTATGGATGAATGCTTGCGAAACATCGTCAGGTGGACGATGGGCATTCTAAGAGATATATTCTAAAAAGGTAATGCTTAGCCTCAAGCCTCATCAAATGGGAATGGCTGAAAATCAGGGGATATGCAGCAAGGCTTCGTGGGTAGCCCCCACTGGAGGGTGAGGTTATCCCTGTCTAGATGTCCCTTTATTTCGGCTTAGTGGGCGGTTGCTGATCCCAACCGCGGGGTGATCTTGCTCGGGACTGTCCAGTAAGAGACGGTTCCGGTCTTGTGTTGCAGGGGAGTTAGGGTGGCTCCTTGGTACGCTGATTTAGACCAGGTACTGTGACAGGTGGTACCCCAGTGCCTAGCCATTAGTTGGAATCCATTTTCCCTACGCGCCCATACGGTTTTGATTGTGCCCAACTATTGCTGAAACGTGAGATGCAAGCATTTCAGCTAGATTCTATTTTACTTTCTATAGACCCTATTATAATTCAGAGGATTTTTAATAAAAATTGTTTTAGCTATCGTAAGGTAAAAAACCGACATATTTATTTGTGGCGTGGTCTTACGATATGCTTTTGTTTTCAAAGGATTTTGTAACTTTAATAATCAATTGGGTGTGATTTTCTCACGCTGGTATTCCAGACTGACTCGGGTGTTATTTAATTGTAATGCTCGGGTCAGACCGAGTATTATAGGATACAGGAGATGCTGTGGAGCTCAGGAGACGAGCTGGATGACGATACGTACATTCGTACTTGTATTATATATATATTCCGCTGTGTAGAGTTGTTGTGAATCCATTGTATGATATTGATATTGAGCTGTGATTGATGTACTCTGATGATGTAATATATAAACAGAAATATTTGATGTTGAGTAAAGATTATTTATTATCTATTATATTTTATTCCGTTGCGATGGAAAGATTCTGTTGTTGTTTTCTATTTTCTTCTTCTACCTCTTCTTCTTTAACCCAAATGGTTCGTATTTCTGTACAACTTGGGTTGATTGTTTTAGAATAGAGTTGATTTAAGGGGTACGGATTTGCGGGTCGTTACATTTTGGCAATATCAATTTAATAATCTGTATTTAAAATTTAATTAAGTTGATAAATTCTGATAAAAAAAATTTACTTGATTTAATAATCCAATTAAATAAATGTTTAATTGGTGAATTTTATTTTTCAAAAGCTAATATATTGCTTTCTATTTATAATGTATAAATATATATCTTTATATATATTATAGATGGATAAGTTTTGATTTGAAGATTAATAAACAAATTAAAATCTTGTTTTCAAATTCTAATATTCATTTTAATAGTTTAGAAATTATTATTTTATTAAATAAATAGCTATTCAAAACTATTTAATAAATAACCATATGGTTTTAAGATACTTAAAGAAAATGTTTTAAATTGTTTAAATATATTTTAAGAATAGTTTAAACTTTAATAAGATAAGCAAAGTTTTTTTTTGGATATAGCTTAATAAATATAATTTGGAATTATATATGAAAATTTAAATACCATTTTATATTAAAACATTTATGCATTTAAATAAGTTAGATTAGTGATGAGTAATTTATAATTTCTTTTATAAATTATTTAAATTAATAAATACATTACTTTTAAATAATAATAAATGTATTAATATATATAGAATTTTAAAAGACAATATTATTATTGTTAAATTAAATATGTTAATATAAATTAGTTTTAAATTGGATTTTTAAATGTATGAATAGAATTTGTGTGACGCCCCACCTCTATGCCCACGCTAGCCAAGAACACTACGATGTAATGCTGTCGACTAGCACGGAGAATAAGGGTGTTGAGGAGCGACCATCCGTATAATTTCTTTGCGCGAGCACCGATATGTCAGATAGTATAGCATGCATTTCATTTAAGGAGGAAATCCGACATACCGATGCAAACTCAAAGCTATCACGCGGTGGCTATATATAATCTTCGGAAACGAATATAGAAATAAGCATAACATAAATCAGTCACAGATAATTCATATCACAACGGCGGAAATAGATATGAATATACCACACTTAAAAGTGTTTATCAGAGAAGTGGTCTAACAAGATCCACGATAATACAAAAGAATATAAATAAATGCGGAACACGGATTAAACAGAAAATTCTCATATATATAATAACTGATGGCAGTTACAATACATTTGATACGGTACATATGATACAATTACAACAGTCGACTCAGGAAGTTATACATACAAGTACATTTTCAATATAATATACATGAATACATATCTTCATATACAATCACATCGACTACTATACATGACGACTACTCCAAAAGATATGAAAGAACTTCATAGCTCAAGCAGCAATCCCGAAGCTAAAAATCTACAACCTGTAAATACTCGGTCTGACCCGAGTATTAAATTCAAAAGAAAATAATACCCGGGTCAGTCTAATTCAAACTCAGAAATTAGTGCATAGAAGCAGTAATAATACGAAAAATATCCTAAAATCAAAAGCAGATAGAATATTAATCAAAGAAATACCGGGTGGCTGCAGTTCACGCTTGCGTGCACTGCCGCACCACAACAGTGATGATGTAACCAATGAATACCGTGTGGCTGCAGTTCACGCTTGCGTGCACTGCCGCACCACAACAGTGATGATGTAACCAATGAATACCGTGTGGCTGCAGTTCACGCTTGCGTGCACTGCCGCACCACAACAGTGACGATGTAACCAATGAATGTAAAAGATGTACACAATGAATGTACATAACAAACTGCACACGACAAAAAGAGTCAGAGGTGCACGAGAAGAAGTATACTCCAATGAGCAAGTGCACCAGGCAGTGTACAACAAGAAGACACAGCCGAATGAAGGTGAGAGCACCAATGAAATGGCACCACAACACACATCAAAAAGGGCAGACTGCAAATGAATTGCAGCTAGTACAAGATCACAAGGCAATGGCTCCAACAAAAATGAATAAGAGGAATGCAATTGATTTATAAATGATTGGCAACAAGTATGTGGAATATGCTTGTAAAATACTGGACAACACAAATATGCATTGATACACAACAATCAACTAAATGATGTCTGTGTGCCTAAAATGTCAGAGGCAATATAAATGCAACTGCACATAAATGAAGACTCCATCGAGCTCATTGCATCCCAAATGCTCAAATATACAACAAGTGTATACATGTACATGAAAACAGCAGACAACTTAACCTGACCAAGAATTGCATTAGCATGAATGAACACAACAGTGCCCAGATGAGTCAAAAACAACAAGGCACTGCAACGAATTCCAGTAACATTTAATGAAAATCAATGCTGCATCTCAACTAAACAAGATATAAAAATTGGTAGTGAAACAATCACAATATATTTCACAAGCTAAGGCCATAGTCTCATGCAAACTGGAAGTCAGTCCAACTCTGGGTACAGACAGGTGGGAATACTAGCATGAAATCAGTGAGCACTTCGTATATGCAGGCCAAAATAAGGTGACAACAATTAATAACTCAACTGTGTCAAGTGGAAATAACCAATTGCACTAGCAACTGAAACTGTCTCGAGGTGAATGAGAACAAATGCAAAGTCTAATGAATGCAACAAAGACCAAACTGCAGCATACCAGAGAAAGTGAACTGACATGCAAACTGCCACAAGACCAAAGTGTATGAACATGGAAGCAGTACACACTGCTATCAACCACAAGTACAAGACATGTCAACAGCAATGAAACAAGTGACAACATCTACTCAAGGCAACAGTGCAGTACAAGCACAGAGAGCAAATGCAAGTATGCAAATGTAGACTACACTCACACATATATACACACAGGTATGTATGTATATACATGATCTAGATTGAAGCATACTGGAATACAAAACTGCAAGACCAAACAACACAAGGAAGGAACTCGACCAAGTACACAAGTGCAACAGACACACATGGTGAACAAGACACAGTGCAGTGCAATTTAAGCACAATATCCACAACAAACAATTCAGTAACCAGAAGCAACAACGTGTAGAGGGATAACCACGAAAACGAACAGCTCGAAACGATGAAGCCAGGGACAATATGTAGTTCGAAATCAAAACACATGCCGAAATTAAAATAGTTCAAGCAATGACCGAAGTCAATACTCAAAGTAAATACACAGTCGAACGGCCGACAATTCAAGGGACGAATTCAACAACCAAATACGAACGAAAGTCATCCAATTCGAACACTAATAAACACGAGATAGGAATTAGATGTGAGTAACATAAAGTACTCACCTTGTTCGAAGAATTGAAGGAGCAGCCGATTGTCGAAGCAAGCAACGGTGAACTCGATCGAAGGAGCAGCAGCCGAAAACCCAATTTGGATCGCAAAGAGCTGAAGCCCTGGTTTTTGAGGGGTGGACGAAAACGAAAAGGAGCGGCCGCCATTGTTTTCTCTTCGTTCGTTTGTTTCGATTTTTAGGGTTGCTGACCAAAAATGAAAAAGGGGGAAGGACGGGTTGAATAGCTAAGGAGATATCACGGCCCAAATAAAACATGGGTTACTATAATATTTTTAAAGCCCTTTAATTTTACTAAAAATTGGTAAAAGAATTTTAATTAAATATTTTAAAACTTCAATTGGTAAGTAGCGACAATATTTATCGTTTAATATCGATAATAAATCAACGTGAAATACCGGGTTGTTACAATTTGGATTTGAATTTAATTTTGAAATTTCAAAAGAATAAACATATCTAAATTATATAAGTAAGCTTTCATTTTTTTCTATAATTTATTTCATGTCATTTTGTTTAAAAAGAAATGCATATGCATTTACTTATGAAGATATTTTATATATTTATGTATTTAATAAATAAAGAAAAGAGGGTTTCATTTACTTTTAAATTGAATAAAAATAAATAAAATAAATCTTAAGGCACATGTTATTATATTAAGGGGTATAATGACAAGTGTAATTAAGTTAAGAGACTAATGTAACAAATGTTAGTTTTTTTTACAAGTGTCCTTTTTTTTCTAAATTTTTTCTTTAATTTTTAAATAAATCAATTACACTTATATAAACATGTTTCTTCAATCTTCTCCTTTTCTAATCTCCATTTTTTTTCAAAGTAAGAAGATAAAATTTCAGCTAAAACAATTTGTTTCCAAACTCTCAAAAACCAAAATCAATATCCTATAATTCATTTTCAAAATCCAATCTGAAATCTTCAAAAACTTGTTTCAAATCATACTTGTAATTCCTTTCAAAACCATAATGAAAAGCCTGCCTGCAAACATTATCAAGATCTGAAAACTCTTCCTCAAAAATAAAATCAAAAGCATGCAATCCTCTGTAAAATCATTTTCAAATGCAAAAGCATATGCCTGCATTCTTTAAACCTGAAATCTGTAATGCAATTTTAAATCAACAAGCAAGTAAACTCTGCATGCATCTTTCAACCTGGGAATATAAAGTGAAATATGTAATTCAAGTTTGAGCAAATTGAATCTGGGTTGTCTTCTACATTTGAAATCAGGCCTGCATGCAAGTTCAAAATCAAGTCTTATGTCTTCAACAAAGCTTTATTAGCATGCAATTCCAGTTTCAAAACAAAGACGCAACTCAAGTTTTTAAAGGCTTTTCTGGAAATTTAGTGCTCTGTCTTTCAAAAATATCAGGTGAGTAACTTTTGTTTAAAAATAAAATAAAACTTAAGTATAATCTGTTGCTTAATTGATGACTGGAATAAGTATTCCTTGTGTATGTATATCTGGTTGCATGTTGACTAGTATGTTTGTGTGTATAATTTTAAATGCATTGCTGTATATATATATATATATATATATATATATATATATATATATATATATATATATATATATGAATGATTGAATGTATACAGATTTTATATGCTGTGAATCTGCTTTTCCTGTACCTGGTTTAAGAAGCAAGGATTTTGATAAAAAATCCATTTTTCTCTTAAACAAGTTCATGTTAGGATTTAGGATCCAAATAATACCTGTTTGATTGATTATAAAGAAAGCTTTAAAATTGTGTTTAAGCTAAAACAAATTGTAATTTTCTCTGGAAACAAGAACAACAGGAAAGTATAAGTGTTTAGTAAAAACTCAAACACTGTAATTCTTTTATTTAGGATTATAAGTCGAATAATGATTCAAAAATAGGATTTTTATGATCTAAATCTTAATTTTTAAAGTAGAATTGAAGTGCATGTCGGGGTTGCACTGTTTTTGGGGTTTTTGGAAAAAATTTATTGTTACCTGGAAGTTTGACCAGGCAACTAGGCAGTCAGCATCAGGGTGCTCGGCACAAGAAAAGACACTCGGCATAAAAGAACATTCGGCATGTTAAGGTCGTTCAGCATAAATGCCCTATCCGGCATTCAGGGTGTTCGGCATCACATCGTTCGGCAAAAGATAGCGCTCGGCATTTAGGAGCATTCGGCATCGAGGAACGTTCGGTATTGAATACCGTTCGGCCAAAGAAAAATGCTCGGCGTAAGATCGTTCGATGACTAAAGATTGCTCGGCCTTCCGAGTACGTTCGGCCAAAGACATCGTTCAGCGATCCTGGATCATTCGGCACTCCAGTTTGGTTCGGCATGGTACGTTCGGCGATCCTAGATCATTTGGCATTCCAGCTTGGTTCGGCATGGTACGTTCGGCTATCATAGATCGTTCGGCACAAATGCCTTGGCTCGGTATCTTATTGTTCGACCTCCCTGATTCGGCGCGCAGAGCTAACATTATTTGGACCAAAATATTCAGCTACCAGGCCCACCAAGGAAGTCCAACCTACCTTCGCCTATAAAAAGAGGGGCAGAGGCACAGAAAAAAGGAAGAGATTTTAGAGAATACCGGGGAGACTTTGCCATTTTCAAGACTCATTCCAGACTTATTTCTTTTACTTTGCAATTGTATTCTAGTAACTAAAAACGGATTGTATCTGTAATCACCCATCAAGGAAATTAATGGAAATCAACTTCAAAGTGGATGTAGGCAGTTACGCCGAACCACTATAAATTTGGTGTTCTTGTTCTCTGCATTTAAATTTATGTTCTCTTCTCTGTTTTAATTTACTTTCTACATTAATCTCTCTACACAATCTTTCTAACGGTGTTAGTGACCAATTTTGGTGCTAACATTTTGGTGCTTTCATTGAAAATTGAACTTAGGCTATTAGGATCTACTTTGCAGCTACTGGATTGCATAAATCCCCCAAAGGAGATCCATAATCATTTATAAGGCATCTGTTGATTCTACTCAGAGTTACAACCAACAACTCTACCATGGGAAGACCACGAACTAGATCAGCTTCTCAAAATGCAGATACCAACGAGACCGCTTGTGTGCAACAACTGGGAACTAGCAATCAGCAAGCAATTCGAGGAGCAGGGCCCTCCAACCAAAACCAAGTGGAAGTTGTTTCCGGAGCAGAGTTCAATGACTTGATAAGAGAGCTTAAGGAAAGTAGAAGGCAACTTGCTGAGCAAATGCAAGCCAACGCCAACCTCATAACTCATCTTACTCAGCAGCAGCATCAGAATGCTGGAGGTAGCCCCGTCCCTTACTCTGAAGATGATAGTTCGACTTCAGCTGATGAACCTCCTAGGCGTAGATGCCGTAAGGATAAAGATGCACAAGAGGGTGCCACTGATCGATCTACTCGAAATCAAGCCCATGAAGAGACCGGACGCCCGAATCTCCAAGACCCAAATCAGGCGGGACATCAACCCGCACGTCCCGTGGAATGGAACCCAACCTTCCATCCTCTATACAAACTCCGGACTTAACAGCTATGGTAAGGCAGTTGATGAAAGAAAACCAAGGCTTGACCAATGAAGATTGGGGAGTGACCAGAAGACATACCCCCTTTACGGATGGTATCCTGCAGGTTGAGTACCCCAAGAAGTTCAATATGCCGACTATCCCAGCCTATGAGGGGAAGACTGACCCCAGACAACCTGTGATGAGGTATGGATGGATGATGGATTCTGCAAGAGCCAATGATGCGACCAAGTGTAGATGCTTCCCAATCACTTTATCTGGTATTGCCACCATGTGGTTTACTCGACTCCCACCTCGATCTATATCCAGCTTTGACGAATTAGCAACAAAATTCATAGAATAATTTTGGATACACACCACTCGCGCGAAGGACGTGATGTCCCTATCAAGCGTAATCCAAGCTTCGAGAGAGTCATTAAAATCATACTTGCAAAGGTTTCATGTCGCTGCTACCGAGGTGAGCAATCCTAACGACCACGCAATTCTGATGGCAGTAATGCGTGGAGTGGATCCGGATTCTGAGTTTGGAGATTGGTTGGCGGAGAAGCCCCCAGCTACGCGGGAACGTTTTTATTCGAAAGCTCATCAGTTCATAAGAAGGGAGGAAGCCCGGTGGACAAGGAGAGACAAGGCATCAGGGCCCGTTCAAGAGTCTGTGAAATGTAACGTCGTCGTGAAACAAACCGGAGATAATCCTGGAAAAACTCAAGTTAACATCCAGAACAAGCCCGAGCAGTCTAAAGGATCCGAAGGTGGAAATCCCAGAAAGAAAAAAGAAACAGGAAAATGGAAATCAAGGATCCCAACATACAATGAATACACACCGTTGAACGCATCTCTTGAAAACATCTACCTATCAACTTGCAACACTTTCCAATATAGAAAGCCGCGTCCAAAGGAATCAACGGAAGAACAGAAGCGGACCGGGAAGTATTGCCGTTTCCACGAGTCTTATGGGCACAACACGGAGGAGTGCAGGCACTACCATGATGCTATAGAAAAGCTGATAAGACAGAAAAAGCTGCAGGAATTTGTCAAAGACCCACAGGATGGGAGGCAAGAAACATCGGACCCTGGACGCGGGCCAGCCCCACACCAACCGGAACAACCTACTCGGACTGTGGGTAGATTGGTTATTAACACGATTGCTGGCGGACCTCATCCTGCAGATAAGAATTGGCAAGAGATGGAGCGATATGCTAACTCCTTAAGACATGCAGAGTACGAGTGTTGTTCGAACGTGGAGGATGGGACTCCTACAAAGCAGCAGCGCACGATGAACGATGATTCGTATTCAGAAGCAGGGATGCGGATAAGGTAGAGGCTCCTACCATTGACCCAATGGTCATATCTGCGTCCATCGCACCGGCATTCGTAAAGAGAATTCTAATTAATTGCGAAAGTTCCGTTAACATCATCTTTCGGAAGGCATACGACCAAATGAAGCTGGAGACCAAGGATTTGAAGCCATCCAAAGCCAGAATCCATGGCTTTAATGGCACAGCGACGGATGTAGTGGGATATATGGAGTTACCAGTTGAACTGGGGCAAGGCGAGCGTAGGAGGGTGCAAATCCTACCATTCATAGTATTGGATGTTGATTCCCCGTACAATGTATTTCTGGGTCGTCCAGCCCTGGCGGAATTTAGGGCAGCTTTGGCCCCTTGGTGTCTGACATTAAAATTTCCCACAGACAGCGGTATTGGAGTGGTGCACGGCAATCAGGCGACCAGACGTGCCTGTTATGTGGCTGAGCTGAGAGAGGCTCAACGTAGAGAGAAAGGAAAGTTTGTGGACCGCTCCGTCCACAGCCGAAATGCTGATGATTGACAAGTAGCGCCTGAGCCCTGGCTCGGGCAACATTCTCGAATCTATAAGGACATAGATAAGAGGGACGATGATGTGGAACCCAGGGAAACCAATGTAGCACCAACTGAACTCAAAATTGACATCCCAGTTAGCCAGAGCGACCCATCACGAGTTCTTAAAATAGGATCACAGCTCGACCCTCTGGTAGCTGAGAACCTTGCTGACTTCCTCTGAGCAAACCTTGATGTTTTTGCCTGGACACACTCTGATATGTGTGGGATTTCTCCTGCAATCGCGAGTCATATGTTGAACATAGACCCGAGACATGTTCCTGTGAAACAAAAAAGGAGAGGCATGGACCCAGAGAGGTCTGCAGCTCTCAAAGAGGAGGTGGACAAACTCAAAACCAACGGGTTCGTCCGCGACGCCCTCTTCCCTGAATGGGTATCTAACCCGGTGTTAGTAAAGAAAGCGAATGGAAAATGGAGGACTTCTGTTGATTATTCCGATTTAAACAAAGCATGCCCGAAGGATAGTTTTCCGTTGCCAAGGATTGACCAACTCGTCGACTCAACTGCCGGACATGAGTTGCTATCATTTATGGACGCGTACTCTGGTTACAATCAAATTCTGATGCACATCCCGGACCAAGAACACACCAGCTTTGTCACAAACGTGGGGTTATATTGCTATGTAGTAATGCCCTTTGGATTGAAGAACGCAGGAGCAACTTATCAATGTCTGGTGAATCGAATGTTCAAAGATTAGATTGGAAAAACAATGGAAGTCTATGTGGATGACATGCTAGTGAAGTCACGGCAGTCAAACGACCACATTCGAGACCTAGCGGAGATGTTTGACATACTCAGGCATTATGGAATGAAGATCAATCCGTTGAAGTGTTCATTCGGCGTAGCATCAGGAAAGTTTCTGGGATTCATTGTGAATGCCCGGGGAATCGAGGCTAACCCAGAGAAGATCCAGGCTATCCGAGATATACAAGTACCCAGAACCATAAAGCAGGTGCAAAGATTGAATGGAAAAGTGGTTGCGCTAAGCCGATTCATATCCAGAGCTACAGACAAGTGTATTCCCTTCTTCGACATTATAAAGAAAGGAAAGAGAAACTTCGAATGGACATCCGACTGTGAGGAAGCGTTTCGGGCTCTGGTAAGGCACTTGGAAAGTCCCCATGTACTATCCAAGCCGATAGACCATGATAAGTTGTATGTATACTTGGCGGTATCCCAACACGCTATCAGTACGGCCTTGGTCCGCGAGGAAGACCGGATTCAAAAGCCGGTTTACTATGTCAGTAAACGCTTGACAGGGCGGCAAAAAATTATCCAAAGATTGAAAAACTAACCTATTGCTTGGTGATCGCATCACGCAAGCTTCGCCCCTACTTTCAGACACACTCAATCAGTGTCTACACTGACCAACCCCTACGGCATGTACTCCAACGGCTAGAAACTTCCAGAAGGATGTTAAAATGGAATATTGAGTTGAGTCAGTTTGATATCGCCTATCTACCACGAAGGCCCATGCAAGGTCAAGCACTAGCCGACTTCATTGCTGAATTCACTGTGTTAGATGAACCGAGCAGTCACAGAATCATACACCCCGTTCGATGGAAGATGTACACCGATGGGGCATCTAACGACCGTTGCTCGGGGGCAGGTATAATCCTCATAACTCCTGAAGACCGATCAATCTGCTACGCTTTGAAGCTCGAGTTTGCAGCAACAAATAACGAAGCTGAATATGAAGCATTGATTGCTGGCTTGAGACTTATTATCGAACTGGGAGTGAAGTCAATCGAAATCTTCTGTGACTTGCAGCTGGTAGTATATCAGGTGCGGGGAGACTATCAAGCGAAGGGACAAAGACTTGCTCCTTAGCTTGCTCGGGTTCAAGAGCTGTTGGCGAATCTGGAATACTACGACATCTTGCATGTCCCATGCGAACAAAATAGAGAAGCCGATTCATTGGCAAAATTCGCAAGCACTGGCGATGCACAGCAAATGGGAATGTTCCCTGTTGAGACCCTTTATGCTCCAAGTATAGACGTAGTGGAGACATATTTCGTGTTAGAGATCAAACTTGAGAAGGAATCGTGGTTGACCCTAATCAAGCAGTACCTGCTACAAGAGGATTTGCCTGAAAAGAGAAGCGAAAGACGCCAAGTCCTTTATAAAGCTTCACGTTATGTAATACAGGATGGGATAATGTATCGGAAGGGATTCTCGACCCCCTTACTCCGGTGCGTGGCCCATGATGAGATAAAACATGTATTAAAGGAAGTCCATGAGGGAGAGTGCGGTGATTACCGAGGGGCAAACATTGGCAAAAAAATCCTCTGCTATGGATACTATTGGCCTACCGTGAATCGGGACGCTGCAGACTATGTGAGAAAATGTGACAAATGCCAGATATACGCAAAAATTCTGAGAGCACCGCCGACGGAACTCACACAAATGGTTAGTCCCTGGCCATTTGCGATGTGGGGGATTGACCTGATCTTCTCTTTACCCGTAGCCAAAGGAGGCACGAAATATGCAATAGTTGCAGTCGATTACTTTACCAAATGGGCAGAAGCAGAGCCTATGGCCACGATCACCACCAAGAAAATCATTAACTTCGTTGTATGAAATATCATATGCCGTTTTGGCCTTCCCCGGACCATCATAACAGACAATGGAACTCAATTTGAAAGCAAGGAGTTCAAAGATTTTTGTCAGAAACATGGCATTGAGAAAAGGTTTACATCAGTTACTCACCCGAAGGCGAATGGATAGGTAGAAGCCGTAAACAAAATAATCAAGTCCATATTGAAAAAGCATTTGGAAAAGGCTAGAGGCAAGTGGGTAAATGAACTCCCGACGGCGCTTTGGGCCTATAGAACCACCCACAAGACCGCGACTAGCCACACTCCATTCGCATTGGCATATGGCACGGAAGCTGTCATACCCGTGGAACTTGAAGTTCCATCTCATCGGGTAACTCACTACGACCTTGCGTCGAACCGGGATCTCTTATTGGAATCATTGGACTTTATTGATGAAAAACGCGAAGAAGTCGATTTGAGAGTGGCCTCATACAGACATAGAGTCGCTAAATATTATAACGAGAAGGTCCGACCAAGAATGTTTAGTGTGGGAGACCTCGTGTTGAAACGAGTTTTCCCGATCCTGTCTCATATGCCCCCGCATGGGAAGGCCCATACGTCATCGAACGGAAGCTTGGAGAAGGAACTTTCAAGCTAGCGACCGTCGATGGTGCGACACTCCCCCGAGCATGGAACAACGAGCACTTGCGGCATTATTATACTTAGTCAATTTCTTTCATGTATTAGCCGCACTTATTTCCAGTATGCTTTTATTTCTAATTCTTGGCATGTAATAAAGCGTTTTAGCTTGCACTCATTAATAAAGGCTTGAAGCCATCTTTCCCATGAATTACTATTGTCTCTACGAATAAAAATCTCCAAGTCCCCGGAGTGCGGACTGGAGTACTCTATGTCCCCGGAGCGCGGACTCGAGTATAAACGACTAAAAAACTCCGAGTCCCCGGAGTGCGGACTGGAGTACTCTATGTCCTCGGAGCGCGGACTCGAGTATAAACGAATAAAAATCTCCAAGTCCCCAGAGTGTGGACTGGAGTACTCTAAGTCCCCGGAGCGCGGACTCGAGTATAAACGACTAAAAATCTCCAAGTCCCCGGAGTGCGGATTGGAGTACTCTATGTCCTCGGAGCGTGGACTCGAGTATAAACGAATAAAAATCTCCAAGTCCCCGGAGTGCATACTGGATTACTCTATGTCCCCGGAGCGCGGACTCGAGTATAAACGAATAAAAATCTCCAAGACCCCGGAGTACGGACTGGAGTACTCTAAGTCCCCGGAGCGCGGACTCGGGTATAAACGACTAAAAATCTCCAAGTCCCCGGAGTACGGACTGGAGTACTCTATGTCCCCGGAGTGCGGGCTCGAGTATGAACGAATAAAAATCTCCATGTCCCCGGAGTGTGGGCTGGGGTACTCTAAGTCCCCGGAGCGCGGACTTGAGTATAAACGACTAAAAATCTCCAAGTCCCTGGAGTGCGGACTGGAGTACTCTATGTCCCCGGAGCGCAGACTCGAGTATAAACGAATAAAAATCTCCAAGTCTCCGGAGTGCGAACTGGAGTACTCTATGTCCCCGGGGCGCGGACTCGGGTTTAAACGACTAAAAAACTCCAAGTTCTCGGAGTGCGGACTGGGGTACTCTATGTCCCCGGAGCGCGGACTCGAGTATAAACGAATAAAAATCTCCAAGTCCGCGGAGTGCGGAATGGAGTACTCTAAGTCCCTGGAGCGCGGACTCGAGTATAAACGGCTAAAAATCTCTAAGTCCCCGATCGGACTGGAGTACTCTATGTCCCCGGAGCGCGGACTCGAGTATAAACGGATAAAAATCTCCAAGTCCCCGGAGTGTGGACTAAAGTAATCTAAGTCCCCGGAGCGCGGACTCGAGTATAAACGAATAAAAATCTCCAAGTCCCCAGAGTGCGGACTGGAGTACTCTATGTCCCCGGAGCGCGGACTCGAGTATAAACGGATAAAAATCTCCAAGTCCCCGGAGTGCGGACTAGAGTACTCTATATCCCCGGAGCGCGGACTCGAGTATAAACGACTCAAAATCTCCAAGTCCCCGGAGTGCGGACTGGAGTACTTGAAGTCCCCGGAGCGTGAACTCGAGTGTAAACGGTAAAAATTCTCCAGGTCCCCAGAATACGGACTGGAATATTCTAAGTTCCCGTTGTACAGATTAAAAAATGTTCTAAGTGCTTGAAGCATGGGAGGAAAACGAATAACTCTCAAAGAACCAACGGGCCGTGTGAAGACAAACCAGAAGTCTATGTTACACACAACAGCATGAACTCGAATCACAATCACAAAGAAAACTGAATAATAAGAATCTTTTGAAAAGACAGAAAAGGAAACTAAATTCTATTCAGGAAAAGTTTTCAGCTACAAGTACTCCAAAATTCGGAGTCAACAGTCTATCTACAAAAATTACAAAAAATTATTACACGACTTAAATTGACTCTCGTTGAACGAGGACAGTAGTCATTTCTTGTGCTTCTTCAACTTCTTCCCAGACGACTCTTCCCCAGAGCGTTTACCCTTAGAACCTTTCCTTGATGGAGGAGTAACAACTGAAGAAGTAGGGGGAACATCCAAGGGCTTGGACCTGCCAGGAAGGATGACCTTCAATGGCTTGTTTAACGGATCGTCCAGGTCCACTTCACGTGGCTCGACCTTGACCTTGGTTGTATCACTATTCTCTTTCTCGAGCCATGCCTTCATGCTCAGTTCAGATGTATGCTCAGAGGCGCTTGTGACTTCTACTTCATAACTCCCAGAGGAGGAATCGGACTTGCCTTCGTCAAGCGCCCCGATCACTTGAGCATCTGGCCCGGGAACTTCACCAGCATGGGCAGCCCCACCAGTCTTTTCCACCTCCTTGGCGACATCGCTCCTCGGAGTGGGATCGGGATCGGAACGACCTGCACAAAATCAGAAAAGATGAGCATTAGAATGCAATAGTACTTCACAAAGAATGACGACTTTCAAAATATCAAAGTGAAAGGTTATCTACCAGGCCCTGGCAAACTCTCTGCTGTCAAAGGGGTTTCTCCCTCCGGGATAGGAGACAAAATAACGCCTAGGCCGAGGGCTTCCGGATCATAGCCAATGTGGTGTTCAAAGGGATCGAGTATCGGCCTACCGGCCGGTTGGGAAGGCATGTGAACAGGAGACTCGGCCCCGGATGGACCAACGACAACTTCTTTCCCTTTCCTCGAGGGGGAGCCTTTGCAGTAAAGGGCCTTGGCCGTCGATAGGTCTGAAGGCTCATTTTCCTTCAGAAATTCTTTTATCAAATCCCCCTCGTCAACCTCCTCGACACCGCGCTCGGCCTTCCTGATCTGAATTAAGGTTTCCCATGCCTCGAGCAATGATTCAAGATAGCCATCGCCCAAAAAAGTTAAGTCACGGTGCATGAGAACGCGGGCGTTGAATTCGGCAATGAGTGGGTCGAACACGGTTTTGATCTCTTCTCTACCTTCTTCCCTGGCTGCCTCAAGACGAAAATCGATGTCCGTCAATGCCATCTTCTTGCCCTCTTCACGGGCCTTGCTCTTTAACATCTCAACCCTGGAAAGATCGCCCTCGAGTTGTTCTTTTAAAAGTCGGGTGGCGACAATCTCGTCACAGTATCGCTGTGACTCTTCTTGGGCAACCATTTTCTCCTCTTTCTCTCCGCGGAGAAGCTCCTCAAGTTCCTTGACCCGGGTGCTGAATGCATCCCTCTCCTTTTGAATGGAGTCCTTCTCCCAGGCCAAAGCCCCACATCGTTGAACCGCCTCATCAAGCTCTTTCTTATGAGTTGATTCCAAGCGAGTAACGGCCTCAGCAGTATCCCTGGCACTCCGATGGGCGACCTCGAGTTCAGACTTATAAGTGGCGATTTTTTCATCTTGGGCCTTAATGATATTTCTATCGTGGATAGCCTCAAGCTTCAAATGGTCTATTTCATGTTGGCGCTCTACAGAGACTTCGGAAAGTTTCTTAGCTAGGTGAACAAATGCGTCATGTCAACATATACGTCATTCGTACAGGCAAGGGCGCTCTGTTTAACATGACTGGGAATAGGATGAATCGCCGGAAGGAATTTAGGCCATCGAAGTAGATTCTCAGAAATTTGTCTTTAAGCTCGGCCAGCTTCTTAGACACTATTGGGTCTGCCGCAGGAGCAGGGGGTGACGGCTTTGAAAGTTCGCCCCTCCGGTGAAAACCTTGGGACTGTCGAGTAGAAGAGGAGACAGAGTGATAGTCTCGGGGAGCGTCGGGTTGCAACCTCTTATGGTCGTGCTTGTCTTTGCTGTGCTCCGCGTGAGACGAAGTATCCTGGTGGTGCTTTGGCTGATAGTAAGTTTTCCTCCGGGATGAGGAGTCTCGGGAATGATAGTCTTTATCGCCGTCTCCATCTCGACGTCTTCCGGAACCCGAATCCCATCCTGGTTGATGAAAAATGGACGAACCGCGAAGATGATCGAATCCATGTAAGCGCCCCATGTCACCTGCACAGAATTCAAATTACAGCGAATTAGCAAAGAGATAGTGTGACAACGAAAACTAAGTGCAAATGGAAGTACGAGTGTTTTGTGTGTGTGTCCTAGTGTGTTCCCCCCGACGGACCAGTCGCTTTGCTAATAGGAGTTTTCTCTCCTTGATTGTGGGATAAGATGCCTGCATCGCCTCTAACGGGCGAGTGAAACTTGAATGCCTCCGGATCATTGAAATCATAGTTTAGCAGATCTTTCGGAATGGAGAGGTTCGAAAGGCCCTTTAGCGAACTTTCAACGTGCTGTGAAGAGGCCTCCTTCTCTGCCGGGATGAGCGTAACTTTGGAAGTTCTGCCAACCTTCTCCTTTCTAATCTTATATGTCAACGTCTTTTTCCCCTTCGAAGGGGAAGATGACGTTTCAATATCATGCACTTCGACCGGCGGATACTGAGTAACACCCACATTCTCACCATGTGTTTCAGGAGCCTACCCTCTTTAATCTCCCCCTCCTCCTGTGCACCGGGGGTGTGGCATGACGGCGATTCAGCCAACTTCTTCCCTTTACCGAATGCGGGCTTGGGGATGGAGACGCCCTCAGGAAGGCTCACCCGACGACCTTCTGCTAACAGCCCGAACCTTGACAGTGACTCATTTGAAATGAGGGTCGGATGTCTTATTCCTCGGTGGGAAGAGCTCTAATAGCCTCAACAGCCTCAGAATAGCCACGGCCTTTAGGACATGGATTGATATATGGAAAAAATAAAACAAGGGTTAGAAAAAGCATCGCCTCGGCCAAAACATGAGCATCGCTCCAAGAAGAAAACTTACTTCCTTCAACCCATCTCCTCGCGAAACCAGGAGGGCAGCGCACGTAGAACCATTCCAGTTTGTACAGGGAAAACTTGCTCCACGCTTCAGTTAGAATTTGGCACTTGTGGTATGTCTCGAGGAACACGAAGGAGGGGCAATCTCTCCGCTTCTTGATCATATAAATGTATTTGATGTCGCCGGGAGTTGGAGGCCTGGAGAAGACAGCCATGAAAAGGAGTTAGGTCCCATAAATGAACGCATGACTGTTTGGGTGCAGCTGCGATGGGGCAACGTCTATGTATTGAAACACGTCCCGAAGAAATAAATTGAATGGAGGCACGCTGCCCACCCAGCACATAAACTTATTGCAAGCGGTGTATCCGATTGGGGGCAGGTGTGGACGATCATGCCTCGACGGGACCAACACATCGGCAAAAGGAATGCCGTGGATAGAGCATATTCGCAGAAGGGCGACTTCGTTAATCTTCTAAGCCTGTGAATCGATCGGATTATCTAAGAGAATAGATGACTCCAGGGCATCATGAGCTAAATTATGAGCGGGGGAGGTTGACGAGTTAGAAGTGTCTACGTCTCCTTGTTTGGAAGACGACCCGGGTCTGTCCGAGACTGTGGCGGAACTGGGCCTTTTAGACATCTTCAATAAATAGCGGATATGACAAAACACCTGTGTGAACTATACTTGAAAAATGATCGACTTTAGAATTAACAACACGAATATTCCCCCCACGTGGTGTGTGAACTATGCAATCAATCATGTATAAGCATTGGAAGTTCGAGAGTCGCAGGGTTACTGATATAAAATCTATGCTTAAAAATCTTCGCCTTCGAAGACCGTCATCGCTGACCGTCTCCAAAGGCCTTCCTTATGGCGATTACAGTTTCAAGTTAAGGGAACGTTAGAGGAAGTTATCTGATTACGTCAAGTAAAGTTCAGATTTATAGCTACTAAAAATAGAAGGTTATTAGTCCAAGTCAGTTCGATATGCTAGAATGTTAGAGTCATTGTTCTTGCTTTACGACTGTTCGGCATGTTTTATTTCAGCATTAATATGTTGTTCGGCTAAATATCGTTCGGCTTAAGTTGTGTTCGGCCGATAGAATATGGGTCGGCATTCATGATCGTTCGGTCTAGTGGTTGTTCGGCTTAACTAACAAACGGGCAAGCTATTATTCGGCCATACTATCGGTCGGCATAACTATCGATCGGCCCATATCTTGTCCGGCCAGACCATTGCTCGGCCGAACTGTTGTTCGGCCTGAATAGTGTTCGGCTAAAATACTGTTCGGCCAAGATATCGATCGACATCCTGTCCTTTCCCCACTTGCCTTCGATTTTTCCTCTTCAACCTCGTTCGGCATGGGGAGATCGTGCCGAACCATTGCAAGGCCGATCCATACCACTAGGACTTACCTCCAATGCCACGCATCTCCAACTAACTCCCACCTTCGAGCGCCTCTACTATCCACTTTTCTCCTCTCCGTTCCACCCGCCTTGGAATCACCTAAGGTCAAACCAAGTCCCAGCCTCAGGGCACGATCAAGACCCATCTCGTCTCCCTCATCCCCGTATCTCCTACATCATCTGTGGAGGGTTCGCAAACTCGGGTCTAACTACAGATTGTGGTTTTAAATGAAAACGTACGAAAGCTTCTTACCAAGAGGAATGATGGGAGCTTGGGAAGGAATTGTAGGAAGGATGTGCTGGATTCGAGGAACGGAAGAGATGAGTAAAACTTAAAGGAGATAAGTTGCGTGCTCTCGGAAAATCACAGGTAAGAGGTGAAAAAGAGAAGAAGAAGTAGAGTACCAGGTTTTATAGGAGAAGAGAGGAAGTCAAAACGACTCTGACCGATAGAACCGGTCAAAGCACAAAATAAGTTCGGCATCGGTTATCTTGTTCGGCATTTGAGTATCGTTCGGCCTCGGCATTACACCAACTCATAGTTCAAAGCACATCGTTTTCGACCACATGACGTACTTTTGGGGGCAAAGTGTTACCTGGAAGTTTGACCAGGCATCTAGGCAGTCAGCATCAGGGTGCCCGACACAAGAAAAGACACTCGACATAAAAGAACGTTCGGCATGTTAAGGTCGTTCGGCATGAATGCCCCGTCCGACATTCAGGATGTTCAGCATCACATTGTTCGGAAGTGGATAGCTCTCGGCATCTACGAGCATTCGACATCGAGGAACGTTCGGTATTGAATTCGGCCAAAGAGGAATGCTCGGCGTAAGATCGTTCGGCGACTAAAGATTGCTCGGCCTTCCGAGTACGTTCGGCCAAAGATATTGTTCGACGATCCTGGATCATTCGGCATTCCAGCTTGGTTCGGCATGGTACGTTCGGCGATCCTAAATCGTTCGGCATTCCAGCTTGGTTCGGCATGGTACGTTCGGCGATCCTAGACCGTTCGGCACAAATGCCTTCGCTCGGCATCTTACTGTTCGGCCTCCCTGATTTGGCGCGCAGAGCTAACACTATTTGGACCAAAATATTCAGCTACCAGGCCCACTAGGGAAGTCCAACCCACCTTCGCCTATAAATAGAGGGCAGAGGCACAGAAAAAAGGAAGAGATTTTAGAGAACACCGGGGAGACTCTGCATTTTCAAGACTCATTCCAAACTTATTTCTTTTACTTTGCAATTGTATTCTAGTAACTAAAAACGGATTGTATCTGTAATCACCCATCAAGGAAATCAATGGAAATCAACTTCAAAGTGGATGCAGGCCGTTACGCCGAACCACTATAAATTTGGTGTTCTTGTTCTCTGTATTTAAATTTATGTTCTCTTCTCTGTTTTAATTTACTTTCTTCATTAATCTCTCTGCACAATCTTTCTAAGGGTGTTTGTGATCAATTTTGGTGCTAACACTGATGATCCCAAGTATCTGGAAGGTCGGGCTTTCTTCTGGTGATGGATGGGTGATAAGTGGTGATGAGAAAAATGGTGGTGGTGGTGGAAGTTCACCGTGGTGATGGTGATTGTTAGATTTTGTTTGTAAACCTAGTTATCGGGCAGTGAAGTAGTTTTGTTCGGCATGGTTGCTCTCGTTGATCGAGTGCTTCTATATTTGGGGAGATGGTAGCTCGGGTGTTGAAGAAGAGATGGTCGGAGTTCCAAAGTCTCTGATGGCCGGAGGAGAGTGGATGGGGGTTTTCCAGGTTTTTGATTTGATAGTGATGGCGGTTGTAGTATATTTCAGGTTTGGAATTGGAGGAACTCAAATTTGATTTCGTGATTCTTGTGGGGATCTGATGATCGTGGATGGCTCTGTGGGCAAACGTCGACTTGCTTGTTATCTTGGTGGTGACTGGAGGCGGCCAGGACCACCATGCATATGCACGGTGAAGAAATGGTGTCAGGTGATGTTTGGGGTTTGCAGTTATTCTGTACTCGAGTCATACTCGAGTAATTCGAGTTTTTGCTCGAAGATGATTAGGGTTTTACTCGAAGTCAAATAGGGTAGACTCGGGTTTTTTTATAGTTACAGGTTTCCAGAGAAACCTGTTTTTCTTTATTCAAATTTGTTTTAAAACCCTGGAACAAGTTTAAAACAGGATTTAAATCTAAATTTAAAGTATGAATTTCAAACTAGATTTGAATTCCAGTTTTAAATTTTAATTTAAACTTTATAAATTAAAATGTTTAAACAACTATAAAAGTGTTCGAATAATTGAATTTAAAGGTTAAGTTTTAAAATAAAGAGTAGAAGATTTAAACATAATTTTAAACCTAGAAACAAGATCAATTTGAATCAAATGTTTTGAAAATAAAGGAAGTTTTTTAAAAAATTAAATGTTTAAGCAACTTTGGATGTTGAAACCTATTTTAAATATGATTTGCATTTTAAATGGATTTGAATTTAATTTCCTTTAAAACTTCTTTATAAAATAAGAAATTATTTAGTATAAGTTTTAAAAAGGTTTTTAAAATATTTTAAAACTTTGTTAAAGGTTAAGTTTGGTTTTCATTTTAAATTTTAAATTTAAAATGTAATTTGGAAATAAATTTTAAAGTAAGTTGTTTTAAATTTGCTTTGTTAATAATAATGAAATCATTAATAAGAAATGTTTTATTTTTAATAAATCAAAGATTTAATGTTTTTGGTTTATTAAATTAGTAAGGTAATTAGATGGATAATTAATTAATTAATTTAATTAATTAAATAAGGATTTTGAATTAATTAATTAAGTTTAAGTTAATTAATTAAGATTAATTAATTTGGAAATAAGATCGTTAATTAAATAAGTTAAGATTTTAATTCTTGATTAGAAATTAATTTATCAAGAGGTTAAGATTAATTAAGTTAAAACTTAACTAATCAAACAATTATTGATTAATTAAATGATTATTAAAGATTAATAAATTTATGATTAATAATGATTAATTTAAGTTAATTACTTAAGAAAGATAATTAAGGTATTGTTGATAAGTTAATGAAGGTCATTAACTTGGGATTATTTATTAACTAATTAATGTGATTAATTTTGGTAAGTAATTAGATTAATTAAATTTGATAATCATTATGGAATTTGGTTAAGTATGATTACTTTATGAAAGTAATTAAAGATATTAATTACTCATTGTAATTAATTAATTTGATTAGTTTAAATTAATTAATTAAGTTTAATTAATTTAGAATAATCATTTGATGGGTTGATAAGAGACTAATGAAGGATAATTACTTAGAGAAGTAATTAAGATGAGTAATTACTGAATGTAACTTATTGAAGTATGGAAGAGTTGGGGTTATTTGCTTGTGTAATTATTATGGAGGATAATTACTTTGTGAAAGTAATTAATAATTAATTACTTGGTGTAATTAATTTAAGCATTTATTGATTAAGTCATTTGGGAAATAGTTAAGTAATGTAATTAATTAGGGGTAATTAATTACAAATAAAATTGATCAAGGATGATTAATAATTAATTAATTATTAAATATAATTAATTTAGGAGTAATCAACTTACTCAATGAAGTAATTAAGAATAATTAATTACTGAAGTTAATTAATCAAAGGTGATTAATAATTGAGGTTAATTACTTAATGAAGTTAATTAATTTAAATGTAATTAGGAATCATTAATTAATATAATTAATGATGTAATTAAGATTAACTAATTGAGAATAATTAATCAATGACAAGTGATTAAAGTAATTAATTAATGTAATTAATTAAGCATTAATGTAATTAATTATAATTAATTAATTAATAAAGTAATTAAAGGTTAATTACTGTATTTGATTAAGAATAATTAATTTGTTAAATTAATTACTTGAATGTAATTAAAGAATGATTAATCAAGGGAAATAAATCAAGGGAATTAATTAGTGGTTAATTAATTAGTTGATTGGTTTGTAATCAATGGTTACATAAGCAGGATTTATAGATTGAGGTAATTAATTTAATTTACTTTAAATTAATTAGCGATGATGTAATTAATTTAATTCATTTTAAATTAATTATATATGGTGTGATTATTAATCCTTGTTTATATATGGATGATATAGATTTCCTTGAATGGTTTGAATCTCGGATATGAGATTAGTAATGTTGTGTGATATGGATGCATTGGTTGCATTGTAATGATGATTTGGATTATCTTCTGATAATGATAATAGGGATTATCTGTGGTGATGATTATCTATTGTGATGATGTGAATTATCTATCTGTGTGTATATAGATAGTTTAATTGAATTGTTTTAACTTAAAACAACTTAGACCTAAAAAATGGCGTTTTGGACTCGATGAGACCGGGATCGGGTTTCCATATTTGGATATCCAAAAACCACATCGATCCAAATTAACGATAGGTCGTGAATCTCAAGTGAAGATGAGGATTCAAAGTGCAAGGGTTATCGTCGTTAACTCTGAGGGTGATTCCAAAATGAGTGCAACAAGATAATGCCTTGGGTTTCGTTCAAACCCGGAACAAACTTGTATGGATTGAATGATTTCAGAACATCGTCAGGTGGACGATGAGCATTCTAAGAGATGTGTTCTCTAAAGGTAATCGTAGTCTCAAGCCTCATCAACCGGGAATGGCTAAAACAGGGGAGGTGCAGCAAGGCTAAGTGGGTCATACCCAAGTAGGACGAGATTTTCCCCTGTTTAGAGGTCCCTTTTTATTCGGTTGTGTGGGTGGTTGGGTCGCGGTTGGGTCGCGGCCAACTGCAGGGTTGTCTTGTTCGAAACTGTCTAGTAAGGGATGGTTCCGGCCTTGTGTTGCAAAGGATTGGGAGCGATCCTCGGTACGGCGATCTAGGCCCCGTACTGTGATGGGCGGTACCCCGGTAGCCCTGCCATTGTACGGAATCCAATAAGTGCCGTACGTATTAGTTGTGCCCAACTATGTTGGAACGTGAGATGTAAGCATTCCAGCTATTTCTGTATTTTGCTTGAAAACCCTTGACACTATTATAAGATCACCGGATTTCCTATCAAATGTTTTGGTTAGCGTAAGGTAAAATTTTTTCCATGTTTATGTGTGGGAAGTCTTACGTGATACCTTTCTTTTTAATGGTTTTTCAAAAGTTAAGCAACTTTAACCTGTTACTCATACCAGACCCATGTCTGACCCGGAGTTTATTTATGTTTTTCTTAAACTCTTGGGTACTCAAATTTTTACGAGTAGCCAAGGGATTCAGGTTAGCTTTGACAAATTATGAAGGAGCAAATGGAGCAGGAGGCTTCTGCGTTATAGTCATCTAGTTTTCCGCTGTGTTGGTATCTCTGAGTCGTTTGTTTGAGTTGTTTTGTACTGTGTTGTAATAACTAGACAGGTGTTTATAACTGTCTAGTATGTGTTGTATTATCTGTGTAACTCTGATAGTTGTTGTATATCTATGTAATACTTTTGTTATTAATATAAATTATTCGTTCTACTGTTGAGATTTTGTAGTTGTTTCTTCTTTCTTCTCTTTCTTTCTCTTTCTATCTTTTTCTTTCTTAACTCATGATACGTCTTTCTGGTTAGTGGAAGACGGGTCGTGACAGAAATCTATATCGAAAATTTAATATTATAACTGAGTCCAAAAAGCTATCTTCTCCATACAATCAAATTAGGACTCGAAACCTTTTCCATGGTGTTCGGAATAGAGGTATAGCATTATAAAGGCCTAGCGGCACGCCTCGATTGGTGATCGGGATTTTTGGCTTCGTTTTCTCAACAATTTAAATTAGAATTTAAATTTAAAGATGGATAATGAAATTACATTGAATACTGTAGCTAGCATCACGTATAGAGATTTAAAAGCTCGTGTTACCTTCTTTAATACGCTTCTTCGTTTGATAAAATAAATAAAAATAAAAAGTAGATATCATTCTTCGTTCAGAAAAAAACAAAACCTCTCTCTCTCGTTCAAATTCAAGGTAATGGCCGAAGCCTCCAAGATGAAAAAAAATAAAATATGTCGAGCCTATCTTCGGCCGAGCATCTTTCCTCTAAAATTAAAAAGCAACAGAAGAGCAAAATCTCGTCCCTCATTCGAAATATAAAATCGCGTGTTCTTCCCCTAATCCATGGCCGTGCGATTTCATTCAAGACCGGAAATCGCGAATCGAAATCACCGCGTGGGGAAACTCGAGCTCGCCGTCACTCGAGACGACGAGTCGCAAGCTCGAGGTTGTCTAGGGTTGGGTTCGAAGTCTTGGGGTTTGTCTTATTTGTGGCCGCGATCGATTGCTATGGACAGCAAGGCAGCGACCACGCGAGGTGGCGCCGCATGGAGGGAGAGCGACGGTGGCATTTGCTAGGGTTTCGTCGAAAGAACGTGGTCGCGAGTTCGTGAAGACGAGGTCGTGCCGAGAGTCGAGTCAGAGAGGTAACGATTTCTTTTAAATTGAATAAATAGATGTATTTTGCTTAATTTAATTTCATGTATAGACAGTTTTTCAGTTTACAGAATGATGATAATTTTAATGATTAATAAATTTTAAAGTTTACAGTAATAAGATAATTTTGTTTAAATATATAGGCTAGAAGGGGAACTTTTTATTTAGTCAGAGGAATATATATATATATATATATATAAATATATATATATAAAAGATTTAAAAAATAATAAAAATAACATAGAATTTGCATAAGGATTTGATTTTCAAATCTATACATATTATTTATATAAGTATATGTGTTTTCAAAAAAAAATTAAAATTACAGTAAAATTTTAAATGCATTTTATATATATTATAAAGGTTGTTTTATTTAATAAAAGTTATTTAATTATTTTTACAAACGGTTATGTATTTAATTTAGTTTTGAAAGTTAATTTTTAGTTGAAAATTTATTTAAAGAGAAATTAGGTTAAAACTAAAGTATTAGCTAATTAGGTTATTTAAGGGTAAGTGATTTTCCAATTAGTTCAGATATTTTATTTTAAAGAAGATTTATTTATAACCAAATTAATAGTTAAAACCAAAGTATTAAGAATTAATTGATCGATTAATCCAAATATTAATAAATTTGTGTAATTGTTTATTGAAGGTCCAAAATCCAAAAAAAAAATTAGTCGAGATGGAAATGGGTTGCAAACAACAAAATAAAAGGTGAGTTAATCTCACTCATCTGGTTGCTATTTAAATTTAAATGATTAAATTTAAATAATTGATTGAATTGTTTTGATGTGCAATATTATATATAGTAGTATATAATATATCTTGGAATGATTGATTTCCCGCATTATATAGCGGATGAGACCCTATGCGCCGCATAATAGCGGATGATTTTATATTTAAAACCCATATACCGTGATATTCCACCTCGAAGTGGAATTGGTATTTTATGTTGTGCTAACGTTTGTGGATGTAGGGAAACAGATTGAAAGAATCCAACTGGATTCCTCAAAATTATTTATATTGTTTAATATTCTCTGTTATGAATATTTGATATTCTGCGATGAATATTATTGATAATTGGAATATTGAATGCTATGGTTTACTTGAATATATTTCGGTACACTGAGTTATCAAAATATATAGAATTGGATTTTTGAAAAGAAAATAAAAGGAAGAGAATTTGTAAGTGAAATAATTATAGAGAATTTAAATAAATCAAGAATGAACTGGATAAGAATAATAGTGGTTTTAAAATTCTAATAAATAAATTTCGTATATGAAAAGGGGATTTTGAATAAACAGGAAGATAATGAATTTTAAAATTCAATGTTATTATTTAAAAGAATAAAACATTTATTTTAAATTTAAGATTTAAATTATTGAAAAGAATAAAGAAGAAATTTGGAAAATCTGAAATTGGTATGTTTCAGTTAAAAGATTTAAAATCAAAACGAAAAAAAATAAAGTCTACAATTAATGGAGTTTGAAATGAATTGAGTAAGTAAAGAAATTTATTTCAAATGGGGTAAATTGGAAATCATTTGGAAATTGATTTAAGTGTTTGAAATTGGAAATTTAAAGGAGAATGGGACTTTGAAATTTATAAACTGGGTTTATAAAAGTAAAGTAATATATCAGGGGATATTTGGAGAAATAAATCCACGATGGAAAGTTATTAAAGAAATGGAAAATTTGTTTAAAAATAAATAGTGATTTATTTTTAAAGGATTTAAAGAGAAGTATATTTCCCTAGATAGCCAAGATCGTTTCAAAGTAAATTTTTAAATATAAGTTAAAAGTTTTAATGTCGTTTTGAAAAGCATGTTTAGAATATTTATTATTTCTAAAAATTTAAATTCTAAAGTAAGTATTTTCTTTTATCTATTATAGCAGTAATTATTTAAAAGTGACTTGGTATTTGTTTTTAAACAGAAAATCTAGTTTTATATTTTATAAAGTAGCCTCATTTTAAATATTCCTAATATATATATTTTTAATAAAGTATTGAAATAGTTTTCAATCTAAATGTTAAAATATATTTTATAATAAAGTGTGTTTAAAGTTATTTCAAAAATCTAAAGCTTTGTACTTGGTATTTTCAGTGGAAATAAATATTTGGGAATTTATTCCATAAGAAGAGTGTGGGTTGAAAACTGTTTTCAAAAGCGTTGAAAATGGAAATATATCTTGTGAAGATACTTTGAGATTAATAAATAATTTGGTGAAATTATTTATGTTTGATGGATATTTGCGAATGTTAATTGATAGATAAATAACCGACAATCAATATTGGCCAATGCGCTGATCGTTTTGAAGAGACCGGGATCTGGGTTTATTTTTTGAAAACCACTTCGATCCGGTTTGTACGTCTTCGTGGAAAAACGAGTTCGGATTCGAAGATGGAGCGGTGAAGTGCAAGGGCTAGTCGCTACTAATCCTGAGGGTGTTTCCAAAATGGATGTAGTAGGAATTTGCCTTCGGTTCCGTTCGAATCCGGGACGGACTTGTATGGATGAATGCTTTCGGAACATCATCAGGTGGACGATGGGCATTCTAAGTGAAACGATCTAAAAGGTAACGCTTAGCCTCAAGCCTCATCGACCGAGAATGACTAAAAATCAGGAGTTATGCAGCAAGGCTAGGTGGGTAGCACCTATTTCAGGGTGAGGTCATCCCTGTCTAGATGTTCCTTTATTTCGGCCTAGGGGTGCGGTTGCTGATCCCAAACGTGGGGTGATCTTACTCGGGATTATCCAGTAAAGGGTAGTCCTGTTCTTGTGTTGCAGGGGGTCGGGAGTGATCCTCGGTATGCTGATCTAGACCAGGTACCGTGACAGGTGGTACCCCAGTGCCTAGTCATTAGTTGGAAATCCATTCTCCCTACGCGCCTTTTACGAGTTTTATTTGTATTACCCACTTTTGTGGCTAGTAGCTGGAATTTAATAGATGTAACAATTTCGGCTATTTTAATAAGTATTTGTAAATAGACCCTATTATAATATCAGAGGATTTTAATAAAAAGTGTTTTATCTATCGTAAGATAAAAACCCGACATGTTTATTTGTGGCGCGGTCTTACGACATGCTTTTGTTTTCAATTTTTTTTTTGAAACTTTAATAATCAATTTGAGTGTGATTTCTCACGCTGGTATTCCAGACTGACTCGAGTGTTATTTAATTATAATGCTCAGGTCAGACCGAGTATTATAAAATACAGGAAAGGACGCTGTGGAGCTCAGGAGACAAGCTGGATGGCGATACGTACTTCTGTACTTGATTTATATTCCGCTGTGTATTCAGTTGTGTGAGGATAAGTTATGATTACTGTCCAATTATGTGTTATGTGATTGATGTACTCTGATGATGTAATGTATGAACAGATATATTTGTTTGCGATGGTTAGATTCGATGTTGTTTTCTATTTTCTTCTTTAACCTCTTCTTCTTTAACCCTCATGGTTCAGTTTTTCAGGCATCGGAAAATTGAGTCATGACACCTAACCTGCCTTGTTTGTCAAATTATGATTTGGCTGCCCGTTTTTCTTTTCTAAAGTACGACCGATTTTCAAAATAAAGATTTGAATTATTTACAAAATACCCCTTCTCCTTCTTATAAATATATAAAACATTTAAGTCCCATACCTTAAATAATTTTATATATCCATTAAAACACTCAAGAAAATTCTATAAAATTCCAAAAAATCACTATTTATATGTTTTCTAACAAATGTATATTCCAGACCCTAAGACAATATAATTTGGCTGAAATAAATCTTTAACCTAAAATAAAATTTTCTTCAATAGAAAATTCATATAAAATCCACATTAATTCAGAAAATTATGAAAGTCAAAACCTATTTCTAAATTCTCATTTTTGATCTAAATCTAAATTCGAAGGCAGTTGGATGTCATATAATAGGTTTTCTAAATCAATTCTCATCATAAAATGCATATAAAATAGCCTAAATCATCAACAAGTGTATTTCTATGTGTGTGTGTGTGTGTGTGTGTGTGTATATCCATTTATCATTCAAAACATGGCAAAACAGTTGCATATATGTTTAGAATTTATCTAAAACTAAAATCAATTAAAAATATGAGATGCAGTCACTATTAACCTTAGCTTTTTGATTAAGGATGTGAGATTTGTTCTTGACTAAGTGGTTTGATTCTTCCCCTTGAATTCTTCTTCTTATTTACTCTTTCTAATGGTGGCCGGCCTTCGCTTGTATTTTTGAATTATGAAAATAAAATGAACGTATAGAATGAATCCCTAAGGGGTATAGGGTATAAGGATATGCCTTGTTCCTACTTTGCCTCTTAACTATTTCATTTTTATTCCTTTGTTCATTGTTCACATGGCACGGCTACCTCTTATTTAGTCACAAATCTCAATTCATAAATCAACTTACATTATTTTATTTTATTTAACTAATTAAATATTCTAAATAATGTTACTAAAAACATAGGGTGTTGCATACTCCCATCCTTAAAGAATTTCGTCCTCGAAATTACAATAAGGCACACATCAAAACAATCAAAGGTAAAACATATCTTCAAACAAATCAGGATAAGTATCACTCATCCTGTTCTCGGTCTCCCAAGTATAGTTTCTGACATCGTTGCTCCATTCGTATTCAACTAATCTGATTGTCTTGTTCCTCAACTCCCTCTCATCTCTTGTGACTATGTGAACTGGTTCTAACTATAGTCAAGTTCAGCTCTATGACAAAGTCATCTAACACAGTCGGTGATATAGTAGTATTCGGGTCTCGAAAACACTTTCTTAGACGAGAAATGTGAAAAACATCATGGAATCCTGCCAAACTGCTCGGTAACTCTACTCTATACGCGAGTTTCCCGATCCTCTCAATAATCGAAAATGGTCCAACGAATATCGATGCTAACTTTCCTATCTTCCCGAACCTGATAACACCTTTTGTCGATGATACTTGAGGAAAACCTGATCTCTAAAAGAGAATTCTAAATCTTTCCATCTTCTATCTGCATAACTCTTCTTCCTAGATTGAGCTTCCTTCATTCTATCTCGAATCAACTCAACCTTTTTAGAAGCTTCTCTAACCAAATCTAGACCAAGAACCAACCTATCCCTGGTCTCTAACCAACAAACTGGAGATTTTCGTGGCCTTCCACACAAAGCTTCGAATGGTGCCATCTCTATACTAGCCTGATAACTACTGTTATACGAAAACTCGACCAGGTGTAGATGGTCTTCCCATGATCCCCCAAAGTCTAGCACACAAATTCATAACAAATCCTCTAAGACTTTGTTAACTCTCTCCATTTGTTCATTAGTCTATGGATGGTAAGTGATACTCATCTTGAGCTTGGTACCTAAGGTATCCTGTAGACTCTTCCAAAACTGGCTAGTGAGTAAAGAGTCTCTATCACTCATTATACTACTAGGAATTCCATGCAGTCTAACCACATTCTTCATAAATAACTTTGTCAAAATAATTGTCGTTCTGGTTGACTTAACTGGAATGAAATGGAACTCTTGGCTAATCTATTTACTATGACCAATATGTTTTCATTTCCTCTATTAGACCTTGACAACTCGTCAATGAAATCCATCGAAATTGAATCCCACTTGGCTTCTGGTGTTTGGCTTTTACCCGTTGGCAGTTTAAACATTGCTTCACCCATAGGCCTACATCCCTCTTCATACCTTCCTAGAAGAAACTTCTCTTCATGTCCTGATACGTCTTAGCTCCTCCCGGATGTATAGTGAACTTCGAGCGATGACATACCTCCAAAACTTCCTTCCTATTGTCTCCCACATTCGGAACACACAATCTCCCTTTCTTTCTCAACCATCCATTCTGGTCAAGACTAAAATCCTTTAAGTCATCGCTCTCCGTTCCACCTCTCAGCTTTCCGATCCATTTAGCCAAGACTGCATCCTCTAGCTGTTTAGAAGCAACCCTTTCGATCATAACTGCTCTAACTTCCAAACATGATAACAAAGCAGTTTCTGTGCTTAAACAACTCTTAGTTCTACACTGTACCCTACAAGTTGCTAGTGCTTTCGAATCTTTCCACTCAGCTATATTTGCTAACATCATATTCTGATGTTTTCTGCTAAGTGCATCTACAACCTTTTTTCCTTTCCTCGGTGCGCATTCAATTCCAAAATCACAAGCAGTGAAGAACTCTAACCACCTTTGCTGTCTCATATTCAGCTCCTTCTGAGAGAGCAAATACTTCAATGACTTATGATCCGTATATAACTCAAATGTTTCTCCCGAAAGATAATGTCTCCACACCTTCGGTGCAAAAATCACCACAGCTAACTCCAAGTCATGGATTGGGTATCTGACTTTATGCGGTCTAAGCTATTGAGAAGCATAGATAATTACTCTACCACTCTGTATCAACACAGCTCCTAACACAGTCCCACATGCATCTGTGTACAACACCAAATCTGATTTCCTTCTAGAACAACCAACGTAAGAGCATCAGTCAATAGGTGTTTCAGCGTCTGGAATGCCTCCTCACACTTATCGGTCCAAACAAACTTCATATCCTTTCGAGTTAGCTTGTCATCGGTGTTGCTATCCATGAGAAATCCTTAATAAACCTCCGATGGTAACCAGCCAATCCTAAAAAACTTCTTATCTCAGTCACAGTTCCTTGTCTCTTCCAACTGTTCACGGCCTCGGTCTTATTTGGATCCACTGATAACCCATTCTCTGAAACTACGTGGCCAAGAAACTTCACTTCATTCTTCCAGAAAATGACATTTCGAGAACTTCGCCTTTAGCTGATGTCGCCTCAGCGTTTCAAGCACTACTCTAAGATGAACTTCATGCTCTCTTTCATCCTTAGAGTACACCAAAATATCATCTATGAAATCCAATATGAACCTATCCAAGTGCTCTCAAAAAATTTGGTTCATCAAATTTACAAAGAAAGCTTGCGCATTAGTCATTCCGAACGATATCACTAACCATTCATACGATCCATATTTGGTCCTAAACGCCGTCAAAGGAATACCACCCTCTGCCACCCTAATCTGATGAAAACCGATCACTAAATCCAATTGCAAAAATATCTGGCCCCGCTCAACTGATCGAACAAATCATCAATCCTGGGCAATGGATATCGATTCTTTATCGTTTTCTCATTTAACTTACGCTAATCGATACATAACCTTAATGATCAGTCTGGCTTCTTAGCAAACACTACAGCTGCTCCCCAAGGTGAACTACTAGGTCTGATGAAATTTTTGCCTTCCAAAACCACCAACTGCACCTTGAGCTCCCTCATTTCGGTAGGTGTCATCCAGCTTGGCGGTCTACTAACCAAATTTGCTCCAGGCACCAAACTATCTGAAACTCAATGACCCGTTTCCATGGCAATCCTACTATGGGTTTAAAAATATCCACGAACTCTCTAACCACAAAACCCTGGTTTAGCTCGTCACTTATTTCCACAACACCCAACAATGCACTTACCTTACAGCTAGGGTTTTCTATGTTATATACAATCTGCTCCATACAGTCTATGTGTCTAAGCGATATTTGCCCTTATTCGCAAAATATTCTAACATCTGTTTACTTAACGAGTCCATAACCAAAATAATTTCGAATCCTACGAAATCAAACACATGCAAACTACAAATAAAAGTATGACCTAACAAGTCAAACTTTAAGTGGTCACATCTCATCCCAAGTGTTGCATACCCTCCTATTGGATTTCCAACACTTAAGGAATAACTAGGTATGAGGGTTCTAAGTAAAGATTATCTACCAAACAACGAGATATAAAAGAATGTGATGCACCAGTATCAAACAGAATGCTAATAGACATACCATGGATCTGAAGCGTACTTCCCAACACCGCCTTTCCTTTTTCCAGTGCTATTAGCTTCGAAGTAGCAGGCTCCAACGAAAATTCTTTGCCCCTTCCATCCTTAGTAGGCTCTTTGCATTGATTCCTATATTGACCAATTTGATCGCAATTGAAGCACCT
Organism: Allium cepa; assembly: GCA_030765085.1. Taxonomy (NCBI): domain Eukaryota; kingdom Viridiplantae; phylum Streptophyta; class Magnoliopsida; order Asparagales; family Amaryllidaceae; genus Allium; species Allium cepa. The sequence goes on along the minus strand of CM060928.1, from coordinate 675,004,237 downwards.
GATATTCTTCTTCCTGTTCACCTTCTTTGCCTCTCTATAATGATATTCATTAGAAAAATGTCCCTTCTTATCAAGCAAACAATCTCAGACTTTCCTTTCTTCATAGCTCTAGCCTTCTGGGCTCCCTTCTTAGCAAAGAACTTCCTTTTTTGACTCTGCGCCACGGGACCCCTTCGCCTTATTCTTCTCCATCAAAGCAATAATATCCTCGTAGCTTAGAGCCATCTTTACTACAACATCACAAGGATCCTTGATACAAGTTAATGTATCCCTGGCCAATTCAGGCTTCGACCCCATAATGAACTTCTCGCTTCTCTTAATCACAGTATCCACAGTGGCATGTCCATATCTTGCTAACTCCTCAAATCTTGTAGCATACTCTAACACAGTAATATCTCTCTGCTCTAACTCAGCGAACTTTCTGAGCAAGGTAGACTTTTCCATCATAGAGATAAATCTCTCCCCGAACCTCCTCTTAAACTCAGCCCATATTATGGTTCCTTCATCCACTCCCGTTGTCACACTATTCAACTAGTATAAAGCTGCTCCTCAAAGCTACCTCAAAGCGAGCCTTCATTTCTGCTCATTATTGAGCCCAAAATTTGTGAAAATCCCCTTACAGTGCAACAACCAGTTCCCCACTTTTATGGCATCTTTAGTTCCAACAAATGGTTTTCCTCCCAACCTAGTATATTCCCCGCTCAAAGCAACATAATTGTTGACTATTGGAGATTCCAGTGCTCCTCCTCTAACTACTCTAGTAGAAACTCCCGCTTGCATCATACTCACAAAAAACTGATACATGGCTTCCATTCCAACTTGCAAGGCTTCAACACCGGTATTTCTAGCTTGTGCCTAACCTGGATTCCTTCTAGTATTGGGTCTGGCATTTCCATCTACAGTGGTGCTTCCTCCTCTAACATTATCTCTTTGAGAATCCATATCTGCATTCGAACCTTCATGAGATACATAAAATAACCAAATAGAGATAGGAGACTAGAGATAAAGCACCTACTTATATATGTCAAATACAAGTATGTTACTATAGCGTAATCCCATACCCCAATCTTATCCCTAATTCCTTAGGATTATGTTTTCAAAAATCATCTTTTTAGTTAAAGGTTTTATAAACCTATGCTCTGAAACCAAGTTGTAACATCCCATATCTAGAGGCCTAAAGCTAAACATTATGGATGCTGCAGTCATCCATAGTATTAACTTCTGACGACTAAATATGGCTATGTTAATGGTAGCTATAATATCACTTGAATATGAAATAAAATCACCGATTTTAGAAAACATCATTTTACTATATTCAAATTACATAATACCATCGCTTGCCTAGGTTTAGATAAAATATAGTTATTACAATATTACGCCAGGAGCGACATATATTGATGCCCCGTTGGTTGACTAGAGTACTATATATACAACACAGCGTAATCAATCCAAAATATCAGCATCTACTAATTAGCTATCCGTTAGCCACCTGCTCATCTCCGGAAGCTTTATTCCTTAACCTACTAAAACCTGTAAACCTCAACTCTCATCCTGCTAAAATCAATTTTGAGCACCTGAGAGTTTAAGGAAAATATACTCTGAGTCAAACATAAATTCTAGTGTGAATAATACTAAATAACTCGGTTATCTGATGTTAAGTGAGACAACACCGCTTAGTGTAGTGTGTTTTCCCTCACTAATATCCTTTCTAAAACATATCTTTTGTTAATTATAATCTTGCAACCAAAACTGGTTAAATATGTAAAGCAGTATCATGTATATGTACAAATCAGTTATCATATGGCCTATCTGCCCATATTTTATTTGGCTAACTACTGACCCAGTTATCGAATGGACTATCTGTCCGAACACTGTAGTTTGCTTGGCTAACTTCTGACCCATGGCTGACTTGGGCCTACCAAACAAAGCAACAAATACAATCTAATAACTATTAGATACTCCTCATCTGGACGGTCTACTCCTAACTTCCTTCTCCAAGGGTCTCCTAATCCTAATGGTTTTGCGAGATTACCAATAACGTTTTCCTTCTCTCCACATAAATTCCCTTCTGTTTGTAACCATCATTTAAGTCTATCTGACTAAGACCTACAAATTGGAATTTGGATTATTATTAGCTTGGGGCTAAAGCTAATGTATAGGGTGCAACCCTACACCAGTACCATCTGGTCTTATATATCTGAGTCTTTTTTCTTAGGGTTAACTACCCTTTAAATTTTTCCTTAAAAACCTTTTCAAAATGATTTAAACCTTTATATCATACATATACAAGGAAAATATACTCTTTGCTTTACTCTAAGCTATTTTCCATGTTATATATACGTTACCCAAAATAATGTTGATGAAATCATCAAGGATTTCCCATCCTTCCAAAATAAGTTAAAGCCCTTTTTAACTTAAAAACACTTAGGCTATATTTCCAAAATCAACTCATTCAAAACCTTTGTTTGAAACCTTTAAACAACCCTTTCGAAACCACTGAAAATACCCCTTTCGAAACCCTTGAAAATATACATTTCAATATAAGCAAAACCTTAGGCCAAAGGCCAAAACATACCTTTCAAAATCATACCTTTCGAAACCATTCATCATTTTCCTATCGAAAGCATTAAAAACATCTCCTTCGAAAGCTTTAAAACCTTAGACATCATCTTTAAAAAATTTAAACATTTGCCTTTCGAAACCATAGAAAAACCTTCCTTGTTGACCTTTCAAAACCATTAAAATTAGACATTTCAAAACCATTGGGGAACCACCCCTTAGAAACCCTTCTTTTAACCTTTCGAAAGCATCAAAACATCAAGCCTTTAGAAAGCATTTGGGTTCAACTTATAACATGTGGAAACACCTTTCAAAACCATTAAAACCATCTCTTTCGGAAGCATTTGGTTTATACTTCTTATAGAGCAAGAATGTCATTAAAACATTTAAGTCGAAAGCATCTCTTTTGAAAGCATTCCTAAGTAAAAAAGTGATGGTGTCAAAACCATCCATTCGATAACATTGGAGAAGTGGCTAGGTTTTTAAAAATAATGTTACCTTTTTCGAAACCAATCTGGGTCAAAAGGTAAAAAGCGGTAGTAAGGGGCTTCAACCTAGTCGAAAGCAGTTATTTAAAAATAAAGGCGCAACCTCTTAAAACCATTGTTTTAAAATCATTGACCCAGTCGAATGCTATTCAGTTGAAAGTAAAGCAGGCACATTTTCATTTAAAAGCAAAGTAGCACTTCGACCCCTTCGGAACACCTTGTTCTGACTAAATGCCTTCTGCCTTTGTCCAATTCATTACATACCAGATATCTGATACTATGTGCATTGGTTTTGATGGAGTCGGGGGCGGAGGTAAGGAGTCGGAACCTGGTGTCGAAAGCAACGAAACATGAAAAAGCATATTAGACTTGACTTTTTAAACTATTTCTTTGTACCTACCCTGCCTTATTTGTCAAATTATGATTAGTTGCCCATTTTACTTTTCTAAAAGTACTACCGATTTTCAAAAATAAAGATTTGAATTATTTACAAAATACCCCCTCTTCTTCTTATAAATATAGAAAATATTTATGTCCTATATCTTAAATAATTTTATATATCCATTGAAAAATTTTGAAAAATTCTACAAAATTCCAGAAAATCACTTTTTATATGCTTTCTAACATATATAAATTTTAGAATCTAAGCTATTATAATTTGGCCAAAATAAATCTTTAACCCAAAATAACATTTTCTTCAATAGAAAATTCATATAAAATCCACATTAATTCAGAGAATTATGAAAATTGACATCCGTTTCTACATTATCATTTCTGATCTATCTAAATTTTCAAGGCATTTGGATGTCATATAAAAAAGTTTTCTAAATCAATTCTCATCATAAAATGCATATAAAATAGCCTAAATCATCAACAAGTGTGTGTTTATATATATATATATATATATATATATATCCATTATCATTCAAAACGTGGAAAAACAATTTCAAATCTTTTAGAATTTATCCTAAAACGTAATCAATCAAAAATATGAGATGCAGTCATTATTCACCTTAGCTTTTTGATTAAGGATGTTAGATTTGTTCTTCATTAAGTGATTTGATTCTCCCTATTGAATTCTTCTTGTTCTTTACTCTTCCTAATGGTGGCCGGCCTTAGCTTGTATTTTTGAATTGTGGAAATAAAATGAATGTATAGAATGAATCCCTAAGAGGTTTATGGTATAAGGATATGCCTTGTTCCTATTTTCCCCTTATCTGTTTCATTTTTATCCTTAGTTCATTGTTTACATGGCACTGCTACCTCTTATTTAATCACAAATCTCAATCCATAAATCAACTTACATTATTTAATTTAATTTAAATAATTAAATATCCTAAATAATGTTACTAAAAATATGGGTTTTTACACAAACCCTGTTAGATATCGTTCCTTCCATTATGAGCAAAGTTGAGTTTCTCTTTCATTTTGGGGATATGCACTAGAACCTACAGCGCTTATATTTATTTGACGCATACTAAATTTGCACCAAAATCCCCATATGAGATGTGGTGGTTGATGATACCCGAACTTGATTATTTAAAGAAGTAGGGTTGTCCAGCCTACATTAAAAACATTGGCTCCAAGAAAATTGAGGCAAGACCGATGTTATGTAAATTTATAGAATATACTGAGAATTAAATAAGATATATTTTCTATAATACCAAGGAACAAAAGGTTATTGTTTCTCAACATATTGTCTTTTTGGAAAGGAATTTCTTGTGAAAGATTAATAGTGAAGTTGTGGACTTAGAATGAGATCTAAGAAATTAACATCTAGGCTGAGCTAATGGGAGAATCAAATTTACTAGTATATGAAAATACACAACCTATTAGAATGTTTAATAGGGAATCTAGTGGACGAGACAAATACTATGATTTTCTTATGGATGATGAGAAAAAGGACTGCATCTTGAAGATGACACTTCTCTCTTATTCCAACAAGCACCATAGAGTAAAGACTTTGCACTTTTTCTTAAACCTATGAAATCAGAAATGGATTCCATGTATGATAATAAAGTTTGGACTTTAGTTGACATACTAGAAGGGATAAAACCCACTGGCTTAAATGGATTTTATAGGAAAAATAAAAATGCAGATGGTTAGGTAGAGAGACCTATAAGGTTAGGCTAGTTGCATGAAATTCACGGTATTGAATATGATGAAATGTTTTCACTCTTAGCCATGCATAAGTCCATTCGATAATGCACGTCATCGCCGTGTTCTATGACTATGAAATATGGAAAATGGACATGAAAATATCATTTCTAAATGGTGATTTAGAAGAGACTGTTTACATGTCACAGCCTGAAGGTTTCAATGTTAGTAGTAGTAAGTGCAAGCTTATAAATTGTTAGGATTGATTTGTGGTCTTAAACAAGCTTCAAGAAGTTGGAATAGGTGTTTTGATAAAGTAAGTAGTTTTTGTTATCAAAATACAAAGGAGGCGTGCATTTATCGAAAAGAATATGGAAGTGCTATAGTATTCTTAGTCTAATATATCATCGATTTGGTACCGATTGACAATGACATTGCGTTATTGTAATCAACGAAGCGTGGTTATCCAAGAATTTCTTCATAAAGAATTTGGAAGAAGTAGCCTATATACTTGATAATCTCTATAGAGATAGATCCAAGAGTTTACTAGGATTGTCCCAATCCTTGTACATATATACAATACCAAAATGGTTCAGTACAAAGAATTCCAAGTATGGAAATGTTCTGACATAATCTAGAATCATTCTTTCTAGGACGGATGCTCCTCATGTGGATAAGTAGAAGAAGCATATGAAAATGTTACCATATGCATCCGTAACATGTTCCATAATGTATGCTATACTATGTACCAGACTTGTAATGACCCGTTGTTTATAGATATTTAAATAATTGATTTAAATATTGAATCCTTAATTTATTTAAAGGTCCCAAAATATGATTTTTCACATATGATCGAATCAAGACTCCAGACCACTTCTATAGTTTGGATCGATGTTGCAGCTTAAAATGAGTATAAGCTTTGCTCTATTTGTAGATCGGACGATCCGATGGTCAAAACAATCTCGAAATGCATAAAATTACCATCTTGATGCTCTGTGTCAAATAGCGACAAAATTTATACCATTGGGACTGGAAGAACGAGGTAATGTATGCTGACGAGTTTCGTTGTGATCGAACGCGTCATGTTGCCATACAAGCTAAAACAGTTTATTTGGCAAATCAAATATTATATTATTATGAATAAATACTCACCAAAAACCCTCTTTCCCTCACCACTTTACAGTTCCATTGGTTAACGAAGAAATCATGGCCGCCTCTTCCAACTCCCTTCAAAAATCAAAATCGAGCAATTTTCACAACAATAAATTACTTAAGTAGGTTCGCTGAGATCGTGGCAAAAAAAGCTTTGCATCCATGTGGATTTTATAAGGTGCGGCAATGATAGGCAGATTCAACTTTCCCCATGGTAAACTAGGGTTAGCCTTGGTCATCGAGGGAGGAGGTATTAGGCAAATCGAAGGTCGTCGTTGTGTTTCCCTTGGCGTTTACCACCAGGACACACCATTCGCTCGATCTTCGATGACCTTTTAGTGATCGCAACTTGTACGATTGAGGAGTGGGCTCATATGTCGCATTTTTATGGGGGCTCCAACATGTAGAGATGGGTCCATTGCGAAGTTCGTGCGAAGAGAAGCATGTTAGCGAAGATTGTTCGTCAATTCATTTGGTATGTATGAGTATTCGAAGAAAGAAGTTGTGGAAGGGGATAGGTGTGCATGTTTCATATGCGTATCAGGTTTGGGGAAGAAGTATTAACTTTAATGAAGGTAATTAATATTTTAATTAGTTAATTAATTATATTTATTAATATGGTTTCTTATGAAACCCCTATCTTTTGCATACGTTGCGCTTGTGAGGAGAACTCTACGATTTAACATTGGTTTGGTTAGCTTTTTTTGAGGTGACTGATATTTTCTCTCACCGTACTATGATTGTTAGTGTAGTATTAAAACAATGTTTTGAAATGATTTCTAACTTTAAAATGTGATTTTTAATATATTTAAACCTATATCTTATTTTATAAAAGAATTTAAAAGTGTTTTAAAATGGTTTTAAACCGAATATCATACTTTATCTTATTGACATACTATTTTTAGGAAAACACTAGATTTAGGATACTTTCGAGATGAATCCCCATATTGGTTGTATATGTGATATGTATTTTATGATATATGTATGTATGCTTATTGGTTGCATGTATACTTGTTTGCTTAGTTTGGTTGAAAATGCCAATCGTAGGCGACATAGTGTTAGGAAATATTCCATATGATAATATTTCATGCATAAGGCTTCGTGCATATTGACCAATCTAAAGACGAAAGAAGATGGACTTAGGTATGTGCTTTGGACTTTAGGATGGACGTCGCACATTTTTATTTGGTTTGTACCTAGCAATTTTTGGTTAACTACCCGACCAAAGTGATCGTTAGCGACTACTATGGAATAGTTGGTATCTACCACTATTGATGATGGCCAATTTAGCCAATTTTGACATGGAAGAAAGAGAGACTTCGAGGAGCATGATATGATGGTGCGCTCATTTATCCATTCGGCATTTGATTTCGATGTTATGGCTCTTTGACAAGTAGTTTTGATGATGAAGCAAGGACGCGATGCTTCGAATCGATGACTTTAAGACTTGGTGATGAAGATTTTGTAATGGTAGGAAATAGCTTTGATGATAGATAGCTATACGTTGGGATGGGAGCTAAGGACCGTAAGTCGTATTAAGAGGGAACTTTTTGTGAAGTTACAGGATGCATGACGATATTCTACGACTAATAATGGTTCCTGACCTTATTGACTCTATGATGGAAGTCATTGGGCCAGTTCTAAGATGGGCTCTACTACTGATGACATGTGTAAAAGGATCGATGATGTTTAAAGGTTTAGAGAGTACTCGTAAAGAAAGGGTAATATATGGTACCTATTTAGGCCATGACGAGAGATCTAATCTCCATGATAGGCGATGTTTTATCCTGGATCAACCATGATAGGCATTCTAGTATCCTGGCCTTTTGAGTGACATGGATCCGAGTATCAAAGAACCGAGATGTTGTGTAGTCCTTGACCATGAGGGGTCATTCGATGAGTGAGTAATTTGAGGATGGATGATGGATGTTATGTTTTCTTTGGTTATTTATGGACATCACATGATGTTGTTATCTTTGATGTAGACACCTTGATACCTATTAGTACTTTGATGTAAGTACACCCATGATGAATACGATAAAGTAGCATATATTCTATGTTATGTGCTGACTATTTAGATGTAGGGATGGCTCAGTATGATTTTTCATACCGTCTGTAGCATATACTATATTGACTTTTATAGTATTTTGAGATTGTTTATTGCTTACACCAGATTTTTGTGTGACTCAAGGTTTTATGCTTTTCTTCTTTTTACCTTGGGTACTCATACATGAGTAGACTAGAAACTAGTAGTAAACCATATATGGAGTTCTGTAGATGGACTAGCAGGAGGCAATGCTTTCTCATACTTATATTGGGCTTGTATTACATATTCCATTGTGTGACACTTTAGAGTCTTAATAGTATTGAGTTACTATTATTAGAGATAGTTTATCAGTTGAGTTTATATATTAGTAGCATAAACTCTATTACTATTTTTTTATAACTATATGGGCCTGTGTACTTTGACTTTATGGTTCATGTAGTTGTTGCTGTCTCACCTATTTTATATTTGTGATGACTATTATATTATATTCGACACACTGTGAGATATAGACAGGTTATGTAGTTATTTGAAATTTTCTCTCTTTTCTTCATTTTGTCTTTTCATCTCTCCTATTCCTCTTCTTTACTCCTTTTCTTTCCCTTGACAATTGCCCTACATCGGCCGAATGCTCCTGCAATACACTATTCGATTATATGACATCGAAGGTGTAGGATGGTAGTCGCATTTGATATTATAGCTTTGGTTACGTGATTAACCTGATTTGATAATGTGATCTATTAGAGACAGGGTAAAATTTGTCGCCTTAGGCTAGATCTAAGTATATTTATATACGAGAGAGTGCGTATTGGTTATAAATTTCAAACTATATAGTAGTTTAGATAATATATAAGTTGTATTGTACACGTAAGTAACACTGATGCAGTTTTTCTTTATGAGAGACTGATTATTCTTATTATGTATTAAGAGTGAGAGACTGATTATTCTTATTTTGTATTAAGAGTGATTAGGCATACGAGAAATGCTATTATTGACTTCATCTTCAGAGTAGAGGATTGGGAAGGATTGAGGACAACTAACCTTGATTTTGAATATGTTAGCCAAAATGGTATGAATCATCATTATGGAATTCCCCAGTTGCTCTAAATGATTATGGTGCTCATGTGCAAATGCCTAGAGTCAAATTTGCTGAGCGGTATAAAGATTATGTAAGTCTAGAAGGCAGATCGTTCCTTAGAATGGAGTCGACTATTGAGATGCAAGACTAGATGGGTACTTGTAAAAGGGTCTTCAATGACTAGGAGTTAGATGATGCAATGAGATAGAAGTCGACCTCTAGATAATTCCAGGGACAAACTTAGACTAGTGGAGTTCCCTTATAGCTTCGACTCTAAAGGATCGACTTACTGTGGATTAGTTCATAGTTCGCTTCGAATAAAATTTACCTCGACTTTTCAAAAGACGGCGTTGTTTAGGAACTTCGTCAATTTTGATGAAGGCGATATGTTTGTGGCGTAGTATGTGGCTGAATTAATGTTTTATTGAAGTACGGTCTATACTCCACTCCAAAAGAATGAAAGTTTATCACTGGGCTCAGTAATCATCTTGGGAAGCGATGATTGGTCATGTTGATGAGAGCTTCGAGAAGTTGATCGAGAAGGCTTTATGATGTGAGCGCCTATACCACTGTAGAAGGATGTCCCGAACTAGTTAAGTAGGGACAAACCATGAAAGCACATGCATTGAATGCCGTTTCGATTTCGTTAAGTGCTACATTAACGAAAGAGAAAGGAAACGACATTACTATCTAAGGTATGCTTTCCATTTATTTTGTTCCATAGGTGTTTTATTTGGTGTTGGGGTTTCACATTCCCTCATAAGTAGTGATTTGGTTGGCAGATTAGGCTTGAGATCCGTGATAGTTGACCGACCTTTAAATTATGACGAACCATGTTGGGAGCTCAGCTGACCAATGCATGGTTTGCTGAGACTTAGAATTATCAAGTCATGGATGTTTGTTTATTTGTTATTGATTTGTTTCAGTTTTAATAGGTTTGGTATTGTTGTCTAGGAATGGACTGGCTGAAGAGGTACAGAATAGTGGTGGATTGTGAGAGGCCATTGAAGATGACAAGGACTGGCGATGGGTGGAAGGTAGTGTTTAGCTACCCACTTAATTATGATGTGACGGTTAAATTTCTATATTCGCTCGATATCTGACATGACAAACTGTCATCTATGCCTATAGCTTGAGAGTATCCGGACATATTCAATGAGGTGACTTGATTACCACCATATAGAGAGATAGAATTCCAAACCGATTTGATCCGAAGTACTAGACTAGCAGTTATGTATTTGATGCATATGATACCCAAAGATCATAGGAAACCAAAGGCACGATCGAGTGACCTATTGAGGCAAAGGTTTATTCGTAAGAGCATATTTGAGTAAGATGCACCTATAGTGTTCGTCATTAAGGCAGAAGGCTCTTTGAGGTCATATGTTGATTATCATGAGCTGAATGAGATGAAGAATAAGTATGCACTTCCGCTTACTGATGGTTTGTTCGATTAGCTTTATAGTGCGAGAGTGTTCTCTCAGTTGAAATTCTTGGCGGATTTCATCAATCGAGTGTATTTACAGAGAGTATGTCGATTATAGTGTTTCATATGCTACCTTGATTTTTGATTGATTGGTTATGCAGTTCAAACTAACCAATGCAATAGCATGCTTTGTTGATCTCATGAACTACGTTTCGAGAGATCACTTGAGTAAATCCATGCTTGTTCTCATTGATGATAATTTTGTCTACTTATAGATAAAAGAAAAGCATAAGGCACGATTGATGATTGTATAGCAGGTGTTGAGAAAACACCGACTTATGATGATAATTTTGAGGTATCACTTCTAGTGAAGGGAAGTGAAATGCTAGTGTCAGGTTGTTTCGGAGCAGAACATTGCTACAGACCCTACGAGTTACAACAGTCTAGGAATTGAACAGACCCATGAGTGCTACAGATTAGAAGTTTCCTTGTACTAGTGAGATATTATATGCGCTTTACCAAGGACTTCTCAAAGGTAGCAGCACCATTAACCAATTTGATGAGGGAGCATTGAACTTTTATTTGAGACGCGAGGTGCATATAGGCATTAGCAAGTATGACCGAGAGGTTGATGAGTGCACCAATTTTCGTCATTCCGAGTGGGAACGAGGAGTCAATGGTAATCATACATGGTTGTGGAATTTGACTAAGTGTGGTATTGATGTAGAAAGGTAAGGTTGTCACGTATGCTAGTCGACAACTAAAACCACATGGGAGGAAGTATCCAACTCATGAATGGAGTTGGCGGCTATAGTATTTGCCTTGGGGATTTGGAGGCTCTATCTAGTAAAAGAGGGGTTCGAGTTGTTCATTGGTCCCTCAACATTGAAGTATCTCTTCTCCGACAGGGATCTCAACATTTGCCAGTAGCGACGGTTGGAATTCTTAGCCTCCTATGATTTTGACATATCCTATATGCCCATAAAGGAAATGCTTTCGTTGATTCTTTGAGTGGAAGACATACCAATTTGGGAGCGATACTCCTGGAGTGGACATTGCTCGAGTTTATCACTAGTTATGACTTCAGAACTCGGTGTGAGATAGTGCCAAAGAAGATGACCAGTTTGACTATCAGACCTACTTTGATTTAGCAGACTGGTACTAGTCGCAGGTGAGAAACTAGACTAGCAGAAGTCATGGCTGTAGGAATGAGTAGTGTCTATAGAAGTGATACAGTGTGGACTTGATCGAGTCGGTTTTTCCGTCAGGTGGAGATATTGTTTGTTCCCGATGTCATTGGGTTAATGGATGAGGTATTACAAGAATGCTCCTTCGAGATTGAATATACATCCCTATGATAATAAAATGGATAGTGATACGAGGTTGAAATTTTATTAGGAAGGGATGACGAAGAACGTTGGAAAATTTGTTTCGAGATGAATGAATTATCAAGTAGTAAATGTTGAATAGAAGAAGCCAAGTGGTTGCTACAACCACTTTAGATTCCCTGGTGGCAATGAGGGTAGATATAGATGGGACTCATCCATGGAATAGCGAGGACTAGAAGAGAGTATGATAGCATTTTAGTCATAGTCGATGGATTGATGAAAAATGCTAAATTTATATTCATTAAGTCCAATAAAACGACATCCAATTTAGTTCACTTATACGTGGAACGGATATTGTGATTCCTTTATATGCCAAGAGTATTGTAGGTGGCCAAAACTTGTTGTTCACTAGTGTGGATTTGGAGAACTTCCATGTGGCGTTCATAAATTTGGCACTAAATTGACTTGATGATATCGAGACTGAACCAGCAACTTCGTGACCTCGTATGCCTATTCGTACCGATAAATAGGATAGGAAACCTTTTAGGAGGAAGATAGTGGAGTAGTAAAGGTCATTCTACATAGAATGAAAGAGAAGGCGATATCATATGGGAGACCAAGAAGAGCACGAGGACCGCTTATTCGTAGCTTTTCATTTGGTGAGATTTCGTTTTTTGTCATCTTTCATAACTAATATTATATTTGATGTCTTATACTAGATGGCCTAGTATCCAATATGCTAGGATAGGCATGAATGTTACTTTTTTATGCTTGATCTTATATTTGCCTATTTGATATTTGATTGTTAGCATTTGATATGATTTCTTATGTTTATATGGTTGTTAGGCATATGGGATAGTTATGATTTGATATAGCATATTTATTTGAGGTGACTGCTATATATATGATTTAGCATGCTTAAATACATGATGATGTTACATTTGTGTTTAATCCTCTTATTGAGTACATATTTTGGTACATGGAAGCAATTGTTGGCTATTGGATGCTTACTCGCTTTTATTCGCATATAAATGGTATGCTCTTGCTATAGAAGAGGCACGTAACATCTGTAGTGTAGATTTGAGTATACATGCTTGGTTGTCCTAGGAAACGAGTTCCTTAGATATGAGATGTGTGTGTGTGTGTTGTATTGGAATTTTTCCCGGACCTGGCCGCGCAAAGGAGGTGCTACTGAATTTTCCCAAAATATGAGGGGATCTGAAAGCCTTTGGATTGGGAGATATTCTCCTTGCTTTAGGAATTTCGAGGTTAAAATCCTTCGAGGAAAGAATGTAACGACTTGTATTTTTAATGGTAGATATTTAAATAATTGATTTAAATATTGAATCGTTAATTTACGTAAAGGTCCTAAAACATGATGTTTTGCATATGATCGAATATGGACTCGAGAGCACTTCCGTTAATTTTAGATCAATGTTGCAAATTAAAATTAGTATGGGCATTGCAATATTTGGAGATCGGATGATCCAATGGCCAAAACGATCTTGTAATTCATGAAATTGCCTTCCCGGAGCTGTCTCGAATAACAATGAAATTTTTACCATTGGGACTTGTAAAACATGGTGACGTACACCGATGAGTTTCGTTGCGATTGGAAGCATCGTCTAATCGTACGAGCTCGAAAGATAAAATGGTTTATTTAAGAAATCAAAGAAATAATAATTGTTATTCATATAAATAAGCACCAAACCAAAACCCGCTCTTACTCACCACTTTATTGTTCCATTGCTTTGCCTGGAAATCATGGCCGCCTCTTCCTACTCTATTCAAAAATCAAAATTGAGTGATTTGCTCAATGGAAAATTACAAAACCAATCTCATTGAGATCGTAGCTCGGAAAGCTTCGCATCCATATAGGTTTTGTAAGGTGCAGCAATGATAGGCATAGTCAACTTTCCCCATGGCCGAACTAGGGTTAGCCTTGGTCGTCGAGGGAAGAGGTATTAGGAAAATCGTAGGTCGTCGTTGTGTTTCCCTTGGCGTTTAGCACCTGGTCGCACCATTCTCTCGAGCTCCGATGGCCATGTGGTGATCATGACCTATACAGTCGAGGAAAGGGTTTGCATGTTGCATTTTTCAAGGTAGGTTCGAGCATGCAGAGATCGGGTCCATTGCGAAATTTGAGCAAAGAGAAGCATGTTAGCGAAGATGGTTCATCGATTCGTTAGGTATAAAATGAGTATTCGAAGAGAGGAGTTGTTGAAGGGGACGAGTGTACACGGTTCCTGTGTGTATCAGGTTTGGGGGAGATGGATTAACTCTAATGAAGGTAATTAATTTTTAATTAGTTAATTAATTATATTTATTAATCTCGTTTTTTTATTAAACCTATATATTTTGCATGCAAGGTCCCTTTTGGATGCGGTTTACTGTGTTGTGCTTGTGATGGAGAATTCTACGACTTGAAGTTGGTTTAGTCAGCTTTTGTTAAGGTGAATGATATTTTCTCTCTCTTCATACTATGATTGTTAGTATATTATTAAAATGATGTTTTGTAATGATTTCTAGCTTTAAAATGCGATTTTTAATATATTTAAACCTACATCTTATTTGATAAAAGAATCTAAAAGTATTTTAAAATGGTTTTAAATCGAATAAGACACTTTTTCTTATTGACGTACTATTTTTAGGGAATCACTAGATTTAGCCTACTTTTGATATGAATCTCCATATTGGTTCGACGTGTTATATATGCTGTATGTATGTTATGATAGATACATGCATTCTTATTTTATTAGTTTGGTTGAAAACACCGATAGAAGGCAGTCCCGAGTTAGGAAATATCCCATAGGATAAAATTTCTTTCATAGAGTTTCGTGCGTACCGATCGATCTAAAGATGAAAGATAATTGTAATGACCCAGTTTTTTGGTCGCTGATTTTGAACATTTAATTTATTTTAAATGTTGAGTTTTGAAATGTGAATATAATTTTAATATGGAATTTAACGATCAAATAATTGGCAAAAAACTTAAATTTAAAATATAGCGATTTATTGGATAAATTAAATTATTGAATTAATAATTGGAAATTCTTTAAATAATTGAATAGGAGTAGAATATGAATCGAAAATGATTTCTAATGTTGATATAAATTCCACTGGAATTATAATTGAGTTAGTAAGTTTCTAAAACTGAAATTTTAAGCGATTTCATAAAAATAGGAAATCGTCGATTTAAAATATCGATCCTGGGCACAATCTCGGAATTCGACAAAACCAGTTTCTTTGAATCCGTAATAGTGTGTTATTATCGAATTTTAAATTTCATAGCATTTTGATTTACCGCTTGGTCGTACGGGATATAAACGTGTTGAATTTAATATCGAAAATTCGAGATAATAATTGGATCCAAAAAGCTATCTTCTCCATACGATCGAATTAGGACACGGAACATTTTCCATTGCGTTCGAAATAAGAGTATAACATTATGGATGCCTTACGGCATTCCCCCATAAGGGTTCAAAGTTTCGAGATATGTAGTATCTGGAATAATGTATGCCTATATATAATTAAATCAAAGTCTTATCTTTTAATGTCTTCTCAGCCACCCTATAGATCTGCATGCCTTTACCTTTTCGTGTAAATCACGCTTTTCCCCTTTCTTTTCGGTTAAATCATGAAGAGAATAAAAAAAAATCCGCCCTCCTCCATTTAAACGTGTCTATCCCTCCTTTCAAACGAAAAACTTATTCGTTAGAAAAATTATAAAAGAAAGAAAGAGGAGAAACAATTTCCGCGATTGTAGGGGGAATAGGGGAAGGCGAACTTGAAGGCATGGCTGCAAGGGAGGGGGTGCTCGTGAATCTGGAGACACGTTCAGTGATCATTCGAAGGCTATTTTGTCGAACTGAAGGCCAAAAGGAGTTCGTAACATTGGAAAGCACCTTGGCAGTGATTTTGGAGAGCTCCATTTATTATGGGCATGTGCGACTTTCAGGGATCAGGCTTGAATTTGCTCCAGATTATGATTTAAGGGAGGAGTTCGGATGGCATATGGTGATGGCGAGGTGTATTGAGCTCGAGAAAATGAGAGGAATGGTGAGGTCGGTTGCCATTTTTGTTGACCGTAGAGGAGTTGATGAGGAGAGAGGAGACACGATCGTGAGTTGATGGCTGGCTAGGGTGTCTCATGATAGAGGAAGAGAAGGGATTAATGGCCAGATCTGGAGTAGGGGGAATCCGGTGGCCAGACTTGATCGGAAGGTGATTAACTTAAATTATATTTGTATTTAAATCAAATTATAAAATTCAAGGGTTTATTAACCGATATATCTCTCGTACGAGGTTGAATTCGAGTGTAGATTTTGTAATGGATTCAAAATTTCGTAGGCTACAAAATAAAATTTGTTGGAGATTTTTAGAGTTAGCTAGAATTTTTAAACTAAATTGAATGCCTGTTAGATTTAATTTAGACTTGGAACGGGTTGCAAATTAAATCCACACACTCGACTTGGATTACCATTTTAATTTAAATTGTTGATATTTGGTTATTGAATGACTGGATGAGTCGATAATTATTATTATCAGTTGGATGTTATATATATAGGATACATATATTATAAATTGGATATATACCCGTCGATTGGAGCGGATGAGACCCTATGCACCCCGTATAATAGTGGATGATCCGATATAATGTGATATCCCCTTCGAAGTGTGATTAGTATTTTTATGTTGTATTAACATCTATGGATGCAAGAAAACAGGTTGGAGGGATCCAACCAGATTCCTCAAATTTATATTGATTGTTTTTCATGTATAATAATATATGATGTGTTAGAATAATATGTTATAATTATTGTTATGATGTGAATTATTGGATGCTATAGTAGCACTGGCTTAACTTTTGGTATATTAAATATTATAAGTATTATTTTTGGAAATTTTAAAGAATTTAAATGGAGAATTTGGATGTAAAAATATTTATATCGAAATGTGGATTATTTTTAAGAAATTGATTTGGATAAAAATAGTAATCGATTTTAGGTTGTGTTTAACTATTCATAAAAATATTTAAAAAAGGGATTTTAAAATAAATTATATAAAAAAATTTAAACGACGGATTTTTAAATGATATTGAGTTTACAAATTGAAATGGTTTCAAACGAAAGGAATTTATAAATTGAAATGGTTATTGAGTTTTCAAATTTTTTTAATTTAAGAAGTTAAGTTTGTTTTGAAAAGGAAAATTTTATTTATTGAACTGTGAGATTTTGAACTAGTTAAGACTGAAATAATTTGGTAAGTGGATTTATTTCAATATTTAACATTTATTTTAATAAACCATAAATTTTAAACCAGCTTCGAAAAGTGATGTTATAAAAAGTGTTTCAATATTTTAGATAATTACTTGAACATGTCTAAAAAATAAATTATTATTATTCTTTTAAATACTTATTATATAGAGAGAGAGTTTTGTAGTATTTATTTATAAATCTTCTCGAAAATCAAGAAATGGGGTTATTCAGTATATGGGATTTATAAGAGAATTCTAAAAATGGAATTATGGAAAAAGTAAGAAAATTTTCGAAGCAGTTAAATAAAAGTGTCAAAAAATGACATAGAATTCATAAAAGAAGTAGAAAGGGAAATTGGAATTATAAGCAAGTATATTTGACTTTGGAAATATTAAAGGAAATTAATTAAGGAATCCCGAAACTTATAGAATTCATTATAAACTAGTCAAAAATTTACAAATAAATTGTAAACGATTTTGAGAAAATAGGAAATAAATGGAGGTTCCTAAGTGTTGAACATAAAATGAAGTTGAAAAAATATTCCAATTATTGGAATGGTTGGGAATATTGCATTGAATATATAAGGATTTGAAATGGTTTCAAATGTTAGAATACTGGAAGTAGTTAAATACATATCTTATAAAGATATTTTGAAAATAAATTTTGGAAAATTTATAATAAAGCACGATGCCTGCTTATGGATGTTATTTGATAGTTAAATAACCTATTATCAAATATTGGCCAATTTTGTTGATCGTTTCGAAGAGACCAGGATTGGATTTAACTATCCAAAAACCACTTCGATCCGATTTGAGTGTTACAAATGGATGTCGTAAAGATAGTGAAGATGGTGATTCAGTTGTCCACACTCAGGACAACTTGTATAGATGGATGCTATCAGAACACCGTCATTGGAGGACGATGAGCATTCTAAGCGAAATTGTTCTTGAAAAGTAATGTAGCCTCAAGCCTTATCAAATGGAATGACTTAAAATTAGGGGTTATGCAGCAAAGCTAAGTGGATTGCAACCAATTAGGGATGTTATCACCTTTCTAGATACCCTCAGATATATTATAAATTATGTATACGTTGGTTCATGCAAAAGAGCTCTCGATAAGGGTGGAAATACCTGGGGTGATAACATATTCGGTTCTATCTAGGTTAGGGATGGGCCGGTCTTGTATTGTAGGGGATCCCAGTGAGGTCCTTGGTACATTTTTCTAGAAGTGCATCGTGATAGGTGGTACCCCAGTGCCTAGTCATTGTATGGAATCCAGTCTTCAATAAGCGCCGTACTGTTTTGATTGTGCCCAACTATGCTGAAATGTGAGATGTAAGCATTTCGGCTATTTTCTATTTACTTTGTTTACATAGTAATATAATATTAGACGATTTTGATAAAAATGTTTTGGTTATCGTCAGGGAAAAACCCGTCGTGTTTAAGTGTGACGTGTGAGATACCTTTGTTTTCAAAGGAATTGGATAAAAGTTAATAATTCAAATTGAGTGTGTTTTCTCACGCTGGTTTTCCAGATAGACTTGGCTGTTATTTTATTATAATGCTCGGGTCGGACCGAGTATTACAGATTTAGGCCTAGAATGCATAGCTCAGGAGACGAGCTGGAGGAGTTTAGACATATTCCCGTACTTGATTTGTATTTCCACTGTGTGAGGACAAGTTATTAAACTATCCAGGTTGATTGTTGTGTATTGTACTCTGATAATGGTATGTATATTAGCAGTACAGTTCTTGTATTTAAAATCTATTTTTATATATTATATTTTGTTCCGCTGCGATTGTAAGATTCTGTGTTGTTGTTTTCTGTTTTTCTTCTTCTACCTTTTCTTCTTTACTCCAGAATGAATTGTTTTTTCTGGAACTCGATTGCTCGGCATGCTATATAGTGGTCGTATTGATGTCGATTTTCGAGGGTCTAAAACTTTGGTTCGTCACATTTGGTATCAGAGCTAAAGGTTAAGCGAGAACCTTGGCTCTGGTGGGAATTACTCATTAGAGATAGGGTCAGTAATACCTTAGCATGAGTTTGACTATATTAATAGATATGAGCGCTTATTTTTTAGTGAATATAAAATGTTTTATATTATGCGTGTTGATTTATGGAGTGGCGTATGAACTCTGGTCAGCACAGTCCGTACAACTGAGTCGATAGGGGTTTCTAAACACTTGAATAGAGTAATTCAACACAATATTGATTTTGAATGGGGTAAATGAAATAATGTTACCCAAAGATATATTTTGATATAAAAGAAATAATTTTATGTAATTATTATATATATTTGGAGTGTTTGGATGATAATATTATAATCTAACAAGATTATAAAATTGAAAATGGTTTATATAACCAAATGAAAATTTGTATAAGTATACATTATATAAATGGATTATAATTAAAATGGATTCAAACCAGAATTTTGAAATTCAATATTCCGAAAGCTTTGAGAAATGTTTAAAATGGGTTCGAATTAAGTATTCAGGAATTTTGAAATTCCAGAGATTTTTGAAATGTTTTTCAAAGTGGTTGGAAAGTGAAACAATGATATTATTTTTGGGATATTTTTGAATGGAAATTGTTTTAAATGGATTCCGGAATTGATGAAGCACTGAACTCACTATAGCCGCTGAAAAATAACCCTGGCAATAACGGTCGCAGCATCAGTGTTCATTTTCGAGTTTCTAATTGACAGATTGCTACCGAAATAATTGATTTGGAGATTTTTGTTGGAAAACAAACGTTGTTTTAAAAATCCCAAGAGAGTTTATTTTAGATAAAATCGAATTTGAGTTTAAAATTCCAAGGAATGGTTTGTTGAAACAAAGAGTATATATATGTATATCTTTGATTTCAAGTGGTGGTTTTCGGATATCCAAATTTGGAAACCCGATCCCGGTCTCATCGAAATCCAAAACGTGTCTTTTAGGGCCAAGTTGTTTTAAAGTTTAAAAAAATTCAATCTCATTATCTATATACACACAGATAGATAATTCATAGATTCACAATTGATAATCAACATTATCATCACAATAGATAACCATATTATCATTATCAAAGATAATCCATATCATCATCACAATGCAACCAATTCATCCATATCACACAACATTATTTATCTCATTTTTGTGATTTCAAACCCTTCAAGGCAACTAATATCATCCATTCATACATAAACAATGATCTATAATCACACCATGTATAACTAATTTAAAATGAATTAAATTAAATACTTCTATATGTAATTAATTTAAAGTGAATTAAATTGATTACTTACATCAATATAAATCTTGCTTACATAATCATTAATTAATTACAATTTAATTAATTAATTATTCTCTAATTAATCACCTTAATTAATCACCCTTGATTAATTAACAATTAATTACATTCTAGTAATTATCCTTCAATTAATTTCACAAATTAATTATTCTAAACCAAATACAGATTAACCTTTAATTACTTCCTTAATTAATTACATTAAACCTTAATTAATTACAATTAATTAATTGCCCTTAATCACTTATTATTGATTAATTAATCTTAATTATTCAATCTTAATTACATCATTAATTAAATTAATTAATGATCCTTAATTAAATTTAAATTAATTACTTATTTAAAATTAATTACGTTAATAAATTAATCTCAATTAAACCATAATTATTAATCACCTCTGATTAATCACATTGAATAATTAACTACCATTAATTACTTATCAAATTAATTACTCCTTAATTGATTATCTTTAATTAATCCCCTGATTAATTATACTAAGTAATTTAATCCAAATTACTTCCACAATTAAATCATTAACCACTAATTACATCCAGTAATTATCATTAGTTACTTCACTGATTTATTACATTCCATTAATTACACAAAGTAATTATTATCAAATCATCCCTTGTTTAAAATTAATTAAATTTAATTAATTAACTAAACTAATTACATTAAACTCAAGTAA
This sequence comes from Allium cepa, assembly GCA_030765085.1. Taxonomy (NCBI): domain Eukaryota; kingdom Viridiplantae; phylum Streptophyta; class Magnoliopsida; order Asparagales; family Amaryllidaceae; genus Allium; species Allium cepa. Next base: position 674,982,828 of record CM060928.1, on the reverse strand, counting down.
TTAATTCCTTAATTACTTCCATTAAGTAATTAAATTTAAATAAATTTCACAACTGATTAACATAAATTAATTAATCTAATTAATTATTAAAAAAATTAATCACATTAATTAATTATTAAATAATCACAAGTTAATGAACATCATTAACAATTAAAAATTTTTTAATTACTTTCCTAAAGTAATTAACTTACATTAATCATTATTAAATTTCAAATTAATTAATCTTTAATAACCAATTAATTAACCTTTAATTATTTAATTAATTTGAGTGTTACTGTAACTTAATTAATTCATAATTACTTGATTAATTAATGCTTAATTAATTAATATTCTAATTAATAATCCTTAATTACAAATTAATTATGCTTAATTAATTAATCTCAATCATTAATTAATTAATTTAGGCCTTTAATTATTTATTTAATTAATCCAAATCATTAATTTATTTAAATAAATCAATTATCCATTTAATTCCCTTAAAAATTAAATGAAATTACAAATTATTAAATTCTAAATTTACCTTAAGATAAAGCCTTTCTTATCTATGGTTAAATTATCATTCATAAATATATTTGAAAACATTTATTTCAAATTTAATTTCAAATTTATTTTTAAATTCAAGTTTAAAATGGAAACAAATTTATCTTTAACCAATTTAAAACTTTGAAATTCACATGTTAAAGAATACTTATATAAAAGAAATTTAAAGATTTTAAACTAAATTCCTTTTAATTTCAAATCATTAAAGTATACTTTAACTTTTAAACTTATTTACAATATTTAAATGTACAAACTTTATCTTATTTCCAAAAACTAAGATGCAAATTCAATTTGAATTCAAATTTAAAATTCTGATTTAAATTTGTTTAAATCCTTCCTTACATTCCAAACTCCATTTAAAATCAATTTCTTTAAATACACTTTAACTTCTTAAACTCTTTTACGTTATTAAGACAATTTGAATTTAAAAACTCATTTATTTCCAAACTAGATTCAAATTTCAACTTGAATCTATTTAAGACTTAGATTTAAACTTAAACTCAGATTGAAACCGGATTTAAACCTTATTTAAAAACCTATACTTTCATTTATATTCAGGTTTTAAATTCTATTTTAAAATTTTAAACAGAACTACAGGTTTCTGATCTAAAACCTGTTACCATATTTAAACCCAAGCCAGAGCAAATTTTTCTTCGAGTCAACAAGCCCACTACTTCAAGAAATACACAACAACTACTCGAATGATTCTCGAGTCCATTACCCTGCTTCCACCCAGGCAAACATCAGAAACCAAAAGTGCACTGTGCATATGCACCGTGCCTCCGATCAATTCCAGCCACCTCCGGTGGCCTTCCCTCATCGGCGACCAACTCCTCACTCCACCCCGATCATCATCTCGCTTCCACACCACTCGAATATGAATTCGAGTTCAATTCTTAAAACTTGGAACAGAAAGCAGGTATCAACTTCAAACCTGGAACATGCCTCGTCCCCGACCTTCCGACCACCGGAATAGCAGCGACTCCGGCCACCAATGTGATGTCCTGGAAATTTAGGCAATAATTATTTAATAATTTCTTTAATAATTATTTTAAAATGTGAAATATTGATTTAATAATTTAATTCAAACTGAAATTTTCTTTTGAAAATTATAATTATTTAGTTTGTTAAATAATATTCTTTTCAAAAGTTAAAAATATTTAAATGATAAATTTATCTTTCTATGCTGATTTAAAAATATTTTATTTATAATGTATAAATGTTTATACATTGTAAATAGAAGATTTGATTTTAATTTAAATATAAATAAAGGATACTTTCTAATTATTATATCGAGTATGGTGGCACGTCCGTTGGATGTGTGCCAAGAAGGAAGTGTGAAAATTTTGTGTGTGCTACCGTTATGGTGGTGATATATATACACATAGACACATATATGTACATATGTATATGTATATATATATCTGTGTGTGTGTCTGTGTGTATTTTATATTTTCCCTTCTTTTCTTAATGCACTTACAGTAGTGTAGAGCTATATATTAATTTTGGTCTAATTATATATGCTGGCCAGCACCGAATGAGAAGTTTGAAGCAGGTAGGAAGTAGATTAATGGAGCAAGGAATGCAATAAAATGAACATTCATTTGTTGATGCAGTATTTGAAAAAGAACAAAGGCACACAAACAATGCATTTTTTAAACAATATTCATGGAGAATAGTATTAACAATATTCAATATCTATCATGGCCTATGGTGATGAGTTTCAGTCTTTTAAAAAAAAAAGACAACTCTGAGAAGAAGTTGCTTCTTATAACTTGAGTAAAAAATATTAGACACATAACACGGGCTTCACGTTTGGTGAAAAGTTTTATTATTATTTTTTACATATGTTCAAAGTTGTAAAGTCGAATTATTTGTTGAAAATTAGCATAATTATTGATATGTGTATTATTGTAAATGGTTTGTGCATGCATATCAAATGTAAGGAGAGCATGAACGAAGTCAAATTTATAAGTTGTTTGAAACCTTTTTATTGTAATTTTCCTAATTAATAATCGTTAAATTCATTTAAGGTCGATGACATTTTTGTAGAATATTAGGCAATTGTTGCAACATTAGTTGCATATGCTGTTTAGCTTAATTAGTGTGGCTAATTTACCCTATAACCACGCTTGAATTTATTGGTTTAAGAAATATAAAGATGCTTTACGCTTAAAGTCGTAAGTTTGAGTAAATATAGTAGTATAGTAATTGTCCAACGTTAATTTGAGAAACGACAATGTAAATTGTATGTAACATTGCAAGAGTGGCTTATTAGTTGCTTTACATTCTATATATTTAGAACCAGAAACCAAGTCTAGTTGATAATGAAGCCCATGTATGCTTAATAAAAATAATTCTTGTTGTTTATAACTGTACACACTATTTTGAAATGGAAAAACAATGATTAGATTCTTTTGTGTAGAAGTACATAATCAAAAACTCAGTTTACTTGTCAAATATTACTATAATAAATAATAATTTTTGCGTTAGCCACAAATAAAAAAGTAATTTCTACACTTTCACATATACTACAGTTTGTTACAATATCTTGCTCCAATGCCTGCAAATTCCATGCACATAACAGAAGAATGCAGCTTCGGCTGCGGCGTTAACCCCTGTAACTTCCATGCAGCACCTTGTACCACACATCCAGTACATGTCTTTTCAGCTTTGCCTTGCCTCAGACGCATTCATACACTGCAGCTTATTCCTATCCATGTAGTAGGCTCCAGCTCCTGCTCCTATGCTTCCGTGCATCCTCTCTGCATTACTACTGTAACATGTTATTAATGCATCACTACTTTATTTTTGTAGTACACCATTATAGTTTATTGCTGTAATTTTATTTTTTAACGAAAAAACACAATTTTATATCCTAAAATAAATCTGTGTGTACAGAGTTTTAACGGTTTGGAATCTGGAGGTATTGTAAAATAAACATGAATAAACATAACATTTATTTTTGAGCTGTAAATCATGAATATTCTTCAGCTTGGAATAAAATAGGAGCTGGCATATATAACATTTATAAGGTAATGAAATCACAATTGGAAAAATATAAAAATATAGGGAAGGTAACCAAATTCACCGAAAGAAATCAATGTTTCATGTGAAACATGCAATAAAAGGTTGATTCATTTTTGGACTCTACAGCATGTCATAAATTTTAGTTCTGTAGATTATGCATATAATATTGATAATAATTATTTCAGATAAATTATTTGTTAAATTTAGTACTATAGAAAAACCAAGCATATGTAAGGAAAACAATAATTATAATACGCTGAGTTCCCTCACTTTATTCATTACTTTCATAAATATTGAACTTAAAAGGCCTCAATAATCTCATCAATATTAAATCTTACAGTTTGAAGCAAATTCAAAAAAACATTGTGATAACATAAAATAGACAAAGGATGCAACCGTCCTTTATGTTTAGTCCTACAACTTTATCAATCAATATCGCCACTCAATCTATTAATTAACACATTAACATGATAAAGGAGGAATAAGAATATAAAGTTCTCCTAAAAGAATGCACTCACGGTGATACTTTACATAAGCATATGGAGCATATCATGAGAGAAGCACACTTTCGTTAATCATTGCAATGATGCAGCAACCATGGACAGTCTAATCTCTCCAGTGGCACTTCAAAACCGATAAAATAGTGGAACAACGAAGTAACTTGTTAATGATCTAACATTTCATCAATTGAGAACATGAAACATGATGTTAAGGCCACTAATTTCCACCTATGCCATAACAGATTAATGCGATTTCATGTAGTAACTTGAAATAAAAGGCCTATAAGTGTTTGAACGTTTTGCATGATCAAAACCAAATTATAGAAATAAAATTCTTTAACTCCTGTTTAAACAATCAAATTGCAAAAACTATCCTCATTCTACAATAACCAAATTACTCAAAACACATGCACTGCATATATCCACCAATCGTACTTAAGAAAAAAAGAGAATATTATTTCGTACTCTTCCATGTGTATGCTAGAGCCGCAAATAAAATATAGTTTTGTTTAGTAATAGTACCATTTAGAACTTACTTAGGAACTCACATTTTAAGAACTCTCATGTTATACATCTAAGAATCAATAGGCAGATTAAAAAAAGCTATTTCCATGTAACCTACGGTGGAACAGGTATTTAGGTTTTATTATTGTAGTCGGCAGCACCTAAAAACTCAATCTTACCATTAATGCATCTAAAATTATTTGGAAATTTCAGAGTGAAGATTCTACAAAAGTCATATGGGGTTTGAGAACACTTTATACACAAAAAATGATTTAAGGGTCTGTTATAATTAAAAGATAGCAATGTTAAGGTATTTTTCATATTTCAGTATTATGTACGTTCAAATACAAACCAAGATCTGAAACTACAAAAAATAACATATTGCATATCTCATAAAGTTAGAAGTCAACATCTATATATTCCTCAAATTAACTAACCTTTAGCATGAGAAGTCGGGTTTAAAGAGCTTTGACTTATATGTATCCACATTTTGTGTAGACAAAAGAATTAACCGAAGGCAGCGATGGCCTTAACCACTTTTTGGCGAACGTTTTACCAACTCATCTTACTTTGGAACTCACATTTTAAGAACTCTCGTGTTATACATCTAAGAATCAATGGCTAGATTTAAAAAAGAAATAAAAGCTATTTCCATGTAACTTATGGTAGAAGGGTATTTAGGTTTTATCATCGTAGTCAACAACACCTAAAAACTCAGTCGTACCATTAACGCATCTAAAATTCTTTGGAAATTTGGGAGTGAAGATTCTATAAATGTCATATGGGGTTTGAGAACACTGTATACTGTTAAGGTATTTTTCATATTTCAGTATCATGTCCGTCTAAATACATACCAAGATCTAAAACTGCAAAAAATGACATATGGCATATCTCATAAAGTTGGAAGTCAACATCCATATATTCCTCAAATTAACTAAGCTTTAGAATGAGAAGTCAGGTTTGAAGAGCTTTGACTTATATGTATCCACATTTTGTATAGACAAAAGAATTAACCGTAGACAGCTTTGGCCTTAACCACTTTTTTGGTGAAGGTTTGACCAACTCCATCTGCATTTAATTAAAAGAAGTAAAAGCCAATTCCTTCTAGGCTATTTTCTTCTTGAAAATAGCTAAGTTTCACAAATTCATTAGTATAGTTTAATTAGAGGTATTAATAAGATTTTATTCTACAATCAAAACAATTTTCCTTGCTTCTTTTATTTTTTGTCGACTCAAGTACAAATTGTCCATGAATATGCGGGTAAATTTGCACCCTAAGACAGATCAATACTACAGACTATCTCTGATGGAAGAAATTTAAATTCCCAAACCTAAGAATATGATAAATATAACTTCATTACTGACCTTAGAATTCCTTTACCAAGCTTGTTCACAGATCCAACTTTAATTTTTTAGTACTGCACATGATTACCTCAAATTGAACTGCACGCAATTCCATTTCTCTCACTGTTTTACATTTGCTGTGCATACTGAGGTTATCATTAAGAAAAATAAAGCACAAATTAAAAATCAATAAAAATTATAACCTTTTGATCGATGTTATATGAAAATAAAATAGAAAGTCAGTTGCCTTACCGAATCCAAAGAGAGAGAAAGACCTTAGACGATTCCTATGAATCAACCTAACATCACTGAGCTACCAATCTCAAAATAGCTATTGAAATCGTCCCAATCCTACGCCTGCACTGCCATTTATTTCACCATTTCATATTCACTATGCATATTGGGGTTACCATTATGAGAAATAAAGCGCAACTAAAATCAGTAAAAAGTATAGAAAATACAGTAGAAAGTCAGTTGCCATAGCGAATCTAGAAAGGAGAGACAGAGCAACAACAAACTTCAGCTTGGTTATAATAATAAGGAATGCTCAAACCAAGCTAAACATGAGTAAGAAAATGCATTTTAACTTAACAATAAGAACCAAAACAACCATATTCTAGGATATAAATTGATACTCTAAAGTATGGAAACAACTCTTTACTCGATTTTATGAACTAATATTATCATAAATAAATAATAGATTTAGCAAAAACAGTCGTCCAATTCTGCTCAAAACACTATTTGTACCACCTTTAGGGAGATTCACTATCTTGCCAAGGCCTTTAGGTTTTCCAGATTTGAGCTATCAAAGTGCCCAGAAGATGAAATTACCTGAGTTGTCGTAGAAGCCTGGACCGAGCTTTCAGCAGGTGAGGGTTTCAGGATCATGGCAAAAGACATAAAAATATCAGTGCAAGTAGAAATCGGTTTAAGCGTAGAAATCTAAAACTTCATTTAGCAAATGTAGAAAAGTTAGTGATTCTAAAACTAAAAATACCTCTCATAAGCAAAAGACATAATCCTAACGTTACACTCAACAACCTACAGTAGTTGTAGTTGTAGTGGAATACTCCGCCCTCCAGTACCCGACAGTTTCGTGAAATAAGGCAGACCATAATTGGTCACCGTCATGGATGCCGAGCGGTTTTACCATGCTGCAATCTCGTATTCAAATTTTATCTCAAAATTAATAGCTTGAAGATGTAGTAGAAATCGATTCGTTCGATTATGATGAGAAAGGGTAGAGAAGTGGAAGGCAGCATACGTGTTGAAGAAAATGGGTTAGGGAAGAACGTATTTTGAGATGGGTTGGGAACGTGGGATGAAAACGGACACAAATTGCAGTGATGTTCAAAAGTCAAATTTATCCCCACAACTGTATTTCTTTCACAGGCGGAAAGAAGAAAAGAAGGGTAGTTTGGTCAGTGTCAAAAAGGCTTCACTTTGACCGGTTGACCAAGGGTTTTGCTTTATAGTACAGATAAATGTATAATTTGTAAATTGATTAATTTGATTTAAATTAATTTAAAATAGTATTGTAAACTTTTCAAAAGTTTGTTTTAAAAATCTTTCTTATATTTTCATAGAAATGTAAGTAAGTATTTATTTTGTTTATAAGAATAAATATAGTTTAAATTTTAATTTATAATAAAAATTTGTTTTGTTTTATTTTTAAAATTGCTTTTCTTTAAAATAAGATTTAATTCATTCTTGTTTAAGTATAACATTTGATTTAAAACTCTTAAAATAAAATTTAATTCAACACATCTTTTCTTTTGAAATTTAGTTTTATACAGAATATTATTTTAAAAATAATTAAGTAAACATTAAAATGCAAGTGCATAGTTTTATAAAGAAGTTTATATGTATTTATTTAAAGGCTAATGTTAATAAACATTTGAGAACATGCTAAAAATAAATTAGAAATGGTTTTAAGATAAATTCAAATACAATTATGAATTAAGAAATTGCTTTTAAATATTGATATGCACATGTGTTAAATTCTTAAACTATAAAGAAGACACTTGTAAAAGTTTGAGATAATAATACAACAAGTGGCAAGCTAATTCATTTTTGAAATTTAATTTTTATTGACAAACATAACATAGCAAAAGCATTTTGTTAAAAACACATTTTCTCATTTGAAATCTGAAAATCAAATTTCAGTAAATAAAAACCCAGCACAAACTACAAATCTGCATGCTAAGTTACAACATCAAATCTGGAAACTCAGCAATCAAATTATCAGATTCAACTGTTGCAAAGTCTAAAATCAACATCAACCAGAAGATCAATTTCTGTAATCAAATGCAAAGCTAGATTTCATCCTGCAGTTTCAAGTCAAGACCTAGGAATTTGTGATTGCATCTCTGAAATTGGTTTCTGCATCTTCATTTAAAAAGTGAGTAAGCTTCTTATCTTTTAAAAACAGTTTCTTTTAAATCAAAATTTTATAAATTTCCTGAATGAAATATTAGTTCACATTAATTAAAAATCTGGGAGATTAAAACTGCCTTGTTATCTATTTATTTATTTACTGCAAGAAGTTGAATCTATCTGATGCATGTGAATAGGTAAGATTGGGTATGCTTGTATGATTTATTTGTGGTGTATTGATGTGTGAATATACATAGATATATATGGAATTACAGTAATCTTGACTAACAGTTTTCTGTTTTAAACTAAGTTTAACAGAAAACTTTATTTACTTGTTTAACTTCTGTTAGGAATTAATATGAGCAAACAAGTAATTCTGTTCAATAACAAATTATGTTCTTAAATCATAATTTTGTTGTTTTGAAAAATCTGTTACTTCTGAAGCAATACAGTAGTAAGCATTTCAATAAAACAAAAATATTAACATCATTAACTATTTAAAACAATATGATAACATGAATATATGTTAGAAATCTGAATTTTTAAAACAAACTTTGCCTTTTTAAATGAACTGTAGTATTAACATTTTAGTTTTGAACAGAAATTAGGAGTTTAGAAGTTGACTGTAAAGCTAGTGGATTTAGGGTGTTATGATGCTTCATGTTAGTGGAGTATGGATGTATGAATGGAGTAAATTTGGTGATAGATGATCAGAGAAAGAGAGGAGTTGGGAATTGAGTTTTTTTTTCAGGTTTCAAAACCTTGTTTTAAGTGTGCAGTTCTTAGTTTATCCCCATCCTCTCTGTTGCTTCGAGTTATTTGAGGATTTGGGAATTTGTAGAGGGGGTGTAAAGGAAGCTATATCCAAGGTCGTGTCGATGATGGTGGCTGGTGGTGGTATTTCTGGGTGTTGACAGGTTTTGTCTTGGTTGCAGTGTTAAACTCAGGTGAACATTATTGGTAGTGTGCAGGGTTTTTGACTCGGAGATGACTTCGGGTATTTTTGTTTCTGACTCGAAGAAAGGGGTTGGTGAACTCGAAGCAAATAGAAGGGTTTCTCGGGTAAGTTGGCTTCAGGTGTTAATCCAGAGAGTTGTGCAGTTTTTAGAATTTTTGAATAAAATTCATATTTTTAAGTTGAACTTGATTCAAGTATAACTTGAATCTGAATTCAGATGCAGTTTTGAGTTCAAAGTTTTTTTTTAAAAAAAAATGAAAATCTTAAATTTAAACAAGATTTAAATTTGGTTTTAAATCAATATTTAAAACAGTTTAGGTTTACTGTTAAAACCTGATTTTTGAATTAAAACAGTTTTTTTTTGTAAGTTTTAAAAGTATGAACATATTTAAATGTTTAAGCAAAACTTAATTTTTTTTTTGAATTCAGATTTTAAAAAATTGTTCTCAAGTTCTTTAGAAACCAGTTTTGAATTCAAACAGTTTGTAAATTTAAAAATGAATGAACATATTCAAATGTTTAAAAGAAATTGATTTCAAATAAGATTTAAAAGTTGAAAGAATTTAGTTTCCATTAGTATTGAATAAAAATATGAAGTGTTAATTTAAATTTGAAAGTTGAATTAATCAATTTATTTTCAAAGCTTAATTTATTTTAATCAAGTAATTTTGTTTTAAATCTTTCTTTTATATTTAAGTAATGAATGTTGTTTAAACAATCATTTTTATTTTAAGGTTTATAATTATTTTAATTGGGATTAATGTTTAAATGATTAAACATTTTGAATCTTTAAATTTTTAAATAAATTGGAATTTGAATTTAATTTTAGAAATGTATTGTTTTAAATATATTTTGAATGTAAATGAAGTCATTTGATAAGTAAATAAATTATTTTGAAAAATATTTAAGATAATTAAGGATTTACTTAATTATTTGAATTTAAATAATGGTTTAGATTAATTAAAGATGATTTATTAATAATTAATCTAATTCAAATTTTCTTAAGTATATAATTATTGAAAATGTGTTAATTAATAAGGATAATTATCTAAGGATAATTAAGTAATTAATTAATGTAATTAATTTTGATAATTAACTAGATTGATTAATTGAATATAATTAATTATAATTTGTTAAGTATAATTAATTGTTAAAGTAATTAAGGAATTGATTACTTATTGTAATTAATTTTGATATGTGATTTAATTAAGTTAATTAATTTAGTTTAATTAATTTAAGTAAATCATTTGATGATTTTATGAGAGTAATTACTTAATGTAATTAATGGAGCAGGATTACTTAGAGAAGTAATAATGATAAATTCTGGAATGTAATTAGTAATTTGGATAATTACTTTTGGAATTAATTAAGGAATTAATTAATGATTAATTATTGGATAATTAATTTGATTAATGAGTAATTAAAGATAGTTAATTATTAAATTTAATATTAATCAAGGTGATTAATAATAAGATTAATTACTAAATGTAATTAATTTTAATTAAGTAATTTATTTAAATATTAGAGATCATTAATTATTATAATTAATGATGTAATTAAGGTTTGTTTGATTAAGTAATAATTAATTAATTACGTGATTAATTAATTGTAATTAATTAAGGACAAATATAATTAATCGTAGTTAATTAATAAATGAGTAATTAAATATTAATTACTTATGATTAAGGTTAACTAATTTATAAAATTAATTAAAGAATAATTACTTATTGTAATTAGTGAATGATTAATCAAGGATGTTTAATCAAGTTGATTACTTAGTGGATAATTAATTAACTGGATTAATTAATGGATGTTAAGCAGGATTTAAATATAGTAATTAATTTAATTTATTTTAAATTAATTAGAGATGGTTGTAATTAATTTAATTCATTTTAAATTAATTATAATTGATGGTTAATAAATCATTGCTTATGGATGCTATTGATTGAATGGTTGTGATCTCAGTAATGAGATGAGTTGTATTTGTATGATATGAATGCTTGGTTTAAGTATGATGGTTTGTGATGGATTATTTGGTTGTGATGATTATCTATTTGTGATAATGATACAGATTATCTGTTCATGATATAAATGTGATTAGCTATTGTGAGATGTAGTTTATCTATCGATGTGAATTAGATAATAATGAAATAAGTTAATTGTTTAAAACCCTTAAGAATAACTTGGACATTAAGATGGCGTTTGGTTTCGGTGAGACCGGGATCGGGTTTCCATATTTGGATATCCGAAAACCACATCGATTCCAATTAAACGTTAGGTCGTTAATCCAAGTGGAGCAAGTGACGACTCGAGGTGTAAGGGCTATATGTCAGTATAACTCTGTGGGTGATTCCGTAATGAGTTTGAAGGAATAGTACTTATAGATTCGAGATGGAGATATAGAGTGCAAGGGTTATCTTTGTTAACTCTGAGGGTGATTCCAATACGAGTGTAACGAGATAATGCCTTCGGTTTCGTTCGAACCCGGAACGAACTTGTATGGATTGAATGCTTTCAGAACATCATCAGGTGGACGATGAGCATTCTAAAATTGATATGTCCTATAAAGGTAATCGTAACCTCAAGCCTCATCAACCGAGAATGGCTAAAACAGGGGAGATGCAGCAAAGCTTCATGGATAGCCCCCACTGGAGAGCAAGATTTATTCCTGTCTAGAGGTCCCTTTATATTCGGCTGTGTGGCAGTTGGTGACGACCAATCTGCGGGGTGGTCTTGTTCGGAACTGTCCAGTAAGGAATGGTTCCGGCTTTGTGTTGCAGGGGAGTCGGAGTACTCCTCGGTGCGGTGATCTAGGCCACGTACTATGACGGGCGGTACCCCAGTAGCCCTGCCATTGATGGAATCCAAAATCCAATAAGTGCCTGTACGGTTTTGATTGTGACTAACTATGTTGGAACGTGAGATGTAAGCATTCCAGCTATTTCTGTATTTTATTTTGAAAACTCTAGACACTATTATAATATCACTGGATTTTCTATCAAATGTTTTGGTTAGCGTAAGGTAAAAACTTTTCCTTGTTTATGTGTGGGAAGTCTTACGTGATACCTTTTGTTTTCAAAGGATTTTCTAAAAGTTAAGCAACTTTTATCCCCGTTTACTCACACCAGACCCCCGTCTAACCTGAGTGTTTATTTTCTGTTTTATTAAACTCTTGGGTACTCATATTATGTATGAGTAGTCAAGTGATTCAGGATTGCTTTGACGAGTTTCTAGAGGAGATAATGGAGCAGGAGGCTTCAGCGTGTAGATTTATATAGTGGTTCCGCTGTGTTTGTGTTGTATCTGTTTTCTCTGATATACTTGAATTGTAATTGCTAGACAGAAGCTTATAACTGTCTAGTTTGTGTTGTATTAGCTGTTTAACTCTGATGTATATGATACTATGTAAAGTTTTATGTGATATAATATAATTTATTCGTTCCGCTGTGAGATTCTGATGTTGTCTGTTTCTTTGTTTCCTTTCTTTTCTCTTTTCTATCCCTTTCTTTCTTCTTAACGATGTGACTTCCTGGAGTTTCGAAGTTGGGTCGTCACATTGTGGTATCAGAGCTCTAGGTTGAGCGAATACCTAGACTCTGGAGTGGTGTCCTTCTTGAGAGAGCATATTTGTAATTTTGAGAGTGTGTGTGTGTGTGTGTGTGTGTGTGTGTTTCTGCCTATTTGTTGGGTTACCTGTTCAGGTTTTCCAATATAAGTAATAAAGGTAGATAGGGTAGTAGTGTGTGTAACACAACTACCAATGGTTGGAGTTCGAGTGTTTGAAGTTGGAAGTGGTCTGCTAGGGCAGTGTTGGGCATCTTGAGTAGTTTTGCAGTTTGGTATAAAGGATTTCACCAATCTATGAAGGAAATCTTTTTAAGATTCGGAATTTATCTTTGGATTGTAAGCTGGATTTCACTCGTGTGAGTGGTTTTTCTTGAGTTTGGATTAGTAGGAAGTTCTGAAGCCAGCATTGGTATTTTGGAAACTTCAGGAAGGAGTTCTGTCTATATTTGAACTTGGTTTAGGAGCGAGTTTCCTGAGGGTTATCTGTCTATCTGGAAGGCTCTATTGTGAAGAGGCTGGTGTAGCTTTGTGATTCGATGAGCTTTTGGATAAGGAAGTTTTTGGCAGCAGTAGCAGTAGTGAGTGGCCTATTCTTCGATGGTTCAGAAATCTCTGTGATTCTTCTGTCGGTAGTCCGGGCAGATGGTGGAGCTTGTCCATTTCTTCTGGTAGCGCAGCTGGGTGTGATGTTTATGGTTGGAGATAGACCACTAGTTCTTCTTTGATTTGAAGGCTTTAGCTGTTCTGTTTGTTGAAGTGAGAACGATTTCTTAGAATCTGAACTGAGTGGAATCGCAAAAGTGACTTGCGATGGTTCGGAGGTTTTCTGAGTAATCTTTGATTTGATTGAAGCATCTCTAGAGGATGTTTGAGTTATCGAAGTGGTTTGGTATTTTCTGGATATCTTCGAGGGAATCAATACTTGCATCCACATCGAGAGTTTGAGTTCTGTTTCAACTTGATTCTTGGAGCTTTACCGATGGTTCAGAATTGTAGGAGATTCTTTGAGAATGTGATCTGTTTAAGTTGGCAGGATTTATTGGATCTAGCTTTCTGGTTGAATTTTTGTTGTGGTATTTGTGGCCGAATCGGATAGCTCATTGAGATTTATGGAATTTGATGAACAATATTCCGGGATAAGTTGATCAAGTTTATACTTGTGTTCATCAACAACATTCTCGAATCAGAGTTGCGCAGTGGAAGCATGGTGGCAGCTATTCCAGAATAGGAACAACACCGATTCTTTGGGAATTTGAGTTTTGTCTTGGATCAGAGGATTTCTACAGGAAATTCATTTTGGATACGGAAACTTGATTGTTTTATATATGTTTGTTTTCCAGATAGAGTAGTTTGTTTAAAGTCTTCTGATATCTGTAATAGAGTTTATGTGGTAGATTTGGTTATCCTAGAGGTTGGAGGCAGCCCATGATCGTCAGGAGAGATTTGTGGATATGAGTATTGGATCTTTCTGTTTTCTCTTGAGAGTGAAGTGTTTGGTCTACAGGATTGAATTGCCAGCTCGGATGGATGGAATTTGTTTTGTTTTTCACGTATCTCTGATGGAGTACGTGTATGGTTTATCTTTGGTTTTAGACTCAGTAGTTCTGGGAAATTTGGAAGTTGATCGGGACTTGTCTGTGGTCCAGTTCTCTATTGAGATTAGTAGATCTAGATTTATAGAAGCTCTAGATCTGAGTGGTGTAGCTAGTTTAGATTTTATAGGTCGAGTGTCCCGGTGTTTGTACCTGGGAAACTCTAGGGAATTCTATCCAGAATTTTATCTGGATAATTAGAATTGTTTGTTTAAATTGGTTGCTATGGTTGTTAGTATTTGATTGATAGCATATGTTTGCTGTTTTAAATTTTAAAATCTGTATGGGTTTATTAAATTACCTTTTCTTTTAAATTTCGGGGACGAAATTCTTTTAAGGGGGGAGGAATGTGATGTCCCGGAAATTTAGGCAATAATTATTTAATAATTTCTTTAATAATTATTTTAAAATGTGAAATATTGATTTAATAATTTAATTCAAATTGAAATTTTCTTTTGAAAATTATCATTATTTAGTTTGTTAAATAATATTCTTTTCAAAAGTTAAAAATATTTAAATGATAAATTTATCTTTCTATGCTGATTTAAAAATATTTTATTTATAATGTATAAATGTTTATACATTGTAAATAGAAGATTTGATTTTAATTTAAATATTAATAAAGGATACTTTCTAATTATTATATATAAATGTATAATTTGTAAATTGATTAATTTGATTTAAATTAATTTAAAATAGTATTGTAAACTTTTCAAAAGTTTGTTTTAAAAATCTTTCTTATATTTTCATAGAAATGTAAGTAAGTATTTATTTTGTTTATAATAATAAATATAGTTTAAATTTTAATTTATAATAAAATTTTGTTTTGTTTTATTTTTAAAATTGCTTTTCTTTAAAATAAGATTTAATTCATTCTTGTTTAAGTATAACATTTGATTTAAAACTCTTAAAATAAAATTTAATTCAACACATCTTTTCTTTTGAAATTTAGTTTTATAAAGAATATTATTTTAAAAATAATTAAGTAAACATTAAAATGCAAGTGCATAGTTTTATAAAGAAGTTTATATGTATTTATTTAAAGGCTAATGTTAATAAACATTTGAGAACATGCTAAAAATAAATTAGAAATGGTTTTAAGATAAATTCAAATACAATTATGAATTAAGAAATTGCTTTTAAATATTGATATGCACATGTGTTAAATTCTTAAACTATAAAGAAGACACTTGTAAAAGTTTGAGATAATAATACAACAAGTGGCAAGCTAATTCATTTTTGAAATTTAATTTTTATTGACAAACATAACATAGCAAAAGCATTTTGTTAAAAACACATTTTCTCATTTGAAATCTGAAAATCAAATTTCAGTAAATAAAAACCCAACACAAACTACAAATCTGCATGCTAAGTTACAACATCAAATCTGGAAACTCAGCAATCAAATTATCAGATTCAACTGTTGCAAAGTCTAAAATCAACATCAACTAGAAGATCAATTTCTGTAATCAAATGCAAAGCTAGATTTCATCCTGCAGTTTCAAGTCAAGACCTAGGAATTTGTGATTGCATCTCTGAAATTGGTTTCTGCATCTTCATTTAAAAAGTGAGTAAGCTTCTTATCTTTTAAAAACAGTTTCTTTTAAATCAAAATTTTATAAATTTCCTGAATGAAATATTAGTTCACATTAATTAAAAATCTGGGAGATTAAAACTGCCTTGTTATCTATTTATTTATTTACTGCAAGAAGTTGAATCTATCTGATGCATGTGAATAGGTAAGATTGGGTATGCTTGTATGATTTATTTGTGGTGTATTGATGTGTGAATATACATAGATATATATATGGAATTACAGTAATCTTGACTAACAGTTTTCTGTTTTAAACTAAGTTTAACAGAAAACTTTATTTACTTGTTTAACTTCTGTTAGGAATTAATATGAGCAAACAAGTAATTCTGTTCAATACCAAATTATGTTCTTAAATCATAATTTTGTTGTTTTGAAAAATCTGTTACTTCTGAAGCAATACAGTAGTAAGCATTTCAATAAAACAAAAATATTAACATCATTAACTATTTAAAACAATATGATAACATTAATATATGTTAGAAATCTGAAATTTTAAAACAAACTTCACCTTTTTAAATGAACTGTAGTATTAACATTTTAGTTTTGAACAGAAATTAGGAGTTTAGAAGTTGACTGTAAAGCTAGTGGATTTAGGGTGTTATGATGCTTCATGTTAGTGGAGTATGGATGTATGAATGGAGTAAATTTGGTGATAGATGATCAGAGAAAGAGAGGAGTTGGGAATTGAGTTTTTTTCCAGGTTTCAAAACCTTGTTTTAAGTGTGCAGTTCTTAGTTTATCCCCATCCTCTCTGTTGCTTCGAGTTATTTGAGGCTTTGGGAATTTGTAGAGGGGGTGTAAAGGAAGCTATATCCAAGGTCGTGTCGATGATGGTGGCTGGAGGTGGTATTTCTGGGTGTTGACAGGTTTTGTCTTGGTTGCAGTGTTAAACTCAGGTGAACATTATTGGTAGTGTACAGGGTTTTTGACTCGGAGATGACTTCGGGTATTTTTGTTTCTGACTCGAAGAAAGGGGTTGGTGAACTCGAAGCAAATAGAAGGGTTTCTCGGGTAAGTTGGCTTCAGGTGTTAATCCAGAGAGTTGTGCAGTTTTTAGAATTTTTGAATAAAATTCATATTTTTAAGTTGAACTTGATTCAAGTATAACTTGAATCTGAATTCTGATGCAGTTTTGAGTTCAAAGTTTTTAAAAAAAATGAAAATCTTAAATTTAAACAAGATTTAAATTTGGTTTTAAATCAATATTTAAAACAGCTTCAGGTTTACTGTTAAAACCTGATTTTTGAATTAAAACAGTTTTTTTTTGTAAGTTTTAAAAGTATGAACAGATTTAAATGTTTAAGCAAAACTTAAATTTGTTTTTGAATTCAGATTAAAAAAAAATTGTTCTCAAGTTCTTTAGAAACCAGTTTTGAATTCAAACAGTTTGTAAATTTAAAAATGAATGAACATATTCAAATGTTTAAAAGAAATTGATTTCAAATAAGATTTAAAAGTTGAAAGAATTTAGTTTCCATTAGTATTGAATAAAAATATGAAGTGTTAATTTAAATTTGAAAGTTGAATTAATCAATTTATTTTCAAAGCTTAATTTATTTTAATCAAGTAATTTTGTTTTAAATCTTTCTTTTATATTTAAGTAATGAATGTTGTTTAAACATTCATTTTTATTTTAAGGTTTATAATTATTTTAATTGGGATTAATGTTTAAATGATTAAACATTTTGAATCTTTAAATTTTTAAATAAACTGGAATTTGAATTTAATTTTAGAAATGTATTGTTTTAAATATATTTTGAATGTAAATGAAGTCATTTGATAAGTAAATAAATTATTTTGAAAAATATTTAAGATAATTAAGGATTTACTTAATTATTTGAATTTAAATAATGGTTTAGATTAATTAAAGATGATTTATTAATAATTAATCTAATTCAAATTTTCTTAAGTATATAATTATTGAAAATGTGTTAATTAATAAGGATAATTATCTAAGGATAATTAAGTAATTAATTAATGTAATTAATTTTGATAATTAACTAGATTGATTAATTGAATATAATTAATTATAATTTGTTAAGTATAATTAATTGTTAAAGTAATTAAGGAATTGATTACTTATTGTAATTAATTTTGATATGTGATTTAATTAAGTTAATTAATTTAGTTTAATTAATTTAAGTAAATCATTTGATGATTTTATGAGAGTAATTACTTAATGTAATTAATGGAGCAGGATTACTTAGAGAAGTAATAATGATAAATTCTGGAATGTAATTAGTAATTTGGATAATTACTTTTGGAATTAATTAAGGAATTAATTAATGATTAATTATTGGATAATTAATTTGATTAATGAGTAATTAAAGATAGTTAATTATTAAATTTAATATTAATCAAGGTGATTAATAATAAGATTAATTACTAAATGTAATTAATTTTAATTAAGTAATTTATTTAAATATTAGAGATCATTAATTATTATAATTAACGATGTAATTAAGGATTGTTTGATTAAGTAATAATTAATTAATTAGGTGATTAATTAATTGTAATTAATTAAGGACAAATATAATTAATTACAGTTAATTAATAAATGAGTAATTAAATATTAATTACTTATGATTAAGGTTAATTAATTTATAAAATTAAATAAAGAATAATTACTTATTGTAATTAGTGAATGATTAATCAAGGATGTTTAATCAAGTTGATTACTTAGTGGATAATTAATTAACTGGATTAATTAATGGATGTTAAGTAGGATTTAAATATAGTAATTAATTTAATTTATTTTAAATTAATTAGAGATGATTGTAATTAATTTAATTCATTTTAAATTAATTATAATTGATGGTTAATAAATCATTGCTTATGGATGCTATTGATTGAATGGTTGTGATCTCAGTAATGAGATGAGTTGTATTTGTATGATATGAATGCTTGGTTTAAGTATTGTTATCCCGCTTTTTGGCAAAGCCGTGATACCAAAAGATTGGTCGAAAACGAAAGACAGTTCGTCTCAGAGATTGGTTATACTTCACTTTGCTATGGATATCGATGAATTTTGTCCGAGTCCGGATCAAGCCACAATTGATAGGACATGACAAAAAAGGTCGTAGGAGTCGTCATTTCAAATTTCAAGTCAATCCGAGTTCGTATGCTCAAGGTAGGATGGATTCAAAGTGAGAAAGGTGGTCACTGTCTGTTTCGAACCCATCGCACTGGAGTATTTCGAAACCATCCACTGTCCCTGCTTCGAACCCATCCACTGTCTCTCCTTCGAACCCATCTAGTTCGAACCCATCCACGCCCTTGCCTTCGAAACCATGAAGTTCGAACCCAAGCCACCTTCGAACCCATTAGCTAGTACCTGCTTCGACTCCATCGCCTTCGACTCCATCGCCTTCGACTCCATCGCCTTCGACTCCATCGCCTTCGAATCCACCACAATGGCCTACCTTCGAATCCATGACTTCACTCAGCTTCGCACCCTTACTTCGAATCCATGCAAGCCCTTAATTCGAACCCATCGAGCGACCCAGTTCGAACCGATCAAGTTCGAACCCATAGGGATTCCTTGATTCGAATCGGTCACGTTCGAAGCCAGGAACATTCCTTAGTTCGAATCCACCGAGTCAGTTGGTTTGGATGACGTGTTCGCCGTAGTTCACGGAGTAGAAGCGGTCCATTCAGAGATAAGTTAGGATCGATTCGAAAGATACGCGCCACGTCACTGCAAACCCACGTGCACTCATGGGTTCGAACTCATGGGTTCGAAGTCATGGGTTCGAAACACACAGCCAACCGAGAAAACCCCATTTCGAACCGAGCATATCTCCTCAACCACACATCCAAATACAACCAAATTTTCACAGTAGCTTCCATATGAGGTAAAGATTGTCCCTGCCAAGTTTCATCTCGATTGGACCATTTCTTGATGGGTTCGAAATCACTTCGAACCGATGTCAGATCGAGACGAAACTTGGTGGGGTCGGTCGCGTGGGCCCACTCACGTGCCAGAAGAAGTCTTACGAAGTTTCAGCCAGATCTGGGCCTCCAACGCCTATAAATAGCACCCTGAAGCCTTTAGAAAAGGGGGATCTGGATCTTTGGACAACTTCTGCCATTGAACGCCAAGACTCTGCCGGATTCAAGTCTATCTATCATAATCACTGTTGTATTCAGATTTCAAAGCTATTATCTACTGTAATCCATTGTAATAGATTGAATCGAGCAAGGCAATAAAGAGAAATCCTTCAAAGTGGACGTAGGCACGAACGCCGAACCACTATAAATCCTGTGTTTGTGATTGTTGCTTGTGAATTACTGTGATTTGTTACCTAGAGCTGAATTCTATATTGATTGTTGCTGAGTTCTGTGTTGATTATTATCAAATTGAATACGTAAACGGGTGCTTTCGTGATATTGGGTGTTTGTGACCAATTTTGGCGCAAACATTTTGGTGCTTTCACTGAGAATTGATTCAGGAAGAAGTTGAATTTGAAAATCCAGGAGTTCAGATCTAGGAATTATGGCAAGACAATCGAGTAGAAAGCCAAGGCCTGAGAGAAGCGAACCACAAGGAAGTCAAGAGGCTTCCTCAGGAGCGAATCGACCATCGATATACATCACTAGGGACGAGATGGAGACGATGATGAAGAAGCAAGAGGAATTGATCCAGAGTTTTTTTCAACAGATAGGACAGCTTGGAGCGCAGAATAGAGAAGCCAATGGAGTCCAGAACGAAGCAGGACCATCCGGCGTCGCACCCGGATTAGGGGGCACACCCATGGAGAATGTTGGTCCAATTTCGGAAGGAGAAAGAGGAATATCTGCGCAACCTGGAGACAGCAGAGGAATGAACGCTCAGTCAAGGAGGCACATCTCAGAATTCCCTCGTGAACTCGGGGGCAGGATGAAAGTAACGAACGAAGGTTACAACTTGGAGACACCGACAAGTTGGCAGAGATGGTTAGGCGAGCGATGAGAGGCGGTTTGGTGAACAAAGACCTAAAGGATGTTAATAGGAGTCCTTTCACTCCGGCAATCAGACGAGCTAGAAACCCACCAGATTTCAAATTACCATCGTTGGATATGTATGACGGGAGAACGGACCCCACGGTCCATCTGACAAAATATATGAGGCATATGGAAGTGCTGGGGGCATCAGAGGAGGTCATGGCCCGGTGCTTTCCACTGTATTTGGCGGATATTGCGGCATTATGGTTCAGGCAATTGGATAGCGGATCCATCGGAACATGGAACGACTTAACTGAGAGGTTTATGAGGCAATTCAGGGTTCACATTACAAGACCTAAGAATGTGATGACACTGGCAACTTTGAAACAGAAGGCTGGAGAAACATTGAGAAGTTTCCTGACACGGTTCAATGCGGCGGCGGCTTCGGTGGACAGACCGGATCCATCCATGGTTATGATGGCGGCTGTGTCTGGAATAGCAGACGGAACGGAATTCAAAAATTCATTAACTAAGGATCCACCCATAGATCTGGGAGAATTCTACCATGAGGCAGAAAAGTTTTTACGATTAGAAGATGCGAATGCCGAGAGAGAAGAGGGAGATGGGATAGAAGTTTATGCACTCAAAGATGAAAAGCCCCCTAGAAGGGACTTGGACAAGGATAAAGTTAAAAGAAGGATTGAGAATGACAGAGACAGATCAAAGCGGCAACGGAGGGAGCCGCGATTCACTACCTACACTGAGTTGAACGAGAGCTTGGAACGAATTTATCAGGATACCAAAGAGCAGATTCCGTATCGAAGGCCGATGCGAAGGGACCCTACCTCTGACGAAAGGAAATCAGATAAGTTCTGTGTATTCCATGAATTAAATGGTCATAACACTAACGATTGTAGGCACCTGAAGGACGAGGTGGAAGGGCATATCAGGAACGGTATGCTCCTTCAATATGTAAGGAGGCGAGCTCCTGTGGCGGAACCAGAACGACCACCGTCCACATCGGCTAGGGGCGATCCTGAATCAAGACACCGTTTGGTTATCAATTGAGTAAGATAACGATGAACAAGTTGTAAGCTTCCACTAACGCAATCAAATAATTTACACATGTGCGAGATCGCGAACGATCTCCAGGCATGCTCTGGATGATCATTGACCGTTTCGTAGTGGGAACTTACACTTTGACATCCATGCTTTGCTTTCATGTCATTTCAATTTGAACATTTAGACTCTGTTTGTTTGGACATTGTTTTTGAAACTCATCCGTGTAATAGATATTTGATTCTGATAACTCTGGAATGGCTAAGCTACTTACACATGTACGGGGTCGCGAACGATCCTTAGGCATGCTCTGAGATGGCGATGAACCTCCCTGACAAACGATCCAGGATCTCACCCGAACGTGACCCTGACATCGATAACATCAAGCCCTCCCGGGCACACAATTCGCCTCGAACGACACTCGACTTCGAACAGTCACAACTCACCACGCCTCAAATGGCTTGATCGCGAACGGTCGTCACTTGAGGTCCAACACCCGACCGCGAACGGTCACAAATCCGCCTCGAACGGCACACGATCGCGAACGCTCACTCTCTGCCTTGAACGGCACCGACCGCGAACGGTCATGATTCACTAATTATAAAATCCGACCTCGAACGGTCACCATTCGCCTTGAACGGCACTTGGTCACGAACGATCATCAATTGCCCCGAACGGCATCGACCGCGAACGGTCCCATTCAATCCTTTGCCACAAATAGCATCGACCGCGAACGGTCCTATTCTCATCATTTGCCGCGAACGGCATCGACCGCGAACGGTCCTATTCCATCCTATGCCGCGAACGGCACGGACCGCGAACGGTCCCAATTCACCTCAAACAGCATATGATCCCGAACGATCGATGCATGGATTTATACGCTCGACCGCGCACGGTCGCACTTCACCTCGAATGACTCGATCACGAACGATCGTCATTTGAAGTTAAGCGCTCGACCATGAACGGCCGCGCTTCGTCCCAAATGGCTTGATCCCGAACGATCGTCATTTGAGGCCATATGAAACTGTCAAATTCTTTACAGGTCGATGACAGGATAAGAACATCCAACTCAAAGCATTACAAAACACACCTTCCTACCGCAAGGCATGTTTTGGGGGGCAAAATGTTATCCCGCTTTTTGGCAAAGCCGTGATACCAAAAGATTGGTCGAAAACGAAAGACAGTTCATCTCAGAGATTGGTTATACTTCACTTTGCTATGGATATCGATGAATTTTGTCCGAGTCCGGATCAAGCCACAATTGATAGGATATGACAAGAAAGGTCGTAGGAGTCGTCATTTCAAATTTCAAGTCAATCCGAGTTCGTATGCTCAAGATAGGATGGATTCAAAGTGAGAAAGGTGGTCACTGTCTGTTTCGAACCCATCGCACTGGAGTACTTCGAAACCATCCACTGTCCCTGCTTCGAACCCATCCACTGTCTCTCCTTCGAACCCATCTAGTTCGAACCCATCCACGCCCTTGCCTTCGAAACCATGAAGTTCGAACCCAAGCCACCTTCGAACCCATTAGCTAGTACCTGCTTCGACTCCATCGCCTTCGACTCCATCGCCTTCGAATCCACCACAATGGCCTACCTTCGAATCCATGACTTCACTCAGCTTCGCACCCTTACTTCGAACCCATCGAGCGACCCAGTTCGAACCGATCAAGTTCGAACCCATAGGGATTCCTTGATTCGAATCGGTCACGTTCGAAGCCAGGAACATTCCTTAGTTCGAATCCACCGAGTCAGTTGGTTTGGATGACGTGTTCGCCGTAGTTCATGGAGTAGAAGCGGTCCATTCGGAGATAAGTTAGGATCGATTCGAAAGATACGCGCCACGTCACTGCAAACCCACGTGCACTCATGGGTTCGAACTCATGGGTTCGAAGTCATGGGTTCGAAACACACAGCCAACCGAGAAAACCCCATTTCGAACCGAGCATATCTCCTCAACCACACATCCAAATGCAACCAAATTTTCACAGTAGCTTCCATATGAGGTAAAGATTGTCCCTGCCAAGTTTCATCTCGATTGGACCATTTCTTGATGGGTTCGAAATCACTTCGAGCCGATGTCAGATCGAGACGAAACTTGGTGGGGTCGGTCGCGTGGGCCCACTCACGTGCCAGAAGAAGTCTTACGAAGTTTCAGCCAGATCTGGGCCTCCAACGCCTATAAATAGCACCCTGAAGCCTTCAGAAAAGGGGGATCTGGATCTTCGGACAACTTCTGCCATTGAACGCCAAGACTATGCCGGATTCAAGTCTATCTATCATAATCACTGTTGTATTCAGATTTCAAAGCTATTATCTACTGTAATCCATTGTAATCGATTGAATCGAGCAAGGCAATAAAGAGAAATCCTTCAAAGTGGACGTAGGCACGAACGCGAACCACTATAAATCCTGTGTTTGTGATTGTTGCTTGTGAATTACTGTGATTTGTTACCTAGAGCTGAATTCTATATTGATTGTTGCTGAGTTCTGTGTTGATTATTATCAAATTGAATACGTAAACGGGTGCTTTCGTGATATTGGGTGTTTGTGACCAATTTTGGCGCAAACAAGTATGATGGTTTGTGATGGATTATTTGGTTGTGATGATTATCTGTTTGTGATAATGATACAGATTATCTGTTCATGATATAAATGTGATTAGCTATTGTGAGATGTAGTTTATCTATCTATGTGAATTAGATAATAATGAAATAAGTTAATTGTTTAAAACCCTTAAGAATAACTTGGACATTAAGATGGCGTTTGGTTTCGGTGAGACCGGGATCGGGTTTCCATATTTGGATATCCGAAAACCACATCGATTCCAATTAAACGTTAGGTCGTTAATCCAAGTGGAGCAAGTGAAGACTCGAGGTGTAAGGGCTATACGTAAGTATAACTCTGTGGGTGATTCCGTAATGAGTTTGATGGAATGGTACTTATAGATTCGAGATGGAGATATAGAGTGCAAGGGTTATCGTCGTTAACTCTGAGGGTGATTCTAATACGAGTGTAACGAGATAATGCCTTCGGTTTCGTTCTAACCCGGAACGAACTTGTATGGATTGAATGCTTTCAGAACATCGTCAGGTGGACGATGAGCATTCTAAGATTGATATGTCCTATAAAGGTAATCGTAACCTCAAGCCTCATCAACCGGGAATGGCTAAAACAGGGGAGGTGCAGCAAAGCTTCGTGGGTAGCACCCACCGGAGAGCAAGATTTATTCCTGTCTAGAGGTCCCTTTATATTCGGCTGTGTGGCAGTTGGTGATGACCAATCTGCGAGGTGGTCTTGTTCGGAACTGTTCAGTAAGGAATGGTTCGGGCTTTGTGTTGCAGGGGAGTGGGAGTACTCCTCGGTACGGTGATCTAGGCCACGTACTGTGATGGGCGGTACCCCAGTAGCCCTGCCATTGATGGAATCCAAAATCCAATAAGTGCCTGTACGGTTTTGATTGTGCCCAACTATGTTGGAACGTGAGATATAAGCATCAGCCACTGCGTTACCTTTTCCCGGAGTATAGGCTATACCAAAATCATACGATGCCAAGAACTCTAGCCACCGTTGCTGTCGAAGATTCAAATCCTTTTGAGAGAACAGATACTTCAACGACTTATGATCTGTAAACAACTCGAATCTAACTCCCAATAGATAATGTCTCCACATCTTCAAAGCAAAAACAATTGCCGCTAACTCCAAATCATGAGTCGGGTAATTCCTTTCATGCGGCTTCAGTTGTCGACTTGCATATGCAACAACTTTATTCTTCTCCATTAGTACTGCTCCAAGTCCAGTACCACATGCATCGGTGGAAACCACCATCTCATCATTCCCACTTGGAATAGTCAAAACAGGAGTACTCGTCAGTCGCTCTTTCAGGATTACGAAAGCTTGCTCACACTTATCATCCCATCTGAACACTTGGTTCTTTTTCGTCAATCCTGTTAACGGTGCAGCTATCTTGGAAAAGTCTTTGATAAACCGTCGATAATATCCAGCTAATCCAAGAAAACTTCTCACATCAGATGCATTCTTAGGTCTAACCCAATCCTGGATCGCTGCCACCTTAGCGGGATCAACCGCTATTCCATTTCCAGAGATAACATGGCCTAAGAATCTCACTTCACTCTTCCAGAAGTAACACTTCGAAAACTTAGCCTTCAGCTGATGTTTCCGTAAGATTTCCAAAACAATACGCAAGTGCGTCTTGTGCTCTTCCTCAGCTCTGGAATAAATCAGAATATCATCCACGAACACAAGCACGAACTTATTCAACTGATCTCTGAACACTCTATTCATAAGATCCACAAAATATGCTGGTGCGTTAGTCAATCCAAACGGCATTACCAGCCACTCATAAAAACCGGATGGTGTCCTAAAAGCAGTCTTCGACACACTATCCTTTGCCACTATCAACTGGTGAAATCCCGTTGCCAAATCCATCTGAGAAAACACCTTAGCATCGTGAAGCTGATCAAACAAGTCATCTATTCTCGGCAATGGATACTTGTTCTTCTTAGTCACTTTATTCAGCTCACGATAATCCACACACAACCTCAACGATCCATCCGCTTTGGTTGCGAACACAACTGGTGCACCCCATTCGGACACACTACGCCGAATGAATCCTTTCTGCAAAAGGTCATCAACTTGCACCTTCAACTCTTGTTGCTCCTTAGGCGCCATCCGCCTAAGAGGCATCACAACAGGTCTGGCTCCCTTAACTAGATCGATACGAAACTCGATCTCCCTATGCGGCGGTAATCCTTTGACTTCGTCAAAGACATCCTCAAATCCATTCACAATAGGCACCGATGACAGTCCATCCCGTGGAACAACCAGCGAATACATGAAGCTCATGAAGACGCCTTCCTCATGCTTACATCGTATCACAACCTTTCGCCCTTCCACATTCCCGACTGTCACCTCCAGCCTCTCACAATCAATCCTTGCCGCATACTTCCTAAGCCAGTCCATACCCAAAATAATTCCGAACCCCGCAAAGTTCAGAACAAAACAATCACAAACAAAAGAGCAATCATGACTCGACACAACTAGACCACGGCATATCATACACAAACATGACGAACCCCCAACTGGATTAGTCACAACCAATGGCCTATCAACAATATCTGGTTCCAAACCTAACCGGCCTACAAGATCATCACAAACAAAAGAATGCGACGCTCCAGTATCAAACAACACTCTAACTGGAACACCACAAATGGAAAGAGTACCTTGAACCACCACACTCTTCCCTTTCTCTTCAGCAGTAAGAGCTTTTTGAAAACGACGGCACAGCTCCCAAAGCATAAGCTTGCACAATCTGCCTGTCCTTCCTCGGTTCTGGACAATCTTTCCTGAAATTCCCTGGCTTGTCACAGTTGTGGCATTTCGCCGGCGCCTTTGGATTCCTACAATCCTCGGAGAGATGGCCCTTCTGCTGGCAATTATAGCAAGTCATTTCGCCCCTCGGCTTCTTCTGGCCATCCTTACCCTTCTGTTGCTGTTGCTTCCTCTTCTTGTTTCCACCGTTCTGTGGCTTAAACCCTTCCTTGGTTACAGCAACAACAAAACTCTCCCTAGGAAACAAACTCTCATGCCTGAGAGCTTTCTCCACAAGCTTCTCAAACGGATCGTCCAGATGATCCACCAACTGTCTTCCAAGATAAGCATCCAAACCGGTCACAAACTTCTCATTCTTCTGATAGGGAGAATCAATATACGATCTGGCATACTTGGACAAAGCTTCAAACTCAGAAACATACTCAAGAACGGGTCTTCCACCTTGCTTGAGCTCCACAAACTTTTTAAACAAGACAGATTTCTGAGCCGTAGAGATGAACTTAGCTTCAAATCTAGCTTGGAATTGCTCCCAAGTAATCTCCTCCTCCGGAGTATCAATGGTGATAGAATTCCACCAATCCGAAGCTCTCCCTTGAAGTTGCCTTGATGCAAGCTTCCTCTTAGTTGCATCCTCAACTCCCAAGTCACCAAAGATCCTTCTACAAGCATCAATCCATCTTTGCACTTCAATGGTTGATTCCGTTCCCAAGAAAACCTTTCCTCCAAGAGAAGTATAGTCCTTGCAAAGCTTAGCAAAATCCACTGGTCTTGGAGCTTGAACTTGAACTCCAACATCTATTGATGGCCCCGAGGCTGGTATCCTTCTCATGATCGAAGTCATCATGGCCTCAAACATAGGAGCATAATCAACAGCTTCCCTAGCATCACGGCCTTCCCTAGCAGCTGGTCTCCCCCTTCGACTCATCCTTAATATCTACAAAAAGGAATGACTTAGAACACCTTGAGAAACAACTGCATAAGGAGTTCAAATCCTTCTAAACTACTATATTATATATAGTAATCATTCATCAAAATACAATTACGTCTCTCATACGTAGTTACGTCAGCGAGCGTTGGCTAAAATCGATTAACCAAAGCTCTGATACCAAATGTGACAACCGCCCATGACTACCACACCAAAACAAGGAAATAATGCGCTGAAAGGCGTGCCAGGCAGCCATGGGTGACCGTTAAGGGTAGAATAAACATCGCAGAATCTATCGCATAACTCACAGCGCATGGATAAAATACAATAGAGAAATATATGTATAGTGAAGCTTCATAACAGAATATCATCAAATAAGCATCTTAGAAGTTTGATACAATCATCAGAACAGTCGATACATCAAAACCTCACTACAAAGCACTCAAAGTATATACAGCGGAACACCCAGTACATAATATGAAATAATATGCAAAAGCCTCCTGGTCGTCTTCGTCATCATCAACGTAGATCTCCAAGAACAGCACCTGTCACCTGCTACCTAGTATGCCCATCCCAACATGGATGAACAGCCCAAGGTAATAAGAGGAGACATAAAACCTTGAGTCAGACAAAGTCTTAGTGAGCAGTAAATCAACTATCAAACATACCAAAAGAGCATAAGGGATAAAAGGAATAGGAACCAAACCATCCCACTCCGCCTCTTTCTACAGTGATAGCCCCCAGACACACACTAAGGAGAAGCAAGCATAACATGGCAGACAATTAAAGTAAAGCAATAATCATTCGAGTCAAGGTCGATGTTTTCCAAATACAAACCCCCAAGGCCTAAACCAAGATCAGATAAGCACCCGGAAAACACCGCTCTTGAGACCGAATGATGATACAACCAAACGTCCAAACATCCATGACTCTGGCTATCACTGTTATCATTGCTCTTGATTTCACTGTTAGTTGAATGACCACCTGTCAAGGGCTAATGGTAACCCCGGTTCTAGACATAACTCCGCACGTCGTCGCAGCCCGTGCCTAGGAATTTTCGCAACTACCCAGAGTACTAGCACGTCGTCGCAGCCCGTGCTTGGAACGTCGTCGCAGCCCGTTCCAACGTACTCTTGCTTTGAGCATGCTAGAACCTTCAACAACGATGAGATCTCATCCTCCTAGTCATCCTCCTCGACGACTATTTCCATACTAGCTCAAGCGCCTCTCAAGCTAACCATTATCAACCAACTCGCATCGCATCATCGAGTTATCAACATGCTTGGGATGATCCCGTCTAGATTAAACCAAGGCTATCTCACATCATGCTTCGCTTTATCGCATCATAGCAAAGTCTCATCTCAACATCATGGCTTGCCTCATCGCATCATGGAAAAGTCCCATCTCAACATCATCTAATCCATACATATGAGCTTCAACATCCGCTTCATATGCCACAAGCAGCTTTCCTTATTCAAGAGCCTTTCCACTTAGCTTTTGAATCATCATCAACCAACTTGATCAAATCAAGCTATATATCAACTAATCAATCAAATCAAACATTAATCCAAGCAATCAATCATTCAAACAAGATCTAAATAAACAATTACAATGATAATGGCAATTTCGTAAATAAATGAGCATAGATCTAACATACATGAATCATGGGTTTTTAGCATAGATCTAACAAATATAAATCATGGGTTTTGTCTCTTCAACTTGATAAATGAACTTGTATAAGTAAACATCTTCATGAGTAGTGGATCTACACTTGGATCTAAGGAAAAAATGCATAAAATCACTATCTACAACACTCCAACAAACCACCAAACCAATATACTCCTTTGGGTCCGCGTGAGAGATAACCACCACTCACCGAATCACCCAAACACTTCAAAAACTAATCACTTCAGATCTGGACAACAAGGATTCAAGCTTGATTCGTCGAAATCTCGCTTGAAACGATGGAATCTAGCTTCATTGGATGAAGATCTTCAACTTTGGCTCTTGGATCTTCGATCTTGGATGGATGTTAGAACTAGATTAGAGTGGAGAAAAGAAGATGAAGAAATGTTGTAGTCGAGCTCTCAAAATGGCAGCACTTCGTCGCTTCAAAAACCGGTGCCAAAAAGTGAGCCAAACCCCTCTATTTATAGGCTGAATCCCCCCCTGAGTCGTCCATCCATAAGTCGTCGCCGACCCATCCTTGAGTCGCCCCCGACCTAAGACCCACGACCCAAAACTCCAACGACCTAACACGCACGCGGGCTACGACTTACGACTCATCGGAGACACAGGATCACACTAAGCCGACCCAACTGCATACGACTCAAAAGCCTCCGACCTAACCACTCAGAACACATGCCGACTCACGACCTAACTAACGCGGCCTAACGATTCAACAACCCCTACGACTCATCACCTAGCCGACCCAACAACTTAACTCGTGTACGACTCATAGCATACACGTCCGAAAACACAGGCCGACTTAACGACTCATCGACTCAACAACACTATACAACACACGACTCAGCGACTCGGCGACTCAACAACACTATACGACTCAACGACCTAACTCATTTTCCTTAAGTCGTTCCATCCTATGAGTCGGTCCAATACATGAGTCGGTCACCTCTATGAGTCGGTTATCCTATGAGTCGCTCACTACCTTGACTCGGTCCAAACCTTAAGCCGCTGCCTCTCTTAACTCGCTAACAACCATAAGTCGGCAACTACCACTCACTCCTATAAGTCGGCCAACCTATAAACCGTTGACCCCATGAGTCGGCCACCTACCCTAAGTCGCTCCATCCTCTAAGTCGGTCACGACTTAAGTTCCACACGACTTAACTTTAACACGACTTATCTCTAGAACGACTCAAGCTCCAAACGACTTAATGCAACTATTATACGATTTATCGACACGTAAAATACGGGTCGTTACATTTTGTTTTCAAAGGATTTTCTAAAAGTTAAGCAACTTTTATCCCCGTTTACTCACACCAGACCCCTGTCTAACCTGAGTGTTTATTTTCTGTTTTATTAAACTCTTGGGGACTCATATTATGTATGAGTAGTCAAGTGATTCAGGATTGCTTTAACGAGTTTCTGGACGAGATAATGGAGCAGGAGGCTTCAGCGTGTAGATTTATATAGTGGTTCCGCTGTGTTTGTGTTGTATCTGTTTTCTCTGATATACTTGAATTGTTATTGCTAGACAGAAGCTTATAACTGCCTAGTTTGTGTTGTATTAGCTGTTTAACTCTGATGTATATGATACTATGTAAAGTTTTATGTGATATAATATAATTTATTCGTTCCGCTGTGAGATTTTGATGTTGTCTGTTTCTTTCTTTCCTTTCTTTTCTCTTTTCTAACCCTTTCTTTCTTCTTAACGATGCGACTTCCTGGAGTTTGGAAGTTGGGTCGCTACAACCAACTCGTCAATGGCCATACTTCCATCTCCCCAAACCTCACAGCACTCGATCACCCATAAAAGTCGAGACGACCAATTAACTAAGCATTCCAAAAACTAGGGCTATAGACAAGAAATCATCACCGATGCCACCTCGATGAATTGATCGCCATCCAATATTTTTCCAAGCTTCACTTATATTAATATCCATTTTCCAAATAAATTTAACCCATATCTTTATTTAATGGTCTTCCATTCTGATAACCCAATTTTAAATTAAAACTTTGATTTAGTCTTTATTCAATCAGACTTCATCCATTTATTATTTAATTCGACTAACCCATCTATTCATCCCATTTTAAATTTTAATTCATCTACTTAATTCATTTTCAAATTTATTTTATTAATACAAAGACATTCTCAATTTATTTCTATTCACTTGGGTTTTGTTTACAATTCAAACCATGTCTATTATAATTCACTTTCATTTCATTCGACAACACTTCCCTTATATCTAATTTACTTGCCAATTTCGTTAAATATTATTCATATCACACTTGAATTTTATTTGTAATTCAAACCATAACTATTTCAATCCAAATCTATTTTATTTTTATTTTTACAACATCTCCACTTATTTAATTCATTATCAAATCCAGGTCAAACTCTATTTATAATTCGAATTCATTTCCAAACTCCATTATTAACTTACAATCCATTTTATTTAACCGATTTAAATTTTATTAACATACTCTATCAAATAATTATTTATCTAATTAGCTTACTTCCAATTTTTAAACCAATATTCGATTTTTATTACAAAAAATCACTTCATTAAATTTTCTTGAATTCAAAATTTTTCATAATTCCAGTTTGAATTTTCTTTCATTTTCCCAAAATTCCATAACTTTTATTTTAAAATTTTATAAATGCTTTTAAATTCACATCATACTATTAAAATAGCTTTTAATAAAAAAACTTTTTATAACTCGACATCTCAACCAGTCCATCCTCGTTCACACAGAAATTCAGTCATACGTTGATCACGCGTAGGACTGAAAATCTATAAGTACTTGGTAAACCCGTTTCAACACCCAGTGAAAATACTTGGAAATTGAAAATATAGAAAACAGTTTTTTGAAAATAGAGGAAATATCTTTGGTGAGAATGCTCTAGAAATCATCACCACCATCCATGGTCGCAGTTACATTCCAGGGTTACGTTGCCATCGCAGCAAAAGTCCATGTAACTGTAGGCATCTGCGCCCCTCGATTACGCCATGGAACCCACAACAGATCGCAGTTACATTTCAGGGTTACGTTGCCATTGCAGCAAAAGTCCATGTAACTGTAGGAATTATCGCCCCTCGATTTTCGCTGCCAAAATAAAACTTCTCCACTCCTACATAGGTCGCAGTCTACTGATGTAAAATCAAACGTAAACTGTTGGCTCTCAGTAGCACATACGACTTTCACGATGTTACCATAGGTCGCAATCTACCGATATAAAATCAAACGTAGACCATTGGCTCTCAGCGGCACACACTACTCATAATCCTCAGGAACTAGTTTTGTCCGGACTCCTCACAGGATCAACTTTAGAACCCCCCTTGAGGCTCAAGACAGCACCACCCGATGGCACTCCTGAGAAGTTCATTTCAAGGGAGCACGTTTTTCCCAGAGCCATTTTCAAAACACTTTAAACTATACACATATAGTATCTTCCAAATCATACACCTAGTATGATTCTCATAAAAAGCTCCTTTATACAAAATCGATTATCCCAAAATCGATAATTCTCAAACCAGGCTTTCCAAATTCTCATATTGATTTTACCCAAAAATCAAAAGCCTTTCCAAATTCAAAGGTTCCAAAAACCTTTTTCCAAAGTCCTCATAAGATCCTTTATATATATACACAGATATATATATAACCTTTAAAACTTTAGATCATTTCAAACTTGTACAAAATTCCTTTTATACTTCAAACATTTTCAAAAATCCTTTTCTTCCGGCAATAGATTCAACAAGGGGAGATTTTGTGATGACCCGGAATTTTAAGCAATATCAATTTAATAATCTGAATAAAAAATAAAATTGATTTGATAATCTTTGTTAATAAGATTGGAATTAATTTAATAATCCAATTAAAATAAATATTTAATTGAAAGATTTTATCTTTTAAAAGCTAATAATTGTTTTCTATTTATAATGTATATAGAATATGTATATATTGTAAATAGATAAACCTTGTTTAAATTTAATAAATAAATCATGTTTTCTATATATATATATATATATATATATATATATATATATATTGATAAATTGGGAATTATGATTTTATTTAAAGTTAAACTTTTAAAAGCTATTGAATAAATAAAATATGGTTTTAAATTGATTGGATAAAAATTTAATTTGTTTAAATTAATTTATTTGATATTAAGTGTTTTTAAAAGTATATAATAAATAACTATATGATTTTAAATACATAAGGTAAATATTTAAGTGGTTTAAAATATGTTTTAACTTAAGTTTAAATTTAAATAAAATTAACAATAAGGTTTGTTTTTTTTCTTTTTAAATATAGTGTGATAAAACAAGTAATTTATCAATAAAGAAACAATTTATTTTATAAATTATTTAAAGTTATCAAATTTGTTATTTTCAAAATATAATAATGTATTGTTTTTAACAAATAGATTTTTTTTATAAACTAGTTTGTTTTTCAAAATTTAATCATGTAGTGATATATGTATATGTATAACTTAATTTCAAAAATTTAATTTTTATAATTTGGTTTGAATTTGAATTTAAAGCTTTGAAATTTAAAGTAGAGATATCTTTATTTGTTTTGGATTTTAAAATATTTGTATAAACCTTTATTTATAAAAATAATTGGATTTATTCATTTCAAAATTATCTACATGTTAATAAGTACATATTAACTAATTAATTAAAACATAGATTTACATTTATCTTATACTAACATATTAACTAAATACAAATTAACATTTAATTATAACTAATTAAATTTAAAGACAAGTGTAATCATCTAAGGCCTTATAATAACATGTGTTAGTAAATAAAATAAGGATTATGACAAATGTTAAATTAGAAGACAAGTGGCATTTTTAAAATTAGTTTTTTTCTTTTATTTTTATTAATAAGTATTTCAGTTTTTATTTATAAACAAATCCTCTTTCATTTTATTCTTTTTCAAAATCTATGATGCTAAGAAAATCTGAAAAAACACGCACACTTCCTTTGAAACCAAAATAAAAAACAAGAACAAGTTTGAAACCTCATCTTCATTTTTAAAACTTGAAATATTTAGAAACCTGTAATCCACTTCAAATATCAAGCCTACAAATCATTTCCTTGTAAATCTTCAAAACCCTGTAAATCTATAGCGTGTAAGCAAACCTGTCACCATGCAAAAGATCTGAAGCTTGCAATTTTCTTCAATTTGGAAGTCAAAAGCATGCATGTAGTTTCAAATTAAATAAGCAAACAATTCAAGTTTTTTTAGAGAAAGGGCTACTGCATATCTCAGTTCTAAGAATCAAAACAGTTTTTCATAATGGAGGATCTGTCTTCCTTCTTCAAATCGGTGAGTAACATTTCTTTTAACAAGTTTAAGTATATAATCCAGTGCATGCTTGATTGTCTGAAATATGTATGTTTATGTATGTATATGGTTGTATTCTCTGGTTAAATGATGTATATAAATTTTTTTTTTACAGAACCTACTCTGTTAAAATTTCCAGTTCTTGATTTGTTTAAGTTCCAAATATTTTAATTTAATTCCTTTTAAACTTGAGTTTCAAAACAAACCTATTTGTTTCAATTCAAAAATTTAGTTTAAAATTATACTTAAGTAAAAATAATTATGAAATGCCTCTGGAAATCATAAAAGTTGATCAAACTTTGAAATAGTGAAATTCAAAACCTTACAATTTATTGTTTCAGGCCTAAGATCTGAAACATCATCCTAAAACATGATTTTTAAAACTAAAATTATAATTTTTAGTTTATAAATAAGCATGCAGTTTTGGGTTGAACTGAAAAGGGGATATTGGGATTTTTGGGTGATCTCTGCAATTTGGAGGGTCGAGTTTCTTCCAGTGGGTAAAGGAGTGATCAGTGAAGCTTGGAAAAATACTGGATGGCGATGCAATTCATCGAGGTGGCAGCGGTGATGATTTCTAGTCTGTAGCCCTAGTTTTTGGAATGCTTAGTTAATGAATGTAACAATTTCGGCTATTTCATATTTACTTGAAAACCCTAGAACTATTATAATATCACTGGATTTCCTATCAAATGTTTTTCTTAGCGTAAGGTAATTTTTTTTCCATGTTTATGTGTGGGAATTCTTACGTGATACCTTTTCTTTTCAAAAGGTTTTTCAAAGTTAAGCAACCTTAACTTGTTACTCACACCAGACCCATGTCTTACCCGGAGTTTATTTCTGTTTTCTTAAACTATTGGGTACTCAAATTTTTTATGAGTAGCCAAGGGATTCGAGTTAGCTTTGACGAATTGTGGAGGAGCAATGGAGCAGGAGGCTTCAGCGCTGTAGATATATTTAGTGTTCCACTGTGTTTGGTATCTCTGTGTTGTCTCTGAGTTGTATTGAGTTGTATAACTAGACAGGTTTTTATAACTGTCTAGTATGTGTTGTATTATCTGTGTACTCTGATAGTTGTTGTATACTATGTAATACTTATGTTATTAATATAATTTATTCGTTCCGTTCTTTAGGTTCTGATGTGTTTTTTCTTCTTTCTTCTCTTTATTTCTCTTTTCTATCCCTTTCTTTCTTATTACCGATGCATCATTCTGTGGAGACGAATGTCGGGTCGTTACAGTGGTATCAGAGCGCTAGGTTGAGTGAATACCTAGGCTTTGGACAGGTGTCTATCTTGAGAGAGCGTATTTGTAATTTAAAAAAATATATAAATGTATATCTATTTCTACCTATCTGTTGGGTTACCTGTTCGGGTTTTCCAATATAGGTTATAAAGGTAGATGAGGTAGTGGTGTGTGTAACACGACTATCATTGGTTGAAGTTTGTATGTTGAGTTTGGAAGTGCATTTGTCGAGATTGTAGACCTAATACAGTCTCGAGTGAGTTGTGCAGAGTGTAGAGATTTCATAGATCTCTGAAGAAAACCTGTTAAGGTTCGGAGTTCATCTTTGAAGTTGGATGAGTAGAGTTTGGATCTGTCGGTTGGGCAGAAGTGAGTGATGGTATCTTGATACCTCAGGAAGTTGTAACTGCTGATGAGATGCAGTGATTATGGATGTATCCGAAGATGGTTTCTTTTGAAACAAGTTTTAGATAGTGTACCTGCTCCGGTGTTCTGGCTGGGTTCAACAGGATGTGGTGGTTGGCTTTGAGGTCCGAGTTTCTCGAAGAGCTTATGGATTAGGAAGTTTTTGGCATCGGTGTCAGCAGTGCGGCTCGGAGTGTTCTGTGTGCTAGGAGGAAGTTTTCTGGCTGAGTAGTTTTTCTGGAGGTGGAGTTCAGAAGCAGCAGAGTGGATCCATTTCTTCGATGGATTGACTAGACTAGTGTAAGCTGTTCTGTTGGGTAAAGAGAGGACAGGTTTTCATGGGAAATTTATCTGGGTTGATCGCAAAAGTGACTTGCGATTGTTTGAGTGTTCTCTTGGATTGTCAGAGATTTTCTGGATGTCTTCAGGGAAGTCAGAGGTTTTTCTGCATTTGGAGATTGAGTTTTCTTATCGACTAGGATTCTAGGAGGGGAACCGGTGGTTCAGCTTAGTTGAAGGATGGTTCTTAGAGATAGAGTTTGATGAAGCAGCTTAGATTTTTGGAGGAACTTTTGATTTTTCTTTATGGATCTGTTGAACTATATTTCTGGGAAGTGATGTCCAGTTTGTGCTTGTGTTCTTCATCAGCATTTTCTTATTTACTTCGGATCAGAGTTGTGCAGCGGAAGCAGTTTGGGAGTGTTTCTGTTTGTCTTTTCTAGATAAGGAGAAGTTTGTTGTCTTCTGATGTTGGAGGAGTAGAGTATGTGTTCTTGGTTTTGGATTGATCTTGAGGAGATCATTGTGTTGGGTGGTTTTTGGTTCTGTTTGTTTCTAGAGGAATCAGCAAGGGTTGAGCTGATCAGGAAGGATGTTGGCAGCCAGGATCATCCGAAGACTTTTTGTGGATAAGAGACGAAAGAATTTGGATTCGGAGTTGGAGATTAGATTTTGGTTAAGTTTTCTCCGATAAGGGAGTTGTAAGTTTTGGGGTAAGGCTGGGAAGCTGGCTCCGAGGTGTTTTGGATCTCTTTTGTGTTTTGGTTGGATAAGTGTTTGGTTTTCAGGATTGAATTGCCAGTGTAGATAACTGGGATTCGATGTGTTTCACATATCTCTGAGGGTGTACGTGTATGATCTATATCTAGTTGTAGAACCAGCAGTTCAGGAAGGTTTGGTTGTTGATCAGACTCGTCTGTAGTCGATATGCTGTCTAGTTTTATAGATATAGATGAGTAGGAGCTCTTTAGCTTAGTAGTATTGACTGTTTGGATTATGTAGAGCGAGTATCCTGGTATATATATACTTGGGAAACTCAAGGAAAGTCTATCCAGAATTTTGTCTGGATAGTTAGCTTGGTTTGATTAGATGATTTGGTTATTATGGTTGTTAGCATATCATTGATATATGCTTGTGTTTTAAAATTAAATCTTTAAAAAGATTGTTAAATTACCTTTGTTTTAAATTTCGGGGACGAAATTCTTTT
This sequence comes from Allium cepa, assembly GCA_030765085.1. Taxonomy (NCBI): domain Eukaryota; kingdom Viridiplantae; phylum Streptophyta; class Magnoliopsida; order Asparagales; family Amaryllidaceae; genus Allium; species Allium cepa. The sequence goes on along the minus strand of CM060928.1, from coordinate 674,944,383 downwards.
AAGAGGGAAGGAATGCGATGACCCGGAATTTTAAGCAATATCAATTCAATAATCTAAATAAAAAATTAAATTGATTTGATAATCTTTGTTAATAAGATTGGAATTAATTTAATAATCCAATTAAAATAAATATTTAATTAATAGATTTTATCTTTTAAAAGCTAACAATTGTTTTCTATTTATAATGTATATAGAATATGTATATATTATAAATAGATAAACCTTGTTTAAATTTAATAAATGAATCCTGTTTTCTATATATATATATATATATATTTTGGTAAAATGGGAATTATGATTTTATTTAAAGTTAAACTTTTAAAAGCCATTGAATAAATAAAATATGGTTTTAAATTGATAGGATAAGAATTAAATTTTTTTTAAAGTAATTTATTTGATATTAAGTTTTTTAAAAAGTATATAATAAATGACTATATGATTTTAAATACACAAGGTAAATATTTAAATGGTTTAAAATATGTTTTAACTTAAGTTTAAATAAAATTAACAATAAGGTTTGTTTTGTTTTCTTTTTAAATATAGTGTGATAAAATAAGTAATTTATTAATAAAGAAGCAATTTCTTTTATAAATTATTTAAAGTTAGCAAATTTGTTATTTTCAAAATATAATAGTGTATTGTTTTTAATAAATAGATTTTTTTAAATATTTTGTTTTTCAAAATTTAATCATGTAGTTATATATGTATATATATAACTTAATTTAAAAAATTTAATTTTTATAATTTGATTTGAATTTGAATTTAAAGCTTTGAAATTTAAAGTATAGATATTATTATTTGTTTTGGATTTTAAAATATTTGTATAAACCTTTATTTTATAAAAATAATTGGATTTATTCATTTCAAAATTATCTACATATAAATAAGTATATATTAACTAATTAATTAAAACATAGATTTACATTTATCTTATATTAACATATTAACTAAATACAAATTAACATTTAATTATAACTAATTAAATTTAAAGACAAGTGTAATCATCTTAGGCCTTATATTAACATGTGTTAGTAAATAAAATAAGGATTAAGACAAATGTTAAATTGGAAGACAAGTGGCATTTTAAAAATTAGTTTTTTTTCTTTTATTTTTATTAATAAGTATTTCAGTTTTTATTTATAAACAAATCCTCTTTCATTTTGTTCTTTTTCAAAATCTATTATGCTAAGAAAATCTAAAAAAAACACACACACTTCCTTTGAAACCAAAATCAGCAACAAGAACAAGTTTGAAATCTCATCTTCATTTTTAAAACTTGAAACATTTAGAAACCTGTAAGCCACTTCAAATATCAAGCCTACAAATCATTTCCCTGTAAATCTTCAAAACCCTGTAAATCTGTAGCATGCAAGCAAACCTGTCACCATGCAAAAGATCTGAAGCCTGCATTTTTCTTCAATTTGGAAGTCAAAAGCATGCAGTTTCAAATTAAAGAAGCAAACAATTCAAGTTTTTTATAAAAAAAGGGCTACTGCATATCCCAGTTCTAAGAATCAAAACAATTTTTCATAATGGAGGCTCTGTCTTCCTTCTTCAAATCGGTGAGTAACATTTCTTTTAACAAGTTTAAGTATATAATCTAGTTGCATGGTTGATTGTCTGAAATATGTATGTTTATGTATGTATATGGTTGTATTCTCTGGTTGAATGTTGTATATAAGTTTGTTTTTTTACAGAACCTACTCTGTTAAAATTTCCAGTTCTTGATTTATTTAAGTTCCAAATCTTTTAATTTAACTCCTTTTAAACTTGAGTTTCAAAACAAACCTGTTTGTTTCAATTCAATACTTTAGTTTAAAATTATACTTAAGTTAAAATAATTATGAAATGCCTTTGGAAATCATAAAAGTTGATCAAACTTTGAAATAGTGAAATTCAAAACCTTGCAATTTATTGTTTCAGGCCTAAGATCTTAAATATCATCCTAAAACATGATTTTTAAAACTAAAATTATAATTTTTAGTTTAGAAATAAGCATGCAGTTTTGGGTTGAACTTAAAAGGGGATATTGGGATTTTTGGGTGATCTCTGCAATTTAAAGTGTCGGGTTTCTTCCAGTGGGTAGAGGAGTGATCAACGAAGCTTGGAAAAATACTGGATGGCGATGCAATTCATCGAGGTGGCAGCGGTGATGATTTCTTGTCTGTAGCCCTAGTTTTTGGAATGCTTAGTTAATTGGTCCTCTTGGCTTTTATAGGTGATCGAGTGCTGTGAGGTTTGGGGAGATGGAAGTATGGCCATTGACGAGTTGGTGGCCGGTGTCGCTGCTATTCCGGTGGTCGAAAGGTCGGGGACGAGGCATGTTCCTGGTGTGAAGTTGATACCTGTTTTCTGTTCCAGGTTTTAAGTATTGAACTCGAATTCAAATTCGGGTGGTGTGGAAGCGATATGATGATCGGGGTGGAGTGAGGAGTTGGTCGCTGATGAGGGAAGGCCACCGGAGGTGGCTGGAGTTGATCGGAGGCACGGTGCATGTGCACTTTTGGTTTCTGATGTTTTCCTGGGTGGAAGCAGGGTAATGGACTCGAGAATCACTCGAGTAGTTGCTGTGTATTGCTCGAAGTAGTGGGCTTGTTGACTCGAAGCAAAATTTGCTCTGGCTCGGGTTTAAATATGGTAACAGGTTTTAGATCAGAAACCTGTAGTTCTGTTTAAAATTTTAAAATAAAATTTAAAACCAGAATTTAAATGAAAGTAAAGTTTTTAAATAAGGTTTAAATCTAGTTTCACCATGAGTTTAAGTTTAAATCTAAGTCTAAAATAGATTCAAGTTGGAATTTGAATCTAGTTTGGAAATAAATGAGTTTTTAAATTCAAATTGTCTTAATAACATAAAAGTGTTTAAGAAGTTAATGTGTATTTAAAGAATTTGAATTTAATGGAGTTTGGAATGTAAGGAAGGATTTAAACAAAGTTAAATCAAAATTTTAAATTTGAATCTTAGTTTTTGGAAATAAGATAAAGTTTATAAATTTAAATATTGTAAATAAGTTTAAAAGTTAAAAGTATACTTTAATGATTTGAAATTAAAAGGAATTTAGTTTAAAATCTTTAAATTTCTTTTATATAAGTATTCTTTAACATGTGAATTTCAAAGTTTTAAATTGGTTAAAGATAATTTGGTTTCCATTTTAAACTTGAATTTAAAATTAAATATGAAATTAAATTTGAAATAAATGTTTTCAAATATATTTATGAATGATAATTTTACCATAGATAAGAAAGGCTTTATCTTGAATTAAATTAAGAATTTAATAATTTGTAATTTCAATTAATTTTTAAGGAAATTAAATGGATAATTAATTTATTTAAATAAATTAATGATTTGGATTAATTAAATAAATAATTAAAGGCTTAAATTAATTAATGGTTGAGATTAATTAATTAAGGATAATTAATTTGTAATTAAGGATTATTAATTAGAATATTAAAGCATTAATTAATCAAGTAATTATGAATTAATTAAGTTACAGTAACATTTAAATTAATTAAATAATTAAAGGTTAATTAATTGGTTATTAAAGATTAATGAAGTTGAAATTTAATAATAATTAATGTAAGTTAATTACTTACGAAAGTAATTAAAGAATTTTTAATTGTTAATGATGTTCATTATCTTGTGATTATTTAATAATTAATTAATGTGATTAATTTTTTTAATAATTAATCAGATTAATTAATTTATGATAATCAGTTGTGAAATTTATTTAAGTTTAATTACTTAATGGAAGTATATAAGGAATTAATTACTTGATTTTAATGTAATTAGTTTAGTTAATTAATTAAGTTTAATTAATTTTAAACAAGGGATGGTTTGATAATAATTACTTTATGTAATTAATGGAATGTAATTACTCAGAGAAGTAATTAATGATAATTACTGGATGTAATTAAAAGATAATGTTTTAATTGTGGAAGTAATTTGGATTAAATTACTTAGTATAATTAATCAGGGGATTAATTAAAGATAATCAATTAAGGAGTAATTAATTTGATAAGTAATTAAGGGAAGTTAATTATTGAATGTGATTAATCAGAGGTGATTAATAATTATGGTTTAATTGAGATTAATTTATTAATGTAATTAATTTTAAATAAATAATTAATTTAAATTTAATTAAGGATCATTAACTAATTTAATTAATGATGTAATTAAGATTGATTAATTAAGATTAATTAATCAATAATAAGTGATTAAGGGTAATTAATTAATTCTAATTAATTAAGGTTTAATGTAATTAATTATAGTTAATTAATTAAGGAAGTAATAAAAGGTTAATTACCGTATTAGGTTTAGAATAATTAATTTGTGAAATTAATTGAAGGATAATTACTAGAATGTAATTAATGGTTAATTAATCAAAGGTGATTAATTAAGGCGATTAATTAGAGAATAATTAATTAATTAAATTGTAATTAATTAATGGTTAAGTAAGCAAGATTTATATTGATGTAAGTAAGCAATTTAATTCACTTTAAATTAATTAAAGATAGAAGTAATTAATTTAATTCATTTTAAATTAATTATAGATGGTGTGATTATAGATCATTGTTTATGTATGGATGGATGGTATTGGTTGCCTTGAAGGGTTTGAAATCTCAGAAATGAGATAAATAATGTAGTGTGATATGGATGCATTGGTTGCATTGTGATGATGATATGGAATATCTTTGATAATGATAATATGGATTATCTGTTGTGATGATAATGTTGTTATCTATTGTGAATCTGTGAATTATCTATCTGTGTGTATATAGATAACGAGATTAAATTGTTTTAAATTTTAAAACAACTTAGCCCTAGACACGTTTTGGATTACGATGAGACCGGGATCGGGTTTCCAAATTTGTATATCTGAAAACCACATCGATCCAAATTAACGATAGATCGTGAATCTCAAGTGAAGAGTAAAGACTCGAGGTGTAAGGACTATTCGTCGTTAAAACTCTGAGGGTGATTCCAATACGAGTTTAATGGGGTGGTACTTTCAGATTCGAGATGAAGGTTCAGAGTGCAAGGGTTATCGTCGTTAACTCTAAGGGTGATTCCAAAATGAGTGTAATGAGATAATGCCTTCGGTTTCGTTCGAACCCGGAACGAACTTGTATGGATCGAATGCTTTCAGAACATCGTCAGGTGGACGATGAGCATTCTAAGATAAATGTGTCCTATAAAGGTAATCGTAGCCTCAAGCCTCATCAACCGGGAATGGCTAAAACAGGGGAGGTGTAGCAAGGCTAAGTGGGTCATGCCCAAGTAGGACGAGATTTTCCCCTGTCTAGAGGTCTCTTTTATTTCGGCTGTGTGGGCAGTTGGAATCACGCGCCAACTACGGGGTTGTCTTGTTCAAGACTGTGCAGTAAGGGATGGTTCCGGCCTTGTGTTGCAGGGGATTGGGAGTGATCCTCGATACGGTGATCTAGGCCACGCACTGTGACGGGCGGTACCCCAGTAGCCCTACCATTGTATGGAATCGAAAATCCAATAAGTGCCAACAGTTTTGATTGTATTACCCACTTTTGTGGCTAGTAGCTGTAATTTAATGAATGTAACAATTTCGGCTATTTCATATTTACTTGAAAACCCTAGACCTATTATAATATCACTGGATTTCCTATCAAATGTTTTGGTTAGCTTAAGGTGAAATTTTTTCCATGTTTATGTGTGGGAAGTCTTACGTGATACCTTTTCTTTTCAAAAGGTTTTTCAAAGTTAAGCAACCTTAACCTATTACTCACACCAGACTCATGTTTGACCCAGAGTTTATTTCTGTTTTCTTAAACTCCTGGGTACTCAAATTTTTTACAAGTAGCCAAGGGATACAGGTTAGCTTTGACAAATTATGGAGGAGCAATGGAGCAGGAGGCTTCAGCGCTGTAGATATATTTAGTGTTCTGTTGTGTTTGGTATCTCTGTGTTGTCTCTGAGTTGTATAACTAGACAGGTTTTTATAACTGTCTAGTATGTGTTGTATTATCCGTGTACTCTGATAGTTGTTGTATACTATGTAATACTTATGTTATTAATATAATTTATTCGTTCCGTTCTTTAGGTTCTGATGTATTTTTTCCGCTTTCTTCTCTTTATTTCTCTTTTCTATCCCTTTCTTTCTTATTACCAATGCGTCATTCTATGGAGACGAATGCCGGGTCGTTACAGTGGTATCAGAGCGCTAGGTTGAGTGAATACCTAGGCTTTGGGCTGGTGTCTATCTTGAGAGAGCGTATTTGTAATTTTAAAAAATATATAAATATATATCTATTTCTACCTATCTGTTGGGTTACCTATTCGGGTTTTCCAATATAGGTTATAAAGGTAGATGAGGTAGCGGTGTGTGTAACACGACTACCATTGGTTGAAGTTTGCATGTTGAGGTTGGAAGTGTATTTGTCGAGACTGCAGACCTAATACCGTCTCGAGTGAGTTGTGCAGCGTGTAGAGATTTCATAGATCTCTGAAGAAAACCTGTTAAGGTTCGGAGTTCATCTTTGAAGTTGGATGAGTAGAGTTTGGATCTGTCGGTTGGGCAGAAGTGAGTGATGATATCTTGATACCTCAGGAAGTTGTAACTGCGTGATGAGATGCAGTGATTATGGACATGTCCGAAGATGGTTTCTTTTGAAACAAGTTTTAGGAAGTGTGTCTGCTCCGGTGTTCTGGCTGGGTTTAGCAGGATGTGGTGGTTGGCTTTGAGGTTCGAGTTTCTCGAAGAGCTTATGGATTAGGAAGTTTTTGGCATCGGTGTCAGCAGTGCGGCTCGGAGTGTTCTGTGTGCTAGGAGGAAGTTTTCTGGCTGAGTAGTTTTTCTAGAGGTGGAGTTCAGAAGCAGCAGAGTGGATCCATTTCTTCGATGGATTGACTAGACCAGTGTAAGCTGTTCTGTTGGGTAAAGAGAGGACAGTTTTTCTTTGGAAATTTATCTGGGTTGATCGCAAAAGTGACTTGCGATTGTTTGAGTGTTCTCTTTGATTGTCAGAGATTTTCTAGATGTCTTCAGGGAAGTCAGAGGCTTTTGTGCATCTGGAGATTGAGTTTTCTTATCGACTAGGATTCCAGGAGGGGAACCAGTGGTTTAGCTTAGTTGAAGGATAGTTCTTAGAGAGAGAGTTTGATGAAGCAGCTCTGATTTTTGGAGGAACTTCTGAGTTTTCTTTATGGATCTATTGAACTATAATTCTGGGAAGTGATGTGCAGTTTGTGCTTGTGTTCTTCACCAGCATTTTCTTATTTACTTCGGATTAGAGTTGTACAGCGGAAGCAGTTTGGGAGTGTTTCTGTTTGTTTTTTCTAGATAAGGAGAAGTTTGTTGTCTTCTGATGTTGGAGGAGTAGAGTTTGTGTCCTTGGTTTTGGATTGATCTTGAGGAGATCATTGTGTTGGGTGGTTTTTGGTTCTGTTTGTTTCTAGAGGAATAAGCAAGGGTTGAGCTGGTCAGGAAGGATGTTGTCAGCCAGGATCGTCCGAAGACTTGTTGTGGATAAGGGACGAAAGAATTTGGATTCGGAGTCAGAGATTTGATTTTAGTTAAGTTTTCTCCAATGAGGGAGTTATAAGTTTTGGGGTAAGGCTGGGAAGCTGGCTCCGAGGTGTTTTGGTTGGATAAGTGTTTGGTTTTCAGGATTGAATTGCCAGTGTGGATAATTGGGATTCGATGTGTTTCACGTATCTCTGAGGGAGTACATGTATGATCTATCTCTAGTTGTAGAACCAACAGTTCAGGGAGGTTTGGTTATTGAGTCAGACTCGTCTGTAGTCTGATATGCTATCTAGTTTTGTAGATATAGATGGGTGGGAGCTCTTTAGCTTAGTAGTATTGACTGTTTGGATTATGTAGAGCGAGTATCCTGGTATATATATACTTGGGAAACTCAAGGAAACTCTATCCAGAATTTTGTCTGGATAGTTAGATTGGTTTGATTGGATGATTTGGTTATTATGGTTGTTAGCATATCATTGATATATGCTTGTGTTTTAAAATTAAATCTTTAAAAAGATTATTAAATTACCTTTGTTTTAAATTTCGGGGACGAAATTCTTTTAAGGGGGGAGGAATGTGATGACCCGGAATTTTAAGCAATATTAATATAATAATCTAAATAAAAAATTAAATTGATTTGATAATCTTTGTTAATAAGATTGGAATTAATTTAATAATCCAATTAAAATAAATACTTAATTGATAGATTTTATCTTTTAAAAGCTAACAATTGTTTTCTATTTATAATGTACATAGAATACGTATACATTGTAAATAGATAAACCTTGTTTAAATTTAATAAATAAATCATGTTTTCTATATATATATATATATATATATATATATATATATATATAAATTTTGGTAAATTGGGAATTATGATTTTATTTAAAGTTAAACTTTTAAAAGCTATTGAATAAATATAATATGGTTTTAAATTGATAGGATAAAAATTAAATTTGTTTAAATTAATTTATTTGATATTAAGTTTTTTTAAAAGTATATAATAAATAACTATATGATTTTAAATACATAAGGTAAATATTTAAATGGTTTAAAATATGTTTTAACTTAAGTTTAAATTTAAATAAAATTAACAATAAGGTTTGTTTTGTTTTCTTTTTAAATATAGTGTGATAAAATAAGTAATTTATTAATAAAGAAACAATTTCTTTTATAAATTATTTAAATTTATCAAATTTTTTATTTTCAAAATATAATAATGTATTGTTTTTAACAAATAGATTTTTTTAAAATAGTTTGTTTTTCAAAATTAAATCATGTAGTTATATATGTATATATATAACTTAATTTCAAAATTTTAATTTTTATAATTTGATTTGAATTTGAATTTAAAGCTTTGAAATTTAAAGTATAGATATTTTTATTTGTTTTGGATTTTAGAATATTTGTATAAACCTTTATTTTATAAAAATAATTGGATTTATTCATTTCAAAATTATCTACATATAAATAAGTACATATTAACTAATTAATTAAAACATAGATTTACATTTATCTTATATTAACATATTAACTAAACACAGATTAACATTTAATTATAACTAATTAAATTTAAAGACAAGTGTAATTATCTTTGGCCTTATAATAACATGTGTTAGTAAATAAAATAAAGGTTATGATAAATGTTAAATTGGAAGACAAGTGGCATTTTTAAAATTAGTTTTTTTCTTTTATTTCTATTAATAAGTATTTCAGCTTTTATTTATAAACAAATCCGCTTTCATTTTATTCTTTTTCAAAATCTACGATGCTAAGAAAATCTGGAAAAAACACCCACACTTCCTTTGAAACCAAAATCAGAAACAAGAACAAGTTTGGAATCTCATCTTCATTTTTAAAACCTGAAACATTTAGAAACCTGTAATCCACTTCAAATATCAAGCCTACAAATTATTTCCCTGTAAATCTTCAAAACCCTATAAATCTGTAGCACGCAAGCAAACCTGTCACCATGCAAAAGTTTTGAAGCCTGCTTTTTTCTTCAATTTGGAAGTCAAAAGCATGCATGCAGTTTCAAATTAAAGAAGCAAACAATTCAAGTTTTTTTTAAAAAAAGGGCTACTGCATTTCCAAGTTCTAAGAATCAAAACAGTTTTTCATAATGGAGGCTCTGTCTTCCTTCTTCAAATCGATGAGTAACATTTCTTTTAACAAGTTTAAGTATATAATCTAGTTGCATGCTTGATTATCTGAAATATGTATGTTTATGAATGTATATGGTTGTATTCTCTAGTTGAATGATGTATATAAGTTTTTTTTTACAGAACCTACTCCGTTAAAATTTCCAGTTCTTGATTTGTTTAAGTTCCAAATCTTTTAATTTAATTCCTTTTAAACTTGAGTTTCAAAACAAACCTGTTTGTTTCAATTCAAAACTTTAGTTTAAAATTATACTTAAGTTAAAATAATTATGAAATGCCTCTGGAAATCATAAAAGTTGATCAAACTTTGAAATAGTGAAATTCAAAGCCTTGCAATTTATTGTTTCAGGCCTAAGATCTGAAACATCATCCTATAACATGATTTTTAAAACTAAAATTATAATTTTTAGTTTAGAAATAAGCATGCAGTTTTGGGTTGAACCAAAAAGGGGATATTGGGATTTTTGGGTGATCTCTGCAATTTGGAGGGTTCGATTTCTTCCAATGGGTAGAGGAGTGATCGGTGAAGCTTGGAAAAATACTGGATGGCGATGCAATTCATCGAGGTGGCAGCGGTGATGATTTCTTATCTGTAGCCCTAGTTTTTGGAATGCTTAGTTAATTGCTCGTCTCGGCTTTTATGGGTAATCGAGTGCTGTGAGGTTTGGGGAGATGGAAGTATGGCCATTGACGAGTTGGTGGCCGGAGTCGCTGCTATTCCGGTGGTCGGAAGGTCGGGAACGAGGCATGTTCCAGGTTTGAAGTTGATACCTGTTTTCTGTTCCAGGTTTTAGGAATTGAACTCGAATTCAAATTCGAGTGGTGTGGAAGCGAGATGATGATAGGGGTGGAGTGAGGAGTTGGTCGCCGATGAGGGAAGGCCACCGGAGGTGGCTGGAGTTGATCGGAGGCACGGTGCATATGCACCGTGCACTTTTGGTTTCTGATGTTTGCCTGGGTGTAAGCAGGGTAATAGACTCGAGAATCACTCGAGTAGTTGTTGTGTACTGCTCGAAGTAGTGGGCTTGTTGACTCGAAGCAAAATTTGCTCTGGCTCGGGTTTAAATATGGTAACATGTTTTAGATCAGAAACCTATAGTTTTGTTTAAAATTTTAAAATAAAATTCAAAACCTGAATTTAAATGAAAGTAAAGTTTTTAAATAAGGTTTAAATCTAGTTTCACTCTGAGTTTAAGTTTAAATCTAAGTCTAAAATAGATTCAAATTGAAATTTGAATCTAGTTTGGAAATAAATGAGTTTTTAAATTCAAATTGTCTTAATAAAATAAAAGTGTTTAAGAAGTTAATGTGTATTTAAAGAATTTGAATTTAAATGGAGTTTGGAATGGAAGGAAGGATTTAAACAAAGTTAAATCGGAATTTTAATTTTGAATTCAAATTGAATTTGAATCTTAGTTTTTGGAAATAAGATAAACTTTATAAATTTAAATATTGTAAATAAGTTTAAAAGTTAAAGTATACTTTAATGATTTGAAATTAAAAGGAATTTAGTTTAAAATCTTTAAATTTCTTTTATATAAGTATTCTTTAACATGTGAATTTCAAAGTTTTAAATTGGTTAAAGATAAAATGGTTTCCATTTTATACTTGAATTTAAAATTAAATTTGAAATTAAATTTGAAATAAATGTTTTCAAATATATTTATGAATGATAATTTAACCATAGATAAGAAAGGCTTTATCTTAAAGTAAATTTATAATTTAATAATTGGTAGTTTCATTTAATTTTTAAGGAAATTAAATGGATAGTTAATTTTGTTATCCCGCTTTTTGGCAAAGCCGTGATACCAAAAGATCGATCAAAAATGAAAGATAGTTCGTCTCAAAGATTTGTTATACACTACTTCACTATGGATATCGATGAATTTTGCCCGAGCCCGGATCAGGCTACAATTGATAGGACATGGCTAGCAAATCCACGAGAGCCAACGTTTCAAGTTTCAAGTCAATCCGAGTTCGTATGCTCGAGTTATGATGAATTCAGTTTGAGAGAGATAACCCTTGTTCGGTTCGAATCCATAGGATACCCCATAGTTCGAATCGATGGCCAGAAATCATGTTCGCATCCATCGGTTCGACTCCATCTACTTCGAATCCATCAAGTTTGGAAGTCCTTCGAATCCATCAAGTTCCTCCTACTTCGAATCCATGGACTTCGCATCGGCACCTTCGTATCCATCCCGATGGCCTACCTTCGAATCCATCAGGTGGCCAAGCTTCGTATCCATCCTGATGGCCTACCTTCGAATCCATCAAGTGTCCAAGCTTCGTGTCCATCCCATGGCCTTCTTTCGAATCCATCAGGGCAAAAGTACCTCGAGTCCGTGAAGCAGCTACACTTCGAACCCATCCTGTGCCTGGCCTCGTATCCATACGGTTGAGACGGCTTCATATCGATCAACTGTTATGGGCCACGATCGATACGAATGCACCTTGCCTCGAATTCGTTCCCTCGAATCCACCAAGTCAAAGTAGAGAAAATGGAGTCGACCTAGTCAAACCAGAGTAATAAGCGGATCGACACGAAGAACGCACACCATGTCATCGCGAAAGCACGTGAAGCCATCGATTCGACCCTATCGATTCGAAGGGGGTCGATTCGAATGGAGCACATTAACCGAAAATGCAATCTTGAATCGATCATAACTCGAGATCTGCTAGTCCAAATGCCATGAATTTTTTACAGAAGTTTGCTTACATGTTGGAGAATGTGCACACCAAATTTTATCTCGATTGGATGATTTCTTGATCGATTCGAAGGGAGTTCGAATCGATCCCAAAGTGGGCCCAAATTTCCTAAGGCCGGGCATGTGGGCCCCCCTCACGTGCCAGAAGTGGTCTCCCTAAATTTAGGCGAAATATCAGCCTCCTACACCTATAAATAGAGCCCCAGGTCATTTAGAAAAGGGGATGGGAATTCTTTAGCGCCAAGACTCTACCGGATTCAATTCTACTCTTCATTATCGTTGTTGTATTCAGATTTCAAAGCTATCATCAACTATAATCCGCTGTAATCATCAAAAGAATATCAATAAAGACATAAGCTTTAGAGTGGACATAGGAAAGATCGCTGAACCACTATAAAACCTGTGTCGTTTACTTGTTTTCTGCTGTTTCTGTTGAATGTTCATCATTTTTGTTATCTACAAATTTGTTATTTATGACATGTGATTGCGAACGAGTGCTTTCAACGGCTATTGGGTGTTTGTGACCAATTTTGGTGCAAACAAATTTATTTAAATAAATTAATGATTTGGATCAATTAAATAAATAATTAAAGGCTTAAATTAATTAATTAATGGTTGAGATTAATTAATTAAGGATAATTAATTTGTAATTAAGGATTATTAATTAGAATATTAATTAATTAAGCATTAATTAATCAAGTAATTATGAATTAATTAAGTTACAGTAACACTTAAATTAATTAAATAATTAAAGGTTAATTAATTGGTTATTAAAGATTAATTAATTTGAAATTTAATAATGATTAATGTAAGTTAATTACTTTAGGAAAGTAATTAAAGAATTTTTAATTGTTAATGATGTTCATTAACTTGTGATTATTTAATAATTAATTAATGTGATTAATTTTTTTAATAATTAATTAGATTAATTAATTTATGATAATCAGTTGTGAAATTCATTTAAGTTTAATTACTTAATGGAAGTAATTAAGGAATTAATTACTTGAGTTTAATGTAATTAGTTTAGTTAATTAATTAAGTTTAATTAATTTTAAACAAGGGATGATTTGATAATAATTACTTTATGTAATAATGAAATGTAATTACTCATTGAAGTAATTAATGATAATTACTGGATGTAATTAGTGGACAATGGTTTAATTGTGGAAGTAATTTGGATTAAATTACTTAGTATAATTAATCAGGGGATTAATTAAAGATAATCAATTAAGGAGTAATTAATTTGGTAAGTAATTAAGTGTAGCTAATTATTGAATGTGATTAATCAGAGGTGATTTGTAACGTCCCGAAAATTTTCGACTTTCGAAAATTCAACATCGACACTCACTTTATCGACTGTCGAGAAATCGAAGGCCGGAAACCCGAAATGTTATGGTTTTAAGAAAAAGAATTTAAGAAAAGAGAAGAAGAAAGAAAAAGAGAGAAAAAGATAGGACAGATAGAGAGAGAAAAGAGAATAGAAAACAAAGAAAAAAACATAGAAGATAGAACAACAAACAGAATCTCACAATTCGCAGCGGAACAACATATAATAAATAAATGAATAATCTTTAAACAAAGAACTATATCAGTTATTACATTACATCACATTACATTACATCATATCATCAGAGTGTACAACAATATACAACATCAAACGGTGCAGCGGAAAAAGAAATACTATATAAACTAGTAATACGCCATGCCATCCATCTTGCCTCCAGCAACTCCAGAATATCCAGAATATCCTGATAAACCTAACTTTTGACTGCCCGTGTGAAAATTGGTGGGCACCCAGAGTTTAGGAAGGAAAACAATAAACTCCGAGTCAGTCATGAGACTGGTGTGAGAACTCAAAACAGTTTATTTATCTTTAAAATCAAAATAGAGGAATATTTTTAAATTCAATTCGCAATGCTTTTAAAAATGAGACTACCATAAGACCTCCTGCCACACACACAATGCAAACGCAGAATCGGAGGAGATTTCTCCTTATGATAGTCAAAGATGCTTGATACGTATTAAAAAGAAACATTTGATATTATTATTAGTGCATAGTGTAGGAAAAATTCATTTCGAAAGTAGAATATAAATCTTAGCCAGCATAGGTACCATTATATTATGCCTACTATAGCTACCTCTTGAGGAAGCAGGTTCTACAACTAAAACCGTACAAGTCACGTATTGTTTCTTTGGATTTCCAACGAATGATCAGGCCAAGGAACTTCCCATTGCCACATGAGAATGCCTCTGGATGGACATCCCCGAGAACCAAACCGGATCTCTACCAACACAAGGCCGGGTTACCCCTAACTGAGTAACAACTGACCGAATATGCCATCCCCCGGTCCTTTGGGACCTTTTCACCGAGCGCTCGTAATCAATTCACACAATCATAACAAAGTGTTTTCAACATGAGTAAGTATCCGGGCTCCATACCATGATACCACCCTTTTCCAGAAGGAAATGCACACATCCTAAAGGGCGCTACCCCCTCATAACCTTGCCGCATCTTTCCTGTTTTGACCATTCACGGGGTGTGAGGCTCGACGAAGTCACGTCCACAAAAACATACTTTATACAAAAGCCATGCTTTGGGTCAACAAATGATCATAGAAATGATCACAAAGATAGACGATCAAATAAATGATCCTATCACAAATAATCAACACAATGATCATTTACAGCAACACTCAGCATGTCACATTACCAAATTGGGAATATATCGCTGATAACATTCAACTACATAACCTCTGAGCTCGTACGTCTCAGAGAAGTGTGTTAAGCTAAAAGAATAAATTCTCCGCCACCAACAGAAATATATTTGAAAGAAATCGGCTTTACATCTCAATTTGTAATGTCAGACGTACAATCCATACAAGTCTGTTCCGGGCTCGAACAAAACCGAAGGCACTTACAAAGAAGTCCTTGCAATCCGGATATTCACAATCCTGATCGGATTTCCCATCACTTAGGGAGTCTCTATACCGTTGCAACTCAGTGCAGAGACAATCGACAGGTCATCCTATCGCTCTCGCAAATACCGGGTCTTCAACACCGATCTTCAATGCTATCCACAATGACGTATCACATATTCGGAATGGGTTATACGACCCCATGGTCCTTTCCCGGTTAACCCGAATAGTGAGCGCTTATTCAAAAATAAGTGTGGCATTCAAATTCAAACAAATCACATCAATTACCCATTCAAAGGGAAATATTGATAGTCGGTTATTGAACTATCAATGGATATGCACAACATCACCAGATTCCAAATAATTTTCCAAATTATTTATTTTCCAAAATATCTTCAATAGATATATAATTTTCAACACTTCAAAAATAAATCAATATTTATTTTTAAACCAATTCTACTTTCTTTTATAAATTCAATAGTGAATTTACATTCCAAAGTATTAATGAATATACGACTTCAATTCGATTTATAATATTCATTTTCAATTTATCTTCAAAAAGATAAATTCTCTAATATTCACTTTATATTGGAAAAACATTTCCATACTTATTTATTCATAAGTAATTCACAAATTTTATTTATTTTCAACACTTAGAAAATATTCAATATACTTAAATCGAGATTAAGTATATATTTCATTCTTTAAGGAAATCATTCTCATAAACATATTTATTTGGGCCAAAACGAATGTTGCGTAAAACATCGTTACGACAACCCAAAATCACTAGTATAGGGATTCGAAATTAAAATAGATATATAAATCCCCATACTATTCAAAACATTTCCTTTCGGAAATCATTTACTATAACAACAGTGTTATAGTCTACCATTTCCTTTTATTTCTCGAAACATCTATTTCAACAATGAATGTTGAAATCTATGGTTTCGAATCTTAACATGTTTAAAAACATCGTTAGATCGTTTTAATTCTATTTAAAACATCACATTCAAACATTTTCTTTAACGTGTTATTCACTATTCCAAAAATGTGAATAAACTTCGTTAACAATTTCATCCTTATATTCATTTTATTTTAAAGGATTATTCACTGTCTAAAACGTGAATATAGCTCCATAAATAAGTTACAACAATTTTACTTATCAAAATAAGTCGTTTGCGAATTTATAAAACAACGTTTATAAATTCCATTTCTATTTATTTTATAACAACTTCCTTTTATAAATCTCCTTTATTAACCTATTCGATTTATAACTCAATTATAAATCAAAAGTTCACATTATAAGTTAAATGCTTATAAAACGATTATTTTACAAAATTGTTCTTTTAAACTTCATAATTTTAAATCTTATAACTTATAAGATTCAATTATTTATCCAAATATATTCTTTAATAACTTTATAAATTTTATAAACCTACTGCTTATAAAATTTCATTTATAACTTCACAGTTCATAATTCTATAAATCTCATTCATTTGTGAAATTCATTCACAATTCTTTCTAACACTTATAAAAGCTCGTTTTATAATTCAATATTTCAATTTATAAATATCCATTTATAAATCTCTTAATACAAATCAATTTATATTACTATTTTAAAACGTCTTTAAATTCCTTTATAATTTGACCATTTTCTTTGATTTATAAAATAATCAAATTTAATAAATCCTATTTTTAAACTTTTATAATATATTCAAAAATCCTGATTTTAACTATTTTATAAAATCATTAATCCATAATTTCAAAAATCAACATTTAACTATATTTCTCAAAAATCATAATTTTTATAACATTAAAAATTATAACGTTTATTTATAATGGATTAATTCCAAAAATATTTAATATTTTCAAAGATCACTTTAAAAATCATTTTTAAAATCCCAAAATTTGGTCCAATGATGCTACACACCAAATAGTCAATCACGACTACAACGACATCATATATCATATATGATAATCCATCAAATATCAAAATATCTGAAATCAAATAAAAACTGTTGAGGAATCCAGTTGGATCCCTCCAACCTATTTTCCTGCATCCACAAACATTAGCACAATACCAATTTCGCTCCAGTACGAAATTATCGCGGTATATGGGATTTAAATATTATCCGCTTAATAGACGGCGCAATAGGGTCTCATCCGCTAAACAAAAAATGCGGGAAATCAATAACTCCAATATGTACTTATGCCAATATATATATATATATATATATTGCTACTATATATAATACCAATTTCACTGTTTATGAAATATTCGCGGTATATGTTTTTATTAAATAACATCCGCTTACTAACGGCGTATAATGTCTATTTTAACAATCAATAGATATTAATCATCATTCAAACATGCATTCAAATATTTTAAATCTAACTATTTAAAATAAAATCGAAACTAATTCGATTGAGTGAGAAGTTCTCACCTTGATTTTAATTTCGTTTTAGCGATTTATTTCGAATAAAATTAAACGGACGTTTAATTTTACCCAAAATTCTCACTAACTCCAAATGACTCCAATCCAATTCCATCGCGTAGTGCTCGTCCATACGATTCCACCGCAACTGGTTTCGCGCGTTTTTGACCTCGTATGAAAAAGATATGAATTTTTGAAGTTTGTACACGATTTTAATAACAATTACAACATAACTTTTAAAATTTCTTTTACATACCCCCATCATCACCCTTCATTCCCAATCCTACGGCTCTCCCCCCTTCTTCCTAACACACGCAACAACTCCAGTAACTCACGCAAGCTCAAACCCATGAGCATAGAATTAGGGTTCGACTTTGCTCCTCGATCACTCGATTAAAACTCGATCAAGATGCGCCGTTGTGTAGCCCAACCCCACCACCATGCTCGGCCCAATCATCATAGAGCTCGGCCCCCTAGGTTGCACGCATCACGAGGCCGTGCGGCCCACAACGCAGCCATCCACATCTTCCTCTGGTCGATAAAACAACATCTCAACCGTATAGATGTGAAGCACTCGATGTTAGCTACAACTTTGTAGTTGATCATATTTTCTAATTCCTGATGGATTTCGAGATATTAAGGGAAGAACGACGACAATTTTCATCCATTGGCTGTAGGGTGGCGGCTAGGGTTATAAATTAGGGTTAGGTTTTATTTTTTCTAAATTTATGAAAGCTCATGTCTATTTATAGAAGAAAATCGAACACTATTCATCCGGAAATTTCCGAACTCCGATTTACGCGCCGAAACTGACGTTCCTAGGGTTTATCCCGCGTTCCGGACACAATGGAATAGGTTTCGAAAGCTAATTCGGACATCTGTGCGAGTTATGGCAGTAAACGTTCAATTTAAATTAAACCAATTTAAACGATTTTCTAGGCGTTTTAATTCGTAACGGACAAACGGTAAATCCAATTGACACGAAATTTGAAATCTTACAATAATATCACATTACGGATCCGATGAAACTGGTTTCGTCGAAATCCGAGACTTTTTGAAAAATGGCTATTTTAACTCGCCAAATTAATATTAAAAATAATTCGATGCGTTTCGAGCTGCCACGATCAAACGATAACTCCGATTGACACGAAAATTGAAATCCGGTAATAACTAACTATTACGGATCCAATGGAACTAGTCTCGTTCAATTCTGAGACTGTTCAAAAATTGACTATTTTCACTAGTCGATTTAAATATTAAAATATTCAATTTTCACAAATTAACTTCTAATTTGATTTTAAAAGTTCTAAAATATCATTCTAACTTCAACATGATAAAATAAAATTTTACAAATCATTTTTAATCATATTTAACTCAATTTTCAATTATTTCCATAATTTAACATATTAAATTATCGATTTAATTATTCAATAAAATCCAATAATTCAAAATAAAAATTATTCGACTTATAAATTCACTTATAAATATTTAAAATTAATTAAATATTAAAATTTTAATAAATTAAAATTCTGGGTCGTTACAATCTTCCCTCCTTAAAAGAATTTCGTCCTCGAAATTAATAAGTAAGAAAAGTTACAAAATCTATTAACTTTCCCAAAATTCATAATTAACTTCTTGTAATAACTTACTAAGTTTTCAAATCATACTTAGTTATCTTTTCAAAAACAACTACTATTGTTTAACTCTCAATTCTAAATCAAAGTTATATTTTCAAAATTTTCCAAATTTTCTCAAATTTTTTTCTAACGCCTTAAATTTCCGGAAAAATTCGCCATAGTCTCCTTTGCGCGGCTTGATCCGAAAAAAAAATGACAGTATATATATCACAAATATACATCTCATCAAGTAATGAGGCATCCCGAAGGGAAAAATTTGTAAAAGTACGGTATGTAATCTGAGATATGTACCTTATATTTTATTAGCAAGCATATACGGCTAATATAGCGCGAAAACGAGCTCCAAATGCGAAGCAAACGCGATCCGCACCTACTAATCACTCAACAAACAACATGAGAACATGCATATAGACAATAGTATCAATATACATCATATAGCAACTGAAACAAAAGCAACAAATGCAAACATCAACCAACTATCATTCAACTAACATCCCTAACCAATAAATATTCACTTATATTCTCATTAATATTCAATGAATTGGTTTTCAATTTAATCACATTTGATTCCTTTACATTGGGTTTACTAACATTCATTTTCAATTTACTTATATTCACTAATTCATATTCAAGTTGGTTCACTTCCAATTCAAATTCAATTCTATTTAAGTTTCACTTAACTTCCAATTGAATTTCAATCACTTTAGCTTTCAATTTCATTAACTCAATTTCATTAACACTTAATGAATTATATACAATCAACTAACAATCATATAACAACCAATGTATATTTATTACAACCAAATTCCTTTGCTTTCAATTGGTTTAATTATTTGATTTTCATTCAACTTTTTCAACTTCCAATAACATAAGATTTTAATGAATTAACACTTATATTCATTTTTTTTTATATCAACTTAATTCTCATTCATTCAATTGATCAACATTTAATCCATTAATTCAATTCAATTTCTAAAGTTGAATTTCATTTCATAACTCAAGTTCATATTTATTTAATCCTTTCTTATACAATCATTCTTTTACTTAGATTATTCAAACAACTAAACAATCAACTTATATACTCTTTAATAATTCTGAAAATTTATTTCTTTTATATATAAAAATATACTCAAGGTAAAATTATTTCATTTACCCAATTTTAAAACAATACTGTGCCGAATTGTTCTATTCAAGTGTTTAGAAACCCCTTCGGCATAGTTGTACATACTGTGCTGACGAAGGTTCAGATGCCACTCAATAAACCAATCATCACAATATAAAACAATTTTATATATTCACTAACAAATACGCTCTCATAGCTATTATTACACTCAAATTCATTCTAGAGTACTACTGACTCTATCTCTAATGAGAAATACCCAACAGAACCATGGTTGTCGCTTAACCATATGCTCTGATACCAAATGTAACGTCCCGAAAATTTTCGACTTTCGAAAATTCAACATCGACACTCACTTTATCGACTGCCGAGAAATCGAAGGCCGGAAACCCGAAATGTTATGGTTTTAAGAAAAAGAATTTAAGAAAAGAGAAGAAGAAAGAAAAAGAGAGAAAAAGATAGGACAGATAGAGAGAGAAAAGAGAATAGAAAACAAAGAAAAAAAACATAGAAGATAGAACAACAAACAGAATCTCACAATTCGCAGCGGAACAACATATAATAAATAAATGAATAATCTTTAAACAAAGAACTATATCAGTTATTACATTACATCACATTACATTACATCATATCATCAGAGTGTACAACAATACACAACATCAAACGGTGCAGCGGAAAAAGAAATACTATATAAACTAGTAATACGCCATGCCATCCATCTTGCCTCCAGCAACTCCAGAATATCCAGAATATCCTGATAAACCTAACTTTTGACTGCCCGTGTGAAAATTGGTGGGCACCCAGAGTTTAGGAAGGAAAACAATAAACTCTGAGTCAGTCATGAGACTGGTGTGAGAACTCAAAACAGTTTATTTATCTTTAAAATCAAAATAGAGGAATATTTTTAAATTCAATTCGCAATGCTTTTAAAAATGAGTCTACCATAAGACCTCCTGCCACACACACAATGCAAACGCAGAATCGGAGGAGACTTCTCCTTATGATAGTCAAAGATGCTTGATACGTATTAAAAAGAAACATTTGATATTATTATTAGTGCATAGTGTAGGAAAAATTCATTTCGAAAGTAGAATATAAATCTTAGCCAGCATAGGTACCATTATATTATGCCTACTATAGCTACCTCCTGAGGAAGCAGGTTCTACAACTAAAACCGTACAAGTCACGTATTGTTTCTTTGGATTTCCAATGAATGATCAGGCCAAGGAACTTCCCATTGCCACATGAGAATGCCTCTGGATGGACATCCCCGAGAACCAAACCGGATCTCTACCAACACAAGGCCGGGTTACCCCTAACTGAGTAACAACTCACCGAATATGCCATCCCCCGGTCCTTTGGGACCTTTTCACCGAGCGCTCGTAATCAATTCACACAATCATAACAAAGTGTTTTCAACATGAGTAAGTATCTGGGCTCCATACCATGATACCACCCTTTTCCAGAAGGAAATGCACACATCCTAAAGGGCGCTACCCCTCATAACCTTGCCGCATCTTTCCTGTTTTGACCATTCACGGGGTGTGAGGCTCGATGAAGTCACGTCCACAAAAACATACTTTATACAAAAGCCATGCTTTGGGTCAACAAATGATCATAGAAATGATCACAAAGATAGACGATCAAATAAATGATCCTATCACAAATAATCAACACAATGATCATTTACAGCAACACTCAGCATGTCACATTACCAAATTGGGAATATATCGCTGATAATATTCAACTACATAACCTCTGAGCTCGTACGTCTCAGAGAAGGGTGTTAAGCTAAAAGAATAAATTCTCCGCCACCAACAGAAATATATTTGAAAGAAATCGGCTTTACATCTCAATTTGTAACGTCAGACGTACAATCCATACAAGTCTGTTCCGGGCTCGAACAAAACCGAAGGCACTTACAAAGAAGTCCTTGCAATCTGGATATTCACAATCCTGATCGGATTTCCAATCACTTAGGGAGTCTCTATACCGTTGCAACTCAGTGCAGAGACAATCGACAGGTCATCCTATCGCTCTCGCAAATACCGGGTCTTCAACACCGATCTTCAATGCTATCCACAACGACGTATCACATATTCGGAATGGGTTATACGACCCCATGGTCCTTTCCCGGTTAACCCGAATAGTGAGCGCTTATTCAAAAATAAGTGTGGCATTCAAATTCAAACAAATCACATCAATTACCCATTCAAAGGGAAATATTGATAGTCGGTTATTGAACTATCAATGGATATGCACAACATCACCAGATTCCAAATAATTTTCCAAATTATTTATTTTCCAAAATATCTTCACTAGATATATAATTTTCAACACTTCAAAAATAAATCAATATTTATTTTTAAACCAATTCTACTTTCTTTTATAAATTCAATAGTGAATTTACATTCCAAAGTATTAATGAATATACGACTTCAATTCGATTTATAATATTCATTTTCAATTTATCTTCAAAAAGATAAATTCTCTAATATTCACTTTATATTGGAAAAACATTTCCATACTTATTTATTCATAAGTAATTCACAAATTTTATTTATTTTCAACACTTAGAAAATATTCAATATACTTAAATCGAGATTAAGTATATATTTCATTCTTTAAGGAAATCATTCTCATAAACATATTTATTTGGGCCAAAACGAATGTTGCGTAAAACATCGTTACGACAACCCAAAATCACTAGTATAGGGATTCGAAATTAAAATAGATATATAAATCCCCATACTATTCAAAACATTTCCTTTCGGAAATCATTTACTATAACAACAGTGTTATAGTCTACCATTTCCTTTTATTTCTCGAAACATCTATTTCAACAATGAATGTTGAAATCTATGGTTTCGAATCTTAACATGTTTAAAAACATCGTTAGATCGTTTTAATTCTATTTAAAACATCACATTCAAACATTTTCCTTAACGTGTTATTCACTATTCCAAAAATGTGAATAAACTTCGTTAACAATTTCATCCTTTTATTCATTTTATTTTAAAGGATTATTCACTGTCTAAAACGTGAATATAGCTCCATAAATAAGTTACAACAATTTTACTTATCAAAATAAGTCGTTTGCGAATTTATAAAACAACGTTTATAAATTCCATTTCTATTTATTTTATAACAACTTCCTTTTATAAATCTCCTTTATTAACCTATTCGATTTATAACTCAATTATAAATCAAAAGTTCACATTATAAGTTAAATGCTTATAAAACGATTATTTTACAAAATTGTTCTTTTAAACTTCATAATTTTAAATCTTATAACTTATAAGATTCAATTATTTATCCAAATATATTCTTTAATAACTTTATAAATTTTATAAACCTACTGCTTATAAAATTTCATTTATAACTTCACAGTTCATAATTCTATAAATCTCATTCATTTGTGAAATTCATTCACAATTCTTTCTAACACTTATAAAAGCTCGTTTTATAATTCAATATTTCAATTTATAAATATCCATTTATAAATCTCTTAATACAAATCAATTTATATTACTATTTTAAAACGTCTTTAAATTCCTTTATAATTTGACCATTTTC
The DNA here is from genome assembly GCA_030765085.1 of Allium cepa. Lineage (NCBI taxonomy): Eukaryota > Viridiplantae > Streptophyta > Magnoliopsida > Asparagales > Amaryllidaceae > Allium > Allium cepa. The sequence continues at coordinate 674,920,325 of CM060928.1, read as the reverse complement.
TTTGATTTATAAAATAATCAAATTTAATAAATCCTATTTTTAAACTTTTATAATATATTCAAAAATCCCGATTTTAACTATTTTATAAAATCATTAATCCATAATTTCAAAAATCAACATTTAACTATATTTCTCAAAAATCATAATTTTTATAACATTAAAAATTATAACGTTTATTTATAATGGATTAATTCCAAAAATATTTAATATTTTCAAAGATCACTTTAAAAATCATTTTAAAATCCCAAAATTTGGTCCAATGATGCTACACACCAAATAGTCAATCACGACTACAACGACATCATATATCATATATGATAATCCATCAAATATCAAAATATCTGAAATCAAATAAAAACTGTTGAGGAATCTAGTTGGATCCCTCTAACCTATTTTCCTGCATCCACAAACATTAGCACAATACCAATTTCGCTCCAGTACGAAATTATCGCGGTATATGGGATTTAAATATTATCCGCTTAATAGACGGCGCAATAGGGTCTCATCCGCTAAACAAAAAATGCGGGAAATCAATAACTCCAATATATACTTATGCCAATATATATATATTGCTACTATATATAATACCAATTTCACTGTTTATGAAATATTCGCGGTATATGTTTTTATTAAATAACATCCGCTTACTAACGGCGTATAATGTCTATTTTAACAATCAGTAGATATTAATCATCATTCAAACATGCATTCAAATATTTTAAATCTAACTATTTAAAATAAAATCGAAACTAATTCGATTGAGTGAGAAGTTCTCACCTTGATTTTAATTTCGTTTTAGCGATTTATTTCGAATGGACGTTTAATTTTACCCAAAATTCTCACTAACTCCAAACAACTCCAATCCAATTCCATCGCGTAGTGCTCGTCCATACGATTCCAACGCAACTGGTTTCGCGCGTTTTCGACCTCGTATGAAAAAGATATGAATTTTTGAAGTTTGTACACGATTTTAATAACAATTACAACATAACTTTTAAAATTTCTTTTACATACCCCCATCATCACCCTTCATTCCCAATCCTACGGCTCTCCCCCTTCTTCCTAACACACGCAACAACTCCAGTAACTCACGCAAGCTCAAACCCATGAGCATAGAATTAGGGTTCGACTTTGCTCCTCGATCACTCGATTAAAACTCGATCAAGATGCGCCGTTGTGTAGCCCAACCCCACCACCATGCTCGGCCCAATCATCATAGAGCTCGGCCCCCTAGGTTGCACGCATCACGAGGCCGTGCGGCCCATGAACGCAGCCATCCACCTCTTCCTCTGGTCGATAAAACAACATCTCAACCGTATAGATGTGAAGCACTCGATGTTAGCTACAACTTTGTAGTTGATCATATTTTCTAATTCCTGATGGATTTCGAGATATTAAGGGAAGAACGACGACAATTTTCAGCCATTGGCTGTAGGGTGGCGGCTAGGGTTATAAATTAGGGTTAGGTTTTATTTTTTCTAAATTTATGAAAGCTCATGTCTATTTATAGAAGAAAATCGAACACTATTCATCCGGAAATTTCCGAACTCCGATTTACGCGCCGAAACTGACGTTCCTAGGGTTTATCCCGCGTTCCGGACACAATGGAACAGGTTTCGAAAGCTAATTCGGACATCTGTGCGAGTTATGGCAGTAAACGTTCAATTTAAATTAAACCGATTTAAACGATTTTCTAGGCGTTTTAATTCGTAACGGACAAACGGTAAATCCAATTGACACGAAATTTGAAACCTTACAATAATATCACATTACGGATCCGATGAAACTGGTTTCGTCGAAATCCAAGACTTTTTGAAAAATGGCTATTTTAACTCGCCAAATTAATATTAAAAATAATTCGATGCGTTTCGAGCTGCCACGATCAAACGATAACTCCGATTGACACGAAAATTGAAATCCGGTAATAACTAACTATTACGGATCCAATGGAACTGGTCTCGTTCAATTCTGAGACTGTTCAAAAATTGACTATTTTCACTAGTCGATTTAAATATTAAAATATTCAATTTTCACAAATTAACTTCTAATTTGATTTTAAAAGTTCTAAAATATCGTTCTAACTTCAACATGATAAAATAAAATTTTACAAATCATTTTTAATCATATTTAACTCAATTTTCAATTATTTCCATAATTTAACATATTAAATTATCGATTTAATTATTCAATAAAATCCAATAATTCAAAATAAAAATTATTCGACTTATAAATTCACTTATAAATATTTAAAATTAATTAAATATTAAAATTTTAATAAATTAAAATTCTGGGTCGTTACATGATTAATAATTATGGTTTAATTGTGATTAATTTATTAATGTAATTAATTTTAAATAAGTAATTAATTTAAATTAATTAAGGATCACTAATTAATTTAATTAGTGATGTAATTAAGATTGCTTAATTAAGATTAATTAATCAATAATAAGTGATTAAGCACTACAAGAAAGGTACCTATAAATAGCAATATGGAATAGCGTTAGCAGTTTTTAGTCTTGCACAAACCAATATGAATAAACTTAAACGCTGTAGAGCTAACCTTAGCAAACGTTAAAGGCGGGCTTCTAAATTATTTTTGAGGCCGTGTTCTTTCTTTATTTTTTCGTTCTATCTGCGCATATATCGTCTCCTCCGTCTTCCCCAGAAATTTAAAAACCCTATAACAAAAGAGGTCTATTCTTCCTCTAATGTCGTCTACTTCTTCCAAGTCAAGAGAAATTGGCCAGAGCTTATTCGATCATGGATTTTAGCCCCATAATTCTCCTCACCTATTTGCGATGTAAGTTAATAATGATAGTCGTACTTTAGAAACTTATGTTGTTACTATCGCTAAATTGCTTTCTGGATGAAAATTGGTTGTCTAATAAATTGCTTCGGCAAATAAGCTTTTTTTTTCAATTGCAATTTTTTTTTGGGATTTTAGGGTTATGGTCTTGTAGGTTGTGTGGATTCATGCTTTACAAGATGGAGAAGCTTATCAGTATGGAAAAATATTGGATATTAAGTGAAAATTTGGTAATCTGAAACTATAATTGCCATTGATTTGAGTAATTAAGTATTTAGTTCATGATTTTAATTCTGTTGTTATAGAGGCACCAAATACCACTATTTTATTTTTTTGCCAATATTTTATTACAGATATCTGCTCATTCTCACATTATATGCAAATTAATCTTTGAACATTTGTTAGCTCAAGTTATGCAATTATTTAATTTATGTCAGTTTAGGTTACAATTGCATTGTAGCTTAATTAGTCCTATCCAAAACAGGTATGGAGCTTTCATTTTTAGTTATGGACAAGTACTTAGTGCAGTATTTCATCAAGCTTCTATGCGCGGTACTTTATAAATGCTAATTACAAACATATTAAAGGCCAACGGTGATGTGAATGCTACTAAGAGTATTCAAAATTTCAAAATAATACCTTTTAAAGAGTTCAAAATAATAAAGGCATTATTTAGAAAGTTAGTAATATTATCTAATTCAGGAGAATAAAATATTTACTGTGTTGACCATGGTTACTAAATATGGTTTTGCGTATTGAATTTTTACTTCTTACACATGGTTACTAAATACAATTCTAGATATTGGATTTACTCATTTTCATGAGAAACGTAGCAAGCAATTTACTCCATCATCTATGATACTGCATAAGAAGCTATTTTTTATGTTGGAGGATATGATAATCTGTAGTGAGGAGAAACTCATTTAGAAATCAGGTTTTGATACTAAGAAAACATTAGAGCTTTCTATTAGTAGCCCAACGAGTACACAGTAATGTACTTAGCCGAATTTTCTGCATTGCATCAGAAGGTTCTGAATAATTCATATTCTTTAAGTGGTTGATTATCTCAATTTCTGTTTTTTCTTCAAGGGTTTTTTAAAAAAAAAATATGGATCACCTGATGGTTAAATTAGCCTCCATCGAGATATGTGATTTTTCATATATGTTAATGCTATAATATTTCCTTTAAGTAAATTTATTGGAACCCCATACTACTCTTACTTAGGTAAATATATACAAACCCCACATTACTCTTAGTTTCTGAATTTGAATACCATATATGAATAAAATAAACGAGTCAATGACCCTTGGTTACAAAACACATGTCAGGACATTCACATTAAGATGAAGTTAGAAGCGTGAAAAAGGTTATGGCAATCTTTATTTTTTAGCTTTGTCAACTTACCTTAATATCATTTGCGCTGTTAAAGAGATATTATGTCCGAGTCCCTAAGTGTACTGTAATTGAAATATATGTGGCATGCGATGGTTAAATGTGAGAAGTGAATCAACTAGGAATACACGCTTGGCTGTGCAACTTTTAAAACTATTGTTGTTTGATGTTTTGGCTGTATATGGAAAATATGCATTTAATGCATGAATATCTAAAGTTAATAGCAAAAAAATGCTACTTGAACTTTTTAACAAACACTTGGAATTGAAAAAGTCATTACAAAAAATTATTCTGAGATTAGTAGAAGAAAGTCATAAAAACATATTTTTATGTATGGTAACATGACATAAAAACGCAGTTTTATAGAACAAATTTTTATTCAATGCCCCTTTTATTAAAATAATATAAAAATAAGCAATTGGGGGGAATAAAACACAACAGTTTTATATTAAGAAAATTTAACGACCATTTCATCCAAAATGGAATGAATAATACATTTCTATCAACTGTAGTCTTGTTGAGTTCATAAAGAAAACAATGTTACTATAAATATGTGAATCTGGAAAGAAAACAATGTGGATTACTGAGTTAGTAAATTCGAAGTTGAAATGATGATTGGAAATAACAAGAATAGAGATGAAGGCATGAATAAGTAGCATTTCTTTAAGGGTTTATGCATAAAAATAGGAAACAAAAGTATAATTGAAGTAACCTGCAAATCACATGAAATCAAAGGAGGATTGATAAGTCTAAACTACTATATATTTTCAGTATTTTGCACTAAGCTTGCAATAAACTTAATATTACAAATTTCTACTATGGACTCCCCTTTATAAGAAATTCTTGCTTGCAAGTTATGTTTCAATGGCATAATTAACATTTATTCGTTTAAGTTTGATGTGGATATTAGTTTTAATAGTATTTTTTTTTTTGCAAATCATACTTTAATGGATCAACAACATGGTAACGAATGTAATGAATGTATTGATGCCACATTTTGAATGTACTGAAGGTATTTGAATGGTTTAATGCTTTCAGTTATTCCATTAAGGCACATGAAGAGTGTTCAATTATATTAATGCCACAATAATAAATCTAATGATACATAATTGGCTATATAAATATGAGGATTTCATTTATTTATTTGATACATCTCATGTATGATAACTAGTTTAGTATGAATAATATGGATGGTATATCAGTTTAGTAAAGAATGAGGCACATGTGTAAGTAATTAACAAAAATTTCTATAGTATAACATAAAAAATTTATTATGGAAAAGCAACTAAGCATAAAGTCAAAATTATATTCTCTCGATATTTTCATATGCATTATCTACATGCCTGCTTACAGACTATCATCATTGAATTATGATTTTATTGCAGAATGTAACAATTTTACTATTAATGATGATAACCAACAATGGAATCAATCAATATGATCTTAATATGTTTACACTTTACAGATCTTGATGACATTACTTATTTGGATCTATAGTGAGTTAAGGCTTTATTTTTCCTAAAGCAAAACAATGGTCTATGATTTACTTTCTACTTTATTTACCGCTCAGCATTCTCACTGCATGCATACTGTTATGATCTTGCTATCTCAATATTCATTTTCTTTAAGTGAAATAAATCATTTCAATCATTTTACATCACTGAATTCTACTTTAAGTGAATTTTATTTGGATCATGATCACAGCATGCATACTGTTTCTAACATCAAACACTGTACTTGATATTGTCTTTTTGATACACAGTCACATTTGAATTTTTCTATAATGACAAGATTTGTTATTTTTGCCGCTATGAATACAGAAGATTTCATTTTCGGTCAAAACCATTTTATAGTGTAACTAAAAACCAAGTTATTTATTTTTATTTATTTATTTTTGTGGCCAAATTATTCCCTGTGTTTTGCTTTAATCTAAAACTCGATAAGTTTACGGGTTTTGGTAAATAGCTTCCTTTGATGATGCTTCATATGTAACATCTTTAGTTTGAATTTTCAACTTAATCAAATGTAAAAGAACATCCTGCATCCTATCTCAACCCAATAAAAATGAAAGTTTTTATGCATCACTATCCACTAAACCACCATTTAGTTGAATGCAACAAAAAAGAATGCACCTTAAGCACAACTCATTTGAATCGACTTAAGTAAGCCACATTTTTTCTTTTTCAAAGCCAAATTGTATTGGTTTTGCCTTTTAAAAAGCCAAAAGTTAGCTTATTTAAATTGTTTCAAACAAAACCTGATAAGGCAATCCACTTGCAAACAATTAAATGTTTCTGGAACCATCAAACCTCTCAAATTTGTGATTTAACTTCATTAATTCAGTTCCACTTTAGTGTGATTTCTATGCAATCAAATTATTTTAAGATGAACTAAATCATAAATAAAATATATGAATACAAATATAGCTTATGTCTAATAATGCATATGCAAAATATATCAACTTATTCAAGAATGCTGGGGAAAAAAATATGTATGCACTGTCATCATTGACTGTGACATATTATCTGGATAATCTATGTGCATACATATATAAAAGGAAAAGCAAGAGTAGCAAGGTCATATTAAAATATAAAGTATACATTCATGAATCTAATTAGCTCACCTTATGTTGGCATTTGTTCATAGAAAGCATATGCTGGTAATGCTCGATAAAAGGAAGAAGTGATTATAAGAATATGCTTCACCAAACTACAAAAATATACATCGGCGTATTCCCTATGAGTTGATTCAATAGAGAAATTATATTAATCACCACATATAATCCTAGTGTCTAAGAATATGAACAACATATAGTGACACAAGTATACTATATGAATTATAATAAACTGACATGAAAATGTAAGTTGCAAGCTACATGGTAACACATTCAACCACTTAAAAAATCAAAAATTAAACTAAATTTTCTATATTTCTTCTTTTAATTTAGTGGTCAACTATCCAACCATATTTTGATCCTACCTATAATAATTAATATGATTAGTTTAGTAAAATAGAATTTATGGCTGAAAAAATAATGAAGTTCAGTTTTGTATTGATCCAATTAGTATTAGTGCTAAGGATAAAGAGACGCAAACAAGTTGTGAAATATATTAGAGTTCGGATGGGTAGAAGGAAATAAATAAGGAAGCTTTCATTTATGGCTTACAATGCAAAAGGAGGGCAACTAAACAATTAGAAAAACGTCTTAATTGCATTGAAAACATGATATAAAGAAACACATGACATTCAGTATAATCCACAAAAATATTCATGAATGAGAAAATTCGAAAGTGTTGGAAAAAATTATATGAAAGTATGTTATATGGTGTTGATTTGTCTTAGAACTTAGCCTACGAAAAAAGCCCATTTGGATTTGTTTTTGAGCATTGCTTAATGCCAATTGTCAACAAACTATTTCAACTTTAGTTTGTAGTAAAAATAATACACAATGAAAGGTTTGCAGTTCTTTTACTTTTCTTCTATGTTACCATTAGGCTATACACAAGTAGTGCAATTCTGACTAACTTGTGGTAGAATGTAACGCTTATGCAAATATACATCAATAAATGTAGCAGTAACCTGGACAGAAGCACGAATAGGTGCAGGTTGAGGTTGATGAAGGACTGGAGTTGTTGAGGCAATACAAAGAGCAGAAGAACTACTAGGTTTTGCATCAATTCTCCTAGTTCGCACTGCTGTTTTTCATTGAGTCATATAAACTTGCATCAACCCTGAATTAGCCTTTTTCTTTAACTGAAATTTAGACCACTTCTTCCGTTTGTTGATCAATTTACATCTTAAATGCTTTGCTAAATAGTCGTAACCTGACAAACTCTTATGCATGTAGGTTTTAATATATGTTTTTCCTACTTATTTTAGGTATGTGGAACAATCAGTAATTGCTGTTTTGACTTTTGAAGCTGATAATCAACTACAAAACCTGGTTTTAGTATTAGAGTATCTTTGGCCTGCTTTGCTTTTGCCCATTGCTGCAGGAAACAAGGTAATAATGTACAAAAAACTATATTTGGGGTTCCCTTTTAGTGCTATTGATAGCAAATCCATACCTGTGTTTACTGTAAGAAATTACACAGAAAGTAAGGTTTTTCCCTAAAATCTATTACCGTTGTTCTATCCTAGTACATATTTAACTTTAAATGGTATCTTATTGGATATGAATGGCAACCTGATGAAGGTTTAAATGTACAGGGAAACCTTAGCAAACAATATCAACTTAATAGACTTGAGTTATTAAATTGTAATGAGTTTGAAATAGCAGCGAGTTATATTTTGAGACTAAGAGCTATAAATTGATTTGTATAAATTCAAACTGATTATGTGTTGCAGGTGGTTGTGAGGGGAAGTATGATAGCAGCAGAGAGTGGAATTGGAGTGGTTTTGGAGGCTGATGGTCAAAGTGTTATGGAGTTGTATCTGAGCAGATAGTTTTGTATGTAACAGAGGTGGGTGGGGAGCAATATGAAGTGGCAGGCAAATGTAACAGGAAGGAGCGGTGACTAGTGGTCAGCAGGAGTGTGGCAACTGTGATGGTGCAAGGTGGTTGTCTGAAGAAGTGGTAGAGATGTGAATGGTGTTTGGGGTTGAAGGTGTGGCTATGTTGAAGGTGATAGGCAGTTCAGGTATAACAACAGAATGTAAACTTGGACATTGCAATGCACTTTTGTTTCAGTAATGTATCAAAAACAATGTAAAGACTGAAATTGGTAATGTATATGCAATTGTGTGAAAATGTCTGTAAATTCAAATTGGTAATCTATCTGTGTGCATATATATATATATATATATATATATATATATATAATATAATAAAAAGAAATATGAAACAAATGCTGAAAATTAATATTATATAGAATAGCGTTTGAAAAACGCTATTGATTCATCAAACGCTATCGCAACTCTATATGAGATGTAAGATTTATGCATCAAAAACGCTATAATAGAATCAAAAACGCTATAGTAGAAAATAAAAATGCTATACAAGCATGACAAGAAATGCTATTGAAAAACATTGTAACGCTATAATATGGTTTGATGAAACGCTATAAAATGTGCTCGAAAACGCTATAGAAGTTAAATGAAGGATTATATTCCCTATAGCGTTTAAGTTTAACAACAGAGAAAAAACGCTATGGTAGGTTGCAAACGCTATGCCGTTTTGTAAATGCTATTAGATATTATAGCGTTTTCCTTCCTGCTATGTAATGCTGCCGGCCTACCATAGCTTGTGGTTCCACGGCGTTCTCTGAAACGCTATGGTAGCCTGTTATAGCGTTTTTCAAACGCTATGAAACCTATAAACTGTTGTAGTGAAGGGTAATTAATTAATTGTAATTAATTAAGGTTTAATGTAACTAATTATAGTTAATTAATTAAGGAAGTAATTAAAGGTTAATTACTATATTTGGTTTAGAATAATTAATTTGTGAAATTAATTGAAGGATAATTACTAGAATGTAATTAATGGTTAATTAATCAAGGGTGATTAATTAAGGTGATTAATTAGAGAATAATTAATTAATTAAATTGTAATTAATTAATGGTTATGTTAGCAAGATTTATATTGATGTAAGTAATCAATTTAATTCACTTTAAATTAATTAGAGATAGAAGTAATTAATTTAATTCATTTTAAATTAATTATAGATGGTGTGATTATAGATCATTGTTTATGTATGGATGGATGATATTGGTTGCCTTGAAGGGTTTGAAATCTCAGAAATGAGATAAATAATGTTGTGTGATATGGATGCATTGGTTGCATTGTGATGATTATATGGATTATCTTTGATAATGATAATATGGATTATCTGTTGTGATGTTAATGTTGATTATCTATTGTGAATCAGTGAATTATCTATCTGTGTGTATATAGATAATGAGACTGAATTATTTTAAACTTTAAAACAACTTGGCCCTAAAAGATACGTTTTGGATTTCGATGAGACCGGGATCCAAATTAACGGTAGGTCGTGAATCTCAAGTGAAGAGTGAAGGCTCGAGGTGTAAGGACTATTCGTGCTTAAAACTCTGAGGGTGATTCCAATACGAGTTTAACGGGGTGGTACTTTCAGATTCGAGATGAACATTCAGAGTGCAAGGGTTATCGTCGTTAACTCTGAGGGTGATTCCAAAATGAATGTAACGGGATAATGCCTTCGGTTTCGTTCGAACCCGGAACGAACTTATATGGATTGAATGCTTTCATAACATCGTCAGGTGGACGATGAGCATTGTAAGATAAATTTGTGCTATAAAGGTAATCGTAGCCTCAAGCCTCATCAACCGGGAATGGCTAAAACAGGGGAGGTGCAGCAAGGCTAAGTGGGTCATGCCTAAGTAGGACGAGATTTTCTCCTATCTAGAGGTCCCTTTTATTTCTGGTGTGTGGGCAGTTGGAATCACGCGCCAACTGCGGGGCTGTCTTGTTCGGGACTGTCCAGCAAGGGATGGTTCCGGCATTGTGTTGCAGAGGATTGGGAGTGATCCATGGTACGGTGATCTAGGCCACGTACTTTGACGGGCGGTACCCCAGTAGCCCTGCCATTGTAAGGAATCGAAAATCCAATAAGTGCCAACGGTTTTGATTGTATTACCCACTTTTGTGGCTAGTAGCTGGAATTAAATGAATGTAACAATTTCGGCTATTTCATATTTATTTGAAAACCCTAGACCTATTATAATATCACTGGATTTCCTATCAAATGTTTTGGTTAGCGTAAGGTAAAAAAAATTCCATGTTTATGTGTGGGAAGTCTTACGTGATGCCTTTTCTTTTCAAAAGGTTTTTCAAAGTTAAGCAACCTTAACCTATTACTCACACCAAACCCATGTCTGACCCGGAGTTTATTTCTGTTTTCTTAAACTCTTGGGTACTCAAATTTTTTACAAGTAGCCAAGGGATTCAGGTTAGCTTTGACGACTTATGGAGGAGCAATGGAGCAGGAGGCTTCAGCGTTGTAGATATGTTTAGTGTTCCGCTGTGTTTGGTATCTCTATGCTGTCTCTGAGTTGTATTGAGTTGTATAATTAGACAGGTGTTATAACTGTCAAGTATGTGTTGTATTATCTGTGTAACTTTGATAGTTATTGTATACTTTGTAATACTTATGTTATTAATATAATTTATTCGTTCTGCTGTTTAGATTCTGATGTGTTGTTTCTTCTTTCTTCTCTTTCTTTCTCTTTTCTATCCCTTTCTTTCTTATTAATGATGCGTCATTCCGTGGAGATGAATGGCGGGTCGTTATAGATTTATCTTATATAACTAGATATATAGCTTTGTTTATTCAAAACAAATATTCAAATTTGATTACTCTTTTCAATATCAATTTCATTCAAATCCGTACGATGTACACATATCATCCGTACGCTATACCAATCTGAATGCTCGCTCGATCACACAATTTCACTTCCGAACTAGTATCGTCCACCCGACTTCCTAGTGCGGACACAGATCTGGTTTCTTGATTAGAAACCGTCATTCTCCTTGTATAGCTATAACTATGATAGAGAATATCCAGAACCAATCAACAATCCATATCCAGGTTCGCCGTCAAAAATCGAGTGAAAGATCCCTACTCGGATTGATAAACTATCTCGAAATTCTGTGCTCGAATCTGGATCAAATCACTATGCGAATAGAATAATATACGTACATCCTACGTATTTAACTTCATTGCTTATTAGCCAAATCAATTTCCTTTCCATTCACATTCACTTAAATTTTCACTCACTTATTCACATTCGCCTTAATCCCCATTTGGATTATCACTTCAATCCCTATCTCAGTTGGGTATTTAATCATTAACAGTTTGAAATCCGGCTAGTTTATATTAAGAAAATATCTTGAAAATTAAAAAAAAATAGATAAGTAGTTGAAAAATAATTATTTGTTCGCAAAATAGCTTCGAAATAGTTAACTAATTGTAAAATAGTTGGAAAGTAGTTGAATAGTTTCAGAAATTTTAGACAATTGCAAAATAGTTGTAAATAGTAACTAATTTGTAAATTAGTTGAAACACAGTAATTAATTTACAAAATAGTTGAAAAGTTGTTAATAGTTCCAAAAATAATTGTAAAACAAATATAAAATAATTTGGCTTTAAAAAGAAAGGTTGTATTATTAAATAGCTTGGAAAAATAAGTTTATATTAAAACAATTTATATTGAAAATAGCCTAGAGTCAAAACTGTTCACTTTCCCATCAATTCAATTCAAATTTCCACTTCCATTTAAATTGACTCAATTCTAACTTGAATAACTTCAATTTCTATTGAAATTTATTTAACCCCAATTCAAGTTGAATCAATCTTGATTCCTTTCCCAATTTAAATCAAATTCCATCTGATTTTAATCCTATTTAACTTTAATTATAATTTCAAATTATTCCAGTCAATTTAAACTAATATCAATTGAAACCACTTCAATTTCAATCATTTCAATTCAATCCAATTCAAATTTTCCATTTAAATTTTTAAACTTATCCATCTTCAATCACAAATCCAATTAATTTAAATCAAATTCAATTTGAACTAATTCAGTTCCAATCTCAATTTTAAACCATCTCGAATTATATAAATTCGAGTTAAATTCTCAAAAGTTGGTTTAACTCTTTAAACCGAATTAACCTTTATTTAAAGTTTTTAAACAATTTAATCTCTGAGCTCAAATTCTAGAATTTCATTTCAATTAATTTAATTTTGATTTGGTTGTATTTCTGTTACCACTTAATTTAATTCTAGTTTAAGATTTTAATTTGGTTGTATTATATTACTGCTTAATTTAATTCCAATGATTTAACAACCAATCACCTTAATATTTATTAGAAGGAAATATTGCTTTATATATCAAAATATATTTTTATATAAAACCATGTAGAAATTTAATATAAGAAAATAACAAGTACGCTCTCATATATATCCCCACCAGAGCCAAGGTTCTCGCTTAACCTTTTAGCTTGATACCAACTGTAACGACCCGAAATTTTCGATCCCGGAAATTTCAGATAGTTAGGAAAAAAAGAAGAAAGAGATAAAAGAAGAAGAAGATCAGAAACATCAACATCTCACATTCGCAGTGGATAAAATATAATAATAAATAATAACAGTTTACAAGAAAATATTATATCTGTCGATTACATTTTAATACATCAGAGTTACACACACACACACACACACACACACATATATATACACAGAAACTGAATATACACAATTATCAAGTCACAGATATACAACAATATAATATAGCGGAAACACTCCATACGTTCTTACCATCCAGCTCGCCTCCTGAGCTTCAGAACGTCCTTACCTGAAACCTGTAATACTCGGTCTGACCTGAGCATTACATCAAAGTAACACCCGGCTCAAGCTGGAAACCAGCGTGAGTAAACCCATCTAACCAGGAATACAAGGCATTCAACTTATATAAAACCCGGGGTAACTCGAATCAATTTACAGGTTCACAATATGTTAAAGACATCACTTATTCCACACATATGTTTTCGAAGTACCCAAGATTTAGAATTAAAATAGTCCAATTCCTTTAAATCACTTCACCCCAGCCTATAGGTTTCACATATCAATCTATAAAAATTTGCAGTGGTTTTGGGTATTTCCTAATACCCTAACCCGGTCTCTTCGAGTCTCATGTCATCATAATCCAAGTTATCCAAATGAAACACTCAACATTTCATATCAGAGATATCAACTCATTTCAAAGCATCTTATACCCTTTAATCATCCATAAGCAAAGCTTAATCACATACAAATTTAATTTAATTAATCCTGATTGAATTACTAACCTCAACCACTTAAATTTCTTCATTTAACATTAATAAATTTCAAATCAATTAATCAATCATCCCGGCAATATTCATCTTAATTAGTCACCCTGGATTAATTATCCTTCAATTACATTCAAGTAATTAACTTTAATTAATTTGACAATATTAATTATTCTTAACCAAAATCAATAAGTAATCTTAATTACTTCATGAATTAATTAACTATTTTAATTACATTAATCCTTAATTACTTATATTAATTAATTTCTCACAAGTCAATTATTATTTATTAATTAATCTTAATTAATCAACCTTTAATTACATCATTAATTATATAAATTAATGATTTCCAATTATATTTTAATTTATCCTAATCTAATTTAATTACATTAATTAAACCACGATGTTAATCATTCTCGATTAATCTCAACCTGTATTTAACTATCTTTTATTTACTTCATTAAATAAATTAATTACTCCTTAATTAATTATCTAATTTAATCTCCTGATTGATTACACAAAGTAATTATATTTTATTAATTTCATTAAGTAATTGCCTAACAAACCACCCAATGATTATTCTAAATTAATTAAACTTAATTAATTAACTTAAACTTTAATTAATTAAGTCAAACCCTTAATTACTAAATTAATTAACCCAAATCATTAATTAATTGAATTAACTAATTATCCATTTTAATTACTCTACTAAATTAATGAATCACAAATCATTAAGCCCTTATCAACTTTAAAATGAAAAACTTTTCTTATTTATGAATTAAGTTAAAACAATTTAAACCCCGAATACTTTGAGTCAAACAACAATTAACTCGGGAACCACCCAAAACCAAAGTCACTTGATCATCGATTCACAGTGCACATCAATCAATTTAATCATGCAACCAAATACATAAATTTAACCATTTTATTTTTAAGTAAAAATCCAACAGAGTGAGATTTACTCACCTTTGATTTTGCAATCCAAATCCGATCTCGATTCATTTCCTTTAGATTTAAACCTCGTATAAACAGTTATACGATTTATTAATATTTAAATTAACCAAACAATTAATTTTCCATTCAATAAATTTATATTTGAACTTTCCTTTAATAAATTGCTTAGTGACTGAAATAAGTAAATGTGTTAATTAACAAATTCATCACCATAATGCATTATCCTCAATTAACAGTAAGTTCAAAACAAGCATATTTATTTTGTTTAATTTAAAAAAACTATACTGTAAATTTCGAATCCCTTTCTAACATGTAAACGAACATTCAGTTATAAGGAAAAACGATAATACCTTACTGCCTATACGAACCCAAAGCCTAACTCGTCCTTGCTCTTGCCCATGCACCTAATACGAACCCTAGATTATCACGAAATTTGCAACACCGACGCCACCTCACCGAGTCACACGCTTCCATGGCCACTGACTTCGCCGAGCTCGGCGCCACTGCCTCGAAGTTGCAAGGACATCACGACACTAGCACTGCCTCGCGTTTACCCTTCTCCCTTAAATCGCGTCTCCCCCAAATCAGCACGAAACCCTAGCTCGTCTTCCAGATTCAACCTTTTACCCAACTTCAAATTATATAATTCAATAATTTACTTATCAAATAAATTGTGATATTTGGATTCAAATTAAAAATAAAATTTTAACTATTGAAAATCAATTAATTTTTCCAATTTAAATGTTAAAAATTCTGGGTCGTCACATAATGGAACTAATTAAGGGAAATGGTTAATTAAACGTGGTTTGAGAGGTGGCCGGTAAAGGAAGTCAATATTCGATTCGATTTGGAAATAAAGTAAGAAGTGTAGGTAAGTTGAATTGAAAATGGAGTTGAAATTTAAGTTAGATGAAAATAGATATGATCCTAAGTGTTGAAATGAAAATAAATATTAAAGTGTATAGAATATTTATAATAGGTTTAAGGAAGATCAAGGATGAAATTCTTAAGTAAAATTTGGTATTAGAAATATAATAAGTTAATATTCGAATGAAGGTTTAATAAAAAGTGGTCAAATGGAATAAGTGTGAATAAGTGAATGGGAATCAAATAAATGTGAATAAAAGAGAACTGATATGGCTAATGATCAATTGAGATAAATACGTATGATGTCTGTATATTATTTTATGCGCATAACGATTTGATCCAGATTCGAGCACAGAATTTCGAGATACTTATATTAAGCCGAGTTGGGATTTTTCACTCGATTTTCGACGGCGAACCTCGGATATGGATTGTTTAATTAATCTTGAAATTCTCTATCATAGTATATGGCTATGAAAGGAAAATGACGGTTTCTGATCAAGAAACCAGATCTAAGTCCGCACTAGAGAGTCGAGTGAACGATACTAGTTCGGAAGTGAAATTGTGTGATTGAGTGAGCGATCAATTTAAAATTACGTACGGATGGTATATGTACATCGTACGGGCATAAGTAAAGCAAATATTGAAAAACTTGTAAAAGAAATGAATAAAATGATTTTGAAATTTGTGATTGGATATTATTGCTAAATAGGATACAGGTATTTAAAAGCATAAGAAAATTGATGTTTTGATTTCATAAGATATTTGAATAGCTTGACAAAAAGGTATGTATTAAAATTGGCATTTTAAATTTGATGGTTTTCTGATCTAGTCACTTGGCTTTTGTTTTGTTTTGAAATTTGAGGCCCGTAGAGGCATTTTGTAGTTGTTCCGAGCTAACCGCGCAAAGGAGACGCCGGTGAAATTTTTGAACTTTAAGGAGATAGAAAATTTTTGAGAAAATTTTGATAATTTAAATTTTGATTTTAAATTGTAACTTGAATTGTTTAGTAGGTAATATTATTCAGAACGTATGGGTGGGTTTGGGAAGTTTACTTAGAGTGATAATGTGTTCCTAATAAAATGATTGTTTTGGGGAGTTGTTGAAAATGTTTAATAGTAAAACGGATATTGGACCATTCTACTTAACTAGTATTTTCGAGGATGAAATTCCTTTAAGGGGGAGGAATGTAATGACTCGGAATTTTAAATACTTGAAATCGGAATATTTAATTGATTTTAAATATTTAAATGTTAATTTTTAACTTGAATGTCAAATATCAATACGTATTGGATGGTTTAGTTATCGAATTTAATAATTGGAAGTTGGATAAAATATTGACTCTTGAGTTTTAGGCTTGTTAAAAAAAGTGTGAAGGCTTATAAAATTTATATGATAATACTAAAGATAATGACAGCTTGAAAATTGAATTTAAAAGTGTTTTGTCCAGTTTTAAAAATATATCGTTTAATTGATATTTAAAAATATCCTTCCGAGGCACAGTCTCAGAATTCAACGAAACTAGTTCCATTGGATCCGTAATATTGTGTTATTATTGGATTTCAAATTTCGTAGAGTTTGGAGTTGTCGTGTGATCGTACGGGATATAAACGCGCTGAAATTTATATCGAAAATTCAATATAATAACTGGGTCCAAAAAGCTATCTTCTCCAAACGATAGAATTAGGACTCGAAACCTTTTCCATTGCGTTCGAAATATGGGTATATAATTTTAAATTCCTAGCGACATGCCTCAATAGGGGTTTGTGATTTTGAGCATTGTAATCGGGATGGTTTGAATTTAAATTGTGTATATATGTTTTAGATTTGTCAAATATATTCCCATCAAAAAATTTACCTTTCACCGCAGAGCTTTTCCACTTCTCTTCACATCACTGTAGCATCCTTCATACATGCACCGACACCTGTACGTGCAAAAATCAAATCCCTACCCCCTTTATATTTCACGCAGCCATTTAAAAAAAATGCAGGACGAAAATCGTAGCCTCCCTCTCCTTTTTTTCTCTCTGACTTTAAATCGAACGAATTCAAATTCATTTGCAAATCAAAAAAATACTTTGTCTCGTTCAAAATTGAATAGCGCCTTGTTTCTTTCCTCCGAGTTTGAATCAAATCAACTTATAGATAAAGGGGGGAACGATTGAATTCATCAATGAAATCTCGTTTGAAAAAAAAAGAGGGCTTCGCGTCGTTCAATGGCCGCTCTCCTTTTGGAATTCAAGTCGGAGCTTAGCTCGATGGTGTGCCGATGGGTAGAGTGATGTAAGGGGGCTGTCAGAATGCCGTCTTGAGTTGGCGGAAGGTGGGGAGGGTGGGCTTGTCGATTCGAGCAGTGACGATGGTGATGAGCTCGTCGAACGAAGGCGGAATCTCGTTAGTGCTGGAGTGCAGTACTCATGATTTTTTTTCCTGCACGTTTAGATAATTTAAATTTTCAAAACATTTTAGTCTAATGTTTGCTTAGGTTGAAATTGTAATTTAATTGTGATTTATCATTTCAAATATCAGAAGATTTTTAACAGGGTTTAAAATGTTCGAATATATATATATAGACATATTTCAGAAAAACTCTTTTTAGTCAGAAATATATTTTATAGAAAGCAGAAACAAAAATGACTAGTAAAGTGTGTGTGTGTGTGTGTGTGTATGCAAATATTTATGTATATATACATACAGAAAACAGAAGAAAATATTTATAGTAAGGTATAACTTAATTTTGTTTTTAATTAATATACACACACATACATATTTGATATATATAGATAAATGGTAAAAATATATATGGATAAGGCTTTAAAGAAATACACTAAAAATAAATAGAAAATTTTAAATTTTGAAAGAATTTATATAAATTAAATTTTTATGATATCTATATGGATTATTTTTATAAGTATACATATTGTTTCAAAATAAAATAAATATACATACACACATATTTTCACTTAACTAGTTATTTTAAATAATGTATTACGGGGATTAATTTGTTTAATAAAATTATTTAATTATTTTAGTCGATAAAAATATTTTATAAAAATAATATTGGTTTAAAATTAAATTATTAGATTAAATAAAATTATTAAATGGCACTTGATCTGTTCGATTATTTCAAATGTTAATAAATCGTATAATGTTTATACAAGGTCTAAAATCGTGAAGGAAATAGCCGGTTTGGGTCGGATTGCAAATTAAAGGCCAAAGCTGAGTTAATCTCACTTAAATTGGATTTTTGGTTAATTTAAATAGTTAAATTTAAATTGTTGATTGATTTCTTGAACTGATAATTTATTATCAATCTAGATGTGATATTATATAGTAGTAGTCTATATATTGGAGTGATTGATATTCCCGCATTATGTAGCGGATGAGACTCTATGTGCCTTGCATAATAGCAGATGATCCTATATACCGTGATATCCCCCTCGAAATGGGATTGGTATTTTTACATTGTGCTAACATCTGTGGATGCAGAGAAACAGGTTGGCGGGGTCCAACTAGATTCCATAAAAACATTGAATTTTATTTTTCATATTTTGTGACATGATTTATCTGATAATATGTGACTGATTATTTTGGAAATTGAAATTATTGAAGGCTATGGTTTAACTGAATATATTTTGGGTATTTTAAGATATCAAAAATATAAAGATTTGATTTTTGAAGGAAATAAAAGAGAGAATTTTGAGTAAAATAATTATAGAGAATTTTGATAAATTAAAGGAATGAATTTGAAAAAAAAAAGTAAATGTTGATTTATGAAATCCTATTTAATTAACTCCAGAATACGGAAAAAGAATAGAGAATTTTGAATAAATGGGAATAAAAGAGTTTTGAAGGCTTAAACAGTATTGGTTTAAGAATAAAAGGGTTTATTTTAAAAAAAAATTCAAGATTAAACGAGTTGGGAAAGTTAAAAGGGAAATCTTGAAATGTAGTGTTGAATTGATATTTCAAATGTAAAATAAGATTTTAAATCATAAATAATTGAGTAAATATGGAATTAATGGGTTTTGGAATAAAGTAGGGTAAGTCAAGGAATTTATTTTTAAATGGAGTTAATTTTGAAAATCAATTTGAAAACCGACCAAGTGTTGAAACTTTGATTAAAAGAGAATGAGATTATGGAATTTATAAACGGGTTTATAAATAAAGTGAATAACTATCAGTGGATGTTTTGAGATTTCAAATTCGCGGTGGAAATTTATAAAGGATTGAGTAAATCATTTTAAAAATAAAAGAGTAGTTTTATTTTCAAAAGAAAATAAAATTTACGGGATTGGGACATTAATTAAAGTGGAAATAAATCGGGAAGGATTTACAAATGTTAGACGGTTATATTGGAATAAAAAGTGTGTTTTCCTGAAAAGCCAAGTATAATTTCGAAAGAGATTTTTCAGTATAAATTAGAAGTTTTAAAAGTGGTTTTGGAAGAATGTTTTAGAAAAATTATTATTTAGTTGTTTAAAAATTGTTAAAGTAGTATTTATTTAAGTTAATTATAGTAGTAATTATTTTTAAAGGTTAAATTAGTATTATGGTTTAAAGGATAACTAGTAAATATTTATACCATATATAATAGTTTTATTTTAAAAAGTAGTTTTGGCCAAAGTTTTACTTGGGAAACTATTAAGGAATATCATAACTAATATTTTGAATAAAGTGATTTAAGTAGTTTATTTTAAATGCTTTAAGTGTATATTTTTGGATAAAGTGATCTGATTTATGTGAAAACTTAATTTGATAAGACTTTGTGCTTTTAAGTGAAAATCAAATATTTGGCTTGTGAATGTTATTTAATAGTTAAATAACCGACTATCAATATTGGCCAATGCGCTGATCGTTTCGAAGAGACCTGGTTTGGGTTTAATTATCCGAAAACCACTTCGATCCAGTTTGAACGTTTGTGAATGAAGACCATGAAGATGATGAAGACGGTGATTCGGTTTGTCCAGACCCGGGGCAACTTGTATGGACAAATGCTATTAGACCATCATCCGGAGGGCGATGAGCATCCTAAGTGAGATGTGTTCTAAAAAAAATAACGTGTAGCCTTATGCCACATCAATCGGGAATGGCTAAAACAAGGAAGGTGCAGCAAGGCTAAGTAGATAACACCCAAATAAGGTAAGGTCATCCCCGTTTAGAGTCCCTTTTTGATCTGGACTTAGTGGCCGGTTACTGATCCCAACCGCGAGTGATCTTATTCGGACTATCCAGTAAGGGGTAACTCCAGTCTTGTGTTGTAGGGGAAAGAGAGTGGTCCTTGGAACTCTGATCTAGGCCAAGTACTGTGATAGGCGGTACCCCAGTAGTCCTGCCATTGTATGGAATCCGATCTCCAATAAGCGCCCATATGGTTTTGATTGTGCCCGACTATTGTTGGAACGTGAAATGCAAGCATTTCTACTAGATTCTATTTTACTTTCTATAGACAATATTATAATATCAGACGGGTTTGATAAAAATGTTTTAGTTATCGTAAGGTAAAAACCCGGCATGTTTATTTGTGGCTTGGTCTTACGAGATACCATTGATTTCAAAGGATTTTGGAAACTTTTATAATTCAATTGAGTGTGTTTTCTCACACTGGTTTTCCAGACTGACTCGGGTGTTATTTTATTATAATGCTCGGGTCAGAACGAGTATTACAGATACAGGAAAGGATGCTGGGGAGCTCGAGAGACGAGCTGGATGGCGAGATGATCATACATACTTGACTTATGTTTCGTTGTGTTATGGTATGATGTATATTAAGCTTACAAGGTATTATAACTGTCCAGTATTGTTCTATTGTATGATTGTGTACTCTGATGATTGTAAGTATTAAACAGTTACAGATTCTTTTGTATAAAAACATATTGTTATCTATTATATATTGTTCCGCTGCGATTGTGAGATTCTGATGTTTCTTTCTGTTTCTTCATCTACCTCTTTGTTCTTTAACCCTAATGGTTCGTATTTTCGTTCAATTTGAGTCGAAATGAGGGAGAATATTGTCGACTCAAAGGGGTACGGGTTCGTTGGCTATTACACCAAGACTGGTGGGAATCTGTTACCGCGAAGGCTGTTGAGGCTAATATCCCTTGGCAGCAGTTCAGGTGAGATTCTTAGCTGTCTTTCCTACCTTATTTTCTGTCGAATCTATTTCTTTGAAATTTATCTCCTTTATCTTTGTCTTATCTTGGATCACTTCTTTTCCGAAGCCAGGAAATCTCAGTTATATAGGGGATTTATGGATCTTGAGCAGGGAGACATTACTTTTGCTAAGTATGAGAGGAAGTTTAATGAGCTTTCCAAGTTTGGTCCTAGATTGATTGACACTCGGCTGAAGAAGAACGAGAAGTTCATTTATGGTGCTCATCCAGAGTATTATGATCGCTTGATTAGTCATGTTCATGGCACCTTCACTTCTCTAATGGATATGGCCACCAGATTCAAGAATCCTACTTCCAAGGGTAAGAAGGTAGTTTCAGCACTTCAGGGTACTTCCAATGGTTCGAAGAAGAGGAAGTCCAATTTCTTTCATCAGAAGAAGGATTAGCAGAATGCTCATGGTATTAGATTTGTTCCTTAGAAGCATTCTCTTGACCTTTCTTCCATCACTTGTTTCAAGTGTGATCAGAAGGGTCACTATGTTAACAGTTGTCCATCTCATGTCGGTGCCGCCATCTCCCTACCTCAGGCCACCAGAAACAATCTTTGCCACCATTGTTTGCAACCTGGTCATTTCAATAATAACTGTCCCACTAAGCAGAGAGGTAAGACATCTGGAGTCCTTTCCATGACTTCTTCCACCCCTCCTCCTCCTCTGCTTGCCAGCAATAACCAAGGTACTCTTCAAAGCTCATTTTCTTTGCATGGTTTTCCTATTCGAGTTCTATTTGACATTGGTGCATCTCATAGCTTCATATCCATTGACCTTTGCAATAAATTTGAGCATATTTTGCAACCTCAATGGGTGAATTCATCATTATGTGTGATTAATCCCATCAGCGGTCCCGCCAATCTTAATATGATTTGTAAAGGGGTGAAACTGCTTAACAAGAAGCATCGATTCACTAGATATTTCTATGTTCTAGGTTTCGATGCATTCGATATTTTACTTGGAGGCGATTGGTTAAAGCATTATGATGCGGTCATTTCTTGTAAAGCCCAAACCGTCTCCTTAGTCGGTGAGCTAGGTGAACCTTTGGTTATTGAATGTCGAATGCCTTAGGATTTTGCAAGCATCATTATCTTTTCCATTGATGCCTAACCTAGTGATCTTGACTCCACCCTTGTTGTCCAACTCTTTTTGGATGTATTTGGAGAAGTCGCTTCTCTTCCTCCTATGCTGGAAATTGCATTCTGCATTGATATTATTCCTGGTGCTCGACGTATTGTTCACCCTCCCAAGCGGATAGCACCCAAGGAGAAAGTTGAGTTGAATAAGCAGATTGAGGATTTGTTATGTAAGTGTTTGATTAGGCAGAGTTTTTCTGAATGGGGAGCTTCTATGGTGTTTGTCACGAAATCTGATGGTTACTTAAGGATATGTGTTGATTATAGAGAGCTGAACGAGCTTACTCTCAAGAATCGATATCCCATGCCTCGCATCAATGATATGTTCGATCAGCTCTACGGAGCTAAAGTATTCTCTCAGCTTGATCTTGCCACCCGTTTCCACCATCTTCGTGTTGCTAAGGATAGCATTCCCAAGACTTCTTTTCAAGCAGAGAATGGTTTCCATGAATGGTTAGTTATGCCTTTTGGATTAACCAATGCTCCAGCCTTCTTTCTCAATCGTATGAATCGCGTATTCCGCAATGTTCTCAATAAGTTTGTTTTGGTTTTCGTTGATGATATTCTGGTCATTTCTAAGTCAGAGAAGGAGCATAAATCTCATTTGGGATATGTACTAGAAACTCTTACGAGTCACCAATTAAAAGCCAAAAATTTTAAATTCCATTTCTGAAGAGATGAAGTCGGATTCCTTGGGTACATTGTTTCAAAGAATAGAGTCTCGGTTGACCCGGTAAAGTCACCGTGATTAACGTAAGTCTATCCACCATTATCCCCTTCGAGTTCATTTATCTTATCTGTCTTTTGACTTATCCTCCTTATCCTAATTCCAGGATTGGGAGATACCTATAGCTCGGACTGATATTCATAGCTTTTTGGGCCTTGTCGGTTATCATCAGAGATTTATAGAGGGCTTTACCCATATAGCTGCACCTCTCACTGCTTTAACTCGTAAGAATACCAAGTTTAATTGGATGAGAAGTGTGAAGCCACATTGAATAAGTTAAAGGAAAAGCTTACTTTTGCTCCTGTTCCACCATTCCATATGAGAGTGAAGAGTTATGGGTTTATACCGATGCTAGTAAAGTAGGTTTGGGCGTTGTGTTGATGCAGAGTGGGAAGGTCATAGCTTACGCTAGTCACCAGTTGAAGCCCCACGAAGCTAACTATGCCACCCATGATTTCAAGTTTCTCGCTGTTGTTTTTACTCTGAAGTTCTGGAAGAATCGCCTTTTGGGAATCAAGTTTGAGCTTTTCACTGATCACTAGTGTCTAAAGCATATCTTCAAGCAGAAGGATTTAAACTAGAGGCAAGTTTGATGGCTTGAGTTCTTAGCATTTTATGATCTTGACATCAATTATACCCTTGGGAAAGCCAATGTGGTGGCTGATGCTATAACTCGGAAGAAATCCTTGATGTGTCAGATTGTAGTTATACCATCTCTTATGGATTGTACTGTAGCTAAGAAGGATGAGGATGCGATGCTTAAGCTTATGAAGCAGAATATTCGGGATAGGGAAGGTGATAATCAAAAAGATATAGGAGCATAGATTGATCGGAATGGAGTATAGAGAATTCATGGCCGGATTTGTGTTCCGAATGTTGATGGTTTGAGGTAAGAAGTTCTTAGAGAGAATCATCAGTCCAGACTCTCCATCCAACCAGGTGTTACGAAGATGTTTCAGGAAATGAAGAAGCTGTATTGGTGGAGTTGTATGAAGCGGGACATATCCATCTTTTTCCATAGATGTGCCACTAGTTAGCAGGTTAAGGCTGATCACCAAAAGACCGCTGGATTGCTACAACCTCTTAAGATTCCCATTTGGCAGTGGGGCCAGGTTTCTATGGATTTTATTGATGGTTTACGGAGGACTAGAAGGAGTAATGAGCGTATTTGGGTAGTTGTTGATCGATTGACCAAGTCTGCCCATTGTACTGAACTGCTCTCTGATTCTAATACTAGAATTTGTGATTTTGTTTTTAAAAATCATGATTTTGTTTAGGGATTTGATTTATAACCCTGAATCCATGAATTACAAAATTTGAATTTTGATTTAGCTTAAGCATTCCTGTAGTTATGGTTTACAGAGCCAAATAAATGTTATTTTGGCTTAATTTAAAACTCTAAACTAAAGTTTGAAGTGAAACAAACAAATTTCATTAAAATCTTAAGTCTAAACAAAGATCAAATTAAAAGATTTTGAATTTAAAATTAAAATATGAACTTGAGAACCATAAAACAGAGAGTTTTCAGACAAAACAGACATGCAACCATACATGAGTGTATTCACAGATATTATACAACACATATTCATTTAAAATTAACTTGCATGTAACCAAATTTAAATACTTAAGATTAGAAAAATGAAGTTACTCACCTGTAAAAAAAGAAGTTTGAATAGAGAACAATTCTGGAAGCTGCTACTTGATCTTCCTTTAAACCTTTATGTTTTTGTTTAGTTGAATGATGTTTAAGTTTGTATTTGAGTTTGTATAGGGTGATGTTTATGTTTTTTTTTGGTTAGCTGAGTTTTCTTTTGTGAACGAACTAGAACAAAAGGAGATACATATAGAAAACAGGTTTACAGGAATAGGTGTTTACCGGTGCAAACATTTTCTTCTTGCCTCCTTCTTTGACCAGACAAGATTTTTGTGGAAAATGAAATGATTCAAATACATTTTGAAATGACCTGGTTTTTGTGCTGAGATAATATCATTTAATGCTAATGTTCCCTTACAAGTTAACGTATTTATCCATTTGAATTTTGTATGTACATTTTTGTTTATATTTTTGTCTCATTTACTTGCATATCTACATGTATTTCAATAGTTAATATATCCCTAGAATTATCTTATGTTTCCATATAACCTTATAATTTATTACTAACATAAATCCTTAGTTTTTATTTCTATTTAAAGTTTAACTATCAAACATTTAATTTATATTCATATATTTTATACTTATATTTAGCATTGAGAAGATTGATTTTAGTTTAAGCATTATTATCTAGCTTACATCCATATATATTTTAGATTAAATGTAAGGTAGAACTTTTACTTTAATTTAATGTGAATAAGATAGATTATATTTTAAATATTTTTAAAAGATTTTATTTTAAATTTTCAAATCAAAGCTTCCTTCACAATACACATATATGTATAAATAACTGATAAATGTCCAAAGTCTTATTTGTTTTTAAAATAATAGGCTTGTATTTTATTTAATTATATTAAATACTTATTAAAATAATATTGCCAAAATCCTGGGTCGTCACATTCCTCCCCCTTTGAATCTTTTCGCCCTCGAAAAGGAACGAAACCAGAATTATTTAAAATGCTTAAAATTAGATAAATTTTCTTCGATCATTTTTAAACTACTTTAAAATCTAGATAATATTACTAAAATAGTTTTTATACAAATACTTTTATAACTCGATGTTTCGACAAGTCCATCCTTGTTATGACAGAAATTCGGTCATACGTTGATCAAGCGTATGACTGAAAATCTATAAGTGCTTGGCAGACCCTTTTCCAATATCCAGTGAAGATATTTTAAAAAATAATTTTATTGTAAATATAGAAAACAATTTTTGAAATAGAGGAAATGTCCTTGGTGAGAATGCTCTGGAAATCATCACCCCATCCATGGTCGCAGTTACATCCTGGGTTACGTTGCCATCGCAGCAAAAGTCTATGTAACTATAGGCACTAGGCGCCCCTCGATTACGCCATGGAACCCACAACAGATCGCGGTTATATTCCAGGGTTACGTTGCCGTCGCAGCAAAAGTCCATGTAACTGTAAGCATTTGCGCCCTTGATTTTCGCTTTCAAAATGAAACTTCTCCAATCGCACTGTAACAACCCGGAATTTCGCAATTATTTAATTATCGTCAAATGACGATTAGATTGGTTTGTTAATTGCTAATTGAGTTTTAATCAGTTGAAATTCTTTTGAAAATTGGTTAAGTTCTGTTTGAGCTTTGCAAATTTGAATCTCGGCCCATTTATTCTTGGTACCGTATTATTTCGAGTTAATGCCCGATCCCCCCTTTTCATTTTCATTCGTTCAGCAACCCTAAAACATACGAAAAGAAGGTAAAAAAAATGGCGGCTCAATCTTTTCCATCGTTCGAATCAAAATTAGGGCTTGTGAAATTTGATGAAGCCGCCGACTTTATCGATCGTCTCTGGAGATGGAATCGACTGCAATTTGGATCGTTAGGTTCTTCAAATCCAAGGTGAGTGAACTATCACTCACATCTACTTCATTCTTAGGTCGTTCGAGTTTATTTCGACGTTGATATTTTTTTTATCTGTCTGGGTTCGATTTCATGTTTTTCTTGTTTTGTTTCTTCCTGACTTGGACTTTGCTCGAATTCCTATATTTTCGTGTTACTTGGTTAACTCGTTTTTTATTTTGAGCTGTTCAATATCTCGTGACCATCACAGTATTGATTTCTTGCTTTCCGGTTATCTCGGCACTGATGTATCTCCTGACCATCACGGTTTCGATTTTTGTGACTTCGGTCACTTGATTTTTGTGGACTTTTGTTTGGTTGACAATACTATGCTTCGGCTTGGTTTTGTAGACACTACGGCTTAATTTCCATTTGACTTCGGTCACTTGATTTGGGTATGTGATGCCATGTCTCTGTATTATCACCATTGTATTGATAATATTTCTGGCCATTTAATTTGAACTGCTGCTTTGAAATCTAGTTGCTTCATAAGTATTGATCTCGGATTATTTTCATGTTGCACATGATTATGAACAGTCATATCTGTTGCACTGCGGCCATTAAATGTTGGCTTCAGCTTTGACTATTTTAAACTGATTTTATAGTTTTCTACCCTTACATGAGAATGTTTGAGGATGTTTTTAAAAAAAGAAAACTGTTCCTAGTCGATGAATTCGAGTATTTTATTCATTTTCAGCTTCACCAAAAATGTGTACGTCAGCATCCATATATGCCTTCATCTTTGCACCATTATTGTTTCACTGCTCTTCTTGAGTCTGTGCATTGAGGTCTTGTTCACTTGAAGACATTTGATCTTGACATTCGTGTACTTGCACGTGTATACTTTTGTGTTTGGTTTTCATTCATTTGTTAAGACGGCTTTAATTCATTTTGACTTCGGCCACTTGGGTTCTAATTGGAAATGCTTCTTTGAATTCTGTGTTGTTTCTGGCTTGAAGTCTTGATATCACTTTGGTTATTGTAGACTTGATATAATCTGCATTATATATCTCCAACCTCTTGTATTGTTGTGCTTGTCACTGCATTTGGTTAAGGCTTGGTCAACACTTACTGTCTAGTCCATATTGCATTGTACTTGGTCACTTGTATATGTACATTTGATTTCTACACTGTCTTGGGTGGTATCTCGCATTGTCACTTGTACCCGTCATTTTCCCTGGTGCATCGCATGACTTGCATATATTTACTTGATTAATCTTGTAGCTCAAAGTTGCTACCTCAGACCTGACTTTGGTTTTGCCTGTGCATATGTATTGAGTTGTGCTGATGTCGAGATTTTATTTATATTGCACCCGAGTTGAACCAGTCTTTACTTCGGGTTGACCTTGTGCTCGTTCGTGAGCTTTCATTGTGCATTTACGTGCACATTGTCCGTGTCTGTCTGCTTTGACCATTGAGGCGGTGGCATTGATATTTGAATCTTCATTGATTTTGGTTCGTTCATATTTTGTGTACATCATCGCTGTAGTGGCAAGGCAGTGCACGCAAGCGTGTACTGCAGCCACACGGTATTGCTTTTATTGATATTCTAATTGCTTTTGATTTATTGATCTTTTGCGTATTCCATATGCTGTAGTGGCGAGGCAGTACACGCGTGCGTGCGTGTATTGCAGCCCTACCCGAATTGACATTTTAATTGATATTTCAATTGGTTGAATTGTTTCGTGTGTCCAATTCAATATTTTGAATTGTATCTTGATTTGGTTTAATTTGATGATTTTGTTGATATCTAATTATCTTTTTGATAATTAGATTATGAGTTTCTAGTTAATTATTTAATAATAGATTTTGTTGTTAATTGTCGTTTAGGCAATTCTGCTGTTTTCTAAATTATCTTCATTGATAATTCTTTCATTTTTCTTCGTTGATAATTTGAATTTGCTGATTTGTTGTTTACACTGTTATGTGTTATATCTACCGTTATCCGATTCTCTTATTGAAGGATTGGATATGCGAGATTTATTTTGACCGTCGTCTATTCGATTATTTAATTATTATTGCTTCCGTGCATTAATACCTGAGTTTGACTGACCCGTGTATTATTTTCTTTTGAATTTAATACTCGGGTCAGACCGAGTTATACAGGTTGTAGATATCTTGCTTTGGGTTGCAGCTAGAGCTATGAAGTCTTTTCATATCTTTTGGAGTAGTCGTCGTCATTTTATAGTAGTCAGTGTATTTGTATAGGATGATATATATTCATGTATATTATTCACGATAATGTACTTGTATATGTAATTTCCTGAGTCGACAGTTATAGTTGTATCATATGTATGGTATCACATGTATTGTAACTGACTTCAGTTATATATATATATATATATATATATATATATATATATGAGACTTTTGTTATCTGTATTACGCATTTAGTTTATCTGTGTTGTTATTATATATATTGTCCTAAACTATTATGAACCATCGTAGTTCGTTTTATACCGGAATTGGATACGTCGATGGGAGTAAATAAATAAGCGATGAAAAATTAAAAATATATACCACTCTTATCGAGGTAACCAATACTAGTGTAAGGCCTAACTACGGATGACCGCTCCTATCCAGCCTTATTCTTCATAATAACAGACAATATTTCTTTTAATACTCTTTGTTATTGTGAGCATAGAGGTGGGGCGTCACAGTTGGTATCAGAGCTTGGGGTTTATGCACATAATATAAAACATAACTTAGATGGAACATGTGTTACAACTATTTGTCGATGTTTTATTGTGCCTTCAGTCAAAACTAAACTTTTGAAATTATGATGAAATTTTTAAATAGCTTTATTTGAAAATATAAGTAAAATTGTGTTTTGTTGATTGATTAATTTGTGTTCTATTTATCAGAGTGCGCAGCGGAAACAGTGAGATTGTCTTCGCTGACTACAGCTGATAACCTTTTTGATTTAAAAATCAAAAATATGAAATTGAAATAAATTTCATTTGTTGTTTACATAGCTGTGTTTAATTTATTTTCTTTGAAAATTTCGAATCCGATTTGAGGATTCGAAGCGATTGCAGATATGTGATTTTGTTGAGATTTTTTGCTGTTTTGAATTATCTTCATTGAAGATATATTCGAATGATTTCTCTGTTCATTTTGTAGTATGCGTATAAATTTGAGTTGCACGTTACTGCATTAATTTTACGTTGAACCGATGTTTGGTTTTTAACGTATTTTGTTGCCGTTATTTTTATAACGGGATTTTCACACTGGTGCTAAGTTTTTGAAGCACGGTGTTTTGTTGACATTTTTAATGAATGAAAATTCACTGGTACTATATTTCAATGAAAATTATTTTGATGAGATTTTGACGCTTAAAATTATTGTCGCTTTGACTTCAGTAACCGTCAAATTTTAAAGTGGATTTTCAAGCGGTTATCCCGCAATGCTGATTTTGTTGTCCGTTTTTACGGTATTTTGAGAAGTGCAATTTTCTTGTCGAGGTTGCTACTGATGTTGTTGTTTTAATCACGTGTTTTAAAAATTGTTTCAAAATAAAAATTGTTTTCAAAATTTTTACAGTTTACACTTTCAAAAGAATAAGGAAGCGATTTAAACGTTTCAGCA
Organism: Allium cepa; assembly: GCA_030765085.1. Lineage (NCBI taxonomy): Eukaryota > Viridiplantae > Streptophyta > Magnoliopsida > Asparagales > Amaryllidaceae > Allium > Allium cepa. Next base: position 674,889,374 of record CM060928.1, on the reverse strand, counting down.
AAATCGAGGACTATGACCCCTTTCTTTTACTGATTCGCTTAATTCCGGACTTGTCCGTTTGAGAAGGTAAATTATTACTTTTATAAAATAAGTGAAATTGTTTTCAGCAATTTTGCAGTTTGCGTTTTCAAAAGAATGAGGAAGCGATTTAAACGTTTCAGCAAAATCAAGAACTATGACCCCTTTCTTTTACTGATTCGCTTAATTCCGGACTTGTCCGTTTGAGAATGTGAAATGTTATTTTTTAAATACACAATGCACTTTCAAGGAAACGATGAAGAGAATTAAACAATTTAGTAAAAACTCATGGTTATGGGACATATGCGTTTGCTATTTTGGTTAATTCCGGACTCGTTAATTGAAATATTTGATGTTTTGATGATTTTCGTGTGCTTTCGAGCCACTATATTGGACCTTCGGGTCATATGTTGGACCTCCGGGTCATATGTTGGGCCCTCGGGTCAATACCAGTACTAGACCTTCGGGTCATTTATTGGACCTCCGGGTCATTTGTTGGGCGCCAAAATTATGTTGATAGTACTTAGTACGGCCATTTGTTGATGCACGTGCGGCGTAGCTAAAACTCGCCATCTGATGGGATCGATCCAACCTTTTATGTTGATTTTCTTGTTATCTTAATTGATTCTAAATATTTGTTGTTTCCAATTATCTGTAGGTAATTGGATATTTGTTGATATGAGTTCTGATTATCGTTTTTTATAATCGGATATTTGTTGATTCTAATTATCGCTTTTGATAATTAGATATTTGTTGATTCTCATTATCGTTTGTGATAATTAGATATTTGTTGATTGGATTATCATTTTTGATAATTAAATATTTGTTGATTTGAGATTTGATTATCTTTTTGATAATTAAATATTTGTTGATTTGAGATTTCATTATCGCTTGTGATAATTAAATATTTGTTGATTTGAAATCTGATTATCGTTTTTGATAATCGGATATTTGTTGATTCTGATTATCGTTTGTGATAATTAGATATTTGTTGATTTGATTATCGTTTTTGATAATTGGATATTTGTTGATATGAGTTCTGATTATCGTTTTTGATAATCGGATATTCGTAGATTCTAATTATCGTTTTGATAATTGGATATTTGTTGTTATGAGATCTGATTATCATTTTTGATAATCGGATATTTGTTGATTCTGATTATTGTTTGTGATAATTAGATATTTGTTGATTTGATTATCGTTTTTGATAATTAAATATTTGTTGATTTGATATCTGATTATCGTTTTTGATAATCGGATATTTGTTGATTCTGATTATCGTTTGTGATAATTAGATATTTGTTAATTTGATTATCGTTTTTGATAATTAAATATTTGTTGATTTGAGATTTGATTATCATTTTTGATAATTAAATATTTGTTGATTTGAGATTTGATTATCGTTTGTGATAATTAAATATTTGTTGATTTGAGATTTGATTATCGTTTTTGATAATCAGATATTTGTTGATTCTGATTATCGTTTGTGATAATTAGATATTTGTTGATTTGATTATCGTTTTTGATAATTGGATATTTGTTGATATGAGTTCTGATTATCGTTTTTGATAATCGGATATTTGTTGATTCTAATTATCGTTTTTGATAATTGGATACTTGTTGATATGAGATCTGATTATCGTTTTTGATAATCGGATATTTGTTGATTCTGATTATCGTTTGTGATAATTAGATATTTGTTGATTTGATTATCGTTTTTGATAATTAAATATTTGTTGATTTGAGATCTGATTATCGTTTTTGATAATCAGATATTTGTTGATTCTGATTATCGTTTGTGATAATTAGATATTTGTTGATTTGATTATCGTTTTTGATAATTAAATATTTGTTGATTTGAGTTTGATTATCGTTTGTGATAATTAAATATTTGTTGATTTAAAATTTGATTATCGTTTTTGATAATTAAATATTTGTTGATTTGAGAACTGATTATCATTTTTGATAATCGGATATTTGTTGATTCTGATTATCGTTTGTGGTAATTAGATATTTGTTAATTTGATTATCGTTTTTGATAATTAAATATTTGTTGATTTGAGATTTGATTATCGTTTTTTGACAATTAAATATTTGTTGATTTGAGATTTGATTATCGTTTGTGATAATTAAATATTTGTTGATTTGAGATTTGATTATCGTTTTTGATAATTAAATATTTGTTCATTTGAGATTTCTGATTATCGTTTTTGATAATTGGATATTTGTTGTTATCTGATTACCGTTTTTGGTAATTAGATATTTGCGGTTTTGTGATTTCTGATTTGTGTTTCCTAATTGTCTTTGTTGATAATTAGATTTTGCTGTTTGCTAATTATCGTATCGATAATTAGATATTGCTGTTTGTGATTTTTTTTTGTATTCTAATTATCTAATTGATAATTGAATATTGCTGATAATTGCATTTATTCAGTTTTGTGTTTCTGATTATCTATTTGATAATTAGATTTTTGTTGAAAATTTGTGAATTTCTTTTATGAAATTAAAAGATTTCTTTGGCATTTGTGTTCTTGACCTTTATTTTTCTAGCTTAATCAGTTTATGTTAGAAAAATAATTGTTATTGACACCTTTAATGATGAAAATTAGAGGGATGCAATTTTAATAAGGAGGGGAGTCTGTAACAACCCGGGATTTCGCAATCATTTAATTATCACCAAATGACGATTAGATTGGTTTGTTAATTGCTAATTGAGTTTTAATCGGTTGAAATTATTTTGAAAATTGGTTATGTGTTGTTTGAGCTTTGCAAATTTGAATCTCGGCCCATTTATTCTTGGTGCCGTATTATTTCGAGTTAATACCCGTTCCCCCCTTTCATTTTCATTCGTTCAGTAACCCTAAAACATACGAAAAGAAGGAAAAAATAATTATAATGGCGGCTCGATCTTTCCCATCGTTCGAATCAAAATTAGGGATTGTGAAATTTGATGAAGCTTTCGACTTTATCGATCGTCTCTAGAGATGGAATCGGCTGCAATTTGGATCGTTAGGTTCTTCGAATCCAAGGTGAGTGAACTATCACTCACATCTACTTCAATCTTAGGTCGTTCAAGTTTCTCTCGATGTTGATATTTTTTTTATCTGTCTGGGTTCGATTTTGTGTTTTCCTGGTTTTGTTTCTTCCTGACTTGGACTTTGCTCGAATTCCTATATTTTCGTGTTACTTTGTTAACTCGTTTTTGATTTTGATCTGTTCAATAGCTCGTGACCATCACGGTATTGATTTCTTGCTTTCTTGTTATCTCGGTACTGATGTATCTCGTGACCATCACGGTTTCGATTTTTATGACTTCGGTCACTTGATTTTTTTGGACTTTTGTTTGGTTGACAATACTATGCTTCGGCTTGGTTTCGTAGACACTATGGCTTAATTTCCATTTGACTTCCGGTTACTTGATTTGGGTATGTGATGCCATGTCTCTGTATTATCACCATTGTATTGAAAATATTTCTGGCCATTTAATTTGAACTGCTGCTTTGAAATCTAGTCGCTTCATAAGTATTGATCTCGGATTATTTTCATGTTGCACATGATTATGAACAGTCATATCTGTTGCACTGCGGCCATTAAATGTTGGCTTCGGCTTTGACTATTTTAAACTGATTTTGTAGTTTTCTACCCTTACATGAGAATGTTTGAGGATGTTTGAAAAAAAAAACTGTTCCTAGACGATGAATTCGAGTATTTTATTCATTTTCAGCTTCACCAAAAATTTGTACGTCGGCATCCATATATGCATTCATCTTTGCACCATTATTGTTTCACCGCTCTTCTTGAGTCTGTGCATTGAGGTCTTGTTCACTTTAAGATATTTGGTCCATACATTCGTGTACTTGCACATGTATACTGTGGTGTTTGGTTTTCATTCATTTGTTAAGACTACTTTAATTCGTTTTGACTTCGGCCACTTGGATTCTAGTTGGAAATGCTTCTTTGAATTATCTGTTGTTTCTGGCTTGAAGTCTTGATATCACTTTGGTTATTGTAGAATTGATATAGTCAGCATTATATATCTCCAACCTCTTGTGTTGTTGTGCTTGTCACTGCATTTGGTTAAGGCTTGGTCGACACTTACTGTCTAGTCTACATTGCATTGTACTTGGTCACTTGTATATGTACATTTGGTTTCTGCACTGTCTTGGGTGGTATCTCACATTGTCACTCGTACCAGTCATTTTCCCTGGTGCATCGCATGACTTGCATATATTTACTTGGTTAATCTTGTTGCTCAGAGTTTCTACCTCTGACCTGACTTTGGTTTTGCCTGTGCATATGTATTGAGTTGTGCTGATGTTGAGATTTTATTTATATTGCATCCGAGTTGAACCAGTCTTTATTTCGGGTTTGACCTTGTGCTCGTTCGTGAGCTTTCATTGTGCATTTATGTGCACATTGTCCATGTCTGACTGCTTTGACCATTGAGGCCGTGGCATTGATATTTGAATCTTCATTGATTTTGGTTCGTTCATCTTTTGTGCACATCATCATGTAGTGGCAAGGCAGTGCACGCAAGCGTGTACTACAGCCACACGGTATTGCTTTTATTGATATTCTAATTGCTTTTGATTTATTGATCTTTTGCGTATTCCATATGCTATAGTGGCGAGGCAGTACACGCGTGCGTGTACTGCAGCCCTACCCGAATTGATATTATAATTGATATTTCAATTGGTTGAATTGTTTCGTGTGTCTAATTCAATATTTTGAATTGTATTTTGATTTGGTTTAATTTGATGATTTTGTTGATATCTAATTATCTTTTTGATAATTAGATTATGAGTTTCTAATTAATTATTTAATAATTTGATTTTGTTGTTAATTTCCGTTTAGGCAATTCTGCTGTTTTCTAAATTATCTTCATTGATAATTCTTTCATTTTTCTTCGTTGATAATTTGAATTTGCTGATTTGTTGTTTAACACTGTTATGTGTTATATTTATCGTTATCCGATTCTCTTATTGAAGGATTGGGTATGGGAGATTTATTTTGACTGTCGTCTATTCGATTATTTAATTATTATTGCTTCCGTGCATTAATAACTGAGTTTGACTGACCCGTGTATTATTTTCTTTTGAATTTAATACTCGGGCCAGACCGAGTTATACAGGTTGTAGATATCTTGCTTTGGGTTGCAGCTAGAGCTATGAAGTCTTTTCATATCTTTTGGACTAGTCGTCGTCATTTTATAGTAGTCGGTGTATTTGTATAAGATGATATATATTCATGTGTATTATTCACGATAATGTACTTGTATATGTAATTTCCTGAGTCGACAGTTATAGTTGTGTCATATGTATGGTATCACATGTATTGTAACTGACTTCAGTTATATATGTATATATGAGACTTTTGTTATCTGTATTAGCATTTAGTTTATCTGTGTTGTTATTATATATATTGTCCTAAACTATTATGAACCATCGTAGTTCGTTTTATACCGAAATTGGATTCGTCGATGGGAGTAAATAAATAAGAGATGAAAAATTAAAAATATATACCACTCCTATCGAGGTAACCAATACTAGTGTAAGGCCTAACTACGGATGGCCGCTCCTATCCAGCCTTATTCTTCATAATAACATAAAGTATTTCTTTTAATACTCTTTGTTATTGTGAGCATAGAGGTGGGGCGTCACACCCACATAGGTCGCGGTCTACCGATGTAAAATCAAACGCAGACTGTTGGTTCTCAGCAGCACACTCGACTTTCGTTATGTTACCATAGGTCGCAGTCTACCAATATAGAATCAAACGTAGACTGTTAGCTCTCAGCGGCACACACGACTTTCTCTATGGTCTGCAGTAGATCGCAGTGACATTGAGTTACACTGTCGTCACAGCATAACCCAAATGCCTCTGTAGGCATCAGCGCCCTCGACTTTCGCTACACACTACTCATAATCCTCAGGAACTAATTTTGTTCGGACTCCTCACGGAATCAACTTTAGCACCCCCTCTTAGGCTTCAAGGCAGTGCCACCCTGTGGTACTCCTGTGAAGTTCATTTCAAGGGAGCGCCTTTTTCTCCAGAGCTATTTTCAAAACACTTTATACTATAAACATATAGTATCTTCCAAATCATACCCTTAGTATGCATCTCAAATAAATCTCCTTTTCTCAAAATTGATTCTCCCATAATCGATAATTCTCAAACTAGGCTTTCCAAATCCAATATTGATTTACCCAAAAAATCAAAAGCGTTTCCAAATCCAAAGGTTCCCAAAACCTTTTTCAAAATCATTCTCACAAGATCCTTATATATATAAACTTTGAAAAATCATCGGATCATTTCAAACTTGTATAAACCATTTTTATACCTCAAACACTTTCAAAATCCTTTTTTTGGGCAATAGATTCAACAAGAGGAAGTCTATCTTATATAACAAAGATATATAATTTTGTTTACGCCAAATCAAATATTCAAATTTGATTACTCTGTAGATCTCCTACCAAATTACTTACTTTCAAAAAGTAAATAATTACCATAGAAATATCAAATTTCCACTTTAATTCATCATATATTTCACAAAATATACCTTTCATTTCAAAAGCCATTTCACATTTCTTATTCACAAATTCCGAGTATCAATTTCATTCAAACCCGTACGATGTACACATATCATCCGTACGCTATACCCATCTGATCACTCGCACGATCACACAATTTCACTTTCGAACTAGTATCGTCCACCCGACTACCTAGTGCGCACTCAGATCTGGTTTCTTGATCAGAAACCATCACTCTCCTTGCATGGCCATAACTATGATAGAGAATATCCAGAACCAATCAACAATCCATATCCAGGTTCGCCGTTGAAAATCGAGTGAAAAATCCTAACTCGGATCGATATAACTATCTCGAAATTCTATGCTCGAATCTGGATCAAATCGCTATGTGAATAGAATAATATACATGCATCCTACGTACATATCTTCATTGATTATCAACTAAATCAATTCTCTTTTTGTTCACATTTCCTTTAATTTCTATCCACTTACTCTCATTTGCCTCAATTTCATTTGGATTATCACTTTGATCCTTATCTCAAATGGATATTCAATCATAACCAGTTTGAACTCTGTCCAGCTTAAATTTAGAAAATAATTTAAAAGATTAAAAATAGATAAGTAGTTGAAGAATAATTATTAGTTTGCAAAATAGCTGTTAAATAGTTAAGAAATTGTAAACTAGTTGGGAAATAGTTAAATAGTTATAATAAATGTTAATTAATTGCAAAATAGTTGTAAAATAGTAATTGATTTGTAAAATTATTGAAAAACAGCAATTGGTTGATACAATAGTTAAATAGTTCCAAAAGTAGTTGCAAAATAAGTATAAGATAGTTTGGGTTTTAAAAAGAAAGTTGTATAGTAAATAGATAGAAAATAGATTTACAATAGTTTATATCAAAATATTTTATTTTGAAAAATAGTTCAGAGCCAAACTGTTCAATTCCCATTCTATATTTCCAATCAATTTCCCATCAACTTAAATTTAATTTCCACTCCCATTTAAGTTGACTCAATTCTAATTTGAATAACTTCAATTTCCCTTGAACTTGATTTATCCCCAATTCAAGGTGAACTAACCTCAATTTCTTTTCAAATTCAAATCAAATTCCATTTGATTTCGTATTCACTTTAATTACAATTCCCAAGTTATTCAAATTAACGTTGACTAATTTCAAATTGAATCCACTTCAATTTCAAATCATTTCAATTTCTATGAATTAGTCCCAGTTCCCATTTCGAATTTTAAACTCCACATTGATAATCTTATAAGTTCAAAACTTATCACCCTTGGTACCACATCTCATTCAAATTTTAAACTCAACATTTAGAGTTTATTTCAAACCATTTTTGATATTACGTACATTCCCCATGTATACATAATATTTTCTTTACACACTAAGTTATCCTTAAATTTTAAGTCACTTTGGTTTTTAATTCAAATCAAATTTTCAAACAACCCATTGTTTGCAACAAGTCTCTTTTTTTAATAATACTTATTTATTATTTCTTTTAGCACTTTGAAACAAATTCCAAATTTTCTGGCTTAGATTTAAAACTTCACAATCTAGATCATCTTCAGTGCCAATTTATAAATCATACTTGCCCAAATGTCTTACTTTCTTAAAAATTTCGTTATTAAATACAACTATTTATGATAATAACCAAGATTATCATATCTGGAAATTAGTTCATTATTATCTTATTTTGAAACTCTTTCCAGTTTCAAGATTTTAATTTAAGTTTGAATCCATTTCAAACTTATCTTTATTTAATGTCAAATTGGTTGTATTTCTATTACCACTTAATTTAATTCCAATAATTTAATGACCAATTTCCACAATATTTATTAGAAAGAAATATTGCCTTATATCAAAATATATTATTATATAAAATCATTTAAAATCTTTTTATAAGAAAATAACAAGCACGCTCTCTCTCTCTCTCTCACACACACACACACACCCTCAACTCATTCTAGGGTACCATTGACCCTATCCTTAATGAGTAATCCCACCAGAGCCAAGGTTCTCGCTTAACCTTTCAGCTCTGATACCAAAATGTAACGACCCGAAATTTTCGATCCCAAAAATTCCAGATAGTTAGGAAAAAGAAGAAAGAGATAGAAGAATAAGAAGAACAGAAACACCAACATCTCACATTCGCAGTGGATAAAATATAATAACAAATAATAACAGTTATATAAAGGAAAACTGTACTTGTGCAATTTCACTTTAATACATCAGAGTTACACATATATACAGACATTGGATATACACAATTGTCATGTCTCGGATATACAATAATATAATACAGCGAAAACATTCCATACGTTCTTGCCATCTAGCTCACCTCCTGAGCTCCAGAACGTCCTTACCTGAAAATCTGTAATACTCGGTCTGACCCAAGCATTACATCAAAGTAACACCCGGGACAGGCTGGAAACCAGCGTGAGTAAACTCATCTAACATGAAATTCCCATACATAGAACTTATTTAAAACCCGGGGTAACTCGTATTAATTTACAAATTCACAATTTGTTATAGACATCACTTATTTCACACATCAATTTTCTAAGTACTAAAACTTATATTAAATAGTTCGATTCACTCACATCATTTCATTCCAGCCTATTGGTTTCACATATCAATCCATAAGAATCGAAGTGGTTTCGGGCATTAACCAATACCCGACTCAGGTCTCTTCGAATCCAATGTCATCCTATCCCAATTATTTAAGTGATTAAATTTTGAATACTGGATGTCACTTTTACACAGCAATTCATCAAAGGTAACCACATTATCTTTATTCAACCCAACATATCATATTACAAAAAAACATTTCATTTCACCAAGCATCACAATCACGTACCAGGAATATCCAACAATCCAAAGCATTCAATCATTTATAAGCAAGATAAATTAGTCATACCATTTCTGATTTATTTAATTACTACTAATGAATTAAATTAATTACTTTATTTCTTATAAATCTTGCTTACTTAACATTAATTAATTAAATTCAATTAATTAATCATCCTTGTTTTTCATTTTCTAATTACATTATGTAATTATCCTTAATTAATTACACAAATTTATTAAACCCAAAATTATTACCATTCCTCAAACAGTCTCATTCAGTAATTACCCACTAATTACTTCACCAAGTAATTATACTTTCTAAATTACACTAAGAAATTTTACTTAACCCATAATCCAATGAGATTTTTTTAAAATTTAAACTAATTAATTAACTTAAACTAATCACATTAGTTTAATTAATTACCTTAGGAAATTAGTTCCTCTAATTACTTTCATTATGTAATTATTAATTAACAACCTTAATTACGAATTGTTTACCCATGATTAATCAGTTAATCCAATCCTTAATTACTTTTGATTAATCTTTAATTTTCCCTATAATTTATCATTTTTGATTAATTACTCTCTTTTAATTAATCACGTTTTATCAATTACTCTTTAATTACATTCAGTAATTAAACCTTAGTTATAGATTAATTGTCTTTTAACTAATAACACTAAGTGATTAACCTTTAATCACTACCACTTAATTACTTTCATAAAGTAATTAACCTCTAATAATTACTCCGTCTTAATTACTTACACTGAACCCTTTAATTACTGATTTAATTAATCCAAATCATTAATCAATTAAATAAATTAATTATCCATTTTAATCACAAATTGGTTAATCATTATTTATTTAAAGATAAAACATTTTTTTATTAATGATCAAATTATCATTTAACAAAGCATCTAAGAACAATTTACCTTCACATTTACTTTCAAATTTCATTTTAAATTTAAGATTTAAAATGAGTACAAATTAACCTTAACAAATTTAAAAAAACAATTTAAAACACTTTTTATTTCACAAGTTAAAGATATATTTATCTCACAAAGGAGTTTAAAAGAATTTAAAAATCAAATTTATTTTTAGATTCAAATCAATTTGAAATACACTTTAACATTCAAGGTTGTTTTAAAACAATTCAAATTTAAAAACTTCCTTTAATTTCAAAACTGGAATACAGATTTACATTATTAAACTTTATTTAAAATTCAAACCTCTTTAACAATTTCAAAGTAGTTAAAATAAATTATATTTAAAACTTTATTTTTATTTTGAAACTGATATTTAAACTAAATTTGAATCATATTTAAACTTTGATTTAAAACTTGTTTTAAAACCTTGCTTTACAATTTAAACTTCAGGTTTAAATTTCAAACAAACAGGTTTCCTTTAAACCTATAATTTCAACGACTACCCAGGCCACCATCAAAAGACTTCGAGTCAAAACGTACCTAATTTCAAGCGAATCACCTAATTACTACGAGGAAACTCGAGTATATTAAAACCCACAAACCAAAACTTCACCAGAAAATAGAAAGTGCACCGTGCACATACACGGTGGCACTGATCGACTTCGATTATCCACGATGATCTCCTTAAGTCTTTAGTCACCTTCATACCCTCTCTCGATCATCAGATCACCACCCAAACTCGAGTTCGAAGTTCGAGCTTCACAAACCAAACCTGGAACAACGAGAACCTCCTTCAACCAAAACCTAGAAACTGCCTCGCCTCCACAACCGACCACCAGAAGGTCAGCAACTCCAGCCAAACATTCGCCAACTACCCTGCTATCATCACCCAAAACCTCGTAGCACTCGATCAATCTTATAAACCATGGTGATCGATTTTACCTAGCCTAGTTAAACTAAGGTTCCAGACTTCAAACAACAACCACCACCTCCACACTGAATTGCACCCTCATCAGATAATTTTTCCATCAACACTGATTACTCCTCCACCTCCAAGAGGAAACTCAACCCCTCCGATCATTTAGATCAACAGGGACAACCCTGAACTGCTCTCTGATTCTAATACTAGAATTTGTGATTTTGTTTTTAAAAATCATGATTTTATTTAGGGATTTGATTTATAACCCTGAATCCATGAATTACAAAATTTGAATTTTGACTTAGCTTAAGCATTCCTGTAGTTATGGTTTACAGAGCCAAATAAATTTTATTTTGGCTTAATTTAAAACTCTAAACTAAAGTTTTAAGTGAAACAAACAAATTTCATTAAAATCTTAAGTCTAAACAAAGATCAAATTAAAAGATTTTGAATTTAAAATTAAAATATGAACCTGAGAACCATAAAACAGAGAGTGTTCAGACAAAGCAGACATGCAACCATACTTGACTGTATTCACAGATATTATACGACACATATTCATTTAACATTAACTAGCATGTAACCAAATTTACATACTTAAGTTTAAAAAAATGAAGTTACTCACCTGTAAAAAAAAGGAGTTTGAACAGAGAACAATTCTGGAAGCTGCTACTTGATCTTCCTTTAAACCTTCCTGTTTTTGTTCAGTTGAATGATGTTTAAGTTTTTATTTGAGTTTGTACAGGGTGATGTTTATGTTTTCTGGTTTGCTGAATTTTCTTTTGTGAACGAACTAGAACAAAAGGAGATATATATAGAAAATAGGTTTACAGGAATAGGTGTTTACTGGTGCAAACATTTTCTTCTTGCCTTCTTCTTTGACCAGACTAGATTTTTATGGAAAATGAAATGATTCAAATACATTTTGAAATGACCTGGTTTTTGTGCTGAGATGATATCATTTAATGCTAATGTTTCCTTACAAGTTAACGTATTTATCCATTTGAATTTTGTATGTACATTTTTGTTTATATTTTTGTCTCATTTACTTGCATATCTACATGTATTTCAATAGTTAATATATCTCTAGAATTATCTTATGTTTCCATATAACCATATAATTTATTACTAACATAAATCTTAGTTTTTATTTCTATTTAAAGTTTAACTATCAAACATTTAATTTATATTCATATATTTTATACTTATATTTAGCATTGAGAAGATTGATTTTATTTTAAGCATTATTATCTAGCTTACATCCATATATATTTAGATTAAATGTAAGGTAGAGCTTTTGCTTTAATTTAATGTGAATAAGATAGATTATATTTTAAATATTTTTAAAAGATTTTATTTTAAATTTTCAGATCGAAGCTTCCTTCACAATACACATATATGTATAAATAACTGGTAAATGTCCGAAGTCTTATTTGTTTTTAAAATAATAGGCTTGTAATTTATTTAATTAGATTAAATACTTATTAAAATAATATTGCTAAAATCCCAGGTCGTCACACTCGTGCTGGTCTCGATAGGGTAGGTGACACGAAACAACCAGGCAATGCCAGGATAGATATACCAATTACACTTTCGGGCTAGCGGTAACGTAGAGCCGCAACAATCGACCACCTCGAGCCACACTACTGAAAATTCGAAGGTGCATCCAATCATTCACAAAGTAATAGAATGGTAAACGATGGAGTGTGTCCGATCGGAGGAGCTACCTCACTTGGTCCGTCAACTGCTCTTGTTATAGCCACCTTATGCTAACTCACGGGAGTTAGGTCCACGTATATACCTCGTATAGGATCGTCGCCAATATCGTACTTCATTCTGGAATCTCCATCGCATACACGGTTGTTAAAGTGGTTTTCGGTATTGGCAGAGTGTGTGACAATATCCGATCCCGGTCTCTTTAACAACCAATCGTTATTATAACACCGCAGTCATTTCAAAATAGTTTATACTTCAAAACCAAAATATCATTTCCATTTTAAAACCATATCAATTTGATATCATTTTCACTTCAAATATGTAACGACCAGTAAATTAACTGTTTTAATAATGTAATTGAATTTTGTTGAAATTTTAAATAATAATATTTTGAAATAAAAAGTTAATATTTGGTATACGTCTATTTTAACATAGTAACTAGTAAATTTTCATCTGATAATATTGAAGTTTATTTTATTGTGTAATTTTATTTCAATTGAAATCGGTTTATATTTGATGATAATAAAATGTTTTCCAAACCTGAATAATGTTATATAGAAAATTTGTAAATCATCTTCTGAGTGAGACGTCATCTTTCCTTACTTCAAATTTGGACTGCTATTGCTCCATTTATCTTATTTTCGGCAAAATAGCAGCATTTTTGGTACCGATTATCGACTTTTGATTGGATGATCGTACCACTAATATCTGTATACCGTTTTGATTGTCTCGTTGTGTAGATCTCTACGGTATATTCAATTTTGTGTTTTTAAGTCAGGTACACAATGGAATCCCCCAAAGCGGTAACCGTATCGGTACCGGATCCGTGACATTTTGTTTTCTTTTGCCTTTCAAACTTTAACCATGACATCCAAGCAATATAATAAATTGCTCTAATAACTTTTGATGAATTCTCATGGTTTAAAATTTCTATTCCTATTATAAAATATATGTGATGGTTAGTTTTTCGCTTTTATGGGTTTTGCCGTTCAAAACAATAAATATATATATGCTTTGTAATTGCTATTTATCTTGGACCCACAACTATTCAAATTCATTTCATTTATATTTTTCTAGGAAATCTTAGGTTATGACCGGTTCATGCTCCTTCATTTATTGTCTGTAGAAAGGAATTAATATGTATATAAACAATAATATAAGCTTATATTCTATGAGCTGTCATTTTCTCTTCCATATGAAATTTAGTCATCTTCCACCATCTCAAACAAAAAAAAACCCATCTACATCTCTGTTCACTTTCTGAAAGAAAAACCAAACATTAGAGATCCGAAAGCTATATTTGCCGAGCACACAGCCCACTTCCACCATTGCAGATCTACTCCGCAACCTTTGGACAGCCATTCGAACAACCCTGCGCCTTATCCCCTCCACTACCACTACCCAGCTTTCTCGGAAATGTCCATGTCAATCACCTACGGCCTTCAACCGTACCTCCACCTGGCCACTGCTCGGCCCCAACCTCCACAATCTCCCTCCTTCCTCATGGTCTCGGAAGCCAAGCATACACTCACGCAGGCCTACTTCTTTATCTTTTATGTAAGTACATATATATAAATATATTTACTTTTATGTGAGAGTATATATACATATCGTATAAAAATATATACTAAGATGTATAATAGTTTAGTCTGCATATATAATTGAACAAGTTATATATATATATATATATATATATATATTATTGATTTACGCATAGATGTTTCTATACGTTATTAAGATATGTTGCTTTTAGGTATATATATTATACTGTTTATTTGTTTTTAAATATAGTATACATATATGTGATTTACTATTGTAAAATGCATGCATATAGGTACTTTATAAATATATTATCTGTTAGATATAAAAGTTTATAAACTAAATATATTTTTTGAATATATGTACAAGCTTATATTTTTGTTTTGCGTGTGAGTTCTATGGTCTGCATATTGTATACAAGCTACATATTTTATTTTATTTTTATATAGTAAGTTTATATGTATTATCATTAAAGTATGTTATCTTGATCTTTCAAAAAAATAGTGATTTTAAAATATAATAGGTACGTAAATTTATATAAATTCTGTGTAGATTTCCTTTAGTGTTAGTTATATACAGTATATTAAGTTATACATATACATTAATAGCCCATATTGTTACAGTACATAGTATGTTAGATTTATAAAAGTTAAAGTCTGTGTTTGTATATATATGATTATACTATTATATATCTGCAGTAATTTACATATTAGTTTAAGAGAGTTATATGGGTTTTATAATATTGAATTTAAAATTTTAATATATTTATTTTATCTATTCATGCTTTAAATAGATATTGATTTAAATAGATAATAATATACATAAAAGTGGATCCGATATGTGTTGAATTGAATTTCATAAATATTGATTTATAGATATAAGGATTTACTTTGATATTGGTTTAAACATTGTACAGAAATCTTAAATTTTATTTTGTTTCATCGATTTTTAGTTTGTCTTGCCTGCTTTCTTCATCAAATTCGTGTCATTCTTGCCTTGCTTGGTGATTTGTCATTTGGATCTTTCGGTTGTCTAGTTCAGGATTCAATTCGTAGCTTGTCCAATTGTCAAATTTCTCTAGCCTCGGAAGGTGAGCAATCACTCACGATTAACGTTCTTATATTTATTAAATTTGATTTCAATTGAAACGATAATTGAAATATGCTGCTGTTAGTTATTTACTTTGATATTTATGCTATTAACTGTACCTATTCACCTGCGAGATATGACACCATATCTCGTTGTTTATCTGTTATTTATATTGATGATATGCGCATCTTGTTATATTATTTTAATATCTATTATCACTCTGCAAGTTCCCTGTTAGTGTAGAATTCACTATGGGTTGAAATGATACATACCCGAATGATCTGTAGAATAGGAGTGCCTACTTTCTTCATCAAATTCGTGCCAATCTTGCCTCGCTTGGTGATTTGTCATTTGGATCTTTCGGTTGTCCAGTTCAGGATTCAATTCGTAGCTTGTCCTATTGTCAAATTTCTGTAGCCTCGAAAGGTGAGTAGTCACTCACGATTAACGTTCTTATATTTATTAAATTTGATTTCAATTGAAACGACAATTGAAATATGCTGCTATTAGTTATTTACTTTGATATTTATGCTATTAACTTTACCTGTTCACCTGCAAGATATAACACCATATCTCATTGTTTATCTGTTATTTATATTGCTAATATGCGCATCTTGTTATATTATTTTAATATCTATTATCACTCTGCAAGTTCCCTATTAGTGTAGAATTCACTATGGGTTGAAATGATACATACCCGAATGATCTATAGAATAGGAGAAAATCGTTATCGGTTGAAATGATAAACCTAAGCGATTTTCATTTGAATTGAATTTAGGATTGCAGGTTGAAATGATATTTACCCGTATATATTTAAATTACGGATTGAAATGATAAATATCCGTATCACTTGACCATAGGATAGAAATTTTATATAGACACTGTGGTCTATATATAATATTTTTAAAATAATTTCTATGGTTTTGGAAAGAAATATATGATTTTAAAAAACATTGATTCTTAAAATATTATATATAAACGCTATTTTATATATATATATATATATATATATATTAATAATAATAAATTTAATTAAGATTGATTTGATTTATTATATGTTTAAGTATTTATTAAAATTTATGTTTCAAAATTAGATTTTTATAATGATTTTACAAGTTAAGGATGGGAAGAAAATTTGAAATTTAATTGAAATTGTATTTAATAAAAAAAATATTTAATTAAATCGATTTGAAATTTATTGAAATTGAGATTTAAGATATGATTTTATAACCTGAAATTCGGTTTAAGTAATTTAATGAATATTTCACGTTTAGATAAATTGAAGGAAATATTTAGTAAATGTAATTTAAGGTTAATTAAATGATACTGAATTTACTAAGTGAATATTTCAAGACCAAATAATAATGAAGCCAAATCAAGATCTATATGAAATTGTTGAATTTAGTTTGAAAATATTTAATATTTAAAGCTTTGAAATATATTGAAATTTAAATGGTTTATTTTGTGATTCAAATCTGTATTTGAAATCGATAAAATTTAAAATTGTTTATCTAGAAACTGAATTGAATAGAAAATGATGAATTGAGATTGAATGAAATTTGAATTGGGAATTCGAGTTCATTTGAATCGATTTGTGAAATTTGAGGAAATTATAAATATTTTACTTTATAAATTATTATTATATATATATATACTCTTTTAATATAAAACTATTTTTAATATAAACTACTTTAATATACTAATTATTTTAATATAAACTATTTTATTTTATTCTAAACTGTTTAAGTGGTGGAAGTTATGATTTCAAAGTTACAGTTTTCCAAAGAATTATGATTTTAAAGTGTTTGGTTTCAAAGGTGTTGTAACTTTGAAAGTGTTATAATTTGGAAATAGATATATTTGAAATGGAAATGATATTTTGGTTTTGAAGTATAAATTATTTTAAAATGACCACGGTGTTGTATAACGTTTGGTTGTTAATAGCGTATATTCCTGCATAGTAGATAGTTCCATAGATCCTTAGAGGATGGTTATCCCAAACATCCTCTGAGTTACTTGTATTTCAATTGATATTTTACTTGAAGTAGGATTTATTGATATAAGAATGTTAACCCTGACTCGAGTGTTTTGTGTTTTGCTTTATGCTCGGGTCAGACTGAGTGACACAGCAATTGAGATTCACCTTTGAAGATTGGAGCTTCGCTTGGAGATCCCACTATCGGGTCAGCTTTCCAGTTGATTTGTTCAGAGATGTCATCTGTCTGTATTCGAGACTTCATCATATTTGAGATGTTTTGCTGTATTTTCGTAACGACCCATAAATTTTTAATAATTAAAATTGTTAAATTGATAAAATGTTGGTAATTAAATATGAAGAATTTTTTTAATAAATGTTATTTATTTAATTTAGATAATTTTGTTATTTAAAATATAAATTTAGGTGGGGATTAGAATTTCACACATAAATTAATAGAATATTTTCCGAAAATGTGAATTTTGTCAATATGGTCAAACTTGGACTTTTAAATTCAAAAATTTAAAAGTTTGAAAATTTTAATTTTACCTTTTATTTTGAAAGTAAATAAAATTATAAGAATACTGCTTTTCATTTCGTTGAAATCTGATTTATAGTGTGAAAGTTATGCCTTTTTAACTATTGTGTGTAATTTGCTGTATTTAACAAAATCGTTTACTTTAAATTATATAAATAATATTATTTGGTCATGTAATGTTCTAATTTATGTTTCTAGGGGTAAAATAACTTGTTTTGTATATATTTTGGTTTTAAAACGTTTTTAAAAGTGTAATTGACATCTTCCAGTGTCAGTTGTATTTTGTTTACAATTTCTAATTTCCAACTTTAATTAATTTAAGAAATTCTTTATTTATTTCATATTTTTCTTAAGAACTTATTTTATTCTTTTATTTTAAACTTTGGTTTTTATTTTAAAACAAAAAGTTTGATTTTTAATCACCCAAATGTTATAAATATAAACAATTGTCTATAATTCCTATTTTGGTTAAAGTCTAACATTAATTGAAGTTTAAAATTTTTAATCCTAACTTCCTAATCTTTTATAATAACTGAATATATTCATAACAACGTTTTATTTCAGTTTTTATTCTTTTAAAAAAAGGATAATATACCTTTTAAAATTAAGTAATTAATATTTTACTTACATACATCCATTTAAATAATAAGTTATTTTTGTAAATGGTAAATGAATAAAAAGGTTGTAAGCAAATCATATTTTAATTAAGTAATAAATTTTAAAAATAAATAGTATATAGATAAGCTTTATAAAAAGAACGTTTTAATTTGTGCGTTAATGCCCATTTTGATTAATTTAGTGGTATTAATAGTATGTATTTAATGAATACTAATATAAGTAACAAATAAATAAAAAAACGTATGAATTTAAATATGTTATTTTCGTTATATTTTGGGCGGGAATTATTGCGTCTGTAGTACGCAATCTTAAAAAAATCATACCGTGGATATAAATAAAAAAATCAATCAGTTAATAACTAGACATTTCAAAGGAGGGAAGAAATTAACTAGCCGTTCAAATTTATAATACCCTAAATTCACGTGTAAACGTTCCACTTTCTTTTTTCTCTCCTGATTTAATAAAACTTTATCCACAAATTTCATAACCATTCCCATTATAATTCTTGCCATTGTTCCTAAATCAACGCAAGTTTTATTTAGAAAACACGTTCAAATTTGTTATTTCTTGCCTCTGACCTCTCCCACAGAGATCTATGCATTTATTTCTCTTGCCTTTTCTAGAAAATTTTGCCTAAAATTTTTGCATGCCTTGAATTGGCGTTTCTCACTTTATCATTTTGCTTGCGTTTTAAATAAATAAATCAACGCAATTTACCTCTTCATAAAAGCAAAAATCACACACTTATTTCCTTACCGTTCAAAGCAAAGATTTATTGCCTCGTTTTTCCTTAAATTTCGCATCTCACTTGATAAATAAATACCCTTTCAAACATATTTATTTCTTGCATTTTTAACAAACGCAATTATCTCCTAAATCAAACATCACGCGCAAATTCCTCCTGACAGTTTCAAAGAAAATTATTTCCTGTCGTTTCTCTAAGCAATCAATACTAGTTTTCATTTAAATACTCAACCTTTTACGCAAATAATTTTCACTACCTTCCCATTTTATAAATATTTCTTGCGTTTTAATCAACGCATCTACTTCCTAATAAATTTTAAACGTATACAAAATGTCTGCCAAAGATTTCTTGCAATTTCCTTTTGCTAAATTCACGCAATCAATACCACTGTAAATATTCGCTCAAATCTTTCTTGCCATTTTGTTTCCTCAATCAATGCGTGGTCCCACTTTATCATTATTTCTTGCGTTTTAACGCAATTACTTCTGTGTAAATTTTAAAACCTTCTTTCCCTGATTGAATACTAAAACACGTTAATTTTTTTTTGTTTCATTTTATTTAAAACCCATTGACTTTCAATAACGTTCAAATTTCATGTTCGCTGCCGTTCAAAATTCACTTATTGCATTTTTCATTCGCATATAACTTCCCATTTACCTCTTGTGTATATGTGGAATAAAATCTTCCAATTGCTTCAGACGTTTTAAAAGAAAAAAAATCAATTACTCCTTTAATTATAAAACGCATCTTCCCTGAAATGCAAGCATGTTCGAATTCGTTTCTTTCTTGCCACAAAATTTCGCATGACCTGATTTGCGCATTCCCACTTTATCATTTTCTTGCATTTTAATCAACGCAGGTTTTTAATTATAAAGCACGTTCAAATTTCAATTATTTCTTGTCGTTCCTTTTATCAATCAACGCAACTCATTCTATAAATTTCAAACCCACGTATCAAACATTTGCACCTCACTGTGGTCTTCTTCCTTCTTATGCGAGCTACATCAGGTAAATGGCTGCCAATGTTTTCTCTTCCTCTTATTTTTCTTTTTCTTTAGTTTTCTTTACTTCCATCTTTTTATTTCACACCATGCTCAACCTCTCCGCCACCCCCTCCTGACCTTGCCTCGCCTCCATGTAGTGATGACCAAGTCATGCAAGTGGACATGTCACTTAATATATATATATATATAAATAAATAAAAAAACAAAAAAAGTATTTTGTTCATGCACCACTTTTGCCACATATTTCTCTGACAAATGTTAGAAAAGAAAAGAAAAAAAATATAATAAATAAATAAGTGCATGCGCACCTGTACAAAATGATAGCACAGCCTTTATGTCCAAAATATTCCACTGCTTGAATACTTGCGTGTCCAGAATCTGGTCAGTGCCGAGCATGTGAGGTGTAGTTGGAGTTGTGTGGTGAAGTGGTCGAGCAATTTTGTCAAATCATCCTTTTATCTTAAATCTCATTCTAATTTTGATTTATTTAAAAATTTGCTTTGTCTGTAACTGAATTCTCATACTCAGTTTATTTATTTATCTTGTTTCAAGATCGAAATCGGTTTGTCTCATCTTCCAATATTTGATCGTGCTTTCTATACGCTGTTTCCAGTGTGGTTATCCTAGTTTTGAGTCTAATCTTCAGCAGCATAGAGGTGAGTATTTCTCACCCGACAAACGTACTTATAGATCTATAAATTATTAACAAGTGAAATTGTAGAATGATTTTATTTTATATTTTAATTGCCTGTGATAAATTTATGATGTTTAAAAACCTCGTTATTAAATTTACCCACCATCAGTTATATTCTATACTGTTATATTATGTTGTTATACCATTTATGTATTTACTGTTTATCACACTGCAAGTTCCCTGTAGAATAGAATCGTTACGGGCTGAAATGATAGGCCTGAACGATATTTGTTATTATTTATTTATTTATTTATTATTTTACTTGGGATTGCGGATTTGAAATGATAGTACTCGGATTTTTTTTGTAAATTACGGATTGAAATGATATATTATTCATATCACTTGACCTAGGTTAGAAAATATTATACAGACCCGTGGTTATATATATATATATATATATATGGAAATATTAAATATTTTTAAATTAGAATGTTATAATATTTTGTTTAAAAATTGGATTAAAATGATTCTTATAAGTATAGTGATATTATACAAGTTAAAGATGTAAATAAATAAAGGTTAAGAATTTAAAGAATAAATTTATTTTTGCAAATTTTGATTTGGAAAATAAAATGGAATTTAAACTAAGAATAAAATATGATGTTTTGGTATAAATTTGAATATAAGAAAATAAATAAAGGGCTAAGTTGTGTGTGAATTAAATAGTTAAATAAAGTGAATACTTAAAATGGAAGTTGAAATATAACGAAATGTAAAGTGTTTAGAATAAAGGTAAGTTAAGAAGTTGATTAGAAATTAAGTTCATTTTTGAAGTGGTAATTGAACTTAATTATTAAGTAAAATTTATAGAGAATTTTGCACTTGATTTAATAAGTAAGGTATAGAGAAGTTAGATATATATTTGAAAATTTTACTTTATAATTATCATAAATTATTGAGTAATTTAATGACTATTCAAAGGTGGGAAATATGATTATATAAGCTTAATTGGTTTAATTTAAGGTTTAATTATTATTGAAATTAAATTTAAGTCTAAATTTAGTTTACTCAATTCTGTTGTGAAGGATACTACCGCACCGCGCAAGTGCTGTAGTTGATACAAATGAATTAAGGCTAAACCTCTGGGATTTATAGTGGATTTCGAAAGAATTATAACTTCACTTTTAAATAGTTTTAAATGTAGTATTTTGATTTAAACATAAAACTATTTTGAATTCTTTATAACCACGGGTAATAATAACTTTGGTTGTTAAAGAGACCGGGATCAGATATGGGCATACTCTCTGTCGATACCGAAAACCACTTTGACAACCGGGTACGCGGTGAAGATTCTAGAATGAAGTAGGATGGTGGTGACGTTTCGTTTGAGGTAAATACGTGGACCCGACTCCCGTGAGTTGGCAAAAGTTGGCTAAAACAGGAGCGATTGACGGGCTAAGGAGGTAGCACATCTTATCGGACGCTCTTCTTCGTATGCCATTCTATTACTTTTGTGATTGTTTGGTACACACCTTTGATTTGGGAGTGTTGTTCGAGGTGGGTGGAAGTAGCAGCTACGCGCTACCACCGGTCCAGATGCGTAATTGGTATATCTACCCTGGCATTGCCTAGTTGTGCCGTGTCACCTACCCTAGCGAGCCTTATACGATTTTGGTTTTATACCATGCCTATGAAGTGCCCTCTGACGACGTCCAGTACGGGGGAGATTACGGTACTATATAGACTATGGGAATAAATCATGTGTTAAGGGCTATATGGGTAACCTCTTAACGCTATTTAAAAGTAAGTTTATTTTACTAATAGACACTATTATAATAGCGAAGTATTACTACGTAGTAAATAGTTTAACGGATACTTAGAGGATGGGCGGTCCCAAGCATCCTTTAAGTTACTTGTACTCTACTACTGTTCACTTGAATTAACTTACACTGTATAAGTATGTATGTCCTGACTCGAGTGTTTATGTTTTGTTTTACGCTCGGGTCAGCCTGAGTTTCAGTTCGGACTTCATCCCCAGAGCTAGGACTTCTGTTGTTCATCTTTCAAGCTGCTGTCAAATTTCCCATTCAGTTCTTTATCTTAGATTTTGTAATGGAGACAAATAAATGTGGATTTTTCCGTGGCTGATTCAAACTATATTTGGTTTTAAAAACTATGTAAAAATTTCTTATTTTGAGACTATGGATAGTGGCTTCATGAACCACTAGGTTATTTTAATTCCGTTGCGAGTATTCTGATGTTTGTGTCTGTGATTCTGTGATTATGTATTTACTGTATATTCTAAGATTCGCCAAATTTTATTTATAACACGGTATTTTGAACAATTCAAGTCCAACATGTGCGGATGCGAATGGTTGAAAATACCGGGTCATTACATTTATTATCAGAGCTTTGGCTCTAGGCAAAACTTAGAATGTATGGTAAATTTGATTTACAGAATCACTTTAATTCGAGCTTGAATCACTTTCTTTTGATTCGATTTCCTCTGAATTTTGGAATGTTTCCTACGGTTCCAAAGTTCATTCGTGTCCCTCACTATTCGTCTTCTTTCGATTCTGGAGTATCCCATAACTCCACTTCGGATGATCTTTATTGTGAATTGGCGGTCTTGCCATTATTCTAATAAAGGGGTGAAACTCCTTTACAATTAGCATTAATTCACCAGAGATTTATATTTATCCTCGGTTTAGATGCTAGTATCTTTGGTTATTTCGAACTCTACTCTTCAGATCGAATGTAGATTTACCCCAGAAATCCACATCGATCTTATTCTTTAAGTCACGGTTGACCCGGTTAAGGTTGCGTGCGATTTATATAAACTTATCCAGTTCCTTATTTTGTATTTAATCATCGAATCTTCTGATTCCAACTTATCTTTAAATCAAAATTTGATTTGAGTCCATCAAATTTGAATCTCTATCCTTGTTTTGAAAAATTTGTTCCTATATTTGGAAAAAAACTAATATTATATATATAAGTATAATTTTTAGAATTTTTATAATTAATTTAACTAGTTGTCAAGATATAATAGTCTTTGATTTTATTTATGGTCTTGGATTTTGTCTCATGTAAATAAATGAACTATAAACAATGGTTATAAATTAATTTGGAAAAAATAATGAAATTAAAACAAGAACTTGAGAATCCAAATTCCGATGGTTTCAAATCTTGTGTTTAAAGTTTTAGAAGGGATATATTATTTAAATTATTTTGGAATAGAAATTTGTTTCCAAAGAATTTTAAAGGTTTAAAAATCAACGCTCTTCTCTTTGTCGCTGGGAAATAATTTGCTAATGACTATAACATCATCGACATTCATTTTCGAGTTTCGAAGTGAAGAGACCATTCTCTAGTCTGGCTATAGTGCTACCTTGAGAATTTAATTAATTTGAATCTCTAAAATATGACTTGATTTATAATATATAGATATATGATTTAAATTTGATTTGACATATTATGTATAGATATTTATTTATCTCTAATTGGTCTGAAGGGAATCAGAAATTAAATTCTTAAATTTTATCTTGAAGAATAATTTCAATTATAAAAAGAAAATCAAAATTTGAATAAATGATTCAAACTTGAGATAATTAAATTTGAAAGTTTTATTTGTATAATACTCAATTGCATTTCATTATAACTTACCTTGATTTTCAGAAGTTAACAATATAATTGGATAATATACAATATAAAAAGATTTTATAAATAAAATTTGAGTGGTTATAATAAATGTTATACTGTAACAACCCGCATATTTATCGATTTTATATTTAAATATTCTATCATTAGTCGGATTTTAGTCCGAAAAGCTACTTTTTGCATACGGTCGAATTAGGACTCGGGACCACTCCCATTGAGTTTAAAATGCCGTTTGCGACCTTTTTGAGTATAAGCTTCGATATGTTTGGAGAAAGTTGATTTTTGCTGCTTTTCACTTTGGGTCTGGTTTTGGGCTCAGCCCTATGTTTAACTTATGCTCAAATCTGAGCCACTCTTCCCCACTTACTCTCATTCTCTTCTCTTTTTAGTTCTAAGGCAATAATGGTGGGAGAGATTGGAAATTAAAACTCCAAAACCCTAGTTCCTCTTGCAACCTCAAATTCCTAGCTCCAAATTCAAGAGAACCCATTGGTAAGCATTCTCTTCTTCTTCTCCAACTTATTCTCTTACCAATTTCAGAAATTCCTAAACCTAATTTTGGGAATGTTCTTGTTTTGAGCATAGATTCAAGCTCATTTGGGTTGTGTTGAAGAGAGATTGATTCTCCATTTGCTTTCAAGCTCCTTCTTGTTTGATTTTGGTAAAAAGGTGAGATTTTTATCTCACATCTTTGTCTATAATTAGCTTCGATTGCTAGGTATGAATTCCTAATGTTTATTCGTGTGCAATTGATTTTGGTTTGGATTGATTTGGTGTATATTCCAATTTTTGGTGTTTTGGTCCAATTTATGGAAATCCTATTATGGATATTTGGACATTGATATTTGAGGCGTATCGAAGAGCCGTTTGGGCTGGGTTGTCGTTCGACGTAATTCCTTTGTTCTCGCCATTTGCTCAATCGATCGTTTTCTATATTCGTTTGGCCATTTTTGGCCTAGGTTCAGGAAAACCACAAAATTGCAGTTTCAGACGTCTGAATTTGGGATTTCAGACGTCTGAATTGGATTATTTTCAAACAGAAAGAAAATAGGCTAAAATATGCCTATTTCAGACGTCTGAAACATTTGGTTCAGACGTCTGAATCGTGTTCTGGAAATTTTTATATTTCCAGATTCAGACGTCTGAACCACTTGTTTCAGACGTCTGAAACTGTTGTGATTTTGCCTTCTTGCCTTTTTGTTTGAGAATTCCAATTTAAATCGATTCGTGATAATCCTATTTGTTGTTATCATTTATTATGACTTTGATGACTCTTTTTAGGGATTTTTGAATATCCATTTCGATGGATTCTTTATCGGTTTCTCTGGATTTTATTCACGTCTTCGAATGTGAATTTTAGTGATTGATTGTTCTTACAATCTTCTTTGTGACTTGTCACTTTAAAAATATAAAGGTTTTCTATACTAGTAGTAAATATCAGAACTCTTTCCTCAAATGATTTTAATACTATTTTAATTACAAAGCTCGTTTCTAAAAGCGTTTTCCAATCTATTAGTATATACAAACCTTCACCTCACTCGTATGAGAAATCTAATTAAATGACCTAGTAAAACGAGTGGTATGAAACGCTTGCGTTTACTTCGTCCGTTAATTCTTGGACTTGTTCGATTGAATCTCTTATGACAATTTTCTAGTGGAGATCTACAGTTTGTTCGTAAATATTTAAGTTAAGCAAGTGGTTATGGGACATGAAGCTAAACTCATATATTTACTAGCTTAGTGTAATTGACAATTCTCGTCGATCATGATGATCATCTTTTGTGATTTAGACTAGCAATGTGCGATGTCTCTTTGTCTACGAGGGAGACTAAACCCCGTTTTGAGGAGTTTCGACTCAATTTGGTGGGGTAGCAACCCATGGTCTTCGGTCCGTTTGTGGAGCTTCATCTCAATTTGTGATGGTTAGCAACCATGGAATTAGCATTCCGTTTGTGATACACATGTTGGTGAGCTTTATGCTCCCGTTTGTGATAGGCCTCCCCCTTTTTGTGATTTCTGGATTTCTTGAGATGATTTCTAGAATTTGTGTTTCACCAATTTTCATGATTTCCATTGATAAGTTTTATCAATATTTGTGCATTGGTGAATTTGTGTGTCATTGACTTTTGTGATTGACATTGATATAATCGTCAATATGTGTGGTTTGATGAACGAAATAAGGAGTATGACAATTTCTTTGATTCTTGTGTAGAATTTGTGACATTGATTAATCTCTTGATGATTTTCAACTAATTATATATATCAGAGCTTGGCATTGTGATTATTAGGTGTTTAGTCATATCTTTTATTTTATATCGTTTCATCTGATATTTATAGTTAGACTGATCCATTTATTATTTTCTTATTAAATAATACTCGGGTCAAACCGAGATGTTACAGGTGCTTCTGCTTGACTTCTCCACAGGGATTCATTACTCTGACTTTTGGCAAACTACTTAGATTAGTAGTTTATTTTGTTGTATACACTTGAGATATAGACTCATAGTTGTATTCTTTTGTATAGCACGTGTTGCTATTCTTTTGTATTATTGTGGATCTTTTTGGCCACTGCTCTGATATACACTTCCATGTGTTAATTTTATATTCATATCTTCTTCCGCCTTTGTGATATGAATTATTTGTGACTGATTTATGTTATGTTTATTTCTATATTTGTTTCTGAAGATATTATAGCCACCGTGTAGTAGCTTTGAGTTTGTGTCGGTATGTCGGATTCTCTCTTGATAAAGAAATGCATGTTATACTATCCGACATATCGATGCTCGCACAAAGCCATTACACGGATAGTCGCTCCTCAACAGCCTTATTCTCCGTGCTAGTCGACAGCATTCTCCGTAGTGTTCTTGGCTAGCGTGGGTATAGAGGTGGAGCGTCACAGCTTGGTATCAGAGCCAAACTTCGGAACAATATGGAATAATATAACAAGGATCATCGTCCTAAGTCTATCTTAGGAGTCGTGCTTTAGGATTTAATTCGAGTCTTCATACCGATTCATCCTATTTTCCTTATGATTCCTTGTTTATCTATCAAGATTGCTTGATATTCAATTTGGTGAATAACATTTTTCTTCTTCTTCTTTCTTTCTAAAGGGAGAGAAATGTCTAGACCAGGTCGCCCCAGAGCCGTACCGTCTAGCACTCCACCCCAGGATGGAGTTTTTATGACTACTCAACAGCTTCTTGATTTAGTGACAAATGCTCAAGCAGCTGGAGCTAACCCGGAACCTACTCACCCAAAGTCGGGATTTGCACGCTTGTGCAACGATTACACTAATTTGGGTGGGGAGCCATTCAAAGGTTCCGAAACTATTATTGAAGTACAAGCTTGGCTAAGGTCATGCGATCGAATCTTTTCTCACATGAATCTTATTGACCTTCACCGAGTTCAGGTAGCCTCTAGTATGCTCCGAGAAAGAGCATTGGACTGGTACGAGCTTCTTATTTCTGAGATTAATGAAGCGGATCTCACCTGGGAGCAATTCCGAGAACGCTTCGAATTAAAATTCGTTCCAGAAGCTGAGAAAGTGACATTGGCTCGACGATTTATAGACTTTGTTCAAGGTGAGTCCTCCGTGACTGATTACGTCGCCTCCTTCGAGTCGCTTTCCAAATATGGGGTTGAATACATCAACACCCCTTTAAAGAAGAACCAGAGGTTCGTCTATAGCTTAAACAAGAATCTCAAGAAGCCATTGCTTCTAAAATTAGAAGTTTCTTTCGACCAACTCGTTGATATCGCTCTTCGTCTTGAAGAGGCGGATAGGGAGAATGATGTTGAAGTGGTGGGTTCCAAACCAAGCTTCAACAACAACAAGAAGAGGCCAAACAAATTCAAAGGCCCCTACCCTAATAAGAAAGGAAAGCAAGCAACCTCCGTGGCAAAGACTTCTTCCTTTGGTCATGGGGAATGCTATAATTGTGGTTCGAAGGACCATTACGCGAACAAGTGTCCAAAGTCTCTCTCTTGTCGCTACTGTAAAGGTCCCGGTCATGTTATATCTTCATGTCCCAAGCTTCAGTGTAAGAAGGAGGGAAAGTTGAATGTTGCTCAAGCCCCTGGCAACACATCCCGAAATCAAGGTATATCTCATTCTATCCTTGATGGAATTATTTTATTTCGTGATCATCCTATTCGAGTTCTTTTCGATACGGGTGCGTCCCATTCTTTTATATCAAAAGAACTTTTTGATACTTTTTCTTTGGATGTTTTGTGTTTAATGACTTCTTTGAGAATTACGAATCCGGTTGGTGGATCCGCGACAATCAGTTTATTATGTAAAGATGTCGAGATTATTTTGTGTGATTTTTCTTTCCGAGCCGATTTGCATGTCATGCATTATTTAGGCTTTGGAATGATTTTGGGAATGGATTGGCTTAACCGTTATGAAGCTCATATCCTATGTCCTGAGCGGACTATTCATCTTCGACATCCTCAATCTGTTAAGCAGATTTCTATTAATCTTAAAGATTCAGATTCCAGCTTGGTTGCATCTTTATATTCTTTAAATCCTCGTGACGACGATGATGAGGGTGATATTATTTCTCTTATTCACGTCGTTCGTGAATTTTCTGACATATTCGAGCCCGTTTTAGGATTACCATCTAAGCGAGCAATTGAGTTCAGAATTAATCTTATTCCTGGAGCTCAACCTATCACTCGTCATCCTTATCGTTTGTCCAATAAAGAAAATGAGGAGATGCGTAAACAATTATCCGAATTGGAGACAAAGCAATTTATTCGCTCTAGTTCCTCGCCTTGGGGAGCTTCAGCTATTTTTGTGAAGAAATCTGATGGTACACTTAGGCTTTGCGTTGACTACCGCAAGCTTAATGATCTTACTATCAAAAATAAATATCCTTTACCTCGGATTGATGATCTATTCGATCAACTTAGTGGTGCTAGAGTCTTTTCACAATTAGACTTAGCTACTGGAATTCATCAGCTTCGTATTGCAGAGGATAGTATTCCTTTGACATCGTTCCGTACTCGTTATGGATCTTATGAATGGCTTGTTATGCCATTTGGTCTAACGAATGCTCCGGCCTATTTCGTTGACCTTATGAATAGAGTTTTCAAAGACTTTCTCGACCGGTTTGTTCTCATCTTTATCGATGATATTCTTGTGTATTCTAAAACCGAGGAGGAGCATGAAAAACATCTTCGGATTGTGTTGGAAACTCTTAGGAGTAACCCATTAAAGGCAAAAGTTTCTAAATGCCACTTTTGGCAATCTCGTGTGAAGTTTCTCGGTCATATTATTTTCGAATCCGGATTTCCGTAGATCCTTTAAAGATTGAAGCGATTCAAGATTGGAAGAGACCGGAGAGTGTGACAGAGATTCGTAGTTTTCTCGGATTGGCGGGCTATTACTGTCGTTTTATCAAAGACTTTTCTAAGATTGCCGTGCCTCTCACTAGCTTGACGAAGAAAGGTATTAAATACATTTGGTTGGACAAATGTGAAACTTCTTTTCAGAAACTAAAAGAACTCCATTCAGATGCTCCTATTCTTGTTATTCCCGAGGGGAATCAAGATTTCATTGTTTATACCGATGCTAGTCGCGTTGGTTTGGGTGCCGTTCTTATGCAAAGAGAACGTGTTATTGCTTATGCTTCTAGGCAATTGAAGCCTGCTGAGACTAGATATGCCACTCATGATTTAGAGCTCGCGGCTATTGTTTTCGCCCTTCGTATTTGGCGTCATTATCTTTTAGGAGAGAAATTTGTTCTTTATACCGATCATAAGTCCTTGAAGTATTTATTCTCTCAAAAGGAACTTAATTTGCGTCAACATCGTTGGCTCGAATTTCTTGCACCATATGATCTTGATATTCTTTATACTCCTGGTAAGGGTAATCGTGTCGTTGATGCTCTTAGCCATAAACAACAAGTTGTTGTTTCTATGATGATATCCGAATGGAACGATCTCGAGATTTTATCCACTTGTGAAATTCGAGACCGTATTTTCGATTTATGTTCATCTCTTGTTTTATGTAGCCTTGAGGCTCATCCTTCTCTTCTAGACCGCATTCTTGAAGCTCAAAGGTTGGATCCTGAATTGGCTCTTTTTGGCCAAAATATTAAGGATAAAGTTGATATTGAAGGTTTGAAAGACTTTGATATCGATTCTCGTGGCGGCATTCGGAGATTTGGTAGACTTATCGTGCCAAATGTTAGTGATCTTCGTAAGGATGTTTTAGAAGATTCTCATCGTTCTAAATTTACCATTCATCCCGAAAGTAGTAAAATGTATGCAGATATGAAGTGACTTTATTATTGGGAGGGAATGAAATTTGACATTGCTAACTTCGTTAAGTGTTGCATGACTTGCCAACTCGTTAAGGCCGAGCATCAAAGGCCCGGTGGGTTATTGCAACCTTTAGAAATTCCAATTTAGAAGTGGGACCAAATTTCCATGGATTTTATAGATGGCCTTCCCCGTTCTCGATCGGGTCATGATAGCTTATGGGTGATTGTTGATAGGCTTACTAAATCCGCTCATTTTATTCCCGTTCGGTCTAACCGAACCGTTCCTCTTTTGGCCAAACTCTTTGTTAAAGAGATTGTTAAATTACATGGTGTTCCTACTTCTATTGTTAGTGATCGCGATCTATTGTTTACTAGTGGATTTTGGAAGAGTCTTCAAAAAGCTTTGGGAACGAAGCTTAATTTTAGCACCGCTTATCATCCTCAGTCCGATGGACAAACCGAGCGTGTGAATCAAACACTTGAAGATGTTCTTCGTGCTTGTGTTCTTGATTTTGGTGGAAGTTGGGAAGATCATATTTCACTTGTTGAATTTTCCTATAATAATAGCTTCCAATCTAGTATTGGTATGGCACCTTTCGAGGCACTCTATGGAAGGCCATGCCGATCTCCTTCTTGTTGGCTTGAGGCCGGTGAGAAGCTGGTTTTAGGTCCAGATTTTATTCGCGATTCCACAGAAAAGATTGATCTTATTCGACATAGGATGAAAGAAGCCCAGAGTAGACAAAAATCCTATGCCGATAACCGAAGAAGGAAGTTAGAATTTTCTGTGGGAGATCTTGTGTTCATTCGTGTATCACCTATGAAGGGTGTTGTACGTTTCAGTCGATCGGGAAAATTGGTGCCTCGATATATTGGGCCATTTCCTATCACTGAACGTATTGGTTCCATGACTTATCGCCTATCATTACCGGCTCAGTTCTCTGCTATGCATGCGTGTTTCACATTTCTCAACTTCGGAAATGTCTTCGAGATTCCGATTCTATTCTTGAGCCCGGTGTTGTGGAAGAGATTGAAGTTTCTCCTAATTTAACTTATGAGCAGCATCCTATTCAAATTGTTGCTTCGGAGGTCAAACGCCTTCGAAATAAAGATGTCCCGCATGTTAAAGTCCAATGGTCTTCAAATCCTAAGGATTGTTCTTGGGAATCTAGAGAGTACATTGAGCGAACACATCCGGACTTACTTTCTCGTGCTCTTTGAGGTGAACTTCTTATTTCAAACTTCTTTTGTGTTGAATATGCTTTTATGGTTATTACTATATATATCTTCTTCTTAAATATTGCAAGGACGCAATTTCTTTAAGGAGGGGAGTCTGTAACAACCCGCATATTTATCGATTTTATATTTAAATATTTTATTTAAATATTCTATTGTTAGTCGGATTTTAGTCCGAAAAGCTACTTTTTGCATACGGTCGAATTAGGACTCGGGACCACTCCCATTGAGTTTAAAATGCCGTTTGCGACCTTTTTGAGTATAAACTTCGATATGTTTGGAGAAAGTTGATTTTTGCTACTTTTCACTTTGGGTTTGGTTTTGGGCTCAGCCCTATGTTTAACTTATGCTCAAATCTGAGCCACTCTTCCCCACTCACTCTCATTCTCTTCTCTTTTTAGTTCTAAGGCAATAATGGTGGGAGAGATTGGAAATTAAAACTCCAAAACCCTAGTTCCTATTGCAACCTCAAATTCCTAGCTCAAAATTCAAGAGAACCCATTGGTAAGCATTCTCTTCTTCTTCTCCAACTTATTCTCTTACCAATTTCAGAAATTCCTAAACCTAATTTTGGGAATGTTCTTGTTTTGAGCATAGATTCAAGCTCATTTGGGTTGTGTTGAAGAGAGATTGATTCTCCATTTGCTTTCAAGCTCCTTCTTGTTTGATTTTGGTAAAAAGGTGAGATTTTTATCTCACATCTTTGTCTATAATTATCTTCGATTGTTAGGTATGAATTCCTAACGTTTATTCGTGTGCAATTGATTTTGGTTTGGATTGATTTGGTGTATATTCCAATTTTTGGTGTTATGGTCCAATTTATGGAAATCCTATTATGGATATTTGGACATTGATATTTGAGGCATATCGAAGAGCCGTTTGGGCTGGGTTGTCGTTCGACGTAATTCCTTTGTCCTCGCCATTTCCTCAATCGATCGTTTTCTATATTCGTTTGGCCATTTTTGGCCTAGGTTCAGGAAAACCACAAAATTGCAGTTTCAGACGTCTAAATTTGGGATTTCAGACATCTGAATTGGCTTATTTTCAAACAGAAAGAAAATAGGCTAAAATATGCCTATTTCAGACGTCTGAAACATTTGGTTCAGACGTCTGAATCGTGTTCTAGAAATTTTTATATTTCCAGATTCAGACGTCTGAACAACTTGTTTCAGACGTCTGAAACTGTTGTGATTTTGCCTTCTTGCCTTTTTGTTTGAGAATTCCAATTTAAATCGATTCGTGATAATCCTATTTGTTGTTATCATTTATTATGACTTTGATGACTCTTTTTAGGGATTTTTGAATATCCATTTCGATGGATTCTTTATCGGTTTCTCTGGATTTTATTCACGTCTTCGAATGTGAATTTTAGTGATTGATTGTTCTTACAATCTTCTTTGTGACTTGTCACTTTAAAAATATAAAGGTTTTCTATACTAGTAGTAAATATCAAAAATCTTTCCTCAAATGATTTTAATACTATTTTAATTACAAAGCTCGTTTCTAAAAGCGTTTTCCAATCTATTAGTATATACAAACCTTCACCTCACTCGTATGAGAAATCTAATTAAACGACCTAGTAAAACGAGTGGTATGAAACGCTTGCGTTTACTTCGTCGGTTAATTCTTGGACTTGTTCGATTGAATCTCTTGTGACAATTTTCTAGTGGTGATCTACAGTTTGTTCATAAATATTTAAGTTAAGCAAGTGGTTATGGGACATGAAGCTAAACTCATATATTTACTAGCTTGGTGTAATTGACACTTCTCGTCGATCATGATGATCATCTTTTGTGATTTAGACTAGCAATGTGCGATGTCTCTTTGTCTACGAGGGAGACTAAACCCCGTTTTGAGGTGTTTCGACTCAATTTGGTGGGGTAGCAACCCATGGTCTTCGGGCCGTTTGTGGAGCTTCGGCTCAATTTGTGAAGGTTAGCAACCATGGAATTAGCATTCCGTTTGTGATACACGTGTTGGTGAGCTTTATGCTCCCGTTTGTGATAGGCCTCCCCCTTTTTGTGATTTTTGGATTTCTTGAGATGATTTCTAGAATTTGTGTTTCACCAATTTTCGTGATTTCCATTGATAAGTTTTATCAATATTTGTGCATTGGTGAATTTGTGTGTCATTGACTTTTGTGATTGACATTGATATAATCGTCAATATTTGTGGTTTGATGAACGAAATAAGTAGTATGACAATTTCTTTGATTCTTGTGTAGAATTTGTGACATTGATTAATCTCTTGATGATTTTCAACTAATTATATATATATCACAGCTTGGCATTGTGATTATTAGGTGTTTAGTCATATCTCTTATTTTATATCGTTTCATCTGATATTTATAGTAAGACTGATCCATTTATTATTTTCTTATTAAATAATACTCGGGTCAGATCGAGATGTTACAGGTGCTTCTGCTTGACTTCTCCCCGGGATTCATTACTCTGACTTTTGGCAAACTACTTAGATTAGTAGTTTATTTTGTTGTATACACTTGAGATATAGACTCATAGTTGTATTCTTTTGTATAGCACGTGTTGCTATTCTTTTGTATTATTGTGGATCTTTTTGACCACTACTCTGATATACACTTCCATGTGTTAATTTTATATTCATATCTTCTTCCGCCTTTGTGATATGAATTATTTGTGACTGATTTATGTTATGTTTATTTCTATATTTGTTTCTGAAGATATTATAGCCATTGTGTAGTAGCTTTGAGTTTGTGTGGGTATGTCGGATTCCCTCTTGATAAAGAAATGCATGTTATACTATCCGACATATCGATGCTCGCACAAAGCCATTACACGGATGGTCGCTCCTCAACAGCCTTATTCTCCGTGCTAGTCGACAGCATTCTTCGTAGTGTTCTTGGCTTGTGTGGGTATAGAGACGGGGCGTCGCATATACACTTAAATTCTAGTTATAAAAAGATTAACAAAGGTAAATAGAATAAAAGGGTAATGGAATAATTTACAATATAAAATGATGTTGAAGGAACTAAGAATAAATTTAAGCAGTTGTAATAAGTGTAAATATATTTAACATAGATGATAAAAATATATTGAGAGAAATAAATTTAGTTATAATTAGGAATAAATAACAAATTAATTTATTGAACACTTTTTTGAGTATAAAAAATGATTTTCAAACTTATGATTTTAGTAATTTTTATTTTAAGATAATTGGAAGATGAAGTAATGAAATTTGAAATAGTTAAATTTAACTTAGGTGAAATTAAATAGATGAAATCAATTATTAATTTAAAATTAAATTTGTATGGTTTAGAGTAATGATTCGATTTTGACTTTCAATTTAGTTTTCTTTCAGGTTGTTTCTATTCCCCTACCTTCTTCCTTTTCGAGGACGAGAAAAGTTTTGAGTGGGGGAGAGTGTAACGACCCATAAATTTTTAATAATTAAAATTGTTAAATTGATAAAATGTTGGTAATTCAATATGAAGAAATTTTGTAATAAATGTTATTTATTTAATTTGGATAATTTTGTTATTTAAAATATAAATTTAGGTGTGGATTAGAATTTCACACATGAATTAATAGAATATTTTCCGAAAATGTGAATTTTTTTCAATATGGTCAAACTTGGACTTTTAAATTCAAAATTTTGAAATTTTGAAAATTTGAATTTTATCTTTTATTTTGAAAGTAAATAAAATTATAAGAATATTACTTTTTGTTTTCTTGAAATCTGATTTATAATGTGAAAGTTGTGCCTTTTTAACTATTGTGTGTAATTTGCTGTATTTAACGAAATTGTTTACTTTAAATTATATAAATAATATTTTATTTGGTCATGTAATGTTCTAATTTATGTTTTTAGGGGTAAAATAACTTGTTTTGTATACATTTTGGTTTTAAAACGTTTTTAAAAGTGTAATTGACATCTTCCAGTGTTAGTTGTATTTTGTTTACAATTTCTAATTTCCAACATCAATTAATTTAAGAAATTCTTTATTTATTTCATATTTTTCTTAAGAACTTATTTTATTCTTTTATTTTAAACTTTGGGTTTTATTTTAAAACAAAAAGTTGGATTTTTGATCACCCAAATGTTATAAATATAAACAAATGCCTATAATTCCTATTTTGGTTAAAGTCTAACATTAATTAAAGTTTTAAATTTTTAATCCTAAACTTCCTAATCTTTTATAATAACTGAATATATTCGTAACAACGTTTTATTTCATTTTTTGTTCTTTTAAAAAAAATGGGTTATATACCTTTTAAAATTACGTAATTAATATTTTACTTATATACATCCATTAAAGTAATAATTTTTTTGTAAATGGTAAATGAATAAAAAGGATGTAAGCAAATCATATTTTAATTAAGTAAATTTTTTTAAAAATAAATAGTATATAGATAAGTTTTATAAAAAGAACATTTTAATTTGTGCGTTCATGACCGTTTTGATTAATTAGTGGTATTAATAGTATGTATTTAATGAATACTAATATAAGTAATAAATAAATAAGAAAACGTATGAATTTAAATACGTTATTTTCGTTATATTTTGGGCGGGAATTATTGCGTCTGTAGTACACATTCTTAAAAAAATCATACCACAGATATAAATAAAAAAAATCAATCAGTTAATACCCAGACATTTCAAAGGAGGGAAGAAATTAACTAGCCATTCAAATTTATATTACCCTAAATTCACGTGTAAACGTTCCACTTTCCTATTGCTCTCCTGATTTAATAGAAACGTTATCCACAAATTTCATAACCGTTCCCAATATAATTCTTGCCATTGTTCCCAAATCAACGCAAGTTTTTATTTAGAAAACACGTTCAAAATTGTTATTTCTTGCCTCTGACCTCTCCCACAGAAATCAATGCATTTATTTCTCTTGCCTTTTCTAGCAAATTTTGCCTAAAATTTTCGCATGCCTTGAATTGGCATTTCTCACTTTATCATTTTGCCTGCGTTTTAAATAAATAAATCAACGCAATTTACCTCATCATAAAAGCAAACATCACGCACTTACTTCCTTACCGTTCAAAGCAAAGATTTATTGCCTCGTTTTTCCTTAAATTTCGCATCTCACTTGATAAGTAAATACTCGTTCAAACATATTTATTTCTTGCATTTTTAACAAACGCAATTATCTCCTAAATCAAACATCACGCGCAAATTCCTCCTGACAGTTTCAAAGCAAATTATTTCCTGCCATTTCTCCAAGCAATCAATACTGGTTTTCATTTAAATACTCAACCTTGTATGCAAATAATTTTCACCACCTTCCCATTTTACAAATATTTCTTGTGTTTTAATCAACACATTTACTTCCTAATAAATTTTAAACGTGCAAAAAATATTTGCCAAAGATTTCTTGCAGTTTCCTTTTGCTAAATTCACGCAATTAATACAACTATAAATATTCGCTTAAATCTTTCTTGCCATTTTGTTTCCTCAATCAACGCGTGGTCCCACTTTATCATTATTTCTTGTGTTTTAACGCAATTACTTCTGTGTTTAATTTTTAAAACCTTCTTTCCCTGATTGAATACTAAAACACGTTAAAAAAGAAATAATTGTTTCATTTTATTTAAAACCCATTGACTTTCAATAACGTACAAATCTCATGTTCGTTACCGTTCAAAATTCACTTATTGCATTTTTCATTCGCGTATAACTTCCCATTTACCTCTTGTGTATATATGGAATAAAATCTTCCAATTGCTTCAGACATTTTAAAAGAAAAAAACAATTACTCCTTTAATTATAAAATGCATCTTCCCTGAAATGCAAGCACGTTCAAATTTCGTTTCTTTCTTGCCTTAAAATTTCGCATGACCGGATTTGCGCATTACCACTTTATCTTTTTCTTGCGTTTTAATCAACACAAGTTTTTAATTATAAAGCACGTTCAAATTTCAATTATTTCTTGTCGTTCCTTTTATCAATCAAAGCAACTCATTCTATAAATTTCAAACCTACGTATCAAACATTTGCATCTCATTGTGGTCTTCTTCCTTCTTGCGTGAGCTACATCAGGAAAATGGCTGTCAATGTTTTCTCTTCCTCTTATTTTTCTTTTTCTTTAGTTTTCTTTACTTCCATCTGTTTATTCCACACCATGCTCAACCTCTCCGCCACCCCCTCCTGACCTTGCCTTGCCTCCATGCAGTGATGGCCAAGCCATGCAAGTCGACATATCACTTAATATATATATGTAAAAATAAAAAAGTAAAAGTAAAAAAAAGAAAGTATTTTGTTTGTGCACCACTTTTGCCACATATTGCTCTGACAAATGTTAGAAAAGAAAAGAAAAAAATATAATAAATAAATAAATAAAATAAGTGCATGCGCACCTGTACAAAATGATAGCACAGCCTTTATGTCCAAAATATTCCACTGCTTGAGTACTTGCGTGTCCAGAATCTGGTCGGTGCCGAGCATGTGAGGTGTAGTTGGAGTTGAGTGGTGAAGTGGTTGAGCAATTTTGTCAAATCATCCTTTTATTTTAAATCTCATTCCAATTTGGATTTATTTAAAAATTTGCTTTGTCCGTAATTGAATTCGCGCACTTAGTTTATTTATTTATCTTGTTTCAAGATCGAAATCGGTTTGTCTCATCTTTCAGTATTTGATCATGCTTTCTATACGCTGTTTCCAGTGTGGTTATCCTAGTTTTGAGTCTAATCTTCAGCGGCATAGAGGTGAGTATTTCTCATCCGACAAACGTACTTATAGATCTGTAAATTATTAACAAGTGAAATTGTAGAATGATTTTATTTTATATTTTAATTGCTTGTGATAAATTTATGATGTTTAAAAACCTCGTTATTAAATTTACCCATCATCAGTTATATTCTATAGTGTTATATTATGTTGTTATACCGTTTATGTATTTACTGTTTATCACACTGCAAGTTCCCTGTAGAATAGAATCGTTACGGGTAGAAATGTTAGGCCTGAACGATATTTGTTATTATTTATTTATTTGTTTATTATTTAACTTGGGATTGCGGGTTTGAAATGATAGAACCCGGATTTTTTTGTAAATTACGGGTTGAAATTATATATTATCCGTATCACTTGACCTATGTTAGAAAATATTATACAAACCCATGGTTATATATATATATATATTTGGAAATATTAAATATTTTTAAATTAGAATGTTATAATATTTTGTTTAAAAATAGGATTAAAATGATTCTTATAAGTATAGTGATATTATACAAGTTAAAGATGTAAATAAATAAAGGTTAAGAATTTTAAGTATAAATTTATCTTTGCAAATTTTGATTTGGAAAATAAAATGGAATTTAAGTTAAGAATAAAATATGATGTTTTGGTATAAATTTGAATATAAGAAAATAAATAAAGGGTTAAGTTGTCTATGAATTGAATAGTTAAATAAAGTGAATACTTAAAATGGAAGTTGAAATATAACTAAATTTAGAAATGTAAAGTGGTTAGAATAAAGGTAAGTTAAGAAGTTGATTAGAAATTAAGTTCATTTTTGAAGTGGTAATTGAACTTAATTATTAAGTAAAATTTATAGAGAATTTTGCACTTGATTTAATAAGTAAGGTATAGAGAAGTTAGATATATATTTGAAAATTTTACTTTATAATTATCATAAATTATTGAGTAACTTAATGACTATTCAAAGGTGGGAAATATGATTATATAAGCTAAATCGGTTTAATTTAAGGTTTAATTATTATTGAAATTTAATTTAAGTCTAAATTTTAATTTACTCAATTCTGTTGTAAAGGATACTACCGCACTGCGCAAGTGCTGTAGTTGATACAAATGAACTAAAGCTAAACCTATGGGATTTATAGTGGATTTTGTAAGAACTATAACTTCACTTCTAAATAGTTTTAAAAGTAGTATTTTGATTTAAACATAAAACTATTTTGAATTCCTTTTAACCATGGGTAATAATAACGTTGGTTGTTAAAGTGACCGGGATCGGATGTGGGCATACTCTCTATCGATACCGAAAATCACTTTGACAACCGGGTACGCGGTGGAGATTCCAGAATGAAGTAGGATGGTGGTGACATTTCCTTTGAGGTAAATACGTGGACCCGACTCCCCTGAATTGGCATAAGGTGGCTAAAACAGGAGCGATTGATGGGCTAAGGAGGTAGCACCTCTTATCGGACGCACTTCTTCGTATGCCATTCTATTACTTTTGTGATTGTTTGGTGCGCACCTTTGATTTGGGAGTGTTGTTCGATGTGGGCGGTAGTAGCAGCTACGCCCTACCACCGGTCCGGATGCGTAATTGGTGTATCTACCCTGGCATTGCCTAGTTGTGCCGTGTCACCTACCCTAGCGAGCCTTATACGATTTTGGTTTTGTACCATGCCTATGGAGTGCCCTCTGACGACGCCCAGTACGGGGGAGATTACGGTACTGTATAGACTATGGGAATATATTATGTGTTAAGGGCTGTATGGGTAACCCCTTAACGCTATTTAAAAGTTTGTTTATTTTACTAATAGACACTATTGTAATAGCGAAGTATTACTACATAGTAAATAGTTTAACGAATCCATAAAGGATGGGCGGTCCCAAGCATCCTTTAAGTTACTTGTACTCTATTACAGTTCACTTGAATTAGCTTACACTGTATAAGTATGTATGTCCTGACTCGAGTGTTTATGTTTTATTTTACGCTCGGGTCAGCCTGAGTTTCAGCTCGGACTTCATCCCCAGAGCTAGGACTTCTGCTGTTCATCTTTCAAGCTGATGTCAAATTTCCCATTCAGTTCTTTATCTTAGATTTTGTAATGGAGACAAATAAATGTGGATTTTTCTGTGGTTGATTCAAATTATATTTGGTTTTAAAGACTATGTAAAAATTTCTTATTTTGAGACTATTGATAGTGGCTTCACGAACCACTAAATTTTAATTCCGCTGCGAGTATTCTGATTTCTGTGTCTGTGATTCTGTGATTATGTATTTACTGTATATTCTAAGATTTCCCAAATTTTATTTACAACGCGGTATTTTGAACAATTCAAGTCCGACATGTGCGGATGCGAATGGTTGAAAATACCGGGTCGTTACAATTTTATTTCTAACTCTGATGTTTGTATAGTAGCTTCATGAACTACTATTTATCTATTCCTCTGCATTATTATTATATTACTCTGTGTCTGTGACTCTGTGATTGATTTATTCACTATATATGCTAAGTTTTTCCAAATATAAATTAACAATCTGATGTTTTAAGCAATTCAAGTCCCACGTGTGTGGATGCGAATGGTTGAATTACCGGGTCGTTACAGTTGGTATCGGAGCCAGGTTTTAGGCAAAACTTAGCATATGTAGTAGATTTAATTACAGAATTACTTTCGTTAGTGCTTGAACCTCTTCCTCTTTGATTCGGTTTCCTTTGAATTTTGGAACACTCCCACTTGTTTTGAAATCCATGCATGTCTCTCCCTATTTGTTTTCTTTTGATTCTGGAGCATCCCATAACTCCACTTCGAATGATCTCTATAAAAATCGGTCATCCCGCCAATCTTTGAATGATTTGTAAAGGGATGAAACTCCTTTACAATTGACATTGATTCACCGGAGATTTCTATACCCTCAGTTTAGATGCTACCATCTCTTGCTATGCTGAATTCTATCTCTGGCGATCGAATGTCGATCTGCCATAGAATTCTGTATCGATCATATTCCTAAAGTCACGGTTGACCCAGTTAAGGTCTCCCGTGATTTATATAAGTATATCCATCTTCTATTTTGTAAATTAATTACCTCATCTTCGTTCGAGCCTATCTTCGAATCAGAATTCTATTTGATTAGAGTCCCTCTAATTTGAATCTTTATCTTTATTTGAAATCCATTTTTGAATCATCCTTTGGAAATCGTGTTCGTTTGTATTTTAGAAATTGTTTCATATATTGAAATTATTATTTTGATAAGTATGATTATATTCTATATATAAAAGTGAAAAATGTTTTCGCTAAGAATTATATACCTTTTAAAAACGAGAATTTGAAGTTTCGAAAGGATTTGAAATTTTGAAAATTTTATAAGAAATTGATTTTATATAAAAATGATTTATAACTGAAGGGTTTTAAAATGGAAATTTGAGAGATTAAATTCCGGCATTTTGAAATTGATTTTTAAGATTTTGAAAATATATAATAATACGATTTGAAAGTATTTTTCGAATAAAAATGTTTCAAATGACTTCAAATGAGTTCCAATGATTTCGAAGAAATTTCAAAGAAGTTTTCAAGAAAATAGAAGTCCAGAACTCACTTATGTCGCTGGAGAATAATTTCGGTGATGAGTGCACGCATCATCGACATTGATTTCCGCGTATCAGAGTGGGGGATAGGCCACTTTAGTTGCTATGCGATTAATTTTGTGAAACCGATTTTGATTTCAAATTCCGAAGTATGATTTGATATTCGAAAGATATATGCATATATATTTGAAACAATTTGAAGTAAGTCCGGTGTTAAGTCCTCGAGTTTCGGATTTGGTATAACTCTATCTATTGGAATTGATTTACTGATTGGTTGCTGATTTCCAACTCTTGGATTGGAAATTTGATTTCTTCGACTATTTTTAAATGTTCGAACACTTCCAAATCGAGGTTTAATTTTCAAAGCCAAGTATTTCAAAAAAAAAATTATTTGATAAAGTATATAAGTTCAGTTTTGTATGTTTGAATTATGAAGTAATATGATTTAAATAAGTTTGAAACTATTTTGTTAAGTAAATGAATAAGACTATTTTGAATTATACTAAAATGAAATTTAGTTTGAAATGTTTTGAATAAAATTTAGTCTTAAATGTTTTTAACTTAGTAACATCTTTTATAAAACCATATATGTATATAGAATAATAATTTTCAAAAGGTAAATTGGATCTTTCAAATAGAATAAGTAGTTTAAAGGGTTTAAAGGGATGGTTATAAACTTGGTAATCATTTTTGGGTATAATTGATTTTTGAGAAAAATATTTGGTTTCGAAAAAAGATTGGAATTTAAAACCTAGTATTTACGATGATTTTTGGAAATGAATTTGTTTGACCTAAATTATGTTGATTTGGAAACTAGTATTATTTTCTAAACATATTATTTTGGAAACTTTGAAACTGAAGATATTGTAGGATCGATTTCACCCTAGAGGGGGGGTGAATAGGGTGATAGTGTAAATTATTTAAAAAATTAATCGCAGAAGCTTATAAATTAATTTCAATTCAGATTACAGAATAGCAGCACAGATATTGCAGAGTATAAATAACAGAATAAAACAGAACAACACAGAATTTACCCAGCTTCGGCAAAACCCTGCCTACGTGCTGCCCCCAAGGTTTCTACTAGAAATTAGATAGTCCCTCGCTTACACACGTAAACTCGCTATACACCGCTATTGACTAATCTAACTCTACGCTCAAAACCTTGACCACAACTCAACTACCGAGTTGCAAATTCCCAAACTACAC
This sequence comes from Allium cepa, assembly GCA_030765085.1. Lineage (NCBI taxonomy): Eukaryota > Viridiplantae > Streptophyta > Magnoliopsida > Asparagales > Amaryllidaceae > Allium > Allium cepa. The sequence continues at coordinate 674,845,625 of CM060928.1, read as the reverse complement.
ACCGTAGTTTGCACCCTAGTCACACGACTAGAAAATAAACTGTTTAACAATAAATACAAATTAAAAAACAATTTAAAATAAAAATAACCCTAATTAAATTTAAAACCCTTAAATAAAAAATTTCTCCCTTTTAAAACAATAGGCCGGCCTCTTTTATATTCTAGCCCGTCTCTTCCTTGTTCGTGATGGCGGCTGTTCCTTTTTCAATTTTAGGGCTTCGTCCCTTTAATTCAATTTAGGGCTTTCGTTCGTGATTCAAATTAGGGCTTTCGAAGGTTGATCGGCCGACTCCTTGTAGCTTGCTTCGGTTGCTTCTCTGATGTTCGATTGACGCTCGTTTGCAGCTACTTGATCGAGTTCGTTGATTATGACTTCTGGTATGTGTTGTTTCCTTTTGCTTTTCTGGTTTTTGGATTGTTCGAACTCGATGGAAAATTTTTGCCGATGATGATTTGTTTAAATAGGAATTGTAATCCTAGATTTGCGTTCGTATGAATTGATTTGAATTTGTCTACTGAATCACTTCGGCCACTTGATTATTCTTGGATGTTTGAGATTGATTCTGACTTTGTCAATCGTATATTATCATAACTTGATGGTCACGGCTTTGAATTTTAACTTGGTCAATTTGCTTGGTTTCACGTTGAACACTTGATTGACTTTGACAAATACTAACTTCGTGAATTCTTACTTTGTTGACTTGTTCAACATTGATTTTCTTTGCTTGATTGAGGTCTCTGACTTGATTTTGTTTTCTGGATAAAAATTCGAACTGCTGTATGCTTTGTATACATATGTGTTTGGGAAAGAATAACTACTACATCCAATTAACTGCATATATACTTGAAGTTGTATCACATACGTTGTTCACTTGGTCCTGAGCATTGCTTGTTGCACTTGTGTACACGGTAGAGTTTATCTTCATTCTATAGACCTGAACTTTGAGTTGCTATTACATATAAGTTTGGGCATGGGTATTTGCAGTTTCATGTTGGCCATAGTTGCTGAGTCTGTTGCATGAGCTACTTGCATTTGTATTTTGCCTTGATCACTTTTGGTCTGGTCTGCATGCTTCACTGTTGCCTAAGTCCGCACATGTTTGGATTGAATTGTTAGTGCATTGCCACACTGTTGTTGTAATCATATATGAACTGATGCTTCACTTGGTCTTTGTTGTAACTTCGACACGCTTCAATCATTGTTTGCATTCACTTGATATTGTTATTTCTTAACCTGAGATTCCTCTCTGCCTGTACACATTATAACTGAATTCATTTGCATTTAGTATGCATTTTGGCTTGTGGTGTTGAGTTGCTGTGTTGCATTTGTATTCATATGCATGCATATAGCCATACTGTTGCATGTTAGTGTGCTTCATCACTTGATTCATTCCACATTGAACTAGCTTTTGATGTTGGTCTATTCTTTACATATGTGCACTTGCACACTTTCATTGTTGAGTTGAGTTTGATTTGCACTGCACTGCGTCTTGTTGATTCCACTGTTTGCTGTGACATTGTGTGATGTTGTACATGCATGTGGTCTTTGTTGTTGGCATTTCTTCCTTTACTTGAGCACATGGTCGAGTTCATTTCCATTCTGGTCATTGCATTATGATGAAATGTTACATTTTTGAGGCCATGTTCTTGTGCACTGACCATATGGTCTTTACTGCCTCTTTGTGTATGCACTTGCATACTGCTGCACTGTTCCATTGTTGCTGCTGTGTTGTAGCCGTGGTCTTTGCATTGCATTCATGTTGATTTCTGAACTTTCACTTGAGTTGAATCCAGTTTCAAAAACTCGGGTTTGACCTTGTGCTGAGAATTGTGACTTTTATATTATTGCACGTGAGTTGAACCCGGCTTTATATTTGGGTTTGACCTGTGCTCACCTGTCCCTGTAAATCAATCAAGTGTATATATCGGTGTGCACGGCCTTGTGGCATATACAGTAATATACTGTGTATGTCACAAGTTGTTCGTGTATGATGAATTCAAATTTAAATTATGACGAACAACCCAAATAACTGAGGCAAATAATATTTTCAAAATCATCTTTTAATTTATATTGCAAAAATATTTTCTTTTCAATTTTACTGCGTTAGTGAATATTTTTGCAGATTGCTCAGATGCTGGATTCAAACTGGAATGCAGTTGAAGATAAATACGAGTGTGAGTGATATGTAGTGAGGTGAATATGTAAATGTGAAATGTAATTGTAGTCAAAATTGTATATGTATAGTGAGAGCTTGAAATTGTACTATCAAAAATGTAATAAATATTTGTTTGAATAAAATATTCGTTTGAATTCAAAAACTGTGTTATTTATTTTTATTCAGCAAATATTTATTTATTCTGTGAAAAATAAAATAGTACGTTAACAAATATATTTAAGTGAATGTATATATGTTTATTATCATCAAACAAAAATCATATAGCGCAAAGCGCATATTCAACAATCTCCCCCTTTTGATGATAACAAACATATATTTAAGATTTTGAATATTTAAATGTATTTGATAATTTCATTTGCTCCCCCTATTTGAATGCTTCCTTTCTATATGATACTCCCCCTACATATATGACTCCCCCTACGTATATGCATACAAATAAAAATGTGCAAATGAGTCTATATGCATATTGAAAACTTCTTTGACCTTTTCTCTCCCTTTTTACAAAATCTTAACTTTTCTCTCCCCCTTTTGTTATCAGCAAAAGTATAATAGTAATAGAAAAATAGAGATATAGTGATCGATAACTCAATTGAATATAAAAATTAAATTTCGATAAAAAATCAAACAAAAATCATAAATCCTTTAATTGACGCATATTCCACTTTAGAATGATATGAATGATTTCAACAAATAAAACCATATAGTCATGTCTATTTGTGGTATATTTATTTCAGGATATTTGAATATCTACTAACCATGCATAACCGTTAGGACTTTTAAATGAGATTAGTAGTATTCACAATTTTTTATTTTTATTTTAAAAATGAATTCAAGTATCTTCTAACCACGCATAACCGTGAGGACTTTTAAATGGGATTAGAATCAACTTGTCTATTTAACCAATTAATTTTGATATGCGTTCCATACATGCATAACCGTGAGGACTTTTAAATGAGCATGGAAGCACATAATCAAAAATCCAAGTAATTCACCCATGCATAACCGTGAGGACTTTTAAATGAGAGTGAAAACTTTGGATATTTATTTTATTGCTAAAAGTATAATAAATTGAAGCACAAATGATTTCCCGTTTAAAATACCACATATTGACATACTATATAGAATTTTTGATGAGTGATGGTCGTTAGAAATATGAAAGATATAGAGATGGTCATGGAATTTTTATCAATAAAAAGTTTTATAACTCTTGTCTAAATTTCTAAAGAAATTTACTAATTATATTGTCTCGAGTCATAACATATAATCAATATCAACACTCATCACTTTTTCAATCACTATTTTTCTTTTCGATAATCATTTGGGAGTCAGATTAGTCATAATAGTCATTTAAAATCAAATTCAAAAATAATTATGAAATTAATTTTTCAAAAATGAATAATCTGAAAATATGGTCAAAAATGATTTTCTCCAGGGGGTTTTAAAAGAAAATTTTCTGCTATTTGAAAATTATTTGAAATGAAGAATATGCAGATATTTTCTTTGAAAAAAAATGATGCAGCAAATGAATGTTTCAAAAATTAATCACTTTACACTAATAATTTTTCTATCGACCATATTATCAGTGTAATCTGCATCTGAATTTAAATTTCACTCAATATTCACTCGTTTAATGTCAAAGACCAGATTAAGAAATTTCAACAAATTTTCTCATGATTATTATCAACAAATTTTAAATGAAATTCTCTTAGATTTGAAATGAAAAACCGTGTCAACAAACAAACATATATTAAAGTGTCAATTTTAGAAGCCATCAAACATTATTTTTATTTCAAGGCAATTTCTTAAAAATTTCAATACTTTCAAAAAAAATTAAAATCCTTTTGACAATTTTTAAAATAGAATTCATTAGGATTTTAAATCGAGGCCGTGTCAAAACATGAATATAGATTTAGCCAAAAATATTATGACAAAAATATTATTATCCAATCAAAACACTATCTTTATCCCAAACTTATATATCAAGTAATTCTAGAGAAATTTATAGTGTTTTGGCATAAGAAAATAATTGGCTAACAATTTTGAATAAAGTCAGAATCAAAATCATCATTAAATCATCATCATATTATCATTGCATAATTGGCTGATTTTATTCAGAAAATGGTGCAGATTTTCACAAATAATATATCGTTCAAAAATAAATTTACCTGATTTACCTTTACGATATTTTCCGGCGTTGCCCATTGTGATTCTGTCACCTTTATACTAGGCTAAGGAACTTTGCTTTGTCGCCCGTTGTGTTTCTGGAACAGCCAAAATCCAGATAACACCGTTGTTGTTCCTTAGCCTGCCACCACACCTACACGGGAAAATATTTATGTGACCTATTTGTTTTCATAGGTCCATGATTGTTAGTGGCAGAATATTTAGAAAAATAATTTTGTGGAGACCCAAAACTATTTATAATTGTTCCCTTCGGCACCCAGATTTGTTTAACTTTGAGAGTTTTTATATTTGTGCATTTTGGAACCCAAATCGGTATAGTTTTCACATGTTTGGGTCTATACCAACAATTATTGTGATTGTGTCCATATTTTCTACAAATTGTGCACATAGAATTAACTTGATTAATGTTGCTTTCAACAGTTTTCGAATTACTATATCCAAGACCCTGTCTAACCGTATTAACAGTTTGCTTTCCTAATAGCATATTCAACGATTTTTCACTTTTTGAAAATTTATCCAAAGTCGTTGACAAATGTTGGACTTGTGTTTTGAGGGAATTATTTTCGTTCAACAATTGAGTGCACTTTTTGATAGAATTTTCTCTCCTAGTATTTTCATTTTCTTTTAAAATCAGAATTTCATTTTCAAGTGATTTTATATTGATTTCTGATTTTCTAATTTCCTCTTCGAATGTTGGACACTTATCACACTTAGGGATCCTACTCTGATAGGTTTTAACTAATTGGTCAAGTTGTTCATTACATTCTATCAAAGTATTCTTTTGAGATTCAAGTTTAGCATATTTTTCCCTAAGTCGTTCATAACACCCGTTTATTTCATGAAAATATATAAGCAACTCCGAATGGGTAAGTTTTGATACCTCACTTGGCTCGTCATCGTCACTGTCAGTTGTATCACCTCGAAGACACAATTCTGCTTTTTCGCTTTCACTGCCAGTGCTTTGATCATTCTCGTCTATTTCATCCCAAGTGGCTGCAAAACTTTTCTTTTTCTGTTTCTTTCTGTGGCTGGATTTAATTTGTGGACAATCGGGCTTGATATGGCCGGGTTTGTTGCAATTATAACAGATAAACTTTTGTTCTTCTGAGTAGTCTAGTGCTTTGGCTATTCTGCTTTTTGCTTTATGAATTCGAGCTGAATTTCCATGTTTTTGATTCCATTTTTTGAATTTCCTTATTAACAGCTCCAATTCTGCTGCTCCATCATCTTCATCGTTATCATCATCACTTTCGGTTGTTCCTTTGAGAGCTATTGATTTCTTTTGAGTGTCACCTCCTTCACGCTCTTCTTTGAATTTCATTTCAAGCTCATAAGTGGTGAGATTTCCGATGAGTTCCTCAACCTTAAGTAGTTTTAAATCTTTTGATTCTTGTATGGCAGTTACTTTTGCTTCAAAGCTTCGTGGAAGGACTCTGAGGATTTTCCGGACTATTTCTAATTCGGTGTATGTTTTTCCGAGAGCTTTTGATTTGTATATGATATTGGAGAGTCGTCCGTACATCTCTTTGACATTTTCTTCCTTCGCCATTTTGAAGTTCTCGTATTCGCTGCTTAGCATTGCAAGGCGAGATTCTTTGACTTGAGATGTTCCTTCGTGAGTCACTTCTAGTATGTGCCATATTTCCTGCGCAGTTAGACAATGTGAGACACGATTAAATTCAAATTGATCCAATGAACAGATAATAGAATTCATAGCTTTGGCATTAGTATTCTGTAATTTATTTTCTAGTTCTGTCCATTGTTCCTTTGGTTTCTCTATTTCCTGATCATCTACAGTTATAGTTGGTATTCTATAACCTGTCTCAACAATATCCCAAGCGTCAATGGTTTTCAAAAAAATTTTCATCCTATTTTTCCAAAAAGCATATTCACCATTGAACATTGGTGGTCTAACTATGGATTGACCTTCTGCAAAAGCATTATTAAAAGAAGCCATTTTAAAAATTCGAATTTTTAAACAAAAACTGATTTTTTTTTTTTTTTAAAAAAAAATAGAATTTTTAAAACAAATGTTGACTTCTATTCCTAGCTCTGATACCACTTGTAGGATCGATTTCACCCTAGAGGGGGGGTGAATAGGGTGATAGTGTAAATTATTTAAAAAATTAATCGCAGAAGCTTATAAATTAATTTCAATTCAGATTACAGAATAGCAGCACAGATATTGCAGAGTATAAATAACAGAATAAAACAGAACAACACAGAATTTACCCAGCTTCGGCAAAACCCTGCCTACGTGCTGCCCCCAAGGTTTCTACTAGAAATTAGATAGTCCCTCGCTTACACACGTAAACTCGCTATACACCGCTATTGACTAATCTAACTCTACGCTCAAAACCTTGACCACAACTCAACTACCGAGTTGCAAATTCCCAAACTACACACCGTAGTTTGCACCCTAGTCACACGACTAGAAAATAAACTGTTTAACAATAAATACAAATTAAAAAACAATTTAAAATAAAAATAACCCTAATTAAATTTAAAACCCTTAAATAAAAAATTTCTCCCTTTTAAAACAATAGGCCGGCCTCTTTTATATTCTAGCCCGTCTCTTCCTTGTTCGTGATGGCGGCTGTTCCTTTTTCAATTTTAGGGCTTCGTCCCTTTAATTCAATTTAGGGCTTTCGTTCGTGATTCAAATTAGGGCTTTCGAAGGTTGATCGGCCGACTCCTTGTAGCTTGCTTCGGTTGCTTCTCTGATGTTCGATTGACGCTCGTTTGCAGCTACTTGATCGAGTTCGTTGATTATGACTTCTGGTATGTGTTGTTTCCTTTTGCTTTTCTGGTTTTTGGATTGTTCGAACTCGATGGAAAATTTTTGCCGATGATGATTTGTTTAAATAGGAATTGTAATCCTAGATTTGCGTTCGTATGAATTGATTTGAATTTGTCTACTGAATCACTTCGGCCACTTGATTATTCTTGGATGTTTGAGATTGATTCTGACTTTGTCAATCGTATATTATCATAACTTGATGGTCACGGCTTTGAATTTTAACTTGGTCAATTTGCTTGGTTTCACGTTGAACACTTGATTGACTTTGACAAATACTAACTTCGTGAATTCTTACTTTGTTGACTTGTTCAACATTGATTTTCTTTGCTTGATTGAGGTCTCTGACTTGATTTTGTTTTCTGGATAAAAATTCGAACTGCTGTATGCTTTGTATACATATGTGTTTGGGAAAGAATAACTACTACATCCAATTAACTGCATATATACTTGAAGTTGTATCACATACGTTGTTCACTTGGTCCTGAGCATTGCTTGTTGCACTTGTGTACACGGTAGAGTTTATCTTCATTCTATAGACCTGAACTTTGAGTTGCTATTACATATAAGTTTGGGCATGGGTATTTGCAGTTTCATGTTGGCCATAGTTGCTGAGTCTGTTGCATGAGCTACTTGCATTTGTATTTTGCCTTGATCACTTTTGGTCTGGTCTGCATGCTTCACTGTTGCCTAAGTCCGCACATGTTTGGATTGAATTGTTAGTGCATTGCCACACTGTTGTTGTAATCATATATGAACTGATGCTTCACTTGGTCTTTGTTGTAACTTCGACACGCTTCAATCATTGTTTGCATTCACTTGATATTGTTATTTCTTAACCTGAGATTCCTCTCTGCCTGTACACATTATAACTGAATTCATTTGCATTTAGTATGCATTTTGGCTTGTGGTGTTGAGTTGCTGTGTTGCATTTGTATTCATATGCATGCATATAGCCATACTGTTGCATGTTAGTGTGCTTCATCACTTGATTCATTCCACATTGAACTAGCTTTTGATGTTGGTCTATTCTTTACATATGTGCACTTGCACACTTTCATTGTTGAGTTGAGTTTGATTTGCACTGCACTGCGTCTTGTTGATTCCACTGTTTGCTGTGACATTGTGTGATGTTGTACATGCATGTGGTCTTTGTTGTTGGCATTTCTTCCTTTACTTGAGCACATGGTCGAGTTCATTTCCATTCTGGTCATTGCATTATGATGAAATGTTACATTTTTGAGGCCATGTTCTTGTGCACTGACCATATGGTCTTTACTGCCTCTTTGTGTATGCACTTGCATACTGCTGCACTGTTCCATTGTTGCTGCTGTGTTGTAGCCGTGGTCTTTGCATTGCATTCATGTTGATTTCTGAACTTTCACTTGAGTTGAATCCAGTTTCAAAAACTCGGGTTTGACCTTGTGCTGAGAATTGTGACTTTTATATTATTGCACGTGAGTTGAACCCGGCTTTATATTTGGGTTTGACCTGTGCTCACCTGTCCCTGTAAATCAATCAAGTGTATATATCGGTGTGCACGGCCTTGTGGCATATACAGTAATATACTGTGTATGTCACAAGTTGTTCGTGTATGATGAATTCAAATTTAAATTATGACGAACAACCCAAATAACTGAGGCAAATAATATTTTCAAAATCATCTTTTAATTTATATTGCAAAAATATTTTCTTTTCAATTTTACTGCGTTAGTGAATATTTTTGCAGATTGCTCAGATGCTGGATTCAAACTGGAATGCAGTTGAAGATAAATACGAGTGTGAGTGATATGTAGTGAGGTGAATATGTAAATGTGAAATGTAATTGTAGTCAAAATTGTATATGTATAGTGAGAGCTTGAAATTGTACTATCAAAAATGTAATAAATATTTGTTTGAATAAAATATTCGTTTGAATTCAAAAACTGTGTTATTTATTTTTATTCAGCAAATATTTATTTATTCTGTGAAAAATAAAATAGTACGTTAACAAATATATTTAAGTGAATGTATATATGTTTATTATCATCAAACAAAAATCATATAGCGCAAAGCGCATATTCAACAGATATTAAATTGGAAAAAAAAATTGGTGAAATCATATATGATTTTGAAACTGAACTATATTGAAACGAATTGAAATTGAGAACCTTGTTTTACTAAATACTTGATTTGGGAGTTATCGAAGTTATATGAAATTGAGTTGTATGAGTATGAAGTTGATTTGAAAAATATTGATTTGGAAAGGTACTCAATTTGAAAAGCAAAATATTATATGATCGTAATCTATATAAGTTTGATTTGATATACTATTGATTTTGGAAAGTATTCGTTTTGAAAATGAAATCTTATATAATTTTTGACTTCATATAAGTATGATATTTGAAATTGATTTGAAGGGGTACTGTATGATACATATTTTTGAAGTAAAGATATGGAAATTGCCTTCTTCTTGATATCCCTTTTGTGGCCACATTATGGATTCATTCTATCGATATTATTCTCTTTGATTTGGGTTTTTGGGATATGATACTCGAGTGTCCTTCAAATTCCATGGCATTGCCCATGGTCTTACGAACTCAACTGCATAGCGTAATTCGCAAGGTAGTGATTGCTTAAAAGGTACGGATGTTTCCTGGGGGATCCAGGCATAACCATTGTGTATCTGCGATCTATGGTCATTTTAGTAGCGTAATCCGCAAGGCAGTGATGCTTAAAGGGTACGGATGTTTCCTGGGGGATCATGGCATAACCATTGTGTATCCGCGGTCTACAAATATTGTTGTCGTAGCGTAATCCGCAAGGCAGAGATGTAGCGTAATCCGCAAGGCAGAGATTGCTTAAAGGGTACGGATGTTTCCTGAGGGATCCAGACGTAACCATTGTGTATCCGTGGTCTATAGTTTTTTGTTATCATGGCGAAATTCGCAAGGCAGAGATCGCTTAAAAGGTACGGATGTTTCCTGGGGGACCCAGGCGTAACCATTATGTATCTAAGATCCATGATTCGATTCAGTTGATTTGTTTGGATTGTACTTTCCATATGGGTTTTGAAATTTTTTCGAGTATTTTCACTGGGTGTTGAAACAGGTCTGCTAAGTACTTGGAGAATTCTAGCTTTGCGCCTGATCAACGCATGGCCAGAGTCTGGAAGGACGAGGATAAACCTGTTAAGACATCAAGTTATAAAAGTATTTTGATAAAGTATTATATAAAGGATATTTTGATCACTTTATTTCTAAATAATTTAAAATGTTTAAAATATTTTTTATTTATATACCACATGGTTTAATAGTAAATTATTAGTGCTATAAATATTTTAGATGTTATTAATTAAATAAAACATATTTAAAGAAAATGATTATTTAATTATTAATAATGTTTGAAAAGTATCTTGAGGTAAATTTAATAAATTTATGAATTATGGATATAATAAATGGGTTTAACCAAATGTTTGAATATTAATTAATTTAAATTGAAATTTATATAGTTTTAAATTAAATATTTATCTTGTCTTTCAATCCATTTTTCTTTCTGGTTGTTTCTATTCTCGTACCTTCTTCCTTTTCGGGGACGAAAAGTTTTGAGTGGGGGTGAGTGTAACTACCCGTAAATTTTAACTGTGTTAGTAACGTAATTGAATTTTGGTGAAATTTTAAATAATAATATTTTGAAATAAAAAGTTAATATTTGGTATATGTCTATTTTAACATAGCAACTGTAAATTTTTATCTTATAATATTGAAGTTTATTTTATTGTGTAATTTTATTTCAATTAAAATAAGTTAATATTTGATGATAATAAAAAATTTTCCAAACCTGAATATTTTTATATAGAAAATTTGTAAATCATCTTCGGAGTGAGACGTCATCTTTCGTTTCTTCAAATTTGGACTGTCATTGCTCCATCTATCTTATTTTCGACAAAATAGCAGCATTTTCAGTACCGATTATCGACTTTTGATCGGATGATCATACCACTAATATCTGTATACTGTTTTGATCGTCTTGTCGTGTAGATCTCTATGGTATATTCAATTCTGTGTTTTGAAGTCTGGTACTTCCGCGAAACCGGCAAACGGATCGGTATCGGATCCTAGGCCTTTTGTTTTCTTTTGCCTTTAAAACTTTAACCGTGTCATCTAAGAAATATAATAAATTGTTGTAATAAATTTTTTGAATTCTCATGCTTGACAATTTCTATTCCTATTATAAATATATGTGATGGTTGGTTTTCTGCCTTTATGGGTTCTGCCGTTCAAAACAATAAACATATATATGCTATGTAATTGCTTTCTATCTTGGACCTGCAACTATCCAAATTCATTTCGTTTATATTTTTCTTGGAAATCACGTCTTAGTTTATGACCGGTTCATGCTCCTTCATTTATTGTCTGTTGAAAGGAATTGATATGTGTATAAACAATATTATAAGCTTATATCCTATGAGCTGTCATTTTCTCTTCCATATGAAATTTAGTCATTTTCCACCATCTCAAACAAAAAAAACCTATCTACATCTCTGTTCACTTTCTGAAAGCAAAAAAAAAACATCAGAGAACCGAAAGCTATATTTGCCGAGCACACAGCCAACTTCCACCATCGCCGATCTACTCTGCAACCTTTGGGCAGCCATTCCAACAACCCTCCTCCTTATCCCCTCCACTTCCGCTACCCAGCTTTACCCGAGCCGTCCACATCAATCACCTACGGCCTTTAAGCACACCTCCACCTTGCTACCGCTATGCCCCAACCTCCACGATCTCCCTCCTTCCCCATGGTCTCCGCAGCCAAGCATCCACTCACGCGGGCTTTCTTCTTTATCTTTTGTGTGAGTACATATATATCCTATATAAGTATATTTACTTTTATGTGAGAGTATATATACATATCGTATAAAAATAAATACTAAGATGTATAATAGTTTAGTCTGCATGTATAATTGAACAAGTTATATTTTTATATAACATGTTGATTTACGCATAGATGTTTCTATACGTTATTAAGATCTATTGCTTTTAGGTATATATATATTATATTGTTTATTTGTTTTTAAATATAGTATGCATATATGTGATTTACCATTGTAATACTCGGTCTATATATTATTATAATATGCATGCATATAGGTGCTTTATAAATATATTATCTGTTGATATAAAAGTTTATAAACTATATTTTTTTTGAATATATGTACAAGCTTATATTTTTGTTTTCCATGTAAGTTTTATGGTCTGCATATTGTATATAAGCTATATACATTATATTATATTTTATATTTAGTAAGTTTATATGTATTTTCATTAAAGTAAGTTATATTGATCTTTCAAAAAAATAGTGATTTTAAAATATATTAGGTATGTAAATTTATATAAGTTTTGTGTAGATTTCCTTTAGTGTTAGTAATATACTGTATATTAAGTTATATATATACGTTAGTAGCCCTATTGTTACAGTACATAGTATAATATATTTTTAAAGGTTAAAGTCTGTGTTTGTATATATATGGTTATACTGTTATATATCTGCAGTAATTTATATATTAGTTTAAGAGAGTCATATGGGTTTTATAATATTGAATTTAAAATTTTAATATATTTTATTTTATTTGTTCATGCTTTAAATAGATATTGATTTAAATAGATAATAATATACATAAAAGTGGTTTCGATATGTGTTGAATTGAATTTCATAAATATTGATTTATAGATATAAAAATTTACTTTGATATTGGTTTAAACATTTTATAGGAATCTTAAATTTTATTTTGTTTCATTGATTTTTAGTTTATCATGCCTGCTTTCATCATCAAATTCATGCCAATCTTGCCTTGCTTTATGATTTGTCATTTGGATCTTTCGGTTATCCAGTTCAGGATTCAATTCGTAGCTTGTCCTGTTGTCAAATTTCTCTAGCCTCGAAAGGTGAGCAATCACTCATAATTAACGTTCTTATATTTATTAAATTTGATTTCAATTGAAACGAAAATTGAAATATGTTACTATTAGTTATTTGCTTTGATATTTATGCCACTAACTTTAAGGGCCCGATTCTTCGACTTTCGAAAATCGACATCGATACGTCCACTGTATCAACTGCCGAACAATCGAATGCCGAAAAACCGAATCCTTAGGGTTTAAGAAGAAGAAAAAGGTAGAAGAAGAAGAAAATAGAATGACACATATCGCAGCGGAACAACATATAATAGATAAATGAATATCTTTAAAAAACAAAGAACTATCTCAGTTATTACATTACATCACATCATCATCAGAGTGTACAACAAAAAATATACAACACAACGCAACAATGGACAGTTATATAAACATGTCCTTACAAGTGAATTTACAGCGGAAAGATAATATCATATATAAGTAATACGCCTCGCCATCCAGCTCGCCACTTGAGCTCCATAGCACTTCTGAATCCAGAATGACCCGATAACCTGACTCTAGGCCGCCCGTGTGGAAAATTATGGGCACCTAGAGTTCAGGAAGAGAACAATAAACTCCAGGCCAGTCATGGGACTGGTGTGAGAACTCAAAATAGTTATTTATCTTTTAAAACAACAATAAGGGAAGTGAAAAATATCCGCAATGCTTTTGAAAAATGAAACTACCATAAGGCCTCCCCGCACACACAATGCAAACGCAGAATTAGAGGAGATTTCCCCTTATGATAGTCAAAGATGCTTACTACGCAAAACAAATCATTCTTGATATTATTATTAGTGCATAGTGTAGAAATAATTTCGAAAATAGAATATTAATCTTAGCCAACATAGACATTTCGAACTATGCCTACTATAGCTACCATCTAAACAGTGGTGGCCACCATAAGTAAATAGTAGGTTATACAACTAAAACCGTAGAGGGTTCATATTGGGAATTGGATTTCCAACAAATGGTCACGCTAAGGAACTTCCTACTGCCACATAGGTATGCCTCTGGTGGGACGTCCCGAGAACTTAACCAGCTCTCTGCCAACACAAGACTGGGTTACCTTTGTAACTAGGTAACTACTACACGAATATGCCACCCCCGGTCCTTTGGGACCTTTATCCGAGGGCCCTCGATCATAAAGCAACAACCACATAGAAAATGAGATTGGAGCAACCAAATAGGTTAAGCATCAGGGTTCCATACCTGACACCACCCTTTTCCAGAAGGGAATGACATACCCTAAAGGGCACGACCCTCATAACCTTGCCGCATATTCCTGTTTCGACCATTTCCGGGGTGTGAGGTCCGACGAAGTCTCGTCCACAAAGCTACGCTTTTTCACAAAGCCACGCTTTGATCAACAAATGATCAATAAATAATCATCACACAGCAACACTCAACATGCCACATTACCAAATTGGGTGTATATCGCTGATAACCTTCAACTACAAAACCTCTGAGCTCGTACGTCTCAAAGAAGGGTGTTAAGCTAAGAGAATAAATTCTTCGCCATCAACAGAGATGTATTTGAAAGAAATCTGCTTTATATCTCAAAATGTAAAGTCACACACGTAACCGTACAAGTCTGTTGCGGGTTCGAACAGAACCGAAGGCACTTCCAAAGAAGCTCTTGCAATCCGGGTATTCACAATCCCGATCGAATTTCCCATCACAAAGGAAATCTCTATACCACAGCTAACGGTGCAGAGACAATCGATAGGTCATCCTATCGCTTTCACAAATACCCGGTCTTCAATGCTATCCATTACGTTGTATCACTTATTCAGAATGGGTTATATGACACTAAGGTCCTCTCCCGGCTAATCCGAATAGTGAACGCAATATTTTTAAAACATATGGATATTGGGATTTCAATTAAGTCACAACTTATTACCCAAACCCTTTCTTTCAAATGGTTTAAAAAAATTACCATTTAAAATCTTTAAACAAAAAGATTTACTTCACAATTGTAAATCATTTCAATTAAAATTCTATACTTATACAATTGTTGCTTTTATATAATTTATTCTTTCATAATTGTTGTTTTTATTCGGACCATTCGAACAACTTTGATTCACTTATATATTTTCTTACATTTTCAACAATCAAATAATCAATTATATACACACTTTAATAATTCTGAAAAATTATTCCTTTGTATATAAAATATAATCGAGGTAAAATTATTTCATTTACCCAATTTAAAACAATACTATGTCGGTTTATCTCGTTTAAGAGTTTAGAAACCCCTATCGATATAGTTAGCTAGACTGCACCGACCATAATCTATAAACAATCAACTGATAAGTCAACACAATACAAAACAATTTCATATTCACTAACAAATACGCTCTCATATCTATTATTAGACTCAACTCATTCTAGAGTATCGCTGACTCTATCTCTAATGAGTAATCCCCAACAGAGCCAAGGTTGTCGCTTAACCATATGCTCTGATACCACTTTGTAAGGGCCCGATTCTTCGACTTTCGAAAATCGACATCAATACGTCCACTGTATCAACTGCCGAACAATCGAATGTCGAAAAACCGAATCATTAGGGTTTAAGAAGAAGAAAAAGGCAGAAGAAGAAGAAAATAAAACGAAAGAAGAACAACAGAAACAATATCAGAATATCATATATCACATATCACAGCGGAACAACATATAATAGATAAATGAATATCTTTAAAAAACAAAGAACTATCACCGTTATTACATTACATCACATCATCATCAGAGTGTACAACAACAATATACAACACAACACAACAATGGACAACTATACAAACATGTCCTTCCAAGTGATTTTACAGCTGAAAGATAATATCATATACAAGTAATACGCTTCGCCATCCAGCTCGCCACTTGATCTCCATAGCACTTATGAATCTAGAATGACCTGATAACCTAACTCTAGGCTTCCCGTGTGGAAAATTATGGGCACCCAGAGTTTAGGAAGAGAACAATAAACTAAAGGTCAGTCATGGGACTGGTGTGAGACTCAAAACAGTTATTTATCTTTTAAAACAACAACAAGGGAAGTGAAAAATATCCGCAATGCTTTTGGAAAATGAAACTACCATAAGGCCTCCCCGCACACACACAATGCAAACGCAAAATTGAAGGAGATTTCTCCTTATGATAGTCAAAGATGCTAACTACGCAAAACAAATCATTCTTGATATTATTATTAGTGCATAGTGTAGAAAGCATTTCGAAAATAGAATATTAATCTTAGTCAACATAGACATTTTGAACTATGCCTACTATAGCTACCATCTAAACAGTGGTGACCACCATAAGTAAATGGCAGGTTATACAACTAAAACCGTACAGGGTTCGTATTAGGAAATGGATTTCCAACAAATGGTCAGGCTAAGGAACTTCCTACTGCCACATGGGTACGCCTCTGGCGGGACGTCCCGAGAACTTAACCAGCTCTCTGCCAACACAAGGCCGGGTTACCTTTGTAACTAGGTAACTACTACACGAATATGCCACCCCCCGGTACTTTGGGACCTTTACCCGAGGGCCCTCGATCATAAAGCAACAACCACACAGATAATGAGATTGGAGAAACCACATAGGTTAAGCAACAGGGCTCCATACCTGACACCACCCTTTTCCAAAACGAAATGACATACCCTAAAGGGCGTGACCCTCATAACCTTGCCGCATATTCCTGTTTCGACCATTTCCGGGGTGTGAGGTCCGACGAAGTCTCGTCCACAAAGCTACGCTTTTTCACAAAGCCACGCTTTGATCAACAAATGATCAATAAATAATCATCACACAACAACACTCAGCATGCCACATTACTAAATTGGGAGTATATCGCTGATAACCTTCAACTACAAAACTTCTGAGCTCATACGTCTCAGAGAAGGGTGTTAAGCTAAGAGAATAAATTCACCGTCACCAACAGAGATGTATTTGAAAGAAATCTGCTTTATATCTCAAAATGTAATGTCAGACACGTAACCATACAAGTCTGTTCCGGGTTCAAACAGAACCGAAGGCACTTCCAAAGAAGCCCTCGCAATCCGGGTATTCACAATCCCGATTGAATTTCCCATCACAAAGGTAATCTCTATACCGTAGCTAACGGTGCACAGATAATCGATAGGTCATCCTATCGTTTTCACAAATACCCGGTCTTCACCAAAGGTCTTCAATGCTATCCATTACGTCGTATCACTTATTCAGAATGGGTTATATGACACAAAGGTCCTCTCCCGGCTAATCCGAATAGTGAACGCAATATTTTTAAAACATATGGATATTGGGATTTCAATTAAGCCACAACTTATTACCCAAACCCTTTCTTTCAAATGGTTTAAACAAATTACCATTTTAAATCTTTAAACAAAAAGATTTACTTCACAAAGTTTACCCAGTTTCACAAAGATTTATTCCCAGATTCCCAGATAAATTTCCATTTCAATTGGATCAACACATTAAATCTTAAATCAAGATTTAACTTATAGCTTTCAAAACTATTCACAATTCAAGTCTTTTATAATATACAAGATACACCATTTGAAATACTCTTTTATTTCAAGTCAAGTTCAACAACCTTTCACAAAGATTAATTCATAGCCTTCAAAACAGTTTAATTCCAAATTTACATTCTTTTAACACAAATGGGAATTTCTTTCCTTATGTGAAAGCTATTATTATTTGAAAACAGATATTTTTCGTTTTGGGAAAAACTGATTACAATTTTTCATGAGTTAAAACCACTCAAGCATAAACATGGATTTAAATTTAAAATTTCCAAAACCATATTTTAAATGGTTAAAAACCCATACAAACACCTTTTATAACTTGTACAATCTTTTAGACCATAGTTCCCAAAACATTGAATTCAATTTCAAACATTGAATTCAAAATTTAAATCAAATGATTTAAATTCCAATTTTTATTAAGTTATTTAAAATAACTCTCATTTTTGAAATTCATTCTCAAAAACTTTCAATTCCAATTCCAAAACTAATTTGGATTCAAAACTTCAATCTTTAGAATTGTCAAAAATCTGTGACTTAACTGATTTCCACGTGAAATCCACATTTTGTGTTTGTATTGTGTAGTCCAAGGGTTTAACACAATAGTGCAACAACATTCAACCATCACATATCAAAATATAACAATATATTTGATAAGCGGTATAAACTATAATGCTTACCTTTCATTCACAGATCACAGATATATATCTATCACAGATAAACAAATTACAGATCACAACACACATCAGGATATATCACAAAGCATCACATATCAAAGATATCAAACAATTCAACATCCAATATAATTCAAACATCCATAAGTAGGATAAATTAAATCATCTGATTAATTTAAATCAAATAAATTTCTATGAATAAACTTAGCTAGTTATGGTAAATTAATAGCCAATTTATTATAAAAACATTTAATAAATTATCCTTTCATTGATCATTAATTAACTCTTAGTTAATAGGTATTACTTGATTAATTTTTCTTAATTAACTATCAAAACCAATTAATTTCTGCTTAATAAATTTCCAATGAATTTACAAAATCATTTCTTTTTAAAATAATTTTCCTCAACTTATAATGATATAAATCGAAATCCATTTACTTAGCCCTTTTTTCCGTAAATTGGAATTTTATCCAATATGGTTCAAAAATAATTTTATCCTTTCAAAACTCCCTTTTAACTTATCCAATTCTCAAAAAATAATTTTTTTCTATAAACCATCAACTTGAAATTTCAAAAAGCCAATTTTTATCTATTTTCGGTATCCAATGATACCAAAAATTTATTCGGCTAACCTATAGCCTTCAAAAATCTCAATCACAAAGATAATCACACGGATTATAAATCAACCAACACACAACATATGAAATAATTTCAAATGTTTGAGGAATCCTGTTGGATCCCTCCAACCTGTTTCCCTGCATCCAAAGATGTTAGCACAATACCATTTCCACTTCGAGGTGAAATATCGCGGTATATGGGATTTATAAAATATTTTCCGCTATTATGCGGCGCAATAGGGTCTCATCCGCTATATAATGCGGGAAATCAACTCCAAGTACATATATAATACCAATTCCACTACGATGTGAGATATCGCGATATACGGATTTAATAAATAACATCAGCTTAATATACGGCGTATATGGTCTATTTCAATACAACAGATAATAACTATCATCCAATCACACAATCAAGCAATTTTAAATCTAACTATTTAAAATCTGTTCTCACCTTGAGTTTCCGATAACAGTTATAGCGTTTTATTTCGAATAAAATTAAACGCGCGTTTAATTTTACCCAAAATTATCACTAGATCCAATCGATCCCAATCCAGCTCCATCGCGTAGTATTCGTCAATACGAACCCGACGCAATTCATTTCATCCAAAACGGACCTCGTATGAAAAAGTTACGCTATTTTAAACATTACACGATTTATAATATTATTTATTCACAATTTATTTCTATTTTTAAAACTTATTGAATCTGGACCGTTCAATATCTGTGATGAGAATCTGGGCCGCCTGCTTCTTTCTTCTTCGTTCCAACTTGAACGTGAAACACGCTCACGTAAAAACCCATCGCCGCCAATTATCATCGAATTTCGCTCCACCCACATCGAGCTATACGGCGATCAACCATAGTCGTTCAACTCGCCTAAGCAAACACCACCCTCCGCCGCCACCGTGCACAGCTCGGCCTCACGTATCTCGAGAAAAAGGCAAGTGAACTTCGAACGTTCAAGCTCGAATTGACGACGATCCGTAGCATGAAAATCCATCATCACCGTTGAAGTCGTAGATCTCGAGACGATCTACAACATTGCAGTTGAAACTTTCTTGAATTGATTTGTGGATTGTGAAATATTTATGGAAGAACGAGATGCGTTTTCAGCCATTAATTTTTTAGAGGTGGCGGCCTGAAAGTTTTAACTTAGGGTTTGCTTTGTTTTGCAAAATGAAGATAGAGGGGGCCCTTTATAGAAAATTTCTCAAAATACTATTCATCCAAAATTTTCCGAACTCCAAACGAAGCGTGCCGGCTGATGTTTCTAGGGTTTGACCCACGTTTCGGACACAATGGAATAGGTATCGAGAGCCAATTCGATCATATGTGCGAGTTACGGAGATAAACGGTCAATTTTAAATTAAATCGGTTAAACAAATTTCAATGCGTTTTGCCTTGCCCCGGACAAACCGTAAATCTGATTGACATGAAATTTGAAACCATACAATAATATAACATTACAGATCCGATGAAACTTTTTTTGTCGAAATCCGAGACTGTTTGAAAAATGACTATTTTCATAGTCGATTAAATATTAAAATATTCAATTTCTGCAATTTAACGTTTAATTCAATTTTAAAAGTTTACAAACATTGTTCTAACTCCAATATGATTTAATATAACTTTATAAATTATTTTTATTCACATTAAACCCAAATTCAAAATTTTTCTGTAATTTCAAATATTAAATTGTCGATTTAATTATCCGATTAAATCTAAATATTCGAAATACAATTCATTCGACTTACAAATTTTACTTGTTGATATTTCAAATCAATCAAATATCTGAATTTCAAATGACCAAAATTCTGGTTCGTTACAAACTTCCCCCCTTAAAAGAATTTCGTCCTTGAAATCACCAAGTAAGAAAAATGCCCCAAATTCATTAAATTTTTTTCTCAAAACAATTCGTTTAAATTAAGTTTCAAATTCATTTAAATGTTTAACTTTTCCAAAATCCGTAGTTAAACCTCTTACGAAACTTCCTTAATATTTTCAAACCCATATATAGTTATCTTTTCAAAACCAACTATATCGTTTTACCCTTAACTTCAAATCAAATCTCAGTTTTCACAAAAAAATTCCCAAAATTTCCTGAAAATTTTCTGACGCCTTAAATTTTCAGAAAATTTCGCCATAACCTCCTTTGTACGGAGGAGCTTTTACAATATCACAATAGATATAAATATATATACATCGACCCACACGGTAGGAAAACAGAAAAACGGTTCATATTTCCTATTTTTATTGTGTAGGCGTACCTTTTTAGCATTTTTAAGCAAAGCAGTTATTTATTTAGCATTTTGCGCAACCAAATCCAGCTAACGGTAGCCTCGATACCTGTACTTACTCAATATAAATATGTAAGTGACATACATAGGAAATTATTAACATTTTACCCTTTTTAAACAACTACAGCCTATGCATATTAAAAGAAATGCATACTAAGCAAGGTTTATAAAAAACTTATATGATTTCAACATTACTTGTAATTGTTTACAACCAATTTATATACGACATTCATTTATTCATTTTCAATTAGTTTACATTCACTAATTTACATTCAAGTTGGTTCACTTCCACATTCAAATTTAATTACATAGCTTCCAATTTTTTTTATTAATTCAACTTCATTAACATTTAATGAATTTCAATATCATCAACTAACAACAATCTAACAACCAATGTATATCCAATACAACAGAATTTATTCACTTTACATTCAACATTCATATTCACTTTGTTTACCTTCAATTTGGTTTAACACTCAATTAGCCTTAAATGAATTAACACTTATATCCATTATTCTATATCTATTCATTACATTCAGTTGATTAATATTCAATTCATTAGTTCAATTACTAATTTATTTTACAAATAAAGTTGAATCTCCTTTATATAACTCAAGTTCATATTCATTTAATTCACTTCATTATTTTACTTCGATACCAAAATCAACTTCATTCAGCATCACTTAAGTTATATTCCTCTTCAAGTTTCCACTTATAAACCCAATTCAGATTTCAACTCCAAAGTAAATTCTATTTAACTTTTACCAATGTCAATTTTATCACTTATTCAGATTCATACGTCGTTTTGCTTAACAAAGTTGTTTAACCATTTTAATAATTGGTTTTACTTACATCTTCACATTTAATAAGTTATACAACTTATTATTCAACTTCCAAATCTGATTTAATTTATTTAACTTCCTTTAGTTAAATTTCACATCATATATTTTATCATACTAATTCAAATTTATTTCAACTTTACCAATGTTAAATCTTTATTATCTCATATTATAAGTTCAAAACTCGATAACTTATATTCATCAATTTCAACTTGGATTTTAATTTCAAATTTGTTTATCACAACAAAATTCAATTTCAATTTACTATGGTAGCAAATCCATCACACAAAAACTCGAAAATGATACTGATGATGCTGCAGTCATCACCCTTATTATTCCCCAGCAACAGTAGTGAATTCAGTGCTTTAAATTCTTTCAAAATTTTCTTTTATTTATAAATCACATTTATAAATCTTTTCTTATAGAATTTCACTATTTAACTTTACCTATACAAGATTATTTCACAATTGTAAATCATTTCAACTAAAATTCTATACTTATACAATTGTTGCTTTTATATAATTTATTCTTTCACAATTGTTGTTTTTATTCGGACTATTCGAACAACTTTGATTCACTTATATATTTTCTTACATTTTCAAGAATCAAACAATCAATTATATACACACTTTAATAATTCTGAAAAATTATTCCTTTATATATAAAATATATACGAGGTAAAATTATTTCATTTACCCAATTTAAAACAATACTATGTCGGTTTATCTCGTTTAAGAGTTTAGAAACCCCTATCGATATATAGTTAGCCAGACTGCACCGACCAAAATCTATAAACAATCAACTGATAAGTCAACACAATACAAAACAATTTCATATTCACTAACAAATACGCTCTCACATCTATTATTAGACTCAACTCATTCTAGAGTACTACTGAGTCTATCTCTAATGAGTAATCCCCAACAGAGCCAAGATTGTCGCTTAACCATATGCTCTGATACCACTTTGAAAGGGCCCGATTCTTCGACTTCCGAAAATCGACATCAATACGTCCATTGTATCAACTGCCGAACAATCGAATGTCGGAAAACCGAATTCTTAGGGTTTAAGAAGAAGAAAAAGGTAGAAGAAGAAGAAAATAGAACGAAAGAAGAACAACAGAAACAATATCAGAATCTCACATATCGCAGCGGAACAACATATAATAGATAAATGAATATCTTTAAAAAATAAAGAACTATCTTAGTTATTACATTACATCACATCATCATCAGAGTGTACAACAACAATATACAACACAACACAACAATGGACAGTTATACAAACATGTCCTTACAAGTGATTTTACAGCAGAAAGATAATATCATATACAAGTAATACGCCTCGCCAACCAGCTCGCCACTTGAGCCCCATAGCACTTCTGAATCCAGAATGACCTGATAACCTGACTCTAGGCTGCCCGTGTGGAAAATTATGGCACCTAGAGTTTAGGAAGAGAACAATAAACTCCAGGTCAGTCATGGGACTGGTGTTAGAACTCAAAATAGTTATTTATCTTTTAAAACAACAACAAGGGAAGTGAAAAATATCCGCAATGCTTTTGGAAAATGAAACTACCATAAGGCCTCCCCGCACACACACAAGCAAACGCAGAATTGGAGGAGATTTCTCCTTATGATAGTCAAAGATGCTTACTACGCAAAACAAATCATTCTTGATATTATTATTAGTGTATAGTGTAAAAAGCATTTCGAAAATAGAATATTAATCTTAGCCAATATAGACATTTCGAACTATGCCTACTATAGCTACCATCTAAACAGTGGTGACCACCATAAGTAAATGGCAGGTTATACAAGTAAAACTGTACAGGGTCGTATTGGGAAATGGATTTCCAACAAATGGTCAGGCTAAGGAACTTCCTACTGCCACATGGGTACGCCTCTGGCGGGACGTCCCGAGAACTTAACCAGCTCTCTGCCAACACAAGGTCGGGTTACCTTTGTAACTAGGTAACTACTACATGAATATGCCACCCCCCGGTCCTTTGGACCTTTATCCGAGGGCCCTCGATCACAAAGCAACAACCACACAGATAATGAGATTGGAGCAACCACATAGGTTAAGCATCAGGGCTCCATACCTGACACCACCCTTTTCCAAAACGAAATGACATACCCTAAAGGGCGCGACCCTCATAACCTTGCCGCATATTCCTGTTTCGACCATTTCCGGGGTGTGAGGTCCGACGAAGTCTCGTCCACAAAGCTATGCTTTTTCACAAAGCCATGCTTTGATCAACAAATGATCAATAAATAATCATCGCACAGCAACACTCAGCATGCCACATTACCAAATTGGGAGTATATCGCTGATAACCTTCAACTACAAAACCTCTGAGCTCGTACGTCTCAGAGAAGGGTGTTAAGCTAAGAGAATAAATTCTCTGCCACCAACAGAGATGTATTTGAAAGAAATCTGCTTTATATCTCAAAATGTAATGTCAGACACATAACCATACAAGTTTGTTCCGGGTTCGAACAAAACCGAAAGCACTTCCAAAGAAGCCCTTACAATCCGGGTATTCACAATCCCGATCGAATTTCCCATCACAAAGGAAATCTCTATACCGTAGCTAATGGTGCAGAGACAATCGATAGGTCATCCTATCATTTTCACAAATACCCGGTCTTCACCACCGGTCTTCAATGCTATCCATTACGTCGTATCACTTATTCGGAATGGGTTATATGACACAAAGGTCCTCTCCCGGCTAATCCGAATAGCGAACGCAATATTTTTAAAACATATGGATATTGGGATTTCAATTAAGTCACAACTTATTACCCAAACCCTCTCTTTCAAATGCTTTAAACAAATTACCATTTTAAATCTTTAAACAAAAAGATTTACTTCACAAAGTTTACCCAGTTTCACAAAGATTTATTCCCAGATTCCCAGATAAATTTCCATTTCAATTGGATTAACTCATTAAATTTTAAATCAAGATTTAACTAATAGCTTTCAAAACTATTCACAATTCAAGTCTTTTATAATATACAAGATACACCATTTGAAATACTCTTTTATTTCAAGTCAAGTTCAACAACCTTTCACAAAGATTAATTCATAGCCTTCAAAACAGTTTAATTCCAAATTTACATTCTTTAAACACAAATGGGAATTTCTTTCCTTATGTGAAAGCTATTATTATTTGAAAACATATAGTTTTCGTTTTGGGATAAACTGATTATAATTTTTCATGAGTTAAAGCCACTCAAGCATAAACTTGGATTTAAATTTAAAATTTCCAAAACCATATTTTAAATGGTTAAAAACCCATAGGAACACCTTTTATAACTTGTACAATCTTTTAGACCATAGTTCCCAAATCATTGAATTCAATTTCAAACATTGAATTCAAAATTTAAATCAAATGATTTAAATTCCAATTTTTATTAAGTTATTTAAAATAACTCTCATTTTTGAAATTCATTTTCAAAAACTTTCAATTCCAATTCCAAAACTAATTTGGATTCAAAAATTCAATCTTTAGAATTGTCAAAAATCTGTGACTTAACTGATTTCCACATGAAATCCACATTTTGTGTGTGTATTGTGTAGTCCAAGGGTTTAACACAATAGTGCAACAACATTCAACCATTACAGATCAAAATATAACATTATATTTGATAAGCGGTATAAACTATAAAGCTTACCTTTCATTCACAGATCATAGATATATATCTATCACAGATAAACAAAATACAGATCACAACACACATCAGGATATATCACAAAACATCACATATCAAAGATATCAAACAATTCAACATCCAATATAATTCAAACATCCATAAGTAGGATAAATTTAATCATCTGATTAATTTAAATCAAATAAATTTCTATGAATAAAATTAGCTAGTTATGGTAAATTAATAGCCAATTTATTATAAAAACATTTAATAAATTATCCATTCATTGATCATTAATTAACTCTTAATTAATAGTTATTACTTGATTAATTTTTCTTAATTAATTATCAAAACCAAATTAATTTCTGCTTAATAAATTTCCATTGAATTTACAAAATCATTTCTTTTTAAAATAAATTTCCTCAACTTATAATAATATAAATCGAAATCCATTTACTTAGCCCATTTTTCCGTAATTTGGAATTTTATTCAATATGGTTCAAAAATAACTTTATCTTTTTAAAACTTCTTTTTAACTAATCCAATTCTCAAACAATAACTTTTTTTCTATAAACTTTCAACTTGAATTTCAAAAATCCAATTTTTATCTATTTTCGGTATCCAATGATACCGAAAATATATTCGGCTAACCTATGGCCTTCAACAATCTCAATCATAAAGATAATCACACGGATTATTAATCAACCAACACACAACATATGAAATAATTTCAAATGTTTGAGGAATCCAGTTGGATCCCTCCAACCTGTTTCCCTGCATCCAAAGATGTTAGCACAATACCAATTCCACTTCGAGGTGAAATATCGCGGTATATGGGATTTATAAATTATTATCCGCTATTATGCGGTTCAATAGGGTCTCATCCGCTATATAATGCGGGAAATCAACTCCATGCAAATATATAATACCAATTCCACTACGAGGTGAAATATCGCGGTATATGTGTTTAATAAATAACATCCGCTTAATATATGGCGTATAGGGTCTATTTCAATACAACAGATAACAACTATCATCCAATCACACAATTAAGCAATTTTAAATCTAACTATTTAAAATTTAAATCGAAACAATTCGATTGAGTGAGAAGTTATCACCTTGAGTTTCCGATAACAATTGTAGCGTTTTATTTCGAATAAAATTAAACGCACATTTAATTTTGCCCAAAATTATCACTAGCTTCAATCGATCCCAATCCAGCTCCATCCGTAGTATTCGTCAATACGAACCCGATGCAATTCGTTTCGTCCAAAACGGACCTCGTATGAAAAAGTTACGCTATTTTAAACATTACACGATTTATAATATAATTTATTCACAATTTATTTTTATTTTTAAACCTTATTGAATCTGGACCGTTCAATATCTGTGATGAGAATCTGGGCCGCCTGCTTCTTTCTTCTTCGTTCCAACTTGAACGTGAAACCCGCTCACGTAAAAACCCATCGTCGCCAATCATCATCGAATTTCGCTCCACCCATATCGAGCTATACGGCGATCAACCATAGTCGTTCAACTCGCCTAAGCAAGCACCACCCTCGGCCGCCACCGTGCGCAGCTCGGCCTCACGTATCTCGAGAAAAACGCGTGTGAACTTCGAACGTTCAAGCTCGAATTGACGACGATCCGTAGCATGAAAATCCATCATCACCGTTGAAGTCGTAGATCTCGAGACGATCTACAACATTGCAGTTGAAACTTTCTAGAATTGATTTGTGGATTGTGAAATATTTATGAAAGAGCGAGATGCGTTTTCAGCCATTAATTTTTTAGAGGTGGCGGCCTGAAAGTTTTAACCTAGGGTTTGCTTTGTTTTGCAAAATGAAGATAGAGGAGGCCTTTTATAGAAAATTTCTCAAAACACTATTCATCCAAAATTTTCCGAACTCTAAACGAAGCGTGCTGGCTGACGTTTCTAGGGTTTTACCCGCGTTTCGGACACAATGGAATAGGAATCGAGAGCCAATTCGATCATATGTGCGAGTTATGGAGATAAACGATCAAGTTTAAATTAAATCCGTTAAACAAATTTCAATGTGTTTTGCCTTGCCCCGGACAAACCGTAAATCTGATTGACACGAAATTTGAAACCGTACAATAATATAACAATACGGATCTGATGAATTTGGTTTCGTTAAAATCCGAGACTGTTTGAAAAATGACAATTTTCACTAGTCCATTAAATATTAAAATATTCAATTTCTGCAATTTAACTTTTAATTCAATTTTAAAAGTTCACAAACATTGTTCTAACTCCAATATGATTTAATATAACTTTATAAATTATTAATACCTAAATTTCAAATTTTTCTGTAATTTCAAATATTAAATTGTCGATTTAATTATCCAATTAAATCTAAATATTCGAAATACAATTCATTCGACTTACAAATTTTACTTGTTGATATTTAAAATCAATTAAATATCTGAATTTCAAATGACAGAATTTGTGGGTCGTTACATAACTATACCTGTTCAGCTACGAGATATGACAACATATCTCGTTGTTTATCTGTTATTTATATTGATGATATGTGCATGTTGTTATATTATTTTAAAACCTATTATCACTCTGCAAGTTCCCTGTTAGTATAGAATTCACTATGGGTTTAAATGATACATACCTGAACGATCTGTAGAGTAGGAGGAAATTGTTATGGGTTAAAATGATAAACCCAAGCGATTTTCATTTTAATTGAATCGTGATTGCGGGTTGAAATGATATCTACCCGTATATATTTAAATTGCGGATTCAAATGATAAATATCCGTATCACTTAACCATTGGATAGAAATTTTATACAGATACCGTGGCCTATATATAAATATTTTGAAAATAATTTCTATGGTTTTGGAAAGAAATATATGGTTTTAATAAATATCGATTATTAAAATATTATATTTAAATGATATTTTATATGTACAGATTTATAATAATATTTAATTTAATTAAGATTGATTTAATTTATAATATGTTTAAGTATTTATTAAAATTTATATTTTAAAACTAGATTTTTATAATGATTCTATAAGTTAAGGATATGAAGATAATTTGAAATTTATTTGAAATTGTATTTAATTAAGTATTTTATTTAATTAAATAGATTTGAAACTTATTGAAATTGAGATTTAAGATATGATTTTATAACTTGAAATTCGATTTAAGTAATTTAATGAATATTTCATGTTTAAATAAATTGAAGGAAATATTTAGTAAATGTAATTAAAGGTTAATTAAATGATATTGTATTTATTAAGCGAATATTTGAAGACTAAATAATAATGAAGTCAAATCAAGATCTATATGAAATTGTTAAATTCAGTTTGAAAATGTTGAATGTTTAAAGCTTTGAAATATATTGAAATTTAAATGGTTTATTTCGTGATTCAAATCTCTATTTGAAATCGATGAAATTTAAAATAGTTTATCTAGAAACTAAATTGAATAGAAATCGATGAATTGAGATTGAATGAAATTTGAATTGGGAATTCGAGTTGATTTGAATCGATTTGTGAAATTTGAAGAAATTATAAATATTTTACTTTATAAATTATTTAATATATATATATACACTATTTTAATATAAAATTATTTTTAATATAAACTATTTTAATATACTAATTATTTTAATATAAACTATTTTACTTTATATACTATTTTATTTTATTCTAAACTGTTTAAGTGGTGGAAGTCATGATTTCAAAGTTGTAGTTTTCCAAAGAATTATGATTTTAAAATGTTTGGTTTCGAAAGTGTCGTAACTTTGAAAGTGCTGTAATTTGAAAATAGATATATTTGAAACGGAAATGATTTTTTGGTTTTGAAGTATAAATTTTTTTGAAATGACCATGGTGTCGTTATAACGTTTGGTTGTTAATAGATATATTACTGCATAGTAGATAGTTCCACGGATCGTTAGAGGATGGTTATCTCAAACATCCTCTGAGTTACTTGTATTTCACTTGATATTTCACTCGAAGGAGGATTTATTGATATAAGAATGTTAATCCTGACTCGAGTGTTTTGTGTTTTGCTTTACGCTCGGGTCAGACTGAGTGACACAGCATTTGAGACTCACCTTTGGCGTTTGAAGCTTCGCTTGGAGATCCCACTATCGATTCAGCTTTCACTTTCCAGTTGATTTGTTCAGAGATGTCATCTGTTTTTATTCGAGATTTCATCGTATTTGAGATATTATGCTGCATTTTATGTCTAACTCTGATGTTTGTATATTAGCTTCATGAACTACTATTTACCTATTCCGCTGCATTATTATTACATTACTCTGTGTCTGTGACTCCGTGATTGATTTATTTACCATATATGCTGAGCTTTGCCAAATATAAATTAACAATCTGATATTTTAAGCAATTCAAGTCCAACGTGTATGGATGCGAATGGTTGAAATACCGGGTCGTTACAAAATATATCCATTTCCAAAATCATAGTACTTTCAAAGTTATAACACTTTCGAGACCAAAACCCTTGAAATTATAACACTTTGGAAATCATAACATTTTGAAATCATAACACTTTGGAAATCATAATAGTTTGAAATCATAACACTTTGGAAATCATAACACTTTGAAATCATAACGCTTTGGAAATCATAACACTTTGTAATCATAACATTTTGAAATCATAACACTTTGAAATCATAACATTTTGAAATCATAACACTTTGGAAATCATAATACTTTCCCTTAAACAGTTTAGATATTAACAATAATATATATAATAAAATAGTTTATAAAATAAAATAGTTTATATAAAATAGTTATAAGTTAAAATATTTTAAAATAAAATAGTTAATTTACTAAAATAGTTTAAAATAAAATAGTTAGTATGTTAAAATAGTTTATATTAAAATAATTTATATTAAAATAGTTTATACAAAAATAATTTATAAAGTAAAATATATAAATAGTTTTAAATATAATTTAAAAATACTTTATATAATAAAATAGCTTCCTCAAATTTCACAAATCGATTCGAAATCAACTCGTATTCCAAAATTCAAATTTAATCCAATCTCAAATCATCAATTCCAATTCAATTCAGTTTCCCAATAAACCATTTCAAATTATATCGATTTCAAAAATAGATTTGAACCACAAAATAAACCATTTCAATATCAATATATTTCAAAGCTTTAAATACTCTATAAGTTCAAAACTAAATTTGACAATTTCATATATACATCAAATTCACTTTACTATTATTTATTTTGAAATATTTAGTTAATAATTCAAACAAAATTTATATAAGACTTCTAATTTCAAATTTAAATAGAACTAGATATGCCATTTCAATTTATGTAAATTTGAAATATTCATTTAAATCATTTTTAATCAAAATCAAGTTATAAAATCATATCTTTAAAATCCAAAATTTAATAAATTTCAAATCAAACTTATTTGAGTATAATTCTTAAATAAATTCAATTTCTATTTCTCTTTTCCAACCTAAATTTTATTAAAATCATTATAAACTCTATATTTCAAAATATAAATTATAAGTAAATACTTAAATATACTATATATTACTTAAATCAACTTTATTAAATCAACTTTAATAAATCAAATCTTATTATTAAACTTATTACATATATTTTTTAAAATAGTAAAATTGTAAGTAAAATCTTAAATCCAAAACTGAATTATAATTTTAAAATTTTAAAACATAGAATTTCAATATCAAAATTTAAAACCTTTACTAAAATAAAATTTATAATATATGTATATCTTAAAATCAATATTTATTAAAACCAAAATATCCATTTCAAAATCTTGGAAATCATTCAAAATATATATGTTGACCAACGGTGTCTATATATATTTTTCTATCCTATGATCAAGTGATACGGATATTTATCATTTCAATCCGCAATTATACGAGTATGTATCATATCAATCCGCATTTCCAAATTCAATTCAATGAAAACTGCTTGAGTTTATCATTTCAACCTATAACGATTTTCTCCTATTCTACAGATCGTTTGGGTATGTATCATTTCAGCCCATAGAAAATTCTATACTAACAGGGAACTTGCAGAGTGATAACATATATGATAAACATATAGTAGGCATATATCATCAATATAAATAACATAAAATGGTTTCAGATGTCATAGGTGATAATGATAATAGCATATATATATATATATATATATATATCAATGTAAATTACTAACAGTAGCATATTTCAATTTTCGTTTCAATTGAAATCAAATTTAATAAATATAAGAACATTAATCGTGAGTGATTACTCACCTTTCGAGGCTAGAGATGAATTAGAAATTGAGCCATGAATCCAAACACGAATTCCGAAGCAAAGCAAGATTGAACGCAAATTTGACGAGCAAAGCTGATAGTTTGGAATCGACGAAATCAAATCAATCTGGATTGATGAAGATTAATGGTATAAGTCAACTATATATATATATAACTAATTATACAAAATCATATTCTAAATTCAAACGCATACTAAATTTTAAATATATATATATATATATATATATTTCAAAATCATTATTTTAAATAAACACATAAAATAAAACAAACATATCAACATAATATAATTTGAAATAAATACATACATATATATATGTATATATATACTTAATAAAATGAAAAATACTTACATATATAATGTATTTAATTAGAAAATATCTATATATATACACTACATAATCATTTCAAACATATCTCAAAATTATTCAAACACATAAAACAAAGTCTCAATAAATATAAATTTGAAAACTAACTAATGCATACACATTAATAGTTAAACTCTATATATACACAGTATACAACTAAATGTATATATATACAAACAACTTATATATATTAAAAGAATTTTTTAACTTATACATATAACAAGTATACATATATACAACTGAATGTATGTATGCAGGCTGTACTTATGACAAACCATATGAATATTAACCTGAGATAGCATTTATATATATATAATATAAATAAACACTTATATAAACTTGTACAAATTCTTATATATAAAAGCAACAGATTTTATATAAAACTAATACATAGTTTACATACTTTTAAACATATATATTCACTCAAATATATATAAAACATTTATACTGTTAAACTGTAAAACATGAACATATAATTTCTTCTTCAAATATATATATATATATATATATATATATATCCACAAACTGATTATATAACTAACCTTCTTACTTTATAAAACCTAAGATATGTACTTACTGACGCAAAACAACATTCGAACATATACATATAACATACTTATATATATATAAACTAGCTAGTATATAAACTTGCCAACAAAATATTTAATGAAATAGTATATTACCTATATATATATATATAAACTTAATATAACAGAGAAAATGCAACGGAATGCAGGCCGAGTTGCGCCACGTTGAGCATGGGAAGCTTAGTCGTGTCGAGGTGATGCTGCGTGAGCATGGGGTGGAGGCATGGACTGGCCAATTTGGTATTCGGCAGTGGGGTGGAGAGGCCGAGTGAGAGGGATAGGGGAAGGAGAAGAGCGGTTTATGGAGGAGTCGGCTAGGCTGGTTTCTCGCTGACGAGTTGGACAAGGGAAGAGGCACAGTTTGTTTCTAGGCAAAGCGTAGTTTTTTTATATAGCGATTAAACTGAGCAAATGAAAGAAGAAGTCAGAATAAATTATAGGTATAAATGAACGAACGAAGAAGCAACCGAAAAAAATTATATCGAAATGAATAAGAATAGAATAGTGAAGGTTAGACAATAAATTTAGGGATATAAAAAGTCTAATGGCTATTGGTATAACTCATCGTATAAATGAATGGTCCAAGAAACCAAATGATTTTAAAACATGGTATCGATGCGAATCCGTTTTTCACAGATTCTGTTGCATTCCAGACTTCAAGACACAGAACTGAATATACCACAGAGATCAGCATGGCGAGACGATCAAAACGATATACAAATATTAGTGGTATGATCATTCGATAAAAAGTCAATAATCGGTACCGAAAATGCTACTAAAATGCCAGAAATAAGATAAACGAAGCTGTAGCAGTCCAAATTTGGAGAAACGAAATATGACGTCTCACTAAGAAGATGATTTAGAAATTTATTGCATAAAAATATTCGAGTTTGGAAAACATTTTATCATCATCGAATATTAACTGATGCTGAAATAAAATTACACAAGAAAATAAACTTTCATTTTTTTCCAGATGAAATTTACCATTTTCTATGTTTAAAAAGACGGATTCCAAATATTAAATTTTTATTTCAAAATATTATTATTTAAAAATTCATAAACTTTCACTTAAATATATCATTAAAACAATTAAAATTTATGGGTCGTTACACCTAATGCTATCAATCTCCCACTTTCATTTGTGGTCAATTATGAAATCTCATTCCAAATTCTCCAATTGATTTTTGCAAAACCAATTATGTCGGTCCCTCAATGAACATGTATGCTATTATATTTCAAATGTCTACTACGCCAATCAACTCTGTTGCTGATAAACTACATTTACCCTATGGAACAATTCGAAGTAAGTCTCTCAAATTTTAGTGAGCTTAAAGTTATGTTATAAACCATATGACATTGTTACCATATAACAATGTTATGGGATTCTTAACATTTAGAATCATGTACATTTACATTTACATATATTACTTTTATTATGATGCTATTTAAGACGATGTACTTAGCCTTGTTCATTTAATCAGCCATAGTCTTTCATTTGGAACATTTTCAAATTAAAAATTATTAGCTTGAATTTATCATTGACATATTATACTCAATCGCTTATAAAAATCTAAGTTTGAATACTCCATAAGGATTTTTTGTTTCTATAAATAATTCTATAATATTTTATAAATACACAGGAAAACCTCAAACAACCATTTAGTGATATCAATTTATATTTGATATTTGCTTCATGATCAAATACACAAATTATGATATCGTAAACAGCATAACAAGTATGATAATTTGTATTGCTCATACATAAGGAAAGTATCTTACATGTTCCGTATTAAACATTTTAATTAGATGTTCTTGCATATCGTTTGGAACATTCCCAATATCTTTTACATTTCCTATAAAGATATTATTTACAAATCCAACGTTGAGTATTAAAACAACTAAGACTGATTTTAACTCAAATACATCGTTAACGATCAGTAATGTGTTGTTTACGTATTGCTTAGAAATATCTACGTACCTTTTAACGTTCTTTCTTATGAACACACGCTTCCTCTGCATTTTGACTACTAATCAAACTATTTAATATTTCTGTCAAAATATTTATTCAATTATGGTGCTAATAAAAGGATACTTCAATCATTTCTTGGAAAATAACCCAAAACCCGCAAACGTAATACTCTTCCACTAACTTCGAGATACTTTGGTCGTTAGTACAAACTGTCTACTCTAAATTGTTATTCAGAATTATCCATTTTAGCACATATGTACCAAACATAAAGTCATACAAAGCAATAATTTTTTGAGTAAATCTTCGGTAACTTGAGCATATCGAATGGTGAATTTGTTACGTTAATTTCAATAATTGAAGTTTATGGTATTATTCTTATCAATGTATCTCATTGTATTCCAACTGTATTTGCCTTTCTCTTAAAGACAAATTTGTAGCCAATGGATCATATCCCTTTGGGTTAACTATCAATATTTTGATAATGTACTTGGAACCTATTTCTAATCGTCTCATCATACCATATCATAGAGTCAATACTCTTTATGGTTTAATTTAAACAACTAAGGATTATTTATTATTGACATTGGAAAAAACTCAGTTTCTCTTTATTGTACAAGAATACTCATTAGACATTCTGATGTATTGTGTCTATTTAGGTTCGATCAATTTCATTCCATCCATTACAATCAGTTTGATCCTTGCATCGTATCAAAATTCATTTTGTACTAATAATTTCTTAAAGAAATTCCTTCACAGAGAAGTTGGTATTTCTTGAGGCAATGGTTGTTTCTCGGTGGGAGCGGGCATTCATAAATATTTTATGAATTGCTTTAAACAAGACTAATTTTGCATTGGTTGACAATATATTTATGTTCACAATATAAATTAGTCATCTAATGACCATTGTTCTTAAAATTATCTTAGGATGATTCATACAAGATCCCTTACATACAATTATTACATGCAGTTTTTCGATTCGCACAACCTGCCAACTTCTTGCCCTAGGACGTGATGGAATTTTTTATAAGCCCTTATCTAGTATGATTTTGTAAACCATACTTTGGTCGATATTAATTTTAACCTTATGTACTACTCTTAAGCACACATCTTATAGAAAGAAATTAACTCAACTTCACTCACTATTTAATCATCTTTTGTCCAACAAAGTTCAATTAATCTTTATCAGCACATCATTATGCATTATAAGGAGAAGTGCCTCTTGAAATTGAATCTTTATTCGTTCTAGGTATGTTTGAAACTCTTTTCAATGTACTTACCTATTTGATCAAATTGAATCATTTTATTACATGTTATTTTATTTACTTTCATTTTATATTCTATGAACTTATCATACACATGCTCCATATGTATTAAAAAAACATATTCATGCTTGTGATAATTCATTGATGAACACAGCAAAGCGTATGGAACCATTTTGGTATTATTATACTTATGATTGCATACATCTATATGTATCAATCTAAAAAATTTGTCAACTCTTATAATGCTCCCACTAAATGGGTGTATAGACCCCAATTGTTTGAGAAATAATCACCAATATCATATGATTCATAATCATCATAAAATAAAAATTAGTTCTTAAAACTATAGCTTAGTCTATAATTAAGTTTTATTTCATAAATAATGTGTGGTACGTTTTTTGAAAATAATTTTCGTAACTTGATGCACTTAATAAGTGTTATATGGCATGCTCCCACTATTTTCGACATTACTATAATAGCGCATCGAATGCGCCGGTCCATCATCTGCTTAATATAGACCATGATTTCATATACTGCAACTAGTTTATTGTGGAGAGTTTTGATTTGATACCTTGAACTCAAATAAATAAATCTGATAGAAAACAATTTTCTACGCGAAATACATTTTCGAAATAGAAACCATAGTCCTTATTCAAATGTTAAGTATTAATCATTATTATTATAATTCTCATTTTCGATTTTTCTTGTGATGACTCGCCAACCCGCACTATTCAAGCTGACAATAAACCACACATGTCCAACCCAAATTAAACGAAAAGAAATATATAGTTATGGGAAAGAAAGAAGAAAGAAGAAGAAAGAAGAAGAAAGAGAAGAAGAAGAAGAAGAAGAAGAAGAAAAAGAAACCAAACAATCATAGAATCTCATAATCGTAGCGGAATAATATATAATATAAAATCAATAATATTTACAAAGGAGAAACTATTATACACATACATCCATCAGTACAATAACAATCATAATCATCAGCTTGGACCGTTATAACAACCTGTCCTCATAAATTGTTGACGATTTTAGCAATAAAGCAGTGGAAAATAAACATATATGAGAATACGAATTGAAGACCTCCAACTCGTCTCTTGAGATCCAGTGCATCTAAAGTAATTTGTAAATATGCTCGGTTTGACCTGACCATTATAATAATAACACCCGAGTCAGTATGGAAAACCAGCATGAGAAAACACACCCAACTGGATTTTTTTAAAGTTATAGAAAACCTTTCAAAAATGAAAAGTATCCTGTAAGACCACGCCATATATAAACATGGTTGGATTTTTTCCTTATGATAATCAAAACATTTGATATGAAATTGTAACGACCCGTATTTTTAACTATTTAAATTATTAAATTTAATATGATTATTAAATAGAAATGGTTAAAAATAAAATTTTAATGATTCTGAATGTAAGTTATTGGATACGAACTTGAATAGAATTTAGAAATAAACTAATTTCGAAGATATATGTAATAATTAGTATGAAGATAATGCTATGTATTGAATGGGTTTTCAATCCATAGTTGAATTGAAAAATAAATGTTGAATCTATAAGATGGGAATGAAGTAATTGATTGATAGCTAAAATCCATTAAGAATCAATTATTGAAATGTGTTTAATATTGAATAATTAAATTGTTTCTTTTAATATTGAAAATTATTTGGATAATTGAATTATGAACTTAATATGATTTTCTAAGGTGGATTAAAATTCTATTGAAGTTAGGAATGTAATACAGGACTGTTGTTTAAATTAAAAGTCGATAAGTTAATTTGAAAATTCATATATAATATTTCAATATTAATTTAATTTATGAAAATTGAGTTAATAATTGAAATTTGATATACTATGATTCAAATTGGTTTCTAAGGTGAATATAAATGAATTATAATAGAGTTAATAAGATTTTAAAATTGGAATTTTAAGCAATTCTGTAAATTTTGAAAAAGTCGTCGACTTAATCGACGAGTTAAAATAGCCTTCCGGGGCACAGTCTCGGAATACTACGAAGCAAGTTCCATTGGATCTATAATAGTTAGTTATTATCGGATTTCAAATTTCATGGCAATCAGAGTTGTCGTTTGACCGTGGCAGCCGAAAACGCTTAGAAATTAATTTAATCGATTTAATTTAAAATTGATCGTTTATTTTCGTAACTCGCATATACGATCCAATTAGGCCCCGAACATGTTCCATTGTGTTCGGAATGTGGGTAAAACATTATGAAAGCCTGTCAGTATGCGTCGTTTGGAGTTAGTTTTGAAAAAAAATTAAAAAGTGAAAATATTATTAAAATTATAATAAAATACACATATATATAGTTCCTCTATAGTAAACCCTAGGCTAAAATTTTCGTGGCCGCCACGTTATTCTTCAATGGCCAAAATTATTTAACTCTTCCCCCTCGATTTCTTGCAAATCCGTAGATCTTTAGCAAAAGGTTTAAACTA
Source organism: Allium cepa (assembly GCA_030765085.1). NCBI lineage: Eukaryota > Viridiplantae > Streptophyta > Magnoliopsida > Asparagales > Amaryllidaceae > Allium > Allium cepa. The sequence continues at coordinate 674,806,968 of CM060928.1, read as the reverse complement.
GAAAATCGTAGAGGGGAACATGATCTATAAATCAACCGGTTGGGTTGCGTTATTGTCAACCGTAAAGGGAGAAGAAAGGCCGCTTTCATGCACCATGCGAGGGATGTTTTCACGGTGTTGGTAAGGCGTTAGGTGTGCGGTCTCAGGCCGGGGGTCGATGAGAGGAAGGCGCTCCTCATAATGGTCCCTGATCATCGTGTAATCACTAAATGGAAGTGCGGCAGCTCGATTTAGGTCGGCGACGATGGGTTTAAAAGCCCTGGGTTCGAGCATTGCAGAGGAAGAAGTAAGCAGCCTGATTTCTTCATTTGTATTGAACAGCCGTGATTTTAGCTAAGGTTTATAAAAAAGTAAATTTAATTATATAAATTTGTATGCAAACTTTAAAATTTCATATCTCATCCATGCGAGGTTGGAAGCGGACGAAACTGGCAACGCCGGAATTGTAGAGACGAGATCTATGCTGCAGTGCAGATTCGGGAGTGTTTGGATGTAACATTCATGAAAATTTACCAAGCTTAATTTTGCAATGAAATTAATTTTTGAAAATAAATTGCAAATTAATTAGAGATTTCTAGAATAAATAAATGATTTTTGATTTTAAATTGAAATTTAATTAGAAATTTAATTAAAATATAAGAATAAGCATTTTATAAACAAATATTGATTTTCAAAATAATGTGTATTAAAAAAATAGAAATTAAAAGCTTTAAAAAGTTAATAATAGTTTGCTTTCTAAAATATTAAATATATTTGGAAGATATAGTAAATTTCAAAAAGATTTATTTTTAGGATTTAATCTCTTATATAAATAAATGTAACAATTGTTAATATGAAATCAAAATTTTTAAATCCTTCTTTTCTTTTAAAAAATTGTAAAAAAATAAATCATATAAAAAAATGTATGAATGTAAATTGTATAAAATTATAAGTGTATAAATATGATTTCAATGTGAAAATTAATTCGGATAAATTTTTGTTTTTGTAAATATAAATATAAAAGGAAAATGAAATTAAGAAAAATTATATATATATATAGGATCGTAAACATAAGAGAAGTATAAAATAGATATAGCATGTTTTATAAATTGAAATAAAATAAGGTTTGAAACACGAATGTAAATAATTCAAATAAGGAGTATATTTTTTTATAAAATAGATGATATAAAAAAATTATTAAAAAAATTTCTTTTGTCTTTGTAAAATTATAAATATTAGATATACATATGTAAAGTATAAAATTGTATAAGTGTTAGATCTCATAATCATTTGTTTTTACACATGGCATTTAATATATTTAAATTGAATAAAAAAATGAAATTTAAAATTACAAGAAAACTTTTGAGCTCCTCTATATGAAGTCATATGACTTTTCACCCAAATCTGAAAATATACAGTAAAAAGGTTTGAGTATCACAAATCCAAACTACCATCACCTTCTCTCCTCAAATCTGGAAACAAAGTTTAAATCTAAAATGAAACAAATCTGTTCAAAAAGAAAGGAAGAAGAAGAGCCTGAATCAAACAGGAGTATCAAAGAAAAATTCAGTTTTGGATCAAAAAGGGAAGAAAAAAAAATCAACCTGAAACAAAGTTCAACATGACCAAGCAACTTCAGGAATCTGGAAACCCAAAAGCAAATGCCAGTGCAAAGTATTTCTTGAAATAACTGTAAGGCAAATAAATTTTCTTAAAGATTCGAATTTAATGTTGTTAATCGGTAATAAAGCATAAGTTTAAAGCATTCGTATCAATCTAAGTCGTAGGAAACAAATCAGGTTTAAAAGGCTAAAGAAATTTCTGGTGGCAACTGCAGGAAAAAGCTTCTCTGTTATAAAAAAAATTCAAAACTGTAAGAAAATTTAAATGGTTGTTAGTGGTGAACTAAATGAGTAAATGCAACAAGAATAAGCAAAGTTTTTTTTTTTACACAACTTGCAGATCTAAGCTTTAAAGATTAAAGAAGAAAAAGAATTTGCAGGCCATCCTCATTTTGAAAACTGCTCTCTGTTTCTATGTTCTCTCTAATTGACGGTGAGCAAACCTTCAACTTTTAATCTTTGATGCTGATGCATGTGATCTACCTGTGTGATGATGATGTGTGTATATGTTTTGTGGATGTATTCACTTGAATAAAATTGAATTAAGCTATATAGTAGGTATTACTGGGTATATATATACATACCCTGCTGTGTTTTCCAGACCAAGAACAAACAAAGGAAAAGTCCATATCACCCAAACAACTTAGTATTAGGCTTGGATCTCTGAAAGAAAAATGTTCATAATGTTTTGAAGTTATTTTTAGAAATATTATAAAGTTAAATATGTATATACATAGCTCTGTATGGTGTAACAGGCTATCAATTCAAAGGAGGAAAAAGAAAAAAAACATATCTTCTTGACCAAAAAAAGATTCAGATCTTGATCTCTAAGGTGTAATTGATTATAACCATGTGAATTTATTTTTAAAAATCGTTTCAAGAATTCAAGATTTGGTATCCTTTCAAAAAGTACAATGCTGTAAAAACTGTACAGATAAGTTGAAAAATCAATGAACTTAAATTCATGTTTTAATTCCACAATCAATTTCGTAACAACAAATGATGATTTTAGGAAGTAGTTTATATGATTGTCAAGATTTCCTGAGTTGAAGGGAAAATGGGTTCTCGTGATTTCAGAGTGATCGAACAAGAATGGGGTTTTGGGATCGAGGTGGTGGATGCTGGAACGATCATGGATTGTTAGAAAATTGCAAGCAAAATTTTTTGTTCATCATGGTTGAGTTTGGGATCAAACTAGGGCTCAGCCCTGTGTTTTGAAGGTCGAAGTCGCGAGGAAATGTCGTCGTCGACATTGCGATTCAAGCAATCGCATCGGAGCCGATAGGTTCGAGAATGATAGAAGTGCTTTGGTCGAAAGCGCGTGGGTTATGATGGTGTGTCGCGGCGGAGCGAGGGTGTGACGCCCCACCTCAATACCCATGCTAGCCAAGAACACTACGGAGTAATGCTGTCAACTAGCGCGGAGAATAAGGCTGTTGAGGAGCGACCATCCATGTAACTTCTTTGTGCGAGCACCGATATGTCAGATAGTATAGCATGCATTTCATTTAAGGAGGAAGTCCGACATACCGATACAAACTCAAAGCTATCACACGGTGGCTATAAATAAATCTTTGGAAACAAATATAGAAATAAACATAACACAATCAGTCACAGACATCCATATCACAAAGGCGGAAAAAGATATGAATATATAACTAACACATGAAAGTGTACATCAGAGTAGTGGTCATGAAAGGACCACATACACAAAAGAATAGCAACACGTGCTATACAAAAGAATACATCTATGAGTCTATATCTCAAGTGTAAACGACAAAAACTGCTAATCTAAATGGTCAGCCAAAAGTCAGAGTACTAAATCCCTGGGGGAGAAGTCAAGCAGAAGCACCTGTAACATCTCGGTCTGACCCTAGTATTATTTATAAGAAAATAATAAACGGATCAGTCTGGCTATAAATATCAGGTAACATGATATAAAACAATAGATATGTCAAGAACATATGGTAACCATAAAGACATACTATGATAAGCATATAAATGAAGATAATCAAGAGATCAAACAATATCAAAAGAATCTTCTAAAAGATCCAAATTCACCTAAAAAAAAGGGATGACACACAAATTCACCAAAACATAAAAGCTGGAAAATCATAACAATGAAAGTCATGAAAATAGGTGAAGCACAAATTCCAGAAGACTACACAAGAAATCCAGAAATCACAATATAGGAGCATGAAAACTCACAAAATGGGAGCATGAAAACTCACCTAAACGTGTAACACAAAGCGAGACGCTATCTCATGGTTGCAAGCCATTAATTTTGACACACGAATGGCCCGAAGACCGTGGGGCGCTACCCCACATATATGATGGCGAAACATCACACAAACGCGATAGCGAAACATCACAAGAGCGGGGTCTAGTCTCCCTCGCAGACAAAGAGACATCGCACTGTTGCTAGTCTAAAACACAAAAATGATCGTCATGATCATCAAGTAGTGTCAATCTCACCAAGCCAGTAAATATATGAGTTTAGCTTCATGTCCCATAACCACTTGCTTAACTTAAATTTTTACGAACAAGTTGTAGATCTTCAGTAGAAGATTGTCACAAAAGGTTTTAAGGAAAAGGTTTGTATATACTAGTAGATTGGAAAACGGTTTAAGGAAAGAGCTTTGTAGTAAAATAGAGTTAAAATTGTTTTGATGAAAGAGTTTTGATATTTACTACTAGTATTGAAACCTTCATATTTCTAAAGTTGTTATCCCGCCTTTTTAGCAAGGCCATGATACCATAAAATCGACCGAGGAGCCCAAGATAGTTTGTCTCGAAGAATGGTCAACTCAGCATCTCAACAAAGCAAGTTTTGTTGAATGTTTTTCAGATAAGATCCCCTACGGAGGGGGGTCCAGGGGGTGGCAACCCCCCAAGGTGGGGGTGCGGGGGCAACACCCCCGCTATGGGGTTCGACCTAGGGGTTCGACCTAGGGGTTGCGACCTAGGGGTCTAAGGGGTCAAGCGACCTAGTGGTTGCGACCTAGAGGTGTTCGCGAGTTAGCAGAAGTGAGCGACCTAACAGAGGCGAGCGACTTAAGGGACTTGCGCCTAACAAGGTAATAAGGTCGAGCGACCTACGACCTAATGAGGTAAAGGCCTAACGGCCAAGTGAAACATGCGACCTAAAATGTACACGACCTAAAATGTACGCGACCTAATGCGGCCGAGTGGTTTAAGGTCGGAGATGACCTATGACTTATAAAAGTAGACGGTTGAGCGACCTAGCGAGGCTTGCCACCTAAAAATGACAAGGCCGAGAGAGCTAACGAAGTTCAGAGTCGAGCGACTTAGCGACACAATGTGTTGAGCGACCTAACAAGGTCCAGTGGAGAGCGACCTAAAAGAGACGCGACCTAAAAGAGGCGCGACCTAACTCAAACAAGCTGGGCGATATAAGGTTGGAGACGACCTACGACTTAGCGACCTATTTCCGAGCGACCTAAGCTAGAACGAGCTATAAGCAAGCGACGACTTTTGCACGCGAACGGCCTATGACCTTGCGACCTAATGAAGGCAGAGCGACCTAAACGCAGGGATTCGCCAAGAACGCTAGAAATTGGAGTTTTTCGCCAATCCAATCCAAGCCAAATGCAAATGTACATGCTAAAGTGATGGGGAATCATTCCCAACAGTCGAATATAGTTATAGACTAGAATTATGAGATAAAAATCTCACCTTTTCACCAAATTATGAAGGTAAAGCTTGAAGGTGAATGGAGAAGCAACTATAAGCTTGAATCCAATGCTTTTCCTTGAATTTGGAGTTGAATGATGGAGTTGGAGTTGAAACCTAGGCTTGGAGTTTCTAATTTCCCTTTCCACTCACCATTAATGTTAAAGTTTGTGTTTGGTAGGAATTTATGAAGAGTGAGGAGAAGGAGAGAAGTGAGTTTGAGTTATAATGGCTAATCTAACCCAAGTCCAAAGCGGGAAAAGTAAGTGAAATTCCACTAACTCCAAACCTATCAATGTTTATACTTAAAAAGTTATAAACGACATTTCGAACTCAATGGAAGTGGTCTCGAGTCCTAATTTGACCGTTTGCAAAAAGTAGCTTTTCGGACCAATATCCAATTAACGACAAAATATTTAAATAAAATATTTAAATATAAAATCGATAAATATGCGGGTTGTTATAGAGGGAGTTTGGGCGATCGTTTGGTTTAGGCTGATGGGTTGGGGGGTCGAATTTAATTCTTGCTCAAATCGAAGGGGTTTAGGGGGTCGTACATGTAGACGAAGTGGATGTCTACTCGCCGGAGGTCAGTATGGGGTTCGTCGGCGGCCAGGGATGATGTGCACGTTCGCGTGCATCAGATTGATCAGCGTTTTGGGCTTATGCAGGGAGACAGTGGTTACTTGGGGCATAGCTCGTGCAGGCAAGGGTTTTGCTCGAAGTCAGGCTCGTGTAGATTAAGTGTTGTATCGGGTTGTTTTAAAAACATAAACAAATTTTTTGTAAGAAAATGGCGCACGGGTCAAATTTGGCATAAACTCGAAGTAGACGTGCTTTTGTCTCGGGGAGCATTCGAGTACGTCCCAGTTTGCTTAAAGAAACAGTTTTGACTTTAAACAAATTTAAACTTTAAACCTTTTAAGACCCATGTTTTCAAATGATGTTTTTTTAGGATTAAAGTTTGAATTAATCAAAGAATTAAGTAAGATGTTTTCGAGGTAATTAAACACTAATTTATTTAAATTGGTTATTTTATATTATTAAGTTATGTAACTAATGTAATTAAAAAGGGTAATTAAGATAAAATGTTATTTGACTAAATCCTAACCTTAAAAAGAAAATGTGACAATCTATTAAATAAGTTCTAAAGGATAAGAAAAGTAATTAATTTATCTCTTGATTAATTAAATAATGGATGATCTTGTTATTATAATTAATTAAGATGCAATTAATTAATAAAGGTAATTAAGATTTAATAAATTAACAATTAAGGGTTAATTACTGAATGCAATTAATTTAAGATTAATAAAGGATAATTAATTTAAAGATAAATTTATTGATGGAAGTAAATTGAAGATAATTACTTTGAGTAATTAAATAAAAGATAATTACTTTGTGTAATTAAATGAAAGCTAATTACTTAGTGAAAGTAATAAAGGACAATTAGTTAAGGGTTAAAATAATTAATTAAAGATAATCAATTTAAAGGTTAATTAATAAAAGTAATTAAGTTTAATTAATTACGATTAAGGGTTAATTAATTAAGATAATTAATAAAGAAATGATTAATTAATGAAGGTGGTTAAGACGTAATAAATTGTAATTAATGATAATCAATCATTGATTAAAGATTACTAATGAGGGTAATTATGTGGGTAATGAATTTAAACCACACAATTTATTTATCTTAATTAAAGATGTTTGATTGCTATTGAATGTTGTTTGATGGATTGATACATTTAATATATGATGTGATGCTATGTGATGCTTTGTGATTGCTATATTTGTGATAAATATACTGTTGTATGAATGTGGAAACCCCTTGACCCGTAAAACGACATTTGAATTTCGTTGCGACAGGGAGTCGGATTCCAGTTGGTTATCCGAAACCCACATCGAATCATAATGATGAATCTTTGTGATTGATAATTTACTTTATCTATGAATCTGTGAATGAAGATAAGCGTTATAGGATATACCGCTTATCGATATGATTGAATCTGTGATGATTGATGTTGTGCACTATTGTGTAAAACCCCTGGACCACACTTATACACACATAAATATGGATTGCACGTGGAAATGAGTTAAGTCACAGATTTTGAAATAGTTTTAAAGATTGAATTTTTGAATCCAAAATAGTTATGGAATTAGAATGGAAAGCTTTTGAAAATGAATTTCAAAAATAAAGGTTATTTTGAATAACTTGATTGAGTTTTGAAATTTAAATAATTTAATTTAAATTTGATTCAATATTTGAAATTGAATTCTGTGATTGGGAACTAGGGTTTAAAAAAAGTTATTCAACTTATAAATGGGTTTATATGGGTTTTAAACCATTTTAAAGTGTTCTTTTTGGATTTTAAAATTTAACCCAAGATTTTAACTTGTATAATTGGATTTTTATGAAATGAAAACTATGTGTTTTCAAATAATAAACGCTTTCACATAAGAAATGAACTTCCAATTTGTGTTAAAGGGAATTCAAGTTTGAAATGAAAATAGTTTTTCAAGTTATGAATAAATCTTTGGAAACGGTTGAAAGTTATAAATTATAAAACTAACAACTCCTCCTTAATCTATACCTTACTACCCTATTTTATATTTCTCCCCCTTTGTCATCAACAAAAACTTACTCCCCCTCATTCTTGGACTTCAGTACCTGCATTGATAAACTATACAACGGAATATGTAGAGTAGGAAATAATTATACTTCTAAGCATGATAACTAATTTAAAGATTATATACATTTCAATGTGTGTGTGTGTGTGTGTGTGTATATGTTTTACACACCAATCTCAAATCAATAAGAAATCAATCCACACAAAGTATCAATTCAAACAAATCAAACAAATCAAACAAAGTAAATAAAAAATCAAACGTTACATGGAACTTCCACCTATCCTTCTTCTCCAAAGATTGGGTCTGCCTTAATAGCATCCCAATTATCATTGTCATTGGTGAGAAAGACAGGAGGATGTGCTTCATTATCATCCTTGAGAAGTGAGGAGATCATCTGTCGTATCGCATCGAAGTGCCTTTCTTTTTCCTTTATCATCTGCATTTGACTTAATTCTAAGTGACGCTGGTTTCGTAGAATAAATAAGAGAATATTCTTGAATGAATTAAGAGTTTCTTCAAGATTTTCGGATAAATTATGAAAAGGATTAGCCATAGTTGAATTTGTGAAAGAAATGGAGGATATAGATGATAAGAAATAAATTTCAGTGAAGAATTCTAGAAGAAACATGTATATATAGGTGTAGAAATTCGTTTGAATTGAATAGACATATGGTAGTTATTCAAATTTCAAATTCAAAATCAATTGCCATTTCTGACCAGTACATGTCGACATGGTCACATAGTGGATGTCGACATGGGTTAGCGAAATGTTATGACTAATTTGATTTTGTGAATAATTGTGTATATATATAATATACTAACATTTATTCTATAGATAAGATAAGTTAGATAACAGAAAGGAAATTTCATTTCATTGCATACTACGATAATACAATGATTAAGCACACAACAAACTACATGAACATTCGAAATAAAGCAAATTAAAACAAATACAATAAGATATGAAAAGATAAAACTAGTTAGAGGATGAAGATGATGAAGATAGTCCAAGTTTCTTGCTGACTTTGGAAAAGAACTTGTTCATCTTCGAAGAAATGTTATCCAACTTTTTACTAACGGATCATTTTAGAATCCGTTGATTCTCTACAATTATCTTTCGGTTTTTGAGAAGGGTTTTGTTGGATGGATTAGAAGGATATTCAATGCTTTCCTAAGACGTTTCACCTTCTTCTTCTTCTTCAATTTCCATTTCATCCCCTTCTTCTTCTTCAACTTCCTTTTCTTGCATTTCCTCATGAGCCAAACGCTCTTCCTTTTCTGTAAGTGTCTCATAAGGTTGAAAAACAAATGGAATTTTTGTAAGCGAAATGTTGGAATGATGGAAAACTTTTTTAGAAACAAATTCTTCGCCTTTGAAATCCACTCCAAAATAGTTAAAAATCCGAGTGAGGTAAATTCCATGGTATAAAGTATTCTCACCCATTTCAAGATTTTTAGGACGAAGTTCATCCAAAATAACTTGCGCCCAATTTATGTCATAGTTTCCGAAAATAGCAAAAAGAGCTTTGCAAACTTTTGAAGTAGGATTGTTAAAATTTCCTGATCTTGGGGTCAAAGTATGTTGCAAAAGAAGATTAAAAATTCTTGCTTTTGGTCGAAAATTTCTATTTTTAAAATCAAAATCATCATCTCTTTCGAAAATGTGATGAAATGTCTCACGATCATGTTCATCGATTTTAAAGTTAGAAAGATCCATTCTCGAACTTTTGCAATTGAGAATGGTACAAAAAAGATCACAATTCAAAACAATTTGAGTGCCTTTGACACTACTCCAAATTTCATCTTCGTTTCCAACATAAAATCTGCGATTTAAATTCGCATAGAAAATTTTGACAAGATTAGGATAGCAAACAAAATCATTTTGAGAAGTATCAATAAGACTAAGAACACCATTGTTTGCAAAAAGAGAATCAATTTCATAAGAAGAAAAAGCTTGAAAAATAGAAAATTTTCTGGGGTGGACTTTGGCATAGTTAGCATAATTGATGTATGCTTTTATTGCCGCCGGATCATTGAATAATTGCTCTTTGATTTTTCTGGAAATTCTCATGGTTGAGGGGTTGCTTGAAGAAGCCAGTAGAGTAGAGAGTAGAGAGCTTGAAGTTATGAAGAGAGAGTTTGAATTTGAAAATGAAAGTGAAAAGATATGATAAAAGACAGTGAATAAATAGATTCTTAAAGGACATATTCTCTGGTCAAAAGGTATCTTTTCAGAGAATTGAATGAAGTGAAAAGGTGGAGGGAAATTCAAACATTTGAATTCAAATTTTGAAATTCAAATTCTGGTAGCCATGTTGACATCATGGTAGGGACCGTGTCGACATGTGCTTTTGAATTTTCATGAATTGATTTTTCCTAAGATCTCTAATGTATATATTATCATTATTAATGTCTATTATATGTTTCTGAAATATTATTATACTTATAATATATTTCAGAAAGTATTAAAAAAAAAATTAAAAAAAAAATAATAATAATAAAAAATAGAAAATAAATTTTAAGATTCAAACAACACACCAATTCAAAATCAATCAATCAAATAATCAAGCAACTAATCTTAAGCAAGCAATTTCAACCAACCGTATTGTAAACGTGTACCTTTTTCTGAGTCCGTTTCTCTGAATTCGTCAGAGTCATGAATTGCGGTGTAACACAAATTCGAATTATCCGTCTTCTGATCATCATCACTTGAGGACGAGTCTGAGTCATCTAGAGTAGCAGTAAATGCATGCTTCTGTTTCTTTGCAGGTTCATTGTTCATAGGAGGATTCTGCCTTTCTGGATACCGACAGTCTCTTTTGAAGTGGCTTGGTTTATCACAGTTGTAAAACCTGTCATTATTCGGCATTATATTCTAATTTCTAGAATTCTTGTAGTTGTTTCTCTTGACATTATTCATCTTTCTGTATTTCAGGATTCTCCTAAAATTTCTGGTCATAAAGGCTATCTCTTCATCATTATCGCTGTTTGAGTCTGATCCATCGGTCAACGCATTGAATGCCATTGATTTCTTTTCAGATGCTTTACTTTCTCTTCTCCCGATCATTTGAACTTCATACGACATTAGATTTCCAATTAATTCTTCTATCTTCAAAATGCTGATGTCATTTGCATCTTCGCTCGCAAGTGTCTTTTAATCCCATTGTGGAGTTAGAGAATTTAAAAATTTTCTGACTTGATCTTCTTCAGAAAATTCCTTTCCCAAAGATATTAGAGAATGCACAATATCCTGAAATCTACTATACATATCTGAAATAGACTCATTAACATTCATTTTAAATAATTGAAACTGATTTGTGAGCATGGAAATTTTGGTCTGTTTAACTTTGCTTGTTCCTTTGTGAGTAACTTGCAAAGTTTTCCAGATTTCATATGCAGACTTACAAACTGACACTCTATTGAATTCATTTCTATCTAGTGAACAAAACAGAATATTCATTACCTTAGAATTATTTTGTGCAACAGTCTTTTGCTCAGCAGTCTACTGTGCAAAATCAATTGTGGGTTCAGAATATTCAGTTTGTGTGATATTCCAAGTGTCTAATCATATAGATTGTAAATATATTTTCATCCTACATGCCTAATACGCATAGTTACTCCCATTAAAAAGTGGTGGTCTGACAGTAGACTGACCCTCTACAAATGAACTAGTGACAGGGATACTAGTGTTAATAACAGTACCAGTGTTGGTAGCCATTTTGAAAACTTTTCAAAAATCAGATTATGAAACTTTGAAAACATTGCTCTGATACCAATTGTGAGAAATGCAGATTATGGATCTTAAGGCTAAGATTAACACTAGAGGGGGGTGAATAGTGTTAATAAAGAATTACTAAATCTTTTTAATTTAGGTTAATTTAGACACAAAAGTATGCAATATATAGACACAGATATGATCACAGAAACAATCGCAAATGCAGAAATAGAATAAAACAGTAAAGGAAAGAACAGACCGGATTTTATACTGGTTCGGAGTTACCATACATCCAGTCCCGTAACACAAGTACGGATTTCCTTTCAAAAGAAATTGTACAATTACACCCTCGGTTTCAAGTCTACGAGGTACACCCTCCAGAATTTCGATCCTCTGGGTAGAGATACTTGATTTCCGGGCCACAAGTTTACCCAATTGATTTACCAAGGCTACAATCACACCTTTTCCCTTTTGATTGGTTTCCAAGGCTACAATCACACCTTTTCTCGCTTAATAGATTACAAAGAAGTCTATAAATCTGAATAGCACTAAGAATCTTGTAGAGATAGTGATAGAGAATCAAACTAGAAGTAATCGAGTATGCTTCAATGTTGATTTCGGCAGAGTAATGATAAGAATATGCATTAAGAAATGAGGAAGAAGAAGAGGAGTGAAAACCAGAAAAAAGTGATTGAAAATTCGTTGAATCTGACCCCTATTTATAGAAGAACAACAACCATGACCATTCATGAAGAGTTATGGCGAATAGACACTTCTTTTGAAATTTGAATTTTTGAATCAAACTGTCACCATGTCGACATGGTCATGCTAAGCATGTCGACATCCCAAAGGATTTTTTTGGTGTTTTTGATTTTCTTTGAAAATAACCTTTATCTTATATAAAAACTATTTTAAAATTTATAAATATACTTGACTATAGTTAAAATTCATAAGTAAATATAAAGAATAATATATATAGATTTTAACTATAATTTTATATTTAAATCTAAGTATAAATATTTAAAAGTTAAATATATTATTTAAAAAGACAGTTTAAAATCAGGAGTAATTTGACTTTGAAAATAAAGATGTTTTTTAGGCTAAAATTATTTAAAATCAAGATCGAGGGTTTTGAATCTTTTAAAAGGAAAGTTTTGAAATTTTTTTGAAAACAGGATATAATTTTGAAAAATCATTTTGAATAAAAGTTAGCGGATTCAAAACAATGTTCCACTAGATTTTTCGTAGGTTCCATCCTACTTAGGGTTCCATCCCTTTAACGGGCTCAAAGTGGATTCCATTCCACGAATAAATTGGATTTTAAGATGCCAGTGCTTTTCTACGAGTTTTAACAAAAATTCCTAATAATAATAAAAATACTTATCCTTGAAATCTTGAACTCTTGATAGTCTCGATACTCATGAGTTTTCTATCTTGATATTTTATCTTGATATCTTGAAGCTCTATACTGTACAGTCTTCGTTCTTTGTACCTGCATGGTTAAATCTTGCATATACATATATATCTAAACTAATAATGTTAGTATTTATATTTTATAATCTATTCTAAGGTTATTGTCATCAAAACCATCATCTCACGGACTAACAGTTCTGACTCGAGTGTTTTTTTTTCTCAATTCGCTCGGGTTAGCCTGAGCATTTCAGGATTCGAAGACTTTAGCTCTGGAGGACGAGGACGAAGATTTATATTACTATTATCCACTATATTATTCCACTACACCATTTTATTCCGCTACATTGTTATTATCCTTTGGTATGTGAACTCTGGTATTTATTATATGAAGAAAAATCAAATGTTTTGTAAATAGTTTTATGAACTGTATATTGATTATTATATTTTATCGTTCCGCTGCAAGATTCTGTTTTTTTTCTTTTTCTTCTCTTCTTTTCTTATTTACCCCCATAACAATCCTCCCTTTTGTATGTTTTAAGTCTGACGTGTGTGTTTATCGTCGAATTAAGCGTACGAAAAGGGGGGACGTTACAAATACGTCCACACTTTCAAGCCTGATTCTGGCGAATCCATGACCTAATAGCATAGATCAACCGTATGGATTTGAAGAGCTCAGCGAGATCTACAACTTTGCTTTTGGAAATTTTCGATTTCGTTGAACTGATTGAGAGATAAAGGGGAAAGGAGATCGGTAATTTTTTGGCCATTAGAATAGGTGGCGGCCATGGTTTGAAATTACGGTTTCTGAAATAAAATAATAATAAAACTGTCTCAGTTTACGTGCGTATTTATATAGGTAGGTCCAAAATCGTCCGAACTCCAATTGAGACGTGCCGCCGGGCGTTTATAATGTTTTACCCCATTCCGAACGCAATGGAATTAGTTTCGAGGCCTAATTCGATTATATGTGGAAGATAACTTTTTAAACTCAATTAATTTAATTAAACTCAAAATTAAATCTCTACGCGTTTCTAGCTCGCACGGCCAAACGAGAAGTCCGATCGCTACGAAACTTAAAAGCATACTATAATTCACCATTTCGGATCCGATGAAAGTGATTTCGTCGGAATCTGAGACCGTTGCTGAAATGGCCATTTTTACTCATTAATTACAATATAAAATTTTCAATTTTAGCTATTCACCTTTAAATCCAATTTTAAATATTAACAATCTTAACTGTTGTTTATATAAAATTTTAAATCAATTTACGACATCATTTTCTATCGTATTAAATTTAGAATTTAATTATTCAAATAATTTCAAATATTAAATTATTCAACAAATTACATTAATAATCATTTTCATTCAATAATCACCTTAAATTTAATAATTAAAAATAGCTAAAAAATACGGGTCGTTACAGATACCTTTCAAGAAAATATGTCAGCACATTAGCACACTCTACTTTCAACCAATAATTATAAGCTGTTGAAATAATCAACATGTAAAAGATGTTATTATTTCATACCACTCAAATCGACAAACCGAGTTTTTTCTTAGCACGGGGAAATCAAATAAAATTATTTCTTGACTAGAACTTTTGCTTCTTAATTAAAAACTGGGAACAATGTTTAGAAAATATAATCTATAAATTAATCCGGTAATTTTCCAAATAAATCCAATATACATATAAGAACAAACTGAGTTCAGTAATTCGACAACTAAGTTCAATGATTTTATGCATAATTCAATATTTCATAACAAACTTATTTGTTTCTCTGATAGAATACATATATGTTTTCTAATGTTTTTATCCCGGTTTTTTCTCCTGATATTTTATTTAGTAAATACATTACTTGTTTTGAAAAATTAGTTTTAAAGTTAGTTGTAATCTTTAAACAATACGTCTAATGTTATTTCTTAATTGATGTGTTTAACTTTCTTTCCAAAGTGATGCACAAGTTTTTTGTATATACAAGAGAGAAAAAATTGTATGATCATGATACTGTTTTAGTACTAATCAAAATAATGATCCATTGAACAAGAACAAAAATATATAGGTCATATATGCATGTGCAGTACAAAATAAATGAATATTGTTCAAAATATAAATTTTTTGTACAACGGGATATCTTCTATGAAAAGTGGTATCTCTTTTGATTGTCTGTGAAGATGTGTTGGCATTGGATCCCCTCATCGACAACAATATAATGTTCAAAAAATAGTTTACCTCTAATAATAGTTTTTTCAAATACAAGGATTGTTAAAATTTGGACTGGGTAGTCATAATTAAAATTAATTTTAATATATTAGAAAAGATAAAAATAAGTAAAAAATGTCTTGTACAGATGAAGGATAATAAATTAAATTCAAATTTACGTCCAACACTATATCTTTCAAAAATAAGACAGGTATGATTGTAATTGGATTTAAGTGGTTAAATTTGAATTTAATGTTTATTTTGTAATCTAGAAAATTATAGGTCGTTTTCATCGTATAGTGGTAATGTTATTTTACTATCTTTAAAATAAAGTAAAAATCATTAGTTAAATTTAGACTGGATAGGAATGAACATCGACAAGTATATATATATATATATATTTATTTAAAGTGTATTTCTTCTTAGTGTAGGAGAAGTATCTTCCAAAATTGATAAAAAATTCCTTTGGTAGAGGATTTTTAGATCCAAATTCATTTTTAGTCATTATCCATGTGCACAAAATTCCATCATATTTTGTATATTTTTCTATATATGTCTATACATTCTAATTACCTTTCTTTAGCCGTCCGTTGCTACTCACATCATGTTACCTAAGCAAATTTAATAGCACGTATTCCAAACTTTTTCTTTTGATGTAAATCAACGGTACGAGCCCCTGGATAATTGTTAAGTTGTTACCGCATGTTTATGAACGCTTCACTTGATCAAGGATATGGATAGTAATTCACTAATTATAAACCAATACTGATTGATGAAAACTATTGTCTTGCATCTTTTGTAACAATCCAAATTTTTCGTCTATTGATTTTGAATATTTAAATGGTTTTAAATATCGAATTTGAAATTATAATCCAGTTGGTAAGATTTTTAAACAGAAAATTTAGGACTTGAAATCTTCTCCATTGCGTTTGGAATATGGGTATAACATTATAAATTCTTGGTGGCATGCCTCAATAGGAGGTCGAGGTCTCACGGTATGTGAATAACAACAATAATAATAAAAAAAAAGAAAAATCAAATCAAAATCAAATCGAGCCGCCTCTTCAGCCTTTCAAACAATGACTTATTCCCTTATGTAAGAACAAAATCAAATCGCATCTTTATTCTTTTTAATTCTTTCAGTTAGCTTATAAATGAAGGTCGAATTCGATCTTTTGATAAACAAAGGAAAATATAATAAAAAGGACTCAAAATCGCGCCCCTCTCCTCTCTCATTTCTGTACCATTCAAAATTCTCGAAAAATCATGCGCTTGAAACACGTGCACGCGAGGGGGAGGAGAAGATGGGTGGTGTTCGAGCTCGTGCTTGGTCGCGACTTGCTCTGGGGTGGAAGGCAATGCTCATGCATGGCAGTTGGGGGTTCTACGCGATTTCAAATCGCGTGCGCGTGAGGATATGGTGGCAGGCTACTGTGGAGGATGGGATGCGGCGATAGTGGGTTCTAGGTTGCACGAGGCATGCTGGTGGTTTGAGGCTTTGATGCAATCGAAGTTGTGGTAGAAGAAAGTGTTTCGGGCGATGGAGGTTGGGCAAGTCACGATGGAAGGTAGTCGCGATGGAGTGATGTCGCTCAAATTGGAAGCATGCCTGGTAGTTTTGGATGAATGGTGATGAGCTATCGGCAAGGAAGTGTTGCTATTCCTTTGGTTCGATTCATGGAGAATCAGGGGAGGATAGATCGGAGGTAGTGCACAGCTATGTGCACATCATCTTGTGCCACGAGAATTAAGGGTAAAACTGAATTTATAATTTAGTTAAGAATTTATTTTATAAATTGTTGTCTTATAAAATTCATAAATTTCTTATACGAGGTGGAATTCGAGTGTGTATTTTTTTCGCCTTCGTGATGACGTAGGATACGGAATAAAATTGGAACGGACTGCCAAAAAAATCAAAGGTGAGTAAATCTCACTCTTTTTGGATTGCTAGATATTAATTTTAAATAGTTAAAATTAATTATTGGATGCCTGGTTGATTAGTAATTATTATCGGGTGAATGATATTTTATATATATATATATATAGTGGTTTATATATTAGTATTGGGAGTGATATTCCCGCACATTATAGCGGATGAGACCCTATGCGTCCCGCATAATAGCGGATGACTCTATATACCATGATATCACTCTCGAAGTGGGATTGGTATTTTTATGTTGTATTAATGTCTGTGGATGGAGGAAAACAGGTTAGAGGGACCCAACTGGATTCCTCAAAATGTTAAATTTAATTTCATAGTTTGTGATATATTGATTATGTAGAATAATCAATTATAGATTATTTCAGCGATTGGAATTATTGGATGCTATTGTAGCACTAGCCTGAATTTTGGTATTTTAACTATCATAAATATATATTTTTAATTTAGGGAATTAAAGGAAAATTTTGATACAAAATATTTATATTGAAATTGGGGTTATTTTATAGATATTAAGTTAGAAATATATATTTGATCTTTTTTTTATACTTATCCTTTTTGAACTATTAAATGGAGATTTTAAAAATGAATTATATAAAAAAATTATAAAATGATATTCGAAAAATATAAAAAAGTTAAAGTCGATATTAAAAATAGATTGAAAGTTATAAATGGGATTTATAAAGAAATGGATTTATAAAAAGAAATTTTATAAATAAGATTGTTTTTATAAAAAGTGAAACTCAAAGGAGTTACAAACTTTATAAACAATAACGTAAATAAGGAAAAAATCAATATCAGATGATAGATTAGAAATATAAATTTACAGGAAGAATTTATATTGGAATATGGAAATAGAGTGAGAAGAATAGTAGAACTATTTTTAAAAGTGAAAATGGTTAAGGTGACTCAATGGAAGGCTATGATGCGATTCGAAAGGAATTTATAAATTAAATTGGTTATTGAGGTTTTAAAAACATATTTTCAATTTTAAGAAGTAAATTTCACTTTTAAAAGGAAAATTTTATTATTTTAAAACTATGAAATTTTAAGTTAGTTAAGATTAAAATATTTTGGTAATTAGATTTTTAAAATGCAGTATTTATTTTAGTAAATTCTAACTTTTAAAATTAGCTTTAAATATTTATTTATTTATCTAAAAATGAGTTATTGATGTTTATGAAAGCATTTCAATAATTTAAATAATTACTTGAACCTATTTTAAAAATAAATTATTATTCTTTAAAATACTTATTATATATATATATATAGTTTTTGAAGTGATTAGAAATTTTATTTTAAAATTCTTTCGAGATTCGTAAATGGGTTTTTAGAATAGATATGATTTTGAGGGGAGGAATTTTTTTAGGGATTTGGAGGAAAGGGAATTTCAAATGTTGAATATAGGAATTTTGAAAATGAAATCGGAATCTATAACGAAGTTATAAGTTGTTGAATGGGAATATAAATAATTATACTGGGTTTGGGAAATTGAAAAGGGAATTTGTTAGTGATTTCGAAGACTTATGAAATAAGTTACGAAATATTCCTTAAGTGTTAGTATTTGAAACGAATTCGGAAAATAAGATTATAGTATTTTCCTAGGTATAAAAATGGAATTTGGAGATATTTCCAAGTGTTAAGATGGTTTGAAAATATCCTGTTATGGATTTAAGTATTTGAAATTGTTTTCAAATATTGGAATATGGAAAGGGATTTGAATATATATCTTAGCAAAGATATTTTGAAACAAATGTTTGAAGAATTATAAAATAAGGCCTAGTGTCTACTTGTGGATGTTTTATTGATAGCTAAATAACTGACTATCAATAATTGGCCAATTTCGTGAATCATTTCAAAGAGACTGGGATCGGATATAATTATTCGAAAACCACTTTGATCTGGTTTGAACATTACGAATGAATACCGTGAGGATGACGACGACGGTGATTTGGTTTATCCATATACAACACAACATATATGCACGAATGCTATCAGAACATCGTCATTGGTGGACGATGGGTATTCTAAATAGAATTTTTTCTTGAAAGGTAATGCTTAGCCTCAAGCCTCATCAACTGGGAATGACTAAAAAAGGGAGATGCAGCAAAGCTAAGTGGGTCGCATTCAATTAGGGTATGTTATCGCTTTTCGAGATGTCCTCGGAAACCTATATATTATGGATATATAGGTGCATGAAAGAAGGAGCGCTCGATTGTAAGGGTGGGAACACCCGGGATGATAACATATTTGGTCTATATAGGTTAGGGGTAGGTCGGTCTTGTGTAGCAGGGAATCTCGGCATGGTCATCGGTACATTGTTCTAGAGGTGTACTGTGATGGGCAGTACCCTAGTGGTCCAGTCATTCGTATGGAATCCATTCTCCAATAAGTGCTGTACGGTTTTGATTGTGCCCAACTATGCTGAAACGTGAAATGCAAGCACTTCAACTATGTTCTATTTACTTTCTCTAGACATTATTATAATATAATACGATTTTCATAAAAAACAATTGTTTTGGTTATCGTAAGGGAGAAACCCGTCGTGTTTATGTGTGATGTGGCATTGCGAGATACCTTTGTTTATCAAAGGATTTTGATAATTCTTATAATTCAAATTGAGTGTGTTTTATCATGATGGTTTTCCAGACTGACTTGGTTGTTATTTTATTATAATACTCGGGTCAGACCGAGTATTACAGATTCAGGATAGAATGCCATAGAGCTTAGGAGGCGAGCTGGATGATAGAGACTTATCTCCATACTTGATTTATATTTTCCACTGTATGAGGACAAGTTATTATAACTGTCCAGATTTATGTATTGGTTATTGTACTATGATGACTGTAAGCATATAAACTGTTACAGATTCCTTTGTGTAAAAATCTGTTATTATATATTATATTTTGTTCCACTACGATTGTGAGATTCTATATTGTTGTTTCTATTTCTTCTTCTACTATTTCTTCTTTACCCCTAAAGATTTGTATTTCCATCAAATTTGGGTTGAACTGGGGAATTATGGTCGAATCTAAGGGGTACGGATTTACGGCCCTTTACATTCGGTATCAGAGCTGAAGGTTGAGCGAGAACCATGGCTCTGGTGGGGATTACTCATTAGAAATAGAGTCGGTAGTAATCTAAAATGAGTTGAGTGTAATAATAGATATGAGCGCGTGTTTGTTAACGAATATAAATGGTTTTATATTATATCAGTTGAGTGATACATAAATTCTGTTCAAACAGCGGGATGCCACTAAATCGATAAGAGTTTCTAAACACTTGAACGTTATAAACTGACATAGTACGATTTTGAAGCGGGTAAGTGAAATAATTTTACCAAAATTATGTTTTGATATTAAAGAGAATAATTTTATGGAAATTATTATAGTGGCGTGTTTGGTTGTTATTATATAATCAAAATAAGATAATAAAATTGAAAATGGTTTATATGACCAAACGAAATTTTGAATAATTTTATAGTACACAAATAAATTGAAAGAAAAACTAAAAAAGGAGACAAACCATAATTTGGAAAGTTTAAATACCGATGATTTTTGGAAGTATTTTCCAAAAGTGTTTGAAGATAAATAATAGTATTATTATTATTATGGAGATATTTTGAATAGAAAACTGGCTTTAAATGGATTTTGGGAAGTGATATAGCACTGAACTCACTATAGCCGCTGCAAAATAATTCCGATGATGATCGCGACATCATCGGTGTTCATTTTCGAGTTTCCATGTGACGAATTGCTGCCGTAGTAATTTAAAATGAGGATTTCTATTTTGGAAACAAAGATTGTTGGGAAATTCCGAAGGGAAATTATTTGGAATGGAACCAAGTGAATTTTGAAAATTCGAGAAAGTGGTTTGTTAAACAAAATTGGGTGTGTGTGTGTGTGTATTTGATTTCAAAGTGATTTGAAATAAATACCTGGTGTTTAAAAAAATGGAATCCTACAGAAGATGATATTTATAAGGAGGGAAGTATGAAGAATTGAAGTTGGAATAAAATTGAAAGTGAGAAAGTTGGAATGGAATTCAACTTAAGTTAAGTTAAGTTAGACAAATTAAATTTTAGAAAATTTAATTGACTGGATTTGAATTGAATTAATATAATGTATTAATGAAGTGAGAGTTAACTTAAGTGAAATAATTGAACGTATAATGAAATTGAATAAATCAAAAATTAATTTGTTGGAGTGAAATTTAATTTAAGTATGAATAACTCAGATATGGTTTTGAAATTTTGGTTAAAGAGGAATTGAATTTGAATAAAAAGGTGAATTGGATTTGAATTATATGGAATTGAATTAAATACGTAAATGTGAATTATAAAGTGACTGTACAACTATAAGTTATAAATTTTGAATTGGATTAGCAATAATGTCGAATTGAAGTACATATAAATTTTGAATTGTGAAATATTTATATAACCATAAGTTATAAATCTTGAATGAAATTAAAATTTAAGAGAAATTTGAAATTTTGAATAAATAAATTGGAATAGCTTATAAAAAATGAAATTAATGGAATAAAAATATACTTAGGCTATAAATAAATGTATAGTCTCGAGTAAAAAATAAAATGTGGATATATTCGACTATAGAATTGACGGAATTGTGAAAAATAAGTTGTGTGAGTTATAAAATTGAAAAGTGAAATAGAAAAACCAAAATAAAATGGTTTGATATTTTGGTAAAGGAAATAAAATCCAAATTTGAATTATAAAATAAATTTGAACTCTATTGACTTAAAGGAAGTGAATTTTGAGGTAAAAATCAGATGAATTATAAATTGAAGCGAACTAATTAGATAAGTTAATTTAATAGGGAACTTGAGTTATAAATTAATTTTGACTTAAATTGTAAGCGAATTTAATATAATTAGGAATATCGTCGAATAAAATAGAAGTGGATTGAGATAGCAACGGCTTGGGTTATAAATAAATTCTATTTAAGTATAAATAAATCGAATATGACTTGGGATATTAATTAAATGAATTCAAGTATGGAATTAAAATTGAAGTGAATAAATGAATGAACTGATTAATTAATTAATTAATTAGTAAATAAAATGGAAGTTGGTTGAAACAAAATAAACTTAAGTTATAGGGTTGAAATAATTACAATTAAACAAACTAACTTAATTTAATATTGGATGGGAGCTTGGCTCAAATAAAACTACGAAGTAATGCAAAATTAAATAGCATGGAATGATTTCGATTTTAATAAAATAGACTTGAATATAATAAATGTGGATATTAGTGAAACGTAAATTAGTTGATTGAGAATAAACTTGAAATGAAATAACAATGTAATAAAAATTGATTTGGAATCGATTTAAAATAGCTATAAGCTTAAATGGTTATTCTATTGAATGAATATCGCCGAATTTGCATAGAAAAATTGTCATTTGATGCAAACAGAAGGTAAGTAAAATTCTATGAATAAATAGGCACGATACTATTAACATATTAAAATGTTAGGAAAGAAGATAACATGTAGTAAGTCAATGCATCCACGGTTCATTAACTTATAAAATATATTTGCAATATCAATTATAACTTTAAAAAATAAATTAATACAGACAATTTCATAGATAGTTATGTTTAAAGTGTTTATAGAGTGGCTATAGACACACATTTATAACATAGTGTTTATGCACTTAAGTATTATTACTGCGCTGCTATAAATAAATAATTGTATATGAGATGTTAGTATTCTTCAATCATTAGAGGTTACTATTTCCTTAGATAAAGCACCTTTGAAGGCGTAAAAGAACAAAAGTAGTTCAAGACATATATGTTGCATATTCGGGTACAAATTAACACATTGGAAAAATAAAGACACGGAGTTCATATTCAATCCGGGTTTGAAAAACAAAAGAATTAAAAGTGCTGGTGAAAACTGGTAAACTAATTTTAATTAAAATCAATTTATCAAGCATTAGGCCATTATCATTAACAATCTTCATTGTAGAATTAAGCAAGCATTAGGCCATTGTCTCCTTATCTAATTAATAATTAATAATCTTTATTGTAGAATTTGTTCCCTATGTTTAGTTTCTATGGCTACTACTTTCTAGATAACATATCTTGGACCTTAAAAAATAGTAGCATGTATTCGTTGTCAGTGTCACTAAGCTCCTCTTGGTAAACTCAAATTACATGTACTTGGTTTCATTTTTAAGTAAGAAACCTTGAGCCTCTTTATTGACATCATCTATATATTTTGGCTATAGCATTCTTCATAGTGTTGAGTGAAGGAATATGAAAACATTTTTGCCCGTCTTACCAAGATTTGTGGTATCATTCACACTTGTTTCAGAGCGTATTTGCACTTGGAATTATCTTATATGATGGTACACGTATATGTTTCAATATAGCTATACACATTTACTTATCATCATCATATGCTTTATCATCAGAGAAAACTGAATTGAAGTTTTAATACATTCGTCTTATTTCAGTTAAGTAATTATTCTTTAATGGAGGGTGTCCTCTACTGCAAGCCACATTTTGACCAGCTTTTTAAGGAATCTGGAAATTTTAACAAGAATTTCCAGTCACGGAAGAATTTTATCAATCATAGTCTAGCACACTCTATTCTTTACTTGAACCCTGTAACGACCCGGAATTTTGGTCGTTAGATTTTGAATATTTAATTCATTTTAAATGTTAAATGTGAATTATAACTGGATGTGACATAAGAAGATTTTGGTTGAATCAATATAATTAGTTACAATATCGAGTATGGCAATTTAATTAGATTTGAATAATAATAATTTAATATTTAGAATTGGAATAATTTGTGATTCTGGATGTAAATGGTTATGAAAATGGTTCCTAAGGCTTAATTTAAGTCTAGTTTGATTTGAATTCTAATATTGAACCTTTGGATGGAATCAAAAGTCGATAAGTTAAATTTGGAATTTATATTAATTAAATAATGGAATTTAATATTATGATAATGCAAATAATCAGATTTTGATTCGAAATGAATCAGAATGATTTCTAATGTGAATGTAAATTCTATATGATTTATAATTAAGTTAGTAAAATTTTTAAAGATTTCGACGATTTTGGAAATCGCTCGAATTTATCGACGAGTTAAAATTGCCTTTCGGGGCACAGTCTTGGAATTCACGAAACCTGTTCCATTAGATCCGTAATAGTTAATTATTATCGAATTTCAAATTTCGTAGCGTTTGGATTTATCGTTTGCTCGTACGGGTGAGAAATGCGTTGAAATTAAATTGATAATTTAATATTTTAAATCGATTTAAAAGGCTATCTTCCACATATGATTGAATTGGGCTCCGAAACACGTTCCATTTTGCTCGGAATAGGGGCTAAACATTACGAACTCCTAGGAGCATGTTCCTTTTGGAGTTCATTTGAAATAATCTTTAAAATTGAAAATAAAATTAAATAATTCACTTATCTTATATATAATCACATATGGTATGGAAACCCTAGTTATGTTCGTGGCCGCCATTTTCATCCCCAAAATGTAACGACCCGTATTTTACGTGTCGACTAATCGTAAAATAATGGCTACTAGGTTGTTAGTGTTGTTCATATTGTTCAGAGCTTAAGTCATGAAAAGTTAACTCGTGTGGAAGCTAACTCGTTTAGGTGGATTTAGCTTAGGTCGTGTATTTTTAAGTCGTAGACGACTTAAGGGGTTTCGAGTTATAGGAATTACGACCTATAAAAGTTTCACGAGTTATTGTGTTAGAACGAGTTAAGGGGATAGGTCGGTTATACGACCTAAGGAAATGGTTTAGGACTTAGGATGGTTGCCGAGTTAAGGGTTAACGACCTAAGGAACTGGACGAGTTAGTAGCTTAGGCGAGTTATCGGTTTTAGGGGTTAAGCGACTTACTAGACAACGACTTAAGAGTGTTTACGACCTATGGAAGTTGAGTCGTGAACGAGTTATAGTAGTTGACCGACCTATGGGGTTTACGACTTATTCGATGAGCGACCTAAGGAAGTTAGTCATGTTAGTTAGGTCGTAGACGACCTAAGTTAGGATGCTGAGGAATTAGGTCGTGTGAGTTTAGGTCGGTGGGGTATTTAGGTCGTAGGTTGTAACTCGTGAAGGCATTAGGTCGCGTAGGAGCTTAAACCATTAAGCCGTTAGGTCGTGTGACCCTGGGTTTAGTTAGGTCGTTGAGCGACCTAAGGGTTAGTGTTAGGTCGCTAGGTAAGATAGGTCGTATCTCGTAACTCGTTTACGAGTTAGTAGTGATAGTTAGGTCGCTAGGGAGGATAGGTCGGCAGGCTTGATGAGTCGTGTCTCGTGTGCTTTGATAAGTCGTAGTATGATAGGTCGGCTTTGCTGATGAGTCGTTGGGGGCTTAGGTCGTTGTGTCGCGTGTGGGTTAGGTCGGAGATTTCTTAGGTCGGCAACGACCTAAAACCGAGAACGACCTAAGGTGTGATCTGCCTATAAATAGAGGGCTTTGGCTCACTTTTTGGCACGGGTTTTTGAAGCGACGAAGTGCTGCCATTTTGAGAGCTCGACTTCAACATTTCTTCATCTTCTTTTCTCCACTCCAATCTAGTTCTAACATCCATCCAAGATCGAAGATCGAGATTGAAGATCCAAGAGCTAAAGTTGAAGATCTTCATCCAACCAAGCTAGATTTCATCGTTTCAAGCGGGATTTCGACGAATCAAGCTTGAAGCTTCGCTGTCCAGATCTGAAGTTGATAGTTTTTGAAGTGTTTGGGTGATTTGGTGAGTGGTGGTTATCTCTCACGCGGACCCAAAGGAGTATATTGGATTGGTGGTTTGTTGGAGTGTTGTAGATAGTGATTTTATGCATTTTTCCTTAGATCCAAGTGTAGATCCATTACTTACAAAGATGTTTACTTATGCAAGTTCATTTACCAAGTTGTAGAGATAAAAACCCATGATTTATATTTGTTAGATCTATGCTAAAAACCCATGATCCATGCATGTTAGACTTATGTTCATTTATTTACGAAATTGCCACTATAGTTAATATTGCTTATTAGATCTTGTTTGAATGCTTGATTGTTTGGATGTATGATTGATTTGATTGTTTCAAGTTAGCTAGTGGTTGATTTGGAACAAGATGGTTGAGGATGATTCAAATGCTAAATGGAAAGGCTCTTGAATGGTGAAAGCTGCTTGTGGCATATGAAGCGGATGTTGAAGCTCATATGTATGGATTAGATGATGTTGAGATGGGACTTTGCCATGATGCGATGAGGCAAGCCATGATGTTGAGATGGGACTTTGCCATGATGCGATGAGGCAAGCCATGATGTTGAGATGAGACTTCGCTATGATGCGATAAAGCGAAGCATGATGTGAGATAGCCTTGGTTTAATCCAGACGGGATCATCCCAAGCATGTTGATAACTCGATGATGCGATGCGAGTTGGTTGATAATGGTTAGCTTGAGAGGCGCTTGAGCTAGTATGGAAATAGTCGACGAGGAGGATGACTAGGAGGCTGAGATCTCATCGTTGTTGAAGGTTCTAGCATGCTCAAAGCAAGAGTACGTTGGAACGGGCTGCGACGACGTTCCAAGCACGGGCTGCGACGACGTGCTAGTACTCTGGGTAGTTGCGAAAATTCCTAGGCACGGGCTGCGACGACGTGCGGAGTTATGTCTAGAACCGGGGTTACCATTAGCCCTTGACAGATGGATAAAAGAATGAGTTGGTCATTCAATTAACGGTGAAATCAAGGCAATGATAACAGTGATAGCCAGAGTCATGGATGTTTGGACGTTTGATTTTATCATCATTCGGTCTCAAGAGCGGTGTTTTCTGGGTGCTTATCTGATCTTGTTTTAGGCCTTGGGGGTTGTATTTGGAAAACATCGACCTTGACTCGAATGATTATTGCTTTACTTTAATTGTCTGCCATGTTATGCTTGCTTCTCCTTAGTGTGTGTCTGGGGGCTATCACTGTAGTAAGAGGCGGAGTGGGATGGTTTGGTTCCTATTCCTTTTATCCCTTATGCTCTTTTGGTATGTTTGATAGTTGATTTACTGCTCACTAAGACTTTGTCTGACTCAAGGTTTTATGTCTCCTCTTATTACCTTGGGCTGTTCATCCATGTTGGGATGGGCAGACTAGGTAACAGGTGGCAGGTGCTGATCTTAGCGGCTCACGTTGATGATGACGAAGGCGAGCAGGAGGCTTTACATATTATTTTCATATTCTATGTATTGGATATTCCGCTGTTTGTTGATTACTCTGAGTGCTATGTAGTGAGGCTTCTTGTATCCATGATTCAGACCATGTATAAAGCTATTATGATTAGATGATGATATTCTGTTCTATGGGAGCTTCACTATATTATATTTCTCTATTGTATTTTATCCATGCGCTGTGAGTTTTACGATAGAGTCTGAAATGTTTATTTTACCCTTGACGGTCACTCATGGTTGCCTGGCACACTTTCAGCGCACCATTCCCTTGTTTCCGTGCGGGAGTCATGGGCGGTCGTCACATTTGGTATCAGAGCTTTGGTTAATCGATTTTAGCCAACGCTCGCTGACGTAACTACGTATGAGAGACGTAATTGTATTTTGATGAATGATTACTATATATAATATAGTAGTTTAGAAGGATTTGAACTCCTTATGCAGTTGTTTCTCAAGGTGTTCTAAGTCATTCCTTTTTGTTGATATTAAGGATGAGTCGAAGGGGGAGACCAGCTGCTAGGGAAGGCCGTGCTGCTAGGGAATCTGTTGATTATGCTCCTATGTTTGAGGCCATGATGACTTCGATCATGAGAAGGATACCAGCCTCGGGGCCATCAGTAGATGTTGTAGTTCAAGTTCAAGCTCCAAGACAAGTGGATTTTGCTAAGCTTTGTAAGGACTATACTTCTCTTGGAGGAAAAGTTTTCTTGGGAACGGAATCAACTATTGAAGTGCAGAGATGGATTGATGCTTGTAGGAGGATCTTTGGTGATTTGGGAATCGAGGATGCAACTAGGAGGAAGCTTGCATCAAGGCAACTTCAAGGGAGAGCTTCAGATTGGTGGAATTCTATCACCATTGATACTCCGGAGGATGAGATTACTTGGGAGCAATTCCAAGTCAGATTTGAAGCTAAGTTCATCTCTACGGCTCAGAAATCTGTCTTGTTTAAGAAGTTTGTGGAACTCCAGCAAGGTGGGAGATCGGTTCTTGAGTACGTTTCTGAGTTTGAGGCCTTGTCCAAGTATGCTCGGTCGTATATTGAATCTTCTTATCAGAAGAATGAGAAGTTTGTGACAGGCTTGGACAGTTATCTTGGAAGGCAGTTGGTGGATCATCTGGACGATCCGTTTGAGAAGCTTGTGGAGAAAGCCCTCAGGCATGAGTGTTTGTTTCCTAGGGAAAGTTCTGTTGTCGCTGTAACCAAGGAAGGATCTAAGCCACAGCAGAGTGGAAACAAGAAGAGGAAGCAACAGCAACAGAAGGGTAACGATAGCCAGAAGAAGCCGAGGGGCGAAATGACTTGCTATAATTGCCAGCAGAAGGGCCATCTCTCCAAGGATTGTAGGAATCCAAAGGCGCCGGCAAAATGCCACAACTGTGACAAGCCAGGGCATTTCAGGAAAGATTGTCTAGAACCGAGGAAGGACAGGTAGATTGTGCAAGCATATGCTTTGGGAGCTGTGCCGTCGTTTTCAAAAGCTCTCACTGCTGAAGAGAAGGGGAAGAGTGTGGTGGTTCAAGGTACTCTTTCCATTTGTGGTGTTCCAGTTAGAGTGTTGTTTGATACTGGAGCGTCTCATTCTTTTGTTTGTGATGATTTGGTGGGCCGGTTAGGTTTGAAACCGGATATTGTTGATAGGCCATTGGTTCTGACAAATCCAGTTGGGGGTTCGTCATGTTTGTGTATGATATGCCATGGTCTAGTTGTGTCGAGTCATGATTGCTCGTTTGTTTGTGATTGCTTTGTTCTGAACTTTGCGGGGTTCGGAATTATTTTGGGTATGGACTGGCTTAGGAAGTATGTGGCAAGGATTGATTGTGAGAGGCTAGAGGTGACAGTCGGGAATGTGGAAGGGCGAAAGGTTGTGATACGATGTAAGCATGAGGAAGGCGTCTTCATGAGCTTCATGTATTCGCTGGTTGTTCCACGGGATGGACTGTCATCGGTGCCTATTGTGAATGGATTTGAGGATGTCTTTGACGAAGTCAAAGGATTACCGCCGCATAGGGAGATCGAGTTTCGTATCGATCTAGTTGAGGGAGCCAGACCTGTTGTGATGCCTCTTAGACGGATGGCGCCTAGGGAGCAACAAGAGTTGAAGGTGCAAGTTGATGACCTTTTACGGAAAGGATTCATTCGGCGTAGCGTGTCCGAATGGGGTGCACCAGTTGTGTTCGCAACCAAAGCGGATGGATCGTTGAGGTTGTGTGTCGATTATCGTGAGCTGAATAAGGTGACTAAGAAGAACAAGTATCCATTGCCGAGAATAGATGACTTGTTTGATCAGCTTCACGAGGCGAAGGTGTTTTCTCAGATGGATTTGGCAACGGGATTTCACCAGTTAAGAGTGGCGAAGGATAGTGTGCCGAAGACTGCTTTCAGGACACCATCCGGTTTTTATGAGTGGCTGGTAATGCCATTTGGATTGACTAACGCACCAGCATATTTTGTGGATCTTATGAATAGAGTGTTCAGAGATCGGTTGAATAAGTTCGTGCTTGTGTTCGTGGATGATATTCTGATTTACTCCAGAACTGAGGAAGAGCACAAGACGCACTTGCGTATTGTTTTGGAAATCTTACGGAAGCATCAGCTGAAGGCTAAGTTTTCGAAGTGTCACTTCTGGAAAAGTGAAGTGAGATTCTTAGGCCATGTTATTTCTGGAAATGGAATAGCGGTTGATCCCGCTAAGGTGGCAGCAATCCAGGATTGGGTTAGACCTAAGAATGCATCAGATGTAAGAAGCCTTCTTGGATTAGCAGGATATTATCGTCGGTTTATCAAAGACTTTTCCAAGATAGCTGCACCGTTAACAGGATTGACGAAGAAGAACTAAATGTTCAGATGGGATGATAAGTGTGAGCAAGCTTTCATAATCCTAAAAGAGCGACTAATAAGTGCTCCTGTTTTGACTATTCCAAGTGGGAATGATGAGATGGTGGTTTACACCGATGCATGTGGTACTGGACTTGGAGCAGTGCTGATGCAGAAGGATAAAGTTGTTGCGTATGCTAGTCGACAACTGAAGCCGCATGAAAGGAATTATCCGACACATGATATGGAGTTAGCGGCGATTGTATTTGCTTTGAAGATGTGGAGACATTATCTTTTGGGAGTTCGATTCGAGTTGTTTACGGATCATAAGTCGTTGAAGTATCTGTTTTCCCAAAAGGATTTGAATCTTCGGCAGCAACGATGGCTAGAGTTTTTAGCTTCATATGATTTTGGTATAGCTTATACTCCGGGAAAAGGTAACCCAGTAGCAGATGCGTTGAGTCGAAGACATGTCGGATTGGGAGCCATGTTTTCGGAATGGAAGAGTCTCGAGTATTTGGCTGGATTTGATTTCAGGCCCAGATGTGAATTGGAACCTGAGATGTTGGCAAACTTATCGATAAGGCCTACTCTTGTGGAAAGGATTGGCGAGAGTCAAAAGCGAGACGATAAGCTTGTCAAGATTATCCGTGATTTGGAATCTGGATTGGACCCAGAGAAGGATAAAAGATTCAAGGTCGATCGAGAGGGTTGGCTTCGGAAGCAAGGACGACTAGTTGTTCCCGATATAGATGAATTGAGAGATGAAGTTCTGAAGGAAAGTCATCACTCGAAGTTGACAATTCATCCAGGAGGAAATAAGATGTATCGGGACATGAAGAGAACCTATTACTGGGAAGGTATGAAGAAGGATGTTGGAAATTTTATTTCCAAGTGCATGAACTGTCAGTTGGTAAAAGCTGAACAGAAGAAGCCCAGTGGATTGCTTCAGCCGTTAGAAGTTCCTACATGGAAGTGGGAGCAAATATCGATGGATTTTATCGATGGTCTACCTAGGACAAGAGCGGGAAATGAAGGGATTTGGGTCATTATAGATCGTTTGACCAAGAGTGCAAGATTCATTCCTGTTCGATCAACTAGGACTGCATCGAAGTTGGCTGAATTGTATGTTAAGTGGATAGTTCGATTCCATGGTATTTCGAAGAGTATAGTGAGTGATCGAGACCCATTGTTCACTAGTGGATTTTGGAAGAGCTTCCAGGAAGTTTTGGGAACCGAGTTGTGTTTGAGTACAGCTTATCACCCCCAAACAGATGGTCAGACTGAGAGAGTCAACCGAGTTTTGGAAGATCTTCTCAGAGCTTGTGTTTTGGATTTCGGAGGATCATGGGAGGATCATCTTCATTTGGTGGAATTTGCTTATAACAACAGTTATCAGTCGAGTATTGGTATGACACCATTTGAGGCATTGTATGGAAGACCGTGTAACTCTCCAACATGTTGGTTGGAAACTGGAGAAAAGCTGATACTTGGGCCAGAGATGATTCGACAGACTACGGATTGTATAGAAATCATTCGGCAACGAATGAAGGCAGCCCAAGATAGTCAGAAAAGTTATGCCGATAAGCGTCGTAAGGATTTGGAATTCGACGTGGGTGATATGGTTTTTGTGAAGATTTCTCCACTGAAGAATGTTATCAGATTCGGGAAGAAAGGAAAGTTAACTCCGAGATTTGTTGGACCATTTCCGATTATCGAGCGAATTGGAAAGCTCGCTTATAGATTGGAGTTACCGGAGAAGATGGCGGGCGTGCACAATGTTTTTCATGTATCTTATCTACGGAAGTATGTGCATGACTCGAATACGGTGGTTTCTGCTGATAGCTGTGAAGACTTGGAGGTTGATCCGGTGGTTACGAGACCTCGTAAGCCGCTTCGTGTTGTTGAAACCGACACGAAACAGCTTAGGAGGAAGACGATTACGTTGCTCAAGATACAATGGAGTGATGATGTTAACGACTGTACGTGGGAGGAGGAAGAGAGGATGAAGGCAGCTCATCCTGAACTCTTCGAGGTATGGCCCTAAGGTGTCGTGACATCTCATGAATTTGTAGCTTGTTCTAAGTTTTAGAATTCTGCATGCTAGGCTAGTAATTGGATGCATGGTTTGTTGATTGCTATGGATGGTAGGCATGCAGAATAGACTTGGTTGCTCTTGTTTGTTTGGAATTTCGGGGGCGAAATTCCTAAGGGGGAGAGAATGTAACGACCCGTATTTTACGTGTCGACTAATCGTAAAATAATGGCTACTAGGTTGTTAGTGTTGTTCATATTGTTCAGAGCTTAAGTCATGAAAAGTTAACTCGTGTGGAAGCTAACTCGTTTAGGTGGATTTAGCTTAGGTCGTGTATTTTTAAGTCGTAGACGACTTAAGGGGTTTCGAGTTATAGGAATTACGCCCTATAAAAGTTTCACGAGTTATTGTGTTAGAACGAGTTAAGGGGATAGGTCGGTTATACGACCTAAGGAAATGGTTTAGGACTTAGGATGGTTGCCGAGTTAAGGGTTAACGACCTAAGGAACTGGACGAGTTAGTAGCTTAGGCGAGTTATCGGTTTTAGGGGTTAAGCGACTTACTAGACAACGACTTAAGAGTGTTTACGACCTATGGAAGTTGAGTCGTGAACGAGTTATAGTAGTTGACCGACCTATGGGGTTTACGACTTATTCGATGAGCGACCTAAGGAAGTTAGTCATGTTAGTTAGGTCGTAGACGACCTAAGTTAGGATGCTGAGGAATTAGGTCGTGTGAGTTTAGGTCGGTGGGGTATTTAGGTCGTAGGTTGTAACTCGTGAAGGCATTAGGTCGCGTAGGAGCTTAAACCATTAAGCCGTTAGGTCGTGTGACCCTGGGTTTAGTTAGGTCGTTGAGCGACCTAAGGGTTAGTGTTAGGTCGCTAGGTAAGATAGGTCGTATCTCGTAACTCGTTTACGAGTTAGTAGTGATAGTTAGGTCGCTAGGGAGGATAGGTCGGCAGGCTTGATGAGTCGTGTCTCGTGTGCTTTGATAAGTCGTAGTATGATAGGTCGGCTTTGCTGATGAGTCGTTGGGGGCTTAGGTCGTTGTGTCGCGTGTGGGTTAGGTCGGAGATTTCTTAGGTCGGCAACGACCTAAAACCGAGAACGACCTAAGGTGTGATCTGCCTATAAATAGAGGGCTTTGGCTCACTTTTTGGCATGGGTTTTTGAAGCGACGAAGTGCTTCCATTTTGAGAGCTCGACTTCAACATTTCTTCATCTTCTTTTCTCCACTCCAATCTAGTTCTAACATCCATCCAAGATCGAAGATCGAGATTGAAGATCCAAGAGCTAAAGTTGAAGATCTTCATCCAACCAAGCTAGATTTCATCGTTTCAAGCGGGATTTCGACGAATCAAGCTTGAAGCTTCGCTGTCCAGATCTGAAGTTGATAGTTTTTGAAGTGTTTGGGTGATTTGGTGAGTGGTGGTTATCTCTCACGCGGACCCAAAGGAGTATATTGGATTGGTGGTTTGTTGGAGTGTTGTAGATAGTGATTTTATGCATTTTTCCTTAGATCCAAGTGTAGATCCATTACTTACAAAGATGTTTACTTATGCAAGTTCATTTACCAAGTTGTAGAGATAAAAACCCATGATTTATATTTGTTAGATCTATGCTAAAAACCCATGATCCATGCATGTTAGACTTATGTTCATTTATTTACGAAATTGCCACTATAGTTAATATTGCTTATTAGATCTTGTTTGAATGCTTGATTGTTTGGATGTATGATTGATTTGATTGTTTCAAGTTAGCTAGTGGTTGATTTGGAACAAGATGGTTGAGGATGATTCAAATGCTAAATGGAAAGGCTCTTGAATGGTGAAAGCTGCTTGTGGCATATGAAGCGGATGTTGAAGCTCATATGTATGGATTAGATGATGTTGAGATGGGACTTTGCCATGATGCGATGAGGCAAGCCATGATGTTGAGATGGGACTTTGCCATGATGCGATGAGGCAAGCCATGATGTTGAGATGAGACTTCGCTATGATGCGATAAAGCGAAGCATGATGTGAGATAGCCTTGGTTTAATCCAGACGGGATCATTCCAAGCATGTTGATAACTCGATGATGCGATGCGAGTTGGTTGATAATGGTTAGCTTGAGAGACGCTTGAGCTAGTATGGAAATAGTCGACGACCATTCCCTTGTTTCCGTGCGGGAGTCATGGGCGGTCGTCACATTTGGTATCAGAGCTTTGGTTAATCGATTTTAGCCAACGCTCGCTGACGTAACTACGTATGAGAGACGTAATTGTATTTTGATGAATGATTACTATATATAATATAGTAGTTTAGAAGGATTTGAACTCCTTATGCAGTTGTTTCTCAAGGTGTTCTAAGTCATTCCTTTTTGTTGATATTAAGGATGAGTCGAAGGGGGAGACCAGCTGCTAGGGAAGGCCGTGCTGCTAGGGAATCTGTTGATTATGCTCCTATGTTTGAGGCCATGATGACTTCGATCATGAGAAGGATACCAGCCTCGGGGCCATCAGTAGATGTTGGAGTTCAAGTTCAAGCTCCAAGACAAGTGGATTTTGCTAAGCTTTGTAAGGACTATACTTCTCTTGGAGGAAAAGTTTTCTTGGGAACGGAATCAACTATTGAAGTGCAGAGATGGATTGATGCTTGTAGGAGGATCTTTGGTGATTTGGGAATCGAGGATGCAACTAGGAGGAAGCTTGCATCAAGGCAACTTCAAGGGAGAGCTTCAGATTGGTGGAATTCTATCACCATTGATACTCCGGAGGATGAGATTACTTGGGAGCAATTCCAAGTCAGATTTGAAGCTAAGTTCATCTCTACGGCTCAGAAATCTGTCTTGTTTAAGAAGTTTGTGGAACTCCAGCAAGGTGGGAGATCGGTTCTTGAGTACGTTTATGAGTTTGAGGCCTTGTCTAAGTATGCTCGGTCGTATATTGAATCTTCTTATCAGAAGAATGAGAAGTTTGTGACAGGCTTGGACAGTTATCTTGGAAGGCAGTTGGTGGATCATCTGGACGATCCGTTTGAGAAGCTTGTGGAGAAAGCCCTCAGGCATGAGTGTTTGTTTCCTAGGGAAAGTTCTGTTGTCGCTGTAACCAAGGAAGGATCTAAGCCACAGCAGAGTGGAAACAAGAAGAGGAAGCAACAGCAACAGAAGGGTAACGATAGCCAGAAGAAGCCGAGGGGCGAAATGACTTGCTATAATTGCCAGCAGAAGGGCCATCTCTCCAAGGATTGTAGGAATCCAAAGGCGCCGGCAAAATGCCACAACTGTGACAAGCCAGGGCATTTCAGGAAAGATTGTCCAGAACCGAGGAAGGACAGGCAGATTGTGCAAGCATATGCTTTGGGAGCTGTGCCGTCGTTTTCAAAAGCTCTCACTGCTGAAGAGAAGGGGAAGAGTGTGGTGGTTCAAGGTACTCTTTCCATTTGTGGTGTTCCAGTTAGAGTGTTGTTTGATACTGGAGCGTCTCATTCTTTTGTTTGTGATGATTTGGTGGGCCGGTTAGGTTTGAAACCGGATATTGTTGATAGGCCATTGGTTGTGACAAATCCAGTTTAAAAGATGGGAAGTGTATTTTTCCTGGAAAACTAAGTACGTTTTCAAAGAAAATCTTTCGAGGTATAAACTAGAAGTTTTAAAAAAATTGGGTTTAAAAATGTCTTAGAAAAATTATTATTTTTAATTATTTTTAAGAGAAGGTAAATATTTATTAAAGTAATTATGGTATTCAATTATTATAAAGGCAAATTTGGTATTATGTTTTCAAAAGGAATTTTAATATAAATATTTGATTTCATAACATTATTTAAAGGGGTAATCTTGGTCTAAATTTGTAACGACCCGTTAAATTAATAATATTTAATAAATTAAATTAATATAATTTCTAATTTGTTTAAGAATAAATGTAGAAATTTGGTATAGTAGTTTTAACCTAGTGTAACAATAAAATTTTATGACAATAGATTTGGATAATGTAATTTGTCACTTTTTGTTAAAAGTAAATTTTAAGAAATCAATAAATGTTGAATTGAGAATATTAATAAAAAAATATTAACTAAAATGAGATTCATTAATATAAAATCAGTAGTGAAGATGTCACCTTTGGTTGTAATAAAGGTGAATGCTATTAGTGGATGTCAACACTTAATAAAATTTATTTAGAATAAAAAGAATTTAAATGCATGTTTGAATAGAGTATTAAATTGATAGATTAAGCGTAAGTAATTAGAATTTAACCCTATAAGATATGGAACTGAATGTATGAATATAATTTTGTAGAAATAGTTAATTAACAACTTATTTGTGCATACCCAATTTAATATAAATAACAAAAGGGCTAGCACTTGATGTGCCTAAGTATTAATATATTGGAACTATAATAAAATAGAGAGTTTGGTAGTAAATAGAAAT
The DNA here is from genome assembly GCA_030765085.1 of Allium cepa. Classification (NCBI taxonomy): domain Eukaryota; kingdom Viridiplantae; phylum Streptophyta; class Magnoliopsida; order Asparagales; family Amaryllidaceae; genus Allium; species Allium cepa. The sequence continues at coordinate 674,770,320 of CM060928.1, read as the reverse complement.
AAAAAGACCGTTATTAACTAGTAAATTAATAAATGGATTCTAACAATAGGTAGTAATTAATGCGTGTATATTGGGCATTTGCGGATTACCAATTTTTCTACCTATTCATATAATTTATTTATGTAAATCTAAACCTATGGCAACATTTTGTTAATAAATGTTGGAAGTGAATTTGAATATATCAAAGGATAACAAGTGTTTAGGTTAACCATTTATTTTATTTAGTTAAGAAGGGAAATAGATTGAAATAAAGCTAATTAAATTTTTTTTGGTTGTTAATGGGTATAGTTAAATAAGAAGAAGTTATAGGAAATAAAACGCGCACTAATGAGATGTAATATAATTCCAAAGTTATTTATACCCACAAATAGGTTAATTACTGTATAGAAAGAGTCTAAATCAATAAATGAATTTATTAAGATTACATTTATAATTTTATAACCTTTATGCTGATTTAAGTTCAATTAATTTATTTGATTAAATAGTGCAGTAGCGTAGTTTTGTGCGGTAGTTAAAATAGCTAATTCTTTTAGGTGAAGTTAAGGCTAATTCTATGTATATATTTGACCTATTGTTGATATAGATTCTAGGAAGCAGGATCTATTAATTAAATGGAGTATTAGATTCAATAATTGCATTTATCGCATAAATAAAGAGAATATAACGGTTAAATTTGGCGTTATTGAAATTAAAAAGGAATGGGGGAATAATAATTTGAAATCATTGCAATAGATATTAATTTAAAGTTACCTTAAATAAATTAAGGTAATAAATGGAGGATAGTGTAAATATCTTTATAATACGATGATTGTGTAGTTAGGGTAGTTTGATTTGTCACTTAAGATGGAGGATTTTTATAAAATGTAATAAATGCAGTTTAAATTAAGGCATTGACGTTTGGGTATTTAAGAAGTGATAAACTAAAATTTATTTATTTATTTGAAAATATGAAATCCAATTTGTGGATTTATTGCAAATAAGTGAAATTTGTGTTTAACCATTACATCGATAGGAATAAATTAAATTTAAGGTTATATTAATAAAATTTGGACTAGAGAAATGATATGAATCGGTTTTAGAAGCCTTAAATATAAAATGGGAAGTAGACGAGATTTCACGTTACAACCATTTTTAAAAATCCTGATGTATGTAGAAATATTAATGAAATATAACGTAAACCAATGTTGAATCAAAAGAATAGAGTCAACACTTATTTATTCATTTAATGTGATATAACTACGAGTATGATTTATTGCAAATTACATGGAAATCTAATATATAGGACATTACCTAAAAAGGAAGAGTAGATAAAATTTATGATAAACATATTTGTATATGAAGGTTATTGATTTAAGGAGAAATTGGCAAGTTTTATGTATTTGGGTTAAGTGCAACCTTTAATAGATAAATTTAGTGCAATTAAAGAAATTGACATTTAATATTTCGATAACTTAAAATTTGATGGGATAAGAACATTTGGGTAATGAAGGGATGACAAATATTAGCTATGATTCTAGAAGGAATTAAATAGATAATGGGAAGATTAAAATCAGCTTCTAAGCAATAATTATTAAATAGCAGAAGTTTAGGAGTAAAGTGAGATAATTGAAAATTTTAATCATTCATATAAGTCATTTGTTTATTAATATGAGTTAGCTAGTAAATTTAACTTGGGCAATACCTATATATTGGAAACACATTTGTAAAGTGTAATTAATTGAATTTGGTGAATTGGGAATGAATCCAAGGTTATAGGAATTGATGTAATACTACGCAAATAAAAGGTAACTGCATAAAATCAATGTTTCGTAATAAATTGTATTGATAATTAAGTAGGAATGGGTTTGAATTTGACAAAAAGGAAAATTTATTATTTGCTTACCCATCTATTCAATCTATTAAATTTGATCAGATCCATTTGCAATTAAACGAATTTATTTACAAGTTAGTATGTATTTAGCTGATAACTATAAACCAATTAGGGCAATTGGGTATATATATTACCAGTTAAGTTATATAAGATAATGGTTGACTTAATTAAAGGAGTTTATGTAATAATTTCATTTATTTTGTAAGTGGAAATAAAACGTTAATGTTAACAAGTATTCAAAATTTACCATCTATTTAGTATATTAAGTATAATTGATAATCAACTGCAGCAAGTAATAAATAATAAATACGTAACGTTAAATGAAGTAATATTTGAAATTTAATATTTAGGAACTATGTAAATATAAGTGCAGATGAAATTGGGGATATTTACATATTGAAATATGAATCCAATGATAAATCAATCTAATTGACAATAAATAATGGACAGTAAATTTAATTAAATTTTGGAAATTTAATATATATATACAGTTATAAACCCTAGCTCCATCCTATTGTCATTTGCTGTATATTCGTTTCTTCATCTCCTTCTCCTCCTCAAATGGTTGCAAAACCTAGATCTACTTCAATCCAAATTTCAATGAAAATGCAAACACTTCGGAAAAATTCCACAAAAAAATATACGTTAATGTTCTCGAGGCACGTAATCTACTGGTGCAATTCGTTTTCTGTTTTGAACATTCGTTTGACCAGAATTAATTCAAACAGTCCGTGACCATTCATCATCGTCGTCGCAAACTTCGTCGGATCGTCAAACCTTTTCTGGGTTTGGTAGAGTGGACGATGGGTATCGCATATATATGGTTTTTGTGTCGATTCAACGGTTAGATCGTCGTAGATCTTTGATTTGGGTTTCTGGAAGGGGGCCGCGTGCGTTTCTGGGAATAGAAGGAGTGACGTGGCACATATATTTGTAAGTGATGAATGTGTGTCGTTTTATTTATTTTCAATTTTGAATTCAATCATCATTTTTCGCCATAACTTTCTCATACGAAGTCGGATTCACACGAAATTTCTTTTGTTAGGATCGTAATTTAATTCCGGACTTGATGACGCTGGTTTGGACGAATTCCGAGAAGGGCGAATTTTTGGGTTTAAATCGAATTTAAATTCGATTTAAATTCAAAAGGTGAGTGTTTTAACCCACTCACAACTACTAGAAGCTTTTATGTTTGTTTAAATTAATTTTAGAAATGAATAGAAATTTATTTATGAGTATTTGGCATGTTTATTTTATTCATATCTGTTGAATTGCATTTATTTAATTTAACTGTTAATTTAATTAATTTATTGCGTATAAATTTACAATTAAAATTTATTTGTATGTATATGAACTGCTAGTTAACAGTTATATAATTTATTACTGAATATAGACTGTAGTTTAATAGCTGTTAAATTTAATTTGAATAAAATTGCCAGTATTACCTGTTATGTAGTACCAAAAATAATATTGTTATTGATTGATATTGATTGATGATTGCGATTTGGATGATGGATGATGTTGATGAATGTATGTTTATTGTATATCATTAAATTGCAAATTATCATGCATATTTCATTTCATTCGGGATTGTGGTTTGAAATGATATACAACCACAAAATTTTATATCTTTTAAATTGCGGATTGAAATGATAAATATTCGTATCACTTGACCATAGGATAGAAAATTATATACAGGCACCGCGGTATATATATAACTATTTAAATGTGATTTCTATGGTTTGGATGGAATACGGTTTATAATAATCTTAAATTTTATATTGTATAAATATTTTTCTTCCATATATATATACATATGAAGTTGAAAATTTTGAAATTAAAAGGTGTATAAAAATCTTTATTAAAAATGGAAGAAAATTAAGAAAATGGAGTTTAATAATTTATATCATATGTTTAAATGTTAAGTTTGGAAATTTTAAGATATGATATTTATAATTGGATTTTTCCCAAAATAAATTGAAATGAATATTCTAGTATAATTTGAATTGGGAAAAATATATATATTTTATTACTAGAAATTGAAGTCTTATTATTTATGGATTTTATATGAATATTCAAGACTAATTAATAGAACAATTGATTTGTTGAAAGAATAAAATCCAACTTTAGCTTGAAATATGGATACTCAATATGGATATACGTATATATAAATAAATTGAAGTGGTTTTGGAACTTGAGAGAGATAATATAAATTTTGGTTTAGACTTTAATAAAGAAATGTATTCGTAAAGCCATGAGAACTATTTTCTTTACAAAGTAACATTTAAGTTAAACCATTTAATTCATATACCGTTGAATGTCCAAACCATTCAAGTTTTAGAAGTTATGGTTTTAAATTATGATTTTCAAAATACTATGCTTTGAAAATATTTGATTTTCAGACGTTATGAAGTTAAAGCATTTTGATTTTGGAAAAGAATTATATTTGGGATAAGTGATAAAATATGGTTTTGGGTTTTGAAATGATATCGTATTCATGGTTATGAAATGGAATGTTTATTCTGATTTTTAAAGTATAACCTATTTTTAAATGACCGCGGTATTATAATAACGATGGGTTGGCAAAGAGACCGGGATCGGATATCTGACATACTCTCTGTCGATACCGAAAACCACTTTGACTAACCGTGTACGCGGTGGAGATTCCAGAATGAAGTAGGTGGTGGCGACGTTTCCTGTAAGGTAAATACGTGGACCCGACTCCCGTGAGTTGGCATAAGGTGGCTAAAACAGGAGCTATTCCCAGGCCAATGAGGTCATACCTCTGATCGGACACTCCTCTTCGATATTATACTATGATTTTGGATTGATTCAGTGGCCACTTTTATTTTGATTTTGGGGAGATTGTTCGAGGTGGGCGGTAACTGCGGCTACGCGTTTCCACCAGCCTGGGTACGCAATTGGTATATCTACCCTGGCATTGCCTAGTTGTGCCGTGTCACCTGCCCTATCGTGCCTTTACTACGAGTTTCTATTTGTGTCGTACCTATGGAGTATCCTCTGGTAGCCTCCCGATCAGGAGGTATTACGGTACTGTATAGACTATTGGCATTTTTACGTGTTAAGGTGGAAAATGTAAAGCCTTAACGCTATTTAAAAGTAAGTTTATTTTATAAATAGACACTATTATAATAGCGCAATATACTACATAGTAAATAGTTTAACGGATCCTTAGGAGATGTAAATCCCGAACATCTCTTGAGTTACTGTACTCATATTTATTTCTGTTAATTTAACTCACATAAGATCTTTTAGTTCTAACTCGAGTGTTTTTGTCTTTTCAAATTCGCTCCGGTCAGTCCGAGCGTTTCAGGATCGAAGACTTTAGCTTTGAAGGACGAAGACGAAGGAGTCGTATTATTATTATCTATAGTATTGCACCACACTCATACTGTTCCGCTGCATTGATTGTATTGGTAGGTGTAACTCTGATATTTATTGTATAAAGCAAATCAAGTGTTTGTAAACTGTTTTGAACTGTATATTTATTATTATATTTTATCCTTCCGCCGTGAGATTCTATTTTGTTTTTATTTCTTCTCTGTTTTTCTTATTTACCCCATAACAATCCGTCCTTCCGTTATGTTTTGAATTGGCACGTGTGTCGGTTTAAAGTGTGCGAAAAGGCGGGATGTTACAGTTGGTATCAGAGCTTTAGTTTAGCGATAAACTTTGGCTTTGTGGGGTTTGACTCTTTGTTAATAGGGTAGTAATACCCTATGGGAGTCGTTGAGAGTATATATATGAGAGAGCGTATTTGTTAGTTTTATAAAAAGATTTTGATATTGTGTTAATCTGTTCCACTTTGTATTTATAAATTCTGGTTGATGCATGGGACGCTATGTCATCAATAGGGATTTCTAAACACTTAATTAGGACAGACCGACATAATATTTTTTTTTTAATATAGGTGAATGAAATAATTTTGCCTATTATATTTTCTATATATAAAAATATTTTTATAAAGATATATTTTGGTTGCTATAGTTGGGTGTTAGGTAATAAAAATATTTGTAATGAATTAAAGCTAAGTTGAATTTTAATAAATCAAATTGGAGATTTTAGAACTTAAGTCCGGGATTTTTGAAATCTTCTTTCAAAGGATTTATGAAATATAATGATTTGGTTTATAAATATTTTCTTATATAAATATTTAGTATAATTCGAAAGAATTGGTTTAAAGAGGATTTTGAAGAAAATAAGTTTGTACTTTCCTCTCTGTCGCTGGAAAATAATTTCGGTGATGGCGGCCGCATCATCGATTTTTATTTTCGAGTTTCGAAGGGAAAGGCCACTGTAGTAAATTCTACTGCAGATTTGTTTTGAAATTATTTAAAATTTTAATTGTTTAAAGGTAATTAGAGATATAAAAGTTGTAAGAAATTAATTATCTATTATTTTAAAGAAATTTTGGAATTTGACCCGGTATTAATTCTTGAATTTCCATTAATTAGTTGTAAAAATTTAGGTTAGTGAAATAAAAGAAGTAATCAATGAATTAAAAGAGTTGAGATTAAACTTGCATAAGTTCTTTTGCTTTTTCTTTAACATAAATAACTTACCAAGTATAAAAAGTTGAAATGTAAATTAAGAGTGGAATAGAATATTATGCATGTAGAATTTTGGAAAAAAATGAAGTATTCAATAAATTACTGTTATAAATAAGAATTTAATGGTATTAACTTAAGTGATGATTGGAATTTTACTAAAATTAAAGGTTGTATTATTAATAGGTGATTTTAACCTTAAGAAAATAAAAATGAAATTCCTTAATTTATAAAGTTTGATTGTAGGATTATTAATTTAAGTATGTTTTAATTTTCCCTTATTCTAATATAATGGAAAGTAGGAAAAATATAAATGACTGCAATCCATAGTAAATGAATGAGATTAAAGGTAAGTTGAAATTGTAATTTATAAAACAAATATATATTAATTAAAGGAATGGAGAAGAAACTTGTAAATTTTCACTTACATTCTTAAAACATACATAACTTACCATATAATAAAAAGTTGCAAATGTTGGTAGGAAAATGTAAGGGGAAATCTTACTAGTGAAGAGTAAGGTAATAAAGGTATTCTATTAATTTGCTATTATTAATGAGAATTAATTGTGTAGACTTAAATTAAATTGGAAATTTTACTATAAGTAAAGGTAAGTAGTATAAATAGATGATAGAAACTTTAGTAAATAAATTGGAATACAAATATAATGAATTTTGTGATAAATGGAAAATGAAAATTGTAAGAAATAAAGAAATCCCTCCATAAATGAAAGAAAGAAAATCAAACCACTGAAGCATGAAATAAATGTATAATAAGTTAATTTGGTTGTTAATTTGAATGGTTATTGTTGATTTATGTTTATTGGGTAAGGAATTTGAAGTTGTTGGATGAATAAATAATCTATCTTTGTTCCATCTAAGACTGTTGAGTAAAGGATGCACTTGATAGTTAGTTTCATTTCATACAAATTTCAAGTTTGAACCCAAACAACTATTTGTTTGATGGATTAAATGGTTGCTTTGTTGTGTAACGACCCAGAATTTTTAATAATTAAAATTTTAATATTTAATTAATTTTAAATATTAAGAAGTGAATTTATAAGTCAAATAAATTTTTATTTGAATTATTGGATTTAATTGGATAATTAAATCGATAATTTAATATGTTAAATTATGGAAAATAATTGAAAATTGAGTTAAATATGATTGAAAATGATTTGTAAAATTTTATTTTATCATGTTGAAGTTAGAATGATATTTTAGAACTTTTAAAATCGAATTTGAAGTTTATTTGTGAAAATTGAATATTTTAATATTAAAATCGACTAGTGAAAATAGCCAATTTTTGAACAGTCTCAGAATTGAACGAAACCAGTTTCATTGGATCCGTAATAGTTAGTTATTACCGGATTTCAATTTTCGTGTCAATCGGAGTTATCGTTTGATCGTGGCAGCTCGAAACGCATCGATTTATTTTTAATTTTAATTTGACGAGTGAAAATAGCCATTTTTCAAAAAGTCTCGGATTTCGACGAAACTAGTTTCATCGGATCCGTAATGTGATATTATTGTAAGGTTTCAAATTTCAAGTCAATTGGATTTACCGTTTGTCCGGTACGAATTAAAACGCCTAGAAATCGATTTAAATCGGTTTAATTTAAATTGAGAGTTTGTAGCCATAACTCACACAGATGTCCGAATTAGCTTCCGAAACCTGTTCCATTGTGTCCGGAACGCGGGGTAAACCTTAGAAACGCTGGTTACGGCGCGTAAATCGGAGTTAGAAATTTCCGGATGAATAGTGTTTGAATTTTTTCTATAAATATACACCCTACCCCTTCATAAATAAAAAAAAAAATTTATCTCTAAAACCCTAGCCGCCACCCCCATAAACAACGGTCAGAATTTGTCAATTTTCATTCCTCAATTACTCCCAATCCATTCATCGATTCAACGAAGCTTCAACACGAGAATGGAAGAGGACGATGAGATCTAGAGATCTATACGGAGATGATGGCGTGAAGTGGAGCAGAATGGTGTCAGGGAGGCCGCGTTCTCCACCGTTCATACACGCATTTCGAGGCTCATCAGAGAGCCGAGCCCCACGTGCTTGAGGCCGAACCTAGAGCAAGCTATGGCCTTCGATTTGGCGCGTCTTGATCGTGTTGTAGTGGCTTGTGTTGGGCACGAGTTCAAACCCTAATAGCTTGCAAATGGGTTCATGGTGACGGCCTAATACCTGTACATTACGTGATGAAGGAGATGGACAAGGAGCGGCCCTGATGCACTCAAGTTGGATCTCACGGTCTAGAGGGTATAGGTTTATAAAATTAGAAATTTAGTTGTAATTTATAAGTTAAAATTCGAGTAAACTTTGAAATTGTATAACTTTTTCATACGAGGTCGAAAACGCGCGAAACCAGTTGCGTTGGAATCGTATGGACGAGCACTACGCGATGGAGTTGGTTTGGAGTCGATTGGAGTTAGTGAGAATTTTAGGTAAAATTAAACGCGCGTTTAATTTTATTCGAAATAAATCGCTAAAACGGGAAATTAAATCAAGGTGAGAACTTCTCACTCAATCGAATCGGTTTCGATTTTATTTTAAATAGTTAGATTTAAAATATTTGAATGCATGTTTGAAAGATGATTGATATCTATTGATTGTTAAAATAGACATTATACGCCGTTAGTAAGCGGATGTTATTTATTAAAAACATATACCACGAATATTTCATAAACAGTGAAATTGGTATTATATATAATAGCAATATATATATATATATATATTGGCATATGTATATATTGGAGTTATTGATTTCCCGCATTTTTTGTTTAGCGGATGAGACCCTATTGCGCCGTTATTAAGCGGATAATATTTAAATCCCATATACCGCGATAATTTCGTACTGGAGCGAAATTGGTATTGTGCTAATGTTTTTGGATGCAGGAAAACAGGTTGGAGGGATCCAACTGGATTCCTCAACGGTATTTATTTAATTTCAGATATTTTGATATTTGATTGATTATCATATCGATATATGATATCGTTGTAGTCGTGATTGACTATTTGGTATGTAGCATCATTGGACCAAATTTGGAACTTTAAAAATGATTTTTAAAGTGATTTTTGAAAATATACTGCATGTTTGGGAAATTGATCCATTATAAATAAATAAACGTTATAATTTTTATGTTATAAAAATTATGGTTTTTGAGAAATATAGTTAAAAACTGATTTTTGAGAATATGATGCTAATGATTTTATAAAGTAGTTTAAATTGGATTTTTGAATTTATTATAAAAAGTTGAAATTATAGGATTTACAAAATTTGATTATTTTATAAATCAAGAGAATGATGAAATTCTAAAGGAGTTTAAAGTTGTTTTTAAAGAATAATATAAATTGATTTATATTAAGAGATTTATAAATGGATATTTATAAATTGAAATATGGACGTTATAAAACGAGTTTTTATAAGTGTTTGAATGGAGTGAAAATAGATTGCATAAGTGAATGAAATTTATAAAATTATAAACTGTGAAGTTATAAATAAAATTTATAAATAGTAAGATTTATAAATTTGTGAAGTTAATTGAAGAATAGATTTGGTTAAATAAATGAATCTTATAAGTTATAAGATTTATGATTTGGAAAGTCTTTAAAAGAAACGATTTTGTAAAATAATCGTTTTATAAGTATTTAACTTATAATATGAACTTTTAGTTTATAATTGAGTTATAAACTGGAATAGATTAATAAAAGAATTTATAAAAAGGAAGTTTTTATAAATAAATAGAAATGGAATTTATAAACGTTGTTTTATAAATTCACAAATGACTTATTTTGACAAGAAAATTGGTTGAAACCTATAAATGGAGTTATATTCACATTTTTGAATAGTGAATAATCCTTTGAATTAAAATGAATAAAAGGATGAAATTGTTAACGTAGTATATTCACGAATTTGAATAGTGAATAAGATGTTAAAGAAATTGTTTTGGATTTGGATATTTCAAATAGAATTAAAACGATCTAACGATGTTTTAAAATGTGTTGAGATTCGAAACCATAGATTTCAACATCTATTGTTGAAATAGACGTTTTCGAGAAATAAAAGGAAATAGTGGACTATAACACTGTTGTTATAGTAAATGATTTCCGAAAGGAAATGTTTTGTGTAGTATTGGGATTTATATATCTATTTAATTTCGAATCCCTATACTAGTGATTTTGGGTTGTTGTAACGATGTTTTACGCAACATTCGTTTTGGCCCAAATAAATATGTTTAAGTGAATGATTTCCTTAAAGAATGAAATATATAATTAATTCGATTTAAGTATATTGAATATTTTCCAAGGTTGAAAATAAAAAGATTTGTGAATTACTTATGAATAAATAAGTATGGAAATGTTTTCCAATATGAAGTGAATAATTAGAATTTATCTTTTTGAAGATAAATTGAAATGAATAATTGAAATCATATGCATGAATATTTTGGAATATAAATTCATTATGGAATTTATATGTGAAAGTGGAATTTGTTTAAAAGTAAATATTGATTTATTTTTGAAGAAATGAAATTATATATCTTATAAAGATATTTTGGAAAATAAATAATTTGGAAAATTATTTGGAAACTGGTGATGTATGCATATCAATTGATAGTTCAATAACCGACTATCAATATTTCCCTTTGAATGGGTATTTGATGTGATTTGTTTGAATTTGAATGCACACTTATTTTTGCATAAGCGCTCACTATTCGGGTTAACCGGGAAAGGACCATGGGGTCGTATAACCCATTCCGAATATGTGATACGTCGTTATGAATTGCATTTGAAGATCGGTGTTGGAGACCGGTATTTGCGAGAGCGATAGGATGACCTATCGATTGTCTCTGCACTGGGTCGCTCCTGGTATAGATATTCCATAAGTGATGGGAAATCCGATCAGGATTGTGAATATCCGGATTGCAAGGACTTCTTTGTAAGTGCCTTCGGTTCTGTTCGAGCCCGGAACAGACTTGTATGGATTGTATGTCTGACATTACAAGTTGAGATATAAAGCCTCTTTCAAATATATTTCTGTTGGTGGCGGAGAATTTATTCTTTTAGCTTAACACCCTTCTCTGAGACGTACTAGCTCAGAGGTTATATAGTTGAAGTTATCAGCGATATATTCCCAATTTGGTAATGTGACATGCTGAGTGATGCTGAAATGATCATTGTGTTGATTATTTATGATAGGATCATTTGTTTGATCGTCTATCTTGGTGATCATTTCTATGATCATTTGTTGACCCAAAGCACGGCTTTTTGTACAAAGTGTGTTTTTGTGGACGAAACTTCGTCGAGCCTCACATCCCGGAATGGTCAAAACAGGAAAGATGCGGCAAGGTTATGAGGGGTAGCTCCCTTTAGGGTATGTGCATTTCCTTCTGGAAAGGGTGGTATCATGGTATGGAGCCCAGATACTTACTCATGTTGAAACACTATATTTTATTACTGTGTGGTGTTGTTGATGACGAGCGCTCGGTTAAAAGGTCCAATGGGACCGGGGGATGTCATACTCGTGTAGTAGTTACCTAGTGATAAAGGTAACCCGGCCTTGTATTGGCAGAGAGCTGGTTAAGTTCTCGGGGACGTCCCGCCAGAGGCGTTTCCATGTGGCAATGGGAAGTTCCTTGGCCTGACCATTTGTTGGAAATCCAAAGAAACAATACGAAACTTGTACGGTTTTAGTTGTATAACCTGCTATGGAATGTGGCGGTAACCTGCTATTGAACATAGTAGCTATAGTAGGCATAAGTGCGGAATGTCTATGCTGGCTAAGATTTATATCTTTATTTTTGAAATGATTTTCCTATACTATGCACTAATAATAATATCAAATGTTATTTTAAATGCGTATCAAGCATCTTTGACTATCATAAGGAGAAATCTCCTCCGATTCTGCGTTTGCATGTGTGTGTGTGCGGGAGGCCTTATGGTAGTCTCATCTTTAAAAAGCATTGCGAATTGAATTTAAAAATATTCCTCTATTTGATTTTAAAGATAAATAAACTGTTTTGAGTTCTCACACCAGTCACATGACTGACTTGGAGTTTATTGTTTTCCTTCCTAAACTCTGGGTGCCCACCAATTTCCACACGGGCAGTCAATGAGTTAGGTTCATCAGGATATTCTGGATATTCAGGAGTTGCTGGAGGCAAGCTGGATGGCATGGCGTATTACTAGTTTATATAGTATTTCTTTTTCCGCTGCACTGTTTGTTGTTGTATGATGTTGTACACTCTGATGATATGATGTAATGAAATGAAATGAAATGTAATAACTGATATAGTTCTTTGTTTAAAGATTATTCATTTATTATTATATGTTGTTCCGCTGCGAATTGTGAGATTCTGATGTTGTTCTGTTGTTTCCTTTCTGTTCCGTTCTATCTTTCTTCTCTTCTATTTTCAAATTCTCTATTTTCTATCTTCTTCTCTCTTCTTCTGTCTTCTCTTCTTTTCTTAAATTCTTCTTCTTAAAACCCATAACTATTCGGTTTTTCGACAACGAAAAATCGCAAGCGTTACATTTGGTATCAGAGCTTATGGTTAAGCGACAACCATGGTTCTGTTGGGTATTTCTCATTAGAGATAGAGTCAGTAGTACTCTAGAATGAGTTTGAGTGTAATAATAGCTATGAGAGCGTATTTGTTAGTGAATATATAAATTTGTTTCATATTGTGATGATTGGTTTATTGAGTGGCATATGAACCTTCGTCAGCACGGTATGTACAACTATGCCGAAGGGGTTTCTAAACACTTGAATAGAACAATTCGACACAATATTGTTTTAAAAATGGGTAAATGAAATAATTTTACTTGATTATATTTTATATATAAAGGAATAATTTTTCAGTATTATTAAAGTGTATATAAGTTGATTGTTTAGTTGTTTGAATAATCTAAATAAAGGAATTGTATAAACAAAAAGAATTATAAGCATTGAATTATAATTAAAGTGATTTACAATTGTGAAATAAACTTATATATATAAGAAGTGAAACTATATGAATATATTTATGAATATGAGTAGTAAATAAAAAAATGAATTTAAAGTTAAATGGAATTATAACTTAAGTGATAAATGTGAACTTGAGTTTTATAAATGAAATTCAACTTTAGTAATTGAATATGAATTAAATAAATTGGATTAAAGGATTGAATGTTAATCAATTGAATGAGAATTAAGTTGATATAAAAAAAATGAATATAAGTGTTAATTCATTAAAATCTAATGTTATTAGAAAGTTGAATAATTGAATGGAAGTCAATTTAATTTAAGGAGTTAAACCAAAATGAATAAAAGCAAAGGAATTTGGTTGTAATTAATATACATTGGTTGTTATATGATTGTTAGTTGATTGTATATAATTCATTAAGTATTAATGAAATTGAGTTAATGAGAATGAATATAAACGGTGAAGTGAACCAACTTGAATATGAATTAGTGAATATAAACTAATTGAAAATGAATATTAGTAACATCCACTGTAATGAATCAAATATGATTAGATTGAAAACCAATTCATTGAATATTAATGAGAATATGAATGAATATATTTTGGTTATGAATGCTAGTTGGATGATAGTTGGTTGATGGTTGAATATATATTGCATTTGTTGTTTAGTTGCATTTGCTATGTTGACATATATAGTTGTTATGTTGCTATATGTTGTATATTGAGATTATTGTCTATATGCATGATTCTCATGTTGTTTGTTGAGTGTTTAGTAGGTGCGGATCGCGTTTGCTTCGCATTTGGAGCTCGCTTTCGCGCTATATTAGCCGTATATGCTTGCTAATAAAATAATAAAGTACATATCTCGGATTAAATATCGTACTTTTACACTTTTTTCCCTTCGGGATGCCTCATTACTTGATGAGATGTATATTTGTGATATATATACTGTCATTTTTTTCGGATCGAGCCGCGCAAAGGAGACTATGGCGAATTTTTCCGAAATTTTAAGGCGTTAGAAAATTTTTGAGAAAATTGGAAAATTTTGAAAACTTTAACTTTGATTTGAAATTGAAAGTTAAACAATAGTAGTTGTTTTTGAAAAGATAACTAAGTATGATTTGAAAACTTAGTAAAGTTGTGTAAGAAGTTTAACTATGAATTTTGGGAAAAATTAATAAATTCTGTAACTTTTCTTACTTGTTAATTTCGAGGACGAAATTCTTTTAAGTGGGGAAGATTGTAACGACCCAGAATTTTTATTAATTAAATTTTTAATATTTAATTAATTTTAAATATTAAGAAGTGAATTTATAAGTCAAATAAATTTTTATTTGAATTATTGGATTTAATTGGATAATTAAATCGATAATTTAATATGTTAAATTATGGAAAATAATTGAAAATTGAGTTAAATATGATTGAAAATGATTTGTAAAATTTTATTTTATCATGTTGAAGTTAGAATGATATTTTAGAACTTTTAAAATCGAATTTGAAGTTTATTTGTGAAAATTGAATATTTTAATATTAAAATCGACTAGTGAAAATAGTCAATTTTTGAACAGTCTCAGAATTGAACGAAAACAGTTTCATTGGATCCGTAATAGTTAGTTATTACCGGATTTCAATTTTCGTGTCAATCGGAGTTATCGTTTGATCGTGGCAGCTCGAATCGCATCGATTTATTTTTAATTTTAATTTGACGAGTGAAAATAGCCATTTTTCAAAAAGTCTCGGATTTCGACGAAACCAATTTCATCGGATCCGTAATGTGATATTATTGTAAGGTTTCAAATTTCAAGTCAATTGGATTTACCGTTTGTCCGGTACGAATTAAAACGCATAGAAATCGATTTAAATCGGTTTAATTTAAATTGAGCGTTTTTAGCCATAAGTCGCACAGATGTCCGAATTAGCTTCCGAAACCTGTTCCATTGTGTCCGGAACGCGGGGTAAACCTTAGAAACGCTGGTTACGGCGCGTAAATCGGAGTTAGAAATTTCCGGATGAATAGTGTTTGAATTTTTCCTATAAATATACACCCTACCCCTTCATAAATAAAAAAAAAATTATCTCTAAAACCCTAGCCGCCACCCCCATAAACAACGGTCAGAATTTGTCAATTTTCATTCCTCAATTACTCCCAATCCATTCATCGATTCAACGAAGCTTCAACACGAGAATGGAAGAGGACGATGAGATCTAGAGATCTATACGGAGATGATGGCGTGAAGTGGAGCAGAATGGTGTCAGGGAGGCCGCGTTCACCACCGTTCATACACGCATTTCGAGGCTCATCAGAGAGCCGAGCCCCACGTGCTTGAGGCCGAACCTAGAGCAAGCTATGGCCTTCGATTTGGCGCGTCTTGATCGTGTTGTAGTGGCTTGTGTTGGGCACGAGTTCAAACCCTAATAGCTTGCAAATGGGTTCATGGTGACGGCCTAATACCTGTACATTACGTGATGAAGGAGATGGACAAGGAGCGGCCCTGATGCACTCAAGTTGGATCTCACAGTCTAGAGGGTATAGGTTTATAAAATTAGAAATTTAGTTGTAATTTATAAGTTAAAATTCGAGTAAACTTTGAAATTGTATAACTTTTTCATACGAGTTCGAAAACGCGCGAAACCAGTTGCGTTGGAATCGTATGGACGAGCACTACGCGATGGAGTTGGTTTGGAGTCGATTGGAGTTAGTGAGAATTTTGGGTAAAATTAAACGCGCGTTTAATTTTATTCGAAATAAATCGCTAAAACGGGAAATTAAATCAAGGTGAGAACTTCTCACTCAATCGAATCGGTTTCGATTTTATTTTAAATAGTTAGATTTAAAATATTTGAATGCATGTTTGAAAGATGATTGATATCTATTGATTGTTAAAATAGACATTATACGTCGTTAGTAAGCGGATGTTATTTATTAAAAACATATACCGCGAATATTTCATAAACAGTGAAATTGGTATTATATATAATAGCAATATATATATTGGCATATGTATATATTGGAGTTATTGATTTCCCGCATTTTTTGTTTAGCGGATGAGACCCTATTGCGCCGTTATTAAGCGGATAATATTTAAATCCCATATACCGCGATAATTTCGTACTGGAGCGAAATTGGTATTGTGCTAATGTTTTTGGATGCAGGAAAACAGGTTGGAGGGATCCAACTGGATTCCTCAACGGTATTTATTTAATTTCAGATATTTTGATATTTGATTGATTATCATATCGATATATGATATCGTTGTAGTCGTGATTGACTATTTGGTATGTAGCATCATTGGACCAAATTTGGAACTTTAAAAATGATTTTTAAAGTGATTTTTGAAAATATACTGTATGTTTGGGAAATTGATCCATTATAAATAAATAAACGTTATAATTTTTATGTTATAAAAATTATGGTTTTTGAGAAATATAGTTAAAAACTGATTTTTGAGAATATGATGCTAATGATTTTATAAAGTAGTTTAAATTGGAATTTTGAATTTATTATAAAAAGTTGAAATTATAGGATTTACAAAATTTGATTATTTTATAAATCAAGAGAATGATGAAATTCTAAAGGAGTTTAAAGTTGTTTTTAAAGAATAATATAAATTGATTTATATTAAGAGATTTATAAATGGATATTTATAAATTGAAATATGGACGTTATAAAACGAGTTTTTATAAGTGTTTGAATGGAGTGAAAATAGATTGCATAAGTGAATGAAATTTATAAAATTATAAACTGTGAAGTTATAAATAAAATTTATAAATAGTAAGATTTATAAATTTGTGAAGTTAATTGAAGAATAGATTTGGTTAAATAAATGAATCTTATAAGTTATAAGATTTATGATTTGGAAAGTCTTTAAAAGAAACGATTTTGTAAAATAATCGTTTTATAAGTATTTAACTTATAATATGAACTTTAGTTTATAATTGAGTTATAAACTGGAATAGATTAATAAAAGAATTTATAAAAAGGAAGTTTTTATAAATAAATAGAAATGGAATTTATAAACGTTGTTTTATAAATTCACAAATGACTTATTTTGACAAGAAAATTGGTTGAAACCTATAAATGGAGTTATATTCACATTTTTGAATAGTGAATAATCCTTTGAATTAAAATGAATAAAAGGATGAAATTGTTAACGTAGTATATTCACGAATTTGAATAGTGAATAAGATGTTAAAGAAATTGTTTTGGATTTGGATATTTCAAATAGAATTAAAACGATCTAACGATGTTTTAAAATGTGTTGAGATTCGAAACCATAGATTTCAACATCTATTGTTGAAATAGACGTTTTCGAGAAATAAAAGGAAATAGTGGACTATAACACTGTTGTTATAGTAAATGATTTCCGAAAGGAAATGTTTTGTGTAGTATTGGGATTTATATATCTATTTAATTTCGAATCCCTATACTAGTGATTTTGGGTTGTTGTAACGATGTTTTACGCAACATTCGTTTTGGCCCAAATAAATATGTTTAAGTGAATGATTTCCTTAAAGAATGAAATATATACTTAATTCGATTTAAGTATATTGAATATTTTCCAAGGTTGAAAATAAAAAGATTTGTGAATTACTTATGAATAAATAAGTATGGAAATGTTTTCCAATATGAAGTGAATAATTAGAATTTATCTTTTTGAAGATAAATTGAAATGAATAATTGAAATCATATGCATGAATATTTTGGAATATAAATTCATTATGGAATTTATATGTGAAAGTGGAATTTGTTTAAAAGTAAATATTGATTTATTTTTGAAGAAATGAAATTATATATCTTATAAAGATATTTTGGAAAATAAATAATTTGGAAAATTATTTGAAAACTGGTGATGTATGCATATCAATTGATAGTTCAATAACCGACTATCAATATTTCCCTTTGAATGGGTATTTGATGTGATTTGTTTGAATTTGAATGCACACTTATTTTTGCATAAGCGCTCACTATTCGGGTTAACCGGGAAAGGACCATGGGGTCGTATAACCCATTCCGAATACGTGATACGTCGTTATGAATTGCATTTGAAGATCGGTGTTGGAGACCGGTATTTGCGAGAGCGATAGGATAACCTATCGATTGTCTCTGCACTGGGTCGCTCCTGGTATAGAGATTCCATAAGTGATGGGAAATCCGATCAGGATTGTGAATATCCGGATTGCAAGGACTTCTTTGTAAGTGCCTTCGGTTCTGTTCGAGCCCGGAACAGACTTGTATGGATTGTATGTCTGACATTACAAGTTGAGATATAAAGCCGATTTCTTTCAAATATATTTCTGTTGGTGGCGGAGAATTTATTCTTTTAGCTTAACACCCTTCTCTGAGACGTACGAGCTCAGAGGTTATATAGTTGAAGTTATCAGCGATATATTCCCAATTTGGTAATGTGACATGCTGAGTGATGCTGAAATGATCATTGTGTTGATTATTTATTATAGGATCATTTGTTTGATCGTCTATCTTGGTGATCATTTCTATGATCATTTGTTGACCCAAAGCACGGCTTTTTGTACAAAGTGTGTTTTTGTGGACGAAACTTCGTCGAGCCTCACATCCCGGAATGGTCAAAACAGGAAAGATGCGGCAAGGTTATGAGGGGTAGCTCCCTTTAGGGTATGTGCATTTCCTTCTGGAAAGGGTGGTATCATGGTATGGAGCCCAGATACTTACTCATGTTGAAACACTATATTTTATTACTGTGTGGTGTTGTTGATGACGAGCGCTCGGTTAAAAGGTCCAATGGGACCGGGGGATGTCATACTCGTGTAGTAGTTACCTAGTGATAAAGGTTACCCGGCCTTGTGTTGGCAGAGAGCTGGTTAAGTTCTCGGGGACGTCCCGCCAGAGGCGTTTCCATGTGGCAATGGGAAGTTCCTTGGCCTGACCATTTGTTGGAAATCCAAAGAAACAATACGAAACTTGTACGGTTTTAGTTGTATAACCTGCTATGGAATGTGGCGGTAACCTGCTATTGAACATAGTAGCTATAGTAGGCATAAGTACGGAATGTCTATGCTGGCTAAGATTTATATCTTTATTTTTGAAATGATTTTCCTATACTATGCACTAATAATAATATCAAATGTTATTTTAAATGCGTATCAAGCATCTTTGACTATCATAAGGAGAAATCTCCTTTGATTCTGCGTTTGCATGTGTGTGTGTGCGGGAGGCCTTATGGTAGTCTCATCTTTAAAAAGCATTGCGAATTGAATTTAAAAATATTCCTCTATTTGATTTTAAAGATAAATAAACTGTTTTGAGTTCTCACACCAGTCACATGACTGACTTGGAGTTTATTGTTTTCCTTCCTAAACTCTGGGTGCCCACCAATTTCCACACGGGCAGTCAATGAGTTAGGTTCATCAGGATATTCTGGATATTCAGGAGTTGCTGGAGGCAAGCTGGATGGCATGGCGTATTACTATTTTATATAGTATTTCTTTTTCCGCTGCACTATTTGTTGTTGTATGATGTTGTACACTCTGATGATATGATGTAATGAAATGAAATGAAATGTAATAACTGATATAGTTCTTTGTTTAAAGATTATTCATTTATTATTATATGTTGTTCCGTTGCGAATTGTGAGATTCTGATGTTGTTCTGTTGTTTCCTTTCTGTTCCGTTCTATCTTTCTTCTCTTCTATTTTCAAATTCTCTATTTTCTATCTTCTTCTCTCTTCTTCTGTCTTCTCTTCTTTTCTTAAATTCTTCTTCTTAAAACCCATAACTATTCGGTTTTTCGGCAACGAAAAATCGCAAGCGTTACATGTTGTGTATGTATGTTGTTTGTAAGGTTGATGGTTGTTGAATTGTTTGGTTGATTAATGATTGAATCCACTTGAATAGTTCAATTTAAAATAAATATTTAACCTTTTAGATTATATAAGTGAATACAGGTGATGGAAGCAACTGCTATTGCTTTTGGTTCCAAAATAATAAGCGTATGTTGCCCGACAAATAGGTACGTTTTCGGATTACGTTTAAAGCGCTTTTTTTCCGTGTTGGGATATAATATTTTGATAATATATGTAATATATTTGTATATTTTGACATTATATTTTCCCCAGAGTCTCTCCGTACAAAGGAGACTCTGCCAAAATTTTCTGTAAATTTTGGACTTAGAATTTTGTGAAAATATTTTCCCAACTTTAATAATTAAGTATAAAATAATATAATGATTATAAACAGGTATATTTTATTTAAGAAAATAAATTTAGTAAATTATTGTTATAAGTTAATATTTGGAATAAGATGTACTGTTTTATTCTTCCTTCTCCCTTCTTTTTCCTTTTCGGGGACGAAAAGTTTTGAGTGGGGGAGATTGTAACGACCCGTTAAATTAATAATATTTAATAAATTAAATTAATATAATTTCTAATTTGTTTAAGAATAAATGTAGAAATTTGGTATAGTAGTTGTAACCTAGTGTAACAATAAAATTTTATGACAATAGATTTGGATAATGTAATTTGTCACTTTTTGTTAAAAGTAAATTTTAAGAAATCAATAAATGTTGAATTGAGAATATTAATAAAAAAATATTAACTAAAATGAGATTCATTAATATAAAATCAGTAGTGAAGATGTCACATTTGGTTGTAATAAAGGTGAATGCTATTAGTGGATGTCAACACTTAATAAAATTTATTTAGAATAAAAAGAATTTAAATGCATGTTTGAATAGAGTATTAAATTGATAGATTAAGCGTAAGTAATTAGAATTTAACCCTATAAGATATGGAACTGAATGTATGAATATAATTTTGTAGAAATAGTTAATTAACAACTTATTTGTGCATACCCAATTTAATATAAATAACAAAAGGGCTAGCACTTGATGTGCCTAAGTATTAATATATTGGAACTATAATAAAATAGAGAGTTTGGTAGTAAATAGAAATAAAAAGACCGTTATTAACTAGTAAATTAATAAATGGATTCTAACAATAGGTAGTAATTAATGCGTGTATATTGGGCATTTGCGGATTACCAATTTTTCTACCTATTCATATAATTTATTTATGTAAATCTAAACCTATGGCAACATTTTGTTAATAAATGTTGGAAGTGAATTTGAATATATCAAAGGATAACAAGTGTTTAGGTTAACCATTTATTTTATTTAGTTAAGAAGGGAAATAGATTGAAATAAAGATAATTAAATTTTTTTTGGTTGTTAATGGGTATAGTTAAATAAGGAGAAGTTATAGGAAATAAAACGCGCACTAATGAGATGTAATATAATTCCAAAGTTATTTATACCCACAAATAGGTTAATTACTGTATAGAAAGAGTCTAAATCAATAAATGAATTTATTAAGATTACATTTATAATTTTATAACCTTTATGCTGATTTAAGTTCAGTTAATTTATTTGATTAAATAGTGCAGTAGCGTAGTTTTGTGCGGTAGTTGAAATAGCTAATTCTTTTAGGTGAAGTTAAGGCTAATTCTATGCATATATTTGACCTATTGTTGATATAGATTCTAGGAAGCAGGATCTATTAATTAAATGGAGTATTAGATTCAATAATTGCATTTATCGCATAAATAAAGAGAATATAACGGTTAAATTTGGCGTTATTGAAATTAAAAAGGAATGGGAGAATAATAATTTGAAATCATTGCAATAGATATTAATTTAAAGTTACCTTAAATAAATTAAGGTAATAAATGGAGGATAGTGTAAATATCTTTATAATACGATGATTTGTGTAGTTAGGGTAGTTTGATTTGTCACTTAAGATGGAGGATTTTTATAAAATGTAATAAATGCAGTTTAAATTAAGGAATTGACGTTTGGGTATTTAAGAAGTGATAAACTAAAATTTATTTATTTATTTGAAAATTTGAAATCCAATTTGTGGATTTATTGCAAATAAGTGAAATTTGTGTTTAACCATTACATCGATAGGAATAAATTAAATTTAAGGTTATATTAATAAAATTTGGACTAGAGAAATGATATGAATCGGTTTTAGAAGCCTTAAATATAAAATGGGAAGTAGACGAGATTTCACGTTACAACCATTTTTAAAAATCCTGATGTATGTAGAAATATTAATGAAATATAACGTAAACCAATGTTGAATCAAAAGAATAGAGTCAACACTTATTTATTCATTTAATGTGATATAACTACGAGTATGATTTATTGCAAATTACATGGAAATCTAATATATAGGACATTACCTAAAAAGGAAGAGTAGATAAAATTTATGATAAACATATTTGTATATGAAGGTTATTGATTTAAGGAGAAATTGGCAAGTTTTATGTATTTGGGTTAAGTGCAACCTTTAATAGATAAATTTAGTGCAATTAAAGAAATTGACATTTAATATTTCGATAACTTAAAATTTGATGGGATAAGAACATTTGGGTAATGAAGGGATGACAAATATTAGCTATGATTCTAGAAGGAATTAAATAGATAATGGGAAGATTAAAATCAGCTTCTAAGCAATAATTATTAAATAACAGAAGTTTAGGAGTAAAGTGAGATAATTGAAAATTTTAATCATTCATATAAGTCATTTGTTTATTAATATGAGTTAGCTAGTAAATTTAACTTGGGCAATACCTATATATTGGAAACACATTTGTAAAGTGTAATTAATTGAATTTGGTGAATTGGGAATGAATCCAAGGTTATAGGAATTGATGTAATACTATGCAAAAAAAAGGTAACTGCATAAAATCAATGTTTCGTAATAAATTGTATTGATAATTAAGTAGGAATGGGTTTGAATTTGACAAAAAGGAAAATTTATTATTTGCTTACCCATCTATTCAATCTATTAAATTTGATCAGATCCATTTGCAATTAAACGAATTTATTTACAAGTTAGTATGTATTTAGCTGATAACTATAAACCAATTAGGGCAATTGGGTATATATATTACCAGTTAAGTTATATAAGATAATGGTTGACTTAATTAAAGGAGTTTATGTAATAATTTCATTTATTTTGTAAGTGGAAATAAAACGTTAATGATAACAAGTATTCAAAACTTACCATCTATTTAGTATATTAAGTATAATTGATAATCAACTGCAGCAAGTAATAAATAATAAATACGTAACGTTAAATGAAGTAATGTTTGAAATTTAATATTTAGGAACTATGTAAATATAAGTGCAGATGAAATTGGGGATATTTACATATTGAAATATGAATCCAATGATAAATCAATCTAATTGACAATAAATAATGGAAAGTAAATTTAATTAAATTTTGGAAATTTAATATATATATACAGTTATAAACCCTAGCTCCATCCTATTGTCATTTGCTGTATATTCATTTCTTCATCTCCTTCTCCTCCTCAAATGGTTGCAAAACCTAGATCTACTTCAATCCAAATTTCAATGAAAATGCAAACACTTCAGAAAAATTCCACAAAAAAATATATGTTAATGTTCTCGAGGCACGTAATCTACTGTTGCAATTCGTTTTCTGTTTTGAACATTCGTTTGACCAGAATTAATTCAAACAGTCCATGACCATTCATCATCGTCGTCGCAAACTTCGTCGGATCGTCAAACCTTTTCTGGGTTTGGTAGAGTGGACGATGGGGATCGCATCTATATGGTTTTTGTGTCGATTCAACGGTTAGATCGTTGTAGATCTTCGATTAGGGTTTCTGGAAGGGGGCCGCGTGCATTTCTGGGAATAGAAGGAGTGACGTGGCACATATATTTGTAAGTGATGAATGTGTGTCGTTTTATTTATTTTCAATTTTGAATTCAATCATCATTTTTCGCCATAACTTTCTCATACGAAGTCGGATTCACACGAAATTTCTTTTGTTAGGATCGTAATTTAATTCCGGACTTGATGACGCTGGTTTGGACGAATTCTGAGAAGGGCGAATTTTTGGGTTTAAATCGAATTTAAATTCGATTTAAATTCAAAAGGTGAGTGTTTTAACCCACTCACAACTACTAGAAGCTTTTATGTTTGTTTAAATTAATTTTAGAAATGAATAGAAATTTATTTATGAGTATTTGGCATGTTTATTTTATTCATATCTGTTGAATTGCATTTATTTAATTTAACTGTTAATTTAATTAATTTATTGCGTATAAATTTACAGTTAAAATTTATTTGTTTGTATATGAACTGCTAGTTAACAGTTATATAATTTATTACTGAATATAGACTGTAGTTTAATAGTTGTTAAATTTAATTTGAATAAAATTGCCAGTATTACCTGTTATGTAGTACCAAAAATAATATTGTTATTGATTGATATTGATTGATGATTGCGATTTGGATGATGGATGATGTTGATGAATGGATGTTTATTGTATATCACTAAATTGCAAATTATCATGCATATTTCATTTCATTCGGGATTGTGGTTTGAAATGATATACAACCACAAAATTTTATATCTTTTAAATTGCGGATTGAAATGATAAATATCCGTATCACTTGACCATAGGATAGAAAATTATATACAGGCACCGCGGTATATATATAACTATTTAAATGTGATTTCTATGGTTTGGATGGAATACGGTTTATAATAATCTTAAATTTTATATTGTATAAATATTTTTCTTCCATATATATATACATATGAAGTTGAAAATTTTGAAATTAAAAGGTGTATAAATTTTTTTATTAAAAATGGAAGAAAATTAAGAAAATGGAGTTTAATAATTTATATCATATGTTTAAATGTTAAGTTTGGAAATTTTAAGATATGATATTTATAATTGGATTTTTCCCAAAATAAATTGAAATGAATATTCTAGTATAATTTGAATTGGAAAAAATATATATATTTTATTACTAGAAATTGAAGTCTTATTATTTATGGATTTTATATGAATATTCAAGACTAATTAATAGAACAATTGATTTGTTGAAAGAATAAAATCCAACTTTAGCTTGAAATATGGATACTCAATATGGATATACGTATATATAAATAAATTGAAGCGGTTTTGGAACTTGAGAGAGATAATATAAATTTTGGTTTAGACTTTAATAAAGAAATGTATTTGTAAAGCCATGAGAACTATTTTCTTTACAAAGTAACATTTAAGCTAAACCATTTAATTCATATACTGTTGAATGTCCAAACCATTCAAGTTTTAGAAGTTATGGTTTTAAATTATGATTTTCAAAATACTATGCTTTGAAAATATTTGATTTTCAGACGTTATGAAGTTAAAGCATTTTGATTTTGGAAAAGAATTATATTTGGGATAAGTGATAAAATATGGTTTTGGGTTTTGAAATGATATCGTATTCATGGTTATGAAATGGAATGTTTATTCTGATTTTTAAAGTATAACCTATTTTTAAATGACCGCGGTGTTATAATAACGATGGTTTGGCAAAGAGACGGGGATCGGATATCTGACATACTCTCTGTCGATACCGAAAACCACTTTGACTAACCGTGTACGCGGTGGAGATTCCAGAATGAAGTAGGTGGTGGCGACGTTTCCTGTAAGGTAAATACGTGGACCCGACTCCCGTGAGTTGGCATAAGGTGGCTAAAACAGGAGCTATTCCCAGGCCAATGAGGTCATACCTCTGATCGGACACTCCTCTTCGATATTATACTATGATTTTGGATTGATTCAGTGGCCACTTTTATTTTGATTTTGGGGAGATTGTTCGAGGTGGGCGGTAACTGCGGCTACGCGTTTCCACCAGCCTGGGTACGCAATTGGTATATCTACCCTGGCATTGCCTAGTTGTGCCGTGTCACCTACCCTATCGTGCCTTTACTACGAGTTTCTATTTGTGTCGTACCTATGGAGTATCCTCTGGTAGCATCCCGATCAGGAGGTATTACGGTACTGTATAGACTATTGGCATTTTTACGTGTTAAGGTGGAAAATGTAATGCCTTAACGCTATTTAAAAGTAAGTTTATTTTATAAATAGACACTATTATAATAGCGCAATATACTACATAGTAAATAGTTTAACGGATCCTTAGGAGATGTAAATCCCGAACATCTCTTGAGTTACTGTACTCATATTTATTTCTGTTAATTTAACTCACATAAGATCTTTTAGTTCTGACTCGAGTGTTTTTGTCTTTTCAAATTCGCTCGGGTCAGTCCGAGCGTTTCAGGATCGAAGACTTTAGCTTTGAAGGACGAAGACGAAGGAGTCGTATTATTATTATCTATAGTATTGCACCACACTCATACTGTTCCTCTGCATTGATTGTATTGGTAGGTGTAACTCTGATATTTATTGTATAAAGCAAATCAAGTGTTTGTAAACTATTTTGAACTGTATATTTATTATTATATTTTATCCTTCCGCTGTGAGATTCTATTTTGTTTTTATTTCTTCTCTGTTTTTCTTATTTACCCCATAACAATCCGTCCTTCCGTTATGTTTTGAATTGGCACGTGTGTCGGTTTAAAGTGTGCGAAAAGGCGGGATGTTACAAAATTACTCAGAAAACCCTTAAGGAAACTCTTAAGTATTATTTTTTTATTTAAGTAATTTTAGTAACATTATTTTGAATAATTTATGTATATATTTTGAAAGTGATTTCCAGGAGATGGGAAATGTGTTTAAAAATAAAAGGGTGTTTTATTTTTAAAGTGGTGGAAGAAATTTACGGATTTAAATGTAAATATGAATTGAGATAAATCAAGAAGGGTTTATAAAAGGATTCTTTGGTTTATTTTGAAATGGAAATAGAAAATGTGTGGGAAATTTATTCCCTAAAAAGGAAGATGGTTTGATAATTGTTTTCAAAAGGTTTGAAATTGGGAATATATCTTGTGAAGATATTTTGACATTAATAAATAATTTGGATAATTATTTATTGTTTGATGGATGTTTGTGAATGTTAATTGATAGTTAAATCACCGACTATCAATATTGGCCAATGCGTTGATCGTTTCGAAGAGATTGGGATCGGGATTTATTTCTCAAAAACCTTTTCTATCCGGTTTATCCGTTTTCATGGGAAATACGAGTTTAGAGTCGAAGATGGAGCAGTGAAGCGCAAGGGCTAGTCGTTACTAATCCTGAGGGTGATTCCAAAATGGATATAGTAGGAGTAGTGCCTTCGGTTCCGTTCGAACTCGGAACGGACTTGTATGGATGAATGCTTTCAGAACATCGTCAGGTGGACGGTGGGCATTCTAAGTGAAATGTTCTAAAAAGGTAAGGCTTAGCCTCAAGCCTCATCAACCGGGAATGACTGAAAATCAGGGGATATGCCACAAGGCTAAGTGGGTAGCGCCCATTAGGGTGAGGCCAACCCAGTCTAGATGTCCGTTTTTATTCGACTTAGTGGTGCGGTTGCTGATCCCAACCGCGGGGTGATCTTAATCGGGATTATCCAGTAAGGGATAGTCCTGGCCTTGTGTTGTAGGGAATTTAGGGTGGATCCTCGGTACGTTGATCTAGACCAAGTACTGTGACAGGTGGTACCCCAGTGCCTAGTCATTAGTTGGAAATCCATTCTCCCTACGCGCCTTTTACGATATTTGTTTGTAGAACCCACTTTGTGGCTAGTATGATGGAATTTAATCATGTAACAATTTTAGCTATTTTAATAAGTATTTGTATATAGACACTATTATAATATCAGAGGATTCTGATAAGTAATATTTTAGCTATCGTAAGATAAAAACACGACATGTTTATTTGTGGCGTAGTCTGACGAGATGCTTTTGATTTCAAAGGATTTTGAAACTTTAATAATCAATTTGGGTGTATTTCTCTCAAGCTAGTATCCAGACTGACTCAGGTGTTATTTTATTATATTCTCAGGTTAAACCGAGTATTATAAAATACAGGATAGGAAGCTATGGAGCTCAGGAGTGGAGCTGGAGACCTAGACGTATCATCCGTTGTTGTTGATGTCCACTTCTGTGATTGTTGAGTTGCCAGCAAGTTGTGAGGCAGGGTGTTATACCTGCCAGGCTGGTAATTGTTGTTTTGTCTGTGTGTTACTCTGATGATGTGTATAAAACAGATATGTTTTCATTTTGTGTAAAGATCTGATATTATGTATTATATTTTGTTCCGCTGCGATTGTGAGATTCTGTTATTGTTTAGTTCCTTCTTTCTTCTACCATCTTTCTTTTTCCTCAACAATCTGTCTTTCCCGGCATTCGATCATCGGCATATTATACTGTGGCGTATTTTATGTCGATTTTAGAGGGTCGAGAAGGACGGGTCGTCACTTGTGGTATCAGAGCTTAGGTTAGCGATAACCTAGGCTTTGGTGAGAATTACTCATTAGAAATAGAGTCCATAGTACTCTATAATGAGTTGAGTGTATTAATAGCTATGAGCGCGTACTTGTTAGTGAATATAAAAACTGTTTTTATACTGTGTTGACTTATCAGTTGAGTGTTTATGAATTCTAGTCGGTACGGAAGGTACAACTGTATCGATAGGGGTTTCTAAACTCTTAGACAAGATAAACCGACATGGTATTGTTTTTAAAGTGGGTAAATGAAATAATTTTATCCAAAATTATATTTTGATATAAAAGGAATGATTTTTTGAAATTATTATATATATTTGGATGTTTGGTTGTTAATATTATAATCAAATATAAGAATCTAAAATTTAAAATGGTTATAACCAAATAGGATTCTATAAGTATGATTTATCCAAAAGAAGAATAACTAAAATTTGATTTAGACCAGAATTTAAATCCTGGAAATTTTGAAAAGCGTTTAAAGTGTATTTAAACAAAGGTTTGGAAATCTTGGAAATGGTGGAAATGTTTTCCAAAAATTGAAGGAAATAATGGAGTATTATTTTGGGAAATATTTTTGAATGGAAATTGTTTTGAAATGAATTTGTGGAAGTAAGGAAGCACTGAACTCACTTCAGTCACTGGAAAATAATCCTGATGATAATGGCCACATCATTAGTATTCATTTTCGAGTTTCTAAATTTATGGATTCCTAACGTGGAGATTGGTTATGATATTTGTTTGAATTTGTTGGGTATACAAGTAGTTTTAGAAATTTCAAAAGGGAAATTTGGTTTGGTAAAACCAAGTGTTTTGGAATTCAAAGATTTGATTTGATATACCAAGTGGGTATGTGTTATTTACGATTTCAAAATAGTTTTGAAATAAAACCGGGTAATTGAATTCTGAGAACTCTATTTAAATAATGTGAAAAGTTAAGATAAATCAACCATCGAACGTATAAAGTGAAGTTGATATTAATAAGAAGAAAATGAAAATTTTAATCTTGGAATTAAAATTTAACTTGGGTAAATGGAAGTGAATAAAATATATTTGCATTTTACTCAGGATAAGTTAAATATAAAATAAAACTGAAATTGAAATTGAATTAAATTGAATATAAAATTGAAATGTATAATGATTGTAATTGTGTAATGAAATTTTATACCCTTAAGCTATGAAGTGATATATATATATATATATATATATATATATATAAATTTGGAATTGCGATTTTAAGATGAAAACGGACTCAAATGAGCAATATAAGCTTTTAAGTAAATAAGTTGGTGAACTTAAGAATAGGAAATGAAATTGTAAAACCAAAATAAAATGGTTGGAATTTTATGGGAAATTCAAAATTTAAATCCTAAGTGAAATGTATGGTGAGAAAAGGCAAAGTGAAATATAAAAGGATGAATGGACTTAGGTTACTAAATAAGTTTTAAAACTTATATATTAGAAAGTAAAATTTTAAATTGAATGGAGAATAAAATTGGATCGAATTGGATTTAACTTAAATTAAAAAGGAATTGAGTTGAATTTGAATTGAATTAAAATCAAAACTCAGTTGTGTTATAAATAATCTTGAATAGAATTGAATTCTTATTAAAAATAGTAAAGGAAATGGTATGAATTTAAGTTGGCTAAATAAAATTTAGTTGAACTTGAATTAAATTTGAAATTTTTTTATTTAAGTTGAAATTATATTGTATGAATAAAATTTTAACCCAACTAAATTCAAAGGAATTCTTTGAGGATGAATTTAATGTAAGCTAAATTAAATGAATTTGTATTGGAACGAACAAAATTTTGGTAGCTTGTAAAATTTGAAAAGTAAAATAAAACCCATTTCTGGTTTGGGATAATTGGAATGGTATGTTATTAATAAATTCAGAAATGAATTGAGAAGGTGAACAAAAATTTGATTAAAATGGATTAAGTAAATAAACTAACTGGATTAAATTTGTAAATAGATTGGAATTTGATTGGATAAGAATCAAATTAAAATAAAAATAAATTTGGTGCAAAAATAAATTGAGATATTTTGGAATTGAAATAACTTAAGAAAATTGTGAAATGTTTATTGTCAAACTTATGAAATGGTCTTGAATGAACCTGCATGGATAATGAAATTGTAAATGTAAGAGTAAGAATATATGGGTTGTAAATAATTCAGAATGGAATGAAATTAATATAGTTTGAGTTGGAATTAATTTAAAATGGTTATAAACGTAAGTAATTGTTATTTACATGAATAACATCAAATTTGCATCAAGATTAGTCGTTTTGTTGTAAACAAAACTAATAAATTAAGGAAAGCAAATAAAGTTGGTTTTTGAATAAATTGGAACGGGTTGGGATCTAATTAAGTGGTTTTGCATATAAATGAAAGTGGATCATAAAAGAAATGAAAGTATATCAAATTTAAAATAAAAATTTGATTGTGAATCAATTTGGAATTGAATTGAAGTAAATTGATATAAG
Source organism: Allium cepa (assembly GCA_030765085.1). Taxonomy (NCBI): domain Eukaryota; kingdom Viridiplantae; phylum Streptophyta; class Magnoliopsida; order Asparagales; family Amaryllidaceae; genus Allium; species Allium cepa. The sequence continues at coordinate 674,739,183 of CM060928.1, read as the reverse complement.
TAAAGCATAGGTTAATCATATTGAAGAGAAAATGAATTGGTTGTAGTAAATATGAATTGTAAAAAGTAAACTTGAGTGTAAATCATTCGAATGGAATAAAATGAAGTTTAGATTTGTTAGGAAAATTAAATGGCGTTGGAAACTTGTGATTGCTATAAAGACGATACTTGTAGGATTATGAAATTTATTGTTGAGCTATGCAATTGTTGTGTTTAGCTAAGATAAATGTATGGAAGGTTGTTAAAAATCTTATATTATTGAAAACTAATATGTATGTTTGAGTAAGTACAGGTACGGAAGGCAATCGATTGAGTTGGAGCGCGTAAATGCAATATAAATTAGCCGCTCGTTTTTAAAATGCTAATTGAAGGTACGTCTATGCAATAAAATTGAAAAATGATACATATATTGTGGTATATTTTGTTTTCCAACCGTGTGGGTCGATGTATATGTATTTTATGTCTATTGTGATATTGTAAAACGCTCTTCGTACAAAGGAGACACTGTCAAAAAATTTCTAAAATTTTGGGAGAGAATTTTTGAGGATTTTGAAAATTTTAAGTTAACCAGAAAAGGTCAATTTTTGAAATGATGTTGAAACATAAGCTCTTGAGTTAAAAATGAAGCAAATGGTTTTGGAATTGAGCTAAAAGTTTTGGGTGAGGTGAATGTAAGTTTTTAACTAAGTATGGGTAAGTAAATCAGTTTAATAGCATTTTACATACCTTAGCAAATTTCGAGGACGAAATTTTTATAAAGTGGGAGGAATGTAACGACCCGAAATTTTGGTCGTTAGATTTTGAACATTTAATTCATTTTAAATGTTAAATGTGAATTATAAATGGATTTGAAATAAGAAGATTTTGGTTGAATCAATATAATTAATTACAATATCGAGTATGGCAATTTAATTGGATTTGAATAACAATAATTTAATATTTGGAGTTGGAACAATTTGTGAATCTGGATGTAAATAGTTATGAAAATGGTTCCTAAGGTTTATTTTAAGTCTAGTTTGATTTGAATTCTAATATTGAACCTTTGGATGGAATCAAAAGTCGATAAGTTAAATTTAGAATTTATATTAATTAAATAATGGAATTTAATATTATGATAATGCAAATAATCAAATTTTGATTCAAAATGAATCAGAATGATTTCTAATGTGAATGTAAATTCTATATGATTTATAATTAAGTTAGTAAAATTTTAAAAGTGAAATTTTTAAAGATTCGACGAATTTGGAAATCGCTCGAAATTATCGACGAGTTAAAATAGCCTTCCGGGGCACAGTCTCGGAATTCGACGAAACCAGTTCCATTAGATCCGTAATAGTTAATTATTATCGGATTTCAAATTTTGTAGCATTTGTATTTACCGTTTGCTCGTATGGGTGAGAAACGCATTGAAATTAAAATCGATAATTTAATATTTTAAATCGATTTAAAAGGCTATCTTCCACATATGATTGAATTGAGCTCCGAAACACGTTACATTTTGTTTGGAACAGCCTTAGAGAAACCCAACTACTCCTTACCTCTTCTCAAAAGAAATCACCATAAGATAATGTCTTTGAAATAAATAAAAAAACTGCCGATGATTCCGTGCCTATTGGTGACTATCGCCAACACCCTGAATGATAAGCATTGCCAGATCTGGAGCTGCTGCGGCCTTTTGAAGACTGGATCTTTCATCGTCTGACCAAGTTGTGGCGGATGAAGGTGATGCCGCATGGATGATGAAGAACGCATTGCCGCCGATCTAGAGCATTTCCTGTATCTGAAACCATGCTAGATGCTTCTTGTAGATCGATTCTCTTATGTTGACGGTTGCCTGAGTACTGTGTTGTTTGAGGCTGTAGAATTTGTGTCTGGTTGATGAACTTCTGGCAATATGTGATGATTGTTTGCTCATGTTGTGTTCAAGTAATGATGAAGGCAGAGTTATTTTTGGATGTTTGTTGCGATGGTTGATGTTAATGATAGTCCAACTGGTCTGTAGATGCCGAAACCGAGATCTGGTGATGCATGATCTAGTTTGTTGAGGAGATGGTGTCGTGTGGGTTGATCAATGGGTTTTTGAGATAAGATGATATGTTAAAGAGACTACTGCTTGCAAGGTCGTAAAAGCTCTTAAGAATTCGATGAATTGGCGGAACCGTGATCGTAGAGCCGAGCGCGATGATGCTCTGGCCGGTGGTGATATTCGAGGTGCTCGACGCGTTTGTGTGTCCTGATCGTGGAATTGTTGATCGGAGAGGCTGCGTTTTTCGTGGATAGCATGGCGGCGGTGGGTTTCTTTGCGTGAGTTCACGAACGAGGGGGAAGAACAATCATGTGGCCAGATATGGGTTTGTTTTTTTTAAAATTTAAAAGAAATCATTATTTATAAATTATATTAATAACATTGAAATAAAATAACTTTATCGTACATGGTCAGAATTCATCGAAACAACATGCGTCGGAATCGCAGCGACACGATCTTCGCACTACGGCAGATCTGGAGGTAGTTGGAGCTAATGAAAATTTTAGATTAGATCGAAGGCGATCGATTTAATTTAAGATTGAAACGCTCGTCGGAATTCAAGGTGAGTTAATCTCACTCACATCTGGATACCATTTAATTTAAATAGCAAATATTCAAATGACCGATTGGTTGATTAGATGAATGTGATAATTATTATCAAATTTGATCGATATTTTATTTGTCGTGCTAACATCTGTGGATGCAGGGAAATAGGTTGGAGGGATCCAACTGGATTCCTCACAATATAGAAATTATCGTCTTAATCTGTGTTATATTTTAGTGATATCCTGTAATAGATTAATTTGGGAATTTTGTCGTGTAGTATTATGGTTGGATGAATATAATCTGATATTTAAAACTAAAATGAATTGGGTTTATAAGGAAATGAAAGGGAATTTTTAGGTAATGGAGTTAAAGGAATGGAAATTTGTAATTTGGGTTTACAAATGAAGTGGAATATTTATCAGTGGATAAATTTGGAGGTATAAATTTCCGGTGGAACTTTCTATAAGAAGTGAAAATTGTTTTAAAAGTAATAGTGAGATTATTTTAAAAGATGGGAAGTGTATTTTTCCTAGAAAACTAAGTATGTTTTCAAAGACAAACTTTCGAGGTATAAACTAGAAGTTTTAAAAAAATTGGGTTTAAAAATGTCTTAGAAAAATTATTATTTTTAATTATTTTTAAGAGAAGGTAGATATTTATTAAAGTAATTATGGTATTTAATTATTATAAAGGTAAATTTGGTATTATGTTTTCAAAAGGAATTTTAATATAAATATTTAATTTCATAACTTTATTTAAAGGGGTAATCATGGTTTAAATTACTCAGAAAACCCTTAAGGAAATTCTTAAGTATTTTTTTTATTTATGTAATTTTAGTAACTTTATTTTGAATAATTTATGTATATCTTTTGAAAGTGATTTCCAGGAGATGGGAAATGTGTTTAAAAATAAAAGGGAGTTTTATTTTTAAAGTGTTGGAAGACATTTACGGGATTTAAACGTAAATTCGAATTGAGATAAATCAAGCAGGGTTTATAAAAGGATTCTTTGGTTTATTTTGAAATGGTAATAGAGAATGTTTGGAAAATTTATTCCGTAAAAAGGAAGATGGTTTGAAAATTGTTTTCAAAAGGTTTGAAATTGGGAATATATCTTATGAAGATATTTTGAGATTAATAAATAATTTGGGTAATTATTTATTGTTTGATGGATGTTTGTGAATGTTAATTGATTGTTAAATCACCGACTATCAATATTTGCTAATGCGTTGATCGTTTCGAAGAGACCGGGATCGGGATTTATTTCTCGAAAACCACTTCGATCCGGTTTATACGTATTCGTAGGAAATACAAGTTCGAAGTCAAAGACGGAGCAGTGAAGTGCAAGGGCTAGTCGCTACTAATCCTGAGGGTGATTCCAAAATGGATGTAGCAGGAGTAGTGCCTTCGGTTCCATTCGAACCCGGAACGGGTTTGTATGGATGAATGCTTTCGGAACATCGTCAGGTGGACGGTGGGCATTCTAAGTGAAACGTTGTAAAAAGGTAACGCTTAGCCTCAAGCCTCATCAACCGGGAATGACTGAAAATTAGGGGATATGCAGTAAGGCTAAGTGGGTAGCACCCATTAGGGTGAGGTCATCCCTGTCTAGATGTCCCTTTTTATTCGGCTTAGTGGTGCGGTTGCTGATCCCAACCGTGGGGTGATCTTACTCGGGATTATCCAGTAAGGGGTAGTCCCAGTCTTGTGTTGCGGGGGATTTAGGGTGGATCCCCGGTACGCTGATCTAGACCAGGTACTATGACAGGTGGTACCCCAGTGCCTAGTCATTAGTTGGAAATCCATTCTCCCTACGCGCCTTTTACAATTTTTGTTTGTAGAACCCACTTTGTGGCTAGTATGCTGGAATTTAATCATGTAACAATTTCAGCTATTTTAATAAGTATTTGTATATAGACACTATTATAATATCAGAGGAAATTGATAAGAAATGTTTTAGCTGTCGTAAGGTAAAAGCCCGACATGTTTATTTGTGGCGTGGTCTTACGAGATGCTTTTGATTTCAAAGGATTTTGAAACTTTAATAATCAATTTGGGTGTATTTCTCTCCCGCTGGTATTCCAGAGTGACTCGGGTGTTATTTATTATAATGCTCGGGTCAGACCGAGTATTATAAAATACAGGATAGGATGCTATGGAGCTCAAGAGAGGAGCTAGAGACCCAGACGTATTATTCGTGCTTGTTTATGTCCACTACTGTGATTTTTGAGTTGCCAGCAAGTTGTGAGGCAAAGTGTTATAATTGCCAGGCTGGTAATTGTTGTTTTGTCAGTGCGTTACTCTGATGATGTATATAAAATAGGTATGTTTTCATTTTGTGTAAAGATCTGATATTATGTATTATATTTTGTTCCGCTGCGATTGTGAGATTCTGTTATTGTTTAGTTCCTTCTTTCTTCTACCATCTTTCTTTTTCCTCAACAACATGTCTTTTTCGGCATTCGATCGTCGGCATATTATACTGTGGCGTATTTTGTGTCGATTTTCGAGGATCGAGAAAGACGGATCGTAACAAACCCTAACATTTCCTCATCCCGCAGCTGCAAAATCAACTAAGAAACTAGCTACTGAACTAGTGACTTCAACTTGCTTATAAATATGTTTTTCAGTTCCTATTTTAATTATTCCTCTTAAATTCGATAGTCTAAAGCATTAATTGTATTTCATTTTGATAAAAATACTTTGCTACCAATACTTATTTGAAATACATATAATGAGATTTGCCTGCTAAAAACGATAAGCGGTTCTACATTTGACTGCTAACAACAAGTGTTTTAGTTCCTTCTAGATTTTGATAAGAAACATCAAAAAATAATGAGATGAAATAGAATATTATTGCAAGCATTTATGTCGAATTAACTTGAACTTGAACTTGCTATATTTGGGCTAAATAAGTCATATTTACTATCTTCTACCGCTTTCTAATTGCATTTTTTTCCTTATCGGCGTATAGGACTCTTGAAGAAGACGGATATGGACTTTTCACGGTTTATTTGCTCTTTTAGCAAGCTCTTTTTATTAGATTATATTGCTAACATTTTTGCTTAAAACATTGCTCATGAAATATTGTATATGTAGATGAAATTAATGTAGCTTTGATTATGTTTAATCTTTATAACTACTTATATTATCAGATTATATCTATTGGTGTTTGTTAAATTAAGCATTTTGTTTTTGAATATATTTTTCATGGCTATTATAACTGTTTAAAATTGCTACAGTAGATGGTAAATGTAGGAAAAACAATAATATAACGCAGCGTTATGAAAGTGCTGCAAAATGTTGAAGAGAAACAAGCTGCAACAAAATGGAAAGGCTGTAACTATTTAAACTATTATCTAATATGCTACTATAATTCCTTTTCAAAAATGTCGTTATAGGACGGGTCCTATTGAAGCTTGGTGTTAGTCTACATTCTATAAAGCGCTATTAAATTGTAACGACCCTAGATTTTAATTTAATTTAAATTGATAATTAAATGAAATTCTGAATAAAATTGTAAGGGAAATTGATTATAAATGGAAGCGAGTTTCCCCAAGTTCAAATACATTCTATATAAATCATTTAAATTTTTAAATATTATATATATATATATATATATACGAATATATATATATATATGTATATTTGGGTATATATGAGTCAATTTGAAATTATAAAATCTTGAGTGTATATATATATATATTTTGATTTGAATTTAAATCTTAGATGAATGGTTTAATAAATATTTGGGTTATAAAATAAATTAAGAAAAATATATATATATAGTAACCCATAAATAAATTTTAACGACATGTTAAAATAGAAGTTATTCATACTATAAAGTAATAAGACAAAGCAGTGGAACAAAACGTATATATGAATTAACTTGCAAAACAAACCAGCTATATTTAAACATTAAAACAAAATGTGTGAGCAAATAAAATGAAGAAGCAAGACAAGAAAACAAGTAAACATATAAACGAAGTATTCAAACAAAAGAAATAACATACAAAGTAGAAACCACATATTTATAAAATTATGTAAAATATAAAACAAAAGAAAGAAACAAAATAGAATATATTGGTACATATATAAGTTAAAGTTTATAACCAATAACAAAACAAATATATAAGTATGCAATTCAAATATAATGCAAGGAAGAAACAAAGTAAAGTGATTAAAGCATAACAACACAACATTTATAGAAATTTATTTTTTTCATTATAAAATAGAAGACAAAACAAAATAATATCATGTAGCCTGTGAGTCGAAATGCAAACAAATGGGAATATAGATGTGCAGGCCCAAAAGAACAAAGAAAATAATAATAAATACTAGTGTGAAACCAAAACAAGAAAGAGAAACAAAGAAAAGCAAAAAGAAATACAACACCCTGAACATGCTTTTTCTTTTATATACTATCTCCATATTGTACAGCCGAGATAGAGGAAATAGTTAGGAGTAACAAAGCTACAGCCACAATAATAAGGAAAAGAAGATGTACAAGCAAATGAAGCTATGCATGTAGACTGAGGAATAGAGCACTAAGCAATTAATGCCCTTACCTTAGTACACAATATAATACATCTCAGCCCATAATGTAAGTATAGCTGCCATTAATAAAAATAAAAATAAATGAACCTGTTGTACTAACTACAGCCTGCATACTTCTCTTTATATACATCCACTTCTTCATTTCATCAGTTTAGTCCATCATAAACAAAAATAAAGTGGCATCATTTCAAAACTCAAACAAACTACAACCAGAAAAAAAAAATGAGTAAGCTTTCTTTCTACAAAATTTAAACAACATCATTTTTGTTCAATCTGGAAATGGTTACTGCAAGCAAATCTAAAACAACACTTCAAGTTTAAACAATACAAACTCAAGAACAAGCCAGAGATCAAGAGAAAAGGAGGTTTCAGCTTGAAGATTCAACAGTCTGTTTCAAGTGGAGAAGCTTTGTCTTCTTCTTCCTCTGGAAATACAGTGAGTAACTTATTTCTTAAAAATTTAAAAGTATGAATTTGTTGTTTATTTATATATCTGTGAGTAACTTTTATTTTAAACTTAAAAGTAAAACTGTTGAATACTTATCTGTGAGTAAACATACTATTTTGAGGTTTAAGTTGATAATTAGTTATGAAATTTTATGATGCTGTATATTCTGTGATGATGGGAAGCTCTGTTATATGGGTTCTTCAACTTTTCAAGTCACTGTATAAAGAAAAAGACAGAAAATAGTTTAATTACATCTTCATATTAATATTTAAACTTGAGAATTTAAATTATTTAAACTTATTTAAACTAGAATCATGGCCTGGAAGAAACGTTTGAAGGTGGACAGTGAAGTTGAACACTGTATATTTAATTTTCAGGAAAAGGAAGATCAAGATGTAAATTCGAATATTTAAATTTGTTTGTTTGATTTCACGTCTTGAATAAACATTCTAAAAAGGGATTTTTAAAACAAAGATCAATATTTTAAAAGTAATATTCAATGAGCAGTTTGGAATTAAAGAAAATCTGCATTTCTTCCTATTTCTAGTAGTTGATTCAATTTTAATCAGTGAAACTTGGACCGAAGCAAGTTTATACATCTATAAACTGGAAAAAAATGTAAATTTATTTTTCTATTGATTGGAATTGGAACACGAGATCCTATTAGGGTTTTACCGAAATTTTTGTTTCTCTCTGTAAATCTTCGATTTCGACGACATAGCGTGATCGAGCCGCGCAAGAGTTTTAGGAAGGAAGGATGGTCGTGTTGTTGACGTATGGGCGAAATCTTAGGTGCTGCAGGTGGTTGGAGAGGCGGCGGTGAGGCGATCTTCCACGAGAGTTCATTGCAGTTTTTCGTCCCATGGTCTAAATTTTGAACTCGAGTTTTTGATGGAGATCTGATCTTTGTTTTCGAGTGTGGGGGTGGATTGTGGTTTGTGGGCGCTGGCGAGGGGCGCCGGAGGTGTGCCAAACCACCGTGCACGTGCACGGTGGGGATGGTGATGGGTTTTTGTTTTTCGGTCGACATGAGGGTGCTTCGTGTCGAGTTCAGGCTTTCTTCGGTGGTGACTCGAGTCGATCACAAACCTGATGGTTGAATTCCTGATGTTCATTTATATAACGTTTAACAAACTTACAGAAGAAAAAGAAAGAAGAGCAGAGGAAGAGATTCACGCGAGAAGATTTTAGGGTTGTCTCGTGTTTCACCCGTGTAAATCGCGTTGCTGTCTTCGGTTTTTAAGTGCTGATATTTGCTACCTGTAGCACTAAGTTGAAGGATATATTTAAGTTAAGCATTAATCAAGTTGAGGATGTTAACAGATTAATTTAAACTAAGATCTACTTAAATATTACTGAGCAAGTTTTACAGAAAATAAAACGAGTAAATGATTTAAACTCAAAGTTAATTATGACTGAAATAAATTTATAATTGTGATGTAATAGTAGTTCAAAATGTAATCGAATTTGTAATTAGGGAATTTAATGATGAACGTGTATAAAATCATTTGAAATCAAGATTTTAATCAATTATTTGAAATTGGTTAATTAACAAATCATAGATAACTGATTAAATAAATAATTAATGGTGGAACGATTAAGTTAATTAATAATAAAGGATTAATTAAGCAAATAATAATAATAAATTGTCTAATTAAGTTTTATAAATCAATAATTAAGGTTATTGATTAGTAATTAAGAATTAATTCATTAATTAAGTGTATACTTAATAGGTAATTAATGAATTGAAATAAGTTAATTTATTAGTAATTGATTAGTTATCGTAATTAATTAAGAATAATTGATTAAGATGATTTGTAATTGAATAACATTAATTAACTAAGATTATTGACTAATCTGTTTTGGAATAATCAGATGATTAATTGATATTGCTTAGAGATGTTTGGATTCTATTTGATGATTGAACTGTTGATATTTCTGATTGAGATGTCCTGTTTTAATTTGAGCAATGTTTACTGTAATTTATTATCTGTGATATGTACATCTGTGATTGTGAATATGGGATAAGCGTTACAATTGGTTTGTACCGCTTGTCAAAATATAAGCGTTATAGTTTATACCGCTTATTAAATAGATTGTTGTATTTGAATCTGTGCTGAATGATGTTGCACGATTGTGTTGAACCCCTGGCCCACACTATACACACACAAATATGGATTTCACGTGGAAATCAGTTAAGTCACAGATTTTTAAATAAGTTTTGAATTTGAATTTTAAATTCAAATTGTTTTGGAAATAAATTAAGTCTAATATGAAAAGCTTTGAAAAGGTGTTTTCAAGAATAAAAGTTATTTTGAATAACTAATAAAGATTTGGAATTTGAATAATTAATTTTAAATTGGAATTCAATATCTGAAATTGAATTCTATATTTAGTATTTATGATTTAAAAAGAATTATACAAGTCATATGAATTTTAAAACCATTTTTAAAAGCGTTGTTTTGGAAATTCAAGTTAACCCAAAGATTTGTAACTTGTATACTTGAAATCTGATTTTTCCGAAATAAAACTGTTGTTTCCAAATAATAAAAGTTTTCACATGAACAGTGAATTTCCAATTTGTTAAAAAAGGATTTCAAGTTTGAATTGAAAATGGTTTTTCCAAGTTACAAATGAATCGTTGGAAAACAGTTTTGAAACTATGAGATAAATCTTGATTTAATGATTTAAATGAGTAAATCAAATTGAAGATGGAAATTATTTTGAAATCCGAAAATGGATCTTTGTGAAACTGAATGAACTTTGTGAAGAAAAGTCCTTTTGTTTAAAAGATTTGGAATGGAAATTGGTTTAAACCATTTGAAAAGGAAAGTTTTGAATTATTAAGTTGTGACTTAATTGAAATCCCATATCCATATGTTTTAAATGATGCGCTCACTATTCGGTTTAGCCGGGAGAGGACCTTTGGGTCGTATAACCCATTCCGAATATGTGATACGACGTATATGGATAGCATTTGAAGACCGGTGGTGAAGACCGAGTATTTGCGAGAACGATAGGATAACCTATCGATTGTCTCTGCACTGGGTAGCTCCTGGTATAGAGATTCCCTAAGTGATGGGAAAAATCCGATCGGGATTGTGAATATCCGGGTTGCAAGGACTTCTTTGTAAGTGCCTTCGGTTCTGTTCGAGCCCGGAACAGACTTGTATGGATTGTATGTCTGACATTACAAGTTGAGATATAAAGCAGATTTCTTTCAAATATATTTCTGTTGGTGGCGGAGAATTTATTCTTTTAGCTTAACACCCTTCTCTGAGACGTACGAGCTCAGAGGTTATATAGTTGAAGGTTATCAGCGATATATTCCCAATTTGGTAATGTGACATGCTGAGTGTTGCTGTGAAATGATCATTGTGTTGATCATTTGTTGACCCAAAGCATGGCTTTTGTATAAAGTATGTTTTTGTGGACGTGAATTCGTCGAGCCTCACACCCCGGAAATGGTCAAAACAGGAAAGATGCGGCAAGGTTATGAGGGGTAGCACCCTTTAGGGTATGTACATTTCCTTCTGGATAGAGGTGGTATCATGGTATGGAGCCCAGATATTTAACCTATGTGGTTACTACGAATTTATTACTTTGTGGTTGTTGGTTATCGGAATCCCGTGAGAAAGGTCGTTTACGATCGGGGAATGGCGTGCTCGTGTCAGTAGTTACCCAGTTAGGGGTAACCCGGCCTTGTGTTGGCAGAGTTCCGGTTTGGTTCTCGGGGATGTCTTTCCAGAGGCATTCTCATGTGGCAATGGGAAGTTCCTTGGCCTGACCATTTGTTGGAAATCCAATTCCCAATACGAAACTTGTACGGTATTAGTTGTAGAACCTGCCATTCACTTATGGTGGTCACCACTGTTTGGATGGTAGCTATAGTAGGCATACGATAATGGTCGTATGTTGGCTAAGATTTATATTCTACTTTCAAAATGAATTTTTCCCCTACACTATGCACTAGTAATAATATGAAATGTTATTTTAAATGCGTATCAAGCATCTTTGACTATCATAAGGAGAAATCTCCTCCGATTCTGCGTTTGCATTGTGTGTGTGTGCGGGAGGCCTTATGGTAGTCTCATTTCTAAAAAGCATTGCGAATTGATTAAAAATATTCCTCTATTTTGATTTTAAAGTTAAATAAACTGTTTTGAGTTCTCACACCAGTCACATGACTGACTTGGAGTTTATTGTTTTCCTTCCTAAACTCTGGGTGCCCACCAATTTCCACACGGGCAGTCAAGAGTTAAGGTTTATCAGGATATTCTGGATATTCTGGAGTTGCTGGAGGCAAGCTGGATGGCATGGCGTATTACTACTATATAGTATTTCTTTTTCCGCTGCACTATTTGTTGTTGTTGTATACTCTGATGATATGATGTAATGAAATGTAATGTAATAACTGATATAGGTCTTTGTTTAAAGATTATTCATTTATTATTATATGTTGTTCCGCTGCGAATTGTGAGATTCTGATGTTGTTCTGTTGTTTCCTTTCTGTTCCGTCCTATTTTCTTCTTTCTTCTTCTTTTCTGTTTTCTATTCTCTCTAATTTCTATCTTCTATTCCTCTGTATTTTCTACCTTTTTCTCTTTTCTTTTCTTAATTTTTTTTTTTTTAAACCCATAACTATTCGGTTTTTCGGCAACGAAAAAATCGAAAACGTTACATTTGGTATCAGAGCTAAGGGTTGAACTTTAGCTCAGGAGTGTAATACATTAAGTAACTCATTAGAGATAGGGTGAAGTAAATCCTAGAATGAGTAATCCTTAAGATATCTGTTTGAATGCCTCAGTAAATTCTTTTACTATCCACTGATAGTGAGTATGAGTGCAAGAAGAGAACGAGATAGAGGACAGGGGAATACGACTATAATTGGTCAATACTCTGCAACAACAGTGGAAACAATCTTTCTTATCAAATTTCTTTGATTCGTTTCTAAATTCTTTTGATTTACTTCGCGACAGCTCCAGAAAGAAGTTTCGGTGTGATGGTGGCTCTACGAATCGTTGTAGGAAATTTTTATTTCGTATCTTCATTGGTTTCCTATCAGTTTTGATTTTAAACTTTAATGAATTTGAAATTGAAAATTTTAAATGAATTGGAAATTTTAAAATTTAGTTAAAATTGATTAATAGAATATGAAGAATGATTAGAATTGTATCGATAAAATGATTTTGTTTAAAACCAAAATTTGAAATTTTATTATAATTTCTTGTATCTATTATTGATATTCTGATTTGGTGAGCCAATTGCAGAACTGATATCCAGTTTGATCTGAAAAGATATTTCTCTATCTTTCATCTATCTGTGTTGTTTTCGTGCCTGCGAATTTCGAGGACGAAATTCTTTTAAGTGGGGAAGTTTGTAACGACCCTAGATTTTAATTTAATTTAAATTGATAATTAAATGAAATTCTGAATAAAATTGTAAGGGAAATTGATTATAAATGGAAGCGAGTTTCCCCAAGTTCAAATATATTCTATATAAATCATTTAAATTTTTAAATATTATATATATATATATATATATGTATATATGTGAATATATATATATATATATATATATATATATGTATATTTAGGTATATATGAGTCAATTTGAAATTATAAAATCTTGAGTGTATATATATATATTTTGATTTGAATTTAAATCTTAGATGAATGGTTTAATAAATATTTGGGTTATAGAATAAATTAAGAAAAATATATATATAGTAACTCATAAATAAATTTTAACGACATGTTAAAATAGAAGTTATTCATACTATAAAGTAATAAGACAAAGCAGTGGAACAAAACGTATATATGAATTAACTTGCAAAACAAGCCAGCTATATTTAAACATCAAAAAAAATGTGTGAGCAAATAAAATGAAGAAGCAAGACAAGAAAACAAGTAAACATATAAACGAAGTATTCAAACAAAAGAAATAACATACAAAGTAGAAACCACATATTTATAAAATTATGTAAAATATAAAACAAAAGAAAGAAACAAAATAGAATATATTGGTACATATATAAGTTAAAGTTTATAACCAATAACAAAACAAATATATAAGTATGCAATTCAAATATAATGCAAGGAAGAAACAAAGTAAAGTGATTAAAGCATAACAACACAACATTTATAGAAATTTAATTTTTTCATTATAAAATAGAAGACAAAACAAAATAATATCATGTAGCCTATGAGTCGAAATGCAAACAAATGGGAATATAGATGTGCAGGCCCAAAAGAACAAAGAAAATAATAATAAATACTAGTGTGAAACCAAAACAAGAAAGAGAAACAAAGAAAAGCAAAAAGAAATACAACACCCTGAACATGCTTTTTCTTTTATATACTATCTCCATATTGTACAGCCGAGATAGAGGAAATAGTTAGGAGTAACAAAGCTACAGCCACAATAATAAGGAAAAGAAGATGTACAAGCAAATGAAGCTATGCATGTAGACTGAGGAATAGAGCACTAAGCAATTAATGCCCTTACCTTAGTACACAATATAATACATCTCAGCCCATAATGTAAGTATAGCTGCCATTAATAAAAATAAAAATAAATGAACCTGTTGTACTAACTACAGCCTGCATACTTCTCTTTATATACATCCACTTCTTCATTTCATCAGTTTAGTCCATCATAAACAAAAATAAAGTGGCATCATTTCAAAACTCAAACAAACTACAACCAGAAAAAAAAAATGAGTAAGCTTTCTTTCTACAAAATTTAAACAACATCATTTTTGTTCAATCTGGAAATGGTTACTGCAAGCAAATCTAAAACAACACTTCAAGTTTAAACAATACAAACTCAAGAACAAGCCAGAGATCAAGAGAAAAGGAGGTTTCAGCTTGAAGATTCAACAGTCTGTTTCAAGTGGAGAAGCTCTGTCTTCTTCTTCCTCTGGAAATACAGTGAGTAACTTATTTCTTAAAAATTTAAAAGTATGAATTTGTTGTTTATTTATATATCTGTGAGTAACTTTTATTTTAAACTTAGAAGTAAAACTGTTGAATACTTATCTGTGAGTAAACATACTATTTTGAGGTTTAAGTTGATAATTAGTTATGAAATTTTATGATGCTGTATATTCTGTGATGATGGGAAGCTCTGTTATATGGGTTCTTCAACTTTTCAAGTCACTGTATAAAGAAAAAAACAGAAAATAGTTTAATTACATCTTCATATTAATATTTAAACTTGAGAATTTAAATTATTTAAACTTGTTTAAACTAGAATCATGGCCTGGAAGAAACGTTTGAAGGTGGACAGTGAAGTTGAACACTGTATATTTAATTTTCAGGAAAAGGAAGATCAAGATGTAAATTTGAATATTTAAATTTGTTTGTTTGATTTCACGTCTTGAATAAACATTCTAAAAAGGGATTTTTAAAACAAAGATCAATATTTTAAAAGTAATATTCAAAGAGCAGTTTGGAATTAAAGAAAATCTGCATTTCTTCCTATTTCTAGTAGTTGATTCAATTTTAATCAGTGAAACTTGGACCGAAGCAAGTTTATACATCTATAAACTGGAAAAAAATGTAAATTTATTTTTCTATTGATTGGAATTGGAACACGAGATCCTATTAGGGTTTTACCGAAATT
This sequence comes from Allium cepa, assembly GCA_030765085.1. Lineage (NCBI taxonomy): Eukaryota > Viridiplantae > Streptophyta > Magnoliopsida > Asparagales > Amaryllidaceae > Allium > Allium cepa. The sequence continues at coordinate 674,723,982 of CM060928.1, read as the reverse complement.
TTTGTTTCTCTCTGTAAATCTTCGATTTCGACGACATAGCGTGATCGAGCCGCGCGAGAGTTTTAGGAAGGAAGGATGGTCGTGTTGTTGACGTATGGGCGAAATCTTAGGTGCTGCAGGTGGTTGGAGAGGCGGCGGTGAGGCGATCTTCCACGAGAGTTCATTGCAGTTTTTCGTCCCATGGTCTAAATTTTGAACTCGAGTTTTTGATGGAGATCTGATCTTTGTTTTCGAGTGTGGGGGTGGATTGTGGTTTGTGGGCGCTGGCGAGGGGCACCGGAGGTGTGCCAAACCACCGTGCACGTGCACGGTGGGGATGGTGATGGGTTTTTGTTTTTCGGTCGACATGAGGGTGCTTCGTGTCGAGTTCAGGCTTTCTTCGGTGGTGACTCGAGTCGATCACAAACCTGATGGTTGAATTCCTGATGTTCATTTATATAACGTTTAACAAACTTACAGAAGAAAAAGAAAGAAGAGCAGAGGAAGAGATTCACGCGAGAAGATTTTAGGGTTGTCTCGCGTTTCACCCGTGTAAGTCGCGTTGCTGTCTTCGGTTTTTAAGTGCTGATATTTGCTACCTGTAGCACTAAGTTGAAGGATATATTTAAGTTAAGCATTAATCAAGTTGACGATGTTAACAGATTAATTTAAACTAAGATCTACTTAAATATTACTGAGCAAGTTTTACAGAAAATAAAACGAGTAAATGATTTAAACTCAAAGTTAATTATGATTGAAATAAATTTATAATTGTGATGTAATAGTAGTTCAAAATGTAATCGAATTTGTAATTAGGGAATTTAATGATGATCGTGTATAAAATCATTTGAAATCAAGATTTTAATCAATTATTTGAAATTGGTTAATTAACAAATCATAGATAACTGATTAAATAAATAATTAATGGTGGAACGATTAAGTTAATTAATAATAAAGGATTAATTAAGCAAATAATAATAATAAATTGTCTAATTAAGTTTTATAAATCAATAATTAAGGTTATTGATTAGTAATTAAGAATTAATTCATTAATTAAGTGTATACTTAATAGGTAATTAATGAATTGAAATAAGTTAATTTATTAGTAATTGATTAGTTATCGTAATTAATTAAGAATAATTGATTAAGATGATTTGTAATTGAATAACATTAATTAACTAAGATTATTGACTAATCTGTTTTGGAATAATCAGATGATTAATTGATATTGCTTAAAGATGTTTGGATTCTATTTGATGATTGAACTGTTGATATTTCTGATTAAGATGTCCTGTTTTAATTTGAGCAATGTTTACTGTAATTTATTATCTGTGATATGTACATCTGTGATTGTGAATATGGGATAAGCGTTACAATTGGTTTGTACCGCTTGTCAAAATATAAGCGTTATAGTTTATACCGCTTATTAAATAGATTGTTGTATTTGAATCTGTGCTGAATGATGTTGCACGATTGTGTTGAACCCCTGGCCCACACTATACACACACAAATATGGATTTCACGTGGAAATCAGTTAAGTCACAGATTTTTAAATAAGTTTTGAATTTGAATTTTAAATTCAAATTGTTTTGGAAATAAATTAAGTCTAATATGAAAAGCTTTGAAAAGGTGTTTTCAAGAATAAAAGTTATTTTGAATAACTAATAAAGATTTGGAATTTGAATAATTAATTTTAAATTGGAATTCAATATCTGAAATTGAATTCTATATTTAGTATTTATGATTTAAAAAGAATTATACAAGTCATATGAATTTTAAAACCATTTTTAAAAGCGTTGTTTTGGAAATTCAAGTTAACCCAAAGATTTGTAACTTGTATACTTGAAATCTGATTTTTCCGAAATAAAACTGTTGTTTCCAAATAATAAAAGTTTTCACATGAACAGTGAATTTCCAATTTGTTAAAAAAGGATTTCAAGTTTGAATTGAAAATGGTTTTTCCAAGTTACAAATGAATCGTTGGAAAACAGTTTTGAAAACTATGAGATAAATCTTGATTTAATGATTTAAATGAGTAAATCAAATTGAAGATGGAAATTATTTTGAAATCCGAAAATGGATCTTTGTGAAACTGAATGAACTTTGTGAAGAAAAGTCCTTTTGTTTAAAAGATTTGGAATGGAAATTGGTTTAAACCATTTGAAAAGGAAAGTTTTGAATTATTAAGTTGTGACTTAATTGAAATCCCATATCCATATGTTTTAAATGATGCGCTCACTATTCGGTTTAGCCGGGAGAGGACCTTTGGGTCGTATAACCCATTCCGAATATGTGATACGACGTATATGGATAGCATTTGAAGACCGGTGGTGAAGACCGAGTATTTGCGAGAACGATAGGATAACCTATCGATTGTCTCTGCACTGGGTAGCTCCTGGTATAGAGATTCCCTAAGTGATGGGAAAAATCCGATCGGGATTGTGAATATCCGGGTTGCAAGGACTTCTTTGTAAGTGCCTTCGGTTCTGTTCGAGCCCGGAACAGACTTGTATGGATTGTATGTCTGACATTACAAGTTGAGATATAAAGCAGATTTCTTTCAAATATATTTCTGTTGGTGGCGGAGAATTTATTCTTTTAGCTTAACACCCTTCTCTGAGACGTACGAGCTCAGAGGTTATATAGTTGAAGGTTATCAGCGATATATTCCCAATTTGGTAATGTGACATGCTGAGTGTTGCTGTGAAATGATCATTGTGTTGATCATTTGTTGACCCAAAGCATGGCTTTTGTATAAAGTATGTTTTTGTGGACGTGAATTCGTCGAGCCTCACACCCCGGAAATGGTCAAAACAGGAAAGATGCGGCAAGGTTATGAGGGGTAGCACCCTTTAGGGTATGTACATTTCCTTCTGGATAGAGGTGGTATCATGGTATGGAGCCCAGATATTTAACCTATGTGGTTACTATGAATTTATTACTTTGTGGTTGTTGGTTATCGGAATCCCGTGAGAAAGGTCGTTTACGATCGGGGAATGGCGTGCTCGTGTCAGTAGTTACCCAGTTAGGGGTAACCCGGCCTTGTGTTGGCAGAGTTCCGGTTTGGTTCTCGGGGATGTCTTTCCAGAGGCATTCTCATGTGGCAATGGGAAGTTCCTTGGCCTGACCATTTGTTGGAAATCCAATTCCCAATACGAAACTTGTACGGTATTAGTTGTAGAACCTGCCATTCACTTATGGTGGTCACCACTGTTTGGATGGTAGCTATAGTAGGCATACGATAATGGTCGTATGTTGGCTAAGATTTATATTCTACTTTCAAAATGAATTTTTCCCCTACACTATGCACTAGTAATAATATGAAATGTTATTTTAAATGCGTATCAAGCATCTTTGACTATCATAAGGAGAAATCTCCTCCGATTCTGCGTTTGCATTGTGTGTGTGTGCGGGAGGCCTTATGGTAGTCTCATTTCTAAAAAGCATTGCGAATTGATTAAAAATATTCCTCTATTTTGATTTTAAAGTTAAATAAACTGTTTTGAGTTCTCACACCAGTCACATGACTGACTTGGAGTTTATTGTTTTCCTTCCTAAACTCTGGGTGCCCACCAATTTCCACACGGGCAGTCAAGAGTTAAGGTTTATCAGGATATTCTGGATATTCTGGAGTTGCTGGAGGCAAGCTGGATGGCATGGCGTATTACTACTATATAGTATTTCTTTTTCCGCTGCACTATTTGTTGTTGTTGTATACTCTGATGATATGATGTAATGAAATGTAATGTAATAACTGATATAGGTCTTTGTTTAAAGATTATTCATTTATTATTATATGTTGTTCCGCTGCGAATTGTGAGATTCTGATGTTGTTCTGTTGTTTCCTTTCTGTTCCGTCCTATTTTCTTCTTTCTTCTTCTTTTCTGTTTTCTATTCTCTCTAATTTCTATCTTCTATTCCTCCGTATTTTCTACCTTTTTCTCTTTTCTTTTCTTAATTTTTTTTTAAACCCATAACTATTCGGTTTTTCGGCAAAGAAAAAATCGAAAACGTTACATTTGGTATCAGAGCTAAGGGTTGAACTTTAGCTCAGGAGTGTAACACATTAAGTAACTCATTAGAGATAGGGTGAAGTAAATCCTAGAATGAGTAATCCTTAAGATATCTGTTTGAATGCCTCAGTAAATTCTTTTACTATCCACTGATAGTGAGTATGAGTGCAAGAAGAGAACGAGATAGAGGACAGGGGAATACGACTATAATTGGTCAATACTCTGCAACAACAGTGGAAACAATCTTTCTTATCAAATTTCTTTGATTCGTTTCTAAATTCTTTTGATTTACTTCGCGACAGCTCCAGAAAGAAGTTTCGGTGTGATGGTGGCTCTACGAATCGTTGTAGGAAATTTTTATTTCGTATCTTCATTGGTTTCCTATCAGTTTTGATTTTAAACTTTAATGAATTTGAAATTGAAAATTTTAAATGAATTGGAAATTTCAAAATTTAGTTAAAATTGATTAATAGAATATGAAGAATGATTAGAATTGTATCGATAAAATGATTTTGTTTAAAACCAAAATTTGAAATTTTATTATAATTTCTTGTATCTATTATTGATATTCTGATTTGGTGAGCCAATTGCAGAACTGATATCCAGTTTGATCTGAAAAGATATTTCTCTATCTTTCATCTATCTGTGTTGTTTTCGTGCCTGCGAATTTCGAGGACGAAATTCTTTTAAGTGGGGAAGTTTGTAACGACCCTAGATTTTAATTTAATTTAAATTGATAATTAAATGAAATTCTGAATAAAATTGTAAGGGAAATTGATTATAAATGGAAGCGAGTTTCCCCAAGTTCAAATATATTCTATATAAATCATTTAAATTTTTAAATATTATATATATATATATATGTATATATGTGAATATATATATATATGTATGTATATTTAGGTATATATGAGTCAATTTGAAATTATAAAATCTTGAGTGTATATATATATATTTTGATTTGAATTTAAATCTTAGATGAATGGTTTAATAAATATTTGGGTTATAAAATAAATTAAGAAAAATATATATATAGTAACTCATAAATAAATTTTAACGACATGTTAAAATAGAAGTTATTCATACTATAAAGTAATAAGACAAAGCAGTGGAACAAAACGTATATATGAATTAACTTGCAAAACAAACCAGCTATATTTAAACATTAAAAAAAATGTGTGAGCAAATAAAATTAAGAAGCAAGACAAGAAAACAAGTAAACATATAAACGAAGTATTCAAACAAAAGAAATAACATACAAAGTAGAAACCACATATTTATAAAATTATGTAAAATATAAAACAAAAGAAAGAAACAAAATAGAATATATTGGTACATATATAAGTTAAAGTTTATAACCAATAACAAAACAAATATATAAGTATGCAATTCAAATATAATGCAAGGAAGAAACAAAGTAAAGTGATTAAAGCATAACAACACAACATTTATAGAAATTTATTTTTTTCATTATAAAATAGAAGACAAAACAAAATAATATCATGTAGCCTATGAGTCGAAATGCAAACAAATGGGAATATAGATGTGCAGGCCCAAAAGAACAAAGAAAATAATAATAAATACTAGTGTGAAACCAAAACAAGAAAGAGAAACAAAGAAAAGCAAAAAGAAATACAACACCCTGAACATGCTTTTTCTTTTATATACTATCTCCATATTGTACAGCCGAGATAGAGGAAATAGTTAGGAGTAACAAAGCTACAACCACAATAATAAGGAAAAGAAGATGTACAAGCAAATGAAGCTATGCATGTAGACTGAGGAATAGAGCACTAAGCAATTAATGCCCTTACCTTAGTACACAATATAATACATCTCAGCCCATAATGTAAGTATAGCTGCCATTAATAAAAATAAAAATAAATGAACCTGTTGTACTAACTACAGCCTGCATACTTCTCTTTATATACATCCACTTCTTCATTTCATCAGTTTAGTCCATCATAAACAAAAGTAAAGTGGCATCATTTCAAAACTCAAACAAACTACAACCAGAAAAAAAAAAGAGTAAGCTTTCTTTCTACAAAATTTAAACAACATCATTTTTGTTCAATCTGGAAATGGTTACTGCAAGCAAATCTAAAACAACACTTCAAGTTTAAACAATACAAACTCAAGAACAAGCCAGAGATCAAGAGAAAAGGAGGTTTCAGCTTGAAGATTCAACAGTCTGTTTCAAGTGGAGAAGCTTTGTCTTCTTCTTCCTCTGGAAATACAGTGAGTAACTTATTTCTTAAAAATTTAAAAGTATGAATTTGTTGTTTATTTATATATCTGTGAGTAACTTTTATTTTAAACTTAAAAGTAAAACTGTTGAATACTTATCTGTGAGTAAACATACTATTTTGAGGTTTAAGTTGATAATTAGTTATGAAATTTTATGATGCTGTATATTCTGTGATGATGGGAAGCTCTGTTATATGGGTTCTTCAACTTTTCAAGTCACTGTATAAAGAAAAAAACAGAAAATAGTTTAATTACATCTTCATATTAATATTTAAACTTGAGAATTTAAATTATTTAAACTTGTTTAAACTAGAATCATGGCCTGGAAGAAACGTTTGAAGGTGGACAGTGAAGTTGAACACTGTATATTTAATTTTCAGGAAAAGGAAGATCAAGATGTAAATTCGAATATTTAAATTTGTTTGTTTGATTTCACGTCTTGAATAAACATTCTAAAAAGGGATTTTTAAAACAAAGATCAATATTTTAAAAGTAATATTCAAAGAGCAGTTTGGAATTAAAGAAAATCTGCATTTCTTCCTATTTCTAGTAGTTGATTCAATTTTAATCAGTGAAACTTGGACCGAAGCAAGTTTATACATCTATAAACTGGAAAAAAATGTAAATTTATTTTTCTATTGATTGGAATTGGAACACGAGATCCTATTAGGGTTTTACCGAAATTTTTGTTTCTCTCTGTAAATCTTCGATTTCGACGACATAGCGTGATCGAGCCGCGCGAGAGTTTTAGGAAGGAAGGATGGTCGTGTTGTTGACGTATGGGCGAAATCTTAGGTGCTGCAGGTGGTTGGAGAGGCGGCGGTGAGGCGATCTTCCATGAGAGTTCATTGCAGTTTTTCGTCCCATGGTCTAAATTTTGAACTCGAGTTTTTGATGGAGATCTGATCTTTGTTTTCGAGTGTGGGGGTGGATTGTGGTTTGTGGGCGCTGGCGAGGGGCGCCGGAGGTGTGCCAAACCACCGTGCACGTGCACGGTGGGGATGGTGATGGGTTTTTGTTTTTCGGTCGACATGAGGGTGCTTCGTGTCGAGTTCAGGCTTTCTTCGGTGGTGACTCGAGTCGATCACAAACCTGATGGTTGAATTCCTGATGTTCATTTATATAACGTTTAACAAACTTACAGAAGAAAAAGAAAGAAGAGCAGAGGAAGAGATTCACGCGAGAAGATTTTAGGGTTGTCTCGCGTTTCACCCGTGTAAGTCGCGTTGCTGTCTTCGGTTTTTAAGTGCTGATATTTGCTACCTGTAGCACTAAGTTGAAGGATATATTTAAGTTAAGCATTAATCAAGTTGAGGATGTTAACAGATTAATTTAAACTAAGATCTACTTAAATATTACTGAGCAAGTTTTACAGAAAATAAAACGAGTAAATGATTTAAACTCAAAGTTAATTATGATTGAAATAAATTTATAATTGTGATGTAATAGTAGTTCAAAATGTAATCGAATTTGTAATTAGGGAATTTAATGATGATCGTGTATAAAATCATTTGAAATCAAGATTTTAATCAATTATTTGAAATCGGTTAATTAACAAATCATAGATAACTGATTAAATAAATAATTAATGGTGGAACGATTAAGTTAATTAATAATAAAGGATTAATTAAGCAAATAATAATAATAAATTGTCTAATTAAGTTTTATAAATCAATAATTAAGGTTATTGATTAGTAATTAAGAATTAATTCATTAATTAAGTGTATACTTAATAGGTAATTAATGAAATGAAATAAGTTAATTTATTAGTAATTGATTAGTTATCGTAATTAATTAAGAATAATTGATTAAGATGATTTGTAATTGAATAACATTAATTAACTAAGATTATTGACTAATCTGTTTTGGAATAATCAGATGATTAATTGATATTGCTTAGAGATGTTTGGATTCTATTTGATGATTGAACTGTTGATATTTCTGATTGAGATGTCCTGTTTTAATTTGAGCAATGTTTACTGTAATTTATTATCTGTGATATGTACATTTGTGATTGTGAATATGGGATAAGCGTTACAATTGGTTTGTACCGCTTGTCAAAATATAAGCGTTATAGTTTATACCGCTTATTAAATAGATTGTTGTATTTGAATCTGTGCTGAATGATGTTGCACGATTGTGTTGAACCCCTGGCCCACACTATACACACACAAATATGGATTTCACGTGGAAATCAGTTAAGTCACAGATTTTTAAATAAGTTTTGAATTTGAATTTTAAATTCAAATTGTTTTGGAAATAAATTAAGTCTAATATGAAAAGCTTTGAAAAGGTGTTTTCAAGAATAAAAGTTATTTTGAATAACTAATAAAGATTTGGAATTTGAATAATTAATTTTAAATTGGAATTCAATATCTGAAATTGAATTCTATATTTAGTATTTATGATTTAAAAAGAATTATACAAGTCATATGAATTTTAAAACCATTTTTAAAAGCGTTGTTTTGGAAATTCAAGTTAACCCAAAGATTTGTAACTTGTATACTTGAAATCTGATTTTTCCGAAATAAAACTGTTGTTTCCAAATAATAAAAGTTTTCACATGAACAGTGAATTTCCAATTTGTTAAAAAAGGATTTCAAGTTTGAATTGAAAATGGTTTTTCCAAGTTACAAATGAATCGTTGGAAAACAGTTTTGAAAACTATGAGATAAATCTTGATTTAATGATTTAAATGAGTAAATCAAATTGAAGATGGAAATTATTTTGAAATCCGAAAATGGATCTTTGTGAAACTGAATGAACTTTGTGAAGAAAAGTCCTTTTGTTTAAAAGATTTGGAATGGAAATTGGTTTAAACCATTTGAAAAGGAAAGTTTTGAATTATTAAGTTGTGACTTAATTGAAATCCCATATCCATATGTTTTAAATGATGCGCTCACTATTCGGTTTAGCCGGAAGAGGACCTTTGGGTCGTATAACCCATTCCGAATATGTGATACGACGTATATGGATAGCATTTGAAGACCGGTGGTGAAGACCGAGTATTTGCGAGAACGATAGGATAACCTATCGATTGTCTCTGCACTGGGTAGCTCCTCGTATAGAGATTCCCTAAGTGATGGGAAAAATCCGATCGGGATTGTGAATATCCGGGTTGCAAGGACTTCTTTGTAAGTGCCTTCGGTTCTGTTCGAGCCCGGAACAGACTTGTATGGATTGTATGTCTGACATTACAAGTTGAGATATAAAGCAGATTTCTTTCAAATATATTTCTGTTGGTGGCGGAGAATTTATTCTTTTAGCTTAACACCCTTCTCTGAGACGTACGAGCTCAGAGGTTATATAGTTGAAGGTTATCAGCGATATATTCCCAATTTGGTAATGTGACATGCTAGGTGTTGCTGTGAAATGATCATCGTGTTGATCATTTGTTGACCCAAAGCATGGCTTTTGTATAAAGTATGTTTTTGTGGACGTGAATTCGTCGAGCCTCACACCCCGGAAATGGTCAAAATAGGAAAGATGCGGCAAGGTTATGAGGGGTAGCACCCTTTAGGGTATGTACATTTCCTTCTGGATAGAGGTGGTATCATGGTATGGAGCCCAGATATTTAACCTATGTGGTTACTACGAATTTATTACTTTGTGGTTGTTGGTTATCGGGATCCCGTGAGAAAGGTCGTTTACGATCGGGGAATGGCGTGCTCGTGTCAGTAGTTACCCAGTTAGGGGTAACCCGGCCTTGTGTTGGCAGAGTTCCGGTTTGGTTCTCGGGGATGTCTTTCCAGAGGCATTCTCATGTGGCAATGGGAAGTTCCTTGGCCTGACCATTTGTTGGAAATCCAATTCCCAATACGAAACTTGTACGGTATTAGTTGTAGAACCTGCCATTCACTTATGGTGGTCACCACTGTTTGGATGGTAGCTATAGTAGGCATACGATAATGGTCGTATGTTGGCTAAGATTTATATTCTACTTTTAAAATGAATTTTTCCCCTACACTATGCACTAGTAATAATATGAAATGTTATTTTAAATGTGTATCAAGCATCTTTGACTATCATAAGGAGAAATCTCCTCCGATTCTGCGTTTGCATTGTGTGTGTGTGCGGGAGGCCTTATGGTAGTCTCATTTCTAAAAAGCATTGCGAATTGATTAAAAATATTCCTCTATTTTGATTTTAAAGTTAAATAAACTGTTTTGAGTTCTCACACCAGTCACATGACTGACTTGGAGTTTATTGTTTTCCTTCCTAAACTCTGGGTGCCCACCAATTTCCACACGGGCAGTCAAGAGTTAAGGTTTATCAGGATATTTTGGATATTCTGGAGTTGCTGGAGGCAAGCTGGATGGCATGGCGTATTACTACTATATAGTATTTCTTTTTCCGCTGCACTATTTGTTGTTGTTGTATACTCTGATGATATGATGTAATGAAATGTAATGTAATAACTGATATAGGTCTTTGTTTAAAGATTATTCATTTATTATTATATGTTGTTCCGCTGCGAATTGTGAGATTCTGATGTTGTTCTGTTGTTTCCTTTCTGTTCCGTCCTATTTTCTTCTTTCTTCTTCTTTTCTGTTTTCTATTCTCTCTAATTTCTATCTTCTATTCCTCCGTATTTTCTACCTTTTTCTCTTTTCTTTTCTTAAATTTTTTTTTTTAAACCCATAACTATTCGGTTTTTCGGCAACGAAAAAATCGAAAACGTTACATAAATGAGTTGGCAACGTTTCAAAAATGCTGCACAAATAATTTACTGTAGTGTTTTATAAAAGCTTCAGTATCCCTTTTTTGGCAACATTTTTGGAAACGTTGAAGTATCTCCAGACTCTATTGCAACATGATATTAAATAACGTTCTTCGAAAGGCTGCTAATGAGTACAGCAGCATTTTATAATGCTCAAAATGTCTTTTTTGTTGTAGTGATAAACAATTACAACAAGGAAAAAACCAAACTAACAAACAAACTGACAAAAAAACATAATTCGGAAAATAACAACAATGTAATGTAAGTAGAAGAAATCAACTCAAACAAACATGACATAAATTATAAAGCTAACATAGTCAAACAAGTTGTAAACTATATCTTAACTTAACTAGTAACTGAAAAAATATAAGAACAACGCAACATATTCAATCGAAGTGTGCAAATAGAAGGAACGTAAAATGTCACTATCCCTTATGTCTAAATTCGCCGTCACAACACTATATCCAAACTTTGTCTTTGAAAGGGAATAGTTTGACATCCCTACAAATCAGTAGGTAATGTTACATACAATTGGCATAAAGGTCACATCATCATCATACCGGATGTAGGGCAAACTAAAAACTCGTATTACCCATTCGTCTCATACCCTATTTCACTCAGTCTAGTCTCATAATTCTTAAAAGGTTTTCTAATGAAATCCTTCTAAAAAAATATCATTCTAATAAAAAAAATTAACAAACATCTCGAAGTTTATTTTCTTTTCGAGTCTAATATTTTGCTTTCCAATTAAATATTTCTGAGCCAACTTATTCTCATTTTTGTAGAATATTTCCTAAAGTGTTTCAAAACTAGATATTAAATAACAAACCCTTTCTAAAAAATATTCCAAATGTACTTCCACTAAAAAAATCTCCAAGCTGAGTATTTTCCAACCATAGTTCTTTACCCAAAAATATTTTCATTCAAAAACACTGTTTATCATAAGTATCCATTAAGTAGAACACTTGTGGGCAAAATTAACATCAAACAAAAAGGTTTTAACTCAAAGATATTCTTTTGAATAAAACAGTTTCCTCACATAATTTTTTTCATATACATTACTCAACAATCATTTCTCAAAAAAATATTTCTCAATAAAATATTTTAGATGTTCTCTTCAATAAGATATTTTGTCAAAATATTCTTCTAAATGAAATCGGGTATTTTTCTATTATGACTGTTTTCCCATAAATTTATTTTAAATAAATACTCCACAAATCTTACAGTATTTATTATAATGTACTCCTCAACAAAGCATTTTTCGATCATAATATTGTTATAAAAATATCTTTAGTTTTTTTTCAAATGATATTCTTTTAAACCAAAAATAATTTCAGTCAAAATATTCCCACCAAAAATATTTCTTTAAAAACTATGTGCCAAATCCAATTTCTAATCGAAATATTTCCTAGCAAAACATCCTTTAATAAAATACTTTCACATAAAATATTCTTACAGTAACCATTTTTGCTTATAAAATTAACTTATAAAAATATTTTATTTCTTAAATTAAATTCTTTATCTTTACCCTTATAAAGTTTTCAACAAATCACTTTAAGCTCAAAAATGTACATTTTTTCATGTCTTTAAATCCAAAAACGCATATTTTAATACAGCTTTTAAGCTAAAATACTTTTCAGTTAAAAATTCATAAATTAAAAAATAAGTTAATTTAGTAAGGTTAGGTTTTAATTGCAATTCAATATCATATGCTTGTCATTTGACTTATAACTAGCAATTAATCCCTCTTGCAAACCGTCATCGTACCCCGCTCCTTGGTTGTTTATTTCTCACATAAAGATCATCATAAATAGACATCGTCTTATGGTAAGGTAATGGTGGTTACACATATAACCCGTGTACACAAAAGAAATACAATCATCAATAAGGATGCTCTCTTATCCTATATTTAACCCAACCTAATGTGTAAATTTATCTACTCTAATTAGACAAAAGGTTTGAGGAATCGCTAAACCTAAGCTCCGATATCAAGTGTGATGCCTTACTATTAATCTAAAATCAGTTCCAAACACCATCAAAATATGCATGCAACTAATCCTAGATATTTAAAAGATGGATCGTTGGATATATAATTCAAAAGGCTAAAGCTATGAAAATGAAAGGGAATACATCACAGTAGACTAAAATAATGGTATACATATATCTCATCCATATATAATGTATAATGCCCAATATGACAAATGAAATATCTATATCCTCTATATATTAACCATTATCAACTTTACCAATATTGCAACAATAATATAGGAGATATATTTTATGTGAACAATCTGTAAGCATGACATGCAACTAGAGATCATTCCATTCCTTTGCTTTCGCCAACAACCTTTACATATGCTTATAAATGCGCATGCGCGCGCACACACAGATATTATATATATATATATATATATATATATATATATATATATATGCGTGTGTGTAACAAAAAACTAAAGGTGATCAATTATGTTTGGATTGTACCAATTACTATACACCCTAGCACAACATAAGATGTCTGATGGCTATTGCATAGAAAAAGACTCTTACGTACCTTTTCAGGATCAAACCCACATAATTCTATTTCTTGCTCTTCTCGTGCATAAATTGGTTAGAACATAATTTTACATAACAATAACAACCAAGTGACCAACACAAGAAGAAATTAGTATATTCCACTTAGCCGCCACAATCAGCCATTATAATATGAGGTAACAATAATAATAGCAACACAAAGCCATCGAACATCTCTCAAATTCAATACTACTCAATGTTAACCCAAAATACCAATTAAAGAAATAACAAGAGATGTCCTCAAATGTCCACTAACTACTTAATTTTATTAACATAACTCTAAACTCGTCAAATGTGTGCTAACCACTCAATATTAATAACACAACATAATTCATCAAATGCGCACTAACTACTCAATATTAGTAACATAGCATCAAATGAGCACTAACTACTCAATATGAGAAACAAGTCATCAAATTCATCAAACATGTACTAACTACTCAATGTTAGTAATACAACTTCAAATTCATCAAATGTGTACTAACTACTATATATTTGTAGCACAATATTAAACTCATGAAATGTGTTTAAACTGCTCAATACTAGTAATACAAACATCAGTGCCATCAACACAACAAAAACACAATTATCCACACAACATCCACATGGTAATAATAGTAAAACATCGCACAACACATCCTAATGTGATTGCATGTCTGCACAATAAAAAAATATGATAATTGAGACCGTTTGTTACAACCATTCAAAGCAAGGGATTTATATCCATTATTTCCTCTTAAACATTGTTTATTATAAAAACACAATTATTTATTTCATCACAATTTTTTTTAAAAACGATGATATACTTAAAAAAATCCATCAACACGCAAACACATACATAAACATTTCCCCAAATATCTCAAAACATCATAATAATCAAAAATTGTAATTTATGCTAAATTACTTCAAAAATAATAATATCGTTATTTTGCATCAAAATAATATTATATATTCAAATCTCTTTTATTTTTCTTTTACAACCAATTTATCACTCTTAAGTCAAAATAGTAATATTGAATTTTAACCTCAAAATCCATTTTATTACTATTTATCTTCAAATAGTAATAACTAAATCCAAATTACTTTTGATAACACATCTTTACCATTATTTTTGATAGCAAGAGTGATACTTAATTCAAGCGGAGTACTCATTATGATGTCTTAAGGCTCGAACCCATGACCTTTAAAACCTTTGTCTAAAGCGTCATACCTCTAACTACCTGAGCTAGAGGTCCTTGACACATCTTTACCATCATTATTGTAACGACCCGTAAATTTCGTGGATTTAATTTGGTTGAATTAATGAGTTTTGTAATTAAATTTAGTAAAAAAAACTTTATAAACAAATATTGAAATGAACGCTAAATTAAATTATATAAATGGTGACTTAAAACCTATTTACTAGCAATTTGAATAAATTTCAATAAATGGAATGGGGTAGGTAATATACCTAGATATAAAATTCATTTAAAGGGAGTTTATTTAATATGTTAATGTAAAGTTAGAAAATATTGGAATAAATGATAATTCCATTCATACTTGAAAACAGTTATTATAAGTTGCATGTTGAAATGGTTGATTGAATTGGAATAAATTAAGGAAGTATGTTAATATAAATTAATTATTAATAACTTGAAAGGAATTCCAACCAATTCAAGTTAAATGTTGCATTTGGTTATAAATTGAATATAAGAGAACTAATATAAATATTGAATAAATTTTTGGGATAGTTTGTAATAAATGGTAATTAAGTAAAACCAGTGTTATGTGAGTAATTATAATATTGGGGTGTAAATAATGAACCTATAATAGTGTGATTAAGAGTTAATGACAATAATAATTGTACGTTACTTATTTTATTAGTTTGTTAAGTTTAATTTGAAATAAATTTCAATTAATTCACTAAATTTTTGTAGTTAATGTGGAATAAATTGGTAAGTGGAGAATGTTGAATTCAATAAGATGTAACCAAGGTAAATTTCCATTCATAATATGATAATTAATGTAATATAAAGAATGAAACCAAGATGAAATAATTAATTGAAATTTTTAATTTTTAATTTATGAGTAAAGTTGACAAAATTCCAATAAAATTGAAACACAGTAATTTATGCAAATAAAAGATGAAAATTGGGAAATATTAAAGTAATGAAATATAAAACAATGTTAACTATGTTAGTTGAGTAATAATTGATTTAATATTTAGTTTGTAATCGAATAAAATCAAATTTATTAGAATTAATTTGCAATTAATTGGATTAATTACGGTGACATTTGAATACTGTATTTACTAAAATAATTGGCACTAGATTTATATGTGAAATTGCTTTTAGTTATTATAAATATCTAAGGGATTAAAAATGAAAAAAGTCTACTAGTTTGTAAATATTGAATTTAAAGGTGGTAAATTAATTTTTAAATATTTAGATATTGTGTGAATATAAATTTATTTGAAATTTGAAGTTCTAAAGTGGATTTTAATATTAAAGTATTACGCTAATAAAAATTAAGAAGGAAATTTGAGTATGCTAATGCAATAGATACAAACCAAGGTAAATTGCATCTTTTTGATAATGATAGAATGAAGAGTAATGAAAAGGAATTGAAAATTTCTAAATTCAATGATTCTAAATTCAATGAATTTGAGATAAACACTGAAATTGTTAAATTTATCAACATTAAATTTACTTTTAATTTGTTTAAAACATTGCAATTTGATTGAGAAATATAAAGTGATAAAAATTGGTAAATTTTAAGTTTGAAATTTAAAAATTGGATTTTTCTAATTTAATTTTTATTTATTTAATTAATATAAAAATAGCCATTTTGAACACTAACTCGGATTTCGACGAAACCAGTTTCATTGGATCCGTAACGGTAAATTATAATAGTGTTTCAAGTTTCGTAGCGATCGGACTTGTCGTTTGATCGAACGGACTCGAAACGCCTTGAAATTTATGCAATTGAAATCAATTGAAATCGATTTGAAAATATTGTTTTTAGCATAACTTCTTCATACGATGGAATTTGGACTTCAAACCTTTTCCATTGTGTTTAAAATATTTTAAAACACCTATTTTGATATATGGGTTTAATCAATTTCGTTCCGGGGTCAGAACGAGCTTTTTGGGCCACGTTAGCGGTAGCACGTATATCTATCAACCCGATCCATCTATTTTTCAATTTGCCTATAAATACACTGTTAAACCCTAGCCTCCACCTATTCTCATTTATCTGTGCGTAAAATTTCATCAGTTCCTCTTCTTCTTCAATGGATGCAAACCCTAGATCCAGTTACAATCCAAAATCAAAATCCAAAGCCTAAAATTCAAAGTCGTCGGAAAAATCCAAAAAAAAAAATATGTTGAAGCTCTCGACGAGCGTAATTCAATGGTGTAATTCATTTTTCAATTCGTTGCGTCGTTTGCTCTGAAATTAAAAGTTTATCCACGGCCGTTCATCATCCCCGCGATAAAATTCGTCGGATCGGGAAACGGTTTCTGGGTATTGTAGAGGGACCGAGGAGAGTCGATCTGTGCAGTTTGTTCGTGGAGTTAACGGCTAGATCAGCCACAAATTTGACCTAGGATTCGTTTTTAAGGGGAGGCGGATTGCATCGGTCAACGGAGGAGCTGGGTAGGGCGGTGCGGCGTAGTGATGCACAAGTTCCTAGTGGCCGCGGTCGGCAGGAGGCGGGCGATAAGGGTTACGGCGGCGGCATCAGGAGGGGCGCGTTCCTATAGCTAGCGAACGAACGAGATGCGTTCATTTTGCCTGGGAAAACGTTGAAGGCGTGCATATGCAAAAGGTAAGTGACGTGGCAGAGGATTAAATGTGTTCTCTTTTGTTTATTTTTAAATTTGAAATTCAATCACAATTTTCGCTATAACTTTTGCATATGATATCCGTTTTACGCGCGGTTTCTTTTGTTAGGATCTTATTGAAATTCCGGACTAGATGACATTGGTTTGGACGAATTATGAGACGGTCAAATTTTTGGGTTTAAATTGGATTTAAATTAAATTTAAATTCAAAATGTGAGTGTTTTAACCCCCTCACAACTTCTAAAAGTTATTATGTTTGTTAAATTTATTTATGATGTGTTTTAAAATTTATTTATACATGTTTGGCATCTATTTCATCATTTTCTCCATTAATTTGCATTCATTTAGTTTACTTGTTATTTAAATTCATTTTGCATATAAACTAACAATTAAATTTGTGTTAAATTTATTTTGCATATAAACTGATAATTAAATTTTAGTAAAATTTATTGTGCATATAGACTACCATTTAGATTATCAGTTAATTTAATTTGCAAAATAAACTGCCAGTAAATGCCTATGATTTATCACTTATTATATATTGATGTACTGTTTGAATTTGGATGATGATTGTGATGTATGTATGGTTTTATGATGGATGAATGGATGTTTATTTACATCATCATAGTATGTAAGTTGTTATGCATTCATTTCATTCGGGATTGCGGTTTGAAATGATATACAACCGCATTTTTACTTTTAAATTGCGGATTGAAATGATAGATATCCGTATCACTTGACCATAGGGTAGAAAATTATATATAGACACCGTCAGTCTATATATATATATAAATATTTTGAAAATGATTTCTATGATTTGGATAGCATACGGTTAATGAATATTAATTTTGATATTATATAAAATCTTATTTTATATA
This sequence comes from Allium cepa, assembly GCA_030765085.1. Lineage (NCBI taxonomy): Eukaryota > Viridiplantae > Streptophyta > Magnoliopsida > Asparagales > Amaryllidaceae > Allium > Allium cepa. The sequence goes on along the minus strand of CM060928.1, from coordinate 674,705,747 downwards.
TACATATATAGTTAAATTATTGAATTTAAGCTATGTATGAATTTGTTAAATGAAAATAAATAAGTCGAATAATGGAGTTTGATAATTTATGTTTACGGTTAAGTACAGGTTTAAGATATTGTACATATAGAGAGTTTTAAATAGTTCAAATCAATTAAGGTTGGAAATTAAATTGGAAATTTATTTAGAATTGAGCTTATTTAAAAATTTAACTCCAGAAGTTGGTGTAAACTTATTAAACATGGAAATTTTAAAGGTTTGATATTTATAAGTGGATTTTTTATTCAAGATAAATTATATGAATAATTCTAGTATAAATAAATTGAAGGAAATATTTAATTATTAGAAATTTGCGTTTTATTTTATGGGTTTATTTTGTGAATACTTCAAAACTAAATAATAGGACGATAAATTGTTGAATAGAAATTCCAACCTTAGTTTTGAAATTGTTAAATACTCAAAGTTTGAATATATTGAAATCGAAGTGTTTTATTGAAATAAAAGTGAATCTAAATTTATGGGGTTTAGACCTAAAATTTTAAATGAATAAAAATTGTGAAGTCACGGAAATTATTTTATAGAGTAATTATAAATTCAAACTATTTTATTCTATATACTGTTGAATGTCCAAACCATTTAAGTTTTAGAAGTTATGGTTTTAAAGCTATGAATTTCGAAGTATTATGTTTTGAAAGTTAAAATTCAAATGTTTGGTTTCCAGGTATTATAAATTTTAAAGCAGTATGATTTTGGAAAAGGAATATATTTGAAATAAAAATGATATTATTGATTTGGGTTTTATAAAAATAATATCAAAATGAGTTGTTTTGGAAATGGAAATGATATCGTATTTATGGGTTTTGAAATGGATAATTATTTTCTGGTTTTAAAGTATAAACTATTTTAAAGACCGTGGTGTTATAATAACGTTTGGTTGTTGAAGAGACCGGGATCGGAAGTTGTCATACTCTCTGCCAACTCCGAAAACCACTTTACCAACCGTGTACGCGGTGGAGATTCCAGAATGAAGTAGGTTGGTGGCGGCGTTTCCTGTAAGGTAAATACATGGACCCAACTCCCGTAAGTTGGCATAAGGTGGCTAAAACAGAAGCGATCGACGGGTTAATGAGGTAGCACCTCTGATCGAACACTTCCCTTCGATACTATACTATGACTTTGGATTGATTCAGTGGCCACCCTTCACTTTTGATTTCTTTGATTTGGGGGAGTTTGTTCGAGGTGGGCAGTAACTGCGCGCTACGCGTTACCACCGACCTGGAAGCGTAATTGGTATATCTACCCTGGCATTGCCTAGTTGTGCCGTGTCACCTACCATACCGAGCCTTTACTACGAGTTTCTATTTGTGACGTACCTATGGAGTGTCTTCTCGTAGTCTCCCGATCAGGAGATATGCAGGCACTATATAGACTATTGGCATTTTATGTGTTAAGGTGGAAAATGTAAAGCCTTAACGCTATTTTAAAGTAAGTTTATTTTACAATTAGACACTATTATAATAGCGAAATATACTACATAGTAAATAGTTTAACGGATCCTTAGGAGATGTAAATCCTGAGCATCTCTTGAGTTACTGCACTCATATTTATTCCTGTTGATTTAACTTACATAAGATCTTTTAGTTCTGACTCGAGTGTTTTGTCTTTTCAATTCGCTCGGGTCAGTCAGAGCGTTTCAGGATCGAAGACTTTAGCTCTGGAGGACGAAGACGGAGATTTCTATTTTTATTATTTATTATATTCCACTACACCATTTAATTCCGCTGCATTACTATTTATTGGTATGTGAACTCTGATATTTATTGTATAAAGAAGAAGCAAATTTTTTGTAAACAGTTTTATGAACTATATATTGATTATTATATTTTATCCTTCCGCAGTGAGATTCTGTTTTATTTTATTTTTTCTCTATTTTTTTTATTTACCCTATAACAAATTCGTCCTTCCATATGGTTTGAAATGGCACATGTGTCGATTTAAAGTGTGCGAAAGGCGGGACGTTACAATTATTATCATTCCCAAAATATCTCTTATTTTGTTACTCAAATATAATGTTTTTCCATAAACTCCATAAGTTTGTTGTATTGTCGTTTACTCAAAACAATACTGTTTTTATAAAAATTATACTATTATTTATTAAATCTTACTTCAATTTACAAATAAAAATTAAATTCTCCAATTTCAATTTAAAATGGATTTTTATTTAATATTAATGAATTTCCTTTGAAATTCATAAATAATAACCTTTTTAAATTTCCCACATTAATTTTGGTAAAAATTGTTAACTCGCTATTATTTACAAATACCACTCAAAATTTGTAAATAGTCTTCCAAAATTATACAATTTTACTCATTTTTCGTTCGTTAATTTTTTTCCAAATCAACGATCAATTACTGTAAACATTCATTGCCCAATATATAGCGATAAATAATCGATTAGAAACTCACAACATATCAAAATACTGTAACAACCAAACAATCATCAAAGGACATTACATGTATCAACAAATTTATATTTTCATCGATGAATATTTATTTAATATTTTTAAAATATGAATAATATTAAGATTGTTTAATCATATCAACATACTTTTGTAAACAACTCCAAAAGCATGCAAATCACATGCTAAAAATTTTGAAATTTTTCCACGAGCCCAGCTGAACAAACTACACGTGAAACAGAGTTAATATGCATAAGATATGAAGATTAGAACATCTAGCATTTAATTTTTATAATATTTTGATTATAGGGACCGAATTTTAAAGTTCACCTTCTCCTACCGTTCCCAACAAATACGTTTCCTCCTTCTACCCACCACCACTGCCTTATTGCACCAAGCTGTCATCGCTCGCCAATGCCGACCTCCCCAAGCCCTCCACCGCCTAACCTAACCACGCCATCCCACCTTTGCACCGCCACCATCATGAAACTTATTGAATCCAAACCCACAAGTCATGACTTTCAACCTTGTTTCAGGCCTCGTCTTTGACCATCTAACAAATCAACCCCACGGATGAACTCTCCTTGATGTCCTCTACATGATTGTACCCACCAATCATCGTCGAATCACCATTTGTAAAACCCTAAAATTAGTCGTTTGTATTTTCTCCCTAATTTTTGATTAAATGGTTTATTGAACTGGAAAACGGATCTCATAAGTCTCTTCCTCTCGTCGAGATATACGATCTGATATATGATATGCAAGGTTTGCCACCTTAATACGTTTAATTTAAAATTTGAGGTTAAATGATCTAACCCCCGATAAACGTGAGAAGTAAATCTGATGAGGAGGAGCAGATATTGAAGAAATGATAAAAATAGAATGGAGGCATCCCTAGGGTTTATCCATAACAATCAATTTATTGACAAATAAGGCCTGAAAAATCTACTTTCAAACACTAAGAAAAATATATCTTGCATGTGTCAATTTTTTTTTTTATATGTTTTCAAATGTAATTGGAACATCAAAATACCTAAAAAGACAACTCTTCCTAAATTTTCCTTTCATTCCAGTTTAATTTAGACGATTATTCTAAAGTTTATTAATAACTAATGTGCTAAATTTGCGGGTCGTTGCATAACATCCGAATTAGGATAGGAAGATAGAGCTCTAGATGGATCCTTAGTTAAAGATTTAGTAATAAGAGTAGAACCTTCAAAAGTAGTTTGATTAGTTTAGGACTTTTACTGATGGGAAAAAGGTCAACTTGCACATTCGACCGTTCAAGATCTTCCTTGTACCATTTTTTACTTTTTGCAACCTTCAATAGCTACCATAGCAAGGAATGAAGAAGTGGTCCCTATGGCTGTAATGACCCGTAAAATTTTGTGGTTTTATTTATTTAATTAATTGAAATTTTGTGAAATTTTAAATAATAAAATTTTGAATTGGAATTTTAATATTTGAAATACGTCTAATTAAACATAGCAGTTGGTAAATTTTCATCAGATAATATGAAAGTTTATTTTCTAATGTAATTATATTTCAATTCAAATCAGTTAATATTAGATAATGGTAAAATGTTTTCCAAACTTGAATATTTTTATATTATACATTTGTAAATCATCTTCTAAGTGAGACGTCATGTTTTGATTCTTCAAATTTTGACTGTTATTGCTCCTTTTATCTTATTTTCGACAAATTAACAGCATTTTCGGTACCGATTATCGACTTTTGATAGAATTATCATACCATTAATATCTATATATCGTTTTGATCGTCTCGTCGTGTTGATATTCATAGTATAATTATTTGTATATTTCGGAGTTTGGTACACCACTGAAACTGCGAAATGGTCATCCATATTGGTACCGTTTTAGTCTTTTGTCCCTATGTCCATTCGTTTTCTCTCAACTGAAACGAGCAGTCATAACCTTTATTATTTTTCTTGAATTTGGTATTTGACTTTGACTAGTTTAACTTATTATTTTTAGTTCTGATTCATTCAAAGAGCTTTACCTGTTACCTATTCATTTTCTCTCTGTTGCTTATTTCTTTTGAAAGCATGCGCACTTATCTTCTTCATTTCCAAGTACTCGTATCCAAATCCTCTTGCTCTTCTCTTATTCGGCCATGGTTATCATAAAAAAAGAAAGTGCATCCCACATCACAGCTCGAACCACTTGTTGCCACCGACCTTTCCCCTCTCCGCCATGAGACCGCCTCGGCCTCACACTACAGCTACCGATTGAAGCCACTTGTCAACCTTTCTTCCACTTAAGGACCATTCGCCCAAAGCTCTCAACTGAAGACATACACCTCATGAGCACCATCAGCCGCCTCCACGTGTGTCGCTTTCTCCCAAGCTAGCCCTCACTTCACTCGGCCTCGACGCGTTCACCTCCTCTCGACCTCGTATTTAACCATCCCACCTTTCCAGTTGATGATGATGTATTTTCAAATCTCCTTGTAAGTCTTCATATATAACTTTATGTATTGTATATAATCTTATGCTTTTTTTCAAATTTATATTTATATTTTTTCATATTTTATATAAGTTTCGTATAAATTGTTGTATAGTCTATGAATGTTTGAGAAGTATATACTATATATATAGTTGTGCAGGTTTCCTCTGTCCCTGGAAATTTTTAGTTTAGATAATATACTATAAATATATTAAGTATATTTATTATGCTTGATTTTAAAAGTTATATCTGTAGATCCAGATTTTTGTATGGGTTTTAATACTTCAGCTTTTAGATGTGTATATATATATATTCTTTTCGTGCTGTTTATTTAGTAGTATATATGTATTAATTTTATATATATCTACATAAGTTAATATATATTTTAGCTGCTGTTATATTTGTTTACAGATTTTAAGTATAATAATATGTAAATCTATGTATAGTTGCTGAAGATTTATATTTTACTTTGAGTACTAAAGTGTATTTATATATATATGGCCTGCATTTATTATTTAAAGAAGCTTGTTCTTGTTTATGCATGGCTATTGTTTAAATATTGTTTAAGTAAAATGTATTGTTTAAAGATAAATATAAATCTATGTTCATATTTGTTAAATGAATTTTGAGCGCTAGCTTCAATATATGTATAGCAAGTTATATATATTAATTTATGTATATAGTTAAAGTATATATATATAATACATTTGTTTCATTATGCATTGTAGCTGTTATATGATTTTAGCAAAACTGCTTTAAAAAGACAATATATATATATATATATGTTATAATAATAATAACTTCAACGAGGTTTATTATATATATATAGTTTCAAAATGTTGCATTTGGGCTATCTTGTTTTATATGTGTGTGTGTGTAAATAATAATGATTTTAAATTGTGTATATATATATTACTTTAATATTCGTCTTAATTTAAATATTGATTTAATAAATAATCGTAATAATAATAGTATGTACTTATATCTTGTTCAGTTATATCAAGATAATGTTGATTTGTTCTCATTGATTCCTTGTTATTAGCTTTGATCATCGAATTCGTGCCAATCTAGCTTTGCTTTGGAATACATGCTTGGATTCGTAACTTGTTTCATTTGTCGAATCTCTCTATCCTCTAAAGGTGAGCAATCACTCACGATTAACGTTCTTATATTTATTAAATTTGATTTCAATTGAAACGACAATTGAAATATGCTGCTGTTAGTTATTTACATTGCTATATGTATGTTATTATCCATATCTGTTCATCTATGACATCTGACACCATTATCTATTATTTATATTAATGATATATGCTTTTTGTATTATTATCATATATGTTGTCACTCTGCAAGTTCTCTATTAGTATAGAATTCCCTATGGGTTGAAATGATACATACCAGAACTATCTATAGAATGGTAGAAAATCGTTATGGGTTGAAATGATAAATCCAAGCGATTTTCATTGTATTGAATTTGAGATTACGGGTTGAAATGATATATACCCGTGTATATTTAAATTGCAGATTGAAATGATAAATATCGATATCACTTGACCATAGGATAGAAAATTATATACAGACACCGCTGGTCTTTATATAAATATTTTGAAAATGATTTTTATGGTTTTGGAAAGAAATATATGGTTTAATAAATATTGATTTTTAAGATATTATATATATATTTGGAAATGATTTCCAGGTTTTGAAATTGAATTTATTTAAGAATTATACTCAAATAAGTTCGATTTGGAATTTAATAAATTTAGGATTTTAAAGATCTGATTTTATAACTTGATTTTGATTAAGAGTGATTTAAATGAATATTTCAAATTTACATAAATTAAAATGGTATATTTAGTTTTATTTAAATTTGAAGTTTTATTTAAATGTTATTTGAATGATTAAGTAAATATTTCAAAATAATATTAGTAAAGTGAATTTGATATAGATATGGAATTATCAAATCTGGTTTTGAAATGTTTGAATATTAAAGATTTGAAATATATTGAAATAGGAATGGTTTATATTGTGGTCAAAATCTGTATTTTAAATCAATATAATTTGAAATGATTTATTGAGAAACTGAAATAAATTGAAATTGATGATTTGAGATTTGGTTAAATTTGAATTTTTTTTTAATTCGAGTTGATTTGGAATCGGTCTGTGAAATTTGAGGAAACTATTTTACTATATAAAGTATTTTTAAACTATATTTATAAACTATTTTATATTTTTCTTTATAAATTATTTTAACATAAACTAATTTAATATAAATCATTTTTATATAAACTATTTTAATATAAACTATTTTAATATAAATCATTTTAATACAAATTATTTTAGTATACAAATTATTTCAATATAAACTATTTCAACCTATAACTACTTTATATAAATTATTTAATTTTATAAACTATTTTATTATTTATATTATTATTAATATCTAAACTGTTTAAAGGAAAGTGTTAAGATTCCAAATTGTTATGATTTCGAGGTGTTATGATTTCCAAAGTATTATGATTTCTAAGTTATGATTTCAAAGTGTTATGGTTTCGAAAGTGTTATAAATACTTCAATAATGCCCTGATTTTGGAAATGGACATATTTGAAATGGAAATGATATCGTATTTGGTTTTGAAATGGAAATGATATCGTATTGATATGGTTTTGAAATGGCAATGATATTATGGTTTTGAAGTACAAACTATTTTGAAATGACCACGGTGTTATAATAACAGTTGGTTGTTAAAGAGACCGGGATTGGATATTGTCATACTCTCTACCAATATAGAAAACCACTTTAACAACAGTGTACGCGGTGGAGATTCCATAATGAAGTGGGATGGTGGCGATGTCCTATTGAGGTATATACGTGGACTTGACTCCCATGAGTTGGCATAAGGTAGCTAAAACAGGAGCGATTCTCGGGCCAGAGGTCATTCCTCCAATCAGCACATTCCTTCGATACAATATTTTTATTTTGTGATTGATTTGGTGGCCATACTTGATTTTTTGATTTGGGAGTGTGTTTCGAGGTGGGCGGCAGTGGCTGCTATGCGTTACCACCAGCCCGGATGTGTAATTGGTATATCTACCGTAGCATTGCCTTGTTGTGCTGTGCCACCTCCCTTGTCGGTTTGTTTGTACCATACCTATTGAGTGCCCTCTGACGACGCCTAGTATGGGGAAGATTACGGTACTGTATAGACTATGGGAATATATAAAATGTGTTAATGGGGATATAGGTAATGCCTTAACGCTATTTTAATAGTTTACTTTACTATAGACATTATTATAATAGCGTATATTACTACATAGTAGATAGTTTAACGGATCCTTAAAGGATGGTTATCCCAAACATCCTTTGAGATGCCTGTATTTCAATTGATATTTCACTTGAGTTGGATTTATTGATACAAGAATGTTAATCCTGGCTCGAGTGTTTTGTGTTTTGCTTTACGCTCGAGTCGGATTGAGTGATACATTATTCGAGACTCACCTTTGGAGTTGGAGCACGCTTGGAGATCCGTCTATTAATTCTTATTTCAGTTAGTCAGTTGATTCCGATGATGTATTCAGATTTTGTACTTGACCATTGTATTAAGACATCTACGTATTCAAGACTTTTGTTGTATCTTGTTTAAATCTGTTATATATATATATATATAGTAGCTTCATGAACTACTATTCTTTTATTTATGCTACATTATTATTGTTATACTCTATGCCCGTAATTCTGTGATTTATTTATTTATTGTATCTGCTAAGTTTTTGCCAAATTTAAATTGACAATATGATATTTTGAGCACTTCAAGTCCGATATGTGTGGATGCGAATGTTTGAAAATATCAGGATGTTACATGTTGTATCAGAGCTAGGTTTTAGGCAAAACTTAGCATATAGAGTAAATTTAATTACGGAATCACTTTTGTTCGACCTTAAATCCCTTCCTCTTTGATTCGGTTTCCTTGGAATTTTGGCACTCCCCTATTCATTCTGAAATCCACTCTTGTCTTCCCGAGTCCAAACTCTTTTTGATTCTAGAGTATCCCATAGCTCCACTAAATGATTGTAAAGGGGTGAAACTACTTTACAACAAACATTGATTCACCGAAGATTTTTACATCCTCGGTTTACGATGCTGCTATCTCTTGTTGTACTCGAAGTCTATCTCTTGTGATCGGATGTCAATCTGCCTCCGAATTCTACATTGATCTTATTCTTGAAGTCACGGTTGACTCGGTTAAGGTCACCCGCGATAAATATCAGTATATCCATCTTCCTATTTTGTAATTTAATTATCTTATCTCCCATTCAAAGCTATCATCTTAACTAGAATTCTTTTGATTAGGGTCCCTCATAATTTGGATCTCTATCCTTGTTTTGAAATCCGTTTCTAGAAGCATCGAGTAAGGGAGTGTATTTGTATTTATATAAAATGTTTTATATGTTGTGTTGTTTGAGTTTTTGATGCGATTTGGGTTTTCAATCGATTCGTCTAATCAACGCAATCGATAGGATTCCCAAAACACTTGAACAGAGCAAACTGGACACAATTTTGTTCCCAAATTGATAAATGAAATAATTTTGTATGATTATATTATATATATTAGTAAAAATTTCTGAAATTTAGTAAGTTAATTAAATAGGTTGTAGAAATGATAATGGTTGATTATCATTCATTATTATGTAAATGAAATTATTAAACATGGTTTATAAATTGACTTATAAATTTGAAATGAATTTAAATCAAGAATTTGAGAATTTAATTTTCGATGATTTCAAACTTTGGCTTTAAAGTTTTAAAACGCATATTATTTAAAGTATTTTCAAATATAAATCGTTTCCAAAGAATTTTAAAGAAATAAATTAGTGCTCTCCTCTTTTTTCGTTGGAAAATAATTTCGGTGATGGCGGCCGCATCATCGACATTCATTTTCGAGTTTCAGAGTGGAGAGACCACTCAGTAGCTTGGCTACACTTTGTTTTGGAAAATGAAATTGCTTTGAATTCTTTAAGTATGGCTTGATTTATGATATATATTGGTATATGATTATTTTGATTTATATGATATATATATATATGTATGTATGTATGTATGTATGTATGTATGTATTTATCACTACATTGTTTGAAGTTAATTGGAAATTTAATTCTGGAATTTTAGTAAAGGATGATTTCAATTATAAAATGAAACCAAAGTTTTGGATAAATATTTAAATTTGAAATAATTGAATTGAATTTTTTTACTTGTATAATACCCAATTACATTCTTATAACATACCTAAATAATTCAGAAGTTTAGATATGAAATTGGATAATATACAATATAAAACATTTTATAAATAAAATTTGAGTGGGTATAATAAATGTTATACACTTTAATTTTAATTATAAAAATTTTAATAGAGATAAATAGAATAATAAGTTAATTGAATAATAAATGAGATAGATAAAATAAATTTTGTTTTGAAGGAATTAATAAATGGAAATTAAATCAACTTAATGGAATATCTTGAATTTAAATCAATTTCTCAATATTAATTAATTTAAATTGAAATTTATATAGTTTAAATTAATTGTTTATCTAGTTTTTCAATCCATTTTCTTACTAATTTTTTCTATTCTCCTATCTTGTTCCTTTTTCGGGGACGAAAAGTTTTGAGTGGGGGAGAGTGTAACGACCCGTAAAATTTTATGGTTTTATTTATTTGATTAATTGAATTTTTATGAAATTTTAAATAATAAAATTTTGAATTGAAAATTTAATATTTGGAATACATCTAATTAAACATAGCAAATGGTAAATTTTCATCAGATAATATGGAAGTTTATTTTCTAATGTAATTTTATTTCAATTCAAATCAGTTAATATTATATGATAATAAAATGTTTTCCAAACTTGAATATTTTTATACAATACACTTGTAAATCATCTCCTAAGTGAGACGTCGTATTTCTTCTTCTTCAAATTTTGACTGTTATTGCTCAGTTTATCTAATTTTCGACAAATTAGCAGCATTTTCGGTAACGATTATCGACTTTTGATAGGATGTATCGTACCACTGACATCCATATATCGTTTTGATCGACTCTTCATGTTGATTTTCATAGTATACTCATTTATATATTTCAGAGTTTGATATGCCACGGAAACTGCGAAATGGTCATCCATATCGGTACCGTTTTAGTCTTTTGCCCCTTTGTCCATTCATTTTCTCTCAACTGAAACGAGCAGTCATAACCTTTATTATTTTTCTTGAATTCATTATTTTGAATTTTTATTTCACTAGTTTAATTTATTATTTTTAGTTCTGATTCATTCAAATATTTTTATCTGTTACCTGTTCATTTTCTCTCTGTTGCTTATTTCCTTTGAAAGCATGCGCACAAATCTTCTTCATTGCCAAGTACTCATAGCCAACTCCTCTTGCTCTTCTCTTATTCGGACATGGTTATTATTAAAAAGAAAAACGTGCTACCAACATCACAGCTCAAACCACCTCTTGCCACTGACCTTTCCCCTCTCGCCATGAGAGCGCCTCAGCCTCACACTACAGCCACCGACCGAAGCCACTTGTCAACCTCTCTTCCACCTAATGACCGTTCGCCCAAAGCTCTCAACCGAATACCTCTACCTCGTAAGCACCATCAGCCGCCTCCACATGTGCCGCTTTCTCCCATGCTACCCCTCACTTCACTCGGCCTCATGCATTCACCTCCCCTCGGGCTTGTATTCAACCATCCCGCCTCTCCAGTTGATGATGATGTATTCTCAAGTCTCCTTGTAAGTCTGCATATATAACTTTATATATTATATAATCCTGTGCTTTCTATTCTGAAATTTATATTTATATTTTTTTCATATTTTATTTAAGTTTCGTATAAATTATTGTATATATATAAGTCTATGAATGTTTGAGAAGTATATACTATATATATATAGTTATGTAGCTTTCCAGGTTTCCTTTGTCCCTTGAAATTTTTGGTTTAGATAATATACTATAGATATATTAAGTATATATGTATATGCTTGATTTTAAAAGTTATATTTGTAGATCCAGATTTTTGTATGGGTTTTAATACTTCAGCTTTTAGATGTGTATATATGTATATATATACTTTTTGTGTTGTTTATTTAGTAGTGTATATATATATACATTAGTTTTATATATGTTTATATAAGTTAATATATATTTTAGCTACTGTAATATGTGTTTACAGATTTTAAGTATAATAATATGCAAATCTATGTACAGTTGCTGAAGCTTTCAATTTTACTTTGAGTGCTAAAGTGTATTTATATAGATATGGCCTGCATTTGTTATTTAAAGAAGCCTGTTCTTGTTTATACATGGCTATTTGTAACAACCCTGGTTGGAGATTACCGTAAGTATTAAATTATAATGAATATTATATTTTTATATTGGAATTAATTGAATTAATTGGAAGAAAATGATGAATTATATTGTTTATTTGGAATAAACAATATAATATGAATAAATTTTGGGAGAACAATATAAAATAAGGTTTATTTCAAATTAAATGATTGAAGCAAATTTAAGATGAAGGAAAGATGAAGTAAACAACTTAATTGTGATCTTTGAGTTGGAAATTGTCGTTGATGGAATTTAGTAGGAGCATTTAAGGAATATTGGCAATTTATTCCAATATTCTCCTTTTATTGTAAAATAAAAGGGAAAATAAAAGTAGAAAGATTTTATTGTATTAATAGTAATAAACAAATGTGTGAGATAAAGTTGTTCCTTTATTTCATGAATTTTGAATATAGAGATGCAACCATATTCAATTAACATGTACGATTTGGCGATAATGTAATTTATTGTCAAATTGCATCTTTTCTTTGTTAAATACAAAGAAAATTGTTAAATAATTGTCTAATCATCATATGAATAATGAATTTGAATTTTGGGCTAATGAATTGTAACAAAATAAATTAATCACTTTATTTTGATGGTTGAAGTGATTTGGAATAATTAATGGAATTTTGTTTGGGTTGGGGAAATCATATTGGTAATTTAAAACCAATAATACATTTTATTGTAAAATAAAATGTGGGGAATAAGAAGAAAAATAATTTTCCTTGAGTATAAAAATGATGGACATGAGTGAAATAAAGTTTCTACTTTATTTCATGAATTTGAATGTAGTTAATTGACTATATTTGATTAAATTGATAATTTGTACAATATTATACTTGTTTGCCAATATTGTCATTTTATTAATTAATATATATAAGAATGAGTTAATAAAATAATTAATCATGATAACTATGATTAAAAATGTGAGAAATAATTTAAATAATGTATAAACATGTATTTGTTTTGTTTGGGTGCATAACATCTTTTTATTTAACCAATTGTATTAAATTTGCAATTTATTTTGCAATTATGGGAAAATTGGATAAATTGAGTAATAAATGTAAATTTAATAACAAAATTTGTTAAAACTTATGTTTTGATAATTTTATTAAAAATTAGATGACATAACGAATCCAACGCATCCAAAATCATTAAAAACGGATTAAAAATGTAGAAGTTATGAAGATTTAAGCATTGTATAAGTGTAAATAAACTTAAACAAATTTTTGCCTAAGTAAAATTAATATGGGTCATTGGGTTAAGCCCAAACCCAATATCCACTAGAGAAACTTCTGGAGCCAGGAAAGAAGTACGTACACTTCTTCCTCCTTCAGCTCATTTGAGAAAAGAAACCCTAGAAGCTCAAAAATTAGAAATAATGGCTGTCTTCTCAAACCCTAACCATAATTAACAAAAAGTTTCGCTAAATCAATAGAAATTCGGGTCTAATTCAACAAGAAGGTAATCTCCTAACCCATTTGCCTCTCAATCCATGGAATTTGCCAATTTCATTTACTGTTATTTTTGTTTTAGTGAAATCTTCTCTTGCATGCCTATTTTCAGCAATCACAGGTCCGGCAAAGGCGAATTCGAGTTGAAAGCTTCCATCTTCAAGCCTAAATCATCATCTTTTTGCTGCTAATAGGTAAGCTAAGGCTTATAGCAACTGTAAGTGAACAAATTTCAGCAGCAAATAATCTTTTACTTGAAATATTTGGTTAAATATATTGAATTTTACCTCTGTTCTATATTGATTGATGCTGAAAATGCCCTGTCTTGTTTTGCTTATATCTGGCTCTTCCGGTATCAGATTGATGTCATTCTTCTTTCAGATTGTACAGGACTGATTATAGTCTGTTCATGTTGAATTTCATTGTGTTTTGAGTCCGTTTGGACCTTCTTAGTTGCTGTCAAAAATGAAAATCCGAGAGGGATTAAGCCCAGAATATTCTAGTGGCTGGTTAGTGTTTTAGCCATAACTTTTTCATTTCTTTTCAGAATTTTGATTTCTTGGATGTTCTGAAATCCTTGTGAAATATGCCACAACTTTCATGTTTTCAGTTTTGACTGATTTAGAAGTTTACATAGTGAAAAATTGGCATTTTCGTCGCTGTCCTGTGTTGAAAGGCAGCGCAAATAATTTCTTTGTTCGTAGTATTTCGATCATAACTTCTTCGTTACTGATCAGAATATCAAAATTTATGAAGTTTTGGAAACCTGAGGCTGTTGGCTACAATTTTTGTATTTTGTGTTTTGTAGAAATTCGAAGTTTGCATGGTGGAAAACTGATGTTTTCAATGTTGGTCTGTTATGAACAGCCCAATATTGATGTAATTGTTCGACTTTGATGAGTTCATTTGCATGCTTTTGCAAGAATTTTACTACGAAATTTGATGCTAATATTTGATCCTTTTGTCTAGCAATGGACTAGTAAATTTAGAATGTGACTTGAATTTAAATTGATTTTAAGTTCGATTTAAAATTTGAATATCAGTTTTTGCCAATTAAATTGCAAATTGATGTTTTTCTGAGTTTTAAAAATCCGAATAAATTGCATAAAATCTTCTAAAATCATGGTTTGAGTAATAAATGTTATTATACGTTTTTAAAGGTTTTTAAACAATTATTCTTTATTTTCTAGGCTTTCAAAAATCATTAAAATTCTTTAAATGATGGTTTTCACTCAAAATCCTTTAGATAAATTTCTATAAATTGGTTTGAAATCCTCTTTTCTCTAGTAAAATATATTATAATTAATTTTATTTATTTTAATTACTTTGATGCTTTTTCGGACGTATGAGGAAGTAAATTAAACGGTTTAGTAAAATTACGAGGTATGGGACTCGTGAATTTACTTTATCGGTTAATTTCGGACTTGTACGATCGAAATAACTTTTGGGAATTGTTTGATTTCCTCCTTGATGTTAACCACATTGTGGTATGAGTTTGAGATTATATTAGTCCTTTTGGCTAATATGTATAGTCCGAGATCTCCTATTCGGGAGTATATACGAGATTAGGACTATCTTGATGGAGATATACTTGCCAATGATATGAGGCAAGATTTTGATGGAATTTGATGAGTTTGATGATTTTATGGAGTTTCTACTCGTCGATGAGATGAGACGAGTTTAGCATCTTATACCATATGCCGATGATATAAGGCGATTCTTTTGATGATGTTGATGATTTCTTAGTGTGGCATGAACTAGCGGCTAGAAAACCGCTAAGTGAGAGCGTATGGTATGGGACATACGTTACCACTTTCCGGGTTACTATCCGAGAGTTGTTGACACATTCTGGGAGAACAACCAGTACTTAGAGTCCCGATCGGGTTAAGTAATACTTGACTCGATCACTTTTGATGGCGGGGACTCAGCGGACACCGATTGGAGTGAGGTGCTCCAATCACTTTTGATGGCGGGTGTTCGGGGAGAATATAGATGACGTCATAGACCGGATTAATTCGAGATGAGGATTCCGGTTGAGAGATGGATATGGTACCATGATGGTGAACAGTACTGGTAAATAGCACGTGCAACATGCTTTTGCATGTAATAATTGGCCAATATTAGATTTCTTTTATGAGTTATGATGATTTCGATTTCACCATTTTTGATGTTTTTACCTAGCCCTATAGTTGTAAATAAGGCAAATATGATTTCTTTGAGGATTTTGGTGATTTCGAATTTTATGGATTTATACTTGGGATTTATGTACGACTTGAGAGATTTATTTATTCATGGATAATGTTTGAATGTTTTTTCTTATATCATATACATGAATTCCTTCAGATTAACCCAAGTATATGTATATGCAAACCACCATACAAACATAGTGAAATTACCTGACATCAACCCTAGATGTTCATACCTACTTATTTTATCCCGTTGCGAAGCTCTTCTCTTTACCTTATCGTATTCCTTTCTAACGATAAGATTCAGTTGCCTGACCCGCGTGTTTATCACTCGGGTCAGACCGAGTTGTTTCAGGTTAGCTATCAGTTACAGGACTTTTCTTTGATGCATCTGCTTGGATATCATCCTAGCACTTTTGTGGTTTATATTTCTTTCCACTTGACTCTGATGTATTTATATTCGATTCCATGTATATAATGTGGTCGAATACCACCTTTATTGTATTCATATTGTATTGTACTAAAAATGTATCAGTGTATATGTATATAAATAATGTTGATTGTTGTTCTGTGATGTGCTTTACATTTAGTTATGGTATTTTGTTCTGATAGATCCGTTAGCCACCTATAGTTTTGGATTAAGCATTTACTGTGTATGTCGATCCATTGAAATAGAAAAGAAAAAATCATAGTGCATTTATCGACGTATTTAGTAGATGTTTAAGACAAAGTTTATAGATGGTCGCCCTTAACCAGCCCTATTCTCCGCTTTAGTAGACAGAATTACTCATTAATTCTCTTTACTAAGGTGGGTCTCGGGGTGGGGCGTTACAGCATGGTATCAGAGCTTCGGTCAGAACAAAGTATAATAAACACAGAACAGTACGTATATCATGATACATCGAAGTACAATACGAGTGAATCATTGTCCTTTATTCGATCTTGTTTTCAAATCGAGCCTTGATTCTTTTTCGAGTTTTGGGATTATCGGGATGGAATATGTCTAGGAAAATATATATTGTATTCCGTAGTATTCCATAATTGAGTTTGATGTTATCTTGTCTTATGAATAATCTTATTTGGGATTATTCTATTTTCATTTTTTTTCGATACGAGTGAGTTCGTATCGATGAAGCTGATTGATTTCTATGAGCATTCTTGTCGCATTCCTTTGAGTGTTGTGAATCCTATTGGAGGGATTCACAACGATTGGCTTGTTCTAAGCATTTTGAGTTTTCTATTTGTTGCAGCTTTAGTGAATATTTGTTTCTTACTCACGATCTTGAGATGTATTCGATTTGAGATGGATTGACATATTTGATATTAAGTCCAATCCTTTGTTTTTTTAGGATCCTATTGTATATTTAGGTTTCCTGTTTTGATTGGTTTATTATTTCTACCACTTTGGAATGTTAATGATGATTCCGAAGTTTCTGAATTCACTCTTGAGTATCGAGATGTTGATGATATATCTCGAATTCCAGTCAACGTGACTTTGTTGAGTCTTGTGAGTCCTTTTGGATCTGACATCCAATCGGCCAATCGAGTGTTGAGGTAACCTTATTTCTAGCTCTTAGCTCTTCGGTTATCCTTCCACGAGGATATCCACTAAGGAATGAGGTGAGTTTCTAGATTGTTCGAGTTTGATTGAGTTCATCATTCAGTTTTTTTTTGAGTTATCCTTTTCATATACTCAATCGATGTTATTCTCTGTAGCATTACTTTGTTTGAAGTAATGATTTATTGTTTGTTTGCTTCATCTCGTTCGAGAAGAATATCTTGCTTATCTTATATCTTGATGATTTTTGGGAGTGGCTCGTGACATCGTAAGATTGACGAACGCCCTATCTCCTTCTGTTGATTTTGAGAATTGAGTATTCTGGGAAAATCTCGATGCATTCTCTTAATGTTCTTTAGTTTGATTTTTTAAAGCTATATATATATGAGTTTTAAAAGAGAAATTGGAGTTTTGAGATATTTTAGAAAAATCAAAGAATGTTTTGAGAATATATTTATATGAGTAGTATTCTTTCATAGAAATAATTTTAGAGTGTTGGGTTATCCATCGAGTAGTTAAGAGTTCTGGTCGATACGCCTGATCTACGTTATCGATAGGAATCTCCTAAATGCTATGATGAAGCAATCAGACACAATGGTTTGTATTTTAAAAATTGAGATTTTGAAAATAATATTTTGAGATTATATATTAAATTTATTTTTGAATGGTAATTGCAGCCAATGATTTTAGAGACGAGTAACAGAGTGGCGAGGCAGTTTTGATCGTTCGATCGACTCTGCAGCCAATGGATATATCTATTATTAGAGATTCAATGGCGAGGCAACGCCATTTATTTATTTATTTATTTTGAAGTTGTAAAGATGAGAATATAAGAGAATATTCTTAAGTTATACTTTATTGGAAGTATATTTTGAGATTTTTGAACCTATATTAGATACATTGGATGTTTTAAGAGAAGAGTTACAAGAGTATTTGAAGATTGTTTTTAAAATATTTAAGTGGTTTAATAAAAAGAGTAAAGAGAATTTAAACCCATAATTTATTTTAAGGGATATTTTATGGGTTTACAAATCTCTTTGGAAATTAATTTTGAAGTAAGAGAAGAAATTTAGACTTTTAATTTGATTTTTAAATTACTTACTAAGTGGTATAGTAAAGAGTTTGAAAATTTTCAAATGTTAAAAATTGAGATTTAAATTTAAAAGATGTTGGGATTTAAAAAAAATTCTAAATATCTTGGATTGAAAAGTAATTTGAGCTTATATCCTTATTTCTTGAGTATATTCTATCCTTGAGTTAATATCAACGACATGCCATATCGCGGTCGTTCAAGTTTGGTGGCCTTGCAAGAAGTCATTCCGTGATTTATTCATCTTGTCTATTGTGTTTATCTTGTTGTGAGGATGTTCTTTCCGCATTATTATGCAGAAAATCTTATTGATGATATTCTTTATTGCTTAGAGTTTGGGTTTAAGTGAGTTTGGTCCCGACTCTATTCGTAAAGTTTTGTGAAATCAATCATTTTCGATTTATTAATTGTTGAGCATCTTATTGAGTTTTTTTTCGAAGATGGGATATCTTCGAAATTCTTTCAGGTTACTTGGAAAATTCGATGGTTTGCTAATCGCTATATAAGCATTTGATGGGCCATTAGAGTAACCAAGGAAGTTTTTCCTTATTTCTCTCTACCATTCTATGTTGAGAATATGAATGGTTTGAGTTTCGAGCTTCTCTTTTATCCTTTGTCGATTGAATAAATTGTGTTGAATATAGATTTCCTCTAGAAATTGCGAGGACGCAATTTTTATAAGAGGGGGAGTCTGTAACAACCCTGGTTGGAGATTACCGTAAGTATTAAATTATAATGAATATTATATTTTTATATTGGAATTAATTGAATTAATTGGAAGAAAATGATGAATTATATTGTTTATTTGGAATAAACAATATAATATGAATAAATTTTGGGAGAACAATATAAAATAAGGTTTATTTCAAATTAAATGATTGAAGCAAATTTAAGATGAAGGAAAGATGAAGTAAACAACTTAATTGTGATCTTTGAGTTGGAAATTGTCGTTGATGGAATTTAGTAGGAGCATTTAAGGAATATTGGCAATTTATTCCAATATTCTCCTTTTATTGTAAAATAAAAGGGAAAATAAAAGTAGAAAGATTTTATTGTATTAATAGTAATAAACAAATGTGTGAGATAAAGTTGTTCCTTTATTTCATGAATTTTGAATATAGAGATGCAACCATATTCAATTAACATGTACGATTTGGCGATAATGTAATTTATTGTCAAATTGCATCTTTTCTTTGTTAAATACAAAGAAAATTGTTAAATAATTGTCTAATCATCATATGAATAATGAATTTGAATTTTGGGCTAATGAATTGTAACAAAATAAATTAATCACTTTATTTTGATGGTTGAAGTGATTTGGAATAATTAATGGAATTTTGTTTGGGTTGGGGAAATCATATTGGTAATTTAAAACCAATAATACATTTTATTGTAAAATAAAATGTGGGGAATAAGAAGAAAAATAATTTTCCTTGAGTATAAAAATGATGGACATGAGTGAAATAAAGTTTCTACTTTATTTCATGAATTTGAATGTAGTTAATTGACTATATTTGATTAAATTGATAATTTGTACAATATTATACTTGTTTGCCAATATTGTCATTTTATTAATTAATATATATAAGAATGAGTTAATAAAATAATTAATCATGATAACTATGATTAAAAATGTGAGAAATAATTTAAATAATGTATAAACATGTATTTGTTTTGTTTGGGTGCATAACATCTTTTTATTTAACCAATGTATTAAATTTGCAATTTATTTTGCAATTATGGGAAAATTGGATAAATTGAGTAATAAATGTAAATTTAATAACAAAATTTGTTAAAACTTATGTTTTGATAATTTTATTAAAAATTAGATGACATAACGAATCCAACGCATCCAAAATCATTAAAAACGGATTAAAAATGTAGAAGTTATGAAGATTTAAGCATTGTATAAGTGTAAATAAACTTAAAAAAATTTTTGCCTAAGTAAAATTAATATGGGTCATTGGGTTAAGCCCAAACCCAATATCCACTAGAGAAACTTCTGGAGCCAGGAAAGAAGTACGTACACTTCTTCCTCCTTCAGCTCATTTGAGAAAAGAAACCCTAGAAGCTCAAAAATTAAAAATAATGGCTGTCTTCTCAAACCCTAGCCATAATTAACAAAAAGTTTCGCTAAATCAATAGAAATTCGGGTCTAATTCAACAAGAAGGTAATCTCCTAACCCATTTGCCTCTCAATCCATGGAATTTGCCAATTTCATTTACTGTTATTTTTGTTTTAGTGAAATCTTCTCTTGCATGCCTATTTTCAGCAATCACAGGTCCGGCAAAGGCGAATTCGAGTTGAAAGCTTCCATCTTCAAGCCTAAATCATCATCTTTTTGCTGCTAATAGGTAAGCTAAGGCTTATAGCAACTGTAAGTGAACAAATTTCAGCAGCAAATAATCTTTTACTTGAAATATTTGGTTAAATATATTGAATTTTACCTCTGTTCTATATTGATTGATGCTGAAAATGCCCTGTCTTGTTTTGCTTATATCTGGCTCGTCCGGTATCGGATTGATGTCATTCTTCTTTCAGATTGTACAGGACTGATTATAGTTTGTTCATGTTGAATTTCATTGTGTTTTGAGTCCGTTTGGACCTTCTTAGTTGCTGTCAAAAATGAAAATCCGAGAGGGATTAAGCCCAGAATATTCTAGTGGCTGGTTAGTGTTTTAGCCATAACTTTTTCATTTCTTTTCGGAATTTTGATTTCTTGGATGTTCTGAAATCCTTGTGAAATATGCCACAACTTTCATGTTTTCAGTTTTGACTGATTTAGAAGTTTACATAGTGAAAAATTGGCATTTTCGTCGCTGTCCTGTGTTGAAAGGCAGCGCAAATAATTTCTTTGTTCGTAGTATTTCGATCATAACTTCTTCGTTACTGATCAGAATATCAAAATTTATGAAGTTTTGGAAACCTGAGGCTGTTGGCTACAATTTTTGTATTTTGTGTTTTGTAGAAATTCGAAGTTTGCATGGTGGAAAACTGATGTTTTCAATGTTGGTCTGTTATGAACAGCCCAATATTGATGTAATTGTTCGACTTTGATGAGTTCATTTGCATGCTTTTGCAAGAATTTTACTACGAAATTTGATGCTAATATTTGATCCTTTTGTCTAGCAATGGACTAGTAAATTTAGAATGTGACTTGAATTTAAATTGATTTTAAGTTCGATTTAAAATTTGAATATCAGTTTTTGCCAATTAAATTGCAAATTGATGTTTTTCTGAGTTTTAAAAATCCGAATAAATTGCATAAAATCTTCTAAAATCATGGTTTGAGTAATAAATGTTATTATACGTTTTTAAAGGTTTTTAAACAATTATTCTTTATTTTCTAGGCTTTCAAAAATCATTAAAATTCTTTAAATGATGGTTTTCACTCAAAATCCTTTAGATAAATTTCTATAAATTGGTTTGAAATCCTCTTTTCTCTAGTAAAATATATTATAATTAATTTTATTTATTTTAATTACTTTGATGCTTTTTCGGACGTATGAGGAAGTAAATTAAACGGTTTAGTAAAATTACGAGGTATGGGACTCGTGAATTTACTTTATCGGTTAATTTCGGACTTGTACGATCGAAATAACTTTTGGGAATTGTTTGATTTCCTCCTTGATGTTAACCACATTGTGGTATGAGTTTGAGATTATATTAGTCCTTTTGGCTAATATGTATAGTCCGAGATCTCCTATTCGGGAGTATATACGAGATTAGGACTATCTTGATGGAGATATACTTGCCAATGATATGAGGCAAGATTTTGATGGAATTTGATGAGTTTGATGATTTTATGGAGTTTCTACTCGTCGATGAGATGAGACGAGTTTAGCATCTTATACCATATGCCGATGATATAAGGCGATTCTTTTGATGATGTTGATGATTTCTTAGTGTGGCATGAACTAGCTGCTAGAAAACCGCTAAGTGAGAGCGTATGGTATGGGACATACGTTACCACTTTCCGGGTTACTATCCGAGAGTTGTTGACACATTCTGGGAGAACAACCAGTACTTAGAGTCCCGATCGGGTTAAGTAATACTTGACTCGATCACTTTTGATGGCGGGGACTCAGCGGACACCGATTGGAGTGAGGTGCTCCAATCACTTTTGACGGCGGGTGTTCGGGGAGAATATAGATGACGTCAATGACCGGATTAATTCGAGATGAGGATTCCGGTTGAGAGATGGATATGGTACCATGATGGTGAACAGTACTGGTAAATAGCACGTGCAACATGCTTTTGCATGTAATAATTGGCCAATATTAGATTTCTTTTATGAGTTATGATGATTTCGATTTCACCATTTTTGATGTTTTTACCTAGCCCTATAGTTGTAAATAAGGCAAATATGATTTCTTTGAGGATTTTGGTGATTTCGAATTTTATGGATTTATACTTGGGATTTATGTACGACTTGAGAGATTTATTTATTCATGGATAATGTTTGAATGTTTTTCCTTATATCATATACATGAATTCCTTCAGATTAACCCAAGTATATGTATATGCAAACCACCATACAAACATAGTGAAATTACTTGACATCAACCCTAGATGTTCATACCTACTTATTTTATCCCGTTGCGAAGCTCTTCTCTTTACCTTATCGTATTCCTTTCTAACGATAAGATTCAGTTGCCTGACCCGCGTGTTTATCACTCGGGTCAGACCGAGTTGTTTCAGGTTAGCTATCAGTTACAGGACTTTTCTTTGATGCATCTGCTTGGATATCATCCTAGCACTTTTGTGGTTTATATTTCTTTCCACTTGACTCTGATGTATTTATATTCGATTCCATGTATATAATGTGGTCGAATACCACCTTTATTGTATTCATATTGTATTGTACTAAAAATGTATCAGTGTATATGTATATAAATAATGTTGATTGTTGTTCTGTGATGTGCTTTACATTTAGTTATGGTATTTTGTTCTGATAGATCCGTTAGCCACCTATAGTTTTGGATTAAGCATTTACTGTGTATGTCGATCCATTGAAATAGAAAAGAAAAAATCATAGTGCATTTATCGACGTATTTAGTAGATGTTTAAGACAAAGTTTATAGATGGTCGCCCTTAACCAGCCCTATTCTCCGCTTTAGTAGACAGAATTACTCATTAATTCTCTTTACTAAGGTGGGTCTCGGGGTGGGGCGTTACAGCATGGTATCAGAGCTTCGGTCAGAACAAAGTATAATAAACACAGAACAGTACGTATATCATGATACATCGAAGTACAATACGAGTGAATCATTGTCCTTTATTCGATCTTGTTTTCAAATCGAGCCTTGATTCTTTTTCGAGTTTTGGGATTATCGGGATGGAATATGTCTAGGAAAATATATATTGTATTCCGTAGTATTCCATAATTGAGTTTGATGTTATCTTGTCTTATGAATAATCTTATTTGGGATTATTCTATTTTCATTTTTTTTCGATACGAGTGAGTTCGTATCGATGAAGCTGATTGATTTCTATGAGCATTCTTGTCGCATTCCTTTGAGTGTTGTGAATCCTATTGGAGGGATTCACAACGATTGGCTTGTTCTAAGCATTTTGAGTTTTCTATTTGTTGCAGCTTTAGTGAATATTTGTTTCTTACTCACGATCTTGAGATGTATTCGATTTGAGATGGATTGACATATTTGATATTAAGTCCAATCCTTTGTTTTTTTAGGATCCTATTGTATATTTAGGTTTCCTGTTTTGATTGGTTTATTATTTCTACCACTTTGGAATGTTAATGATGATTCCGAAGTTTCTGAATTCACTCTTGAGTATCGAGATGTTGATGATATATCTCGAATTCCAGTCAACGTGACTTTGTTGAGTCTTGTGAGTCCTTTTGGATCTGACATCCAATCGGCCAATCGAGTGTTGAGGTAACCTTATTTCTAGCTCTTAGCTCTTCGGTTATCCTTCCACGAGGATATCCACTAAGGAATGAGGTGAGTTTCTAGATTGTTCGAGTTTGATTGAGTTCATCATTCAGTTTTTTTTTGAGTTATCCTTTTCATATACTCAATCGATGTTATTCTCTGTAGCATTACTTTGTTTGAAGTAATGATTTATTGTTTGTTTGCTTCATCTCGTTCGAGAAGAATATCTTGCTTATCTTATATCTTGATGATTTTTGGGAGTGGCTCGTGACATCGTAAGATTGACGAACGCCCTATCTCCTTCTGTTGATTTTGAGAATTGAGTATTCTGGGAAAATCTCGATGCATTCTCTTAATGTTCTTTAGTTTGATTTTTTAAAGCTATATATATATGAGTTTTAAAAGAGAAATTGGAGTTTTGAGATATTTTAGAAAAATCAAAGAATGTTTTGAGAATATATTTATATGAGTAGTATTCTTTCATAGAAATAATTTTAGAGTGTTGGGTTATCCATCGAGTAGTTAAGAGTTCTGGTCGATACGCCTGATCTACGTTATCGATAGGAATCTCCTAAATGCTATGATGAAGCAATCAGACACAATGGTTTGTATTTTAAAAATTGAGATTTTGAAAATAATATTTTGAGATTATATATTAAATTTATTTTTGAATGGTAATTGCAGCCAATGATTTTAGAGACGAGTAACAGAGTGGCGAGGCAGTTTTGATCGTTCGATCGACTCTGCAGCCAATGGATATATCTATTATTAGAGATTCAATGGCGAGGCAACGCCATTTATTTATTTATTTATTTTGAAGTTGTAAAGATGAGAATATAAGAGAATATTCTTAAGTTATACTTTATTGGAAGTATATTTTGAGATTTTTGAACCTATATTAGATACATTGGATGTTTTAAGAGAAGAGTTACAAGAGTATTTGAAGATTGTTTTTAAAATATTTAAGTGGTTTAATAAAAAGAGTAAAGAGAATTTAAACCCATAATTTATTTTAAGGGATATTTTATGGGTTTACAAATCTCTTTGGAAATTAATTTTGAAGTAAGAGAAGAAATTTAGACTTTTAATTTGATTTTTAAATTACTTACTAAGTGGTATAGTAAAGAGTTTGAAAATTTTCAAATGTTAAAAATTGAGATTTAAATTTAAAAGATGTTGGGATTTAAAAAAAATTCTAAATATCTTGGATTGAAAAGTAATTTGAGCTTATATCCTTATTTCTTGAGTATATTCTATCCTTGAGTTAATATCAACGACATGCCTTATCGCGGTCGTTCAAGTTTGGTGGCCTTGCAAGAAGTCATTCCGTGATTTATTCATCTTGTCTATTGTGTTTATCTTGTTGTGAGGATGTTCTTTCCGCATTATTATGCAGAAAATCTTATTGATGATATTCTTTATTGCTTAGAGTTTGGGTTTAAGTGAGTTTGGTCCCGACTCTATTCGTAAAGTTTTGTGAAATCAATCATTTTCGATTTATTAATTGTTGAGCATCTTATTGAGTTTTTTTTCGAAGATGGGATATCTTCGAAATTCTTTCAGGTTACTTGGAAAATTCGATGGTTTGCTAATCGCTATATAAGCATTTGATGGGCCATTAGAGTAACCAAGGAAGTTTTTCCTTATTTCTCTCTACCATTCTATGTTGAGAATATGAATGGTTTGAGTTTCGAGCTTCTCTTTTATCCTTTGTCGATTGAATAAATTGTGTTGAATATAGATTTCCTCTAGAAATTGCGAGGACGCAATTTTTATAAGAGGGGGAGTCTGTAACAACCCTGGTTGGAGATTACCGTAAGTATTAAATTATAATGAATATTATATTTTTATATTGGAATTAATTGAATTAATTGGAAGAAAATGATGAATTATATTGTTTATTTGGAATAAACAATATAATATGAATAAATTTTGGGAGAACAATATAAAATAAGGTTTATTTCAAATTAAATGATTGAAGCAAATTTAAGATGAAGGAAAGATGAAGTAAACAACTTAATTGTGATCTTTGAGTTGGAAATTGTCGTTGATGGAATTTAGTAGGAGCATTTAAGGAATATTGGCAATTTATTCCAATATTCTCCTTTTATTGTAAAATAAAAGGGAAAATAAAAGTAGAAAGATTTTATTGTATTAATAGTAATAAACAAATGTGTGAGATAAAGTTGTTCCTTTATTTCATGAATTTTGAATATAGAGATGCAACCATATTCAATTAACATGTACGATTTGGCGATAATGTAATTTATTGTCAAATTGCATCTTTTCTTTGTTAAATACAAAGAAAATTGTTAAATAATTGTCTAATCATCATATGAATAATGAATTTGAATTTTGGGCTAATGAATTGTAACAAAATAAATTAATCACTTTATTTTGATGGTTGAAGTGATTTGGAATAATTAATGGAATTTTGTTTGGGTTGGGGAAATCATATTGGTAATTTAAAACCAATAATACATTTTATTGTAAAATAAAATGTGGGGAATAAGAAGAAAAATAATTTTCCTTGAGTATAAAAATGATGGACATGAGTGAAATAAAGTTTCTACTTTATTTCATGAATTTGAATGTAGTTAATTGACTATATTTGATTAAATTGATAATTTGTACAATATTATACTTGTTTGCCAATATTGTCATTTTATTAATTAATATATATAAGAATGAGTTAATAAAATAATTAATCATGATAACTATGATTAAAAATGTGAGAAATAATTTAAATAATGTATAAACATGTATTTGTTTTGTTTGGGTGCATAACATCTTTTTATTTAACCAATGTATTAAATTTGCAATTTATTTTGCAATTATGGGAAAATTGGATAAATTGAGTAATAAATGTAAATTTAATAACAAAATTTGTTAAAACTTATGTTTTGATAATTTTATTAAAAATTAGATGACATAACGAATCCAACGCATCCAAAATCATTAAAAACGGATTAAAAATGTAGAAGTTATGAAGATTTAAGCATTGTATAAGTGTAAATAAACTTAAACAAATTTTTGCCTAAGTAAAATTAATATGGGTCATTGGGTTAAGCCCAAACCCAATATCCACTAGAGAAACTTCTGGAGCCAGGAAAGAAGTACGTACACTTCTTCCTCCTTCAGCTCATTTGAGAAAAGAAACCCTAGAAGCTCAAAAATTAGAAATAATGGCTGTCTTCTCAAACCCTAGCCATAATTAACAAAAAGTTTCGCTAAATCAATAGAAATTCGGGTCTAATTCAACAAGAAGGTAATCTCCTAACCCATTTGCCTCTCAATCCATGGAATTTGCCAATTTCATTTACTGTTATTTTTGTTTTAGTGAAATCTTCTCTTGCATGCCTATTTTCAGCAATCACAGGTCCGGCAAAGGCGAATTCGAGTTGAAAGCTTCCATCTTCAAGCCTAAATCATCATCTTTTTGCTGCTAATAGGTAAGCTAAGGCTTATAGCAACTGTAAGTGAACAAATTTCAGCAGCAAATAATCTTTTACTTGAAATATTTGGTTAAATATATTGAATTTTACCTCTGTTCTATATTGATTGATGCTGAAAATGCCCTGTCTTGTTTTGCTTATATCTGGCTCGTCCGGTATCGGATTGATGTCATTCTTCTTTCAGATTGTACAGGACTGATTATAGTTTGTTCATGTTGAATTTCATTGTGTTTTGAGTCCGTTTGGACCTTCTTAGTTGCTGTCAAAAATGAAAATCCGAGAGGGATTAAGCCCAGAATATTCTAGTGGCTGGTTAGTGTTTTAGCCATAACTTTTTCATTTCTTTTCGGAATTTTGATTTCTTGGATGTTCTGAAATCCTTGTGAAATATGCCACAACTTTCATGTTTTCAGTTTTGACTGATTTAGAAGTTTACATAGTGAAAAATTGGCATTTTCGTCGCTGTCCTGTGTTGAAAGGCAGCGCAAATAATTTCTTTGTTCGTAGTATTTCGATCATAACTTCTTCGTTACTGATCAGAATATCAAAATTTATGAAGTTTTGGAAACCTGAGGCTGTTGGCTACAATTTTTGTATTTTGTGTTTTGTAGAAATTCGAAGTTTGCATGGAGGAAAACTGATGTTTTCAATGTTGGTCTGTTATGAACAGCCCAATATTGATGTAATTGTTCGACTTTGATGAGTTCATTTGCATGCTTTTGCAAGAATTTTACTACGAAATTTGATGCTAATATTTGATCCTTTTGTCTAGCAATGGACTAGTAAATTTAGAATGTGACTTGAATTTAAATTGATTTTAAGTTCGATTTAAAATTTGAATATCAGTTTTTGCCAATTAAATTGCAAATTGATGTTTTTCTGAGTTTTAAAAATCCGAATAAATTGCATAAAATCTTCTAAAATCATGGTTTGAGTAATAAATGTTATTATACGTTTTTAAAGGTTTTTAAACAATTATTCTTTATTTTCTAGGCTTTCAAAAATCATTAAAATTCTTTAAATGATGGTTTTCACTCAAAATCCTTTAGATAAATTTCTATAAATTGGTTTGAAATCCTCTTTTCTCTAGTAAAATATATTATAATTAATTTTATTTATTTTAATTACTTTGATGCTTTTTCGGACGTATGAGGAAGTAAATTAAACGGTTTAGTAAAATTACGAGGTATGGGACTCGTGAATTTACTTTATCGGTTAATTTCGGACTTGTACGATCGAAATAACTTTTGGGAATTGTTTGATTTCCTCCTTGATGTTAACCACATTGTGGTATGAGTTTGAGATTATATTAGTCCTTTTGGCTAATATGTATAGTCCGAGATCTCCTATTCGGGAGTATATACGAGATTAGGACTATCTTGATGGAGATATACTTGCCAATGATATGAGGCAAGATTTTGATGGAATTTGATGAGTTTGATGATTTTATGGAGTTTCTACTCGTCGATGAGATGAGACGAGTTTAGCATCTTATACCATATGCCGATGATATAAGGCGATTCTTTTGATGATGTTGATGATTTCTTAGTGTGGCATGAACTAGCTGCTAGAAAACCGCTAAGTGAGAGCGTATGGTATGGGACATACGTTACCACTTTCCGGGTTACTATCCGAGAGTTGTTGACACATTCTGGGAGAACAACCAGTACTTAGAGTCCCGATCGGGTTAAGTAATACTTGACTCGATCACTTTTGATGGCGGGGACTCAGCGGACACCGATTGGAGTGAGGTGCTCCAATCACTTTTGACGGCGGGTGTTCGGGGAGAATATAGATGACGTCAATGACCGGATTAATTCGAGATGAGGATTCCGGTTGAGAGATGGATATGGTACCATGATGGTGAACAGTACTGGTAAATAGCACGTGCAACATGCTTTTGCATGTAATAATTGGCCAATATTAGATTTCTTTTATGAGTTATGATGATTTCGATTTCACCATTTTTGATGTTTTTACCTAGCCCTATAGTTGTAAATAAGGCAAATATGATTTCTTTGAGGATTTTGGTGATTTCGAATTTTATGGATTTATACTTGGGATTTATGTACGACTTGAGAGATTTATTTATTCATGGATAATGTTTGAATGTTTTTCCTTATATCATATACATGAATTCCTTCAGATTAACCCAAGTATATGTATATGCAAACCACCATACAAACATAGTGAAATTACTTGACATCAACCCTAGATGTTCATACCTACTTATTTTATCCCGTTGCGAAGCTCTTCTCTTTACCTTATCGTATTCCTTTCTAACGATAAGATTCAGTTGCCTGACCCGCGTGTTTATCACTCGGGTCAGACCGAGTTGTTTCAGGTTAGCTATCAGTTACAGGACTTTTCTTTGATGCATCTGCTTGGATATCATCCTAGCACTTTTGTGGTTTATATTTCTTTCCACTTGACTCTGATGTATTTATATTCGATTCCATGTATATAATGTGGTCGAATACCACCTTTATTGTATTCATATTGTATTGTACTAAAAATGTATCAGTGTATATGTATATAAATAATGTTGATTGTTGTTCTGTGATGTGCTTTACATTTAGTTATGGTATTTTGTTCTGATAGATCCGTTAGCCACCTATAGTTTTGGATTAAGCATTTACTGTGTATGTCGATCCATTGAAATAGAAAAGAAAAAATCATAGTGCATTTATCGACGTATTTAGTAGATGTTTAAGACAAAGTTTATAGATGGTCGCCCTTAACCAGCCCTATTCTCCGCTTTAGTAGACAGAATTACTCATTAATTCTCTTTACTAAGGTGGGTCTCGGGGTGGGGCGTTACACTATTGTTTGAATATTGTATAAGTAAAATGTATTGTTTAAAGATATATATAAATCTATGTTTAGATCTGTTAAATGGATTTTGAGTGCTAGCTTCAATATATGTATAGCAAGTTATATATATTAATTTATGTATATAGTTAAAGTATATATACATAATACATTTGTTTCATTATGCATTGTAGCTATTATATGATTTTAGCAGAACTAGTTTAAAAAGACAATATATGTGTATATATATATATATATATATATATATATATGTCATAACAATAATAACTTCAACGAGGATTATTATATGTACATGGTTTCGAAATGTTGCATTTGGGCTATCTTGTTATATATATGTATGTGTGTGTGTAAATAATAATGATTTTAAATTGTGTGTATGTATATATATATATATATATTACTTTAACATTTGTCTTAATTTAAATATTGATTTAATAAAATAATTATAATAATAATAGTGTATACCTATATCTTGTTCAATTATATCAAGATGATGTTGATTTGTTCTGATCGATTCCTTGTTATCAGCTTTGATCATCGAATTCGTGCCAATCTAGCTTTGCTTTGGAAATCATGCTTGGATTCGTAACTCGTTTCATTTTTTGAATATCGTTAGCCTCAAAAGGTGAGCAATCACTCGTGATTAACGTTTTTATGTTTATTAAATTTGATTTTAATCGAAATGGCAATTGAAATATGTTGCTGCTAGTTATTTACATTGCAATATGTATGTTATTATCTGTATCTGTCACCTATGACATCTGACACCATTATCCGTTATTTATATCGATGGTATATGCCTGTTATATTATTATCATATCTTTTGTCACTCTGCAAGTTCGCTGTTAGTATAGAATCCCTATGGGTTGAAATGTACCAACCCGAATGATCTACAGAATAGGAGAAAATCGTTATGGGTCAAAATGATAAACCCAAGCGATTTTCATTGAACTGGGATTACGGGTTGAAATGATATATACCCGTATATATTTAAATTGCGGATTGAAATGATAAATATCTGTATCACTTGACCATATGATAGAAAATTATATTCAGACACCGTTGGTCTATATATAAATATTTTGAAAATAATTTCTAAGGTTTTGGAAAGAAATATATGTTTAATAAATATTGATTTTTAAGATATTATATATATATATATATATATTTGGAAATGATTTCCAAGGATTTGAAATTGAATTTATTTAAGAATTATACTTAACTAAGTTTGAATAGAAATTTATTAAATTTGGGATTTTAAAGATATGATTTTATAACTTGATTTTGGTTAAGAGTGATTTAAATGAATATTTCAAATTTACATCAATTAAAATGGCATATTTAGTTTTATTTAAATTTGAAATTTGAAGTTTTATTTAAATGTTATTTGAATGATTAAGTAAATATCTAAAAATAATATTAGTAAAGTGAATTTGATATGGATATGGAATTATCAAATCTGGTTTTGAAATGTTTGAATATTAAAGCTTTGAAATATATTGAAATTGGAATGGTTTATATTATGGTTAAAAATCTGTATTTAAAATTGATATAATTTGAAATGGTTTATGGAGAAACTGGAATAAATTGAAACTGATGATTTGAGATTTGGTTAAATTTGAATTTTTTTGAAATTCGAGTTGATTCGAGTTGATTTGGAATCGATCTGTGAAATTTGAGGAAACTATTTTACTATATAAAGTATTTTTAAACTATATTTATAAACTATTTTACAAATTATTTTAATATAAACTATTTTAATATAAATCACTTTAATATAAAATATTTTAATACAAATTATTTTAATATAAATCATTTAATATAAATTATTTTAGTATAAACTATTTTTGTATACTAATTATCTTAATATAAACTATTTCAACTTATAACTACATTATATAAATTATTTTATTTTATAAACTATTTTATTATTTATACTATTATTAATATCTAAACTGTTTAAAGGGAAGTGTTATGATTCCAAATTGTTATGATTTCAAGGTGTTATGATTTCCAAAGTATTATAATTTCTAAGTTATGATTTCAAAGTGTTTTGGTTTCAAAAGTGTTATAAATACTTTGAAAATGCTATAATTTTGGAAATGGATATATTTGAAATGGAAATGATATCGTATTTGGTTTTGAAATGGAAATGATATCTTATTGATATAGTTTTGAAATGGCAATGATATTTTGGTTTTGAAGTATAAACTATTTTGAAATGACCGCAGCGTTGTAATAATGATTGGTTATTAAAGAGACCAGGATCAGATGTTGTCATGCTCTCTGCCATTATCGAAAACCAGTTTAACAACCGAGTACATGGTGGAGATTCCAAAATGAAGTAGGATGGAGGCGACGTCCTATTGAGGTATATACATGGACCCGACTCCCGTGAGTTAGCATAAGGTGGCTAAAACAGGAGTGATTCTCGGACCAAGTAAGGTCATTCCTCCGATCGGGCGCATTCCTTCGATACTATATTCTGACTTTGCGATTGATTTGGTGGACACACTTGATTTTTTGATTTGGGAGTGACTTCCGAGGTGGGCAGTAGTGGCTGCTATGCGTTACAACCAGCCTGGATGCGTAATTGGTATATCTACCCTGGTATTGCCTTGTTGTGCTGTGTCACCTACCCCATCGAGGCCACTACGAGTTTGTTTTATACCATACCTATGGAGTGCCCTCTGACTACGCCCAATACGGGGAAGATTACGGTATATATAGATTATAGAAATATATAAATTGTGTTAAAGGGGATATGGGTAATGCCTTACTACTATTTTAATGTTTTACTTTACTATCGACATTATTATGATAGTTACTACATAGTAGATAGTTTAACGGATCCTTAGAGGATGGTTATCCCAACCATCCTTTGAGTTACTTGTACTTCAGTTGATATTTCACTTGAGTTGGATTTATGCTTTACGCTCGGGTCAGACTTTGTGATACAGTATTCGAGACTCACCTTTGGAGTTGGAGCTTTGCTTAGAGATCCATCTATCAATTCTGCTTTCAGTTATTCAGTTGATTCCAGTGATGTATTCAGATTTTGTATTTGACCATTGTATTAAGAAATCTATGTATTTGAGACTTCTGTTGTGTCTTATTTAACTCTATTATATATATAGTAGCTTCATGAACTACTATTCTTTTTTTTCCGCTGCATTATTATTGTTATCCTCTGCGTGTATGATTCTGTGATTTATTTATTTACTGTATATGCTGAGTTTTTTCCAAATTTAAATTAACAATTTGATATTTTGAGAAATTGAAGTTCGACATGTGTGGATGCGAATGGTTGAAAATATCAGGATGTTACAGTGGCAGTGGGAAAAGGAAGAAGCAAAGGTTTAGTAGTTAGTGTTCGAGAATTAGAAGTTTTAATAGTCCTCTTGTTAGAGGGAAGAAGTAAATGCTTAGCCTGGTTTACATATGAAAATTCAAAGAAATGATTAGAGTCGGTTTTAAAGTGGTCAGAGATAAACAGATAAGGAAAATCCTCAGAGAGCTCCTAAGCTGATACATGAAGTATATTGGACTGAGCTACAGAAGGTAAAGCGGTATGTTCCTTTAGGAAAAATAACGACTCATGAGAGTCCCTCTTCATGCGTAGGCTTCACGCAGAATGAAGTGTGGCCATAATTAAGTTATACTTTCTTAATTTTCCCTCCATAAGAAGTCTCATCACGCTCAAGGACTACTCTTATGTCTTTCCAGATCTGTCGATTTTAGGTAAGACCCTTAGATTAATAACTTTAGACAGAGAAGCTACAAAATGGTAATAGTAAATCATCATATGAGTGAATAACAGGAAGAAAAAAGAATAGATATTATAAGATAAGATCATACTGGGAGAAATAAAAGTTTCGGTTATCTTGAAAGAAAAACATTTGATGAAGGAATGTTGGTTGGCCCATTCTCTCATTTTTGTTTATGGGGAAAGTAATGCGATTGTTGGTTGATAGGCAAAGATAAAAGATAGTGTTTTCTAATTACTGTTGTACTCTTGGAATGTTGGTAATGGAACATAGAGTTTGAGCATCAAAATCCTCAAGCTAGATTTCTTTAAAAAGGGCATGGAGGAAATTTGTATAGTTATAAAAGTTTGGTGTAAGTTGTATATGTGCAATTTTTGGGGAAGAGAGAACTTTGGTGATGATGAGATTAAAGGGAAGATATCATGAATGCCAGAATGGATATCTATGATGGCAAAGTACTATTCTTAAAGTTGGTCCATCCTATCGGAGGGGAGTTTTAACGACCCGTGATTTTTGATAATTAAAAGTTAATTTGATAAGATTTTGTGAGCTAATGTTGGGAGAATTAAAAATTTGTAATTTATGTATGAGATAATAAATAGAATGAAATGTAGCAATGTTAATTTAAGTTAATTATTAACAAGTTAATGGAATTCCAATTAACTGAAGTGATTGAAAGGTTCTAATTGGTAATAGATTGTAAATTAATAGTAATAATGGGTGTGTTAATTGATAATGGGATATAAAGAGAAACACATAATTTAAATGTTGATTTATTAATAAATAATGTTTAATAAACTGAAATTTAATAAAATGAGTACAATATAAGGTGTCATAACATTTTTTGTAAATAATAAACTTACAAATGTTATTATTGTAGAAATGATGACAATTGTTATATGTTACCAATTTAATTAATCAAGTGCAATTAAACGAAATCAAATGTTACATTAAGGTGAGTTAATACAATAACTGCCAAATTGTGAACGTAATAAAATGAATAGGAATGTTAATATGTATAAAGAGATAACTGATTTAATAAAAGATTGAAACCAAGATAAATAAATGAATTGGAACATTTAATTATAATTAATGTATATAAGTGACAAAATTTCAACATAATTAAAATATAGTAGTTGATTGAAATAAAAGATGGAAAGTGTAGCATATTAGTGAAATAAGATATCAACAAATGTTAACCATGTTATTAAAGTAATAATTGATTGAGTAAAAAGAATTGAAATTAAATTTAATCAATTTTTGGAATTTAATTTTAATAAATTGGATTTAATTACAGTTTAAATTGAATGCTGTAATAAGTGAAATATTTAACACTAAATTGATGTGTAAACTTGATTTGAATTGTTATAAATGTCTAATAGTAAAAAATGATAAAATTTGTCATTTTATCAATACTGAATAAAAAAGCGATTTAATTAATTTCATATTAATTTATTTAATTAATGTGAAAATAGCCATTTTGGCCACTGTCTCGGATTTCGACGAAATTAGATTCATCGGATCCATAACGGCAAATTATTGTTAGGTTTCAAGCTTTGTAGCGATCGAACTTGTCGTTTGATCGTACGGACTAGAAACGCCTAGAAATCAATTTAATTGAAATCAATTTGAAATAAGCTAATTTTAAGATAAATTTTTCATACGATGGAATTAGGACTTGAAACCCGTTCCATTGAATTTAAAACTATTCAAAATTTTGATATTTAGAATTATCCATTTTCGTTTCAGGAACGAAACGGGCTTTTTCGATCATTTATCGTTCAAAACAAAATCGATCGAGTCCATTCATTCTTATTTTCGATCTACCTATATATAGCCTGTTATAAACCCTAGGTTATTTCTTATTTCTGATTTCAGTACGTACAACTCCATCTATCTACTTCCTATTCCTTCCAATGGCTGCACACCCTAATTCAATTTCAGATCAAATTTCAATTTCAACATTAAAACTCCTCAAAACATATCAAATTATATATCAATTCGAAGCTCTCGATGAGCGCAACTCTATTTTATGATTTATTTTTCAATTTGGTTCGTGGTTTGGTTAGAATTGCCTAAAACAGTCACGGTCTTTCGTCATGTCTTGATCAACTTGGTCTAATCATCAAATCATTGGCACTGTTGTGTGGAGAGCCGAGTGTATAGTCCATCGGTGCAGTTTGTATGGCATTTTGATGGTTGGATTGGTGGCATAAATTGATAAGGGTTTGGGTTTTTGAATGGTGGCTTCCTTTCATTACGCGTTCGATGATGATGGGTCAACTTAGAGGTCGAGGGGGAGGCGACAGGCGGCAGGAGGTCGCGGCGAGTCAAGGGGTAGCCGCGGTGACTGGCGGCGGCCTGGGAGGCGTAATTCTCGGTCAACGGCCGAGTGCGTGCATACTGTGATGGGTAAGGATTCGTGATAATGAAGGTGACGTGTAAATTATTTATTTTATTTTATTTGTGTTAAAAACTTAATTGTATAACTTTTAACTGGTATAACTTTTACATATGAGCTCTGATTCACGCGTGGTTTGTTCCGCTGGGATCGTGTCAAAATTCCGGACATTTTTATGCTGGTTTGGACAAAATTCTGAGATCGTTGAATTTTAGGGCTTTATTTGAATTTCAAATCGACTGAAATTTAAAGGTGAGTGTTTTAACCTACTCATAACTTCTAAAATTTCTTGTGTTAGTTAAATTAAATTTTTGATATGATTAGGAATTTATTTATTGTTGGTTGATATAATTAAATCGTCATTTTAGTTAATTTGAATTTAGTTTGAAATAATTAGCCATTTAATTTATTATTGAAATTAAACTGCCAGTTAAATACATGTTATTGATAATTAGTTAGATTGGATGTTATGTTTAATTTACATATCGTATCACTCTGCAAGTTTCCTATGGGTTCGAACGGTACATACCAGAATGATCTATAGATTAGGAAAAATCATTATGGGTTGAAATGATAGACTCGTGCAAATTTATGGATTTTATTTAATATGGGATAGTGGTTTGAAATGATATATAACCGTAAAAATTTAAATTGTGGAATGAAATGATAAATATCTGTATCACTTGACCCTAGGGTAGAGAATTATATACGACACCGGATTGGTTAAATAAAATGATTTTTGAATCTTTGAAATTTTGAATTCAGTTAACTGGCATTTTGAAATAGAAATTGATTTATATAAACTGAATTATTTTCGATAATCCAAACAAAATGCTGAAATTGGAATTATTTTAATGAATTGTTCATTAAATTGGATTTTTTAAAGTTGAAGTGTCGAAAAATAAACAAATTCATCGGAATTGAGTTATTGGAAATGTTTGGAAATAACTTTGAAATCTATTTTAAATTAATTTAAACTTATTTAATTAATTTAAACTATTTTAATTTATTTAATCTATTATAACCTATTTAACCCAATTTAATCTATTTTAAACAAATGAAATTTATTTAATCTATTTAAAAATCTACTTAATATAATTTAAATCAATTTAATCTATGTAAATCATTCTAAACCTAATAAAATCTATTTGATCCATTTTAAATCTATTCAAACATTTTAAAAATAACTAAATCAAAATTTAAATCTATTTAAACTATTTTACTATTTAAACTATTTTAATCTATTTAAACTATTTTTACTATTTAAACTACTTTAATCTGAACTATTTTAAACTTTTAAAACTATTTATGATCATCTAAACTATTTTCTAAAATTTCAGACTGTGTAAAGTTGAAGTTTTTATTATTTAATCCTTGATGATAATGCAACCTAAATAGGAATTTTGAATTGATACCTTTTGTGAAATAACATATTTGAGTAAATATGATTTTGGAAGTAAATGTGATTTTTGAAAGCGAATATGATTTAAAAGTGATATGGTTTGTGAATATGATACTTTGATATAAATTATAAATTGACTTTTTGAAATGTAAAAAAATCATTCGGTGTGAAATAAGCATTTGGTTGTTAAAGAGACCACGATCGATATTGTCATACTCTCTGCCAATACCAAAAACTACTTTAACAACTATGTACGTAGTGGAGATTCCAAAAATGAAGTAGGATGGTTTTGCGAACGATTTCTATATGAGGGATGACGTGACCCTGACTCTCATGAGTCAGCTTAAATGTGACTAAAACAGGAGCCACGACGGACAAAGTGAGGTCATTCCTCCTATCGGGCACAGTTTTTCGATACCATTCTATTACTTTGTGATTGATTTGGTGACCATCCCTTGATTTTGATTTGGGAGTGTGTTCCGAGGTGGGTGGTAGTAGCTGTATGCGTTACCACCAGTACGGATAAGCAATTGGTATATCTATCCTGGCATTGCCTCGAGTCCCCTGTTCACATATCCTAGAGCGCCTTCTATGAGTTTTTTCGCACCATACATATCGGGTGCCCTCTGTGTAAACCTCCAATTTAAGGAGGAGCGTACGGTACTGTATAGACTATGGGAATATATAAAATGTGTTACGGGGGATATAGATAACGCCTTAACGCTATTTTAATACTTTTACTTTAATGTAGACATACTATAATAGCGTATTTTACTACATAGTAGATAGTTTAACGGATTCTTAGGAGATGTGAATCTCGAACATCTCTTAAATTACTACACTCACGTTAGACATTGGATAGGAGATGTCAAACCCTGTAAACATCTCTGATGCCGTCACACGCATACTTATCGTTGATTTAACTTACATGAGATCTTTTAGTTCTAACTCAAGTGTTTTGTCTTTTCAATTCGCTCGGGTCAGCCTGAGCATTTCAGGGTTGAAGACCTTATTTCTAGAAGACGAAGACTAAGATTTATACTAGTATTATTTGTTATATTCCACTGCATCATGCTATTTCGCTGCATTTATTATTTATTTCTTCCTATTTCTGTAACTCTGATTTTGTGTTGTAAAAGAATAGTCAAATGCATTTATAAAACAGCTTCATGAACTGTTTTTTAATTATTATATTTTGTTATTTCGCTACAAGATTCTGTATTTCTTTCTCTTTTTCTTATTTACCCCATAACAATCTGCTTTTTGAATGGTTTGAGTATGGCATATGTGTCTGCTTAAACATCCAAAAAGGCATGTTGTTATAGGAGTGGAACTCTGATATTAGTTCCTGTAATATCAAAACATTGAAGGAGGCATCAATCTGATCTTCTTTTGTAATTAGACATTGGTATTTAATATGGATCTTTTCCTTTGAGAAACTGGAATTCTTCTTTGACTGGGGTGATGCAAAAAGTTTATCGAGATAACTTTTTTGAATTAACCATGATTCTTAAAATAACAAATAAAATAGAAAATATATAATAGATATAAGTATGTATTGGAATATATAAAAGACAATAATAAAAAGAATATATACACCTTAGGAATAATAAAAAGATCATTTGAAGCATACGTAAGAATAATAGGAGTAAGGTATTCCATTAAAATATGATAAGTAATGAATATTTCAGTTAGAAGTGTAAGGCATATAAGTGATCATTTATAAAGTAAAGTTATCGAATTTATAAAATAAAGCTATCAAGTTCATAGGTAATGAATTTATTAATGAAGTTGTAAATCTATAGCTATCAAGTTTTTAAATTTATTGAGTTTATAGCTATGGAATTTAAAAAATAAAGCTGTTAAGTTTATCGCTATCAAATTTATGAGGTAAAGTCATCGAGTTTATAGCTAT
The DNA here is from genome assembly GCA_030765085.1 of Allium cepa. Lineage (NCBI taxonomy): Eukaryota > Viridiplantae > Streptophyta > Magnoliopsida > Asparagales > Amaryllidaceae > Allium > Allium cepa. Next base: position 674,665,486 of record CM060928.1, on the reverse strand, counting down.
TAAATTTATAAAATAAAGCTACTGAGTTTTCATAGAAAAGCTATCAAATTTATAGTTATAAAGGTTATAAAGAAAAGCTACCTAATTTATTGCTATCAAGTTTTGAAGTAAAGTTATCGAGTTTGTTGCTATCAAATTTGTACAGAAAATCTATTGGAGTAAAAATTATTGAGTTTATAAAGCAAATCTAGCGAGTTTGTAGCCATCAAGTTTATAAATGAGGCTATCGAATTCATAACTATTGCATATGTAAAATAAAGCTATAGAGTTTATATCTATTGAATTTATAAAATAAAGCCATCAAGTTTACAACTATTGAGTTTGTACCTAAAAGCCATTGAATTAATAGCTATCAAGTTTGTGAAGTAAAGCTATTGAATTTATTAAGTAAAGCAATCGAGTTTATAGCTATCGAGTTTGTAAAGCAAAGCTATCAATTTTATAGCCATCAAGTTTATAAAGTAAGGCTATTGAATTTATAGCTGTTGAGTTTTAAACTAAAGCCATCTAGTTTATATAAACTATCAAGTTTATAACTATCGACCTTACAAAAAGTGTAATATTCTCCATTTCGATACACGAAAATGAACACTGATGATGTTGCAGTCATTACCAAATTTATTTTCATGCGACAAAACAGTTTACATTTTTTCAACAACATTAAGTAAAAACAGCAGCTAAATAAATTTCCTTTACATTTCACATTTCCTAATACGTTCCCATGTAGGGATAATAAAATAAAAGCATAGATAATAGTGTCATGTCCAACATATGAAGATGCCAACACGAACACCTAACCGGTATACAATTTGATTTTACATAGCGAAATCAAAATGATCTTCATTATCTACTAAGCCTCTAGCTTCATCTTCGGAGTCCTTTATTCATCCTTATGCAAACCTGTCTAAACTATAAACTTAGCCTACTTAAATAAGTACCCCCAGGTATATATGGAAACAATAATAAAAATAAGGACCAAGCAAAATGCTTAATATTATTAACACTATATTCTAAGCACAAAGCATAGTAAGACCACACCACCTAGTGAAACATATTTTCCTCTCATTAATCCAACATTATCAATTTAATCATATCAATTAGATTGAACATCATATATAAATCATAATCACAATAAACCTTTCATCTATAAGTGTGCCATACACTTACTATTACACCATGACTAGGTTCTATAATCATTTACTCTTTGTTGCCTCTTAGGCTTTACTTCTATATTCCAAATTAATGTCGAATTTTGACATTTTAAGTTGCTACTCAGGCATTACATCATTGCTTCTATACAATGTTATGAATGGACATTTGGATTAATGCTCAGGCCTTGCACCCACATTTTCATATATTATCGTAAATAGACAAGTGGTTGCCTCCTAGGACATATACCAACATTCTCGAATATTGCCGTGAATAAAGAACTAGTTGTCGCTACGGCCTTACACCCTTCTCCTTTCTTAATGTGACATCTTTAACACTATTGATTGATACATTAGCCTTACATTATCATCCATTCTGAATTTAGATCAAAAATTGTTCAGTTCTTTAATTAAAACCATTTTATATTTTCTTCTTAAAGATTCAACTTATCATGACTTAGCTTTCCTAAGCTTAGCCCATTTCTCATTTTTACTTAACTTATTTGTAAAGACCCACTATTTTGAACCATTCAAATTGACAATCATCCACACATGTCAGACTTGAATTGCTCAAAACAACAGATTGTTAATTTATATTTGGCAAAATTTAGCATAGTCACAGACATACAGTAATATAACAATAAGCAGCGGGATAGATAGATAGTAGTTCATGAAGCTACTACATAAACATCAGAGTGTGAAACATATACAACAGAAAATCCCAAGTGCATAGAAGTCACTAATGCAAAAGCAACTGACAAGTCTGAACATAAACAACCGTAAATAACTGAAAACTGAATAAATAAAAGATAGATCTCCAAGCAAAGCTCCAAAGGTGAGTCTCAAACGTGGGGACACTCAGTCTGACCCGAGCATAAAGCAAAACACAAAACATTCGAGTCAGGATTGACATTCTTATGCAAGTAAATCAACTCAAGTGAAATGCAATATAACTTAGAGGATGTTTGGGATTCCATTCTTTAAGGATCCATTAAACTATCAACATACATAGTATAATAAGCTACATAGATAATATCTACAGTAAAGTAAAATATTAAAATAGCATTAAGGCTTTACCTATATCCCCTTTAACACATTTTTATATATATTCCCATAGTCTATACAAATACTGTAAGCTCCACCAAACTGGTGGGATACTCAGTGAGTTCTCCATAGTTACAATTGAAATCAAACCCGTAATGTGCTTGATAAGGCATGTGACGAGGCATGTGACGAGGCATGCGAGGCAATGCTCGGGTAGGATACTACCATTTTGTGGATCCGGACTGGTGGTAACGCATAGCAACTACTATCGCCCACCTCGAGACACACTCCCATAATCAAAGGTGCACCCAATCAAAACACAAAGTAATAGAATGATATCGAAGAAGCATGCTCGATCAGAGGTGCAATCTCACTTGGCCCGGCATGGCTTCTACTTTAGTCACATCAAGCTGACTCACGGGAGTCAGGACTGCGTTCATACATCAAGTGGTTTTTGGTATTGGTAGAGAGTACGACAATATCCGATCCCGGACTCTTTAACAACCAAATGCTTATTTCACACCATGGTCATTCTCATTTCAACTAGTTCATACTTCATATCAAAATATCATATTCATTTCAAAATCATATCGCTTATGAAATCTTATTCACTTTCGAAATCATATCACTTTCGAAATCATATTAACTTCCAAAATCATAACCAAAAATAGTTTAAACCATCGTATCAAAATATTTGCATTTGAATCCATTAAATCTAAATCATAATGGTTCCAACTTAAAAAGTTTAAATATTGAAAATAGTTTATATATGGAAATAGTTATAAATTAAAAATAGTTTATATATTTATAGATTAAAATAGTTTATATATTTGCAAATAGTTTATATATTAAAAATAGTTTATATATTAAAAATAGTTTCAAGTTAGAATTGTCCCTTTCGATTTCACAAACCAATTCAAATCAATTTTAATTCCAAAATTTAGTTTAAATCAGTCTCATTTCGACAATTTCAATTAAAAAGGGTCCAAGATTCAATTCAAATTCTCATTAAAGCCATTTTTAGTTTATATCGATTTCAAATCTAGGGTTGAACTTCAAATTTAAACCACTTCCAATTCAATAGGTTTCAAAGTTTAAATATTCAAACAATTACAATTACTCAATTTGATAAATTTCATTTATATTTCAAAATTCAACTTTAATTTATTTAAATTTGGAAATATTTACTTAACCATTTTTAATAACATTTAAATAAAATATTAAATTACAAATTTAAATCAATATTAAATAATTAATTTCAATTTTATTTAAATTTTAAAATATTGCTTTAATCACCATTAATCAAAATCCAGTTATCAAATCATGTCTTTAAAATCTCAAGATTAATAAGTTCAAATCAATTCTTATTAAATACAATTATTAAACAAATTAAATTTCAAATCAATTTCAATTTATCTTTCTAACTTTAATTTACTAAAGTTATTACCAAATCTATTTTTCAAAATATTAATAAAATTTTAAATAAATAGTTTACAAACATAGTATATTTTTTATTAAATTAAATTAAATTTAACCTTTTTATTAAATCTATTTTAAATCCTATTTTATATATTTCAAAAATAATAAAGTTATAATTAAAATTTTATAATTTACGTTTTAAAACTTTAACTTATAATTTTAAAATTTCCAAAACATATAATTTAAAAACCTAAATTTATACACATACTAAAATTAAAATAAAACCTTTATATGATATTTAAAAATCAAAACAAATATATTTTCTTTTTCTAGAAAATTTGAAAATCGTTAGAAATAGGCCAACGGTGTCCGTATATAATTTTCTGTTGTATGGTCAAGTGATACAAATATTTATCATTTCAATCTGCAATTTAAATTTTTACGCGTATGTATCATTTCAACCCACAATCCCAAAATTCGAAAATCAATAAAATCACTTAGGTTTATCATTTCAACCCATAACGATTTTCGCTAATCAATAATATCATTCAGGTATGTATCATTTCAACCCGTATGGACTTCCTAACTATCAGGGAACTTGCAGAGTGAGAACAATAAAGTAATATTATAAAATGACATACATATCAATAGCATGCATATATCATAATTAACAATTTAATCTAATATAGACAACAGGTTATGGTGTTATATGTCAGTTAATATAGATAAACAATTGCAGATAATAACCTATCATATTCCTCGATCAAATTACTAACAAATTCAAATTTTAAAGTATATTTAAATTGTAGTTTCATGTAAATTTAATTTACTAAGCATATGAATATCAATCATGAGTGATCACTCACCTTTTGAGGCTAGAGAAATAACGAGAACAAGATGCGGCGGACATGGAAAGCATGGATCGACAAGTGGGACAGCGACAAGCTGGAGCTGCTATTATAAATTTTCGGACAGCAGCAAAATAAACAAGTGAACTACTTAAATTCGATGAGAAACAAATATACATATATATACACAGATCATACATATATATAAATATATCACTCTTTTTTTTCTTTTATAATAGTATGAGAAGGGAACCTGGCTGCAACGGCTGGAAGAGCCTATCAAGTATGAGTTTGGATGACAGGAAAGTAAGGCTGGCTGCTGTAAGTTTGTGGCGGTGCAAGGCTAGAGGCAGGCTGTGGCTATTTGAGGTACAGTATGGCTTCACGGTAGATAGTGGAGGATCACAGGCAATATATATATATATATATATATCAATTTTTTTAGAGGAGAAAGTCTCCTAGTTGGAAGTAAGGAGGGGGGTCGGGTGAAGGTTCGGATCAGGGGAGACAGTGGTGTTCGGCCAAGTTATCAGGTGGGAAGGGTGCAGAATGCTTCGACACAGGCGGAGACTGGGTGTGTAAGGGAGAAGGAGGGAGATGGCACTGCTGCTCTGCTGCATGGTGGCAGGGACAAGGCGGTGAGGTGAGTGTTTCTAGGAAGCATGGTTGTGCTTGGTTGGTAAGGGTGGATGAGAGGCTAACGTCGAATTGGTTGGAGGGTTGGTGCTATTGGTGGAAATGGTGGCGTGGGTCGGTGAGGCTACTGGACAGGCGGAAGGTGGTGCAAAGCAGAGGGATGGGTAGGAGCATGAGAGAGGCTGTGATCTGGAGTGGCATGCAGTTGAAATGGGAAAGAGGTTTCTTGTGAAGTGGAGATCTGGGTGGATCGGGTTTGGCGGCCAAGGGAAGTGGATGCGTGGACGGTAGATGGCGGCTTCTGGAAGGTCATCGGGTTTGCCAGGGAAGAACGAAGGGATGAGCTCTGAGTTCGGGTCTGGGTGAAGATCTGGGCTCGGGAAAAATGAAGGTGATGGCGTCAGTGCAGTCATGGGCTGCGGTGGATAGCAGAAAAGAGGGGCGGAGGCAAGTGGTCGAGTGGTGGGGCTGACTTGGCGGTAGGGTAAAGGGACGAAGCAGTTCACGAAAACGATATAAGCATTAGGCAAAAATTATGAATGCAATTTCTTTTTTTTATCCTTCAAAAGCATGAATAGAAACAACGAAGAGAAGGCATGTAACGAACCAGAGAATATAAATTGAAACTAGGGAATAGGGAAGGCCAAAAGTTGGATTTCTGGAAATATTAATTGCAAGGGTCCATTAGTTTCAGCCAATGGACAAATGAATGGACACAGAATACTCTAGAGGTTCAAAATGGATACCAATATGGCTAATCGTTTCGTAGATTTTGCCATGTATTAGACACCGAAATACACAAATGAATATACTGCAGAGATCCGCACGACAAGAAGAACAGAATGGTACACAGATATGAGTGACATGAACCTCCTATCAAAACTGGATATTCGCTGCCAAAAATGTTGTTAAAATGCCGAAATTAATATAAATGGAGCTAGAGAAGTCCAAATTCAGTGATATGAATTATAACGTCCCACTCATAAAATAGTAAATATTTTTCTTAAAAAAAATATTCATATTTCAAAAGTATTTTATTTCCAACAAAATTTAACTGTTCATATTTTAACTTTGAAATTTCACAACAAACAAATTTACATATTTTCAGATGAAAATCTGACACTTGCTATATTTAAATAGACGTATTCCAAATATCAAATTTTCATTTCTGGGATTCTATTGTTTATTTTCAGGAAAAAATTTAGTTAATTACGTTATTAAAAATCATTAAAAATTTTGGGTCGTTATGTTATTACATTTTAACTTATTTTTTCGATTCATAATTTCATCCATATGAAATTCAAATTAAACATCTTGGAAAGTATCTTCCAAATGCTACAAATAAAGTTATCATATGTAAATAATGAATTTATTATCATTATCTGATGTATATATGGCTACCTCATACTAATTTGACCATTGTACACTTAACTTCAATAGCTTTTGCATATATAATTCAATAACTAACGTATGTATCATTCAACCGCTGTCACATGTTTAGTCCTATTCAATAGCTCCCACACGCCTAACATTAGTGTTATCGCACTGCTAAAGTTATTTCAGGTACGGTGCTATCATAAGCCTAACTATCACACATCTAAGATCTCGCACATCCAAGCTATCGCACATTTAAACTAATGCATGTTTAAGTTGTCGTAAATGCAATCGCATGTCTAAGATATCACATGTCTGACTTAAGTGCTATCCTATTTCCAAAGCAAGCGGACTATCACATGCATCAACTTGGAGCTATCGCATGTATCAGTTTAAGCGCATTTATGAACTTGGGGCTGTCACATTTATAGTCTAAGGATATCACATGTATCAACTTGGAGCTATCACATGTATCAATTTAAGTATATCACATATATCAATTTGGGTTTATCGCATATATCAATTTAAGGCTATCGCATATATAAACATAGGCTATCACATGTATGTACTGGAAAATATGTAACTAAGGGCAAATTACAATTTCCTTAATAAAGTAACTACCTTTTGAATAATTCTTTATATGAGCCTTATTTTCATTCGTTACAGTTATTTTGTAATAGAAATATCTTATGATAGCCGAAATTTAGTCCCTTATGCGTTGATTAATTACTTTCCTTAATTATGTTTATTGATTAAGGTATTTTCCGCCTTATCATTTAATTCATATCAATTCGAATAATGATAGAAAATTTCCAAAAATTTGAAAAAACCTTTCTTTACCTATAATAAAAATTCTTATCAAAATAATAAAATTCAAAATTTTAAAATATTAATTTACTGTTGAAACTACCAATTTTGAGCTTAGAAAATTCATAATAATAGTTTTCACATCCAAAAATTATGAAAATTAAAAACCACCTCTATTTTGTTGTTATACTCAGCTTATCAAAATTCAAAGCATTTGGAGAAGGCTAATTCACATTTTACTCTTAATTTCATCAAAAGGATGATCATTGACACTCAACCATATTGAGATTTATTTGTTTAACGTCCAAATATGATTACCATCCTTTAATATAGTAAATACAAGTTAAATCCGAATCTCGACGGATAAGGATAAGTAATAGGGTTAGTATTGCTCATTAAGCTTGAAAACTTGATTAATGGTGGCATAAATATGACATCCTTAGCAGAATTTCATCTTCAGCTTCAAATAAGGTAGGATAATGACCATCGTCATTAAAACTAATGTACATGTAATACTACCATTATATTAGTTCCCGACTAATTTAAATTATCAATAAACTATTGTAATGTATTAGTGCCCTTACCACTACTTAATCATATCGTAACGCAAAATATACTGGTGCCACTACTAGTTCATACCATTAGCTTGAACATACATGTCTGAAACAACATAGGATTGATATTCCCAACCTTGTCCACTATGTCCTAGGTGGAATCGTCTTTATCGTCACTCCACTAGATGCGAACAAGTTTGATAACCTTGTTCCATAATTCTTTTGTGTCATGACCTACTATCTCTTTTGGTCATGAAGTATATGTCAAATCTGGTTCTACAGATAAGTAATACATTACCATTGGTTCAATTACCATGCTAGGGTCGTGCACACATGTCCTAAAATATGATATATGGAAAACATTATGCATGCCCCAATTACAAAGTAACTTGAATTCGATATGAGAGTTAACGATCCACTCAGTTACTTGAAATGAGCGTACATATCTAGGAGCCAATTTCCCTACCTTCCCAAAGCGCATAACACCTTACATTGCTAAAACCATAACATACACATTATAACCTCCCACAAACTCTATTTCCCTTTATCTCCTATTGGCATAAATCTTTTTTCTTGACTAATCAACTTCCATTCTAGCACGAATCAAATATATCTTCCCAGTAGTATCTCTTACTAAGTCGGGTCCTAATGTGAGTCTGTCTCCTCTGTTCAACTAACATACATGTGATTTACAGGATGTACCACAAAGCTCCTCAAATGGTGCTACCTTGATACTCGAATGGTGACTATAATTATAGGCAATCTCTACAAAATGCAAATGTTCTTCCCAAGGTTCTCTAAAATCTAAAGCTCTTGCTCTTTGGAATCCTCTAATACTCGGTTTATCCTTTTCGTTTAACGTCTTTTTGTGGGTGGTAAGCCATACTCAGATTCAATTATATGCCCACACTGGTTTGCAAACATATATAGAACTCACAAGTAAATAATGGAACTCTACCACTAACAATGTTGCTCATAATGCCATGAAGCCTCACAACATTTTTCATAGAAAGCTTCGCCATGCTAGCTAACATTCTTGTCGACTTTATTGAGATAAAATGGGTCCTCTTAGTCAGCCTGTCAATTGTTACCCATATACTATCATTTCCCGTTTTCGACCTTTGCAAATCTTCTACAAAATCCATAGACGCTTAGTCCCACTTCTAAGTCGGTACTTCCAACGGTTGAAGTAATCCACCTGGCTTTTGATGTTCAGCCTTTACCTACTGACATGTAAAGAACTCCTCCACACATTCATCAATATGCCTCCTCATCCATTCATAAAAGAACACACACTTCATGTCATGAAAAGCATTATGCATGTGGAATTAATTGTAAGCTTAGACAGATCATTTTGTCCAAAGACTTACTTTTGAACATCTCCCATAATTCTGGACGTACAATCTTCCTTTCTTTCTAATCCATCCTTTTATGTCTATCTTGAATCCCTTTAGATCCTTTATGTCAAAACCCATCAAAAATCGCCTAATCCTCCAAGCTAACAATGGGTCCTCTCTTTTCCTTGCAATAGTTCTAACCACGAGTACCGGACAAACTTCCAAACTTGCTAATGGACCTAGATCTTGATTGCATCTTGCATTTTGCCTAAAGTGCACACCACAAAAAGCTATATCTAATGCCTTCCATTCCTCGATCATGGCTAACATTTTGTTCATCTATTTTCTACTTAAATCATTGGCAACCTTGTTATCTTACCCGAACATATATCTATTTCAAAGTCATATGCCACCAAGAACTCAAACCACCTCTATTGCCTCATATTCAGCTCATTCTGAGAGAATAAATAATTTAGAGATTTTTGATATGTATACAACACAAATCATTCTCCCAACATGTAATGTCTTCAAATCTTTAATGCAAGGATTATTCCTGCCAACTCTGGTTCATTGTTTGGATAACGAACTTCATATAGTGTTAACTATCAATATGCATAAGTTATTACTCATCGTTTTTGCACCAACATCGCTTCTAATCCAATTCCATAGGCATTGGCATAAAAAACCAAATGCCGGTTCTCACAAAGTATGAGGAAGGATTGCCTCTTTGACTCTTAAAGATCATTCACATCATTCAGTCCATTCGAACTTCTCCTTCTTCCTTGTCAACTTAGTCAAGGGTGCTGCTATATGCTAGAAATCCTTAGCGATTTTGCAATAATTTCCAACCAATTCCAAGAAACTTCTCATTTCCATAATTTTCTGTAGCCTCTTCCAATAATTGATGATTTCAACCTTTAATGGATCCACCGCTAATCTATTTATAAAAAAACATACCCAAGAAACATGAATTCACATTTTCAAAAATGACACTTGGAAAATTTCTCTATCAACTTGTGCTTTCTGAAGGCCTCTAATAACAATCCTTAATGGTCTTGTCATTTTTAGAATACACAACACTACCATCAATGAAGACCAACAAAAATCTATTGAACTGATCGTAAAAGTTTTGGTTCTTAAGATCTACAAAGAATGTAAGGGCATTGGTTAGCCCAAAGATCATGACTAACCACTCTTATAAAGTATATCTTAATCTAAACATAGTCAAAAGAACATTATCATTAGCTAGCTCAGTTTGTGGAATCCCATTGTCAAATTTAGCTACAAGAATACTCTGGCTCCACTCAACTGATCAAAAAAATTATTTATCCTAGGAATGGATAATGATTCTTCACTATAAACTCATTTAACTTCCAATAGTTAATAGATATTCAGAGTGTTCCATCCGACTTCATCACAAACATCATGGATGCTCCCCAAGGTGAATAACTCGGCCTAATGAAACTTTTCTATTCAAGTTGCACTAGGTATTTGTTCAACTTTGCCAACTATTTGGGTGGCATTCTGCTAGGTGATCCAATAAGAGGCTATATTCTGGTAGAAAATACATCAAGAATTCAATCTCTCTTCTAGCCGGTAATTTCATCGCTGGTTTAAAAAAATCTACAAATTCCTGAACCATTAGTACTATATTAACCTTATCCTCTTGACTCTCCATTGTACACAACATAACTCAAAGACTTCTCTTTCAACATATCTAATGTCACCATAATACCACTATGGAAATAAATGCATCAGACGACAGGTATGCTCTATTGTTTGATTTTATGCCCATTTGTCTTTAAATTATATGTCGTCTCATTGCACACCAGACCAGATATGCCCCGTCGTCTAATATGAACTAACATAAACGAAAAACCATATCTTGTATGATGTTATATTATCATTTTCTATAATTTCCTATTGTACAACACATAAATATTGACCGATATGAATAGTTGTTCATAGAATGAAATAAATGAACCATAACTTTATTTAAAAAAATATTGCATTTCAAATCAAATTTGAACAATATTATACAACTTTCACTATCACTCTACTTACATTTTAAAATATGATACAACTTAAATTCATTCACACTCACTCGAGTTTGTTTTTGATGTTGATCTTGATTTGCTTGCTCTAGCTTGTGTCCAGCCATCTCATATTCCTGTTAAATAAATAACAACGTGGTAAACTTGAAAAAGAAACAAACCTAAATTGAAAAAATAAAAATGAATTTGAATATTAAATATTACCTCAGTTTATGGATTTGTTTTTTCTTTTCATTTTTAGACAAGAATAAATATATGTGCGCACGGACAACTTATGATATACACGGTGTATCATTTTAAATAGCACAAGGCCAATCCTTGATGGTTTCAACCTTTAATGTAGTGTTAACTATCAATATGCACAAGTTATTACTCATCGTTTTTGCACCATCATCGCTTCTAATCCAATTCCATAGGCATTGGCATGAAAAACCAAATGCCGATTCTCACAAAGTATGAGGAAGGATTACCTCTTTGACTCTTAAAGATCATTCACATCGTTCAGTCCATTCGAACTTCTCCCTCTTCCTCATCAACTTAGTTAAGGGTGCTGCTATATGATAGAAATCCTTAGCGATTTTGCAATAGTTGCCAACCAATTCCAAGACACTTCTCATTTCCATAATTTTCTGTAGCCTCTTCCAATAATTGATGATTTCAACCTTTAATGGATCCACCGCCAATCTATTTATGAAAAAACATACCCAAGAAACATGAATTCGCATTTTCAAAAATGACACTTGCAAAACTTTTCTATCAACTTGTGCTTTCTGAAGGCCTCCAATAACAATCCTTAATGGTCTTGTCGTTTTTAGAATACACAACACTACCATCAATGAAGACCAACAAAAATCTATTGAACTGATCGTAAAAGTTTTGGTTCATAAGATCTACAAAGAATGCGAGGGCATTGGTTAGCCGAAAGAGCATGACTAACCACTCTTATGAAGTGTATCTTAATCTAAACATAGTCGAATGAACACTATCATTAGCTAGCTCAGTTTGTGGAATCCCATTGTCAAATTTAGTTACAAGAATACTCTAGCTCCACTCAACTGATCAAAAAATTTATTTATCCTAGGAATGGATAATGATTCTTAACTATAAACACATTTAACTTCCAATAGTTAATACATATTCATAGTGTTCCATCCGACTTCATCACAAACGTCATGGATGCTCCCCAAGGTAAACAACTCGGCCTAGTGAAACTTTTCTATTCAAGTTTCACTAGGTATTTGTTCAACTTTGCCAACTATTTGGGTGGCATTCTGCTAGGCGATCCAATAAGAGGCTATATCCTAATAAAAAATATATTTAGAATTCAATCTCTCTTTTAGCCAGTAATTTCATCGCCGGCTTGAAAAAATCTGCAAATTCCTGAACCATTAGTACTATATTAACCTTATCCTCTTGAGTCTCCACTGTACACAACATAACTCAAAGACTTCTCTTTAAACATATCTAATGTCACCATAATACCACTATGGAAAGAAATGCATCAAACGACAGGTATGCTCTGTTGTCTGATTTTATACCCATTTGTCTTTAAATTCTATGTCGTCTCATTGCACACCAGACCAAATATGCCCCGTCGTCTAATATGCACTAACATAAAAGAAAAATCATATCTTGTATGATGTTATAGTATCATTTTCTAGAATTTCCTATTAGATAACATATAAATGTTGACTGATATGAATAGTTGTTCATAGAATGAAATAAATGAACCATGACTTTATTTAAACAAATATTGCATTTCAAATCAATTTGAACAATATTATACAACTTTCACTATCACTCTACTTACATTTTCAAATACGATACAACTTAAATTCACTCACATTTACTCGAGTTTGTTTTTGATGTTGATCTTGATTTTCTTGCTCTAGCTTGTGTCCAGTTATCTCATATTCCTATTAAATAAATAACAACGTGGTAAACTTGAAAAAGAAACAAACCTAAATTGCAACAATAAAAATGAATTTGAATATTAAATATTACCTCAGTTTATGGGTTTGTTTTATTCTTTTCATTTTTAGACAAGAATAAATATATATGCACACGGACAACTTATGATATACACAGTGTATCATTTTAAATAGAACAAGGCCAATCCTTGATTCAATCACACGGACAGTTGCAAAGGTCAAGCCCAAAGGTTCAACTCAGTGCAAACACACAAGTTCATACCCAAGCAAGCTCAGGCTTAGCACAAGTAGTTTAATTCAGCTCAAAATAGATCAAGCAACTCAGCAAAGCCAAAGTGGGCAAACATGTTCAGTGCACATGGAGATGCATAAAGTCAAGCACCAGAAAAACATATTCATGGCAGTATTTAACATGGTACATAATGATACATAATTAAGTGCACAAAGAGCACAAACAAAGAATAGCAGATGTGAATTTACAAAAATACTACCACTTGTGTCTCCAATAGTGAGCAATACACATTTACATATATTTATATACATGTATACATGTACATATGCAACACATGTCAAATGCAGCCAAGAAGTGCCACAAACAAATTAACAATAGGTTATGCCACAAACAAATGCAACCAGGAAGTACATGATTTTAAGGCAGGAGTACAAATAAATGAACGTGAATCAGAAGAACATTCACATAGGAATCAAATGAGCCAGGGAGTACATGGAGTTCAAGGCAGTGCACACTGCCTTGTTCAAAATAATAAATTCAAGAATTTAAAAGTAATCAAGCTATGGACAAGAAAACAAAGCACATGAAAGGGATTTAACCAATGTCAAGGTAGTGCACTGCCTTAAACAAGGCAGTTTGCAAGTACATGGACAAAGCCATAATGCAACAACGCAACATGTGAACAAGGCCAACAACATGGACCAAGGCAAAGAAAATACAAGATTGCAACACAAAGAAGACATACATATGGAAGTTCAAAGAAAAAACAGTAATGGTAGATATGCATGATACAAGTGAAACCAGTGTAGGGATTTCACAAACCAGTTCATGAAATGATACAACATGTGCATATAGTAAATGAAGACAAGCACATTCAAAAGGCAGTTGAACAAAAAAAGGCAGAGTTCGGGGCATTCAAGGTTCAAGCAAGGCAAGGCACACTCATAAGTCCATCACAAAATTAAACCATTCAAAGTTCAAGAACACTAACATACATATACACATATATGTATATACATGTAGATATGTATATACATATGTGTGCAAGTACATGGACAAAGCCAACAATGCAACAAGGTAGTGCCAAAATTAAAGCAAGGCACTGCTACAAATAGCAAGTGCCACAAATTAAAACAAGGTGGTGCCACAAACATTCATACATATTTACATACATACGTATGTACGTATATACATGGAAGTTCCCAAAATCGAACAATGAAGTGAAACAATCACAAATACAATGGGCAACAAAATAAGAAAAGGCTAACCAATGAAACAATGAACTTAACAAAGTCGAAAAATGAAGTGAACAAGGAAAGCAACTCAAAATCGAACAATGAATTGAATAATGGTTCAAGTTCAAGTTCATAGCCAAAAATTAGTGCATAAATAAGTCCAGTGTGCACTGCCTTGAACAACCAAATTAGCGCTAGTGCCTTACAGACTCTCATATCACCAGCCAATTCAACAAATTCAAGTCAGATATACAAATTCAGGTGAACAAAGCAGAAAGCTCGAAATCAATATATTCAACCAAGTAAAAATATATTCGATTATATCAGAGAACTCAACAACTGAATGAGTCAAGGCCATAAAGCAGAAAATTAAAAAAACAAAGCCGTCAAAAATATATGCAGCAATACAAAATCAACATCCAATGCTTAAATCCAAAGTCAAGTCAATCAAAAGTATAGCAAAATAAATTCTTATATAAACCCATCTCATCATTGGCTTCTAAAATCGAAGTCGAGATCAACACAAAATCAAAAGGGGCAAAAACCATACCATATATCAAGCGAAGAATACTCGACAAATTGAAGCAAACTAGAATGAATATGGCCATAAAATGGAAACCATTTTCTTTATCAATCGTTATTTGAGAGTGAGAGAGTATCGGCAGAGTGATTTCATTATTAAACTGAATTGAAACCCTAATTCCAAAAGATGGGTCGAAGATGGGTCGAAGACGATTTTATGTTTAGGATTCTACCGATTTGATTTTGATAAGAAGGAAATAAATTTTGAGAAGGGGGAAATTTTAAGAAGGGGGTATATTTTGAGAAGACGGAATGGAAAGAAAATGAAGAGGGAATAATTAACGAACGCAACTACAAAAATATTTAGGGGGAGAATATGGAGCCAAAACTAAATTTTTTGATAACTTCAATCAAACAACGGATAAAATGTTGTCTGAAGGACAAGCATGAACATAGTGATTTCAAGGACTATTCAAACAACATATTATTATTTTTATATGTTGTGTGAAACAGTGATAAATAGCAGGATATCAGAAAATTTACCTATGTTGTGTGATCACTGTTGTTAGATTCACTTTGTGGCATAGTGTGCTTTCGCTAATTTTATGGCTACAAAATGAAATAACTCTACTGGCACAATTGATTTTTAGAATCATTACATACTAGCCAATCCATATCCAAGATTATCCTATACCCTAGAAATCAAACACAAATAGGTTAGAAGCAAACAAATGTTCACACAGAACAAACTCGAAATTAGTGCATCTTAACCTGAGAGTGAGGTACTCATCGATCAAAATAACCACACAAATATGTAACTAAATAAGTGACATCTAAGCCCTACCCATTAATTAAAATTTTCAAAATAAAGCATCTGATGCACTATTAAACAAAACTCTAACTAAAAAACTAGAAATCAGAATTGTGCCATCAAGCACAACACCCTTTAATTTTTCATCAGTAAACTATCAAACTCCTTGTCCCTCCCAATCATTCACCTTTTCTTTGCTTAAATTTGGACAATGCTTCTTCTTATAGCTTGGTTGGTCATAGTAAAGCACTTAACCCTACCACCATAATAGATTTAGGACACTTCGACGTGTACTTCCCGTCTGACCACAATTATAACAAGTGACTTCAAAAACATTGTCCATGCTCCTCCTTTTGAGCCTTTCCCCTCGAGTGCTGGTTCTTCTTGCATTTCTTTTATGGGAAAATTTTATTCCTCTTATCAATAGTTGCATCTTCCTCCATATTCCTCTTCTCGGTGTTATCATCTTTCCATATCCACTACTTTGTTAAATGGAAGCGTTAAGTAAGCTATGTTCCTATCGCTCAACCCTATTCTCAATCCTATGATAAAATTCTCCACCTTCTTTCTCGGTTTCCTATTCAGATCCATCTTATACTAGGATAAAGCATTAATTTTTGCAAATACTTTTACATAGTCATATTCCCCAGTTCTTGCTTCATAAATGCTCGCAACTTTGCAAACATCTTCGATTAGAGGATAGAATGCTCTTCAAACATCTCATTTAATCCATCCAAAGTGATTTCTTACTCAGGATCTTTAGCACTCATAGTGTCCCACTAAGTACTAGCCAAATATTTAAGCTATCATAACAACAACTTCACTTTTTGAGCATTGGTAAATTCCAAACTTCATAAATATGATCACTTATTCGCAACTAATCACATGCTTCTTGGGCTTGTCTTGTTCCATGGAAAATATTTCCTACCAAACTTCGAAAATCCCGGTTCATCTTAGTGAAATTCCCCCTAGTGGCCTATACCGAGCCTTTTGGAACATTTAGGGCTTGCAGTGGTTTGCTGCTTAGCCCATTATTGCACTAGATTGGCTAAAAACTACTAGAAAAGTGCATTCATATCTGCATTTTCCATTGTCGAAACATGCATATAAACACCATTTTCTACTCAAACATCCAAGGCTATCGCCCTTATTGTCCATTAGCTTGCGTACCTATAGTTCCTCTATTAGCGTTTTCCCTACCACCTCTTAACATCAAACGTTGGCTTCAAGTCTCCATTATTGTTTTCTGTGTAAGCACTTGGAAAAGTGCATTCATAAGAAATTGGAGTGAAAAAATTGAGAATAGTAGAGGGGTATGTATGTCCACCTATATATCCATATTAAAATAAAAGTATGTTATATATAAAACATATTCTCTCCCTAAGATATTTGTTTTCTACTATCTAGTTTCTGCTTAGGTTTTTACTTAGCTCTGAGTTACTTAAGTACCCCTAACTTAAATTTTAATACCAAGTTCTAATATCCTCTATTTGGACATCCAAAAATGAATGCCGATAATGTTGCAATCGGTACCAAGATTAATTTTAGGTGAGAATGAAACTAAGTTTTTCTAATGAAATTAAGTAAACAAAGCAGCTAAATAAATTTCTGTTACATAAATTGTCTTTGCATTTTACATATCCTAATACATGCCTAAGTAGAGGTAAATATAACGAAAAAATAGATAATATTATTATGCGCGACATATGAAGATATCAATGCAAAAACTTAACCAATTGTACAGTCTGGTTTTACATAGCCAAATCAAAACAAACTTTATTATCTACTAAGCCTCCAACTTCATCTTTGGATTCCTTTATTTGTCCTTATGCAAAACATTCTAAACCATAAACTCAGCCTACTTAAATGAGTATCCATGAGTTTATTGTGAAAATAATAATAAAAACAAGTGTTGGACATAAAACATTGTATGAGTAATACTATACCCTAAACACAAAGCATTGACAGACCACACCATAGTAAAATGTGTAACAACCTATAAATTATAGATAATTATTGAGTGATTAATTATGAGAATAATGAAAATAAAAATAAAAAAGAGTGGATATTCATGGGATGTCTGGTTAACTCATTATGCTTGGGTAAGTCAAGTGATACTAGAAAAATCCTAGATATAATCTAAGTTAATGAGAATTAAATGCAACTGTTAGAGCGGATTAATTTATAAGAAAAGGAGATGGTATGCCGATGGCCCAAATTATTCTCTTTGATTAAATATATCCATCTCATCTTTTCATTTCATTGCACTTCTAACTAAAAACTAAAGTAGAGTTCTCTAATGGTACTTACGACCTAAACAAGAAAAAAAAATTACTTGAAGTTAAGGGAGCTAGAGACTTGATTAACTAGAAAATCTTGGTGGGTAATATATATTTCATGACTAAGTTCTTATTGAATTATTTTCATTCTTCTTAAGATCTTTAAGCACTAAGAATTTAATGTAATAATGGACACAAATTATTAGAAGTGGATTTTGATTCATTGAATTTTTCGCTAAGAGAATAAATGGTTATGAACTTTTAGAACAGCATACAATATGGAAAACGGGTAGAAACTAGGAACATTGAGGAATAATGAATGAACAAACCATGATCAATATTACTAAAAATCATTAAAGATGATTTGTGTGAATTTCGAAAGAAAATAAGCTAGCCGAAGGATTATAATAAGAAGCTGGAAGGCAATTAGATGCTGCCGGAAGGTAATTTAATAAAAACAAATATTTTTGAATTAGGTTAATAAACTAGATCCACTTTATATTCTAAACATGTCAGCTAAGAACTAATGATCATAAAGGATAAAGTCAAACGAATTAGAAGTCAACATATGGAAAAGTTAGCGATAATGTGCTGGAACGTCTCCATTGTGCACCCGAAGGACAATGCCAAAGGAGGTTGAACCAAACCGAAATGTTAATAAAATAAAAATCCTAAGTATAAAGGCTTAAGTATATGTAACGAACCAACTTTTTAACCTTCGAATGCCGACACTAAATATATCCACGGTATTCATATGCTAAGGTCCCAAGTGCTGGAAAGACAGAAAGTTAGGATAAATTAAATAAAAAGGACTAGAATAAGAAAAGAACACAATATTAGAATCACACAATGGAACAGTAATATATAATATCAAAAGAATAATGCAAAGGGTTATTCTAAACATAAAAATATCAGAGTGACTAAACCTAAATACTATCATTAGCCTGGATAGTTACAATAGCATGCCCCCACAATGCTGATACATACAATACAGAAATGCAATGGAAATAAGAATACTAGGGAAAATAATCATCCAGGTTTTCTCCATAAGCTCCAAACGTCCAAAGTTAAATCTAGAAATATACACAGGGCTGACCCGAGCATTATAAGATAATAACACCCAGATCAGTCTGGTAAATCAGTGTGAAAATCTCAAGAATATGAGACAAGTAACAGTAACCATTGAGACCATATGGATTTCCATAACGGTTTTCCCCTAAAAGAAACCAACCATTCATTAAGTTTAACTTATAGTGACATGATAGATAATGTCTAGAGTGTAGCACATAATCATATCAAATACTTACTATGTGAACGCCACAACAATCATAGGTATACAATCAATACCTCTAAGGTGCATTTGAATATGTACATTTCCACGTAGATCTCCTCGGATCAAGCCAAATTTGAACTCCATGATAAGGATCAGAAACTACCTTCCAAGCATCATATATCTCTAGATAGGATATACTCTAAGGTAAGCATAATTGGGCCATTCTCAGTACATGATATGAGCTATATCAACTTCCGCTAGCAACAATCGATAAGCATCTCTAGTTATGGAGTTGATACTAGCCCTAGCCATGTTCCTCCTCTATTTTCTGTCATTTTCCCAATGTTGAGGCTATGTTCGGCATAATTCACATGAGTCTTCATCACTCAAGCAGCAGATGAATCCCTAAATGAATTCCATCATCTCAAATAGATTAGGAATCACAACATGGATGCGAGCATCTCGAACAGATCTCAAATCTCCATATATATTCCTACAAAAATCCTCCAACAAAAGCTAATGTTGTTCTCTCTATTGGAATACTCCTCAAGATAGACAGTCCCATACGATAGCATCATTTGAAACGTTAATGTTCACCTCTCTATTAGACTTAACTTTAGGATAGACAGTTTAACTCGATAACATTTCACTTCACAACTGCTTCCAGACCACAGAATGTGTATATGGTTTTGAGGTAATTATGGGTTTTAGTCATCTCATATAAGTACACTCTTCTTGCTTACCAGATTTTCTAAAGCCGATCGATGAATTTTCGAATAACTCCATTTCAGTTCTCTTAGAATTAAACAAAAGCTAGAAACGTTTCGTACAAATACTCCTTACCGGGGGTTCTTATTAGTATGAAATCATGAAGCCTTTCGATAACTTCTTAAGTCGTATTTGGTCAAGTTTGATAGTCGACTAATCAACTATCTAAATAAAAAGTAATTACTTATACTAATCATGATTCTTGTACTTAAATCATTTCCAATATTCCAACCTAACTATTCCTCATTTAAGAATGAAGTCAGGTAAGTTAGAGCACAAGTTGCATCAAAGCCTTTCCTAGACACTTTATTCTTGAATCTTACGAATAGATAAGTCTACCTCGTCGGCTTTTAGTGTTAAACATAATATTAATGATTTCCATAAACAATTAAGAAATCAACACAGTTAACATATTTTCGAAATTTTCCGACTTACTATTCCTTGACAAAGAGGAAAACCTGTAGGTTAGAGCTATATTGCTCCATCCCTACTCAGCATCGTTCTTAACTCTCACAAATAGATAAGCCATACTTCGTCGGCTTTTAGTGTTAAGCATCGTTAATTACTTTTCAAACAAGTAATTATATAATTAACCAATTATTCACTAAACGATTATTAACCCCTTTCTAAAGCATTTGTATATCCTTCTAAAATACTTGAAAATATTTATAATAGGTTTTAAAACATTTATCCAAAATATTACGTAAAAATAAAAAGTTTGTGAAATCTTTAAAACTTGGAAAAGAACTTGATTTATTATAAAAAACTCTTCTTTAAAAATTCCCAGTTTATTCTTAGGAATTCTTAAAGATATCAAACCACTTTAAAATAACCTAATATGAGTTAGTAAACACTTGTAAAGGGAATGAAACAACTAAATATCTTTTCAAACCTTTAAAGTCCAAAAATCAAAGGTAAACGGGGCAGTTTTTGCACAAGTGAAGTTTCGGCCACTTTTCGAGGTGTCACTTTATTTTTTTACATTCCAAGCTTTTAATAGCAACAAACATAAATATAAAACATTATAAATATGGTGAGAGAACCCTAACGATCTGTTTACAAAATTCTATAAAAAAAACAAGGCAATTCCAAATTGCATATATAACAACTATCGCTATGAATGCACTTTCAAATTCGAGTCCAATATAAACAAAGTTCCATCTATAACCTATGTGCTTTGTCCCAAGTTTTAATAGTATGTCATAAAAGTTAGTTCAGGTCTATTGCAAGTCCATTCAAGTCAATATACATGATTACACGTGTCCACATACTTTCAAAGTAAGAATTCAAACCAATGTTTAAACATATGTCATTATCAATTCACATAACTTAAACACAATCAAATACTAACATTTATATGTTATATATTCCATTCAAAGTGAGGTGTTAACTCACCTTTAACCTCATTAACAACCAAGATCCAAGAACCCATGTCCAAACCCAATTTAGCAACCTCCTTTCCTTCCTCTCTTGCTCTAACCTTGCTTTACCCTCCAAACCCTATCATGGTCATAGCCTTCACTTGAGGGAGGATATTGGCTTTTCTTTTTCAACTTCTAACTAGGTAGGATGTTTTGTAATATGGTGGTAAGGATTCGCACCAAATTTGAGTTGATTTAGATTTGATTTGCAAATATTTTTCTTTAGGAAATTATGAAGAGGAAAAAAACATTGAATTTATCACTCTAAGCTTTGTGAATTTTTAAATGACAATTATGGATCCGCCCCTCCTTATATAGGCAATGAATGGTGCTCTTTAAGCATGCCTTCATTCCCCTTCAGGCCATTGAAAGCTTATCTCCCATCACTTCTCCTGCACATCACTTCTCCTTTATACTAATTACTATTATACCCCCTCATGATGATATCTCTTATCTATAATGACACGGAATTTCACCATTTTGATTTAAAATATTTAATTTATTTTTAATATTAAAATAATAGGTTTTATAATTAAAATAAAAACCTTTTAAACAGTAAATAATAATGATGAAATAATTTTCAAAATTTGTTTACAAAAGTATATAGTTCGAAGAAAAATTGAAAATATGACCAGAATTCGTTTTTCGACTTTTCTTAGGCTAAAAGTTATTGGAAACACTATGAAATATTTAGTGTGATAATACACATAAATATATATTTATGCACATATATGTATGTGTGTGTGTGTGTGTATTTATACTTCGGTATACAAGATTTAAAATATAATCAAGTGAAAATGCAAGTGTCACATCATAAGTAAACGTAAATAGATTAGTACTAAACATATTTAAACATTTTGGAACATGGCGGTGTGGTAAAATGATGTGGAGGGGCCATAATTTTCAAAATTTTAAGCAGAAGGAGAGATGTTTGGTAATGTGGCATGCTTTGATGGAGGGTAATGTACCTTATGGTGTTTTGCTAATTTGTTTAATGCACTTTATATAAAAGCAAATTCTTATATTTTTCAATTCTCATATTCAATTTTTTTTCTTCTTTTCCAAAACCCACCTTCTTCCTTAACTCTCTCAAGGCTTCCAAAATTCCAAAGTTTAAAAAGGGAAAGAAACCTTAACTTTAGCACTTTAAAATCCTAAAACCTTGTTTAAAGCCCTTCCCCCCACTTCTACAACTCTATATTTCCAAAATAAGCCCTCATCATCCCTATTCAATCCATGGCCAAGTTATGTCTTATCATGGCCGAACCACTCCTTGGTCTTAAGGCCTTCATAAACTCATTTTTGTAAAGTAAAAGTAAAGGTCTTTGTCATAAGCAAAAGTTAGTAATCTCAGTTAGTTTTGTTTAGCATTTTGGTGAGTAAATTTTGCTCATTTAACTAAGATTTTATAACTCGTATTTTCGTTGTCTTGGTTGTTAAATATGATGCTTGTTTGGTTAAGAAAGATGGTGACTTGAATGATTATTATGTGCTTGGAGGAAATGTTATATAGTCTTGAAAATGGAAGTTTAAAACCAAGTTTAATTTGTAAGTTGTGATCTTTATTTGTGTATGGTGATTATGGCATGTATAAATGTTTATGATATTGCTTATGACGTGGTAGGTTAAATGTAAAGTTAGCACTTGATTTTTTCTATAGTGCAGCTTATAAATCCTTGGTTTAAATATGTTTCCACTTAAGGGTTTTATAGAAAAGTTACAAATTTTTTGCAACGATCTATCTTTCCGAACCCCAAAAGTCGACACGAATACATTCACGGTATTCACATGCTGAACAACTAAGTGTCCAAAAAACAGATTGTTATGGGAAAGAAAGGAGATATAAGATAAGAAGAAAATAAACTCTCATAGAATCTCATAATGCAATGGAATAACATATATTAATCTACATAATACTTTACAAAGTCATTTCAAAAATAATATATTAGAGTCAATCTAATACAAAATCTACCATGGGATACTTATAATTGTCTATCCCTATATATCAGATATATAATCTATTACTTATAAAGGAAACGAAAAACCAGCGCAGTCATATGTCGACAACTGTCCCTTTCAACTGACTCCCTTCTATTTCCAACTTTTATTATCTTCCTCCCCCAACTCCTTTCCCTCCTAATTTTCCTCTGATACTACCCATTTCCTCTCACCTAACCCGTACCGCACCCCCTCCCCTCCACGATTCGAAAAATCGACACTCATCGTCATATTCAATTTGCCCGTTCAGCCGCTCCTATTTACAACGTCTCACAATCCGTTCTCCTCCTCCTATCCCCTTGCCTCCCTCCCCTTCGCCATCAGACAAATCGACACTCACCGCTCTCTTCACTTTGCCGTTCAGCCGCCCCTATTTACAAGGACCCCTAATCCGTTCTCCTCTGCATCTCGCATGGCTCCCCATCCCCCTGCTTACCTGGCCTCCGCGTCAGTCCTGTTTCGATTTCCTCCTATGTCGCCTTGGCTGTCGCCCTCAACCTTTATTCGGAGATAGGTCAGTAATGTATTTACTTTACTTCTTCCATTTTTGTTGTTGTTGTATATTCATTAACGAATTAACCCATGTGACATGTACGACTCACCCACTGTTTATTGCTCTACAGGCTACACTGCATGTGTTTCTTACACTTCTCCCTTACATCACGGTGCTCACGCAATTCCTTACCCACTATCCATACATTACCGCGACACTACCGTGTACAAATGTTTCTGTTGCTTTCACCTGACGGTGTGTTGAGGTCGATTGTTGGGGATGGTTTATTTCATTTTTAACCTGTTGCTTCAACTCAGTTGAATTATTGAGTATTTCAATGTTATGCACATGACAATTACATTTTGTTCCAAATTTCCCACCTTTTTTTTACACGAAACCGTGTACTGCAGTTGCAATACCCGGAACTAATTTGAGTATACTGCTAAGTATATACGTACTTCTAAGTTTTTATCGCTTATTATTTGTCGCATACCAACAGTTAACAGTTACATAACTCATTTAAATATATAGTTACTTACAAAGAGTTCTTTGTAACAAACTGTTGTTTTATTATTTCAATTTCTAACGCTTCCTGTGTGTTATATTAGTTGCATGTGGGAGAGGCTCTCCTGGTCCAAAGTGCAGCCTGTAACTGGACAGACGGATGTTCAGGTATACGTATCGTTGGGAGACAGCGTATCGTCTTCCTTAATTGTACCGTATAAATTCCAAATCATTGTTCTGCTGTAACAGTCCCTCCTCTCCCTTTGCAGAAAGTACTAACGTGGTGTCTTCAACATTGCATCGCCTTGCTACCAGCAGAGGCTTGCTGATTCGTTTCTCCATATTCGGTACGATATAAGTTCATCTCATTATCTGTTGTGATTGCTACTGCTACGTGTTTACTTCTCATCGTATTACAACTAATTATTTCATGGATAGTCATACAGTACGGTGCTTACATTTTAATCATACAAACTAAAAGATATTGTTTTTCGCCTCCGACCAACTGTATCAGCCGAATACAAATACTTAGTTAGAATGTGCAAAAATAAAATTGTTTGGGAAAGGGATTTTCCACATCATTCTGTTATCTTAACACCACTTCAAACGCACCTTACTTTACTCCACGTACTTCGAGTTGACGTTATTGTTTAAGTGGATTATGATCTGCAAACACCTCCGCTTCTGTATGTCCTCCATTCCAATTCCGTAACTCTGTACGTTATATGAAGATGTGAGAGAACATGTGTAAAATGTAACAGCTTTTCACTTCCACCTAATGGGAGGTGCGTACATGAAACGGTTAGTAGTAACGCAGCATTGTTAAGGTCAATTACCCAGTCATCCTTATTTTCCCCCCTTTGTTCACAATTGTAATTGAGTAACATAACGTTGGTTTACATTTTTGTTCCAACACAACAGTTTACCGTCTGAAAAGTATGTACGTTGCAACTTTATGAAGCACGTATGAAATAATTTATTAACATGAGATTAGTGAATTATAGGGAAAAAAATGTCCAACGGCTGGGGTGGGGAGTTGGAGTTACTACTTTGCTGACCTACACTCTGTAATTTGTGCATTATCAGAACTCGATGATATGTTTTTAACATTCATAGAGGTCAACATGTTGTTAGGTCATTTTTGACAACCCGAACATTTACGGTACAGACAGTACTGTTAACAGATGTCGGGCAACTACTGTAGACAGCAGTAGGGACATGATGCCTTGCACTCCTGTTCATTTTTCCCCTTTGTATGTCCGGATTTCTTTGTATTAGATGTGTCATTACAGTTACGCAAAATATGATATAAATTATGGTGTCTTTTACAACGGAGCACATACAGCCCGGTAACTTCCTCTCCCCTGTCTTTTCCAGATCTTCAAATGGGATGATTCTCAATGCTAAGTAAAGTAGACTTAACACTCACGAAAAGGTATTTATCTGCTTACCTATTCCTGCCGATTGTAGTGATACTCATTTTTATCCTACAGTACGTAATGTTCAATATAGTTTTTCCCCATTTGCTACTGGTACATCACCAACTGATACCAAGCATGGAACTCGGCAAATGTTTATGCCCTATTTGTATTTGTGTTTTTCTTCCCTTTTATCTAACCATGAAGTAACTGTCGTTTTCTGTTCTGTTATCCTATTTTTGGTGGGGTAATTCCTGTTGTATAAGTAGAATAACGTAATTCTGTTAACTTATTATTCTAAAAAAGGTGGGGAACAACATATATGTATAGTATTGAGAAAACAGACCAAAAGGCCCATTCATTTGATTATAACGTGAAAGAATATTTTGACATTTCATTTAAACAAATCTCCTCAAAATTTTGTTCTCCTACAGTACAATAAATTCTTCAATAGTGTTTTCAAATTCCAAAGCGGAAGTTATGCATTGATATTATGTAGATTGGCATGAGTGTACACAGTACAAATGATGTACTATTTAATTTTTTACATGCAATGTATTCTGTTCGCTATGATTGATCAGTTTGGGTATAGACTTCATACAACATATTCGTACCCAGAAGTTAAGTCTTTCTTTGTCAGCTATGGAAGACTTTGACAAATAATGACGATGTGGAGCCGTAATGGCCTACTCAAATTTCCTACATTACAGTCTATATAATCAATATAGTTTTGTCATATATCAACCTTCCAGCTAATGATTTGACATGCCCATCATACAAATATATTTCACCTGAATTGTTTATGAATTTGTAGGTTGGTCTGAGTATAATTGCAATATTTTTGTGGACAGTTATCATTCTATGTTGGTGTTATGTTTTTTTTGTTATTTCCATGCTTAATATAGGAATACTACGATTCTATTTTACTACAATTTCTGTATTCGAATTATACACAATCAAAAAATCTGCTTCAGGAATACTATACCGTAATTTTTAATCGAGAATGTGGTTGGGTAGGTCCATGATCCATAAAGGTTATCCTTTTTTTGTACGGTCCACTACCTTCGTACTGTAAGTAGACTAGCATGTACATTCCCATATTGGGCTAGAAGTTTGGATATAAGACATATGGGAGTATGACCTTCTATGGAAACAAATTTTGAAACAATATAAATAAATCTACTCGCTATTATCTCAAAGCTGTAGTAAATTACAAATGTAGGAGAAATCCCAGTTTTGGTTAATGGATGAGGATTTTGATTTGTCATGTGATGTAATATCGATCCTGAAGATATCATTTTATAGTTGGCCATTTATTTCCTCTTACGCATCTCTTTCAGCTAATATTATATTCACATAAGTTTGAATTGCGTGTTATACATGTGTTACTAGGCTTATTCATTCAAGCAGTAAAAAAGGACATTTTCGTGCAACAATGCAAATCATGTAGCTAGCAGTTAAATGTGTTAAGTTTAGTAAGCGGTAAATATACACAGTCCACTGAATGAGTTCTAGAGTTTGTATTCAAAAATACTTGAAAAGCAACCAACTCCTCCTTTTGTGTTCTCAAATTAATAGCTTACCAAATATCTATTTTTTCAAACCAATTTACGTACAACAATTTTAGACATCAATATGAATTCAACAACTCGATTGTATTAATTGCATATACCTATGATAATATTATGCAGTACAAATTGAATATCCCATAATAGTTGCATAATACATTTAATTCTACCCTTACAAGCCCACGGTTCGATGAACCATTGACTAAAAAATATACTGTGTTCAATGACCCCTTTTCATAATTGTGCTCCTCCCAAATAAAATTCAAATCTCATCTGTAATTACACAAAGCATGAGATTGTAATTAGAAATTATACACCAGTAATAATGCATGAAAACCTTAAAGTTTCTGAGCAATTTTTTTTTTCATTATCATATGCCTCTTCGTATCATGAGCTGTTATCAGCGGCACACTGTTATTTATACAGTGACACACACCCCCTCACACATATATGAACACGGACAGACAAGTGCAACTTCAGTTTTCCACTCTTTTCACTGTGCTATAAATATCACACATGCTTAATAAGAGTTCAGATTGATCGCGTGATGTTACTCATTTCATATTGATATTACATTAACTGTGTAATACACGCGTTTACTCTGCTTCTGCCCTGTATGCTGTCAATGTGCTATTTAATTTTTTCTCCTAAATCATACCGACTTCTTCAATAACGTTTTGCATATGTTGAAGCGGAAGTTATCCAGTGATATTTTGTAAAGTGGAATGAGTATACAGTGTAAATGATGTACTGTTTTGTTTTTTTGGATGCACTGTATTTTGTTTGCTATTGTTGATCACTTTGGGTATAGACTTCATACAAATTATCCGTACCCAGAAGTTAAGTCTTTGTTTGTCAGCTATGCAAGATTTTGACAGATAGCGACGATGAAGAGCCATAATGGCCTGCTCAAATTTCCTACATTACACTCTATGTATTCAACATAGTTTTGTCATATTTCAAACCTTTCAGCGAAAGAGTTGACATGCGCATCGTAGAACTATAAATCGTTGAGTTGTTTATGAATTTGTAAGTTGATCTGAATATAATTGCAATATTTTTGTGCACAATCGTCATCCTACGTTGTTGTTATGTTTATTTTTTGTTATTTCCATGCTTATCATACGAATACTACGATTCTATTTTACTTTCAGTGCTGTATTCTATTGTTACAAATTCCAAAAGTCTGCGTAACGAATATTATAGTGTGATTTAATTGGAGGATGTGGTTGGCTAGGTCCATGAACCGTAAAGGTCATGCCTTTTTCGTAACGCCGACTACCTTCGTACTGTCAGTAGACTAACATGTAAATTCTCATACTGAGATAGCATTGTGAATATAAAACATAAGGGAGAATGACCTTCTGTGGAAATAAATTTTGAAACAATATCAATAAAACTACCCTATATTCCCTCAAAGTTATATAAAATTACAAATTTATGACAAATCCCACTTTTGGTTACTGGATGAGGATTGTGATGTATCATGTGAATCTGTAAGTCTGTTTATTTGTTATTTGTTTTGTGTGTCCAGGCTTTATCATTCAACCAATTTTTTTAAAAAAAAAATTCAACTATTTAGGTTGAAGAATTTGCCATCAGAACTACAGATTTCACCTGCAGCTTACAATGCCATATGAACGGGTTGTTTTGTTCGGACCATATGAATGAGTGGTTTTCCGTCTGACATACCATGTTCAAAATACTCAATGCATTCTAAAATCAACTACTTTTAGACTTTTGTATGGCAGTACTGCACAATATTCCTCCTACTAAACATTGTTTTTTGCATTACATGTCCTCCTGATCATATTTCTGTACAAACGCCTGTCCACTAGGCTCAATTATTTTTAACTGTATGATTGATTGATGGACCACACAGTCTGTATGCACATAACTATGTCGAATTCTGTCCGTCACTGCTGTCGTAAGTTAAGAAATTTGATGGGGAGTAGTACCATATTTATTTGTACTCTGTACGTAATACTATTTATTGGCACTTATGCAGGCTATACAAACTACATACTGTGTTCTTGACGATTGTAACACGTTGCAAGTCTTTTGCTTAATCAGAAATGATGAAAACCACTGATGTGGCTAGGAACGCTAGAGATGAAAGAAGAGGTGCACTCAACGTGAGAAAAAGGAAAAGGACTGCAGTTTTGCAGAATGAGGCGTCACTGATGGAAGGTACAAGCGACTGTCATAGAGGTGTGTCATGTAGGAGAAAGATAACTTCAGGACAAAGTGGCCGTTATGGTAGGTTATGTCGGTGTACATAT
The DNA here is from genome assembly GCA_030765085.1 of Allium cepa. Taxonomy (NCBI): domain Eukaryota; kingdom Viridiplantae; phylum Streptophyta; class Magnoliopsida; order Asparagales; family Amaryllidaceae; genus Allium; species Allium cepa. The sequence goes on along the minus strand of CM060928.1, from coordinate 674,635,530 downwards.
TGTTATTTCGTTCACGTACTAACAGACTACAACTGCTGCTTTCCGCTGTAACAAAATTAGGGAAAAAATTATATGGACAAACTGCGTTGCCAAATTCACGCATCAGTGTGTTTGCAAAAATAGGCACAGGTAATGGTGTACTCTTCATCTCCCTGTCTCTTACAAAATATAATATAACCTGGAATAACTCATTTACATATTCCGTTGTAAACATATTTATGTTAGCTAATATCCAATGCAGAAATTGTATGGTTTGCACAGTAAATTTAACTTTGTTGTTAATTAAACTTAAAACGGTTCGTCCACCACTTTGTTTACTCTTCGTACGTTTACAGTACACATTCGTGTTAGGAATAATGACTCATAAACTGTTGACACAGGTGCTGCAGTGCAGCCATGGAATTTTGGTGGTCCTACCTCTGTTTGCTCAAGTTGTAATGCAACAGTTTGGTACGAAGAAAGGAACAGGAAGTCTAGAAGACCCTTGGATCCAAAGTTTTCTATTTGCTGCAAGGACGGTAAAATTAAGTTACCACGGTACAAAAAATGCCTTGAATATTTATATCAACTGCTTGATTACAATGGTGGCCGTGATAGTTCTAATTTCAGAGAGAACATACGGGTATATAACGGGATGTTTGCATTTACATCTATGGGTGGGCGTATTGATAATTCAGTGAACATAGGTCGGGGTCCTTACGTATTTAGAATCAGCGGGCAGAATTATCATAAAATAGGCTCTATGCTTCCCACTGAGGGGCACGCTAAATTTGCACAGCTGTATATCTACGACACAGCCAATGAGGTTACAAACAGACTTAACGCGCCTGGGTTGTCCGCTAGCCAGTCTACAAACCCCCATATTATTAAAAGTTTAATATATATGTTCAATGACTGTAACGAGCTGGCTAAGGTGTTCCGCATGGCTAGAGACAGGTATGAGAGTAGTAGTTTGACCAATGTATCACTTCATTTGTTGGAAAGGAGGGATAGAGATGGTAGGTAGTACAATCTACCAACAACTTCTGAAATTGCAGCGTTAGTTACAGGGAATGGTAGCCAAAGTGAAGGTTATAGGGATATCATAATCGAGGAGAAAAGTGGACTGCTTAAGAGAATTAATGAGAAACACCCCAGTTTTATGGCCATGCAGTATCCCATCTTATTTCCCTATGCAGAGGATGGTTACAGACTTAACATTCCTTATCAATCCGTTGAACCATCTGATATCGATAAGGACGACATGGTAACCATGCGTGAATACTATGCTTACATACTGCAGTACAGAGAGGGAGATGGTAATACGTTGCTTTACGGTGGGAGATTGTTCCAGCAGCTAATAGTTGATGCATACTATTGCATTGAGGAGGACAGATTGAATAGGATTAGAAATAACCAACATAACATTAGATCTGAACTGTACAAAGGGCTGAAGGATGCGGTTGCAGCGGGTGACACATCGGCTTTGTCTATTGGCAGGAGAATGGTTTTGCCTTCTTCTTTCACTGGTGGGCCTAGGTATATGCTTCAAAACTACCAAGACGCAATGGCAATTTGTCGATGGGCTGGTTCTCCGGATTATTTTATCACATTTACATGCAACTCTCAATGGTCGGAGATTAAGGAGTGCTTAAAAAATATTCCAGGTGAAAGGGTAGAAGATAGACCTGATATAATTTCACGTGTTTTCCAAATCAAATTGCAGCAATTAATGCAGGACATAAAGGAAAAAGAACATTTTGGAAAAGTAAATGCAGGTACGTCACATCATGCACTAAAATTTCGTTCAAAATAGTTACATACACTGCCAATATTGATTAATTTTGGTTAATATTTTTCCAGCTTTGTACGCTATTGAATTTCAAAAGCGTGGCTTGCCTCATGCACATATCTTACTGTTTGTACGGGCGGAGGACAGACCTAAAACGAAAGCTAAGGTGGATAAGGTGGTCAGTGCAGAATTACCAGACCATGAGGCAGATCCTGTTGCATTCCAATCAGTTAGTCAGTTTATGGTACATGGACCATGCGGCGTTCTTAATCCTAACTGCCCATGTATGATAAACGGTAAATGTTCAAAACATTGCCCAAAGCGGATCAATTACGAAACGACGTACGACAAGCATGGGTTTCCAAATTACAGAAGACGCAACAATGATAACTTTGTCACCACAGTATCTGGGGTTAATCTAAATAATTGTTGGGTAATACCGCATAATGTGAGTTTAGTTGTGAAGTATCAAGCACACATTAATGTTGAGATATGCAATCGTGCGAAGTCTGTTAAATATTTGTTCAAATACATACACAAAGGTCACGATGGGGCTGCTGTTGTAATTGAGGAAAACAATGTTACAAACCAGAATTTTATTCGAGAGGTGAATGAAATAAAGACTTATATAGATTGTCGTTATATATCAGCTTCAGAAGCAAGTTGGAGAATTTTTGAATTTGATATTCACTATCGAAAACCTTCAATCAAACGATTGCACTTTCACTTACCAGAAGAGCAAAACGTTGTTTTTCATGATGACGATAATTTGGCTGAGGTAGTATGTCAACCTGCTGTTAACGGCACTATTTTCACTGAATGGATGGAAACTAATAAAATTAGTGCGGAGGCACGAAAGTTAACATATGTAGATTTTCCTACAAAATGGGTGTGGAACAAAAAAATGGGCAAGTGGACAGCAAGGAAAAAAAGGGACACAATAGGTAGAGTTTATTTTTGTAACGACCCAGAATTTTTAGAAATTAAAATTTGAATATTTAATTAATTTTAAATATTAATAAGTGAATTTATAAGTCAAATAAATTTTTATTTGAATTTTTGGATTTTATTGAATAATTAAATCGATAATTTAATATGTTAAATTATGGAAATAATTGAAAATAGGGTTAAATATGATTGAAAATGATTTGTAAAATTTTATTTTATCATGTTGGAGTTAGAAAGATATTTTAGAACTTTTAAAATCGAATTAAAAGTTAATTTGTGAAAATTGAATATTTTAATATTTAAATCGACTAGTGAAAATAGCCAATTTTTGAACAGTCTCAGAATTGAACGAAACCAGTTCCATTGGATCCGTAATGGTTAGTTATTACCGAATTTCAATTTTCGTGTCAATCGGAGTTACCGTTTGAGCGTGGCAGCTCGAAACGCATCGATTTATTTTTAATTTAAATTTGGCGAGTTAAAATAGCCATTTTTCAAAAAGTTTCGGATTTCGACGAAACCAGTTTCATCGGATCCGTAATGTGATATTATTGTAAGGTTTCAAATTTCAAGTCGATTGGATTTACCGTTTGTCCGGTACAAATTAAAACGCCTAGAAAATTGTTTAAATCGGTTTAATTCAAATTGAGCGTTTTTAGCCATAACTCGCACATACTTCCGAATTAGCTTCCGAAACCTGTTCCATTGTGTCCGGAACGCGGGGTAAACCCTAGAAACGCTGGTTACGGCGCGTAAATCGGAGTTCAGAATTTACGGATGAATAGTGTTCGATTTTCTTCTATAAATAGACCAACACCTTCATAATTTTAGAAAAATAAAATAAAAACCTAATCTAAAACCCTAGCCGCCTCTTTATTCACCAATGGCCAGAAATTGCTCTCACTTTTCCCTCAATCTCTCTCAATCCAGCAAGAATTAGCCAAAGTTGTTAACTACAACATTGAAAATCATGAAGAGAGCTTTCAATCCACACGGATATGATAAGGTTTGGCGTCGCGTAGAGGTGACAAAATGGCCGCGTCCTCCATGACTTGCGCACGCGTTTCTATGCAAGAGAGGGGGCCGAGCTCTCTAGGGTTCAGGCCGAGCATATGGGGGGTCAAGAGCTTCCTATTGCAAGTGGTTTGATCGAGTTTTATCGAGTATTGATGGAGTAAATTGAAACCCTAATCTATGATAATGGGTTTCATGAAGACGGCAAGTATCTGGAGCTGTTGCGTGAGGGAGAGGGAGAGAAGGGGAACGGTCAAGATCAGTTTGCAGTGGATCCAGTGGCTAGGAGATTGTGTAGGTTTAAAATTAATTAGATTTAGTTGTAAATTATATAGTTTAAATTCGTGTAAGTTCAAAAATTCATAACTTTTTCATACGAGGTCGAAAACGCGCGAAACCAGTTGCGTTGGAATCGTATGGACGAGCACTACGCGATGGAGTTGGTTTGGAGTCGTTTGGAGTTAGTGAGAATTTCGGGTAAAATTAAACGCGCGTTTAATTTTATTCGAAATAAATCGCTAAAACGGAAATTAAAATCAAGGTGAGAACTTCTCACTCAATCGAATCAGTTTCGATTTTATTTTAAATAGTTAGATTTAAAATATTTGAATGCATGTTTGAATGTTGATGAATATCTATTGATTGTTAAAATAGACATTATACGCCGTTAGTAAGCGGATGTTATTTATTAAAAACATATACCGCGAATATTTCATAAACAGTGAAATTGGTATTATATATAATAGCAATATATATATATTGGCATATGTATATATTGGAGTTATTGATTTCCCGCATTTATTTGTTTAGCGGATGAGACCCTATTGCGCCGTTATTAAGCGGATAATATTTAATAAGAACATATACCGCGATGATTTCGTACTGGAGCGAAATTGGTATTGTGCTAATGTTTTTGGATGCAGGAAAACAGGTTGGAGGGATCCAACTGGATTCCTCAACAGTTTTTATTTGATTTCAGATATTTTGATATTTGATGGATTTTCATATCGATATATGATGTCGTTGTTGTCGTGATTGACTATTTGGTATGTAGCATCATTGGACCCAGATTTAGGGATTTTAAAATGATTTTTAAAGTGATTTTAGAAAGTATACGTTTTATAAAATAATTTTGGAATTGATCCATTTTAAATAAATAAACGTTATAATTTTTAATGTTATAAAAATTATGATTTTTGAGAAATATAGTTAAAAACTGATTTTTGAGAATACGATGCTATTGAGTTTATAAAATAGTTTAAGCGAGATATTTTAGAATTAATTGTGAAAAGTTTAAATATAGGATTTATAAAATTTGATTATTTTATAAATCAAAATGATGAAATTATAAAGGAGTTTAAAGACGTTTTTAAAATATTAATATGAATTGATTTATATAAGAGATTTATAAATGGATATTTATAAATTGAGATATTGAAATTATAAAACGAGTTTTTATAAGTGTTTGAATGAAGTGAAAATGAATTTCATTAAAGAATGAAATTTATAAAATTATAAACTGTGAAGTTATAAATGAAATTTATAAATAGTAAGAATTATAAATTTGTGAAGTTATTTGAAAGAATAGATTTGGTTAAATAAATGAATCTTATAAGTTATAAGATTTATGGTTTGGAAAGTCTTTAGAGGAACGATTTTGTAAAATAATCATTTTATAAGTATTTAACTTATAATATGAACTTTTAGTTTATAATTGAGTTATAAACTGGAATAGGTTAATAAAAGAATTTATAAAAGGAAGTTTTTATAAAATAAATAGAAATGGAATTTATAAACGTTGTTTTATAAATTCGCAAACAACTTATTTTGATAAGAAAATTGTTGAAACCTATTAATGGAGTTATATTCACATTTTTGAATAGTGAATAATCCTTTGAATTAAAATGAATAAAAGGATGAAATTGTTAATGAAGTATATTCACGTTTTTGAATAGTGAATAACACGTTAAAGAAATTGTTTTGGATTTGGATGTTTTAAATAATATTAAAACGATCGAACAATGTTTTAAAATGTGTTGAGATTCGGAACCATAGATTTCAACATTTATTGTTGAAATAGACGTTTTCGAGAAATAGAAGGAAATAATGGACTATAACACTGTTGTTATAGTAAATGATTTCCGAAAGGAAATGTTTTGTATAGTATTGGGATTTATATATCTATTTTAATTTCGAATCCCTATACTAGTGATTTTGGGTTGTCGTAACGATGTTTTACGTAACATTCGTTTTGGCCCAAATGAATATGTTTAAGAGAATGATTTCCTTAAAGAATGAAATATATACTTAATTTCGATTTAAGTATATTGAATATTTTCCAAGTGTTGAAAATAAATAAAATTTGTGAATTACTTATTAAATAAGTATGGAATTGTTTCCAATATGAAGTGATATTTAGAATTCATCTTTTTGAAGATAAATTGAAAATGGATAATTGAAAACGTATATCAATAGATATTGTGAAATGTAAATTCAATATGGAATTTATAAAAGAAAGTGGAATCCGTTTAAAAATAAATATTGATTTATTTTTGAAGTGTGAAATTATATATCTAGTGAAGATATTTTTGGAAAATAAATAATTTGGAAAATTATTTGGAATCTGGTGATGTGTGCATATCCATTGATAGTTCAATAACCGACTATCAATATTTCCCTTTGAATGGGTAATTGATGTGATTTGTTTGAATGTGAATGCCACACTTATTTTTGAATAAGCGCTCACTATTCGGGTTAACCGGGAAAGGACCTTGGGGTCGTATAACCCATTCCGAATATGTGATACGTCGTTATGAATTGCATTCGAAGATCGGTGTTGAAGACCGGATATTTTCGAAAGCGAAAGGGTTTCTTGTTGATTGTCTCTGCACTGGCTGATCCCTGGTATTGAGATCTCCATATGTGATGGGCAATCCGAACGTGATTAGAGATTATTCGGATTGCAAGGACTTCTTTGTAAGTGCCTTCGGTTTTGTTCGAGCCCGGAACAGACTTGTATGGATTGTATGTCTGACGTTACAAATTGAGATATAAAGCAGATTTCTTTCAAATATATTTCTGTTGGTGGCGGAGAATTTATTCTTTTAGCTTAACACCCTTCTCTGAGACGTACGAGCTCAGAGGTTATATAGTTGAAGTTATCAGCGATATATTCCCAATTTGGTGATGTGACATGCTGAGTGTTGCTGAAATGATCATTGTGTTGATTATTGTGATAGGATCGTTTATTTGATCGTCTATCTTAGTGATCATTGTGTTGATCATTTGTTGACCCAAAGCATGGCTTTTGTATAAAGTATGTTTTTGTGGACGTGACTTCGTCGAGCCTCACACCCCGGAAATGGTCAAAACAGGAAAGATGCGGCAAGGTTATGAGGGGTAGCACCCTTTAGGGTATGTACATTTCCTTCTGGATAGAGGTGGTATCATGGTATGGAGCCCAGATATTTAACCTATGTGGTTACTACGAATTTATTACTTTGTGGTTGTTGGCTTTCGGGATCCCGTGAGAAAGGTCGTTTACGATCGGGGAATGGCGTGCTCGTGTCAGTAGTTACCCAGTTAGGGGTAACCCGGCCTTGTGTTGGCAGAGTTCCGGTTTGGTTCTCGGGAATGTCCTTCCAGAGGCATTCTCATGTGGCAATGGGAAGTTCCTTGGCCTGACCATTTGTTGGAAATCCAAAAAAACAATACGAAACTTGTACGGTTTTAGTTGTAGAACCTATCATTCACTTATGGTGTCGCAACACTGTTTGGATGGTAGCTATAGTAGGCATAGTTCGAAATGTCTATGTTGGCTAAGATTTATATTCTACTTTCGAAATGAATTTTTCCCCTACACTATGCACTAGTAATAATATCAAATGTTATTTTAAATGCGTATCAAGCATCTTTGACTATCATAAGGAGAAATCTCCTCCGATTCTGCGTTTGCATTGTGTGTGTGTGTGCGGGAGGCCTTATGGTAGTCTCATTTTTAAAAGCATTGCGAATTGAATTTAAAAATATCTCTCTATTTTGATTTTAAAGATAAATAAACTGTTTTGAGTTCTCATACCAGTCACATGACTGACTTGGAGTTTATTGTTTTCCTTCCTAAACTCTGGGTGCCCACCAATTTCCACACGGGCAGTCAAGAGTTAAGGTTTATCAGGATATTCTGGATATTCTGGAGTTGCTGGAGGCAAGATGGATGGCATGGCGTATTACTAGTTTATATAGTATTTCTTTTTCCGCTGCACTATTTGTTGTTGTATGTTATTGTACACTCTGATGATATGATGTAATGTAATGTATAAAATGTAATAACTGATATAGTTCTTTGTTTAAAGATTATTCATTTATTATTATATGTTGTTCCGCTGCGAATTGTGAGATTCTGATGTGATTTTATTGTTTTCTGTTCCGTTCTATGTTCTCTATTCTCTTTTTCTTCTATTTTAAAATGTTCTATCTTCTTTTTCTTCTGTTCTTTCTGTTTTATTTTCTATCTATTTTCTTTTCCCTCTATCTTCTCTTCTTTTCTCTTCTTCTCTTTTCTTAAATTCTTTTTCTTAAACCCCTAAGGGTTCGTATTTTCGTTCATCTTGAATTAATCAATGGAGATTAGTGTCTATTCAAGGAGTACGGATTTACGGGTCTTTACAATTTTGCTCATCCAACATGCGGCGAACGATTTTACTTACGGCTGCTTCTAAACATTGTCAAAGGACCAACCAGTTATAAAGAGATAAGAACCGTTAATTCCGTTGTTTATGACTCTTTTAAAAGTGCATGTGTTGCACGCGGATTACTTGAAAACGATAATGAATGGAACATAGCGTTAACCGAGGCGTCACGTTGGGCAAGTGCAGCGTCTCTACGTGAACTTTTTGTTATGTTACTGCTTTTCTGCGAAGTGTCCAACCCAGTACAACTTTAGAATAGAAATTGAAAAATGTTCGCGGACGATATTGAATGGTGTCACGTTCGTATGCATGAAGAACAAACTGAGCGTTATGATGACTGTCAACTTAAGTTGGAGATTGTACGTGAATTAGAAAAGATAATGAATAAAAGTGGTAGATCTGTGTCAGAATTTAACTTCATCCCTACATCGGACCTTATTTCAGTTTTCACAGGTCGCTGTACCTTGCTAACATCTTAATATGATTATGATATTGAAATGTTGAAAGCTGAGTCACAACCCCTTCTGTCATCTTTAAATTTTGAGCAGCAAAAGATATTTAACACTGTGCGTGACTCTGTTGACCGTAATGAAGGTGGTTTCTACTTTGTTTACGGAAGTGGGGGTACTGGTAAAACTTTTCTATGGAAAACCATTATCACTTACTTCAGAGCAGAAGGGAAGATTGTTTTAGCCGTCGCTTCTTCTGGTATAGCATCCTTACTTTTACCTGGCGGTAGAACCGCCCATTCAAATTTCAAAATTCCACTCATTGTCGATGATAATTCAACATGCAACGTATCAAAACAATCTCCTTTAGGACAGTTGCTCAAATCCACTGATTTAGTTATTTGGGATGAAGCACCTATGATGCATCGTAATGAACTTGAGGCATTTGAAAAAAGTTTACAGGATATAATGCAGGTTGGTACTGATTACGGTCCATCCAGGCTTTCGGAGGAAAGACGGTTTTACTGGGAGGTGATTTTAGACAAACTTTGCCAGTAGTTCAGAAAGGTACTAGAGATATGGTGGTCTCTGCTTCCATCAGCAATTCGTATCTATAGGCGAAGTGTAAGGTTTTCATCCTCACAAGAAACATGAGACTGCAACGTTCAACATGCAACCCCCGTGAAATGGAGAAAGTTGAGAAGTTTGCACAATGGGTGCTTGACATTGGAGATGGAAACTTGGATGCAGTTTCACGACACGGTGACGATGATCCTTCGTGGATTACTATACCTTCTGAATATCTTATCGATGTTGGAGATTGTGGTCTAAAAAATATGGTTGACATTATATATCCTGATTTGCATAGTAGGTTACCAGAAAAAGAGTATTTACGCACACAGTGCGTGCTTGCTACGACTAACGAATTTTTTGAGGAAATTAACTCGTACATCCTTTCTCAAATTAACAGTGAATTAAGGTCCTATTTCAGTGCTGATTCCATCTGTCCTTCATCTGAACAAGTGGAAGATCAACATACCCTTTATCCTACCGAATTTCTTAACACTCTAAAAATATCTGGATTACCTAACTACATTCTGCAGTTGAAGATAGGAGTTCCAATTATGTTGTTACGAAATTTGAACCAGAGGTTAGGCCTTTGCAACGGAACACGGTTAATTGTAACGCAACTTGCTGAAAGGGTTATTGAAGCTGAAATAATTACGGGTACTAATATCGGTACGAAGGTACTCATTCCTCGCATTATTCTCATGTCTGTGGATACAAAATGGCCATTTGTGTTACGTAGGCGACAATTCCCCGTGAAGGTTTGCTTCTCAATGACAATAAATAAAAGCCAAGGGCAACATTAGAGAATATAGGCATATATTTGCCCCTCCCTGTTTTCAGCCATGGTCAGTTGTATGTTGCTGTATCAAGAACATCTTCATACCAGGGTATTGAGTTTTTAATTGGTCAATTGGAGGGTGGACGTCGTGGGTTGACCAAAAATATTGTATATAAAGAAGTTTTCAACGGTTTATCCAGTAATCACATCTTACATCGTTTACTACATGCATTTTACTGCTGCCTTTCTCAATCAATTCTGTTAAAATTCTTCCTTCTGCTTTCAGGATGAGGTTATGGAGGGAAAAAATGCGGTTACATGACCGGTTTCTGTTGTATCTATTTTTACCCACTACCATCTCTTCATCTTCACACTGCAAATTCGTTTGTCCCTACTTCACGCACTGTCTACCCTCAATACTACTATCTGAATTTTTATTGTATATTTTTTTCCCCATGAACTTATATATTTGTAACTTACTGGTGTGATATATTCATTGTTAATACAGCTCATTTCCTGTTTTGCCCGATTTCTCTTCCACACCTACATTTTCAAACTGTCTATGTTTGATGCTCATATTTAATGATTATTAGTAACCGGATGGATGCTGATATGTCTGCACATTCTTTGATACATTAAAACTTTTTTTGCTGTCCACCGCTTTAGAAAATGTAGTGGGTCAACTACATCCTATATTTACACATTTATTTCTACCTAACTATGAGTTAATTTAAATTTCTATGTTATTGATCTGTGTCCGCTGTACTGTTTACTGCATGTTCTGTTTCAAGCTAACAACACTGACCTCCCATTCTACACTTTTGACCTGAACAAGTCGTCCGTAACTGCTGTTATGTGCGGGCAGTATTGCAAGAACACATATTTCTCTACTGACACATACTATTCCAATATGCCCAGTTTTGTGTGTTACTGATATAATCATAATTATTGGTTGAGATTATGGACAGACTAATTGGTGACAATGGAATCGAGCTCATCCGGATTATCATCTGCTACACTGCTTCTGATGTTATATATTAGTTTCTCTTACTGTTTGTTCAGTTTTCACCTCCTGAAACCCTCCAAGTTCAACAAAATTTATTTTTGGCAAAGTCAGTTGCCGCTAAAGCATGACTGTATAACATTTTGCTCAAACCAGATTTTGCTCATCACTGTTACAGTAAATCTATATGAAACAGTATCCTCTCTTCAAACTATCACCTTATTCACCTATTTTGGTATCTTTTACTACGTTTTTTTACGGCTTTTTTGGTTCAAATATGATTGGTTTTACTTATATATTTGGAGAAATAGATACTCATATCTATTTCACCTTTTGGACTTCAGTCTAAACTTTACTGTAATGTAATTTTTTTGTCGTCTTCATTTTATTTTTATAATTACTGATGTATTGACTTTCTGGTTTGAAATATTTTTTTGGTATTTGTTTGACTCAAACTTTTGCCACAATCTACCAATATTTTTTCACCATTTTCTCTTCCAACATTCGGTGCAACCTCAATAATTGGAAAAGGCAAAAAATTAAAACAGTAGGTGCGGAGAGAGGCAATACTGAGATGGAGTCGACAAGAAGGATGCTACTAATTAGAGGCAACTTTTGTCAAACCTACATCATTTTCTCAATCTTTTATCACTTGCATTGTTTAGTTGATAATAATATAGATTTGTTTGAGATCGTAATATACAAATATGTTTTTTTTTGTTTCAGGTGGACAGGAGGAAGAAAAAGTTAAAAATAGAAGATAATACAGTTGAAGGAAAAATGTTCAGTATAAACAAGTACCGTTGTAACAAAGATGTAATGCGTGGACACGGAACGAAATTTTTTCCTGCTGCAGCCCGTAAAGGTATTTATTTAGTTGTTCATGACAACCACATATAAATCAACATTGCTTATTCATGTATTTCACTCAGTATGTTGTTACTACACCGATCGAACATTTTGATATTAGTACATTTTTAAGCTAAACATCAAAAAACACTTTTACGCATAATCGTTAACGTCTGTACTGTAATTGTGAATTTCATTTTTTATTTGTTGGACCGTACATATTATGGGTTATCAAACGTAGGCCATTTATTGAATAGTTATCTTTATATAAGGTGAAAAATGTCTCTTAAATTGCTTGATTGCTTCGGCTCTTCACTACTTTTTTGCAATTGTTTGAAAGCAACAGTGAAAGATATAGTTGAATAAAGTGTTGAGTCAAGATTTTTATAGAGTTTTGATTTCTGACAAAGGGATAAGCCGTGATCGACAAAAAGAAGTTATTCAGTCACAAAGAGCTCCATATGATTAGAGGTTGATTATTTTGTATGTTAGTAATGATTATTTATGTTAAAATCTATCCTCAAATAATCTTATGCCTTTAATCTTCGAATATATATATAAATATATATGAGTGCACATTAACTGTGCAGTCTAGACAAAACCGGTCGACCGGTCAAAACCAGGTGGTCGACCGTTTTTGCCCAGAATGCACAGATAATGTGCACAAGTGAACATAACGTATATATATATTCAAATTCCTGTCTACTGGTCATTTTTTGACCTGTCGACCGTTTTTAAACAGAGAGCAACCTTTTCCAAAAGACACTTCTTTTCTCCAAAGGTTGCATCTCTTACCTTTCACCAAAGATCATATCTCTTAATGGCAACTGTTCACAAAGAGTTACAACTATTTTTCTCTATATATACTCATCTAAATCATTGATTCAAGACACATGAAAACATGATTTTATATGCTTTTTAATCTAATCTCTGATCTTACTTTCTACATACTCCTGCATTCTAAAAGCTCACGATTATTTATTGAATCATTGAAACTATTTCATATCTTTTGATTCAATAAGTAATATACTTTCCTTAATCTTTTCAAAACATCATTCGCATACTTTGAGGATAAGATTATAGGAAGGGTGTACTACTAGTGACAAATCCGTGTTTTCAAGAGCACAAGTTGTCAACAACAATTGTATTTGTTCTTTTGTTGAAGTCCTCTATGTTGTAAGAGGCAAGTGTTGAAGTCCTCAGTGTATTAGAGGCGTGAAATCCCGTTCGGTTGCTCGGGTGTTGTAAACCTGTTCCTCCGGGTGAAGCGAGGTTGTTAATAGTGAAAATCCAGATAGAAGTCTGGGACTGGACGTAGGACGGTGCTCTGAACCAGTATAAAAATCTCTGGTGTGATTTTTCTATTTTTTATTTACTATGCTATTATCATCTATTTCCGCATTTATATTGTAGTCCATATTACACGATCCATGTGTACTATATTAGCACATATAATTGTATACACACCGAACTTTCATTTGGTATCAGAGCATGGTTTTCTAGAGATCGTAACAACATCCTAGAATAAATGGCTACAAAGAGATCTAGTCAAGGCAATAAGAAGAGGAAGAGCAATAAAGAACAATCAAAGGAGCAAACAAACAAATGCTTCATGGCAAAAGATAACGAGGTTAGTGATCTAACTTTTGATGATATGATAGAAATAAATTCAGAACTTCTAGACACTTTAAAAAGTCTCAAAAGAAAATATAAGGAAGCTCTGGAAAATCAGAAGAAAGCAGAATTCGAAAGAGATATGCTTAAAGACGAGAAGAGAATATTAGAAGAAGAACTTGAGAAAATTCAAGATTCAGACAATTCTCAACTCGCTCTATTAAGTCAAGAAATAGAAGCTCAAAAAGAAAAGAATAATGCTCTAGCTTCTGCAAATCATGAGTTAAAAACAAAAATTAAAATTGTTGAGTTAGATAACACTAGTCTCAAAACTAAGCTTGATGACATTACTAAAAATATTTCCAATTTTAATAAAGGGAGAGAAAATTTATGCAGGATTATTGAAAATTCTCAACCTGCTTCAAATAAGAAGGGATTAGGTTATGTTAAGAATTCAAAAGCTCACAATGATAGAAGTGGTGTAGGCTATAAACAAGCTAAAAGTAAAAATAGTACTAGATATGCATTCATGTATACTAACTTTAGTGCTAGTACTAGTAATCAAGATAGTTTTAAAACCAGTTATAGTCATAATAGTACTTTGTTTAGAAATGATAGAAATTATTCTTCAAGTACTAAGCTAATAACTAATAGTATTAAGATATGGATTCCAGCTAATATGATTGATCATGATAAACAACTTTATATTAGCAACTATTATAAGAATGTAATTTGTAATGAAAATTATATTTATAAAGGTTCAACCACACCCAAATGGGTATGGTTTCCAAAGACCTAACCCCCCGGACCCTAACATAGTAAGTGGGTACCGAAAATTATTATTATTTTTTGCAGGTACTCAGAGAAACAAAAGGAAAATGATAGATTTTGGAATTTCAAAGAATGTTCCATATGTTTAATAGAATTACGTGCTTACAATAAAATATGGACTTCGGTAAATATGGTAAAATTTATTTTACTTTTCCTTCATAATTAATAATGAGTTTATCTCGTTATATACAAGATATTTTATATAATTTTATATATTTCCCCATTCTTTTTTATAATGACAAAGGGGGAGAAATTCATATGCATATAAATAGAGGGAGATATTATACTTAGGGGGAGATGTTATACTTAGGTGGAGCTTTAAAGATATTATCTGGCACTTGTACTAAATAGTGTCGTGTTTTAATTCATACTAGACTTGTGTGTATTATCATCTTGTGTGAATATTACTCTTGATCTATGGTAGTAGTTTTATGTTGCTTATAGTCTCTTTTACATCCTCCATTTAAACAACTCCTTTTTGTCGATGACAAAGGGGGAGAAAATTGTGCTAACAGTATATATGCAGGACACAATCTCAGGGGGATATCTTATACAGGGGGAGATTCATAAATATGTTGTCATCAATCAAAAAGGGGGTGAATGTTGAGTCAAGATTTTTATAGAGTTTTGATTTCTGACAAAGGGATAAGCCGTGATCGACAAAAAGAAGTTATTCAGTCTCAAAGAGCTCCATATGATTAGAGGTTGATTATTTTGTATGTTAGTAATGATTATTTATGTTAAAATCTATCCTCAAATAATCTTATGCCTTTAATCTTCGAATATATATATAAATATATATGAGTGCACATTAACTGTGCAGTCTAGACAAAACCGGTCGACCGGTCAAAACCAGGTGGTCGACCGTTTTTGCCCAGAATGCACAGATAATGTGCACAAGTGAACATAACGTATATATATATTCAAATTCCTGTCTACTGGTCATTTTTTGACCTATCGACCGTTTTTAAACAGAGAGCAACCTTTTCCAAAAGACACTTCTTTTCTCCAAAGGTTGCATCTCTTACCTTTCACCAAAGATCATATCTCTTAATGGCAACTGTTCACAAAGAGTTACAACTATTTTTCGCTATATATACTCATCTAAATCATTGATTCAAGACACATGAAAACATGATTTTATATGCTTTTTAATCTAATCTCTGATCTTACTTTCTACATACTCCTGCATTCTAAAAGCTCACGATTATTTATTGAATCATTGAAACTATTTCATATCTTTTGATTCAATAAGTAATATACTTTCCTTAATCTTTTCAAAACATCATTCGCATACTTTGAGGATAAGATTATAGGAAGGGTGTACTACTAGTGACAAATCCGTGTTTTCAAGAGCACAAGTTGTCAACAACAATTGTATTTGTTCTTTTGTTGAAGTCCTCTGTGTTGTAAGAGGCAAGTGTTGAAGTCCTCAGTGTATTAGAGGCGTGAAATCCCATTCGGTTGCTCGGGTGTTGTAAACCTGTTCCTCCGGGTGAAGCGAGGTTGTTAATAGTGAAAATCCAGATAGAAGTCTGGGACTGGACGTAGGACGGTGCTCTGAACCAGTATAAAAATCTCTGGTGTGATTTTTCTATTTTTTATTTACTATGCTATTATCATCTATTTCCGCATTTATATTGTAGTCCATATTACACGATCCGTGTGTACTATATTAGCACATATAATTGTATACACACCGCACTTTCATAAAGCTTATCTTAAACATTGACTTCATGGCGTTTCTTACTTAATAATTTGTTGGAAAAGACTTTAAACTCAATCTACTATTTCCAAAATATTTATAAATCTATGTACTTTTTTTTTACATTGATAAAAGAAGAAAAATCTAAATACTTGATGCAACGTGTATTTACCTTCGTTAAAAGCGATGATTCATGTTAACATATGATGGTGCATAAAATGTCTAAAATGAAGATTATCTTGCAGATAGATATTGTAACGACCCGTATTTTACGTGTCGATATATCGTAGAATTGACAGGTTGTTAGTGTTGTTGATGTTGTCTCTAGCCTGAGTCGTTTAGGAAGTTAATTCGTGTGCTTAAGTGTTAAGTCGTGGCCGAGTTAACAAGGCTTGGGTCGTGTTCGAGTTAGGAAGTGAGTCGCATACGAGTTAACAAGTTAAGGCAGTGAACGGCTCATGGATGAGTCGTGTACGACTTAAGGGAATGGGTCGTGCACGAGTTGTAAAGTTAACTCGTGTGATGATGAGTCGTGACCGAGTCAGTGGAGCCATAGGCTTACGAGTTAACATGATATGAGTTGAGTCGTTAACGACTTATAGGTGTTAGCGAGTTATAGGTTAGACCGACTCATAGCTTGGACGAGTCAGTGGCCTTGAGTCGTTAGCGAGTTATAGTGTGCAGGGTAGCTAACGAGTTAGTGTTCTTTACGTGTTACCGGGTTAAAGAGTTACCGAGGTAAGGATTAACTCGTGTACGAGTTAGTAGATATGGCCGAGTTAACAGGTTAGAAAGTTAGGTCGTAAGTCGTCTGGAACGACCTAGCGTGTTTGCGACCTAACGAGTTAGTAAGGCTTGTGTGTTAGCGAGTTACGAGTTAGCAGAGTGTTAGGTCGGCGGCGAGTTAAGGAGATAGGTTGTTAAGTCGTTTGAACGACTTAAGGGTTGAGTCGCTTTGGTGTTAGGTCGGCATGCTAGTTAAGTCGTCAGGCGACCTAGGACTTAGGAAATGCGGCAGTGTGTTGAGTCGTGTGACAGTTGGGTCGGCGGTGCGTTGAGTCGTTAGGTCGGCCTGTGTTTTAGGTCGCGTCTGGGTTAAGTCGTAAGTCGGCCTTGGTTGTATGTTGTGTTGGTTAGGTCGTAGGTCGTAGGGGCTGATGAGTCGGCAACGACTCATAGTTAGGTCGGGGACGATCTAAGGGGCGACGACCTAAGGAGTTTCCAGCCTATAAATAGAGGGGTTCGGCTCACTTTTTGGCACCGGTTTTTGAAGCAACGAAGTGCTGCCATTTTGAAGACTCGACTACAACATTTCTTCATCTTCTTTTCTCCATTCCAATCAAGTGTTAGCATCCATCCAAGATCGAAGATCGGGATCGAAGATTCAAGTGTCCAAGTTGAAGATCTTCATCCAACAAAGCTAGATTTCATCGTTTTAAGCGAGGTTTCTCCGGATCAAGCTCAAGTCCTTGCTGTCCAGATCTGAAGTTGATTGATTTTAGGTTGTTTTGGTGATTTGGTGAGTGGTAGTTATCTCTCACGCGGATCCAAGGGAGTATATTGGATTGGTGGCTTGTTTGAGTGTTAAAGTTAGAGTTTTCATGCATTTTTCTTAAATCCGAGTCTAGCTCCATTGTTTTTGAAGATATTTACTTATGCAAGTTAGTTTAACAAGTATTAGAGACAAAACCCATGTTTTAGATTTGATAGATCTATGCTAAAAACTATGATTTCACTTATGTTGGACTTTTGCTCGTTTATTTACGAAATTCCCATTATAGTTGATATTGCTTAAATTGCTTAATAGATCTTGTTTGAATGATTGATTATTTGAATGTATGATTGATTTGATTGTTTCCAAGTTAGCTAGTAGTTGATTTGGAACAAGATGATGAAAGAGGATTCAAAAGCTATGGAAGAAGGCTCTTGAATGGTGAAAGCTGCTTAAGGCATATGTAGCGGATGTTGAAGCTCATATGTATAGATTGGATGATGTTGAGATGGGACTTTGCCATGATTTGATGAGGCAAACCATGTTGTTGAGTTGAGACTTTGCTTTGATGCGATGAAGCGAAGTATGATGTGAGTCTTGGCTTAATCCAGGAAGGGATCATTCCAAGCATGTTGATAACTTGAAGGGTAGTTCAAGTTGGTTGATAATGGATTGTTCAAGAGGTAGCTTGAGCTTGTATGAGGAAGTAGTCGTCGAGGAGGATGACTAGGAGGCTTGGATCTCGTCGTTGTTGAAGGTTCTAGCATGCTCAAAAGCAAGAGTACATGGGGCGCCCATAACGACTACAGGAAGGTAGTCGGGACACCCAAAAGACTACAGGTAGGTAGTTGAGTACTCTGGGCAAAGTAGATAAGTCCTAGGCACAAGGCAGTGTGCGGAGTATGGTTAGAACCGGGGTTACCATTAGCCCTTGACAGATGGTCATTCAACTAACGGTGAAATCGAGGCAAGGATGACAGTGATAGCCAGAGTCATGGATGTTTGGTTGTATTATCATTCGGCTTCAAGAGCGGTGTTTTCTGGGTGCTTATCTGATCTTGGTTTAGGCCTTGGGGGTTTGTATTTGGAAAACATCGTCCTTGACTCGAGTGGTATTCGCTTTACCTTAATTGTCTATGTTGTTATGCTTGCTTCTCCTTAGTGTATGTCTGGGGCTATCACTGTAGAAAGAGGTGGAGTGGGATGGTTTGGTTCCTATTCCTTTTATCCTTTATGCTCTTTTGGTATGTTTGATAGTTAATTTACTGCTCACTAAGACTTTGTCTGACTCAAGGTTTTATGTCTCCTCTTATTACCTTGGGCTGTTCATCCATGTTGGGATGGGCAGACTAGGTAGCAGGTGACAGGTGCTGTGCTAGGAGTTCTACGATGAAGATGACGAAGACGAGCAGGAGGCTTTGCATATTAGTTTTCTTACTATATGTACTGGGTATCCGCTGCTGTATTTGGTTGAGTGATTTGTAGTGAGGCTTTCATGTATGGATTTGAGTAGATGATTGTATGAAACTACTGTGATGCTTATATGATGATGTTCTGTTCTATGGAGCTTCACTATATTATATTTCTCTATTGTATTTTATCCATGCGCTGTGAGTTATGCGATAGAGATTCTTCTGTTTTGTTTTACCCTGACTATCGTCCATGGCTGCCTGGCACACCTTTTAGCGCATTATTTCCTTCATTTGGTGCGGGAGTCATGGGCGGTCGTCACATTTGGTATCAGAGCTTTGGTTAATCGATTTCAGCCAACGCTCGCTGACGTAACGACGTATGAGAGGCGTAATTGTATTTTGATGAATGATTACTATATATAATATAGTAGCCTGGAAGGATTTGAACTCCTTATGCAGTTGTTTCTTAAGGTGTTCTAATCATTCTTATTACAGATATTAAGGATGAGTCGAAGAGGGAGACCAGCTGCAAGGGAAAGCCGTGCTGATGAAGGAGCTGTTGATTATGGAACTATGTTCGAAGCGATGATGACTTCGATCATGAGAAGGATACCAGCTTCAGGATCATCAGTGGATGTGGGAGTTCAAGTTCAAGCTCCAAGACCGGTGGATTTTGCTAAGCTTTGCAAGGATTATACTTCTCTTGGAGGAAAAGCTTTCTTGGGGACGGAGTCGACTATTGAGGTGCAGAGATGGATTGATGCATGTCGAAGGATCTTTGGTGACTTAGGGATTGAGGATGCAACTAAGAGAAAGCTTGCATCGAGACAGCTTCAGGGAAGAGCTGCTGATTGGTGGAATTCTATCACCATTGATACCCCAGAAGAAGAGATTACTTGGGAGCAATTCCAAGTTAGATTTGAAGCCAAGTTCATCTCTACGGCTCAGAAGTCTGTTTTGTTCAAGAGGTTTGTAGAGCTCAAGCAAGGTGGGAGACCAGTTCTTGAGTATATTTCTGAGTTTGAAGCTTTGTCCAAGTATGCCAGATCGTACATTGATTCTCCCTATCAGAAGAATGAGAAGTTTGTGACTGGTCTGGATGCTTATCTTGGGAGGCAGTTAGTGGATCATTTGGACGATCCATTTGAGAAGCTTGTGGAGAAAGCCCTTAGGCATGAGAGTTTGTTTCCTAAGGAAAGTTCTGTTGTTGCTGTAACCAGGGAAGGATCTAAACCACACCAGAATGGCAATAAGAGGAGGAAGCAGCAGCAACAGAAGGGTAAGGATGGCCAGAAGAAGCCGAAGAGCGAAATGACTTGCTACAACTGCCAACAGAAGGGCCATCTTTACAAAGATTGTAAGAATCCCAAAGTGCCGGGAAAGTGTTACAACTGTGATAAGCTGGGACATATCAAGAAGGATTGTCCAGAACCGAGGAAAGATAGGCAGGTTGTGCAAGCCTATGCTTTGGGGGCTGTTCCATCGTCTTCGAAAGCTCCTACTGCTGAGGAGAAGGGGAAGAGTGTGGTGGTTCAAGGTACTCTTTCTATTTGTGGTGTTCCAGTTAGAGTGTTGTTTGATACTGGAGCGTCGCATTCTTTTGTTTGTGATGAGTTGGTATGCCGGTTAGGTATGAAACCGGATATTGTTGATAGGCCATTGGTTGTGACTAATCCGGTTGGGGGTTCGTCATGTTTGTGTATGATATGCCGTGGTCTAGTTGTGTCGAGTCATGATTGCTCGTTTGTTTGTGATTGCTTTGTTCTGAACTTTGCGGGGTTCGGAATTATTTTGGGTATGGACTGGCTTAGGAAGTATGCGGCAAGGATTGATTGTGAGAGATTGGAGGTGACAGTCGGGAATGTGGAGGGGCGAAAGGTTGTGATACGATGTAAGCATGAAGAAGGCGTCTTCATGAGCTTCATGTATTCGCTGGTTGTTCCACGGGATGGACTGTCATCGATGCCAATCGTGAATGGATTTGAGGATGTCTTTGACGAAGTCAAAGGGTTGCCGCCGCATAGGGAGATCGAGTTTCGTATCGATCTAGTTGAGGGAGCCAGACCTGTTGTGATGCCTCTTAGGCGGATGGCACCGAGGGAGCAGCAAGAGCTGAAGGTGCAAGTTGATGACCTTTTGCAGAAAGGATTCATTCGGAGAAGTGTGTCCGAATGGGGTGCGCCAGTTGTGTTCGCAACCAAAACGGATGGATCGTTGAGGTTGTGTGTTGATTATCGTGAGCTGAATAAGGTGACTAAGAAGAACAAGTATCCATTGCCGAGAATAGATGACTTGTTTGACCAGCTTCACGAGGCTAAGGTGTTTTCTCAGATGGATTTGGCAACGGGATTTCACCAGTTGAGAGTGGCAAAGGATAGTGTGCCGAAGACTGCTTTCAGGACACCATCCGGGTTTTATGAGTGGCTGGTAATGCCGTTTGGATTGACTAACGCGCCAGCATATTTTGTGGATCTTATGAATAGGGTATTCAGAGATCAGTTGAATAAGTTCGTGCTTGTGTTCGTGGATGATATTTTGGTTTACTCCAGAACCGAGGAAGAGCACAAGACGCACTTGAGGATTGTTTTGGGAATTTTGTGGAAACATCAGCTGAAGGCTAAGTTTTCGAAGTGTCACTTCTGGAAGAGTGAAGTGAGGTTCTTAGGCCATGTTATCTCTGGAAATGGAATAGCGGTTGATCCCGCTAAGGTGGCAGCGATCCAGGATTGGGTTAGACCTAAGAATGCATCTGATGTGAGAAGTTTTCTTGGATTAGCAGGATATTATCGTCGGTTTATCAAAGACTTTTCCAAGATAGCTGCACCGTTGACAGGATTGACGAAGAAGAACCAAGTGTTCAGATGGGATGATAAGTGTGAGCAAGCTTTCGTAATCCTGAAAGAACGACTGACAAGTGCTCCTGTTTTGACTATTCCGAGTGGGAATGATGAGATGGTGGTTTACACCGATGCATGTGGCACTGGACTAGGAGCGGTGCTAATGCAGAAGGATAAAGTTGTTGCGTATGCTAGTCGACAACTAAAGCCGCATGAAAGGAATTATCCGACTCATGATTTGGAGTTAGCGGCAATAGTGTTTGCTTTGAAGATGTGGAGACATTACCTATTGGGAGTTAGATTTGAGCTGTTTACAGATCATAAGTCGTTGAAGTATCTGTTTTCCCAAAAGGATTTGAATCTTCGACAGCAACGGTGGCTAGAGTTCTTAGCATCGTATGATTTTGGTATAGCCTATACTCCAGGGAAAGGTAACGCAGTGGCTGATGCGTTAAGTCGAAGACATGCAGGATTGGGAGCCATGTTTTCGGAATGGAAGAGTCTTGAGTATTTGGCTGGATTTGATTTCAGGCCTAGATGTGAATTGGAACCTGAGATGTTGGCAAACTTATCGATAAGGCCTACTCTTGTGGAAAGAATTGGTGAGAGGCAAAGGGGAGATGATAAGCTTGTCAAGATTATCTGTGATTTGGAATCTGGATTGGACCCGGAGAAGGATAAAGGATTTGAAGTCGATCGAGAGGGTTGGCTTCGAAAGCAAGGGCGACTAGTTGTTCCCGATGTAGATGGATTGAGAGATGAAGTTCTGAGGGAGAGTCACCACTCGAAGTTGACAATTCATCCAGGTGGAAATAAGATGTATCGGGATATGAAGAGGACCTACTACTGGGAAGGTATGAAGAAAGATGTTGGAAATTTTATTTCCAAATGTATGAATTGCCAGTTGGTAAAAGCTGAGCAGAAGAAGCCCAGTGGATTGCTTCAGCCATTGGAGGTTCCTGCATGGAAGTGGGAGCAAGTGTCGATGGACTTTATCGATGGTCTACCTAGGACAAGAGCAGGGAATGAAGGGATTTGGGTCATAGTAGATCGTTTGACCAAGAGTGCAAGGTTCATTCCTGTTCGATCGACTAGGACTGCATCGAAGTTGGCTGAATTATATGTGAAGTGGATAGTTCGTTTCCATGGTGTTCCGAAGAGTATAGTGAGCGATCGAGATCCATTGTTCACTAGTAGATTTTGGAAGAGCTTCCAGGAAGTTTTGGGAACTGAGTTGTGTTTGAGTACAGCTTATCACCCTCAAACAGATGGTCAGACTGAGAGAGTCAACCGAGTTTTGGAAGATCTTCTTAGAGCATGTGTTTTGGACTTCGGAGGATCATGGGAAGATCACCTTCATTTGGTGGAGTTTGCTTATAACAACAGTTATCAGTCGAGTATTGGTATGGCACCATATGAGGCATTATATGGAAGACCGTGTAACTCTCCGACATGTTGGTTGGAAACGGGAGAAAAGCTGATGCTTGGGCCAGAGATGATTCGTCAAACTACGGATTGTATAGAGATCATTCGGCAACGAATGAGGGCAGCCCAGGATCGTCAGAAGAGTTATGCAGATAATCGTCGAAAGGATTTGGAATTCGATGTGGGTGATATGGTTTTTGTGAAGATTTCCCCATTGAAGAATGTTGTTAGATTCGGGAAGAAAGGGAAATTGACTCCGAGATTTGTTGGACCATTTCCGATTATCGAGCGAATTGGAAAGCTCGCTTATAGATTGGAGTTACCGGAAAAGATGGCGGGTGTGCACAATGTTTTTCATGTATCTTATCTACGGAAGTATGTGCACGACCCAACTACGGTGGTTTCTGCTGATAGCTGTGAAGACTTGGAGGTTGATCCTGTTGTTTCGAGACCTCGTAAGCCGCTTCGTATTGTTGAAACCGATACGAAACAGCTTAGGAGGAAGACGATTACGTTGCTCAAGGTACAATGGAGTGATGATGTTAACGACTGTACATGGGAGGAGGAAGAGAGGATGAAGGCAGCTCATCCAGAACTCTTCGAGGTATGGCCCTAAGGTGTCGTGACATCTCATGAATTTGCATCTTGATTTCTATCTTAGAATTCTGCATGCTAGGCTAGAATTGGATGCATGGTTTGTTGTTTGCTATGGATGGTAGGCATGCGGAATATCTTTGATTGCTGTTGTTTGCTTGGAATTTCGGGGGCGAAATTCCTAAGGGGGAGAGAATGTAACGACCCGTATTTTACGTGTCGATATATCGTAGAATTGACAGGTTGTTAGTGTTGTTGATGTTGTCTCTAGCCTGAGTCGTTTAGGAAGTTAATTCGTGTGCTTAAGTGTTAAGTCGTGGCCGAGTTAACAAGGCTTGGGTCGTGTTCGAGTTAGGAAGTGAGTCGCATACGAGTTAACAAGTTAAGGCAGTGAACGGCTCATGGATGAGTCGTGTACGACTTAAGGGAATGGGTCGTGCACGAGTTGTAAAGTTAACTCGTGTGATGATGAGTCGTGACCGAGTCAGTGGAGCCATAGGCTTACGAGTTAACATGATATGAGTTGAGTCGTTAACGACTTATAGGTGTTAGCGAGTTATAGGTTAGACCGACTCATAGCTTGGACGAGTCAGTGGCCTTGAGTCGTTAGCGAGTTATAGTGTGCAGGGTAGCTAACGAGTTAGTGTTCTTTACGTGTTACCGGGTTAAAGAGTTACCGAGGTAAGGATTAACTCGTGTACGAGTTAGTAGATATGGCCGAGTTAACAGGTTAGAAAGTTAGGTCGTAAGTCGTCTGGAACGACCTAGCGTGTTTGCGACCTAACGAGTTAGTAAGGCTTGTGTGTTAGCGAGTTACGAGTTAGCAGAGTGTTAGGTCGGCGGCGAGTTAAGGAGATAGGTTGTTAAGTCGTTTGAACGACTTAAGGGTTGAGTCGCTTTGGTGTTAGGTCGGCATGCTAGTTAAGTCGTCAGGCGACCTAGGACTTAGGAAATGCGGCAGTGTGTTGAGTCGTGTGACAGTTGGGTCGGCGGTGCGTTGAGTCGTTAGGTCGGCCTGTGTTTTAGGTCGCGTCTGGGTTAAGTCGTAAGTCGGCCTTGGTTGTATGTTGTGTTGGTTAGGTCGTAGGTCGTAGGGGCTGATGAGTCGGCAACGACTCATAGTTAGGTCGGGGACGATCTAAGGGGCGACGACCTAAGGAGTTTCCAGCCTATAAATAGAGGGGTTCGGCTCACTTTTTGGCACCGGTTTTTGAAGCAACGAAGTGCTGCCATTTTGAAGACTCGACTACAACATTTCTTCATCTTCTTTTCTCCATTCCAATCAAGTGTTAGCATCCATCCAAGATCGAAGATCGGGATCGAAGATTCAAGTGTCCAAGTTGAAGATCTTCATCCAACAAAGCTAGATTTCATCGTTTTAAGCGAGGTTTCTCCGGATCAAGCTCAAGTCCTTGCTGTCCAGATCTGAAGTTGATTGATTTTAGGTTGTTTTGGTGATTTGGTGAGTGGTAGTTATCTCTCACGCGGATCCAAGGGAGTATATTGGATTGGTGGCTTGTTTGAGTGTTAAAGTTAGAGTTTTCATGCATTTTTCTTAAATCCGAGTCTAGCTCCATTGTTTTTGAAGATATTTACTTATGCAAGTTAGTTTAACAAGTATTAGAGACAAAACCCATGTTTTAGATTTGATAGATCTATGCTAAAAACTATGATTTCACTTATGTTGGACTTTTGCTCGTTTATTTACGAAATTCCCATTATAGTTGATATTGCTTAAATTGCTTAATAGATCTTGTTTGAATGATTGATTATTTGAATGTATGATTGATTTGATTGTTTCCAAGTTAGCTAGTAGTTGATTTGGAACAAGATGATGAAAGAGGATTCAAAAGCTATGGAAGAAGGCTCTTGAATGGTGAAAGCTGCTTAAGGCATATGTAGCGGATGTTGAAGCTCATATGTATAGATTGGATGATGTTGAGATGGGACTTTGCCATGATTTGATGAGGCAAACCATGTTGTTGAGTTGAGACTTTGCTTTGATGCGATGAAGCGAAGTATGATGTGAGTCTTGGCTTAATCCAGGAAGGGATCATTCCAAGCATGTTGATAACTTGAAGGGTAGTTCAAGTTGGTTGATAATGGATTGTTCAAGAGGTAGCTTGAGCTTGTATGAGGAAGTAGTCGTCGAGGAGGATGACTAGGAGGCTTGGATCTCGTCGTTGTTGAAGGTTCTAGCATGCTCAAAAGCAAGAGTACATGGGGCGCCCATAACGACTACAGGAAGGTAGTCGGGACACCCAAAAGACTACAGGTAGGTAGTTGAGTACTCTGGGCAAAGTAGATAAGTCCTAGGCACAAGGCAGTGTGCGGAGTATGGTTAGAACCGGGGTTACCATTAGCCCTTGACAGATGGTCATTCAACTAACGGTGAAATCGAGGCAAGGATGACAGTGATAGCCAGAGTCATGGATGTTTGGTTGTATTATCATTCGGCTTCAAGAGCGGTGTTTTCTGGGTGCTTATCTGATCTTGGTTTAGGCCTTGGGGGTTTGTATTTGGAAAACATCGTCCTTGACTCGAGTGGTATTCGCTTTACCTTAATTGTCTATGTTGTTATGCTTGCTTCTCCTTAGTGTATGTCTGGGGCTATCACTGTAGAAAGAGGTGGAGTGGGATGGTTTGGTTCCTATTCCTTTTATCCTTTATGCTCTTTTGGTATGTTTGATAGTTAATTTACTGCTCACTAAGACTTTGTCTGACTCAAGGTTTTATGTCTCCTCTTATTACCTTGGGCTGTTCATCCATGTTGGGATGGGCAGACTAGGTAGCAGGTGACAGGTGCTGTGCTAGGAGTTCTACGATGAAGATGACGAAGACGAGCAGGAGGCTTTGCATATTAGTTTTCTTACTATATGTACTGGGTATCCGCTGCTGTATTTGGTTGAGTGATTTGTAGTGAGGCTTTCATGTATGGATTTGAGTAGATGATTGTATGAAACTACTGTGATGCTTATATGATGATGTTCTGTTCTATGGAGCTTCACTATATTATATTTCTCTATTGTATTTTATCCATGCGCTGTGAGTTATGCGATAGAGATTCTTCTGTTTTGTTTTACCCTGACTATCGTCCATGGCTGCCTGGCACACCTTTTAGCGCATTATTTCCTTCATTTGGTGCGGGAGTCATGGGCGGTCGTCACAGATATTTTAGCATTTCAATTTTGGCCATATTGATTTCGCTGCAACTTATACTGATTTTATCCAGGCTTTGCATCTGTGGAGGTTTTATTGTTTTTTATGTTTGATTTTTGGGTTTTGGCCTCTTACATGTAATTTCAACTCCTGCAAATATCAGTGCATGTGTTGTAATTTACAATCTGTAATTATAATATGTGACCTTATATTACCGCAAGTACATGTACAACTACTTACATGCATACATCAACAAATTAATTTCCCACTACGTCTATATTCCACCATTTTCCATTTTCTTCCTTTTCATTTGTTATTCCAAAAAAACCTACAAACTCATCACCTATTACACAATCATTAGTAAACAAATAAATCAACAAGTTAGGATAGAGATTACTCATGGGAGAAGAAACAGTAAGAAGAAGTAATGATGAGTTGCTCAGTTTTCAATTGAGCAAACTCGCTCAGTTTAAATGAGCAACGTTTTAGTTCTAACTGAGTAAGGCTCAGTTTTTAACCTATCTTATGCTCGGTTTTTAACGAAGCTTATGCTTAACTTTTAACCCAGTTTTTAACCCAGCTTATACTCAGTTTTTAACCGAGCTTATGATAAGTTTTTAACCCAGTTTATAAGGTTGTGAAATTTTGGTATGAACATATATAAATAAGAATGGTGAACTATAGTAAAACTGTTGTATAGTCTGATAACTGTTACTACATTTCGTTGGAATGATGTCCATGTGATTTTTTTTATGTAATTTTCTTGGATCTTATGCTAAATGAATATTTTGTGTTGATTTACATAGATGAGTTGATTTATTACTGGAATGATATACTGCTACACTGTATAGTAAGCACATGTTGCAACCTGCTGAAACGAAAACCTGGCTGAACCGGTTGTCCTGACCCACATCTGCATGTGACATAGGAGGTCGGTCTACTTACCTTACCACAATAGCAGGTCATAACATATGGCCATATGTACTGTCATATTGTTGTTGTATTCAGGCTGTGTCAAGCTGAAGTACAGGTACTCCAGCTAACCGTGGAAGCATTTCGGACATTAACAGAAACAAGAGGGCGTTCAGACGGTGGACACACATCAACTATTTCATCATCGTCTTCACTGCTCTGTATGTCTGTATCAGTAAATTTGAAGAATAAGTATTTTAAGCCCCAATATTATTTTTGGTAGCTGCCCCAAATCTTCTTCTCAATAAAGTACAAAGTTTTGTCATGATATAGAATGAAGGATGAATTGTATGAAGAATGTTACTGTATATATTGTAATCAACTGAATCATTTCATATTCAATTGAATTTGCTTCACTTTTCCTCAAACCTTTTTTGTCATTAATTCCAAATGTTGTTATTGTTTTTCATGTTCTCTGAGTTCTCACGTTGAGAGCCTCTCGGTGAAGGTACATGTCTGTATTTTGCTCCTTCAGTTGTTTCTGAATATCATTCGATACTTAAAGTCCATCAAAATCACATAACTAATAGACACAACCGCATTCCTTAATATTAACATTTCCACTAATATGCCAATGAGTGAAATAATATTTTACTTTTTACCTGTTTTCTGTCCTATATACGTTCTACCTGTGCTGTTTGATCAGTTGTACTTTCATATAACAGTACACGCATATTTGTGTATGGTCAGTTATTATTTACATATATTTTACATCATCATACACATACTACCTTATTTTTATCCTCACTTACCATCAACTGTGTTGCCCCTTATCCCTATGTCAACGTACTAACCTGCTGTTGTTTCACATGTTCCTCTATCATCATTACGTGCAAATTTAAAAATATAACTGACTTAAAATATGGGGTATGGGCAGTGCAGCTGTAATCCAAATACGAACCCCAAATTTTTCACATATAGACAACTGTTATGACCAACCACAAAGGTGTTCGACTCCACGTAATTTTTTCACCATTGCAACTGTCTTTTGGATACACTTATTTTCCCAGTCAACCGGTCAACCCATTTCGTTACATAACTACATCAACCACGAAGAGAGGCAAACCAAGTTCTGTACACGTGTTGAAAATATGGGTTTTTAAAACTGTGCATCAGTTATATTCTACAGTTTCCAACTACATATAACTCAGCATCTTCAATTCTTATACACGCTAGGCCTCCACAAATTTTAATCTCCCACTTTACGACATACTCCCCTGGTACTTCCCTCTCTCTGAACAAAATAAATTCCCTTGACCCGCTAATCATTCTATGCCACATACCCTGTTGATTCAAGAGTTTTGATTCATGACACAAGCTTCATATATCATACGACGAAAGCGACAAAAAGAGAATAAGTGTATATTATGCACTACAAAGGAGACAAGACTACAATCCAGAGTTTATTATGAATATTTTAATGTATTTAGTCTTAGAATATTGTTAAAATCATTCCTCAAGTAGTCACATACACACACGAATTAATTTATACACAAATAAGTGTGCACTGTGCATATAACTACAAGTCGACTGACCGACCAGGATATTCGGTCGACCGACCCTGTAGTCAGTGCCAAAGATACTCTCTGTTTTTGTACACGATTTCAAACTCAGCTGACCGGCCAGTTTTTCGGGTCGACCGATCTGCATATAACGGCTAGTTTTCTGAAGAGTTGCGATTGGTTCATGAAAAGGAATGTCCCTCAATCCAAGAGATACGGACAAACTTTTGATTAAAACTCTTCATGAAAGATTGTAACTATTCTACAACTATATAAACATGTTCAAATCACTTCTACAATCACCAATTCTTGTTCATATTTCTGAAATCTATTCTCTATTTACTTCTGCAAATAAAAGCATTCATTCTTATTTAATATCACTAGAATCCTTGATTTAATTCATAAACTTAGATTCTACGTGATTATCTTCCTTCTAAATCTTCACACACATATATACTCTTGAGGATTTGATTATAGGAAAATTGTACTATCAAAAGACAATACGTGTTATTGAGAACACACTCGTCAACAAATTTGTATTAAGTTGAAGTCCTCTTCGGCTGTTGAGGCGAAAAAATTCCTGTTCGGCTGCTCAGATGTGGTATACCTATTCCTCCGGGTTAAGTGAGGGGTTTAATCTAAATCCAGAGGATATTCTGGGACTGGACGTAGAACGGGAAGTTCGAACCAGTATAAAAATCCCTGGTGTGCTTACTTTAATTTTTATTTTACTGCTACTATCAGTTTCTGCATTTATATATCATATTACACGATCCTTAGTACTGCACGTACACTTTCATACCCCACTGCAAATATCATATTTCTACATGCTGTACTACTATTCTGCTAGCCACTGTTGTTAACCATTCTTACATTTCTTTCAATAGCTATCACAATGTCGAACCAATATCAACTACTATCTGAGTTGCAAGTTGGTCCTAACTGGGATCGCATTCATGTACGACTGTCTAGGATGTGGAATTCAATCTCCAAAGCCGCAAAACAGATTTACTCAACCATTCTTCATCTTCTTGACATAAATGTGAGTCGTAAACCCAATTAATATGTAGACATTTTATTACCACTTACTTTCATGCTGCAACTAAATCACACTTGACTATATGACAGGGCAACCAAAAGCATGCTGTCGTGCCAAAGAGTTTGGTAGACAAATACTCACAGACGTTTGAAGAACAATGTTTATACGAGATTGAAACATTCAATGTCTACCCTGCCCAGAATACGTACCGTCCTGTAGACGAAGAGTTGATGATCATCTTTCGTAATGACACCAAAGTGAAACAGCTTCCACCAACACTGCACAATATTCCACGATACAAATTTGGTTTTGTCGATACTGAAACTCTTGCTCAACGCATAGATAAGGTGGCTCAACTTACAGATGCTCTCCCTTTTCCAACTACTACACGCTGTATACTATTATTCTACCGCTCCAACTAACACTTCTCCTCGGATTTGGTTGACATTCCTTTTTTCCCTTCTTCGTAGCAGATGTTGGTGGGGTACTACGAGGAATTTCAAATGTTGTCCAACTGACAACAAGGACCGGATGTCAAACATCTAAAAGAGAGATCACTGTTTACAGTGGAAGGTTTAACATTTATCACTGCTTCACATGTACATCCACATTTATGGTCACTAACACTCTCCATTTCAACTTTTACACAGTTTAAAAAATACATCTATTACTTTGTGGGCTGACAAAACTGACCTCATAGATGAGACTTCTATTGAATCAGGAAAACAACCACCATCGGTGATATTCACTTCACTGTTAGTCAAACTATTCAAAGGTAAACTATCGTTCCTACTTTATATTTCGTTGTCCAATTTGATCCTTATCTCCAAACTAATAATTCTAGGAGAGTTTACTTTTTCATCCACCAATTCTACACAAATATACTTGAGTACTGACTGCCAAGAGGTGGCACAATTACTTTCATGGTATACCTCCTCCTACTTATTAACAACTTTTGCTGATGTGTACACTTCATCTGCAACCTTATTGCTACTGTATTACATTTCAGTGTCACGGACAGTGAAGGCAGTACCGTTACAGCAATTGAGCACCAACGGCCTACATCTTCAACTACTTACGACCCGAAAATTAGAAGTACCATATCTAATATGTTAGACGACATACGCTCTAATAACTGCCACGTATGTCATTATCTTTTACTTTTACCACTATGTTACCTTTACTTTGTGATTATCATTTTCCAGTTTCTCCCTCCTTTGCAGTCAAAGAAGTATGTCGTAAACGCAACACTGATAAGGATTAACACTTCATCAACATGGAGTTATCTTTCCTGTCCCATTTGTAGGAGGACGGTGACGAAGGAAGCAACCGGTTTTAGCTGCTCTAAATGCAATAACAATGTTACTCATCCAGTTAACAGGTGTGCAGAAGTAAGTTTACTGTTCCTTTTCAATTCCCTTCCCTTACGTTATATCCTCACAGGTATAAGATATCTATGGAAATTTTTGACCATACCGGTACTGCGACTGTAACCGCTTTTGACAAAGATGCTGCTTACCTCCTCAAAAGGAGCGTCGACGAGATGATGGAAATATCCAAAACGGTACACATCTTACACCTACTCTATTTTCTCATTTTACAATACTAACTTCCATGCGTCTAACCTTCGCAACCAACTGTTTTCCCTCTCCTTCCTCCGCTAACTCACCCGACCTAACACTACTACTTCTACCTCTTCAGACCAACGGTGATGAAGTGATTGATAAACTGTTCAGCAGCTTAATGGGTACGGAAGCTCGGTTTGAATTCAAACCATCACAGTACGACATAATGAATTATGGAAAATCGCTCACTGTCAGTAGAATTTCACAAATTCACCAGCCTTACAACCCTATGCCTAATCGAGTTGACCCCTTGGACCCAAAGGATTCGAAAGAAGGTGATGGTACACAGCAAACTGCTGAATCCAACACGGTCACGAAAATTGGTATGCCTCTTTGTCAACACTCTGTCCATTACTGTAACGATATCTGACAAACATTTTACCTATCGACACTCTGCTTTTATTGCCCAGGTGTGATAAACACAGAAAAGATTAAAGTTAAACAGGTCTGCATTCCAACCCACACTCCACCCTTATTTCCACATAACTGACTACCATATATACTACTGTAGGAGACTGACGACTGTTTACAAGACGGCAGCATAACTGAACACACCGTCGGATGGAAGAATGAGCCTAACTGTCACATGCAGCCTGATGGTAAGCAGAAAAAACATGGACGACTGAGTGGAAGTAAGAGGAAGAAGTAGGCAGCCATGACGACAATCGCAAGGCGCATTATCGTACGCCCGCAGCACCATCCTACCCCTGTATTACCCAGTCCTAAATTTTCTACTCTGTCTGCAACTGTCCAGCTGTATTTACTTACTGCATCTGTTTGTGTTTGTTTGAAGATCTGTACGTTTGTACCCCTGTATTTTCAGTGTATTAAATGACAATTATTAATCCGGTCCAATTATGGCTCATTTATACCCATTTCACTTTACTACTAACCACTTCTAATTTAAACATTCTGCAATACTACAAACAGAGTTAAGATACACATTTGGTTCCGCTTTTATTCTTTTCGCTGCCACATATACATTTCATTACTAAAAAATTTCACGAATCTTTCCTACATTCGAAAGCAGTTTACTGCATATATATTTCGTACATACTTCACTGCATATACATTTCATTAGTACATACATATTTCGTATGCACTTTACAGCAGTATGGTTTGGTCAGTAAAAAATTTTGCACATGTTTATTATTCCCTCTTCCGCGTCCTATTTCTGTACTACCATATTACACTGACAAGCAATTGTCAACTCAATGTCCTGCAAGAATCAAACTTCAGTATGAGCTATCACTTTTGTCCACTACATATTAGTTTGTACACATCTACACATAGGTTCCAGTGCATATTAAATTGAATGATGTGTCAATAAACATCAATATAGATTAATACACCACTTACGGATTATAAACTTTCATTCTACTAGGTGAAAATGTAGAAACTGTAATATATCTGCTAAATAAATTTATGCGCTGCAAAACACCTGTAAGAAGAAAAACAGTAGTTATTTGTAATAATACAACTAGCTATAAACAATTTTTCATTCTCTATTTCATACTTCATTCGGTTTGGGATTCAATTTTTACAAGTTTAAATTCTGTTGTGGTGTTAACGATTTTGGATATTTGGTGAAGTTAATTTTATTTGGCAACTGTTGATTTTCATTAACAGAAGGTCAATTATATAATAGCTTTAAATTTATGCTGACCACTATCTGTGCATCCATTGTTTAATTAACAGTATAGACAAATCCTCATAAGATAATGTAAGATGTACACTTATCTTGCTCAAGGTTAAACAGTACACAAGTTTTTTTTCTGCCTAATTTTTATATCATACTTCAGATGTAAATTGTCATGTTGTCAAGCAGGTTTTAGTAACTTTTTCCCACATTTGATTTACCACCATTTTTATCTGTATATTTCAATCTTTGCGGTAACTTTGGAATGAACTCTTCCTGTGTACACAAAAGGTTAGTTCACTTTTTGTTACAACGAGTGTTATCATGACACATCCTTTATAGATTACCGTAACATTTCAAATTTTTACTACACATTCAGAACATATTTCACTTGCATTATATATCAACGTAATAGACTGTAACTTTGATACTTTGAAACAAGCTGATAAGAGCGTTCATACTGCCAACTTTGTGAAAAGGTGAAGACATGCTTGATCTGAATAAGGTGAGCATGAGTGCAAGGTGAAACATCAAATAAAACGTTCTTACAGAGGCCTGAGGATGGACATGCGTAGCCAGGTATGAAAATGAACAAAACAAATTTTTTTTATCTGCACCAGTTACAACTCCGCCCAAACCATTCACAATCATCTCTATAAATTTAGGATGTTCAGCTTCCATTAGTAACACATCAAACAAGTTGAGTATCAGGTTCTACCTAGCAGTAAAGCAACAACGTAGCCATGTATAATGAGCGTGAGTGCAATGTGAAGCAACAGCGACATTATCTCTGGGCTGATGCGCTTTGTCAAACTATGTACGAGCCAGATATAGAAGTCATAGACGATGCTACAACATTATAATACGGTCATCATAGAATGATGGGGAATTCTATTTAGGTTACTGGATAACAGTACGCTTTATCTGGTCAGGAATTGTGAGCATGTGCATCAACTAACAAATTAACTAAATGGAGCTATGTGAAAGCATGTTCAGGTCGAAAAGATTGGCAGACAATTGAGCATCAAAGTTTATTGTATCCGCATCGATTAATGAGTGCAATAACAACGAAATGAATTACTCATAGAAGGAGTAATGTTGACTGCAACAATGATAGTCCGAATATATTTGAAGCAACATGTGAGGAGTAATATGTCGTGCAATAGCATAGACAATCTGAAGCGATGATAAAACCAAGCAGCAGTTCAAATCAATGAAATTTCTATAACAATTGATGAGATAATTAGTACTTCATACTGTTATCCTTAATCAGTAAAGTTATATCCATGCCAGGAGAAACTAAAAACAAGAATGGCGATGAAAGAATTGTTTGAGGTATCAGAACAAATTGCTTTTGTCGCTAATGCTCATTTGGATAAACCACATGTTTTGTTGGATTGTCTAACAGTTTATAACGATGTTACTGGTTCAAGATTCTAGGATGCCTTTCTGTATCCCTTTATTGCTAAAGCTGCAGTGGCATGGATGCAGAAATAAATACCAAGTTCAGTCACTGCATTATTCCGTCATTGTTTATTTGTGATTTACAATGTATAAGATTTATTTTATTTATTTCATACACTACAACAGCTCCAACTGTTCTTTACTGTACACTAACGTAGCGTTAAAATTATAAAAAATGTCTTCGAATTTGGTGATTGTTCCTTTTCCTCTCTATGTATGATATATAAAAACTCCTACAATGACTACTTAAAAAGCAAGAACAAAGCATTCACTTGATTACTGCTACTGTAAACTCTGTATAAAAAAAACATATTGTGTATCACATTTGAGAGAAGTAAAGGAAAACTGTAAAATCAAACCCCAGATAACGAGAAAGGGCATGACATACTGTTCTGAGATGAAAATTTATACCATCGCTCTGAGCAGAATGAGTTCATTTAGTATGAAGCAGAAAAACATCATTAACTGGTGAAAAATGAGAACAGGGATTTCCATATTTTTTTAACTTCAAAGTACACTATTCCGACAGTCTGCGAGATTTATTTAGTATAACCTACAATTACATTTCCATCCCATCAATGCCCGTGTGCGTAGCACGGGCCACGCACTAGTATATATAATATAGTGGAAACAAGATAATAACTAGTTATCGGTGAAGCATCCCGCTTCAAGCTACTCCAAAATGCATCCGTGAGAAAACCTGAACTATTTGGTTGCTCATAAAAAATTGAGCACCCAAGAGTTTTAGGGAAAGAAAATAAAACTTCAGGTCGGGCATGGGACTGGTGTGAGTAAACTCAAAGAACTGAATTATTATGTTTAAACCCTTTTAAAATCAAAGGTATCTCGTAATACCACGTCGCACACAAACATAGATGGGTTTTTACCTTACGATAAGCAAAACACTTTTCATAGAAAATCCAGTGGTATTATGATAATTTCTAAAGGTTCAAATTAAATATATAAAATATGTGAAATGCTTGCATCTCACATTCGAACATATTTGGGCAGAACTAAAAATGTATGGCACTTATTGGAGAATTGATTCCATACAATGACTGGGCTACTGAGGTACCGCCCACCACATTGCATCTTTGGATAAACACAACGAGAACCTCATCTAGATTCCCTTCCAACATAGGACTGGCCTACCCTTGCTGGATAGTTCTGAATACACTAATCAACAACTGTACCAAAGCATGCAAAAATGGATCAAACAGCGATTCATGATTTGGCGATGACATACCCTAATGGGTGCGACCTACATGGCCATGCTGCATCTTCCATGTTTTAATTATCCCCGGTTGATGTGGCCTGAGGCTACGCCTTTACCTTTTAGAATAGAAATCCCGCTTGGAATGCTAATACTTTCTTCCAAGCACAATGCAGTGCCAGCATTCATCCATATGAGTTGATCAAGATAAGGACAAACTGAATGCACCACTTCTACTACATCCATTTTGGAATAATCCTCGAGATTTAATAGCAAGCATCCATTGCACTTCATGGCTCTGTCTTGGGTTCCATACTCTTTAAGATGTCTTCATTTCGAAATGCTTGAGTTGGATCGAAGTGGTTTTCGGATGACATATTCGATCCTGGTCTCTTCGCTACAACTTTCGATAATTTTCGGTAAACTCAACCCCCGTTCTATAGAAAATAAGCATAGAAACGATAAGAGCAGAGTTCACCTCTTAAACTTTTATGGATGGATTTCCTTATCATCTATTGTAGAATAACGAAACGAGATTTATACATAAAGTACATCATCATTGGAGTTGACTGTGCCATATAACTCACGTGTTTCTACTAGATATTTCCAAAGTTACATTTTGGTCTAGATTTGATAGTCGGTTATTTAACTATCAAATAAACAATCATTCAACATTAATTTAATTACACATGAGATCCACTAAGCCCTTATTAATTAATCTTTCATTAATTAAAATCACTTTATAAACATTCGATCAAAAGATCTTTTACAAAACACTATTCCCACCCTTGCATCCCTTTTATACTTGGAAAATATTTTTATAATTATCTCAATGATGTAAGTATATTACCAAACTTTACAAGAGATTTTCTCTCTTCACATTCCATATTAAATGCCTAAATAAATTCTGTTTAAAAATATTTCCTTCTATAAAACAAACCTACTTAACCTTCACAAAAAGTTTCCTTTCTTAAAAGTTCATTTCATAATTAAAAATACCTTTAAAATCTACAAAATCATTTATACATCATTTTCCTATTTTTAAAATGCTTATAATAAACCTTCTTAAAGAAAAATCCTTTACAACTGTCATTTCCAAAACATCTTTTGAAAACCACTTTAAGTAAACCCTTTTATTTAGTAAAGCCTTTTATAAACAAGTTATTATTTATAGATACCTTTATTACATAATTATATAACTTGAAAATCATCTATAAACTTTAAACTCTGAAATTGATTAAAGGATTGAAGTTAATTCAAAATCATACTTCATAAATTCAATAGGAGCCTTAGCAATCCCAATAGTACCAGTTAAAGTTACCATTTAATTTCGATCTCACTTTCAGCTCATTCAATAATTTATTTACATAAGTCAACATATATGTAAGTACACTTCATATCCAAATTAGGAAATAAATTGTCAATTGTAAACTAACTGGCATAAACATTTCCAAATAACATAATAGTAGGATGGTCATTTGCCCTGCTAAATAAGTGTCCAACAATTAACTTACAGCAGAACAAGGATTTATTTTGTTAATATATATGTCCACACAGTCAAACAACCAATTTATAGTAGAATGGGGAATTATTTTTCTAATCTTTGTCCACAACAATCAACTCGCCTACATTATAGTAGAAGGGATTTATTCCGCTATTAGATGTCCACACAATCAACAATTTAAATAACTCATTCATAGAGGTTGGCTACTTATTTGTATTGACACTTGAATTCCTTATGTTCAACACTATCCTTTGTAAAAGAAAGTTCCCTTTTAAACAAATTGATTCATGGAAAAACAAAGCGATTTTAAACTTGAACCTCTTTTAAAATAATTAATTACAAGTTCACCCTTTATTAAATCATAATCAATCCTAATTAAATATTTATTAAATTTGAACTTATAAATTAATAATTAATTAAAATTTAATGATAATTTATTTATAATTAAACCTTTAATTGGTCCTTTATTTGTTATTAAATAATAGTTTAAAACCTTTATTAATTATTAACTGTTAATTAATCTCAATTAATTAATTAATAAATTTTTGAATTAAAACTTAAAAAATAAATTAAACCTTTAATAAATAATTATTTATAAATTTGAACCTTAATTAATCTATAATTAAACATAATTTAACACTTTATTAATTAAATAATTAACCCTATAATTAATTAATAAATTATTAAAATTAATCCTGTCTTTAGAAGATAATTAATTAGAAACTAAACCTCATTAATTAAAGTTAATAAACCTTGTTCGATGCTTAATTAATTATTAATTATTAATTTTTAAAAGCCTAATTAACTAATAATTAATTATTAAAAACTTAATTAACTTTCTAAAACATCATTATTAAGTTTTATAAAACATTTACAAAACACTTTTAAGTTTAAAACCCAATTTTTCCAAAAATGGGATTTTTAAAGCGAAACCGCATCCATAGTAACTATTGATATGGGTGCCATAACTTAAAAATGTTTCCTTGCTTTCTTCTTTGAAAACCTTACACTTGAAAACTTGCTAACCTTTCAAACCCCAGTGTAAGTATTTTGAAACTAACAAATTTTATAACTTCTAAAAAAATTATTTTTTAAAATTGTATTTTCACAAAAGAATTCTTCATCGATAACCTAAACAAAGTGCTAACTTTCCTTCAAAAACAAACATATAAACATTTCAATAACAACATTTACATACTCCAACCCAAACACAATCAAAATCGTACTTTTACATTCATAGCTAACTTTTAACATTCAAATCACAAATCCAACTTACTAATTTCAAGTAAACATCCACATAACCAATCAAACAAACACAATAGCTAATCAATTCAACTAATATATCGCCATTCAATAAGAAATAAATAAAAATCACATCTTTCTAAAAAAAAAAAAAGTTTACTCACCAAAACTTTTTAGAACTTGAAATGCTTTAGAATTGCAAAGCTTGAAAACCATAAAAATCCACTCGAAAATAGGTCATTTTCTCATAGATTTTTGATCATGTGACTTGGAATTTTAAAAAAGTAGTCAAAAGTACATTTTGTGAAAATTCTTTTTTCTACTATTTGACAAAATGTATCACTCAATTTGGATTTTTTTTTTAAGGGAGATATCTTCAAAAGAAGTAGAGCTATTTTCGGGCTTGAAAATATGGGTCTGTAAATGAGTAAAAAAATGTATTTTTCACCCAAAATTATTAGAAATTTGTAAAGGCGATCGAAAAGAAAGTTGTAACCATTGGATTTCTACGTGGTTTGAATAAAAGAAAATCTTGATTTGGAGTAGTCTAGAGAAACTTATGGCCGAATGAAGTGAAAGAAAAAATTAAAGAAGGAGAAGTTAAAAACTATGTTTTAAAAAACATTTAAAAAGTAGCAAATTTCAAATTCTTAGAATTCTAAAGGAAAGCCATTAAAGAGTTCTGTTTTAAGGAGGAAGAAGATAGGGCTTTTGAAAAAAAATAGAAATGAAAATGGAAGAAAGATGAACGAATTTGTTTTTATATAAAATGAAAATGTTAAATTACCAAAATACCCTTGCACCTATACCCTCCGCTCATTTTCTTCCACCTCACCACATTATCTCCCTCCTAAAACTTCATTTTAAAACATGTTTGAACTTGATTAAGTACTTAGTGTACTTTATGTCTCCCCTGATATAACATTTTCTTTTATATATATATATATATATATATATATATATAAAACATGATTATGTTTTAAACTTTATATACTTAAGTGTATACACATGCATACATATATTACACAAGCCTACTTTATGTAAAAAAGTATATATTTTATTAATACAAAGAGTTCAAAACATTTCCGATAACTTTTATCTGATGAAAAGTCGAACATTCGGAAAACGAATTCCGGTCACATTTTCGATTTTTCTTTGAACTAAATATTTTATAGAAACAATTTAATAACTATTTCATCATCAATAGTTATTATTTAAAATAGTTTTCTTTTCATTATAAAACCTATTATTTGTATATTTAAAACTAATTAAATATTCATAAATCAAAGCTGTAAAATTGCAGGTCGTTATAGTTTTGACCATTACTTTGGTTTTCCAAAACCTTTGTTCAAAGTTATAAAGTAATTAAAATATAAAGGATAATGTTTTTCAAAGTCATTTGAAACATAAAACAAGTTTTGAAAATTTCATATCCTATAGCGATAGTCCCTATAAACGCAGTTCGTAAAATGAACTCTTTCGCAATTCTAAAATTTGTTAAATCTTGAATATCATTTTGAAAAATGTTTGCAAAACTTATTATAAGTAATAAATATTATTCATTTGTTTTTTAATTATTATTAAACTAATTAAGAAAGTAAGGTAATTAGTAATTAGTAATTAATCATTTGTTAATAAAGGTAATTAGTACTTATTTGTTAATCAAGAAAGTCAATTATTAATTAGTAACTGATAAAAGGTTAACTATTATCTAATTAATTATTTAAGGAATAATTATTATATAGTAAATTTTAAGTACTAATTAATTATTTTTTGAAAAGAATTCAAGTATTGATTAATTATTAATCAAGTTAAATTTGAGTTAAGATTTAATTAAAACTTAATTATGATTTAATTATTTTAAATAAAGGTTTAATTTATTGTTTAAGTTTTAATTAAGATTTATTTAATTAATTAATTGAGAATAATTATTATTTTAAATTTTAAATTATTATTTAATAATTAATTAAAGATTAATTATGGTTTAATTATTTATTTAAAACTTATTTATTGTTAATTATTAATTAAAGGTTCCATTATTTTTAAATAAAGTTTTAAATGTTATTTAATTATTAAATAAAAATTTAAATTGCTTTAGTTCTAAGATTGGTTTTGTTTCAAAGAAAATTTCTTTTAAAGAATATTTCTGTCCGAGTGATTTCTTTGTCATTTACCCTTATGTAAATCCAGTTGAATATGAAAACCAATAATATGTGTTCAGCAGAACAAATCCCTGTCTGCTATTATGGTAACTTGGAACTTACCTATATGTTGGTTGATTGTTATGGGTTGATTCACTTTTTCATATCTGTTTGTTATGAATATACCCATGTTATAACTTGATAAGTTAAACTCGGTTAAATGAGCCATTGTGGTCATTAAGCCTCTGTCTAAATTTATGAGGTCAAATATTTCATTTTATCCTTTTTGAAAAGGGTTTAAAGTTTATTTTCGTTTTAAATAAGATATTTAAAGGATAATTAAACAATTATTTTATTAAAATGTTTGAAGTTAATTTAATACTTTTTAAACGATTATTCAAGTCATTATTCTGATAATGTAGTTTAAAGATAAAATTAAATGAAGAATATTTTAAATAATGTCTTTTGTAATTAAAGGTGTCTTAAATAATTGATTTTATCAATGGAACTTTATGGAATAAGATTTATTAAAGGAAATTGGTTTTAAATAAGGAAATTTTTTGAAAAGTTAGTTTTGAATAGTTATAAAAGAATTTCTATAAATGGCATGAATATTTATAAAATAAGTTTTATAAATGGTTTTGGAGATTTATAAAGTGTTTTATAATCGATTAGAAGTTGAGTAAAGGAGATTTCATAAATGAAAGAGATTTATTAAAAAGATTTATTGAAGAAATTTATAAAAGAATTTGAGATGGGGTTTTCCCTTAACCAGCCTTCTTAATTATGGTGGTGTGGATATTGTTCCATGATTAACACCAAAGAAATAGTGTTTGTGGCCATCCCTTTCTCTAACTTAAATAACATTTGATTGAACCTTTAATATGATTTTTAAATAGGAAATCTTTCACAAATGTTTTATGAGTATACTTATGTCGGAAAGATAAGTATACAAGTGTTTTGATAAATGTTTTGAAAAGAGATTTAATGAATGAAGATTTGTTTTTGAGGCTTATTGGTTGCTATATGTAATTAAATCTTTAGATTTTTGTTTTTTTATGCATTTGATAGTTAAATAATTGACTATCAAATCTTGGCCAGTTTTGACTTAGAAAGTATGATTGTATATGTGAGTTCCCTAGTGAGGACTGGAATACTGTTGTATACTTCCAAAAAAACTAGGAATGAGTCAATCGAAAATTATCGTTCTTGGTTTGGAGAGACCGGGATTAGATATGTTATTCAAAAACGACTCCAAACCAAAATATTAGTTCACGTGGAAGACAACTTAAAGATGGTTGCTGGTGATGCTCCTTAAAGAGCCTTTGTTTTCGTTTAGACCCAGAATGAACTTGCATGGATGAATGCTAGCATTGCATTTTGGGTTGGAGGGCAGTGTTATCATTCCAAGATGGATTGCCAAATGTTAAGAGCATAGCCTCACAAACCTCACATCCCGGTAATGGCTAAAATATGGTAGATGCGGCAGGGCTATGTGGGTCGCACCTATAGGATATGATCTTCCCAAGATCTAGTGTCGATATCTCTATGTTTGCTTCGGGACCTATTTTTAGTTATTGGTCAGAGCTAATGGGGATCATATTCGGTACTACCCAGTTCAAGTGTAGGTCAGTCCTGTGGCAGAGGTCGAAAGGTTTTCGATCTCATTGTACATTTTATCTGGAGGTGTACAGATTTTCGAAAGGTAGTCCGTTACCTTGCCATTATTGAAAATCCATTCTTCAATAAGCGCTTTCGATTTTTAATTGTATACCTATTGTTGTTGTTATGTACACACATTATAGCTACTTGATTATTGGTATTTTAAAACCCATAGACAATATTACAATATCACTGGATTTTATATAGAAATATTTTGGTTATCGTAAGGTAAAAACCCATCTGTTGTTATGTGTGGCATGATCTTATGAGATGCCCTTGGTTTTAAGGGTTTTTTAATGTTAAACTTATGCATTGCTCACACCAAACACCATGTCGAATATGGAGTTTTATTTTCTTTCTCTGAAACTCTTGGATGCTCAAATTTGTATTAGCAGTCAAGCAGTTCAAGTTTCCACGGATGCATTTTTGGAGGATCTTAGAGCATGTGGCTTCATTAATAACTAGTTATTTATCATGTTTCCACTGTGTATTTTGTATCAGTTAAGTTGGAACAAGATGTTATAACTATCCCAAGGTAGACTACGATGTACCATTTTGGAAATGATTATGTAAATTTTTATGTTAATTAAAATATATGGCTCTGTTTGTGAGATTCTATGTTGTTTAGTTTCTTCTTGTCTTCTTTCTTCTTTCTTTCCCTAATGATTTTTCTTTCCGGCACTTGGTTGCTTGGCACGTGAGTACGGTGGGTGTATTGATGTCGACTTTTGAGGGTCAAAAGGTCGGGACGTTACATTATCCATTAGAATATTATAGAACCTTCAAAGCTTTATGAAAAGGAGAGTGTGTTAATTATTTGCTATTGTGTTCATTTGATCATTAAACAAGTGTCAAAGAGTTCGAACAACTTATACCGAACGAAAAGTTTTTTTACCGATAAACCATTTTCGGTGACATTATTGATTTTTCTTTAAAAATTATATTTTGTAAACAATTTTCAAAAACAAGTTTA
The DNA here is from genome assembly GCA_030765085.1 of Allium cepa. Lineage (NCBI taxonomy): Eukaryota > Viridiplantae > Streptophyta > Magnoliopsida > Asparagales > Amaryllidaceae > Allium > Allium cepa. The sequence continues at coordinate 674,591,415 of CM060928.1, read as the reverse complement.
TTATCATTATTCATGAGTTAAATAATGTCTAAAAATATTATAAAATCATATTTATAACACTTAATTATATTTCAAAACATTTCGATATTCAAAGACGAAGTATTCAAATTTCAAGGTCCCTATATTCTTCCCTAATTGGAACATTTCGTCTTCGAATTCATTATGAATTATAACCAAAGGAGATAGAAGAAACAAGATATATACATATATAGAGAGTGTGAGTTTGGTTGACACTATATACAAGCTAAACTATAAACCAAAAAGCATACTAAGCGACTCCACCTCAAATATTAAGTACACTGCAAAAGATATACGATACTAAGATAAGAAGGAATTCCTAGTCTATAAGAAACTCTGGATGGATCTCCTTCAAACTATTTTCCATCTTCCTTGTACTATCCCAAGTATCCTTGCTCCTAGATGCATCTAACATTAACAAAGGAACAAGCGCACAAATACTCAAATAGTATTTACAATTACTAGCAACCAACGCTCATGGTATGCTCAAGTTTAAAACTCATCAATCGTCCAAGGACGATAAACAATTTACTATGCATACCTTGCATTCAACGGCCTTAGGTTCTTACTTAGACGATTACTCATGCTATCTCATCACAAATCAAAGGGTCGTTCCCAAAACTCTTCATAAGTCAGCATAACATATCTTACAAATGAACTAAAACTCGTATGATGTGTATATATCATCCATGCATAATATCCAATCTGATCACTTGCTCGATCACATAGATTTCACTTCCTAACTTGTATAGATCACTTAACCTCTCTAGTGGGGACTTTAATTTGGTACCTTGATTAGAAATATCTATTCTTCTTGCATAGCCATATACTATGATAAAAAAACATTGGGATTGTATCACGACCCCATATTAAGTGCTCTCTATTAAGAATTGAGTGAAAAATCATTGTTCGGACCAGCATAAACTACCTTGAAAACATGTACTAGAATACTGAATCAAGAATGATCATGCAATAAAACGATCTACGTATAACTTACGTATTTATCCTTTTGGTTTCTTAACTACACCAAATCCTTTTTAATCACATTCATTTATACAAATAGTATATTATTCAATACTAAGTCATTTATGCATCATTTCATCAATCATAACTTCAAGTTTATACACATTTTATTACTTAAGTTCGTACTCGTATAATACTCCACTACATTTTGAGAGTATATACCAAAACCCTAAATTTTTAACAAGTATGATTAAAAATTTAAAACTTGTTTTAACTTACTGTCTTCCCAATTCAAGTGTTATATAAACTCAACTTTATATTTTCAAAAACACTTAACTATAAGTTCTATAACAACTCGAAAGTTCCCGACTATTCAAAATTATTGAAAATTCCATTTCACTTTCAAATGAAAACTACCAAACAATGTATCATATCATAATGTACATACCACATTTTCCTAATGCATAGGCTATATGTCCCCATGAAATAATTTAACAAGAAAACTTTAGAACTAAAAACCAATTTTCATTTCAAACCATTTTGAAATAATAGATAAATACAACTTGTGTATATCAGATCTTACTTTGGGATTAAATCAAAATTCATTTTATCAAATCAATTTTGTTGCATTCCACACTAAGAAACCTAAAATGAACGTCGCTGATGTTGCAGTCATCACCAAAATTATTTTCAAGCGACGGAAATTGAGTTCAGTACATCCAAACCATACTTTTGGTACTTGACCAAAATCATTTCAAAGTAGTATCAAATACTTTATATAATAATACTAAGTATTTGATCTCAATTTCCTAAATATTTACTTTCAAATAATACTATTATTAATTTTGCCAAAGTCTTGAAAAACATTTTCAAAGACAACGGGATTTAAATTCTCAAATTCTCTATTTAAATCCTTTTATATTTATATAAAATTATTTCTTATATAAATCTTTTCATAAATATTTATTCCTAATATTTTTTACCTTCACTTTTCATTATAGTAAACATCTTATACTAACTTTCTAACTTTTAACCTAACATTATCACCGAATGCCTTATAGTCAAGCCATGAAACTTAATTCACAAGGTGTCCGTTTAATGTGCCTGCAATTACTATCTACCCATCCCATGATATAGAATAGCTGCTCATATAGTGGTTGAGCATAAATCGGTAAAAAAACAATGCTCAAAGTTCCTAAAATGTCGAGCATGATTAAACAATCAAGATTATGGGATATTAGACTATGAGAAGTACTAATATCTAACCACACGCGAATAGATAAATTATAAACAGGTAGTATACCCTTAAGAATCTGCTTCCTATTCTAAGCTACACAAATAGAAAAACCCCTAGGTTGATCCCATTTCTTGAGCATAGGACAATCTTTAACGAAATGGCTAGGCCGATGGCAACCATAACAACCCTTCGGTGCAAATTGTGGTACCTCCCCTATTGATGTCTTTACCAACTTCCTCTCCACCACCTTTCTTAAAGTTTTTAGCAAAGTAGCCCTACTGGTCACACCTATGGAAAACAAGGTCCAACATAAACTTCAACTGTTGAAACTTTCGCTTATTGTTCCCAACCGGTATAGAAGTAAGAGGCTTTGGTGCAGAAATAACAAGATTCAATGCCAAACTCTTGACCCTCAAATCTATATTCACCAATTTCACAGAAGGCCCCATAAGGTGATTAGTCATATTGTGATGACCCACAAATCTGTGGCCTTTGAATCGACAATAAACCACACATGTCTGACCCAAAAAGCACAGACCGACGGAAAGTCGGGAGAAAGAAAAGAAGAGAAAAGAAGAAAGAGAGAAGAAAAGACGAAACAAAACGATGCAGAATCTCACATTGCAGCGGAAAACATATAATATCATATCAGTGATCTTTACAAAACCAAAACTGTATATACATACATCAATCAGAGTTCAACAATCAATCAGTAGTTATCATCTTGGATAGTTATAATAACATGTCCTCACAATTGCCGATAATATACAACAATTAAGCACAGCGGATAATCAATAATTAAAGCAGATATGTGTATACGATAATGAAGATCTCCAGCTCACCTGTTGAAGCTCCAAAAGCACCAATTTGAACCTGTAAGTATACTCATTCTGACCCGTGCATCGAAAGGGAAGAACGCCCTGACAATCAACTGAATTTATTAAATTACCAAACTTTTCCTTTATCAAAATAAAAGTATCTCGCAAGACAAGTCTATACATAAACACAGACACATTTTTGCCTTACGATAACCAAAACATTTAATATCAAATCTTATGATATTATGCTAGTGTCTAGTATACAAATAATATTCAAAATAACCGAAATTGCTACCATTATTAAATTCCAGCATACTTGTAACGACCACGACTCGACCTTCGAAAATCAGCACCCGTGCTTCACTTGTACTCGAATGCCGCAGATTCAAATGCCAAATCTATTTTGTCGAAGCTTATAAAACATTAAGTACAACAACAAAGTGGAAGAAAATGAATAGTATATCATTGATACACAACAGTTGATTACAGAAATGATACAATGAATATCACGTACCAGAGATGCATAACAGCAGAAAGAGTAGCACAACTGGATGGTCTAGACTTTGCGACCATCGACAGCAGAAAGATAACTCCAATAGAATCTCCAAAAGAATCCAACACCATCCTGTAACTCCATCTCCAAACTCCAAACTAAAGATAGCTTGAACCAAAAGCTCGAACCACCATCAAGCTGAACTTGTAGCAAATCCGATCCCAAACGCGATTCCCAAACCAAAAATTTCAAAGATCCAAAGACCGAAGAAGAATTCCAAATGCTACCAAACAAAAGACTTCGAAGGCCATCGAATCTACACCTACTATTTAATTATCTGAAAAACCCAATTCTAGACTGCCCGTGTAGAAAATTATGGGCACCTAGAGTTTAGGAAAGAAACAATAAACTCCAGGTCAGTCATGGGACTGGTATGAGCAAACGAAAACAGTTTATGTTTAAAACAAACAACAAAATATTTAAAGTTGAAATCCGCAATGCTTTTTGGAAAATAAAACTGCCATAAGGCCTTCCACCACAAACACAATGCAAGCGCATACTTGGAGGAGATTCCTCCTTATGACAGTCAAATTGCTTGATACGCGAAAATCATTTGATATTATTATTAGTGCATAGTGCAGAAAACCTTTCAAAAGTATAATATTAATCTTTGCCAGCATAGGTACCATTATATTATACCTGCTATAGCTACCACCTAAGGTGACAGGTTATACAACTGAAATCGTAAAGGGCTCGTATTGGATGATTGGATTCCCAACAAATGGTCCGGCTAAGGAACTTCCTTATTAAATGGAACGCCTCTGAAGGGACGCCCCCAAGAACCAAAACGGTTCCCTACCAACACAAGATCGGGTTACCCCTTCCCAGAAGTAACACTTACAGATATGCCACCCCCGGTTATTACCGACCTTTATCCGAGGTCCTTCAACCAACAACCACACAGCAATAAGTATGCAGCAACCACATAGGTAAATATCTAGGCTCCATACTATGATACCACCTTTTATCCAAAAGGAAATGGACATGCCCTAGGGGCGCGACCCCAGAAAACCTTGCCACAACATTCCTGTTTCGACCATTTCCGGGTTGTAAGGCTCGACAAAGTCTCTTCCACAAAGCTACGCTTCTCACAAAAGCCATGCTTCGATCAACAAATGATCAGTAGCACTTCGTATGTCACATTACCAAATTGGGAATATATCACTAGTAACCATCAACTACATAACCTCTGAGCTCGTACGTCTCAGAGAAGGGTAATAAGCTAAGAGAATAAATCTCTGCCACCAAACAGAAATGTATTTGATAGAAACCAGCTTTACATCTCAAAGTGTAATGTTAGACACGCATCCATCAAGTCTGTTCCGGGTTCGAACTGAACCGAAGGCACTTCCAAAGAAGCCCTTGCAATCTGGGAATTCTCAATCCCGATCGGACTCCCCGTCACATATGGAGATCTCTATACCGTAGCTACTCAGTGCAGAGTCATTCGACGGGTAATCCTTTCGTTTCTCAAAAATACCTGATCTTCAACATCGGTCTTCAAATGCTATCCATATCGTTGTATCATTATTCGGAATGGGTTATATGACACAAGGTCCTCTCCCGGCTAAACCGAATAATGAGCGCAATATTTAAAAACATATGGATATTGGGATCTTAGTTAAGTCACAACTTAAAACCCAAAACTTTCCTTTCAAATGGTTTGAACAAATTACCGTTTTTAAATCTTTTTAAACAAAAAGATTCACTTCAGAAAGTTCGACACTCTTTTACAAAGGTTCATTCACAGATTTCAAAACAATTTCTATTTCAAATTGGATTAACTCGTCCAATCTTTAAATCAAAGATTTAATTCATAGCTTCAAAACCATTTCCAAAGATTCATTAGTAACCTGAAAAACCATTTTCATTTCAAACTTGAAATCCTTTCAACATAAATTGGAAATTCTTTCCTTATATGAAAGCTATTATTATTTGAAAACAAATAGTTTTTTTTTCGGAAAAATCAGATTTCATTTGTACAAGTTAAAGCCCTTGGGTTAAATTCAAATTCCTAAAACAATACTTTTAAAATGGTTTAAAACCCATATAAACACATCTTATAACTTGTATAACCTTTTTAAACCATAATTTCCAAAGATAGAGTTCAATTTCAAAACTTGAATTCAAATTCAAATCAAATTATTTAAATTTCAAAACTTTATCAAGTTATTCAAACTAACTTTTATCTTTGAAAACCTTTTTCAAAAGCTTTTTATATTTGACCCAATTCCATTTCCAAAGCCATTTGGATTCAAAATTAAATTTTTAAAACCATTTTAAAAATCTGTGACTTAACCAATTTCTTCGTGCAAACTATATTTGTGTGTATATGGTGTAGTCCAGGGGTTTTACACAATAGTGCAATATCATCAATCATCACATATTCAAACATATCAATATCGATAAGTGGTATATTCTTATAACGCTTATCTTCATTCATAGATTCATAGATAAATAATATAGATTTATCACAGATGAATAAATTACATTCATCACAGATCACACCAAAACAATTTATAACATATTAAGGATATCAAACAATTCAACAATCAAAAGAGTTCAAACATCTATAAATAAGATTTACTTATCATCTGATTAATTTAAACCAGATTAATTAGTAATCCGAGTTAATTAACATTAACTAAATTAAAATTATTTTAATTAATTAACCTTTAATAATAAATTAATTAACTTTTAAACATTAATTAATTATCCCTAATTAATAATTATATCAATCTTTAATCATTAAATAATTAACCTTTAATCATTTAATTATTCTTTAATTAATTATCCTTAATTAATTAATTAATTAACTAACATTTAATTAATCACCATTTAATTAATTAACCTTAATTAATTAATTGACCCTTAATTAATTACCATTTAATTAGTTATCTTTAATTAATTGCATTAAGTGATTATCCCTATTTACTTATATCAATAAACCACAAATCAATTTTAATCATTTGATTAATCGAATTTAATCATTAATTAATTACTTTTGATTAAGTAATTATCTTTGATTAAAAACATTTATTAATAATTCAACCTTTAATTAATCGCATTAACTAATAAACCACTTTGGTTAATTATCCCTTGATTAATCGCTTTAATTCATTAATTAATTATCCTTAAATTAATTTTCTTGACCAATTAATCACATAAATTAATTATCCGTAAATAAATTAAGTAATTAACCCTTTAATCACTTCTTAATTCAAACTACATCTTATTTTGTTTTTAAAACCTTATGAATTTAATTACATAATTAAACTAATATGTAATTACTTTTAAAACAAATTTTTAAACAATTTTTATCTTTGAAAACACTTCGAAGTTAATTACAAAAGTATCCAATATAAGACAAAACAAACTTAAAGCATTTAACTCTAAAACTTAACAATATTTTCAATTCCCTTTCATTTTAAAATTTGGTTAATCTAGTTTCCACAAAAAACCCGAGCAAATTCGTTAAATACTCGAGCCAAAACCCTGGATAACCCATTCTTCGAAAATTCTTGAGTTCAAATCTGTGGCTAAGCATATTTTTCCCGATGAATCTTCATCTTCCTCAACGAATAAAGCAACCCAGATATGAATGATATATGTGCACGTGTACAGTCAAACTACCCATCGCTGATCAGAGCTTCGATCGTCAATACATTGACGACAACACTCCCGAGCCTCCCAAACATCAAAATTGATGTGTATACTTGAAAATCAAAATCGAGCATTTTATTTCGACCTGCAACCCAACCCTGAAGACAAAATTGCCTCGCCTCGTCGATTCCGGTAACCGGAATCCTCATCTTCGTGCCCAGAGCCTCGCTTTACTCCCACTTATTTTTTCCTAAGTCCGGTCTGCTCCGATCAACCAACGATGCTGCAGTGGCTCCTTAAACTTAGTCGACGACAACAACTAATAGAAACCTAATTCGACAAATCCATGCCACCCCGATGGCCTATAAATTTATCCACCATTTTTCTTATAATCACCATCCTTCAAACTCTATTCGACAACAAGCATAACCTTCAGTTCGTCATTGATCACCAAGCATTGACAAAAAGACCAAAACAAATCATCTCACAAATGCACATGATTTCCGAACTTAGAAATCTAAAAACTTCTATCAAAATTCATGATTTTCCAACGAATTCAGTTATATATTCAAAACATGAAATTTAATCCATCGATTTTCTTTTGTCTTATACATTTTTACCGTAGTTTTTATAATTCCCAGTTAAAAATTAACTAATTCCACAAAAAATTATTTTTAAAAATAAGATCTAGTTAATCCAAACCTAATTCCATTAGTGATCCTTGCTAGCAATCGTGTAACAACCCGCATATTTTACGATTGAGTATTTAAATATTTTATTTAAATATTTCATCGTTAGTCAGATTAGTGCCCGAAAGGCTACTTTTTGCAAACAGTCGAATTAGGATTCGAGACCATGCCCATTGAGTTCAAAATGACGTTTCCGACCTTTTTGAGTATAAACTTTGATATGTTTGGAGTTAGTGGAATTTTGCTACTTTTTCACTTAGGGATTTGGTTTTTTTGTTTGAGCCCATTAGACCCTAGCTTGACCCCTCTTCTCTTCATTACTTCATTTCTATTTCCTAATACTCAAGCTTTTGCAACAATGGAGAGAGGAATGAGAAATTAAAACTCCAAGCCCTAGTTTCCATCTACCAATCAAGTTCTAGCTCCAAATTAATAGAAGAAGCTTTGGTAAGCCTCCTCTTCTTCTTCTCCAACTCATTCTCTTATCAATTTCAGAAATTCTTAAACCTAACTTAGGAAATGTTTCTATTTTAGCTTAGATTCAAGCTTGTTGGGTTGGAATTGAAGAGTGATTGTCCTTGCCTTTGCTTTATAGCTTCTTCTTTATTTGTTTTGGGTTCAAAGGTGAGATTTTTATCTCACATCTTAGTCTGTAATTATCGTCGATTGTTAGGTATGAATTACTAACACTTATTCTTGCGCAATTGATTTTGGTTTGGATTGATTTGGTGTATATTCCAATTTTTGGTGTTTTGAAATCAAAATCTATGAAAATCCTATTATGGATATTTGGACATTTATATTTGAGGCATATCGAGGAGCCTTTAAGGCTGGGTTGTCGTTTGGCGTAAATCTTTAGTCGTCGTTGCTCGTTGGATCGCTTCCGGTATTTATTTTGGCCATTTTTGGTCTTAGGGAATGCCCTGAACCGTAGTTTTAGATGTCTGAAACGTTAGATTCAGACGTCTGAATATTATTCTGGGAAGATTTTTTATTCCCATATTCAGACGTCTGAATCTATATTTCAGACGTCTGAATTGGTTTGTTTTGGACCAGAAAGGAAATAGGCTAAAAATTGCCTATTTCAGACGTCTGAAATATTGGGTTCAGACGTCTGAATTGTGTTCTGGAAAACAATTATTTTTCCAGATTCAGACGTTTGAATCCTTGGTTTCAGACGTCTGAATCTGCTGTTTGGGCTCTATTTTGCCTATTTAGCTTGAATTTCCAACTTTAATCGATTCTGTTGATTCCGATTTGTTGCAATCATTTATTATCGTCTTTGATGACCTTTTCTTCGGGATTTTTGGGAATATCCATTTTAATGGATTCGGTATTGATTTCTTTGGATTTTATTCACGTTTTTGAATGTGAATTTTGGTGATTGATTGTTCTACAATCATTTTTGTGATTTGTCACTTTAGCTCACTCGTACGAGAAATCTAATTAAACGGCTTCGTAAAACAAGTGGTATGAAACGCTTGCGTTTACTTCGTTGGTTAATTCTTGGACTTGTTCAATTGAATCTCTTGTGACAATTTTCTAGTGGAGATTTACAATTTGTTCGTAAATATTTAAATTAAGCTAGTGGTTATAGGACATGAAGCTAAGCTCATATATTTACTAGCTTAGAGTAATTGACACTTTCTTGATGATCATTGAGGATCATTTTTGTGTTTTAGACTAGCGCTATGCTATGTTTCTTTGTCCACGAAGGGGACGGCATCTCGTTTTATTGAGTTTCGTCTCATTTTTATTATAGGCTAACTACCTATTTATTTCTTGGGGTTTCGACCCAATTTTTGTGGGCTAGTGACCCACGTTTTTAAGGAGTTCGGATCTTCGGGCGTACCGTTGTATTACGTTGTTGTTTCGAACTATTCGAGTTTCTGGTTCCTCGGACGTACCGTTATACTACGTCGTTGCACCGGCTCTATGGTTAGCGACCATGGGATAGCGTCCCGTTTTGTGATACACGTGTTGGTGAGTTTTCAGGCTCCCGTTTTGTGATAGGCCTCCCCCTTTTTGTGATTCCTAGATTTCTATTGATGATTTCTAGAATTTGAATTTCACCAATTTTATGATTGGCATTTATATGTTGTCAATATTTGTGGCTTGGTGAATGAAATAAAGAGTATGACATTCCTTTTGATCTTTGAGAAGATTCTGGTGATATTGATTAATCTCTTGTTGATTTTCAATTTTGATACTTATCACAGTATGGCTTTATGGTTATCATATGTTATGTCATATCTCTTATTCTATATCATTTTATCTGATATTTATAGCTAGACTGATCCGTTTATTATTTTCTTATTAAATAATACTCGGGTCAGACCGAGATGTTACAGGTGCTTCTGCTTGACTTTACTTCTGGGATTATCATCCTGACTTTTGGCTAACTGCTTAGATTAGTAGTCTTTGGTTGTATACCTTTGAGATATAGCCTCCTAGATGTATACATATTCTTTTGTCTAGCACTTGTAACCATTCTTTTGTGATATTATGGATCTAGTTTGACCACTACTCTAATGTATACTTTCATGTGTTATATTCATATCTTTTTCCGCCTTTGTGATATGGATGTCTGTGCCTAGTTTGTGTTATGTTTATTTCTATGTTTGTTTCCGAAGAATATATATATATATAGCCACTGTGTAGTAGCCTTGAGTTTGTATCGGCATGTCGGACTTCCTTGTACTATCTGACATATTGGTGCTCGCACAAAGCGATTACATGGATGGTCGCTCCTCAAAAGCCTTATTCTCCGTGCTAGTTGACGGCATTACACCGTAGTGTCCTTGGCTATCGTGGGTATAGAGGTGGGGCGTCACAAATCGTTTAGATTAAGAGATAATAATTCATTTTGATTGAACTGAACCTGTTAATTCAACCAAAGATGAATATGCATATATACGGATATGGACATCAAGATATAGAGTAATTTAGACTTAATTCCAGTTCAAAGCATTCATGCAAACATTTATATAACAATACTTCAATCGTTCATCACATCCATTAACATATTAAGGCTTTACAAAATGAGGTTTTCTCACCTAGTGATGATATAAAAAAGAGAAAAGCAGAGACGCCAGGCTTGAATGAAATGATCTGGAAATATTTTGATCTGGACTTCGATATCTTTTGATCTGTTGAAAATTGATGTTGATCTGTTCTTACTCAGGTTGAAAGCATTCAGGCTTGTAGTTGTATTTGTTTGAATTCTTGTTGAAGTTGTGCTATTGATTTCCAGGCTTAAAAATCTTTTCTATTTTGATCATTCTTTTTGATTGAAATTTTTCTTCCAGATTGAAGCGTAAGCTCCAAGTTTTGATTTTTTTTTTTTGATTGTGAGGATCTGTTGAACTTGAAATCTTTGCTTTAGGTTGAAACAGATCTTTGTTTTCCATTCTGTTTTGATTTTCTTTGTTGTGAGGATCTGTTTTGTTTTGTTTTTTTCTTTCTTTTGATTTCAAGTTTTCAGATTTGTTTTGCTTTAAATTTGGTTTCTCAGATTTGAGAAGTTTTAAAAATGAAAACAGCCTGGTTATTGTTATATTTTTTTGTCTTATGCATGTTTATAACTTTTAATTAAAAGATAAATGCCACTTGTACAATTAAGTTGCACTTGTAAATTTATACCCTCTTAATTTTACAAATGTCATTGTATGATAAAATTGTGTTTAAATCCTTAATTCTAATTGATTTATAGGTTTAATTTTAAACCCTTTCACAAATTTATTTAAAAGTTATGTTTAAACCCTATTTTTTATAAATTATGTTTCAAACCTTTTTATTTTTATAATTTACTAAATTCTTATATTCACATATGTTTATATTTACAACTTCATAAGAAATTTAGTTTGAAATCTAATTATACTGAATAAATAAACATATATATGTAGATTATTTATAAGTCTTTAAAATATAAATTTAACTTTAAACAACTTTTTAAAATTATTTATATCAAATTAAAATTTAACTTTCAAATATCTTTTAAAAATTTACTATATTGAATTTCAATACAACTTTCAAAATATATATATATATATATATATATTACATACGTATATTAGAAAACAATTTTCTATTGATTTTGAAATAGAGCTTTTCAAATCCATATATTATTTATAAGAGATTTACTTTGAATTTCAAATCAAATTCTGTTTTACAATATATTTTATTTTTAGAATTCCTAGATTAAATTCTTTCTACAAATTTTATTTTTATTCTTCAATTATTTTAATCCAAATTTTACTTTCACAATCTACTATATGTTTTTATTTCCAAATATTCAAATTATTTTTCAAATAAATACAAATAAAAATATTTATTTCTGAATTTCGATTTAGAAATTCTATTTAAAATCATATTTATATACATTTATATTAGTAAACAAATAAATATCTATTTAATTTATAAAATACCAAATTAATTCACAAATTAATTTCAAAAATTAAATTAATTTCCAACTTGAATTTGATTTAAGAACGAGAATGATACAAATTCCCCCCTTAAGAAATTTCGTCCCCGAAATTTGCCAGGGAGACAACAGAGAACAGATAAGGATTGTTTTCCCAGATCAAATTGAATATCTATTCTGCATTTGGCTTATCAAATCAGAATATCAACAATAGATTCGAGATCGAACGTATTCGATACTTCAGAATATATTCGGGTCACCAGATCTACGAAATAAGCATGGACCTCGGTTAGTTCAGAGAATAACTAACCATTCGTAGAACATATCGGAACCCGATAAAACAGATTAATGGATTCAATCTTCTACAATTCTTAAACACTAGATATGGATCCCAAACTCAAGTCGAAATACCCCAAAATATATATAACTTGTCCCTCTTTGCACTTTGATACTCACAAGAAAGTATAATAGAATTTCAAATTTGATTTTAATCGAAATTGTTCCATCGATACATTTTAATTCAGTTTCATATTTTATTAACCAATTTATTTCAATTAATATTTCAAATTTCATCAAAATTAAAACGGAAAGCTGATAGGGAACTGATGAAGAGAATACAAAATAGGAACTTATCTACACGATTCGCAGGGCCACCATCACACTGAAGTTTCTCCCTCGAGCTGCCACGAAGTCATCAAAGAATTAGAACTTGATTAAAGGAGATTGAGAAGAATTGTTTCCTTGTTGTTACAGGGTATTGACCATTTGTAGTGGTACTCCCCTATCCCCTGCCTCGTCCGCTTCTTGCACTCATACTCACTATCAGTGGATAGTAAGAGAATTTACCGAGGCATACGGACAGATATCTTAGGGATATACTCATTCTAGAGTATACTTCACCCTATCTCTAATGAGCTGCCTAATGTGTTATACTCCTGAGCTAAAGTACAACCTTCAGCTCTGATACGACTGTAGCGACCCTGACTCGACCTTCGAAAATCGGTACCCGTACTTCACTTGTACTCGAATGCCGCAGATTCAAAGGCCGAATCTGTTTCGTCGGAGCTTATAATACATTAAGTACAACAACACAGCGGAATAAAATGAATTATATATCATTGATACACAACAGTTGATTATAGAAATGATACAATGAATATCACATATCAGAAGATACATAACAACAGAAAGAATAGCACAACTGGATGGTCTAGACTTTGCGACCATTGACAGTGGAAAGATAACTCCAATAGAATCTCCATAATAATCCAACATCACCCTACAACTCCATCTCCAAACTCCAAACTAAAGATAGCTTGAACCAAAAGCTCAAACCACAATCAAGATGAACTTGTAGCAAATCCGATACCAAACGCGATTCCTAAACCAAAAACTTCAAAGATCCAAAGACTGAAGAAGATTTCCAAATGGTACCAAACAAAAGACTTCGAAGGCTATTGAATCTACACCTACTATTTAATTATCTGAAAAACCCAATTCTAGACTGCCCGTGTGGAAAATTGTGGGCACTCAGAGTTTAGGAAGGAAACAATAATCTCCAGGTCAGTCATGGGACTGGTATGAGCAAACGAAAACAGTTTATCTTTAAAACAAACAACAAAAGACTTAAAGTTGAAATCCGCAATGCTTTTTGGAAAATAAAACTGCCATAAGCGCTCCCACCACACACACAATGTAAGCGCACACTTGGAGGAGACTCCTCCTTATGACGGTCAAAAATGCTTGATACGCGAAAATCATTTGATTTATTATTAGTGCATGGTGCAGAAAACCTTTCGAAAGTATAACATTAATCTTAGCCAGCATAAGTACCATTATGTTATGCCTGCTATAACTACCACCTTAGACGGCAGGTTATACAACTAAAATCGAAAAGGGCTCGTATTGGATGATTAGATTTCCAACAAATGGTTAGGCTAAGGAGCTTCCTTATTAAATGGAACGCCTCTGGAGGGACGCCCCCAAGAAATAAAACGGTTCCCTACCAACACAAGGCCGGGTTGCCCCTTCCTGGAAGTAACACCTACACATATGCCATCCCCAGTTGTCACTGACCTTTATCCGAGGGCCCTCAACCAAAACCACACAGCAATAAGTATGCAGCAACCACATAGTTATATATATGGGCTCCATACCATGATACCACCTTTTATCCAAAAGGAAATGGCCATACCCTAGGGGCACGACCCCTGAAAACCTTGACGTAACATTCCTTTTTCGACCATTTTTGGGTTGTGAGGCTCGACAAAGTCTCGTCCACAAAGCTACGCTTTTCACAAAAGCCACGCTTTGATCAACAAATGATCAGCAGCACTTCATATGTTACATTGCCAAATTGGGAATGTATCACTAGTAACCATCAACTACATAGCCACTGAACTCGTACGTCTCAGAGCAGGGTGTTAAGCTAAGAGAATAAATCTCCACCACCAAACAGAAATGTATTTGGTAGAAACCAGCTTTACATCTCAAAGTGTAATGTTAGACACACATGATACAAGTCCGTTCCGAGTTCGAACAGAACCGAAGGCACTTCCAAAGAAGCCCTTGCAATCCGAGAATTCCCAATCCTGATCAGACTCCCCATTACATATGGAAATCTCTATACCGTAGCTACTCGGTGCAGAGTCATTCGACAGGTAATCCTTTCGTTCTCAAAAATACCCGGTCTTCACCACCAGTCTTCAAATGCTATCCATTATTCGGAATGGGCTATATGACACAAGGTCCTCTCCCGGCTAAATCGAATAATGAGCGCAATATTTAAAAACATATGGATATTGGGATCTTAGTTAAGTCACAACTTAAAACCCTAAAACTTTCCTTTCGAATGGTTTAAACAAATTACCATTTTTAAATCTTTTTAAACAAAAAGATTCACTTCACAAAGTTCACCTCTCTTTCAAAAAGGTTCATTCACATATTTCAAAACAATTTCTATTTCAAATTGGATTAACTCATCCAATCTTTAAGTCAAAGATTTAATTCATAGCTTCAAAACCATTTTCAAAGATTCATTCGTAACCTGGAAAACCATTTTTATTTCAAACTTGAAATCCTTTCAACACAAATTGGAAATTCTTTCCTTATATGAAAGCTATTATTATTTGAAAACAAATAGTTTTTGTTATCCCATTTTTGGTCAAAACTGGAATATCAACAAATTGGTAAGGAATGATGGAGATCAGTTGGAATCAAGGCTACGATCGATATCGCCAAAATTTGGTTGAGCTCCGATCGGGACGAAATTGATTGGAAATGATGATAAGGACTAGGAAAGGCTATGTTTCAAATTTCATGTTAATCGGAGTTCGTATGAAGGAGATATAACCAAGCCAAATGAAAGGAAGCACTGCCGAACCATCCATCCTCCACTCCCAAGCACTGCCGGTCCAAACCAAACCCTGTTCCATTACCTTCCGAACCAACTCCCTGCCGAACCAACTCCTGCCGAACCAAACTATCTACCACCTACCACCGAACCAAGGCGTACCGGACCGACGCTACTAGGCCAGATTGCATCAGCTCAGGCCCACCAGCAGCTATATACATTCAGGACCCCTGCCCCCAGCCTCACTCTATAAATAGAGGGGCAGGGGTACCACAATGGCAGACAAGTTTAAGAGCTCAAGCACGGATAGAACTTTCAAACAACTTTCAGTTGCTTGTAATCAAAACTTTGTACTTGTAATCTGAATAGAAAAGGAGAATAACATATAAAGTGGACGTAGGCACGTTCTGGCCGAACCACTATAAATCTGTGTGTCTTTTACGGTTTAGTCCCTGCTTTTTTCATATTTGCATAAATCATCCAAATCACTAAGAACAACTTAAAATCGACTAAATCATACGACTTGGAGGTGTTTGCCCTTTTTTTTTGCAAACAGTTTTCATTTTGGAAAAATCCGATTTCATTTGTACAAGTTAAATCCCTTGGGTTAAATTCAAATTCCTAAAACAATACTTTTAAAATGGTTTAAAACCCATATAAACATATTTATAACTTGTATAACCTTTTTAAACCATAATTTCCAAACATAGAATTCAATTTCAAAACTTGAATTCAAATTCAAATCAAATTATTTAAATTTCAAAACTTTATCAAATTATTCAAAATAACTTTTATCTTTGAAATCCCTTTTCAAAAGCTTTTTATATTTGACCCAATTCCATTTCCAAAACCATTTGGATTCAAAATTAAATTTTTAAAACCATTTAAAAAATCTGTGACTTAACCAATTTCTTCGTGCAAACTATATTTGTGTGTGTATGATGTAGTCCAGGGGTTTTACACAATAGCACAATATCATCAATCATCACAGATTCAAACATATCAATATCGATAAGTGGTATATTCTTATAACGCTTATCTTCATTCATAGTTCATAGATAAATAATAGATTTATCACAGATGAATAAATTACATTCATCACAGATCACACCAAAACAATTTATAACATATCAAGGATATCAAACAATTCAACAATCAAAAGAGTTCAAACATCTATAAATAAGATTTACTGATCATCTGATTAATTTAAACCAGATTAATTAGTAATCCGAGTTAATTAACATTAATTAATTAAAATTATTTTAATTAATTAACCTTTAATAATAAATTGATTAACCTTTAAACATTAATTAATTATCCCTAATTAATAATTAAATCAATCTTTAATCATTAAATAATTAACCTTTAATCGTTTAATTATTCTTTAATGAATTATCCTTAATTAATTAATTAATTAATTAATTAACCTTTAATTAATCACCATTTAATTAATTAACCTTAATTAATTGACCCTTAATTAATTACCATTTAATTAATTATCTTTAATTAATTGCATTAAGTGATTATCCCTAATTACTTATATTAATAAACCACAAATCTATTTTAATCATTTGATTAACCGAATTTAATCATTAATTAATTACTTTTGATTAAGTAATTATCTTTAATTAAAAACATTTATTAATACATCAACCTTTAATTAATCGCATTAACTAATAAACCACTTTGGTTAATTATCCCTTGATTAATCACTTTAATTCATTAATTAATTATCCTCAAATTAATTTTCTTGACCAATTAATCACATAAATTAACTATCCGTAAATAAATTAAGTAATTAACCCTTTAATCACTTCTTAATTCAAACTACATCTTATTTTGCTTTTAAAACCTTATGAATTTAATTACATAATTAAACTAATATGTAATTACTTTTAAAACAAATTTTAAAACAATTTTTTATCTTTGAAAACACTTAGAAGTTAATTACAAAAGTATCCAATATAATACAAAACAAACATAAAGCATTAACTCTAAAACTTAACAATATTTTTAATTCCCTTTCATTTTAAAATCTGGTTAATCTAGTTTCCACAAAAACCCGAGCAAATTCTTCAAATACTCGAGCCAAAACCTTGGACAACCCACTCTTATAAATTTCTCGAGTTTAAACCCGTGGCTAAACCTATTTTTCCCGATGAATCTTCATCTTCCTCAACGCATAAAGCAAGCCAGATACGAATGATATCTGTACACGTGTACAGTCAAACTACCCATCGCCGATCAGAGCTCCGATCGTCAATACAGTGACGACAACACTCCCGAGCCTCCTAAACACCAAAATCGACGAGTATACTTGAATATCAAAATCGAGCATTTTATTTCGACCTGCAACCCAACCCTGATGACAAAATTGCCTCGCCTCGTCGATTCTGGTAACCGGAATCCTCATCCTCGTACCCAGAGCCTTGCTTCACTCCCACGTATCTTTTTCCCAAGTCCGGTCTGCTCCAATCAACCAACGATGCTGCAGTGGCTCCTCAAACTTAGTCGACGACAACAACTAATCGAACCCTAATTCGACAAATCCATGCCGCCCCGATGGCCTATAAATTTATCCACCATTTTTCTTATAATCACCATTCTTCAAACTCTATTCGACAACAAGCACAACCTTCAGTTCGTCATTGATCACCAGGCATTGATGAAAAGACCAAAACAAATCATCTCGCAAATGCACATGATTTCTGAACTTAGAAATCTAAAAATTTATATCAAAATTCATGATTTTCCAATTCGAATCCAGTTATATATTCAAAACACGAAATTTAATCCATCAATGTTCTTTTGTCTTATACATTTTTACTGTAGTTTTTCTAATTCCCAGTTAAACATTAACTAATTCCACTAAAAATTGTTTTTATAAATCAGGTCTTGTTAATCCAAACATAATTCCTTTAGGGATCCTTGCCAACAATCGTTTAGATTGAGAGATAATAATTTATTTTGATTGAACTGAACCTGTTAATTTAACTAGAGATGAATATGCATATACATAGATATGCATATCAAGATACAGAGTAATTCAGACTTAATTCCAGTTCAAAGCATTCATGCAAACATATATATAACAATACTTCAATCATTCATCAGATCCATTAACATATTAAGGCTTTAGTAAAAATAAGGTTTGCTCACCTAGAGTTGAAGTAAAATAGAGAAGAACAGAGAAGCCAAGCTTGAATGAAATGATCTGGAAATATTTTGAACTGGACTTTGATATCTTCTGATCTGTTGAAAATTGATGTTGATCTGTTCTTACTCAGGTTGAAATGCTTTCAGGCTTGTAGTTGTATTTGTTTGAATTCTTTTTGAAGTTGTGCTATTGATTTCTAGGCTTGAAAATCTTTTCTGTTTTGATCTTTCTTTTTGATTGAAATTTTGCTTCCAGATTGAAGCTTAAGCTTCAGGTTTTGATTTTTTTTATTGTGAGGATCTGTTGAACTTGAAATCTTTGCTTCAGGTTGAAACAGATCTTTGTTTTGCATTCTGTTTTGATTTTTCTTTGTTGTGAGGATCTGTTTTGTTGTTTTTTCTTTCTTTTGATTTCAAGTTTTCAGATTTGTTTTGCTTTAAATTTGGTTTCTCAGATTTGGGAAGTTTTAAAAATGAAAACAGCCTGGTTATTGTTATATTTTTTTTGTCTTATGCATGTTTATAACTTTTAATTAAAAGATAAATGCCACTTGTACAATTAAGTTACACTTGTAAATTCATACCCTCTTAATTTTACAAATGTCATTGTATGATAAAATTGTGTTTAAATCCTTAATTCTAATTGATTTATAGGTTTAATTTTAAACCCTTTCATAAATTTATTTAAAAGTTATGTTTAAACCCTATTTTTTATAAATTATGTTTCAAACCTTTTTATTTTTATAATTTAGTAAATTCTTGTATTCACGTATGTTTATATTTACAACTTCATAAGAAATTTAGTTTGAAATCTAATTATACTGAAAAAATAAACATATACATATATTATTTATAAGTCTTTAAAATATAAATTTATCTTTAAATAACTTTTTAAAATTATTTATATCAAATTAAAATTTAACTTTCAATTATCTTTTAAAAATTTACTATGTTGAATTCCAATACAACTTTCAAAATATATATTACATATGTATATTGGAAAACAATTTTCTATTGATTTCGAAGTAGTGCTTTTCAAATCCAAGTACTATTTATAAGATATTTACTAACCAAATTCTATTTTACAATATATTTTATTTTTAGAATTCCTAAATTAAAATTCTTTTTACAAATTTTATTTTTATTCTTCAATTCTTTTAATCCAAATTTTACTTTCACAGTCTACTATATGTTTTTATTTCCAGATATTCAAATTATTTTTCAAATAAATTCATAAATAAATACAGATAAAAATATTTATTTCTGAATTTCCAATTAGAAATTCTATTTAAAATCATATTTATATACATTTATATTAATAAACAAACAAATATCTATTTAATTTTAAAAATACCAAATTAATTCACAATTTAATTTCAAAAATTAAATTAATTTCCAACTTGGATTTGATTTAAAAACGGGAATGTTACAATACTAGGCTCTATAAATAAAATGGAAGGTACGTAGTGGAGTTTGGATTTTTATATAGATGACCAGGTGAAGGGACTACCTTCCGATGGGTACACCTCTAGATGGATGTCCCGTGGCATAGAACATCTGTCCTCTACCAACACAAGACCGGCCTACCTCTATAACTAAATGGTACCAAATATGTCATCCTCCGGTCGTTAACGAACTTTTTCGAGGGCTATCAAAGCATACAAATCACGATAATCAGATACACGATGTCATAAGTTGTAAAGATATATCTAGAAGAGGATGATCATATCCTATTTGGGAATGACCCACTTAGCCCTGCTGCATCTAACCTTGTTTTGGTCATTTCTGGTTGATGAGGCCTGAGGTAACGATTACCTTTCACAAATCACATCATTTTGAATGCCACACGACCATTTCAGTTTGACTACTAATTGCCTTCCATAGAAAGACAACCCTTAAGCTCATACGTCTCAAGGAGGGTGTTAAAATAAGAGAAGTTGCATTCTCCGCCATCACTGATGTACGTTTGTAAAAACTAATATACGTAATCTTTTAGAAATGCAATGTCAGACAAATATCCATACAAGTTGTTTAGGAACAAGATAAACCGAAGGTACTTTAAAACCACATCCTATTGGGAAATCCCTAGAATAAGTAGCGAATAGTCCTGACATTGGATATTTCATAATAAAGAAACCACAGCTTCTATATGTATATTGGGATTTTAACCCCAAACGATCAACAAGCAATCTCCCACTATGAAAATCCAGAATATCAATATCATCAATAACCTATACAATCGAACACATATACATTGGTCCGAAGTGGTTTTCGGATAAACAGATCCCGGTCTCTTCGCACCAACAACGCAAAAGCGTTTCTCAACTTCACATAAAAACTAAGTCTCATAGACTTATCACATCTCCGTCTTTCAACTTGCTATCCTTCGGGCCGAGAAGGAAGCTCGATAGATTAAAGTAATACTCCGCACTATACGAATCAACATCCTCAACACAAATGATAATCAAGCCTACCCAGAAGACTAGTACTAAGTGTATGACTAAATAGTTCCCACATCAAGTCGAGGAACTAAAATGGTCAAATTTGATAGTCGGTTAACTATCAAAGCAAACAAACAAATATTTAGCACCATAAACAATCACTAGGCCCTTTTAATTAATCTTTTATTAATTAATCATTTGCCAAATATTCACTTCAAATTATCTTTAAAAAGATATATTCTCAAAACATTCCAACATTGGAAAACATTTCCAAATGCTTATTTAATAATAAGTAATTCACAAATCAATTTATTTTCAACACTTAGAAAATATTCCATATGCTTAAATCATGATTAAGTATACACTTTATTCTTTAAGGAAAACATTCTCTTAAACATATTTATTCGGGTCAAAACGAATGCTGCGTAAAACATCGTTACCACAACCCAAAATCAGTAGTATAGGGATTCGAAAATTAGATAGATATATAAATTCCATATACTATACAAAACATTTCCTTTAGGAAATCATTTACTATAACAACAGTATTATAGTCCATCATTTCCTTATTTCTCAAAAACGTCTATTTCAACAATGAATGTTGAAATCTACGGTTTCGATGCTTAAAACATTTAAAAATATCTTCAAATCATTTTACTCCATTCAAAATATCACTTTCCAAAACATTCATTTAATTTGAAATATTATTCACTGTCCAAAACCCTGAATATAGTTTATTTACTAAATCCAATATTTCTACACATTTATTAAAGGATTATCCACTGTCCAAAATCATGGATATAGTGCCTTTACCAAATTCATTGCTTTTATATATTCATTAAAGGATTATCCACCGTCCAAAATCGTGGTTATATCTCCTTTAATAAACTTCTATATTTAACTTATCAAATTCATTTGATTTCCGATTTACAAACAATGTTTATAAATTCCATTTCTATTTCATAAAAACTTCTATATATGAAATCTGTTAATTAACCGGTTCCATTTATTTCTTATTTATATGCCAAAATAAAAATTATAAGTTAATTACTTCTCTTATTTACAAATTCATTCATTTATAACTTCATCAATTCATAAATCTATAAATCTTACTTACTTATAAAATACATTTATAACTTCATTTTAACATTAACAAATTAAACCCCTTTATAATTCCATAACTTTTGATTTATAAAATATCGAATTTATAAATCTTATATATAGACCATTTATAATAAATTAAAAATCACAATTTAAACTATTTTACAAAATAGTTATCTCCATATTTCAAAAATCACATTTCAATTATATTTCCCAAAAATCATAATTTTTATAACATAAAAATTATAACATTTAATTATTTCAAATAAATACATTCCTTAATAATTCAAAATTTTACAAAATATCTATTTTCAAAATTACTTGAAAATCCTTTTAATTTTGCAATCATCACTTTAACATTTTTAAATTACAGAAATAGGCCCAATGCTGCAACGACACTAAATACATCAATCACGACATCCAAAACATCATATATCACACGATAACAACATATATCACAATATCTGTAAATAAATCAATACTAGTGGGGAATCCAATTGGATCCCTCCAACCTGTCACCTACAACAAATATACAAATTAGAATATGTGTACAATGTCCGCTTAGAGGCAGACGCGCGTACAAAGGATCATCCGCTCATACACGGGAACGTATAGGGTCTCATCTGCTCCATTGGGCAGGAATATATCCAAATTCCACTCAATATATAGATAAAATATCATATATCATCCAAACAATCATCAACCAACACAGAATAAATTTATTCTCCTTATATAAAAATATCAGTGAGTCAAAAAGAGTGAGTTATACTCACATTGGTTCCAATAGCAGTTGAAGTGTTTTATTCCGAATAAAAGTAAACAGCCGTTTAATTTTACTCAAATTTACACTAGCTCCAATCAACTCCAAACTAGCTCTAAGATGTAGTGCTTGTCAACACGGACCCAATGCAACTTGTTTCGTTAAAAGCGAACCTCATATGTAGAAGTTATAGCGTTTAGAAGTTTATAGGAATTATAAAATAATTAATTTACAAAATATTTTTAATTTTAAACCTTAACTTTCAATCTGGCCGCACATTCTCATCATCCAATCCTAGCCGTGTATGTTATTTTCTTCTCCATCATTCAAATTCGAACATGACTAACCCATAGCCACATATTTTGCTTGAATTATCGAGCCCTCCACCGACCATTAAAAAATGATCAGAGGCCGCCGCGACGAAGAGCAACTCGAACACCATCGTCGGCCAGAGCCTCGTGAAGCTTAGCCTTGTATTTATGTGGAATTTCGTGCGTGAAGGCAGCATGAACGTGACCATATTATCCATCACCTTGTTTTCAATCGTCGTCGTGTGGATGGGAAGCTCTCGCGATCCCCTTCAAGTTTGTAGTTGAAAATATTTGCTAAAAGCTTATAGATTGAGATATAATAGAGGAGAAAGTTTATTAAGATATCGGCCATTAATGAAAAACGGTGGCTAGGGTTTCATTTCAATTAGGGTTTGCGAAATAGAAAAATAGGTGGCCTTTTATATAAATTCTCGTGCACTATTCATCCGAAAAAATTTCAAACTCCAAACGAAGCATGCTGCCTGGCATTTATAATTTTTTACCCCTATTCCAAACACAATGGAATATATATCGAAAGCCAATTCGATCGCATTTGGAAGATAGGTATTTGAATCGACTATTTAAATTTAAAATTCACTTAAATAGATTTCTACGCGTTTTAGCTTGCCCTGGACAAACTGTAAATCCGATTGACACGAAATTTGAAATCTTACAATAATATAACATTACAGATCAAATGAAACTTGTCTCATTGAAATCCGAGATGTGTGAAAAATGGCTATTTTTACACGTTAAATAAATATTAAAATATTCAATTTATACAAATTAACCTTTAATTCGATTTTAAAAGTTCTCTAACATCATTCTAATTCAAATAGAATTTAATTCAACTTTTTAAATCGTTTTTATTCACATTAAATTCAAATTCCAATTATTTACACAATTTCAAATATTAAATTAATTAATTTTCCAATTATATCACTATATTTAAAATATAAGTTATTCAGCTTATAAAATTTACTTGTGAATGTTTAAAATCAATTAAATACACGAATTTCAAATGACTGAAATTCTGGGTCGTTACACATGTCGTGCTGGAACTCGGGATGCATACTCAAAATGAATATCTTGTTTTTCTTCAACGGCATATTAACCAATCCAAACCCAAATCGAGATAAAGCAATGAACTAAGTCTCACATTTTTCCACAGTCATGACCCTCTGTTTCAGATCCTAGAAGCTCCTAAATAACAAAGTCTTTTCGGCTTCTGGAACAAACTTCATCTCAAACTCATCTTTGAATTGGTCCTAAGAGAAGTCATTCTCTTGGATATCAACTATGATAGAACTCCACCAATCCATAATCTAAGCCAAGACTGGACTACTATAATAGTTATGTGTCAAACCTCTTACTTCCTCCCTCCAGCCTCTCAAAATCGAGGTAGGGAAAAGAAAAACTCATTTGAGGCCTGACCTACATAATCTCCTCTATGACATTCATTCTTGGTTCCTCAGTTGGAGTAACATTCCTCGGAGCTCGATTCCTGCTATTCGTGACAGTGCTACTCTGACCACCTCTAGCGTTGGCAGCTCTGGTCCTTATAATTCTTACTACCTAATCAAAGAAAAATAGCCTTAGGAAACTAAAGGATATGGTTATTTCAAAG
Organism: Allium cepa; assembly: GCA_030765085.1. Classification (NCBI taxonomy): domain Eukaryota; kingdom Viridiplantae; phylum Streptophyta; class Magnoliopsida; order Asparagales; family Amaryllidaceae; genus Allium; species Allium cepa. Next base: position 674,566,363 of record CM060928.1, on the reverse strand, counting down.
GAAACATACTAAGAGAGGATTATGAAAAAGAGATATTCCTGAAGAAGATTTTAAAATTCTAGTTTTCAAAATACAAATACGCTCTCATATATATAATACACTCAACTCATTTTAGGGTATCGCTTATCCTATTTCTAATGAGCTATACCCAACTAAAGCCAAGGTGCTCGCTCAACCCTAACCTCTGATACCAAATGTAATGAATCGATTTTTCGACCCTTAAATGTCATTATTAAATACATCCACCGTATTCATGTGCGGAGCACTCGAATGTTGAAAAGACAGAAATATAGGGCAAATTAAAAGAAAATGAATAGAACAAGAAAAGAAGAACACAATATCATAATATCATAATGGAATGGTAATATATAATAATAAAGAAACAATACAAAGGGTTGCTTTAAATACAGTAATATAGAGTTACTAAAACCTAAGTACTATCATCAGCCTGAATAGTTATAACACTTGTCCTCATAATGCTGATATATACAATATAGAAATACAATAGAAATAAGAATACTACGGAAGATAATCGTTCAGGTCTTCTCCATACGCTCCAAGCGTCTAAAGTTAAATCTAGAAATATACACAAGGCTGACCCAAGCATTATAAAAAAATAACATCCGGATCAGTTCTGGTAAACCACTATGTGAAACTCAAGAAATATAAGACAAAATAATAGTAATCATTAAGATCATATGGATTCCCGTAACGTTTTTCCCCTCAAAGAAACCAACCATTCGTTAAGTTTAACTTATAATGATAAGATAGATAATGTCTAGAGTGTAGAAAAATAATATCAAATTGTTGTTGTTTTAACGCCACAACAATAATATATATACAATCAATACTGCTAAGGTGCATTTGCATATAGATTTTTCCACGGAGACCTCCTCGGATCAAGCTGAATCCGAACTCTATGACAAGGATCAGAAATTACCTTCTGAGCATCGTATTTCTCTAGATTGGACATACTCTAAGGTAAACTGGACCACTCTCAGTGTGTGATCCAAGATATATCAACTCTCGCTAACAATAATTGATAAGCATCTCTAGATACAGAGTTGATATACCCTTGACGTTTGTTAAACCCCCCCACCCCCCCCCCCCCCCCCCCAGCCATGTGCCTCCTATATTTTTTGTCGTTTTCTTGATGTCGAGGCTACGTTTGGCATATTTCACATGAGTCTTCATCACTCGAGCAACACACGAATCCCTAAATGAATTCCATCATCTCGAATAGATGATGAAGAACAACATGGATTCGAGCTTCTCGAACAGATCTTGAATCTACATATAGATTTTCGTATAAATCCTTCGATGAATGCTAACGTCATCCTCTCTTGGAATACACCTCAAGATGGACAGTCCCACACGATAGCACCATTTGAAATGTTAATGCTGACCTCTTCCTTAGACTTAACCTTAGGCTAGACAGTTCAACTCTATGTCACTCAGTTCATAACTTCTTCTAGATATAAATGATGTACATGGTTCTGAAGCGATTACGGGTTTATCGGACTCTCCAAAACCAATCGATGAATTTCCGATTAACTCAATTCTGGCTTTCTTAGAAGAAAGAAAAAATCTAGAAACTTTTTATACTAATACTCCTCCCCAGGGGTTCTTATTGGCATGAAATCACGACGCCTTTTGATAACTTCTTAAGTCATATTTGGTCAAGTTCAATAGCCGACTAATCACCATCCAGATAAAAGCAATTGCTTATACAAATCATGGTTGATACACTTAGCTCGTTTTCGACATTTCAACTTAACTATTCCTCATTCAAGAGTGAAGCCAGGTAAGCTAGAGCACTAGTTGCATCAAAGCCTTGCCCAGGAACTTCATTTTTGAATCTCACAAATAGATAAGTTTACCTCGAATTCCGACAGCCGTAGCTCTATGTCAATCCATGGGCGTGCACGGCCACGGTTGTGTTATCTTTTCATGCATAAGGGAAATATGGTGAGGGAGGGAAGAAGAGATAATGGCAAAGGTGTAAATATATTGAAGTGAAATTGTTATTTATTATTATTTAAAATATATCGATAACTTATAAAATTCATATCTCCTTCGTACGAGGTCCGATCGGGATGAAACTTTTTACATTGTGCTCGTGATGACGAAAGTTTCCTAATGGAACTGGTTTGGTTGGATTTGGAGATAGCTGAAATTTGGGCTAAAATCGAACATTATTCGGTTTTAGTTTCAAACCGGAATGCCACGGTAACAATAAGAAATTTCAATGAGTTAATCTCACCTTTATGGATAAATAGTATGATTTATAGTTGATAAAATTGTTGAATGATTATTTGGTTGAATTATTATATTTATTAGTTGGATATATTCCCGCCTATTGGAGCGGATGAGACCTTATTACATTTCCATGTAAGAGTGGAAGACCCTTTGTATACGAATTCCGCCTCGAAGCGGTTGATTTATATTTTATGATTATCTAATATTTGTGATGCAAGGAAATAGAATGGGGGGATCCAATAGGATTCCTTGCTATTATTTTATTATATTGTTTCAATGATAGTTCCTTTATATGGATTATGGATAATAATATGATGTGGACACTGTGGTTATAACATTGTTATATATTGAAAACTAGAACCCAGTAGTAATAGAAAATCAATATCGATATTGGTTAAGTGTTGGGTGGTTATTGGCCTCAAATTAATATTTTTAAAAATATTATAGATTGCCGATTAAGTCGGAATTGGTTTTTGAGACGGAAAGGTTTTTTAAATCAGAAAATTGGGTTTCAGTTTAAGGGTTATCTAATTAAATATATAAATATTATTTTAAAAGTTATTTAATTATAATAACATTGTTTTTAAAGCAATATAATTATATGAAATTATTTTAAAGTTATATAATTATATTAATATTATTTTAAAGTTATTCAATTATTAATATTCATTAAAAATTATTTTTTTATAATTAATATGTTCTAAGAATTTATAAAAAAGTTGAAAAGTTGAAAGTTAGCTATTTCAAGAATATTATGGTTTGGAATTAATATTAACGATTATTAATAAGGTTTTAAAATAAATTATTATTATTTATGAATATTGTAAAGGTTAATTATTATTGCTCTCAAACAATATTTTGAAGTTATTAATTATCATTTTTAAGATGTTCTAAAATTTATAAATTTTAATGTTAATAATCATTATTATATAGTGGTTTTGAAGTAAAATATTTTAAATTATTTATAATTATTTCCGAGACCTCGAAAATATAGTTGAAATGCTTAAATTTTATAAAGGAGTTACAAAATGGTTCGAAGAATTAAAGAAGATAATTTGCAAGGTGAAAGAGTTTATAAATGGTTGGATATTTATAAATGAATTTTAGAAGCAGGGTTATAGACTTTTAAAAGAAGTTTATAAATGGTATATGAGTTCATAAAGAGTTATAAATGATTTGAAATGCACAAGAAGTTTATAACTGACTGAATTCTTGGTAAAGGAATTATTAATGATTTTAGAGATTTTATAAAATGGTTATAAATGATCTTGGAGAATTGTAAGGGGAAATATAAATGATTTGAGAATCGAACAAAAAGGAAACTTTTCTAAATTTTGTAAATATACCTATATTGTTGGAATGAGTATATGGCTATTTCTAAAAATGGAAATACAGGGATTTGTGAGTATATATTTCAAAAGTGTTTATATACAAGTAATTTACAAAGTAATTGTATGTATAAGGACTTATTAAAAGGGGCTAGTGATTGCTTATATACTAAGCCAGTGTTTATTTTCCAAATGAAATAACAATCCTAATTGAATGTTTGTTGTTAGATAGTTAAATAACCAACTATCGAAATAGATCCAATGTAAGTTTGGAAATACCTAGGAGAAACACGTGAGTTATATAGCACAGTCATCTCCGATGATGTTGTACTGTGTGTATAAATCTCATTTCGTTCTTCTAGGACGATGATAAGAAAATATGTCCACTAACAGTTAGGAGGTGATCTCCGATCTTATCTTTGTTCGTTTATTTCCTAGAGAATCGGGGTTGTGTTTATCGAAAATTGTCGAACATTATTTCGAGGAGATCAAAATCGGATATGTTATCCGAAAACCACTTCGATCCAACGAATGTGTTTCGAAGTGAAGACATCATGAAGAGCATGGAATCGAAGATTGAGATGTGGAGTGCAAGGGATAATCACTACTAATCCTAAAGGTGATTCTAAAATAGATGTAGTAGGAATAGTGCCTTCAGTTTCATTCAGACCCAAAACGGGATTGTATGGATGAATGCTATCAGCACATTGTCATTGGAGGGCAATGAACATTATAAATGTGAATTTCTTGAAAAGTAAACGTAGCCTTAAGCCTCGTTAACCGAGAATGACTGAAAATCAGGGGAGATGCAGCAAGGCTAAGTGGGTCGCACACATTAGGGTATGCTGCCACCCTTCTAGATATATCTACATATTTATGGATTGATTGTGCATGAGATCTCGATAAAAAGGGTGCAAGGCAAATGGGGTAATGACATATTCGGTACTATCCAGGTTAGGGGTAGGCCGGCCAATGTTGGCAGGGGATCCAGGAGAGGTCCTCGGTACATTTTCTAGATGTGTACTGTGATAGGTGGCACCCTAATGCCTAGTCATTGTATGGAATCCATTCTCCAATACGTGCCTTTACGGCTTTGATTGTAGAGCCTAGCATGCTGGAATTTAATTAATGTAACAATTTAGAGTATTTTAGCAAGTATTTGTACTTAAACACTATTATAATATAATTGGATTTTCTATAAAAGTGTTTTGGTTGTCGTAAGGTAAAAACCCATCCGTGTTTATGTGCTACGTGGTCTTCGGAGATACTTTTTGATTTCAAAGATTTTCTTATAACTTTAAATCCAATTGGGTGTGGTTTCTCACGCTCGTTTTCCAAACTAACTCGAGTGTTATTTTATTATAATGCTCGGGTCAGACCGAGCATATAACAGATTAGATTGGATGCTTGGAGCTTCAAGCGACGAGTTGGAGGCCAGAGACATATTCATGTAAATGGTAATTTTTTCCCCTATATTCATTATTGTGTAGTCAGCAATTGTGAGGATAGACTGTTATAATTGTCCAGGCTGAAATAGGTTAGTATATTCTGATTAATGTTTGTATATATACATATTACATATTTTCTTTTGTGTAAAGACTTGTTATATATTATAGATTATTCGTTCCGTTGTGATATTCTATGTTGTTTAGTTTTCTTCTTATTTTCTTTCTTCTTCTTTTCCCCTTGGGTTTTCCGACATTCGATTTCTCGTTAAATAAAATGGACGTATTAATATAGATTTTTTAGGGTCGAAAATCTGTTTCGTTAAATTTGGTATCAGAGCTGAAGGTTAAGAGAGAACCTTGGCTTTGATGGGGTAACTCATTAGAGATAGGGTCAATGGCACCCTAGAATGAGTTTGGGTGTGTGTGTATTCCTATATATATGTATATGAGCGTATTTATCAGTGATATAAAAATTATTTTATATTGTGTTGGTTGTTCTATTGAGTGGCTTATGGATTTTGGTCAATTCGAGTAATTAACGTTATTGGTAGGGATCTCTAAACACTTAAACAGAGCAACTCGACATGGTATCGTTTTGAAATTGGTTAAATGAAATAATATTACCCTGATTATAGTTTTATATACAAAGAAATAATTTTTCAAAAAATTATTACGGTGTATATGGTGGCCTGGTTGTTAGACAATGATAATATTTGATTATTATCATTTGTTGATTGTTGTTTGCGATCGAATAAAGGTTTGTACTCCGATATAAACAAGATTAACAGTTAAGAAGTGATTTTATATAACCAAAGTGAGATTATATATAGTTTGTAAATGTGATTTATAAGTTAAAAGGAAATGAAAATTCAGAAGTATATTATAAATATGATTTATAAAAAGGATTTAAAAGGTTGGGAATTTGAGAATTTAAATTCTATTGGTTTTGAAAATGATTTTTCAAAGTTTTGGAAAATAATAGTGATATTATTTGGAAAATATTTTTGACTGGAAATAGAAATTTTAAAAAAGGGGTATTAAAAGGAAATAAAAGCACTAAACTCACTTCAGTCGTTGGAAAATAATTTCGATGATGATTGCAGCATCATCGGCGTTTATTTTCGAGTTTTCAAAAGAGGAATTACTACCATGGAGTTTTGTTTTAGTTAAGCTTGTTTGATTTTGAAATCCAAAGGAATGATCTGATATACCAATGGGAATTATGTAAATATTATTTCATAATGGTTTGAAATAAATAATAAAAAAATGTTTAAACTCTTGAAATTTTCAATTAGGAATTTATGAGTGTCGCTATAGCGATCATCCTCTTAAACCCCTGTTGTGTGTTGAATGTGAGCTTGTATTTTTATTAAATAAATGTTTGATCATGTTTTGCACTTCGAAAATTATTTAAACTATATTTTTAAATATTTTGGGAATTTTGAAAACAAATGATAAGTATTGATTAATATTTATAAAAGGAGTTACAAATTTTATTAATCATCATTCGGATTAATTAATATTATTTAAGATCTATAAAAAATTATGAATTGGATTAATTATCTTTCAAGATAATTAATTTTTTTAAATTTATATAAAGGTTATTTAGCTTAAATATTTTGTAAATTCTTTTATACGGGTTTGTAAAATTTATATAAGTGTATGAAAAGAATTGGAGGTTTAAATATATTTTTAATTATTATTAATTATAATAAAGTTAATTAACCAATTTAATAGAAGCATTTTAAAATAAATTAACTGATTTAATAAAGGTGTTTAAAGTTAATTAATTATTTTAATAATGATGTTTAAGATTAATTAATCATTTTGATAAATGATAGGTAAAATTAATTAATTGGGTTAAATAAAGGAGTTTAAAATTAACTGTCTGATTTAATAAAGGTGTTTAAAGATAATTGATTAATTTATTAAAGTAGTCATAATGTTGATTAATTCACTTTTAGGATAATTATGGTGGTTTTTAATTTATAAAAGCATTCTAATTGATTTGTTACCTTCTAGAATAATAAATATGGTTTGAAATCTATAAATGAGATATCTTTAAAAAAGGAATAATTTAAAGAGTGTTTTTAAAGTGTTTCACGAATATTTATGATGTGAAAATCAAGCATAATTCGGGTTTTAAAAGTTTGATTCAGCTATGGAAAAGTTAAAATTTGATTTCCATAAACAATATCATTTATATAGAAATGATTTAGTCAAACTCGTAACATAAAACGTCGAAGTATGGAAATTTGTCTCTATCTCAAAGGTTAAAATTGTTGTCAATTCAATGCCTAAAGGTAACACTACCTTTGCTTACTCGACTTCATTTTTAAACGGGGGGTAATACAAGTTTGAAATAGACGAGTAGTAGTAGGGGTATGATATTTTTTCATATATGATCATTTTGATTATTCCCAATAGTTGATTTATTGAATATCGATTTAGCTCTCTTCTTTGTGTATCGTCAATTTAAGATGATTTTTTGCTCGTTTGAGCATTGATATCCTTTGTTGGAAATGACTAAAACCAGAAATCGAATGTACGTCAAGCTATGTAGGGTTGCTCCCATTAGGTTATCTTCACATATACTCTAGACTGGATTCGATTGTATGCACGTAGAGATGTGAAATGCTCAGATTCTTGTTAAGCTTGGTGGGTCATCCTTGTACATTTCCAAGAGGAGTTAGAGGATAAAATAACCCTTTTAAGTATATTATCTAGAGGTATGCTTTCAGTAAAGAGGCGCACCCTCATAGTCATTGTTGGAAAACTTCTTTTTCCTTATTGTTGATTCAAACCTTTTAATTGTTTTCATAATTGCATCAAGAAGTGACTGGAGTTCTTCTTGATGTTTGATAATTTGTGTTCATTCTTTAATTTTGTATTTTGAACTTGTTTATACCCATCCTTCTAGTTTTAGGTATTTTTTATCTGCTTCCATCCATTTATGTATGGAAGTTGTTCTTGTTGAGTAAAACCCGTTCCGTGTTTAGAGGTGTGGTCTCAAAAAAATTGTTATATGTTCGTTGCATTACTTGAGTTTCTCATGCTGTATTTCCAGACTAATCTGGATGTTATTTTATTATAATGCTCTAGTCAGATCGACCACTTTTCCAAGTTGTGTTAGTGGGACATGGAACTCATGGAGTAGAGCTGAATGTTCACCTATCAGTTTTTATATTTCGCTAAATTATTATGTATATCCATTAGCAATTGTAAGGTCAGAAAGTTATAACTGTCCAGGCTGATGAGGTTTGTTTTTAACTCTAATATACTATGTATTTTAGAGTGACAGCTTTTACTGCCTTTGTTATATTATATGTGATCATTCCACTGTAAGATTCTTTTCCTCTTGTTCTATTTGGTTTTCTTTTACCCTAACAATCTGCCTTTTCGACAATTAGATGTTTGACATTGGAATACCATGGATGTATTTGGTGCGGACTTTCGATGATCGAAAAGGCAGGCCGTTACATTTGGTATCAGAGCTAAAGGTTAAACAAGAACCTTGGCTTTGGTAGGATATGACTCATTAAAGATAGGGTAAGTGACACCCTAGTATGAGTTTGAGAGTATTATATATACGAGAGCATATTTGTTATTGCAATAAAAACATATTATGTTAATTGGCCTATTGAGTTGTTTATGAGTTCTGGTCGAGACGTGGGACGCCATGGTGTCAATAGAGATTTTTAAACTCTCGAACAAGGCAAATGGATACGGAATTAATTTTTGAAAATTCGGTGAATGAAATATTTTTCCTAGAATTATATATTTTATATATTTGAGAAATAATTTTCAAATTTATATAGTTATTTATGGTGTGTTTGTTTGGTAAAAATAATATTTACTTATTATCCTTATTTTTTGATTTGTTATGCACGGATAGTTTAAGAGCATTGACTATTGTTTATTGATTGTTAATTTATGCTCAACCAGTTTATGGGCTTTTTTTTTATAACTATGAGTATATTAAAACGAATCATTTGTGAATTGAGTTTCACAATTTGACCATAAAGTGTTTAGAGAAAATGTTAAGTTAAAATTTATCTTTTAATAAATTTATTTAATCTAATCTAAATAGGAAGATAAGACATTCAGAGAATAAATATTTGAGAAAAGTTTATTATAATAAAGAAGAATTATTATAATATAAGACAATTTTAAAATGTACATTTTTATATAGGTATGGAATATAGAATGATTTCTACAATTCATAATAGGAGTTTATAAGTGAAAAGAGTTTTCTAAAATTTTAATCCTGGTATTGCTTAAATTGATTTAAAATTAAATTTTAAGAAAAGTAATAGTAATACTACATGGAAATATTTATAAGTATAAATGTTTTGGAAGGGGAACTTTAAGTAAGATGCATTTTATTTGGGTAATTTGAGGAAAACATCTCGAATATTTTTGTGGTAATCTGAATAATCTTCTAAATGATGATCAGATGTTTGCTTAGGCGAACGTTGTAATGTACTTAGTAAATTATTCTCTTGTCATTATGTGATCGAAATGAGTTCAAAACTAAACGAACCTAAAGTCAGTTTTAGTAAATAAATTGTTATATTCATTTTATATATATGGAAATATATGTAGTATGATATTTCAAAGAATTTTGAAATAAAAATCAGGTAATTAGTTCTTAAGTTTCCTTAAAGAAAATTGATTTAAAAATAAAAAGCATTAGAATGTTTTGATGAATCGAATTTTTAAACTCTTGAATAGAAGAGATAATTTAAGTTTTTAAAAGGGTTAAATTGGATAGCATGGTTATAATAAGTAATGTTTTATTAAAACCATAGTTTTCGCTAATCATCTAAGTTGTGTAAACTATTTGGTGATGTTGGGCTAACCTATAAACATCTTTCCTTAGAACACTCTAAGGTAAAGGGGTCAATTAGTTGACTTAGTTTTGAAGACGCTATTTTGTTTGGACCTCCATCTAAATTTTGAAAAGTAAATTGAAATTGGTGTTTTGCATGTACTATTAGGATATAAAAGAATATTATAGAAGTAAATAAAGTGGAGTAAGTTTTTAATTTAATGATTTATAAAAATGTGTCTTTAGGAAAATGTTTATAAACTTAAATGAAAATTTATGAAGTAATTTATAATAATTTTATCATTGAATGAAATACTATAAAGAAATATGAAAATGATTTAGATAAAGGTTGGTGTAATTAAGAAACCAATCGAATTAAGTACATAAGTTGGATGTAAATCATTTTATTTGCACGGTTCTTTATCTAGGATTCCAACACATAACTTCAAGGTGATTCACACCCATCCGATAAAGTTCTTGTCAATAAACACTTCATTCAAATTTTTGATATGACGGTGAGATTTCTATCATATATGGTGAGATTTCTACCATAGTATATGGCTATGTAAGAAGAACGAATGTTTCTAATCAAAGAACCTGATCGGAGTCTGCATTAGGATGGTCGAGTGAGAGATACTAGTTCGGATGTAAAGTCTATGTGTCTAAGCAGATATAGTGTATGGATGATTTTGTGTATACCTTAGGGGCTTAAGTATATTTATATGCGTTGTTTTGTGGCTTAGGGAAGTTTAGGAATATCTACATCCCTGGAAAATTGAGGAAGATGTGAACCGAATAAAAATTCTAAATCTTATTTGTTAGCCATTTAACATTTTAAATGATGTTAAGTGTTACTTTATTCCTTTATGGAATTTGATTTGAATGATAGCATGATTTTATAGACTATGTTTTATAAAGTTATTGTTTATTAGGACTTAAATCCCAATGCTTTTGAAAATTGATTTCAAAATAATTTGAGAAAAAAATAATAATAGAATTATTTTGAAAACCTAGTGAAGTATTATTATTTTAAAGTATTTGAAAAAGGTTTTTGTGAAGTGATTTTTCAAATGTTTTTGGTTATGAATGAAGTTTGGCGATTGAGAGTTTTCTGATTTAGAAGATTCACCAGGTATATTTTTTTACTCTAGTTGCTGTTTAAGGAGTAACAGGAATACCACTGGATGTTCCATGTTGTTTTGATTCTAGAGTTATAACATGCTTCGATGAGAGGGACCCCTTCTTGTTATAATTGATTTTTGTTTTGATATATTACTTTTTTGGGAGGAATTTGGAAAAAAATATTTTGAATATAAAACCCAGGCATTTAGTTCTAAGTTTATCCTTTGAAAAGATTGGATGCTTAGTATTTTATTACAGAATATTCTCTGTGCTTTTGATTGCATTTGGTACTATATTGATTATGTTGGTATTGCTTATGATAGAAATAGATTGTGTATCTCTTCTTTTGTCAGCATGGTTCTCTTTTAAACCATGTAAGTACAATAGGTACAGGGATGCAAGAGATTACTATTTGATTTCTTGCACACATGCATTTGCATCAGGGTAGTGATTACATGCAAAAAATAAAAAAATCAAACGCAAAAGAGGTATGTAGTAGATTTAGAGATTGGTAATTGATCGATGATTTTATACCCCAGATATAGGAGGCCACTCGGCTTTGGTTTCTTTGGGTTGATTTGGATTAATTGCGACGGGTTGTAGTTTTACTGGATCAACGGTGCAAAGAAGATGCTGCCGAAATTTTTCATAACATGAAAGACTTTAAAGGTTTAATAACTCATTCTAATTAATAGTTTTTAAACTTAAGGATTGGAGACATTTTCTTTCTTCGTGAATTTCAGGGACAAAATTCTTTTAAGGGGAAGAATGTAACATCCAGAATTTTACCGTTTTGACTTTGAATATTTAGCTAATATTAAATATTTAAATAATCTGTGTTTAAAAATATAACAACATATATTCAAATATATGAACTATTTAAATACTTGAATTGTGAATTAAATATTTGAATTGTGAACTAAATATTTGAATGGTGAATTAAATATTGATTAAATGGATTTAATAGCATTATTTAACTCCTTTTGAATTAATAAACAATTACGGTAAATTAGTTTTGTAAATTTATTTACAATGATAAATAGTTCGAATAAATAACAAGAAAATAATTTATTAATAAAATGACTTGATTTTTATTATGGTATTTTAAACTGAATTTATTGGATTTTATAATTTTTAATTTAGAAAATATTTAAATTATCGTTTGACGATTTTTCGAAAAAACGATGGAATTTTTGAGAATTTACAAAATAAGTTAACCAATGCATATTATTATTTGTTTTGAAATCATGTCGCATTTTTCAACCCGACCATTTTTTTTTGTCATTCGTAGTTCATAACTCTACGTGGTGTCGCATTGGAAATCTCAAAATAAACTAAATATTAGATTTGAGAATCGTCAACATGCTTACTTGTCCTTTCCTTCATCCTCTACTTTTTCAAACTACTGTAAATGAACAAAGTAAGCGATCTAGATTTCAAAAATTAAAATAAAATTATTTACCTAACGAAAAACTGCAAAACAAAGATCATTGAGTTTATATTAGCCAGATCTACAATCCTATACCCAGTTTGAGTAATGTGGTCGGGACTTGAGGTGGTTGGCAGTATAGGTTAAACTAGGGTTTATCCTAGTCAGGGTTTTAGGTGGAGATGGTGGAATTAGACGGTATAGTGGAGTTCGAGGAGCGTAGGCTGAGTCGAACGGTATTGGTTTGGGGAGGCTCAGTCGCTCCATGCAAAATGCATCTCAAGATGCTGTAGCAGGTCGCAATAAGTCACGATTTGGAGATGGGGTGTGGGTGTCGATTCGAGGGTAACATGGTGGTCGTTGTCCTTCGACGTGAAGATCGACGCTGGTTGTACATGATTTAGTGGACCGTAGCTCATGGGGTAGTGAGGAAAGGCACGACGATGGTGAGTTCTTCAACATGAAGGAGCAGGAGTGTTTAAATTTGGGAAGATGCAACTTGGGGGTAGTTGTTTTAATTAAATAATTAATGACTATTTTAATCTCGATAGTTTGTAAAATTCATATCTTGCTCATACAAGGTCAGATTTGAACACTGTCAGTACCGTCGGACTCGTAGGAACGTTAGCTATTTAGCGAATTGGTTTCCTCGAATTTAGAGCCAATGAAAAATTGGAATAAAATCAAACGTCGTTCTATTTAGACCAAACCGAAACACGAAAGCGTCCGTTGGAATTCTGTGAGTTTACTCACCTCTAAATAAATTATATGATATTTATGTTACTATAAATTATTGTTGACTATTTGAGTGATAGTTTTTATTGTTGTTTGGTTTTTTTTTTAGGTTTTAAATTCCCGCTTGAAAAGAGGATGACATAAATAACCATTGTGATGTAGAGAATAAGAAAAAAAAGGAAAGTCGGAGTGTACGTAGCGAATAGGTCGCTATGGAGCACTTCGAAATACACTTACATATGTGTGATTTACAGGGACTTTTATAGAGAGACCCTAAGGGATTTCTCACCAATATTAATTTACTTATGCTTTTATGTCATTTATACTATTGTTTGGTTGAAAATATTTATAACATACTAATTGATTATGTAAGTGTCGCTATAGCGATTATCGTTGTACCGTAACTTATGAAATATCATCCCTCTAAGTCCTTGTTGTGAGTTGAACTTGAGCTTGTGTTTTCACAAAATAAATGTTTCGTCGTGTTTTTCACTTTGAGAATTGTTTAAACTATATTTTCAATAGGAATTTTGGAAATAAATTATTAGTGTTAATTAAAATTTATAAAAGAAGCTATTAATTTGATTAATCATCTTTTAGGATAATTAATATTGGTTTAGACCAATAAAAGATCATTTGATTAATTATCTTTTGGGATAATTAATATTTTTTTTAAATTTATATAAAGGTTATTTACTTAAATATTTTGAAAATTCATTCAAATGGGTTTGTAAGAATTATATAAGTATTTGGAAACAATTGGAGATTTTAATATATTTTTAATATTTATTATTTATAATAAAGTTAGTTAACTAATTTAATAAAAGTGTTTTAAAATAAATTAATTGATTTAATAAAGGTTTTTAAAGTTAATTAATCATTTTAATAATGGTGTTGAAGATTAATTAATCATTTTGATAAATGATGCGTAAAGTTAATTAATTGGTTTAAATAAATGTGTATAAAATTAACTATCTAATTTAATAAAGGTGTTTAAAGATAATTGATTGATTTATTAAAGTAGTTATAAAGTTGATTAATTCTCTTTCGGGATAATTAATGTGGTTTTTAATTTATAAAAGCATTTTAATTTATTTATTACCTTTCGAAATAATAAATGTGGTTTAAAATTTATGAATGAGGAAATTTTAAAAAGGAATAATTTAAAGAGTGTTTTCAAAGCATTTTTCAAATATTTGTGATGTGAAAACCAAGCACAAGTTCGAGTTTTAAAAGTTTGATTTAGTTGCGGAAAGAATAAAAAAGTTAATTTCCGTAAATGATATCACTTATATGGAAAGGATTTAGTCAGATTCTTGGCACAAAACATCGAGGTATGAAAACTTGTTTCTATCTCGAAGGTTAAAACTATTGTCAAGGTAATTCCTAGAGGTAACAATACGTTCACTTGCCTAGCTTTATTTTTAACTGAAGGGTAGTAAAAGTTGGAAATCGACAAGCAGTGGTAAGGATATGAGATTTAGTTTCCATATACAATCATTTTGATTATTCCCAATATTTGGTTTATTGACTATTGATTCAGCTTTCTTCTTTGTGTACCGTCAATTTAAGATGATTTGCTGCTCATTTGAGCGTTAATATCCTTTGTCGAAAATGACTAAAACTAGAAAGCGAGTGGACATTAAGCTATGTGAAGTTGCACCATTAGGGTATCTTCACATCTACTCTAGATTAAATTCGGTTGTATGGGCGAAGATGTGAAATACTAGGATTCTCGGTAAGCTTGATGGGGTCCGGCTTGTATATTTCGGAGAAGAGTTAGAGGAGAAAATTACCCTCTCAAGTATATTGTCTAGATGTATATATTCGATAAGGGAAGCGCACTCTCCTAGTCATTGTGGGAAAACTTCCTTTTTCTTGTTGTTGATTCAAATCTTTCAATTATTTTCTTAATTGCATCAAGAATTGACTGGAATTCTTCTCGATGTTTACTTATTTGTGCCCATTCTTTAAGTTTGGATTTTGACCTTGTTTATACCCATCCTTCCAAGTTTCAGTTTTGTTTAATTTGCTTTCATTCATTTATGTGTGTAAGTTGTTCTTGTGAGGTAAAACCTGCTCTGTGTTTAGCGGCGTAGTCCCAATTTTTTTTATCTATTCATTGCAGTACTTGAGTTTCTCACATTGGTATTTTCAAATTGATCTAAATGTTATTTTATTATAATGCTCAGGTCAGATCGAGCTTTTTTCTATGTTATCGTTGGTGGGACATGAAGCTCATGGAGTAGAGCCGGATGTTCACCTGCCATAGTATTTTTATTTTCACTGAATTATTATGTATACCAAACAACAATTGTAAGGTTATGAAGTTATAACAGTCCAAGCTGATAAGGATTTTTTTAAACTCTAATATATTATGTATTTTAGAGTGACAGCTTTTATTGTCTTTGTTATATTATATGTGATCATTCCGCTGTGAGGTTATGTTTCTCCTATTTTATTTCTTTTTTCGTTTCTTTTACCCTAATAATCTACCTTTCCGAAGATTGGATGTTCGACATTGAAATACCATGGATGTATCTGGTGCCGACTTTCAATGGTCGAAAAGGGGGATCATTATATAATATGTATAAAATGATGGTTGGATTAATAGGTAGCTGCTAAATACTACTCAAATATATAAATTTTGTAGTATATTGCATCACTTAATAAGCAGCTAGACAAAGTAATTCATTTGTGATAATATTATTCTCCTTTTATAAGTAGCCTAATCGATTATACGACTCTGGTTCAATTATACTGCTTGTAAATAGCAACATATTAGGATCATTATAATACGTTAATCTTTCAAAAGAAAACAAATATTTCCTTTTAAAACTATATTTTGGTTTTACTTTATCTTCATTCCTTGGTTTTGAGCAGATTTTCCCATAAATCTTTATTAATAGTTGGCTTGGAACCGCAAACTTTTGGTCCGACCATGAACTTTCAAAATTGTACTTTATATGGGACATTAAAAAAAATATGTTAATGTAAAATTAATTTAAACAAATGAATATATTTGGATTTATTGCATATCATATTTATGAATTTCAAGGTTATGCATTAAAATGTGAATAAATGATATAAATATCAAACAGAAATGGTTTTACAATATAGGAAATGATTTAATTAGTTGATTTTGATTAATTAATTTAAACAAATGAATATATATCTTGATTTATTGTATATCATATTTGAAGATTTATGAATTTTAAAGTTATGCATTAAACTGTGAATAAGTCATACAAATATCAAAACGTATATGTATAAGAAACTTAATGAGTGCAAAAATAGACTTAAGGGAAGAGGACTAAAATGTTGAAAAGTGGAATTAATAAGCATTAATATACATTAATTCAACAATGTCGTTACTATATCAATTTACCACTCCATTAAGCAATTGGCTGATATGACGTTATACAATTATGAGAATAAAAAATATAGCAAAATCAAGGACAACAACTATATAACGTTATACAATTATGGATGGCAACCATATAATGTTATACGATCTGGTTTATAAGCTGAAAAATATAACATGTTATATGTATAGCAATGATGCGCTCTATTAACTCTTCAATAAAAAACATACCAAAATATTTATGACTATTAGATATCACTGCATATCATATGTATAACATTACATAATATTTGACCATATGAGTCAGTTAAGATGTCTCTAGTCTGTAAAAAATTTCCTATCCCGATCCAAAAATTTCTTAATCAGTGAATGAGTTAAAATACTGCAGATGAATTGAAATAGATGTGGCATGCATATCCATAACCCTTAATCAGTTCAACATAGAAATATTCAAACTTCATAACACAGATTTAGCGTTCTAGAAATATGTACCAAATCCTATAATGCTACTCACTATATCCATCCACATTCAATCTCTTTTTATCCCTATTCATTTTCCACTTCTCTCTCATGTCACCTCCATTCAGATCTCTCACCACTACTGTTTCTTTTTGGACACGCTTCATTAAGTTGCTCGCCATCGTTAACTTCCGATATTACAGCTTCAAGTTTTTGTAATTATACCACTAAAACTGTGTTTTATACTATAGTAATCTTCTAAAGGAAAACAAATCATTTCGATGACTGCGACTTCTACACTTATATTTTACATTAAAAAGGCAACTTGTACTTTTTAGAATTTGTTTGTGTTGTTAATTTAAGTGCACTACTCTGTGTATTCTCAAAATAGAATCATGATTATATGTGATTTACGGACATAAGATCAACCGATTGATGAAAATTTATTCTTTTTTTTATATTATTTTTTATTTTTAATATATTTCAATATTATACTACAGGAAACAAAATCATTTCTGTGAGTGCGACTGCAACTTCTACCCTTCTGTTTTATATTATAAAGATAATTTGCACTTTTTAGAATTTGTATGTATTATTTTCTTAAGTGGATTGCTTTATGTATTCGGAAAATAATATCACGATTACATGTTATTTGAGGACATAAAATCAACTGATCGATGAAAATTAATTATTTTTTCATGTTATTTTTTATTTTTAAATATGCATAAAGATTATGCTTCTTATATAAAATGTTCAAAAGTACATATCAGCCTTCACATTATTATTGCTTTAATCTATATATTAAAAAATTAATTTCAACATACAACACAAGCTATCAGCCAACTAAAGGATATTAAACAGTCTTATAAGAAAAGGTCGATTCAAAAGGTTGATATATCTCTAAAAAATCTTCAACGGAAAATAGTGTACATGTCCAGAAATCAACAAATGACGATGAAAAATACCTCTTAAAAGATGATTATGGCTGGGATGACAAATTTCCTTCTGAAGTGGTACGTGATATACTCATTCAATTTTTTTGAAAAAATAGTATAATTAAATCTTATTATCTTATCGATTTTATCTTTATGTTTTTGCTATCAGCATAAACTTCCACAAACGCATCACTATAGATATTATTAAATGTTACTATCACTTAAAGATAAGATCTAATAACTATACTTTTTACAAATTCAATACGCTCTCCTACATATATTAACAAACTTAGCGTCACTTAAATATATGATCTAATAATTAAATTTCCTATTTCGCACTTTGTTAATTGAAAGCAGAAACAAAAATTCAACTTAAAATTAGATGTTCCAACGTAGAAGTGAAATTTAAACTGATTACATATGATTCCAGTGCAAAAACATAGCTATATATCTAAGAAAATTATTTCTCTTAAATATGTTAAACACGTATAAATATAAAAAAATCAATTTACTTGCGAAGCATGTGTTATCATCACGCGCGAAGCGCGTGCCATTTACACCCGTATATATTACAACATGACATATGTATGTGACAATGGATTAAAACTAAAAGCGCTTTGAAATATTAGTTACTGTCATCCATTGAAACTACATACAGCACTTAAAAACTTATATAATGAATTCAAAAGTTTCAACTGGGCTGTAGCCTGTTTTATTCAATTCTAATAAGACAAATTCTATTCGTACACCATAAATCACTATACATACACCGAAAAAATTGCTAAAATCGTATATGTGCTTAATATACACCATACATATTACAAAATTATCCTAATTTTAGAATAAAACAAACACTTGTCTCATTTCACTAACATTTTCTCGAATCCATTACTCAAAGGCCAAAATTCCACAAATTTGCTTTTGCAAGTTTCAAATTTAAAATTCAAACACTTTAATGAAATTTAAATTTGCTTACTTTTTATATAAAGCAATTTGAGTTTAATTTTTGAATACTACAAAATTAAACTATTTAAATTTTGATACCAAATTTGAACTTCATTTAATTAAGTAAAAGACAGAGAAAAATTTAGTACTTTATGAATCATATTAATTTTAGTTTGAATTTCAAAATTTAGATTTTATATATAGTTTCAAATGAAATTTTTTAAATTTAAATGTGCATGAGTACATCTTGAAACTGTATGAATAAAAACCGATACCTAAAAAGAACTTAAATTTAATTCAGTTGATGATGCATGGAAATTTCAGTAATTTTATGAAAGAATTAACGTTGAACATACTACGAATTTTTGATTCTTTAATATTAATATTAATTTTATTATTAGACAATGACATTTTTGTCTAAAATTTTATCAAATTTTTATGGTATAAATAAAGCAACTTATGATGTATGAATAAATTCTTCCTTCTAATAATGCAGTTAATTTAGCTGCATTAGAAAAATGCGGTTAAATTTCAATGCTTTAAGAAAATACAATTATAATGTATTGATACTTGTTAATTAATTTAACTGTATTTAAGTGATGCAATGATAATTTTGGTTGCATCCGATAATTTTATCCAATCTTGTTGTACTTTATAATTTAACTGCGTTAAGATAATGCATTTATATTCAATCTTATGCATAATATAACCACATTAAGAAAATGTAGTTTTAACTGCACTAAATAAAATGCAGATATAATTTTGTAGGGACTTCATGTCCAAATTCCCGAATAACAATCTTCTATTCGTAGAACACTAATATCAAAACAGTTAAATATATTTTATTTACATTCTGCATCGTCCTTTTTGTCTTCCACTGATGCATGATATGAGAAAAACATTATTATGAATGACAAAAGGCAATACGCATTACTACAATAAAAAATAATTTACAACATTAGTCAATTATTATTGATTTTCATACAAATACCATAATTATAAACATACATACGTACGTACGTACGTACGTAGATACATACATACATACACACACACACACACACACACACACACATATATATATGTACGTACGTACGTACGTACGTATATATTGTACATAGAATAAAATCATATTGAATAACTTATAATTTATAAAATTATTTTACTTATGTTTTACGAAAAAGAAAATTATTTTACTCATATTATTTACGTCTCTTTCTTCCGTCGTTCGAAGTAATAACAGAGGAAATCGGTAAGTTCAAGAACTAAAGTATTTTATATATCATATGCTCGATTGCGCAAGTTTTTACTTCTATTTTTATTTTAGTTTTATTTATCTGAACATAATGGGTTTTTGAGGCAGTTTAGTTAATTTATTTTATTATCAAACCGACCGTAGGGAGATTTGCCTACTTCTACTAGCCAAAATCAATTTTCCTGAAGCAAAAAAAACGTGGATCTTGTCTCATCGCGGTTTCTCTAAAAACGTGGATCTTGTCTCATCGCGGTTTCCCTAAACTTTCTCCTTTTATTTTGCGCATCAAAGATTTCAAATTCAAATCTATTATGATTTTAAAATTTTAAAATTTTCAATTTCAAATCGACAATTTTGAATGTTTTGATTAATATTTAAATTTGAAATTCATATTTTCAGATTCAAATCTCAATTTATTCTTTTCCAACATATTATCACTTAATTTTTAAGTAATATTAACAGATTTTTTAAATGTATATTTCTTATCAAAGTTATACAATCGAACGGTCGGTTTCTCCACCGTTGTGCGGTTATACTAGTTAATCCTCTGCGTCCACCAGTGAACGAGAGGGGTCTTATGGCACTTGCACATAATAACGATGGGCCCTCCAGCGTCGCTACGGGGCCCGAAACAGGGTTAAGAAAAATTGCCCGTTTGTTATCTAATGGCCGACGTTTATTCAAGAAAAAAAATCAACAAAAATCAATGCACCCCCTTAAATTCCTCCTATTTCGGCACAAACCTGACCATATTATTTCGGGCCCTCCAGCGTATCTTTTCCCAACTGATATCTACGTTCCGTTTTCAGATCATCACATACGGAACTTTAGTTGTCGGTAACCACCTATGACGATTGCGCAAGAAACTGCAGGATTTCCTCAACACAAATTATAATTGAGGAACAGCAAAGACTGATCATGCTTGGAAGAGCATGGGGAAATGTGGGAAGTGTTGAAAAAATTGAGGAAAGAGATGTAGGAGTTGACCTATGGATGTTGACAGTAGATTGATAGAGGAAGTTAGAAATTTATGTTGGTTGGGTGCAAGATTAATAGGTACAAAGACGCATATTTGTGTATTTTAAGTTTGTGAATTTTAGAGACGTTATTCGATAAATTGGCCAAGAAATTTAAATGACGAGTGAGATGTGATAGTTTGATAGAGTAGGGTGGAGGGCAACTCTTTAATGGGATGCCAATTATGGGTCGAGTCAAGGCTCTGTGGATGCTCATCCAAGGAGTTGTTATGAAACTTCTTGTATCCAAGAGTGAGCTTAAGCATTGTCCTATGCTGACAACGATATCGAATTATGAGGTGCATGACTTGGAATTAGACCAAGTTTTTCATAGAGCTTCTTATCTTAAAAAGATATCAGCAGTAGTCTTATTTTTGTACATCTAGGATCATATTAGGTCATATGGAAAGTCGCTTTCGAGAATATCTTCTTTGCAAATTTTGATAATGAATTAAGTAGTTATAATACTGTTTATTGCAAAAATTGTAATTTCAATCGTTGCCTAATTTAAATTCATGAAGTATAAAATAAGTTCACAAAGCTGGGTTGTGCTTGCTTATCCATATAACACCTGTTCATTTAATTAGCTGTGACTTTTAGTGTGTTTGATTAAAAAACTGTAGAACCCCTGATATTAAACCTAGTTTATTTTTATTTTATTATTATTATTATTAATGCGTTATTGTAATCAAAACTGACCAAGTAATTATATATGTTATTAATTATGAGCTTTTGTTTTCATTCGACGGGGGATATTATTGGAGCTCTTTCTTGATGTCTACTGTTTTGTTTGCTTGTACTGGCTTCTTATGTTATACTTTATTTTGGAAATTGCATGTTATCACTTGTCAGCTGGCACTATGTTTATTAGAATTATTTTCCTATGTGTATGCATATAAGACAAAGAAAGACTGTGAATCAAAGGGAGAAGACTGTTGTTACCTTTGTCAATATTAATTTATAGATATTTAGTTCAGAGGTTAAAAATGTATTATTGTTGGCAGATAATATTAGCATTACCAATAAGAAATTTTGATTTCATTTATTAACCATTTGACTCATAGATTCTTACTCCAAAAGGCTGATAGTGTGAAGAAAATCATAGCGATATCTGTTTGTTAATCTTTAATGAAATTCCAGCTTTATTTTTGGATTCATGTTATTTACCAAGCCAGTTTGAAAATATTTGTGTACAATCAAGTCTGATCCTTTATGATTACATATGTATATTTCAATCAGAACTAATTTCCTATCGTGGATGTAGTTCAGACTGATGCTTGTTTTTATAGTTAGGAAGAGTTTAGTTTGAAACTGGTTGACGTAATTAGTATTGTCTAGGCGTCTCCATGCAAATAAACCAAAACAAAACAGGGGTGTTCGAAATATAACCATATTTCATAATTAATAATCAAAGTGCTGCAGAAGAATGATAGCTAATAACCAGGAATCTAAGGTGATGTTTTCATTAAACCAGGGAGTATTATAGTTAAATGTGCAGGGATCTTTGCTTTTGTTTTTCTGGTAGAGAACAAAATTTTAATGGCAGTGTATACGCCTATTCATACGAATACACTGATTTGAAGTTTGGGTCATTCCCACCAAAAACATCTGTTAACTAAAAAAAAAAAATCGCTAGCTCAGTTTGATATAAAGAGATTATCCAACGGTTCATCTCATTAAAGGCAAAGTAATTACAGTATTATAATATCAATTAAATGCATTTTTGATGAAGGCAGAAAGAACCTTGAGAGAGTTTTGAACATGGGAGTGATCAGAGTTTAGTGGATAGTTTGGATGAAATATGTTCAATCAAACACAGTAAAGCTAATAAATCGTGAAATATTACCAACAAGACAGGAAGGGGTCAACTGACCCTGTTGGGATTTATGTAGCTTCACCCCTAAGCATGATCGGCTTATATCTCGCTCCGTACTTTTTTTAGGAGTGTATTATACTTACAAATCTTGCTTTGCAATAACAATAGGTTCAACTATGTAGCAAAATATATGGCCAATAAAATATCTTGTACATATAGCTGATATAATTGCAGTCATTTCTTTATATTGGAACATTATACTTATGAAATGCAATGCACTGCTATTAAATCTTTGACCAGTTCATTGATGAGTCCATTCAACATATGCTTCTCCAGATCCTTTACGATTTGCTCTTTTTCTACATAAGCAACAACCACATTACTCCAGCAAGTATCCCACATACAGTTGACATCTGGATTCCTATTCTCGATATCTTTCTCTATCATATATTGCAGGCACTCTGATATATTATCTTCAGTCATGCATTGTGGCTCTAAACTTTTGAAGTCATCATTCAGTTCTCGAATGAAATTATCAAAGCATCTAACTTGGTTAAGCGCTGAATGCATTTTATTTGTAAAGAGGGCTTCCTCCCTTTTACATTTATTTCTCATCACTTCGTATCCAGTATCTAAAATAAGTTTATTATTTTCGTTCACACAGATATTTTCAGCATCATGGAGAATACCAATTGGAATTTTCACTTTAAGAAGAGCTTGAGCTGCATTCAGAAAATGACTATCGTTCACCATTACATTTCTGAGGGTGTACTCCTCCTCCGTAAGTCTCTGATCCAGTACTTCAGATTTGTAAATACGTTGCATTTCTGCATAGTTATAAATTTTATTTGTGGTGATCAGCAAGATAAAACCCCATTATTGTTAACAAGGCTATCATAGATAGTTCATCCTCATTTCTGGTTTCATTTAATTTTTATGGGTGTTTTTAAGTCCCTACCAATGATTGAGAATTGGAATCGTGGCGTATTTTTGTTGTTTGTGGATGTTTTTTAGTCCCTACCGATTATTATTTCATGCTCATTTATATTTTGTAATATTCAAAGTTGTAGAGGGGGTTGAGATGTCTATTTGAGTTATAAAATGAATCTGAACGTGTATGTGGTATGAGATATTCATAGGGATATAAGCCGTACATGTATGATGTATGCGATAAACATGGACTTGTATATTTAATTGGAATCTTAACGGTTACCTTCTGATTTAACATTCTCAGGCAATAGAGGAAGCTCTTTATCTTCTACTGCATGCATCTCTGCTAAGTGCGGACAAGCAAAGTCCATAACAAATGTAGGTTGGCTTAGCATTGAGTTTCTACCATTTTCTTGTTGATCTTCCACCTATAACATAAGCAAACAACCAGTGAGTAACATTAAAAAGCATTTGTGATATTTTATTATCTCCTGAAACTTCAAATTTCTATGATCTATTTTAATATTTGATAGACAAGATGATACTGGAAGGCATGAGTTTATATACAAACCTGTTCTGTGAGGCAATTTTCATAAGTTTCATCCGAAATGCTTGAAAGGCTAATAGCTGCGTTCTGTTGTGACTGTTCCTCGAACTTCGTTGTGGGATGACTGATTTTAGTTTTTTCCAATTTAAGTGCTTTTTCTTTCAACTTTTGCTCTAATTCACGTAAAAATGAACCCTTGCTCTTCATATTATATAAATTTGCTTCTGTAATTTCTGTTCTGATTTCTTCTACTATATTAACTGTGTTCTTATTTATAACATTTACATAGTTCTCGTCTTCTAACTTTTCTGCAGTTGGAACTGATTCAAGCTTGCAGATTTGTGGCATGACCACTTCATTTGTATTTACAGGCACGCTCAAACTTTTGTTTGTTGACTTATCTTCTACTTCATGCTGAACATACAAATATTTCTTTGACTTATTTTTCTCATTACACTTTTCATTTGGATATTGTTTTAGCTGGTATTTTTCAGAAAAATTGGCCGAAGTTTTGTTTGCATGTTTAATTAAAATGCTTGATGGGATCTTTTGTATGCTGTCATTTGCAGTGTTCAACATTGCTCCTGTTTGCCTTAAAGTTCGCTTTGTCTTTGTTGTACCGTTGTCCATTCCTTGCCTGAGTTTTGATTTCTGGATTGGAGATTGCTTCTGTTTGATGGCTTTGTCTACATCTTTGACATTTCTCTTTGATATAGAGATCACGTTCTTGCCTCTTCCCTCTTTTTTGTGTTCTGCAATTTTTGGTTGCTCATGCAAAAGCGGGACATTTTTTGTACTATGTTCAGTTGCTTGTATTTTGAACTCACGTAGATGCATCGATTCTCCATGTGTAGGTTGTTTGGATAATATGTTTTTCCTTGCTTTTGCTACTTCATTCTTTAGAACCATGAAATCTTTGTCGTCAATATCAATTTGTGTTCTCATAGTACTTTGGAGATTTTCTGAATATAGAGAATTTCTGTGTTTGGAGTTACTTGGTTCTATTTGGTTTTTATTTTCTCGATCAATAACATAATTGATACGCACTGAACTTTTACCTTTGACAATGTTTTCTCCTTTCATTTCAGATACATACATCTTCCCATGTGTATTTATATTACCACTTGCTTTAATTTGGTTGGTGTTATGAATGCATTGTACCTCTGTCTTCTTAACTTCTGGCATTGCTAATGGTAGTTCCTCAAGACCCATTAATTTTGCAACAACACTGGGTATCCTCAATTTTTCATTCCTCAGGCCACCTCTTGGATCATCATTTTGCCTAATGTTTTCTGAATGATCGATACCTTGTAAGGAACGTCTGAAATCATCATTTCTCTCAATGGGTTTCATATTAAATTCAGCGCTCAACGACCGCCTGTGATAGTTGAATTGCAAGTGAGAATTTGATGAAGACCTACTAAGATTACACTTTAAAATGCTGGCATTATCCATAATCTCCTTCTCTTTGTAATTTGTTCTGTTGGATTTCTTATCAAAGGAAAAAGTGGGTTTAATTAACTTCATATTATTTGCTTCTCCAGATGGTGGCTCATCTTCATTTCCTTTGAGCAGTTCAATTTGGTATTTTGAGGAACTTGACAAGTAATTTGAGGCAAATTGAAGACTTGCAAGAATTTTTAAACATTCTTCCAAATCTTTAGACCCTCTTAATAATTCTCGCCCAACATCTATAGCTTCTCGGCTCATAATAACTCCGTCAGAACATGCTCTGAAAATCATGTTCAGTTGCTGAACGCCTTTTGATATTTCAATCATTTGTGAAGGCAAGAGTAAAGGAAATTTATCGCCATTAATTTCCATAAATTTCAGCGCTCCGCCACACAAGATTACTTCATTTCCAAGTGTTCCATTTCTAAACTGCTCTATGTTTTGAAGTGCAATAGATACGTCAGTTTTTTGCTGACTGTTTGTTTTTTTGAAGGGCACAATATCTTGGGCGGTTCCTTTTCTTCTTGATGTACCGTGCCGCACATTTTCCTCCTTTGTATTTGGGGTATAGTTTTTACTCTGCAAAATTTTGGAAGTTAACTGATTGTCTATCAGGTTATTATTATGATGGTTCAAGGAGAAGAATTCATACTGTTTTCCTGCTGCATTCTTCTCTTGAAGTTCGTGAAGCCTGTTTTGTGTTTGCATTACTACCTGAAAATAAGATTACACATGTTTCATAGTATGGTTCAAAGGAAATTTCTGTGGGCTAAAATTACTTGATTTGAAATGTTAGAGCATACAAATTGGATGGGGAAGTTTTGAACTTGTCTTCCATCCTCTAACAGGGAAGCAAAAACTGCCTCTGGAGTGCAAGTACTTACCCGAAGCTCATAACTTCTAGCAAGTGTTTGTTATCTTACACTATCAAAAAAAATTAGTTTATATATTCTATTTGAAATTGTTGAAAGTTTAGTTTATTTTATTTGAATTTATGCTAGGTAGAGGGGTTTCTGGAAGGTAGCAACCATTCTAGGTGGAGGTGCAGAGGGAACACCCCTACAAGCAATGATTGACTTAGGCGGCTAGATCATGGGATCCTGAGGGCAATCTCTTAATGGGATGAAAGATAGTCCCTTGTTCGGAAATGATATATGGTGCAATTCGATATCAAAATATGACAATTGCAGCAGTCATATTTTTTCATATGGACTTGATTGTTTGTTCCCAAACAATCACATCAATTCAACTAAACGTTGTCATCCTCCAGTATATAAGAAACCTTCTACACACAGATAAACTCGATATTTTCGAGATAAACTAAAATCTCTCACACAGTTTCTCTTTCCTTTTCTGGTAAGAAATTATACTGTTATTTTGGTTTGATTCAAGTAGTCACAAATTTGAATCAAACAAACTCTATCAATCCACTGTATCATGAAAGAGATTTCCAATTCAATCTCATTCCGACTTTGGGAAAAGAAAAAAAGAAAAACATTTTTCAAACGACAGCAATTACACGCTTTGGAGTACATCAATAATTTTCCGAAAATACATTCTTTCAACATGAACGAATCTACAACTTGCAATTCTTGATTGCTCGCTATAATCATACCGCAAATAACTAAGGGAAATTATTTACAAAGAAATGGACGTTTGATCTGTGTAGGTCTCTAAAATTTTGTTGTTTCTATCATGGTATGTATTTCGACCATAAATATCGTATGTTTTTTAGTAGAGCTTCGTTTGGTATCTCATTTTGGGTTGTTCAGTCACTGTGTCTATACAAAAATATGTAAAATTATTTTGTTGATCAGATCTACGCTGAATATACTTTTCATGTTCTAATTTCAATTTTGTATGATCAAAGATATTCTCTGAATGTTTTGATTTTATCAGTAAGATGTTATGTCAAACTGGCTTATAGTTACAATTTTTTCCACCATTGGCTAAATTGTTTTTTTTACTGACTACGTACTAGTGAAGAGGTGTCAGAATAAACTTACTGCTGATATGCTTGTCCGAGGCTAGTCTCTGCTTCCTAAGTCGCAGGTCGTCCAACAACTTTTGTGCAAACCCTGGTCTCTTCTCCATCAGGTAATGGAACAGAAAATTTTCTTTTCTGATCTCCCTGATATATCTAAAAATTATATTTTGTGTGTAGGTATCATGGCTATATATATATATATATATATGAAGATAGAGATGGTGGTGTTGTCTTATGTTTTAGTTGAAGTTGTTGAGTATCTATCTTTTGTATCTGCTTTCAGTATAGTGGAGGGAGGTACACTCTCCATATTTTGATTTTATTTTAATAACTTGGTTTTTCTCAACTTAATAGGCGCCGCCGAACTATATGAATATGTATAATAATAGTAGTACAAGCATTAGAACATAGATATTTATCATTATATTTTGATTCATCAATCGAAAAGAGATATGGATAGCTGTATTCATGTTATAATACCGACTAACTTTTCATAGCCAGTGTAATTTTATATTACATATATTCTGACTAAACACAAGTTTGAAGTAAAAGCTATAGCTGGTGACTGGTGACTTCATCCTCATTCCAAGCAAAGATAACTCTACCTTTTTTTTCTCCTTCCCTCCGTATGTGCTTCGCTTAAAAGATTCATATTTGGCATCATACAAGATAGCGATCGGTAAAAAAGGTCCACTATATGCATATCTTCCTTCTTTTTGGTGGCAAGTTAATGTTACAAGATGCAATGTCAATGTGGGTTATGTGCAAATGTCCTCCGGGGAAAAAACAAAAGCACAAAGAAAAAGAAACATCATTTGATTATGGGTGAGCAGTACAGTTGACTACATTGTCTCCGGTCTTTGTTTAGCTAATTAGATAACTTGGCATAGTTTTGTGAATCCCGAAAGTAGATATGGATTCCTGTTTCAATACAAGATGAGCAAGCAGTGTAAATTTTTCCAGTCATGCTATTTGGGTACTCTATATTCCTCCTTAGTATTAGCTTAATTTTTAAGACCTCAGCAGACTAATTATTTCGTCAATAATGAAATATAATTTATAGGATGTGAAGAAGCATCATCACAAGCCTTGCGGTTGAGGAGTTTTTCTCGATGCTTCGTTAGGTTCAAAAAGTATTATACATCTATTGAAAGAACACCTAAATAATTGCACTAGCTAATAACAACAAAACTTAGAGTTGTTTACGATATATGGATACTAAGTTTAGCTAATAACAACAAAACTTAGAGTTGTTTACGATATATGGATACTAAGTTGCTTGAAACTAAAGGATTCGTACACGTTAATTTTTACAGTTTGAACATATAAGGACATGGTTAATCATTGCTTACTCGTTGTCAATAGGAATATGTCATCTCATTTAGGACTGATGTAAGAAATGTGAATCTTCAAACAAGTGCATGTTCATTATGCTAATCATATTTTCTTTATCTCGAAGACACTATATTTCATTAAACTTCTTGAATACCATAACATTTTTGACACATTAACACCTTAGATGGATGATCGACTATAGGTCTACTATATTTGGACGTATGTAAAGGCTTGGTGCTTAGGTCGTTGGTGCCAAAAAGACCATGTCTGATTCCGAATGTCATGACAGGTGAACTTAATATGTAATCAAACCGACCGTTATGGAGGTTTGCTTACTGTCACTGGCCAAATCAATTTTTCTGAAGCCAATAAAACGTGGATCTTGTCTCATCGCGGTTTTTCTAAAAACGTGGATCTTATCTCATTGCGGTTTTCCTAAACTTCCTCCTTTTACTTCATGCATCAAAGATTCCAAATTCAAATCTATTATGATTTTCAAATTTTAAAATTTCAATTTCAAATCGACAATTTTGAATGCTTTGATTAATATTTAAATTTGAAATTCATATTTTCAGATTCAAATCTCAATTTATTCTTTTCCAACATATTATCACTTAATGTTTAAGTAATATTAACAAAATATTTAAATGTATATTTCTTATCAAAGTTATACAATCGAACGGTCGGTTTCTCCACCGTTGTGCGGTTATACTAGTAGACTAAGGTTAATTCTATTTACCCACATTGTATTGTTTAGTAACCCACTAAAAAAATACATTACAAAATTACACTTGTGTCATTCGCTTGTTCTGTTACCTCTCATTTTCTTTTCTTTCTTCTATTTGTCGTATCCAATTAACCATAACAATCTAATTTTAGATAAATTCTCATATCTTATGATTGAATTGATGGATTGTAAGATGGTAATGCAAATCTAATGGAATCAGAAGAGAAGAGGGCAAATTTGAATCTTATCTAGTCTTGATTTATTTGTTTTAAATTTTGAAAGTGCATGGTTCATTAAAAGTTCGATTGGGTAATTGAGTGGAAAATAATGCAGTTTTAATACGTGATTTGTAGACCTACCGCATAGGATGGGTGCATGGATTACTTGGTTCAGCGTAGTGGCTTTGCGTTGTTTGCTTGGTTTCCACACACTCTAATTACTAATTACTGTTAGGTTACAAATCGACATGTTTTAACTACGTGGTTGACTTGCCTCTACGTTAATGCAACTCATGCTGATTTTGTATATTTTCCTACAGGCAAATACCATATTCAAGCGAAGAAGGTGTTGTGTGAATTTTGTTATGTGAAATTTTTTATTAACTGATTTATACTAGGGAATAAAGGAAAAGATTTATGAATAATATGGGTTTACTTAACAAAAATACGAATGTAATGTTTATCAGTATTTACAATCAAATTGGACACAAACACCCAAAAATAGGTTTGTATAGCGAAGTAAATGAAGAAAATTAAATGAAAACAAAGGAATATGTCAAAACAATTAGCAAATCACAGCAGAAAATAAGAACAACCAGATTTATAGTGGTTTGACGTTAATTGTCTACGTCCACTTTTAATATTCTCTTTATTAATTCACTTTAATCTTAATTACAATAAGTAACAGCAAGAGATTAGAGAGTAATGAAGGAAGTTGATTACAATAAAAGTGTTATGTAACCAGCAGCGTAAAGATACTCAGAATGACCCTATGCACTGTATTTATAGGTGTAAGCGACCACCAATCTATCTGAAACTTCGGCAACAGGACATTCTCATTCATATGCGCCTACCATAGGGGGAGCTAGGCCCAAATCTCAATGGAGATGGATCGGTACTGATCTCTCCATTTGTTGAATTTGGGGCAGTGGTCCCTATGGTAGCTTCTCTATGCTTGAATATGACGGTGTCTGAAATATCATGATAATTGGATGTGTGGAGCTCATGCATTTGCTCAATCGTGGATTCATTTCCCTAATAAAAAGCTCCTGCTGAACCCTTCATTTGATGTCACGCCGATCCATATCGCGTTTATTCCCTGAGATTCATGATACCGATCGCTATGGTTGCGTGTTGCGTTGCAGATCCCTCCTGCCGCGTAGGACTATGCCGATCTATAATGCTTCAGAAGATTATGCCGACCTCAATTATAACTCTGTATGCCGATCCCCGCTTACTCCGTTATAGTTTGCCGATCCATCTAAAGACTCAACATGCCGAACCCTATAATATGTCATCCATTCGTATTCCTCGAACTTCATCACACGTCGTGTAAAGACCCGCAAATCCGTACCCTTGAATAGACACTAATCTCCAGTGATTAACTCAAGATGAACGGAAATACGAACCCTTAGGGTTTTAAGAAAGAGAAAAGAGGTAGAAGAAAAGATAGAAAATAGAACAGAAAGAAATAACAGAACAACATCAGAATCTCACAATTCGCAGCGGAACAACATATAATAGATAAATGAATAATCTTTAAACAAAGAACTATATCAGTTATTACATTACATTACATCAAATCATCATATCATCAGAGTGCACAACAAAAATAACAAACAGCGGAAAAAGAAATACTAGATACTAGTAATACGCCATGCCATCCATCTTGCCTCTAGCAACTCCCGAATTCCAGAATATCTTGATAAACCTTAACTCTTGACTGCCCGTGTGGAAATTGGTGGGCACCCAGAGTTTAGGAAGGAAAACAATAAACTCCGAGTCAGTCATGTGACTGGTGTGGGAACTCAAAACAGTTTATTTTTCTTTAAAATAAAAATAGAGGAATATTTTTAAAGTCAATTCGCAATGCTTTTAAAAATGAGACTACCATAAGACCTCCTGCCACACACACAATGCAAACGCAGGCTTGGAGGAGATTTCTTCTTATGTTAGTCAAAGATGCTTGATACGCATTAAAATCAAATCAATTTTGATATTATTATTAGTTCATAGTGTAGAAGATATTTCGAAAGTAGAATATAAATCTTAGCCAGCATAGGTACCATTATATTATGCCTACTATAGCTACCTCCTGAGGAAGCAGGTTCTACAACTAAAACCGTACAAGTCTCGTATTGTTTCTTTGAATTTCCAACGAATGGTCAGGCCAAGTAACTTCCCATTGCCACATGGAAACGCCTCTGGAAGGACGTCCCGAGAACCTAACCGGATCTCTGCCAACACAAGGCCGGGTTACCTTTCAAACTAGGTAACAACTAACACGAGTATGCCATCCCCCGGTCCTTTGGGACCTTTAACCGAGCGCTCGCAATCAACATCACACCATAAAAATAAGTGTTTCAACATGAGTAAGCATCTGGGCTCCATACCATGATACCACCATTTTCCAGAAGGAAATGCACATACCCTAAAGGGAGCTACCCCTCATAACCTTGCCGCATCTTTCCTATTTTGACCATTTCGGGGTGTGAGGTTCGACGAAGTCACGTCCACAAAGCCACGCTTTATACAAAAGCTATGCTTTGGGTCAACAAATGATCATAGAAGTGATCACAAAGATAGACGATCAAACAAATGATCCTATCACAAATAATCAACACAATGATCATTTCACAGCAACACTCAGTATGTCACATTACCAATTGGGAATATATTGCTAATAACCTTCAACTATATAACCTCTGAGCTCGTACGTCTCAGAGAAGGGTGTTAAGTTAAGAGAATAAATTCTCCGCCACCAACAGAAATATATTTGAAAGAAATCAGCTTTATATCTCAATTGTAATGTCAGACATACAATCCATACAAGTCTGTTCCGGGCTCGAACAGAACCGAAGGCACTTACAAAGAAGTCCTTGCAATCCGGATAATCTCTAATCACGTCCGAATTTCCCATCACATATGGAGATCTCTATACCGGGGATCAGCCAGTGCAGAGACAATCAACAAGAAACCCTTTCGTTTTCGAAAATATCCGGTCTTCAACACCGATCTTCAAATGCAATTTATAACGACGTATCACATATTCGGAATGGGTTATACGACCCCAAGGTCCTTTCCCGGTTAACCCGAATAGTGAGCGCTTATTTTAAAAAAAAAAGTGTGGCATTCAATTTCAAACAAATCACAACAAATACCTATTTAAAGGTAAATATTGATAGTCGGTTATTGAACTATCAATGGATATACACAACATCACCAGATTCCAAATAATTTTCCAAATTATTTATTTTCCAAAAATATCTTTACAAGATATATAATCTCAATACTTCAAAAATAAATCAATAGTTATTTTTAAACCCAATTTCCAAATTCCATTTATAAATTCCCAAAAATATTTATGAATATACGATTTCCATTCGATTTCTAATATTCATTTTCAATTTATCTTCAAAAAGATAGATTCTCTATATTCACTTAATATTGGAAAACATTTCTATACTTATTTATTTATAAGTAATTCACAAGTCTTTTTATTTTCTATACTTGGAAAATATTCAATATACTTAAATCGAAATTAAGTATATATTTCATTCTTTAAGGAAATCATTCTCTTAAACATATTTATTTGGGCCAAAAAGAATGTTGCGTAAAACATTGTTACGACAACCCAAAATCACTAGTATAGGGATTCGAAATTAAAATAGATATATAAATCCCAATACTATACAAAACATTTCCTTTCGGAAATCATCTATTATAACAACAGTGTTATAATCTACTATTTCCTTCTATTTCTCGAAAACGTCTATTTCAACAATAAATGTTGAAATCTATGGTTTCGATAGTTAATATATTTTAAAACATCTTTAGATCGTTTTAATTCTATTTAAAACATCACATCCAAAACATTTCTTTAACATATTATTCACTATTCAAAAACGTGAATATACTTGTTAACCAATTTCATCATTTCTATTCCTTTGTTTCACAGGATTATTCACTGTCTAAAACGTGAATATAACTCCATTAATAAATTACAACTATTTACTTATCAAGATAAGTCGTTGCAGACTTATAAAAAAAATGGCTATAAATTCCATTTCTATTTATTTTATATCTACTTCCTTTATAAATCTCCTTTATTAACCTATTCAATTTATAGCTCAATTATAAACCAAAAGTTCATGTTTTAAGTTAAATACTTAGAATTTATTTGTTTGCAAAATCGTTCCTTTAACTTCCCAAATTATAAATCTTATAACTTATAAGATTCATTTATTTATCCAAAATCTATTCTTTTAAATAACTTTACACATTTTATAAACCTACTGTTTATAAAATTCCATTTATAACTTCACCGTTATAATCCTATAAATTTCATTTCTATTTATGAAATTCATTCACAATTCATTCTAACACTTATAAAAGCTCGTTTTATAATTCCAATATTTTTAATTTATAAATATCAATTTATAAATCTTTTATATAAATCATTTTATATATTTTTTTAAAACGTCTTTAAACTCCTTTATAATTTCACCATTTTGATTTATAAAATAATCAAATTTCATAGATCCTATTTTTTTTTAACTTTTTATAATAAATTCAGAAATCCCAGTTTAAACTATTTTATAAAATTATTAATCCCATATTTTCAAAAATCAACTTTTAACTGTATTTCTCAAAAATCATAATTTTTATAATATTAAAATTATAACGTTTATTTTTTTTAAGATGAATCAATTCCAAAAATATTTTATAAACGTATACTTTCAAAAATCACTTTAGAAATTCCTTAAAAATCAAAATCATTATTTTTAAACTTCAAAATTGGGTCCGGTGATGCAACACATCAAATAGTCAATCACGATTTTCCAATATCATATATCGATATGATAAACAATCAAATATCACAATATCTAAAATCAAATAAATATTTGTGAGGAATCAAGTTGGATCCCTCCAACCTGTTTCCCTGCATCCACAGACATTAGCATAATACCAATTCCACTTCGAGGTGGAATATCGCGGTATATGGGATTTATAAAAATATTATCAGCTTACTAACGGCGCAATAGGGTCTCATCCGCTATACAATGCGGGAAATCAATCAACTGCAATATATACATATGCCAATATATATATATTGCTATATATATAGATATATCCTACTATATCTAATATCACAACCAAATAGCAATCAATAAATAACTGCAAATCCAACTTTAAAATTTTTTGAGTGAGAAGTTCTCACCTTTGCTTTTATTAGCAATCCATTTTCCAATTCAACTTGTTTTCTTCACTATTTTTGAACCTTGTATAAATATTATACACATTCATTAATATTCAAACAGATTGAATAATAAATTTGCGTTATTGATTGTTTAATTAATCAATAGTTTTATTTAAACCAATTTCTCCTTTTATATTTTATTTAACTACAATTAAATTTTAAACTAAATTTTCTTCTTTTAATAAATTATTCTTAGTAATACAAAAATAAATTTAGATTTAATTAACTCACCCTATAATTAAATTTATCCAACTAATTATTAAATTTCCTTTTCTTATCAATTAATAATTTTAATTGACCAATATTAAATTTATACAAATTTTCTGGTTTCAAACTAAAAATCTGAATTCAAACTCATTTTCCTTTTAACCAAAAGTTTTAAAACTAATTTTTCTTTATTTCAACTGCATATAAGTTAAAATCAAATTTTCATATAAACTCAACATTTAAACTTCCAATATAAATATATATAACCTGCCTTTAAATTTTTGTACTGTAAAAATACTTTTCCTGTATATTAAAATAAAAAGCCAAAACTGCTTTTCATATCTTACTGCAATTTTAAAATTCCATATTTTTATATTTGGATTAAATAAAAAAAAACAAAATAAAATTTGATACCTCACTGTAATGATTCGAATCCATCACCTCGTGCGCATACACTACTGTCGCGAGACCAAAACGATGCTGCCCAAGCCCTAATCGCCACCGTGGAGTTCGACCCATCCCACGCGCGCGCCTCGCTTGACTGCGTCGCCCATGTCGCCTCCTCGAGATGCTCGCGAGCGCCTCCACCATCGTCGCCCAAATCAACTACAGTCGCCATCCTCCATTGCCCGCGCACCCTCCACGAAATCGCCACCGTCCCCACGCCGCCGCTCCACCTACCACGGCCTACGCGCGCGTGCACTGCCCCCCTCCAGCGAGCACCGTCCCTACGCGCGCGCCTTTGTTTTGATTTGGGATGAGGCCTGTGATTTTTTTGAAATTGAGGGCGGCCATTAATTTTGATTGAGAGGGAGAACGAGATTTTGTTTTTGATTTTTACAGATAGAGGGAGATGGTCATTAAATATTGAAAGGAGGATGGTTTGCACGATCATCTTCGTGATACTATTCACGATTTTAGGCGTGAATTTTGGGGCATGTTTTTAGGAACGAAACGTGCTGTTTGTTGACAAATTAATAAATTTAAATTTAAAATTTAAATTGATTCTCGGCGCGTTTATATGTCGTATGCTCACATATAAACTCCGAAAAATACGAAATTTGAAATCCGAGAATAATTCAATATTACGGACCCAATGGAACAGGTTTCGTCGAATTCCGAGACTGTGCCTCGGACGGCTATTTTTAAATATCGACTCAAACGATATATTTTCAAAACTGAACAAACCTCTTTCAAATTCAATTCTAAAGCTTCTAAAATCTTCAATATTATCGATATGAATTTTACAAGCCTTTGAAATATTTTAAATCGGCTTAAAATTGAAGATTCAAATTTTTATTCAACTTCCAATAGATTAAATTCTATAATTTAATCGCCAAATTCATTCTGATAATTTGAAATTCAATTCAAACCATCATTCAAATATTTAAAATAAATTAAATATTTTCAAATTAAATTGTTCAAAATTCTGGGTCGTTACACGTCGATCCCTCTTGATCACCCATAAGTCATACCGATCCTTATTCGTTCGTGTATATCCCTTGATCCAACAATCTGACCCTCTGGTTCAACGAGTCTATGCCGAACCCTTTACTCCAATGCACTCTGCCAACCCCTCCGAGAGCCATCTAAGCCAAGCCAAGCACCATCAATTATGCTGATCCCTCTCTTATCTCATCTATGTTGACTATCCACTCAAATAATCATGTTGATCCCTAGTGTTTCAACTTGCTATGCCGATCCCTTGACTATCCAAGCTATTTTCTATATTTCTAACACCTTGTGTTGTCTGTCTATCAAGTCCGTTCAATCCGCCCTTCGTGTTACTGTCCGAACCTTATTTTGGGATCCTATATCCATTGCTTCCTGGTCATCCTTCTTGACAGGGGATGAATCTGTCTTGCGTAATCAGCTCAATATAGTAGGATCAGGATATCGGGTAACACTTGCCCCTCGAAGTACATTTTATGAGTAACATGACGTGCTTTGAATCGAAAAAAGTCTGAATTGCCGAAAAAATGTCCATCCAGCTTCTTAACTGGTTGTTATTCCTTTAT
Source organism: Allium cepa (assembly GCA_030765085.1). NCBI lineage: Eukaryota > Viridiplantae > Streptophyta > Magnoliopsida > Asparagales > Amaryllidaceae > Allium > Allium cepa. The sequence continues at coordinate 674,528,740 of CM060928.1, read as the reverse complement.
CGACTTTCAATGACATAAGACCGATATCGTATTCCGTTAGCATATATGGATCTGGTCATGAGGTACTTATAATCTTCTTATTGTCCGATCCAGTCTCGAACTTGAAAGTTTCAGGTTTGATCGCAATCTCTGTTAATTTCAAAAAAACTGAACTTTTAAACTGTTTCCATGCATATTCACATATACGTTTCTATTATTATCTCTTCGAACGTTGACAGGTTGTTTTCCATTTTTATATTATTTGGTATGTTCATGCTTGCAGTCGAACCTTTATGACGACGGTTATCATTTACTTTCCAGTTGTCCATCATTTTTCCTTTTCCATTTTCATGTTTTTTCATTTCCCCTCTTCTTCTTTTTTTTTTTTTGCATTTTCTTTTTTTTCTTTGGTGGAGAGACCGGCATTCTACATACCAATCCTTTGCTAGGGACATGTGAATTAGTCATAAATTAAAGCAAAATCATTCATCATAAACTTGTATGTTACAACTCATAGCAAAAACAATAAAATATAATACGATAATACATAATGTGGAAACATGATAGACATAACATGAGATATACAACAAAAAGAAAACTACCAAGTGAAATATCATATCTATTAAACATCAAAGCACAGTGATCTGTTAGGAATACGATTTTAGTGCTTTGATGATAACAATAATGTGACATGTTACAAATGATTTAATTGAGTAAGTGCAGCTATAATAGCACTAATACGGAACTGAGTTATAATGATGACGATGGGAGTTCAACAAAGGTGAATAGATCAAAAATATAAAAATAAATCAAACTGAGACATGTATGATGGAAAACAAGCATTTAAAGATATCCACTTAAGCTAGCTCAATAGGACACAACAACACTCAAAGGTGGACAAATAGCTAGGTACAATGATAACATTGTAATGAAATTAATAATGTTAATACAATGATAATATATTTAAAATTAGTTCAACGTCATTGTCCCATTGGTTTAGCGCTTTGGTTTTGATCCATGAGGTCATAGGTTCTAGTACATGAGATTCAAATCATTGGACATTGTTCACTTCTAATGTGAATACAACCATGTACCACCATCTAAGCATCCAATTTCGAAAAAAAGAATTAAATTAAAATCAAACAACAAACATCAAACATGATTTAATGTAAATTATATAATTTATGATAACGCACTATAAAAGGCCTAGTGCATAATGAATTAAAAGGATTTTTAAATTTACTTTGTTTACCATATTGTCTAATACACCTGATCCAATAGCTCAAACATGATGGCATAAATTGTTAGATTTTGGTGGTACAATATTTCATATATATGTAGATCTTGGGGATATTTGAGTCTATATGTAATTATGACTCAAATTCATTGCCTATTTTATAAATCTGGTATATTTTGAAATGTGATTAATTCCATCTTTTAGAGATTTTGCGTACTTGGTAGAGAGGTTAGTTGTCTATTTTATTGCACTAAAGAAGGCAACAAATTATGTAGCAGAGAAAGATTCATGAAGGTATTCAATAGCTTCTTAAATAAGATATTTTATTAAGTCTATTATAAATAGACATGTCTAGGGTTCATAAGATGGATGGAAAAAGTGTATTTTGTAGAGTGTTCGGGATTGAGATTTTTTTCTCAATTTTAGGTCTCTTTTGTATTTTCTTGGTTAAATCAATAAAAGTTTTTATTTTTGGAGGGAATTTTTTTTATTTGCTGTAACGACCCGGAAAATTTCAATAATTAAAATTGTTAATTAATAAGATTTTTGTAAATAAATTTGGAAGAAATAAAAAACTTTGTAATTTAATAGAGAAGTGACTGTAAAAATGTGAAATGTAAAACAATGTTTAGAAGATGTTAAATTGAGTATATTAAGTTAAACCAAAGGTTAACTAAGCTTATGGGGTAATGATGACTTAATAAAAAGGACTGGAATTGAATCAAATCAAAAGATTGGAAGTAATTATAAATAATTGGAATTCAATCTATAACAAATGGATTTATGGTAAGTAAACGAAATTGAACACTATGTTAATTATAATTAGGATGAAATAGGAAATATGAATGTAATAAATATGACCAATGTTAATTATATCCACAAGATGATAATTGTCTAAATAATAAGATTTAAAATCAAATCAATGGATTTATTTGAATTTCAATTGATAAATAATGAATTTACTGAAATCGAAGTTTAACACTGTAATTTGTGAATTAATTAACTTTGAATGGAAATATAAATTTATTATAAAGGATTTTAAATTACTAAGTAATCCAAAGTGATAGGAATTGAAAATAATGATAATTGAATGGAAAAGTGATTAATTTAATTTAATATTAATTTATTTAATTAACTGGAAAATAGCCATTTTGGCCACTGACTCGGATTTCGACGAAACTAGTTTCATCGGATCCGTAACGATGAATTATTGTAGGATTTCAAGTTTCATATCGATCAAACTTGTCGTTTGATCGTACGGGCTTAAAATGCCTAGAAATCAATTTAATTGAAATCAATTTGAAATAACTTGATTTTAGCATAACTTCTTCATACAATTGAATTTGGACTTGAAACCTATTTCATTGATTTTAAAATATTTTAAAACATCTATTTTGATATATGGGTTGACCCAATTTCGTTCCGGAGTCAGAACGGGCTTTTCGGGATATTTATCGTTCAACGGTCCAAACCAATCGTATATGTTCCTCTATTTCTCAGCTCTATCTATATATACCCGGTTATAAACCCTAGAAGCCTTTCTATTTATCATTTTTGTACGTAAAATTAAGTTGTCTCTCCTCTTCAATGGCAGACAAACAAATTCTCAATTCCAAATGCAATTCAAAATCAAATCAAAAATTAAATCTCTCCAAGCTATATCGAATTATATATCGATTTGAAGCTCTTGACGAGTGCATCTCAGATATGTAATTTGTTTTTCAATTATAACATCTATCTGTCCAGAAATTTGAGAATAATCCACGGCCGTTCATTGGGGTTTGACGATCTTCGACGGATCGCCGATTAAAGGGTAGTGTTTTGTAGAGGGGACCGAGGGGAGTGCATCAGCGTTGTTCGTGTGTCGATCTGATGGTTGGATCTTCACCAAAAATTCAATTAGGGTTCGTGTGTTTAGGCGGCGGCTGCTTCCTTTTGCTCGCCGATCGAGTGCCACGTGAGTCGAGAGGGGGTCGGAGGTAGACGCTCACGGGGGGAACGGTCGGCGCAGCTGTAGCGGTGGCGTGCGGTGGTGATTCGTGGCAGCTGCGCCGTGGGAGTTCGATCGCGGTAGTCTGTTGCGGCTAGGGTTTCTGGGAAGAAGAGATAACGTGGCTATGTTTTAATTATTTTATTTCTTTTTTTATTTTTATTTTATTTTCGAATCGTACAATGTTCTAACTCACGTATCTTTTGCATACGAGGTCCGTTTCGCGCGCAGTTTTCTCCCCTAGGATATTATTGAAATTCCGGGCATTTTAACGCTGGTTTGGATGAATTTTGAAATTGTTTGAATTGTGGATTTAAATTGGATTTAATTTCAATTTAAATTTAATTTAAATTCAAAAGGTGGGTGTTTTAACCCACTCACAACTTCTAAAATTTCTTATGTTAAATTGATTTATGATGTGATTAGAAATTTATTTATGACTGTTTAGCATATTTTGAATCATCATCTTAGTTTATTTGAATTTATTTGGATAAAATAGTTATTTAATTTATTATTGAATATAAACTGCCAGTAAATACCTGTTATTTATTATCTGTTCCATATGGATGTTATTGGTTGAATTGGATGATGGTTGTGATAAATGTTTGATGATTGATATTGGATGAATGGATGTTGTATTTTATACTGTTATAAACTACAAGTTGTTATGGATTTTATTTCATTCGGGATTGCTGTTTGAAATAATATATAACCGTTTTTATATTTTAAATTACGGATTGAAATTATAAATATCCGTATCACTTGACCATACGATAGAAAATTATATACATACACCGTGGTCTATATATAAAAATATTCTGAATTGATTTCTATGGTTTTGTAAAGAAATATATGGTTTTATATAAATATTGATTTTAGATGCTATATAAAAGTTATTTTATTCTTGATTTTAAGCTATTATAAATTTATTTTCATATAGAATAAGCTTAATAATAAGTTGATTTTATTGAAGATAATACGGCAAGGTATTTAAATTATATTTTAATATAGAGTTTATAATGATTTAAATAAAAATTTAGGTTGGAAGATAAATTTGAGATTTATTTAAAATTGAATTTATTTAAGAATTAAACTCAAATAAGCTTAATGTGAAATTTATTAAATTTGGGATTTTTAAAAGGTGCGATTTTTATAACTTGATTTTGGTTAAGGTGAATTAAATGAATATTTCAAGTATAAATAAATTGAAGGAAATATTTAGTTATTTGTAAGTTGAATTTTATTTAAACGATAATGGATTTATTATGTAAAATATTTCAAACTAAATAATAGAAAATTGAATTGTTGAATCGTAATTACCAAACTTAGTTTTGAAATTGTTGAATACTTAAAGTCTGAAATATATTGAATTTGAAATGGTTTATTCTATGGATCAAATCTAATTTGAAATTGATATAAATTGGACTAGTTTATTTGTAGACTAAATCGTATTGAAATTTATGATTTGGGATTTAGTTAAATTTAAATTTTATAAATTCGAGTTGTGTTGGATTTTATTTGGGAAATTGAAGAAGCTATTTTATTATGTAAAGTATTTTAAATATTTTAACCACTTAAGTGGTGAAAGTTATGGTTTCGAAGCTATGAATTTCAAAGTATTATGATTTGAAAGTGTTACATTTCAGGTGTTTTGATTTCGAAGTGCTATAACTCTGAAAGTGCTATGATTTTGGAAAATATATATTTGAAATAAAAACGATATTATATTGATTTGGGATTTATAAAAAAAAAGATATCATATTGATTTGGTTTTTGAAATGGAAATGATATCGTATTTGGTTTTGAAATGGCAACGATATTTTGGTTTTGAAGTATAAACTATTTTGAAATGACCGCGGTGTTATAATAACGTTTGGTTGTTAAAGAGACTAGGATCGGAAGTTGTCATACTCTCTGCCAACTTCGAAAACCACTTTAACAACCGTGTATGCGGTGGAGATTCCAGAATGAAGTAGGATGGTGGCGACGTCCTTTGAGGTATGTACGTGGACCCGACTCCCGTGAGTTGGCATAAGGTGGCTAAAACAGAAGTAATTGACAGGCTAATGAGGTAGCACATTTGATCGGACACATCCCTTCGATATTATACTTTAACTTTTGGATGATTCGGTTTCTACTTTTGATTTTCGATTTGGGGGTGTGGCTCGAGGTGGGCGGTAGCTGCGCGCTACGCCTTACCACCGATCCGGAAGCGTAATTGGTATATCTACCATGCCATTGCCTAGTTGTGCCGTGTCATCTACCCTAGCGCGCCTTGTACGAGTTTGATTTGTGTCGTACTTATGAAGTATTCTCTGGTAGCCTCCCGATCAGGAGGTATTACGGTACTGTATAGACTACTAGCACTATTTATGTGTTAAGGGGAATATTGGGTCACTCCATAACACTATTTAAAGTGAGTTTATTTTACTATTAGACATAATTATAATAGCGAAATATTACTTCATAGTAAATAGTTTAACGGATTCTTAGGAGATATGAACCCAAAGCATCTCTTAAGTTACTGCACTCACGTTAGACAATGGACAGGAGATGTCAAATCCCGTAAACAAATCTGACGCCGTTCCACTCATATTTATTTACTGTTGATTTAACTAACATAAGATCTTTTAGTTCCGACTCGAGTGTTTTGTCTTCTCAATTCGCTCGGGTTAGTCTGAGCATTTTAGGATTCGAAGACTTTATTTCTGGAGGACGAAGACGAAAATTGTATTACTATTATTTACTATAATATTCCACTACCTTCATACTATTACGCTGCATTATTTATTATTCTCTGGTATGTGTAACTCTGATATGTGTTGTATGAGTATAATCAAACGTTTTGCAAACAGCTTCATGAACTGTTATTTGATTATTATATTTTGTCGTTCCGCTGCAAGATTCTGCTTTGTTTTTCTTTCTTTCTCCCTTTTTCTTATTTACCCCAATAACAATTCCCCCTTTTGTATGGTTTGAGTCTGACGCGTGTGGTTTGTCATCAATTGAAAACGTACAAAAAGGCGGATGTTACATCGTGGTATTAGAGCTTTGGTTTAGCGAAAACCTTATCTTTGTGGGGTCCGACTCTTTATTAATAGGGTATTTACTACCCTATGATGAGTCGCTGAGCGTATATATATGAGAGAGTGTATTTGTAAGTGTTACAAAGGTTTTGATATTGTGTTAATTTGTTCTGTTTTGTATCTATAAATTCTGGTTGGTGCATAGGACGCTATGACATCAATAGGGATATCTAAACACTTAATAGGACAGACCGACACAATATTTGTTTTGAATATAGGTGAACGAAATAATTTTGCCTATTATATTTTCTATATATAAAATAATTTTTTTATAAAGGTTATATTTGGTTATAATATATTTGTTGTTAGGTAGTAAAATTTATACATATTGATTGAAAACAAAAGTTGAAGAAAATAAAATAAATAAAAATTGAAAATTTTAGAGTTTAGGTTCGGGATTTTGAAAATTTCTTTCAACGGATTTTAGAATATAATAATATTGTTTATAAGTATTTTCTGATATAAATATTTCAATATAATTTGAAAGAATCGTTTAAAGAAACTTTGAAAAGAAATAAGTTCTGCACTCCCCTCTATGTCGCTGGGAAATAATTCTGGTGATGAGTGCACGCATCATCGACATTCATTTCCGAGTTTCAAAGTGGCAAGGCCACTGTAGTAGTTTACTATCTATAAATTTCAAATTGTTTTATATATAAATGGATATATAAATTGTAAGTGTATACATCTATCTATTATTTTAAAATGATTTGAAATTAAAACGGTATTTAGTTCTTAAGTTTCTATTAATTAATAGTTTCAATTATTGTAGTAACATGGAATGTAACTAATTAATAATTGGAACCTCTAAAGGAAATTAGAGATTAAATGCTAGGTTATGAATGAAATTACAAGAAAATTTGAAATGTGTAACCTATAAGACAAAAGATAGGATTATTGAACATTAAATTAATTTAAAATTATTGAGATAAACTTGTATAATTTTCAATTGCATTCTTTAACATATATATAACTTACCAACTATAAAAAGTTAAAATGTTAAAAGAAAATGTAATGGGAAATTTTATAAGTAAAACTTGAGTAATGAGAGTATTCAATGAATTTGCTTTTATAAATAAGAATTAATGTTATAATTGTTGTAAACTTAAGAATGACTGAAAGGCCACTAATTAAATATAATAGAAAAGTTATAAAGAAATGATAATAAACTTAAGTAAATGTTGAAGTTATTTATAATAAAAATAAGTAGAAAGATGAATACTGTAAATAAATAAAATTAAGTAACGAATGAATGAATGTAATGCAATAAAAGAAATTGACATGATAGGGATAAATGAAAATGAAATTTTGTAAGAAATAAATGAAGTAAACACTGTATCAATTGGTGGAAATGAAAATTTGCAAGAAATAAATATAAATTAAAAAAGATAAATCATTATATGAATGAAAAAGAAATCAAACAACAAACGTATGAAATGAAATTAATAAGAATGAACTTGATCTATTGTGTGAAATTGTTGTTTGTTTGGTTTATGGTTGCTTTAATTTGTTTGGATGTATGAATAATCTATTTAGTTTCATCTAAGACTGTTGAGTAAATGGTGCACTTAGTAGTTTATTTTCATTTTTTACAATTTGAAGTTTTGAATCCGAATAACTATTTGTTTTTTTTTATATAAATGGATAATTGGTTGTGTTGATTTATATGATGATTGTATTTGGTTGTAAATGATTGTTGTTTATATTGGTTAGTGGTTGAAACAATTTTTAAATATTTCACTTTATATAATTATTAACCCTTTTTTATTATATAAGTGAAATACAGGTTATGGAAGCAATTGCTACTGCTTTTGATTTCATAATTAAACGTTGTTTGCCCGACAAATAGGTACGTTCTCGGATTACGGTTTTATAACGTTATTATATTGTTTTTCCCGTGTTGGGATATATTATTTGGAAAATATATGTTATATATTGTTATATTTGATATTATAATTTCTCCAGAGCCTCTCCGTACAAAGGGGACTCTGTCGAAATTTTCCATAAATTTTGGACATAGAAAAATTTTGAAAAATATTTTCCAAACTTTGTTAATTTGAATATAAAAAGATCTAATTGTTTATAAATCTATATATTTCATTTAAATTATCCTATTCTGGAAATTTATTGTTTATGAATATAATGCTTTGAATAATATATATTGATTTATAATTCCTCTTTTCACTTCTTTTCCATTTCGGGGATGAAAAGTTTTGAGTGGGAGAGAGTGTAACGACCCAGAAATTTTCAATAATTAAAATTGTTAATTAAGAAGATTTTTGTAAATAAATTTGGAAGAAATAAAAAACTTTGTAATTTAATAGAGAAGTGACTGTAAAAATGTGAAATGTAAAACAATGTTTAGAAGATGTTAAATTGAGTATATTAAGTTAACCAAAGGTTAACTAAGCTTATGGGGTAATAATAACTTAATAAAAAGGATTGGAATTGAATCAAATCAAAAGATTGGAAGTAATTATAAATAATTGGAATTCAATCTATAACAAATGGATTTATGGTAAGTAAACGAAATTGAACACTATGTTAATTATAATTAGGATAAAATGGAAAATATGAATGTAATAAATATGACTAATGTTAATTATATCCACAAGATGATAATTGTCTAAATAACAAGATTTAAAATCAAATCAATGGATTTATTGTAATTTCAATTGATAAATAATGAATTTACTGAAATTAAAGTTAAACACTGTAATTTGTGAATTAATTAACTTTAAATGAATGTAGAAATTTATTATAAAGGATTTTAAATTACTAAGTAATCCAAAGTGATAGGAATTGGAAATAATGATAATTGAATGGAAAAGTGATTAATTTAATTTAATATTAATTTATTTAGTTAACTGAAAAATAGCCATTTTGGCCACTGACTCGGATTTCGATGAAACCAGTTTCATCGAATCTGTAGCAGTGAATTATTGTAGGATTTCAAGTTTTGTAGCGATTGGACTTGTCGTTTGATCGTACGGGCTCGAAACGCTTAGAAATCAATTTAATTGAAATCAATTGAAATCAATTTGAAATAACTTGATTTTAGCATAACTTCTTCATACGATGGAATTTGGACTTGAAACCTGTTTCATTGAATTTAAAATATTTTAAAACATCTATTTTGATATATGAGTTGACCCAATTCCGTTCCGGAGTCAGAACGGGCTTTTCGGGCGATTTATCGTTCAACGGTCCAAACCAATCGTATCCATTCCTCTATTTCTCAGCTCTGCCTATATAGACCCGGTTATAAACCCTAGCAGCCTTTGTATTTATCATTTCTGTACGTACAATTCAGCTGCCTCTCCTCCTCAATGGCAGACAAACAAATTCTCAATTTCAAATCCAATTGCAATTCAAAATCAAATCAAAAATTAAATCTCCTCAAACTATATCGAATTATATATCGATTTGAAGCTCTCGACGATCACATCTCAGATATGTAATTCATTTTCCAATCAGAACCTTTGCATGTCTAGAAATTTGAGAACAATAGACGGCCGTTTATTGACGTTTGACGATCTTCGACGGATCACCGATTGGAGGGTGCTTTTTGTAGATGGGACCGAGGGGAGTGCATCAGCGTTGTTCGCGCGTCGATCTGATGGTTGGATCTTCACCAAAAATTCGATTAGGGTTCGTGTGTTTTGGTGGCGGCTTCTTCCTTTTGCTCGTCGATCGAGTGCCACGTGAGTCGAGAGGGGGTCGGAGGTAGACGCTCGAGTGAGGGAGGGGGACGGTCGGCGCAGCTGTAGCGGCGGTGTGCGGTGGTGATTCGTGGCGGCTGTGCCGTGCGTGTTCGATCGCGATAGTCTGTTGCGGCTAGGGTTTCTGGGAATAAGAGGTAACATGGTTATGTTTTAATTATTTTATTTCTTTTTTTATTTTATTTTCGAATCGTATAATGTTCTAACTCGCGTATCTTTTACATATGAGGTCCGTTTCGCACGTAGTTTTCTCCGCTAGGATCGTATTAAAATTCCGAGCATTTCGATGCTAGTTTGGATGAATTCTGAAACTGTTTAAATTTTGGGTTTAAATTCAATTTAAATTCAAAAGGTGAGTGTTTTAACCCGCTCACAATTTCTATTTTTTTTTAATGTTTGTTAAATTGATTTATGAGGTGATTAGAAATTTGTTTATGACTGTTTAGAATAATCATCTTAGTTTATTTGAATTTATTTGGATAAAATAGTTATTTAATTTATTATTGAATATAAACTACCAGTAAATACCTGTTATTTATTATCTGTTCCATATGGATGTTATTGGTTGAATTGGATGATGATTGTGATAATTGTTTGATAATTGATATTTGATGAATGGATGTTGTATTTTATACTGTTATAAACTGCAAGTTTTTATGGATTTTATTTCATTCGGGATTGCGGTTTGAAATGATATATAACCGTATTTATATTTTAAATTACGGGTTGAAATGATAAATATCTGTATCACTTGACCATAGGATAGAAAATTATACACAGACACCGTCGTCTATATATAAAAATATTTTGAAACGATTTCTATGGTTTTGTAAAGAAACATATGGTATTACATAAATATTGATTTTAGATGCTATATAATAGTTATTTTATTCTTGATTTTAAGCTATTTATAAATTTGTTTTCATATAGAATAAGCTTAATAATATGTTGATTTTATTGAAGATAATGCGGCTAGGTATTTAAATTATATTTTAATATAGAGTTTATAATGATTTAAATAAAAATTTAGGTTGGAAGATAAATTTGAGATTTATTTGAAATTGAATTTATTTAAGAATTAAACTCAAATAAGCTTGATGTGAAATTTATTATATTTGGGAATTTTAAAAAGTATGATTTTTATAACTTGATTTTGGTTAAGGTGAATTAAATGAATATTTCATTATAAATAAATTGAAGAAATATTTAGTTATTTGTAAGTTGAGTTTTCTTTAAATGATAATGGATTTATTATGTAAAATATTTCAAACTAAATAATAGAAAATTGAATTGTTGAATCGTAATTACCAAACTTAGTTTTGAAATTGTTGAATACTTAAAGTCTGAAATATATTAAATTTGAAATGGTTTATTCATTGGATCAAATCTGATTTGAAATCGATATAAATTGGAATAGTTTATTCGGAGACTGAATCGTACTGAAATTTATGATTTGGGATTTGGTTAAATTTAAATTTATAAATTCGAGCTGTGTTGGATTATATTTGGGAAAATTGAAGAAGCTATTTTATTATATAAAGTATTTTAAATATTTTAATCACTTAAGTGGTGAAAATTATGGTTTCGAAGCTATGAATTTCAAAATATTATGATTTGAAAGTGTTATGTTTCAAGTGTTTTGATTTCGAAGTGCTATAACTCTGAAAGTGCTATGATTTTGGAAAAGATATATTTGAAATAAAAATGATATTATATTGATTTGGATTTTATAAAAAAAGATATTATACTGATTTGGTTTTTGAAATGGAAATGATATCGTATTTGATTTTGAAATGGCAATGATATTTTGGTTTTGGAGTATAGGCTATTTTGAAATTATCACTGTGTTATAATAACGTTTGGTTGTTAAAGAAACCGAGATCGGAAATTGTCATACTCTCTGCCAACTCCGAAAACCACTTTAACAATCGTGTACGCGGTGGAGATTTCAGAATGAAGTAGGATGGTGGCGACGTCCTTTGAGGTATGTACGTGGACCCGACTCATGCGAGTTGGCATAAAGTGACTAAAACAGGAGCGATTGACGGGCTAATGTGGTAGCACCTTTGATCGGACACATCCGTTCTATATTATACTTTGATTTTTGGATCGATTCGCTGGCCACTTTTGATTTTTGATTTGAGAGTGTGGCTCAAGGTGGGCGGTAGCTGCGCGCTACGCGTTACCACCGGCCCAGAAGCGTAATTGGTATATCTACCCTGACATTGCCTAGTTGTGCCGTGTCACCTACCCTAGCGCGCCTTGTACGAGTTTGATTTGTGTCGTACCTATGGAGTATCCTCTGGTAGCCTCCCGATCAGGAGGTATTACGGTACTGTATAGACTACTGGCACTATTTATTTGTTAAGGGGAATATTGGGCCACTCTTTAACACTATTTTAAAGTAAGTTTATTTTACTATTAGACGTTATTATAATAGCGAAATATTACTACATAGTAAATAGTTTAACGGATCCTTAGGAGATGTGAATCCCGTGCATCTCTTAAGTTACTGCACTCATGTTAGACACTGGATAGGAGATATCAAATTCCGTAAACATCTTTGACGTCGTTCCACTCATATTGATTCACTGTTGATTTAACTTACATAAGATCTTTTAGTTTTGACTCGAGTGTTTTGTCTTCTCAATTCGCTCGGGTTGGTCTGAGCATTTCAGGATTTGAAGACTTTATTTCTGGAGGATGAAGACGAAGATTGTATTACTATTATTTATTATATTATTCCATTACATTCATACTATTCCGCTGCATTGTTTATTATTCTCTGGTATGTTATGTGTAACTCATATCATATGTGTTGTATAAGTATAATCAAATGTTTTGCAAACAGCTTCATGAACTATTATTTGATTATTATATTTTGTTGTTCTGCTGCAAGATTTTATTTTGTTTTTCTTTTTTTCTCTCTTTTTCTTATTTACCCCAATAACAATTCGCCCTTTTGTACGGTTTGAGTCTGACGTATGTGATTTTTCGTCGATTGAAAACGTAAAAAAAGAGGAATGTTATATTTGCCTTCTTCACTATGTTTTCTTCTAAATCTAATTGTGTAATGATCCCGAAAAATTCTTAACAGTTGGTATCAGAGCCAATTACACAAATTTTTGAAAAAGTCTTTGGCTATGGAGAAGATAAGTGTTGAAAAGCTTAATGGAAGGAACTGGGGGTTATGGAAGGCGGAGATGGAAGATTATCTTTTAATGATCTTCACCAACCCTTGGAAAACAAAGGGGAAAAGCCAAACGGAATAACTGGTGCAAAGTGGAAAATTTTGGATAGGAAGGCATCTGCAGCAATTAGGTGTTTTATGGAGAATTCTGTGTTTCATGTCGTTGCTTGTGAAACTTCTGCTTTTGGAATATGGAAGAAATTGGAAGGAATTTATGCAAAATATTCTACGACGAATAAGACATTCCTGATGAGAAAGTTGGTCAATCTAAAACCAAAGGAAGGCAAATCGATTAACGAACATCTCAACAGCTTTTAAGCAATTGTGAACCAATTGGCGGAGATAAGCTTCAAAGTTGATGAAGAAACTCAAGCTTTAATATTAATGAGTTCATTACCTGAAAGTTGGAAAACTTTAATAGCTGCATTGAGCAATTCAAATTCTAGTGGTGTTATTTCCATGGAGACTGTGGTTAGCAGCCTTCTTAATGAGGAGTTGCGGAGGATAAATTCATTGGAAGGAAAGACCACAGAAGAAAAGGAAACTACAAATCCATTAGCAGACGTCCAATTTGCAAAGAGAGAAAGACGCTCATTCAAACCAAATACGGATCGAGACTTCATTTTCTATTACTGTGAAAAATCAGGCCATCAGCTGAAATTTTACAATAAATTAAGAGAGGATAAAGAGAGGATGAAAACTCAAGAAGGAAGCAAAAATAAGCTGAAGGTAGACTTGTGATGAGGAGGTAAACTATGGCATTAGCAAAGATGTTTTTTGTGTTGATATGAGTATGAGAGGAGAGTGGGTATAAGTTTATGGTGCATGTTTCTATATTTGCAATCAAAGGAAAGCATTCACTGATTATAAGGAGGAAGCATGTAAATTGGAGTCCGCTAATGGTAGAGGTTTACAAGTTCAAGGCACGGGTTCTGTCATGTTGAAGATGGATACCGGAAGGTTAATGACACTTACAGGGGTTAGACATATCCTAAAAATTAAAAGAAATCTTGTCTCTGTTGGACAGTTGGAAAGGAAAGATTGTTGCTTATCGACTCGAGGTGGAGTAACTAAGGTTTGGAAGGGTAACAAGGAGGTGCTTCGCGCGAAGATGAAAAACAATAATATTTATTCATTGCTTGAAAAAACATTACGAGATTGCAAATTCTTATACAAGTGAAGCTGGAGAGACAAGTCTGTCTGAATTAAGGTGCAGCTAACAACGGAAAACCACAAAGCCTACTCGGAGGTCTTTGTTGTATTACAAGCAATTCTGATCCATTGATAATGTGCATGTTCGATTGGTGGACATGCATAGTTTGGAGAGAGGTTTAGCTTTGTGGTGGAGATATTTATTTCCTCGGATACATTGTTTGGAGTTTGAGGTTTTAGAAGGAGCTTGGATAACATTTATGCAATATTGTATCAAGGTGGAGATTGTTAGATTTTGGTGGTACAATATTTCATATATATATGTAGATCTTGAAAATATTTGAATCTATATATAATTATGACTCAAAATTCATTGTCTATTTTATAAATCTGATAGATTTTGGAATGTGATTAATTGCATCTTTTAGAGATTTTGCGTATTTTGTAGGAAGATTAGTTGCCTTTTTTATTGCATTAAAGAAGACAACAAATTATCTAGCTGAGAAAGATTCATGAAGGTACTAAATAACTTTTTAAATAAGATATTTTATTAAGTCTATTATAAATAGACATGTCTAGGATTTATAAGATGGGTGGAAAAAATGTATTTTGTAGAGTGCTTGTAATTGAGATTTCTTTTCAATTTTTGATCCTTTTGTATTTTGTTGGTTAAATCAATAAAAGTTTTTATTTTTGAGGGGATTTTTTTTTGTTTGCTTCCTTCGTTGCTTTTTCTTCTATTGTGTAGTGATCCGAGAGAATTCTTAACAGTAGCTAACGATGCTTAGCTGTTTACAAATTCAAGCGGGTTAGCTAGTCTGTCCTTCAAGCTTCTTCTGATCAGTAATGAGTTGGTCAAGCAAAAAGTAGTTAATTGGATGGAAATGTTCCTAAAAATAAATGGAAATAGCCATGGGAGTGGCATTCAGAGATGATAGGAAGATGGACCAATCATGATGCTCGCAGCTTTATTTGGCTGATCAAGTTTAGCCTAATGAGGTAGGTCTCATAACCACATATAGTTTATGGTTTGCGAGGTGTATATAGTTGATTAAATATGTGAATATTGTGCGACTTATCTAAACCAAATATCAGATCAACCTCCCAGTTTTCCAATAAATTGCATGATATTACCTTGTTAGTTGGTATCTTATTCCTTTAATGATGTTATTTGAATTAACTAGATGCATGGTTGAGAATAGGTATTGGTATAGCAAAGGTATTTGTATTGGTTCTTCAATATGTGTGCATGAAGTTCAAGTTAAATCACATCCAACGGACAATACATGCTATAACCACGTACCCTACGTTCCAGATACACATGGAGAACTGGAATATGACCATGCAATGCAAACAAATATGATGCAAAGTATGACTTTGATATTGGTATGCGTTGTTTAGACAACTTTGAGAGATTATTGATGTGTTCGTCTACAAATTATCGAATGCATCTACAAAGTCAAATGAACCATTTTCAAAACGACTGTTTTACATTTTAAAATTAAAATAAAATAAAATTGCACATTCTAGAAGTACAATCCGATAAATAAAACAAATCATACAGTAAGAGTTGATAGATATGAGTTGAGGAAGAAACTGAAATGAAGATAAGAATTTGTAACAAAAAAGAACCAACCACCGTTAGTTTGAACAGATATAAAGAATGACACGATTTAACCTTAAATCTTTATTAATAGTTGATTTGAAAGCGTAAACTTTTAAAATTGTGCTATATGTATTTTTTTTATTAAAGGTTGTAATACATTTAATACCACACTCTTTTGATTTCGGCATGAAATACCAAAAAATTTCTCTATACAGATATTATCAAGACTTACTATAACTCAAAAATAGGATCTGACAGTTAAGTTTTCTTTGCAGATTCAAATTTTCCTCCATAAATATTACCAAGTCTTCATATTTCTTAAAAATAGGAGCTAACAAATAAACTACTTTACAAATATGTTTTTTTTATAAATTAATAATATAAATAAAATTTTAAACTAATAAAAAATTAGATATTGAAACTTAGAAATAAAAATTCAATTTAACTACGCATGATTCAACACAAACGTATGACTAAATTTTGTGTAAAATATATTTTTTAAACATATTAAACAAATACAATTTGTACAAAAACAATTCAGATGTCTTCATCAAGTGCGAAGCGCGTGCAATGATGCTCGTATTAACATAAAAAATCTGCAAATCTCAACGACCAAGTGTTACCAATATGTATCAAGAATTAACACATTGGAAGTTACTCGTATAATATTTGCTAGAGAAATCTTAATTATTATTAATGGGCAAAATTTTGACAGACTCCTTTAAAATTCTAGTTGCAGAACTAGACCTAATTTTATATAGCTTATGCAATTTAAAAATGGGCAAGCTTTAAACATGTAATATAGCATGCATAATTTCAAATCGCGCAAGCTATAATTTCTTATTCATAATATTTGTACTTGCACAATTTTACATTGGGCAAGTACATTTACGGGATTAAGAAAAATTATATTTGAATTTGAATTAGTTGAAGGTTTGTTTATGTATTTAGTTAGTTTCAGTGATCATTGTTGTAGTTAATTGATATGGTTAAAAGATGTTACTAGTTGGAGAATTGAACATGAAAACCCTAGTTCTAATTTGTATGGTACATAATTGGCTATTAATGACTATGTATTGAATACTTAATTTTTATAGAATTGTAATCACTCGACCTGTTGATAGAAGTGTACTTTAATTTCAACACAAACATAAGAGGGAAAATCAATTGCTTTTGGTGGTAATTGCTTTTATTCTATACATCATTTTTTAAAGAAATACATTACAGAATGTTGACTTGTATTGGTTATTGTAAATGCGTTCAAATAGTTTAACCTGCAGACCAATCAAGCATGATTAAAGAAATAGATTATAAAGAACCAAGACCGGAAGAAATTTTAAAATTAGCTAGTCTTTTGAAAGCAATGCAATTTTAATACACTAAATTATTTCATCATCTTGTTACGACATTATACGATTGTTGAAGGCTAGAGACCAATAATTTTCATTTTAGAGTATGAGAAATATTAATGACTATCACTTTATGTGATGTTTATTATTTGTTACGCTTATCCATGGACGTTTGGAGAGCATACCATTGGAAAATGATTCAATAATTAAACTAACTATTCCTCAAGAGATATGGATGAAGGAGGCAGTCGCTCAACCCTATGGACCGTCTTTACTCAATTTATCTTGATAATTAAGAGTTTGATTATTTTTCATTATTTCATGGATTACTTGATATATTTCCTCTTGGAAATACTATACAATCTAAAAGGAAGATTAGCACGAGTTGGTTTAAAAAAAAAATTCGCGATCCATTTATCGAAGATGTGACAGATATTGATCAACTTTATTATGGTCATGTTGACATCTTGTACTTCTTAAACTATCGTTCTTTTACAGATCATTTGAAAGGTTGACAAAACTTGAAATATTTGTCATTTTTGATGGATTCAAAACAATGTGGTCAATATTCATGAACTAGTGCAGTGTTTTGTTATGTGTATGGAGAATTGATAGATGTTGCGCTACAAGAAACAAAATTATTAGGTGGTTGTATGACATTGCTACAATTATGGTGTTGGTCTCATTTAGCCATTGGACGTCGTAGTAATAAAGACCCCTATAGATTGGATCATGATCTTCTCCACGATTGTAGGTGAAATTGTGATAGAAATTGGCGTTAAACTCCAAAAAAAGTGCAATATTACCGTAATGAGTTAGATTTATTATCGGATGATGTCGTAAAGTATTGAAAATACAATTAGAATTGACATTATTTATTAAAACAAATAAACTTTCATATATCAAGAAATATTACTAGTAAAAATAAAAATTATACTTGTGTAAGATTAAATTTAAGAAATTCATCTACTCTAACTCAACCAAATAATACTTTTGGGAAAACCTTAAAATCAAAATTTATAATCGAATACGTTGATTTAACAAAAGAATACGATATGTCTCTAGAGAATATTCAACCAAAACTACTTTTATTTTGCCAAATTATGATAAAGAACTTTAAAGATTAGAAGAAATTGGAATGGAATTAAGTTTGGCTTCATGAAAGAGAGATGTAGATAATGAAGGAGGAGAAAACTGACATGTTTTCTTAACTTCGAAAATGTACTGACACAGTCCAAAATTACACTAGTAAAGAAACATATTTTTCAAAAAAGAACATAGTTTGCGCAGTTTGAAATGGTACTAGTTATAATATCTATTTAAAGTTTGCGCAATATAAAATTGTGCTATATAAAAGCAAACTTATTTAGTGTTTAGGAGAGCTTATTAATAGTATGAGTTTATTTTTTAAGCTCATGTCACAAAAAAAAAAAAAAAAAAAATCATTATTAATTTTTTTTTCATTCAATTCATTGCAAAGAAGACATAATCCTCTTCAATCCAAACTAAACTCAGACGTGCAATCCCAATATTTGAAGTACTCTCTAAATTAGCGGGATGTTGATGTGAATTTACTTCTGATCAAAAGCAAGCACATATCGAATTAAACGCAAGTACACGTGAACGCACTGCATCCACCACTCTGGTCAAAATGTCCTAATACGGGTCCAAAACCAACACTTGCACCTCGGTTCAAATGCTGACTTTGAATTCAAACATGTGAATCTTCAGATTAAGTCACGTTGTCAAATTAAGACAAAAGTAAGCGCAGCCCACCACCTAGTTGAAAACTGGGATAAACCAAGCAGACAACCTTAGAACCATTCATGGTCTTCCAAATTAAAGTCCAGTACAGAGCAAAAACATTGGATTGCAGTCATCAAAATACAAGCGAACGAACCACAGAATAATTAACATATTGCATTACCAAATATTTTATTGTATGTACTACTTACAAAGGTGTGCATCAGTGAGACCTCGCCGGTCATCCCAAAATATATAAACTACAAACTCACAAAAACCAACTCATCCCAAAGTGTCTATAACAATGTACGTAGTTTCCACACAAAATGTGTATTTCACGAGAAGGGACAGAAATACAGATGATATGAGAATCTGCAATCCTTACAAGAGTGAAACAGTGAGTGGTATGCCAAAAAAAAAACGCAGGTAAAAGTTGAGTTGTTATTATGCATATAGCAACAAAAGATGGGGAAAAAGAAATTCATATAATTCGTCTTTTGAAATTTCGAGTAGTCGATTGATATGAACGAACTAGCACGCCAACACCAATTCCAATGCCAAGACAGATGCCAAGACCGATTCCTACACCAACCCTGACACCTGCATTAAACCATGATAGCTCACCATCTTCGCCTTCTACGTATTCTGCTCTTGAGTATACACTGTTATAGTCGACATCCACGTCATTTTCTCTTCTGTATTCCGATACCTGAAAACCAAAAACATATATCGTGTTGAGTACGTGACAAATGAAAGGCGAATTTGTGCATGATGAGCAGTTGTTTTGTTACAAGTGATTGAGCTAACAGAAGAAACTACTGCTGGTTATGAGACCGAAATAACGTTGGGTATCTTTCTCATATTAATTTTTAGAACTAACAAAAATAGAGCAAACATAATTCTATGACCACCATCAGCAAGACTTCGTCTTCTTTATTTTGAGAAGAAAAAAAAAAATGTTGCAAAGACATGTTCAACTGAAAATATTCCTAGTTCAAAGAAAGTTACGTGAAAGGAAAACGACCAGTGTGCTGAAACTGAACACAAATTTGTGACTAGCCAAATAGCTAGAGGCTAAACAAACGCTAAGGTACCTTGTAAATAAATGGAGTCGTGCTCTTCTGACAAACATGATATTGTGATAAATAAGTATGTTGATGATTAAGTGTTTATTAAGAACATAAGTTGTAGAGAAAAACCAAGTCCTTAATTTTGGAATACAAGTACAGCGATATTAGGTGAAAGTTGAAATACTCGGTGCATGCAATATGTTTATATTATATAAAAGGTGAAGGATGCCAGTACAAAATTGAAATTTTTTATGCTCCAGTTGCCTGTTGATAACTTTGCAGAAATAAGATCCAAGTACATATGCACTGTACCACAAGCTGCATGGAGTACAGTAGATATAAAGAAGAGACTATTGATTATAAAACTTAGATCAACAAGTTAGTGCGAACCTATCTGTGATGCTCCCTTAAAATGGTGAAAAGATCAAATAAAATGATAAACTTCAGATTGCAATACAAGAATAGTTTATGGTGCATCCCACTTGTCCTTGACACTCGGTGATACTCGGGATACATGCTAGCTAGCTAGCAAGCAAGAGGAGATCTTAGTCAGTGTGCTATTCATATTCATCTATGCTATATATAATGTGTAGTTTGTTATACTTTTCCTCGCGTCCTAAATGATTTGGTGTTTATTGTCTTCCGGATTAGTAATCTTGTAACTCTCCATACAGATTCTGTTACATTTATAAATGCCACTGACAACTTCATTATCTTGTGCTGATTCTTTTTCTAAAAAAATTCATGTATTATATTCAATGCAACACACCCTATAGGGCTTACACAACACATGTACAAAGCACCCAATTTAACCACTCCCTGCAACCAAGTTCTATTTTGAGCTTTCTTCCAGAAATCTTAAATGTTATTTGAAAATAGAGGTATTATTCATCCAATGATTCCTAGTATTTATTTGTTGTAAGATTCATGATTTTCAAAACAGAATTCAAACCGTAAATCGTAAAATTCACATTTTAAATCGAAACGGGTTTTCAAGCATGATTCATAGGTTCAAAAGATTCATATTAAGCTTTGTACAAACTTCGAAATTGATTTTGATTCTAAACTTCTACATCTATACTAAAAAAATCAATTTTCTCTATTGTTCCAATTTTATCTTATTTTGAAAACATTAGAATTGAAATGATGGATTCAAGCAAATATATTAAATATGTTAGCATGAGTTGAATGGTTTTCCTAAATTGTGGTTTTAATCAACTTTGAATCGGAATATAAATCAAATCATAAAGGAGGAGAACGGATCTAAAATGGAATTTAAATGGTAAGAGTTTACGATTTTTTATAACGACGGTGGGACTAATATTTCTTAATGTACTTGAACAGAGAATAACATACCTACCCAGCTAATTTTTTTATAAAAAAATAGAGTTTTCTTTTGTACATTATATGTTTTGCAACACACAACTCAATTATTTCTAGCAGAAAACCTCAGAATTAAAAACCAATGGAAAAAGTTTCCTTCCTTTCTTCAACTCTCTTCTCCAAAATTCAAAATTTCACCTGGTTTGTTATTTTTCTAAATCACTCGACCACAGTTGCATGTATGAGTAGGTTTGTTTATGTGTTGGATTTGGAACTGGATTGAAATGTTTATTGAGTATTAAATGAAAAAGATTTGTTAAATTCGTTGTTTAACTAAATTGAATGTTCAACATGTATACAGTTGCATGTATGAGTAGGTTCGCTTGTAAAGAGTTATGTTACGTGGTGATATTTTGGGGGAAAAAGTGTGTTAAGCTGTGACAATTTGGAAATTTTGTATTCTCATATCAAATGCTAGTGTACCTGTTGGTTGGACTATAAATGTGTTTACATAACCAAAAAAATATGAAACATGATTTCACTCTCTTTAACATCCTCAATGAAACATGCTCTCACTCTTATCAGTGGGGAACACACCAGTATTAAAAATGCATCTCAGAGCATCTCCAACAGTGCATTCAATATCACATTTTGTAACATACAATCCCAACTGGCTATCCAACAGTGTAGAAAATGTATTTGGTTACAAATTCAGTCAAAACAAGGTTGCATATATGTAGTCTGTTTGGATTCAGGCGCTTGTTGAATATAGTGGAAATTAGTCACAAGGGCTTCTTTAGCAAGTGCAATTGTTTTCTAGGACACACAACTGAAATAATTATTTTTAAGGACAAAATGCAAAATAATTAGTTTATAAATTTTAAAAACCTATGAAATTATGTCCTTGAAAGAAATTGGACTGTTGACTTTGTCCTTAAAAATAATCATTCTGCTGTCTTTGGCCTTGAAATTAATTTCCGTGGATGTGTGTCCTAAAAACTAATTGGACTGCAAAGTTTGCCCTTTTTAATGAAATGTCCCTTGAATATATGTCTAATATTTGAACACTTGTTCAACAAGCGCCCAAATAAACAAAATAAATGTTGTGAAGATCGGGCGCTTGTCCAACAAAGGCTCTGAATACCAGGCCCTTGTTCAACAAGCGCCTAATTTCAAAACTGCTGGGAAAAAAAAAATGCTTTATAGTATGTAGTGTCTCAAAATGTAATATTGAACAGGGAAATGGTTGGAGATGCTCTCATTAGCTCTCGGTCAATCCAACAGTCCATTCATAGCGACATGGAGCAGACAAGTGCACAATCTCATCAATAAACCTGCATTTCATACTCACCTATATACACCACATAAAATGTGTAACAGCCCATAATTCGAATTTAGAATCTACGCACAGCCAACAACATGAAATTATTTTCTACTTTTTCACCGAAGCCGAAAAAGTTGCTATGTTTTCCATTATAGTCAATGATCAGCACATATATACATCTACTGTGTAATTAATGTCAGCTAAGAGTCGCCAAACAGGTATATTTCTACTGTGCGATTATAGTCATGGAATGGTCACGACGTTTTCTTTGCACCCCATTGTTAGCAACATATATCCAATTACTGATTTTTGGGAAAAATAAAACTAGGTTTCATGATTGGAGGCTTATTCAGAACCCTATGAAGAGGGGGGCAAAAAAGGAATAGGAACAATAAGAAAATAGTTTTATCGGTGTTTTTATTAGTTTATGAACATCAATGTTTAAATTTTGAATTTGTTATTGGCATACCAAAAACCTTTGTAACCTGGTATGGTGAATAATAGATTTTATTTTACATGATATTTAATTGTAATACATACATACATTCATGCATGTATGGGGTTGGCTATTTGGACATAAAATAAAACACAATTGGTAACAAAACAGATCTGGACCATTGGATGACACTGTGTTCACATTTGGAGTTGAAATAAGAGGACAATTGAATGGTTGAGATCTATTCTGTCACCAACTCGTGTCCCGATAGAATACACACACATGCACGTAGAGAGACACAAAGAGAGACAAACACAAACACACACATTTGTTAGAAAGTAAATAAACAAACCTACATCACTACACTAAGTAAATACAAACATTAATAAAATCAAACAAGCATGCAAATACGAAACGAAGTAAAGCAGTTTAAACTATTTAGTACTATGTGAAACACAAAAATAAACCATGCTTCATGATATAACTGGTTTCAAACCGGTAATGACAGCATCATTACCTGTAGAGAATCTTTAGATGACACTTTTCTCAATTCAGGCGAATCGTCCTCTGGAATCGAATCCAAAGCTAACTTTTTCTGAGTCTTCTTCCAAAACGAAAGCTGAAGAGTCTTTGATAATATAATAGGAGTACCTGAAAAACTCCCTGCCACATAAACCTCAATAGTAGGCAAACCTGTATGTTGCTTCCCTTTGAGAAAACTTTTAGCAGTCATGACATCTTGGCATTTCATGTCCCATTTTTTACTATTATTTTTCGATTCACCATGAAATCCGTTACAGTTACTCAATTCAAACACACCCATAAGCAGCATTTCATCTCTGAAAAAGACTTCAAATCTCACACTACCCGTCATTCTTATACTATCTGTGCTAACAAATGTAGCCTCTTCCGAGTTCTTATCTACTCTATCCCTTCTAAGCACAGAGGTAACTGAGTCTGAGTGAATGCTACTTCTTCTTCCATTTACTTCAAGTATTGTCTCGGGACTGAGCGGAATATGACTCACTTTTAGTTTTTGAGGAATTGATTCATCGACTTCAGAATTACTGACTCGTATATAAAAGACTCTTAAATCAAACCATGGAGGCTGCTTTGGTAGATAAAGAGGATGCATGATAATCGTTCTAGAATCTGATGAATCCTCATCTGCTTGGTGATCCATCTAAAATATCTTCTCCAAATATATTATCAAAGTAATTATACCAAAGCAATGACAGTTGCACCCCAAGCTCTGCATGTGTGATGCAAAATAAACGCAATTAGCATCTATGTCATATGCGATCATTATAACATGCTCGAAGTATGCACAAAACTAGAATGTTAAGTATTGGCAAATAACAATTCGTCCAACATTGGCTAGTTAAAACGAGCTAATTATTGTCAGCACTTGCCCAAAATCAAGATCATGCTTAAAACACATCAGTCCGGTTTTGGTTGTAATAAACCCTTTCATACTTAAAAGCAAACTAATAATTTAATGGTCATAAATTCTCAGCTGTTTTGAGATTAGCCGCAAATCCTTTGCTTTATAAACTGAACTACCCCTTTGATAAACTAAACTATGGTAATCAACAACTCACTTTTTAGAACAAAGGCATAGGCCAAAATGGTGCTCAAGTGCAAAGTTTCCAAGGAGTTATGCAAAATCAATGTATTAACTAATAATTTACATGGTGAGTTCATTTTCAATACATGTATATCAATTATCAAACAAGTTTACAAACAGATGACATATCTGTCAGAAGATTAAAGGGGAAAAAAAGAAGAAGAAAAAACGCTAACCAATCGAAAATAACCAACCATCTATCTCGTCATCAAAAATCAACCTCCACAAATTCCATAACATTTGTACAAGAAAAGTATATTTGAATTTCATGCATAAAAAAATAAAATTGATATAAACCGAAATCGATCGCCCAATTTCAACGATGTTTTTGATTTCAGATTTCTCAAACCTATATAAACGTCAAATATAAATCAAATACTGAAAAGTATCTAAAAATAAACCTTGCAAACAAAATAACAATCTTGCTCTATCTAACAGCAAATGATAGAAGAAGAAAAAAAAAATGATGAAATCGATGCATACCTTAAAGATGAGATCCAAATTGACAGAGGATCCCGAAAATGGACGGAAAAATTGACGGCGTGAGCTACAACGGTGAAGTTTGGACGCTTCTAGAAGAAAGAAGGAAGAGACGGAGCAGTATTTGTGCCTTTACTCACATCTGTCAACCTTGGAAACAGAACAAGTTGTTTTCATTTTAGTGTTTGTTTATTTATAGTAACATTTTTTTTATGGATGTAGGTACAAAACATCGGCTTGTCCTTTGTCAAAAGAGTATATGCTTCCTACAGTAAAATTCCGGTTATAAAATTCTGTACATTTCTATGCCGTACGTTCAATTATTTTAGCATTACATACTGAAGGAGTTAAAAATTATTTAGCAAATTTTATGGTGTTAAAACATGTTACTGGCATTTAGGTACAAAGCGTGAAATAAATACACGTGTGACTTTGGGCATGTATTTGTCTACATACAAGGCTGAATATCGGGCGGAACAGACCGGAGATGCCGCGGAACAGACCGGACATGTCGGCATTCGAACTCGGACCGAATCTTATATCGAACGAGCCTATGTCTGATTCAGTAAACATCAGACGAATTTACTATTGTTCAAACTCGGTCCAAAAATTTTAACGACGGTTCGAGTCTGTTTCAATAGACTTATCGAAAATGAATCGGACCATAATCGGATCCAAAATCGGACTCGGACGAACAAGGTATCGAAATTTATGAAACAGAACTTGTTTGCAGTTTGACCGAAAAATGATACATGAGAAAATTTTCAGGTAGAAAGGATATGAACATTTTGCACAAAAGTGATACTTATTTCATAATTTCAAACTCAAATATATGAACATAAAATTAGACCAAAACATGGATTTTCAAACAGAAATTGGCCTTAATAACAAAATATTACTGTACAAAAATATGACCATAAAAGCCACAGAGAGAAGCATCATGAGAACAACTCATAACTTAATTACTTTGTATTCACTATATACTTTTTTCTCCAAAAACCAACAGCCTAAGACATATCAAACATACCATGCTTAATAATTTAGATACCAGAATTCCAAGAAGAAAACATGATAACATCAAATATTTCACAAAACAGCAGATAGCTTGCATACAAATCATCCTAACATTCATGACATAAACAATTTAGTTAATAACTAAATTTGCAACTTGCTTTCAAGTTTCAACCTTCAACAACTTTAGCACTATTCCCAATAGCATAAGCAGCTAACATAATATTACAGTCCACCTGAAATAACAATCCACCTGAAAGAGGAGGTAGCACTGGTTGATTATTGGACTAAACTTCATGTGAATATAAGGATCTAAAACATACCTCTAGGCTCTAACTCACCAACAACTTCATCCAAACTATTCAAATTTCATTGATTCCATATCTTCCTCATCATGTTTGACCTGAAATAGTTACATATTAAAAACTGATTATAAGCATGAATATTAATAAGATGAATCAAAATGTTGCATACAGCTGAAATGGTACAGGTTTTAAAAAATTAAACATTTCAATAAAGTTCATAAGGTATGGAAATATATAAAAAAATTACCTCAAAATTCTTCAATGCATATTTTGTACGTAACCAATCTCCAGTGCAGATTATAGCTTCTACCGTTTCTGGCTTTAAAGAGCTTCTGAACTGATCCGAAACTCTTCCACCAGCACTGAATGCGGATTCTGAGGCAACACTACTAATAGGAATAGTGAGTATATCTCGAGCCATAATTGCTAATATTTGTATTTTAAAGCATATACTTTCCACCATTCCAACACATTGAAAGAGTCTTCAGATTCATCAAATTTATAACGATGTTCTTTCAAATATAACTCTAGTTCAGATTGTGTAGTTTCCGCCACATCTGATTCATCAGCCCATGTTTCAAACACACTTCTACCTTTTGTTTTTCTCCTTTTTGCTGTACCACTAGATGTATTTCCTTTTGGTTGCTTAGAAGTTTTATTATTTGCAACCATGGCATATTCAGAATATAATTCCTCCAAAGAAAGCATAACGAATTTTATATTTCGTTCGGATTCAAGTTTAGAGTAAATCTTAGGAAAACAGAATTCTATAAGCTTCATTTTGTACATTGGATCTAAAATAGTAGCATGGACAATAGTAAGTTACAATCACTCCAATACTTGTCAAAATTATCTTTCATTTTATCTAACATTCCCTTCATGAATAAGGAACCTTCATATTCTATTGATTTCTCATTTATTGTTTGCTTAATTTTCCAAATTTCGTGAAGAAACAAGTTGGAAGTTGGATAAGTTGTACCAGAAAAAACATTTGATGATTCGTTAAAGACCTCTAAAATCTTACATATAGACTCGGCTCTTTCCCAATCCATTGCAGATGGCAACCAAACATAGGATGTATCTCTTTCTTGATACATAGAATTTTTTTTCTTCAAATTTCAGAGCACACTCTAGCATTGCATAAGTAGAGTTCCTACGGGTAAGGACATCAAGTATTAAACGTTTAGACATGGGAAGTTGCAATTGTTTAACAATGTCCGCAAACTTATGTAGGCATTGAGGTGACATTTTAAAATACTTTACACTTTCACGAATATTTTGAATTACTTATTTGATCTCACCCAATCCATATTGCACAATTAAATTCAACATATATGCACAACGTCGAACATGAAAAAAATCTACCGTTGAAATAAAGTTTGCCTTTCAATGCAAAATTTTCCGTTAAATTTCTCACAGCAACATCATTAGAAGATGCATTATTTAATGTTATCGTAGATGTTTTATTCTCAATACCCCAATCCAAAAGGCAAGAAAAAATAGCATCAGAAATCACAAGTCCAGTGTGAGGTGGTGGTAAAGTAGCAAAATTTAAAATACGCTTGCAATGTCCAATCGGAGTCAAGAAAATGACAAGTTAAGCACATATAGCCTATTGTTTGGTTTGATGTCCAAAGATCAGAAGTTAAACTGACTCTACTAACTCCTTTTAAAACATCCATCAACGCTTTTTTCTCAGATGCATGCAATTTCATAGAATCATTTTTTATTGCTACTCGTGATATCTTCTCAAATTTGGGATTTAGTATTTGACAAAACAATATAAAGAATTCATGTTCAAGCATATTAAAAGGGTACTCATGCACAATAAACATGGTAGCAAGAATCTCTCTTATTTTGCTTTTATCAAATTTATGGACCGCTAATTGGCCAATCAATCCGCTTTTAGAAACCTTTTCCTTTAAGAAGTCATTTACTAACAACTTTTGATGGTTTTCTTTAGCATTACAAACACGACATTTTTTTAGGTGTCTCTTAAATGTAGTTGTGCATCCATCATTAGTTCTAGTTAATTTTTTATCGCAATGAATGCACCTAGCAAATAGTTTAACATTACCATCTTTATCTTCTTCTTTAATTTTCTCAAACTCCAGTCAAACCTGGGATCACTTTTTTATGGACTTTTTTCACCTCCAGTACCAGTATCTATGTAGGTACAATAGTAGTTCCATCATCATCAACATTATTTTTTGATGTTTTATCTTTTGAATCTTCTTTAGTACTTGGGGTGAGCTCAACTTGATTTCCATTATCAACTATTGGCTGTTGATGTCGTTCATCATTCACTAAAAGTTCCATACCTAGCGGAAGAACAAAAAAACAAGGAGTCAGTGAGTCACGTTTGTTGTATTAACAGTTTAATGAATAGCTAAATTTCATGCTTTCCATATCCGGTTTAATCTATATGGATCTCATACATATATTATTTTCTCATCCAATTTCATGTATTTCTCTATGAACGATGAACTATATAATTATTGAATATAACAAAAGGAACATCAGTTGAACAAAACAAAAACAAAATAGTTGTCAAATACATCAGTTTAATCAGCAAAGCATATGTTTCCTGGGGATTTGACCAGGCAACTTAGTATTTGGCATCTCCACTGGTCGGCTCAACTAGATCGATCGACGGCCGGCATCCAAGAAGCACTCGACATCCAGGGTGCGCTCGACATCCAAATTCGTTCGGCGTCTACTGAACGTTTGACATGGCAGAGCATTCGGCATTGGGAGACGTTCGATATGGAATAACGTTCGACATGTGAGAACGCTCGGCATGGCAGAATTGACCAGCATCAACTACTGTTCGGCCCAAACTTTGGTCGGCCAAACTACCGTTCGGCCCTAACATTGTTCGGCTAAGAATCGTTCGGCCAAGACATAGTTCGGCCTGGGTAGCGTTCGACCAAAGTATCGTCCGGGCTAAGTTTTTCTCGGCATACAAACATCGTTCGGCCAAGTCACTGGTTCAACTTCCAGTATCATTCGGTGCAGATGCTTCCCACGGCATTCAGAGTGTTCGGCCTCGCTGCGCTCGGCATGAGGAGATTGTTCGGCATTCATACCCTGTTCGGCCTTCGACGTTCGGCATCTATGGGTCGACACACAGAAATTACTCCATTTGGGTCGAGATATTCAGCCGCCAGGCCCACCAAGAAAATCCAACCCATCTTCTTCTATAAATAGAGAGGCAGGGGCACAGTGAAAGGATCAGGTTTTTTTGGGAACACTGGGGAAACTCTGCCGCATTCAAAGCTCATTCAAGACTTAATCTTTTGTTTAGCACTTGTATTCAAGTAATTAGAAGCAGATTGTATCTGTAATCAACTATCAAGGAAATCAATGGAAATTAACTTCAAAGTGGACGTAGGCAGTTACGCCAAACCACTATAAATTTGGTGTTCTTGTTCTCTACAATGAAATTTACATATTGTTCTCTATTTTAATTTACTTTCTTCATTGATCTATCTACACAATCTCTCTAAGGGTGTTAGTAACCAATTTTGGTGCTAACATTTTGGTGTTTTCATTGAGAGCTGAATTCTCAGGCTGTTAGGATCTGCTTTGTAGCTACTGGATTGCATAAATCCCCCAGAGGAGATCCAAGATCATTGACAAGGCATCTGTTTATTCTATTCAGAGTTATAACCACAACTCTACTATGGGAAGACCACGAACCAGATCGGCCTCCCATAACACAAATGCCCACGAAACTGCTAGCGTACAACAAGTTGGACCAAGAAATCAGCAAGCAACAAGAGGTGCAGGGCCCTCCACCCAAAACCAAGCAGAAGTCGTTTCCCAAACAGAGTTCAACGACTTGGTAAGAGAATTCAAGGAAAGTAGAAGGCAACTTGCTGAGCAGATTCAAGCCAACACTAACCTCATGACTCAGCTCGCTCAACAACAGCGCCAGAATGCTGGAGGTAACCCTGCTCCTTATTCTGAATCTGATAGTTCAACGTCAGCTGACGAACCTCCTAGGCGTAGACGCCGTAAGGATGAAGGTACACAAGCAGGTGTTGGGAATCAAGCCCGCGAAGAGACCGGACACCCGAATCTCCAAGACCCAAATCAGGCGAGACATCAACCCACACGGTCCCGTGGAATGGAACCCAACCTTCCATCCTCCATATAAACTTTGAACTTAACAGCTTGGTTAGGCAGTTGATGAGAGAAAACCAAGGCTTGACCAACGAAGATTAGGGAGCATCCAGAAGCCATACTCCCTTTACGGATGGTATCCTACAGGCTGAGTACCCCAAGAAGTTCAATATGCCTACTATCCCAGCCTACGAAGGGAAGATTGATCCCAGGCATCATGTGATGAGGTACGGATGGATGATGGATTCTGCAAAAGCTAATGATGCAACCAAGTGTAGGTGCTTCCCAATCACTCTGTCTGGAATTTCCACCATGTAGTTTACTCGACTTCCTCCACAATCTATATCCAACTTTGACGAATTGGCAATGAAATTCATAGAGCAATTCAGGATACACACCACTCGTCCAAAGGATGTGATGTCCTTATCAAGCGTAATCCAAGCTCCGGGAGAGTCATTGAAAGCATACTTGCAGAGATTTCATATTGCTTCTACCGAAGTGAGCAATCTAAACGACCACGCAATTTTGATTGCGGTAATACGTGTAGTGGATTCGGACTCTGAATTTGGAGATTGGTTGGCGAGAAAGCCCCCAGCCACGCTGGAGCGTTTTTATTTGAAAGCTCATCAGTTCATAAGAAGGGAAGAAACTCGATGGACAAGACGAGACAAGGCACCAGGGCCTGCTCAAGAGACTGTGAAAAGTACTGTCGCCATGAAGCAAACCGGTGATAATTCAGGAAAAGCTCAAGTCAACGTCCAAAACAAGCCAGGGCAGTCTAAAGGATCCGGAGGTGAAAATCCTGGAAAGAAAAGAGTGAGGGGGAAATGGAAGTGAAGGATCCCGACCTGCAATGAATACACCCCGCTCAACGCATCACTTGAGAACATCTATTTGTCGACTTGCAACACTTTTCAGTATAGGAAACCACGTCCAAAAGAATCGACGGAGGAACAGAAGCAGACTGGAAAGTACTTCCGCTTTCACGAGTCTTATGGGCACAACACAGAGGAGTGCAGACACCTCCATGACGCTATAGAAAAGTTGATTAGACAAAAGAAGCTGCATGAGTTCGTTAAAGACCCACAAGACGGAAGACAAGAGACATCGGACCCCGAATGTGGGCCAACTCCACGCCAACCAGAACAACCTGCTCGAACTGTGGGAAGATTGGTTATCAACACGATTGCTGGCGGACCTCATCCTACGGATAAGAATTGGCAGGAGATGGAGTGATATGCTAACTTTTTAACACATGCGGAGTATGAGTGATGTTCGAATGTGGAGGATGGGACTCCTGCAAAGCAGCAGCGCACGATGGATGATGATATTATATTTAGGAGCAGAGATGCGGATAAGGTGGAGGCCCCTACCATCGACCCGATGATCATATCTGCGACAACCGGGCCGACATATGTGAAGAGAATTCTGATTGATTGTGGAAGTTCCATTAACATCATCTTCAATAAGGCGTACGGCCAAATGAAGCTGGAGACTAAGGATTTGAAACCGTCTAAAGCCAGAATCCACGTCTTTAACAGCATAGGAACGGATGCAGTGGGATATGTGGAGTTACCAGTTGAACTGGGGCAAGGCGAGCGTAGGAGGGTACGGATCCTACCATTCATAGTGTTGGACGTTGACTCTCCATATAACGTATCTCTAGGACATCCAGCCTTGGCAGAATTTAGGGCAGCATTGGCCCCTTGGTGTTCGACGTTAAAATTTCCCACAGACAGTGGTGTTAGAGTGGTACACGACGATCAGGCGACCGGACGTGCCTGCTATGTGGCTGAGCTAAGAGAGGCTTAGCGTAGAGAGAAAGGAAAGGTTGCAGACCACTCCGTCCGCATCCGAAATGCTGATGATTGACAAGTAGCGCCCGAGCCCTGGCTCGGGCAACGTTCTCGGATCCATAGAGACATAGATCCGAGTGACGATGATGGGAGACCCAGGAAAACAAATGCAGCACCAGCTGAACTAACAATTGATATCCCAGTCAGCCGGGATGACCCGTCACGAATTCTTAAAATTGGATCACAACTCGACCCCGTGGTGGCCGAGAACCTCACTGACTTCCTCCGAACGAATCTTGATGCCTTTGCTTGGACACATTCTGACACGTGCGGGATTTCTCCTACAATCGCGAGTCATATGTTGAACATAGACCCAAAATACATTCCCGTAAAACAGAAAAGGAGAGGTATGGACCTGGAGAGGTCTGTGGCTCTCAAAGAGGAGGTGGACAAACTCAAAGCCAATGGGTTCGTCCGCGACGCCCTCTATCCCGAATGGGTATCTAACCCGGTGCTAGTGAAGAAAGAAAATGGAAAGTGGAGGACTTGTGTTGATTACTCCGATCTGAATAAAGCATGCCCGAAGGACAGTTTCCCTTTACCTAGAATCGACCAGCTCGTCGAATCTACCGTCGGACATGAATTACTATCATTTATGGATGCATACTCTGGATATAACCAAATCCCGATGCACCTCCCAGACCAATAACACACCAGTTTTGTCACAAACGTTGGGTTGTATTGCTATGTAGTGATGCCCTTTGGATTGAAAATTGTGGAAGCAACTTATCAGTGTTTGGTGAATTGGATGTTCAAAGACCAGATTGGTAAAATTATGGAAGTTTATGTGGATGACATGCTCGTGAAGTCACGGAAGTCAAACGACCACATCCGAGACTTAGCGGAGATGTTTGACATACTCAGACAATATGGTATGAAGATCAATCCTTTCAAGTGTTCATTCGGCGTAGCATCGGAAAAGTTTTTGGGTTTCATTGTGAATGCATGAGGAATCGAGACTAACCCGGAGAAGATTCAATCCAATTTGATATACAAGTGCCCAGAACCATAAAGAAGGTGCAAGGCTTGAACGGAAAGGTGGCCGCGCAGGGCCGATTCATATCCAGAGCCACAGACAAGTGTATTCCTTTCTTCGATGTCATAAAGAAAGGAAAGAGGAATTTCGAGTGGACATCCGACTGTGAGGAAGCATTCAGAGCTCTTGTAAGGCACTTAGAAAGTCCCCCGGTATTGTCGAAACCAATAGACCACGAAATGTTGTACATATACTTGGCTGTATCCCAGCATGCTATTAGTACAGCCTTGGTTTGCGAGGAAGACCGGGTTCAAAAGCCATTGTACTATGTTAGTAAACGTTTGACGGGGGTGGAAAGAAATTATCCAAAGATTGAAAAACTAGCCTATTGCTTGGTGATTGCATCATGCAAGCTTCTCCCGTATTTTCAGGCACACTCGATCAGTGTCTACACTGATCAACCTTTGCGGCAGATACTCCAACGACCAGAAACTTCCGGGAGAATGCTTAAATGGAATATTGAGTTAAGTCAGTTCGACATTACCTACCTGCCGCGAAGGGCCATACAAGGACAAGCACTAGCTGACTTCATTGCTGAATTTACTATGACAGACGAATCAAACGACCACAATGTCATACCTCCCGTTCGATGGAAGATGTACACCGATGGGGCATCTAACGACCGTTGTTCGAGGGTTAGCATAGTTCTTGTAACACTTGAGAACCGATCAGTCTGCTACGCTTTGAAGCTCGAATTCACACCAACAAATAACGAAGCCGAATATGAAGCGTTGATCGCCGGCTTGAAACTTATCAAAGAACTGGGAGTAAAATCGGTTGAAATCTTTAGCGACTCGCAGTCGGTGGTGTACCAAGTGCGAGGAGACTCCCAAGCAAGGGGACAGAGACTTTCCCCATATTTGGTTCGAGTTCAGTGGCTGCTAGCGAATCTCGAGTATTATGATATTTCACATGTCCCGCGTGAGCGAAACAGAGCAACAGATTCATTGAAAAAATTCGCAAGCACAGGCGACGCACAACAAATGGGATTATTTCCTGTTGAGACCCTCCATGCTCCGAGTATAGATATGATAGAGGTAGATTTCGTGTTAGAAATAGAAATTGAGAAGGAATCGTGGATGACCCCAATCCAGTAGTACTTGCTATCCGAGATCTTACCCAAAGAAAGGAGCGAAAGACGACAAGTCCTTCGTAAGGCTTCTCGTTATGTAATACAAGATGGAATAATGTATCGAAGGGGATTCTCAACCCCACTACTCCGATGCATTGCCCATGGTGAGATAAAACGAGTCCCGGAGGAAGTCCATGAAGGGGAGTGCGGCGACCATACTGGGGGGCAACCATTAGCAAAGAAGATCCTCCATTATGGATACTACCGGCCAACTGTGAATCGGGATGCTGCAGACTATGTGAGAAGATGTGATAAATGCCAGATATATGCAAAAATCCCAAGAGCTCCACCGACGGAACTCACGCAAATGGTTAGTCCCTGGCCATTTGCAATATGGGAAATTGACCTAGTTGATTCTTTACCCATAGCCAAAGGTGGAGCAAAATATGCAATAGTTGCGGTCGACTACTTCACCATATAGGCAGAAGCAAAGCCTTTGGCCACAATAACCACCAAGATGGTTATTAATTTCATCGTACGAAACATCATATGCCATTTCGGCCTTCCACGGACCATCATTATAGACAATGGGACTCAATTCGAAAGCAAGGAGTCTAAAGAATTTTGTCAGAAGTATGGCATTGAAAAGAAGTTTGCAGCGGTTGCTCACCCGAAAGCCAACGGACAAGTGGAAGCCGTAAACAAGATAATCAAGTCCATATTGAAAAAACATCTGGAAAAGGCTAGAGGCAAGTGGGTGGATGAACTTCCAACGGCGCTTTGGGCCTACAGGACCAACCACAAGACCACAACTGGCCACGCTCCATTCACATTGGCATATGGCACGGAAGCCAATTTGAGAGCGACCACATATAGACAAAGAGTCCCTAAACATTATAATGAAAAGGTCCGACCAAGAATTTTTAGTGTGGGAGACCTCGTTTTGAAACGAGTTTTTCCGATCCCATCTCATATGAATCCCACATGGGAAGGTCCATACGTCATCGAACGGAAGCTTGGAGAAGGAATTTTCAAGCTAGCGACCGTCGATGGTGCGACACTCCCCCGAGCATGGAACAACGAGCACTTGCAGCATTATTATACTTAGTCTATTTCTTTCATGTATTAGTTGCACTTATTTCTAGTACACTTTTATTTCTAGTTCTTGACATGTAGTAAGGCAATTCAGCTTGCTCTCATTAATAAAAGCTTAAAGCCATCTTTTCCATAAATGATTAATGTTTCTGCGTATGATGATCCTCTGACAGGCAAACGAAACCGTATTATTCTGGCTGATGTACGAACACGTGCAAACAATTCAAAATCTCCAAGAACTTGGAGTGCGGACTGGAATACTTTAAGTCCCCGGAGTGCGGACTCGAGTATAAACAATTCAAAATCTCCAAGTCCCCGGAGTGCGTACTGGAGTACTCTAAGTCCCTGGAGTGCGGACTCGAGTATAAACGATTCAAAATCTCCAAGTCCTCGGAGTGCGGACTGGAGTACTCTAAGTTCCCGTAGTGCAGACTCGAGTATAAATGGTTCAAAATCTCCAAGTCCCCGAAGTGCGGACTGGAATACTTTAAGTCCCCGGAGTGCGGACTCGAGTATAAATGGTTCAAAATCTCCAAGTCCCCGAAGTGCGGACTGGAATACTTTAAGTCCCCGGAGTGCGGACTCGAGTATAAACGATTCAAAATCTCCAAGTCCCCAGAATGCGGACTGGAGTACTCTAAGTCCCGGAATACAGACTCGAGTATAAACGATTCAAAATCTCCAAGTCCCTGGAGTGCGGACTGGAGTACTCTAAGTCCCCGGAGTGCGGACTCGAGTATAAACGATTCAAAATCTCCAAGACCCCAGAGTGCGGACTGGAGTACTCTAAGTCCCTGGAGTGCGGACTCGAGTATAATCGACTCAAAATCTCCAAGTCCCCGGAGTGCGGACTGGAGTACTCTAAGTCCCCGGAGTGCGGACTCGAGTATAAACGATTCAAAATCTCCAAGTCCCCAGAGTGCGGATTGGAGTACTCTAAGTCCCCGGAGTGCGGACTCGAGTATAATCGACTCAAAATCTCCAAGTCCCCAGAGTGCGGACTGGAGTACTCTAATCCCCGGAGTGCGGGCTCAAGTATAAACGATTCAAAATCTTCAAGTCCCCAGAGTACGGACTGGAGTACTCTAAGTCCCCGGAGTGCGGACTCGAGTATAATCGACTCAAAATCTCCAAGTCCCCAGCGTGCGGACTGGAGTACTCTAAGTCTCCGGAGCGCGGACTCGAGTATAAACGACTCAAAATCCCCAAGTCCCCAGAGTGCGAACTGGAGTACTCTAAGTCCCCGGAGCGCGGACTCGAGTATAATCGACTCAAATCTCCAAGTCCCCAAAGCGCGGACTGGAGTACTCTAAGTCCCCGATGTGCGGACTAAAAAATATTCTAAGTGCTTGAAGCGTAGAAGGAAGGATGAACAACTCTCGAAGAATCTCTGAGCTATACGAAGGTGAACTGAGAAGTCCATGTTATTCACAACGGCTCGGTTTTAAATCACAATCATATAAAAATTGAACGACAAGAGCCTTTTGAAAGACCGAAAAAAGGGAACTAAGCTTTATTTGGACAAAGTTTTTACTACAAAGTTCGGAGTAGATAATATATTTACAAAGACTACGGAAGTAGATGAAAATAATTACATAACTTAAACTAACTCTCGTTGAACAAGAGTAATGGTCACTTCTTGTGCTTCTTCGACCTCCTCACCTCTGTGGTCTTCTCGGACGACTCCTCCCCTGTGCGTTTACCCTTGGCACTCTTTTTTGATGGAAGGGTAGCAGCTGCAGAAGTACGGGGAACATCCATGGCTTTGGACCTACCAGGGAGAATGACCTTCAATGGCTTGTGCAAGGGATCGTCTGGGTCTACAACTCGAGGCTCGACCTTGATCTCGGCCGTCTCTCTCTTCTCCTTCTCGAGCCGCTCCTTCATACTTAGCTCGGATGTGTGTTCGGAGGCGTCTGTAATCTCTACTTCATAACTCCTCTCGATGGGAGAAGAACTCTCAGATTTGTCTTCATCCAACGCTCCAATCACCTGAGCATCTGGCCCGGGAGCTTCTCCTGCCTGAGTGGCCTCACCTATCTTTTCTTCCACCTCCTTGGCAACATCGCTCCTCGGAGTGGGCTTGGGATCAGAATGGCCTGCGCAAAAGCATGAAAAACAAGCATTAGAATAGAATAGTCCTTCATAAAGAATGACGACTTTTGAAATCTTAAAGTGAAGAGTTATCTACCAGGTTCCGGCAGGCTCTCAGTCGTCAAGGGGGTCTCACCCTCCGAAATAGGAGACAGAATATGGATGCCAAGGCCGGGGTCCTCCAATTGTAACCGTTATGCTGCTCAAATGGATCGAGTATCGGCTGATCAGCCGATCGAGTAGGCACATGAGCTGGAGGCACGACCCCGGATGGACCAGTAATAACTTCTTTTCCTTTCTTTGAGGGGGAGCCTTTGCCATATATAGCTTTAGCTGTAGACAAGTCCGAAGGCTCGTTTCCCTTGAGGAATTCTTTTATCAAGGCCTCCTCGTCAATCTCTTCATCACTATGCTCGGCCTTCCTGATTTCTATCAAGGCCTCCCATGCCTCGGCTAAAGATTCAAGATAGCCGTCATCTAGAAAAGTTAGGTCTCAATGCATGAGGACGCGAGCATTGAATTCAGCAATTAGCGGGTCAAACATGCTCTTGACCTCTTCCCTTCCTTCTTCTCTGACCACCTCAAGACGCGAATCGATATCAATGGACACTATCTTCTTGCCCTCTTCACGGGGCTCACTCTTTAACGCCTCGACTCTGGAAAGCTCGCCCTCAAGTTTTTCTTTCAAGAGTCGAGTGGCAACGATCTTATCACAGTATCGTTGTGACTCCTCTTGGGCTGCCGTTTTCTCTTCCTTCTCTCTGCGGAGCTGCTCCTCAATTTCCTTGACTCGGAGGCTAAATGCTTCCCTCTCCTTTCGAACTGAGACCTTCTCTAGAGCCAAAGCCCCGTAGCGTTGAACCGCCTCGTCGAGTTCTTTCTTGTGAGTTGATTCTAGACGAGTGACGGCCTCAGCGGTGTCCTTGGCGCTCTGATGGACGACTTCAAGTTCAGACTTGTAAGTTGTGATTTCTTCGTCCTGAGCCTTAATGATGTCTTTGTCATGGATAGCCTCAAGCTTCAGGCGATCGATTTCATGTTGTGCTCCACGGAGACTTCAGAAAGTTTTTCAGCCAAATGAACAAACGCGTCATGTTGAACATAGACGTCGTTGGTACAGGCAATGGCGCTCTGCTTGACATGACCAGGGATAGGATGAATCGTCGGGAGGAATTTTAGGCTGTCGAAGCAGATTTTCAAAAATTTACCTTTAAGCTCGGCCAGCTACTCTTATACTGTTGGGTCTATTGCAGGAGCGGGAGGAGACGGCTTTGAAAGTTCGGCTCTCATGTGAGGATCTCGAGACTGTTGAGTGGTAGAGGAGTCAGAGTGTTGATCCCGGAGGATATCGGATTGCGACCCTTTATGGCCACGTTTGTCCTTGCTTGGTTCCGAATGAGAAGAGGGATGATGGTGGTACTTAGGCTGGTAGTATGTTTTCTTCTAGATGATGAGTCCCGGGAATGATAATCCCTATCGCCATCATCGTCTCTGTCCCGACGTCTCTCAGAACCTGAGTCATGCCCGGAGTGATAGAAAACAGACAATCCGCGGAGGCGATCAATGCCGTGTGTACATCCCATGCCACTTGTATGAAATGTGAGAAAGAGTTAGCAATGAGAAGAGTAGCGCGACAACAAAAATCTAAGTGCAAATTGAAGTGCAAGTGTTTATGCATGTCCTAGCGTTTCCCTCCGACGGACCAGTTGCTTTACTAATGGGAGTTTTCTCTCCCTGACTTTGGGCTAGAGTGCCCGCATCACCTCTGATGGGAGAATGAAGTTGAAATGCTTCCGGATCGTCGAAGTCATAATTGAGCAGGTCATTGGAAATGGAGAGGTTTGATAGGCCCTTTAAAGAACTTTCTATATGCTATGAAGAGGCCTCTTTCTCCGTTGGAATGAGTGTAACTTTTGAAGTTCCGCCAACCTTCTCCTTTCTAATCTTGTACGTCAATCCCTTTTTCCTCTTTGAAGGAGAAGATGACGTTTCGATATCATGTACTTCGACTATCGGATCCTGAGTGGGACCCAAGTTCTCACCTTATGCTTCGGGTGTTTCATTCCCTTGAATTTCCCCCTCTTCCTGTGCATCAAGGGTGTGACATGATGACGATTCAGCTAATTTTTTCCCTTTACCAGATGCGGGATTGGGTATGGAGACGCCCTTAGAAAGGCTTACCTGACGACCTTTTGCTAACAGTCCGAACCTCTATAGTGACTCATTTGAAATGAGAGTTTAGATGTCTCGTTCTTCGACGGGAAGAGCTCTAATAGCTTCAACGGCCTCAGAATATCCACGGCCGTCAGGACGTGGATTGATACCTAAGAAGATGAAACAAGAGTTAGAAAAGGCATAGCTTCAACCAAACATGAGTATCATTTCAAAAAGAAGACTTACTTCCTTCAAGTCATCTCCTCACGAAACCCGGAGGGCAACGCACATAAAACCATTCCTGTTTGTACAGGGAAAACTTGCTCCAAGCCCTGGTTAAAATCTGGCATTTGTGGTGCGGTTGGAGGAACACAAAAGAGGGGCTATCTCTCTGCTTCTTGATCATATAAATGTATCTGATGTCGCCCAAAGTTGGAGGCCTATAGAGGACGGTCATGAAGAGGACATAAGTGCCATAGATGAAAGCGTAGCCGTTCAGGTGCAATTGCGACGGGGCAATGTCAATGTATTGCAGCACATCCCGAAGAAATAAACTGAACGGTGGCACGCTGCTAACCCAGCACATGAATTTATTACACGCCGTGTATCCAACCGGGGGCAGGTGTGGATGATCGTGCCCCGATGGAACCAGCATGTCGTCAAATGGGATTCCATAGATAGAGCATATTCGGCGGAGCGCAGCTTCATTGACCTTCGAAGCCTGTGAATCAACAGGATTATCCAAGAGAATTGCTGCCTCCAAAGCGTTGGGGGCTAAGTTATGTGCAGGGGAGGTTGACGAATTTGAAACATCCACGACTTCTTGTCGGGTGGACGGTCCCGGTCTATCTGAAATCAAGGCGGAGCTAGATCTCTTAGACATTTCCAATAAATATTGAATCCTGCAGAGTACCTAATTGAACTATACTCGAAAAACAATCGACGTCAGAATTAACAACACAAGAATTCCCCCCGTGTGGTGTGTGAGCGATCATTCGTGTGTAAGTGCTGAGAGATTATGAGTTACAGAATTAATGATATAAAATCAAGCTTGGGACTGTCGTCTTCGAAGACCGTCATCGCTGACCGTCTTCAAAAGTATGCCTTATGGTGTTTACAGTTTCGGATTCAGAAAATATTAGAAGAAGTATCCGAATATGTCGATTTAAATTCAGGTTCGTGTCTACCGAAATATCAGTCCGGATCAGTTCGATATGCTAGTATGCTGGAGTTCTTATCCTTGTTTTGTTATATGATTAGGTAAGGTAAACAAGTGATCGGCCTAAGCTAAGGGATGGTTCCGCATTCATAATGGCCCGGCCTAAAAGTTGTCCGGCCTGAATATTGTTCGGCCAAACCTTCGTTCGGCCTAGCTACCGCTTGGCCTGAATATTGTTCGGCCTAACTTTCGTTCGGCCTAACTACAGTTCGGCCTAGGTAGCGTTCGACAAGGGAACCGTTCAACCTGAATTCTGTTCGGCCGAAATAACATTCGGCATACTACCTAATTCATACTTCCTCCCTAACCCTCCATCCCACCACTCGACATGTGACGAGTCATGCCGAACCAGAGAGTTATGCCGAGCCCCAGCACTCGACAATCCGTCCTTAACTACGGTTTCATTTTTTCCTCTCTTCCTCCATCCACGCCGAACAACAAGGACAGGTCGTTCGGCGAGTCATGCCAATCCATGCCGTACGGCATCCTAACCACCTCCTACTCCCCCTCTGTTCTTTATTCCTCCAATCTCGTTCGGCACAAGGGAACCGTGCCGAATCGCAATACAACTCCCAACAGCTCCCTTGTACGCTCGTCTCTAGTTACTCCTCCTTTCCTCCTCATCATTTACTCTAAAAACTCTAAAAATATCTTAAACCAAGGCTCGACCCTTTCATATACCTATCGGGTATGGTTCCTCTATGAACTTGATTAGTTAGGGAAAGGATTTAGATAGAAGAATTGATACCTAGTTAGTAGATCGAGACTTGGAAAGGGTTGTTGAATCTTTGGAGGCCGTGAACTGGCGAGGTTAGCAAGTACAAGGTAGCTGAGGTAAAAAAGTGGAAAGAGAAGAAGAAGGAACGTGTTGACCTTTATAGGGAAGAAGAAGAAGTCGAAGCGACAATGACCGGTAGAACCGGTCAAAGCAGCATCATTCGGCATCGGCTTTCATTTCGCACGGCGTACCTGGGGTGTTCGGCTTCGGTTGTATCGCTCGGCATTCGCGTTACGTTCGGCACACACTATCCCACCCGGTATTCACAAGAAAACAACCTCCAAGAGTAATTGGCCAAGTTTCAAAGCGAAGCACAAAGGACTCATAGTTCAAAACATATCACGTTCGATCACGCGATGCACTTTAAGGGGCAAGTGTTTCCTGGGGATTGGACCAGGCAACTTAGTATTCGGCATCTCTACCGGCCGGCTCAACTGGATCGATCGGTGGCCGGAATCCAAGAAGCACTCGGCATCCAGGGTGCGCTTGGCATCCAAGTTCGTTCGTCGTCTACGGAACGTTCGGCATGGCATAGCATTGGGCATTGGGAGACAATAGGTATGGAATAACGTTCGGCATGTGAGAACGCTCGGCATGGAAGAATTGACCAGCATCAACTACCGTTCGGCCCAAACATTGGTCGGCCAAACTACCGTTCGGCCCAAACATTGGTCGGACAAACTATCGTTCGGCCTAACTATT
Source organism: Allium cepa (assembly GCA_030765085.1). NCBI lineage: Eukaryota > Viridiplantae > Streptophyta > Magnoliopsida > Asparagales > Amaryllidaceae > Allium > Allium cepa. The sequence goes on along the minus strand of CM060928.1, from coordinate 674,485,976 downwards.
GTTCGGCCAAGAATCTTTCGGCCAAGACATAGTTCGGCCTGGGTAGCGTTCGGCCAAATTATCGTCCGGCCTAAGTTTTACTCGGCATACAAACATCGTTCGGCCAAGTCACTGGTTCGCCTTCCAGTATCGTTCAGTGCAGATGCTTCCCACGACATTCAGAATGTGCGGCCTCGATGCGCTCGGCATAAGGAGATTATTCGGCATTCATACCCTGTTCGGCCTTCGATGTTCGACATCTATGGGTCGGCACATAGAAATTACTCCATTTGGGCCGAGATATTCAGCCCCAGTCCCACCAGGGAAGTCCAACCCATCTTCATCAATAAATAGAGAGGCAGAGGCATAGTGAAAGGATCAGGTTTTTTTGGGAACACTGGGGAAACTCTGCCGCAATCAACACTCATTCAAGACTTAATCTTTTGTTTTGCAATTGTATTCAAGTAATTAGAAACGGATTGTATCTATAATCAACTATCAAGGAAACCAATGGAAATCAACTTCAAAGTGGACGTAGGCAGTTACGCCGAACCACTATAAATTTGGTGTTCTTGTTCTCTACACTGAAATTTACATATTGTCTATTTTAATCTACTTTCTTCATTGATCTCTCTACACAATCTCTCTAAGGGTGTTAGTGACCAATTTTGGTGCTAACAGCATACATAAAAAAAGTATAAAAAGTTAAACACTTTTGAGATTTAGACAATAAGCAATGATAATGGATGGAAAAAATTAATTATGTACTCATACCATGAGATTAAATTCATAAAACCCAAAAGGTATGCAAAACATTCATTTCCATATTCATATAGCAAGTTAGATTTACATAGAATATATCAAGGTAAGATTCATTACTCACTGACACTAAAATTCATCAAAGTTTCATTAACTAAAAAAAACTCACTGGGAGAATTTGAAGAAGCCATGGCAAAAAAGTGAAGCGGAAGCTTGAAAAAGATCTGAATATCTGATGTATGTAGATGAGAAATTGAATAAGAGATGAATTTCTGCTGTATGTATGTGGATCAGAGGAGCAAAGCCGATTTGTGCTAATTTCTGATTCTAGGTTATATGGACATAGAAATAGATGGAAATTTTAATTCAGCCGATTTTGAATTTTGATAATGAAATACCAGGAATCAAAGGATCTTTTTGGAGAAGTAAATTGTCACTTTGATTACCGAGAATAATGAGTTGAAATGTAAGAGATTTGTTTCTCACAGTTGAATAAGTTAGGCTATATACAAGGGAAGACAATTATGGCTATGATCTAAAAAATGTCATTTCCAAGTAATTTATTATATTCCAAAGATATCATTATTATTTACTTACTTTATCAGCAATAATTATTATACTTACTTTACGGTAAACAACAACTCAACTCCAGGTGTTCACGGACATCACTTGGTCGGACGTAACCATGTTCGAGTTCGGGTCCGTAAATTTGATCGGACTACTGTTGTTGTTCAAACTCGGTCCGTTTATCGGTCGAACAAAACATCGGTTGGACAATTTTACGAGCCGGACAAATCGGACAACAGACTGTCCTGTCCGATATTCAGCCCTATCTACATAGACTTAAATGTTCATTAAATACACTTGGATTCTCGACGTATTAAATACACATTTACATTCTATTAGTGTATTGCATACCTGTTTGTCTTCCAAAGATTATAAACATCAACACTTTTCAAATTGCAATAGCTATTTACACATCGATTCTACACCATTCATCATATATTGCATCAATTATACCACAATCCACACCATTTCTCGCACTACAAAACACGTTTTCACCATTAGAGCCATGATCTCAATTTTCAAATTTATATAATTTCATTTTCAGAAGAAAAAAAATGTCGAAATTAACGGAAGTACTAGTAGCTTACATTCGACCATTGCATGGCAAAACACCGAAGATTTCAATCAATGCTACATATGGACACATTATTCTAAACTAAATACCTGATTTGGTCAGAGTGGAAAAGTTTTTTGGTTTAAAATCATGCTTGGCACAGCTAAAAGCGTCTATAAGATATGTTCGGTCTTTAGATGCATGGCTAGATACTCACAACTTTGGATGCATGGATAGATGCTTCATGGGTGAGGTAAAAGAAAGAGAGTCAAGAATGGTTCCTGGATATGGTACGAAAAAGAGAGTTAAGAAAATATGAATCTTCAAAAAAAAAATGAATTTGATCAGAAGTAGATGATGTGATGCCCATGTTTGCGCGTATTGAGCATGAAAAGTTAGACATCAAGCGTCAAAAGCATGACATCGATCATTAAAAGCACAAGATGTACGTCATGGAAAAAGATTTGATGCATTTGTATGACAATCATTAGCATTTTGGATGGACTTGAAAATTAAATTTAAGTCGACACTCCCGACAGCCTTACGTTATTGTACTGCATCGAGTCATAACTTTAATTTGTTGGCTTTTCTACAAGGAAATATAGTGTTATGTTTCACATTTTTCCTAAAATGATGTGAAATCAGTGTTTATATAAGAAGTGAAAAACTGAATTGCAAAAGATGTCATTTTTCATTAAAAATTATGAACCTTTAACGAAAATTCATGTATGCTCGTATGGAAGAAAAAAAAAGAGTTTTTGCAACTGTTACGTGACTTGTCGACACATATGTGTATGAAGGAACCAGGCCAGTCGAAAGCGGGTAAAATAAGTATATTTCAAATTATTTTCCTATTTCAGATCTTAGTGTGCATATGAAGTATAATGCGTTTCAATTAGACCCGTCAAAATATGATCCAACTCATTAACCCAACCCATTTACCCTAGTTTTAAATGGATTGGGTCAACCCATTAACCCATTTATAAATTTTATCTAATGGGTTATGGGTTAAGCCGATCCATTTTCAAAAGGGTTATAAGTGGGTAACCCATTTATTAAAAAACATTAAATTTTAATGCAATGAAAAAAAAGAATTGTGAACATACAATGTAGTTTTTCATGAAGACTGACAGTTGTACTTAGGAAATAACAGGCCACCGCATCTTCATATTTAACCTTCACCTAATGCAGAAGCCGTTATTTTTTTTTTGTTCAGACTACAATAATTTCTTCATACTAACTCGGAATTAGGCAAGACTTCGATCGATTAACTCCCACCTAAATTACGGACAGTATGAAACACTTGGGTACTTGATCTTATGAATGCATATTGTAGTTCTCCAAGGGGACTGACAGTTATACTTAGAAAATAACTTTTAGTCCGTGAGATGATAGTTTTGATGACAACAACCTTAGAATAGATTATAAAATATAAATACTAACATTATAAGTTTAGATCTATATGTATATGCAGTTTTTAACCATGCAGGTACCAAGAATGAAGACTGTGTAATATAGAGATTCAAGATATCAAGATTGAAGACTCATGAGTATCAAGAATATCAAGAGTTCAAGAATTGAAGTAATTTATTCTTTAATTAGAAATTTTGTTAAAACTCATAGAAAAGCACTGACATCTTAAAATCCAATTTATCCGTGGAATGGAATCCACTTCGAGCCTGTTAAAGGGATGAAACCCTAAGTAGAATGGAACCTACGAAAAATCTAGTGGAACATTGTTTTGTATCCGCTAACTTTTTATTCAAAATGATTTTTCAAAATTATATCCCGTTTTCAAAATGTTTTCAAAACCTTCCTTTTAAAAGCATCAAAAACCTCTATCCTGATTTTAAATAATTTTACCCTCAAAATTATCTTTAATTTCAAAAGTCAAAATTACTCCTGATTTTCAACTATCTTTTAAAATAATATATTTAATTTTTAAATATTTATACCCAAGATTTAAATATAAAATTATAGTTAAATTTTTTATATATTATTCTCTATATTTACTTATGAATTTTAACTACAGTCAAGTATATTAGAAAAGTTTAAAATAGTTTTAATATAAGATAAAGATTATTTTCAAAGAAAATCAAATCATCAAAAATTGCTTTGGGATGTCGACATGCCTATGGTGACTATTTCGACATGGTATCCGTTGAGTTCAAAATTTAAATTTCAAAAGAAGTGTCTATTCGTCATTACTCTTCATGAATGGACATGGCTGTTGTTCTTCAATAAATAGGGGTTAGTTTCAACGAATTTTATATCAGATTTTCTGGTTTTTCACTCCTCTTCTTCTTCCACATTTCTTAATACATACTCTTACCATTACTCTGCCGAATCCATATTGAATCATACCCGATTACTTCTAGTTTAATTCTCTATCACTATCTCAACAAGGTTCTCAGTGCTATTCAGAGTTATAGACTTCTTTGTAATCTATTAAGCGAGAAAAGGTGTGATTGTGGCCTTGAAAATCAATCAAGCGAGAAAAGGTTTGATTGTAGCCTTGGTAAATCAATTGGGTAAACTTGTGGACCGAAAATCAAGTATCTCTACCCAAAGGATTGAAATTATGGAGGGTGTATCTCGTTGCCTTGAAATCGAGGGTGTAATTGTACAATTGCTTTTGAAAGAAAATCCCTATTTGTGTTGCGGGACTGGATGTAGGGTAACTCTGAACCAGTATAAAATCCGGTGTATTCTTTCTTTTACTGCTTTTATTTTATTTCTACATCTGTGTTTGTTTCTGTGATTGTCCCTGTATCTGTAGATTGCATACATCTGTGTCTAAATTAACATAAACTCAAAAAAGATTTAGTAATTCTTTATAAACACTATTCACCCCCCTCTAGTGTTAATCCTAGCCTTAAGATCCGTAATCTGCATTTCTTTCAATTGGTATCAGAGCAAGGTTTTCAATGTTTCATAATCTGATTTTTGAAAAGTTTTCAAAATGGCTACCAACACTGGTACAATTACTAACACTAGTATTCCTGTCACTAGTTCATTTTTTAAAGGTCAGTCTACTGTCAGACCACCACTTCTTAATGGCAGTAACTATGCATATTGGGCATGTAGGATGAAAATATACTTACAATCTATATGATTAGGCACTTGGAATATTACACAAACTGAATATTCTGAACCCACAACTGATTTTGCACAGTGGACTGCTGAGCAAAAGACTGTTACACAAAATAATTCTAAGGCAATGAATATTTTGTTTTGTTCACTAGATAGAAATGAATTCAACAGAGTATTAGTTTGTAAGTCTGCATATGAAATTTGGAAAACTTAGCTAGTTACTCACGAAGGAACAAGCAAAGTTAAACAGACCAAAATTTCTATGCTCACAAATCAGTTTCAATTATTTAAAATGAATCATAATGAGTCTATTTCAGATATGTATAGTAGATTTCAGGATATCGTGCATTCTCTAATATATTTGGGAAAGGAATTTTCTGAAGAAGATCAAGTCAGAAAGATTTTGAATTCTCTTACTCCAGAATGGGATCAAAAGACACTTGCTATCGAAGAGGAAAATGACATCAATACTTTAAAGATAGAAGATTAATTGGAAATCTAATGTTGTATGAAGTTCAAATGATCGGGAGAAGAGAAAACAAAGCATCTGAAAAAAAGTCAATGGCATTCAATGCATTGACCGATGGATCAGACTCAAACAGCGATAATGATGAAGAGATAGCCTTTATGACCAGAAATTTTAGGAAATTCCTGAAATACAGAAAGATGAATAATCTCTAGAGAAACAATTATAAGAAATCTAGAAATCAGAATGTAGTGCCAAATAATGTCAAATGTTACAACTATGATGAACCAGGCCATTCCAAAAGAGACTGTCCGTATCCAGATAGGCAAAATCCTCCTATGAACAATGATCCAGCAAAGAAACGGAAGCGTGCATTTACTGCTACTCTAGATGACTCAGACTCGTCCTCAAGTGATGATGATCAGAAGACAGATAATTCAAATTTGTGTTTCACAGCTGTTCACGACTCTAAAGAATTCAAAGAAACAGACTCAGAAAAAGGTACACGTTTACAATACAATTGGTTGAAATTGCTTGCTTAAAATTAGTTGCTTGATTGCTTGACTGATTGATTTTGAATTGATGTGTTGTTTGAATTTTAATTTTTTTATTTTTTTATTTTTTAATAGTATAATTTTCTGAAATATACTATAAATATTTCAGATATATACATAGACGTTGAAAATAATAAGTATATATATATATATATATTTTAGAGAATTTAGGAAAAATAAATTATCAAAATTCACTTGCACATGTCGACATGGTCCCTACCATGATGTCGACATTGGTACCAGAATTTGAATTTCAAAATTTGAATTCAAATGTTTGAATTTCCCTCCCCCTTTTCACTTCATTCAATTCTCTGAAAAGCTACCTTTTGACCAGAGAATATGTCCTTTGAGATTCTGTTTATTCACTATCTTTTATCATATCTTTTCACTCTCATTTTCAAATTCAAACCCTCTCTTCAAAACTTTAAGCTCTCTACTCTCTACTTTAATGGATTCTTCAAGCAACTCCTCCACCGTGAGAAATTCCAGAAAAATAAAAGAGCAATTAGTCAATGATCCGGAGGTAATAAAAGCATACATCAATTATGCTAATTATGCCAAAGTCCATCCCGGAAAGTTTGCTATTTTCAAGATTTCTCTTCTTATGAACTTGATTCTCCTTTTACAAATAATGGAGTTCTAAGTATTATTGATTCTTCTCAAAATGATTTTGTTTGCTATCCAAATCTTGTCAAAATTTTCTGTGCTAATTTAAACCGAGGATTTTATCATGGAAATGAGGATGAAATTTGAAGTAGTGTCAAAGGCACCATGATTGTTTTGAATTGTGATCTTTTTGGTACCATTCTCAATTGCAAGTGTATGGGAATGGATCTTTCTAATTTTAAAATCGATGAAAATGATCGTAGGACATTTCATCACATTTTCGAAGGGAATGATAATTTTGAATTAAAAAATCGAAATTTTTGACCAAAAGCAAGGATTGTCAATCTTCTTTTGCAACATACTTTGACCCCAAGATTGGGGAATTTTAACAATCCTACTTTAAAAGTTTGCAATGCTCTTTTTGCTATTTTTGGAAATTATGACATAAATTGGGCGCAAGTTATTTTGGATGAACTTCGTCCTAAAAATCTTAAAATGGATGAGAATACTTTATATCATGGAATTTATCTCACTCGGATTTTTAACTATTTTGGAGTGGATTTCAAAGGCGAAGAATTTGTTTCTAGAAAAGTTTTCAATCATTCTAACATTTCGCTTATGAAAATTCCATTTGTTTTCCAACCTTATGAGACCCTTGCCGAAAAGGAAGAGCGTTTGGCTCATGAGGAAATGGAAGAAGAGGAAGAGGAAGAAAAGAAGGGGATGAAATGGAAATTGAAGAAGAAGAAGGTGAAACCTCTTTGGAAAGCATTGACTATCCTCCTAATCCATCCACGAAAACCCTTCTCAAAAATCAAAAGACGATTGTTGAGAATCAACGGATTCTTAAACGATCCGTTAGTAAGAAGTTGGAAAAAATTTCATCCAAGATGAACAAGTTCATTTCCAAAGTCAACAAGAAACTTGGACTTTCTTCATCATTATCATCCTCTAACTAGTTTTATCTTTTCGTATCTTGTTGTATGTGTTTTAGTTTGTTTAATTCGAAAGTTTATGTAGTTTGGTGTGTGTTTAATAATTGTAACATCTTAGTATGCAATGAAATGAAATTTATTTTCTGTTATCTACCTTATCTTATCTCTAGAATAAATGTTAGTATAGTATATAAAGTTATTCACAAAATCAAATTATTCATAATTTTTCACTAACCCATGTCGACATCCCCTCTATGACCATGTCAACATGTACTGGTTAGAAATGACAATTGATTTTGAATTTGAAATTTGAATAACAACCATATGTCTATTCATTTCAAACGAATTTCTACACCTATATATACCTATTTCTTCCAGAATTCTTCACTGAAAATTATTTCCTATCTTCTAATTCTTCATTTCTTTCGCAAATTCAACTATGGCTAATCCAATCCACAATTTATCCGAAAATCTTGAAGAAACTCTTAATTTGTTCAAGAGTATTCTCTCGTTCATTCATTCTTCGTAACCAGCGACACTTAGAATTGAGTCAAATGCAGATGATCAAGGAGCAAGAAGCGCATTTCGATGCAATACGATGGATGATTTCCTCCCTATACAAGGATGATAACGAAGCACATCCTCCAGTCTCTCTCACCAACGACAATGATAATTGGGATGCTATTAAGCAGATCCAATCTTTGGAGAAGAAGGATGGGCGGAAGTTCCACGTAACATTTGATTTTTATTTTGTTTACTTTGTTAGAATTTTTTGTTTGAATTATTTGATTTGGTTTGGATTGATACTCGGTGTGAATTGATTTCTTAAATTGGTTTGATGGTTGCTACATAAAACATGTATATATATATATACATTGAAATGTATATAATCCATGATTAATTATCATGTTCATAAGGATAATTATTTCTTAATTATCTATTATATATTCCATTGTATAGTTTATTAATACATGTACTCTAGTCCAAGAATGAGGGGGAGTTAGTTTTTGTTGATGACAAAGGGGGAGAAATATAAAATAGGTTAGCTAGGCATAAATTAAGGGGGAGTTATAGATTAAGGGGTAGTTATTAGGATAGAAGTAATATTTTATAAACAAAGGTTGACATCATCGAAAAGGGGGAGATTGTTAGTCCGTGAGATGATGGTTTTGATGACAACAATCTTAGAATAGATTATAAAATATAAATACTAACATTATAAGTTTAGATATATATGTATATGCAGGTTTAACCATGCATGTACCAAGAATGAAGATTGTACAGTATAGAGATTCAAGATATCAAGATTGAAGACTCATGAGCATCAAGAATATCAAGAGTTCAAGAATTGAAGTAATTTATTCTTTAATTAGAAATTTTGTTAAAACTCATAGAAAAGCACTGGCATCTTAAAATCCAATTTATTCGTGGAATGGAATCCACTTCGAGCCTGTTAAAGGGATGGAACCCTAAGTAGGATGGAACCTATGAAAAATCTAGTAGAACATTGTTTTGTATCAGCTAACTTTTTATTCAAAATGATTTTTTCAAAATTATATCCTGTTTTCAAAACCTTTAAAAGCATCAAAAACCTCTATCCTGATTTTAAATTTTAAATAATTTTAGCCTCAAAATTGTCTTTAATTTCAAAAGCCAAAATTAATCCTGATTTTAAACTATCTTTTAAAATAATATATTTAACTTTTAAATATTTATACTTAAGATTTAAATATAAAATTATAGTTAAATTATATATATATTATTCTCTATATTTACTTATGAATTTTAACTATAGTCAAGTATATTAAAAAAGTTTAAAATAGTTTTAATATAAGATAAAGGTTATTTTTCAAAGAAAATCAAATCATCAAAAATTGCTTTGGGATGTCGACATGCCTATGGTGACCATGTCGACATGGTGTCAATTGAGTTCAAAATTTAAATTTCAAAAGAAGTGCCTATTCGCCATAACTCTTCATAAATGGACATGGCAGTTGTTCTTCTACAAATAGGGGTTAGTTTCAACGTTTATATCAGATTTTCTGGTTTTCACTCCTCTTCTTCTTCCACATTTCTTAATACATACTCTTACCATTACTCTGCCGAAATCCATATTGAATCATACTCGATTACTTCTAGTTTCGTTCTCCATCACTATCTCAACAAGATTCTCAGTGCTATTCAGAGTTATAGACTTCTTTGTAATCTATTAAGCGAGAAAAGATGTGATTGTGGCCTTGAAAATCAATCAAGCGAGAAAAGGTGGGATTGTAGCCTTGGTAAATCAATTGGATAAACTTGTGGCCCGGAAATCAAGTATCTCTACCTAGAGGATTGAAATTTTGGAGGGTGTACCTCATAGCCTTGAAATCGAGGGTGTAATTGTACAATTGCTTTTGAAAGGAAATCCGCACTTGTGTTGCAGGACTGGATGTAGGGTAACTCCGAACCAGTATAAAATTTGGTGTGTTCTTTCCTTTACTGCTTTTATTTTATTTCTACATCTGTGTTTGTTTCTATGATTATCCCTGTATCTGTAGATTGCATACATCTGTGTCTAAATTAACATTAACTCAAAAAAGATTTAGTAATTCTTTATAAACACTATTACCCCCCTCTAGTGTTAATCTTAGCCTTAAGATCCGTAATCCGCATTTCTTTCAATAACAAGCTATCACATCCTCATATTTGAACTCTGCCTAGTACAGAAGTTGCTATTTTTTGTTCAGACCGCAATAACTTCTTCTTTTTGACTCGGAATCAGGTGAGACTTCGACCGATTAACTCTCACCTAAATTACGGATAGTATGTAACACTCGGATACTTCATCTTGTGAACGCATTGTAGTTTTCCAATAGGACCGACAGTTGTACCCAGAAAATAACTGGCTATCACATCCCTATATTTGAACTACGCCTAGTGCAGAAGCCACTATTTTTTTTGTTCAGACCCTAACAATTTCTTCATATTGACCCGGAATCAGACGAGATTTCAACCGGTTAACTCCTACCTAAATTACGGACGGTATGTAACAGCCGAATATTTCATCCTGTGAATGCACACTGTAGTTCACCAAGGGGATTGATAGTTGTACTTGGAAAATAACAGGCTGCCACATCCCCATATATGAACTCCGTCTAGTGCAGAAGCCGCTATTTTTTCGTTCAAACTGCAATAACTTGTTCATGCTAACTCAAAATTAGGCGAGACTTCGACCGATGAACTCTCACCTAAATTACGGACAGTATGTAACACTCAGATACTTCATCTTATGAATGCATACTGTAGTTCTCCAAGGGGATTGATAGTTGTACTTAGAAAATAACAGGCTACTGCATCCCAATATTTGAATTTTGATAAAAATTAGAATTAAAATTTTAAATTTTTATTGAAATTCAAAACATAAAAATTAGAATTAGAATTATTTTATATTTATTTGTTTTTTGTTATTCAAATCAAATTTAAATATTTAAATGGGTTTAATGGGTAACCCGCTTATTAAACGAGTTGGGTCATAAATGGGTTGGGTCATAAGTGGGTAAAAAAAGGTCATAAAATGGGTTGGATCAAACTCGACCCAACCCATTTTGATCCAAACCAACCCATTTGACAGGCTTAGTTTTAATGGATCAGTTTGGTTATTTAAATAAAGTATAATTCTATTTAACTTTCTGATTTATTTTATTAAATAAATGTTTATTACGTATGACGTTTAAATTTATATGCTAAAAATTTGCTTAAATGATAACGGTGTTAACAACGACCAAAAATGGCGGCAAGAGTTTCCTCTGAGCAAGCTCCTCCTCCCTACATCCAAGCCCCCCGGATCCCCCAGGTCTCTCTTCTGATAGGAGCTTCCTTTCTTCAACAATGTGGCTTCAATCCAGTTTTACCCAAAAATGATCGCATAAGGCAACAATTTTATGATTCCAGTGTTCATGATCTTAACACACGTGGCCCTTCAAATGCTTTCAGCAATAGCAATAGGAGGCAAGGCAAATTTTATGTCATGAATCAAAATAGATGTTTCTCAACAAAAGGAATCCTTAAGAATTTTCTAATTTAGCAAAAGCCATAGCCACATCAAAGTTTTCTAAGGCAATGGTTGACTAAGCTGAAATTAAAACTACAAGGGCTTGGATGCGGTGGTTGTTGAACAAGAAGTGTTATGCTTCTCCCCCATTGATTTTTTTCTTTCTCCTTCTGAATTAAAAATTTAAAATGTGCTAGGATGACAAAACAAATTACTGGATATGCAAGAGACAAATGGAAGAATTTTGTTGCTTCCTATTTCATGTTTCCAAAACCTTGTTATCGCTATTTTAAAGCTTACATAACTAGGTTTGGAAACTAGAAAGAGAATTACAAGTATACTCTAAGGATAATGGGTTCTACTTGGTGAAATTTGAGAACAATGAAGAATGCGATAAATTGCTTGCAAATGGTCCCTATTTTTAGGACTTATTATGATGAAAAAACGGAATGCTAGAATGAATCTCACAAGAGAATTTCTTAAATCTATTTCTATATGGGTTCATTTTCCAGGGCTTGATATCGAATTTTCGATAGAAGAGGGCATTGAGCATGTAGCTTCTCTTTTTTAAGTTCCAATTAAATTGGATTAGTGACGACCCAACTTTCTTACCACAGAAAATCGCATCATTTTGAAGAAAGAAAGCGATAGAAAAGAGAAAAGAAAGAAGAGAAGAAGAAACAACATCAGAATCTAAACATCGGAACGAATAAATTATATTAATAACATAAATATTACATAATTTACAACCATTATCAGAGTTACACAGATAATACAACACATACTAGACAGTTATAACCACCTGTCTAGTTATTAAACTCCATACAGTACAAGAACAACTCAGAGAAACGACTCAGAGTTACCAACACAGTGGAAACTAGATAACTACAATGCAGAAGCCTCCTGCTCCATTTGCTCCTCCAGAATTCGTCAAAGCTAACCTGAATCCCTTGGCTACTCGTAAAAATTTGAGTACCCAAGAGTTTATGAAAAACAGAAATAAACTCCGGGTCAGACATGGGTCTGGTGTGAGTAACAGGTTAAAGTTGCTTAACTTTTAAAAACCTTTTGAAAAGAAAGGTATCACGTAAGACTTCCCACACATAAACATGGAAAAGTTTTTACCTTATGCTAACCAAAACGTTTGATAGGAAATCTAATGATATTATAATGGGTCTAGGGTTTTCAAATAAATATGAAATAGCCAAAATTGTTACATCTATTAAATTCCAGCTACTAGCCACAAAAGTGGGTAATACAATCAAAACTGTTGGCACTTATTGGATTTTGGACTCTATACAATGGCAGGGCTACTGGGGTACCGCCCGTCACAGTACGCGGCCTAGATCAACGTACCGAGGAGTACGCCCGCTCCTCTGCAACACAAGGCTGGACCCATTCCTTACTGAACAGTTCCGAACAAGACAACCCCGTGGTTGTAGCTAGCAACCACCCACACAGCCGAATATAAAGGGACTTCTAGACAGGGGTAAATCTTGCTCTCAAGTGGGAGCGACCCACGAAGCCTTGCTGCACCTCCCCTATTTTAGCCATTCCCGGTTGATAAGGCTTGAGGCTACGATTACCTTTATAGGACATATCACTTAGAATGCTCATCGTCCACCTGACGATGTTCTAAAAGCATTTAATCCATACAAGTTCATTCCGGGTTCGAACGAAACCGAAGGCATTATCTCGTTACACTCATTTTGGAATCACCCTCAGAGTTAACGACGATAACCCTTGCACTCTGAAACACCATCTCAAACCTATAAGAACTAGTTCGTCAACTCATTACGGAATCACCCACAGAGTTATACTGACGTATAGTCCTTACACCTCGAGTCTTCACAAAGCTCCACTTTGATTCACGACCTAACGTTAATTGGAATCGATGTGGTTTTCGGATATCCAAACATGGAAACCCGATCCCGGTCTCATCGAAGTCCAAAGCGTGTCTTTTAAGTCCAAGTTGTTTTAAAGTTTAAAACAATTCAATACAGTATCTATATACATACAGACAATAACTCACAAATCACGATTGATACTCCACATTATCAAATAACAGCTAATCCATATTATCAATATCAAAATAGATAATCCATATATTACCATCACAATAGATAATCTAAGTTATCATCATAATGCAACCAAGCATTCATATCACACAACCATACTTATCTCATTACTGAGATCACAAAACATCCAAGACAATCAATGTCATTCATTCATACATTAGCAATGTTTGACTCATCACAATATAATTAATTTAAAATGAATTAAATTAACTATTGCCATCACTAATTAATTTAAAATGAATTAAATTAATTACCTCATCTTTAATTAATTTAAATTAAATCAAATTAATTACTTCACCAATATAAATCTTGCTTACTCAATCATTTAATTAATCACAATCAATTAATCATTCATTATTAATCACCTTAATTAATAAACCTTAATTAATTACCCTTAATTACATTCATGTAATTATCCTTAATTAATTTCACAAATTAATTATTCTCAACCAAACAGTAATTAACCTTTAATTACTTCAATTAATTAATTAACTATAATTAATTACCTTAATCCTTAATTAATTACTTTTATTAATTAACTTTAATTACTTATTATTGATTAATTCATCATAATTTATCAACTTTAATTACTTCATTAATTATAATAATTAATGATCTTCAATTATAATTAATTAATTATCTTCCTAAATTAATTATCTTAAGTAATTTACTTATAATTATTAATCATTCCAGATTAACTACATTCAGTAATTAACTAACTTAATTACTATATTAAACAAATTAATTATCCTTTAATTTATTTCTTAATTAATTCCTTGATTAATTACTAAATAATTTAATCCAAATTACTTCATACTGAAACATCTTCATTTAATTACATTCTGTAATTATCAATTACTTAACCAAATAATTTCCAATCCATTAATTACATTAAGTAATTATTTTTAAAGTCCAAGTGTTTAAAATTAATTAAACTAAATTAATTAAAATAAACAATCTCATTTAACTAAATTAATTACATTAGGTAATTAATTCCTTAATTTCTTCATTAATTAATTATACTCAAACTATTCACGAATGATTATTATTAAATTAATTGATCTAATTAATTATAAAAATTAACCATATTAATTAGTTGTTAAATAATCATGGTTAATGATCTTTATTAACCGTTCTTAATTATTTATATTAAGTAATTAACTTAGATAATTACAAATTTAAATTATCTTTAATCATCCATAAATTAAAGTTAATTATTTAATAAATCAACCTTGATTTAAAACTTAATTACATAATTAATAATTCATAAATCATTAAATTAAAAATCTAATTAATGATCCTAATTTTAAATTGATTAATCATTAATCAATATTTATTTAACCTTAATCGATAATTAATTAAGTTAATAACTATCCCTTAATTACCTTATTATATAAATAAATTTTCAAAACATTTATCTTAATTAATTTAAGATAAAACATTTCTAAATTTTGTTTTTAAAACAAATTTTATTTAAAACAAAGTACTTTTGAAAATTACCTTTAATTTCCATTTTAAATACAAGTTTAAAATAAGAACAATTTAAATATCAAAGTTAAATAATTTAAAACTTTTTAAATTGCAAATCAAACAAGTGCTATAAATTTTTTAAAGTTAAATTCATTTCAAAATTTTAATAACTTCAATTTACATTTAATTTAAAACTTCAAATTTAAACCTTTTTTTAAATTTAAAACTGAAATTCAAATTTAACTTTTAAATTTCCAGATTTAAATAAAACTTCAATTCTTTCTCATATTTTAAAAACCTCATTATTAAAAGGTTTAAACTATTTTACCAAAATAAAATAGTTAATTAAGTTAAATTTTTGAAACTTTTATTTTTATTTAAAAACTGGGATTTAAATTTGAATTTAAATCCAAAATTCAGACTTGAATTTGAATTTAAATTTAAACTTTCTTTAAAAAATAAAACTACAGATTTTAAAATTTTTAAAACCCAGATTTAAACAGGTTTCTGATAAACCTGAAAAACACAGAGCAACCCGAGAATCCCCTAATATTACTTCGAGTTCCCAGCCTGACTACTTCGAGTCATCATCCTACTTGCTTCGAGCAAAACTCAACATCTCCCCTGTAACAACCCAAACCCAAAACATTTTACCAGAAAAAATCATCGCCGTGCATATGCACAGCGATCCTCGCCTTCTCTGATCATCAGAGATGATCAAACTACTCCCAGAAACTCATCAATGCCCTAACATCATCATCAGATTGAATGATTAATCAAAGAATCAAAATTAACCCTAGAGAGCAAAGCCTGGAACACATTCATCAGGTTATCTTCAAAAACCTGTCAACGGCGAGTTTACGCCTCTCCGACCATCTGACATTCAACCCCTCCGGCCTCGAACTCCTTCACACTTCAACTACACAATCCCCAAATATCAAAACACTCGATCAATTCTTCACCTCAAACCGACCCGCTTCTTAAACCCATTCAAAACTAGGGTTTAATCCATAAAAACTTAAACTGCATCCACTCTAACTAATTTTAATCCCATTTATGATTTTTCTGAGCATCTCCTATACTTAATTCACCACTCAGAAGAATCCCAGAACTTCTCAAGTCATAGATCACAAGAAATTGCACAAATTCCATTTTCAGTTCAAGTACTAACTGCTATTTAAACTAAACTCTAAAAATCCTAATACTTGATTTAAAAATCAAGTTCTAGTAAATGTTTTTAGTTTATGAAACTGGATTTCAATATTAATATGATTGGGTTTTGATAAAAATAAACATGCATGATGTTTCCTTCTGTTCCAGGGTCAATACCCATATTTTACTTTCTTGAATTTTTTTTATTTAGCTTAAGAAAATAACAACTTTGCTTTATAATTTTCATTATATCAGGAAAAAAATTAAGTGGTAAGTATTCAAATAAAATTGTGGATGCCTGGAATATCAAAAAGAAACAAAACAGGTAATTGAAAAAGAAACAGCATGCACAACATTTATATTCATATCAACAGTTATCAATAACATAAGAAAATAGCTATTCCATTTCAATAAACTAGCATGCAACCTATTTCAAGATTTTAAAGTTAAAAAGTTACTCACCTTATTTAAATGCAGACCCTTTGTTTTGATCTGTTGAATTTTGCAGAAGACATCAAAATGCAGGCTTGACCCTATATACTTTATGTTGAATTGATATACAGATTTGCATATGTTTTCCCTGACTTAAATTACTTGCATGCAGATGTATTTGACAGGCTTCAAACTGAGGTTGTGCAAAAAAAAGGTGCAAGCTTGATCATCTCCAGGTTTTAAGAACAGGATGCAGGCCATTCTTTTTTTTTAAGTGACATGCAGATCAATGCAGATTGATGTTTGAATTTGAGGAAGTGCGGACCATCATGATAAAAGAGGTTTTGATTTTGAGTATGGTTGAGTATGCAGATTTCTGGATTTTGAGGAAATGCAGATTTGATGAATTTGTGTATGCAGATTTGAGCATGGTTTTGAATATGCAGGCTTGATTGTTAATATGAAGATGATTTTGATTTTTGAAGAGTTTTGAAGTTTCTCTTTTTGATCAAAGAAATGGAAAAACATGTATGAAAGAAAATGCAAGTTTATAGAAATGTATTTTCAGATTTATCAAATAAAAGAAAAATTAAAAACAAAATTTTACATTTGTCCAAATTTTATACACTTGTCAAATTGTTATGTTAATTTTTTGAACACATGTTAAATGAATGTTAAAGAATGAAACGCTTGTTTCTTTAAAATAATTAATACTTGATTTACAAACTAATGTGTATCTTAGCCTAATTTTAAGTTGTTAGTTTATATTTGAATATGCGTATAAATTTATAAATGAAATAAAAACAAACCATGTTTATAAACAAACTTATACATATTAAAGATTAAAACAATTAAGATTTTATACTTTTGAATTTAAATTCAAGCTAAATTCAAAATCAACCATTTTCAAATCAAGTTATGAATATAAATTCAATTTGAAATAACAACTTGCAAATTTTATTCAAACTCTATTTATAAAGACAATACACTATTAATATTATTTTTATAAATATCTTATTATTAAATTAAAATCATTTTACAAGAAATTATATTTTTATTAATAAAATATCTACTTTATTAAGCCATAAAACCTTTTGTTGAATTTATTCTAAATTTAAAACTCAAGCCAATTTAATTTAAACATTTTATTATTTTTCTTATCAATTTTAAAATCATATATTTATTTATGAAATAGTTTTAAAAACTTAATACTAATTTAAAATAAAATTTTCCAAATTAAAATGTAAATATTAGAATTTTAAAACACGATTCAATTATTAAATTTAAATCAAAAATCATTTATTTAACTTTGAAAGGCTTAAATATTGAATAAAAACAAATTTTCAAATTACTACAAATATTAGAGTTAGAAAAAATATGCTTTATTAATTAAAATTAAAATAATGCTAATCTATTTAAAATATAAGCCAATATATATTGTAAATAGAAATCAATTTATTATTTTTAAAAGATAAAATAACCAATTTAAATAATTATTGAAAAATATTATTAAATCTATTTGAATTATTATTAACAAAATATCAATATCAAATTAATTTTAAATACAGATTATTAAATTGATATTGTAAAAAAATTCCGGGATATTACAGGATTAAGTCACAAAAGGTATGATTCATAATACAAAATATATTATTCTTCAGTTGTCACCTTCCAAATGAAAATAAGATAAATTGTTGTGAGAAAGTTCAGGCATACCACATTGAATGTAGTGAAGATGCTTTAATGGCTGGCTTTTCCCTTTGCCTTTTTAAATTTTCATCGACTGTTTCACCAATCGATTTTATTGGGTGAGCTATTATGTTCTTCAAATTGGAGAGAAGTGAGGATTTTGATTTTATCCATATTGTAGTTATGACGATTAGCGCTGAAAGTAAGCAATAAGTTATTTCGTTGTGTTTCTTGGTGTTGTTTATCGATTTTACCGTCTCCTTTGTTGATGCATTATCCGAGTTCTCTAATTTCTCCAGTCCAAGTCAATTGGGCACAAGCAATCTAGATAACAGTTTGTCTAAACCAACATCGTCTGATAATGCGCAACCTCCAACCACTCATCAATCCGAAAGAAATTTTCGGTTAGGGATTTGAGTCAGCAAGCATCTAACAAAAAGAGGTAGAAAACCCAAATTAGTATAAGTTAATCCCAACGACATGGACAATGAACATAGCAATGAATAATAGCATTAGACAAATTAGAAAATTAAGAATTGAGGAAGAGCCTTTAGTGTTCAAGGCCACTGCTAACAATGACATTATTAACAACCCTGCTTGGAATAACCTAACTCTCAAGTCAAAATCAAATCAAGGGAGAGTAAAAGGAGCAAGGTGAGTTCAAACCCAAAATGTCTTTAAAAATTGGAGGACCAAATTCTTCAAATATTTAAATGACATTCCTTGTATGGAATGTTAGGGGATTAAACTCCCCTACAAAAAAATATGACTTAATAGAGCATATAAATAGAATTAATCCCTCGGTTATAGGATTGTTACGTTGGAATTGAGTCAGAATGTAGTGAGGTAAATGGATAAATTTCAAAATTTTATTCAATTTTAGGTCTTGTTGAGTCTGTGAAGTCTAAATTGATTTAGATCTAATCTAAATAATTTTAAATAATATTTGATTAATTTATATATATAAATATGTCATATATAAAGTGTATATGTGTATCAGATACACACATACGTGTAAGTGTGAGTGCAACATATAAATGTGTACATTATATAATATGCCCATATATAGGTGTTTGGATTTACACCATACGCACATTACTGTCCAAAATAAATTTAAATTATATGTATATATATGATATTTAAATTTTAAACATTTATTTTGAAAGAATATAACAATTTTGAAAACATTAATAATTTAGAAATTCAAAATTCATTTTAAATATCTAATTTGTTTAGTTACTAAAATAGTTTAAAAATAGATATGGATCTATAAATTTAAATTATATATATATTATAAAAATAAATAAAAATATTATAAAATATAAATAAAATAATTTTTTTGAATAAGTTAATAATATTGAGATTCAAAATTCATTTTCATAATAACTTATTTATTTAATTAACAAAAATGATTATATATATAATCATGCATTAAATATAATTAATAAGATAATTCTTTTTCATTTTCAAAATATGTCGATCTATAGATTTACATTAATATATATATATAATATAAAATTAAATAAGTATAATATATATATCATATAATTTCCAAAAGAGATTACACATATAATAATGCATTAAATATAGTTAGTAATATAATTAAAATCTACATATTTAAATAAAATGCCTTACGACCAAAATTAAAGATATTAAATATATATATTTGTTTTTTTAATTCTGTAAATAATAAAGCATAATTTTATAAAGTAATATATATATATATAATACTAGTTAATACATGTTACATTAACATTGAAATTAATATATATATATATGTGTGTGTGTGTGTGTGTGTTAAACTTTATATTCATAATAAAATAAATAGAAATCTCGATCTTTTTTACTACAACATTAATTTATGATACATAATAAAATAATTTTGAATATACAATTTAATATATTTATTTGTTCAATTATATTTGTAACTAAGACAGTGTTAAATAAATTTAAAATAGTTTTAATATTTTTAAAAATTGTATTTAAAAATTCATTATTGTGACATATATATGCACACACACATACATAATTTTTTTAATTTTATTAGTTTAAACAAATAGAATTGATAAGTAGTGAAGTTTATAGATTTATACTTGCATATACATATGTATGACAACAGAATTAAACCAGATGATGATTTTGCATATAAATTTGTTCAAGGTTAACTATACTAGCATAATGACATATTAACCATAGATTATGGGATGTTACCCCAAAATATTGCGTTAGATTTGCACCTCGATTAGCAAACTTTCCTAGATTCGATCATGATTCCAGCTCCTACCTTTGCAACTGCTGGGTGAACCACTTTTGATTTTTTATTCGATATTTGGATATGATATCTTTAGCCGAACAGGGTTGCAAATGGCGACTATCATAGAGGAGAGATGTAACAACCTGTCTTTTTGATCCTCAGAAGTCAATGCTAATACATCCATGGTATTCACATGCCGAATATTAAATACTTGAAAGACTGTCGTTGGGGTGAAAGAAAACAAAAAATATAAATTTTTTTTTACAACGTGACGAGTAATCTATAATATATCAATGAACTTTACAAAAAGAAAGGCTTTTATATGCATACATCAATTAGAGTACTATTATCCTATAATCCTAGACAGTTACAACAACACGTCCTGACAATTGCTGATAAATGCAGACAAGAAACAAACAACGGAAGATAAAGAAAGTATAGGAGTACGTCGTGGAGGCATCTAGCTCGTCTTCTACAGCTCCAAATGTTTGGCTAAATCTAAAAATATGCTCGGGCTGACTGGAGCATTATAAGAAATATAATGCCCGGATTAGTCTGGTAAAACAAGCTCGAGAAACACAATCAAATGGATCCTTAATGTTTTATAAAACCTTTCAAAATACCACGCTGCACATAAACACGGATGAGTTTTTACCTCACGGGAACCAAATCATTTTTATTATAAATCCAACGATATTATAATAATGTCTAGAGAGGAAAATAAATATATAAAATAGCTGAAATGCTTGCATCTCACATTTCAACATAGTTGGGCACAACTAAGTCCATAAAGTTACATACTGGAGATTGGATTTCAATCACTGATTGGGCCACTGGGGTATCGCCTGTTATAGTACACCTCTGGATAAAATGTACGAGGTTAACGAGAACTTCTTGCACCCCTACTACACAGAGCCAGCTACCCCTTTAACATGATAGGTCGGATTACATCATTCCCCAGGACCAATGCTCCAAAACAATGTGCACCAACCATGGACCCACTCTTCGTGCGCATACCAAAATCCATAAATATTGAATCTAGATCGAGGAATGATGCTCCTAATGGTAGCGAACCATATAACTCTACCGCATATCCCCTATTTTTGTCATTATTGGGTCGCAAGGCCTGCGAGATCATGATTACCTTTTTCCTCTCTTAAAAAATCCCACTTGGATGCACACTAAATTTTCAGGCACCAATGCAATGCTAGCATTCATCCATACAAGTTGTTCAGGATATGAACAAATCGAAAGCACTATTTCTACTACATTAGTTTTCGAATCACTCTCAGGATTAGTAGCAAGTAGCCATTGCACTTCAAGGAGCTCCTTCTTCGATTCCATCATCAAGATATCTCCAATTTGAACGTTAATGTCGATTCTAAGTGGTTTTTAGATAATATATCTGATCCCAGTCTCTCCGAACCAACAATATTAGTTCCAAACTCAACCCTGGTTCTTTTTAGAAATAATGAGACAATATATAAGAGTGGAGATCACCTCCCAACCGATTAAGTGAATGGATTTCCTAATCATTTATCCTAGGAGAACAAAACGAGATTTATACGCACAATACAACATCATCGGAGATGGTACTATATAATTCATGTGTTTCTCCTAAATATTTCCAAAGTTATATTTGGGCAAGGATTTGATAGTCAATCATTTAACTATCAAACAATCAAACAAGCAATTACAGATTAATTCCATGCGAAAACCACTTAGCCTCTATAAATTAATCTTTCATTTATTAAAATCCCTTCAATTATTTGATTCAAAACATCTTTGCAAAATATATATTCGCAAAATTTTTATACTCGTCCAATACTTTGAAAAACATAGGTTTGCTTATCTCACCGGTCTAATTATATTACCAAACATTATATTTTCAATACATAGAAAACATATTCATATACTTATCTCAACAACATAAGTACATTAACAAAACTTAAGGAATATTTTCTTTTTTCCATAATCATATTTAAATGGGAAAATACAAATATTATTTAAAACCAAAATACTATCCTTCAGTATTAAGTATGAAAAGAATGTTCCATACCACCATAATTAAGAAGGATTAATTGTCAAAACAAATCTCATTCTTTTATAAAATTCATTTTTTATAAGCTCATTTCATACTTCAAATCCTTTTATAAATCTTCAAATTAATTGATAAAACTTCTTTTATAAATCTCTTAAATGATTTATAAACTCCTTGTAAAACCCCTTTACTAAACATCGTTTATTATCTCCTTTACAAAATATCATTTGTAAATCTCCTTAAATAAATCGTTTTTACCCAAAAAATCCTTTTTGTAAATTTTTTTATTATTTATAAACACCTTTATTCAATTAATTAATTTCTTTAAACATCAAAAATAATTAATTAGTTAGCTTTAAACAAAACAATAAGGTAAGTAATTAACTTTAAACAACACTTCATTAATTGAATAAATAATTAATTTTGAAACAAAAATTAACCAATTAACTAACAACATTAATAATATAATTAAATAAATTAAAATATCATTAATAACTTAATTAAATAAATTTAAACGTCTTTATTAAAATAATTAAATAACTTACGTTAAAACATCATTTACAAACACAACCTCAAATTGTCATACAAATGAAGTTATTTAAATCCATTACTTTACAAAATCGAAAAGAGGCTTAGCGACCACATTGGTACTAAATCAAGTTACCATCTAATTCACTTTGACTTTTATAAGTCACATAACTTGTATTTAATAAGTAAGCATATACATAAATATTAATCAATCAGCAATCACTAGATAATCCATCACTTGTCAAATAAAATTAATTCACATATTACTTGAATGGCATGTGAGTAAATAAATATCCAATTTAACTTGAAAGCAAAACGGTGATTTATTCTGCTAATTAGATGTCCAATATAACCTACTCATTTAAGTACAGCAGAACAGTGTTTTATTCTACTAAAATGATGCCAGGTTTAAAAATAATACTAAACAACGTAATTATACATAGTCCGCATTAGTTTACCATCAAATTACACTACAACATATGGACCAATTGATTTTATGAGTATGTTCTATAAGTAAACACGAAAACAACGCCGAAAACTGTGTGTCAAACGGATTTCCATATGTGAGAGTTATGATTTTCTAAAGGTTAAAACTTGATTAAATTTAAAACTCAGATTATCAAAACCTATTTAATTCCAAACTAACACTCACCCTACCCAAAGCCCACCCAGCCCAACACCTAAGCTCTATCTCCACCTCTAATCTATACTCCATACTCACACATTAGAAAACCCAAACCTGGAAATCAATCTCCAAGCATGCACCCCTATAGCCACCGATCGCCACCGCTAGACCCACCCACACATGTGCCTTGACCAGCTTATCACCTCCAACCCATCACCACCACCCCTGGCACCCCCAAGCTTCATCCGAATCCCCTACCCAAGAGTAACATGCGAGTAATCAAACCCAAGTTTTTACTCTTTTTCCACAACCTACGTCGTCGCCTTCCACATGGGCCTATATCACCACCAAGCAGCCTTCCCCATCACCGTGCACACCTCCAGTCGAACCCCTGGTCGACCAACAATAATAATCAACGCTATTCCAGTCACGTTTTAAACAAAATGAACCAACCTCTTTAAACCCTTGTTTGACTAATCCCTAAAACCACAAGCCTCTACACCACTCACAATCATCACCGAAGCTTCACCACCACCCAAGGCCACTCTAGCTCCAATTGCTTCGCCCTAAACCACCTAGGCAGCCGAAAATTGATTTTTGACCCAAAACCGATCAAATAACAATCATGATACCATTCGACACCCTAAAATCATGAAACTCACTCTAAAAATCAAGATTCGTAGATACAAACATGATTGCATAGGCTATCATAGCTCTGTGATCGACAAAAAACAAACATAAATGAACCACTTATTGTGAATTATAATTTTCTCACAACGCGACGGAAAATTCAACAATCATTTATAAAAATAACCACGGACTAAACAAAATAACTTTGTAGTTGATGATAAGTTTTAATTCTAAGAGTTATGGATTTTTGAGGGTAAAGAGGGGAAGTGAATTTAAAAGACAGAAAACAAAATCTTGTTTACAGTAGGTGTCTTAGTCCATTTCAATGCAGGTTAAACTAAAAATATGATTTTTGCCATATTACGTAAACTTGAATATCAGATTCAAATTTGCACACAACATAATCAATAAATCCACACAATATTTATTTCATTAAAATATGAACCAAGGGTTTAAATAACTGATGCTTTTGAAAATGCCAATCCATGTCCCTTTAAGCTTATAAAAGTTTGATTCTTGAATGAATAAGTAGTTTGAACTAAAAATGAGATTTTCATTTTAAAAACTATGAAAGTAGAGAAAAGGAAGAATGGACTTAAGAAGTAAATGAGATGGAATGGAATAAAAAGATAAATGTTCACTTCTATGAAATACAAAGCAAATGACAAAAATGCCCCTAAATACACTTTTCAACTTTGTCATCACATCTTAAACCACCTAAATACTAAGCATTTGAAAATATGGTGGTTAATAAGGTGAGTCGTGTACTTAGTTGAATTTTACACTTAAGGCTTTAAATCCATTTCACATCCATCATTCTTTTCCATTTGAAATTTAAATCTAAATTTATATTTAAATACTTATTTATTATTATTACTAATTCAAAATAAAGTGTGTTAACAATTATAAATATTTTTTAGAGCATAATCAATGGTATTACAGCTTATAATAACTTATTGTTTGAAAAAAGCTGAAAATCCAAAAAATGTGTTTTAGTCACATTCTCAGTTTTCCATCAAACTATCTATTTATGTAAACGAAATTTAAAAATAAATTTTATATCATTAGTTATAAAATAAAAGAAGGTTATTTAATTATTAAAACAATTAATTGAATATTTAAAATAAATTAAATATTCACAAATCAAAGCGATAAAATTCAAGGTCATTACAAGAAGGAGAGCAGAAGTCATCCAAACAATGAAGGGCAGTGTGGCCTATTATAGAGAGAGTAAAGGAGATATTCTCATTTGATATACTCCTTCTCCATTACCAAATCTAGATCTAACTTTTTGAGTCTTTATCCCCTCTCTTGCTTTCCTATAGTCGCTAGATAAAGCTATATAGGCCTTAGATCATTGCAAAACTCATTAGTAACTCATCACGTTTAAATGCATGTCAATATCGAATATTGATTCGTACATGTATAACTTTTATGCATGCACCTATTAATTACTATTGGCACCTAGAAAATACTAATGGCACCCAATAAATTAAATAAACAAATAACTAATATTTCATAAATACTAGTTAATTTAATTAATTTATAACAATTATAAATCAATTTAATCATGTGGTATATCAAAGAATCTACTAATGTTGTTATGCGACTCGTAGGTTAAATTTAGTCAGCGATTAATATCACATAAATTGAATATTAACGTTCACACGTCACCTTCATTAGTGGAATGACAGTTTGGAAAATTTATCGCTATATATTTCTTCGGTAAAAATCCAATTTTACCATTTTAAGCGGTACCTGCTAGTGATAATTATTTACACTAATTCTCTTCATCAAAACTGTATCACATTAGGACTTAGGGAATTTGATAATGGTCGAAATTCCAATATCCTCCATATTCTTTATAGTCAAAACACAAAGTCTTTGCTTCAATAATAACAAATATTATTAACCAAACTGTACTGGCAGAGACTTTGACTTTGAGTTGACTTCAGTTGACTATGATACTAGCCTCATATAACTGAAGAGACAAATTCCCCCCGGTAGTGTTTCACTTCTATTACTTTTACTCATCCTAGCTATAGTATTCGATGGACACCGTGCTATGATTTGACTATAATCAAAGCAGAGTTTCCACATTGAAGTTTGATAGTATTCTCAAGTCAAGGGAATTGTGTTATATTATCACATCAATATTTTCTTTTTGACCTTAATTATGTTAACTAACAGAAACTATTGATTGACTCGTTCCATAGTTGTCCAATAACTATCAATACGTAACCCTTTAATGTCCCTAGTAGTCACGAGTAATAACTTCCCAATATTTGAAGAGTGTTACATACTCTAGTCACGGTTCATGTATCGATATCCAGTCTCGATAAATCTTAACTATGAATATTAAAATGGCATGTTTAATTTCGTTGCGATAAATTGTTTATGGTTGCAACATTTTGTAACTACTATTACCAAAACATATCATTTATCAATTTTTTATTAAATATATTTTGATACAATTAATTAATTAATATAACATATTATATCAAGTATATAATAGAAAGAAAACACCTTTTATTTCGAACAAGATTGGTTATCAATGTAGGTATTGTGATGATCATCCTTTCTTACACTCAAAGACGATACTTAATACATTCTCGGTATTCATGTGCCGTTCATCTAAGAGTCCGAAATAGGTCATAGGGTAAAGAAAATAAAACACAAGGAAACAAACATAGATTTTTCTCACAACGTCAGAGTTACATATACATCATCACAGAATTATATATATGGTTACTCCAAAATGTTACATCAAAGTTACAACAAGTACTATTCCCAATAAGGACAGCTATATCAGTCAACCCAAACTGCTAATACATAATAAAAGTCATAGCAAAAATATAGACAACTACTAGATAATGATGAAAGCTTCTACCCTATGCCGCTTTTCAAAATGCTCCAAATAAACTTGACTACCTAGATACTTATAAAATTTTGAGTGCCTAAGATTTTAAGGGAAAGAAATAAAAATATGGTTCAGACATGGGTCTGCTGTGTGTGTAAAGCATAAGTTTAACTTTATAAAAACCTTCAAACTAATGGTATCTCTTATGACCACTCTGCACATAAATATAGATGGATTTTTACCTTACGATAACCTAAACATTTCTATATAAAACCCCTAATATTATCATAATATCTTGGTTTAAAATAAATATAGAATCATCGCCAAAATTGTTTTATTAATTAAATTCCAACATAATAGGTATACAACTAAGTCCATATTAGCACGTATTGGAAAATGGATTCCATCGATGACAAGGCACCGGAGTACCACCTATCATAGTGCATCTCTAAATAAAATGCACCAAGAGCCACACATGAACTCCTGGCCAATACAGGACCATCCTACTTTTTACTGGATAGTAGTAAATACGATCATCCTTAGGTTGCGATCAATGACCATATTGGATCTTGTGACGACCCGCCTTTCATTCCTCAGAAAGACGCATCATCAATAAGAAAGAAATAGGTAGAAATATAATAGATAGAAGAAAGAACAAAACAATATCAGAATCTCACAGCGGAAACGGAACAAATTATGACATATCACATAACTATTACATAGTCTTAACATCAGATTTACACAGATTTCACAACATCACCACGCTAAATGGTTATAAAGACCTGTCTATCCATTACAACCAAAATACAACGGACAAACATCACTAAGAGGAAATAGATAGACATGGCTACGTTGGGACTCCTGCGCCAAGCTTCCAAAATATTTGTCAAGCCAAACCTGATCACTTGGCTACTCATAAAAATTTGAGTACCCAAGAGTTGAAGAAAAACAGAATAAACTACGGGTCAGACATGGGTCTGGTGTGAGTAAACGGTTAAGTTGTTTAACTTGGAAAACCTTTAAAAGAAAGGGTATCTCGTAAGACTTTTCGCCAATATAAACGGACAAATTTTTCCCTTACGATAACCAAAATATTTGATAGGAAATCTAGTTATATTATAATAGTGTCTAGGGTTTTCAATATAAAATAAAGAAGTAGCTAGAATGCTTACATATCACGTTCCAACATAGTTGGGCACAATCAAAATCGTACAGGCACTTATTGAAGATTGGATTTCATACAATGGCAAGGCTACTAGAGTACCGTCCGTCATAGTATGTGGCCTAGATCACCATACCGAGGATCCCTCCTGATCCCCTGCAATACAAAGCTGAAACTACCCCTTATTGGATAGTCCGAATATGACAACTCCGTGGTTAGGATCAGCAACCGCCCACACAGCCGAATAAAAGGGGGACCTCTAGACAGGGTAAAATCTTATCCCACTTACGTGCTACCCATTTAACCTTGCGTGCACCTCCCCTGTTTTAGTCATTCCCAGTTGACGAGGCTTGAGGCTACGATCACCTTTAAAGAACACATTTTGGAATGCTCATCGTCCTCCATTGATGATGGTCTGATAACATTCATCTATACAAGTTCGTTTCGGGTTTGAACGAAACCGAAGGCATTATCTCGTTACACTCATTTTGGAATCACTGTCAGAGTTAACGATAATAACCCTTGCACTCTGAAACTCCATCTTGATCTTCACTTGAGATTTCACGACCTATCGTTTAACTTGGATCGATGTGGTTTTTGGATAATCAAACTTGATATCCGATCCCGGTCTCATCAAAATCCAAATGCCGTTTTAAAGATCAAGTTGTTTAAGGTTAAACAATACAATTCAATTCAAAACATTGAATTCACACAACATTCATCACAGATAAATATCACACATTTATCACAACTATATTCAATATCACACCATAGCATATCATAGATTATCAAGTTATAGATATCAATCAATCCAGACATTCTACTCAAACAATCATCCATAAACAAGATTCACTAATCCATATTATAATTAATTTAATTAACTTAGATTAAATTAATTACTTAAGAATTAATCACCTAACCCTGCTTATTCAATCATTAATTATTACAACCCATTTAATTAATTAATTATTCCTTAATTACCTTATCAATCAATTAATTAATCTTTAATTACATATTAATCATCCTTTAATTATTAGTTAATAAACCTTAATTATTAATTAATATTCCTTAATCACAAATCAATTAATCCTTAATTACCGTTTGATTAATCTCTAATTACTTAATTGATTAATGCTTAATTACAACTTAATTAATCTTTAATTACTTAAGTAATTAATCTCTAATTATAAATTAATTAATATTAATTACTTAATTAGTTAATTCTTAATTATCAATTAATTAATCCCTAATTAATTAACTACATCCTTAATTATTAATTAATTAATTCTTAACCATTAATTGATTAAATTGATTATACTTAAATCTCTTTATTAACTTAACTAATCTTAATTCATTAAAACCTTAATTAACTTTTAAAGAAAATCAATATCCTTATTAATGACTTAATTATCATTAAAATTATTTAAAACATTTATCTTTGATTAACTTACTTAATTAAATCATTTAATTTAAGTTTTAAAATAAATAAACATTTAACTTAATAAACTAAAATTAACAAATTATATAACTTCCTAAATCAAATGTTAAAGGAAACATTTATTATATAGATAAAAGAGATTTATTTAAGAAAAGTTTAAATTAAGTTTATTTCAAATTTCAAAACTTTGCTTTTTTTTTTAAAACTTTTTAAAACTATTTTAAAACCTGCTTCGGGTTCAACTCGATGATGACTCGAGTCCTGACCCGAGACCATTGCCTTTTTTTTAAACTTAGATTTAATTTAAACTTAAACTGAACATGACTTCACTCACAATCCTACACGAGACTAACCCGAGCCATCTCCCTCAAGTCTCCGAGTCACACCCGAGTATCCCTTCGAGACGATTCCTATACCCAAACATCGACGCCAAACTACCCTGTGCACATGCACCAGCGACCATGGTGACTCCGACCACTGCCGACGCTTCGAACAGATCGATGATCACTTATCCTTCGATCCCGACCACCAATTCCCCATCACAAACCCACATTCATGATCGAGCTAAACTGGCAAACCTAGAACCAAAAACCAAGCTTGAAAGTCCCTCGAACTGCCAACGCCGACCATCAGTACCCCTGCAACTCCGACCCAACCTTTCTGGCCTTCCACACTACAATCGCCCCAAGTCTGGTGGAACTCGATCCACCAGAGACGCCGCAATGATCTCGTTTCCAGACTTGACCCATTTTAGTGTTAAAACGGTGACGAAGAAAATCACCCACCATTTTCCCCGACACGGCAACTCCCCTGCAACCTCCAGTCGAAACCCCGACCACCCGAGTGCCTCCGGCCACCAGAATTTACTCAAAACTTACTTTCTGATCAAATCCCAAATGCTTAATCAATAAAAATCTAAAAATTGTGATTTCTCTTTTAAAAATCATGATTTTAGACGGTGATTCAGATTATCTAAGTAGATCAAAGGATTATGACACTTGAATTTAACATGTTTGAAAATTTTACTGTAATTCTTGGGTTTTCAGATAATATATATACCAAACATATTTAAAACTATTTTTAAATCCTAGTTTATGTTTAAAAAAACTTAAATTGTTTGAAAACTAGAACCTAACAGAGAACAGATGAAGGGATTTTAGAATTTTTTTTATCAAATCTAAACTCTGTAACATGAAATAGAGATACACACAAGTATATCAGACATGCATACTTATATACATTCATATACATAGAGATATATCTTTTATATACACATGCAAAGCATCATTCATCATAGAAATTCACATGCAACAATCATTTATTTACTTAAGCTTTTTAAATAAATGTTTACTCACCTTTATAGATGTTGAACAGAGAGTTTGAAGCAGTTTTGAGATTTTGAAAACTTGAATTGCTCGCATTTGAAACTGGAAAGATTTGATCTCTTAAAAACTAAAATACTTTGTTGTTTAAGCTGGAAACTTTTTTGTGACTGAGATGATTTAAGCTTGAAACATAGATGATCAAAGCTTTTGATTACAGGTGAAGCTTGCTTGATAATATTCTGGTTAGAGAATTTGTTTACATGTTTCTGAATTTTGATTTTCTTATGGTTTCTGGTTTATATATTTGTGTTATAGGGTTTGAGTTTTCTTTGTTTTGAAATGTTAACCGGCTTATGTTTTTAAATGAAGATAGGAAAAGAAAGGGAAGAGCAATTATGTATATATAGACTAAATTGTGATTTATTAAAAATTAAAGAAAATAAAATTAAAATAAGTGACACTTGTTAAACTAGTTAACATTTGTCATTACGTATATTAATCACCTTACACTTGTTACTAACATGATTTAATCTATTAACACTTGTAATTATGCAATTTTTTATTATTTTTAAAAATGGTTTATAAACTTTTATATTAAATTTTCTAATTAAATAAATACTTTTCTTAATTTACATAAATAAGATTCTTTAAAGAAAATAAAATAAAAACTAATTATATTCTAAATAAAATCACATATAATATATATTAAAATCCATAATATATTTAAGATATCTATCTTTTAAATTTCAATTTTAAATCCAAATTCAAATCCATATTCAAATTTAAAATCCAATCTAAAATCAACTCAATTGAATATATATATATATATATATATATATATATATATAAACAAACACAAATTCAGTTTGAAAATAATAATTCTATTAAAAATCTATTTATAACTATATATAAAAAACAACACACTATTATTATTATTGTTTGAAAACAACAATTTTACCAATTTAAATAATTAATAAAGGGGATTATCACACTTTAAATTGCTTTGAAATTTCCGGGATATCGCATTCCTCCCCCTTTAAAAGAATTTCGTCCACGAAATTTAAACAAAAGATAATCCAAAAGCTTTTATTTCATTTCAATAATTCAAGCGTACATATCAGTTATACACTAACAATCAAACAAACAATTCATCCAAACAAACCATTCACTCAACAAACATCACTAACTATCCGGACACAATTCCGGATAAGCTTTCCTAACACTATCCAGAGTTTCCCATGTACAATCTCTGGGATCCTTGCTCCACTGCACCTTGACTAGCTTTACCACCTTTCTTCTGAGTTGCCTCTCATCTTGATCAACTATCTGGACTGGATGCCTGACAATTGATAAGTCCGGTTCAATCTCTAAATCTTCTTGCATTGTTGGCTCCACATAAGAGATGGATCGTGCACATATTTTCTCAGATGAGATACGTGAAAAATATTGTGAATTCCAGCCATCCGGACTGGCAATTCAATCCTGTAGGCCATTGTGCTAATCCTTTCGAGCACTCGGAATGGACCAATATACCTTGGAGCAAGTTTTCCCGTCTTTCCAAATCTGATCGCTGCTTTTATTAGGGAAACTTTGACAAAGGCCAAATCTCCTATCTCAAATTTCAATTGTCTTCGTCTCTTGTCCTCATATTTCTTCTGGTGATCCTGCGCTGCTTTCGTTCTCTTCTTGATAAACTCCACCTTCCCAGATGCCTCTCTGAAGAACAAGACGATCTCCCGACTCTACCCAACAGGATGGGGATCTACGAGGTTTTCTATATAAAGCTTCATAGGGTGCCATCTTGATACTCGCCTTATAACTGTTATTGTACGAGAATTCCACTAAATGTAGATGGTCCTCCCAAGATCCACCAAAATCTAGAACACAAGCTCTCAGCATATCCTCAAGAATCTGATTCAACCTTTCCGTTTGTCCGTCGTTCTGGGGATGATAGGTTGTACTCAAACTCAATCTCGTACCCAAAGCTGTCTGCAAAGCCTCCCAAAATTTGCTGGTGAAGATAGGATCACGGTCACTAACAATGTTGACGGGAACACTATGCGATCTGACAATCTCCTTCAAGAAATTCTCTACTAAAGACACTGCAGTATGGGTTGCCTGAACCGGAATAAAATGGGTTCTTTTGGTTAAACGGTCTACAATTACCCATATTCCTTCATTTCCCTTTTTTTCCTTGGC
The DNA here is from genome assembly GCA_030765085.1 of Allium cepa. Classification (NCBI taxonomy): domain Eukaryota; kingdom Viridiplantae; phylum Streptophyta; class Magnoliopsida; order Asparagales; family Amaryllidaceae; genus Allium; species Allium cepa. The sequence goes on along the minus strand of CM060928.1, from coordinate 674,452,548 downwards.
AAACCGTCGATGAAATCCATAGAAATCAATTCCCACTTCCACTTCGGAACTTTCAAAGGCTGCAACAATCCTGCGGTCTTCTGTTGGTCACCTTTCACCTGCTGACAAATCGCACATTCATTGATGAAAGCAGCAATATCCTTCTTCATACCCGATGACCAGAAGACTCTCTTCATATCCTTATACGACTTTAAATCCCTGGGTGGATACTCATCCTGGAGCGATGACTCTTAGATAAAACTTCTTGCCTCAATCCATCCACCTCTGGCACACACAAATGTCCGTTGATCCTTAAAACTCCTTGGTCGTCCACCTAGAAATCCGAATATCGACCATCCTTGGTTCCAAGAAACAATTCCTCAAAAGATCTATCCTTCATCCGACTGCTTAGGATTCTTTCCTGAAGAGACGGAACAACTTCCAAAAGAGACAGAACTGCATTCCTACTCAGAGGATGCGCCATAACATTCGCTTTCCCTGGAATATAGAGGATATCCAAATCATAAGATGCCAAAAATTCTACCCACTTCTGTTGCCTCAAATTCAGATCCTTCTAGGAGAAAAGGTACTTCAAAGGTTTGTGATCCGTGAAAAGCTCGAACTTCTCTCTTAACAGATAGTGCCTCTAAATCATCAAAGCAAACACGATGGTTAACAATTCCAGAACGTGCGTAGCGTAATTCTTCTCATGAGGTTTCAACTGCCTGCTCGCGTTTGCAATTGCTTTCTCATTCTGCATAAGCACTGCACCCAACCCAACTCCACAAGCATCCATGTAGACCTCAAACTTGCTCTTGTCATCAGGAATAGCTAGAGCAGGTGCACTAGTCAGCCTTGCCTTAAAATCCAAGAAAGCTTCTTCACACTCGAGGGTCCACTTGAACTTTGCTTCTTTCTGAGTCAACTTGGTTAAATGCGAAGAAATCTTAGAATATTCTTTGATAAACTTCCTGTAGCACCCGGCCAAACCCAATAAACTACGGACTTCTGTCGGAGTCTACGGTTGCTTCCATTCCCGAATAGTTGCTACCTTGGCTAGATCTATAGAAATACCCTCACCAGAAACAATATGCCCCAAAAATCTGACCTCCGATTTCCAAAAATGGTATTTCAAAAACTTAGCCTTTAGAACATACCCCCTCAAAGTCTCTAACACTATTCCCAAATGCTGCTTGTGCTCCTCTTCAGACTTGGAGTAGACCAGAATGTCATCGATGAACACGAGAACAAACTTATTCAACACATCTCGAAAAACTTGGTTCATCAAATCCACAAAATAAGCAAGAGCGTTGGTCAGCTCGAAAGGCATAACCAACCACTCACAAAAAAATTAGGTCCCTTGAACGCAGTCAAGGGGATACTGTCCTCAGCTACCCTTAACTGGTGGAAACCCGAAGCTAAATCTAACTGGGAGAAAACAGAAGCTCCATGGAGTTGATCAAAAAGATCGTCTGTACGGGGCAATGGAGACTTATTCCTTATAGTAACCTTATTCAACTCTCGGTAATCCACACAGAATCTCAATGACCAATCCGACTTGGTCACAAAGACAACGACATAACCCCAATTGGAGAAACTAGGTCGGATCAAACCCTTCTCTAAGAAATTTTAGGGCTGCTTCACCAGCTCTTCTCTTTCCTTCGGTGCCATCCTTCTACTGGGTTGAACAACATGTACTGCTCCCGGAACTAAGTCGATCCAAAATTCTATCTCCCGATGAGGGGGAAAACCTTTAACTTCCTCGAAAACATCTGGAAAATCTCTGACCACCTCGATGGACTCTATGCCTTCTGGAGATGCCTCGATTCCATGCAGAAGATTGCTCAAATGAACTCCGAAATCATCGCAAATCACTTTTGTGATTCTTCCCAACTCAGTCTCCAAAGATACAGTTCTCTCTTCACACATCAGGACAGTCTTATACTTATCCAACCAATCCATACCCAGAATAAGATCGAACCCTTTGAAATCCAATACAAATGGGTCGCATGAAAAACTACGAGATAGATAAGAAAGCCATAAGCCTCTACAGATCTTATCTAACTTGGTTACCCCGCCTATAGGATTAGATACAAAAATAGGACGGTCAACCAAACAAGGAGAAAGATGAAACACCTCTACCGCATCCAAAGAAATAAAACTAAGCGATGCACCAGAATCAAACAGAACTCTAATAAAAATATCGTCCAAAAGCAAAGTACCTTCGAAAACTCCTTTGCCTTTAGAAGAAGAAGATGGACCACCTTCAACAGCAAACACCTTGTTCTGCCGGGCATTCTGAAGAAGCGGACAAGCCTTTATCATATGACCCAGCCGACGACAGTTGAAACATAGAGATTTCTGAACTAATGCTGAACACGGACCACTCTGGCGCCGCCGCTGCTGTTGCTAAGATCTTCTCCTGGGACACTGATTAGCCAAGTGACCCTCTTGCTGACACACATAGCACTTACGAGGTCCATTATTTCCTCCCTGCTTCCCTTAGTCTTGCTTCTTCCAATTTGGATTGAATGTACTCTTGTTTGGGTTGGAAGAAGTTCCACTTGGTGCTGGCTGTAGATGCCAACTGCTTCTTGTTCATGAGCTCCTCATATCTTAATGCCATGTCGATCAACTCCATAAAAGATCCCTTCAGATGTGCCGTCATCTTCTCGTGGAACTCAGGCCTCATCCCTTGTACAAACATCTCATTCTTTTTGAGGGATGTATCAAACCAAGTCCGTAGCGAGATAACTCATTAAACTTAGTCTCATATTCGAAAACAGACATACTTCCGTGCTTCAAATCTAAGAAATCTCTTTACAAACGGGTCTTCCCAGCTGTTGGCATGAACTGTTCCTCAAATAATTCCTTAAACTGACTCCAGGAAATATCATCCTCTGACATATTCACTGTAACAACATCCCACCAAGCTGCAGCTCCTTCTTGCAGTTGCCATGAAGCCATCACTCTCTTCTGCTCGTCAGATAGATCCAAACTCTTAAAAATGCGCTAGCATGAGCATAACCAAGCCTGAACTTCTATAATGGACTCCGATCCTTTAAAAGGTCTCCCTTCTAGAATGGTGAAATCTTTGCACAAAGCAGCAAATCTTACCCGAGGCGGTGTTGGAATAACAGCCTCGCTAGCAGTCTGACCTCTTCCACTATTGGTCGTTGTGCTTCCCACAACTCTTCCTCTCCTGCCTCTTGAACTCATGTAGGCAACCTGGACAGGTAACCCAACAAATTTAGATAGGTATATAGTTATATAAAAATTACAAATATGTGCTCTTAAGATAGATACTACTCCAGAGCCTAGATATTATATCAACCTATGCTCTAATACCAACTATGACGACCTGCCTTTCATTCCACAGAAAGACGCATCATCAATAAGAAAGAACAAAACAATATCAGAATCTCACAGCGGAAACGGAACAAAATAAGATATATCACATAAATATTACATAGTCTTACATCAGAGTTACACAGATTTAACAACATCACCACATTAGACAGTTATAAAGACCTGTCTATCCATTACAACCAAAATACAACAGACAAACATCACTACATAGTGGAAATAGATAGATATAGCTACGTCGGGACTTCTGCTCCAAGCTTCCAAAATATTTGTCAAGCCAAATCTGATCACTTGGCTACTCATAAAAATTTGAGTACCCAAGAGTTTAAGAAAAATAGAATAAACTTCGGGTCAGACATGGGTCTGGTGTAAGTAAACGGTTAAGTTGTTTAACTTGGAAAACCTTTGAAAGAAAGGGTATCTCGTAAGACTTTCTGCCAATAAAAATGGACAAGTTTTCCCTTACGATAACCAAAACATTTGATAGGAAATCCAGTTATCTTATGATAGTGTCTAGGGATAGATGGAATGCTCACATCTCACGTTCCAATATAGTTGGGCACAATCAAAACCGTGCAGGCACCTATTGGAGATTGGATTCCATACAATGCAGGGCTACTAGGGTACCGTCTGTCACAGTACGTGGCCTAGAACACCATACCAAGGATCCCTCCCGGTCCCCGGCAACACGAAGCCGGAGCTACCCCTTACTGGATAGTACGAATAAGACTACCCTGGGGTTGGGATCAGAAACTGCCCATACAGCCGAATAAAAAAAGGACCTCTAGACAAGGGAATATCCTGTCCTACTTGGGTGCTACCTACTTAACCTTGCGTGCACCTCCCTTGTTTTAGTCATTCCCGGTTGATGAGGCTTAAGGCTACGATTACCTTTAAAGAACACATCTCGGAATGCTCATCGTCCTCCATTGACAATGGTCTGATAGCATTCATCCATACAAGTTCGTTTCGGGTTCAAACGAAATCGAAGGCATTATCTCATTACACTCATTTTGGAATCACCCTCAGAGTTAACGACAATAACCCTTGCACTCTAAAATTCCATCTCGATCTTCACTTGAGATTTCACGACCTATCGTTTAACTTGGCTAGATGTGGTGTTCAGATAATCAAACTTGATATCCGACCCCGATCTCATCGAACTCCGAACGTTGTTTTAAAGGTCAAGTTGTTTAAGGTTAAACCATATAATTCAATTCAAAACATTGAATTCACACAGCATTCATGACAGATAAATATCACACATTTATCACAGCTATATTCAATATCACATCACAGAATATCATAAATTATCAAGCTATAGGTATCAATCAATCTAGAAATTCTACTCAAACAATCATTCATAAACAAGATTCATTAATCCATATTATAATTTATTTAATTAACTTAAATTAAATTAATTACTTAAGTTAATCATCTAACCCTGCTTAATCAATCATTAATTAATTGCAACCCATTTAATTAATTAATCATTCCTTAATTGCCTTAACAATCAATTAATTAATCTTTAATTACAGATTAATTATCCTTTAATTATTAATTAATAAAACTTAATTATTAATTAATATTCCTTAATAATAAATTAATTAATCCTTAATTATCATTTGACTAATCTCTAATTACTTAATTGATTAATGCTTAATTACAACTTAATTAATCTTTAATTACTTAATTAATTAATCTCTAATTATAAATTAATTAATTTTAGTTACTTAATTAGTTAATTCTTAATTATCAATTAATTAATCTCTAATTAATTAAATATATCCTTAATTATTAATTAATTAATTCTTAACCATTAATTAATTAAATTAACTAACTATACTTAAATTTCTTTATTAACTTAATTAATCTCATTTCATTAAAATCTTAATTAACTTTTAAAGTAAATTATTATCCTTATTAATGACTTAATTATCACTAACATTATTTAAAACATTTATCTTTAATTAAATTGCTTAATTACATTATTTAATTTAAGTTTTAAAATAAATAAACATTTAACTTAACAAATTAAAATTAACAAATTATATAACTTCCTAAACCAAATGTTAAAGGAAACATTTACTGCATAGATAAAAGAGATTTATTTAAGAAAAGTTTAAACTAAGTTTATTATAAATTTCAATTAAAAAACATTTTAAAACTGCTTTAAAACCTGCTTCGGGTTCAACCCGATGATGACTCGAGTCCTGACCCGAGACCACTGCCTTTTTTTCCAACTTAGATTTAATTTAAACTTTAACTTGAACATGAATTCACTCACAATCTTACATGAGACTAACCCGAGCCATCTCCCTCAAATCTCCGAGTCACACCCGAGTATCCCTTCGAGACGACTCCTCTACCAAAACACCGACACCAAACTACCCCATGCACATGCACCAGCGACAGTGGGGACTCTGGCCACCGCCGACGCTTCGAACACATCGACGATCACCTAATCCTTCGATCCCGACCACCAATTCCCCATCACAAACCCACAATCATGATCGAGCTAAACTGGAAAACCTGGAACCAAAAACCAAGCTTGAAAATCCCTCGACTGCCAACGCCAACCACCAGCACCCCTGCAACTTCGGCCAAACCTTGCTGTCCTTCCACGCTACCATCGCCCTAAGCCTGGTGGAAACGATCCACCAGAGACACCACAGTGATCCCGTTTCGAGACTCGTCCCATTTTAGGGTTAAAACCCTACACCGATCGATTGCCGATGCCACGGCGATGAAGAAAATCACCCACCATTTTCCCGAACTCGGCCACTCCCCAGCAACACCCAGTCGAAACACCGACCACCCGAGTACCTCCGGCCACCAGAATTTACTCAAAACTTACTTTCTGATCAAACCCCAAATGCTCAATCAATAAAATTCTAAAAATTGTGATTTCTCTTTTAGAAATCATGATTTTAGATGGTGATTTGGATTCTTTCAGACTTGATTGATTAATCTACGCTAGTCGGGACTACCTATCGCAGTCCGAAAGTCATTCTTTTATTTCGGATTGCCAGAAGACTATTACTTCACTTAGTGTTAGTAGCGGGAATGGAGAGGCAGTCTGTGGTTGTGGTGAATTAGGGACAGGCTACGAGAAAGTAAAAATATATAGGCTTCTAAGTAGATCAAAGGATTACGATACTTGAATTTAACATGTTTGAAAATTTTACAGTAATTCTTGATTTTCAGATAATATATATACCAAACATATTTAAAACTAATTTTTTAATCCTAGTTTATGTTTAAAAAAACTTAAATTTTTTGAAAACTAGAACCTAACAGAGAATAGAAGAAGGGATTTTGGAATTTTTTTTATCAAATCTATACTCTGTAACATGAAACAGAGATACACACAGGTATATCAGACATGCATACTTCAATACATTCATATACACAGAGATATCACTTATATATACACATGTAAAGCATCATTCATCTCAAAAATTCACATGTAACAGACATTTATTTACTTAAGCTTTTTAATTAAATGTTTACCCACCTGTATAGATGTTGAATAGAGAGTTTGAAGCAGTTTTGAGATTTTGAAAACTTGAATTGCTTACATTTGAAACTAGAAATCTTTGATCTCTTAAAAACTGAAATGCTTTGTTGTTTGAACTGGAAACTTTATTGTGACAAAGACGATTTAAGCTTGAAATAGAGATGATCAAAGCTTTTGATTATAGGTTGAAGCTTGCTTGATAATTTCTGGTTAGAGAATTTGTTTACAGGTTTTTGAATTTTGATTTTCTTATGGTTTCTGGTTTGTATATTTGTGTTACAGGGTTTGAGTTTTCTTTGTTTTGAAATGTTAACAGGCTTATGTTTTTGAATGAATATAGGAAAAGAAAGGGAAGAGCAAAGATAGATGTATATATAGAATAAACTGTGATTTATTAAAAATTAAAGAAAATAAAATTAAAATAAGTGACACTTGCTAAATTAGTTAACATTTGTCATTACATATACTAATCACCTTACACTTGTTACTAAAATGATTTAGTCTATTAACACTTGTAATTAAGCAATTTTTAATTATTCTTAAAAATGGTTTATAAGCTTTTATATTAAATTTTATAATTAAATAAATACCTTTCTTAATTTATATAAATAATATTCTTTAAAGAAAATAAAATAAAAAGTAATTATATTCTAAATAAAATCACATATAATATATATATATATATATTTTTGGATATCACACATATAATATATATTAAAATCCATAATATATTTAAGATATTTATCTTTTAAATTTCAAATTTAAATCCAAATTCAAATTCAAATTCAAATTTAAAATCCAATTTAAAATCAACTCAATTAAATATATGTATATATATGTATAAACAAACACAAATTCAATTAGAAAATAATAATTCTATTAAAAATCTATTTATAACTATATATAAAAAAACAACACATTATTATTATTGTTTGAAAATAACAATTTTACCAATTTAAATAATCAATAAAGGGGATTATCAAATTTTAAATTGCTTTGAAATTTCCGGGATATCACAGATCTGAATCATAAATATAAAGGAACGATGTCAACTCTAGATAAGGGATGACCATACCCTAATGGGTGCGACCCACATAGCCCTACTACATATCCCCGGTTGTGAGGCTTAAGTTTACGCTTTTACCCGGTTGTGAGGCTTAAGTTTACGCTTTTACCTTTCCTTCCTGCAGACCATCTTGGAATGCTAACAATGCCCTCCTAGCAAAAATGCTATGATAGCTTCATCCATACAAGTTGTTCCGGGATCGAACAAACTTTCAACATTTACTATCTTCTATTTTGGAATCACCCTCGGAAAGAATAGTACAACCCCTATAGAAACTTCAATAACGATCTATCACGAACGTTATTAGTTTTGAGTGGTCGGGATAAATCATACTTATCCAAAAACAGTTATGTCCAAACTAAGCGTTAATTCCTGGCTAATTCAATTCTAGTTCTTTGGAAGTATGCAGCATGTATTCGAGTTCTCACCGGGGAACTCGAATATACACATCATACTTTCTGAGTTAAAATAAGTCAAATTATCAACAGCAGACAATCTGCTATTTAGGGTAATTATACAAAGTTCACATATGGATAACAATATACTTAATTAAACATGACCCATTGATAGAAATTAACTCTCCCATATTTATCATTTTTTCGACATTTTGACCTTACTCTATCCTTTGCCTATAGATAAATTCTAAATCTCACAAATAGAGGATCGGTCTACTCATTGGCTTTTAGTCTAACCATAGGATGACTTACTTCCCATAAATGTATCACCACATTAGCATTGGTTTCATATTTGTTTGAGATTACATAAGGATAATCGACAAAGATATTTCTTGATTTAAAACACTTCAGTAAAAGAAAGCCGCTTTTAAACAAAACCTGATATTTAGAACTAAAGTGATTTCAAAATTTAGAAACCTTTATTAATTAATTAAATGATAAATTAGACCTTTATTAAATAATAATTAAGTCTTAATTTAAATCTTAGTTAAGTCCTAACTTAATTATTAGTCAACTGATAATTAAACCTTTTATAAATAAATAAACATTTAATACTTAACTAATTAATTAAATTATAATTAACCATTAATTAATAATTAAATAATAATTAATATTTTTTTCATAAATAATTTTAATTAACTTACTTGATCAACATTTAAGTACTAATTACCTTTGTTAACCAATGATTAAGTACTAATTACCTTAATTAATTAAATAAATAATCATTGATACATAAATAAATAATTAATTAAGTAATTAATTTTTATTACTTAACATATGTTTAAAAAATATTTTCAAAAAGATACTTAAGTATAAAAAAAACTAATTTTGCAAAGTTAGTCCGTTTTCACGAACTTCATTCATAGCGACCGTCGCTATACAACCCGTAATTTTTAAAATTTGTTTAAAGTACCAGTAGCTTCTAAAAAAAACCTTTCATTTTATATTTAAACCAAACTTATAACTTTGTATAAACTTTTGAAAACTAATAAAAAATAAAGCTAAAACTTTATGGAAACCTTTTCAAAATCACATAAGCAAAACAAGATAAAGCAAGGGATCTCCGATGTCATGCTAAACACAAATCAAGTGCTAAATTTTATTTAGCTTATCACAACATAAAAAACATCACAAACATATACACATTCTATAATTAACACATGCAAGCAATGATTATAACTTGCAAATGTTAACTTGACTTTTCAACTTCCAATTCAAACTATATTACTTCTCATCCAAGCACATACACATACATTCAAATCAACACTATTTCAACCAAAACTAACATCATATTCTACAACAATCCAAGCAACAATATAAGATTTTAAAACTTAATTAGAGGCAAGAACTTTACTCATCAAAAGTTAACTAAATAAAAATAACTTCTTCTGAGACTTGAATACGACCTAAATTTTTGATTTGCCTTTGGAAAAATGAAGTTTTTATGGGTTTTAATGAGCAAAATGGTTCAGCTAGGGATGGAAGTGCTCGGCCAAGAGGAGGTATGGGTGTGTATTGACTTGTTTTGTGAAGGAGGGTTGAAATGGGAGGAGGAGGTTTTAAACAAGGATTTAGAGTTTTAAAAGTAAACGAACTAAGCTTTTTAAACTTTTAGAAATATTTGGAAGCTATGAAAAAGTTTGTGAAGTTTTGGAGGAAGTTTAGAAAGTGAAAATAAAGTGATAAAATAAGAATGAAAATTACGAAATTTGGTTTCATATAAATTGCTTAAAGAGAATTACCAATTTAGCCTTAGGGTACATAACCTCCACTCAAAGCTTGCCACTTCGTCACCCATATTCACTTCCTCCTAACTTACATGACTATGTCCCCCCTTCATTTTGATGAGCCAACATACATTTATGACTTAGATACTTTGTATTTTTAAGGAAATGATATATAATGAAAACTTTTTATTTATTTCATTTTAGTTTGTTTTTAAATTTACATAATAAGCCACATCATAACTTATTATATTTGTTTAAGTTAATATATTTATATATATTTATCAAAATACACTCCAACTTATTTGTAAATGAAAGCGAAATTTTTACCATATATTTCACAACGTTTCTGACAACTTTTAGATGATGAAAAGTCAAATATTCGAAAAACGATTTTCGGTCACATTTTTGATTTTTCTTCGAACTAATTATTTTTGCAAACAAAATTTGAAAACTGTTTCACTGTCAGCAGTTATTATTTTAAAGGAGTTTATTTTTATTATAAAATCTATTAAATGATTATTTAAAATTATATTAAAATATCCACATTGCAAGTTATTAAATTCTGTGTCGTTACCGATATATGTAACATATTACATGATTGCCCTTAAGGCATACCCCTAACTCTATCAATCTCCCACTTGCATTTGGATAGAATTATGGAATCTTTATCCCATCCCTTAAATCAATTTGATGATAATTGGTCAAGTTAGACCCTTCATGAATGGATGTGCTATGTTGTTTTAATCATCTGCATTGTCGTTCAACTCTCTGTGATGTTGTTAAACTATCTTTATCATATGGAACTATTCGAAGTTTGTTTCTTTACTTTCAGTGAGCTCTTATTATTACATGTTATCATATAACAATGACACATTATTCTCAATACTTGGAATCATCCTTAACTAATTTTCAAATTTGTCCATTTATATTAATACATTACTTTTATTGTCGCGCTATTCAAGGCGATGTACTTAGCTTTTATTGAATCGATCACAACCTTTCATTTGGAATGTTACCATCTTATTTAAGGTTTGAATAGGATTGTTTAATATCGACATATTATACTCGATAGCACTTATAAAGTTCAAGTCTGAACACTCCTTCACAAGGATTTCGTTGTTTCTATAAACAATTCTCTAGTATTTCATAAATAATCGAGAACACTCTAAACTACCTTTTAGTGATCTTAGTTTGCTTCATGCATCGAATTCATAAGAAAAATATGATATTGTAGACAATACAATGCGTATGATAATTCGTATTATCAATACATAAGAAATCCATCTTACATGGTTCATATTAACCATTATAATAAAGTGTTATTGCATATCATTTGAGACATTCCCAACATACTTTATACATTTATAAAAGCCATTATGTACAAATCCAATACTGAGTATTAAACAACCAAACAATTACTGATTTTAACATAAGTACATCGTTAACAATCATTAGTATGTTATTTATTTATAATTTAGAAATATATATACTTTTAATGGTTTTTTCTTATGGACACATACTTCTTTTTCATTTTGACTGAAAATCAAACTATATGATATTTATATCAAAATACTTAATTATGATGATTATAAGATAGTACTTTTGTATCATTTCTTAGATCATACCCAAAAACTCACAAACATGACATCGCTCCTACCGACTTTGAGACACTTTGGTATTTATGTGCCAATAGTCTATTCTAAATCATTATTTAGAATTTTCTATTTCAACACATATGTACCAAAACACAAAGTCATACCAATTGATGATTTTTTAAGCAAAATCAAATTAATTTGAGCACATTGAATGGTGAATCTATTATACTAAATCAACTTCACTCACCAGTAATCATATTTTGTTAAATAAATTTCAATTACTCTTTATCGATTCGTCATTATGTATCACAGGTAGGAGTGACTTTGGAGATTGTATCTTTATTCATTTTTAGGTATGTTTGGAACCCTTTACAATATACTCACATATTCGATCAAATCGAATCAATTTTATATTCTATTACACATTATTTTATTTACTTCCATTTATACTCTGTAGGCTTATTGTAACGACCTGTAAATTTTAACGGTTTTAATAACGTATTAATTCAAATTTTGTGGGGATTTAAACGATAAAATTTTGAAATATAAATTTGATATTTGGAATGCGCCTAGTTAAACATAGCAATCGGTAAATTTTCGTCCGAAAATATGAAAGTTTATTTCGCGCGTAAATTTACTTCAATCTAATCAGTTAAAAAACGATGAAAATAAAACGTTTTCAAAACCAAAATATTTTTATATAGAAAAATTCTAAACCATCTTTTGAGCAAGTTGTCAGTTTGTCATTTTTTCAAATTCGGACATCTTTGGCTCCGTCGATCTTATTTTTCTGCGATTTTTATGCATTTTCCGCTATTATAAGAATTCGAATTTTTATAATTCAATCATACCACTGACATTCATATACCGTTTTGATCATCTCGTCGTACTGATCTCAGCAGTATATTCAATGCTGTGATTTGAAGTTTTTATACGCAGCGAAATCGGTGAAACGATTGGTCATACCGGTACATGTTTAAAAAAAAGAAAAAAAAAACTTCTGGTGTTCTCGTGTCTATTCACTTGCACGCTCGTCCAAAATCAAACAGCCGTTTCTTTTTATTGATTTCTGAATTCTTCGTGAGTTGTTTCTCTATTCCTTATGCTTGATCAATATAACCAGTGCACTTTTTCATTTGCTTTGGGAAACAAAAAGGAATTAATATCACTTCCATTCGTTACCCAGCAAACCTTTCCTCCTCCCCTTTATTTTTCTCTCCAGTTTCTCATTTCTTCAAAACCAAACAAAGGCCCTCATCCCAAGTATCTTCACATCCCCTACCTCACACTGAATCACCTACAATCCCTCACCGACCAAACGCTCCCCACTGCTCCGACAACCACACAGCTCCACAACTTGTACAGACCCTGCCCTAACCCTTGCAGCCACTTCATGCGACAGCTTCTAACCCAACCTCCCTCACGTCTAGTCGTGCTCCACCATCTCCTTCTTGCCTGACCGTCGCTTGTTTCCCAACACTGGCCGAAGCCTCTCCTCTTCCTGTAGCAGCTACGCCAATGAGATATTTTATCTGTGTTAAATTACATATCGTTTTGAAAATATATGTTTAAAATTCATTTTTTTTTAATTATATATTTTATGTGTTTAATTTTGGAATATAGTTATGTATATATGTTCACTGATACCATTTACTTTCATCGCTCCTATTCTGATTTGATTTCGACGATTCATATTTAACAGCTTTGCTAGTCGATTCGTGCCAATCTAGTTATTCCGAAAGTCGTGCTTACGATCCATGACTCAACTTCGTTGTCTATTCATCTCTCTAGCCTCGAAAGGTGAGCAATCACTCACGATTAATATTCTTTTATTTATTAAATTTGATTTCAATTGAAACGACAATTGAAATATGCTGCTGTTAGTTATTTACACTGTTATATATGCTATTACTTGTATCTGTTCACCTATGACATCTGACACCATTATCTGTTAATTATTTATGCGATGATAATACAGTTTGGTTGATAATTGATTGATTGTTTGTTGTTTATATTGGATGTTAAATTGTAATGTATAAAGTGATTGATATTATGCAATTGAATTTGACGTAGGATAATTTAAAAATGTGAATCGACGTATGTGTTGAATTTGATTAGTTAATTTGATTGATCTGACCCCTTTTAATTGTTAAGTTAATCGACATGTGGAATTTGATAAATTACACTTTGAACCTTGAACGTATATTAGATAAATTGTTGTAGAATTGAAATTGAACGACAAGTGAAAAACCGTAATGTAGTAATCTTTAATCTACATGAAATGATAGTGTAGATTTTAGAAATAATTATATTAATTCGCACAAACAACAATGTGAATTAATACGATTATTTCGGGATTATTTGAATTGATTATTGGATTGTGTTTGATTGTTGTTATTGCTTGTTTATTTACTTTGACACCATCCCAGTTATCACACTGCAAGTTCCATTTGTTATGTTTTGATTTTTTTGAATTGGAATTGGAATCGGGTTGAAATGATAAATACCCAAAATGAACATGACTTAGGATAGAGAATTAAATAAACCCGATTGGTCAATAATTTGATTTGAAATAAAATAAAGATATATTTGAATAATAAGGTTTTGAAATAAAAATTGGACGTAAATTTTGATTAAAGGAAATTGTTAATATTGGAATTTGAAACAAAATATTAGTGTAATAAATGATGAAAGAGCGTTGTTTGAAATGAATTATTTGACGATAAAATTTGGAATTATTCATTGAATTAAGTTTGAAATGATTTAGTAATTAAGTTGAATTTATAATTAAGTTTGAAAATTTTAAGTTTTGAAATTATTAATAATTAAGATTGAAATTATTTAATAATTGAAAAAGATTGAATTATTTGATAATTGAATAAAAATTGAATTCTTTGATAAGAGAAATTGAACTTTTGAATAAGTGAATTTGAACTTCGTTAATAAATAAAATCGGATTTCTTATTTAATTAAGTTTGGAAAATTTAAGTAAGTGAATAAATCAAATTGAATTTCTTTAACAAGAAATAAAATGCGTTTTATTATAATAACTGTAAGACTTGTAATTTAAAGAATTGATTTGACGAATCGAATTGAATTTAATGTGTTAGTTGATATAATGAGGTTGAACTTAAGTAAATGATTTAATGAATTGGAAATTTAATGGAAACTGTTTGAATGATAAACTAACTTAACGAATATGAATGAAATCGATTAATGAATTGAAATTGATTTTGAATGTTAAATTAAATTAATTTAAATGTTTTCGGAATGAACTAATATACGAACTTGAATCAATATTTGAATTGTTTAAATAAAAATTGAAATTGAATTGTAAGACTTTGAAATGGTAATTTGGAATGTTGAAACGTAAATTATGGAAATCGATTTTGAAAGATAATTGAAATGTTGATTTACGAATTCTAATTGAAACTGATTTTGATTTGGTTTTGAAATTTATTAAATGACCAATCGGTGTAATAATTACGGAAGTTATTAAAGCGACCGGAATCGGTTATGGACATACTCTCTGTCTAACCCGAAAGCCACTTTAATAACTAAACGCGGAGTGTGATCCAGAATGAAGTGGTTGGAATGATGTCCGTGTTGACTGAAGAAAGAGAACGATAATGGATAGCCTTGACACTTGTGTCAAATTGGAAATGACTAAAATCAGGAGCCGTGCCGGGCCAAATGGGGTTAGCCACCTCGAGCGGACACACTTCTTCGTAACTACTACTCATTACTTGTGATTTATTGGTGCATCCTCGGAAATTCAGGAGTGTTGTTTCGCGGTGTTGCGATCGCTGCGGCGATGCATTCTCACCAGTCCGGATCAGGCAAACGGTAGTTTCACTACCTTGGGTATTGCCTTATGTGCCTTGTCATACTTGTATTCCCATATACGCGACAACTACGAATTTGTTTTGTGTTATACCTATGGAGTACTCCCTGATATCCCACTAGTTTACGGTGGAGTTTATAGTGCTGTATAGACTATGACATTTGTATAAAATGTGTTAAGGGGGATAATGGTAACGCCTTAACACTATTTTGATACTTTATATTACTGATAGACATTATCTATTTAGCGTACACTACTCATAGTAGATAGTTTAACGGATCCTTAGAGGATGGTGATTCCAACATCCTTTAAGTTACTTGTATTTCAATTGCTATTTCACTTGAGTTGGATTTATTGATATTAGAATATTAATCCTGACTCGAGTGTTTTGTGTTTTGCTTTACGCTCGGGTCAGATTGAGTGTACCAGTATTCGAGGCTCACCTTTGGAGTTGGAGCTTTGCTTGAAGATTTGACCATCTATTCTGCTTTTAGTATTCGATGATTCTAGTGATGTATTCTGATTTGTACTTGATGTATCGTATTGCTCTTCTGTTGTAAACTCTGATGTATCTTATATATTTACATAGTAGCTTCATGAACTACTATTCATTTTACTTCCGCTGCATATTATTACTCTGTGTCTGTGATTCTGTGATTATTTATTTACTGTATATCTGAGTTTTGCCAAATTTAAATTAACAATTCGGTATTTTGAATTATTCAAGTCCGACATGTGCGGATGCGAATAGTCCAAAATAGCGGGTCGTTACACTTATCATCGACATAATATATGTGTATCAAATACACATGTCCATGTCGGAGATAACTCATTAGTGAATATAACGAAGTAGTGGAACCGTTTTGGTATTAATAGACTTGCGATTGCATACATCTATATGTATCAATCCGAACAGTTCATCAACTCTTATCATGCTTCTATTGAATGGTCGCTTTGCCCTTAATTGTTTGACATATAATTAACTAGTACCATATGATTCATAATCATACGATCGAATTATTACAACTTAGTATATAATTCCAAAATAATTGCAAATAAATTTAGATACTTACATATTTTCCAATGCATCTCAAATACCATTATAATAGTTTTATTTTATAATGAATATCATAGTACTCATATTGAAAAAAACTATCTATTTTTTAGTCAACATTGAAAAAAAGTTATTATTTCATAAAAAATGTTTGGTATATTTTAGAAATTATTTTTATAACTTAATGCGACTAATAAATGCTATATGGCAAGTTCCCACAATATTTTCCATTACTATAATGGCGTACGAATACAGAGGTCCATTCAGCCACTTAATATAATTTATTTACTTCATCCATTATAAAAAGTTTACAATGAAGAGTTTTCAGATCAAATATCTTAAACTCAAAGACATAAATCTCATAAAAAGGAATTTCTATATGAAAAGACATTTTTGAATAGTTCTCTTTCTAATATAAAGTCTCTATTATTATTTTACATTTCTTATTTCTGGTATTTCTTTATGAAGGAAAAGTGACAATTCACTCTCTTCATCCCAACCATGTCTTAGATTGCACCCACTCTTTTACATTCATTTTCCTTTCTAAACGGTCGAACCATATGAAAAGGAAATCCTTACTACAATTTCATAATGAATGCTTTATAAAAATGCATTTGCTTATCGTTAACTTTTAAGGATATAAAATAAATTGCACTTTATGTAAACTAATCGAATTAACATTTGAATGATTGAATTGTTTGATTCGACTTGTAGATTTTAGGCCAGTGTTACATTTAACAAAACAAGATCAGTATTGTACTCATCATATTGAATACATGATCTCACGCTGTAGTTTACTTGCATATTCAATGAACTAATTTCGTTGAGGTTTCATACATTATGAATTATGACCGTTCACTATATAACATTTATATGTGATCGTATATGGATCAAATTTTCATATTCGTGTATTACTTTTAGAGTTCGAAACTCATTCAAGACAATACACAATGTTGGGTAAGTAAGTTCATAAGTGACCAAGTTACAAGCATATTTAGTGGTTGTATAATTAGGAGCTTGAATGGGTCAACATGCAAAAATTTATCGGCGGGTACATTTTATATTTCTATTTGTCAATTTCAGTTCATTTATATATTTTAATTGACAAACATTTTATCAATTATTTTAGTTGCACAAATTTATCGATGTAAATTAGTCTAATTTATACATAGTAGACGTTATTACAGTATTAGAAAGGTAAATGTTACCATTTCATTTTTCTAATAAGGATCCCATTAATCTTTTATGTTTCTTCAAACCTTAAGACGAAACATATAAGTCTTTTGACTTCGCTGATGGGGTTAGAGCTTGTTTGTCTTGGGATTCTGACATTGATTTTACTCAACAAGTCATAGTACCACAAGTGATAGATAACTCCATATACGTTGTATCATATACAACTCCTAACCCATAGTTCCTTGTCCTAGTCTCATTTTTACCTTAAGTTTGCATAACAAATCAAAAAAATTATTCACTCGTACCTTCACGATGGCCTAAGTATAGAATATGTACCTTGAGTTTGCTCAACAAATACATATAGTTATCTTACCCCATCTAGTTAATCTATTGATAACACTATATATAACACCTCTAGCTTGAGTTTTCTTAACAGTCATAAAGTCTGAAAGTAATTTATTAGTATATAAATAGTAGATGCCAACTTTGTATTTAAATTTCATAATATTTAGTATATTTAATCGATGTCAAAATATGTAGGACCTACTATGAGGTTGAGGGGTATTAAATGGCTTTTGTAGGGTCCGAATCCTTTGTACTTAAGAAGTACTAAATGGTTAAAGTTATTGCTTAGGCATGGTAGTAGGAAATCTCGAGAAGGGTTCGCTTTGAAGTTGAAGTATTAAGTGGCTATTGTAAGGTCTGCCTCTCTTATAAAGAAGTATTAAGTTGCCTGATGAGATTTCATGCGATGTTAGCTATAGAGTACCAAAGAGGGGTTTTACCTTGGGTTAGGTATTAAATTATGGGGACCTACCTAAGATATAGATGTTAGATCGTTAGAGTCCACCTAATTCCCATTAAAAAGGTATTAAGTGGCTTAGGTACTTTCTCTTACATTATTAGGACATGATGGATGGTAATTCTAGAAGTTGCATGGGAATGGGAAGGACCTTTAGCCTAAATTTAATGGTAATTTATGGAATTGGATAGAAAGAGTGTAGATGATAGGATTGGACTAGAAAAGCCTTCGGGCTTCTAGTAGTAGGTATTTTGGGAAGACATATTACTTATCTAAATTATACTGCCCAAATACTATTATGGTAAGATTTGAGGTTATCATTCACTAGAATTTGTTGTTCTGACCCATTCCTCATTACAATGCATAGGTTAGGTGAGACAATGATGAGGGGAGAGGCGAGGACTTATGGCAGTCATCTATCTACTTATGTTTTGATATATCCATTTTAGACACGATGTTGTGTATTTCGAGATATTGCATTTCAAATGTTGTGATGTGATGTTTTGTTATGAGATTTGAATTCTAATATTATATTTTATACTTTCCATTGTGAGATTGTGATAGCATTAGTAGATAACTCTATATATTGTTCATTGTATTAATTTTACCAACCAACAACCATCTTTTGAATTGGTCTAAGGTTCGATGATCCTTTACTAGGTCGAAAATTAGGCTCTCTTCGAGGTGGGCTGTTATATTTAGTATAAGAGTTTAGGTTTCCCGATCAATGGGTATACGTATATGTATGAGTACGTACTTTTTTTTTGAAAGTACTTTTCAAACCCTATTATATATGTGTATGTGTGTACTTATTTGGACATATGCAAACACATTAGGAAATCTTTTATTTTAGAAAATAATACTATCTGAGGAAGTTGTAACTAAAATTTTAAACCTGAAAATAGTTGGCTATGGTAAAAAAATCGTTCTTTTGAGGCTAGGAACCCTTCCACCCAAGATATACCCACAATTAGGTGGATGCTTGAATGGTTCAAACAATACCCGAGGCATGTAGGGCAAGTTCCCATTCCGTAACAAGCAACGCAAGCGGCGCCCACTACCTCGATTGCTGATGCATCACCCTACCTTATAAATTTTCCCAAGGTGTGTAAAGACTTCCAAAATATTGAAGGAAAGGTTTATATGGGAGTTGAAGATTTTATAGAGATGAAGGCTTGGATTAACGATTGTAAGCATATATTTCGGGAGTTTGGATAGGAAGACTTGATCAAAAGGTTAATGGCGGCATGGCAATTTAATAAAGAAGCATTAGATTTTTAGATGATAGTAGCTAAGGAGAATGATAAAGGAGGAATTACTTGGGCTGATTTCTACTTTGGATCATGATTTATGTACAAGGCAGAAGTGAGTCTGCAATTGGAAAAGTTTATACAACTGAGATAAGGAGACTCCACATTGAAGAAAAATACTAGTAGGTTCAT
The DNA here is from genome assembly GCA_030765085.1 of Allium cepa. Lineage (NCBI taxonomy): Eukaryota > Viridiplantae > Streptophyta > Magnoliopsida > Asparagales > Amaryllidaceae > Allium > Allium cepa. The sequence continues at coordinate 674,432,522 of CM060928.1, read as the reverse complement.
AAAGCTAGCTAACTTCAGGATGAGTTGGATTTACACCCCCATAAAGAAGGCCATGAAGTTTGTTATAAGCCTAAATTCCCCATTTAGGGAGATGGTTTTGGCCCATGTACCAATATGTGCCAGTTATGAGATGTTAGTTGAGATGATTTTGCTTTAGAGTATTGGCTCAAAGGAGAAGGTGGGACCAATGCGGAACCAAGGTGGAGCAAATAAGGGTGGATTTTGGGCGAACAAGAAGGCCAAGGGGAAGATCAAGAAGGGGGTATAACTTGTTGAAGATGCCAAAAGAAAGAACACACCGCTAAGGATTGTATAGTGAGTTTAATGAGGGAGGAATTTAAGGAGAAGTAGATCATCGCCATGAAGAGGGATAATATAAAAATCAGTATCCAAGCTTGAGAAGGAGGGACAGAGCGACAAGCTTATGTCATTGAAGTCGTTCCTATTTCGAGTAGATTCCCCCTAAAGACCATGTAAAAGCTGCAAAAGAACGTACAACCATTATTTTTGGGCATAATATTCATACCCTATTTGACTCGAGGGCATCACATGCATTCATAGCTAGAAATGTAGTTAACTCTTTGAATGTAAAAACCCAAGTTGTCACCAACTCAATAGTCTTGTCAAATCTCATTAGGGGGTTGACACATCTTTCTTTAATTTGCAAAGACCTAGTTATGGATAAATGTAACGTCGATTTTTCATGTAACATGTATGTTCTTAGTTTTGAGGAGTATGTACTTATCTTAAGGATGGATTGGTTTTCTTATTGCTGGGCTGTCTTAGATTGTGATAGGAGGATTGTTTGGTTAAGAAGTTGTAGAGGATGTGAGATAGATGTTCGATGTACGTTCAAAGCCTTAGTTGGGTTAAGCTATTATATTCTCTTATCCTACACAAGATGATCTTTTATTAATACCTATAGTTTGAGAATTTCTCGACGTCTTTGAAAAAGTCACCAGTCTCCCATCCTGAAGGGAGATCGAGTTTAGGATCAATTTAGAGAAAGACACTAGACTTGTTACTCTTTAATTAAGACACATGGCTCTTAAGGAAAGACAAGAGTTGGATAAAAAAATTTCGAAGCTATTATAGAAAGGATTTATTCGCCATAGTTCTGCTAAATAGGGAGCACCTATTGTCTTTGCCACTAAGGCAGACGGCTCTTTAAGGCTGTGCATTGACTTTAGAGGGCTCGATAAATTGACCAAGAAGAACATGCATCCCTTTCCTATAATAGATGATTTGTTCAATAAGCTTGTTGGAGCAAAAATCTTTTCTCGACTGGACTTAGCCAATGGATTTCATCAACTAAGATTGCTAAGGATGGCAAGTAGAAGACTGCGTTTCACTCTTCGAATGGACTATATGAATGGGAAGTGATGCTTTTCGGATTGATGAATTCCCTCGCTTACATTGTAGATTTGATGAGTAGAACCTTCAGAAATAGCAAATAAATTCATTGTAGCGTTTGTGAATGATATTCTAGTGTACTCTAAAAGTGAGGGTGAGCATCGAAATCACTTAAGGGAAGTACTAGGGACTTTTAGAAGGCACCAATTAAAATCCTAATTCTTAAAATGTCATTTTCGAAAGAAGGAGGTGGTATTTCTTGGACATATTGTTTTCGAGAAGGAATTATCCGTAGATATTGCAAAGGTAGAAGCTATTCAGGACTGGAAAATTTGCAAGAATGCCATGGAGGTAGGAGTTTTCTTGGGTTGTTTAGGTTACTCTAGGAAATTTATTAAGGACTTTGCAATGATAGCAGTCCCGCTAACTTGCTTAACCAACAAGAATCCAGTTTCTGGATGGGATTAGAAGTGCACAAAAGCATTCGAGAAATTGAAGAAGCTATTGACTAGTGCATCAGTACTAACTATTCTTGACAAGACAAAACATTTCATGATTTCCACAGATTCATGCGGTATGGGATTAGAAGCTGTTATTATGCAAGTGGTTAGAGTGATAGCCAACACAAGTAGACAATTGAAGGACCATAAGAAGATATACCCAACTCATGATTTGGAATTAGCAGCTATTGTCTTTGCTTTGAAGATATAGTGGCATTACCTTTTAGGAGAAAGGTTTGAGTTGTTTACTGACCACAAATCCCTCAAAATACCTATTTTCGCAAAATATTTGAATCTTAGGCAGCAAAAGAGGATGGAATTTATAGCATCATATGACTTTGAGGTACAGTATACCCCGAGAAATCGGGATGTTGTCGATGATGCCCTTAGCCGCAGGCATGCTAATCTTGGTGTTACATATTAGTGGAGGCAGTTGGAGTTCCTCTCCAATTTCAATTTCGAACCATCAATTGAACCCGCTCTAGGCTTTTTAGCAGCATGAAGGTTAGACTAGCGTTGATGGATCACATTAGGCTAGAGCAGAAGAAGGATGCGACGATAGCAGATATTTTAGGCAAGTTGAATAAAGGAGAGCATTTTCCCCATAATGGTAAATATGTAATTCATGGAAGAGGATGTTTGAGGGGAGACGGATGCCTTTCTATTCTTAGGGTTAATGATGTTTTGGACGAAATGCTAGCAGAGTGTCACCATTCTAGGATGACCATTCATCCCGAAGGAGACAAGATGTATATGGACATGAAGTGAATTTTCTATTGGCTGGGGATGAAGAAAATGGTAAAGGAATTTTTCTCTAGGTGTTTGGCATGTTAAAGGATAAATGCAGAACAAGGAAAGCTCGGAGGATTGCTATTGTCATTGGTAGTGCCAACTTGGAAGTGGGAGCATAAATCGATGGACATTATAAATGGGTTACCTAGGAGTTAAGAGGCAATGAAGCTATTTGGATTGTAGTGATAGGCTTACTAAAAGCACCCATTTTATTCCCATTAGAAGTAATAGGACCACTCTAGAGCAAATTTATATTAATGAGGTGGTTCGACTTCACAGAGTTCCAGTTAGCATTGTTAGTGATAAGGACCCTATGTTCACAAGCGAATTTTGGAGGAATTTCGATCATTTTTAGGTGCAACATTGGATCTTAGCACTGCTTACCACCTAAATACCGATGGTCAAACTGAAAGGATGAATAGGATTTTAGAAGACTTGTTTGGAGCTTGCATCATAGATTTCGAAGGACACTAAGACCAACACTTACCCTTGTTAGAAATCGAGTACAATAATAGCTATCATGTGACGATTGGCATGGAACCCTTTGAAGCATTATAAAGGAGGCCATGCAAATTGCAAAACTATTAGTGAGAAACCAACAACAAAATTCTACTTGGACCAGATTTGATTCGTGAGACCTCGAAAAAGATAGAGATGATTAAGCAACGAATGAAGGTCATACAAGATCGGTAGAAGTCCTATACTGATAAACGAAGGAAGGAATTGGAGGTTGATGCAGGAAACATGGTGTTCATTAAGGTTTCCCCACTTAGGAAGGTTATGAGGTTTGGTTCGTCGGGGAAGTTAACGCCAAGGTTTTTTGAGTGTTTCCTGATCTTAGAAGGAATGGATAAACTTGCATATCGAGTAGAGCTAACAGATAAGTTAGTGGGAGTCCAGGACATCTTTCATGTGTCACACTTGAGGAAATGCCTTCATAATACAGCCACCATGGTAGAGCCTGATCAGTCAGCAGACAATGAGATGGAGTCGATAGCACCCCATGCCACCCTAAGCATAATGGAGCATGGAACTAGGAAGCTTTGCAATAAAGAATTTAGGCTGGCCCAAGTATAATCAGGAGATAATCCGGCAGAAAGCACATGGGAAACTGAAGAAAAAATTAAGGCTTATCATCTTTAGCTTTTCTTTGGTAAACTCTTTCTCTCCAAAATTTAGGTTTTTTGGTTGCATCGTGGTTGCTTGATTGGATGGTAGGTGATGGTTGCTACACTTTTTACTATTGTTTTTACACCCATATAGAATTTTATGAATATTTAGGATTCTTGAATACATGCCTATATGTCACTATCTTGCATTCATGCTAGGATTAAGCTCACTTATAGCGTGTATGCATACACGATTACATTGCACTTTTGGATGAGTTGATGGTCGTGTAGGTAACCTGGTTGTATGACATGGACGTTCGATGTGTGTTACATTATCCCCCCCTTAGGAATTTTGGGTACAAAATCCTTTTTAAGGAGAGAAGAATGTAACACCTCATTAGATTTAATAATAAATTAATCAATTATAAGGATAAAATGTAGAATTTTGTAAATGTCAAAATTTGGCTATGGAAGTCACACTATTGCATTCGTGGTATTTTTGATCAACTTTCATATATACAGTTTTATAGTCAGAGATCAAATGGAAAAGTTATCGTTGTTTGAAGTTTTGCAATTCAAAATAATTCAAATAAAGTTCAAATTCAAATTTATAATTAATGCTAAAATTTCGAATTTAAATACCAACATTAATTAGAAGCTTGGGGGTTAAGTAAACGTTAAAATAGATGAACGTTAAAGCTAATTAAAGGAACTAAATAATAATTAAAGATAACATTTAAACCATTCTAAATATAAGCTATCGGTCGACCACCTTCCTTAGGTCGGTCGACTAATAGTGGTCGACCGCTTGAGAAAGGGCGGTCGATCGGCGAATGTAGAGGTGGCTAAGATTTTGCTAGGGACGAATGGCCTGGATTTTATTATTTTAAACCGACTTAAATCTGATAGTTCTAGTGCCTTCTAACCACTATAAAGAAAATGCTAGCCCCTCTAAATTTTATTCACAAATTATTTGGAAATGCAAGTGAAGCTCTGTCAGTTTCTTCTATATGATCTAGAATTTCTTAGGATTTTCAGGTAGGATTTCAGATATTCAATATTCAATTTCTAATTCTATTCTTTTACAATTCCTGATATTGTGAATCTAATCCCTATACAATCCAATTGTTGTATATTTCAAAAAGGAAGAAGTTTCGAAAGAGATTAGAAGTAGGCATAATCAAATCCAAGGGAAAGCTGGGAATCATCTCTGAGTTGGAACCATAATTTTTTCTCATCTTTAGTATTTATATAGTTGAATTTGGATTTTTTTATGCCTCGGAGAATTTTTTCAATAAAACAAAACATGAAAATAAAAATATAAAATTCCCTTATGCGAATGTCAAATCTTATGTTATTGGAATCTCGATTATTTTATAATAAAATAGCAGAGTTTGTTTTAATATTGCAATTTGGATATTTTATAGTCTATTCCACCACCAATTCTTCTTTATTGAAGTGTTAAAGGATTCAAAAAAGAAATTTAGTTAGGAATTGTTGCATGAGGTACAAATTCATTTATTCGTAGTTTGCACTGCCTATTTTTGTAGTTTAATATGAATCCCCATTTCACTTCATATTTGTTTATGTAAAAATTGAATTGAGTATAAAAGATTTAAATTTTAAATGTTGTTCCTTAAAATAGAAGCATTGATTCTACTATTTTAGTATAGAATAAGTTTGGTATAAGATTCTATTTTATTTTATGTAAGTCTATTGGTTTGGCTAAGGATATTAGCTATTTTGCAAGTAACTTTTTGGAGTCAGACTTGTATAGTTGGGAAGTTTTGATATTTAAATGATTAGTTTAGAATTCAAAAATCTGCGCACACTCAGGAATTAGTTTAAATCTCACGTGTTCATATATCGATATATAATATAGCGTATAACACATGACATATTAAATGGATAATATAAATAGGTTAAGAATTAGCATTAAGCCCCCTTAAGAATGAAATAGAGATAATTATGGAAATTAATTCATAATTAAAGGTAGAATAAGGAATTTTCCTTATAAGGCCTTAATACAAAATGTAGTGAGGGTATATCGTAGTATGTTAGGAGAGTGAAAATTATGATCAAGTTATAGGGATGCGAGGTCGGCTAAAAGCACACAGAAGTCTGCCCAGCTAATCTAGCTATTAGTAATGTGACTTTAGAACTGATGAGAGACATCGCCTATAATAAGTCCCCATGGAGGATGTGTGGTTAGTCCTAATTCTGTAGGGTAAGTCTTCCCAGCTAATCTGGCTACCAGCACCTGTGGATAGTCGGACTGATGTAAGACGTCACAGTTTGGGTTACAGTCATAATATGTAGGACCTGCTTCGAGGTTGGTGGTATTAAGCGACTGCTGTAGGGTTTGCCTCCTTCTTATTGAAGAAATATTAAATGGTTAGGGTTTTCGCTTAGGCATGGTAGTTATAAAATTTCGAGAATAGTCCGCTCTGGAGTTGAGGTATTAAGTGGCTATTGTAGGGTCCTCCTCTCTCATAAATAAGTATTAAGCGGCCTGATTAGATTCCATGCGATGTCGCTAGAGAGTACCAAAGAGGGGTCTACCTTGGGTTAGGTATTAAATGATAGGGACCTGCTTAAGATATAGGTATTAAATAATCGGAGTATAGACTAATTTCCATTGAAAAGTTATTAATTAAGTGGCTTCAGTACTGTCTCTCATATTGTTAGGACATGATTGATGGTAGTTGTGGAAGTTACGTGGGACTTTGAAGGACTTTTGGCCTATAGTTGATGGTAAGTTATGGAATTGGATGGAAAGAGTGTAGATCATAGAATTAGACTGGGAAAGCCTTCGGGCTTATAGTAATAGGTATTTTTTTATGATATGGCTAGAATGCGAAGACATATTACTTATGTATATGATACTGCCTAAATACTTTTATAGTAAGATTTGAGATTTTCATTCACAAAGCTTTGTTGATCTGGCCCCTTCATTACAAAACATAGGTTAGGTGAGACGAGGATGATTTAGAGGATGAAAGTGGAGGCGAGGACTTTTTATAGTTATCTATCTACTTATGTTTTAATATGTTATTATGTAACCATTTCAGACATGCATGATGTTGTGTATTTTGTGTTATTGTATTTCGGATACTGGGATGTTTTGTTTTGTTATGGGATTCGAATTTCTATAAAATGGGTACTATTTTAGATAATATATTTTACCTTTTCGCTATGAGATTTTGATAGCACTAGTAGATATTGTGTATTGCTCATTATATCAATTTTACCAACCAACAGCCATCTTTGGATGGGCCCAATGTTCAGTAGGTCTTTATTTGGTTAAAAATTAGGTCCATTTCGAGATGGGTTGATAGAAATTGGTCTAGCACGTACGGCTCTCTAGAAACTTTTTCCCTTTATCTCTTTGCTTTCTTTCCTTTTATTAACTTTTCCATCGGTAGGAACTTTTAATGACTTTGCCGACGTTGGCAATGGGATGTTGATTAACTATGTTGATCTACTAAAGGCGGCCGATAGCCTGATTTTGGACTTGAAAATTCCAATGACAGATGGTAACCTCCATTAGGTGGGGCTAATGAGGAGGCCAAACAATAGGTACAAAGTGAGCCGCCCCAACAAAGAAACTGGCACAGAAAGTTTCTAACGTGAAACAAGACTATTCTAAGGATAATTTTTAGGATGTCATGGCCGAACTGATCACTGACGTTGAAAGAGGATATGATAAATGTTGTTATGGATAAGGAGCTTGTAGACCTTTATAAGCTAAGTGATGTAGCACCAACATCATAGTAGGAAGAATACTATCCACAATAGTCGGCTGACGACTCGGTCCCTCGACGTGAGAGCATGCCCATTGATTGGGAAACTTAGATGAGCTCTGTGGAAAGTAGTGTAAGAGGAGGGTTACAACAACCGAGTGTCAGTAGGGATGTAGGTCCTTCCTTTAAGTCAATTCTAATGTATAATCCTCTATATCCTGCATATGAAGTTGTGCCTCCTGGTGAGCCTTATGTCGGGACATATTAAGCTAGTGTAGGCAGTTCAACCTCATCATGCTCACTTCTTGTCAGAAAGCAAGGTTTGGAAGGCATCAATGGCAACATACTTGCACTAGAACTTTCTTTTTTCCTTTCCCTTGAACTAACCATGGCTTTCTTTGTTGTTTCAGTGGATTCCAAGCTTACTTTCGAAGCCTTCGATGAGCTTGATCCACCATTCACACTGTCATGACTCCAACGCCCATAACACCCGAAGTAGGCTAGGAGATCATTAACGTGACCCCCAACCCTAAGTGATTACTCTAGCCCTCCATCGATAACAAGAAGAGAAAAAGAGATAAGATCGACATGTCCTCGACCTTTAAGGCTACCCCTCCATTCTTCAAGTTCCTTCGTATTTATGACATGGAAGGACTGACCACCACGGATGATGTAGTGCGTTAAGGCAGGTAAATTTGGATATCTCACAGGACAAGATATCAAAGATCTGGAACGCATGCTGATGGCATTCCAACTTATGTCCATGGAGACCCTATTATACCATTGACGAGATAGAAATGGCCAGAGCCAACATTCTTTGAAGTCTGTGGTGATCGCAAAAACCAAAGATGCCTTGCTAGTAAGTCACCACTTTGAATTTTCTTCTTGTTACTTTGTTATTTTTCTAATACTGGTTGTTTAGGCTAGATACCACTCTATCCGCATATGGGACAAGGTTGAGAACCTTCAGGAGGAGTTAAAGGTCACAAAAGAGCTCTTAAAATAGCTAAATCTAAGGCGGTTAAGGTAAAGGAGGTGGCAGAGGCAGCCGAGGCGAGGGAGAAATTAGAGAAGTTGGTCGTGGATCTCAAGGAGGGTCGGGAGAAGGCTGAGAAGGAAGGCAATGGCCTATGGAATGACATGAGAAAGGACCAACCTAGATGCTTACCATATGCAGATGTGGAGGCAAGTAAGAAAGTGGAGGAGAACAAATGGGCGAACCGATTAAAGTACCTAGTGAAGACGTTGCTTAGAGAAAACTATTGCTTCTCGATCTCCATAAGCTAATCAATGTCGAGGCCATTTCCCAAGTGTAGGAAGAGTTAGCCACCAAGATGAGGGAGGTTGGATGGCTGTCTTGGACATCTTTGCATAGGAGAAATTAAACTCCATAACCTACTTTCTTGAAGATCTGACTTGTATATATTTTCTTTCACTTCTTGTGCGCCTAACAGTGTGGGTTGTATGCCCGACATTCTGAGGAGAATGAACAAAATGTATCTTGTTATGCAAAAATTTCCAAGTAATTTACTTCTTTATCTGGTCTTGTCTGTCTATGCGTGATTTGTAGGTTAGCATACATTAAGTATCCAGTATATTCCCTATATCCTTGTAATTAATGTCTATACAAGGTAGATAAAATAGTATCATAGTAATGAGACAATCGGTTGGAGCAGCCCATTCATGTGAGCTGTGTACTTAGCTATTTGTGAAAGCGTGGCTTGTTTGTTGTTAACCGGGATTTTGACTAAGCCGATTTCAACTGGAAGTTAGAACATCAAAACGAAGGAAAAATGATCCAAGGACTTAAAAACATCATAGAAACGCAAGAAAAAGGAGATATCAAAAAACGAGAGAAAAAAGTTGACCTGAGTTTTTCAACTTGGCACTTAGGGTCGGACGCGAGTCGTATCTGAGCTAAACGTAGGAAAAATGAAGGAAAACCTGACATGAGAAATAGCAAGGCAAGATAATATGACTTAGAGTCGGGCCTAATCCAAACTTGAAACCGACACGGGTGGACCCAGTCAACTCGGTACCAAGTTATATATCACAACTCGGTACCGTGTTATTATTTTTCTCGGCCCGGACTTATAAAACACTCAGGTTGGACTCCAAGCGATTGGTACGGAGTAGAACTTAGTTCTGACTCATCAAACTCTTAGATCGGGCTCCAAGAGATCGTTATGACCAAAACTCTAGTCAGTCATACAAAAATCCTAGGTAGAACTCGAAGCACTCCAACCTTTGGATGACTCCAAGCAGAGCCAGAAGAAAACACTCAAACCACTCGGCTCAGACACCAAGTCAGGTCTACCCTAACCCGAAGCTCATGATATTCATAGACATGTTTTTCACCTTCATGATTCACTCCAATGTCGTTAGAACTATCCGGAACGATGGCACGAAGCAACTCAACAAATCTCACAAAAATTGGAACCAAGGGTACAACTCAGCACCGAGTTATATAGGTCGGCACCGACCTATCATTCCTTCACCTTTCACTTTCCAAACTCCATACATCTCCTGTAATATTCCAACTACTCGTGATCAACTAGTTTTCCTATAGTTTTGACTACCAATTCCAAGATTAGCGAGAAGAAAACTGAGAAAGTAGAATAATGCAAGTGGCATTGGAAAGATCACTAAAATCAAACAAAAGTCAATGAAAAGAGCTTGGAACACGTCCAGTAGACGGTGTAAAGAGCAAAGAAAGTAAAATGATCCCACTTAAAATAAGATCTATAGGTCCATACTAAGTTATTTAGGTCGGCATCGAGTTGTGGTTATGGGTCGTAGGGATCTGATCTCTCTTGTGTGACATTGGGTTATCTCCTAGACCTCAGTGCAAGCAGGCTTCTGATCCAGTACCTTTTTCCCTATAAGTACAATCCTTAGTGCGACCAAAATAAGAACTTCTCCCTGATATTTTCTCTTTACTCTAGATTGGGGTTCCACCACTCTTCACCATCTTCCTCTCTCACAATAGTTACCAAGGAAGCTAGTCCTGAAGGTTCTAGGTCTAAGAACTTGTCAACTTCTTATACTTATAACTCTAATTCTCAGTAATCTCATACAAACTCTCTTAGATCCATATTCAATAAAGCTAGAAAGTAGACGTAGGTTAGAGATTGCTGAACCACTATAAAAATCTTATATCTCTCTATATTTTCCCTTGATTTACACTATTATTTTTTGCTAAATCTAGGTCTTACAGATTATTTACAACTCATTCTTGAGTGTTGATCCATTGTTGGCATCAACATTTCGGAGCTTTCAGTGAGAAAACTGAATCCAGCCTTAGATCTAGCCTCCTATTGAGGATTTGGAGAGATACAGTAGTTAGATCCAGAAAAATTCTCTAATAAGTGTGAGAACTTGATATTGGAGATCAATGGAGCCTAGAAAAGGAAAATATGCTTTCGAATGATCTGCGGAAGAGATGGCTGACGACGCTGAAAGAAACACTCACCAAACGAAAGTTAATAATGGAAATGTAATACTAGAATCCTCTACTCGGTAGGTAGTTGTTACTAAAGGAGAGCTTAATAAAATGATTCATGAATTTAACCAAAAGATGATGGATATCCAGAAAGCCCTCATGGATAAGACGGACGCATTGCTAACTTCGTAGTCTCAAACGACAAGAAGAGTTAGAAGAGAAATTTCTCCTACAATAGAAGAAGAGAATTCTTAGGTTTCTAGCCTAAACAGGAAAGACGGTAAGCAACAACAGAAGTAATTACTGGAGTTGCAGGAATTGTTGTAGGAGGAAGTTGGATTCTCCCTCCCATAAAGAAAACAACCGATATCAAGAGGTTTTCTCTAGGTACCGACTCTAACTTTGGGGAGAACAATGCACATAAGGAAGATGCAATAGTGGTTTCTAATTCTAACAATGATCTGATGATGATTTTGAACCAAAAGCTGGAGGAACCGTTGTCGTAGTTTGTGCAGCCACACCTGAACCAACTCCACGACAACGAAATACCAAAGGAGTGGTACTTTAAAAGACAGGAGCACCAAGATGTCAGCTGGCAAATCAAGACCGTTTCTGGAGTCAAATACTTTGTGCAGCCATGATAGTCTTCCTTTGGTTTACCATGCTACCAAGGAATACATCACCGACATGGTCAAATGATTGGCAGAGGAAAGCTGGGGTAGGAAGGAGTGAAGACTGGGGTTGCACGCCAAGCCGAACTTTATTTACTAAGAATATTCTAAGAGAAGAATAACCTAAGAAGTTCACTATCCAAACATGCCATCCTACAATGGAACCATGGATCCTAGACAATACCTACTCAAGTACTAATGGCATATAGATGGAGCACGAGCTATGGATGCTGTTAGCTGCAGATATTTCCCTATCTTCTAGGAAGGAGTCGCTTCCATGTGGTTCATTAGGCTGGCACCGAAGTCTATTCCTACTTTTGATGAATTAGCTAAGAAGTTCATGGAGCAGTTTAGGCTCCATGCTGCATGATCAAAGGATGTAATGTCCTTATCAAGCTTATCTTAAGGACCTTAGGAATTGCTAAAAGTGATCTTGAACCAATTTGACATTATCGGGATGGAGGTTAGTATTCCAAATGAAGATTTGGTATTCATGGCTTCGGTCCGAGGCATCCATTCGGATACGGATTTCTATAAAGGTTAGAGATATAGCAATCTACTACAATGGAAGAATTTCACTGAAAGGCAAACTGATTCTCGTAGTTTGAAGAAGAAAGACTAGCCGAAAGAAAGGTTGGTAATGAAAAATTGAAGGAAGTTATCCAGAGCAGCATTGTAGTAAATGCTGGAAACTCTGGTAATTGGAAGAAAAGAAGTTAAAATTCTGGTAACAGGCATGAGGCGTTGTGAAAGTTCCAAAGAACTTCAAGTTGAAAGATTACACACCCTTGAGTGACACAATAGAGAATATATATCTCGCTACTCAGAAATTGAGCAATATAAGAAGCCACATGGGAGGGAAGCTACGAAGCAAATAAATGTTTAGGGATGTACTGTCACTTCCATGAAACTCACGGGCATAACGTCAACGAATACCTAAATCTGAGGAATTTGATTGAGGAGCCAATAAGAAAAAATAAGCTCCAGTGCTATGTTAAGGAATTGCGGAATGGCAGAGAAACTACAAGATTCTAGGGTGTACCTACTCAATAAAAAATACTTGGACCCAACAGAGAGGGGCCTAGGTGAGCTAATGAAAGAGTGGTCAACAAACAACCTTCAAGCCAGCCAATCACTCGAGAATGGAATAGCAACCTAAAACAATACAGTTTCATTCACCTTTATCTAATTTCCTTTCCAAATAAGCCTCCAAGGGACACGGTGGGCATTGTAAATAGGTAGGACTCGCCATTTCTTTTACTCATTAATAAAATCTTCTTCTTGAACCAATGGAACTGTATTCTTGCAAGAAAAACTCATATGCCATGCAGCCGACAACACAGATAGGAAAATGCCCATCTCCCCTCGAATGACAGATGGGGGTGTAGACTCATTAACTGTCAATCAATGACTCAGATTGATCTCCAACTTTCTAAAAACCAGCATTGCCTAAAGACTGGCGACATCGAGAAGGTCTTAACCTCTGGGTCAACGGTCACATTGACCCCTCACCTTCTATGAACCGACGTTTCCCTGACAATGCCGAGAAGGTAAAAACCATCGGATCGATGGGTTTTATCGATCCCCAAACCTTCTAAAAACTGGCACTGCCCCAAGACTAGTAACGTCACGAAGGTCATACCATCGAGTTGGTAGGGAAAATTGCCTCAAACCATCAGATCAAAAGTGAATATTGAACCCAACCTTTTGAAAACCATCATGGCTCCAACACTGGCAATGTCAGGAAGATCAAAACCGCTTGAGGACCGATGTTGCCTCGAAATGTCAAGAAAGTCTGAACCACAAGGTTGATGGGTCGTATTGATCCTTAAACTTTTGAGAACTTGCATTGTCCTAAGACTAGAAACAGGTTAAAACCGCCAGATCAATAGGTCGTATCGATCCTCAACTTTCTAAGGATGACTTTATACCAAGAATGGAAATGTCGGGAAGTTCTAAACCACTGGATGGATGAGTCGTATCGATCCTCAACCTTCTGAGAACTGACGTTGTCCCAAGCCTGGCAATTTCAAAAAGTCTCCACCGCTAGATCGACAGGTCGCATCGATCCTCACCTTATGAGAGCCGACATTGTCCGGGACTGGCAATGTCAGAAAGGTCAAAACCGTCTGATCGTCGAGGAAAATCGATCCCAAACTTCTAAAAACTAGGGCGGTCCTAAGACTAGCAATGTCAGGAAGATCAAAACCGCCAGGTGAACGATCACATCAACCCCTAACCTTATGAGAATCGATGTTGCATCAACAACGTCGAGAAGGCACGAAATCGATAGGTCAACTGTCAAATTAACCCCTGCCTTTTGAGAATTGGCATTCTTTGGTAACGTTGGGAAGGTCTAAACTGATAAATTGACGGTCACATAGATTCCCTACTTTTGAGAACCGATATTTCCTTGGCAACATTGGAAAGAGAAGCCGACTTCTAGAAAGTTATTGTTGTCCGTAGACTGGAAGGAGCACACTATCACCTGAAGATAGGCGATAATAGAGGGAAGAAGCACATAGCCCTCAAGAATACATTACTGCCCAGAGATAGATAGTGATTAGGAGACTTAATAACTAAATCTACCTTCAAGAATCCATTGCTGCCTAAAGATTGACAATACAACAAGATGGTTCTTAAAACCAAATATGGAAACGATCGGATAATTTGGCTTCGACCTTCAAGAATTTGCCTTCATACGAAGTCTGGTGATGGCTAGGAGGATTGATAACCTACTTAAGGACCAACTAGATTATCTGGTCCTAACTTCCAGGAATAAACCCTTAGACTGGAACTATTTGTGTGTTAATCTCCAAAGACAAAAACTGGTGCACGACCCAATTTCAGACCCTAAACTTGAGGAACTCAATTGTTGCCCAGAGATAGTTAGGGTCAAGAAAGGAATGCTTGAAATCGAGCAAGTACACCACTGGTTGTCGGAGTCAATGACTAGCGTGCAGACCGGATTCTAGAGATCGCAAATGAAGTGGAATCATTATGATTCCCCCAATGGACTGTTTGCTCAAAGCAATCCTCTCAAGAGGCAAGAATGAGGGGAAGAAAGTTCCTTAGAGAACGCCATGGTTCATGGTACAAGACAGAGTGCTATATAAGAGAGAATTCTACACCCTCTACTTCGGCGTGTAATCAAGGATGAAGCTAGAAAGATTCGCATGGGAGACCAAGAGGACAGTTATGGTTATCACACTGAGGGGAGACATTAACAAAAAAAGTGCTTCACTATAAACACTCAAGACCGATGATAAATCAGAATGCAATTTACAACTCAAAACAACATGACCAGTTCTAAAGATTTTTGAAAATCTTGAGAGCCCCATCGATGGAAATAAAGAAAATGGTCAGCTTGTTTCAGTTTGCAATTTGGGAAATCAACATATTGGTATGCAACTAGTGAAGATGAAAGGAGTAAGATACACTATCATTGCGGTCGACTTTCGATGGCAAAGCGGAACCATTCGCTATGATCGCGATGAAAAAGGCAAATGAAGTAGTGGAAGCAGTGAACAAAAAGGCCTCAATATCAAGAGGAACCTCTTGGTACCTAAATGCTCGAAATTGAGTCAATGATATGCCAGTTGCTAGAGATGGAAATCGATGTACGACTTGGCTTCTAGCCATAACCTTCCGGAAGCTGCTGATGCACGAAGATTAGCCATGTCGGGAAGGTGTAATCATCAGCCTTTAAGAATTCTACTGTTCCCTGGAAACAGGTAACTTCTAGGAGGGATAATCGAAATGAATAATCCATGCATCGGTTTTCGAAGATTGAAACAGTGTGCGACCAGATTCCAACGACAACATTGACGACCAAGCAGGACACATTTGATCAAGGATAAGCATGGATAATCGAGGAGAATAGAAGGCAGGTATTGTTAGACTTTCCCGGTCCAGGAACATGATAAGGAAAACATACTTAGATAGGGGCAATTGAATAATTTTCCCCACAACATTCAACTACTACTAGTGCACAGAGTCGGGCATTTTTAAAAATAATTTCCGTGAATAGGATTTAGTTTATGGAAAAGATCATGCAATGAGAGGATGAACATCCCAACTGCTACTCCAAAACAGTAAGGATAGGCATGAAATTGGGATTCTTCATGACTAACGGTAGGTCGAAAGGTAGATGGCCTATTTAAAGCGAAAAACAAATAGCATGAACTATATGACCAAAAGGAAGGCCGACATGCTAATAAGCTTCGGGTGATCCCTACTTGCGTTTTCCTCTTCATACAAGATCCGTAATGGCATGTACTCATCTAGAGGAGGAGGTGGATTTAGCAACTGCTTTATAAGAGCAACTATGCCCTGTAATCCAATCGTGATCAATCGTCCTAGCATAATAGGAATAAAAGGTGAAGCCTAAGCTATGAAGGATCCGACTTTATGAGGAGTAGATATACCATCATCAGACTTGAAGCGAGGTGATCGACGAGTCAGTCTAAAAAATGAAACTTGACCTTTAGCATTATGAGGTATGTTTTATTTTGAAAATTTAAAATCATGTGACAAATGTCCAGAGTCCAAAGGATGTCAACGTATGTCAACTAATCGAATTTCAAACATTGACCGAGGCATGTGAGAAGTGTCAATCTATGTAGTATGAGTACCGTATCTCATATACGATGAACATACCATCCTATATAGATAGCTCACTCATGCTTGAAAAACTAGATGTGTCGTATAGTGATATTAAGTATCAAAACTTATCTGTTATTGATGAATAATCGATAACGGAGCCACTGTCCGAAGCTAAGTAGAAAGCTTTTGTTTTTCACGAAAATGAGGAGTGGAGAAATAGGGAAAGTGTAGCGATGGAATCATCCAACATAACCATTCTTGAAGTGATCAGTCTTACTAGAATGCAAGTGGCAATACAAGAACAGTCGTGCATTGGTAGGAGTTAGCCGAGGATAGAGAGTCCGACTTGTCTCCAAATGGCATGAATACGAGCTAGGACAAGCTTGAGATCCATCATAGGTCAAGCACACCTAAATTTCGACTATCTCCATTAAGAAGCAATTGGCTGCACCACCACCATCATCGCCATTGCTCTGCAATCGCCGTTCTCCTGACCTTAGATGATTTTCACTCGATGGCTAGTAGAAATCGGGGGTCGAAAATTCTCGGTGATGACTTGAAGGATTCGGCACTAGAAGGTCCCAGAGGCAAAGCTCTCGGTAGCAACAGAAAAGAAAAAAATGAAAATAATACATAGCAAGGAGAGAGCATCCTCTTCTATGGCATGGAACGATCTGTGGAGCATATATTTTGTCCTTAGTACGCAGAATGAAGAATGAAATTCTAGTTGTTCAAAATGGTTAAAGGAATGTAAATCAAACAAAAGTATGCATCGAAACTATATCCGAATGACTATCCAGAATCAAGGGATGACAAATCAGAATTTGTCTTGATCCAAAGCATGTTTTGTCTTTAATGAAAGCGTACTCTGTGGGATAAGTGTTAATCGAAATTTTGACCAAGACGATTTCATCTGGAAGTTAGAATGTTATAACGTAGCAAAATGTTTCAAGGTCTTTGGAAACATCATAGAAAGGAAAAAAGGAAATATCGAAAATAAGTAGAAAAAGTTGACTTGAGTTTTTCAACATGGCACTTGGTGTTGGACCCGAGTCGTACCTAAGATGAGCCTAGGAAAAATGATGTAAAACCTAAATTGAGAAATAGCAAGGCGAGACGATATGGTTTTGGGTCGTAGGGCCCTGATCTCTCTTATGTGACATTGGGCTATCCATAGACCTCAGTGTATGCAGGCTTCTGACCCAGTACCTCTATTTCCCTATAAATACAATCCTGGTGCAACCAAAACAGGATCTTCTTCCTGATCTTTTCTCTTTACTCTAGATCGAGGATTCCACTACTCTTCACCAGTTTTCTCCCTCACAGTCGTCACCAAGGCAACTACTCATGATAGTTCTAGACCTAAGAACTTGTCGACTTTTTGTACTTATGAATCTAATCCTCTATAATCTCATACAAAATCTCCCATATTCATAATCAATAAAGCTGTAAAGTGGACGTAGGCCAAATATTGCCGAATGCTATAAAAAATCTTGTGTCTCTATGTTATTTTTCTTTGATTTCTACTATTATTTGCTCGATCTAGGTCTCACGGGTTCTCCACAACTCATTCTCAGGCATTGACCCATTTTTGGATCAACATTTGTATTTCGAGCCGGGTTAGCTTATGGGCTTGGACACGAGCGTATGCTAGAGAGTTTGATTATGATGGAAAACTGAGGCATGTATATAGTTTCCAGGCTTTCTTGTGTTCTAATGGTGTTGGGAGGTCCTGGCATGAATCGAAGCAACGAATGGATTGAAGTTCTCCTATGTGATATGTAGTAAAATGAGTGGCATGTGGCCCTGCCGTGAACCCAAGTGTTGAGTAGCTTGAGGGTTCTCCTAAGTGACATAAGGAAAAGTTAAGCAGCAGGCGGTCCCGACATGAACCTGAGCACTACGGGCTTGAAGGTTCTACTGGGTGACATGCAACTAGTTAATATTGAGCCTGAATTATTTTAATGTAGGTGCACTACGAATACGGGACTTTGACATCACTTGGGCTAACGGTACTAGTCTCAACAACGGTACCCCGTTCAATAAGAGGGATGGGTGGCATTATGGGCGAGGGATACATGACTATTGCGGTCGTGTCTCCAATCGTTGATGCACCCTGACACAAAGGAGATAGATGTCCCACTTATACTCACAAGGAAGGTTGGAAGTCCCTCGGTAAAGAAGTGAATGCATGATGATTCAATCTTGTAGGATAGCCTAGCAGTCCCCAAACAAAGAAGTTAATGCATGGAAATTCATCCTCATTAGATAAACGGTTGGCAAGGAGGGAAGCGTTGAGTGGCTCATACTATCCTTGGTGACAGAGGTCAGCATTCTCCAACCAAGGTAATGAGCATATAATAACTCAACCTAATTGAATAGCCTAAATAGGTGGAGGTCCCCAAACATGGAAGTGAATGCATGGTAATTCACCCTACTGAAAATGCGATCGGTAAAGAGGAGGCATTGAGTGGCTCGTGGGGTCCATGGATAGTCTCTAAGCAAGGAAGTAAGCACATAATAACTCACCCTCGCTGGATAAACTTGGTTATTATGTTGAATAAAGTTGGCTCTGAAGTCTTCATTGTATTTTTGACAATGATTAATTTCAAAGCCTTATAATTGTGGCTAGCATTAATATATAGGGCTTGGAGGCATGTGGTATTCAAGTGCTGGGAACATGGGTTCCTTCTACATCAGAGAGGCGGTAAGTGCCATTTTTAAGGCGATGCTGACAATATACGGCCCCACCTAGTCTTTTCCAAGCACTCCTTTAGCCGAGTTCTTTATATTTGCAAATACCTGACATAATACTAGGTCGTAGAAAATAAATTTCTAAAGCTTCACCTAGCAGTGCTTGTCTATCTTTCTCTTGTAGGCTTCAGTGCGAAGTTCAGCTTTGTCTCTTCATTCTTTTATGGCGTCGAGCTCGAGATCGAGATCGAGTGGCTTATCATTTTTCTTAGGCTAGTAAGTAAGATGCCAAGGTGAGGGGATGTCTGCTTTAATTGGAGCATATCTTCATAACCATAGGAAAGTGAGAAAGGAGAATAGCCAATTGAAGTGCAGCTAGATGTTCGTAGAATAGAAGAACGAGCGATATTTCTTCAGCCCAATTTCTCTTAGTTTTTGCGAGGCACTTATTTAGTGTTGATTTGATGGTCTTGTTGATAGCTTCAATTTGTCTATTTTCTTGAGGATGGTCAAAGGAAGAAAGCGTTCTCAATCACGTTCTTTATGTAGAAGTATTGAAATATGCTGCTCTTGAACTGAGTATCGTTGTTGGTTAAAACCTTCTTTGGTAGGCCGAACTGACGTACGATGTTCTTGATGATAAAGGTGAATATCTTTGAGGTGTTGACCCTAGTGAAGGGCTTGACCTCAACTTTTTTGGTGAAGTAATCGATTGTGAGTATAGTATGATCGTACCCTCCATTAGCATTAGAAGATTTCCTATCGAGTCATTTCACTATGTGTTGAATGGTTGAAGGAAAGCCATAGTGATATGGGGAGTAGGAGAGCTCCTAGAGATCTTGGCAAATCGTTAACACATGTTGCACTAATTTACATAACATATAGAATCACTTATTTACATAATATAAAGAATCTTTGATCATAGTAGGCTAATAGTATCTTGTTGGGTAGCCTTCTTTGCTAAGTTTCCCCCTCGATGTTATCTTCACAAAACCTTCATGCAGCTCTTCTAAGGTCTGGCCTACTTCTTCTTCAAAAATGCACCATTGAAGTAGCGTGGAGTACCTCCGTTATAGAGCTCCCCTTCTATGATTGTGTGAGGATAAACCTAATAGAGAATTCTCCTAGCTTCTTTACAATCGATATAAAGTTCTTCATTTGTGAGTACTTAATTAGGGGCATTATCCAGCTGTCCATGGATGGCGTATCAATCTTCATTGATGTTGCCTTTAGCTTGTAGCTAATATTTCTTCGAATCTCCAATGGGACTTAAGGAATGGATCTTCTAGGTTGCTTGCCGCCTTGTCCAATTGATCAACCTTTCTACTCCTTTGATATCTACTCTACCTTGAACTCGACGAATGTGCTAATATCTTCTTGGCCTATACATTAGATAAGGCTAGTGTTTTGCCTTTTATTCAGAAGTGCTCACTAATCTAATTGACAAACAATGAAAATTTGCTGAATATATGGATGGAATACGCATGTAACTCCTTTTCCATCCTATTGCCGACTGAGACAACTGCATATTTAGCTTCTTTGCTGGTTGCTTTAAAAGTGGGGTGGACTGCTAAATATAGTTATCTTCCTCGAGGAGTGACAAGGACTATGTCGTCCCCTACCTCTTTCTCATTTGATGCACCATCCTCATACAAATGCCAAGCTTGTTGATTGATGACTGTCTTTTCTTTTCTATTGTCTAGACTTGAGCAGTTGACAATGAAATCTATGATAACCTGGCCCTTGATAGAAGTGCAAGGCTAGAATAAGATGTAATGTTGCCTAAGCTCGGTATACTACTTCAGTAGATGACTTGTCGTATAAGGTCAGCTGAGGATTTGCCTCTGTGGTAGATTGGTCAGGAATACCGAGCTTACGGGAGACTATGACAGGCATAAAGCGAGCTTCTCCAACGTATGTGCCTAATTTTAGGGCCTGAAAACCTTTGTCGACATAGTAGATAGGCCGTTGAACCTTTTTGTTTTCACTTATCAATACAACATTAATCGTGTGGACAGACATTACAAGGTAAAGGTACAGATCCTCCACATTGACAGGCTTAAAAAATGGTAAGTGGTTGCTAAGTACTGCTTTAGTTCTGGAAATGCTTTAGTACACTCATCACTCTAAGTAAATGACTTTACCTTCTTGATGACGTCAAAGAATGGTAAACATGGGTCGGTTGCTTTAGAAATGAACTAGCTGAAAGCTACAACCATCATGTTCAAGCTTTGTACTTACTTCATAGTTTTTGGGAATTGCATATCTGGGATGGCCTAGATTTTTTCAAGGCTGGCTTTAATTACCATGGCGCTCATAATATAGTAAAGGATATTTCTAGACTGAATGAGAAAAGAGAAATTACTCGGGTTCAACTTCATGTTATACTAGCATAGTATGCTGAAAGTCTCAGTTATGTTCTCTATATTCCCCCAATCTTCTCGGACTTTACCAAAATGTCATCCATGTATACTTCAGCCGACCGACCGATCTATTTTGAGAACATAAAATGGACAAGTTGTTGATAGCTGGAACTAGGATTTCGTAGTCTAAACGGCATGTTACGATAGCAATATAGACTAGCATTGGTGAAGAGGGACGTGTGCTCTTGGTCTAAGCAGTGCATGACAATCTGGATGTACCCCGAGTATGCATCCATGAAAGTGGGGAGATCATACCCATTGATCGCATCTACTAACTGTTCGGTGCGAGACAATGGTAAACTATCCTTCGTGTAGGCTTTGTTGAGGTTGGAGAATTCAATGCAAGTTCTCCAAGACACATTTTTCTTTCTGATTAGCACTGGGTTAGCTATCTAGACTTGATATTTTGCCTCCCGAATGAAGCTATTCGCTAACATTTTTTCTACATATTCTTTGAGAGCTCAATACCTTCTTGGGTTAAGCAGTCGACACCTTTGATGGACGGAGGTGGATATAGGAACAATATTCAATGCATGGAAAATGATCCAAGGATCCATGTCGGTCATGTTAGTATGCCTCAACCGAAGATGGCTTTTCTCTACTATAGGAATTTGACTATCTCATCTCTGACTTTCAGGCTAAGCTCAACGCTGATCTAAATAGTCTTGCTGGGGTCGATATTATCTATGGATATCAATTCCAATGGAGCACTTGACTTGCTATTAATGTTTGAATCTCCCATGTGAGGGTTGAGCAAGTTGCCATAAGGATCTGAGCTAGTTTCCATGCCGCATTGGTCCAACATGTAAATCATGTGCTCTTCAACATCCTCGGTATGGACAAATATCCATGCTTGAATCAAATGGTTGAGGTTTCTCTTGGCTCTGATAAATGAGTCTACAAGTGTTGAAAGGGTAGGAGTTATTGTATGGGATATCCCTATTTGCCAAGGGGTATGACTTTCTCATTCCATGCTTTAATAAGCTCTTTCATTCTTCAGGGAGTGGCTATGGAGATTAGATTCTTGTCATACAAATCTTCATTATGGTTGGCGGTGTCGACATGACCTTGAGTGCTATAAGGATAAGGGTACTCTTAGGTGACATGCGACCAGTTCATGTAGCTTAACTGCTTTGGGTGGTCCCGACATGAACTAGAGCGCTGATGGGCTTGAGGTTTCTTCTGGGTGACACACCATTGGCATTTGTATCTTCAAGGGCAAGAATAGAGCCGACACAAGTGAGAGCATTTTTCGGCTTGAGCACTTTCCTAGTCGGCATCTCACTGGTTGTCGTGACCTGATTAAATAGGTTTTCTTTCATAGGCGAGTTGCTAACTTTGATGCCTCGGCTTCATGGCTCGGGCCAGTATTGGCAAAAACTCGAGTGCTGGCCAGCTCGAAAATTTTCGCAAGTGATTCGCTGCTGATAGCTACAAGTTCCCATTAATGCATGAGGACACCTTTCTTAACTTGCCCGAGGGAGGTCATACAATAATCCCTATTATTCTTTTAATTTCCTTTAATTCCCCCATTCCCACCTAGGATAGGGAACTTCATGATGAGCCGGTTGTAGGAGACGATAGAATTAGCTCCTCAAATGTCGGTTGTCCTATCAAGAGATTGTAAGCAGATGGAAAATCAACTACTACAAAGTTTACCTTGATCTTTTTTACAAGGGGCTCTTTGCTGAATGTGTCATGAGGGGATAGTACCCATTGGAACAGTGCCTACATGCCAAAGCTATATATGGGCAAGGCACAAGGGGTGAGGCTGGAGGTAGGGAGCTTGTGAGCCTCAAAACATGCTTGAACATGACGATGACTAAACATCCCTCATTTGCAATGGCTCGATGCAAGACGCACTTTTGCATTGGCTATTGCAAGAGTGATGACTATAGGATCATGATGAGGATAAGAGGTGGCTTCCTTATCTTCGACAGTGAACGTGATGGGCTAATCCATGTTTATCCCGGGTACTTTAGATGCTCAATGCTCTAGAGAATAGATCTAGCTGGTGATACCCACTTCTTTTTGGTATGGGACCATCCTTCTTGGTTGCTTTCAACTATATGCGGGCCTTTGCATATGGTCAAGATATCGGTTATGGCTATGATGTTGTTGTTACTTATCAGGGTGGTGTCAGTAGGTTGTTTTGAGCCGTCCTTTATTCCACTTGATGCTGAACAAACTCTAAAAGCATCCCTTCTTGGATTAGTCTTTCAATCTCATCTTTAAGTAGTTGACACTTAGTAGCATGGCCACTGATTTGATGTAACTAGCAGTGTTTTCCATTGCCACGATGTTCCTTCCTTCTCTTACCTCTGGTGGTGTTCGGTCTTTGGAATTGCACCCGACCTATGGTTGTGAGATATATTGTTTTTGTATCCCTATTCAAAGTAGCATGGTTATTGTACTTGGACCTATATTAAGTGCCTATTTTTCTCATCTTTTGGTGTTGTTCTCCCAACCATTGGGTAGTCTGCATTTTGATAGGGACTGGCTTGAATTGTGCACTAGGTTTCATTATCTCTGTCGGAAAGATCAACATCCTTTATCCTCATATTGTTATTCGTTTGTTGATAGAGGTCGGTTAGGGATGTTGCTGGCCACTTCTAGAGGTCATTCCATATTCTTGATTTTGCCCTGACCCCCATGCAAAGGGCCATAACCAGGCTATTCTTGTCAACACTCCTAGCATGGGAAGATTCTCTATTGAAGCGAGCACAAACGACCGAAGACTCTCTGTCAACCACTGTTTGTTGTTACCTAGCTCACTAGCCATCATAACATGTATTATTGAGGTGAAGAACCTGGTTTGGAAGTCTGCATAAAGCCAAGCCCAAGAATGGGCGCTGTTCACTAGCCATCATAATATGATGCTAGTCTTGTGAGAGTGGAGGCGAAAGAGTAGACATTTTGCCAGACTAGAAAGCTAGTCAGCACAGGTGATGGAATTGAATGCAATAATGTGATCTATTGGGTTTAGTCCCATCTTACTTATCAATGGCCAAAAAGGCATATAGCCGATGGGTTTAAATGTTCAAAATTTCCTTAGAAAATGGATCCTCCTTCTTGTCATAGAAAATGCTCCGCACTTAGCATTTTGGGGCTTGCATTCTGCTGAGCTGTTGGCGAAGGAGGTTTATTTCTTTTTAGTGACCAGCATTGACCTGATGTCGGATTGTCTAGCTAATGCCCTCCTATAGTCTCAACCGGAGTCTTTGTGGAGTGGGAGATCGATGATGATGAGATGATGGAGTGTGATGGTGATAATGGCGAGCTTGAGTGGGAGTCCTCCTCTCCATATGCGTAGAGGGCGACCGTGAATGACTGGCCTACCCCTCTCTTGATCTAGGCCTAGCTACAACCTTATAGGTCAAGAATGTGCCGATGAAGCCCATAGCTCTCCATCGAAGGCATGAGCACCGCTGCTAAAATGCTTACACCACACGTCTCAAGCTTCATTTGTTACTCGAAGGTGTTTAAAAGATGACTGCCTTCTATTAAGGATAACGATGATGCATTGATTTCCTATGCACGGCTATCTCTGGGTCAATGTCAATAACGTGACTTGGCCTACGAACAACATGTCTTCTTGGATGAGGATGAATATCCATGGCCGAGGTTTCAGTCACCACTCTACCTCAGGCCTTAGTGGTATTCATGAGGTCATAAGAGAGAAAAGATTGGAGAGGAGTTATTTCAACCACCATAGGGTGTGTTGGAACAAATTTCATAGTAGTTTGATCATCCAGCCTCATCCTTGTTTCATTTGCCTTGCAGATTAGAGTTCCCACGTTGGTCAAGCTTTGGAGCATACTTTGCCACATGTCATTATTAAGCCTAGAGATGGGACTGGTAGTGCTTGTGATAGTGTTATCATTAGTCCCATGGTCATTAGAGTTGATGAGTTCGTTCTCACCATTATGATTGATATGGTAAAACGTGAAAATAGTTTATAGAGAAGACAAAATGAAGAAAGGTAAGAGCTTTTAGGGGATGTCCACCATTTAGTGCTGAAATGTTGACTAACAAATTAGACATTCTTGGAATTATACTAACGCATTAAATTAGCGACAAGGCACTTACTAATACTAGGCTTAGAAATGTAATTGAGGAGAAAATGAACAAATTAAAGTAAATAGCAAGAAAAATAGAGTGGTTCGACTAATCCTGCCTATGTCCACTGTGAATATCTCTTACTATGTTTCTCTTATACATCTACATGGAATTACAAGAAAAGAATAAGATATTAAATGCTTAAGGCTATAAAGTTGGTAATCTTAAGAGCTTTGGGTTTTAATTTGTTGCGAAGTGTAAATATAAGATGAAGATAATGAGAATTAAACTAGATCTCAATCGGTTTCCAATTTTGATGTGGCATGCATGAAGTATTTATAAGAACTAATGTAGGTGATGGATTACTGAGATTGTGCAGTAAAACAGGCTGGAAGTGCTCCTAGCTGTGAATCTAGTCATATAAGCTGTGAATCTAGTCATATAAGCTGATAGAGAATAAATGTAGAGGCAAAGTGGAATGTGTGGCTAAGAAGCATCCTAGTTGTTGCTTCATATCAGGCACATTCTTTGCATTTAATGTGGAAGCTAGGTGTGCTTTGGTCAAACATGCTACAGTACCTAGTACAGTTGGCAGTACGAGTTTTCATTTACTTTTGCTTACCAAAGTGGTAAGGAAGATGGTAGCAGTCAGTTGCTTTTTATTGAGATTGACGAGGAGAGCTAAATATTGCTAAGTATAAAGTTGTAAGAGGTGTGCCGAGCCATTCTTGAGATGAAGATATGGGCTGTTTGGGACTGGTAAAAGGCAGGATGAGACAAAGCCAGGCCAAAGAGGGTTCACGCTTAAGCCAGGTCTGTTAGATGAGTTAGACGTGTCGATTTATGCTGGGCAGGGTCTAATAGAGGAAACTGGGATGACCATATTTGACTTGCTGTGTTTGTCGAATGAAGCTGAATATTGCTAAGGACCAACTCGCAAGGGATGTGCCAAGATGGCTACAGGATGAAGAGACGGGCTACATGGGACTGTTCGAAGATGGGCTGTGACGAAGTTGGACCAAAGATGAGCCACGCTTAAGTTGGACCTTGTTTAATGAGCTGGTTGTTTAAGCTATCTTGAGTTGATCCGACCGGCCAAAGATTAAAGTGTTGCTAAGTATATGTGTTGGAATGGGGCCAGATTAAGTGTGGGTCAACATGAACTAGTCCGGGCTTAGATATGCCGAGTCGGCTTATTATGCTTGCAAGAAATTTCAGCAACACTATTTCTATGGAGTATTTATCTATTATGTTTGATCTTGAACATAGAAAGGGTAATTTAACTCTTATCTATAAAATGTGAACCTATCATTAATCATCTACTTAATGCATACATTGTTTTCGTCCTCTCCAAAGCAAGTCTGGAAAGTGCTAAATCCATTAAAATAAATATGAAAATTTTGATGCATTATACTGGCCTAATGATGAACTAGGAAAAATCGAAACTTCATTTTTGGAAGGGAGTAATCATGAAACTAGTTATCTGAGAGGAAATAGGTACATAAATAAGCAGTCTAGCAATTACAAATTTAGGAACTCCCCTAAGCTGTTCTAAACTCAAAAGATCCGATTCTAATAAATTCTTTAATTAAATAAAAAGGAAAATCAATGGTGGAGAGGTAGATTACTTACCCTGAGTCGGAGAGTTGAGTTAATAAAGACAGTTATGCAATCAATTGCTTTTTACTTGATGCAAGTGTGTCCAGTGCTAAAACATGTAATTAACCAAAATGATAGCTTATGTTAAAAATTATTATGGCAGGGAAAATCTCATCAAATCATTTGGAATAGACTCGGTGGGACAAACCACGGAGGGTTATACCAAAGAAGTTTGCATGATATCAACAATGCAATTGCTTTAAAATTAAAATGGAGATATCTTCAGCAAAATATTTTATGGGAAAAATGGATTAAAATCAAATATCATGCTACCAAAACTTTTTTGAACCATAACTGAAGAAGCCGACTCCTCAAATTTATGGAAAGTAATGTCAAAGGCAAGACAATTTTCAAAGGGTTTAATAAATATAGAAAAATCCATTGGTAGAAACACAAGCTTATTACTTGATCCATGGATTCAAGTGGAATCATTAATAATCAAGCTAGGATGGCATGCATTAAACATTATAAGAGGTGCTAGGAAGGAAGTATTACACTTATCTTTGATGAGAGATGGTGTCTCAACACCTCCAATCTTCATAAAAGCACTTGCAATAAAATGAACAAGTAAATATGCACACAAACCTGGAGAATGATTTTTGACTGTGATCCCTCGGAAAAGATGGAGAATTTCTCTAAAATCTAGCCGGAATTCTGTACGAGTCAAACAGAGTCCATTACCATCATATCATCACATATGGAACAATATTTTCCTCCTAAAATGGATACTAGTGTATATTTAGCATCATCGAAAAAGCTTGAAACATTAAATAACATCAGTGGATGAAATAACTCACAAGACACTGAGTTTAAGTTATGCAGCAAAGAAATAGAAATAGCTGACACTATTCATCAACTGTAACTAAAAGAAATGTTGTATTTATTTTCCGATGGTCTCAATACAATGCTTTTTATACAAATTTCTCTACTATTTATATTGATAACAACAGTATAGAGTACACAATGTTTATATGTTGGTCTTTGTATATTAGGCTTCACTACACCATGTACCCGTCTTCACTTTACTTGTATTACTGACATAAATTTGACTTACTTCAGTATCCTTTAACACCCCTCCTCAAATTATCTAAGGTTTCTTCTTCTCTTCCACTTTTCCGCCACCATCATCAACACCTAGTTTTGACTTTAATTTGAGAATTTTTTTGCTGAGAGTGCTTGGTTAACACTTATGCTCTATGGAAAATGGCAAGAATGTGATTTACCTCCAGCTTTCCCTTGATAATCTGTTCGCATATGAAATACCGATCTATCTCAATGTGTTTCGTATGCGAATGGAGGACTTGCTTAGCGGACAACTACACTGTACTAAGGTTGTCACACCAGATAGTTTGTTTTATGGTGGATTTGATTCCTAGTTCGTGAAGAAGTGATTCTATCCACATGAATTTGGTGGTGGTGCTTGCTACAGAACTATACTCTGCTTCAGGGCTAGATTGAGAGATTGTTGGTTGCTTTTTAGAGCACAAATATATGGGATTCGTCCCCTTGTAAATACAGTACCTAGATGTCGATCTTCGACCATCTGGGTCTGTAACCCAATTAGCATCAGAGTAAGCTTTAATATTTAGCTCTATAGATGATTTTAAATGTAGCCCATGATTTTGTGTGCCTTTAACATATCTCAGTATATGTTTGACAGCCTTCCAGTGTTTATCTAGAGGCTTATGCATATATTGACATACTTTATTTACACTGAAGCATATGTAACGACCCACTTTCTGTACAGTTTAAGCTGACAATAAAGCACACATGTCCAACTCAAATTGCGTAAAAAGGTGGATTATTATGGGAAAGAATGAAGATAGAAGAAGATGTGAAGAACTAAACAACACATAATCTCACAACAGAATAAATAATATATAATATAACAACAAAACTTCACACAAAGATAAACTGTAATATACATACCTCCAATCAGAGTACAAAAATTGCTGATCGTCAACCTGGACGGTTATAATAACCTGTCCTCACAAATGCTGATAATTTTAATCAACAGTTTCAGCGGAATCAACAAGTACAGAAATAAGCCTTGGGCCTCCAGCTCGTCTCCTGAGCTCTAATGCATCCAAATCTAAATCTGCAATATGCTCGGTCTTACCCAAGCATTATTATAAATTAATAACACACGGATCAGTCTGGTAAACCAGTGTGAAAGAAACACACCCAGTTTGATTTCTTAAATTTACCGAAACCCTTTTTAAAATAAAAGTATCTCGTAAGACCACGCCGCACATAAAATAGACGGCTTTTTACCTTACGATAGCCAAACCATTTATACCAAAAATCCAGTGATATTATAATAATGTCTAAGGTGAAAATAATAATAATCAAGTAGCTGTGATGCTCATGCAGTGTACATCACAACAATACTACGTAAAGATCAAACTCGATAAGGCTCGTTCTCCAATTATGTAGGATTTCCATGGAGGTGCCCTTAGTAGTTTGAAAACGGTCCTCTTACACAAGGATCAGAGTTATCCTTCCAAGCATCGTGCTCGTCGAGCCGGGGTACTATAGGAAAAACATAACTGGTCTTGCTAAGATCGAATGCATCGCTCCCGGCATGCCAAAATAAATGAAAGTATTGCTAGAAAAGGGAGCCGACTATTCTCCTGCCTCTAGTTTTAGTCATTTTCGCTGATAGTCTACGTTCGGCTTTCCAGCTTATGCACCACACCATAATCGATCCCCGAATCCCACATGGATTCGCACACCACAACAATTTTCGAAATCACATATGGATTTCCGCATCTCAAATAAATCTTGGAATCACACATCGATTCCCACATCCTAATGGATCTTGGAACCACATATGGGTTCTAACATCTCAATATAACATGAAACTCCTCCACAGAACCGTATATGGTTTCAGAGTGGTTACTGATTTGAGTCATCTCTTACGAGTACACTCTTCCGCTACCCGAGTGCTCCATAAATCGAACGTCTATTTTCCAGAATGCTCAATACCAGTTCTTTAGGAAATAATCAAACAATACATAAGAATATGGATCAACTCCTAACCGTTTAAGTGGATGGATCTCCTTATCGTTTATCCTAGAAGAACATACAAGTTTATACATACAATATAGCACCACCAATGGTAACTGTACCATATAATTCCTATGTTTCTCCTAGATATTTTCAGAGTTAAAATCCTTCGGTGTTATGTGGGGAACCGTTTCCCTGCGACCAAAATTAAGAAGGATTACATATTTAGCCCAAGATTTGATAGTCGTTATTTTACTATCAAATAAACAAACATTCAACTAAAGATTGCATTTCCCACTGAAACCACTAAGCCTCATTTATTTCAGTTTCGATAAATTGAATCTCTTTACAAAAACAATCATATACTTATCTCATTGGAATAAGTATATTCACAAACCATTCTTTTCAAAAATAGTTGAATTTTTTTAAAATATATATGGAACGTAACATTCGGTATCGATTATGGATCGCAGCTCAATGGTCACATCTCTATCCCAGAGAAATCCAAACTTAACTGTAGGCAATCTCTACCTCTCGAATTACGCCATGAAATTTCATAGATTGCATTTTGCACAATGGTTACGTTATTATCCCAACAAATCCATAACAAACGGCAGACAATCTTTGCCCCTCGAATTACGCTATCAAATTTAACCATTTCTGTCCGAAATCTCTTTATTTTATAAATACATCGAAATCTGTTTATAAAACTCCTTTATATATTTAAAAGTTTAATTTAGAGAAATATTCTTTTATAAGTCTCAAACTATTCATAAAACTTCTTTTTTTCCAAATTTGAAACCACTTTCAAATTTATGAACTCGTTTAACACATTCTTTCATAAAAAGATTTCATTTATAAACAACTTATTATATGACTATAATAAATAAGATGTTAAACATCGTGAAAATGTCATAACTATTTTTAGTAATATAAAAATTCTTTTAAAACATTATTAAAAATATAATAATTTAAACTTTATCATTTTAAACTCCAATGAAATAAAACAAATTAAATAAAATTTTAAGTAAAATTAATTAACTTTACTAAATAAATAATTTTACAAAACATTTGTAAAGTAATAATTAAATAAAATAATTTGTATATATAATAATTAAATAGACCCTTTTACTTCAAATTATAAAATTTTAGTTAAACAACCTTCGTAACTTTCCAAATTCAGAAAGAGGCTTAACGATCACAATGGTACTTAATAAGCTACCATTAAATTTCAATTTAACTTTTCAAGTTAAATTACATACAGTTACATAACAGGAATATAAGTAAACCAATCCATTATTAACAATCAATTGTCAACACATCAATTATCCAGTATAAATCGATTGGTACTTAAATAAATGTCCAAATTAATCTAATAGCACAATGGGGATTTATTCTGATAACCAAATGTCATTTATGATAAAACTCTTTCATTTATTATTCAATGGTGTTTATTTGGCCAAATAGACAACACCAAGCATATTTAATTCACTTACGTTATGATTAAACAACGTAATTATGTAAATTTTATTTATCAATTTCATATTTGATTCAGTACTTGGAATAAGCTTAAAAATAAACTTAAACAACATTTAATCAAGATGCTATATCATCACCTTAGATCATATTTAATCAATCAACCAATTCAACCAATTCAAGCAGATATAAATAACTTTAACCTCTACCATATTCTACTAGTAAATCAAAAAGGTGTGTTTAACTCACTAGAGTTCCAGTTTTCACTTCAGCGTTCCTGTTTGGAACTAAAATCGAACGACGTCCGATTTTAGCCCAAATTTCAACGGTTTTCGAATCCATCCAAACTAGTTCCACCGCAAAGCCTCCATCGTTATGAACGCAATGCAAAAATCCGCATCCTCGATGCACCTTGTACAGATGAGTTATTACATTTGTAAGTTTTGGTTTTAAATAATAAAAATAAAATCACTTATCACTTCTCATTAACACTAATTACCCCTGATTAAAGAATTAACCCTCCTTCTCTAACAAAATCTCCCACTCCTCCCTGACACGATGTCACTGTTTCGATCCACTACTCCACCTCATTCTTCCTCTCCAATGCCCGAAAACCCCTTCCGCTTGCTTTGTTAGTTACCTCTCCTCAATCTCTACATGACCATCACCACAAATCCACCTACGAAACTCTTTTCTAATTTGCGACCTCCAACACCTAATGGTCGTCCGTACAAGAACGTTGGATCCTTCCCTAAATGGCCGTGATGTCCTAAACTCCCCTCCTAGGTGCACTACACGATGCTAAACGCAAATATAAACTCCATTTCGAAAATTTCAACCCGACTGGGCTAAAATCTCCAACCTCGTTTCTTCTTCCCCTTCATTAAAAACTAATACCAAGAAATAGTCCACACGGTGCACTTCGTGTAACCACCCACAAATTTTGATGGTTTTAATAATTTATTTAACTGGGTATTTTGTGAAATTTTAAATGACAATATTTTGAAATAAAAATTTAATATTTGAATTATGTCTACTTTAACATAGAAAATGGTAAATTTTCATAAGAAATTTTGTAAGTTTATTTTCTTGTGTAATTTTATTTAAATTCAAATCAGTTAAATTTGACGATAATAAAATGTTTTCCAAACTTGAATTTTTTATATAATAAAATTATAAGTCATCTTTTGTGTGTGATGTCATATTTCGTTTCTTCTAATTTGGACTGCTATTGTTTCGTTTATCTTATTTTTGGCATATTAGCACCATTTCGGTATCGATACCGACTTTTGATTGGATGATCGTACCACTGATATTTGTATGCCGTTTTGATCGTCTTGTCATACTGATCTCTGTGGTATATTCAATTCTATGTTTTGAAGTCCGATACATAGCGGAAACCGTGAAATGGTCAACCGTATCAGCTCCGTATTTCATCCTTTTGGACTTTCTGTGCCTTTTCAAATTATCCAGTTATGAGATAATGAATGGTCTCTAGCCATTATTATCTCCTCGAATTCACGTTTTGAATTTTATGATTTCGATCTGTTCAATATGTTTTTGAATTTGCTGTGTGACCATTCACTCTTCCCTTTGAAATCCATTCTATCAACTTGCTCCTCTCCTTCTTTTGTTCTGCATTAAAATAAACGTATATTTGTTTGTATCAAAGAAAATGCTCTCGCCATCGCTCCTCTATCACTCCTCACTTTCTCCAACCGCCGATAGTTCGCCATCTTCCCACCCTTCAGCATTGTCGCTACCTCCCGGTCGCCTGTGCAACTCACACCCTCGTCCCCTCTTCACTACTAGCGGACCTAGCCTCTCCAAGCTCGGTCGAACCCATCATGGTTGCTACATAACCGAGTTATCCAACACTGAGCCACTCCTTACCATGAGCCGCTAATTTCCTTCCCCGTGCTGCTCTGGCACACCACATCTTCTCACCATTGTGTCTATTTAAGGTGTTATATTTACATTGTTTTAAAATTTATGTCAGTGTTTTGTTTATATTTAAAAGATATATAGTATATATATTTGGAGCTAGTCTATTTGTTTAAATTGAAGCCAGTTTGTCATCTGATAATATGTTTAAATATCTTCAAATCTATAGTATATAATAATATATGTAATTTATATATATAGATATGTTTTATATATATACAGATTCTAAGTGTAATATATATTAGTTTGAAACATAAGTTGCATATGTTGTGTACGGTTCAATTTATACATATATTTTGCTGCAACATATAGAAGGTCTGACCTATTTATTTCTAAATTTTTATATAAATATACATAAGCTGGATTTCCAAATCTTTATATATATGTACGTATTATATTAAGTAATATATATGTGTAGAAGTATACTTTGGGTTGTGTCTGTTATAATTTATTTGTATATACTTATGAACATATGAAAAGATTTATATATAGTTTGAATAGCTTAATACAATATAGATGTTTATATTCATATTAATTTACATGAACTGTTATATAGGTTTTCATGTACTTTCGAATATGATATTCATCTTGGAAAATATAAGTTGATACAATTTATATGTTTTATATATAAACAGTTGTACAGCTTTGTACCTTGTTTGCAACAGTTATATATATATATATATATATATATATATATATATATATATATTAGTATTCAATGTTTTGAATGCAGTGTTTGGTATTTATTCTTAAACTATATATTACAGTGATATATGGGAAGTTTTGTAAGTTATATGTCTTAATATATATATGGTACAATATGTTTTACAGTACATATAGATTGTGTAGTACCATGCGTATTGTACAATATGCATGCTTTGCTGTTGAACACTCTCCGCTAAGTCTATATATATATATATATATATATATATATATATATATTATATACTGTTGATATTTTGCCGTTATGAATAGGTTCTATTTATATAAACTATTCAAGTTATAAGATCTACATATATTATATGGAAGTTGCAAGATGATATACTGTTTAAAATGTATATATTATATTTTGGGGCATTTCACTAGAAGGACAAACTTTGCAGTCCCATTAGTTTCTAGGACACACATTCAAAGAAATTACTTTCAAGGCCAAAGTCAGCAGAATAATTACTTTCAAGGACAAAGTCGGCAGAATAATTACTTTCAAGGACAATTTCATAGGTTTTTAGGCCCTAGAAACTAATTATTTTGTGTTTTGTTCTTGAAAGTAATTATTTCAGATGTGTGTCCTAGAAACTAATTCCACTTGCTAAAGAAGCCCTTGTGTCTAATTTCCACTTATATTTTAGAGCTGTGGCCTATATATATACGTGTTTCATTATATATAATAAGTGTATAGATATTGACTTTAAATACTATATATAGATAGATAATGGGTTTTAAAGTATATATATAGCTTATGTGGTGTTTAACGAATTTGCTTAAATTAATGTCAATATTTTAAGTAAACTATTTAAACTTATGTTGATATTTTAAATAGATTTTTGAAAAAAATTTATTGATTTGGAATTATGTCCGTATTGAATGTCTTTCCATTGTCTAGTTTGTTGCAGCGGTCTTCTAGCCCACCGTTGTTCGAATCCGCATTTCATCAGCAGTTTTCTAGCCTGTCAATTTTTCCATGCTTATCCGTGTCCATTGATTTTCAATTTTCCGTTATTCTCTAGCCTCGAAAGGTGAGCAATCACTCACGATTAATGTTCTTATATTTATTAAATTTGATTTCAATTGAAACGACAATTGAAATATGCTATTGTTAGTTATTTGCATTGCTATATATATGCTATCTGTTCACCTGTGACATCTGACACCATTATCAGTTATTTATATTGATGATATATGCATGTTATATTTTATCATATCTGTTATCACTCTGCAAGTTCCTTGTTAGTATAGAATTCACTATGGGTTGAAATGATACATACCCGAACGATCTGTAGAATAGGGAAAAATCGTTATGGGTTGAAATGATAAACCCAAGCGATTTTCATTGAATTGAATATGGGATTGCAGGTTGAAATGATATATACCCGTATATATATTTAAATTACGGATTGAAATGATAAATATTCATATCACTTGACCATAGGATAGAAAATTATATACATACACAGTTGGTCTATAAATAAATATTTTGAAAATGAGTGGTTTTGGAAAGAAATATATGGTTTTGTACGAATACTGATTTTTGATATTATATAAATATTATTCTATATATATAGTCAAATCTAAATTTTAAGCTATGAATAAATTTGTTTAATATAAAATAAGTTTAATAATAAAGTTGATTTTATTAAAATATAATATGGTCAGCTATTTATTTAAATTTTATTTTAATATAGAGTTTATAATGATTTTAATAAATTAAGGTTGAGAAGTAGGATTTGAAATTATATTTAATTAAGAATTATATTTAATTAAAAATTGATTTGGAACTTATTGAATTTGATATTTAGAGAATATGATTTTATAACTTAATTTTAATTTAAGGTGATTAATGAATATTTCAAGTTTGAGTTCTTTCTATGATATTGAATTTATTAAGTAAATATTTCAAAACTAAATAATAGTAAATTGAATTAAGATATATATGAATTACCAAATTTAGTTTTGAAATGTTGAATATCTAAAGCTTTGAAATATATTGAAATGGTTTATTTTAGGGTTCAAATCTGTTTTGAAATCGATATAGTTTGGAATAGATTATTTTGAAACCGTATTGAATTGAAATTGATGATTTGAGACTTGATCAAATTTGAATTTTGGAACTCGAATTGACTTGGAATTGATTTGTGAAATTTGAGGAAGCTACTTTATTATATAAAGTATTATATTTAAAACTATTTATATATTTTACTTTATAAATTATTTTCATATATAAATTATTTTCATATAAACTATTTTAATATAAACTATTTTAATATAATCTATTTTAACTTATAACTATTTTATATAAACTATTTTACTTTATAAACTATTTTATTATATGTACTATTTTAATATCTAAACCGGTTAAGTGGAAAGTATTATGATTTCTAAATTATGATTTCCAAAGTGTTATAATTTCAAGTGTTCGATTTTGAAAGCGTTATAACTTTAAAAGTGCTACGATTTTGGACAAGGATATTTTTGAAATGGGAATGATATCATATTTGGTTTTGAAATAGAAATGATATCATTTTTATATGGTTTTGGAATGACAATGATATTTTGGTTTTAAAGTATAAACTATTTTGAAATGACCGTAGTGTTATAATAACGATGTTAAAGAGATCGAGATCGGATATTGTCATACTCTCTACCAATACCGAAAACCACTTTAACAACCGTGTACGCGGTGGAGATTCTAGAATAAAGTAGGATGGTGGCCATGATCCTATATGAGTTATATACGTGGACCCTACTCCTGTGAGTTGGCATAAGGTGGCTAAAACATGAGCAATTGACGGGCCAATGAGGTAGATCCTCTGATCGGGCGTACTCCTTAGATGCCATTCTATTACTTTGTGATTGAATTGGTGTGCACCTTTTATTTTTATTTTGGAAGTGTGACTCGAGGTAGGCGGTAGTAGCTATTATGCGTTACCACTAGCTTGGAAGTGTAATTGGTATATCTACCCTAGCATTGCCTAGTTGTGCCATGTCATCTACCCTAGAATTATTTACTACGAGTTTGATTTGTGTCGTACCTATGAAGTATTCTATGGTAGCCTCCCGATCTGGAGGTACGATAGTACTGTATAGACTATTGGTACTATAAAATATGTTAAGGGGATACGGGTAACGCCTTAACGCTATTTTAAATAGTTTACTTTACTTTAGACATTATTATAATAGCGTATATTACTACATAGTACATAGTTTAACGGATTCTTAGAGAATGGTTATCCCAAGCATCCTTTGAGTTACTTGTAATTTAGTTGTTATTTCACTTGAGTTGGATTTATTGATATAAGAATGTTAATCCTGACTCGAGTGTTTTCTGTTTTGCTTTACGCTCAGGCCAGACTGAGTGATTCAGCATTTGAGACTCACCTTTGGAGTTAGAGCTTCGCTTGGAGATCCATCTATCTATTCAGTTGCAGTTATTCAGCCGACTCCTGTGATATCCTTATCTGTTATCTCACTGTTGTATTCGAGACTTCTGTTGTATCTTATTTAACTCTGTTATATATATAGTAGCTTCATGAACTACTATTCTTTTGTTTCCGCTGCATTATTGTTATATTACTCTATGTCTTTGATTTATTTATTTACTGTATATGTTGAGTTTTGCGAAATATAAATTAACAATCTGGTATTTTGAGCAATTCAAATCCGGGGTGTGTGAATGCGAATGGTTGAAAATATCAGGATGCTACACTTCACCTCCTCCTCTGGCCAACCATCCATCGAGATAACCACCAACTAATTCCTCATCTCGACCTCAATCGGATGGACCCCACAGACTCTAGCCCGCACCGCAGCTCTGAAATGCGACCTGGCACTTTTTTCCCCCGCCTCACTCTATCACGACCATCATATGATAACTACATATGCTCAACCTCTCCTCCACGATGCTATCCACCACAACAACCATGTATCTAACCTCCAAATCATGAATCGATACCAATAACTTCCCAAAGCTTGACTCTAGCCTCAGCCTTCCACCGCCCCAACCGTCGATGTTAAGAATCTTAATCGAACACTTTAAGGCTGACCTATAATCGAAGCCCTTAATCTCACAAACTCAAAGATACGATCTTTGCTATTTTTAGTGAAGTATTCGACTTGAGGTGGATCTATACATATTATGCGGCCATTACTTTTACTACTAAAATTGACACAAAAAGGGGGGAAATGAACGAAATTGTGAGGTAGAGAAAATGATTAAGGCATAGTTTCAAATTTATCTTTAGCCACCGACATGTCCGCACAAGGATAGGCAGGATTTTATTTTCCTTATACGATGATGGACTTAGAAAAGAAAGAGAAGAGAAGGAGGTACGAGAAGAAAGAAAGAAAGTAGGCTAATGGAAACAATTTTGTATGCGCATATACGTTTTTCTCCGGTTAGGTCATAATTCAATTTTTCTAGAAAATAGCTGCACCGCATTCTGTTCACGTACGGACCCTAAATCGATAAAACAAAAATACGATCTCACTCAGAACATCGATCCAACCCAAAACAATAATAATATATACTGGTTATTGGATCTTATACAATCACAAACACCGTTGTTTACCGATAAAACGTCAAACGAAACTTTCAATATTTTCAAATTAAAAATTATGGAAAAAATCTAATCAATTGAATTAAAAATACGTCAATAGAAATCGAGTCGAATTAATAAAAACTTATTTTTTGATTATTAGTTCGAATTCTTATTATTGTAATTGAATTAACGGTTGAATTCACTATTATTATCTATTTATTTAAAATAAGTTAAATTAGCCAATTAAATTGATTGAATTGATATTTAATTAAAAATCCAGTTATTTGAATCACTATTCAATTTTAAATCCCTCAATTCAAATATTTTAATAATCGCTATATTTGAATTTCAATTATTAACTATAATAAAATAACAATATTTAGAATCTTGAATTATTCAACCTTTTAAACAAACCGTTTATATTTAAATCAGTTAAATATTTCAAAACCAATGACCAAAATTCTGGATCGTTACAGCATATGTCTGACCTTGTTATAGTCACATATTGCAATGCACCCACCACACTTCTGTACAGTTTGATATTGTTTATAGGTTCTCCTTTGTCTTTTGAAAGTGGTAGATTGCTGACCATAGGAGTTGGTAGTGGATTGGCTATGTGCATATTTTCTTTAATAAGAATTTATAATATGTATTTCCTTTGGCTCATGAAATTATTTTTCTCTGATTTTTTGGTGACTTCAATCCCCAAGAAGTA
Organism: Allium cepa; assembly: GCA_030765085.1. NCBI lineage: Eukaryota > Viridiplantae > Streptophyta > Magnoliopsida > Asparagales > Amaryllidaceae > Allium > Allium cepa. The sequence goes on along the minus strand of CM060928.1, from coordinate 674,393,073 downwards.
ATTTGAATCTCCAAGATCCTTGATTAGAAGATCTGATTTAAATGTTGGATGGTATTGTTGATTTCTTCATTGCTGTTTCTTGTTATAATAATATCATCTACATATACCAGTATGTATGTTGACTCGTGTTTACTTGTTTTCGTATACAATGAGTTATCAGATCTAGTAGAGTAGTGTCCCATTTTGGAAAATACTTGCTTGAGCTGACTGGATAAAGTGATAAGGGATGTCTGTTGCACTGTCACCTGATCTGGTGTCAGATACTGTAATTTGTTGTCCAGATGTTTCTTGAGTTGCTTTATCCTTCTTCTCATCGATCCAATCTGAAAGTATAGGTATAGATGGAATTGATATCCTTGGGTTATATATCTTTTGGGTATTTTTGATTTCCTTATCTACAAAAGGAAAAACTCTTTCATTAAACATCACATTTCTGGACATGAATAACTTACCATTGCTACTAAGACATTTGTAGCCTTTTTTATTATTAGCATAGCCTAGAAAAGTACAAGGAGCAAACCTGAGATTCATTTATGAGTATTGAAGGGTCTAAGACAAGGGAAGCATTAGCATCCAAATGTCTTTAGACTGCTACAGTCTGGTTTGACATAGAACAGTACCTCAATTGGACTTTTGTACTTTAACACCTTGGTTGGTAAGCTATTAATGAGATACACCGATGATGCAAAAGCATCTAGCCAAAATTTCATAGGCATGAATCCCTGTTCAGTAAAGTTAAACATGTTTCAACAATGTGTTTGTGCTTTCTTTCTACTATTTCATTCTGCTCAGAAGTATGTGGACAAGTTGTTCTATGTATGATTCCTTTTCCGTGAAAATAATCTTTTAGACTTCTAACTCTGCACCTCCATTTGTTTGAATGATCTTTAGGCTGCTACTAGTTTGCTTCTCTACTAGTGTGATAAACAGATCGCTGCATTGTGTGTTTTCGACTTTATTTTGGGAAAGTATATCCAGGTAAATTTGGAGTATGCATCCACAAATGAAATATAATATTTAAACCCATAATCAGTGTCTACAAGAGCAGATCCCCATAGATCTGCTGCTACAAGTTCAAAAGGTCTACTATAATTGGTAAAAGAATCAAAAATGGTAACTTATGACTTTTACCAAGTTGACAATGTGTGCATGCATAAGGAGTTGTAAACTTTCAAAAGAAATTTTATCATCTTTCAATATTTATTTCACAACATTACCACTAGGATATCCCAGTTTGCAATGCCATGGATCAAATACATTTTTGCTATTTTCTACTATAGATTCCATGTTATTGCACCATTTTCTCCTATCAGTTCTATCTCTTGATCTGTCAGAATTGAATTTGTATAGCCCATTGTCCAATCTACCCTGTAATAGTACATCTAGATTTAGTAATTCTCTAACTAAACAAAATTTGAGATGAAACTCAAAGTATACATTATTGTCATTAGCAAACCGTGATACACTTATCAAATTCTTTTTAATTTTATAAACTCTTAATAGATTATTAAGATAGAGTCGCCTTTTACTTTTAATGCTGCCATTTCCAACATATGTAATACTTATAGCTTCACCATCACTCATATGTACAATTTGCATACCTATATAGTATATATTTCCAAGATTAAGATTCTGAATGTTGCTAGCAATATGATTAGTATCACCTGAATCTGGATGCCACTCTTCACCACTCATCCCTTCTGGTTTGGTAAGATTATCTGAATCAGTATATTGAATTCTTGAACTTTCAGGTTAACTTCTTGGTTGTTGATTCAACTGAGCAGTATTTATGTTTGGATTGTAGTTTCTTTGACCATTTTGATGTTGTTGATTCACATTGAATTCTGAATTGAATCTGAAGCAACATATACTAGCAATGTGTCCAACTTATTCACAAATTTGACATTTTACTCTGTTATTATTGTTCCATCTTCCACTACTGCCTCTGCCTCTTTTGTTTTGATTCCCTCTCTGATTTTTTCTTTCTTGTTTCTATCGATTTCTACTTTTGGTGGCATAGTTGACTGTATATTCAGTCTGAACTGATTTTCTTTGCTCCACTCTTCCTTCATGGGCTAATAGTGTGGAGTAAACATACTACATGTTTGTTAGTGTCCCTTTTGATGATATAACAGCCACCACATATTCATATTCTTGATCTAAACCATTCAAAATGGTTAAGATTTGCTCTATTTCAGATATCTTATGCCCAGCCGTGTCAAGAAGATCATAATATATTTTTATCTTTGATATGTACTCTCTCATTGACATATTCTCCTTTCTCAGATTTTGTAATTTCCTTTCATAATGCATGATTCTTGCTGCAGATTGTGAATTAAAAATTTTCTCAATAGTTTTCCATATCTCGTATGATGAATTACAGCCAACTATTTGAGACAATAAATTTATGCTGATTGATGACAATAACCAAGATGATAATAGGCTATTTTGCCTTTGATATATTATATACTCCTTTTTGCTTATTAATTTCCCATCTTTGTGTGCAGTCATCCTTGTGGAATTGAGACTGTGCCATTGATGAAGTTTTCAAGTCCAAGTCCTCTTAAAGCGGTTTCCACCTGAAATTTCTAGAGTAAATAACTGTTCTCATCAAGTTGAGTGGGGACAATTTGGCCTTTTGGGTTTGATCAGTGACATGGCAGTTGATTCAGTTGCTAGTGGTGCTTCATTTGCATGAGTCTTGGATGAAGATGAGGAGGCATCATTTTCCACAGCCATGATGATGATTCACTGAATAGGAAGTGGTTCTTTTAGATCTTCTGATATCTAAACAAGAAACAAGAAATCTTGGCAAGGCAGATAGTTTCACTGTGTGTAGCCAACGATAATTAGTGACGCAGCGGAACTACAACAAGTTGTCACCAAATGATGCACAACGAACAAATGACGATGGAACGATACAATGATGAATCGATGGATTGATAGTACCCATGATAAATGCACAAATCCGTTGATCTCGCTAGATACCGGATTCTAGCTATCTTTAACACGTTGATCACGCACGATACCGTGTTAGAAGATCTACGATTCTTCGACGTTGATCTCGCGCACGAGATTCCGTGAACCGGCTTTAAAATCGTTGATTCGAGCACACTCGAATAACCGAAAATGAAGAAAGGAGATAACACTCAACTTCCAATTTTAAAAGAGGCACAAAGCACTCAAACAAAAGTTTATTCAAAAATCAACCTACTTTTACAAATGACCCATCACCCCTATTTATAGAGTTTTTACAACACAGCACATATACAGTAACTCACGACCCGACGATAGTGCGACCTAACAACAGTCGACTTAGCAAGTTACAACATAATAACATATACATACGACTTACGACTTACAATCAAGCGACATAACAAATACTATAATACTTGCGACATGAGAACAGCAACGTATGCGACTCAAGAAGTTACGGCATAAGCGACATAAGCTTCTGGCGACTTAGCGAGGTAAGAATGAGCGACATAACATCTTGTGCGACCTAACCACTTCACGCGACCGATAGAAAGCAACAAGTGAGATACCAGCGACTTGCCAAGGTGAGCGACTTAAGGAATCATCAACATAACAACAATGCGGCTTGCGACTTAAAGCTTCAGCGAATGCACGACTTAAGAAAGAAGCGATTTAAGACATTACGACAATAAATGAGCGACTTCAAAAGTAGGCGACCTAACCATCATATGCGCTGCATTGGTGTGACTTAAGGCGATAGCTCTCGGGCGACTAAAGGCATAAGTCGCTAGGTCGTTTGGGCGACTTATACATTTGCTAGGTCGCTGACGACCTAAGACATAACTAGCCTGCGCTGCATCATTCTCCCCCGGTTGAAAAGAATTCGACCCCGAATTCACACCTTCCTTTTCTTCGACATGCTTATTTCCATGATATGGAATCAAGTGTTTGACGTTAAAAACGTCAGCAGTATGGATATGATTCGACAATCTTAATCGATAAGCATTATCATTGATCTTCTTCAAAATTTCTACTGGATCAATCTTTCGAGCTTTCAATTTGTTGTAAGTGCCAACTGGTAAACGATCTTTCGTCAATACAGCGTACACAAAATCACCCTCTTTGAAGTCCACACTCCTTCGCTTCTTATCTGCAAGTTGCTTATACTTCTCATTTGGCTTAAGCAATCGTTCATGACAATCCTGTGACACTCCTGCATCTCGTTCACAGAATCACAAGCTCGTTTAACAACCCCTTTCTGACGTGGAACTATCGACAGATCCAACGGTCCTTTCAGAATTGCTGAATAGACTACTTGAAATGGACTGAATCCAGAACTTCGATTAACAACATGATTATGTGCGAATTCTGCCTGACACAACTTCACATCCCAACTCTTCAAATTATCCTTCACGAGACATCTCAACAAGCTTTCCAAAGATCTGTTCACCACTTTCGTTTGCCCATCCGTTTGTGGATGATAGGCGCTACTAAAATTCAGCTTAGTCCCAACCATCTTCCACAGACTCAACCAAAAATGACTTAGAAATTGAGTATCCCGGTCAGAAACAATGGTCTCAGGCAGCCCAGGTAGTCGATAAACTTCTTTAAAGAACAATTGAGCAACACGGACTGCATCGACGGTCTTTTTACAAGCTATGAAATGTGCCATTTTCGAAAATCTATCCACCACAACATATATAGAATCATTCTCTCGTTGATTTCTTGGCAAACCCAAAACAAAGTCCATGCTAATATCAACCCATGGTCTAGTAGGCACGGGCAATGGCATATACAATCCTGCATTCGTAGCTGTTCCTTTGGAAACTTGACATATGTGACATCTCTGCACAAATCTTTCAACTTCTTTCCTCATGGAAGGCCAAAAATATGATTGAGAAATCAACTGCAAGGTACGATGTCTTCCCACATGTCCTTCTTCATGCAATTCTTTCACAATCTTCATTCGCACACTGCACTCTAGTATACACAACCGATTTCCTTTAAATAGAAAACCATCTACCAACACATACTCATCCGTCTTCCCTTCCTTGACTTTATCTACAATCTTAGCAAAGTAAGGATCTTCAACAAGAAATTCTGGAAATACATCAAACCCTGTCACTTCAACTCTCATCATAGTCAACAAACGATTTCTTCTACTCAATGCATCTGCCACTTGATTTGTAACTCCCGACTTATGCTTTACAACAAATGTAAACTGTTGCAAGTATGCAATCCATGACGCATGCCTGGATGCAATCTTATCCTGTCCCTGCAAATGTTTCAAAGCTTCATGGTCTGTATACAAAACAAATTCTTTATGGAACAAATAATGTCTCCAATACTTCACAGCTTGCACAATAGCATAAAACTCCACATCATAAGTATTGTATCTCATCTTTGCTCGAGAAAGCTTCTCACTAAAATAAGCAATTGGACGTCCCCTCTGACTCAACACTCCTCCAATTCCAACTTTAGATGCATCTGTACGTAACTCAAATAACAACTGAAAATCTGGCAATACTAGAATTGGTGCTATCGTTAAAAGTTCCTTGATCTGTTCAAAAGCAGATCCAGCCTCTTCCGTCCACGAAAACTGCTTTCCCTTCATACAATCAGTAACAAGTGCCATCACGCTACTGAAATGTGGAATAAACCTTCGGTAGAATGATGCTAAATCATGAAAACTTCTAACTTCTGTTATCGTCCTAGGTTGTGGCCATTTCTTGATTGCTTCAACTTTATTCTGATCCACCTGTATTCCTCCTTCAGATACAACATATCTCAGAAATAAAACACTTCGAGTCATGAACACGCACTTCTTTGTTGCCGCGTAAAATTGCTCATGACGAAGTATCATCAACACTTCCCGCAAGTATTGTAGGTGTTCTTCTGTGCTTCCACTGTATATCAATATATCATCAAAATATACCACTACGAACTTTCCAATAAATGGTCGAAAGATCTGATTCATCACTCGCATAAAAGTACTTGGTGCATTCGAAAGACCAAATGGCATTACCAGCCATTCATACAACCCTTCCCGCGTCTTGAATGCTGTTTTCCATTCATCCCCTGGTCGAATTCGAATATGATGATACCCACTCTTCAGATCAATCTTTGAAAAAATAGCAGCTCCATTCAACTGGTCTAACAAGTCATCCAATCTTGGCATCGGAAATCTGTACCTCACTGTAATCTTGTTTAGTGCTCGACTATCTGTACACATTCACCAAGTTCCATCCTTCTTCGGCACTAACAATGCTGGTACTGCACAAGGACTTAAACTTTCTTGTACGCGCCCTTGTTCCACTAACGCTTCCACCTGTCTTCTCAACTCTTCATGCTCCCTTGGACTCATTCTATAGTGTGGTCTATGTGGTAACACAGCTCCCGGAACAAGATCAATCTGATGTTGTATGTCTCTCAACGGTGGTAATTCTTTGGGCAACTCTTCAGGAAATATATCTTCAAACTCCTTCAATACTGGCTTAACTTCTTCAGGAATTTCAACTGCTTCACTACTTTCACGTCCAATTAACAGAAATACTTCAGGTTCATCCTCCACTTCCTTGACAAATTCCTTCAAAGATAACAGAGTTTTTAGTTCCTCGATTTCCTCCAACTTTCTTTCACTTTGTTGTCGCTTTTTAGGAACTAAAGTGATTTTAGTGCCCTCGAACATGAAACTATAGCAGTTGGTCCTTCCATCGTGTTGCACAGCTCTATCGAATTGCCACGGTCTCCCCAACAACAAATGACATACATTCATATCTACCACGTCACACCAAATTTCATCCTTATACTTCTTTCCAATGGAAAAATCTACACAAGACCTTTGACTAACCTTCACTTCCCCACCTTTCCTCAACCAAGCTAGTTTGTAGGGTTTGGGATGCTTCTCTGTTTTTAATGCTAACTTCTTTACAGCTTCTGTAAGGATGATGTTATCACAACTTCCTGCATCGATAACAAGCTTACAAACCCTTCCCAAAATAGTGCACGTTGACTGAAAAATGTTACTTCTCAACCAACTAGTCTCCTCTTCCTGCTTTGGCGTTAAGCAAGATCTCCTCATCATTAAAGAATATCCCTCGTCTCCGGCCAATAATTCTTCTTCCTCCTCAACTTGTGGTGAATTGGAACATTCTATTTCTGCATCCTCATCCTCAACCTCAGCAACCATCACTCGCTTCTTAGGCTTTAGACATTCATTGCTCTTATGACCAAACTCCTGACAATTATAACACTTGAAATTGTTGTTGACCTTGGTCTTAGAAACTTCACTGACAACCGGTTTAGTAACAGCCTTGGAAACATTAGTATTGCTACTAGCCCCTTTCACTTGATTGATCGAACTTGTAAACACACCACCTCCTCTTCTACCTTGCTTCTCCCAAGCTAGAGCCTTCTGGTGTGCTTCAGCAACGGATCTTGGATCGAACATATTCACCATATCCTGAATTTGCATTCTTAATCTCCAACAAATCTAGCTGTCAACTGTTCCTCCGTCTCCATGATATCATTTCTAGCAATCAGTTGATAAAACTCATCTGTATAATCATTTACCGACTTTGTCCCTTGTCTCAAATTCTGTAAACGCTGATACATAAGAGACTGATAATTATAAGGCAAAAAAGTAGCCTCCATCAACTTCTTCATCTTCTCCCATGAAACAATCTTCGACTTTCCCATTCTCTCCCGTGTAAGTTTAGTTTGTTGCCACCATGCCATAGCTCTTTCCCTCAATCGTGTAGCAACCAATTTAACTCTACGATGCTCGGGTACTTCCTTGAAGTCAAAAATTTCTTCAACATTTGATAACCAATCCAAAAATTCTTTCGCTACCATTCCCCCTTTGAATTCTGGAATCTCTATTTTCATTCCCGATTCCCATTTACGATCATTCTCTGAATCAATATATCAATTTCGCACTTGGCCTCGATCTCGATCACGAATACTTCCTCTATCACCATATTCCTCAAAATCATATGTATGTCAATATCGATCTCGTCCATCTACATATCTACGATCATGCATGTCCATTCTATCATGACTTTCGGCATCACGATACGGATCATCTTCAAATCCATGATAAGTTCTTCTCTCTTCACCTCGATACTCATGATGTTCTTGCCTCATAGAAACTGATGATTCTCTTCGATCTCGATGGGATTGTGGTGACACCCTCCTTGCTTTCGAAACCGATGGCGAAACCCTGTTTCCTCCATGGTTCGAGATTGGTGACCTTCTTCTTTGACTTTGATTCAAGTCGTTCATCAATTTCTCTAACTTTCCAATACCTTCATCAAACTTTTCACTGATACGTTGTTCCATTTGCTCAGCTTCTTGTCTTCGATACACATCTTCAACATTTTGAAATCTATTAGCACGTCTCGGAGGCATTGTCGAATCTTCAACAAATCCAAACACACACTTCAACTAGCACAACTTTAACTCAAATCTGAACTTGACTTCTCTCGGCCTGCACTTAGCTTGGCCCGGCTGCAACTTCTATAACTCGCGGCCTTGATCCAACTTCTATACTCGGCTCAAACTCCAACACTTCAACTCGGCTCCCAATAGGCTCGGCTTAGCTATGATTGACTAAGTCTAGCTCCGATACCAATTGACGCAGCGGAACCACAACAAGTTGTCATCAAATGATGCACAACGAACAAATGACGATGGAATGATACAACGATGAATCAATGGATTGATAATACCCAAGATAAATGCACAAATCCGTTGATCTCGCGAGATACCGGATTCTAGCTACCTTTAACACGTTGATCGCGTACGATACCGTGTTAGAAGATCTACGATTCTTCGACGTTGATCTCGTGCACGAGATTCCGTGAACGAGCTTCAAAATCGTTGATTCGAGCGCACTCGAATAACCGAAAATGGAGAAAGGAGATAACACTCAACTTTCAATTTTAAAAGAGGCACAAAGCACTCAAACAAAAGTTTATTCAAAAATCAACCTACTTTTACAAATGACCCATCATCCCTATTTAGAGAGTTTTTACAACATAACACATATACAGTAACTCACGACCTAACGATAGTGCGACCTAACAACAGTCGACTTAGCCAAGTTACAACATAACAACATATACATACGACTTACGACTTACAATCAAGCGACATAACAAATACTATAATACTTGCGACATGAGAACAACAACGTATGCGACTCAAGAAGTTACGGCATAAGCGACTTAAGCTTCTGGCGACTTAGCGAGATAAGAATGAGCGACATAACATCTTGTGTGACCTAACCACTTCACGCGACCTATAGAAAGCAACAAGTGAGACACCAGCGACCTGCCAAGGTGAGCGACTTAAGGAATCATCAACATAACAACATTGCGGCCTGCGACTTAAAGCTTCAGCGAATGCGCGACTTAAGAAAGCAGCGATTTAAGACATTGCGGCAATAAATGAGCGACTTCAGAAGTAGGCGACCTAACCATCATATGCGCTGCATTGGTGTGACTTAAGGCGATAGCTCTCGGGCGACTAAAGGCATAAGTCGCTAGGTCGTTTGGACGACTTATACATTTGCTAGGTCGTTGACGACCTAAGACATAACTAGCCTGCGCTGCATCAATTAGCGATAAACTCAAGTGATGAAAAGCTTCAAGATTGCTGTTCTGATGATCAGAAATATGCAGCCAGTTCACCATAATGATGATTTGTTACCGACTGTGTGATCTTGGCAGGACATAACCTGATTCTTGAATGCAAATCAGATCTCTCAAGTGATGATATACTGATGAGGATCTCGAGTGCAGCAAATCTTCTGTGATGAACTTGATTCTAAGAAGATTTTGGCAGGGCACTATGGCCGTTAGGCGATTTTCTCTCATACCATAAAAGAAACGTTGTGTTTATTTTCTAATGGTTTCGATACAATGCTTTCGATACAAATCGCTCTGCTATTTATATTGGTAACAGCAGTACAGAGTATACAATATTTATATATTGCACTTTGTATCTTGGGCTTCACTGCACCTTATACTCGTATCCGCCTTTTGTTTTGCAGAGATGAATTTGACTTGCTTCAATATCCTTTAACAGTAACCACCCATCATTCATTTGGCATCAATTAAAGCAAAAACTTCAAATCCAGTCATTTCAACTAACAGTATCAATTCTAGAGATTTTGGGTTTAATCATTTAAGAAAATGTTTTCACACGACTTAATTGATGCAACAATTTTAGCTTGTAACATGGCATATTTGGCTTGAAAGAAATGCCAGGATTTTCAACAGTCACATCTATCAAAGTGACAAGACTTGCTTTAATTATTCAAGACAGCAGGCTAATCATTACTATATCTAAATTTTTATGTGATGAACGTAAGAAATGTAATATGCTTTGTAGAAATTTCTCTCTTATCTGAGTTCAGCATGAAGATTCTGCATCTATACTTTGAGTTGTTCTCAAGTCAGCTCCGCAAGCAGCCAAGCTACGCAACAGACTCTAGGAGAATCGAACTCAGATCTAAAGTTGCTTTACTTGAAGAAGTTGATTTTTAGTTCATATCATCAGTCAAAAGTAGTGCTTTCAGGCGAGGACTTCATTTTTACGGGTTTGGGAAAGTTCATATTTTTTCACAAAGCTTTTAAATGAAGACATTGGGACTCCCGTTTAAACCTTTTACATGCAAACTTCTGAAACCATGCATGCTTTATCGAGCCACACCCCTTTTTGTTTTTTTCCTTGCTTAGACTCCAAACATGTAGTTTTTTATTCTACGGGTGACCATTGTATCCACCGGTAATCACTTAAAACCATGGTTCGAAGTTCCGGCCGGCATGCCGGAATTCCGGCCATCTTGTCTCAGTTCCGACGAGGACCGGACCGAAATTCACCTAAAGTTTCGATTCCGGATTTGAAAGCAAAAAATAAAAACCTAATCGAGGTTGTAAGACGGATGATTTACTGATTCAGAAGACTTTAGTGGAACAAAAGAAAGGATGGATTTGATTTAGAAATAAGAATATTTTTTTTAGTGAAAAAGAATATAAGAAGAAAAAACACTATTACCTGAGCATGGAAATTGAGAATTGAAGATCAAGCAATTTAAGGACTCAAAGTTTTTCTTTTAGCCTTTGTATTCAAGTAAGAAGAAGAAGGCGTAAAAAGAGTTCGAGGAAGATGACTTAGAGGATTAAGGGAAAATGATGACTTGGAGGGTTAGGAGAAAACTAGCAGCTCCAAGGCCTTATGAGCCACTATCTTGAAGATGTGTTGGTCTCATTATTTATTTTTTGCTAGTTGCTTAATATAAACATACAATTGTATTGTATTGTGTTTTTCAAAAGAAATAATTTGTGTTTTTCGAAACAATTTTTTTGATTTAAGGATAGAAATTTAATCTATTTGGACATTAACATTAATAAGTTTTTTTGTTTAGCAACGCTTAATTACTTCAGTTTGGGTTTTTTCTTTGGCCCTAACTATTTTATTGTTTTGCAAATATGGTATAAAATAAAATATATGGAATTATTGATTTGTTTTGTTCATTCTAAATGTAAATTTGTAACATTTATTTATCTATTTATATAAAAACATTGTTCGAATAGTGACGAAATCCAGAACCAGAATTAAAATGAAATCTTCGAAATTTTCGAAACGGAACCGAAAACCGGAATTTGAAATCTTGGTTATTTCACTTAGGTGGAAATCCAAGGTCACCGTAATAATGGTTGTCTTATGAATTGTGATTGTTTGTGCATCTTACATTAAATGTAATGATCGGAGGAGTCATAGTTGGTTATCGTTTTTCTATGCTTTTGTCTTTGTTTCTGTAGTTTTAGAGGAGCTAATACTTCTTCAAACATAGCTCTTCGCTTCTGTTGATTATATTAATTCACATCTTTAGAATGTGCCATTAAGGTTCATTTTTCATAAATTTATACGAATCGCCTAGTGGACATTGACCTTTTTTTTCCATAAATTTATATGATGCTCAGAGAAATAGCTTTTGGTATTAAATTTTTATGTTGTATGTTTTGTAACTTCTATGTCGCTTGAATAATTTAGTGTAATTGATTATCAGTATTGCATATTTATTTGCGTATTTATAACAAAATGTACCGGAATTCACAAACCGGATTTAAAACGGAATTTCCAAAAATCCCGAAACGGGACCGAAATTTTGAATTTTTCAGATGACCGGAACGGAAACGGAAACCGTACTTCGAACCTTGCTTAAAACTCCTAGGGCAACTACTTTGTACAATATCTTCTCTTGTGAATAAAGTACCAATTTTCAAAAATAAAGTTTACATTTATGAATATATCAATTATATTTACACTCCAAAGTTATGTCCAAAAAAGGATGAACATATTAATATTATAACATCACAATAAGATTTAAAATGAAAGATGAAAAAGATGGTATCAACAATTGATTACACCTTCATCTTTTTAAATAATCTACAATAATTATGCCTAATTAATATTAAAAGAAATGTGATAATAAATGGTTAACATGAAAAATAAGATGTATATAGTTAGACATCAATTACATCACAAATAACTAACAAGCAATAATAATGTCGGTAAATGTGCATACATACATACATACACACACAGATATATATATATATATATATGTATATATCAATTTCCATAATTTAGTTTTATCATATGAGATGTTTAATTAACTATAAAATATGATAAGACCTAAATATTAATACAATGATTTTTACAACAAAACTCATTATAAATTAATTGATACAAACATCAAAATCAAAATTCAAAATAAGGAATCTAAGTTTCATTTGGCAAATTTTATTCAGAATTAAGATCTAAATTTCTGCTTAATAAAATATCTTAAAGAATTAAATACTAACATTAAAATATATGTATATACATAATTATGAAAATGGAAATAGTTTCATTCATTCAAAATATATATTTTAAATCAAATAAATTTATTCAACCATATTTGCAAAATAAACAAAGGATTTCGGTAATTTCAGTTGAATAATTTATATACGAACATGGAATTCATATATTTCTAAATGCCCTTTATAAACAAATTAAATATTATATATATACCTATATATATGGGTATATATATATAATATTTAATTTTATCTCTCAGGATTAATCGAATCGAAATTAAAACAATTAAAAATATTAAGATCAAAATATACATATAAGTGTATAAGTATTAGCGTACTTGTAGTTTGATTTAGGATCTATGTTTTGGTTACAGATCTATATTTCGAACTTATATTCTATGAATACATCACAAATAAATTACCTTCAAAACATTATGTTTATATAGAATCTTACTTGTGGATATAATTATAATTTTTACATATATAAACACTTCCAGTTTTGAACAAATAAATTGAACTAAATCATGTCATCCAATTAGTTGTTTAAATCATGGTGTCAACTTTAGATTTCAGATATAAGTGAACCAACAAAATTTAGTTAAAATCATCTACAGAGGAAAAAATTATAAATATAAAATAGAATTTACCTTATGGATATAGCCAATAAATTACACTTCAATCTATGAATTCTTCTTAGATCTCTGAAACTAGAACTCAATCTTTATTGCAAATGGATGAACCATAATGCTCTTTATTTTATTTTATATTTTGATTTAATTTGAAGTTATTAATTTTTAGAAATGGTTTAGAGGATTTTTGGCCATGGATAAAGAAGAAGAGAGAAACACAAATTTCCTGTTCAAAAAGAAATGAATGAGGAGATTTGTTTTTAATAGGGAAAAGGAAACCTTTCTCATTCTCCTTATTAAACTACCTTGTTCAATTCCTTTTAAAGATGTCAATTAATCCATCCCTCATCCCCTAAAATTCGGTCAGCCCTATCATGCTTCAATAAGGAGCAAAATTTCCAAAATCCTCCTAGTAATTATTTATTATTTAAATAATATTTAAAAGGTACACCAAGATCATATACTGATGCATGTAAATATAACTTTTATACATGCATTTGGATAATTACAAACAACTCCAAAACGTTAAATAACTTAAACAATAATAAATATTTCTCAAGTACTAATTAATTTACAACATTTTATAGACTAATTAAATCGTGTGTTTTAAGAATTCGCTAATATTGTAGTGTGACTCCGAGGTATGAATTCGATTAGGAGTTAATTTTGAACAATTCAAAAATTAACGTTCAGACTTCATTTTAGCTAGTGGTGTGACAGTTTGGCCGAATTGATCGCTTACATATCCTTTAAGTAAAATCATATTTTATATTTTCTTACCCGATACAATTTAGTAACAATTTTTTACATCAATTCTCTTCATCTACAGCAAATCACATTTGGACTTGTAGAATTTAGTTTTGGTCAAATTCTAGCATCTTCCGCTTTCAACTTCATAAGTCCAAACACAAAGTCCTTGGTTCAATATAACGTGCTACTTTGGCTAGAGACTTTGACTTGATTATAGTCAACCGAGATGCTACAGTCATATAATTGAGATAAAGAATTCTCTATTGAATAGTGTTTCATCTCTAATGCTTCAAATTAGATCCAATGAATTTTCTCCCCTTTTGGCATTGTCAAAAACATAATAACATAAGAGAAAATGTGCAAGAGTAGAATGCACACATAAAGGAATGATATTGCATATGAAACAAACTAATTTTAATTCATCACAACCAGAATGTCAATATACCATGTTTACATAAACCAAAAAAAATAATAGTACCAAATGTTTACATGAACCAGATAACAACACAAAAAAACAAGCATTTCAATTAAAATGCGAAAAAATAACACAAATGGACACTTTAGATCGCCTGAACAGCAAATGCAAGCACCATAACACCATGAAGACACCAAGATCCCAAAATGCATGACCACTTCAAACAAATCTATCAAATAAATAAAGTGTTATGATATGCAAAAATCTATACTATTGTATTATTAGTGAGTCCAATTTCTAGAGCACAAAAGCCTCCACTAATTTTTGGAAAAAAACAGTCCCGTTTTTTTCATGCTTTTGTTTGTCTCTTCTAACTTCATTTTATCACTTTTACTCATTTGTTCACCAAACGATTCTTCGTTTCCCCTTTTCTACCAAAAACCCTACTTGCTCGAATCCTAACCTGAATTTAATCCGTAAATTCTCATTTCATCTTCTCTCTTCCTTTTACATCTTTTTCGTTTCTCTATACTCATTTTTTTTGTTCCATGGATTTGCAGTATCATTATAATTTGTTGTTCTTTCTCCATTCCCATCTAAAGTTAGCTTGATTTATCTTCGATAAATCACAGATCCATTAAGGAAACTCAAGATCTTCTCTATGAAAGCCCTAATCGTCACTACGTCCATACTATTAGGAGGAGATATATATGAAAAACGAAAGAAGAAAAATTCTCACAGAGCAGGAGTAGAAGAAGAGACTTACAGTTTCAAGCCTTCCAATTGATGTTTTCAGCTTTTGGTTTGCAGCTAATAAGGTATATCCAATTATTGAAATAGTAGTAGATTATTGTTCACAATTGCATAGGTGCAGGCTTAATAAGAAAGTCCAATCAATTGTTTTCTAGCGATGTACACCTATAAAAATAAGTATTATTGTCTGTTCATAACAACCATTTCTGTCTTTGATAGTCTAATAATCATAAAGTTAAAATTCCACCTAGCATATTGTCTGTTCATAACAATTTTACAACATCTTACATCAAAGTCAATGGTTGGTGATTAATTTGTTAAAAAAGTCATGTTTTGAGTTATAAATGTGATGTTATATAGGTTTTCCTCGAAGACTTTACCTACATCGTTTTGGATTAGCTGTGTATGAAGAGTGCATTAATCATGTCACTCTGACTAATAATATTCATAGTGATTGCTAGAGTAGTTTTATAACCAGTACTTGGAGGTTGAGATGCCATTAGAAAAGTTATTAGTGATTTACTAGATTAGGAAAATCAATGGCATTTACAATCGTAAGTTGTATAAAATCATTCAACAGGCAAGCTTTTCATTTTTATTTCTGTAATTTGTATTGTCTATCTTCATTTTTATTTGAACTTCTATAATTTACATGGTTATGCATAATTTAATCCGCTTTTGCTCATATTCTACCTTTTCGATTTAATATATATGTTTAACAGTGTTTGATCTTTATTTTATCTAATTACCTTTAATAGTTGCATACATTTCTTTGCCTTTTTGCTACATCAGTGATACTCCCAAGTAGGCCTGTCTATTTTATTTGTGATATTTGGTGTTGTGATCTAAGTTATCCATTGTTTGTAACTTTGTGTTATACTTGATTTTTGCTTAAAGATGCATCTTCAGTGTTTGAAAATGCAAATGAATTAATAATGGCGCATCTTTATATTTCTCGACGAACGATGAATTTACGTATTCATATTCCATCTTATGCTTCTTCTTCTTATAATTAATAATTCCACTTTATATAGGATATTTTTTGTTACGAACACTGGTGGAACCTCAATTATTAGATTATTTGGTAATGCTTATAATCAGAGCATATAAATTATTCAGTAAATATACTTTATGAAAAAAAATACTACCTCTACAAATGTATTATGATCAGTATCCACATATGGACCAGTTCCTTCCGCTTCTTGCGACATCCAGCACTTATAATCAGTATTATTTATAAAAAAATTGTGATATTATCGTGTTTCCCTAATTGTATCGAATTACCTTTATAAATATACTTCATTCAAAAATACTGGCTATAACTTGATTAGATCATATACAAGGCCCATTAATTGTGCATGTTATTTGAATGTGTTTAGAAAACGTACATTTTATGCAAACAGTAAAGTACACCACTTAATTGGTTTAAGTAAGCCATAACAGTTGACTATAACGGTATGCATAAATAATATATCTAATTCGAGAAGATTTGTGTAATTTAATGTAAATAACCAATTTATGTTCTATACTCATAAATTTGTTCATATACCATTTTTGCATTGTACCAGCAGTATTAACAAAGAAAGTAACAAAAGAAATTAGTACTGTATCATACCATGATTATCGTTGTTCTTCATTTTATTCCAAAACCTTTGTTTGTTCTCTTTATACTTTTAGATTCATTTTAAAGTTAATCGATACATTCAATACTGAACAATGGCCACGATAATTGATATTGGTGTGCATAAGATTCAACATGTAAGTGATTTCAACTTTGTTGATTTCTAATTAATAGTTTAATCAATATTTTTGTGTGAAAGCTCTTGTAACATCCCGCCTTTTCGCACGATTTAAACAGACACACGTGCCAATTCAAACCATACGTAAGGGCGGATTGTTATGGGATAAATAAGAAAAAACAGAGAAGAAAAAAAAACTAAACAGAATCTCACAGCGGAAGGATAAAATATAAAAATCAAAATATACAGTTCATGAAGCTGTTTTACAAAACCTTTGATTATATTTATACAATATATATCAGAGTGCACATACCATATAACAATGCAGCGGAACAGTATGAGTGAAGTGCAATAGAATAAATAATAATAATACGAATCTTCGTCTTTGTCCTCCAGAGCTAAATCTTCAAATCCTTAAACGCTCGGACTGACCCGAGCGAATTTGAAAAGACAAAACACTCGAGTCAGAACTAAAAGATCTTATGTGAGTTAAATTAACAGAAATAAATATGAGTACAGTAACTCAAGAGATGCTCGGGATTTACATCTCCTAAGGATCCGTTAAACTATTTACTATGTAGTATATTGCGCTATTATAATAGTATCTAATTGTAAAATAAACTTACTTTTTAATAGCGTTAAGGGGTTACCCATATAGCCCTTAACACAAATAATGCCAATAGTCTATACAGTACCGTAATACCTCCTGATCGGGAAGCTACCAGAGGATACTCCATAGGTACGACACAAATAGAAACTCGTAGAAGGCACGCTAGGGTAGGTGACACGGCACAACTAGGCAATGCCAGGGTAGATATACCAATTACGCTTCTGGGCTGATGGAAACGCGCAACGCGCAGCTGCCGCCCACCTCGAACAACACCCCCAAAATCAAAAGTAAAGTGGCCACCGAATCAGTCCAAAAGTCATAGTATAATATCGAAGGAGTGCGTTCGATCAGAGGAATGACCTCATTGGCCCGTCGATCGCTCCTGTTTTAGCCACCTTATGCCAACTCACGGGAGTCGGGTCCACGTATTTACCTTATAGGAAACGCGGCCACCAACCTACTTCATTCTGGAATCTCCACCGCGTACACGGTTGTTAAAGTGGTTTTCGGAGTTGGCAGAGAGTATGACAACTTCCGATCCCGGTCTCTTTAACAACCAAACGTTATTATAACACCACGGTCATTTAAAAAAATTTAAACTTTAAAACCAGAATAAAATATCCATTTTAGACCCATATAAATACGATATCATTTATATTTTTAAAACCCCAAATCAATACGATATCATTTATATTTTTAAAACCCCAAATCAATACGATATCATTTAGACCCAAAATCATATAATGTCATTTTATTTTCCAATATATATTCTTTTCCAAAATCATAGGGTTTTCAAAGTAAAATATTTAGAAATCAAAACTCTTGAATATAATATTTTCAAATCATACTACCTTGAAAATCATAACTTCGAAACAAATTTCCATCTCTTAAATGGTTAAATATTAAATTACTTTATAAAACACAATAGCTTCTTTAGATTTCACAAATCAATTTTCAAATATCGATTTAAACTTCCAAATACCATTTCAATTCTTATGTTTCAAAGCTTTAAATATTTCACCATTTCAAAACAAACTCATTTGACAATCCCATATATATTAAATTCAATTACTTATTATTTAGACTTGAAATATTTACTTAATGAATTCAATATACTTTAAGTAAAACTTATGACTTCACTTAATTGGATAATCTTTCAATTTATTAAACTTAATATATTAATTTAAATCAACCTGATATTCATTCAAATCACTTTACACAAAAATCAAGTTACAAAAATCATATCCTTTAAAAATTCTAACTTTTCATTTAGTTTCAATTTAACTTATTATTCATCTTCCAACCTTATTCTCTTTCAAGTCATTAAAACTCCAGAAATTTAATTTTAAATAAATGCTTAATCTTATTTGATCTTAAAATCAAACTTTATTTTAAACTTCAAATCAAATTTGTACAAAGCGTAAAACCGGAAATTACTATATATATAATAACCTTTATCAATAACCAAATCAATATCCCATAAACCATATATATATAACTTTACAAAAACCATAGAAAATCATTTCAAAATATTTTTATATATATACATACCGCGGTGCCTGTATAAAATTTTCTACCCTATGGTCAAGTGATACGGATGTTTATCATTTCAATCTGCAATTTAAAATAAAAAAGCGGTTGTATATCATTTCAAACCGCAATCCCGAATGAATGAAATACATGATAACTTGCAGTTTATACAATATAAAATATAGCATCCATTCATCCAAATATCAATCATCAACCATTATTTACAATCATCATCCAATTTTTTTTTTTTTTGAAAGGCAAGCGGGGTTAAATGGTCCCCTACCAGATTATTATAAAAAAGAGAAAAGAAAAGCGACTATGAACAAGCTCACATTCGCAAATGGAACACAAACACATGAAATTACAACACAAAGGAAAAATAAAAAGAAAGACAAGAGAAAAGAAAACACTGAGAGGAGAACAGCACTATAGCCAATCAGACGAGACGAAGGATGTGAAATCAAATTCACAATCCTTTATGCCTATCTTAATGTTAGCGTGTAAAGTGTTCAAAAGTTGGTTACTATTCCTTAACTTGTTTTCAAAGCACCTCAAATTTCTTTCTTGCCAAACGAAGTTAAGATATCTTTTGATCAGAAAAAAATACACAAAGCTTTCATTTTTCTTCCACCTAGTAGCCTTCCCTATGAGAGCCCACTCAACACTGGATATGCCATGGATATGATTAACACTCATCGCAGACATGAGATGACTCCACAAGCCCAAAAGATTACTGCATTCAAAGAATAGATGACTCACTGTCTCAGGAAGCATTTTGCAGAAGAAGCAAAGAGGGTCAACAGGCAACCCATAGTTAAACAATCTGTCTTTGGTTAGTAGTGCACTGTTTATGACCTTCCATAACATTAGGTTGTCTCTGTGAGTAGATTTTCTGGTCCATAGAACTTTGTGCCATTTTATGCCAGTTGTTGCAGGATAGATCACAAGCATTTTATAAACAGAAGAGATAGAGTGAGATTTTCCTTTCCAAAGTATCTCGTCAGTCGGAGTGGGAGTGAAAGTTATAGATTGATACTTATTCCAAACAGCTCTAATGTCTTGGTTACTGGTATATGGTAGTGATAACTTGCCATCAATTATGAAATCAGTTGCTTTAGCATCACTATTAATACCAGATTGCATGATGTGATGAGGATTGAAGATTTTGCATAAGATCAGACCATCGTCCATCCAAGGTGTATTCCAGAAGTTAGCAGTACTGGAAGCAAAAAGGTTAACTTTGATAAATGGTAGAAGAGATGTTCTCAACATCAGAAGGCTTCTCCATGTCCAACTAGAATTTTGTGGCACAGTCATTGTCCAAAAATTCTTTCTACCCAAGTTATGGGTTTTAGTCCATTGTACCCACAAGTTATCAGCATTGTTCAGCAAGGCATTCATGAGTGTACCGATAGCAGCTCTATTCCAAGTTTGTAAATTGAGAATGCCAAGACCACCTTTGTTCTTAGGTAGCTCCATAATGCCAAAAGAGCAGGGAATTAATTTCCTAGTATGGATGGATCCAGTCCAGAAGAACCTTACCATTGCTTTTCTTATCATTTTAATGAGTTTGATGGGGAGAATGAATGCCCTAGACCAGTACACTGTCATAGAGGAAATGACAGATCTGATAAGCACAAGCCTGCCTGCTTGAGAAAGAAATCTATTGGCCCAGCAATTCATGGTGCTACATATTTTGTCATACAGAGGCAAGCAGTTAGCAGTGGTTATTCTGGAAGAGCAAAGAGTAAGACCCAAATAGCACATGCTGTTATTAATAGCTTGGAGACCAGAAATTGACAATAATTGGATTTCATGTTCAGTAGAGATTCCAGAGGTGATCATGTGTGATTTGCTTAAGTTGAGTTCAAGACCAGTCATAAGGTAGAAGTTGTGTAATGTAATTTTAATGTTTTCCAGAGAATTCTGGTCAGGTTTAGTGAATAACAATATGTCATCAGCAAAGAATAAAGAGGTAATTTGTGGTGATCTGCATTTAGAGTGATACAGAATTTTCTTCTGTTCATAGTTATTTGTCAATAGTACGTTTAAAACTTCCATTACAAGAATGAAAATGTAAAATGAAATAGGGTCTCCTTACCTGATCCCTTGCTTGCTGTTGAATAATCCAGTATTGCAACCATTGTGAGAGATGGAGTAAGAAGGGGTAGATAAGCAGTTGTAAATCCAAGCCACATAGACTTTAGGAAATCTCATGAGTGCCATAATTCTGACAATTGAACTCCAGTGAATGCTATCAAAGGCCTTCTTTAAGTCCAGTTTCAGCATTGCATTCTTTGAAGCTTGGACATGACCATACCCTTTAATCAATTCATGAGTTAGTAGAATATTATCAATAATATTCCTCTTAGGCAGGAAGGCAGATTGGTTCTTGGAAATAAGCCTACTGAGAACAACAACAAGTCTAGAGGTTAAGATTTTTGATATGCATTTGTATATGACGTTGCAACAAGATATAGGTCTGAATGATTCAACAGAAGTTGGATGCTGAGTTTTAGGGATAAGCACCAGATTGGTGGCATTAACTTCCAATAACAGTTTGGACTTGTTGAAAAAATTGTGGAATGCCTTTAAGAAGTCCTCCTTGATTGTAACCCAACTGTGAGTAAAGAATTCAAGATTGAATCCATCAGGACCACCACTGGAATTTTTGTTCATCGAAAATAGAGTGTCTTTTATTTCTTTGTCAGTAACTTTAGCAACAAGATTGATTGCTTCCTCCGTTTGGACTAATGGAACCTGCACATTGTCAATTTAAACAATCATCGATATAGAGCATATAAATTATACAGGTAATAAATAACAGGTATTAACTAACAGTTTATATTCAATAATAAATTTAATAACTGTTACTAGCAGTTTATATGCAAAAGTAAATTCAAATTTAACTGTCAGTTGATATGAAATAAAAATTTAACATAACTATGACTGGCAGTTAATATGCAAATAAATAAATTCTAACTGTCAAATTTATATGCAATAAATAAAATAAATTAACAGTTAAATTAAATAAATGCAATTTAACAGAGATAATGAATAAAACATGCCAAACAGTCATAAATAAATTTCTACTCATATCTAAAATTAATTTAACAGACATAAGAAGTTTTAGAAGTTGTGAGTGGGTTAAAACACTCACCTTTTGAATTTAAATCGAATTTAAATCCGATTTAAACCCAAAAATTTGACGGTCTCCAAATTTGTCCAAACCAGCGCCAACAGATCTGGAATTTTATTACGATCCTACAAAAAATAATTTCGCGTGAAACGGATAACGTATGAGAAAGTTATGAAGATTAAATGAATTGAAAAATCAAATGAGAATAAAAGAAATAAATAAAACAAACCCCAAACTCCTATGCCACGTCAACAAGTGAATCTTCTCTCCCCTCTCTCATGCGTTGCTCCTACAGGCCGCAATCGAAAGAACACGCACACTCCCCAAACTTTGACCGCTGAAAGCTTCCACCACGGCCCCCTTCACCATGTGCCGCTACCACCTATGAGATCCCCATCTCCCCCTCTACCGGCCGACACCCCCCTCGGCACCCCAGGTCGCCGCCGCCGCCGCTCATAACGAACCCTAAAACGCGGTTTCCCGTCGCCTCCATCCACTTCGCGACCTCCGACCATCAGCGCTAGCCTCCTCGCGACGAGCCTCACCAAACCCATGTTTCAATTTCATCGATTGAAGCCTAAATCGAAAAGCCCCAAATCGACCATATGGGTTTCGAAATTCAAGGTTTGACCGCGATTTCTAGTAAATCCGGTCACCGTCTTGGAAAGCGAACAGCAGATGCAGATTCGTATCGATGAAATCTATAACATATAATTTTTGTGAATTTTTCTGGAGACTTTAAATTTTTAGCTTTTGATTTAGTTTGAAATTAGATCTGAAATTTGCATCCATTGAGGAAGAGAAAGAATTGAAGAAATGAACGTGTATCAAATGAGCATAGAATGGAGGCTAGGGTTTATCACAGCCTATTTATAGACAAACAACAATAGAATAGGTGGGCACGAATTATAAACGTTCTAAACGGTAGTTGGCCCAAAAAAGCCCGTTCTGACCCCGGAACAAAATTTGTTAAACCCATATATCCAAATAGGTAATTTAAAATATTCTGAACGCGATGGAAAAAGTTTCACGTCCAAATTTGATCGTATGAAGAAGTTATGCTGAAAACAATATTTTCAAATTAATTTTCAAATTGATTTCAATTAAATCGATTTCAAGGTGTTTCGTGTTCGTATGATCAAACGACAAGTCCGATCGCTACGAAACTTGAAACCCTACAATAATTCACTGTTACGGATCCGATGAAACTAGTTTCGTCGAAATCCGAGTCCGTGACCAAAATGGCTTTTTTTATATTAATTAAATAAATTAAAAATTAGTAAATAAATCCAATTTTTATAATTCAGTTTTAGAATTGGAAATCTTTATCACTTAAAAATTCTCAACATTTAAAATGATTTAACAATTTTTAAATGTCAATTTATTCAAGATTAAATCAATATAAAATGTTCTATTAAATTTCCAATAAATTCAATAGATTCAAATTGTCATATTCTAAATCCAAATGAATAAATAAAGCTTAATTCCCGTTTAAGCATTTATCATTTGATTGCAATTAACCTTTTATCATCAATTAAATTCCGATATATTTATAGACTTTATTTTCCATTAATTGCCTAAATTTATTTACGTAACATTAAATTTATATTTATTGCAATGATTTCAAATTTAACTGAAGGAACTAAGTATATTACTCAAAATAGTTATTGTAGGACTCTCAACCCCACATTAATTGTTATTAATCAAAATTGAACATCAATAAGTTTCGTTTATTGATTTTAAAATTTTGCTATCCAGTAAATTCATTAAATGGTAAACATAACATTTGAATTAAAATGCATTTCTCATGCATGCTTCATCTTATACAAATTTCCCTTTATTAGCTAAATCATATTAACAAAACAAAACAAATTATATGAATGGTTAAATTTTCCAATTATCTCACATTAATCCTAAATCACCGACTTACAATTTATTTTTAATTACTAGATTTGCATTGATTACGTCAAATTGAAATTTAATATGTATTATTTCTCAAATAAAATAAATCTTTGGATTTAAATTCCCAAATCCACAAATTAAGTCCTACCATAAATCTATGCTTCATTATTTTACGTTCACACTTCCGTTACTCTATAATTAATCACCAAGTAACGTTATCATAAACCAACATAAATTTATACATTAAATCCTTACATTTATTTCTCTATATCCTATTTGTTCCAACTTTATTTATTAATTCTATTTCCTTATTTTGGTTATTACTTATCAACTTGCTCAAACCTTACTACCTAATTTTCTGTTATTGTAAACCTTAAACAATTTCATCAAAATTAAATATAAATTCCAAATTAAATCACCCATTTCAACATGCCACTTAACTAGGAAATTTATACTAATTGTTATCATACCCATAATTCTACGCTTATAGCTAAGTCCTACATTTGAATAAATTTATTAAATTGGAATGTTCATTAAGGTTTATACATTACCAACTTGTACTGATTTTATAGAATCGCCATTTACTTTACATTTCATTACTATTCAATATATATTTATTCATAAATCAATTCAATATTAATTCTTCTTTCCTTCTATTTGATAAATAACCTAGTATACATTTACATACATTCATTTCATTCCATTCATGCATTGAAATTTATATATTAACTAATACCAACGTTATTATCATTAATTATAATTGGATTCCCAATTTTATTCAATACCTTGAACAAATAACATATATATTAATCAAATCTTTTTTCTACTTAATTCAAATTGGATTTTATTCCAATTCCTATAAATAGGTCTTAAGTCACCATTTACATAATTAAATTTAGCGTTTATTTCAATATTTGTTTATAATCTAAAGTTTTCTACTAAATTAAATTACAAACTTATAAATTTTAACCAATTTTAATCCACTAAATTTACGGGTCGTTACAGCTCTAATACAGCTGCAACATATGGATTTTTTAATAATTGTTCATTTATCTACTTGATGAATTTTGGAAGTATTCAGCTAAAATAACATGTTAATTCAGGGATATTCTGTCATACCATAAAACAACAAATAAGATCAACATATTTGTATGTAATATATAAGTTATAAAATGGGAAATTTTTTGTCTGCCCATATTTTCCATCATACATTACCCATAAGGTATTACATTTATTGTTTCTCCTTTTAAGACCCCATTTTTTCCAATCTGATGATGTCAACATACATTTCTTTTTATACGTTGTCTCTCTAAGTTCTTCCTTCTCATCATGAAAATATCAAATATAACTCAGTTTTTGTTTTTTTAGAATTATCAGTTGGTTATACCCTTATGTAGTCGATTTGAATTACCATTCGCTTAAATTTGTTGCGATGTGTCAAATTCTTATAGCGCATGCATATAGGAACATTTACTACCCCAGTTTAATGAACTACACCCAGAATATTAAACCTAGAAACCATGCCTAACTAGCACTCTCTTATCTTTGGACAAAATGGTCCAGGAGGCTTCTCTTTATGAAATTTTCGTTCTTCAATTTTTTTATTTTATGTTGTTATTATATCTAAAGTATTCTTTAACTCTACCTATTATATTATATTTCTTTTATTTAGATCAAATGATTTCTCAAGTTAAGGTTGACCTTTTTTTTCAAGTGGACTATTTCTAGTTTAGTATGTCATTTT
The DNA here is from genome assembly GCA_030765085.1 of Allium cepa. Lineage (NCBI taxonomy): Eukaryota > Viridiplantae > Streptophyta > Magnoliopsida > Asparagales > Amaryllidaceae > Allium > Allium cepa. The sequence goes on along the minus strand of CM060928.1, from coordinate 674,367,017 downwards.
CCACCGATTAAAGTTTACATTTTCCCCAAAGAGTTCATAACTCATCGACTCAGACTGCTTATATTTAAAATTGTGGCAAGAAGATAAAACATTAGTTGAAAACTATTCTTACACTAGAAATGCCTAAATCCTACAACTGCACTATCACTCAGATTTGCAATAAATTTATCACTTGGTTACTTCATAAAATGATTTCATTGAAACTTCAATTTAATCATGTGCAAGGTTAAAAGGTTGATTCGAGAATTTATCTCTTTTTTATTCCATTTTATGTTGAATAATCTAAGTTGTCTTTTGTTGTATTTCTTAACTCATATACATACATACATACGTACATACATACATAAATATATATGCTATCATATATGTATATATAAGCCATCTATTATATTAATACCGTATTATATGTAAGGTGATTTTGATGTAAAAACAATGGAATTTAGATATAACAATAATTTTTTCTTTAATATTTGTCTGTGATATAAAGATATATGAAATAACAACAAACATATTGCGAATTCAAATAAATAATGATAAATACTTACAACCTAAAAATGTAACATGTAAAGCTATTCCAAACAAATATTTTCAATCTTGGTGAGATACATGTCAATTTTGCATTTTATAAAATTTGTAACTGATATCAGAGATTGCTACATAACAATAACATGATAATTGCACATAATATAACAACAACGCTACACTCAAAATACTTTCAACAAATAAGCGAAACTATTTATGGCTACTGTGAGTCAAATCAATCTAATTTCAGTTATCTGTCCAAATTGTGATTTATATTATGTGATTTATAATTGTTTAGAGAGATTAACATGGTGGATGTTATTCTCACTAATGCTCCTCCATGTCCAATTGTTTGGGTACTTAGCTGATTAGTTTTTTCTCTTTCTAAATATGTAGGGAAAAAGACACAAGTGTGACGATGTCTTCATCATGTTGCAATAACTTGAATCTTGTTTAAGTGAGCAATAATTTCTTCACTATCATATCTTTGTTTTCTATAAAATTATTTTGTAAATGCTTGAATTTTTTTCCTTTTGAAAATGTCAATGAATATGCACATACAGTTGATTTCTAATTTGTATTAATTTAAGAAAAACTTCATATTTTTATACAACACCAAAAGTTTGTTTTTGAAAATAATAGGAAAATAATTACATTTGGCTTGATAGAGGTTGTTACTTCAACAAACCTTTATTTCCATTTGAATATTTGATGTGGTACAAAAAAAATCTTCTTTAACTTTTGGTTTTGTCTAGCATGATTCTATTTAACATTGTTTAGATGTGCTGGTTCACTTGAATAATATCATTGTTTTTGTGAGCATGATTCAATTGATGAATCTACGATTGCAATTTTAATTTTCAAATGCATGCTTATGTTCATGGAGTTTTGCAACTATAATGATATAAAAAGATGAACCATGCAGCATAAATTGATTCTAGGCTAAAAACATTGACTAAAATTTTCTTATTGTAATAAAAATAGCTTCGATAGGGAAATCGATGTAGCAAGCAACTATTGAATTTTCATGGTCTGGCGTTCCATGCAGAAGTGGAAGAATTAAGGGGTAGAAACTTGCGCTGATCATTTTGATGTTTGAATTTATCGTTCAATCTAATTTTTGGTTTTAAGATTTGATTTAACACTTAGTACACTATGAGTTATGGACATTTTAATGCATTCATTTTTTACATACTGACGCTAATTTAACTATTCAAATTATACTTATTTGTAGTTTATTACTTGCATACCTTTTGTGCTAATATGATATGGCATTAAAGTATATTTATGCAAAGTTCTTATGGCATCTTAAACACTTCGTTTAATTGCTGCAAATTTCATATTTGATTTTTCCATGACAGGTACCATTAACATATGTTTCAAAAGCAAAAACTACCACTGAAATATATTTTCAGTTAACATTATCAAAGTTATGGTCTATTATTTGCATTGGATCACATAATGCTTAAGATCCCATACAGTGCATTCATTAAGTACTTGATATTAAATCATAAAATATCTTTTGATTATAGGACTCTTTTTATTTCAATAGACTTGTTTTCTGTTGCGTAGTTAAATTTATTTCATTTTGTTGGTTTTAGGGTTTTCTTTAAGATAAAGGGTTTAGAACTAGAATCTGATTATCTTTTTATTAGGAAGATGAGGAAGCAGGGCAAGAATGTTACACTTTCAAGCGCATGTTCCTACAAATAATCCAAAGGTAAACAAATACTTCAAGCATTAATATAGTTTCGTATTCATAGATATTTTTGTTTTTATAAGATGCTTAACCTTTACTTGGGTTGATTTCCCAATAAAGACTATATTAGACATTACATTGTCATGGACCTAAGAGTTACCGTTTTATGAACTAATGAAAGACATCAAAACGGTACATACTGTAATGTTGATTAATATTTATTTGTGCATAAATTTGCACATAAATTTTCCTTTATTTATATATGTTTTACACTATAAAAAACAATAGAAATTGAAAGGCTAAGGGAGATGATATTTTTTTTCAGTTTATTTTTATTACTTCGCATTTACTGGTTTTATTTCAATGGTGGAAGTCTTTCTTTTCTATTTTTTTTGCATTCGATAACTACTTTATGTATTGTTTATAAAAATATTATATTTACCCAAATCTTAAACTTTATTCCTTTCGGTCTTATTGGCTTAAGTGGTTTGGTTTTATATCAATTTAAAATCCTGAATCATTATGAAAACCAGTTGCTAAACTACAACCTGTGTTGATGTAAACAAAGGTGGGCTGGTAGTACCAAGTAAAAAATATTTGGTACTGCTAGATTTACTATTACTCCATTATTGATTGAAAATCTACATTTAACAGACATCATTGAATTTGTACTGATATGTTATTTGTTACATTCCGCAATGTTGTATGTAAAGATCTAAAGTCAATAAGACTTAGCAGAATGATGTTCTTCCTCACTTTCATCAAGCCGGCTTCATATTGGTGGCATCTAATATTTGTATTATATAATTAGTGAATTCATCGATGTGTATTTGAAGTTTAAGCTTTAATAATAAGGTGAATCGTTATTTTTTATCCTACACAAAATCACACACATATATCTGATTTGATAAGTCCCTTTTAGGCTCTTTTGGTGTATTCCTCTGTTTTGATGAAGAATGTGATGACGGTTTTTGTTTTTGTTTTCACCCAGTCAACTTTGATTATTCACCGGATTATTTCTAGCATGCATGTCTGCTTTCATATGTACATACATACATAATTTATATTATTGTTTCCTGCTGTGATTTGCACTTAAAAATGGATATATATGCAGCTGCTGCTCAAAAACTATTATCAGCTTTCCACTTGATGTACGTTTATATTTTTCTAGATAAATATTAGCCACTGAACCACTTCAACATATTGCTTATTTTCTGCTATTGTTACAACACTAAAAAAATCAATTAGCAACGATGCTCTTCCATAACAAATTGAATTGTGTCAAGTGCCAAAAATTCATTTTGATGTTGGTTATGTTTTGCATTATTAGAATATTTGTACAATAATATAACGGGAAAATGTTTTAACCACAATATTGGCTGAACTCCGTGTGTGTAGCACGGGTTCACCCTAGTTTAGTAAAATGAGCGAGTGCTTTTATTTGCTCAAAGAATTTTTTTACCTTTATTCCAAGCTCCTCAATCTTATGGATGTTCACTCACCTCTTCTTCCTCTTCTTCCTATATTCATCTCCACCTTCACTATCTTCTTGCACGGTCATTTTATGTTGTTCTTGTCGAGATGATGTTTGAAATGGAGGAATTTAAGGGGATGGAGATCGAGATTTTCCCGAGAGTTTCTTCCATATTTTGTCTAAAAATTACTTTATGACAAAGAGTTCTTTCTTAACCCTTTTTATGTTTAAAGTATTCCCAAACAGCTGTTTCTCAAGTTTTTTTTAGAGTTTTGAAAATAAGGATATATGTTTTACAGAGCTAGGGCATCTCAAATCAGGATAAAGTAGAAGAAACAAGTTTTACAAATTCAAGACTATGTTCACTATTATCTTCTTCTCCAATATCAATATCCTTTCCTTTAGAAGAAGTTAGAACATAGGTTTGTTGTTGCAATTATTGCAAATACCCATCATGCGATATATAAGAAGGAACCATTATTTGGAGTTTCATAAGACAAAAGAATTTTGTTCCGGCTTTCTAACAACCTACACCTTAACGACCTCTAATTTCACCAAAATTGAAACTCAAGTCCATTAGGGTATATATACTTGATTTGGTAACTTATAATAAACATAAGCATATCAGATAGCGATCAATATAAACTCACAGTGGAAATGAAAAATATAGTAGAACATACATATTGACTAAGGCTATTACCTTGGAATTAATATTTTTCCTTAGATGTCTAATTGCCTTGTAAGCCGAGCATGAATAAGAAGACTTCTCCATCTACCATTCCTCCCTTGCCCAAGTATCATGTCCCTCTAAATCTATCATGTGGGTTGTAATGAGGAGGGGGTTAAAATAATGTTCTGGTGATTGGAAAATTACATACTTTATCCATAACATTAATTTATACTTTGACTTCCATTTAATTTTTATGTCTATTTCTTACAGCTAATCTATTAAGTCCTATGTGTGCATACGATATGCCTAACCTCCTCCATTGTATGTGTGTGTATTTATGTATGTGTTCATATGTATCTAAATGATGCACTCCCCGAAAACCCTAGCAACTTAGCACTTATCAAATAAGAAGGAGGCAATCCCAACGACCATTTAATACCTCAGTTCCTAAAGCACGCCCTCCATAATGAAAATGCTGGTCAATCAGTTCTAGCTACAATGATCGATGGCCACTATATACGGCTCTATAATTTATAATTTATTTGTCGTACTATTACTGTATCTTAAAGACTCATCTAAGGGTTAACTAGCTTGTCTCTGATAAACAAATTTTCACCTAACCATCTACTTTGAGATCTGTTCATCTCCCATATGGATTCTACACTAGTAGAAATCGAAATCCATCAAGGCATAGCCTAAGTCTTTGCTACCGCTCACTTAGGACCATTGGTGGTCATAGTCTATAGCTAGACCTACTACTAAATACCGATACCGATAAAAAATATAGAAATAGCCCACCAACCTTTCAAAGCTGACATCTCATTTAGGAAAACCTAAGTAAGTCAAGGAAAATGCCCTTTTCGGTTACTTAATACTTCTTATTGGAAGTGAAACAGACCACATTTCTTTAAAAGTACAAGGCCATTTAATACTTCAGATCTGAGGCAAACCCTTAATATATTTTCCCTCGCCTGTCCTTAATACATACCCCTTCCCAACGGGTCCTACGGTTGGAGATGGCTTAAATCAGTAGTAAGTATACACAACTGCTGGTAGCCTCTGATTGAAGGACAGACTTCTGTTGTGTAACTCTACTGGCCTCGCATCCTAACCCACTAAACGAAACCAAACACCGATAGCCAAAGTGTTGGGCTAGGCCCACTAATTTATACTCATTCTAAATGTATAATTGAAGCTATATAATTTCCTACCATAACAAATATATTGCCTTCTACATATTTAAAAGTATTAATACTTACTTGTTCATTACGCAATTATTCTTAGTAGGCAATATACATGATTACAAACGAACAAGTAAGTATTAATACTATTAAATATACATAGAAGTCAATATAATTTTCATAGTAGGAAATCATATGGCTTTAATTATACATTTAGAACGAGCATGAATTAGTGGGCCTAGACCAACACTTAGGCCTTGGGTGTTTGGTTTTGTTTAGTGGGTTGAGATGCGAGGTCAGCAAAGTTACATAACAGAAGTCCGCCCTTGCACTAGAGGCTACCAATAGCTATGTATACTTTCCACTGATGTGAGACAGCTCCAGCCACAGGACCCATAGGGAAGGGATATTTGTTGTGGATAGGTGGGAGAAAATATACAAAGGATCTACCTCGGATTTAAAGTATTAAATGGACCAGTACTATTATGGGAATGAGATTTGTTTCAATTCCAATAAGAGGTATAAGTAACTGAAAGAGTCATTTTCCTTGACTTACTTAGGTTACTCTAAATGGGATGTCAGCCGTCGAAGGTCGGTGGGCTATGCCATTTTTTGTATTGGTATTCAGTTGTAGGGCGTATACATTATGACCGCCAGCAATCCCGAGCAAGTGGTGACAAAGACTTGGGTTGTTCCTTGATGAATTTTTCTTCCTAATAGTGTAGAATCCATATAGAAGCATAGATCTCAAAGTACATGGTTGAATGAAAATTTGTTCATTGAAGTTGGGCTAGTTAACCCTTAGATGAGTCTTTGATATGTTTTAATAGTATGACAATTAAATTATGAATTATAGAGCCATATTAGGGGTCATCATCCACTGTAGCTAGAATTAATCGACTAGCATTTGTGTTGCGAAGGGCCCGCTTTGGGGACTAAGGTATTAAAAATGTGTTAGGTTTGCCTCCACCCTATTTAAGAAATATTAAGCAGCTAGGGTTTTTGGGTAGTGCATCATTTAGACATAGATATGAACATAGACATATATATAACTATATCTCGGAGGAGGTTATGCATATCATATGCACACATAGACTTAATGGATTAGCCGTAAGAAATGGACATAATACTTAAATGGAAATTAATCGGCATAAATTAATGGTGTGGATAATGTATGTAATTTTTCAATCACTAGAACGCTATTCTGCTCCTTCCTCATTACAACCAATAAGAAATTTTTAGAGAGATATGATACTTGAGCAAGACGGAAACAATAGATGGAGAGGCCTTCTTATTCATGCTCGATGCTGATAAGGCAATTAGACATCTAAGGAAAAATATTGATTTTAAGATAGTAGCCTTAGTTAGTACATATATTTTATCAAAATTTTCAATTCCACTATGAGTTTATATTGACCGCTCTCTGATATGCTTGTGTTTATTACAAGTTACCAAAACCCATGATTTGTATCCTAATGGACTTGAGTTTCGACTCAGTTGAAATGCAGACCTATTAAGGTGTAGGTTGTTATATTTGATATCGGAACTTAGGTTAGTCAACCATAGGATTTATGATACGCTGAAAGGACCTATTTGTATTTTTACATACATACATACGTACACATACATACATACATACATACATACATATATATTATATGCCAAGCTCTATAAATTATAAATGTATTAGTAGTTACAACCATATTTCGAAAGGATAGATGAAGAAACTATGAGTTGGGCCAATAAATAGAGTTAAATGTATTCACCTACCCTGATTACCCCATGAGTGTAGCTCGTGTCAAAGACATGAACCAAGAAGAGCACGAGCATGACATATAGAACTAGGATGCTAGATGGCACTTGACTCCTTTTTTGAGTCTAGGTTTCCATGTGATTGTTTACTTTGATGGATTACCAACTGAAGATGCATATTTCGTCTAGACAGATGGGAAGCAAGAAACCATAGTTACAACATTCGGAATTAAGGTATAATATAGGTGGAGAAAGTTCCCATGAGAAGGTGTATATTAATCACATTAGAAGATAACTGTATTTTTTACGAAGAAGAGTTAAGAAGGGGTAGGAAGAAGGAAGTTGAAAAGAAAGGACGATTAAAGTCAATTTCTATGTCCAACCCCATGTGAAAGAATTTGACAAAAAAGATTTTTGAAAATTCCCAAAACATTTTTGAATCATTTTTTCCAAAGAATCCATTAGGAAGTTTTTGTTCAGAAAACCAGGGAAATTTTGAGTTTAACATTCGTTGAGTCAAAATTTAAAAGTTTTTGATAAAGAGATTTTTCATTTTTAAAAAGAATGAATAATAGAGCTTAGGTTTGGGTCTATGATTTTTTCTATTTGTTATAAGTATGAAGCTTTTCAAAGTTCTTCTTCTAGGGGGTGGATAAATGGAAATGGTACTTAATTAAAATGCAATAAAGAGAATTGAAGGGTAAGAATGACCGTTAACTAAGATATGAGGAATATGTTATTAAGAAGTGTAAGCCATTTGAAGGCAATTTTGCTAGAAAAATACTAATAGTAGCAGTATTTGAAATATAGACAGAAATAGTATTAGGAATTTATATAAAATAGGATTAGTAATCTGAATAGAAATAATATAGGAGATAAGCAATAGGAATAGGATAGGAAGAATGGACACATTCCTTGGATATGTTGTAATTGTGCATGTATTTTAGACAGATGTAGCAATTGCATATATCTTTAAGAAATCCCTTCATATGCTATTAAAATCTCCTCCAAAGGTGGAAGAGGAGATAACATGAGTAGTAGAAAAATAATAGGATGGATGTTATCTTTTTCTACACCTCATTTCATTGTTTAGAGATATAGAAGATGTTTTGAAAAATAATGATTTGGTATGACAATTAGGGTTAAACATGATAAATGTTTTGAGTTAAAAATCCATACGTTAAAGAAGTAAATTTCTATGAAAAAGGCTTTAAAAAGGGAAATTTTTTGTAGCCTTTTTTAGTCCAAGTAGTTTTTGAATTTTTGAAAAAGGTTTCTAAGTTTATATTTCTAAACATCGAAATTTTTGATTAAGTACTTTAAGGCTTTGAAGTTTAATTTTTAAAAGGTTGTGAAGTTTAATTTCTAAAAAAGTTCGAAAAAAAACCAAACAAATTTTTGATATAGAGAAGATAGTGATGACAGCTAGGCAAGACGAGAATGGTAGATGGAGATGTCTTCTCATTCATGCTCAGCGTTTACGAGGCAATTAAACGTCCAAGAAATAATATTGATTCTAAGGTAGTAGCCTTAATCAGTACGTAAGCTCTATTATATTTCTCAATTCCGCTGTGAGTTTATATTAATCATGCTCTGATATGCTTGTGTCTATTACAGGCTACCAAAACCAACGATCCGTACCCTAATGGACTTGGGTTGCGACTTAGTCGAAATACGGGCCTATTAAGGTGCGGGTTGCTACAAGCATAAGTTACCTCCTCGGCATCATCATAACAAAGAGGTATATTTTTTATTAGCGTAAGCCTAGTGATGTAAGGACTATCGAGAACAGTTTGTCATGAGAGTTCAAATAAAGCCAATAATTCATCTTGTAAAAATTTAAAAAACTTTCCAATTTACTTTGATGTTGCTAACAATTGCATATAAAGCTATATAATATTTATTGTAGGTTTTTTCATGGCTTCCGGTTCTAGGGATGAAGTTGTTTATAATCATCCATTCAAGTAATCTCTGCCAAGGCCTTAAGTCTTTAAAGCTTGCCTTAACGACTTGCTTTACCCATAGATGATGACTGCCTTGATTTTGTCTCCTATTTTTGACATCTACATCTTTTAATTCTACTCCTTTATAGTCGATGCTAAGAATTTGACCCATTTGATTATAATGAAGTTTAATTTTTTTTGTACACAGTCGACCATATATAACCTTCATCGATTTATAGCCTAATGAATTTCCTACTCATATTAGCAAGGCATAATTTTACCACTAAAGTGTCGTTCTTTATGTCATTTGGTCCAAACTCAATTAAAGAGGTGATTCTAGGAGTATTGGTTAGAGTTTCAAATGATAAGCAAGTAAATCATCTACTTTATAAAAGATTCCATGAAAGAATTTCATGTTGGTTAATACCTTGAATCAGTCCATGCTAACCGGATCATTGTAAAACCAAGTCATTAATTGCTCTTGAGAAACTACCATGGGTTGAGAAGATGAAGAATCTCTTGCTTTTCTCTTCTTTGGAATTTTGGTCTTTGAGTTTTTTTGTGCCTTTTTTTTGTTGATTTTGATTTTTGGGGTTAAAGTTTCCTTGAGACAAAAAGTGAAAAATGAAGAGGGAAGGGGATTGGGGTAAATGACATAGCTGGTTAAAAATGAATGGGTAAGTGAAAGAAGTGGTTGTCAACTTGCTTAATAATAAATTAAAAAAACTTCTAAAACGGGTCTAATTAAAATTATCAAACCACTGCTTTTTACCTCAAATGTCTAACATTCGATTATTTTGGTTGGATGTCCAACTTAATATAATTTTTAATTTTGTTGCTTACAAAGTTTTAGTATTTATAATTTTTATTATTGAATGGATAAGTTATATTTTTACTGATCAAATGGCTCAGGATAATCATGGTATTCAATAGGTGTGGTCGAATATGTATTAGAGGTAGGAGACTTTGTTGGATCAAATTTTTTAACCAGTTTTGTTTTGTTTACCAATGGAAAGCTTATTTTACTGCTATTTCTTTTGTGCATAGTACTGTAGAAAGCAGTCAAAGTTCTTTCAATGACATTTAATTTCTCCATATGTCTACGTTTTTCCGACTATATTTCCCTTTGGTCAAAAATGATCATCTCCTGTAGCTCGATTAATTTTTGTTGATAATATTTTAAATTATCTAGACCGTTGTAAGGTTGTATTAAATTTCCATCGAAAGTAATGGATTCTTTTACTCTTTTTCCTTCGGGCGAATATCTACTTGGTTCTTCTGATGATGAAGAGGTTATTTTTATAGATGAGCACAAACTGTTTCTTGATGCCATTTTTATTTGAAAGATAAAAAGTTTTAATACAATAACTTTTTAAGGTTAAATTTAAAGTGAAAAAGGAGAAGTTAAAATAAACATGTTATTTTAATTTGTTGTTTGTTATTGTAGTTTGAATAACAACTAGTAAATAAATAACTTTGTACTATGTGGTTAAATTTAGATTATCTGAGTAAATTCCAAGTTTTCATCTTAAGTTTGCAAAAAAAATATTCACCAAGAGGTATTGCAAAAATATATACAATTTGATTTTCGATATTAACAAAATCTAAAAGCATAGTTCCTTTTTCTACATCATCTCTTAAGTAATGGTGTCCAATATTAGTTTGTTTTGTTCTCAATGGTTTATTGGAATTTTTGAAAGATTTATCACACTAGTATTATCATAGAAAATCAGTAATTTTTTTAAATTCACTCCAAAATCATGAAGTGTTTACTGCATGTAGATTATTAGATACATTCCAAAGCAGCCAAAATATATTCTACTTCACATGCCGATAGTAAAACATAATTTTTTTTCCTTAATAAACTAAGATACTAAAGATCGATCGATGAAGTGACAAGTTTCACTTGTGCTTTTTTGATCCGTTTTGCATCCTCCAAAGTCAACATCACTATATGACACTAATTCAAATGGATAGCTTTTGGGATAAAAAAGCCGGTAATCTTTAGCATTGGTAAAGTAACGCTAAATTTGATTCATCACTCGTAAATGTGATTCGTTAGGATTTGCTTAGAGTTTAACACATAAACAAACACTCATAATAATGTTAGATCTTGTCACATTCCCTATCTAGATGTCTGAAACTAAGCGCTATAGATGCTGCAGTCATCTATAGTATTAGCTTCCGACGACTAAATACTGCTATATTAACGGCATCTATAATATCAGAAGCACTTGAATATGAAAAAAACACAGATTTCAAAACAACATTGCTTCATTTAATTTCAAAACAGATGTTCCATATTCTTAATACATAATCCCAAATACATTCCCAGGCATAGATAAAATATACTTGTTACAAAATAGGCCAAGAGCGGTATATGATGATGCCTTCTTGGATGATCAGAGTCATATGTCATAATAGACTTAATACAAAAAACATCAAAAATACAACAAAACATAAAACTACAACTCCTAAATAGCTATCCGTTTGCCTCCTACATGTCCATGGTAGCCTTATTCGTCATCCTACTAAAACCTGAAAATACCTTAACCCTTTAGCCTACTCAAATCAATTTTGAGCAACTGAGTATTTAAAGAGTAAATATAAACTTCGAGTCAGACATAAAGCCTGGTGTGAATAATACCATACATCCCTGTTAAATATGTTAAGTGAGACCACGCCGCTTAGCGAAACGTGTTTCCCCTCACTAACATCCTTTTAAAACTTGTCTTAGCAAAACCTTTTCCTGTTAACCAAAACTAGTTAAATACTATAAAGCATCATGATGTAAACATACATAAATATTAGGTAATAAATGAACTATCCGATCAAACACATAAGTTTTGTTTGGCTAACTTTTAACCTTTGGCTGACTCGGGTCTACCAGACAATATAAACAAAATCAACCTAACCCATGTTAGATACTCCTCTTCTGGACGGTCTATCCTTAACTATCTGTTAAATACTTCTCTACTGGATGGTATGTCCCTAACTTAATCATCTCCCAAGTCTTCCTAATCCTAACGGTTTTTTGAGCTCACCATTAACCTATCTGTATACAAACATATATTCCTTTCGGTGTGTAATCATAATTTTAGTCTACCTACGACCAAGCCCTACACACTGGAATTTCGGACAACAATTAGCTGAGGCCAGTAGCTAATATATAGGGCGTGACCATATACTAGTCCCATCTGGTACACTAATATCTGAGTCATTTTACTTAGGGATCCCCTCCCATAATTTTCCTTGAAAACATCTTCAAAATTATTTAAAATTTTTAAATCAAACTAAGATAGGGAAAATATATAATCCTTATGCTTTACTCAAAATCACACTACCATGTTATATATATATATAGACTTTACTCAAACCTTTGTTTATGAAAACATTTGAAAGTACCCTTTTCGATCCTATTGGAAGTACCCCTTCTAAATCCTTTGAAAGCATATCTTGAAATCAAGTAAAACCCTGTATTTATCTAGGTCAAAAGGCAAAATCCTTTCCTTTCGAATCCATACTTCTAGCCTTTCAAAACCATTGAAAATCTTCCTTCCAAAAGCATTAAAAACCTTAAACATCCTATCTTAAAAACTTTAAAACATTGCCTTAGAAAACCTTGGAAAAAAACCTTCCATTTCAACCCTTTCAAAACCATTCAGAAAAAAGGACCTTTCGACCTTTCGAAAGCTACCTTTCGACCCTTTCGAAAGCTACCTTTCGACTCCATTGAAAGCTTTGCTTTCGACCCTTTTGAAACCATTCAGAAAATAGTACCCTTCAAAAGCATTAATCCTTTAAAACATAAACCCTTAGAAAGCTCTTTGGGTTCAATTTAAACATGTGCAAAATCCTCTTTTAAACCCTTTCGACGTCTTTGGATGCTACCTTTTGACCTTGTTGAAAGCTTTGCTTTCGACCCCTTCGAAAGCTTAAAACATCTCTTTAAAACAATAGGCTCCACCTTTTTTAATACTTTACAACATCTCTTTTTGAAATCTTGGGATGTACTTCAATTAGAATAAAAAAGGTAAATCATATAAGTCAAAAGCTTCCTTTCGAAAGCATCGGAGAAGCGGCTGGTTTTTAAAAGACAAGTATACCTTTCAACCTTGTCGAAAGCATGACTTCAAAAGGTCGAAAGGCGATAGCTAGCGGTTCCGACCCCTTAGATAGCATGTTTACCTTTCGACCTTGCCGAAAGCCATAAACCTTTGCTTTATATATTTGAGCTGGACGAAGGCGACTAAGTCGAAAGCTTCTTTTCGAAAGCAAAGAAGGCGTTTCTTTGGCATAGAAAACAAACATACTCCAACCTCTTCGGCAACTAAAGTTACAACCAAGTGCCCTTCGACCTTGTCTATTACGCTACGTACCAAGTGGCTTGATACCATACGCATTAGCTTCAAAAGATTGATGTAGAAAGGTCTGGGTCGAAAGCTTTAATGCCGTAAATGATTAAAACATGCTAAAAGTACAATTTTCTTGTATTTAACTTAAAAGAGATAACTTTTCAACTAATCTGCCTTTGTTTGTCAAATTCTTATTGGTTAATAAATATTTTTCAGAAAATTGCTACCAATAGTTTCAGAAATAAACAATGATTCTATTTTATAAAATTCCCCTTCTCCTTAATTAAATATATAAAACATTTAAGTTCCAAACCTTAAATAATTTTATACATTCATCAAAACACTTATGAAAAAATCTGAAAAAATTCTAGAAAATCTTTTTTAATATGTTTTCCAAAATATAAAAATTTCAACCCTAAATAATTATTATATTAGCCATAAACAATTTATAACCCAATAAATCATTTTCTTCACTAGAAAATTAATATAAAATCCACCTTAATCTAGAAAATTATGAAAATTGAAACCAATATCTACAATATCATTTCTGATCTGCATTTAAATTTTTAAAGAACTTGGATGTCATCTAATAGAGTTTTTATATCAAACATATCATAAAAAAACTAATATCAACGTGTATAATTCATCAACAAGTATATAAATTTAATCATCCAAAACATGGAATAAACTTGCAATTTTTTTTGGATCTAATCTTAAAACCGAAAACCAAAAGAAAGTGGGATGTAGTAATCATTTATCTTAGCTTTAAGATTAAAATATGTGAGATTTGATGTTGAATAAGTTGATAAACTTATTTCCTTTGAATCCTAGCTTTATCCTCTTCTTGAGAATGGAAATGGTGGTCGGCCTTGACGTATTTTAGTTTCATAAAATGAAATGAACACGAGTTTCATTTCCTAAGGGTTTGCGGTATAAGTCTCTCCTATTTTTCATTTTTACCTTCCTTATTTCCTAACACATTAGTTCATGTTATTTCATTTGATTTTCATTTAACATGACACGACTATACTTAATTAAATCAAATCTCAACCTATTGATCTTCACATTATTTTATTTAATTTAACTAATTAAATATCCTAAATAACATTATAGAAATATGGGGCGTTACAGGTCTACTAGCAATTAAATGGAGTAAGGGACCTATCATACACCAATATAATTTTGGTCGACGTCCTCACCATTTTCATTCTTTACCAAATGTAGGCTAGTACTCATTAGAATTGGTTCACTGGTAGTGTTTTCCTTTCCATAATGTTTTATTAAATCTTTACAAAAAAATTCTTGAAAAACAAAAATGCCTACTTTTAATTATTTAATTTGTAATCTTAGAAATTATTAAGTTCACCTACATATGACATTTTGAATTCCTTTTTCATTATATTAGCAAAATCATCACATATCTTCTTATTAGTGGAATGAAAAATTATATCATCCATATATTTGGACGATTAAAATATCATTTTATTCCTTTTTAATAAATAAAGCTGTGTCAACCATACCAATTTCAAAACTCGAATTTAAAAGGTAGTTTTTCAACCTTCCATACCAAGCACATGGTCGTTATTTAAGACCGTAAAAAGCTTTTTTAGGTTTAAAAGCATGATCTGGGAATTATTTATGTACAAATAGTGGCGGTTTTTCAACAATGACAATTTCCTTAATATAACCATTTAAAAAAGCGCATTTAATATCATTTGAAATAAAGTTAGATTATGGTGACATGCAAATTCTAAAAGTATTCTTATGGCTTAAGACGTGCTACATGAATGAAGATTTCTTTATAATTACTTCCTTCCTCTTGATTATACCCTAGAGCCAAAGGTCTAGTTTTATTGCATATGATATCACCATTCCATCAACCTTATTTTTATAGACCCAATTTGTACAAATAACAAATTGATCTTATGGTCTTGGTACAAGTTCTCAGACATTATTTTTTTCCAAATTAGTTTAGTTCTTCTTGCATAGCTAAAATCTAAAAATCATCCTTGGCCGCTTCTTTGTAAGTTTTGGTTCAAAATTTGATATAAAAGCTACATGACCTATTTGATTTAATTATCTTTGTATAACTACTTTAATAATTATATCTCCAATCGCATTTTCTATTACGTGATCTTTTAAATCTCTAAGATGTGATTTTGGTTCATTATTCGTTTAGTGCTTATCATTTTAATTTGGTATTCATTTGATAAAGTTTCAATTATAGGTTTAATTATCTCGATATTTCCTTTTTCATCATTTTTATTATTAAGTTTTCATCAAAAGATACATGAAGAGTTTCTTTTATTATATTGGTTCTTTTATTAAAAAATTTATATGCTTTACTTTATTTTGAATATCCAATAAACATATCTTCATCGACTTTCGAATCAAATTTTCTTAGGGGATCTTTAGTTTTTAGGATAAAAAATTTTAAGCCAAAAATTTAAAATAAGAAACCTTTTTTTTCCATGAAGGAGTTCACATAGGGTATTTTTAGCTAAAGGTCATAATAAAACTCGATTTAGAATATAAAAAGATGTAATTATCACTTTTGCTTAGAAATTTTACAATAGACTACTATAGCTTGACAAAGCTCTAGAACATTCTTGTAACGTTTTATTTTTATTGTCTACAACACCATTTTTTTGAGGTGTTCTAAAAAATGAAAAATTATGACTTATACCTTTTTTTATTACAAATTGTTTGAAAATATATCATTTTCAAATTATCCTCCATAATCATTTTTATATTATCAATTTTTAAATCTTTTAAATTTTGAATTCATTTTGCAAAATTTTTAAATCTTTCAAAAGTTTCACTTTTATGTTATAGAAATAAGGTCTAAGTATATCTTGAAAAACCATCTGCTATTACAAAACATATTTACTATGCTTTACCGATTTTGGTTGCATTGGACCAAATAAATCAAAATGTAAAAGTTCTAAAGGTTTTTTTGTGGAAATTTTATTTTTGGATGTAAGATGATTTCTTAAGTTTAAGAAATTGACAAGCATCTCATAGATTATTAACTTTAAAATTCATTTTAGCAAACCTCTTGCAATTTCATTTTTAGCTAATTTATGAATATTTTTAAATTTTACATGAAAAAAATGTTTGTGCCATGGCCATGGATCACTTATATTTGCAACAAGACAGAAATCATTATTGTGTCTAATTTTCATATTTAATATGTAAATCTTTATATTTCTTATTCCTTTGAAATCAAGTTTCTATTATCCCGCCTTTTGGCAAGGCCGTGACACCGAGAATTTTACTAGAAACTGAGGATAGTTCGTCATGGAGATCGTTAATACATAGATTTACTATGGATACTGGTAAATTTTGTCCAAGTTTCGATCGAGCTACAACTGATATGACAGGACTAGTAAAGCTATGAAAGCCAACGTTTTAATTTCAAGTTAATTGGAGTTCGTATGCTCAAGATATGGTCGATGTAATCCAAGGAGATTAACTCACTCGCATCCATCATTTCACATCGATCGGTTTCATATCCATCAAGCATCCATCGATTCGTATCCATCACGTGCACTCTACTTCATGTCCACTTAGCCTAGTTCTACTTCGTATCCATCAAATCGGCTCAACTTCGTATCCATCAAATGGAATCAATTCGTATCGATTCCAATTGCACAGTTCATATCGATCGTTCAACAATTGATATGAATGAAGCATCGAATGAACGATATGAAATGACCTCAGCTATCGATATGAATTATCCTCCAGCTATCGGTACATAATGACCCTCAGCCATCGATACAAAGTAACCTATGAGCATTGACACGAATAGAGCCTCAAGTGATCGATATGAAGAGAACGCGTAAAAATGGTTGATTTGGTCATTCGGCATAAAAAGTGGATCGATCCAAGAATTTAGCGCCACATCAAATTGCAGGCACGTGTTCAAATCGATACGAATAGATCGATGCGATCAGGAGCGATGCAAATTCAGCAGCCTTCAATAAATTTGAACTTGCATCGATCATAACTCAAAATCTACAAGTCCGAATGCCACCAAATTTTCACAGAAGCTTACGTACATCCTCAAGAGTATTCGTGATTGATCTCGGCTCGATTGGATGAGATATTGATCGATACGAGGTTCGTTCGTATCGATCACGGATCGAGTGCAAACGTTATGGTATCGATCGTGTGGGCCCACCGACGTGAGAGAAGAGGTTTTCCGAGATCTGAACGAGATACTTGCAGCTAATGCAAATAAATAGCATCCTAGGACCTACTATAAAAGGGACTTTTGGATCTCCTACGTCCAAACTCTACCGAAACCATTGTTGTGCTCGAAAATCACCGTTGTACTCGAAATTTACTGTTGTAATTCATTATAACCAGCAAGCAAAGGTTAATAAAGATCTACCATTTCATAGTGGACGTAGGCAACATGCCGAACCACTCTAAACCTTTGTGTTTCTCTGTTGTTTTTCTTTTTATAATTTGGAGTGTTTGTTAGATAATCCTCTTTTACTTTTATTTTCTTCACTTTTATCTCTTCAAACACTTCCGAAGAGTGTTGTGCCCAATTTTAATACAAACACTTTTGTGCTTTCACCGAGAAAACAAAGTTTTTCTCCTGCTTGTTGGAGCAACTATCGAAATCGGATTGCACAAATCTAAGAAGAGGATCCAGATTTCAAAGTTTAAAGTTCTTCCATCCTATTCAGATTTGCATCTATTCTAGGAAAGAGCTTCGCTATCCATCATGGTTAACTCAAGGACTACTTCATCTGTCGCAGATCCAGAAGGACGAGATAGACAAAATCCCATTTAGCTACCTCCTACCGATCAAAACACTGGTGGAACATCAGATCTGCAAGGCCCTGTCACCAGGGATGAATTTTAGCTGCTTATGCAAGAGCTAACTCAGAGCCGCCAATAGCTCACTCAACAACTCCATGCTAATTCGGAATTGACGAACAAACTGAACTGTTAACGACGAAGGAGATCCAGGAGGGATCAGGCTTCCTATTAATCCACTGAGAGTTCAGCCTCTTCAGATTTCCATCATAGATCCACACGTCCACGGCTGGACGGGAGTTATACCCAAGCTACCGGGCATCGGCATACACTGAATATTGGGCAACCGAGGGTTGGCCCGTCAAATAGCTATCAAGCTGGACCCTCCTCCCGGGGAGGTATTGTCCCTTATTATGTCACAGACAACCGCACTGCTACCGCTGCTACTGAATTAGGAGTTGTTTCCTGAAATCAGACAGATCTGAACCATCGCAAACATAATCCCGAACCTTATGTTCCAGAGAACTTAGAACCAAGGAGGCGAGACATGGACCGTTGACTGTGTCCGGTCCATCCTTGCATTGTGGAACTCGACCACACCTTGGCTCGACAGGTCCAGAAAGTCCAGATGTCGGATATCCTGACGATGATCCGTTAGATGATCCGAGAAAGTCAAGGCCTCACCGATGACGATTGGGGAATTTCCCTGAGTCATACTCCTTTTACTGATGAGATGCTCTATGCTGAACCACCTCGACGGTTTAGGATGCCTACTTTACCCATTTATGAAGGAAGCTCTGATCCTAGTCAACATATTTTGAAGTATGAATGGTTAATGAATGCTGCATAAGCTGATGATTGTGTTAAGTGCTGAAGTTTCCCGATCTCACTGGGGGGCATAGCGACTATGTGGTTCACCCGTTTACCACCTCGATCTATCTCGTGTTTTGATCAGATGGCAACAAAGTTTTTTAAGCAGTTCCGCATGAATGTAACGAGGCCAAAGGATGTTAATACTTTGTCTATGTCACTCAAGCCCCTGGGGAGACACTCAAACGTTATTTGGAGAGGTTTCATGCTGCATGCGCTGAGATTAGCAATCCCAATGATAACTCTATTCTAATGGCATTGACTAAGAGGATTGATCCCGATTCTAAGTTTGGAAACTGGTTGGTCGGAAAACCTCCTGCGTCATTGTATCGTTCCTATTCCAAGGCAGCCCAATTCTTGAGGAGGGAGAATGCAAAACAGTCTAGGAAAAAGGATGATGTAAGGCTTAACATGGAAGGATTTCAGAGCAATATTGCTGTTAAACTAAGCGGGGAGACTTTTGAAAAAGTGCAATTGAACATACAGAATAACCAAAATCAATAAAAGATGATGGTAATCAAAATAGGAAGCGGGATCAGAATCATGGTCCACGGCGTAGGGCTCCACTGTTTGATAATTATACTCCTTTGAATACGTCGCTGGAAAATGTATATTTACAGACCTGCAATACTATTCAGTACAAGAAACCTGCCCCGAAGCAGTCATCAGAGAGATATTCAGACAGGGAAGTTTTGTAGATTCCATGAAAGCTACGGCCATAACATGAACGAGTACCGTCATTTGCAGGATATAATTGAAAAGTTGATACGTGAGAGAAAATTGGATCAGTTTGTGCGGGTGCCGCAGTTTGGAGGTGCGGGCCCATCAAATCAGAACCATGTGCCGAATCAGGTGAGACCGGAGGAACCCGCTCGTACTGGCGGGAGGTCAGTGATAAATACCGTTAGTGGTGGTCCTCATCCAATAGACCGAAGCTGGAAGGAAATGGAGTCCTTTGTCAGTTCTATTAGGCATGCGAGCTTCGAGTGTTGTAGTAGTTTTGAAGATGGGGCTCCGGCCAAGCAACAGAAGATAATGACTGACGACATCGTCTTCCGTGACTGAGATGACGACAGGGTCGAAGCCTCAGCCATCGATCCACTTATCATATCAGCTCAAGTAGGTCCTGCTTGGATGAAGAGGATCTTGGTAGACAGTGAAAGTTCTGTGAATATATTCTTTAAGCGAGCCTATGACCAGATGAAAATGGAGACTAAAGATTTGAAGCCTTGTTAGTCCCGTATTCATGGTTTCAACAGGAGTGCGATTATACCCGCTGGAGTGGTGGGATTGCCAGTGGAGTTAGGAATTAGAGAACACCGGAGAGTCCGTACGTTACAATTTGTGGTATTGGATATAGACTCGCCATATCATGCTTTCATGGGCCGACCGGCCCTAGCTGAGTTCAGGGCTTCTATTACCTCATGGTGTCTGACTCTAAAGTTCCCCACCGATCATGGGGTTGGAGTCGTTCGAGGAGATCAGGCTGCCGGACGAGCCTGTTATGTTGCCGAGCTGTGAAATGCGCAGCGATGAAAAAGTGGAAAGGGAGTAAAGGAACCTCTCTGCATCCGCTTTGTTGAAAATTGACAATTAGTGCCTAGGCCCAGTCTCGGGCACCTCAACCAATTCCAAAGAGATCTTGACTCGAGAGATATCGAAAGTGAAGGTGAAAGTAAAAACTGTCAAGCTTCTCCGATTGAACTGACGATCGATGTCCCGATCGATGATAGCAATGATTCTAA
This sequence comes from Allium cepa, assembly GCA_030765085.1. Taxonomy (NCBI): domain Eukaryota; kingdom Viridiplantae; phylum Streptophyta; class Magnoliopsida; order Asparagales; family Amaryllidaceae; genus Allium; species Allium cepa. Next base: position 674,346,033 of record CM060928.1, on the reverse strand, counting down.
ATTGATAAAGATTGGATCTCGGTTAAGCCAACAAATGCAAGAGGAATTGATTGAATTTCTCTAGGCGAACCTCGACGTATTTGCTTGGACACATTCTGACATGTGTGGAATCTCCCCAGACATCGAGAGTCACACATTGAACATCGACCCGCGGCACGTCCCGATCAATCAAAAAAGACATGATATGGATCCAGAAAGATCTGCCGCCCTTAAGGAAGAGGTAGATAAGCTTAGATTGAATGTATTTATTCGAGATGCATTATACCCGGAATGGGTATCCTACCCTATACTTGTTCGAAACCAAATGGAGAATGGAGAACGTGTGTCGACTACTTAGACTTGAATAAAGCTTGCCTAAAGACAGTTTTCCACTTCCTCGAATCGATCAGCTCATAAATTCAACGGCTCGACATGAGCTCCTATCCTTCATGGACGCGTATTTAGGCTACAGCCAAATTCCTATACCCTTGCCCGACCAGGAATATACCAACTTCGTGGCCGATCTAGGACTTTATTGCCATAAGGTTATGACTTTCGGACTCAAAAAAGTGGGGGCATCTTACCAACGGTTAGTTAATCGAATGTTTGCTAACCAGATCGGAAAAACCATTGAAGTGTATGTAGACGATAAGCTGGTAAAGTCATGATTCTCCTCTGATCATATTAACCTAGAATCAATGTTTAATATCCTTCGAGAATATAGAATGAAGCTCAAACCACTGAATTGTCACTTTGGGGTCGCATCCAGAAAATTCCTTAGGTTTATCGTCAACGCTTGAGGAATCAAAACAATCCCGAAAAGATCTGGGTGATTAGAAATCTTGAGACTCCAAGAACTATAAAGAAAATCCAAAGCCTCAATAGGAAAGTAGCAGCATTGAGCGGTTCATTTCAAAATCCACTGACAAATGCATTCCCTTCTTCGATCTGATCCGAAAAGGGAAACAAAACTTTTAATAGACTACAGAATGTGAGGGCACATTCTGAGCACTAATTCAACACCTTTCCACACCGCCTATTTTGTTAAAGCCCATCGATCATAAGAAATTGTACATTTACTTGGCGGTATCAAAAAATGCAATCATTGCCGCCTTAATTTGGAAGGAAGACCGAATACAAAAACCGGTTTACTATATTAGCAAACGACTAACCGGAGCTGAGTGAAATTATCCGAAACTAGAGAAGTTGGCTTATTGTCTTATTATTGCCTCAAGGATGCTCCGTCTGTATTTCCAGGCTTATCCTATTACCGTTTACACCAACCAGCTATTGTGACAAGTCCTTACGCGGCCTGAGACGTCCAGTAGGTTACTCAAGCGAAATATCAAGCAAGTCAGTTTGATATTACTTACACTACAAGGAGAGCCATTAAAGGACAAGTCCTAGTAGGTTTCATAGCTGAATTTACCATCCCAAAGGACCTGCCCAAAACCAGTGAATGTCCCAAGTATATCTGGAAGTTACATACTAATGGTGCATCAAACGACCATTGCTCAGGTGCCGCAGTTGTAGTTGAAACTCTTAAAGGTCGATCTATATGTTATGCTTTGAAGTTTTATTTTCATGCGACCAACAATGAAGCTAAGTATGAAGCCCTACTTGCCAGATTGAGACTTGGCAGAGATTTGAGAATCACTGCTCTGGAGATTTATTGTGATTCACAATTGGTCGTGTGTCAAGTTTGGGGGGAGTACCAGGCCAAGGACCGAAGACTGGCTGCTTACCATGTGTTCAAGAAATATTAAATCAGTTCGATTATTATGCCATCTACTACATACCCCAAGAGCGCAATCGAAAAGCCGATTCATTAGCAAAGTTAGCCAGCACAGGTGAAGCATAACAAATGGGACTCGTTCCTGTTTAAACATTGTCTTTCCCAAGCTTCGATCAAATAGAGATGGATTGGGTATCTGAGGTCGTCCTCGGTAAGGAGTCATGGATGACTCCGTTTAGAAATTAACTTGAGCACGAAACACTGCCCAAGCGCAGGAGTGAAAAGAGACAGATTCTTCGAACAGCTTCGTGGTTCACTATTCAGAATTGAGTCATGTATAAAAGAGGATACTTTGTTCCTTTACTCTGGTGTATCGCTCACAATGAAATCAAACAAGTATTGCATGATGTGCACAAAGGAGAATGAAATCAAAGAAGTATTGCATGATGTGCACAAAGGAGAATGTGATGATCAAACAAGTATTTGCTGACTGTAAATCACGATGCATTAGATTACGCCAGAAAATGTGACAGGCGTCAGAAACATGCTCGGATTCCCAAGGCCCCACCTACCGAGATAAAACAGATGGTTAGTCCATGCTATTCATGGTATGGGGCATCGACATCATTGTCTCTCTACCTCTAGCCAAAGGTGGTGCGAAGTATGCTACCATCACAGTTGATTACCTTACTAAGTGAGCGGAAGATGAGCCCCTTGCTACAATCACGACGAAGAAGGTGATCAATTTGTAGTCTGCAACATCATCTGCGGATTTGGTCTCCCACACACCATCAACACTGATAACGGAACCTAATTCGACAGTGTTGAATTTAGGAATTTCTGTCAACGATTCTACATTCAGAAGAAATTCTCCACAGTCGCACATCCTTAAGGGAATGGACAGGTTGAAGCTATGAATAAATTTATAAAGTCTATTCTAAAGAAACGATTGGAAATGGCTGAGGGCAAGTGGGTCGATGAACTTCCTATGGCTCTATAGGTTTACCGAACAACCTACAAGTCTGCAACCGGCCACACTCCATTCTCTCTTTCTTACGGTTCAAAGCCGTTATTCCAGTCAAGATGGAAGTACCTTCTCATCGTGTGACTTACTATGATCCAAAGACAAATGCTATATTACTTGTCGAATCCGTGGATTTATTAGATGAGAAGCAAGAAGAGGCTGACTTGAGTGCAGCCGCATACCTAAGTCGAGTCTCCCGATTATACAATGCCAAGGTCCGATCCCGAACCTTCAAGCTCGACAACCTTGTCCTCAAAAGAATCTACCCGATCCCTTCGCACATGAAACCAACATGGGAAGGGCCGTATGTAATTAAACAAAAGCTCGGAGATGGCACTTTTAAATTATCGACCGTTGATGGTCTCACTCTGCCAAGAGCCTGGAATAGCGAGAGTCTCTGTCGCTACTACACATGACAGGCTTTATTTATTCAGTATACTTTTCGTTTGCAATTTGTTTCTACATTTCGAAATTTGAATTTATAATAAGGCAACTGACTTTGCCGTACTTTCTTATTTCAGCAATAAAATGGAATCTCTTCTAGCCAGAGCTGTGATATATTGAATGTGTCATACAACTATCATTATGCACGGCGAGCTAAATTCCACCCGAAGGTGGGTTTATTCAAATAGTGAGCAACTGTGATACGACCGGTTACTCGCTAGGTGATACCCGAGCTCGGGGGCAAGTCATCACACCGAAGTCAAAAAAGGATTGATACACAACAATCCTTTAATTAACTCCAGATTCCCAAAGAGCAAACTGGAGTATAAACTTATAAATATAATCTTGAAGAGGGTGGATTCGTCCACCTAATGACTTCGCCCGTATCTTGACCATGTTTGAGGAGGATGGATCCGTCCATCTAACGACCTCGCTTGTTAACTCAGAGTGGATGTTAACCGATCATCCACGATCTCGATAGATTCATCGTTCAAGGAGTATGAGCGAAATCCTAAAGCCTGAACAGATTCGACTGACCATCTGTCAACCAACTCTAAGTTCCCAGAGTGCAAACTGGAGTATAAACATCGACTAACTCTGAATTCCCAAAGTGCGAATCAGAGTATCAACATCAACTAACTTCAGATTCTTAGAGTGTGAACTGGAGTACAAACGTCAGCTAACTTCGGATTCCCGGAGTGCGAATCAGAGTATTGACGGCAATCAACTCAAAATCCCCAGAGAGTGCATTGAAATTTAAGCACAAACCGGGTGTGAATCGACCACCCGTAACACAACTCTGAGTCCCCAGAGCGCGGTCAGAATATAAACATAAATCAGGTGTGATTGACCACCCACGAATCAATACAAAGTCCCCAGAGTGTGGAAGCATTTATAAATGTCAAACAGGCCCGATTAGCCACCCGTAAAAATAACTTAAGTCCCCTGAGCATGGACGAAATAAAACTAAAAGCCGACATAATTATCCGCCGACGAACAAGCGCAATCCACAGAATGTGGATGCGATTACCAATTGATGAATGAGTGTGGTTCGACTACTCGAATTCGCCATGATACAAATGTGATTTATAAAGATTGAGATCGATGTGTTGAAAGACAATAGCGATTGCTGACCGGTCTTTTCAATGTATCCTCAATCTGGGGGCAGGACTTAACTACCGATCACTGACTGAGATAGTGCGATATCAGAGTTCGATTTAACACTGGATCGTGATCCGAAACGGTAACCCCGGGACTTGGCAACTATATTCGAGTCCAAGTTGAAGAACTAAAACTTCGCAAGCGTATTGAAGAAAAGTTTAAGCACTGATACGGTTAAGCAACTGAACACAAGTTGTACAGAAGACAAAATGGAATTTTATTTTGACTATTTGTGGAAGAAAATTAAGTACAAGTTTATCCCAAAAATCCTACTAGCAGGGGCTGAACCCGCATCTATACACGGCCTACAAAAGCTAAAGAAATTCATATGTACTAAAAAATAAGCCAAGGAGACGTGTCTACTCTTTTTTCTTTTTCGGTTTCCCCTTCGCTGTGGACCCGCTGGAGCTGCCACTTGGTTTTCTCTTTAAGCCCTTGCCTTTCGGCGACCGATCTCCATTCGAGGCCATTATATCAACTTCCTCCTCCAAACTCACACGTATGGGAACATTTCCTGAAGGCAGAGTTGGAGGGACCGTATCGAGTGTAGGAGGCAGGACATACATGCTGGTGTCGAAAACCATACCACCAGGAGAAATCATTCTTAACGGAGCTGGGCCGGGTCCTGTCATCCCACTTCCAAAACTATTAGTTCGAGTGGTCGCTACCATTTCTATGTTAATTTCGGCTATTATCTCTTCTTCATGAGTTTTTTGAGCCTCGCCGAGAACATTAATGGTTGGGACTGAGGAGCTAGTCGCTGGCACTACTCCACCCATAACAAATGGTAAATCAGCAAAGGGGTCGCTTTGATGACCGAGGGTGTAACATCCCCAAATTTTATCAACTTAAAATTTGTAATTTATTTGAATTTCTGGGATTTAATTTGAATTTGATTTGAAAATTTTCAAGACAAATAGAATTAATATTGAATTATACATATATAAATGGATTATAATTCAAATTTGAATTTGAACATGAATTTAAAAAATTAAATAAATGTATTAATAAAATAATTTGGTTTTTAAATGATATATAGGTAATTTATTTAATGTATAATTAATTCCAAACCATTTTCTTTTAAATTGTATATATTTGAATAAAAGGAAAGTGTATTTTTAAAATAGAAAAATAGAATTAAAAATGAATATAAAATAGTTATGCATGAATAATACAAGTGTTAAATTTTAACACAAATATTAACAAGTGTTAGAATTATAAGTGAAGAAATTTACAAGTGTTGATGATTTAAGACAAGTGTCATTTTCTTTGCTTACATTTTTGAAAATTAAATTAAAATAGAAACAAGCCTATAAAAACACTACATCTCCTCCCTTCTAATATCTTTTACCTTCATTTTCATTTACAAAGCCCTGTACAAATTCTCAAACCAGAAAAGAAAAAAAAGAAACCAGAAAAACAATTCAAACTAGTAAAGCAATTCAAATAAGACATCACAAGTAATCAACCAAGTCCAGGAACAAACATAGCAAAGTCATCAGGTGATTAAACAAATTCAAAAAAAACAAGAAAACATCTCAGGCTGTAAGACAAAGTTAACTCAGCGAAACAAGGACTCCTAGATCAAGCCCAGATCAACAGTTCAACAATCAAAAACCTTTTTTCTCTAGCCTTCAAGTTTGATAACACAAAGTTCTCCTCTGTTTTCAAAATTCACAAGTGCGTAAACCCTGTTTGATTTGAGTTAAAATCTGTTATTGTGAAAAGTATTTGAGTTTGAATTGCAAATTTGTGTTTGCACACACACACACATATGATAATGAGGTGTGCATGTCCGTGCACATGAATCTGAACTCTGTTCCAGGTTTACAGTAATACAAACCTATTCAAAATTCGATTTCTTCTTCTTTAATCACTATTAGACTTTGGAATTCAAACAAAAGTTTCTTATTTAAACATGATTTAAATTTTAAAAACAGATTTAAGCAAAAATAAATTAAAATGCTTCTAGAAATTTGAAAATATCGGCACAATTCAAATTTTGTTAAAATTCAAACATCGTAAATCCTAGTTTCAGGTATACCATCTGAAACGTTATCAAAATAATGATTTTTGAAAGTAAAATTAAGATTTTTAATGAACTATCAATCGAGGAAATTGAAGTTGAACGATTTTGGGATTTTTGTCGAATTCTGGTGATCGTCGGCATAAGGGGTGTCACGATTGAAGCTGAAGCTTATGTGATGGTCGGGGAGTTGGGGAAAAATGCTCAGAAAAAATTCCGATCATCATGGTGGCTAAATAGGGTTCATTTAGGGTTTTAGCTGTGTTTCTGTAGTTGGTCGGAAATTGACCAATTGCAACGCCGATGTTGCGTCAGACTAGACCAGGGCAATTGGTGGCGGTGCTTGGATGATAGGAAGGGCTCTGGACGAGGCTACGTGGACTCTAGTGATCTGTGTCGTCGACACAAGGAGGATTAGTTGGTCGAATTTTTGTCCAAGATTGAGTTAGGAAGCTCTTTTGTGAGATCGTCGATGTTTTGGTTTTCTGGGTGGTCTGGAGGTTTGGTCGGGTTGTCGTTGACTCAATGATGGTCGGAGCTTCGACCGAAGGTGGCTGTTCCTACTGTGCATGTGCATGAGGCCTGATTTGTATCAGGAAGTTTGGTAGAGAAAGGAAGGGTAGAGACTCGAAGCTGTTTTCGGGGGATCAGGGCGATGGTTCGAAGTTGGATTCGTGTGGATTCATGTGTGCGCCGAGTAAATACTTAAACAAAATTTAAGTTTGAAAAATTTAAAGCATACGGGTCGATTTTTGATAGAACTCGAAGTAAACAGGCGATTTTCTCGGGGAAATCTCGGGGTTGACTCGGGTATTATGTTTTTTCCAGTTTTAAACATTAAAAATCTAAGTTGAATTAATTTCTAAATCCAACCTTTTTAAAATGAAGATTATTTGTTAAATTGGAATGAGTAGTAAAAGGTTTTGAAAATAAAATAATTTTAAACTAATTAAGCTTAAAATGTTTAAGCTTCTATTTTTTTTAGAAAGAAAAGTTTAATTTAAATAAAAACTTAATTAAGTAATTAAGGAATTAATCAAATATGTTTTAAATTTGTTAACTTGAAGGTTAAGTTAATTTATATTGTTAATAACTATTAATTAATTAAATATTTATAATTATTTAATAATTAAAGAATGATTATTAAGGAAAGGTTAATTAATTATTAATAAAAGGTTAATTAATTTAGAATTAAGGATTAATTAATTAAGGAATAATTAATTAATAAAGGTGATTAAGATTTAAGTAATTTATAATTAAGAACAATTAATCATTAATTAAAGATAATTAATGAAAGTAATTATGTGATTAATTAATTTAAATCACACGATTTATTCATCTTAATTGTAGATGATTGATTATTACTGAATGCTGTGTATTGGATTGATATCTCTGATATGTGATTGTGATCTATATGATATGAATCTCTTTGTGCTGAGCTGTGATATCTATGATTTGTTTCTGTATGAATGTGAAAACATTTTAGCCGTAAAATGACATTTGAATTTCGATGCGACAGGGAGTCGGATTCCAGTTGGTTATCCGAAACCCACATCAAATATTAATGATGAATCTTTGTGATTGATATATCCATGTGTTTTTGAACTAAACGCTTACTATTCGGTTTAGCCGGGAGAGGACTTTGTGTCATATAACCCATTCCGAATATGTGATACGACGAAATGGATAGCATTTGAAGACGGTGGTAAAGACCGAGTGTCTTCAAGAACGATAGGATAACCTGTCGAATGACTCTGCACTGAGATGCTCCAGTATATAGATCTCCATATGTGATGGGGAGTCCGACCAGGATTGTGGATGCCCAGATTGCAAGGGCTTCTTAGGAAGTGCCTTCGGTTCTGTTCAAACCCGAAACAGACTTGTATGGTTGTGTGTCTGACATTACACATTGAGATATAAAGCTGATTTCTTTCAAAAATATTTCTATTGGTGGTGGAAAATTTATACTCTTAGCTTAGCACCCTTCTCTGAGACGTACGAGCTCAGAGGTTGTGTAGTTGATGGTTATTAGTGATATACTCCCAATTTGGTAGTGTGGCATGCTGAGTGCTTCTGATCATTTGTTGATCGAAGCATGGCTTTGTGAAAAGTGTAGCTTTGTGGAAGAGACTTCGTCGAACCTCACAACCCGGTTATAGTCGAAATATGAATCGTTGCAGCAAGGTTATTTGGGGGTAGTGCCCCCTGAGGGTATGTCCATTTTCTTCTTGATTATAAGTGGTATCATGGTATGGAGCCCAGATACTTATCTTTGTGGTTTCTGCAAACTTATTGCTTTGTGGTTGTTGGTTGAGAAGCGCCTCGAATAAAGGTTGGTAACGATCGGGAGATGGCACACTCGCGTTAGTAGTCACCTAGTTACAGAGGTAACCCAGCCTTGTGTTGGCAGAGATCCGGTTAGATTCTCGAGGGCATCCCTCCAGAGGGGTTCCATTCGATGTAGGAAGTTCCTTTGCCTGACCATTGTTGGAAATCTAATCATCCAATATGAGCCCTTTACGGTTTTAGTTGTACAACCAGCCATTTAACATGGTAGCTATAGTAGGCATGCTATAATGCTACGTATGCTGGCTAAGATTACTATTGTACTTTCGAAATGTTTTTTACACTATGCACTAATAATAATATCAAAGAGTTGTATCAAGCATGTTTGACTATCATAAGAAGAAATCTCCTTCAATTGTGCGATTACATTGTGTGTGTGGTGGGAGGTCTTATGGTAGTTTAATTTTCCAAAAGCATATCAGATTTCTTTTATAAACTATTTTTTAAAAACAACTGTTTTTGTTTACTCATACCAGTCCCATGGCTGACCCGGAGTTTATTGTTCCCTTCCTAAACTCTGGGTGTCCATAATTTTCCATACGGGCAGCCTAGAAGCATGTTATCCGTTCTTTGAGCTAGCTTGGATAGTAGAAGTCTTTTGAAAGCTATCAGATGTTGGAAGCTTTTGGCCTCGGAAATCTTTTGAAGTGTTGGAGTTTTTGAAGACCTTATCGAAGTTAAAGTATGTTGGAAACTATATGAAACCCTGTTGTTTGTGTTCCGCTGTGATTTTATCATTATGTTGTTGTATCATAAATGTATCACTCTGATGATGGTGGTGATTTGTTGTAATCAAACATTGTTTTGATGTTGTATCTGTGTTGTGATCAATGATATTCATTTTTTTCCGCTGTTTATTTTCATCTAATGTTGTTATAAGCTCCATCTAAACTGGAGTTCAACGTTTGAATCTCCGGAGTCGAATACAGGAGAGGTATTTGGTGTCAATTTTTGAACGCTGGATTTCGGGTCATGACAAGTGGTATCAAAGCTAAAGGTTGAGTAAGAACTTTAGCTACAGAGTATAACACATTAGGTGGCTCATTAGAGATAGGGTGAAATATACCCTAGAATGGGTATAAACCGAGAGATCGAAACCCTAAAAAAATTTCTTGGTCTATTCCTTTTAACTGTTGATATTCCCTAAGATATCTTGTCCGTATGCCAAAATCAAGTTTTCTTACTATTTACAGACAGTGAGAATGAGCGGAAGAAGAGGACAAGGTAGGGGATGGGAAAATACCACTACAACTGGTCAAGTCCGTGCAACAGCAGCTATACTTACTCAACCTCAGCTGAATCAGGCTGATCTATATAGAAGTTTTTCCAGACTGGGTGGAAAACCGTTCGCTGGAAAGGAATCTATTGTCGAAGCACAAGCATGGATCTGATCGTGTGAAAGGATTTTCATAGGATTGAAGTTGGAAGACGATCAACTGAGATTGATAGCTTCTTGGCAACTCCAAGAGGAAACTCTAGCTTGGTGGGAGACAGTTATTGTGGATGAGCCGAAAGATGAGTTTACTTGGAGTCAAGAGGTGTTTGAGAAACGCTATTTTCCATCTGCTGTTATCTCTAGAATGTACCAGGAGTTTATGGACTTGAAGCAAGGGAGTTTATCATTTGAGGAATACTTGAATAAGTTCAATGAATTGTCACGATTTGGTCCGGAGCTGGTAAACACCCCCTTGAAGAAAAATGAAAGATTTATTTGGGGAATGAATAAGAAGTACCACGAGAGGACGACAACCCACGTGAAGGAATCTTTTTTTGATTTGATCGATATGGGTTATAGATATGCTACCCTGATAAACAGAAAGTTTCAGAAATGAAGGGAAGTTCAAGAAGTCCGAATGGGAAGAAGAGGAAGTTCGGAGGGAAGAAGCCGAATGAAGGCAAGGGGAAGAAGAGTAATCATGAGAACCCAGCGAGAGATATTACTCGTTATACCTGTTAGGAGAAAGGCCATTATTCAAATGATTACAAGAAGCCAAAGAAACAAGTAAAGAAACACCAACCCGTGAAAACAAGTCAAAGAACTAAGGAATGCTATTGCTGTCACCAGCCAGGTCACAGAGTTAAAAATTGCCCGAAAAAGAAACAAGCACAAGTAGTGAAAATATACGCGATAAAAGATGATCCCTCAACTTCAAAGGTGGATAAAGGAAAAGGAGTTTTAGAAGGTAACCTTACTATTTGTGATAGAGTTGTTAGAGTTTTGTTCGACACGGGAGCTTCACATAGCTTTATCTCCCAACAAATTGTGATTGAATTAAAACTTGAACCTAAATTTGTCGATGAACCTATTTGCATGAAGAATCCGGTTGGTTGTCCTGCAAATCTTTGTCTGTATTGTAGGAAAGTGCCTATCTCGTATTCTGGCCATCAATTTCCTATCAACCTTTATGTTCTCGACTTTAACGAATTTGAAATATTACTCAGAATGAATTGGTTAATGAGATACAAAGCCAAATTACATTGTAACAATCGAACGATTCTGGTCAAAACAAAACTTGGAAATTTCATTGAAATCTCTTGTGAAAACCCTAGTCCAAAAAGGGATAAGTTGATATATACTTTGGGATATCCCGAACCTAGTCTGGAGTCCATTCCTATTGTCCAGCATTTTCCCAATGTATTCGAAGAAGTCAAATCTTTATCCCCGCACAGAGAAATTGAATTCAGAATTGACTTAGTACCCAATGCTCATCCTATTGTTCATGCAAGCTGCAGGATGGCACCTATGGAAAGAATTGAACTAGTCAATCAAACCCGAGATTTGTTAGAGAAGGGGTTGATACGTCCTAGTGTTTTCGATTGGGGTTCAGCCGTGGTGTTTGTAGCTAAGTCTGACGGGTCCTTGAGATTGTGTGTAGACTACCGTGATCTCAGTAAACAAACTCTCAAAAACAAATTTCCGTTGCCTAGAATCGATGACTTATTCGATCAACTGCATGGCGCATGATTCTTTTCAAAGACGGATCTAGCCCAGGAATTCCATCAGCTTTGTATTGCTGAAGACTATGTTCATTTAACTGCTTTCAGGGGTCCGGACACATTCTACGAATGGTTAGTCATGCCTTTCGGACTAACCAATGCTCCCGCATACTTCGTCGATTTAATGACCCATGTGTTTCGAGTGGTATTGAATAAATTCATTCTTGTGTTTATTGATGATATCCTAATCTACTCCAAAACCGAAGAGGAGCATGCTGAGAATCTAAGAATTGTTTTGGAGATATTAAGAAGGAACATTCTATTCGCCAAATTTTCTAAGTGTCATTTTTGGCTCAAAGAAGTCAGATTTCTCGGCCATATTATTAATGAAGAAGGAATCTCTATTGCCCCAGGCAAGATTTCTGCTATTCTAGACTGGAAGCAACGTACAACTCCGAAAGAAGTTTGAAGTTTTCTGGTTTGAGCAGGATATTACCGGAAGTTTGTCTAGGACTTTTCTAAGATAGCTAGTCCGTTGACTAAGCTAACATTGAAAAATGCTGAATTTGATTGGATTCCGAAATGTGATGAAGCTTTCCAGGAGTTGAAAAAGAGATTGACTACCGCTCCTGTTCTCGCTATTATCAACGAGAATCAAGGTTTATCTGTTTTTACAGATGCTTGTGGTGATGGTATAGGTGCAGTGCTAATGCAAAATGGTAGAGTAATTGCCTACGCGAGTAGACAATTACGTCCAAATGAGAGAAACTACCCAAAACATGATTTGGAGCTCTTGGCTGTTATTTTCGCCTTAAAAATCTAGCGACAATATCTTCCGGTAAGATTCTCCTTCAGCTTTTCTAAAGGAAAATTTTAAAGTTCAACTTAATAATATATACTTAATAAATCCTTCTTGTTTTAGGTGAAAAATTTGAATTATTCTCCGACCATAAATCTTTGAAGTATCTCTTTACCTAGAAAGATTTGAATCTGCGGCAATAATATTGGTTGCAATTTTGGCATCCTATGACCTAGATATTCTGCATACACCTAGAAAAGCCAATGTAGTTGCCGATGCTTTGATTATAAGACACGCTATTCTTTCTCATCTTGTTGTCACTCCTACTCTTCTTGAGAAAGTCGCCAACAAACAGAAAGAAGACAAATTTCTTCAGGAATTCAATGGAAGTATTCATCCAGTGGAAGATTCCAGTTTCGGAATCGATAATAATGGAGTTATAAGGTTGAAAGACAGGATCCATGTCCCAGACATTCCGGATCTGAAACGTGAAGTTTTGGACGAATGTCACAAGTCTAAACTCAGTATCCATCTAGGAGTTAATAAAATATATTGTGATATCAAAAGAACTTTCAGGTGGAAAACAATGAAAAGGGACATATCTATTTATGTCAGCCGCTACGCAACCTATCAGCAAATCAAAAGTGATCAGATGAAGATGGCGGGTTTGCTCCAACCATTGGAGGTGCTGAAGTGGAAACTGGATCAAGTATCGATGGATTTCATCGATGGGTTGCCACGAACTAAGAAAGGAAATGAAGCAATTTGGGTTATTGTGGACCGTTTGACTAAAACTTCCCACTTCATTCTAGTGAAATCCACCCGGACAGCGGCAAGTTTGGCAGAGCTATATACAAAAGAGGATGTTCGTCTCCACGATATACCCAGCAGTATAGTGAGTGATCGTGATTCGATTTTCACTAGTAAAATTTGAGAGGCATTTCAAGCGGCATTGGGAACCAAACTGAATTTCAGTACTGCTTATCACCCGCAGTCTGATGGGCAGACTGAAAGGATAAATTGAATTTTACTAGACCTTTTGCGAGCTTGTATTCTCGACTTTGGTGGTTCTTTAGAGGAGCATTTATATCTGGTTGAATTCTCATATAACAATAGTTATCAGGCGAGTATCGAAATGGCTCCTTTCGAAGCTTTATACGGTCGTCCGTGTCGATCACTTGCATGTTAGATCGAGTCAGGTGATAGACTCGTCCTTGGACCGGATATGATTAAAGAAGCGATGGAAAAAGTTGATTTTATTCGAAAGAAATTGGTAACTGCTCATAGTCGTCAGAAGAGTTATTACGACCGTAGGAGAAGAGCTTTAGAATTTCAAATTGGAGATTCTGTATTCCTAAAAGTGTCTCCAATGCATGGTGTGTTAAGATTTGAGAAGACTGGTAAGTTGGCACCACGGTATATTGGTCCTTTTCCTTTTCTGGAAAGGATTTATCCTTTAGCATATCGAGTGCAGCTACCCAGCTGGTTATCGGGCATGCATGGTGTGTTTCATGTTTCTCATCTTCGGAAATATATGCACGATCCAGACTGTATTATTGAAGAAGCTGCTCAGTAGGATTTGGAGATCACACCAAATCTGGCAGCAAAGAGAGAACCGATAAAGATTATTGATCGTGATGAAAAGCAGCTGAGGAATAAAGTTGTGAAACTAGTTAAAGTGAAATGGAGTGGTGATCCAAAGGAGTGTACTTAGGAAACAGAGGATAGCATGCAGAAGTCCAATCCTAATTGCAGAGTATGTATTCCTGCTTGATTGGTAATCCATTTCTCTGTCTTTTATATATTCATATGATTCTTTGTTTGTTTTTCTCTCTCTTTCAAATTTCGAGGGCAAAATTTTCTTAAGGGGGAATTCATAACATCCCCAAATTTTATCAATTTAAAATTAGTAATTTATTTGAATTTCTAGGATTTAATTTGAATTTGATTCGAAATTTTTCAAGACAAATAGAATTAGTATTGATTTATACATATATAAATGGATTATAATTCAAATTTGAATTTGAACTTGAATTTGAAAAATTAAATAAATGTCTTAATAAAATAATTTGGTTTTTAAATGATATATAGGTAATTTATTTAGTGTATAATTAATTCCAAAGTATTTTCTTTTAAATTGTATATATTTGAATAAAAGAGAAATGTATTTTTAAAATAGAAAATATAATTTAAAATAGAAAAATATATTTTAAAAATGAATATAAAATATTTATGCATGAATAATACAAGTGTTAAATTTTAACACAAATATTAACAAATGTTAGAATTATAAGTGAAGAAATTTACAAGTGTTGATGATTTAAGACAAGTGTCATTTTCTTTACTTTCATTTTTAAAAATTAAATTGAAATAGAAACAAGCCTATAAAAACACTACATCTCCTCCCTTCTAATATCTTTTACCTTCATTTTCATTTACAAAGCCCTGTACAAATTCTCAAACCAGAAAAGAAAAAAAAAGAAACCAGAAAAACATTTCAAACTAGTAAAGCAATTCAAATAAAACATCACAAGTAATCAACTAAGTCTGGAAACAAACATAGCAAAGTCATCTGATGATTAAACAAATTCCAAAAAAAACTGGAAAACATCTCAGGCTGTAAGACAAAGTTAACTCAGCAAAACAAGGACTCCAAGATCAAGCCCAGATAAACAGTTCAACAATCAATATCCTTTTTTTCTAGCCTTCAAGTTTGATAACACAAAGTTCTCCTCTATCTTCAAAATTCACAGGTGAGTAAACCCTGTTTGATTTGAACTAAAATCTGTTGTTGTGAAAAGTATTTGAGTTTGAATTGCAAATTTGTATTTACATGCATATATTTATATACACATATATGATAATGAGGCGTGCATGTCTGTGCACATGAATCTGAACTTTGTTCCAGGTTTACAATAGTACAAACGTATTCAAAATTCAATTTTTTCTTCTTCAATCACTATTAGACTTTGGAATTCAAACAGAAGTTTCTTATTTAAACATGATTTAAAATTTAAAAATAGATTTAAGAAAAAGTAAATTAAAATAATTCTGGAAATTTGAAAATACAGGCACAATTTAAATTTTGTTAAAATTCTAACATCGTAAATCCTAGTTTCAGGTATACCATCTGAAACGTTATCAACAATAATGATTTTTGAAAGGGAAATCAAGATTTTTAATGAACTATCGATCGAGGAAATTGAAGTTGAATGATTTTGGGATTTTTGTCGAATTCTGGTGATCATCGGCATGAGGGGTGCCGCGATTGAAGCTGAAGCTTGGGTGATGGTCGAGGAGTTGGGAAAAAATGCTCGAAAAAAATTCCGATCATCGTGGTGGCCTAACATGGTTCATTTAGTGTTTAAGCTGCGTTATTGTAATGGGTCGGAAATTGACCAATTGCAACGTCGACGTTGCATCGGACTAGACCAGGGCAATTTGTGGCGGTGCGTGGATGACAGGAGGGGCTCTGGACGCGGGTGCATGGACTCTGGTGATCTATGTCGTCGACACGAGGAGGATTAGTTGGTCGAATTTTTTTCCCAGATTGAGTCAGGAAGCTCTTTTGTGAGATCGTCGATGTTTTGGTTTTCTGGGTGGTCTGAAGGTTTGGTTGGGTTGTCTTTGACTCAATGATGGCCGAAGCTTCGACTGGAGGTGGCTGTTCCAACTGTGCATGTGTACGAGGCCTGATTTGTATTAGGAAGTTTGGTAGAGAAAGGAAGGGTGGAGACTCAAAGCTGTTTTCGGGGGATCAAGGTGATGGCTCGAAGTTGGATTCGAGTGGATTCATGTGTGCGTCGAGTAAATACTTAAACAAAATTTAAGTTTGAAAAATTTAAAGCATACAGGTTGATTTTTGGTAAAACTCGAATTAAACAGGTGATTTTCTCGGGGAAATCTCGCGGTTGACTCGGGTATTATGTTTTTTCCAGTTTTAAACTTCAACAATCTAAGTTGAATTAATTTCTAAATCTAACCTTTTTAAAATGAAGATTGTTTGTTAAATTGGAATGAGTAGTAAAAGGTTTTGAAAATAAAATAATTTTAAATTAATTAAGCTTAAAATGTTCAAGCTTATATTTTTTTCAAAAAAAGAAGAGTTTATTTTAAATAAAAACTAAATTAAGTAATTTAGGAATTAATCAAATATGTTTTAAATTTGTTAACTTAAAGGTTAAGTTAATTTATATTGTTAATAACTATTAATTAATTAAATATTTATAATTATTTAATAATTAAAGAATGATTATTAAATAAAGGTTAATTAATTATTAATAAAAGGTTAATTAATTTTGAAATAAGGATTAATTAATTAAGGTAATTAATTAAGGAATAATTAATTAATGAAGGTCATTAATATTTAATTAATATATTATTAAGAAAAATTAATCATTAATTTAAGATAATTAATGAAAGTAATTATGTGATTAATTATTTAAATCATGCGATTTATTCATCTTAATTGTAGATGATTGATTATTATTGAATGTCGTGTATTGGATTGATATCTCTGATATGTGATTGTGATCTATATGATATGAATTGCTTTGTGCTGAGCTGTGATATCTATGATTTGTTTCTGTGTGAATGTGAATACCCTTTGGCCTAAAAGGGCACTTGAATTTCAATGCGACAGGGAGTCGGATTTCAGTTGGTTATCCAAAACCCACATCGAATATTAATGATGAATCTTTGTGATTGATATATCCATGCGTTTTTGAACTAAACGCTTACTATTCAGTTTAGTCGGGAGAGGACTTTGTGTCATATAACCCATTTTGAATATGTGATACGACGAAATGGATAGCATTTGAAGACGGTGGTGAAGACCGGGTGTCTTCGAGAACGATAGGATAACTTGTCGAATGACTCTGCACTGAGTTGCTGCGGTGTAGAGATCTCCATATGTGATGGGGAGTCCGATCTGGATTGTGGATGCCTGGATTGCAAGGACTTCTTTGGAAGTGCCTTTGGTTTTGTTCGAACCCAGAAAAGGCTTATATGTTTGCATGTCTGACATTACACTTTGAGATATAAAGCCGATTTCTTTCAAATACATTTCTGTTGGTGGCGGAGAATTCATTCTCTTAGCTTAACACCCTTCTCTGAGACGTACGAGCTCAGAGGTTATGTAGTTGATGGTTATTAATGATATATTCCCAATTTGGTAGTGTGTCATGCTGAGTGCTACTAATCATTTGTTGATCGAAGCATGGCTTTGTGAAAAGCATAGCTTGGTGGACGAGACTTCGTCGAACCTCACAACCCGGTTATGGTTGAAATAGGAATCATTGTAGTAAGGTTATTTGGGGCAGCGCCCCCTAAGGGTATGTCCATTTTCTTCTGGATTATAAGTGGTATCATGGCATGGAGCCCAGATAGTTATCTTTGTGGTTGCTGCAAACTTACTGCTTTGTGGGTGTTGGTTGAGAGGCGCCTTGGATAAAAGTTTGTAACGACCGGTATATGGCATACTCATGTCAGTAGTTACATGGTTATAGAGGTAACCCAGCCTTGTGTTGGCTGAGATCCGGTTAGGTTCTCGGGGGCGTCCCTCCAGAGGCATGCCATTCGGTGTAGGAAGTTTCTTTTCCTGACCATTGTTGGAAATCCTATCATCCAATACAAGCTATTTACGATTTTAGCTGTAGAACCTGCCATTTAACATGGTAGCTATTGTTGGCATACTATAATGGTACTATGCTGGCTAAGATTAATATTATACTTTCCAAATGTTTTCTACACTGTGCACTAATTATAATATCAAAGAGTTTTCTCGTATCATGGATGTTTGACTATCATAAGAAGAAAACTCCTCCAATTGTACGATTGCACTGTGTGTGTGGCGGGAGGCCTTATGGTAGTTTCATTTTCCAAAAGCATATCAATTTCTTTTATAAACTGTTTTTTCCAAAACAACTGTTTTTTACTCATACCAGTCCCATGACTGACCCAGAGTTTATTGTTCCCTTCCTAAACTCTAGGTACCCATAATTTTCCACATGGGCTGCATAGAAGCAGGTTTTCCGTGCTCTGGAGCTGGCTTGGATAGTAGAAGTCTTTTGGAAGCTATCAGATTTTGGATGCTTTTAGCCTTGGAAATCTTTTGAAGTTTTGGAGTTTTTGAAGACCTTATCGAAGTTGAAGTATGTTGGAAACTATATGAAACCCTATTGTTTGTGTTCCGCTGTGAAGTTATCATTTTGTTGTTGTATCATATATGTATCACTCTGATGATGGTGGTGATTTATTGTAATCAAACATTGTTTTGATGTTGTATCCGTGTTGTGATCAGTGATATTCATTTTGTTTCCGCTGTTTATTTTCATCTAATGTTGTTATAAGCTCCATCCGAGCTGGAGTTCAATGTTTGAATCTTCGGCAGTCGAATACAAGTGAGGTACTTGGTGTCGATTTTTGAACGCTGGATTTCGGGTCATGACAGAGGAGTTCCTCCATCATCTGTTCATCAAAAGTCAGCATGCTCCCCTATACATCATCCGTAGGTGCGGTAGCCATCGTCGTGGTTGCTTCGGTTATGGTTGCCTCCTGCTCTTGGTGATGTTCTTGAGTTACAAGAGAAACGAATGATGTAGCTTCAATCACTGGATAGAAGTAAAGGAAAAACTATTAGTAATTACTTCAAATAAAGCTCTCGATTTCACCAAGTATGAGTAATGTTCGGAGTACCTTCCTCAGTTTGATTCATTGGTGGAACAGCGTCATAAATTTGTTCGTGAGACGGAGATAACCGCGGTTGATCAGGGTTATAAGCAGGAACGGATTGAGGATCAACAACAGATATAGATTCAGGCTGGGTTGGCGCAGGAATTTCAAGAATTATATCATGGTGCTCAACGCCTGAATCCTCTCCAACCTCCGTGTGCTGGGTGACAAGTTTATCCTTTTCATATGAAATCATTGTATCATGGAGAATTTTTCATTCGTCTTCATTCAGCACTCGGTTCTCAAGCTCGAACTCATCAACTGATTCACCCTGATGCGCAGCCTTTTCATCTTCAATTAATTGGACCAAGGAATTGTGCAGATGTGTCAAGTAATTATCGAGCTAGGCTAGGTTTCTATGCTTCAAGACGTTAGCATTGTAAGTAATGAGGAGATCTTCAGTGTCAATCTCTAGCCTGGACTCCGCCATTTTGTCTTCCTCCTCAACTTTAGCCTCCACCTCCTGAATTTTGAGTCCTGCTGCATCCCGTTCACCCCAAAGCATCACCTTCTATTCAAACACCTCCTGGGCTACTTTATTTGCATCATCCTTCTCTTTGATGATTTCAAAAAATTTGGCTTTAAGCTCATTAAGTTCTTTCAGAGAAACGTCCCTTTCGGATGTGACAGTGGTGTTTCGGTGGCCCATCTCCTCCACCAAAGCAAAATGTGTTTGCCACATCCTCTCCATAGCCAGGTTTGCCTCATCAGCTTTTTGGGTGGCCTCTATTTTCGATTTCCAAGAGGATTCAGCTTCATCATTAAGCACTTGAATAATATGGTCTTTTTGAGCAAGATCAGTTTCTAACTTCTCAATTATCTTCGCCCGTTCGAAAGATACCGCAGAGATCTTGTCAGTAGTCTTCATCCACTCCTTATATTGGCTATATACATCGTGAATGTAGTCGTGCATGGTTTGTTCAGCCTCAAAGGGAATTTTCTTCAAGTGTGGGGGAAAAACAAAGCCGACAAAGAAAATATTAGGAAAGTCTTTCTTCAGCTGGGCAATTTTGATTGCCCCTTCCCCCATAAGCTTGTTAATAGCCTGCTCAGAAACAGTGGGAGCAGTAACTTTGGCCCCACGGCGTTAAGACACAGACCTAGAGCGTGAGAAGATGGTTTTTGACGCGGAGGCTCTATTACTTATTTTCCACGACCAGAAGGTTGTGTTGGAGCTCGAGGTGGTGGAGAGTGGGATTGGGAGCGATGTTTGTATTTTCTTTCCCTATCTCTATCCGTATCACAACGCTCTTGACTAGAATAACCACGATAGTGGTTTCTATCATCCTCCCTCGGGCGGGACTCATAATACGAGCTCGATGATTGGCGCGTTAAACAGAGACTTCCAAGCATAGAATCTTGCCTATTCGTTGTATCGGAAAAGTAAAAGGAAAACAAAGTTAGTAACCTCCCGAAACGGACAAATCAAGACTGGAAATCGTGTAGTGCCGTGAAGTGTATATGTATATGCGACCCCCTAACCAACCGGTGATGTTGGCTATGCTTGTGGGAAGAGACTCGCTTAAGTCTAGAGCACTTTGAAGCTCCTCCAATCCGGGGTCATGTTGAAGTGATACATAGTCCGGAATCAGGGTATCAACAAGTCCTTTGAAAGGATTCTCTACTTGCAAGGGAGGAGCCTCCGAAATTCTAATACCGGAGATAGGCAGAGACACAATTACAGATTTTCATCTCAGGGACTTATGACGCTTATGCGTTACTGCCTTGCCTTTCCTCCTTCCCTCAAGATCTTGAAAGTTGTTGGAAGGCCCAGCTATGGTTTCATCGTCGGTAGGTGTATTTCCTTCGTCGCCCTCCTCGGCTTTTACAACCCCTGTCGCTTTACGCTTCACCCGCCTCGTCGGAGCTGCCTTAAGCGTCCCCTCTAGTCTGATGCTTTGGTTTCGTTCGATTAGCCCAATAGTTCTCAAGTTTCTATCTGCTAGCACCGACTCGATTTCCCTCATTTCACTTGGCACTTCTTGAAGGACCCATACTATTTCTTTAAAGTGTGTGCCCTCAGGTCGTGGCATTGCGGCTGTAATGGAAAGCAGATATTAGTTTCAGCGTCAATTATAGCTAGTCTGCCAATTATTGAAAATATTGTAGCACTTACGTTTGACTAGCCATTGACTAGCAAACCTTGGTGGGCATCGAACATAGAACCACTCAGTTTTGAAGTAGCTCAGTCTGGCCCAGGTACCAGTCACAACTTGGCAATTCCTGACTGCCTCCAAGAACGTGAAAGAAAGGCTATCTCCCCGACTCTTAACATTAAATAGGTATCACATTCCGATTGAGGTCGGGGATCAAAAAAGATGCTCCATGAATACAACGCATAAACTATTTAGCAGTGCATATCTATTGGGATGTAGCTGTGAAGGAGCGATTCCAAAGAAAACCAACAATTCTCTAACATGCTGGTTAAACGGAGGAAGTGTTCCCGCTGTACACACATGGCGATTAAAGGAAGTAAACCCTTCCGAGGGAGCATGCGGCCTGTCATTCGGTCCTGGTAATAATACGTCGTCTAGCGGAAGACCGTTCCTTAGGCATATCCTCCCCAACGTATCTTCAGAGACGTTGGATGGCATAGAATCTTGTAGGTTCTCGATAAACCTGGCACCTGCCAGCTCGTCCGTAGCTGGATCTATAACTTCGGTTGCGATGAACGGTTTCTCTATTACTAAGGGAGGTGAACTTTGGAGCTCCTGTTGCTGTGAACTTATGGATTCCATAACTAATCAACTTAACAAAAACCATAATTAGATGATAATAAGCCCATGTGTTCTCTAGTGTGAAGCACATGACTGTATTGTGCAGTGTAATGCTGTATATTATTAAGAAATTCTACGAAAATTGAAAGGTGTTTGAACGGCGAGACTTTAAAATTTAATCAGAGTGACCGTCATTGCTGACCGTCACAACCGTGCCATCCAGACTTTGGGGACCCCTTCAAGTAAAAGGTCGTTATATTTCGTCAAGTTACAGTTCCATCAACGAGCTTCATAAGGCAGTCGAATATGCAATTAGCTAGCTATGTAAAATTATGTAAGGCAGAAACTCATCGAAGTCAAGTGATTAGATGTGCAAAGGTTTCCATGTCCATCGAAAGTTAAACTCGGATTGATCCCTAAAAGTATTATTTGTGTCCATCATAAGAGATCATTCGTAACGTTCATAAGGCGTCGTTTCGTATTGGTCGGGATTCACCAACTTCGTATCAGCCAGATGACGTTGGGTTTCGTATCACCCCCTGGCATGACGTTCGTATCGACCATTTGCTTCTTGAATTCGTATCGATCACTTCGAATCGATGCGAATAATCCCAAACGAGAATGATACGAACTTCATCGTCACAAGCGCTTCTGATCGATATGAACTCCCTCACTTGAAATCGATACATGGTTAGCTTTTGACCATCCCTTCATCGATATGAAATTGAAGCCAATCCATTTTCTACGAACCATTTCGTATCCCTATGCCTTCTTCCCCAGTAGACATGAAGGCTATCAGCACTCTTCATTAAACTTCGGCCATCCACAGCCACCACATCACAAAAATTAGTCACAAATACATGTCAAATGGCAAAGGAGTTAAAATCCTCTCGTCCTAAGTCGATTGTAGTGGATTGATTACCTAATTCGAGAAACGGATTCAAGGATTTTATGGGTTGGTTAGTTTGGAGATGAGTTATTTTCTTTTCTTAGATAGTTGAGCGATTGGAAGGAAGATTAGAAAGTGAAAGCAAATAAAAAAAATTTCTAAGTGCAAAACATATTTATATGAATGTATAGCTAGGAAGAAACGGTTCGCCTCTCGGTGTCAGTGACCGGTAGAAGCAGTATGCACATCACCGATACGAAACCTCATCTTCGTATCCATTTACTATCAACCTGAAGCCACAGTTATTGTATCCATCACTGATCCATCAAATCCATCTAATGCGACAACCGTTCATATCCATTGGATCCCATCGATACGAATGTCACTTCCAAGTCATGTTTGAACTGCCCAAGTCCATCGATATGAAATGCCTATTTCATATCCATCAGCTTGAAGACTGTAAGATCTCGTACCCATCGATCGAACTACATTAAAATAACAACCAAATTCATGTCGATCGACATCGATACGAACACAATTCAACCTTTTACATTGATCTGGGAGAGGATCGATACGAAGAGACATTCTAAAACGACCATCAAGTGTTGTTACAATTCGAATTTCTCATTGATTTAGGGGAGGATCGATACGAAACTTGATCTAAACAAGAACTAATAAACTCGACAACGACTCGTGAACAAACAAATGTTGACGAGAGCCAAGTTTATATATGTTCTATGTGCCATATATGAACATTTAATTCTTAAAATTTACCAGAATTGAATGCTCACTTGGTGTCGATTACAACAACGAACAATAGATTACTATCATACAACACTCAGTTGCAACAGTACATAGTACAACAATTGGCATCCCACAATTCATTGTTTATATCATTGAAAGTCTTTCAAAGGTTACATCTTTTGACGAAAAGATAACAACTACTCAGCAAATCAGATAGAACTTTTTCAGAATGAAAGTTGTAGCTTTTCAAAGCACATCATGTTCACACAAGACGTACTTTAGGGGGCAAATGTTATCGCGCCTTTTGGCAAAGGCGTGACACCAAGAACTTGACTAGAAACCGAGGATAGTTCGTCCTGGAGATCGTTACTACACAGATCTACCATGGATACTGGTAAATTTTGTCCAAGTCCAGATCGAGCTACAACTGATAAGACAGGACCAACAAAGCTATGAAAGCCAACGTTTCAAATTTCAAGTCAATCGGAGTTCGTATGCTCAAGATATGATCGATGCAAACCAAGGAGATCAACTCACTTGCATCCATCATTTCGCATCGATCGGTTTCGTATCCATCAAGCATCCATTGATTCGTATCCATCACATGCACTTTACCTCATCCACTTAGCCTGGTTCTACTTCGTATCCATCATATCAACTCGACTCATATCAATCAAATGGAATCAATTCATATTGTTTCCAATTGCACAGTTCATATCGATCGTTCAACGATCAATACGAATGAAGCATCGAACGAACGATACGAAATGACCTCTAGCTATCAATATGAAATAACCTCCAACTATCGACACAAAATGATAGCCAGCCATCGATATAAAGCAACCTGTGAGCATCGACACGAACAGAGCCTCAAGTGATCGATACAAAGAGAATGCGTAAAAATGGTTGACTTGGTCACTCGACATAAAAAGTGGATCGATCCAAAAACTTAGCGCCACGTCAACTTGCATGCAAGTATTCAAATTGATACGAATAGATCGATGCGAACAGGAGCGATGTGAATTCTGCAGCCTTCAATAAATCAGAACTTGCATCAATCATAACTCAAAATCTACAAGTTCGAATGCCACCAAATTTTCACAGGAGCTTACATGCATCTTCAAGAGTGTTCGTGATAGATCTTGGCTTGATTGGATGAGATATTGGTCGATACGAAGTTTGTTCGTATCAATCACGGTCCGTGTAAAACCGTTATGGGATCGGTCATATGGGCCCACCCATGTGACAGAAGAGGTCTTCCGAGATCTGAGCGAAGTATTTGCAGCCTACACCTATAAATAACATCCTAGGCTACAGAAAAGGGACTTTTTCCTCTCTTACATCCAGACTCTGCCGAAACCATTGTTGTGCTCGAAAATCACTGTTGTACTCGAAATTCACTGTTGTAATTCATTGTAACCAACAAGCAAAGGTTAATAAAGATCAACCATTTCATAGTGGACATAGGAAACACGCCGAACCACTCTAAACCTTTGTGTTTCTCTGCTATTTTTCTGATTATAATTTAGAGTGTTTGTTAGATAATCCTCTTTTACATTTATTTTCTTCACTTTTATCTCTTCAAACTCTTCCGAAGAGTGTTGTACCCAATTTTGGTACAAACATTTTTCATCATGATAAATCTTTTTACTAGCAAAAATTAAAGGGGAATTAGATATATCGACAAATGATACGTCTCATTTTCCATTTACGTAGCCTTTTGTGTTGTCTCTAAAAGTGACTGTTTCACCATCCAAATATGATATGTTCTTTAGCATCTCTGTGTTTCTATTCATATTTTTGGTGCAACCACTATGGAGAATCCATTTCTCTTTTCAATTTTTGGGTATCTACAAAAAATAAAAATAAACTATTGATAGCCACTTCCTATGTCAGGATCCTGGGGATTAGGTGGAAGGTAACCTTACCCTGGAGGGTTTGGTATAACCTTTAAAAATGAAATTTCTATTTTTACGAACCTCAACCAAAAAAATTTCTATGTAATTCATTTTTACTAAAATATCAATAATTATTGGAAACTAAATTTTAAATCCATTTTATTTTCTTTCGTTGGTCGACTACTTTTGGATTTTCTAAAATTAGTATACAAAGTAGCATACTTGATTTTAGATTTTGGTTTATTTGCTTTCTTACATCCTAAACCATTTTTATTCTAGCCGATTTAGAAATACTAATTAAATGAGACAAATTTCCCTTCCATCGGTTAAATTCGGAAACATTATCAAATAGTACCTTAATTTTTCCCTTCATGGTATTTTTACCTTTTTTCAAAATATCATTACTATGTTCCAAAATATTTACATTATTTAGCAAAGAATCTATACTATTTTCCAAATCTTGTTCTCATTTGATAAAATCAA
Source organism: Allium cepa (assembly GCA_030765085.1). Taxonomy (NCBI): domain Eukaryota; kingdom Viridiplantae; phylum Streptophyta; class Magnoliopsida; order Asparagales; family Amaryllidaceae; genus Allium; species Allium cepa. The sequence goes on along the minus strand of CM060928.1, from coordinate 674,320,119 downwards.
ATTTTCATTTTTAATAGCGCTTGTAATTTCAGAATTTCTTCCTCTAAAATTATGTTTTCATCTTTATGCATGTCAACTTTTAGTTCAAATCTATTTATTTTACAAATATATTCTTTATTAGCCTTCTTTATAACCATATATTAGCCTTTTAGTATCATATTAACCTCTAACAATTCATCAAAGGAGAGTTCAGACAATACCTCGCTAGTTGTCATGAATCAAACATATGCTTGGGTAGCTTCATTATCGCTTTCAAAAGACGACGAGTTTGAATCATCCATTTGACGTGGAAATCTTATTTCTTCATTTTGTTAACAGACATGTTTTTCTTATGTCTCACCCAGTCATTCTTCATTGGCGTGGATTTTTTGAATTTAAAGTACATGATTGAGGTTGAATTTCTATCATTGTTGATGTTGCTATTGTTGTTGTTTTTTTCCAAGTTTTTTCAATTTTGCGAACTGTCAATATTTCTCGATCTTAGGATAGTTCTTTGCAAGATAGGCTTGCATCATTTTCGTCCAATTATCAGCCATCATCTTCAACCTGAAAAGCAATACTATGATTTTCTTGAGCTAGTTCTTTTCTAGCTTGCAAATTTTCTTCATAAGACATTCCATTTTCTATTAACCCTTCTACTTCGAGAATGAAAAGTTCATTTTCTTATTCAATTGCAAGAACATTCCTCTCCGAATCATTAGTTAAGGATTTCTAAAATTTAGAAATTAGATCTCATTTAGAGAAGTTATCTAGTGCCATTAAATCATGTTGTAAACTTTGAAAACGTGAATACTTGTCAACTATAATGTTACCCGGTGCCATGACCCGGCTATATTGGACTGATCGCACAGGCTAATCTCTACAGTTATGAGAGGGATGATCATGATAAGATAGCTACATGGCGAAGGTACAATGTTTGGGCAGTTGTATCAAGTCCAGATGGAATGGAGTTAATAGATAGACAATGCAGGATGTCGGAATTATGGAGATTAGTTTGGTTGAAATAGAGATCGGCATGGACATTGGTCAAATTGGATAAGATAGTGAAGGGATCGGTGTACACTTAAGATGGCAGGGGGTCGGCATGGTTACTTGGCAAAGTGGTTGGTTTGAATGGTAATGTAGAGGGATTGGCACGTGCACTTGTGAGAGGGGGGTCGGTATGTTGTCTTCGAAGGGAATGGATTGGCATAAGCATTATGGTGTGACTTATGGATTATAGATCGACATGTTGATGGTCATAGGAGAGGATAGGCATGGCACGACTCGCAAAGGATGGATCAGCGTGGTATGGTCTATGTGATATGGATTTGCATTGTATGGTCTGAGTGATATGGATTGACATTCTATGGCCTGAGTGATATGGTTCGGCGTACATTAGAGAAACAAGAGGGATAGGTATTTCCTTGATCAAATTAAGGTTCGAACCAAAGCACTACAAGAACTTAAGTCCACAAGTCCAAACACTATGATACTCGAAGCACCATCATTATAGACCATAAAGGAGCTACCATAGGGGTCGCTTTCCCAAACTCGACACATGGAGGGATCGATACCGATCCCTATCCATTGAGAGTTAGGCCTAGCTCCTTATGGTAGGCCCATATGGTAGAGGAGGTCCTATTTTTGAAGTTTTAGTCAGATTGGAGGTCGATTTTATCTATAATTCCAGGCATAGGGGGCTATTCTAGGAACTCAGACGTTGTTAGTTAAATTCCACCATTATTGTAACTAACTTCCTCCATTCCTTTATGCTCTCTTGCTATTTCTTGCTGTTTGTAATTGTAATCAAGTGATTTAAGAAGAATAAAGAGAATATTTAAAGTGAACGTAGGTAATCAATGTCAGACCAATATAAATCTTGTTGTTCTTGCTTTCTGCTGTGTTTTCTTCGATATTTTGTGATTCACCTCTGTTTTTAATTAATTACTTCCTTTATTCCACTACATAAATCTATTCTTAGGTGTTTTTGGCCAATTTGGTTGCAAACATTTTGGTGCTTTCACTGAGAGCGTTGATTCTCAAGCTATTAGGATCACCTTTATTGCTACTGGATTGAGGAAATCCCTTGAAGGAGATCCAGGTTCATTTTTAGGGGCTTACAAATACTATTTTGATTTACTAAGATCTAGGCAAAGGAATCTAGAATGGTGAGGTGCACCAGATCTACTTTCCAGAATGTTGATGCCCACGAAACTGCCAGTGTGCAACAAGGGGTCCAAGCAACCAACCTGCTAATGTCAATGTGGAGCCTGTTATAGCTCAGAACCCTGTCGATTCCACAAATAGAGCTAAATTTAATGACTTGATGAGGGATCTGGTGGAAAGTCGTAGGCAGCTAAATGAGAAAATCTTGACACATGCCAACTTAATGAACCCAGATTTCTCAAGAGCAACGGCAAAGCGCCAGAAGGGATCTCTCTTCTTACTCGACGTTAGATAGTTCAATTTCATCAGACGAACATCATAGGTGAAGGCATCACAGACTTGAAGTAGCATGAGCAGGGACATTGTAACAACACTTAGCAGACCAACATGGCCTACAAGGATGGGTTAGTGCTGATCCCTCCCTAGGGGTCGGTACCGATCTCTCATCTGGGACGACGGCTCCTCAACTGCAGTAAGGGGGTCATGCTCGACTTAGATCGGGGAAACTGGATGTTGGAGTATGTTCGAATGCTGACCAACTACCTCTCTGGAATGATAATGAAGTGAATGATCAAAATGCAAACTAGGAGGATGATAGGTCAAGGAGGCATGAAATGGCATGGAGACACCGACCGGAACATCACACGAGGTGGAGCATGACCACCACTTGGCCTCACCTATCCAGACACCGGACTTATCCACAATGGTTAGACAGCCGGTGAGGGAGAACCAGGGCTTGACAAACGATGATTGGGGAGTCTCTAGGAGCCACACTCCATTTACCGATAGTACTTTACATGCAGAGTACACTAAAAGGTTTAACATGCCTATGATGCCTACTTATAAAGGGAAAACTAACTCCAGGCAGCACATCATGAGGTACGAATGGTTGATAGACTCGACAAGGGTGAACGATGCCACCAAATATAGATGCTTCCCTATGACTCTCCTAACGATCGACGCGATGTGGTTCGAAAGATTGCCTCGATTATCAATCTCAAGGTTCGACGAGCTGGCAACAAAGTTTATAGAGCAGTTCTGGATCCACAGTGCTCGTCCTAAAGATATGATGTCATTATCGAGTGTAATCTAGGTTCCATCGGAATCACTGAAGGACTAGTTGTAGAGATTTCATATTGCTACCACTAAAATTAGTAACCCTAATGACCATGTAATACTTATGGCTGTGAGGTGGGGGTAGACCCCGAATCTGAGTTCGGTGACTTGCTAGCAGGAAAACCGCCAGCCACGTTGGAACGTTTCTACTCAAAAGCGCCCAGTTCATGAGAAAGGAGGAAGCCTGGTTGTCTAAGAAGAGTACTTCCCCAAGGCCGAGTGTGGAAGTAGTGAGAAGCAACATCGCGATAAAGTAGTCTGACGAGAATTCTGGGATGGTGCAGGTCGATGTTCAAAACAAGTCGAATCAGTAGAAAATAAACGGTGAAGGGAATCAAGACTGGCAAAGGGAGCCTGGAAAGCCGAAGACCAAGTGTCCTATGTAGGATAGCTATACGCCTTTGAATGCATCCCTAGCGAACATTTATCTATCCACCTATAATACTTTCTAATATAAGAAGCCACATCAGAAAGAATCGACAGAGGCACAAAAGAAAACCGAAAAGTACTGTTGGTTTTATGAATGTTACAGGCACAATACAGACGAGTGTAGGCATCTCCAGGATGCCATTGAGAAATTGATTGGGTAGAAAAAGTTGCAGTAGTTTGTGAAAAGTCCGTAGGATGGCGGACATGGGACGTCTGACCCCATTTGAGGACAGGCTCCGCATAGGGCTAAGGACTTGCACGGACCGGTGGAAGGTTGATAATAAACATGATAGTTGGTCGACTGCATCCTATAGACAGGAGTTGGTAAGAAATGGAGTGCTATGCTAGTTTAATGAGACATGTCGATTTGGAATGTTGTTCGAATACGGAGGATGGATCTCCAGCCAAGCAATATCATACAATGATGGATGATATAGTATTCAAAAGTAGGGATGCCGATAGAGTAGAGGCCCCTACTATTGATCCGATGGTTATCTCAACCATGATTGGCCTTGCTCTTGTGAGAAGAATTTTGATTGATTGGGGAAGCTCTATGAACATTATCTTTAAGACGGCATATGATCAAATGAGGATGGAGGCTAAGGATTTGAAACCATCTAAAGCTCGTATACACAGTTTCAACGATGTAGCTAGCTACTAAAGCAGTAATTATGTTGAATTGCCAGTTAAGTTGGGAGAAGGTGAACGTAGAAGGGTGCAGATCCTACTGTTCATTATTTTGGATATGGATTCACTGTATAATGTTTTTCTACACCGTCCAGGCTTAGCCGAATTTCAGGCAGCTTTGGCCCCATGGTGTTTGACGTTGAAATTTCGCACTGATAATGGAGTAGGTGCTGTGCATGGTGATCAGGCGACTGGCTGTGCCTTTTATGTGGCTAAGTTGAGAGAGGCATAACGAAAAGAGAAGGGGAGGGGTGTGGATAAGTCTGTCATCATTCAAGTTACTGAAGATTAACAAATGATTCCTAAGCCTTGGCTTGGGTACCACAGTCGGTTCTATAGAGATATCGATCTGAAGGATGATAAGGAGGAATCCAAGGAGACCAAGGCATCGCCAGTTGAGCTGACGACTAATATTATAATCAACCACGACGACCCATCATGAGTGTTGAAGATTGGATCACAACTCAGCCCTTCGATGATAAAAGAACTTATTGATTTCCTCCTAGCAAATCTGGATGTGTTCGATTGGACTCATTCTGACATGTGTGGATATCGCCTGCCATCACGAGCCATTCATTAAACATGGATCCGAAATATGTCCAAGTGAAGTAAAAAAGATGGGGCATCGATCCGGAGAGATCCACACTCTTAAAGAAGAGGTAGATAAACTTAAAGTCAATGGGTTTTTCACGATGCCCTCTATCCCAAATGGATATCTAATCCCATGCTGGTGAAGAAGGCGAATGGGAAGTGGAGAATGTGCATTGACTATTCGGATCTAAACAAGGCATGCCCTAAAGATAGGGTTTCCCAACTTAGAATTGATCAACTAGTTGTTGATTCTATTGAAGACACGAATTGTTATCATTTATGGATGCATTCTTGGGGTATAACCAAACCCCGATGCACGTCCCTGATCAGGAACACACCAATTTTATCATGGATGTTGGGATATAATGTTACATAGTGATGCCGTTCAGATTAAAGAATACTGGAGCAACCTATTAGCGTCTGGTTAACTGAAAGTTTAAGGATCAGATTGGGAGGACGATGGAAGTCATGTGGATGATATGCTCGTGAAGACATGACGATCAAACGACCACATTCGAGACTTAGCAGAGATGTTCGATATCCTTTGATTCTATAACATGAAAATCAACCCTTTGAAGTGCTCATTCGGTGTTGCGTCACGAAAGTTCTTGGGATTTATTTTCAATGCCCGAGGAATTGAAGATAATCCAGAAAAGATCCAAGCCATTCGGGATATATAAGTGCCTACAACCATTATACAAGTGCAGTGTTTGAATGGGAAAGTTGCTGCTTTGAGTCGGTTCATCTCCCGGGTGACCGATAAATGCATTCCTTTCTTCGATCTGATAAGGAAAAGAAAGAGGAATTTTGAATGGACGCAAGACCGTGAAGGCACACTCCTAGCTTTGGTGGATCATCTAGAGAGACCCCCTTTCTTGTCAAACCGGTAGATCATGAGGAGTTGTATATTTACTTGGTTGTATCATCACATGCCATAAGTGCCGCCTTGATTCATGAGGAGAACCAAAACCGGTGTATTACGTCAGTAAATGATTAAATCTTGTTGTTTTTCTTTCTACTATGTTTTCCTTGATGTGATTCACCTCTTTTTTCATTTTTTTTTCCATTTATTCCACTATATAAACCTGCTCTTGGGTGTTTGTAGCCAATTTGGTTGCAAACATATACTTTCATTTATTTTATTCTGAATGATTGAAATTGATTTATTCAATAAATTAACCTCAATTTGTTAGCACTTGTTTGTTCCTTTATGTTTTACTTTTATCATATTTCAAATGTCATAAACTATTTTGCACCTCATAACTCTTGAAATTCTTTTCTATCTAGCGTAAAAATATACGTTCATGGCTTTTGCATTATTGGAGGCAATGGTCATTTGAGCTTTAGTCCAAGTACTCAATTTATATTAAGTGCCACATACTAATTTTTAGTTGCTTGCTAGATCTACAGTCCGCTTGCTTCCATATATTTTCAAACGTATTGCCCAATAAACATTGTTTAAACGAGTGAAAAGTGGAGCACGTGAAGTATGTTGTCCTTCTTGAAATCTACTATGACTTATATTTGTCATACTAAAATTTTCAAAACTATTTTACGATTTTGAAAAATCCTTCTCTAATACAAATGAAATAATTTTAAGGATCAATGGTGGATAATAAACAATATAATCTTAACTAGTGTATGCAGATAATACGTGTAAATAAGATAAAGTAAACAAGTATAAAAGCAATCACATTTAGACTTTTATACTATTGTGAACCTCTCATCCTACATCTAGTTTCACAGCTTCCCTTTGGTATTCCACTAACCCAAAGCCCTTTCTTAACCCAGAGGAATTGGTTTACACTAGTGCATGATTCTTCTCGAAATAGGACTTCCACACTTCAGTAAAAGAGATTATTACTTCTACTACCTTTGTTTCCCTAGTACACTAATTTTTTCAAGAAAGTACACCCTTCCTATAATATCCTTTGATGAAAGTGATTTGAACGTGTAGATTTAGGAAGCAAGGCACAATATTTAAAAGCTTTCATAAAGGATTTAGAGTCAATTTTGAAATATTCAAATAGAAGGGTTTATAACACCAACTATAAAGATTTAAACCCTAAAATCATGACAATAAATGTTTTAAAATATAATTATGAATATAGTTTCAAAAGAAAGCACGTGCTTCATATACAAATTTTCGTCGATAAATTGATTTTCAATAAAAAAAAAGATTTTCTCAATAATTAAGTGCACGAGTCCGGATACATACACTAATATATCTATTCAAAAAATATTATGAAATAAATTATTTATTTTATTTTATTTTTAGAAATAAAATGTATTTATGACATCATTGGAGATGTTATTGCTTTTATATATTTCTTCGAAAATTCAAGTTAAGTTTAAATATTTAAATATTTAATATACTAATAATTCATTTTAATAAGCTATGAATTGATAACAATCATTTACAATAGTTTTGAGAAGCTATATACTTGATTTTGAAAATATATGGAAAATTAATAACGCTTTATCGATACGATGACACATTTTGTAAACACTTGTTAATATCGATATACATGGTTTAATAATTCAAGTGAGATAATTTCAATTCAATTAAAATGATGAGAAATATATTTTCAAGTTTTTTTACTAATCTGTATAGTTTAACTACCAAACTGGAGATGTAGCTGGGAATCAGAATCGGTATTTGTAACAAATTAACGTATAGAAGTTGTAAACAAATCAATACAATGTTGCGATATATATACACATAACCGAACACATATACAAGTATATACACATATACATTTAATTATGTTTAGGAATCAGGAAAATCAAGCAAAGAAAACATCCAAACACATATGTATATATACAAGCTCCTTATGTGTAAAGAAGAGATAAAAACAGAGCACCACATCACATCAAAAGCCAAACACATGGAAGGGTGGAGTGGGCTTCTAGTCGACCAAAAGGTAATGGTAGGGGATTGAGGTGGAATGGTGATGCAAGCATGCTTAGGTAAGGAAATAATATCGTAATATTTTTGGTGCAAAATCTTTCTATAAATAGCACCCACCTCTCTTCACTTCGTTCACACTTCTTCTTCATAAAATTTCTAAGCTCTTAAACCTCTTCTTCTTTACATTAATGGCTTCTATAGCCTAAAAAATAAAATATCACAAAATCAAAACAAATTTATACTAAAATCAATCAAAATCTATACCACTTCAAATCAAATTACAAGCTAGTAATCTCTTCCTTCTCCTCAACCAACGCCATGTGCAACCAACCCTCTACAGCCACTTGCCAAGCAAGGCTGAACCCTTCCAAGCCTCCAAAACTAAGGCTGAACCCCCCAAGGAACATTTGTGCTAGTAGTCATGAGCTCCGATTTCGAGACAGCGAAGCAATAGCTGTTTTAAAGTTGGTATGATTGAAAATCAAGTGAGAAACTCTATTTATATATACACACAAGATGATGATGATGTGATATGATTGCTATGGATGTTTACTATGCTTTGATCATCAATTTTGGTTGTTTACTGTAGTTGTTTAATGGTTTTAACAAGTCACGTGAAATACACGTCGAATATCACGAAGGAAATCACTTTCTTTTCTTGAATGAAATGGTGTATAGAAGCTTGTTAGACCACTTTAAAATGGTTTAAAATGATTTATAAATGTTTTATAAACATTTAAAAGTATTTCGATAAAGTTTGAAAAGAAAATGAAATTTGAGTTAAAATAGGCGTTCGCATAATGGTAGTACGCGATTTCGCGCCATAGAAAGTTAAATCCATTTATATGATGGATTTGGGGGTCGAATTCTTTGGAATTAAAATTTTTCGAACTCTTATTAATCATAGTTTTCAAAAAAGGGAAATTTTAAGTCGTCGTTTAGTAGATTTTGAAATATTAGCGAAACAAGTTTTCAAGATAGTCGTGGTTTGGCAGTTCGAAAACCAAAGCAATAAATTCTTTTAAAAGTGATATTTATAATTCTTTAAGAATATGAAATATGTTCTATAAATATTTTAAAATGTTTTATAATATTTTTTAGCTATAAAAATGGATTTCTAAATGATAGCAAAGTTGTTTTGATCAAATAAGCCTTAAAAGCACTATTCACGTTACTTTTTGCAGCACTTTTAGTAACTTTTGAAATATGGATTTAAACTTAATTATTCTTTCCCAAATCTTTTATAAATATTTTAAAATAAATAAATAATTATTTTAAAGATGATTTAAATGTTTCATAATTTATTTTAAAAAAGTTTAAATAAATGATTTAAAGAAAAGCTGTTATAATCATGTCATTTAATCTTGGCTCTAAAAGCTGATGAATATACCTAATTTTTTTATTCGTGAGATCTGGATGCGATGTGCTTAAATTAAGGAGATGTCTAGGAGAACCCAGTACGCTGGCTCACTAGGCCTCTTTCTTGGGCGAGGGATAGATAAGGTCGAAATGTCGGAAACGTGACAAGTATAAAAGATTTAATTTTTATAATTAATTAATTATAGCCTGGATTGAATAGAGATAATCTTCTTATACTTGGTATTAAATTTTGAGGATGGAACTCCTACTAATCATATGAATTCGAAAGGTGATTCCACCATTATTCAATGAATAGTGTAAGCTGAATACAGAAATCAATATCGAGTAAAATTAGTATAATTTCTATGGATCCGTTTTTCTCAAATATTAACTCATTTAGATTTACCATCTCAGATAACATTGTTTTAACCTATTAAAAAGTTATGATTTGGAAATAAGAAATCTTTTATCGAGATTTTGATAAATGGTTTGGAATTATTTTATTTCATTTAGATCCTTTTACTTGAAAATAATTTTTTTGGGTTTACAGTAAACGATGTCTTAAATAACATTATTTTTGACCCATTTAAAAGTTATGATTTTGAAATAAGAAATCATTGTTAAGATTTAAATAAATGATTTGGAGATATTTTCCTAAGTACAGAAAAAATGATTTGGAATTACTCAAAGATTTGATAAATGAAGTTTAATGATCCCGTGTATACTGAAGGGAAATGGTTTTAAAAGATATATATCTCTAAGAAGATATTTTGGATAAAATATATTAATTAATGGAATATTAATCGTCCACCTACTTAATACCTTTTTATTGATGATTGGTTGGGAGGAACCGAGACAGGATATGGGCAAATTCCTATCCAAAAACCACTTCAAACCAATTTACGGGTTTGAAAGTGAAGACATGTTAAAGACATGAAGTTGAAGACATGGATCTTCATAATGGAAGGATTGCTTGTTGAAGAGGTCCCTTCAGTTTGAGATCTTCGTATGCAGGGACTACTCGCTACTAATCCTAAGGGTCATGCCTAATAGGATGTGGTAGGAGAGTGCCTTCAGTTTGTCCAGTTCCTGGACAACTTGTATGGATTGATGTCTAACATTGCATTTCTAAGATCATAGTGCATTGATCTTTACAAACGTAAATCTGTTTGTAGGTGTAAGAGGTAACTTCTCTTATGTTGATCACCCTTTTCTGAGACGTATGAACTCAGAGGTTGTACTTTTGTTAAAATCAATATAGTGTTGTTGGAACTGGCAATGTGACATTTAAGTGAAAATGTTCTAAGAAAGGTAAACATTACCCCAAGCCTCACACCCAGAAAATAGTAAAACAGAGGTTGCTTTAAGGCTAAGTGGTTCGCAACTATTAGGGTATGATATCACCTTTCTAGATTTATTTATTTCTACCAGTTATAACGTTGGATTTAAATTTTGTGGTGTATGCTATGTGACATCTCAGAGAGGTCGAGAACGACTGGGTGATATCATATTCGGTGCTATCCATACCATCCGTTAGTCTCGGGTAGGCAGGTCTTAATTCGTAGAGAACCATCTGTTAGTGGCCTTGGTACATTCCTATAGAAATGTAATGTATGGGAAGTAGTCACTTACCTCTCTATTCATTGGAAATCCATTCGCCAATAAGTGCCTTCGGACTTAGTCATAAACCTATTATGCCATTAAATTTAACCAATGTAATAATTTCGGCAATTTGAAAGGTTTTCAAAGAATGTCATTAAAAATAATATCACTAGATTTTATATATAAATGATTTGGTTAATACGGTAAAAACCTATTTCATGTTTCTGTGCGGCGTGGTCTTATGAGATACTCTTTGTTTTCAAATACTCATATTTTAAGTTTCTCACACTAGTCTCATGACTGACCTGGAGTTTATTTTCTTTCCCTTAAACTCTAGGTGCCCTATTTTTTTAGGCAGCCTAGTAGTTAGGTTTAGTTTGGACCATTTTGAAAGAGCTCAGAGCATGAAGCTTGAAGATTCTTCTAAAGATTGTTATCCATTTCCATCATACTTATGTACTATTATATTCCACATTTTTAAGGACAAAGATTTATATCTATCCATGTTGATGATTAAGTTAAACTCTGTTAAATGTATTTAAAATTTTCCTCTATAAAGATTATTTGCTGAAATAATATATGTTATTTCCATTTGTGCAAGATTCTTTCCTATGTATTTATTTTATTTTCCCTATAACTACTCACCTTTTAGTTCAAATTGAGTTCGACATATGTAGTTTATTGTCAAAAATGTACGGAATTATGGGTCGTTGCAATTGTCAAAGCTTAGGTTGAGCGAACACCTGAGTTTGGTTGGGGTGTGTCTCATCAGATATGGGGTTAGGAATACCCTAGGATGAGTAACTTATTACAGATAGGGTAAGTGACACCCTAGAATGAGTTGAGAGTACTATATATGAGCGCGTATTTATTAATGCTAAAAATGATTTTTTTTTGGAAAATTTTGGTAAATGAAATAATTTTACTTAAGATGATATTTTATATATAAAGAAAGAACTTTGAAAAATGTATACTTATTTATAGTGTTATAGTTTACAACTAAAGGAATAATAATAATATCTGATTGTTTGTCCTAAAAAAACGCGAACACCTAATTAATTAAGTTTTACTATTTGACTATATGGTGTTTGGTAATAATATTGGTTTAAAGTTAAGAAATCTATTTAAAATAAATAAGTTTATGAGCCTAAAATGTAAAAATAAGATGATCCTAAGAAATGAATTTATAAATCAAGTTTTATAAATAAAGGAAACGTAAAAAAGAATCTTATGATAACTAGTTCAAGTGGCTCGGAAGTAACTAAAAATGGATAGAAGATATGTTTATATGGTTAATACTTCTCTTAAATATTACCCTTTTGTTAAGGGGATACATTATACTATTGGTAGTACCCAATTCCTTGGTATTAATTTGGAGTTACTCGATCTTAAAAAATTTTAAGTTAAAAGATAATGTGAACCATCAATTGGTAAATTGATTGGTAATTATAAACATCTTTATAAAAGAGTTAAACCAAAGATAATTTAGGCAACTAATTGATAAAATAATGGAATTTTTCGATGATTTTATATAGTCGAAAATTTTCGAATCACATTTAACTCAGAACTAAGAAATTTTGAAAATATGAAAGATAAAAAATTATGAAATGTTTTAAGTGAATAAAATTATATAAGTATAATTTAATGTGTTATGAATAAAAAGAATTTAAAAGATGAAATTTGGGAATTTAAATCCTGGTTATTTTGAAAATTGTTCTTCAAAATTGAGAAAATAATAACTGTATTATTTGGAAGTATTTTTGAATAAATTATAAGGGATAAGTTTTATAACTTATGAATTTGAGATGATAGTAAATTATAACAAGTTTTAAATCTGTTAAATACCCTGATGTAAGTAAAACTAAACTGAACTTCGGGATTTGTATATATTCTCTTAGGATGTAATGGAGTATTATACAAATACAGACTTAGGTTGTGAACTATTTATACGCTTAAGTAATGTTGTAAGAGGTAGTTCAATAAAGGATTTAGTATGAAGTGTATGGTTATGAAACTTAAAAGCGTTAATTGAATATAAGTTAGGTGTAGAAGATGTAATGTACTTAAGTAATAGGTTTATGAAATAGTTCATAAATTGGCAGTGATATAAAATTGATTGTGATTTGGTATAATTAAGGAAGCCAATATGAATAAATACATAAGTTATACCCAGATCATTTGATTTGCGTAACTACTTGACCTAAGATTCGAGTATAGAACTTTGTGGTAAATACATCGGTTTGAAAATGGATTTATGATTTATCACTCGATTCTTGACAGAGAACATTGATGTGAGTTTATGGTCGGATCCTTACATTTTCTATCATAGTTGAGAGCTATGCAAGGAAAATAGAAGTTTTTTTAGCCTGATCAGAGTCCATATTAGAAGATCGGGGGATTAATACTAGATTGGAAGCACGAATTTAAGATCAAATAAGATGGTACATACAAACAATCTGTAAATATAACAACAAGTCTATAATTGAAATTTCAAAATTTATTTTGAATAAACTACTATCAGTTTCTACGTCGTAATTTTCGGACAAAATTCTTTTAAGTAGGAGAGTTTATAATGACCTGTAAATTTATCACTTCGATAAATGATGTTTAATTTTGAAAATTTTGAATACCTAGTTTTATAACACCAACTTTAAATATTTAAACCCTTAAATTACGATAAGAAACTTGATTTAAAATATAATTGTGGAATATAGTTCAATAAATAAAGCACGTGCTTCGTACATAAATTTTCATCGATAAATTGAGTTTCAATAGAAAGGAGATTTTCTCAGTATTTGTGTGCATGAGTATAGACACATACACTAATATATCTACTTAAACAAGAATATGAAATAAAATTATTTTTTTATTTTTAGAAATAAAACTTATTTATGACATCATAAGAGATGTCATATCTTTTATACATTTCTTCGAAAATTTAGGTTAAGTTTAAATAATTAAATAGTTATTTTAATATGCTAATAATTCTTTTTAATTAGTTATAATATGATAGTAAATCATTTATAATAGCTATATACTTGATTTGAAAATATAAGGAAAATTGATAATGCTTTATCGATACGATAACACTTTTTGTAAGCACTTGTTGATATCGATATACATGGTTTTATAATTCAAGTGAGATCATTTCAAGCAATTAAAATGATGGGAAATATATTTTCAAGTTTTTTCACTAATATATATAGTTTAACTACAAAACTGGAGATGTGGTCGGGAATCGAAATCGGTATTCGTTATAGTTTAACCTATAGAAGGTGTAAACAAATCAATATAATGTTATAATACATATACACATACATGAACACATATACAAATATATACACATATACATTTAATTAGTTAGATCAAGAAAAGAAAATATCCAAACACATATGTATATATACAAGCTCCTTATGTGTAAATAAGAGATAAAAACAAAGCACCACATCACATCAAAAGCCAAACACATGGAGGGGCGGAGTGGGCTTCATGTTCGATCGAAAGGTGATGGGAGGGGATGAGGTGGAATGGTGATGCATGCATGCTTAGGTAAGAAAATAATAGCATGATACTTTTGGTGCAAAATTTGCCTATAAGTATCACCCACCTCTCTTAACTTTATTCACACTTCTTCTTCATAGTGCATTGATCTCTACAAACGTACATCTGTTTGGTGGTATAGAGGTAACCCCTCTTATGTTTAACACCTTTCTTTGAGATGTATGAGCTTAAAGGTTGTACTTTTTTTGAAATCAATAGTGTGTTGTTGGAAATGGAAATGTGGCATTTTAAGTGGAAATGTTCTAAGAAAGGTAAAAGCCATAGTGGGTGCAAAATAAATCTAGAAAGGTGATATCATACCCTAATAGTTGCAAACCACCTAGTCTTAGAAAAACCCCTATTTAACAATTCCTCGAGTGTGAGCCTAGGGGCGACGTTTACCTTTCCTAGAACATTTTCACTTAAAATGCCACATTGTCATTTCCAACAACACACTATTGATTTCAATAAAAGCACAACCTCTGAACTCGTAAGTCTCAGAGAAGGGTGTTAAGTATAAGATGGGTTAACTCCTACACCACCAACAGATGTATGTTTGTAGAGGTTAATGCACTTTGATCTTAGAAATGCAATGTCAAACATCCATTCATAGAAGTGGTCTAGGAACAAGACAAACCAAAGGCACTCTCTACCACATCATGTTGGACATTACCCCTAGGATTAGTAGCAAGTAATCCTTGCATACGAAGATTCCAGAATAATGGGATCACTGCTATTTATTTATCTGGGGATCTACTTTGAAATTATCAACAAGCAGCTCTTCCATTATGAAGATCTCCACCTTTAACTTCATTTTCTTCAACATATCTTCACTTTCACAGTCGTACTTAGTTTGAAGTGGTTTTCAGATAGGAATCTCCCAAATTCGATCCTAATTTCTCCAAACAATTATCGATAAAAATATGTTAAGTTTAAGGGTGATTATCATTTCATTCACTAATATCTTTTTTCAGATATCTCTTTTTGAGATATAAATCTTTAAATCTTATTTTTTTTCCAATATATACGGAATCATTAAACCTTTCCTATTAAACCCTCTAGTTACTTAAAACCTTTTTAAATCTCGGAATAATTCCAAATCATTTCATCCTTTACTTATAAAAATGTTTCCAAATCATTTATTTTAATCTTTAACAAAGATTTCTTATTTCCAACACATATCTTTTTAAAATGTTGAAACCATATCTAAGATGGTAAATCCAAATTAGTTAGTATTCAAGTAAAACGGACCCATAGAAATTATACTAATTTTACTCGACACTAACTTCCATATTCAACTTGTACTATTCATCGGATAATTATGGAATCACCTTTTAAATTCATATAATTAGTATGAGTTCCCTCCTCGGAATTGAACACCAAATATAAGAAGATTATCTCTATTTAATCCAAGTTGCAATTAATTAGTTATAAAAATTAAATCTTTTATACTTGTCTCGTTTCCACAGATTGAAGTGGATGTGATACCATATGAAGTGGATGTGATACCATAGATTTAGGATGGATAGAAACAAAGCTTATAATGAATAAGATGATAGTGATGATGATGGAGAAGTCATGTTTTATTTTGGATATGGAAATGGGCCGTCAGCATCAGATTTAGAGGGGGTGATTATGATGTGAGATTCAAAGGTTTAGAAATACCTCTCTAGTATGAATCTTCTATAATAGCATATATATGTATGGCTTGTAAGTAGTTATGTTTGTATCAGTATTATGAAACCTAAGTAGGTGTAGAAGGACTTAAGAATGGTTTAAGTATGTAAGGAGAAATGATGCGCCTAAGATAAAGATGAATGTAAAATATCAAGCATGTATAACATGATTATGTCCTTTGATTATGACTTTGTTCAAATGTAAATACACAAACCACTTAAAAAAATTCATAAGAATAAAAATATATCTTTATGAAATGTTTAAAAACTTAAACCAAGATTTTCCAAATATTTTTGAAAAGATTAAAAGTATATGAATTTTTCAGGAATATTGATAAAATGGTCGAAAATTGTTTTATCAATAAACAGCTCTATAATTATCAAAAATCACGCACGATGCTGGATACATTTATTTATCCATTTAAACAAGAATATGAAATAAAATTATTTATTTTATTTTTAGGAAATAAAATTTATTTACGACATCATCAATAATGGCATTATAACTAATACTTGATTTATGAATCTAAATTGAGATTTAATGATTTAATAACTATTATAATTATTCAAATAATTGATTTTAATGTTAACTATCATTTTAGTTAGTTATAAAGTGAAAATAAATCATTTATGTTAGTTTTATAAAGAGATATAATTGATTTGAAATTATATGGAAAATTAATACCGCTTTCAATATAACAGCACTTTTTGAAAACAATTATTTATTATTAATTTATGTGGTTTTATAATTCAAATGAGATCGTTTTAATTAATTAGTAATGATGAGAAATTATTTTTTAAATTTTGTCTATATTTATATGTAAATTAATATATAAGTGAAAATGTGACCGGGAATCGGCTTCACGATTTTCAACTGTTTAACAAACGGAAGTTGTTCAAAGTTGTTGCAACCTTGTTTACATGCCTTTTGCACATATGTAAATACACAGGCACACCCTAATATATAGATGAACACATATATACATACAAATATACATATACACTTACATATATTATATATATATATATATATATATATATATATCTGTGTGTGTGTGCATGTGCGTGTGTTACAAAAGATCTAAGATATTACTTAAAATAAACCAAACTCAAACTCTTACACATATTAACTCACACATATGGAGGCACAAGGGGGGTGGCATTGCCATGCTCCTTGAGGTGATGAACGGGTGTGGGCAAGGGGAAAAAGGGTAATTACATATTTGGATATTTATTTCCAAAAAATTTTCCTATAAATGCCCACAATTCTCTTCATAATTTTACACACAATTCTACTTCATCTTCTTCCTCATTCTCAAGTTTTTTAATGGCTTTGTACCTTAGAAAAATTATGAAGAAAAAGTAGCAAAAAGAAAATAAATTATATAAGTATTTATACATTTGCAATTGAATTAAAAACAAGCTCAAATCCACTCTTACCTAACTAAAAACCCATGGCCACCATCTCTTTCAACCAAGGCCAAGCCTAATTCCATTTGAAGGCATGGGCTGAGCCCATTTAAAGGTCCAAAGCTCGATTCTATAAGCATTGATTCGATCGTACCGAAGCTATAGCGAATTTTTATGAGTTAGAAACCAATGAAGGTGATAAACTATATTTATAATATGATATATTGAATGGTATATATATTTGGCTATGTTTGGGTGCGATGATTGTGAACCATGTTTGGATATGATAATATGTTTGTTTGGAAGTGTAAGTGATTCATATTTAATACGCATTAAATATCACAAAAGAGATCACTTTCCTTTAATAAATGAAATGTTGTATATGAGACTGTTAAACCTCTTTAAAATGGTTTAAAATGATCTATAAATGTTTTATAAACACCAAAACCCAATTTGGTGAAGTTTTGTCAAGTTATTAAAATTAAATCAAAAATAGGCGCCTCGTGTAATGACAGTTCGTGATTTCACGCTGTAGGAAGTTAAATCCATTTACACAACGGATTCGAAGTCGGAATTGTTTATCATAAGAATTTTCCAAACTCTTATAATCATATTTTTCAAACAAAATAAAACGATCGAGATTTTATTTAGTAGATTTTGAAATATGAGCAAAACATGTTTTCAAAATAGTCACGGTTCGGCAGTCTGGAAACCAAAGAGATAAATTCCTTAAAGGTGATACTTTTAATTCTTTAAAAATATGGTACAAATTCTATAAATATTTAAAAATGTTTTAAAGGAGTTTTGAGTTATAAAAATGGATTTCTAAATGATAGAAAAGTTGTTTTGATCAAATAACCCTTAAAAAAACTATTCGCAACACTTTTTGCAGCAATTTTAATAAGTTATGAAATATGGCTCTAGACTTAAGCATTCTTCCCCAAACCCTTTATAATTGTTTTTAGATAAATAATTAATTATTTTGAAGATAATTTGGAGGTTTTATAATTTATTTATAAGAATTTAAATAAATGATTTAAAGAAAAGCCATTATAAGAAAGTGATAACACTGAATATGATATCATCTCGGCCGTTCCCAACCTCTCCGAGACGTCTCATAGAATAAACCATGAAATTTAAACCCGACGTTACAGTAGGTAGAAATAAATAAATCTACAAAGGTGATATCATCCTTTAATGGTTGCAAACCACTTAGCCTTAAAGCAACCCCTGTTTCACAATTCCCTAGGCGTGAGGCTTGATGTAACGTTTAGCTTTCTTAGAACATTTTCATTTCAAATGCTACATTTTCATTTTTAACAACACACTATTGATTTCAACAAAAGCACAAGCTCTAAACTCGTACGTCTCAAAGAAGGGTGTTAAGCACAAAAGGGTTAGCTCCTACATCACCAAATAGATGTACATTTGTAGAGATCAATGCACTATGATCTTAGAAATGCAATGTTCAGATATCCATCCATAAAATTTATCCTGGAATAGGACAAATCGAAGGCATTCTCCTACCATATCCTGTTGGGCTTCACCCTTAGAATTAGTAGCAAGTAGTCCTTGCATGCGAAGATCCTAGAACGAAGGGACGACTTCTATTTATTTATCTTGTTAGTTACTTTGAAATTATCAATAAGCGGTCCTTTCATTATGAAGATCCCTGCCTTCAACTTCATTGTCTTTAACATGTCATCACTTTTGAATTTGAATTGTTCGAAGTGGTTTCGGATAGGGATTTACCTAAATCTGATCCCAGTTCCTACAAACCAATCATCGATAAAAGAATGTTTAGCAGGTCGGTGATTAATATTCCATTAATTAGCATCTTTTTATCTGAAATATCTTCTTAGATATATATATATATATATATATATATATATATATATATATATCTTTTTAAAACCATTCCTCTTCAGTATACATAGGACCATTAAACCTCATTTATCAAATTTTTGTTTAATTAAAACCTTTTTAAATCTTGGAGCAGTTCCAAATTATTTCATCCTTTAATTAGTAAATAACTTCAAATCATTTATTTAAGTCTTAACAAATATTTCTCATTTCCCAATCATAACTTTTAAAAGGGTAAAAAAACAATTTCATTTAAGACATTATTTACTGTGAACCCAAAATAATTAATTTTAAATAAAAGGATCTATAGGAATTATAATAATTCCAAATCATTTATTTAAATATTGATAAAAAATTTCTTACTTCCGAATCATAAATTTATAATAAGTTAAAACAATGTTATCTAAGATGGTTAATCTAAATTAGTTAGGATTCGAGTAAAATGGATCCATAGAAATTATACTAATTTTACTAGATACTAATTTCCGTATTCAACTTGTACTGTTCATCTAACAACGGTGGAATCACCTTTTAAATTCATATGATTTATATGAGTTACCACCTCGGAATTTAACACCAAGTGTAAGAAGATTATCTCTATTCAATCCAAGTTTTGATTAATTAATTATAAAAATTGTATATTTTATACTCGTCTCATTTCCAACATTTCGACCTTATCTGTCCCTCGCCCAAAAAAGAGGCCAGGTGAGCTAGGGCACTAGTTGCTTCTGAACATCTTCTTAGTTTAACCATCTTGCATTTGGATCTCACGAATAGAAAAATCAGGTATACTCATAGGCTTTTAGGGCAGATATTAAATCACTTAATTATGATAACTTTTCTTTAAATCATTTATTTAAATGCTTTTAAAATAAATTATAAAACTTCAAATAATCTTTAAAATACTTAATTGTTTATTTGAAAAAAATTTACAAAAGATTTTGGGAAAGAATACTTAAGTTTAAAGCCATATTTCAAAAGTTATTAGAAATGCTGCAAAAAGTGCTACGAATAGTGCTTTTATGGCTTATTTGATCAAAACAGCTTTTCCATCATTTAAAAATACATTTTTACAACTCAAATCTCTTTTAAAACATTTTAAATTATTTATAGAACTAAATCCATATTTTTAAAGACTTAAAAATATCATATTTAAATAATTTATCACTTTGGTTTCCGAACTGCCAAACCGTGACTAATTTGAAAACTTGTTTTGCTCATATTTTAAAATCTACTAAAAAAAATCTCAATCATTTTATTTTATTTGAAAACTATGATTATAAGAGTTTGAGAAATTCTTATCCCAAGGAATTCCGAACCCGAACCCATCATACAAATGGATTTAACTTTCCATGGCATGAAATCAAGGACTACCGTTACGTGACGCGCCTATTTTAACTCAAATTTCATTTTCATTTCAAACATTGTTGAAATATTTTTAAATGTTTATAAAACATTTTGAAATCATTTTAAAACATTTTAAATAGGTTTTACAAGCTCATATACACCATTCCATTCAATAAATGTAAGTGATTTCCTTTGTGATATTCGATGTGTATTTAACGTGACTTGGTAACACCATTAAACAACTGTAGTAAATAACCAAACTTGATGATCAAAGAATAATAAACATCCATAGAAATCATATCAAATCACACACACACACACATATATATAGTTTCTCACTTGATTTTCGATCTGACTAACTTTAAAACGGTTATAGCTCCGCTATCTTGAAGTCGAAAGTCTCGACTACTAGCACAAGTGCTTCGGGGGGTTTGTCCTCGGTCTTGGAAACTTGGACATGCTTGACCTTACTTAGCAAGCGGTGGTGGAGGGCTTGATTGCACATGGCCTTAGTGGAGGGGAAGGAAGAGACCACTAGCTTGAAGTTTAGTTTGAAGTGGTATAGATTTCAATTGATTTTGGCATATTTTTGTTTTGATTTTGTAATGTTTTCTTTCTTAGGCTATGGAAGCCATTAATGTAGGGAAGAAGTGGATGAAGAGCTTAGGAATTTTATGAAGAAGAAGTGTGAATGAAGAGCGGCGGGTGCTATTTATAGGCAAATTTTGCGCCAAAAATATTATGATATTATTTCCTTACCTAAGCATGCTTGCATCACTATTCCACCTCATCCCCTCCCATCACCTTTCGGCCAACTATGAAGCTCACTCCCCCTCCATGTGATTGGCTTGTGGTGCTTTTTTATCTTTTTTTTAAACACAAGGAGCTTGTATATAAACTTATGTGTTTGGATGTTTTCTTTGCTTGATTTGACTAATTCCTAAACCTAATTAAATGTATGTGTGTATGCATTTGTATGTGTATATGTATCACACCGTTTTGTTGTTTTGTTTACTACTTCTGTACGTTAAACTATTACGAATTTCAATTCCAATTCCCGATCACGTCTCTAGTTTTTAGTTAAACTATATATATTAGTAAACAAAACTTGAAAATATATTTATCATAATTTTAATTGAATAAAAACGATCTCAATTGAATTATAAAGCCATATATATCGATACTAACAAATGTTTTCAAAAAGTGCTATCGTATTAGTAAAACGTTATCAATTTTCCTTATATTTTCAAATCAAGTATATAGCTTATCAAAACTATTGTAAATGATTTACTATCACTTCATAATTAGTTAAAATGAATTATTAGCATATTAAAGCAATTATTTGATCATTTAAACTTAACTTGAATTTTCGAAGAAATATATAAAAGCGATGACATCTCTAGTGATGTCACAAATACGTTTTATTTCTAAAAAGAAAATAAATAAGTTTTTTCATAATATTGTTTAAATAGATATATTAGTGTATGTATCCAGACTCATGCACTTAAATACTGAGAAAATTTCCTTTCTATTGAAAATCAATCTATCGATGAAAATTTGTGTACGAAGCACGTGCTTTATTTATGAAACTATATTTCACATCTATATTTTAAAACAAGTTTCTTATCAAAATTTTAGGGTTCAAATCTTAATAGTTGGTGCTATAAAACCGTGCATTTGAATATTTAAAAATTAAATATCATTTACAAAGTGATAAATTTATGGGTCGCTACATGTCTAACATTTGACAAGGTTTTATCCCAGAACTTTATAGTTGAAAATTGGCTATAGTAAGACATCTGAATTTTTGTGTCGGTCTTCTATCTCCTGATAAATCTAAAAGATAATTGTTTTCGTTAAGTCCAAGTTTATCAAAGGATATTGTACAAGTTTTTCTAAACTTATAATACTCAATGACTCTTCTTTTAGTTGTTCTTCATTGATCGAGATTAGAAGCTACAGTCGTTTTCCTTAGTCTTCATTGTTGAAATTCCCTATAATAATCAACTTGAACATTTCGCATGAATATATATGGTTGTCTCATTAAAACCCAAAAAATTGGATTTAACACCATTAACATTATTTCTTGTTTTGGCTTACTCACTTCCATTATAGCAGCATTAAATCTCATCGAAAAACATTTTAGTATCTCTTTAGACCTTTGATGCATGTTTGACAATGACATAACATAATTTGGTTAAAAGGTATGCACCTGAAATTATTCCACAAACCACATCTCCAAGTGATCATATGACAATATGGATGTAGGCTCTATCCAACAAAACCACATCGTTGCTAATTCCCTGAGAAAGATGAAAAAGCATCTCCACCTTATAGTATTTGTGGCATGGGCATTCTCCATGTGTAATCCATACGTTAACAAATGTTATTTATGATCAGTCATGCTACTTTAGCTTGGCATGGTTGGTATCACAAACTTCTTTGCATACCTCGCCTCAAGAATACCTTCAATGAATGGGTCCGACTTGTGTTTGAAGCCTATTCATTATGCCATTAAGGTTGATTTCAATTGATCAATAACTTTATCATGTCGGTGATGTACTTTTCACTGCCTTGGACTATTGAGCGGCGATCATCATGAATAACCTTGAGTTATTGGCCTAGAAAATGGTCTTGGTTAGCTCAACGATGTCTAGGCCTTTCTGTCTCTGTATAAACCATTCATTCAGGCGTTTTGATGCCACATCGGACTTTGTCCCATCACAGTCGATCCACCAGTATTAGCACCATCCACCAACCGTGGTTCAATATCTTTCCCTTCTTCTATGTTAACAAGTAGTAACTCCTCTTTAATTTCAAACAAGTGGAGTCTATCAACCAACTGATACCAACCAATCTTGATCGATCGATGATGACCAGTTTTGAAGATAGCTGATTGGCTCTGTTTGCACAAAAAATGGGCAAACACCTCCAAGTCGTATGATTTAGTCGATTTAATGTTTTTTTAGAGATTTGGGTGATTTACACAAATATTTAAAAAGCAGGGACTAAACTATAAAAGACACGCAGATTTATAGCGGTTCGGCCAGAATGTGCCTACGTCCACTTCATATGTTATTCTCCTTTTTTGGTCAGATTAAAAGTACAAAGTTTTGATTACAAGTATATGAAAGTTTTTTGAAAGTCCTATCCTTTCTTGATCTCTCCAACTTGTCTGCCATTATTGTACCCCTGCCCCTCTATTTATAGAGTGAGGCTAGGGGTAGGGGTTCTGGATGTATATAGCTGCTGGTGGGCCTGGACTGATGCAATCTGGCCTGGCAATGTTGGTTCGGCAACACCTTGGTTCGGTAGTAGATGGTTGGAGTTGAGACCTTGGTCCGGTAGCACTTTGGTCCGGTAGGACTTTGGTCCGGTAGTACCTGGGAGATGGGTTGGTTCGGTGGCAGGTAGAGTGGCTTTGGTTCGGTGGTACATGAGAAGTGGGTTGGTTCGGCTAGGAGTTGGTTCGGAAGTGGTGAGGATATGTGTTTGGTTCGGCAGTGCTTAGGAAGTGGTTGGTTCAGCAGTGCTTAGGAAGTGGTTGGTTCGGCAACGTTTTTCCTTATTCTGGTTCGGCGGAAACACATCCAACATTTGCCCCCCAAAGTGGGGTATATGCCTGCATATGTCGTGCTTTGTTTATTTAGACACCCTTATTCGGCCCGAGTGCCGAACCGGTTGGTCCGGGTACCCTTCTCTTCTCTATAAGTATGGGCTCTATGTCTCCGTTATTCCTTACCGTCCGAACCAAACTGCCGAATCGATCATAGTGCCGAACCAGAGTTGATTGCCGGACCAGGTGAGGTCTTCTTTCACCGAACCAACTTTTTGCCTGAACCACCGAATGGATTCGGAGGATATGAGTGCCGAATGACCTTTTGCCTTGCTTTACCGAATGGACTGGGGAGTATAGTGCCGAATGACCTTTTGCCTTGCTTTACCGAATGGATTCGAGAGTTCGAGGGCCGAATGGCCTTTCGGACTTGAACTACCGAATGCACTTTTATGTTTTGAATTGCAAGTGAAATTCCAGACTACATACACTTGCTTGTTTACTTCCCTCATTCTAACGACGTGCTTTTTTGTGTTTGCAGATAATGTCTTATAAAGTCGAAACTCGTTCTGACAAGAGGAAATCTACGGACAGAAGAGAGTCCCCCGTCGTGCCCCCATTTCAGCCGGAACCAGGACGACATGGACCCACCCCGAGATCACTAGTAGATGGATATGGCCCTCAGGAGCTCCTGAACTCGCAACTTGACTGCTTTCCCAGCTCCCTCAAGGATGAGCAGCTTGATGTTATATCTCGTTCTTTTGGGATTGACAGAGCACGCATGGTGTTGCCAGGGAAAGGAGTTATGCCGTATGACCCTCCTGAAGGATATTTTGCTTATAGCAGGTATCACTGCATGTGCGAAGCCATCCCTCCGATCAATGCCTGGATAGTCAGCTTCATCACATACTTGAAGGTGGCTCCTTTCCAGCTTTAGCCCAACTCCTATGCCATCTTGGTGTGCTTGTTTATTATCTTCCAGAGAAGATACGGGCGTCCCCCTTCTAACCGGGGGATCCGGTACCTATATAACCTGAGAGGCTACAAGAAGGGGTCTCCCTACATAAGCTTGGAGTTGGCTGTGTCTTTCAAGCCAGTCCGGAAATTGTATTCGACATTTAGCATGTTCAAGAAGGAACGGTTTTTCGTCAAGGATTACTCCGTTTCTATCCATCGCTTCACCTCTGGCTGTAAGTCGAAGCTTATTTATAATTTCTGTTCTGACTGCAATACTCCTTCTTATGTGTTTTTATTTCTTGCTAGCGGCAGGTGGCTTTGCAGTCGTGGAGAACGATCGCCTGGTTCAGATGGCTATGGAAATAGAAGCCATTTCGGGAAGGGAGAGGTCAGCTTCTTACTTGATCTGGAATTCTACTGTTCTGGGGCACAACTTGATTCTTCCACGCCAGTCTGTGGTCAAGCAGAGAGACACGGCTGAGGAGAGGGCCACCAAAGCTAAAGGAGGGGCTATAGCGAAGAGTGGCAATAGGAAACCCTTCTCAAAACCTCCAATTTATGGGGGGAAGAAGCTTAAGAAGTCCGATGGACTCTCCCCCAGCACATGTCCAGACATCCCGGAGGAAAAGATGTGGAAGAGGAAAGAGGCGAGGAGGAGAGCGGAGGTGACGGATAAGGTGATGGTGATGATGGTGGCAAAGGACAGAGCGGTGATGGCGCTGGGGCTTTGTCCTCTGGACAAGCAGGGGAGATCCAAGAGTGGGCAGATGATGCTTTTCGCCAGGCTTTTGAGGGGTTGGAGGAAGGATCGGCCTTGGTGGAGAAGCCAAAGAAAGCTGACAAGGCCCGGACTGGTGCCGATTCATCTTCCAAGAGCATTTCAGCTAAGGCAACCCCTGCGGTTCAAGGTGAATTTTTGAATCCTGACGACTCCATTTATGATAAGGATTTAGGAATATTTTATGGCCAGCTCCCGTCCTGGAATGAGATCCAGGACTTATTGCAGTATCCTACTCCTCCCCAGGGTTTGTATAACAAAAGCGTCTTTTTACTCTTCTTAACTTGATACGTTTCTTGAATTATAGCTCAATGTATGCTTGTAACACTTGGTTTTTATTCCAGGAGCGGACGAAGCGGCCAAGACATCAGATGTTCGGCACCGGCTTGAACAATACAAACTTCTCAAAGCTTCTACTAAGCCGAAGCCTTCGACTAACCGCCCCGGAGACGTAGTCGGCTACCGTCCTCTTCTTGGGGTCATCGAAGAGGACATCCAAAAGAGGAAGAGGATCCGTTCCTTATTCGAATCCTCACCTGGTCCTCAGCCCCCAACTCAACCTTTTCGGGATACCACATAGGAGAATATTGAGTTTATACCTTCCCCGCACCCGTCTGAAAACCCTACTGTTACCCCAATAGATCATCCCGGCTTAGCTCGTAATCCGTTTGCGGGTCATCCGGATCTGGATCCAGGCTCTCATGATATTTCCTTTGACGAGGCTACTGGTTAGCACCTTCTCCCTCGCAATCCTATGGTACGAGTGCTTGATGAGGCTAAGTCCCTGGACCTTGATTTGCTTACTACTCGGATTGTAACTATGAGGGACGAAGCTAAGGCAAACATCGACTGGGTTGCTGAAGAGACCAGGAAGCTGATGGGGCATCATGCCCGACTGGTCAACGCCGGAGACGAAATCAGGAGTGCTAACATTCGATTGAGGTTAATGGTTTCCGACCAGGCCAAGCTAATCTCCGATCAGGCCATCCAGATCTCTCAGCATGAGGCCACCTCGAGGCGACTAAAGAAAACCATGGAAGAGGCTAGCAGAGCAGAGTTACGGAGAATGGAGGCTGCCTGCAAGGAACGGATCGATATGGCTATTGCAACGGTGGATGAGGTCCGGAAAGCGGATCTCGAGCGGGTAGAGGAGTTATCCGGGAAGCTTGAAGCCGCAAAGCTTGCTCAAACCAAGATAAAGGAGGAGATGGAGGCAATGAGGAAATCTCTTCAGGCTGACCGCTCGCGATACCTATCGGAGAGGGATGCTACCGTTGCAAAGCTGTTGGCTTCTAAGGTCCGAATGAGGGAGTTCGAGGAGAACGAGGGGATGATGGATGAGATGCTCCAGGATATGTACTTCCGTACTTGGAAACAGGGAAACTTATCCTGGATGGATGATTATCCCCGAGTCATGGCCAGGATTTATCTCAGGGCTCTGGAGGAGGCCAAGGCTGATGCGGATAAGGAGGGTGGCATGGCCTTCAGAATGGATGTGGTTACGGCCCAATTCACCAAGGAGGAGAAAGTGGCGGTGAAGGAGGGTATGCGGCTGCTCGCTGCTGAGGAGGTAGGTGTGCAGTTGGAGGATGATGATCAAGGAACAGATGCTGGTAAGTCTTCCCTTTTAGCCTTTTCATAACTTGGTTGCTTATTTTTTATTTAATGGATTCTTCTCCTGAATTGGACAGGCGGGACCTCTGAAGTGCCAACGACCTCTGGTCAACATGCTGGGAGTTCTGATCCTGCGGTTAAGTAGATCTCGGAGGGCCAGCAGGATAGAGGCGAAGCCCCGATGCAGCCGACTCCTTGGCTTGATCTGGACATTTTTTGGTTTACTTGACATTGCTGTCTATGTTAGTCTTAAAACATTAATTTAATTTTGAGGCTGTAATTATGTAACGAATAACTTGATTTTTGGCATGTAACTTTTAACTTAGACTGATTCTGCTATATTTGAATGCTTTTGTTATTTTGATGTCTTGCATAAGAAATACAGCTGTGCACATGTCTGTGATTCAATTGTGTTTGATGCTAAGTTCTTTCTTAAAATATAATTTCATATCTTGCAATGTTTGTGTGATGTGCGAATAAATTATATCTACGTATTTATATACAAGAGGAAAAGGTACCGCCCCTCATGTCTTAGTTGTAGATGGTAGCTTTGAATGTCTTGTGTAGCTGAGTATGGAATGCAGTCGAGTGTCACGTCATTCAGTTGTGAGTTCCTATTTCCATTGGCGAGCGTCTTCTATTTTGTGTCTTGTACTTTAGGGATTGTTATAGAGGATAGGAGGAAAAGTTTTCAAACAAAATAGAAATATAAGAAATAGTAAAATTTCCAATCACGGAAGGCCTTCGATGTGCTCAAGTTCGTGGAAAACGGGTTTTGTAGTCACTTTCCCTAGCTGTGGGTCTTGGAGACATTTGTCACCCATCTTACGCCTCCGCGGGGATTTTTCTTTTTTACCACAGCCGTACTTAAGACACATCG
The DNA here is from genome assembly GCA_030765085.1 of Allium cepa. Taxonomy (NCBI): domain Eukaryota; kingdom Viridiplantae; phylum Streptophyta; class Magnoliopsida; order Asparagales; family Amaryllidaceae; genus Allium; species Allium cepa. The sequence continues at coordinate 674,291,655 of CM060928.1, read as the reverse complement.
GAGTCGAGATCACGCATGGTAACTACCCGGACCATTATGGCCCGTAATCGTGGGTATTATTCGATTTACCGTGGCCGGCTAGCGTGGGTGCCGATCGTCAACCATGAACTACCCCTGGCTGGCCACACCTTATATTGGGGCTTAAAGTAGGTTCACAGTTGCCGGCGAGCCGAACGCCGTAATGAGCTGCATAGGCTATTTCCGGCCTCCTTGGTGGCTTATAATCGGCTCATTACAGTTGGCTTTGAGGGCCGTCGCGAGCAATGAGTTAACCCGCAGTAGAGGGATGCTGGAGCAAAAGTGTCTCATTGGCTAGGGCATAGATTCGTATAGTACCTGTTAGGTCTTGTCCAGGTGAAGTCACACCGTGATGAGTCTTGAATAGAAATACAGGATTTTGTTCAATAGAAAAGGATAAAGTTAACAAGCAGCCAAGATATAAAGGAACAGGTTAAAAAGAGACAAGATTTTTAAAGTGGTTCGGCACGAAAATGCCTACGTCCACCGATTCTCTTTGTTAATTCACTTAATATGGGCAGTGCAAGTTAAGAAAAGTATCGAAGAAGGTGTTGGATATTCCATGCCCTCTGGATCACCTCTCCATCCACTGTTGACAAAATATGAGCTCCATTGTGGAGATCTTTATGAATTACATATGGTCCGTCCCAGATTGGATCTAGCGCTCTGGGGCGCGGGAAGATTCGCTTGAGGACAAGATCTCGTTCTTATAAGCTGCGATGCTTGACTTTGGAGTTGTATTTTGCTGCCACCTTTTGCTTGTGAGCTACCGCTTTGAGTGCTGCATCATTTCTTCTTTCTTCGATTAGATCCAAAGACATATGGAGGAGTTCTTCGTTTTTTTCTGGGTTGTAGTGGATCCTACGGTGGGAAGGCACTACAGTTTCAACTGGGAGCATGGCCTTCGATCCGTATGCCAAAGAGAAAGGAGTATGCCCAGTTGATGTTTTGAAAGACGTGCGATAGGCCCAAAGTGCCGTAGGAAGTTCATCCACCCAAGCGCCTTTTGACTTTTCAAGCTTCTTCTTGATTAGAGTTTTGAGAATTTTGTTGACAGCTTCGACTTGTCCATTTTCCTAGGGATAAGCCATGGACGAGAAGCTTTTGTAAATTCCGTGCTCTTGGCACCAGTCGGCGAACTCCTTGCTATCAAACTGAAGTCCATTGTCCGATATGATTTTGAGTGGAACCCCGTACCTGCGTAGAACATTTTTGACCAAGAAGTTAATAACTTTTGCTGAAGATACTTTATTTAGAGGTTCCGCTTCCACCCATTTGGTGAAATAGTCGACTGCCACCATGGCATATTTGGCTCTGCCTTGGCTCATTGGCAGTTCGCCATTCAAGTCAATTCCCCATACTGCAAAGGGCCAAGGGCTGGTCATCTGAGTAATCTCATTTGTTGGTAGTCAAGGGATCTTAGCAAATTTCTGACATCTGTCGCATTTTTTGACGAAGTCCAAGGCGTCTTTGTTTAAGGTGGGCCAGAAATATCCATATCGGAGTATCTTCTTTGCCAAAGTCTGCCCTCCAGTGTGATCTCCGCAACTTCCTTGATGGATGTTGGATAAGATTTCCTTGGCTACCCTTCCAGCGACACACCTTAATAAGGGGTTAGAGAAGCCGCGCCGATAGAGGATGCCTTCTTGTATTGTGTAGCGGGAAGCTTTCCTCAAGATTTTCTTAACTTCGTTACGCCCGTCGAGCAGTGTGCCACTTTGTAAGTGTTTTCGGATGCGAGTCATCCAAGTTTCCTCTTCGATTGCAGCTATCCGATTCACTTGCTCGAAACTCGGGGCTAGTTGCTTTGAGATGGTTACTGTTCCGGAAGTGGTGTCGTCCTTCATGCTAGCTTTCTTTGCCAGTTCGTCGGCCTCCTGATTCTCTTCTCGGGGAATGTGTTTGATTAAATAGTGATCCAATTGATCGAGCAGCAACTTGGTCTTCTTTAGATATGCTGTGAGTCGTTCTCCTCGAGTCTGGAATTCTCCCAGTATTTGATTTACAATAAGTTGAGAATCACTATGGAGACATAAAGAACCGACTCCAATCTCTAGGGCAAGTTCTAATCCGGCTATCACTGCTTCGTATTCTACATCGTTGTTGGTGGCAGTGAATTCCAACCTTAGAGCATAGTGTATCTTCCTTCCCCTCGGAGTGATTATTACAATACCTGCCCCCGAGCCTTGCTCGTTTGATGCTCCATCCACAAAGAGATTCCACTTGATGTTTTCCGCTATTTCGGATTGCTCCTTTCCTTCGTTGGTAGTGAATTCGGCAACGAAATCGGCCATGGCCTGTCCCTTAATGGCGGTGCGAGGATGGTAGGTGATATCATATTGACTCAGCTCGATGCACCATTTAAGTAGTCGCCCGGAAGTGTCGGGACGGTGGAGTACCTGCCTTAGCGGTTGATCAGTTAGAACTCTGATGGAATGAGATTGGAAGTAGTGTCGCAGTTTCCGTGATGTGATTAGTAAACAGTATGCTAGCTTCTCAAGTTTAGGATATCTGGCTTCTACCCCCGTAAACCTCTTGCTTACAAAGTATACTGGCCGCTGCGCACGGTTGTCTTCTCTTACCAAAGCGGCGCTTAGAGCATGAGATGACATATAAAGGTATAGGTATAGCTCTTCGCCTTCATTTGGAGTTGAGAGTACCGGTGGTCTCTGGAGGTGTTCGATTAGGTTAAGGAAGGCTTTTAAGCATTCGTCAGTCCACTCGAACTTTCCTTTGTCCTTCTTTAGAGCTTCGAAGAAAGGGACGCACTTGTCAGTTGCTTTAGAGATGAATCTGCTTAGGGCGGCCACTTTCCCATTTAGGCTTTGCATTTCTCTTCGAGTGGAAGGTATCCTGATTTCTTTCAGAGTCCGGACTTGTTCAGGGTTCGCTTCAATTCCTCTGGCATAGACGATGAATCCTAAGAACTTTCCCGATGATACTCCGAAGGAGCACTTTAGAGAATTCAGCTTCATTCCATATTGGTGAAGTACTTGAAACATCTTGCTTAGGTGGCTTACGTGGTCATTGGCTTTCCCTGATTTTACTAGCATGTTGTCCACATAAACTTTCATAGCTTGTCCTATTAGTTCTGCGAACATCTTGTTGACGAGGCGCTGATAAGTAGCTCCGGCGTTTTTAAGTCAAAAAGGCATTACTCTATAGCAGTACAATCCCCGGTCAGTGACAAAATTAGTGTGGTCTTGATCGGGAGCGTGCATACGAATTTGGTTATATCCTGAGTATGCGTCCATAAAAGATAAGAGTTCGTGCCCGGCTGTGCTGTCCACCAGCTGATCGATTCGGGGGAGTGGGAAGCAATCCTTTGGGCAAGCATCATTTAAGTTGGAGAAGTCAATGCACGTTCGCCACTTCCCATTAGCCTTCTTTACTAGTACCGGGTTAGCGATCCATTCTGGGTAGATGGCTTCTCGTATGAAGTTATTGGCAAGCAGGTTCTTTACTTCTTCATCGAGGGCTGCTGATCGTTCTACCCCCATGCTTCTCTTTTTCTGCTTTACTGGCACTTTGGTAGGATCGATGTTCAGTACGTGGCACGCTACGTCTGGGGAGATTCCAGTCATATCAGCGTGCGTCCATGCAAATACATCCAAGTTGTGGCGGAGAAAATCAATGAGTTGATCCTTCAGTTCTGCTTTTAGTTGAGATCCGATTTTCAATAGTCTACTTGAGTCATGTTTGTCTACAGATACAAACTCCATAGCCTCTGCAGGCTCGGCGGTGGCCTCCTCCTCTTTGTCCCTGGGGTCTAATTCATTGAAAAGATCACTGGTATATCGAAGAGGAGGGGCTCTCTTTAGTTGCTATGCTTCCAAGCTTTTCATGTAGAGAGTAGTCTCTGCATTCTTCCCTTTATCCCTTCTGTGGTTATTGCGAAGTTCGGTTACATAGCAGTCTCGAGCAGCATCTTGATCTCCCTCTACTTCTCCTATTCCATTGTCTGTTGGGAATTTCATCTTCAGGCACCACGGGGCCAGGACAATTTGGAAGTCGAACAAGGCCGGTCTTCCCAAAAAGGCGTTGTAGGTCGAGTGGTTTTCTATTTGCACAAATGTTTGTTTCCGCACAACGGAGCGGGGATGACTTCCTATTTCAACAAAGAGGTCCAGTTGCCCGAGGGGCATCTTCGCATCTCTAGTGAAACCATGTAGCAGTTTGTGGCAGGGAGACACATCCTTCATCGACAGCTTCATTTTGTCGAAAGCATGCTTAAATAGGATATTTACTGAGCTTCCAGTGTCTACTAGAATTCGAAAAACTTTGGCTGGACCGAACCAGGCAGAGATGACCATAGGATCCATGTGAGGGTACTGCCTTCCTTCTGGGTCACGCCTACCGAATATGATGTCATTGTTCTCTTTCCGCTTTGGGTGGCGTTCTTCTATAACGGAATTAACGCAGTCTTCATTGTTTCTAAGCGACTTTCCATATTTTTCCATCTCTGCCTAGCTTCTGTCGGCGATGTGTGGTCCTCCCGATATGGTATGGACCACTATCTTCTCTTGACTAGAGCCGCTGGTGTTACGATTTCCTCCGCCTACTTCCGGGGGTGATAGCCTCGAGCTTTCATTGGTAGGAGCTGGAGTCCTGTTCTGGCTTTTTACATAGCGTTCCAGTCTCTTCCTTCTGATGTGTTCTTCAATTAAGTCTCGGAGATGATGGCATTCATTGGTATCATGCCCATGAGATTCATGGAAACGGCATAACTTTCCAGATTTAATTGCGTTATCTGATTCCTTCTTGTGCGGGGGGCGTTTGTATTTAACTTCGTCTTGGGTGGCCAGGAAGATGTTTTCGATTGTTTCATTCAAAGGAGTGTAAGTGTCAAATCTCGGTCCTGGCCGATATAGACGCTTTTCTCCCTTCTTGCCCCCAGCACTATCTCTGGAGTCATTTCTTTGAACGTCCTTTGCTACTGCGGGTGTGTTGCCATGAGAGCCTTAGTTTGTTGCCCTGTCTGCCTTTCAATGGCCGCGTCTTCAAGTCTCATATATTTTCCGACTTCATGGAAGAAATCGTGTAAGGTAGCTGGCTTTTCTTTCGTTAATCTCCTAGCAAATTTAGTATCCGGATGCACACCACTGCAGAGGGCCATTAGGATAAGTTTCTCATCGACATCCTGGACTACGGCCGCTGCGGCGTTGAATCGGGTTAGATATTGTTGCACTGTCTCTCCGGGCTTTTGTTTGATATTGGATAAGGAATAAGCGTCCTTGGGTTGTTCCACATGAATGCGGAATTGGTTGATGAACTTTTCTTTCAACATTTCTCATGAGCTGATGGACCCTTGGAGTAGATGGTAGAACCAGGAGGTAGCTAGATCTGCCAAGATTAGTGGAAAACATTTACACAATACTCCTTCTGTCGCTCTGCTCATGAGCATATGCTGTGTGCACCTCTGTAAGTGTACGACGGGGTCAGAGGTTCACTTGTAAGGCTCCATTGTTGCATTTTTCATTCTCGAGGGGTGATGGCAATTTCGATATTGCGGGTGAAGGGGCTGGTTACCCTAGCGCCTATCCCTCGATCTCTTTGATCCCGTCGGACGGACTCTCTGAACAATCGCGCCATCCTTTCATCAGAATTTGGAGCAGATAGAAATGAGTTTGGTTCTTCTCTGCATGATTGATTCCGTCCAGATGACCTGTAGGGATGGTATTGTCTATCACTCCTAATATTTTCCAATGGCTGCCTCTGGTCTTATGGGAGCATATTAGGGTCAGCTATAGTTGGCACTTGCCTGGATCTTCCCCTGCTGGGTTCTGTTCCAAGCATTTCCTCGGGTCCAACTTCGGGCTGGACTCTAGCTCGGCCCCGTTCATTGGTGTTCCCATGGATAGGTAGCATGACAGGCTCGGCTACATCCGACCCTCGCCTAGTACCTTCCCTGTTGGGTTCGGTTCCAAGCATCTCCTCGGATCGGAATTCGGGCTGAGTCCGGGCTCGGCTCCTACCTTTGCTGTTTATGTTGTTTGCCTCTTCGAAGAAGAAAGACCTTTGTCGCCTACCAGGTCCTCCAGACTGGGACTCATCCCATGATTCAGTGTTGCGGTTGGATTCTTCTGCATCCCTTAAGCGTGACATGAGTTGGTTCACCAAGGCTTCTTGTTGGGATGTGAAGCGATCAGTCACTTCAGCCACAACCCTGTCTAGATCTGCCCTAGTAATTGCTGCCGGTTGTTCCGTGGCAGGGGCTGTCGGATTTACCTGACTTCCATTTTGTACCGCTGTTGGAACGGGACGATTCTCTTGATCAGTGATCACTGGATCTGGAATACTGCTAGTTGCGATGTTCTTTCCTTTGTTAGCATCTTTCTTCTGTCTGGGAGGCATGTTTTCCAAGCAATGAGCGATGCTGATTGGAAGAAGGTTAAGTGGGAGAAGCTGAAGCTTCGAGCTCCTGTTCTTAGTGAAAGCACCAAAAATGTTTGCACAAAAAATTGGCAAACACCTCCATGTCGTATGATTTAGTCGATTTAATGTTGGTCTTAGAGATTTGGGTGATTTAGACAAATATGTAAAAAGCACGGACTAAACTGTAAAAGACACACAGATTTATAATGTTTCGGCCAGAATGTGCCTACGTCCACTTTATATGTTATTCTCCTTTTTTGGTCAGATTACAAGTACAAAGCTTTGATTACAAGTATATGAAAGTTGTTTGAAAGTTCTATCCTTGCTTGAGCTCTCTAACTTGTCTGCCATTGTTGTACCCCTGCCCTTCTATTTGTAGAGTGAGGCTGGTGGTAGGGGTTCTGGATGTATATAGCTGTTGGTGGGCCTGGGCTGATGCAATCTGGCCTGGCAACGTTGGTTCGGCAACACCTTGGTTCGGTAGTAGATGGTTGGAGTTGAGACCTTGGTCCGGTAGCACTTTGGTCTGGTAGTACCTGGGAGATGGGTTGGTTCGGTGGTAGGTAGAGTGGCTTTGGTTCGGTGGTACATGGGAAGTGGGTTGGTTCGGCTAGGAGTTGGTTCGGCAGTGGTGAGGATATGTGTTTGGTTCGGCAGTGCTTAGGAAGTGGTTGGTTCGGCAGTGCTTAGGAAGTGGTTGGTTCGGCAGTGCTTAAGAAGTGGTTGGTTCGACAACGTTTTTCCTTATTCTAGTTCGATGGAAACACGTCCAACAGGCTCCATATCCTAAAGCTTTCTTTTGTGTTTCCCTAACTCCTTTCTCCATTGGTCTTTTATCAGGTCATCGGTTCCGTTCCGATGAAGGCGAGCTCTCTGAACTAGAATAATCAGACGATGAATGTCTCCCACTTTTCCTTTGCCTACGAGATCCATCTTACTACATTGGTTGAGTTAAAGGTGCAATCTGCTCTTGCATCTTTTTCATTTTATACATTTGAACTTGTTGTTGCTACTGCATCTTCAGGTACATATTTGTTATCATCTTCTCCATCTCATCGTTTTTCAAAATTTCTTACTGAGATAAAGACTGCAATTGGACTACCATTTGAGTAGTTTCTTAAAGATTTAGTCGTATGCCCTTGGGACAATTATGTTATTGTCACGTATATTTAGCTTCGTAATAAATTGTGTTCATAATAAAGGTTTTTATTTTTCTTTTATATACTTTCTTATACTATGATATATTAGTTAAGTAATTGTAACAATCCATAATTTACGTATCGAGGACCATAAAGTATTATTTTTTAAATTCATAAATAGGTCTTATGACTCTATACTTCGAAAAATGTCAGATAATGACATTTCTTATTTTTAGGATTTTTGTTGAAAAGTTTTGAATTTTAAAAAATTATAAGGTCCATAACTTTTGAGAGGGATCACATTATGATCTAAAACCACTTTCATTAGATTGTGATGATGGTTTCTTTTTCTATAAGGTGGCCACTTTAAAAATATGGACTTACCATTTAGAAGGTATGACTATTTGAAGTTTTACTAGTTCTGAGAAGCTTAGTAGGTAATTAAAGAGTGATTAGTGCAGCCTATTTGCCAAATTTGGGATTAGGGTTACCAGCATTTCCTTCCAACTATCATTAATCATTTATCCTAATTATTAATCCCATATGAACCTCCATTAATCCAACATAGACCTATAAACCACCATTTCTCCAAGTAAATTATTGAAAAGTGGGTTTAAAATAGATTAACAGAAGAGAATAGTATATCTGTTGGTTAGGAACTTTGGGATTCGTGTTAGATATATTCTATATTAGTGCTTGGGAGTTTGTGTGCTTTGATCCATGGTGAGTGATTCTACCACTCTCATTATACTATGCTCACCTATATGGTGAAAATGTGTTTTTGATATGATAATTGAAGTTTAAGTGTTTTAGAACGTAAATCTGATAATAATAACATCCTAGAATCGGACTCAAAATGATAGATTTGGGTTCTGATGTGTCTTTTACCATTTACCAACCCATAATGGTAAATTATACAAAATTAGATCTAGGACAATATATACTTGTAAATTATGTTTAGAAGGATTATATGGTATGTCTGGATGTTATACGATGATGTTTGCTAATTATAAGATTGTTTTAATGTGTTTGCTAGTTGTTTTGCATAGTTAGAATTTTCAGGCGTAGTTCGATGCAAATTACATATAATGGTCGAAACGGGGATGAAATTTGTATATGTTGTGCTTGAAGCTTTAGAAAGCTCACTTAGAAACTTTCAAGTGATTTGGAGTTGATTTAATAACCCAAAAAGTGTTCATTAGTGATGGGCAGAAAGTTATCGTTGGTGGTGGGCAGAAAAAGGTTGTTGGTGGCATGCTTCGAGTCACAAGAGGGTTTGCTTTAGGTTTGGAGGCTAGGAACTTCGGGTTCAACCAAGGTAAAAAGTAGTTGGTGTTGGAGGACTTGCCCTAATTTTGAGGTGGAAGAGTACTCGGGCCCGGCAACTCTTGCTTGGTGTTTTTCACATGGTCGCTTAGGGTTTCGAGCGAACTGCTTTCGGTCAGCTTGAAGTTTCATTGGGAGTAGAGTTTTAGGACTTAAACAAATTCTAATGGCCAAAAAGTGCTTGGGCTTGTCTTGTTTGCTTCGAGTTTCTTCGCTAATTGCTTTGGGTCTTTCGGCCATTCACTTCGGGACGAGCCAAAGAAAAGGTAATCGAGTGTGTTTGGACTTAGCCAAATTTTGAGTATAGAAAAAGTGGCCGAGATTGATCACTTTTCCTTGGTGTTTTTCAAGCATTTTCTTAGGTCAAGGGGTACGAAACTTTAGGCCAACTTGGAATGAGGAAAGAAAGTGAAAAAAAAAAAATTCTTTTTTAGAAATTTTCGGAGATAGCCAAAGTGGATAGTGCCGACTACTTATGGTCGGTACCAATCGGTCATGGTGGTGGCCAAAGTGAAAGACTAGGGTGCTTCCACGTCATGTTCCAAAATGTTCATATGTGTGTGTTTGTTCGTGTATGATATTCATATTTGATGGTTCTAACGCAAGGAAGATCGACGGTAAACGATGAGGCGAAGGCATAATGCTTCGATGTGATCATTTTGAAATTGTGATGATGTGAATTTATGACACGAGATGGGTGAGTAGAGATATTTCAAATTTTGATGATGCAAGATGTTTGATCAAGTATTTTAGGGGTGGACTAAATGAATGGGAATAAAGTAGTTCAAGGAAGCGTATTCGATAAGGTGTAGCAATGTATAGGAGCATGAGATGTTCTGGATTGAGTCGGGAGTTGAAGGGATCATCAATAACTCTAGATATTATGGATGCTTAGAGTGGAAAGGGTATATAAAGATGCACACTTGTTTAACCTAGATCAACGATGGTCTGGCCTACCCTGAGAGGGCAGCACCTATAAGATAGATATCCGAATGAATACTAAATCCAATTTAGCATGAGATGTCACTGACTTGAGTGGCCATAAAGTGAGTTATCATGTATCTAAGAACCTTGAGAAGGTCACGATGAAAGGAGACTTTGAGAATGTCTTAATGGAGGAATACTTCGGAGATGATCGTGGTGAAGTTAGACTTTGGGAATAATGACGATCGTGGTGAAGTAAGGATTTAGTGAAATAAGAAGGATGCGTGACCTTAGGGATGGTCTTGATGATGCATGATGAGGTGAGACCTTGATGATAGTCATGGATATACGAGACCTTGAGGATGGTTGTCGTCATGTGTTTACTTTCTTCTTGCTATGGTTGTTATTACTGGTGTGATTGTTAGATGTCTTATCATGTTAGTATTCTTGAGATAGATATGTTGACACCCATAATATACTTAGTGTAGTATACCCCTATGATGATAATAATAGTATAGCATATATTTTTTACGTGCTAACTCTTTGGATGTAGGACATGTCGGGTATGATTATCCATACCCTATGTCCTTTGTTATATCTATTTTCATAGTATTTTGAGACTGTTTATCACTCACACCGGATTATTCCCTGATTCGAGGTTTTATGCTTTGCTTCCTATTATCTCGGGTACTCGTAGATTAATAAACTAGATAACAGGTATGAGTTTAGTGTATTGAGCTATTCAAAGGACAAGTAGGAGGCTAGTTATGATGTTTATTACTATATTTTGTTGCTTATTCCACTATGCAACACCATGGAGCTTTAAATATGCTTTACGTTATCTACAGATATATTTCCTTTGAGTTTATTTTCATGATGTATTAACTCTACTCCATTTACTTTGCATGACTATTGTGAACCTTATACCGTGATATTCATTTTTCTTCATTTAGTTATACCTATCTGCCTCTCTAATTTTATATCTATGCTGATATTATATTTTATTCAATGCACTGTGAGATATAAGAAAAGTTATGGTCAGAATTAGCAATAATTAGCAATTTTACCCTTGACAATCACCCTCTATCGACTAGGTATCAATAGAACGTACTCTTCAGGTATTTTGGATGTTGGACGTGTAGAGCGATCATTACACATGGTAATAAAGTTTAGGTTGAGCGGTCGACCTAAGTTGATACTTAGACCCATTAGAGATAAGGTAAGTAGAACATCTTAGAATGAATCAAGTGATGTATGAGAGAGTGTACTTGTTATATATGTTTTGGTTTTCAAAACTATATGTTAGTAGTATATATAGTACATAAGTCGCATTAGACACTTGAGCATCATAGATGTATTTTTCATTTACTGGAGACATACCGTTCTTTTTACAGAGTTTAAGAATGAGTCGGCATACAAGGAACAATGCTTGGAATTCTATGTCAGGAGTAGCAGACGAAGGAGTGGGTTCGAGGCAGCTAACCCCCATATGTAGGCCATGTTCACGGAGATGATGAGGAACATGCTGCAGAATACTCAAGATGCTGCTCCTGTTGGTGGTTGTTGTCCAATGTAGACGTCAAGAACCATGCTAAGTTAAACAAGAACTATTCTATCCTTAGAGGCAAACTATTCCTTGGAATAGAACGGCTTTGGAAGTGCAAGATTTGTTGGATACATGTAAGCATATCTTTAAAGATTTGGAGCTGGAAGATGGAATGAAGAGAAAGTTTGCCTCTAAGAAATTTCATGGTAACATTGTATGATGTTGGAATGCTATTAAAATTACTACTCTGGAAGATTAGTTCACATGGGAAGGGTTTAAGACCATATTTCAAGTGATATTTATACCGGCTGCCCCAAAGTCGGTAATGTTTAGGAAGTTTGCTGAGTTGAACAAGAAGAGAATATTTCCTTGGATCTTATGGCAAAATTCGACATGCTATTGAAATATTGTTTATCTTCTATTGACACCCTCTAGAAAAGATCAAGAAGTTCATCATGGGTTTTTATAATTATCCCAAGGAAGAGCTAGTGTGACATATTGATGAGCCCTTCGAGAAACTAATAAAGAAGGTTGTAAGGCACGAGAGTCTATGCCCAGAGCTGAAATTGTTGTTTCAAAATACAAATCAAAACCTCAAGCAAGCGGTGGAGGTAAGAGGAAATGGAGCAACAGAGAGGAGAAGCAGTCTCAGGAGAAGGATATCCAAAATAAAAGCAAAGAGGAGTTGAAGTGCTTTGACTGCAATAAGACGAGACATCTTAATAACGATCGTAATACTTTAAAGGTGAGGAGAGGAAGCTTTTTATCTGTGATAAGGTTAGGTACTTGAAGAAGGATTAGCTAGGACAGTAGAAGACTAAGCATGGTGCTACAGCTTGTGCAGTGGATGCTGCTTCTACCACGTCAGCTTCTCCACGGGTGATGGAGAGAGGGGAGGTCATTCTTATCTTAGGTATGCTTTATTAATGCTATAATTATACAATTTTTTGTTTGATATCGATAATTTAGACTCTTCATACATCCAGTGACTTAGTGAGTATGTTAGAATGGTGACCTGACCTTATAGGCAGACCTTTAGTTATTTCGAACTTAATAATAGTTCAACCGACTAAGTGATGGTTAGTCAAGGCCTACTGTGTCAAGTTATGGATGTTTGTTTGTCTCTTTAGTTTTTTAGGCCTTGTGGGGTCAGTATCATTTGGCATGACACGGCGAAAGGGATATGGAGCCATGGCGTAGTGCTGAGGTGCAGTTGGAGACGAATAACGTAAGGGGAGGGCCTGTGATGACCACTTATTTTTAATATCTAAATTTAATTATAAACAATGTTGAAATATGCTTATAACTAAATCCAGATGTTAAAGATAGTGGATGGTGGATATATAAAATTAAAAATCTAAAAAAATGAACAAAAAGGGAAAACCTCATAGTGGAATTTAAATAGAAATATCATTTCGACAGTTAAATATTACACTAATTTTAGTATCGGATAATATTCATCTCAACACATTAATCCATTTACTACCATGACTATACAATTATGAAGCAAGAGATATACCAAATCATATAGTGGATATGGCCTATTTTAGATCCTTTGTTCCCTTCTTTTCTTCTACTTGCAAACTTTCAAATACCGAAATGTACATATGATAAGGGGGAAAAAGTTTCAACTATGTTCGAACTGTGCCTAGCCCTATAAACTATGGCTATAGGCTCGATAACTATTGCATACGTAAAGACTTCCCACATATCCCTTTAGAGGGATCAAGCCCACGTGCTTATGTTTCCTACTCTTCTCCCACATCCAAATACTTATTAGTCCCTAACAATCATAGCATCCAGCACAACCAATGCAACCATTATAACCAATGCAACCAATGGTAATTGTAGAACCAGAAAATAGTATTCCTGCTTATCCATCATAACAAATCATCACTAGGGGTAAAAACAGAAAATATAACCTTCAATGCGAACAACATTCAATGTCAAATTAAATCATCAAATAAGCAATAAAAATGGATAAATATATTTACATACATTATCATCGACGTACATCTAACCCATCAAATGTGTACTAGCCCAATTAATATTAGTGACACAACATCTATCATCAAATAACCATACTTAACTACCCAGTCTAATACAAATAATTGTGAAATATTGCACACTCATCATAATGTAATACCATCATCAGAAGTCTAATATATATGTGATAATTACAATCCATAATTAATTGCACATCCAAATGATATATTTACATACATTACTCTCTTAAGTATAAAACCGTTATATTATTGTTTATTATAAAGTCACATTTATTTATTCATCCCAAAACAATGAAGTTCTTTTTAAATTACAATATACTCTTTAAGTCATTTATTGTGCCTCCATTTCTCTAAATTTTACAGAACATCGCAATTTAAATCAAAAATAGTAATTATGTTCAAATCGCTTTTAAAATGATTATTATCATTTAAAGTCCCGTTTCATTTTATAACTAACAATAAAATTTACATTATAAATTTATAATATATATTCAATTATTATTTATTAATTTCCCAGAAATTCATAAATACTAACAGTATATAATTCATGCTTTCATTTCTATAAAGTTCTCTTAAACCACCATCATTTACAAACATCGCCAAAAATCCATAAATAACCTCATTTATTACCTATTATCTATTTTTCGCATTGTTATCTATTTTATTCCAATTAATTATTTTCTAATTCAAATCAAAGAATTTTTTAATCAAACATCTAAAAACACAGCAATCAACAATAACTATCCAACCAAGGCACAATACACACAAAATATCATAACAACCAAACAGTTGCACACAGAACACATCATAAATCAATAAACATGATTTTTCATAAATAAGTATGGATTTTATAATTTAAAATTAAATTAATTAGATTAGATTTACCATACCGACATGCTTTTGTAAACAACATCAAACTCAGAAAACTCAATGCTAAATCATTTAGAATCCTGCTATGAGTCCAACGAAAAAAGCATGGTTGAAATGGAGTTTGTATGCCTAATATATGAAGGTTAAAAGTTTCAGCGTGTAAATTGTAAATACTTATGCTACATGATAAAATGAAAAGAAAGTACTCACTTTAAATGAAGATTAGCCTAAAATTGTTCTAAATCAATAAAAACTAGAATTTTCTCCTTTTATCATAACCCAAACCATTTTTAACATTCAAGTGTACGCATTGTTGAATAAATCCCTAGCCTTTTTTCTTCCAATTACTATTCGCTTAAGAAATAGATCGTAACACCATAAAAATTTAAGCAAAAATACAATAGAAGAATTAAATTTAAATATAACAAGAGAATTTTTTTTTGCAAATATTCGAATTTGACTATGAAACTTGCACCATTGCATTTGTTGTGATTTTCTGGACAACTTTCATATAAAACTTTTTGAAATCGAAGCAAATATGGAAATCCTTTCTCCTTTTCTAAATTTTTTATTCTACTTACAAATTCGTTTTTTAAGTTGTAAGTTACAAACATTAGAAAATTTGCGGTTGAAATAAATTAAATAAGTGAAAAGGGATATAAATATTGGAAAATAAGGAAACCCACCAATCGATAGATTGATTGGGACTGGTTGACCGCAAGCGGTCGACTGCCACAATCAATAGCGGTCGACCAGTCGTGTTATATCGACTAGGGTATTGAGCAGCCAACGACTCAGATTTAATTTTATTTTTTTCTTAATAGCGAATTATATTATTAGCGATCAGGATTTAAGTAAATATTTTCCAAGGGTCGATCAGTGGTCCATATTGCTTTGAACCCTATAAATACACAGCTAATAAGAACCTTAATTCACAAAATGTTAGTCAAAATGTCCAGACTTTTGCCAAATTAAAATCTCTTCCTCAAATCACTAACTTCTTCAAAAATAAATGAAAATAAAAAAAGAGCGATTGAAGAAATTAGATTATGTAGAGAGCTAGAAAATGGAGTAGATCCCAAGTGTGATTCAGAGGAGATAACTTGGATTTGAGGTGAGTGGGTATATTGTTCATAAGCTGATTTACATACAATTAACTTTAATATACCATAGGATTTTAGAAATAAAATTGGATATTCCCTTTTTCTAATTTAGATCTGTTAATATAAATCAGTAAACCAAAGAATTGATGTAAATGTGATGTTAATAGTAACCCCAAGTTAATTTTTAATCTCTAAATTGAATCGGAATAGGAAGTTTTAACAATTGCCAATTCGTATTCACTGTAACTACTGTAAGATGAAATTATATGCGACGACCTAGAATTTTTGAATATTTGACACTAAAATATTTGATTGATTTTAAATATTTGGAAGTTAGTTTAGCTTGAATTTCAAATATCTCCATCTATTTGATAATTTAAATTTATATAATATAATAATTGGTAATTGGACAAAATATGAAATCTAGAATTTCACGCTGGTTAAAAATATCAAAGCTTGAAAAATTTATAATTATGATACTAAAGATAAGGAAAGCTTTAAAATTGAATTTTAAAGTGTTTTGTTCATTTTTGAAATTATATTGTTTAAATTGATGTTTAAAAATAGCCTTCCGGGGCACAGTCTCAGAATTTGATGAAACTAGTTCCATTGGATCTGTAATAGTGTATTATTATTGGGTTTTCAATTTTCATAGTGTTTGGAATTGTCGTATGATCGTATGGTAGATAAACGCGCTGAAATTTTATATCGAAAATTTAATAAATAACTGGATTCAAAAAGCTATCTTCTCCATACGATCGAATTAGGACTCGGAACCGTTTCCATTGTGTTCGGAATAGGGGCTTAACATTATGAACGCCTACCGGCACGCCTCTATTTGAGTTGGGGATCTCAAGTTACAAAATCGAGACGATAAAATTTAAATAATTATATATATGTTCAAATGGGCCACTTCAGCCATTTTCTTCAAATCAAAAACACTGTAGCTTGTTCATTTTGACAAGCAAGCATTTTGAAAACATGTGTTCGTCCAGGGAACACGCATCTTCTTCAAAGAGAAAAATAATAAGATAAGATTCATGTTCTAATTATTTTATTTATTTTTATTCCTCCTCTATTTTCGATCTGAATGCCTGTTCCAAATAATAATGGCAGCAAAAAGCATACTTTCATATCGAATTCGACCCTCATTTTAGGAGGCGAACGAATTCCGATTTCATTTCAAGAGGGGAGAGAGAGAGTCGCGTGCTTCGTTGGCCAGGATTAATTCGCGATTGAAGTTCGTGACTTTCGGGTGTGCAACTCGGGCTGTGCTATTCGCAATGAAGGCAACGACTGAAGAATTCGCGGTGGTCTGCTTTGGACTGAAGGAGTACAGGAAGCAGAGGCGCGTTCGAGCGCGGCGTTCGTGCTCGTGCATCGCGATGATCGAAGGGTCGGCTGAAGGAGGAGGCGCCTGTTTTAGGTATTCGATTTTAGTTTTGTTTTTATTTTATTTTATTTAATGTGTTTAAGTTAAATTGTAAATTAATTTTGATGATGATTTCGATTATCGGAGTATTTTTAGGTTGAAAGTGTTTTGATTTAAAGATTTTTTTTACAGCAACTCACTGTTTAAAAAAAAGGTTAAACATGGAATAATTATAGATTTTGGACAATATGAGGATTTGTGTAATGATTTGATTTTAATTTATATACATTATTTCTTATATATATATATATATATAAAGTTTCAAAAGTAAAATAAAAATATATTCTCATATTTTAAATTTGCTAGTATTTTTAAAATAGTGGATTGGTGATTAAATTTGTTCGATTAACTTAGTTAATTTATTATATTGACCAAAAGTTTTTAAAGGGAAGTTAGCTTAAAAATTTAAATATTTGTTAAATTAATTTACTAGTTCAAAAACCAAATTATTAGTTTAAATCGATAAATAGTAATAAATTGTTCGACTATTTCGAATATTAATAAACTGTCTGAATATTTAGACAAGGTCAAAAGTCAAGAAGAAATAGTCGAGATGGATTGGATTTGCAAAACAAAATCAAGGTGAGTTAATCTCACTCATCTGGATTACTGTTAATCTAAATAGTTTGAATTTAAATTATCGGTTGATGGATTAAATTGTCTAGATGTGATATTATATAATAGTGTATATATATATTAGAGTGATTGGTTTCTCGCATTATATAGCGGATGACACCATATGCACCCCGCATAATAGCGGATAACCTTTTACACTGCGATACCCACCTTGAAGCGGGATTGGTATTTTAAATTATCGTGCTAACATCTGTGGATGCAGGAAAACAGGTTGGAGGGATCCAACTGGATTCCTCAATAATATTGAAATTGTTTTCATAATCTGTGATATGATTCATTGACTATCTACGATAGATTATTAGTTTTATTTAGAATTTAAAATATTGGATGCAATGGTTTAATTGAATATATTTGGATATATTGATTAAACAAAAATATAAACATTAGATTTAAAAGGAAATAAAAAGAGGAATTATAAGTAATAAATATATTGAAATTGGATAATTAGAGGAATGAATTTGGGAAAGGACCAAAGTTTGATTTTAAAATTCTAACGAATAAATTTCAAGTATTGGAAAAAGATTTTTGAATAAATAGAAATAAATGAATTTTAAAGGCTTAAGTGGTATGGTTTAAAAAATTAAAGAATTTATTTTTAAATTCAGGCTTTAAATGGTTTGGGAAGAAATAAAAGAAGAATTTTGAAATAAATTATGAATTGGTATTTTCAATTTAAATAAGATTTTAAATCATAATAAGAGGATAAATCTGAATTAATGGGTTTTGAATAAATTGGAGAAGTAAAGGAATTATTTTAAAATGGAGTAAATTTTGGAAATCGATTTGGTGTTTGAAACTGGGTTTAAAAAGGGAGAATGAGATTATGGAATTTTATAAACGAGTTTATAAATAAAATCAAATATTTATCAAAGGATAATTTGAAAATATAAGTTCAAAATGGGAATTTATAATTGAATGGGTAATTTGTTTTAAAAATAAATAGGGATTTATTTTTAAAGGTGTGAAAGGAAAGTGTATTACCCTAAAAGCCAAGAACGTTTTCAAGCAGATTTTTAAGTTAAGCTGATTTTTTTAAACGTAAATATTTTATTAAATTAGTTACAGTGAATGTTTTTTGAGAATTATTATTTAAATTATTTAAAATTTTAAAGGTAAATATTTTATTAAATTAGTTATAGTAGTAATTATTTAAACAAAGGTAATTGGTATTGTGGTTTAAAAAGATAATTATTAATTTTTATATTTTATAAAGTAGTTTTATTTTAAAGATAGTTTGGCTAAAGTTTTTATTTGAAAAACTTGTATAGAATTTCATAACTTTTATTTTAAAATTTGTTGGCTTAAGTTTTACATGAAAATATTTATGAAATATCATAACTAATATTTTAAATAAAGTGTGTTAAATAGATTTATTTTAAATGTTTTAAAGTATATATTTTTGTAAAAAGCGATTTAAATTATTATTTTTAAATCAAAGTATTAAGACTTGGTGATTTCAAGGGAAATAAAACAAATTGGGTGGAATTTATTCCGCGAGAGGAAAAGTAATTTGAAAACTATTTACAAGGGAGAAAATATCTTAAGAAGGTATTTTGAATAATAAATGTTTTGGGAAATTATTAAATCTGACGGTTGTTTGTGAATGTTAATTGATAGTTAAATAACCGACTATCAATATTGGCCAATGCGCTGATCGTCTCGAAGAGACCGAGATCGGGATTTATTTTCCGAAAACTACTTCAATCCGTTTTGAATGTTTTTCGTGATGAAGACAAGAGCTTGGAGTCGAAGATGGAGCAGTGAAGTGCAAGGGCTAATTGCTACTAATCCTGATGGTGATTCCAAAATGGATATAGTAGGAGTAGTGCATTCGGTTCCATTCGAACCCGGAACGGACTTGTATGGACGAATGCTTTCAGAACATCATCAGGAGGACAGTGAGCATTCAAAGTGTATGTGTGCTAAAAAGGTAACGCTAAACCATGAACCTCATCAACTGGGAATGGCGAGAACATGGGAGGTGCACACAAGGCTAAGCGGCTAGCAACCAATTAGGGTGAGGTCACCCCTGTCTAGAGGTCCCTTTTTATTCAGCTGTGTGGGTGGCTGCTGATCCCAACTACGGGGTGAACTTATTTGGACTATCCAGTAAGGGGTAGCTCCAGTCTTGTGATGTAGGGGATCAAGGTGGATCCTCGATATGGAGATCTAAAGCACGTATTGTGATGGACGGTACCCCAGTAACCCTGCCATTGTATGGAATCCAATCTCCAATAAGCACCTGTACGGTTTTGATTGTGGCCAACTATGTTCAAACATGAGATGCAAACATTTCAGTTAGATTTTAATTTACTTTCTATAGACACTATTATAATATCATACAAATTGATAAAAAATGTTTTTGGTTATCGCAAGGTAAAAACCCGGCATGTTTATTTGTGGCACGGTCTTACGCGATACCTTTGATTTCAAATTTTTTTTGAAAACTTTAATAATCCAACTGAGTGTGTTTTCTCACTCTGGTATTCTAGACTGACTCGGGTGTTATTTTGCTATACTGCTCGGGTCGGACCAAGTATTATAAAGTACAGATTCTGGATGGACTGCTATGGAGCTGAAGGAGACAGGCTGGATGGCGAGACGTATCACATGTATTTGATAAATATTCCACTATGTACGATTAACTGTGTTGTCATATTTGTGAGGGCAGGTTATGATAACTGTCCAGTTGTGTGCTATAAGTTTTGTTGTACTCTGATGATGTAACTTATGAACAGATATAGTTCTTTGTTTTAAAGATTTGTCATTTATCTATTATATATTGTTCCGCGGTGATGGTAAGATTCTGATATCGTTTCTATTCTTCTTTTACCTCCTTCTTTTAACCCTAATGGTTCGTATTTCCTTTCACTTTGAGTTGATATGATGGAGAATAGCGTTGACTCAAGGGGTATGGATTTGTGGGTTGTTATAGTGGTATCAGAGCTGAAGGTTAAGCGAGAACCTTGGCTCCGGTGGGGATTACTCATTAAAATAGAGTCCGTAGTACTCTAGAATGAGCTTGAGTGTATTAATAGATATGAGCATGTATTTGTTAGTGAATGTAAAAAATGTTTTTATATTGTGTTGACTTGCCGGTTGAGTGTTTATAGATTCTGGTCAGTGCAGTCTGGCCAACTGGATCGATAGGGATTTCTAAACTCTTAACAAGATAAACCGACACAGTATTGTTTAAAAATTAGGAAAATGAAATAATTTTTCCAAATAATTTTTTTATATAAAAGAAATAGTTTTGTAAATTATTATAGTATATGATTGCTTGATTATTAGGAAGTGATAATATAAACTACTATCATTGTTGTGTGGAATTCGAACTATGGATTAAAATTATAACCAAGCTTAAGAAAATTAACCTATATAACAAGGTGGAATTTCAAATGTGAATTATAAAATGAAATAAAATTCCAGAGTAATATATGAATATAAATTGGAAGGATTCGGAATTCGAAATTTGGGAAATTAAATTCCTTTGAATTTGAAAATGATTTTCAAAGGTTTTGGAGGAATAATGGTGATAGTATTTCAGAAATATTTTGAATTGGGTTTGAAATCGGGTGAGATTTGGATTTAAAAATATTTGAATTTTTTTTTGAAAGGATAAAAGAACTAAACTCTTTTCAGTCGCTGGAAAATAATTCCGATGATGATCGCGACATCATCGGTGTTCATTTTTGGGTTTCTAAGAGAGGAGTTGCTACTAAATCGTTTTAAATTAGAATGTTTGCAAAACTGGGATTGGATTTAAAATTCAAGAGATAATTTGATACCAAAGGATTTTGGATATAATTGATTTCAAAAATGCTTTTGAAATATGAGTAATTGTTTAAAATACTCTGGAGTTGGTTGAAGTATTTATAGAATATAAATAAGTTTGATAATTTATAAAAAAATTGTAACAACCCGATATTTTCAACCATTCGCATCCGCACATGTCGGACGTGAATTGCTCAAAATATCGCATTGTAAATACAATTTGGCAAATCTCAGAATATACGGTAAATAAATAATCACAGATCACAGAAACAGAGTATTTAATAATGCAACGGAAGTAAAAGAAATAGTAGTTCATGAAGCTACTATATAAATACGTCAGAGTTACATAAGATACAACAGAAGAAATAGAGTACAAGAGAAGTCTCAATACAAAGAAATCTTCTAATACAAGAGCTGAAAAGGAACAAAAGACTAGAAAAACAGATAAACAATACAAGTAGATAATCTCCAGCGATTCCAATCTCCAGAAAGTGGAAATCCAGATCTATGAATACTCAGGCTGATCCGAGCGTAAATAAAAATACAAACGCTCGAGTCAGGACATATATACTTATACAATGTAAACCAACTCAAGTGAACTGTAGTAAAAGTACAAGTAACTTAAAGGATGCTTGGGACTGCCCATCCTTTAAGGATCCGTTATACTATTTACTATGTAGTAATATTGCGCAATTATAATAATGTCTATAGTAAAATAAACTTACTTTAAAGTAGCATCGCGATGTTACCCATATAGACCCAGACACGTAATAGTCTCAGTAGTCCTTCCAATATCTGCATATCTCCTTATTGGGAGACTACGAGAAGATACGCATGGGCTACGGGAGAATACCAAACTTATAGTAAAGGCTCGATAAGGTAGGTGACACGGCACACAAGGAAATGGTAGAGTAGATACACCAATTACGAACACGTGCTAATGGTAATGCACCAGCCACATACGCCCACCTCGGAACACATTCCCAAAATTGGAGGGGCGCCTAAACAATCACAAAAGCAATATAATGGTATCGAAGAAATGTGTCCGACCAGAGGAGCTACCCCTTTTGGCTCGAGATCGCTCCTTTTTTAGCCACCTTATACCAACTTACGGGAGTTGGGTCCACGTAACATACCTCAAGAACGTTGCCACCATCCTACTTCATTCTAGAATCTCCACCGCGTACACGGTTGTCAAAGTGGTTTTTGTACCGACAGAGAGTATGCCCATATCTGATCCCGGTCTCTTTGCTAAGCAATCGTTATCATAACCCATGGTTATAACTTAAAAATAATATTTTGTACTTCAAAATAAAATATCGTTTCAATCCTAATCTTTATCAAAATAAAGATTAAATCATTTCCAAAGCATTTCAATATATCAACATACCAAATCTTTCAAATTTAAATATTTATCAAAATAAATAACAAGTCATTTCTAACCATTTAAATATATTAAATTATCATTTCCTTTCAAAACTTCATTTCCAAATCATTTTAATATCAAAATATCATATCTTTCAAAACTTCATTTTCAAATCAGTGTATAAGTTCAAATTCAAATATTCAACTTTGAATACCTTCTAAATTCAAGATAACATTCATTTATATCCTTTCAAATCACCTTTTAAAATGATTTATATTGCATCAAATTAATTCATTTAAAAGTGGAGTTGTTATATTTTCAAATTGAGTATTCGATTCCCAAAGTTTCAAACCATTTTGAGCTCATTTACTTTGTCAAAAACCATAAACATTGAAAATTTCAGCCTTACGCAGTATTTAGAAAAGCTGTTATAACTTATACTCGAAAACATTTTAACTCAGCAAAGACAACATTTAAAACTGCTGTTAAATCTCATTTTTGTTGAATTTTAGTTTAAAACAGCAAAGACAGTATTTCCAGAAACGCTGTAATATCTCAGGTTACAAAGTAAAGGTTTTTATTAATTTTAGCAAAGGCAGCAGACCACTACAGCATTTACAGAACTGCTGTAATAGGCCTGTTATTAAGTTTATAGCCTTTTAGTTTACTTCAGCAACTACAACATTTCATAATTGCTGTAATAGCCTTTTTATTAGGTTTTTAGTTCATTTACAGAAACCATAGCATTTCTAAATGCTATTAAAAGTATTTTCCAGATTTTAGTGTATTTTCAGCAAATAATAAACTTCAATTTAAACCCTTTAAACATTATAAAAATCATATTTTAACATTCAAAAATGTTTATTAACATCCCTTTAACAAATGATTTTTATAAAATAAATTTCTTATAAATAAATAAAAAATTTCAATAAATTTACTTAACAAATTCAAGTGTATAATTTCCATTCCTTCACATAAGCAATTTATCAACACTTACATTTTTAAATTTCCATTTCACAAATTAAACTAAATTTCCAAATGATTTCATTTAACTAAAACCTTTAATTAAACCAAATTTCACATTTCCAAGTCAAGTTGTATTTTAAAATTACACATTTAAGCATTCATTTATTTAACCATTTAAATCCATAGAAAAACCAATAATACTTTAATAAATCACTTAAATTCAAATTTAAATCAAATTATCATATTTACCATTTTCCAAATTAAATTAAATTTCCATTTTATTTATATGACTTAAATTTCATTTTTAACCAAAATTCCAAATTTCGAAATTTAAGTTATATTTCAATAATCCAATTTAACCATTCATTAATGACAGTTTTAACTCATAGAAAAATCATAATTTCTTTATTTTAAAACATTTCAAAATCTATTTAAATCAAATTTCATAATTTGTATTTTTAAGATACTTAAAAATATCCAATACACTTTATAAAATAACCACGGGCCTGTATATAGTTTTCTAACCTAGGCCAAGTGATACGGATGTATATCATTTCAATCCGCAGTTTAAAAAGAAAAATCTGGGTTCTATCATTTCAAACCCGCAATCCCAAGTTAAAATAAATAAATAAAAATCGTTCAGGCCTATCATTTCAGCCCATAATGTTTTTTCCCTATTCTAAAGTCCGTTTGGGTATGTATCATTTCAACCCATAGTGAACCTAATCTATAGGAAACTTGCAGTGTGAGAAACAGACATAAATGAACTGTTAACAACATATAACAGTAACAGATGAGATGACATGTAAATTAATAGGTTTAACATCATATATAAATAATCACAAGCAGTTATAACATCATATATAATTCTACACATTCAGTTGTTGTCGCTTCACAATTGCATAAGTATAAAATGTCTGTGAGATTTACTCACCTCTTTGTGCTGGAGATAGCGAATCAATTGACGTAAACGGATCTCCAAAGGCACGATGACACAACAATAGATTCAAGTGAATGAGAGTCAAGCATATTGATTGTAACAACCCAAAAATTCTACCAAGTATTTTACTCGTTTTATTTATAAACTTTGGGGTTTAATTTACAAAAAATTTGAATTTTAAATTTAATTATAAATAGTTACCAATTTTTTTTAAATATAAGCAAAATTCTATAATTCTTATTTTGGTTAAAGTTTAACATTAATTGAAATTTTAAATCTTTAAATTCTAATTTCCAAATCTTTTAATTCAACTGGATATATTCGAAACAACATTTTCCGCTTTTTTTTAATGTTAGATTACATACTTTTTAAATTGAGTAATTAATATTTTACTTATATACATCAGTTCTTGGTAAATGATGAATGAATCAGATGGATGTAAACAAATCGTATTTTCAATTAAGTAATAAATTTTAAAATTTATAGTGTATAGATAAGCCTTATAAAATGAGCGTTTTAAATCGTACGTTCGTATCCGTTTGATTTATTTATTTAGCATATAAATAGTACGCAATTAATGAAATACACTTTAAACATATATTTTACTAAATATAAGTAGTGAATAAATAAGAAAATGTATAAATTTAAATGCATTACTTTTATTTTAATGTGAGCGTATGGTTGATTTGATTAATGCATCTATAGTGCGCATTCTTAATAAAAATTTATTACCTTAACAAAATAAATAAATTTATCTGTAACCTTGCATTCCAAGTGGGAAAGAAATGATTTCCCTAGCCATTCAATTTCTTTTAAATCTAGCTTTGATAAGTTACGTGTAAATTTCTACGCTTCATTTTTTCTTCATTTTTATAATAGGAATAAAATCTCCAAATTCGCGTAGCCGTTTCAAGCAAATTTATTTCTCTTTAGAAGTTCAAAATCCGTTTCAAGATTGCTTGAAGTTCACATGTAAACTTTTACACGTTCTTTTTGATTCAATGGTTTTAATTTGGTATAAAAACTCTTTTATTTACTTACCGTTCAAAACAACAAATATTTGCTTGCCACTTTTGCATTGGATTTACTAACTTATCAGCAATCCAATACGTACAGAAACTTCTTTGCCTCTCGGGTATAAATTGATAGGAATATATTCCATAGCGTGATACACAATCAACGCAATCGTGTATAATTGATTTAAATTTATTTCTTGCTTACATTCTCTCACCTCAATCAACGCAATCGTGTATAATTGATTTAAATTTATTTCTTGCCTATATTCTCTCACGTCAATCAATGCAATCGTGTATAATTGATTTAAATTTATTTCTTGCCTATATTCTCTCACCTCAATCAATGCAATCTTGTATAATTGATTTAAATTTATTTCTTGCCTATATTCTCTCACCTCAATCAACGCAATCGTGTATAGTTGATTTAAATTTATTTCTTGCCTATATTCTCTCACCTCAATCAACGCAACCCTGATAAATATAAGCCCCGTACGCAAATAGTTTTCAATTGCATCTCAACATTTGCTTCATTTCTTCTTGGGTGCATGAGCTCTGAAGGATGGCCTCCATTTTCTTCTTTTTACTTTATATTTTTTTTCCACGCTTTGCTTCTCCCCTCCCTGTCCTCTTCTTTCAATATATTTGACAAATCCATCTTTATATTTCAACTCGCGTTCACAAATTTTCACCGCATTGGTTCATCTTCCTTCTATATTGCGTGTGCTTCATGCATCAGGTAATGGCTTTATAATAAATTTATTTCCTTCTTTTATTTTTCCTTGGTTTCCATTTTCTGTCTCACACAAAGGCTCTCCCATCACCGCTGCCTATTCACCTCGCCGACGCAGCACCTTTCCACTTCGGCCACCTCAGCAGCTCGCCGAAGCCACCATCCCCCTCTCGAGCGTTGAAGCATCAACACTTCTATGTTTTACATAAGGTATATTAGTTATATACTTTGCCGTGCTTACAAGTTTCTCATGTTGGTTATATATTATAAGTTATATATATGTATGTACCAGTCAAGTGTTGTACGTGTAGTATTTTATAAGGTTTATTTTTTATATATTATATAGGGTTAATCTGTGTTACAGCTTTGGTTAACTTTGAAACAAATATACCTATTATATCTTAATTATTTTATTTGAACTTAAAGGTAAATCTTACCGATGTAGACTTCATTATGTATGAATAAAACATTTAACATTATAACAGTCTCTATTTAATTGATATTTTAGCATAAAACTATATATGCATTTTTTTTAATATTTAATGCTTATGTGAATTTTAAGCCAAGCTTTTCAGAGACGTATATATACGTTAGTCTTATATCTTATTTGTTATTATAAAATATTAGTAATATACATATTTTGAAAATATAATTAGAATTTATTACTGTTCGAATATAACATATATTAGTATGGCAGCTGAGTGTTGTAAAAGCATTAGTGATTAATGTTGTAAAATTAAAAATTTAAATGTATAATTTTCATCTCGATTCTTGTGTGTGTGTGTGTATGTAAAGTTTGTTCTGTTTTTTCTGTTTTCTATAGTTATTCGTATATAAATACGTTGTTATATGGTTTGTATATGATAGTTGTTGAGTCGATTTTATAAAACTGTGTTTAGAAGTTTCCATTTTGTTTAACAATAATTGTAATTTTACAACGTATGTATATAACAGTGGTTTATAAGTTTAAATAATATATGGATATAAATTTTCGATTTACATACATGACCTGTATGTATTATTCAAGTGCATGATCTATTAGTCTTGTTTATATGGATATAAAGGGACAAATTGTATATGTTGGTTTCTTTTATAAAATCTGTTGTTTATGTATAAAACTATGTATAAGTTATATTGTTTAAATAAATATCTATTTAACTAGTTCGTTTTAATTTTTATTGTAATATAAATAGCTACAGTACAGTTTCCCACACATTATGTTATAGGGGTGATGTTATATATATTTGTTTATTTGAATTATTGTTTTAAATTGTTATATATGTTAATTTGTTAAAAATCTAGTGTACGGTGTTTATTTATATCTCAGGTTTTGGTTGTTAAAATGCATAGTTGTAGAGATAGGTAGTTATATTATACATTTCAGAGATTTTGGGTCTAGTCGTAGAAGTGTTATGATGATTTTTCAGCGTATAAATTATATTGATATAAAATATATGTTGATTTTAGTATACGTGTACAATTTAAAACAACGATGTTTGAAATATATATATATATATATATATATATATATATAATTTTATTTGTGCTTGAATTAAAAATCGATTTGAAAATATACGTTTTAAATTGATTTTTCTGAATATTATATATGCAATGTATCTTCTTCATCGATCCCGTTTTGATTTGAATTCGTCTATTCCTATTTATCGGCTTATCCGTGATTCGTGCCAATCTTGTTCGTTTTGGAAATTCTTTCTTGGATTCGTAACCAATTTCAAATCTCTCTAGCCTCGAAAGGTGAGTAATCACTCACGATTAACGTTCTTTTATTTATTAAAATTGATTTCAATTGAAACGAAAATCGAAATATGCTGCTGTTAGTTATTTACATTGCTATATATGTTGTTATCTGCAATTGTTCATCTGTGGGATATGACATCATATCCTGTTGTTTATATTATATTGTTATTGATGATATATGCCTGTTATTTTATTGTATTATCTGTTATCACTCTGCAAATTCCCTGTAGTTTAGAATTCCCTATGGGTTGAAATGATACATACCCAAACGGACTTTAGAATAAGAGAATTTCGTTATGGGTTGAAATGATATACCGAAGCGATTTTCAATTAAATTGAATTTGGGATTGCAGGTCGAAGTGATATCTACCCGTATATTTAAATTTCGGACTGAAATGATTAATATCTGTATCACTTGACCATAGGGTAGGAAATTATATACAGACACCGTTGGTCCATATATGTACATAAATGTTTTGAAAATAATTTCTATGGTTTTGGAAAGAAAAATATAGTTTTAATAAAGACTGATTCTTAGAATATTTTATGTATAAAAACGAAAATTTTATGTATAGACCTAACAATAATATTTAATTTAATTGAGATTGATTTAATACATATAATATGTTTAAGGATTCGTTTAAATTTATATTTCAAAATAGATTTGGTAAAATTTTGAATAAGCTAAAGTTGAGAAGATAAAGTTGAATTAATTGGAAATGGTATTTAATTAAGAATTATATTCAATTAAATCGATTTGAAACTATTGAATTCGGGATTTAAGATATGATTTTATAACTTGGTTTTGGTAAAAGGGATTAAATGGATATTTTAAGTTTAAATAAATTTAAGGAAAAATTATGTAAAATGAAATCTAAGGCTATTTAAATGATATTGAACTTGTTAAGTGGATATTTCCTAACTAAATAATAATGATGAAGCTAAATCAAGATCTATATGAAACTGTTAGATTTAACTTTAAAATATTGAATATTAAAGCTTTGAATATAACGAAAGTTTAAATGGTTATTGGGAGCTGAATTGAATTAATGAATTGAGCTTTGAATAAATGAGAATTTTGAACTTGAGTTGATTAGAATCAATTTGTGTAGTTGAGGAAATTTCAAATACTTTACTTTGTAAATTATTTAATATATATATATATACACTATTTTGGAAAATAGATATATTTGATAGGGAAATGATGTTTTGATTTTGAAGTACAAATAAAATTGAATGACCATGGTGTTATTGTGTATATTTCTACCTTGTAGATAGTTCTGCAAATCCATAGGGGATGGTTATCCCAAACATCCTTTGAGTTACTTGTATTTCAGTTGATATTTCACTTGAGTTGGATTTATTGATATAAGAATGATAAAACTGACTCGAGTGTTTGTGTTTTGCTTTACGCTCGGGTCAGACTGAGTGATACAGCTTTTGAGACTCACCTTTGGAGTTTGGAGCTTCGTTTGGAGATCCAACTATCGATTCCGATTTCAGCTCTTCCAGTTGATCGGTGCAGAGAAGTCATCTGCTCGTACTAGAGACTTCATTGCATCTGGGATATTCAGTTGTATTTTTATTTCTAACTCTGATGTTTATATAGTAGATTCATGAACTACTATTTATTTATTCCGCTGCGTATTATTGTACTACTCTGTATCTGTGATTATGTAATTGATTTATTTTACTACAAATGCTGAATTTTGACAAATTTAAATTAACAATCTGATATTTTGAGCAATTCAAGTCCGGCATGTGCGGATGCGAATGGTTGAAAATAGCAGGACCGTTATAGTTTGTATCAGAGCTTTGGCTCCAGGCAAACTTAGCATATATGGTAAATTTATTTACATAATCACTTTTGTTCAAGCTTGAATCTCTTCCTATTTGATTCGGTTTCCTTTGAATGTTGGAACATTCCCCTCGGTTCCAAATCCATTCTTGTCTTTCCCTATTCGTGTTTTTTAAACTCTGGAGTATCCCATAACTCCACTGAATGATTGGAAAAGGGGGTGAAAGCTCCTTTACAAATCGGCATTGATTGACCAAAGATTTCTGTATCCTCGGTTTACGATGATGCTATATCTTGGTATTCCGAATTCTATCTCTGGCGATCGAATGTCGATTTGCTATAGAATTCTGCATCGATCATATTCCTGAAGTCACGGTTGACCGGTTAAGGTCGCCCGCAATTTATATCCATCTTCTATTTTAAAATTTAATTATCTCATCTTCGTTTGAGCCTAGCTTTGAATCATAATTCTATTTGATTAGAGTTCCTTTATTTCGAACCTCTATCTTGTGTGATTTTGGACTCCTTGAATGATAGGAAACTATTTTGTAAATGGCAAAATCGGAAGAGAAGAAAGCATCCCGTCGAGCTTGAAGAGCACTAGCCTGTAAGGAACGAGAGGAAGCAATCAAGGGGCAAGAGAGGCTGTGGAGAGAAAGGGCAGAACCTGGTCCTTATGACCATGTTATTTGTTATCGGTGTCAGGAAATGGGGCATTATGCAGCCATGTGCGGGAAGAGTGATAAGGGAAAAAAGAAGCTCGGTAAGTGCTGTCGATCCAAGATTTTTTGCTTCAAGTGTCGTGAAAAGGGACACTTCCCAAGTCGCTGCCTGAAAGTGAAGAAAGTGAAATCGGCATCTACTGCATCAACCGACAAGCCAACCATTTGCTACCACTGTAGGCAGACTGGACATATAGCCAGAGATTGTTCTGAGAGACAGCGCAGAAGGCAAGCTGTGTTGCATCCTTCTCGTGCTGCTGCCTTCCCGAAGATCACTGGAGAAGATGGGAAAATAGTGTACTCATGCAAGAAATGTCATAGTTGGGGGCACCTTGATGTGGAGTGTACTGGACCCGTTGAAGCACCACCCGGCAAAAGAAATACCGATGCTTTGTTCTTGTAGAATTATGGACTAGTAGAATCTGTTTGTTATCAGTGGTATAAGTTAAGTTGTATTAAGTGAACTCTATTATATCCTTTACCTATTAAAAGTCGATTTGTCGAACTTAAGATTTTAATTATACTTTAGCATTTCGGTTGATCAAAATGTGTGACTTTTCACTAATAAAAGAAATTCCCGTGAATTAATATAGGTTAATATACCTCGAAATCTTGGTTAGGATTCTCATTGAGTAGGATCCCTTTTTGAATTTGACTTCGTCCTTTATCTCTTTCCGATATTCATTCTTGAATCATCCTTTGAAAATAGGGTTTGTTTGTATTTTAAAATTTGTTTTATATATCGAAATTATTATTCTATGTATAAGAGTGAAATTGTTTTCGATAAGGACTATATACCATTTAAAAACGAGAATTTGAAGTTTCAAAAAGGTTTTGAAATTTTGAAAATTATATAAGAAATTGATTTATATAAAAATGATTTATAACCGAAGGGTAAATTTGAAATTTGAGAATTGAATTCCGGTATTTTGAAATTGGTTTTAAGATTTTGAAATATATAATAATAGGATTTAAAGTATTTTCTGAATATGAAATGTTTCAAATGACTTCAAAAGGGTTTCAAGGATTTTTAAGAAATTACAAAGAAGTTTTCAAGAAAATAGAAGTCCAGAACTCACTTATGTCACTGGGAAATAATTTCGGTGATGAGTGCACGCATCATCGACATTGATTTTCGAGTTTCAAAGTGGGGGAGAGGGCACTTTAATAGCTTCGTTATGCGAGTGATTTTGTGAAACCAATTTTGATTCCAAATTTCAAAGAATAATTCGATATTCAAAAGATATATGTATATATATTTAAAACGATTTGAAATGAACCGGTGTTCAGTCCCCGGATTTTGAATTTGATTTGGTATAACCCTATCTATTAAATTGATTTACTAATTTCCCACTCTTGGACTTGAAATTTGATTTCACCAACTATTTTGAATGTTCGAACACTTCCAAATCAAGTTTTAGCTTTTCAAAGCTAAGTAATTTCGAAGAGTATAAAGTATTTGATAAGTATATAAGATTAGTTTTGTATGTTTTAATATGATTTAAATAAGTTTGAAACTTCTTTGTTAAGTAAATGAATAAGACTATTTTGAATTATACTAGTATGAAATATAGATTTTAATGTTTCGAATAAAGTATATATATAGAATAATAATCTTTCCAATGGTAAATTGGATTTTTTCATATAGAAATAAATAGTTTAAAGGTTTTAAAGGGATAATTATAAATTTGGAAACCATTTTGAGTATAATTGATTTTGAGAAAAATATTTGGTTTTGACATTAGATTGGAATTAAAACCAGTACTTATATGGTGATTTTGGAAATGAATTTGTTTGACTTGAGATATTTAATTTGGAAGAAAATTTGGTGAAATCATATATGATTTTGAAACTGAATTGATATTGAAATGATTTGAAGTTGAGAAACTTATATTACTAAAAACTTGATTTGGGAGTTATCGAACTTATATAGAATTGATTTGTATAAGTATAAAGTTTATTTGAAAACTATTGATTTGGAAAGGTACTCAATTTGAAAGGGGTAATCTTATATAGGCGAAGTATATATAAGGGTGATTTGATATACTATTGATTTTGAAAAGTATTCGATTTGAAAATGAAAGCCTATATTATGGACTTTATATAAGTATGATATTTGGAAGTGATTTGAAAAGGTACTATATGATTTTTTTTTTGAAGTAATGATATGGAAAGTGCCTTCTGCTTGATATCCACTTTGTGGCCACATTGTGGATTCATTCTATCGAAATTATTCTCTCTGATTTTCGGTTTTTCGGATGTGATACTCGAGTGTCCTACCGTGGCGTACCCCACGGTCTTTTTTTTCTGGGGTAGCGTAATCCGCAAGGCAGAGATTGCTTAAAGGGTATGGATGTTTCCTGTGGGATCCAGGCTAACCATTGTTATGTATCCTGCGGTCTACCGGTTTTGTTGTCGTGGCGTAATCCGCAAGGCAGAGATTGATTAAAGGGTATGGATGTTTCCTGAGGGATCCAAGCGTAACCATTATTATGTATCCTGCGGTCCACGGGTTTTGGTTATCATGGCGTAATTCGCAAGGCAGTGAATGCTTAAAGGATATGGATGTTTCCTGGGGGATCCAGGCGTAATCATTGTTATGTATCCTATGATCCAGGTGATTTATTTGGATTGTACTTTCCATATCGGTTTTAAAGGTTTTTCAAGTATTTTCACTAAATGTTGAAACGGGTCTACTAAGTACTTGAAGAATTCTAGCTTTGCGCCTGATCAACGCATGGCCAAAGTCTGCAAGAACGAGGATAAACTTGTTGAAACATCGAGTTATAAAACTATTTTCGAAAGAAAATTTTGTTTCGATATAAAGGTCTTTTTATAAAAGTATTTTTCAACAAAGAAATTTTGTATTAATATTTGAAATTGAGACTCTTATGGTTTGAAATTTATGATTCGCGCCCGATACTATTCTTTTGGATCTACCTTATCTGCTCAGCTTATTTATTCACTTATATTCTGTTTCCTGAATCTACCTTCCTTTCCTTTTTGAATATAGTCTTTAAAATATATTTTTTATTTATATACTACCTGGTTTAATAGTAAAAAATTTAGTGTTTTATATAAATAATTGATCTCATAAATAATTGAATGGATTTAATAAAATGAGTTTAAGCAAACTATTAAATATAAAAAAAATTATATGATTTTAAATAAATTGTTAATTTGTTTTCCAAAGTCTAATTTTTCATCTGGTTGTTTCTATTCTCCTACTTTGTTCCTTTTCGAGGACGAAAAGTTCTGTGTGCGGGAGAGTGTAACAACCCAAAAATTCTAACAAGTATTTTACTATTTTATTTATAAACTTTGGGGTTTTAATTTACAAAAAAATTGACTTTTTTAAATTTAATTATAAATAGTCACCAAATTTTTTAAATATAAGCAAAGTTCTATAATTCTTATTTTGGTTAAAGTTTAACATTAATTGAAATTTTAAATCTTTAAATTCTAATTTCCAAATCTTTTAATTCAACTGGATATATTCGGAACAACATTTTCCGCTTTTGTTTTTTTATGTTAGATTATATACTTTTTAAATTGAGTAATTAATATTTTACTTATATACATCAGTTCTTGGTAAATGATGACTGAATCATATGGATGTAAACAAATCGTATTTTTAATTAAGTAATAAATTTTAAAATTTATAGTGTATAGATAAGCTTTATAAAATGAACGTTTTAAATTATACGTTCGTATCAGTTTGATTTATTTAGTTAGCATATAAATAGTACGTAATTAGTGAAATACACTTTAAACATATATTTTACTAAATGTAAGTAGCGAATAAATAAGAAAACATTTAAATTTAAATGTGTTACTTTTATTTCAATGTGGGCGTATGGTTGATTTGATTAATGCATCTATAGTGCGCATCCTTAATAAAAATTTACTACCTTAACTAAATAAATAAATTTATCTGTAGCCTTGCATCCCAAGTGGGAAAGAAATGATTTCCCTAGCCGTTCAATTTCTTTTAAATCTAGCTTTGATAAGTTATGTGTAAATTTCTACGCTTCCCTTTTTCTTCATTTTTATAATAGGAATAAAATCTCCAAATTCGCGTAGCCGTTTCAAGCAAATTTATTTCTCTTTAGACGTTCAAAATCCATTTCAAGATTGCGAAGTTCACGTGTAAACTTTTACACGTTCTTTTTGATTCAATGGTTTTAATTTGGTATAAAAACTATATTATTTACTTACCGTTTAAAACAACAAATATTTGCTTGCCACTTTTGCGTTGGATTTACTAACTTATCAGCAATCCAATACGTACGGAAACTTCCTTGCCTCTCGGGTATAAATTGATAGGAATATATACCATAGCCCGATACATAATCAAAGCAATCGTGTATAATTGACTTAAATTTATTTCTTGCCTATATTCTCTCACGTCAATCAACGCAATCGTGTATAATTGATTTAAATTTATTTCTTGCCTATATTCTCTCACCTCAATCAACGTAATCGTGTATAATTGATTTAAATTTATTTCTTGCCTATATTCTCTCACCTCAATCAACGCAATCGTGTGTAGTTGATTTAAATTTATTTCTTGCCTATATTCTCTCACCTCAATCAACGCAACCCTGATAAATATAAGCCTCGTACACAAATAGTTTTCAATTGCATCTCAACATTTGCTTCATTTCTTCTTGGGTGCGTGAGCTCTAAAGGTATGGCCTCCATTTTCTTTGTTTTATTTAATATATTTTTTACATGCTTTGCCTCTCCCCTCGCTGTCCTCTTCTTTCAATATATTTGACAAATCCATCTTTATATTTCAACTCGCGTTCACAAGTTTTCACCACATTGGTTCATCTTCCATCTACATTGCGTGTGCTTCATGCATCAGGTAATGGCTTTATAATAAATTTATTTCCTTCTTTTGTTTTTCCTTGGTTTCCATTTTCTCTCACACAAAGGCTCTCTCAACACCGCTGCCTATTCACCTCACCAACGCTGCACCTTTCCACTTCGGCGACCTCAGCAGCTCGCCGAAGCCACCATCCCCCTCTCGAGCGTTGAAGCATCAGCACTTCTATGTTTTACATAAGGTATATTAGTTATATACTTTGCTGTGCTTACAAGTTTTGCATGTTGGTTATATATTACACGTTATATATATGTATGTACCAGTAAAGTGTTGTACGTGTAGTATTTTATAAGGTTTATTTTATATATTATATAAGGTTAATCTGTGTTACAGCTTTGGTTAACTTTGAAACAAATATACCTATTATATCTCAATTGTTTTATTTGAACTTGAAGGTAAATCTTACTTATATAGACTTCAATATGTATGAATAAAACATTTAACATTATAACAGTCTCTATTTAATTGATATTTTAGCATAAAACTATATCTACATAATTTTTTTAATGTTTAATGCTTATGTGAATTTTAAGCCAAGCTTTTCAGAGACGTATATATACGTTAGTCTTATATCTTATTTGTTATTATAAAATATTAGTAATATACATATTTTGAAAATATAATTAGATTTTTAATCCTATTCGAATATAACATATATTAGCATGGCAGCTGAGTGTTGTAAAAGCATTAGTGATTAATGTTGTAAAACTAAAAATTTAAATGTATAATTTTCATCTCGATTCTTGTGTGTGTGTGTATATGTAAAGTTTGTTTTGTTTTTTCTCTTTTCTGTAGTTATTCGTATATAAATACGTTGTTATATGGTTTGTATATGATAGTTGTTGAGTCGATTTTATAAAACTGCGTTTAAAAGTTTCCATTTTGTTTAACAATAATTATAATTTTACAACGTATGTATATAACAGTGGTTTATAAGTTTAAATAATATATGTATATAAATTTTCGATTTACATACATGACCTGTATGTATTATTCAAGTGCATGATCTATTAGTCTTGTTTATATGGATATAGAGGGACAGATTGTATATATTGGTTTCTTTTATAAAATCTGTTGTTTATGTATAAAACTATGTATAAGTTATATTGTTTAAATAAATATAGATTTAACTAGTTCGTTTTAATTTTTGTTATAATATAAATAGCTACAGCATAGTTTCCTATACATTATGTTATAGGGATGATGTTATATATATTTGTTTATTTAAATTGTTGTTTAAATCGTTATATATATGTTAATTTGTTAAAAATCTAGTGTACGGTGTTTATTTATATCTCAGGTTATGGTTGTTAAAATGCATAGTTGTAGAGATAGGTAGTTATATTATACATTTCAGAGATTTTGGGTCTAGTCATAGAAGTGTTATGATGATTTTTGAGCGTATAGATTATATTGATATAAAATATATGTTGATTTTAGTATACGTGTTCAATTTAAAAAAATGATGTTTGAAATATATATACATATACATACATACATACATACATACATACATACATACATACATACATATACATATATAATTTTATTTGTGTTGGAATTAAATATCGATTTGAAAATATACGTTTTAAAATGATTTTTCTGAATATTATATATGCAATGTATCTTCTTCATCGATCCCATTTTGATTTGAATTCGTCTATTCCTATTTATCAGCTTATCCGTGATTCGTGCCAATCTTGTTCGTTTTGGAAATTCGTTCTTGTATTCATAACCCATTTCAAATCTCTCTAGCCTCGAAAGGTGAGCAATCACTCACGATTAACGTTCTTTTATTTATTAAATTTGATTTCAACTGAAACGAAAATTGAAATATGCTGCTGTTAGTTATTTACATTGCTATATGTGTTGTTATCTGCAATTGTTCACCTGTGGGATATGACACCATATCCTGTTGTTTATATTATATTGTTATTGATGATATATGCCTGTTATTTTATTGTATTATCTGTTATCACTCTGCAAGTTCCCAGTAGTTTAGAATTCACTATAGTTTGAAATGATACATACCCGAACGGACTTTAGAATAGGAGAATTTCGTTATGGGTTGAAATGATATACCTAAGCGATTTTCATTTAAATTGAATTTGGGATTGCGGGTCGAAGTGATATCTACCCGTATATTTAATTTTCGGACTTTAGAATAGGAGAATTCGGGCTTCTTAATGAAGACCACAGCAGCACCCCATGGCAAAGAACTAGACCGAATGAACTGCTTCGCCTCAAGCTCAACTAACTGCTTCCTGAGTTCCTCATTCTCCTTAATAGACATCCTCGTGGGAGGACGCCCAACTGGGTGGGAGCCTGGAATGAGATCGATGCGGAACTCAATGGCCCGCTTTGGCAGCAGGCCAGATACTGGCTCGAATATATCGGGGAAATCCCAAACAACAGGAATACGAGATCTGTCCACATCCTCATCTCGTGAATCAAGTGCAAATAAAGTAATATCAGAAATCCCAACATCCTGAAAAGCAATAGCTAATGGAGCGGACGAGTCAGAATGACGAAGAAATAATATCCGCTCCGAACAAATGATTTTGGCATCATACTGCACGAGCCAATCCATCCCAATAATCATATCAAAGCCCAAATACTCCATAACGTGCAGATTCGCACGGAAAGAAAATCCACAAAGATCAATATCTATATCCTCACAAAGCAGACTAAGGGTCGTGGATCCGCCGATGGGATTCACCATCCTTAGTGAAGAAACCAAACAAGTGACATCCAAAGATAAAGTATCAACTAGTTCCTTTGATACGAATAAGTGAGAGGCATCCGTAT
Source organism: Allium cepa (assembly GCA_030765085.1). Classification (NCBI taxonomy): domain Eukaryota; kingdom Viridiplantae; phylum Streptophyta; class Magnoliopsida; order Asparagales; family Amaryllidaceae; genus Allium; species Allium cepa. Next base: position 674,253,511 of record CM060928.1, on the reverse strand, counting down.
CAAAGAGAACTCTACAAGATCTACCATGAAATAAAATAGAACCTTCGAGAACAGAAGGATGCATACCTCGAGGCTGAGCTGAAGATGTAGGAGCCTTGGCAGCATTAAGCTTGCCAGATCTAGGAGGTGCAGTAGGACAAGTGGAGATCCTGTGTCCCTCCTTCTTGCAGAAGGTGCAATAGAGAGGTTTGGGACACTCTCGAATAAAGTGATCAGGAGAACCACAATTGAAGCATTTCTTCGGAGGACGTGTCCCACTAGGCTGAGCAGGTGTCGGGGACTGAGGACGAGTCTGAGGCTGAGTCTGAAAAGTAGAACTGCCAGTCTTCTTCTTCTTGTTCCATGGCTTGGTCTTCTGAAATGGACCCCGCTTCTGATTGGGGTTTTTGGAACCCTCACCATCCCTATCGCTGTCTCCCTCATGCTCCACCGCTTTAAGGTGAAGCGCTGCGTCAACTAGCTCATCAAAAGGGAGCTTAAGCTGGAGCATAAACTGTTTCTTCAAATATTTCTTCACGCCTTCTAGAAATTTGAGATTCTTCTTATAAGGAGTGCTAATGAACTCGAGGCCATACTTTGACAGGGCCTCGAAAGATGATGAATAGTCAGCAACAGAGGACTTCCCTTGCTTAAGGTCAATAAAGCGGCGTGCAAGGGCTATCTTCTCGGACTCGGGAACAAACTTGAGCAAGAAGCGCTCTCGGAACTGATCCCAAGTGAGAGTGGCCTCATCGGTCTCAGAAATAAGGAGCTCGTACCAATCCAAGGCACGACCCTCAAGATGGCTAGAAGCAACAAGAACTCTGTCATGGTCAGGAAGGGTCATGCGAGTAAAATTATGCTCGCAAACTCTGATCCAAGCCTGGACCTCAAGAACAGTCTCGGAGCCATTGAACGGCTTCCCTCCAACATTAATAAAGTCGCTGCAGAGGCGCGCAAAAGCAGACTTGCGCGGTGCATCAGAAACTGGTGCAGGAGACTGAGAGTGCGACTGAGAGTTACGAACCAGCTCCATGATCTGGTCCGTGGTCATGTATATGCCCTCAGGGTGAGGGTTGCTGGACTGTCCAGCATCAGCAGAACGGAGGTTCCTACCTCTCCCAACCATATTGAAAGATAAGGTAAGGTTTAGTTAAGCACGATTCAAAGATAGATAATTCATTAAGGAATATTACGGAATATAATAGATTCCTACACATATTCCTAACTTATTTATCTAACGGTGGATTTGTTTAATTTGGATCGTATTATAACGTATTGTACTACGTGTCTATTCTGTGTTCGTTATGCTTAATTCTGAACCTTAGCTCTGATACCAAAACTGTAACGCCCCACTCCGAGACCCAACAGGTAAAGAGTATTACGGAGTAATTCCGTCTACTAGAACGGAGAATAGAGTATAATGGAAGCGACCATATGTAATCAAGCTATAACTAACTACCGAATACGTCGAATAGGTGGTTTTCTTTTCTCAAGTGGTTCGACGTATCCAATATATATTTATAACAAAATTACAATGGCTAAGGAAAATAGGTTCAGAACAAACATAATACTAAATGATAACATCATCATCACAGAACAGTCACATAACAGTCACAGAACATAGGTACAATATATCGTCAATACAGATCCAAATATCAAAAGGTGGGTACAAAGCCACCGCTCACACATGTGAGTCAAAAATATGTACATAAGAGACTGAATAATCAGAGCATCAAAATAGTGGACAAATGTAAAGAGCTATCTATCAGCATAGCAGATAATGTCCAAGCGGAAGCACAGAAAGCTAAGTCCAGAGACCTAACCTGAAACAACTCGGTCTGACTCGAGCGAAAACACTCGGGTCAGGCTAGCTAAACAATCAGTAATAACTGAGATATATAATAATGCGGTACATAAATAAAACAGTGCTTCTCCAAAGAGAAGAGTAATATGGACTACATGAACATAATGACGTTCCCTAATCATCAATAAACAGTAAAAATCTCCAAAGAGAATATCAACACCAAAGTGTTAAATAAATAAAATCGCCTCGTATCATCGGCGTAACTAAAGCTATATAATGTTGCCCATAGGCAATAATCCCAAGAGTGACCAGAGTCTGTAGTCAATGCCCAAGCAAAGATCGATGCTTTAAAGAGCAATAGGGATATACTGAAAAGTCAATGAAATCGAATACTGAAAAGCAGTGTCCAGAGACACTGTGAATCCACAAGGTAATCGCACTTACATCGTATGGTTCCATAGAACCAATACCGAATGGTGGTACTCGAATGGATATAAAAATCATAAGATAATACAAGTATAGCACGTGCACCGACCAGAGTCGTTATTGCCAAGTACTGTAAAGTTATGATCGATCACTCGCACAGATGTGGAACGCGCGAGACGACGAGATCCTTCCCAGAAGGATAAAGGCCCAAAGGCACATGCCGCAAAAACTACTCCATAGAGCAGGTGTCCAGAGACGGTTTCCCAGAGCAGGTGTCCATACCCCACGTTCGCACTAAACGGTTTACTAACCAATAGCAAGCTCACACTCCAAACAATAAAAAGTCCATCTCGTATCATCGGTAAACTAGACCCAAAGGTCAAAACGATCAATCGAATAGGTCGAGGATTAACCGGAAAGAAAATACACACGGTTCCATAGGCCGGTGATTTCCTAACCGTTTAAGCACCTTTCCACTTCGCTCGACGTGCTAAAAGTGAGTGTGAGATTTTTATTATAGAAAATAATGGTGCGGAACGGATTTATAATTGATTTTTGAAATCACTTTAAAACGGCTTTTGAAAACTCTCCTATTATGGAGTAATTAATTTAATAATTAAAAATAATATTATATAATAATTTCGAAAGCCATTTAGGAGGGAAAAATCCTTTTAAAATAGTTCATAAAAACCCGAGTACGAAATCCAGAGACAAATCTTAAAGAAATCGATAAATTAGAAAATCACTGAAAACCAATATTCGCGTTGGAAAATATTCCGAATGGTTGTGAACCAAAGTTCAATAATTTTTGATTAGCAATTGAAGCCCAAAGGTTCGTTGCAGAAACAATCAATTTGAAGCGGTTACACAAAAATAGGGCAACTCGGTCTCGGTTGCACCAAAAATGGTGCAACCGATGGGTCGGAACCCGGCTGCACCAAGTGAGTGCAGCCCCCCCTTTTTTTAAAACCAGCTGCACCACATGGTGCAGCCTGGTTCGGTCCAGACCCCAGCCCGCATGGACTGGGGAGAATTTGCAAGCCCCCAGCCCATGCGGGCTAGGGTGATGAGTCAAGCCCCCAGCCCATGCGGGCTGGGGTGATAAACGTGCACGCCCAGCCCATGCGGGCTGGGTGATATGCCAAGCCCCCAGCCCATGCGGGCTGGGGTGATGAGTCAAGCCCCCAACCCATGCGGGCTGGGGTGATAAACATGCGCGCCCAGCCCATGCGGGCTGGGTGATATGCCAAGCCCCCAGCCCATGCGAGCTGGGGTGATGAGTCAAGCCCCCAGCCCATGCGGGCTGGGGTGATAAACGTGCGCGCCCAGCCCATGCAGTCTGGGTGATATGCCAAGCCCCCAGCCCATGCGGGCTGGGGTGATAAACGTGCGCGCCAGCCCACGCGGGCTGGCCCGCTACCGGCTAGCCTGGGTGCAGCCCAGGCCTGCCCTAGTGCACTCAGAGCCCTGTTTTCAGCCTGTTTTCAGGCTGAAACATTCCAGCCTGCTGAAATTGCTTATTTTAGTGATTTTGGGGTGTTTTTTTTTTCAAGTTTTTGGCATCAAATTTCACCAATATCAATCACTAATTACCATATAATGATTAATACACTATATTGAAGGAAACAAAGGGCCAAAGCTTAGCATTACCTTATGAAGAAATATCACAAACACCTTATGTGCACACCCAAAATGAAAGCAAAGATGATCATAGAGCTATGATTCACACGTTACATAATAAAACATGTGTTACTAAATGATTGCTGAAATCAAAAGAGGATTAAACACATACTAGAAGAGGTTTTTAGCAATATACCTCTCTAGAAAGCAACAAAGACCACTATAGCATCAACTCAAGTTAGCAAAAGATGATTAGGAGGCTATAAGATCAAAAAAACACATAAAACATGTGTTACCAAATAAATTTCAGAAATTAGAAAGATATAAAAATGGATTTGAGGTGGGTATTTGCATTACCTTTGCATAGAATGACTTGCATAAGCTAAAACTAGAAGGAGATGAAGATAGAGGCCATTTTTGTTAAGAAAGCTTTAGGAAATGATTAGGGTTTTGATTAGGGATGCATGAATGAGGTTAGGAGAGTTTGAGATAATTTATAGAGGAGGTTTAGGGTGGGGTATTGGGTTAAGTTTAGTAACCCAATAAGAAGAGAGTTATTTACATGTTTCCAAAAATTAGTCTAAGTGTTCATATATGTTTATAAAACTCATTTTTCTTATCCAAACCCGTTTTTAAGATCTCTCCCAAAAATTTTAACTTTCAAAAAAATAACATTTTATCCTCATTTTAAAATCCCATATTTCCCATTTAATTAAAATAGCGTTTTTCAAATAAATTTTGTTATTCCAAATCCTTTTATGCTTCAAAAAAATAAATAAAAATTCTAACTTTTATTTATTAATTGGTAATGCAAATCCAGGGTTGTTACACACAGTTATAATTCAATACAACATTAAATTTAAGTTACTTTGATCTGAAAAACAATTTGAACACACAAACTTTTGACTTGTTTTCTACATATGTTTGCACGGCCTAGGATTTGATTTAGTCAGGTTTTGGCATGACTTTGGCTCGGGCTTGGGTCCTATAAGGCACGACTACAAGGTGATGAAGTGGATAGGAGTTACATAACATGAATACAAGGAGTTAAGGCACTAAGGTGGAGTTTTGGTGAACTTTTTAGGCTCGGCTACATGGGTCTATGGCTCGGCCTTTCATGCTTCAGATCTGGACAGAGGCTAGGATAGTGTGTAGTGGTGGTAGCAAGGCAGCGGCGGCAGCTAGAGGTGGTGGCCAAGGTGATGGATGACAGTGATAAGGCATGGAGTGGCTAGCATGGATGTTTTCAAAGAAATTTCAATGTTTGATGGAGTTTTTGTGGTATTAACATCCAAAGCAAGTCACGGCCAGAAGTAAACCTATAGAGGGGTGGATGGTGAAGCCGTGGATGATAGTGGTGTTGGTCCTGGAGGTGGTGGAGGAGCCATGGCCGATCAACACTATGAAGAAGCAAAGCAAAATATTAATAAAACAAGAAGAAAAGTAAGAAAACAAGAGACCATTACCAAGCTTTTTCTTAGCCGTGAATGAAATGAGGAAGAATAATAATTTTTTCACATGAAAGTGAGATAAAACTCACGGCTAACAATGTAGTGTATGGCCAAAAGAAGTAATGAGAAGGTTATGGCAAATGAAAAGTTTTTGGAAATGAAAAGCCTTAAAGTTTTAAAAGTCTTTTTAAACTCTTCATATTTCTGTTATCTTAATTCAATTAAAAAAAATGAAATTAGTAAATTTGACATTAAAAACCGAAACAAAGTAATATAATATAAAAATAAATAATAAATTTTAAAGAAAATGGAAAAAGAATTAAAGAAATTGCTTAAAATTCAAAACAGGGTTCAAAAATTTCAAATAAAACATCACTGGCTTTGGAAAAATATCTTCTTCATTTTAAAAAATTCTAAAGCAAAATTTTGAAATAAAATAATATTTTAAACATATTCAAAGTGAAATAAATAATTAAATTTAGAGAAAATAGAAAAATAATTAGAGAAATTGTTTAAAAATTAGAAACGGGACATGAAAATTACAAATAAAATACCATTGGCTCTAGAAAATTCTATTTCACTTTAAAACGAATAAAATGTCAAATAAATAAAATAAACGAGGAACAAAATAAAGTGGGAATGAGAATAAAATAAGATCTTGAGAAAATAGAAAAATAAACAAAGAATTCCTTAAATTAATTGAAGCTGGAAATTAGAAATTGTAAAAAAAATTCAACGGACACTGGAAAATATCAATTACACTTTCGAAAATGTTTTAAAACCAAAAATATATACAATACATGTTATTTACCCATATAAACATAAATTAGAACATTACATGACCAAATAAAATATTATTTATATAATTTAAAATAAATAATTTTGTTAAATACAACAAATTTCACACAATAGTTAAAAAGGCATAACTTCACATTATAAATCAGATTTCAACGAAACAAAAAGCAGTGTTCTTGAAATTTTATTTACTTTCATAATAAAAGATAAAATTCAAATTTTCTAACTTTCAAATTTTAAATTTAAAAGTCAAAGTTTGACCATATTGACCAAAATTCACTTTTTGGAAATATTCTTTTTAGTCATGTTTTGGAGTGATAATTCATATCAAAATCAAAGTTTATATTTTAAAATATCAAAATTTATCCATTTCAAATAAATAAAATAAAGCTTTTAAATCATAAATTCAATTAAAATAATTAAAATATACAATTAAAATAATCACAAAATGCAGGGTTGTTACAAATTTGAAATTTGTGGAATAAGATTCAACTTGAAAGGGTTAAATAAAAGCAAGTGTGACTAGAGAATAAAGTTAAAAAGGTAAGCCTATTAAATGACGCTTATGGAGATTTAAAATTTAAATTGAATAGGGAGTGTAACTAAATACAGTTAAGTAAAAGTAAATTTAAAGGAAGTCTAAGGAAACTAAGAGAAATAGTTGCTTAAATAAAAATTTATAAGTTGGAAATAAAATTGTGGGCAGATAAATGAATTTGCATTTTTAAGAAAATAGAATTGAAACTGGATACTGGGAATTAATTTGAACTATGTGTAATGGAAGTTATTCAAGATTTGACTAAATAAAATTAAGGACTGAAATAAAATTTAGTGAGTAAACTAATTGATTCAAGTGGGTAAGCAAATGAATTGAAATTGTATATTGGATATATTTAATTTAAAATGTGTAAAATTAAGTAAAGTTGTAGAATCGATTCGAAGTGAACTAAAATAATAAGGTTTGTAAATTGAATTGTTTGAAATTTAAAACGAATTAGTAAGGGGAACTAAAAAAATGACAAATTAAACAGGTTTGAAATGAATTGAATTCAATATTTAAAATTGAAAGGTAAATTGAATTCTGAGGGAAATGGGAAATGTAAATTGAAATAAGTGGATATAAAGGCTAAAGTGGTAAAGAAAAAGTGAATATAAGAAGTATATAAAATATTTACATTGAACTTAAGTATTGGATGATGAATCTCTTAAGTAAATTTGGTATTGGGAAAATATTCTAAGTTAATGTTGAATAAAGGTTAGGTAAAGAGTAGGTGTGGATATGTAGAATTAAAAGGAAAATTATATAGCTAAAAATCAATTTGAGATAAATATGTAGAATGTACATATATTATTTTATTCTCATAGCAATTTGATCCAAATTCGAGCATAGAATTTCAAGATAGTTATATCGATCCGAGTTGAGATTTTTCACTCGATTTTCGACGACGAACCCTGGATATGGATTTTGATTGATTATGGAAATTCTCTATCATAGTTATAGCTATGCAAGGAGAATGACAGTTTCTGATCAAGAAACCAGAACTTAGTCCGCACTAGGAAGTCAGGTGGATGATACTAGTTCGAAAGTGAAATTGTGTGATCGAGTGAGCGATCAGATTTGGTATTGCGTACGGATGATATATGTACATCGTACAGGCTTGAATGAATTAGATATTGAAACTTTTGTATAGAAATGAATAAATTAATTTTGAAAACTATGATTGGATATGATTGCTAAGTAGGATACATAGGTGTTATAAAGGAAAAGGGAATTGGGGTTTTGATTTCAGAAGATAAATTGAATTTGTCGACAAAAAGGTATGTATTTAAATTTCTATGTGAAATTTGATGATGTTCTGGTCTAGCCACTTAGCTTTTGTTTTCTTTTGAAATCTGGGGGCCCATAGAGGCATTTTGTAGTTGTACCGATCTAGTCGCATAAAGGAGACGTTGACGAAATTTTTCAAAAATTTAGGGAGTTAGAAAAATTTTGAGAAATTTTGATAATTTAAAATTTGATTTTAAATTTAAATTTGAATGGTTGGGCAAGTGATATTGGTTGAAACCTATAGGAGAAGTTTGGAAAGTTAGTAAGGGCGATAATGTCTTTATTAAAAAGATGGTTTTGGGTATTGTTAAAAACTGTTTGGTGTTTGGGTGTTGTTTAAAACTAGTTGTTTGTGGAAAATAGTAAATGGGTATTAGACCATTCTTCTTAACTAGTAATTTCGGGGGCGAAATTCTTTTAAGGTGGGAGGAATGTGACGATCTGGAATTTCGAAATTTTTGAATATTTGAAATTGAAATATTTAATTGATTTTAAATATTTGGAATTTAGTTTACCTTGAATTTCAAATATCTCCGTCTATTTGATAATTTAAATTTATTTAATATAATAATTGGTAATTGGGTAAAATGTGAAATCTGGAATTTCAAGCTGGTTATAAATATTTCAAAGGCTTGAAAAATTTATAATTATGATACTAAAGATAAGGAAAGCTTTAGAATTTAATTTAAAAGTGTTTTGTTCAGTTTTGAAATTATATCGTTTAAATTGATATTTAAAAATAGCCTTCCGGAGCACAGTCTCAGAATTCGACGAAACCAGTTCCATTAGATTCGTAATAGTGTATTATTATCAGATTTCAATTTTCGTAGTGTTTGGAATTGTCATATGATCGTATGGTAGATAAACGCGCTGAAATTTTATATTGAAAATTTAATAAATTACTGGATCCAAAAAGCTATCTTCTCCATACGATCGAATTAGGACTCAGAACCTTTTTCATTGTGTTCGAAATAGGGGTTTAACATTATGAATGTTTACCGGCATGCCTCGATTTGAGTTTGGATTTCAAGTTACGAAATCGAAACGATAAAATTTAAATAATTATATATATGTTCAGATGGGCCACTTCAGCCGTTTTCTTCAAATCAAAAACAATGTAGCTTGTTCATTTTGACATGCAAGGCAATTTGAAAACACGTGTTCATCCAGGAAACACGGACTTCTTCAAAGAGAAAAATAATAAGATAAGAAACACGTTCTAATATTATTTTTATTCCTCCTCTATTTTCGATCTGAATGCTTGTTCCAAATAATAATGGCAGCAAATAGCATACTTTCAGATCGAATTTGCATACCCTCATTGCACGAAGCAAACAAATTCCGATTTCATTTCAAGAGGAGAGAGAGTCGCATGCTTCGCTGGCCAGGATTCATTCGCGATTAAAGTTCGTGACTTTTGGGAAAGGGGACTCGAGCTTTGTTGCTTGCAACGTAGGCGACGGTAGCAGAATTCGCGGTGGTCCGCTTTGGACTGAAGGAGTATGGGAAGCAGAGGGGCGTTCGAGCGCGGCGTTCGTGCTCATGCATCGCGATTATCGGAGGGTCGGCCGAAGGAGGGTGGCACCTGTTTTAGGTATTCGATTTTAGTTTTTATTTTTATTTTTTATTTACTGTGTTTAAATAAAATTGTAAATTAATTTTGATGATGATTTCAATTATCAGAGATTTTTTTTAGGTTGAAGTGTTTTGATTTAAAGAATTTTTTTTACAGCAATTCAATGTTTAAAAAAAATTTATATAGGGAATAATTATAGATTTGTGATTTACCTATTGTATATTGTTTCGTTGCGATGGTAAGATTCTAATATTGTTTCTATTTCTTCTTCTATCTCCTTCTTCTTTAACCCTAATGGTTCGTATTTCCGTTCACTTTGAGCTGATATGATGGAGAATAGTGTCGACTCAAGGGGTACGGATTTGCAGGATGTTACATTGTAAGTTACTGTAATGGAAATTTGAGAACCAACGTGATTTACTAATAATTAATGAACAAAAACAACAATAATCCCTAATTAAACAGCAGTGATTGGTCGACTGCCCTTAATAGAGTAGTTGACAACAAGTGATCGACCGCACTATCATATAGCAGTCAAGCAGTTAGCGTTCCGGAAGCACCATGTGAAACTCAGCCTAAAGCCCAAGTTATAAATAAAATAGTTAGTGTGTTTATATATGAATGGTACTATAGGTAGTAAAGCTAGCTCCATATGTGGCGACTTTAGGACATTACAGGATTTGGTAAATGATATTTACCCAACATGGGTTGATATTCGACCGCAGGGCGATTTTTTCACAAATTGCACTCACAGGAGGATCTACAGTGGACGTGCACCATTGATAATGATGTTTAATGAAGTGTGTGGCCCAGCAATAATAGGAGTTCCTTGGTATTCGCTGATGACGCGACGTGATGCTTTGTTGGATCCCGATGCAGTGCAATAAGAGGCATTACTTACCACTGAGAGATGGATGTGGATGCAAATGATGACACATTTCAATGAGTCGACGTTGTGGGGTCCCCTTGGACGCATAACATGGGTATGTGTACTCATAGTTGTGGGGAACTTAGTCCCATGGTAAAAATTGTAGGGAAACCTATGTTGGAATAGTTACATGTAATCATATTATGGGAAACGGTAGGGTAATCATAAATGGAATAGTTCCAGTAGCTATCATCTAATCATAATTTGTCTAGAGGTTTGATTAGTTGTTCGATCCTAAGTATAAGCCTATACAAGTAGTTAGTGTACATGTGCATTGAGGTAAACCACTTTAGTAAAGAAAACAAGTAACTCATGAACACTTGTAGGACCTTCTAGGTCATATATCTTTACTACTAATAAATAAAATTCATTGAATAGATTTACCAGGCGTCTTTTTGAAATACTAAATATACCCTTCATCTCACTGTTCTTTGGCATATCTCATTCTCGTATTCCCCATAGCTGCTCCTAAAACTATAAACCCTAATTTCCCTTTCCCATTCCCATCGACTCAAAAACTAAACATAACAATCGATTTCCAAACCCAACACCGCAGCATCACGATTAGCAATTAATAAAGATTAGTGCTTACTGACGATTAAGCTCAACTATCGAGCCGATTTTCATTAGCCTTCAACCATAGGTAAATTTCCGTTTATTTTCAAAAACTTGAACGGATTTTAAGTACTACCTGCTAAATCTGAATTCAATTTTAGTCCTTAATCTATTCACTCATGATTTTTGCCATTTTTAATTTCGTTTCAGCTTTTTTTCATAGGTACCTTCAGCTGCTTTATTCTGCAATGAAGTTGCTCTATTCATCAATTTATACATGTTTTTTGGTTTGGAACTTCAACCAAAGATAATTTTTGTTTGATTTTCACTAATTAAGTCGATATTTGAGAAAATGTCAACAATACTATGAGAGTGAAGCATATGGCTATCACCATGTAATTACCCGGTTTTAGCTATATATTTTCTAGATGTTTAGATTTTTATGCTCCTTTTTTACATATTGGTTTGATTTAGTGAAGATCACTCTAGGAACGCTAATCTTGCACATTTCTTTGTCATCATAATATAATATCACTGGAAGATCAATTCCTTCTCAACTAGCCTTATGATATTCTAGATTTTTGCACTTGGTTGTCTCTTATTGTATCAAAGAGATACAAAGCTTCATTTCCTAACACGAGACATAAAGCCTGCATTGCCAACATTATTGACCTTTCTTTCACTCTAAAAATGGAAAACAACATAGATATGTTCTTAACAAAGGATGATATTTTCATATTATCTTGCTAGAAACCATAACATTTTTTTTTTCATTTTGAATATGTTAACGTCACTTAGCTTAGAGTTATTTTTTTCATGTTAGGAATTTTCTCTATAAACGATAGCTTGAGTTCACAATGTAGTGATATAGCACAAACCTATTATCAACGTAAAAATGCATACTCTTTTTACACCGAGCATGTCTTCTGCTTTTTACCAAATCTAATAGTGTGGTTTGGATTTATTTTGCAATCAGCTATGGTTGTTTAACAACAAAATTACAATGCTGTATTTATACATCATTGCTATCCTTGATGAAAATTTGATATAATTTTACATTAAAAAAGAAACACGTTGTAAGAAATAAGCAGGAATAAGGTTATTATTAAGGTTAACTAATGCAGATCCAGTATTAGATTTGCTGGATCATTCTTAATCGACACGAAGGTTGGCTGAGCTTAGATTGACAATGTAAAGTTTTGGAACTAATATTTTAGTTTGATAAATGATTAACATGGTCCAAGATTTGGAGATTTAAGTTTAGGTTTTGTTTATAAATTTGATTTGCAAACTACAACAGATTAAGATGACCTTCATGAAGTAGTTATTTGATTTCATTGAACAAGTTATTTTAAACGTGTAAGGTTTATATTTGTATTTAAAATTGTGTTTTTCTTTCTATTTAAAGATATCTTTGATGTAGATGGAAAAAATAGGTTCCTCTATTTTATTCATATACAAGCTGATTCGTCATAATAAAAGATGATGATGTGTCTACAGATTATTTTGGATAGTTTCTTTTTATTGATTAATTAAGCTATAATTTTCTTTCATAATCTTTGGAATTATAATGTAAGTTTTATTAACATTTAAAAAAGAGAAAGCTAGAATTTCGTATATTGTTTTAGCTATCTCTGTGAGGCTGTGTGAGATATTATAATGTAAGTTAACCTTAAGATAATAAATGTACAACACAAAAGCATATCAATGGGTTTTTAAATAATAATCCAAATATTTATTTTCTTCTGTGGTCCGTATGTGCCTTTAGATTAACTAACTTGGATTCTTGATTATTCTTGCTAGCTCAACAAGTGAGATTTTCTATTATCCAATATGATATTTGATAAGCATTATCCCTTTATAGAAACCATAGATGTTTGGATCACCAATTATAGTACTATGCGTTTCACCCTCATTTTCACCATGAAATAGGAGATTAACAGTCATAAATGTTCCTAGCAGATAAAGTTATATCAAAATACAACAAAATTTGTAAATAGCTCTTCATATTCTAAAAAGTAAAGTGCATGAAGGATTGATTAAATCTACACCGAGGCTTTCTTTGTCAGCATATATCTTAAGATTCATATATACATTTAATAATCTATTTTTGACTAATATTGTTGTTAACTGAGCGATTGTTGAAGGTAAGATCAAAACATTGTCATTTACAATTTGTTACAGATAACATTGTCTACAAACAAACCTTTCACATACATAGGAGTGGAAAGTACATAAATGTACCTCTATTACATAACAGCGGTCAGAGTAAAAATACCATTGGCTTATAGCCTAACTTATAGTTGACTTGATATAAAGGTTTTAACATACTTCAAATGTCGTGTATTCAATAACATCAAGACGTTGTATGTATCCTTACTACTAATAAAGAGAATTCATTGAATAAATTTACTTAGCGTCCTTTTGAAATTTCAAATATACCCTTTTACATCTCATAGCGAAATAGTATTCAAATAAGGGGATATAAGCCTGTTATTTTCTAAGTACAACTATTAGTCACCATGTAGAACTACAGTGTGCATTCATAAGATGAAGCATCCGAGTGTACCATATTGTCTGTAATTTAGGCGGAACTTTATCTGTCGAAGTTTTTCCAGATTCTGAGTTAGTATGAAGAAGTTATTGCACCCTGAATAAAAAAATAGCGGCTTTTGCACTAAACGAAGTTCAGATATGGAGATGTGGTTGCCTGTTATTTTCTAAATACAACTGTCAGTCCCTATAGAGAACTACAGCGTGCATTCATAAGATGAAGTATCCAAGTGTTCCATATTGTCCGTAATTTAGGTGGGAGTTAATTGATCGAAATCTCACTGAATTTCAAATTAGTATGAAGAAGTTATTGCGGTTTGAACAAAAAAATAGCGGCTTCTGCACTAGGTGAAGTTCAAATATGGGGATGTGGTAGCATGTTATTTTCTAAGTAAACTATCAGTCTCCATGGACAACTACAGTGTGCATTAACAAGATGAAGCATCCAAGTGTACCATATTGTCCGTAATTCAGGTAGGAGTTCATCTGTCGAAGTTTTGCCTGATTCCGAGTTAGTATAAAGAATAAAAATAACGGCTTCTGCCTAGGTGGAATTCAAATATGAGGATGTAGCCTGCTATTTTCTAAGTTCAACTATTAGTCATCATGGAGAACTATAGTGAGGCATTGAAGTGGGGATATAGCCTGTTATTTTCTAAGTATAACTATCAGTCACCATAGAGAGCGTTCACAAGATGAAGTATCCGAGTGCACCATAATGTCTGTAATTTAGATGGAAGTACATCGGTCGAAGTATCTCCTAATTCCGAGTTAGTACGAAGAAGTTATTGCAATCTGAACAAAAAAAAGCGGCTTTTTGCACTAGGCGGAGTTCAAATACGGGGATGTAGTATGTTATTTTCTAAGTATAACTATTAGTCATCATGGAGAACTACGGTATACATTCACTAAATGAAGTATCCGAGTATTCCTTATTGTCTGTAATTTAGATGGAAGTTCATCGGTCGAAGCCTTACCTAGTTCCGAGTTAGTATGAAGAAGTTATTGGGGAGTGAACAAAAAAAATAGCGGCTTATGCCTAGGCAGAGTTCAAATACGGGGATGCAACTATCAAATCTACTTCCACGGGTACAACTAAAAATGATGTATGTTGTGATTAAATGTAGGCCCACCTGGGCGTGCTTATGTGCTCGTCGTTAAAACAAGTAATATCGAAAAATGTTCTCCATTATGCGTAGGCTTCCAAGACTACTTGATTTCATATCGAAAGTCTCAAGTAACTATGAAAGTGTATTAAGTCTATTTTAGTAAAATAATCTATAAATGTTAGTTAAAGCTATTAATCTGTATGGGCCAGCATTAATTAAGTTGACCAATGAGACTTTAGTGCGGACCGATCACCCTTTGTAGATTCATAAAGTTGAGGCTTTTCTAATATAGTTTAATAAAGCCATGCTCTTTATTTTTCAAGTATCTCATACTGTCAAGAAAAAGCCGAAGAACTAAAATCCAAAGCTGCTAAAAGTAATCCCTTAATATATGGTTCAGATTGAAGTTTTCTAGGCCTGAGTTGTCCTTGGCCTTTATTTGTTTCTGGAAGTATTTTACATGGTAAACAATGTCAGTCGTCAGTCCTTTTTTAACAAAAATCTTACAGTGAAAAATCTGGTAGAATTGTACATAGATGGTTCATTCTGAGAGAAAGCTATGGGATTAGAAGCTTTCTATAGTATAGTGTTTCCTCAATACAAACACACTAAAAATGTAAGAAGAAAATGACGAAATTTGAAATTTGAACGGTTCAACTGCTATTATTTAAGCTGTTATTTAGACTTTTGCTTGCTACCAATTTTTATTTTAGCCTTTCTTAGTTTTTTTTATTCCATTGCTCTCGAGTTCTATTAGCTTTTTTATCTGGATTGGGGTATATTTACTCTTTGTAGATCTAGGGAAGCCTGAACCCTATAATGTAAGTGTATTTTGTCTGATATATCATTTGCATACTATTTGCAGCATCATAATCAAAATGGTACATAACGAATAAAAAAAGATAAAGATTTATAATTGTTAGTTATGAATAGGTGGAAATGTGTGCTCTTGTTTTCAAGGTAATACCAAGTGTTTTACATGACCTAAGTGTTAATTTAAATATTAGCTGATAAATCAAAGTTCTAAGTTCATTACAGAACATGACCTAAACTAATCTTAGAATCAGTTTTCCAATTATTATTATTGGGACACTTGCACGTTTAAAAAGGAATGGTGATATTAAAATTGGTCGATGGCGGTTTTTATACACATAGCTCTGTTAAATTTATATTTATCATTTGTTCTTGATATATATATGTGTGTGTGTGTGCGTTTGTGTGTGTGTGTGTACAAGTATCCACAGAACAATGCTCAATGAATGTTATTGCAACAGAATTGGAAAATGATTATAAAATGTATATTATAGTGAATGCATGGTTGTTTGCATTGGGTATTCTCAAAATGGGTATTCTCAAAAGAGAAAGGACTATAAAATAATTATTGCTAGGATTGTTTGCAAATCAAGCGCTAAAAACACATGGCATTGATCAGGTTCATTCAGATATTATTAGGATTGACTAGGATATATTTGCTAACTAAGTGCTACAAAACAATTATTATCTGGTATAAATTGCACATACATGCGCATATAAAAGCTAAACATATTTACTTTTTACATCTAAGTCTAAAGTTTTTGTGGTCGCCCCATTTTTATTTCAAGTAGTTTTGATGGTGGTGTCTGTCACAAAGTGATAGTGAAATTCTGTTGATGGACAATTAAGAAGGAATGGTGTTGGAGGTCGTAAACCAATGGTGTGATTCACTAATGGGTGTAGGATATCTTTGGAATTTCAAAAATTCATGGTGGAAATCCTATTCATTAAATTATCACTATTAATGGAAGAGATGAAGCCATGTTGTGAAGTGATGATGTATTTAGATACATTTTTTCTCACAGTACACATTTGCTAAAAGAGCATATGCATGTAAAAGTATAAGTATTATTTTCATTTCCAACAGTATAAAATAAATTAAAATAAAAGGAACGAATGATAAAACTTTAGTATTATAAAAGAGTTTGTTCTGTGGCTGTTTTCAATTTCCTCGGTCTTCTTGAAAGCTGCTTTAGGTTCAGTTTATGCTGGCAACGGTATTGTCGAATCTACTTCCATGGATGTAATTATAAATGCTTGCACATTGTGATTAAATGCAGGTCCACCTGGACGTGCATATATACTCGTTGTATTACTAAAGTCAACTATATGTGATCACCATGTACTAATAATGTACTCATTCACCTGACTTCTGTTTGACCCATCCCCTTTCCTTTCTTTTCCCCCACCACCGGAGGTTAGGGCAGCAGGTGATAGTCCTGAGATCAATATGTAGAGAGATGCATTTAGCATTGGAGTTGCTGCAAATTTTCCATTTCTTTTTATGTATCTACTTATCGTATTCTGTACTTTGTATTTATCAGACTATGTATCGTATTTCTTTGTATTCTTGATTTGACTACATACTATTTTTCTGAGACTGTTTTAAGATTATTTTTGAGATGGTGTTTTCCGTATTTATGTTTTGTTGCCTTCCGCTATGCGATTTGAAAGTGTAGAATGTCTTAGATCATATGTATTTATTCTTAATCTCTATAATGTTTAAAAAAACCTCGATAGCTCGTATTCTTAAGATCGACACAAGTTCAAAAAGTCACCCTAGGCTTTGGATCAGTGTGCAGTGAGGTGCGGGTTGTCATGGTTGGCATCAGAGCCTAGCATTTGAACTTCCTTAGGCATTAGGGGTGTATTGAGAGAACGTACTTGAAAACGTTTTTCGAGAAGAAAAGTCTTTTTAGATGTTATTCCAAAAAGGTTTTCAAAATGAGTATCCAAAGTGTTTATATTTCTGTATGTATGTGTAGATGAAAATTTTTAAAAAAAATTTCCAAAGATTTTATGTAAATATAATGTGAATAAGTCTTTCCCTTATTCTTGCCAATACTATCTGTGAAAAAGTTGCTAACAAATTCCCGAATCATAAATAGAAGATGAGCAACCCTGTTGGTTAAAGCTTAGGTGACCCGGTTGAGATTCCGGCTATGAAAATCCTAGTTTGGTTCTGCCAATTTCTTTAAGAAAGGGAAAAAGCCAAGCTTAACCTTATTAGAGAACCCACAGAGCAAGCGCTAGGTGCAGTTCTTGCCCACCTGCTTTCCGTTGATTTTTTTATGTTGTGTAAGGACTATGTGAGCCTAGGAGGGAAGCCATATGTGGGGACTGAATCATATGTAGATTCGAGGACATGGATTTGTACTTGTGATGAAATATTTAGATTGATGGGTCTTGCTGATGAGGTAAGGAGACAGCTTGCTACTTGGCATTTACAGGGAGAGGCCCTGAATTGGTGTAATGTAGTAGAGGTAAAGACTGATGGGGGAAGATCACTTTGAGGGAGCTTAGGAGACATTTTGAGATAAAGTTTCTTTCCAGAACAAAGGATATAGTACAATTGGAAAAGTTCATACACTTGTGGTAGAGAGTGATATTAGTAAAGGAGTATGTGAATCGGTTTAATGAATTGGCTAGGTTTGGAATGAAACTAATAAATACCACACACAAGAAAGCTTCAAAGTTTCCTAAAGGACTAAATCAACTTCTTCAAGATTTGGCTCCAAGTCATATCCCCATGGGTGCAACTTATGAGGGTTTGGCGGAGATGGCCTTGTTGAATACCATCTCGTAGGAGGAAACAAAGGAAGAACCCAAGATGTCTAAAGGAAAGGCACAATAGATGAATCAGCGCAAGGGAGGAATGAGACCTAAGGGAACGATTAAGAAGCAGGACATGAGCATATGTAATGGCCGGGCGATTTTCAACTCCCGAAAATCGACACTAATACGTTCACTATATAGAGTGCCGAGTAATCGAGTGTCGAAAATACCAGGTTGTTAGGGTTAAGAAGAAAAAGAGATAGAAGAAGAAATAGAATAAAACACAGAATCTCACAATCGCAGCAGAATAAACTATAATATACAATAATAGCATTTTTACAAAGGAAAGCTATAGCTGTTAATATACATTCAAGTTATCAGAGTATAGTCATCAACAAATAAATATGGACGGTTATAATAACTTGTCCCTAAATGCTGAAAATACAGCCTATCACACAGCAGAATATAACCAAGTACGTGCAATATGTCTCTGCCATCTAGCTCGTCTCCTAAGCTCCAAAGTGTCCTAATCTGAAATTTGTAATACTCGGTCTAACTCAAGCATTACAATAAAGTAACACCCGAGTCAGGCTGGAAGCCATCATGAGTAAACCCCCTTAAATTTGAATTACTTAAGTTATAAAACTTCTTTGAAACCAAGGTAACTCGTACAAGCACGACGAGTTTTTATCTTATTAACCAAAAAAATTTCAAAATTCCATCGATGCTGCAATAGTGTCCAAGCATAATTACTTATTTAAGATGGTTGATTTCGTTAAATTAATTCAATTCCAGCATATTAAACTTTATAGACAAACTCGTAAAGGTTCGTAGTGATTATTAGATCGAAGTGGTTTTGGATAATATTGATACCCGATTCCGGTCTCTTCAAATCCAGCGAAAATTTTAAAGGGTAAATTGTTTAAAATAAACAATTTATATTTAGATGACAATATTCATAAATAGGAATTTATTACAGATGTTTATTTCCAATAAAACGTGTCAAAGTTTTATTCCAAATTTTTGATTCGTTTGGCTGCTAAATGCACAAACAAGAATACTTGAAATAAATACTCAAGAGCAATAAGGAAAAACATAAATCGTTAACTTAATTTAAAGATTAATAGTTAATATTAACAATTCGCAAATCAAGATTTTATTAACTTTAATTACTAAAACCATTTATATTATTAACCCAAAAATAATTATAAATTAAAGGAATTATAAAATAATTTATTCCTAGTTAATTAGAATTAAGCAATCCAAGCAATAGCAAATCCTATTTTATTAACCTAAGATTTAATTTATTAAGAATTAAATTAATTACTTACCTTAATTATTATAGATAATTAAAGTTTACTTTACACAAAATAAATTAAGCATAAATATTAGGAGATAGGATTACAAGGCAAAGAATTCCATATTGATTTGATTTATAATGCTAATCGAATTAGAGCTTTCTTAATAATTTAAGTTATCATATAATAATATACAAATTCATTTCTTTCCTCTTTTCCCTTTCTTTTCTTCCTTTCTTCTTTTCTTTTTTCTTCCTTTTCTTTTCCTTTTCTTTCTTTTTCCTTTTCTTTTCTCTTATTCCTTTCTTTTCCCTTTTCTCTAAGTTTTTCCTTCTCCTTTTTTTTGTTTTCCTTTCCTTTTTGTTTGGCCTAAACCCGGCCTATCCCTCTTCTTCCCCTTCTCCCTTCTTTTCTCAGGTTCCGCATTCATTCCCCTATGCAACCGAAGTGTGCACGTGCACGTTCACCTCTGGCCAATTCCTTCACCGTCGATCATCTCCCCAAACCACACTCGACCACCCCAACATATCCCACCATTTGGAACTCGAACCCCATCATCATTCAAGAATTCGAACATCAAGACGAGAACAAGAAATGACAGCCACCCCTAAACGCCTCGACTAGACACCACCTTCAATCGTTCCATGCCAAACTTAGCCTAGAGCTTCGTCGTTGCATCCCCACCCCCATTTCCCCCGGGCCACACCTCCCCTTTCGCCTCTCGTCACCATCATTTCCTCCAGATCGAAGCTACCTCAAACACATCTCGAACCCTAAATTGACCTCGTCTGGCCACCACATCCATCAAATAATGCCGCACTATTTTTTTTTGACTTCCCATCATCTACACTTCCTCCACGATCAATGCTCTACCTCGCCGTCGACTATAGTGTCGAAATTTGATGAAATTCTAAAATCCGATCAACCCGAAAATTCTCCTACCACACAACCTTAAAAATCCTCAAATCACTTCCTAAAATCAAGTTATTCCATACCAAACATCATTGTATAATCCATTTCTAAATTTACCACGGTTGATTTTCGACCAAATTAAACCCACTCACGGTTATGTCTTTCTCTCCTTCTCTGCTTGATAGGATTGAATAAAATAAATTTTAACATGATCTATACTAAGAAACAAGCACGTTTTGTTTTAAATCAAGGCTTAAAACTAAATGGGGGTGAGAAATGATTTTTGAAGTTAACGATTTTAAACTATTTTATTTTATAAACAAAGAATAGAGAAGAAAACATATTGTTCCAGGTTGAAGCACTATGTTAGTTATGCATAAACAAGGTACATACACACCCAAAAGTATGTATACCTATCACAGATCGAAAATTCGTCTGTAAAATCACATTTAGATACAAGTACATGGTAATAGTAACGAAAGTGAGGGGTTGTACTCACTGTTTTTCTCAAACCACTGCTGCTTTGCCTTGTATTGCTCTGCTTCAGGCTTTAGATTCAATAGTAGATCTCAACTTTGTTCTTTTTGACAAATATATATATATATATATATATATATATATATATATATATATATATATTCTTTCTTGCGTGAGTATGAACAAATGGTAGATATAACTGTGTATATATAGGAGAGAATGGGACTGTGTACAGCCTTTTTTTCATTTTCTCTCTTTATTTTATTTCCTCTTCTTGATTTGATGATTTGATTTTGTCTTTGACCTGATTTCTTTTATGGATTTGATTTATTTTATGACTTGATTAAATGCTTGGGTGCTTGCTCAAATTAATTGCTTGCCGTGATGATGTCTCCTTTCATACATACATGTATACATCATATAAATATATACATATATGTAGATTTCCATGTACACTAGTTTTTGACGATATATGCATATATATATATATATATATATGTTTATTTTTATCATCATATATATATTTATATATTTTCATATTTACAAATACTATATACATCTTAACTTATGTGTGTGTGTGTATTATTTATTTATTTTATCATATTTACATTTATACATTCCTATATATATTATTACATGTATACTTATTAACTATTTTACATAACATTACTTCATATGGGCATATATATGCACACATATATGTACTTATATATATATATATTGAAACATTATAAGCTTGTATATATTTATATATATATGGATATTTTATCGTAAGTTTAAATGGTGGAGTTTATATACATTTCAATAAAATTTATCATATCCAGAAACTTATAATTTAAAATTAACATAGTTTTTAACCAATATATATATTCGGCTATTTTAAACATCAGGAAATTTATTTGTTCGACTAATAAAAGTTAATATTCCAAAAATTAAATTCAGTCACTTACCCAATATCCAACGGCTAAAAATCTAGGTCGTTACAACATGCAATGTAGGAGATGCGAGAAGAAGGGATATTTTGCTAAGGAGTGCAAGGAGGATAGTTTGAAGATTAAGTGCTACAACTGCAACCAATTCGGGCACAAGAGGTGGGAGCATCCAGCACCTTAGAAGACCTCTACCCAAGTACTTGCCGCTTACACACTGGATGCAATTCCCAGCTCGAGTCGCACTAGATATAGTTCCCAGCTCGAATGTGCCTCCAACAGTAGACAAGGGAAATAAAGTCATGATTGAAGGTGTGTTTACTCTATCTGGTTTATCCATTCATACTTATTTGATACTAGGGCATCACATTCTTTTATTTCCAATAGACTTGTATATGAGTTACACTTAAACAGTAGCACTACTATGAACCCTATGGTTACATCAAACTATGTTGGAGGATCAGTTTATTTATCCATGATATGTAGGGGTTTGAAATTTTTTTATTTTAGAGGCCAAGTTCAGTTGCGATGCATTTGTCTTAGGATTTTTTGGGTTTGGATTAATTGTAGACGTGGATTGGATGACGATGTATGGGGTGATTCTTGATTGTGATGGGAAAGCTGTTAAGTTGGTTACTTGTAGTGGTCATAGTCTAGAGATTTATTGCAATCCCAGAGGTTCGACTATGTTGAGTTTCCTATATTCAGTAGACCTATCACATGACAAGTTAGATTTAGTGCCTACAGTTAGTAATTACCTAGATGTCTTTTTCGAGGTTACTAGTCTCCTACCCTAGAGAGAGACTAAGTTCTGAATTTACCTTGTGGAGAATGCCAGACCTATCACCTTACCCTTAAGGCATATGGCTCTGAAGGAGAGATGAGAATTGAACAATCAAGTGAATGAGCTATTGGAGAAGGGTTTCATTATAAGGAGTATTTCAGAGTAGGGAGCACTAATTGTCTTTACCATAAAGGCAGATGGTTCCCTGAGGCTTTGTGTCGATTATAAGGAGTTGAATAAGCTGACAAATAAGATTCATTATCCACTGCCCCATATAGACGATCTTTTTAATCAGTTGTAGGAGCAAAGATGCTCTCATGGTTTTATTTGACTACCAGATTACATCAGTTGTGTGCAGCTGTGGTTAATATTTAGAAGACTGATTTTCCTACACCTGACAAATGTTATGAGTGGTTAGTCATGCCCTTCGGACTGACCAATGCATCTGTCAACTTTATTGATTTGATGAGCTAAATTTTTATAAGGTTGCTTAATAAGTTCATGATGGTATTTGTAGATGACATTTTGCCTACTCGAAAAGCGAGGAGAAGCACAAGTTGCATTTTGAAGAAGTGCTCAATACACTACATGAGCATAAGTTAAAGGCGAAATTTTCTAAGTGTTGCTTTCGTCACGAGGAGGTACGCTTTTTAGGACACGTTTCTCGAAAAGTGGGTCGGCGGTCGATCCTAGTAAAGTAGCTATAGTACAGGATTGGCATGTGCCAAAGAATGCCATGGAATTAAGAAGTTTCCTTGGTTTACTGGGCTACTATAGGAAGTTCATTAAGGACTTTGCTCAAATCTCTGCCCCTCCAACCAGTGTTACCAAGAAGAATTGGTTTTTTCATGTGACGCAAAGTTGAGGATTTTTTTATTAAGCTAAAGGAGGCATTGGCTAGTGCAGATGTTCTAATATTGCCCGATGGCATGAGGGAATTCATAGTATATTCCGATTCTTGTGTTGATGTAGGAAGGGAGAGTAGTGAGTTATGAGAGTCAACAGTTAAAGGTCCGAGAGAGAAACTATCATACCCAATATCTTGAGTTGGTAGCCATTTTTTTGCACTCAAATCAAAGAGGCACTATCTTTTAGGAGAGCAGTTTGAGGTATATATGAATCATACGTCTTTGAAATATTTATTCTTCTAAAAAGATTTAAACTTGAGGCAGCAGAGGTAGATGAAGTTTTTAGCATCGTACGACTTCGATATCTTATATACTTGGAGTAAGGTCGATGTTATCAACGACGCCTAGAGTAGGAAACATGCAGTTTTAAGTCATTTATTCTTGGAGTGATGCATTTAGGGTTCATTTCTACATTCGATTTCTGGCCATCGTCAGATACTACTTTGAAATTTTAGCAACTTTGGACCTGAAGCCTACGCTTATGGACCGTAAAGGGTCAGGTCAGAAGCAAGGAGCAACTGGATATTTTATAGAAGCTTGGAAAAGGAGAGTAGTTAAGGCACTTAAGGCGTTATGCCATTAACTCGAAGGGATGGTAATGAAGAGATGGTAGATTATGTGTTCCTCTCATTATAGATTTGATTGATATGGTGCTAACCGAGTCTCATTGCTCTACATGACCATTCATTCCAACGGTGACGAAATGCATCATGACACGAAGAGTCGTTTATTGGCCGAGTATAAAGAAGCATGTGGCAATGTACGTAGCTCGATGCTGTGCAGTTAAAGCGCTCGGCAGATTCAAAGCGGTGGAGGTGCAAAAAGTCATAGCGGGGATATAGTGAGGATATAGCAAGATATAGCGGATGGCTCTAAAATAGCATATAAAACACGTACTTAATGTTTTTACAAATATATGAATGGTGATTAAATGAAAAATTATCATTCAATTGAATTATAATTAGTACATAAATAATTTTAAACAGAAAACATGTGTGAATATACTTTAAATAAACGTAAAACTGTTATATAACATAATTGAATTTAGTAGAATATTAGAGTATTTTCATTTCTGAAAATATATTAAAAATTAAATAAAATAAATTAGTTTCATAATTTTTATAATGTATAAATGCAATTTTTTAATTCATTTTATTAAAGAAGATATAGCGGAAATAACAAAATATAGCGGGAATAACGGGATATAGCGGAAATAGCGGGGATTAAAGCGGAAAGGCTATATTTTGGGGCTATATGGAAAAATCATAGCGGTAGAAATCCGCTATGGGATATAGTGGGGTTATAGCAGGGTAATAGCGGGGCATTAACTGCATAGGCTCGATGTATGACTTGCCAAAGGATAAAGGTAGAGCTAAGGAAGCCAGGAGGATTGTTGTAGCCATTGTATATTCCTCGGTGGAAGTGGGAGAGTATTTCTATGACTTCACTGATGGACTGCCTTAGAGTAAGAGGAGGAATGAGAGTATTTGGGTCATAGTTGATCTATTAACAAAATACGCTCATTTCATTCCGGTTAGGATTACAAGGACTGTAGCATCTTTGGCGATAATATAAGTGAGAGAGATCATTAGGTTATGCAGAGTTCCTTCTAACATCGTCAGCGATCAAGATTAGCTTTTCGCCATTGAGTCTTAAGGAGTCTAAATGAGACTTTAAACAACGATTTGAGCTTAAGTACCGCTTATCACCCATAAATGGACGAACAGATTGAAAGGGTGAACAAGGTGTTGGAAGACTTACTTCGGATTTGCACATTGGATTTTGGAGGCTCTTAGGAGGATCACTTGCCACTAGTGGAGTTTAGTATATATTAACAGCTATCAAGCAAGTATTGAGATGGCACCATTCAAGGCATTATATAAGATACCGTGTAGATCAATGTTCTGTTGAGGCGACACTATGAATACGATTATTCTTGGACTGGATATGTTAAGGGAGACAACATAAAAGGTATGCCTAATCTATTGGAGGATGAAGACTGCTCGGGATAGGCAAAAGTCTTATGATGATAGGAAACGCATGGATTTAGAGTTTGCAGTTGGCAATATAGTGTCTATGAAGGTCTCACTGTTTAGGCATGTCGTGAGATTCGGTAGTTAGGAAATGCTAGCATCGAGATTTGTACGGTATATTTCGATTACTGATAGGGTTGGGAAGTTAGCTTATTGGGTAAAGCTTCCTGAGAAGTTAGCGGGAGTACATGACTTTTTCCACGTGTCGCACTTAGAAAGTCTTACATGATACAGCCACCGTAGTCGAGCCGAGTTAGCTAGAGGAGGTGAAAGTAGATAGGGAGTCACTCGTTTTTCATTCACCCACTAGTATTCCTAAGCATGGTACATAGTGACTCCACAACAAGATTATCAAGCTTATTAAGGTCCAGTGGGGAGACGATCCAGCGGAGAGTACATAAAATGCTGAGGAGAGGATCCGAGCTACCCACTAACAACTCTTTTATGGTTTGTTTCCATTTTAGATAATTAAGTATATGTAACTTGTTTTTTAGGTTCTAGCTTGGTACACCCCATAGGTAGAGACAATGAATGATATGAATTGTTGTGAACGTGTCATTAGGGCATGTTTTGATGATGGATGTTAATGGGTATATTTATTAAATTGGTCTTTGCATACGTAAGCAAATATATGCTCTAGTTAGTATACAAACTTACACCATCACTTGTTCTATTTTGTTATATCCCATGCATATGTTTACTGCATATGGATTTGAATGGTTATGCATAAATATAGAATCACCAGTATGCTTGGATAGGATACTGCATGCATTTAGATACATTGCATAAACATTTGCATTTAAGGAGGTCGACTAGATCAGGAGACCGCCTTATTTATGCATTACTATAGGTGTATATGTATTCCACGCCAGCAAGTACATGTTGCATTTGAAATTGTACCAAGGACAATGGTTGTCAATGGATGATGGATGAGTATATGGTCGTAGTTATTTATTTTTTTCGTATGCATAAGTTACATTTTGCCGTCCTTGGACATTTCGAGGACAAAATTCGTTTAAAAGGGAGAATGTAACACCCCGAAAATTTAAGTGCAAATTAAATAAAAGTAATAAATTTAAATATAACAATGGAAAAAAAATGAAATTTTACAAACATTTGAATCTGGCTATGAAATTTTAGCCATTGCATTCATAGCGATTTTTTGGACAATTTTCCTATATAACAATTTGAAATTGGAGCTAATACGGAAAAGTTATAAACATTTGAAAATTCATAGTTGAAATTAACTAAATAAAAAAATGAAAATAAATATTAATAAATAAGGAAACCCACTTGTCGATAAATTAATTGGGATCAGTCAACCGCCCTGATCAACAATGATTGACCGATAGAGTTATAGTGGCTAGGGTTTTGAGCATCCAACAGCCCAGATTTGATTTTATATTTTTCTTAACAGTGAAGTATATAATTAGCAATAAGGATTTAAGTAAATATTTTCCAAGGGTCGATCAATGGTCTATATTGCTTTGAACCCGTAAAAATACACGGCTAATGAAAACCTTAATTCACAAAATTGTAGTCAAAATGTCTAGACTCTGTCAAATTCTAATCTCTTCCTCAAATCACAAAATTCTTCAAAAAAAATAAAAAAAAATAGAGAGATTGACAAAATTAATTCAAGTAGAGAGCTAGCAAAAAGAGTAGATCCAAGGCATGATTCAGAGGACATAACTTGGATTCGAGGTGAGAGGGTACACTGTTAACAAGCTAATTTACATACAGCTAATTTTAATATACCCTATTTGATCTAAGTTTTGAGAAATCAAATTTGAAACATTATGTACTTAAATTGGATATTCCTCTTTTCTAGTTTAGATCTGTTACCACAAATTGAAAAACCAAAGAATTGACATAAATAGAGATATTAATAGTAACCCTAGGTTAAATTGGTTTTACTGTAATCTGTAAATTTAATTGGAATAGGAAGCTGTGATAATTGCAAATTTGGGTTCATAGTAATTGTTATAAGATGAAATTGTAAGTTACTGTAATGGAAATTTGGGAAGCAATGTAATTAACTAATAATTAAGGAACAAAAATAACGATAATCCCTAATTAAATAGTGAAAATTGGCCGACTGCTCTTACTAGAGGGGCCGATAGTAAGCGGTCGACCGCTTCAACATATAGTGGTCGACCAGTTAGCATTCCAAAGGTATAGTACAAACGTCGACCTAAGGCTCGGGCTATAAATAAAATAGTTGTATATATATATATATATATATATATATATATATATATATATGGAGTTACTAAAGGTAGTGAAGCTATTTCTCTATTTGGTGGCTTTAGGACGTTGCGAGACTAAGTAAATGCTATGGATTGATATTTGACGGGAGGTGATTCTATCGCAAATTGCACTCATAGGAGTTTCTATAGTGGACGTTGCATAATAATGATGCCTGATGAATTATATGGCTTAGTAATAACGGGAGTTTCTTGGTATTCACGGATGATGCGATATAATGCCATGTTATTGTTGGATCCCAATGCATTGCAATAAGAGGCATTAAGTTGACATTGAGAGGCGATACGAATGTAGACGATGAGACACTTCGGTGAGTCGGCATTACAGGCTCCCCATCAATGCGTAACTAGCGTACATGTAGTGGTAGTTGTGGGAAACTTAGTCCCATGGTAGAAATTGTAAGGAAACCTATATTGGAACAGTTACATGTATATGTAATGTGTGAAAGGTTGGGTTATCCTATGCGGAATAGTTCTAGTAGCATTCAGCCGATCATTAGTTATTTAGAGGTTTGATTAGTTGTTCGATCCTAAGTATGAGCCTGCACAAATAGTTAATGTTGGTATGTATTGAGATAACACCCTTAAGTAAAGAAAAAAAGTAACTCGCGAACACTTGTAGGGCGTTCTAGGACACATAAAGATTACTAAAGTCGATGGCATGTGATCACCATATATATTAATAGTATACTCCTTCATTAGACTTTTGTCCGAACCACGCCTTTTCCTTTCCTTTTCCCCACCATAGGAGGATAGGGCAGCAAGTTGCATATAATAATATGGATTTAATCACACAATGTGGGAAAATACATCAGCTATAGCTTTACTACTTATGACAATAGTGTATAATGACTACGTAACACCATCAATCATGGCACTTTATAATTTTTTCACAGTAATGAGTTCGATTTTCCATACATACATACCATAATAACACATGCATTTCCATGGTCATACATTCCAAATTACAATATAAAAAATGAAACTCCATTAACAAAGTGTGAGACAATCTCGATCATATACTAACATGTTTCATGCATCTCAATAATTCAACCATAATTGACCATAACAAAAGATATACTGATCAAAACATGCATGTATTGAATACACATGAATCAATAACTAACATAGCCCATCCATATAAACATACATACTCAAAATAATAAGTTATCATCAACATACTACTCTAGAAACCAATAACACATGTGTGTTAATTCTTGTGCTGACTCCACATCCATTATAATGCATATCCTCAAAACGGTCGATGAACTTCTTCATAGTCTCATGCTCATGATAATCGGTATTCCATTCCATTTTCACACCATCTGAAATAACCAATGTACTCACTTATGATCTCATCCTTGAAATATCATGTGCCTAGTCACATATATGTTATAAAAATAATATGTCAAGTTATGGCTGAATTCTCAAAATAATACGTGTCTAGTCATGATTGAATACTCATAATAATATGTCTTACATTGTAGCTGCACCAATCCTTGATCTTCAAACTCACATCATAAGGTCTCTTCCAAATGACTACCACTCTACGGTCAATGGATACTCACCGACATTAGAGTATTTTACTTTGGGATATATAAGTACTCGTCATCATTCGGTTTCCTAGCTCGCATATATGCCACTTAAAAGGTTAGGTACTAGACTACCCGTCTTGCGGTTCAGAGTAAGATGAATCTCTCGTCTGAAGATTCGAGGACCGTCTAGCATAGGTGAGCGTCCTCACATACTATTTCTTTAAGAGCACACGTCAAAAGCTTCGAGTATCGATGATCCCTCGGAACACTTATCCATACTAGAGCACGTCCTAGCTCCACTTCACAAGTTCCCATCATAGAACTTGTCCTAATGGATCATTTTCACAACTTTCATCATTGAGACATCAAGTTGGTACTTAAACATCGGATCTAATCTCTTCTAATCCTCAGATCCAGTCAAATTCCAAATTCCTTTTATAGCAACTTACCATTTGATGACAAAGATAACCCATCCAAAATACCAAAGAGGGATCCACTGGTGAGGATTGTTTTAATATATATTCAAAGTAAAACATTTTTACTTTCAAGTCAAAGCTTCCACCTACGTTTAAAACCCAAAATCCTTTTCCTTCTTAAAATATCACCACTATTTTAATTTCCTAAAATATTTTTTTCTATTTTCAATTAAATTTTATATATTTTTTTAGAAAACACTGTTTTATAAGATCAAAATTGGAAACCCTTTGTTTAAAATATTTATTGGAAGCCGGTAATTTTTTGAAAGAAATATAGATTTCGAAACACATATTTTGGTAAATATATATTGAACCTCCTCGATCATCATCTTGATTCCTCAATAGTACTCATCAAGTATGTAGTCATTAGAGTACTCTAACTACTATTCTCATCTTTAAGGAACATCTTCAAATATCTTAGTATTCCGAATACCTAATCTTTATCAGTTTAGGAAACTATGTTATCCTATTATGACTAACCTACAAATGTCCATTATCAATCTTCTAGTTTCTCCAATGTATGTCCCATCAAAAGTTAACATTGTATGACTAACTTATCCTACATTTATCATACATAGAAATCAAACAAATAGGCAAGCAAACAAGCAAATAAGCAACTAACTAAAAAAACAAGTAAATTAACAATAATTAAAACTGGCCACTTTAAATCAGACAATAATATAATACAATAAGAGGAAACAATTCGAATAAGCATGAAATGAATTAATTAAATAAACAATCAAATAGTACAATGCAAATAGAAGGAAACAATTCAAACAAGCACAACATGAGTTAATTAGTGCATATAGTTCAACCAAAACGATCAGATACAATAAAAGGGTCATACTCCAAACAACGAAATGGGTGTCCCTACACCATATCCTCACCTCCTCTATAGAAGGGAATAACTAGACATTCACATAACTCCTAAAGGAAAGTCACACATAAGTCATAAGGTAACATTGTCAAATGGGTGTTAGGTAGACTCAAAACTCATCATTCCTTGTCATTATACGACACATATTACAAAGTCTAGTTTTGCAGTCCTTAAAATTTCTGAATAAGACATCTTTTAATATAATGCTTTTTATAAAACACCTTTGAAGTTTGTTATTCGTCCAATATTTTACTTTTTCAACCATTTACTTTCCAAATAAAATTGTCCTCATGTTAGTAAAATAGTTTCTTAAAGTATTGTAAAACTAAATGCTTTATAATATATATCTTCTATCCATTATATATTTGCAAATATACTCTTAATTAAACAATCTTCAAATTATGTCTTTTCTTCCAAAATTCATTATCCAATTTTTTTATTCAAAACATCATTTTTCAAAGAGTACCCATTAAGTGAAAATACTTACAACCAAAATAAAATTCCAAATAAAAAGTTTTCTAAAATGAAAATACTCTTCTGATAAAACTTTTCTTTCAAATGAATACTTCATCGCATTCTTAACCCAAAAGGATACTCCTTAAATAAAATACCGCCATGAAACTATTTTCAATGATTTTCACTTTCTCAAACAAAAATATTTCTACTATATTATTTTCAAATTCTTCTTTTAAGAAAATAATTCTTTCAAATTAAAATATATTTTCATGGAAATAACCTCCTTGTAGTAAATCTTCCCTAATTCCTATTTATTGTAAATAATATATTAACAAATATTATATTGTTTTAGTAATAAGGATCCTCGCTTAATATACTCCAATAAGGCACTTTTGATAAATAAAATTAATTATATACTCTTATCAAAATAATTCTCTTCTTCATAAAATCTTATCGAATAAAAATTCCTCAAAACTTATAACGTATACTTTAAAGTATCCTTCTAAAAAATATTCCTTTCCAAAATACCTCTCAATAAAATATTTTTGCAAAGAACTCTAAGTTATAATGAGGTTAACGATTACCTTTTTCAAAGGATGTTCCAAAATAAGATAAAAGTGTTTCAATTAAAATGTTCCATCCAAAATAAGTATTTTAAGCTGAACATCCATCCATAAAAATATTTCCAAATTAATTATTAATCAACAAAATTACTCTTTTCTTAGATAATATTTTTTCACTTCCAATAAAACATTTGTTGATCATGATACCATCGTAGAAACAATACCAAATGATGTTTTAAAAACAATTAAAGTTTCTTACATGAATACGACTTTTCAAAATAAATTTCCATTATCTAATTAAAGCGTCTTTTTTACTAAAAGTACTTTCCAATAAAATATTTTTACTATGTTCACTTTTCCTTTTGAAGATATCTTTATAAAATTATTTTTATTTTCAAATTAAATACTTTATTCTCATCAAAAGTTTCAGCAAATCACTTCTATGCTTAAAAAACCATTTTTTTCCTTTTTAATAAAGTATTTTAAAGTTAGAGGTGTATATTCTATAAATTATATAAATGTATATTATTCACTTTAAAATAAAAAGTGATTCCATCTTATCAAGGTCGAATTTCAATTGTAATTTAATATAGGATGTGTATCGCTCAGGTTATAACTAAGACTTAATCCGTCTTATAAGTATTCATTCTAGCCCACTCCTACTTTATTTTTCTTATACCATTATAAATAAACATCATTTTAGGATGAAGTAACGGTGGTTGACTAACAACCCATACACAAAGAATACAATTATCAATCCAAACGCTCTCTCGTCCTATATTTTACTCAACCTAAGGTGTAATTTATTATAATTTGGTGGTCAAACCTACCCATGGCTGAGGGAATCACCAAACCTAAGCTTTGATACGAAGTGTGACGACCCATTATTTTTAGCAACTAAATTTAATTATAAACATATCAATATATGCTTACAACTAAATCTTAAAATTAAAGATAATGGATAGTGGGTGTATAAATTAAAAATTCTAAAGTAATGAACAAAAAAAGAAAACTTCACAACAAAATATAAACAGAAATATCATTTCAACAATTAAATATTACCACAATTTTAACATCGGATAATACTCATCTCAATAAATTAAACCATTTAATTTACAACCATAACTATACAATTATGAAGCAAGAAATATACCAAATCATATTGTGGATATAGCCTTTTCCAGATCCATTGTTTCCTTCTTTTCTTCCATTTTCAAACTTTTAAATACACGAGTATAAATATGATAAAAGCAAAAAGTTATCAACCATGTTTGAACTACACCTAACCGTATACACCATGGCCATAGGCTCGACAGCTATTGCATAAGAAAAGACTGCCTACGTACCCGAAGATCATGCCCAGATAGTTCTGTTTCCTACTCTTCTCCCGCATCCAAATACCAGTTAGTAAACAGTAACCATATCATCCACCACAACCAATGCATCCTTTTAAGCAATGCAATCAATGATAATAGTAGAAGAAAAAAATAGTATTTCTAATTATTTATCATAACAAATCATCACTTGGGGCAATAAAGAGACAAAGCCTTCAACACGAACAACATTGAATGTCAACCCAAATCATTAGATAAGAAAATCAATGCACAGATATACTTGCATACAACATCATCAATATACAAATAACCCATTAAGTGTGTACTGATCCAATCAACATTAGTGACACAACATTTATCATCAAATAAGCATAATTAGCTACCCATCATCTAGTAGAAATAAATGTAAAATATCGCATACTCATCAAAATACAATACCGTTATCAAATGTCCAAAATAAATGTGATAATTTTACTTGCATATCCAAATAATATATTTACATGCATTACTCTCTAAAGTATAAAATCGCTTTATTATTTTTTATTATAAAGTCACATTTATTTATTCATACAAAAAGCAATAATAATTATTTTTAAATGATAATATACTCCTTAAACCTTTTACTACACTTCATTTCTCTAAACACTTCTAAACATCGCAATTTGAATCAAAAATAGTAATCATCATTAAATCACGTTTTAAAATAATATTATTACTATTTAAAGTTTAGTTTCATTTTATAACTAATAATAAACTTTCCAAATCTAAATTTATAATATAATTTTAGCTATTATTTATGAGTTTCTCATAAATTCATAAATAATAACCTTATATAATTCATGCTTTGAATTCAATAAATTTGGTTAAACCTAAATCAAAGGTCCATAAATAACCACATTTATCACTTATTATCTATTTTTATCATCATTATATATTTTTATCATCACTGTCTATTTTATTTCAATTAATTATTTTTTAATTCAAATCAAAGAATCTATTTTAATTACACATCCGTAAACACAACAATCAATAATAATTATCCAACCAAGGAACAATACTACAAAATATCATAAGAACCAAACAACCACTCATAGAACACATCGTACATCAATAGATATGATTTTTCATAAATAATATTAGATTTTATAATATAAAATTAAAGTAATTAAATTGGACTGACCACACCAATGCACTTTTGCAAAAAACTTCCAAACTCAGCAAACTCAATGCCAAATCGTCTGCATTATTAGTCTAATAGAAGGAAGGACGCATGAAATGAAATTCGTATATGCAAGATATGGAGGTTAGAAGTTTCAAGATTTAAATTGTAAATACTGAATGCCAAAGGCTAGTGCTAACCCATTTTTTAATAAAGCAGATTTCAACTGAAATTAGAAGGCCAAAATAAAGATGAAACAATTCATGAACTTGGAAACACAATTTGAAGGACTAGAAGATAAATCTCAGAAAGTTTTATGGTCAAATCAAGCTAAGTAAAGCACTCGATACCGAAAGATTTCCTTCCATCTGTGCCTTCTGCAACTCCATATACTTCAAACCTATCATCGACAAGTGCTTTTCTCGGAGGATAGCCAAGTAAACTTGAGGATTGATGAGAAGGAAGCGAAGGAAGCAAAGAAAGCAGGAAAAGGCAAACGATATTAAGAAAATCATAAAAAGGAACTTGATCTTCATGAAACGAGTTTGAATGCATTAAATTTGAGACAGGAAAGCTAAGCAGATGAAAAAAAGAAGGTTGCACCAAAATAAACCACTCGATACCGAGAGAAACTTATTGGTACCGAGAGGATTCTTTTGGAGATTGGGCTGGTTTGTTCCCTCATGTGCATTCGGACTTGCATCTAAACTTTATTCTATGTGGGCTCCTTAGTCTACTGACGATTTTCTCTACAAATACCAGCATGTAGCAACCGAAAAGTGGATTCTCACTCTGCATCTTCTTGACTCTTATATCCTACCCTAAAATATACTATAGAAACTCCATTGTAAATCTAATATCCACTAGATTATAGCTAGATCTGATAAAATTAGTTGTAACCCAGAGAGAAATGACTGATAACAAAGATTAAAGTGGACTTAGGCCAAATAATTCATCGAACCACTATAAAAATTGTCTTCTTTTCTACTTTTACCACTATTTTATTCGAATTGGTGCTTTCATCTGATATTTGGGTGTTGGCGTCATTTTAACCTCAACATTTTAGTGCTCTCATTAAGAAAGAGCTAGATTCACAACTTAAACCTTGAATTTGAAGTTTGGAGAAGAGGAAGAGGCCTAAAACTATATTTTATGATTGCAGAAAGTTAACCAGAGCATAGGGGCCAATCAGGAGGTGTCCTCAAATTCCAATCATTCCAACTATGTGAGCAGAGAGGAGATGACGAGATGATGAAGGAAATGCAAGGTGGATGTTTGTCCCAATAATAGGAAATGGTAGAGGGATTTTTCCAAATGTTAGGACAACAAGGATTAGCTGGAGCTATTAGAATTCAGAACCAAGGACCAGGAACTAATATATGAGCATCTGAAGTCAGGATGGAGCAAGTCGGAACACTCTCTCCATGAATAGGACCTATCGATATCGACCCCAATCCTCTCGATGCCAATAGGACTCTACTCAAGGGAAATCTAAATTCAAACTTAGGATGAGCCGGGACACTGAGAGTGAACTTTAGAAGCAAAAAATGCAAGTCAGAATGCATATGCACGATGATCGGAGGAGTATGTACCAGAGTTTCCCCATAGGAACGGGGTATAATGAAGTCAGAGGTGCATGTCAGAATGTGGCCATGCAGCCAGAGTAATATATGTTGAAATTCCACCACATGAGCATGGGGCAAAATGTAGCTATTGATTGGAGACCTTCATTAGATGGCAACAACCGAATAACTGAGTTGGTTAAAAGGATAGTAGGAGGTGGACCCTCAAACTAGAGCATAGAGGATGTAAAAAAGAATCCATCAACCTCTAACATCCAGAATGCGAGGAATCCTCCCGATTTCAAACTTCTGATATTGTAAATGTATGATGGGCAGACAGATCCAACAGATCATCTAATGAGATACATCCAACAAATGGAGGTGGTGGACACTTTTGAGGAGGTGATGGGATGGTGCTTCCCATTATATCTGATAGATTTGACGCAATGTGATTCATACAACTAGAGAATGTGTCTATAAGCACATGAACTGAGTTAGTGAATAGGGTTCATACTTCTTGACCAAACAATGTGATGATGCTATTAAGCGTAGAGCAAAGGCTCGAAGAGACCTTAAGAATCTATCTGATAAGATTCAACATAGCAGCGCCATAGTCGATAAGCCGGATCCATCAATAATCCCGATGGTGGCATTGTTTGGATTTGCAAGCAAGACTGACTTTAAAATTGCATTGGAAAGGGATCTACCGATGGATATCACAGAGTTTTATTATGAAGCCGAGAGATGTCTTCATTAAGAGAATGTTGAGGCTGATAAAACAATTGTTAATATTGTAGATGATGGAGGACCATGTGAAGTAGCATATGGAAAAGATAAAGGAAAGCAAAAACCTAATAATGGCTTTGAAGGAGGAAAATAAAAAAGGAGGGAATCGAAGTTCTCTTCTTACACCGACTTAACCGAAACCCCAGAGAGGATATTCTAGGATACTAAGGTCAGATCCCCTATCAGAGGCCAGCTATGTGATGCCCCACCCAGAGACCCACATCAACAAAGATTATTACAAAGTAAGATTGTCGCCTGGTGCAGAGAATAGGGCTGGTTAAGAGAAACTCTCTATGAATTTTACTTTAAGCAAGCATCAATAAGTAAATTAGTATGTTATACAATTCTTCAATCAAGAGGAATCAACATATACAATTCGGGCTAAAAACAAAACTACGTTGGATATAGTAAAATCCAAAACAACATACAATAAATACATATTACAAAATCATAATCAGACATGGTAGAATATAAATAGATATAAGTGTGACCGACATAAAATAGATACATAATGTAGACTACACATATACATAGTGCCACATCTCAAAATATGAATATGTACACAAAAGGAGTCTAGTTGGACATAAGATACAACATAACATATATATGTAGATGACAAAGTAACTTTAGCTAACAGATAGGACATCCACTCTAAATCATTAGGCTGGAGGACCTGAAACATCTCGGTCTGACTTGAGTATTATAAAAATAATAAACAGTTCAGTCTAGACTAAGATAAATGAGTTAGAAAAAATGAATGATAGATAAAATGAACTAGATCTCAAATATAGTCATATATCAATCCAATATTAGGCATGCATCAATAACTTCAAATCACAAAATACTGGAACTTAAGGTAGCTTACTAAAAGCAAAAATCCCAGAAATGATTTGGTGCTAATTCAAACAACATCAAACTCAGAAATATCACAAATGTAAATCCATAAATTTCACCAAAAAAGAAGGCACCAAACTATAAGATTGGTGAAATAGATTCACCTACGTGCATGTAACTCCAAGATAGACGTATAAGTCTATAAACATCAAGATATGTAAGCATCAAGATAGGAACAAGTCCTACAATCTCTGGAATAGGTACGAGACCTAAAAACATCTAGTTA
This sequence comes from Allium cepa, assembly GCA_030765085.1. Classification (NCBI taxonomy): domain Eukaryota; kingdom Viridiplantae; phylum Streptophyta; class Magnoliopsida; order Asparagales; family Amaryllidaceae; genus Allium; species Allium cepa. Next base: position 674,215,820 of record CM060928.1, on the reverse strand, counting down.
GGTATGAGACATATAAAAATCAAAATAGGAACATGTCCTATAATCTTCGGAATAGATATGAGACATATAAACGTCAAGATAGGTGTGAGACCTATAAATATCAAGATAGGAACAAGTTCCATAAATATCAAGAAAAGTACGAGATGTATAAACTCCATGAAAGGAATACATCCTATAAACTCCGAAGGTGAGTCATAAACTCGTCAACAAAAGTGTTAAATACTTTCATATAGGAATCAAATAGATAACGATCGTGTGTCCCATACCATATAGGTTTACCCAAATGTTTACTATTCAATAGCAAACTCAACTTGTATATATCATTGGTTTGGTCGAGCAAGTCCAAGAATTAACCGGTAAAACAAAAGCGAGTATTCCATACCACTCGTTTTATTTAACCATCTAAATCATTTCCTCATTTGATTGCTGTGGTGCAATTTCTATAAAATTCTTCACTTTAAAATTGTTTTTGGTAAAACATTGATTTATAGCGGAAATACATATACATAAGTACACTTTTCAAATCATTGCTCCAAATCATTTTTAAAACCATTTTCAAATAGAATTACACTTTATATATTTCTAAAACTACAAATAGATTTGTACTTAAAAAATATTTTCATAAAATGGTTTGATTTAGAAATCAACCTTTTATAAATTCGATTTGAAAACGTGCATCAAAAGTGTGTTTTAGTCCCAAGATCCATACAACTTTGTGGTATAAAACATTAAAATAAATCCATCAATTCATAATCAAAATTTGAAAACAACATAAGGAGATAAACCGGAAGAACTGGTGACAAATGGGAGCGATCAGGGACCAAAGCAACATGGCTAGGGGTTCAACCTCAGGTTGCGGCCGGTGCACCGGTCGTGTAGACTGGTCCACCGGTTGCGTCACCTGGGTTGATTCCCAGGTGGCTCCGGTGGATCCCCAATAATCTGATTCCGCTCATTTCTTCTGCATCGGTTCCCTAGAGCCTGGGGTACTAAATTAGCAATCATGCAAGCATGTAAACTTGTTCAATTGGGTGCAAACTATGATTATATAAAGTAGGTTTTTAGCAAAAAAAAAAGAATCAATTCAAAGTGATAAGGAATTCAACACTATATTGTGATCATATGCATTATAGATTCAAACAATTTTAGATATCGGCAATCAAATCCATTTTAGACTAGAAATTGTGAGATAAACTCACCTAAACAAACTCGAAATGGAAGATATTAGCTTAGAACCTCCTATGTCTTCTTATTTCAACTTTAACCTAGGGTATGATTAAAGATTGGATAAGAATAATCAAAATCAGAAATTAAAACATAACTAAATCCCTAGTTATATGTATAGAAAGGCAGAAGAGATTACCTTTTATCAATATACACTAGAATTGAACAAAAACCCTTTGATTTCAATCTTTAATTTGGAAATTTGGGAGCTAGAGTTTCTGGACTTAAGGTGTTTTTGGATTTTCTAGTTTCATTGTTGAAATGAGAATGAGAAACAATATGCGTACATTCTCATTTCTTATTTATCTAGTTTGGGCTAAATGGGTTAATATGTAGATCCATTAGCCAAGTGTTACTAATTTTCCTTAAAAAAAGTGTTGATTTGTTTTTTTTATATTAACACTTTATAAATAATCTATTTTGATTTAATTAATATTCTAGTTTAACTAGCATTGACTTTTACAATTTTCCCAAAATAAATAACATGTCAACATCTCATTTTCTTTTTACTAGTATTGAAATATTTTATCAAATTAAATACAACTTTTTAAAATGAAAAGTTATTCTCCATTTTTTAATAAAATTAACCATTAATTAGGAAATCATATTTCAAAAACTGAAATTATTTCCATACAATTTATTTATTTTCTCTAGATTGTTCTTATATTATTAAATAATTTAGAATTAAATACAAAAAGGAAAATTCAATAAATTCTCAATTTGTTCTTATTCCAAGTTCCATTTAAATTTGTAAACACAATAATAATAAAATCCCTAAATTTATTCAATTTAATTAATTAAAATTATTTAAATTATATTAACTCTAAGTAATCTCAACCAGGGTTGTTACTGACTGCCCCTTATAAAAATTATGTCCCCACAATTTTCCTTAAGGGAAAGTCAATAACATTACAACAATGCATCTATCAAAGAGGATAAAATCATAAGCACCAAATAGTAAAAAGCAAGAGTCTTACTATTAATGAGCACGAGAAAATAGCTCAGGAAGCGTTCGCTTGATAAACTCTCTAGTCTTCCAAGAACAGTCCTTTGGATTGCTAGACCATTGGACTTTAACGAGCGGAACATCTTTATTTTGTAGGCGTTAAACCTCCGATGCAACAATATGGATAGGTCTCTGCTCATATGTAAGGTTGGGAAATCTCAAGCTCCTCAAGAATTCTTGGCTCAAGAATAGAATCTGAATCATGAAGACACTTTTGAAGCTGGGAAACTTGGAATGCAACATGAATTCCGAAGAACTGGAATGAAAGACAAATCTGATAAGCAACAGGGCCGATGCGTTTAATGATCAGGTATGGTCAAATATATATCGGAGCCAACTTCCTGGAATGAGTGAACTGCATCACACCCTTCAATAGTGATACACGAATGAAGACTCTATCTCCTATAAAGAATTCTAATGATTTCCTCCTATTATTCGCATACAATTTCTGCCTTCTCTGTGCCTCTTTCAATTTCTATCGAATGAGATCAATCTTCTCAGAAGCTTCACGAATAGAGTCGAGGCATAAAGTGAGTTTCTCCCTTGACTCGAGCCAATAAAAAGGTAATCGACACGGCCTTCTGTAAAGGACCTCGAAAGGAGCCATGCCGATGCTAGATTGCAAATTATTGTTGTAAACAAACTCAACAAGGTAGATATGATCTTCTCAACTTCCACAAAAGTCAAGAATATAAGCCTGAAGTAAGTCTTCAAATATCATATTAACTTGCTCCGTCTGCCCATCAGTGTGCAGATGATAGGCAGTGCTGAAATTAAGCTTCGAACCCAAAGCTTTCTAGAGACCTATCCATAATTTGCTTGTAAACAAGAGATCCATGTCACATGTAGTGGCACTAGGGATGCTATAAATTCTTACGATCTCCTTAACATAGATCTTAGCAAGAAAAGAAGCAGTCTGATAGGAATAATAGAAACAAAGTAGGCTGATTAGGTTAAATGATCAACAATCACCCATAAGCTATCATGGCCAGCACTAGAACGAGGAAGACCATCGATGAAATCCATAGAATCCTAAAATGGAAAAAGGAAGAATAAAATTAGGATCATTACAAGATCGATACAAAATGTGATTCAAATATGAACTTATGAAATTAAGCTTACAATACCTTGTCCTATTTCCACATCGGGACCTCCAATGGTTGCAAAAGACCACTGGGGCATGACGCTCGACCTTAACAATCTGAAAAGTCAAGAAATGCTTCACAAATTCCACCACATCCCGCTTCATACCTTCTTAATAATAAACATGCTTCATATTGGCATACATCCTACTACTACCCAGAGGAACAATATACTTGGAGTGATGACACTTCTCAAGAATATCTCTCTTAAAATCACTACCATTTGGAACTACAAGCCTAAATCTCCGACGAATACAACCACGAGCATCAACAACAAAATCCTGCAACTCATCACTTTGGGAAATACCACCACATTGCTAAAAAGAAACAATAGATCAAGATAATGCTTCTAGGCTTCCATAATTCATCCAAAAGACTTGGATGAACCTCCATGTTAAACAATAAGATGGAAGAATTAGAATCTAAAATAGGATATCTAATCTCAAAAGAAAATAAAATCTCAAGAACCTTACACTCGGCTAACATCAAAGAGACAACAGCCCATTGCTTAGGACCGAGTGCATCCGTTACTTGATTCCTCTTCCCCAGAGTGTACTAAAATCAATATCGTAGGAAGCGAGGAATTCGAGCCATCTTTATTGTCGCATATTTAGCTCTTTCTAAGTGAATAACTACTTTAACAACTTATGGTCGGTATAAATTACAAATCTCTCACCCAATCCAAGTCTTCAAAACAAAGACAATAGCTGTGAGCTCCAAATCATGAGTGGTGTATCGAACCTATTTCGACTTCAACTACCTTGAAGCAAAAGCGACAATATGGTCTCAACATAAGAACAACACACAAACCAAATCTACTAGCATCCGTGTAGACCACAAGATCTTGGTTCCCATCTGGAACCACAAGAATAGTGGCATTGGAAAGGAGTTCCTTCAAATTTTGAAAAGAAGTTTCACACTTATCAAACCGTGTGCTTTACTCCTTTCCTAGTCAAAGAAGTAAGAGGTAAGATGATCTTGGAAAAGTCCTTTATGAATCAATGGTAATAACCCACCAATCAAAGAAAACTACGAATCTTCGATACGTTCTCAGGCCTCTTCCAATTCTGAATAGCTTCAAACTTTGATGGATCAGCAGAAATGCCTTCTTCAGAAACTGCATGCCCGAAAAGTTGCACTTGCTTCTACCAGAAATGACATTTCAAAAATTTCCCTTTCAACTTATACCTTCTAAGTGTCTCCATAACAATGTTAAAATGCTCCTCATACTCATCTTCAGATTTAGAATGAACAAGAATATAATCAATGAATATAAGAACGAATCAATCGAGAGATTGTCAAAAAACACAATTCATGAGATCAACAAAATAAATTAGAGCATCTGTTAAGCCGTAGGGCATAACGAGCCACTCATAAGAAATATAATGTCAAGTTATAGGAATGTTATTCCTCTACCACATGAAGTTGACGAAAACCAACCACTATGTCTAACTGGGAAAAGCCCGTAGCACCGCAAAGCTGATCAAATAGATCGTCGATCCTAAGAAGGAGATACTTGTTTTTAATGGTAAGCTCATTAAGCTTGTGACAATCTACACAAATCTTAAGAGTACCATCAGCTTCCTTCGCAAACATGATAGAAGCTCCCCAAGGAGAAGAACTAGTCTGGATAAAATGCTTCGCTTCCAAATCTGACAATTTCTTTCTTAAATCTTCATTCTCCTTGGCGGACACCGATAGGGAGGACGACTAATTTGGTTGAGCTCTAGGGATAAGATCAATTCGATACTCAATAGCCCACTTGGGGGGCAACTTCGAAACAATTCAAAGATATTAGGATAATCACAAATAACAGAGATTTGGGAGACATCATCCTCTTCACGAGACCTAAAAAATAGGATGCTACAAAATCAGAATCGTCATCATGAACAACAATAAAAATATGTTCAACAGATTTTGGACGTCGAAGGTGAATAGCTCTTTCAGGATATAGGATATGGGCTTTGTAATGGTTAAACCAATCCATTACCAAAAACATTCCAAATCCAAGATAATGCATCACATGAAGATCGATATGAAAAGAAAAGCTACATAAGATAATCTCAACATCCCTACAAAGCATACTGAGGGTTGAGGACCCACCGACTGGATTCACAATTCTCAGCAAAGTCACTACGCACACAACATCTAAAGATAGAAATTAAAAAGTTCCTTTGATACGTATAAGTGAGACGCACTCGTATCGAAGAGAACTTGAATAGAAAGATTTTGAAAAATAATAACACCTTCAAGAATAGAAGGGGATATACCTTGTCATTGAGAAGCTCCACTAGAAGCTTGCACAACACCAAGCTTCAAAAATGAGTCCTTTAACCGCTCGAGGATAAGACGCTACAAGATGACCTTGCTTCTTACAACATTGACAAATTGGAGCTTTAAGACAATCCTTAAAGAAATTCTCTTTGGAACCATATTTGTAGCATTCTCTCTGAGATGGTTGTGCTGGAGTTGAACTAGAACCTTAATTCTTGATCTTCTTATTAGGACGAAAAGGCTTGGACTTATTGAAAGGTTGCTTCTTCTTAGGATGAAAGCTCTTCTTCTCCCCTACATCTTCTTCACTACTATCTATCTCAACCGCCTCAAGCATAAGGACCAAACTAACTAGCTCTTCAAAAGTAACCTTATATTGCAACAACAACACCTTCCTAGGATGCTTTCTTAACCCCTCTACAAATTTTTGATTCTTTTTTAGTGGTGTACTAATGTGTTCGAACCCATATTTGGAAAGGTACTCGAAGGCAGACACATACTACTCTACACAAGACTTCCCTTGCTTCAACTCAATAAACCTCATAGGCAACAAGGCCTTCTCGGATTTGGGAATGTACTTCAACTCAATACGCTCCTTAAAATACTCCCAAGATTAGGTAGATTCATCAACCTCTATAATAAGAAGCTCATACCAATCCAGGGCTTGCTCCTGAAGCTAACTAGATACTATCTAAACTCTATGCTGACCAGAATGTTCCATGCGAGAAATATCTGCTTCAGTGTCTTAAGATATACTTGCATCTCAATCACACCCTCAAAATCTCTAAAGCGGTTGCCACCAAGATGCGCAAAGTCGCTGCACATGCATGCAAAAATCGACTTGAGAACAGAAAGATCCGGAGGAGGTCCATAAGCCTGAGTATTCCTACCAAGTTCCATGATTTTCTCGATGAACATAAACAATCTGTCCAGAAGAAGGCCACTTGACTGCCCACAACCAGAACGAGTAGGTGGTCTACTGCCAGCCATCTAAGATTCTGAAAGGAATAAGGTAGGGTAAAAGATTATTCAAGAGCCATATGATTTGATATTAAGAATTATAAAGATAGACACAAAACGATATACTATCATGAAATCCTAAAGGACGTTTCCTAAGACTTGGCTAAACCACGATTTGTATTTGTAATATCTTAATTTGTTCTCAACCCATTTCTGATACCAAGCTGTGATGCCTCACCCTGAGACCTACACTAACAAAGAATATTACAAAGTAATATTGTTACCTTGTGCAATTAATAGGGCTGGTTAAGAGCGATCATCCATGAATTTACTTTAAGCAAGCATCGATACATAAATTAATATGTTATACATTTCTTTAATCAAGTGGAACCAACATATAAAATTCAGGCTTAAAACCCAAACCATAGTGGCTATAATAAAATCTAGAACAACATATAATAAATACAGATCATAGAATCACATATCAGACACAGCAGAATACAAATAGATATAAGTATGAACCGACGCAAAATAAAAATATGATGTAGACTACACATAAACAAAGTAATACATCTCAAAATATGAATATGTACACAAAAGGATTCTAGCTCGACATAACATACAACATAACATCACATATATACATAGATGAAAAAGTTAATTACGAGCTAACAGATAGGACATCTAAAGCATCAAGCTAGAGGACCTGAAACATCTCGGTCTTACCAGAGTATTATAAAAATAATGATCGGGTCTGTTTAGACTAAGATAAATGAGTTAGAAAAAATGAACGATAGATAAAGTGAACTAAATCTCAAACATAATCATATAATGACAAATATCAAACATGCATCAATAACTTCAAATCACCAGATACTAAAGCTCAAGCTAGCTTATTAAAAGAAAATACTTGAAATGATTTGGTAATAATTCAAACAACATCAAATCTAGAAATCACACAATTAGAAATTCAGAAATCTTACAAAAAGAGGGAAGGTGACAAACTCCAAGATTAGTGAGATAAATTCACCTACATGCATGTTACTCCAAGATAGACATATAAGTCTATAAACACCAAGATAGGTATGAGTCCTATTGAAATCAAGATAGGAACAAGTCTTATAATCTCTGAAATAGATACGAGACCTATAAACATCAAGATAGGTATGATACCTATAAATATCAGGATAGGATCAAATCCTATAATCTCCAAAATAGGTACGAGGCCTACAAACATCAAGATAGGTATAAGACCTATAAACATAAAGATATGAACAAGTCCTATAAACATCAAGATAGGTATGAGATTTATAAATTCCAAGATAGAATAAGTCTTATCAACTCCGAAGGCGAGTCATAAATTCGTTGATAAAAGTGTTAAACACTTTCATATAGCTACCAAAATGATAACGACCATGTGTCCCATACCACACAGGTTTACCTAAACGTTTACTATATAATAGTAAACTCCACTTATATATAGTAATGGTTCGGTCGAGCAAGTCTAAGAATTAACCATTAAAACAAACACGAGCATTTCATATCACTCATTTTATTTAACTGTTTTAATCAATTCCTCATCCAATCGATGTCGTGCAATTTTTATTAAATTTTCACCTTAAAATCATTTTTGGTAAAACATTAATTTATATCGAAAGTATTAATACATAAGTAACTTTTCAAATCATTGCTCCAAATCATTTTTAGAACCATTTTCAAAGATAGTAACGGTATATATATTTCTAAAACTATTTATATAGAAATTTGATTTGTATTTAAAAAGATTTTCATAAAATGGTTTGATTTAGAAATCAACATTCTATAAATTCGATTTGAAAACGTGCAACAAAAGCGTGTCTTACTCCCAAAATCCATAGAACAACTCTATGGTATAAAACATCAAATTGAATTCATTAATTCACAATCAAAATCCAGATATAGCGATGAAATTGACGTAAAATGCAACATAAAAATCAAGCAAACAATATAAGGAGATAAACCAATCAAACTGGCGATAAAAGGGAGTGATCGGGGACCAAAGCAACACAGATTGGGGTTCAACCTTAGCCCGCAGCAGGTGCATCATCCGTGTAAGACGGTCCATCGGTTGCGTCGCCTTGGTTGATTCCCAGGTGACTCCGGTGGATCCCCGATGATCCAATTCCACCCATTTCTTCTATACTGGTTCCCAATAGGTTTGGGGTACTGAATTAGCAATCATGCAAGCAAGTAAATATGTTTGATTAGGTGCAAATTACGATTATGTAAAGTAGGTTGTCGGCAAATAGAGAATCAACTCAAAGTGATAAGGAATTCAACACTACATTGAGATCATATGCATTACAGATTCAAAAAAATTCATATATCAGCAAGCACATCTATTTTAGACTAGAAATTATGATATAAAATCACCTAAATAAACCCGGAATGGAAGATATTTGCTCAGAATCTCCTATGTCTTCGTATTTCAACTTCAACCTTGGCTATGATCAAAGATTAGATAGGAATGATCAAAATCAGAAATTAAAATTGATTTAAATCCCTAATTAGATTCATAGAAAGGTAGAGGAGATTACCTCTTATCAATATACACTAAAATTGAACAAAAGACCTTTGATTTCAATCTTTAATTTGGAAATTTGGGAACTAGGATTTTTGGACTTAGACTATTTTTTTGATTTTATGGCATCAGTGTTGAAATGAGAATGAGAAGCAATACACTTATGTTCTCATTTCTTATTTCTCTAGTTTGGGCTAAATGGGTTAATATGTAGATCCATTGGCCAAGTGTTACTAATTTTCCTAAAATAAAAGTGTTGCTAATTTGTACTATTTCATTTTAACACTTTATAAATACTAATTTGATTAAACAATATTCTACTTTAACTAACATTGATTTCTACAATTTTTACAAAATAAATAACATGTCGAAATATCATTTTTTACTAATTCTAAAATACATTATAAAAATAAATACAACTTTTTTAAAATAAAAAGTTATTCTCCGTATTTTTAATAAAATATACTAATAATTGAGAAATCATATTTCAAACAATGAAATTTTTTCCATACAATTTATCTATTCATTTTCTCCAATTATAATTACATTATTAAAAATAAGAATTGACTACAACAAGAAAAACTCACTTTATTCTTATTCTAAGTCCCTTTTAAATTTGGAAACATAACAATCATAATTTCCCTAAATTAATTCAATTTAATTAATTTAAATTATTTAAATTGTATTTTAAATTTTAATTCTAGATAATCTCGATCAGGGTTCTTACATGCTAAGAGGGAACCCATGGATCGTGGGAGGAGGTCTGGAAAGTTTTGCATTTTCCATGAGTTGGATGGACATGAAATGAAAAAGTGTCGACACCTTCATGATCTGATGGAAGAACTAGTTTGAAGCAACCAATTGCAATATCACATAAGGAAATGAACTATGATGGTGCAGCGCAGTAGCCACCATCAATAGTAAATGCATCAAGGAACAACCCATGACCTGGGTCGAGATTCGAAATCCCATGATCGGGATGGAGGGGAGTCAGGTTCAATTCCCGTGCTTTTCATTTTGAATAAGTAAGACAATAATAATGATCTCGGACCGCTTACACATGTACGAGATCTCGATTGATCTCTAGATACACTCTGAGTTGGATATCCAGCATGAATAGATAAGATAATAATAACCTTAGATCGCTTACACGTGTACGAGATCTTTATCAGTCTCTAGGCACACTCTTAGTTGGATGTCTGAGACGAATGATTAGGACTCTTGTTTTCTTATTTGCTTTGATTTGAATATTTGATTTTCACTTGAACATGATGTCTAATAACGATCATGGTAGTCCCGTCCAGAGAGATGGGGTGGTGACCGCAAGAAGTATGTTCCTTTACTAGAGAGTAACTAGATGGACTTGCTTATCGTTGAGTCCCCTCATCGAAGAGCGAGCGAATTGGGATTAGCAAATATCCAAAGAGATCAAATATAAGTCCACTCATCGAACAATGAGTGGATGGACTTACTTGTCGTTGAGTCCCATTACCAAAGAGCGAGTGGATTGGGCTCATCAAGGATCTAGAGAGATCGAACTCCAGATTGGATGCTAAACGATCCAAATTGATCGAACCCTAAATTGGACATTAAACGAATTGGAGAGATCGAACCGCATATGGGATGATTGAACGGTCCATAGTGATCGAATCCTAGATTAGATGATTGAACTATCCAGAGTGATCGAATCCTAGCTTGGATGATCAAATGATTCGAAGAGATCGAACCATGGAATGGATGTTGATTTGATAAAAGGATTTGAATGCTTAGTAATTGGAATGGGATGGAAAAATCTTGAGCAAACACGGGATGACTTCAGTGTGCAATATAATACCAAAGGATAAAGACAGGCTGCTGATGATTTGTAGTTGACACTTAAGCAAGGATTGGAGTCCGAAGCTATAATATGTTTATAACGACCTTTCACTTGCAAGGGAATCCAAAGAAACCAGACGATTCATCAAAATTAAGGTCAATGGATTGCCAGAGAGCTCAACTTTCAAAAATTGACTACTATTGAAACTTGTTCCTAAGCAAAGCACACCTTATATTCAAAAGGCGTACTTTGGGGACAAGTTTTAACCCGCTTTTTAACTAGGCAAATTTCAACGAATTAGAAGGCCAAGGTAAAGAAGAAACAATTCACAAACTTGGAAACATGATTCAAAGGACTAGAAGATGGATCTTAGAAAGTTGCAAGGTGAAATTAGGCTAAGTAAAGCACTTAGTACCAAGCAAAACCTCTTGGTACCGAGAAGTTTTTCCTCCCATCTATGGGTTCTTCAACTCCATATACTTCAAACGTATCGTCAAATAAGTGCTTTTCTTGAAGGATAGAAAAGCAACCTTGAGGATTGATGAGAAGAAAGCAAAGAAAGCTAGAAAAGACAAGCGATATTAAGCAAATCATCAAGAGGAACTTAATATTCATAAAAAAGATATTGATATGCATTGAATCACAGATACAAAAACTAAGAAAGTGAAAATAAGAATTTTTCACCAAAACAAACCACTTGTTACCGAGAAGAACCTCTCAGTACTGAGAGGTTTTTGTTGGAGAATGGGCTAGTGTGTCCCTACTGTACACTTGGATTTGCATCTAGACTTTACTCTACATGGGCTCCTAAGTCTACTAGGAAGTTTCTCTATAAATAATAGCCTTATAACGACTAAAGAGAGGATTTACACTCTGCATCTTCTTGACTCTTATGTCCTTCCCCAAATGTACTCTAGGAACTCCATTATAAGTCTGAGATCTACTAGATTGTCATCAAATTTGAAAAAATTAGTTGTAATCTGAAGAGAAAATGAATGATAATAAAGATTAAAGTTGACATATATTGGATAATTCGCCGAACCACAATAAAAACTATGTCTCATTTACTACTTTTACCATTATTTTATTAGAATTGCTGCTTTCATCTGATATTTGGGTGTTGGTGCCATTTTCGGCATCAACAACTAAAATGAAAAGAAAACACTCACCTCAAATGAAGACTAACCTAGATTTGTTTCAAATCAATAAACAGTAATATTTTCTTCTTTTATCATAACCAAATCGCTTTCAAAATCCAAGTGTACATTTGTTGAGTGAATCCCTAGCCATTTTTTCAATTAACTATTCTCTTATAAAATAGATGTTTTACCTTGAATTAAGAAAGGAATGAAGATTTTAGGAGAACCCTTAATGGTGCTTCCGCCTTTGTTTTTGGGATTTGCAAATATTTATAGTGGTAATTATGTAAGGAGAAGGTGAAAGGAAGGAAGGAATTTGTTTACTTTGATTCTTCCTTCTTTTATTTTTAATAACTAGAGAATAAATAGATTAACTTTTACTAATTCCGATTAATTTATGATTGATTGATATTCCAAGCAATTAATTCCATAAATGCTCATATAGTAAATTATTGTACATTCAAATTTCAAATTTTAAATAAAATTCCATAATTAAGGTATAGATGAAATATACATACATACATACATATTCTTACGCTGAATATACATACACACATAAGCCCCATAAGTGGAAACTCTAGATATAGAATTTGATGCCTACAATCCTATTTTCTAGTATCCTACAATACATGAAACTAGTGCATAAGAAAATTATATATATACAACAATTAAAAAATCTATCAATTAATGCGTAATTATTTACTAGTTTATGTAATTAATCTTCAAAAATATTTAAAATTAATACACAACGAATTATATATATTCAACAGTAAAGATACATGTCAATTAATGTGAAATTAATGCTAATTTATGCATTTATTTCCTTGTAATATAGGAAATTATTACATAATCAATTATATATATTAAAAAATTAGGATAAAGGGAATAAATTTGCCGCATTGAATATACATCTATTTATATATTCATAATTCTATAATATTTAAACTGGCACATAGTTACCAAAAATTTATTTTCTTACCTCACATTTACTACATGTATACATATACATACATGCATACATACATATATATATATAAGAGCACATACATGCATATTTTTCCTTATATATATAAACATATATGTATATGTATATGTATATATTGATCATATATTTTTAATATATCTTCTCTTTCCTATCTCTCTTTGGATATGTATCCTTTTGTTAGGTTTCCATAAAATTCAAAAATGTGTTACTGGCCAGGTTACACCCATGACCTTTCTAAGTGAAGTTTACTCTCTTAACTAGTTAGACTAAACATACTTTTTTTATATAATTAGAATATTGAAATTATTGGTCATAGGTTTAAATCTTTTAGACTAACGTAGCCAATATCTTCTAATCATAACTCCATATCCACCAAAATTATGCACCAAACTAGTTAGCTTGGAAAACCTTTGTAATGGTTATAAACACGACATTTAATTCACTATTTTATTATAAATTCATTTTTAATTAATTTAATATTAATAGCGTCAATTTTTTGGGTCGTATAGGGCTAAACTAGGGTAGAACTGCACCTGAGTGGGTACAATTATGGTTTGCTTAATGTATTCGCTTGGGATCCCCCATTAGGAGTCATCATCGTTTCCCGTAGTGAGTGAAGATCCAAAGGAAGTCGAATAATGACGACATAGAGAAATATAGTTTTATATCAACCTAGAGCCAGCGTTATATCTTTGAGGAAGATGGTACTTAAAGAGATATAAGGACTAGAACTGTAGAAGTGTGGCTTGTGGAAAGGGTTCATTCATGGTAGTATATCTAGGTAAAGGTGTAACATAAATATTCGCATGGCGAGCGAATGATTTTTTGAGATGGTGTGGAGCATCGGGGGTTTGAGAAGCTTATATTTGAATCCATGTGTGGCACTCTTGCTTTGTAGTGAAGGAGGGGCATAAGATGCACTTTAAATAGGGACTAAGGGATTAGGGAACCATGCCAACTGAGGAGTGGAGTTCCTAATGTAGACATGACTTGGGTATATTACCAATTATTAATTCCACCTGAAGAAAGAGTTAGAGCCAAGGATTTTGGTGAGCGAGATTGAGGAACCAATCCAATAGGGTTACAGTAGTGTCTGTAGAGATGAGGCAGTACAGACTCTACCCAGTTAGTTGGCTCCATATAGAAGATAGACTATTCATACCTAACATTGATAGACTTAGGGAACATGTACTACGAGAGTGCCATCATTCGAGATTAATGTTACATTCCAATAGGAATAGGGTATATTGGATAGACATATTATCGAGAAGAGAACGATAGAGGATGTTACATTTTCTTATGTGTAAAATCTTATGAGAAGTATTAAGGAAAACAACATAGGATTGATTAGATGATGTCGAGGTTGAACCAAGAGCAGCTTAAGAGGAAGGTATTGAAGTTAGTAGAAGTTTAGCAAGAATGAAAATGAAGGTGATGGTATTTTGGAGACTGAGGATAACGCAGGGACCGATGATGTAGAGTTTTCTGTGTATTGCATTCTCTTTCACTTGCGATGTCATATAAGATAGCTTAGTGTCTTGAATGCTAGGATAGGTGTAGTTACTATTTCCTTACTTACGGTTGCATAGTTGAATAATTGATGTTTAAGGTCATTGCTTGTGATTTTTGGGCATGTAGGGTAGCTATGTTTGACTTTTCCATGTTTGATTAAGATTTTGGTTGCAAAATTCCAAAGGATGAGAGAGTGTGTGTAACGACCTGTATTTTACATATTGAATGATCGTAAAATATTATTTTTAAATACATATGAGGTCATATGACTCTATAACTTTAAGAAATGTCAACTAGTGGCATTTCTTATCTTTATAATATTCGTTGGACATTTTTGACTTTGAAAATATTATAAGGCCCATAACTTTTGATAAGTATCGAATCGAAGCCTAAAACCAATTTCATTAGATTGAGATGATGGTATCACTTTTCGTACATACGTCATATTAATAATTTGGACTTACCATTCAGGAAACATAGTTGTTTGAAGTTCTACCCGATTCTGAGCTTGATAAGTGGATGATTAGTGGCTAATTAATGCAGCCCATTTGCTTAATTCGGGACTAGATTAATACCACTTTCTCCCAACTATCATTAGTCATTCCTCTTCATTTCTAGTAACTTCTTAACTTCCATTAATCCAAGTGGACAAAAAAACCTTTATTTCTCCAATTAAATTTGTAAAACTAGGGGATTTAAGTGAGATTAACAAAAAAATAGTTAATCTGATGGTTAGGTACTTTGGAATTCATGTTGGGATTTTTTTGCATCATATTTTCTTAGGAGTTTGTGTGCTTTGATCCAAGATTAATGATTCTACCTCTCTCACTATATTATGCTTATCTATATGGTAAAAATGTATATTTGGTATGATAATTAAAGTTTAAGTGTTTTAAAAATTAATATGATATTAATAGCACCATAGAACAAGACTTAAAAAGATAGATTTGGGTTTCGATGTGTCTTATACCATTTACCAACCATAATCGCAAATTTACAGAACATTAGATCTAGCACAATAAATTCTTGTAAATCGTGTTTACATGGATTATATGCATTTCGTCAATGCTATATGATGATATTTGGTAGCCGCATGGATTTCTTTGATGTGTTCGCTAGTTCGTTTGCATAGTAAGAATTATGTTGCGCCCTTCGGTGCAAATGACAACAAAGTGGTTGAACGGGAAGAAATTTGGATATGTTGTGCTTGAAGATTTAGGAAGCCTACTCGGTAAATTTCAAGTAATTTAGAGTTGATTTGATAGCCTAAAAATGGTAGTCAGAGGTGGCATTCTAGGAGTCACAATGGGGTTTGCGTCGAGTTTGGAGGTTGGGAATTTCAGGTTCAACCAAGGGAAAAATTGGTCGGTATTGAAGGGCTTAGCTAAATTTTAAGGTGGAAGAGTGCTCGGGCCCGACCAACTATACTTGATATTTTTCACGGCCGCTTTTAGTTTTGGGATGGAGTGCTTCGGGTCAGCTTGGAGTTGCATAGGGAGCTGAGTTTTAGGACTTAAACATATTTTAATGGCTAAAAAGTGCTCCAGCCAGACCTATTTTGCTTTGACTTTCTGAGCCAATTGCATCGGGTCTTTGGGACATTCGGTTTCGGACAAGCCAAGGAAAAACTAATGGAGTGTATTTTGACCTAGCTAAATTTTGAGTATGGGAAAAGTGGTTAAGGACGACCACTTTTGCTTGGTGTTTTTTAGCAGTTGCTTCAGGTCAACTTAGAGTGAGGCAAGAAAGTGAAAATTTTTGACTTATTTTCAAATATTGGGAGGTAAGATAAGTGCTCGGTACCAAGAAGTTATGGTCGGTACCAACTACTCTTGGTCGTGGCCATAAAGGTATAGGACTTAGGGGTGTGAACATGATGTTCCATTTTTCAAGTGCGTGTGTTTATTGGATCATTTTACGTTGATTTTCGGTGATTACAATGCAATGAAGATTGATTATAAACAACGAGGAAAAGGTGTGATGCTTCGACATGATGACTTTAAAACTATGATGAGGTGAATCTATGATATGAGATAGGCAAGTAGAGATATTCCAAACATCGACGATGCGAGGCATTTGATCATGTAATTCAAGTGGGAAGTAAATGAATGCAACTAGAGTAGTCAAAGGAAGCACATTCGGCAAGATGAAGCAACAGAAAGGGGCATGAGATGTTCCAATCGAGTCGGATGTTGAAGGGATCATCGATAACTCTAAATATGATGGATATTTCGAGGGCAAGGGTATGTAAGGACGTTTATCTGTGTACCTTCGACCATGAGAAGATCCGGCCTACCTTGAGAGGGTAGTACCTAGCCTTAGATATCACCAAATCCAATTCATTGCCCTAAGAAGGCGGTACCGAATCCAATTGTGGCATGAGAGGTCGTAGAGTAAGTTGTCATGTATCCAAGAGACCTTGAGAAGGTCATGATGAATGGATACTTTAAAAAAGTCATAATGGAGTGAGACTCTAGAGATGATCATGCCAAAGTGAGACTTCAGGAATTACCATGGCGAAGTGAGACTTTAGTGATGATCGTGGTTAAGCGAGGCTTCGGTGATAATCAGGAGACACTATTCCTTAGGGATGGTCGTGATGATGCATGACGAGGTAAGACCATAGGAATAGACATGGAGATACAAGATCTAGAGAACGGTTGTTGTTGTTGCATGTTTACTTTGTGCTTGCTATGGTTATTATTATTGGTATGATTGTTAGATGTCTTGTAATGTTGCTGTTCTTGAGATAGGTACCCTGACACCCATAATATACTCAGTGCAGTATACCCCTGTAATGATAATTGTAATATAGCATATATTATGCTATGTGCTAAGCTTTGGATGTAGGGACATGTTAGGTATGATTACCCTACCCTATGCCCTTTCCTATGTCAATTTTTATAGTAATTTAAGATTATTTTCGCTTACATCGGACTGTAGTCTGACTTAAGGTTTTATGTTTTGCTTACTATTATTTCAGGTATTCTTAAATGAGTAAGCTAGATAACAGGTTTGAGATTAGTGCATAAAGCTGTTAAGAGGACGAGAAGGAGGTGAGCTGTTATATTTGTTACTAGCATTGGTTGATTATTCCATTATGCAACATTGTAAAGCTTTATCAGTGCTTTACCTTGTCTAGAGATATATTTCCTTTGAGTTTATTTTGATGTATTAACTCCACTCCATTTACTTTGTATGACTATTGTGAAACTTATACTCTGATATATGTTTTGGTTCATTTAGTTATACTTATTTGTCTCTCTGATTTTTTACCTATTTTAATATTTTATTTTATTCAATACACCGTGAGACATATGACAGGTTATGATTAGAGTTAGAAATTTCACCCCTGAAAATCATCCGACGTTGTTGAGTACCATTACAGTGCATTCTTCGGGTATATTAGGTGCCAAAGGTGTGTGGCGGTCCTTAAAATAATTAATTTAAGGTGTATAATTAAGAAAATATTTTAAAAAATATATTATTTGATTGTAGTTTCAATTAGGGATAATTAATCACAAAATGAAACAACATTTTTTTATATTCCTAGAAAAGATGTTTTGAGAAAGGATATTTATATATCCATTAGAATCAGTGTGTGTAACACTCTCCAAATGTTGGACTGTGTATCACTCGGACTGTTGGAGGCACTAAGGGGTTGAGTACTCGTAATTATTGGATAACTATGGAAGGACTCATTTGAGAGATTCATGTTGGTTGATAACAACTAGGTCAAATAAGAAATCTCAGTGTGACAGTATAAACAGTTCTCTCAACTTCAGAAAACTGTGAAACTTCAATGTGGATAATCCACTTTGGTTATAGTTCAATCCTAGCACGGTAATCCATCAAACAATTATAGTTAGATCTGAATTAAGGCATTGGAAGTGAGCATTATTTAATAGAGAATTCATATTTTCGGTTGCATGAGGTTAGTATCATAGTCAATTGTAGTCAATTCAAAGAAAAACCTCTAGCCAGAGTACAACGGCTAATAATAAATTTTATTACAAAATCAAGAACTTTGTTTACGGACTAACTATGTGGAATGCGGATAATATTGGAGTTTCGATCATTACCAAACTCAATACATCCTGAAGTGATATAGTGTCGGCGAAGACAACGTATGTAAATTATTGTCGCTATCGGTACCACTTAAAGTAGTGTATATAATTTATCGAGAAGATTTGGAACCGATGAATTTGGCCAACATGTCACACCATTAGTAAAGTGACGTGTGAACATTAATATTTGAATAGGTCAATATCAATCACTGACTAAATTCACACCTAAAAGTCTCACAATCGTATTTGTGAATTCTGCAAAAAAAAACGCACAATCTACTTAGTTTATAAACCGTTGAAAATTAATTAAATTAATTAATATTTGTGAAACATGAATTATTAATTTAGTTGATGTTTTGGGTATTGTTAGTAATTATATAGGTGTGTATATAAAAGATATATATTCGCTTATTAGTATACCGTAATGATATTATGTATATAAATGAGCTTTAAATATATTTAATTATCAAAACAGACCTTGGGATATTTTTGGCCTACATGGGACAAAATGATAGCCAACAATTAGAAAGAAAGAAATGGTCTAACTATCGATTTAGATTTAATTAGGGAATTAATGGGGAAGGTTTTAAAAGAGAGAATGGAAAAGATTTCTTTCTCTCCATAATACAAATCTTCCTCATTACATTCATTCAATCTTTCCTCTTTTTTCTTCCTCTTTCATGGCTGCCACTTTTCTTCCTTTTCTCCCATAGATGAAATTTTTCACCCCAAATACACCGTAAGACATATGACAGGTTATGATTAGAGTTAGAAATTTCACCCCTAAAAATCATCCGACATTGTTGAGTACCATTACAGTGCATTCTTCGGGTATATTAGGTGCCAAAGGTGTGTGGCGGTCCTTAAAATAATTAATTTAAGGTGTATAATTGAGAAAATATTTTAAAAAATATATTATTTGATTGTAGTTTCAATTAGGGATAATTAATCACAAAATGAAACAGCATTTTTTTATATTCCTAGAAAAGATGTTTTGAGAAAGGATATTTATATATCCATTGGGATCAGAGTGTGTAACACTCTCCAAATGTTGGACTGTGTATCACTCGGACTGTTGGAGGCACTAAGGGGTTGAGTACTCGTAATTATTGGATAACTATGGAAGGACTCATTTGAGAGATTCATGTTGGTTGATAACAACTAGGTCAAATAAGAAATCTCAGTGTGACAGTATAAACAGTTCTCTCAACTTCAGAAAACTGTGAAACTTCAATGTGGATAATCCACTTTGGTTATAGTTCAATCCTAGCACGGTAATCCATCAAACAATTATAGTTAGATCTGAATTAAGGCATTGGAAGTGAGCATTATTTAATAGAGAATTCATATTTTCGGTTGCATGAGGTTAGTATCATAGTCAATTGTAGTCAATTCAAAGAAAAACCTCTAGCCAGAGTACAACGGCTAATAATAAATTTTATTACAAAATCAAGAACTTTGTTTACGGACTAACTATGTGGAATGCGGATAATATTGGAGTTTCGATCATTACCAAACTCAATACATCCTGAAGTGATATAGTGTCGGCGAAGACAACGTGTGTAAATTATTGCCGCTATCGGTACCACTTAAAGTAATGTATATAATTTATCGAGAAGATTTGGAACCGATGAGTTTGGCCAACATGTCACACCATTAGTAAAGTGACGTGTGAACGTTAATATTTGAATAGGTCAATATCAATCACTGACTAAATTCACACCTAAAAGTCTCACAATCGTATTTGTGAATGCTGCAAAAAAAACGCACAATCTACTTAGTTTATAAACCGTTGAAAATTAATTAAATTAATTAATATTTGTGAAACATTAATTATTAATTTAGTTGATGTTTTGGGTATTGTTAGTAATTATATAGGTGTGTATATAAAAGATATATATTCGCTTATTAGTATACCGTAATGATATTATATATATAAATAAGCTTTAAATATATTTAATTATCAAAACAGACCTTGGGATATATTTGGCCTACATGGGACAAAATGATAGCCAACAATAAGAAAGAAAGAAATGGTTTAACTATCGATTTAGATTTAATCAGGGAATTAATGGGGAAGGTTTTAAAAGAGAGAATGGAAAAGATTTCTTTCTCTCCATAATACAAATCTTCCTCATTACATTCATTCAATCTTTCCTCTTTTTTCTTCCTCTTTCATGGCTGCCACTTTTCTTCCTTTTCTCCCATAGCTGAAATTTTTCACCCCAAATAACATTAACCAAAACAAAATAAAATGGTTCATTCGATTCTATCAAGATCAAGTAGTGATTCAAGGAATATAAGAGCCGATTTACAAATAAAGATGTCATGAATGGTTGGATCAACAACGTAAATCTATATTTATTTTACATGTTCACCCCTGACCCAAATTATTGTATGTAATATATATTTTAATTGTCGTTGTATATTTGTTATAACCATTTTTTGAGATGTAGTAAGATACTAAAATTGGTTAAACAATGAACTGCAAAGTAAAGTTGAAAGGGCCAAGCCAAAGTAAGGCGGCCCACTTAGAAAGGATGGCCTAGTAGAACTACGAAGTAAGTTGTGCAGGACCAAACACAAACCATAACAAAACCGCACTACAACCCTAAGACAAAGATCAGATCAAGTATCCATAAGATGCAACTGCACCAATATACTGCATTAATACGACAGGATAATAAGGCCAACAAAATAACATAAATGCAAGTCAAGGTCATACGAGGTCAAATATACACAGCTCGATCGAATAGGGATGAACCACACTCATTATCATATTAACAATCCATTTGATCACCTAATGCTAGGTGTATGAGCAGACCGTTATGCAAAGAATTAAGCAACTAAACCAAATAAAGCCAACCTGCGTCATAGTTCTTCACTTGTTAAAAAACAACAAAGGCACAAGCGGCCCTTATCAAGCAACTTAAGCATATCAACAACAAGTGCAGCTCAGAACAAGTTCATACGGATATTGAGCTAAACACCATAGGTTAGGGCAAAGAAACTCAACTCCATTTATCCTTAGCACAATTTCAAACAAACATTACAAACTTGGCAAGACAAATTCTAACCATCCCCAAGGCAGTATCATAAATATAGCACAATTCCGCTCCATATGTATCAAAGATGCCCTAAAACAAAACGAAGGAATAACTCTCAACATCTTTGTGGTAAGAGTGCCAAAAATGACACAGCTGCACTACAAAAAAGAGGAACATCTCATAACCCTCACATTCAGACACAAGAGCAGTACACAGTCCATTCACCCCACAGATCAAAAGTGCATGGTCCGTTCAAATTTGGGCATTCCCTATCTCAATTCCACGCATTCTTGCTTCAAATCAAATCTTCTCAGCAGTAACAAATTTTCCTCCCAATGAATCATCACCAATCCACACATGCTTAAAGCAAGCATCAGATGGATGACACATGCAAAGATCTAACAGGGGAAGGAAGCATGGAAGGACCACTCCATCAATTCACCAAAAAGCTTAATTATAAATAAATGGAGACTATAGTAGGGCCAGGGATCTTTTTCTGATTTCCAAAATAAATGCACTACATAAAAAAGTTTCTTTACAACATCATAATAATGTAAAATGTCAATGACGAATGAAAGAATAGAGGATGGAATTTCCAATGGATGTAGGATTCATGGAAAGTCGAACATTGTAAATCTTAGTGTCTTTATTTTTTTATTATATTTTATATTCTCTTCACTAAGTTCCATTTGGTTAAGGAATTTGTTAGAAAGAATGGTTAAATTAAAAGAGGCATTTCTACAAGCAGTTGGAATGTTATTTCCAAATTATGTAAGCTGTAACGACCCGCGGTTTCGTACCCCTTGAGTCAACACTATTCTACATCAATCAACTCAAGTTGAACAGAAATACGAACCATTTGGGTTAAAGAAGAAGAGGTAGAAGAAGAGAAAACAGAAAACAACAATAGAATCTTACCATCGCAGCGGAATAAAATATAATAAATATTCAATTATCTTTGCACAAAGAAAACTATATCTGTTTATACATACATCATCAGCGTACATCAACAATAACATACAACTGGACAATCATATAAATCTGTCCTTAGGACTGATGTAACAACCCGCATATTTATCGATTTTATATTTAAATATTTTATTTAAATATTTTATCGTTCGTCGGATTTTGGTCCAAAAAGCTACTTTTTGCAAACAGTCGAATTGGGACTCGAGACCACCCCCATTGAGTTCAAAATGATGTTTGCGACCTTTTTGAGTACAAGCTTCGATATGTTTGGAGAAAGTTGATTTTTGCCACTTTTTCACTTAGGGCTTTGGTTTGGGCTGAGCCCATTAACCCCACTTATGTATTCAGTCCCAACCCTCTCCTCTTCATTTACTTCCTTTCTATTTTCCAAACCCTTCAAGCTTTAGCAACAATGGTGGAGAGGAGTGGAAATTAAAACTCCAAGCCCTAGTTCCATAGCAAAATCCAAGTTCTTGCTCCAAAATCTATGAGAACCCATCGGTAAGCTTCCTCTTCTTCTTCTCCAACTCATTCTCTCTTTGATTTCAGAAATTTCCTAAACCTAATTTAGGAAATGTTTCTCTTTTAAGCTTAGATTCAAGCTTCTTGTGTTGAGATTGAAGTGTGGTTGATCTTCCTTCGTCTTCAAGCTTCTCATTCATTGTTTTCGGATTCAAAGGTGAGATTTTTAATCTCACATCTATGCTTATAATTCTCTTCAATTGTTAGGTATGAATTCCTAACACTTATTCATGTGCATTTGATTTTGATTTGGATTGCTTTTGTGAATATTCCAATTTTTAGTGTTTTGAGTTCAATTCGTTAAAAATCCTAACTTTGATGTTTGAACATGTTTTTGGTGATGCATCGAGGAGCATATAAGGCCGGGTAGTCGATTGGCATAAACCCTTAGCGCCGTTGCTCGTGCGATTGCAATTTGGTCGGGATTTGCACCTCCTTTGAAATAGGGTAGGAAGTGCAAGTATACAGGTTCGGTCGACCGAGCCCTCTGGGCCGGCCGACCGACCTGTAGTCCAGGCACTTCCTGCCTCTGTTTGGAAGTGCTGGTTACAGGCTTCGGCCGACCGAGCCCCCTGGGCCGGTCGACCGACCTGGTGCCCCGAGCACTTCAAACCCCTGGTTCGGTCGATCAACTCAGGGAGTCCGGTCGACCGACCTGCTACTATTTGCCAGATTAGCCTATATTGCAAATTCGTTTGAATATCCAACTTTAATCGATTCGTGTTGTCTCCCTTTTGTTGTTGTCATTTATTATCGACTTTAATGACCTTTTCTTTGGGAATTTTAGATATATCCACTTTGATGGATTTTATATCGATTTCTTTGGATTTTATTCACGTCTTCGAATGTGAATTTTTATGCCCGATTGTTTCTACAATCTTATTTGTGATTTGTCACTTTAAAAATATAAAGGTTTTCTATACTAGTAGTAAATATCAAAACTCTTTCTTCAAATGATTTCAACACTATTTTATAACAAAGCTCGTTTTCTCAAAACGATTTCCAATCTATTAGTATATACAAACCTTTACCTTACTCGTATGAGAAATCTAATTAAACGACTTAGTAAAACGAGTGGTATGAAACGCTTGCGTTTACTTCGTCGGTTAATTCTTGGACTTGTTCGATTGAAACTCTTGTGACAATTTTCTAGTGGAGATCTACAATTTGTTCGTAAATATTTAAGTTAAGCTAGTGGTTATGGGACATGAAGCTAAGCTCATATATTTACTAGCTTACTGTAATTTACACTTCTCTTAGATCATGACGATCATTTTATGATTTAGACTAGCAATTGTGCGATGTCTCTTTGACTGCAAGGTTAGGCTAGACACCATTTGTGTGATTTCGACTCACACATACCTTTTTGCTTTTTGGTTAGCCTAGACACCATTTGTGTGATTTCGACTCACACATATCTTTTTGTTTGCAAGGTTAGGCTAGACACCATTTGTGTGATTTCGACTCACACATGCCTTTTTGCTTTTTGGTTAGCCTAGACACCATTTGTGTGATTTCGACTCACACATATCTTTTTGTTTGCAAGGTTAGGCTAGACACCATTTGTGTGATTTCGACTCACACATACCTTTTTGCTTTTTGGTTAGCCTAGACACCATTTGTGTGATTTCGACTCACACATATCTTTTTGTTTGCAAGGTTAGGCTACACACCATTTGTGTGATTTCGACTCACACATATCTTTTTGCTTTTTGGTTAGCCTAGACACCACTTGTGTGATTTCGACTCACACATACCCTTTTTGCTTTTTATTATTTCTGGATTTCGTGTGTTGATTTCTGGAAATTTTATCCTTCACCTATTCACCGACTTTTACAATTGGCATTGATATATATGTCATTTATTGTGGCTTGGTGAATGAAATTAGGAGTATGACATTCCTTTTTATCTTGAGTAGATTATTGTGATATTGATTAATCTCTTGTTGATTTTCAATTACTTATTTATCACAGCTTGGCATTGTGATTATTATATATTTATGTCATATCTCTTATTATATATCACTTCATCTGATATTTATAGCTAGACTGATCCGTTTATTATTTTCTTCTTAAATAATACTCGGGTCAGACTGAGATTTTACAGGTGCTTCTGCTTGACTCCTTATCGGACTTTCATCTGATCTTTTGGCTAACTACTTAAGCTTAGTAGTTTTTGTTGTATACATTTGAGATACAGACTCTATGATGTATACTTATTCTTTTGTCTAGCACTTGTATCTATTCTTTTTGATATTGTGGATCTTGTTTGACCACTACTCTGATGTACACTTTCATGTGTTATATTCATATCTATTTCCGCCTTTGTGATATGAATTGTCTGTGACTGATTTATGTTATGTTTACTTCTATATTTGTTTCCGAAGATATTATAGCCACTGTGTAGTAGCTTTGAGTTTGTGTCGGCATGTCGGATTTCCACTTGAAAAGAATTGCATGCTATACTATCTGACATATCGATGCTCGCACAAAGCAATTACATGGATGGTCGCTCCTCAACAGCCTTATTCTCCGTGCTAGTTGACAGCATTCACCGTAATGTTCTTGGCTAGCGTGGGTATAGAGGTGGGGCGTCACAGCTGAATACACCGCAGAATAATAATAGCAAGTACGGAAGTACGTATCGCCATCCAGCTCGTTTCCTGAGCTCCACAGCAACATATTTCGTATTCTATAATAGTCGGTCTGACCCGAGCATTACAGTTAAATAACACCCAAGTCAGTCTGGATTACCAGCGTGAGAAATCACACTCAACTTGATTATTAAATCTTCAAAATCCCTTTGAAAACAAAAGCGTCTCGTAAGACCACGCCACAAATAAACATGTCGGGTTTTTACCTTACGATAGCTAAAACACTTTTTATTAAAATCATCTGATATTATAATAGGGTCTATTTACAAATACTTATTAAAATAGCCGAAATTGTTACATTATTAAATTCCATCTACTAGCCACAGAGTGAGTAATACAAACAAAACTCGTAAAAGGCGCATAGGTAGAATGGATTTCCAACTAATGACTAGGCACTGGGGTACCACCTGTCACCGTACATGGCCTAGATTACAGTACCGAGGATCACTCCCGACCCTCTACAACACAAGACCGGGACTATCCCTTACTGGATAATCCCGAGTAAGATCACCCCACGGTTGGGATCAGCAACCGCACCACTAAGCCGAAATAAAAGGGACATCTAGACAGGGATGACCTCACCCTGAGGTGGGTGCTATCCACCTAGCCTTGCTGCATAACCCCTGATTTTCATTCATTCCTGGTTGATGAGGCTTGAGGCTAAGCATTACCTTTTAGAACGTTTCACTTAGAATGCTCATCAACATCGTCCACCTGACGATGTTCTGAAAGCATTCATCCATATAAGTCCGTCCTGGGTTCGAATGGAACCGAAGGCACTACTCCTACTACATCCATTTTGGAAATATCCTTAGGATTAGTAGCGATAAGCCCTTGCACTTCACTGCTCCATCTTCGAATCCAAACTCGTTTTTCCACAAAAACGTACAAACCGGATCGAAGTGGTTTTCGAGAAATAAATCTCGATCCCGATCTCTTCGAAACGATCAACGCATTAGCTAATATTGATAGTCGGTTATTTAACTATCAATTAATATTCACAAAAATCATCAAACAATAAATAATTTACCAAATTATTTATTTATCTCCAAATATCTTCACAAGATATATTTCCACCTTTCAAACCTTTTTGAAAACAGTTTCAAACCATTTTCTTTCTCGTAGTAGATTTCCCAAATATTTTCGACTCCCATTGAAATTACCAAGTACAAACATCTTAGATTTTAAATAATTTAAAACACTATTATAAAACATACTTTAACATTTAAATTTGGAAAACTACTTTAATACTTTATTAAAAATGATACTTTAGAAATATTTAAAATAAGGCTACTTTATAAAATATAAAACTAGATTTTCTCCTTTAAAAAATTACCAAATCATCTTTTAAATAATTATTACGATAATAGATTTTGAAAAATACTTACTTTAGAATTTAAACATTTAGAAATAATAAATTTTCTAAAACATGCTTTTTAAAACAACACTAAAGCTTTTAAAAATTTACTTTGAAACGTACTTGGCTATTCAGGGAAATATACTTCTCTTCACATCCTTTAAAAATAAATCACTATTTATTTCTAGACAAATGTTCCCATTCCTTTAATAAATTCCCATCATGAATATATTTTTTCCCAAATATCCACTGATATATTACTTTGCGTTTATAAACACAGTTTCTAAACTTCATAGTCACATTCTCCTTTAAATTTCCAATTTCAAATATTTAATTCAATATCCAAATTGATTCCCAACTTACTTCATTTGAAATAAATTCCTTTACTTACTTAATTCATTTCAAAATCCATTAATTATAGACTTTATTCTTATTTTCGTTTTGATTTTAAATCTTTTAATTGAAACATACCAATTTCAGATTTTCCAAATTTCTTCTTTATTCTTTTCAATAATTTAAATCTTAAATTTAAAATAAATGCTTTATTCTTTTAAATAATTACACTGAAGTGTAAAATTCATTATCTTCCTGTTTATTCAAAATTCCCTTTTCATATACGGAATTTACTTATTAGAATTTTAAAACCACTATTATTCTTATCCAGTTCATTCTTAATTTATTTAAATTTTCTATAATTATTTCACATACAAATTCTCTTCCTTTTATTTTCAAAAATCCAATTCTACATATTTTGATAACCCAGTGTGTCGAAATATATTCAAGTAAACCATAGCATCCAATATTACAACTATCAATAATATTCATTACAGAATATCGAATATCATAACAGAGAATATTAAATAATATAAATAATTTTGAGGAATCCAGTTGGATCCCTCCAACCTGTTTCCCTGCATCCACAGACGTTAGCACAACATAAAATACCAATTCCACTTCGAGGTGGAATATCGCGGTATATGGGATTTAAATATAATATCATCCTCTATTATGTGGCGCATAGGGTCCCATCCGCTATATAATGCGGGAAAATCAATCATTACAAGATATATTATATACTACTATATATAATATAGTACATTAAGTCAATTAAATCAATCATCCAATTGTTTAAATTTATTAAATTGAACCATTCAAATTTAAATTATAACCAGATGGGTGAGATTAACTCACCTTTGATTTTTGTTTGCAATCCACTTCAATATTGCCTTGGATTTCCAGATGTTTGACCTTGAATAAATAATTTATATAATTTATTAATATTCGAAATAATCAAATACTCAATTGCCATTATAATTTTTAATTTAATTAATATTTTAAATTTTAAACGAAAGAATTTGGTTAGAACAAATTTCTTTCGATAAATTTATTTAACTACAAAATTTGATTTAAAACTAAATTTCCTTTACAAATTTATTTTAGTAACCATAGCATCTTAAAAATAATAAATTCCATTCAAAAGTCTTTTTATCTTGCTGTTAATTTCAGGTTCCTATATTTTCCAAAATCATATATACCTACATATTTTTACTATGAATAACAAGACAGTAAATTTCCTTACCGCAAGACTTTCTTCTACTTTTTTTCTGTTTATCTAAGTATATTAAAATAGGTATGTGAATTTATGCATATATGTATTTATATCAATATTATTTTCTCTTTATTTATTTTTCAGCAAATAGAAAAAAGGTAAATTTCCTACCCTACTGTTATATTTCTATGAATTCAAATAGATGAATAAAAGGAAGTCATACCCAAAATTTGATGACAGCGAACGCCAAACCCATCGAATCCCGAGAGTCTACCCTGTCACCATCACAAAGTTCAGCACCGACGCCACCTCGCTGAGTCGCGCGCTGCCAACTCAAGCTCTCCCATCACCATGGTTGCTTCGCACGAGCAACAACGTCGTTCCCCCATCCACCGTGATTCACGCTAACTTTGCTCAAACCTTAGTCCCTAGATTTCGCCCGCGAACCCTCGGCTTCGACTGCGAACTCGATTAAGC
Organism: Allium cepa; assembly: GCA_030765085.1. NCBI lineage: Eukaryota > Viridiplantae > Streptophyta > Magnoliopsida > Asparagales > Amaryllidaceae > Allium > Allium cepa. The sequence goes on along the minus strand of CM060928.1, from coordinate 674,186,561 downwards.
CAATCGCAACCTCATCGCGACCCCTTTCCTCCACGTGAACAACTGACGTAGCCCCCCCCCCCAAATAGATAGTCGCCACATCGCGCGAGACCTCGCCAAACCCTAGTTATCGAACGCGAGGAACTTGAGGGGGAGAGAGAGCGCAGCTATGAGTGAAAAAGGAAATCGATCAATTTCTTTCGCAGCCATCATTATTTTTGAGTTCGATTTTGTTTTCAACAGAATTTTATTCTCAACTGATAAGTTTATTTTTTTTTTATATGAAGGGCTTCACCCCTTTATTTCTTCCTCTTGAAGTTTCTTCTTTTCTCTTTTTTTTGGCAGTTAATATTAAAGAGGGGAAATGTGTTGGAGACGCTTTGCTACAGTGTTCTGAGTAGAAAGCAAAAAAGTTCTGACGTTTAGTTTATTTGACCAGTCAAAGTATATAATATTTTTAAATTTAAATCGTCTCGAATTTTCGATATAGATTTAAACGCATTTATATGTCGTACGCTCACACAACAACTCCAAACACTACGAAAATTGAAATCCGATTATAATATAATATTACGGGTCCAATGGAACTGGTTTCGTCAAAATCCGAGACAGTGCCTCGGAAGGCTATTTTTAAATTCAATTCAAACGATATAAATTCAAAACTGAACAAAACATTTCCAAATTCAATTTTAATACTCTTACTATCTTCAGTATTATCAATATAAATTTTACAAGCCTTCAAATTATTTTTAACAGACATAAAACTCCAGATTCAACATTTTACTCAATTTCAAATTATTAAATTCAAAACTTTAATTATCAAATAAATAGTGATATTTGAATTCAAGTTAAAAATTAACTTTTAAATATTTAAAATCAATTAAATATTCTGATTTTAAATGCTCAAACATTCTGGGTCGTCACATTCCTCCCCACTTAAAATAATTTCGTCCCTGAAATTACTAATTAGGAAGAATGGTCCAATACCCATTTACTTCTTCCCAAAACCCAACGATTCCAAACAATTCTCAAAATAATCTTTTTACTAAAGACCCACTAACCTCTTTTTTTCCTAGCTTTCCAAACTTTACCATAGTTTCCAAACAACTTTACTTACTCAACCCTTCAAGTATAATTCAAAACCAAGTTTTTTTAAATTTACAAAATTTCTCAAAAATTTTCTAACTCCCTAAATTTTTTTGAAAAATTTCGCCAGCGTCTCCTTTGCACGGCTAGCTCGGTACAACTACAAAATGCCTCTACGAGCTCCCAAATTCCAAATGAAAAGAAAAAGGCAAGTGGCTATATCAAAAAACCTAATCAAATTTCATATAGAAATTTAAACACATACCTTTTTGGTCGGGCAATTCAAATTTATCATCTGAAATCAAAACCAACTTTCATTTCCCTTTATAATACCTGCATATCCTATTTAGTAATAATATCCAATCGTAGCTTTTAAAATCATTTTATACATTTTCTTACAGAAGTTTTCATATCTACTTCTATTCAAATTAGTTTTTCCATTTCCATATGAATTCAATTTATCTTCAACTCTGAGTATTGAATTTTATCTTCCATTAATAACTGATTCACATTATTATTCTAAATTAGTTTCACTCACTAATTTATTCCAATTTCCAATTTAAAGTCGCATTGTCGCTAACGAAAAAATTTCTAACACCCAAAATTTTCGAAACTTTTTGGCAGAGTGTCCTTTGTACGTTGGAGCTTTTGCAATTCGGCAAGAGATATAAATATATATACATCGACCCACCCAGTCGGAAAAACAAAAATAGTTCATATTTCCTATTTTTTATTGCGTAAGCGTACCTTATTTAGCATTTTTAAGCAAGCGGCTTCTTATTTAATTAGCAGTTGGCGCAATCAAATCCAGCCCAACGACTTCCCTGAACCTGTACTTACTCAACTAAAACATGTAAGTGTCATATATACGAAGCTTAACAAAATTTCACTTATTTGCAATAGTTAAACACAAGAATTCTAACAGCAATGCACACTAAACACTTTCCGTAAGAAATTCATATAGTTTTAATACTAATTCAACCGCTTTCAATTAATTGATACACCATTTCCATTCAATTTGAATGTTTTACAACCCACTTGCTTATATTCAATTCATTTTTAATTTTTCAACAACCCATATTATTCCAGTTGATCTAAAAATCAATTCTATTCACCTCTGTTAATACATTTACTTTTGTTTACGATAAAATGACTAATTTTTTGTGCAAATTTGATGTTATTCATGCAAATAACAATTACTTAAGCTTATAACCATTTTAAATTGATTCTAACTCAATTTATTATTTAATTCCTTCTATTTTAATTCATTCACAACCATTTTTATTTAGCTCGACACATTCTATTTCAATTTTATTCCTTTTTAATTTTATTCACGTTCCATTCGTTTACGTTTCATTCCATATTTGCCTTCATTTCATTTGAGACCATTTTATTAAGCTTGAACCATTCCATGCTAATATATTGATAACCATTCCCCAATTTAAATTTATCCAAGCTTTTATTTAATCAACTTTTACCCTTACTCGAAGCCAAGCTTCCACTAATTTTAAACTTAAATTAATTTACTTCAAATCATTCAAATTTCATACTTAAGCTCATTTTCATTTTACAATAAAAATTTCTTTTCAATTTAACTTGATTCTATTTCAATCAAATCTCATTTCAATCTACAAATTTATTTGACTAGTTCATCTGTTTCGTATAAATTTTAAATTTCCAGATTAAATTTATTCTCAATTCATTTAATTAATTACAAGGCCATTTTCAATTTATTCCCAAATTCATCTGGATTTTATTTACAACTAAAACAATCCTTACTTTAATCTATTTTCAATTATATTTACTTCACTAACAATTCAAGTCGAATTTGATTTATACCTTGAGTTTTATTTCCAAACTTCAATATTAACTCACAAATTCAGCTTCTATTTAACTACATTAGGTTCCATTTACGTATTTCATTAACTAATTTATTTTCTAATTAGTTCTCCCTCTATTTATAATTCAATACTTGATTTTAATCTCAAAATCTCTTCATTTAATTTTCTTAAGTGCAATTTATTTTATTTTTCAAGTTTGGATTTTGTTTCATTTTCCACAGCATCAACCAATGTTTATTTTGGGTTTTCTATTCCACTTTTCAATTTTATAAGTCACAACTTATTATTTTACACGTTTCCGTTCATTCTAGGCTTGAATATATTCATCTTTTACTCGAAATTTACACTTATTTATAACCCAAACATATATTTTTTATTCTATGGATTTTTAATTCTTTTATAAGTTATTCTAATCCATTTATTCCAATCCAATTCTTATCCAACTTATTTCTGTTTACTTAAGTAAGGATCTAATTCCATTCAATATCACCCATAACTCAACAAAATTTTATTCCAATTCAATTCTATTTCAACTCAAATTTATTTAATTCAATTCGATTCAAATTTCTTCATCAATCTAAGTTAATTTATTTCTAAATTTTCACTTTAAATTTAAATTCCAACATTCAAAGCTCATATTTCCTTCCCGATTTAAAAATCATCTCAATTTATAAGCTTGTAACCTATCTCATCAGGATTTTTAAACACCCGGCATTTGGTTTCAAATCATTTGAAATCACCATTATCTCAAAATCACACTTCTCAAAATTTTAAACCAACCCTGGTTTTTATCCCCAACAAATTTCCTTTGAAATTTCAAAAATAATCTAGTTCGTCTAAACAAATCAATTTGGCAGCAATCCGTCACTAAAAACTCGAAAATGAACATCGATGATGCTGCAGTCATCACCGAAGTTATTTCCCAACGGCAGCGACTGAAGTGAATTCAATGCTATATCCCTTCTCAAAATTTTATTTGAAACCATTTCCTTTCAGAAATACTTCTAAAACAATAATGCTGCTATTTATCTTCAAACCACTTTGAAAAACACTTCCAAAATCTCCGGGATTTTAAATTTCCAAATTTTGACTAAAATCAAATTTTCACTATAACTCATTTGCATAATTTATGGTTATACAAATTCTCATTTGATTATATTTCAATTTATAAATCACATTTATAATTCATATTTAAAAATTTCATCTATAATTGAATTTATTTCCTTAACCTTTGGTTATATTTTCAATTTCTAGTAAAATTGTCACAAGAATGATAATAATTTAATATTATCATTCCTAACATCCAAGCAACCAAATATTAGCTAAAATAATTTACAAAAACTTCTCTTTATATCAAAATATATTTTTGGGCAAAATTATTTCATTCACCCATATTTAAAACAATACCGTGTCAATTTATCGTGTCAGGTGTTTGTAAACTCTTCTCGAATATCGGCCAACTGACTCGATCAGAATTCATATTCCACTCAACCAATAAGTCAACACAATATTAAAACAATTTATATTCACTAACAAATAAGCGCTCATATCCATTAATACGCTCAAACTCATTCTAGAGTACCATGGACTCTATTTTCAATGAGTAATCCCCAACAGAGCCAAGGTTATCACCAACCTGACTTTGATACCAACTGTAACGACCCGCAGTTCCGTACCCCTTGAGTCAACACTATTCTACATCAATCAACTCAAGTTGAACAAAAATACGAACCATTTGGGTTAAATAAGAAGAGGTGGAAGAAGAGAAAACAGAAAACAACAACAGAATCTTACCATCGCAGCAGAATAAAATACAATAAATATTCAATGATCTTTACACAAAGAAAACTATATCTGTTTATACATACATCATCAGAGTACATCAACAATAACATACAACTGGACAGTCATATAAATCTGTCCTCAGGACTGAATACACAGCGAAATAATAATAGCAAGTACGGAAGTATGTATCGTCATCTCGTCTCCTGAGCTCCACAGCAACATATCATGTATTCTATAATACTCGGTCTGACCCGAGCATTACAGTTAAATAACACCTGAGTCAGTCTGGATTACTAGCGTGAGAAATCACACTCAACTTGTTTATTAAAGTTTCAAAATCCCTTTAAAAACAAAAGCATCTCGTAAGACAACGCCACAAATAAACATGTCGGGTTTTTTGCTTACGATAGCTAAAACACTTTTTATTAAAATCCTCTAATATTATAATAGGGTCTATTTACAAATACTTATTAAAATAGCCAAAATTGTTACATTATTAAATTCCAGCTACTAGCCACAGAGTGGGTAATACAAACAAAACTCGTAAAAGGCGCGTAGGGAGAATGGATTTTCAACTAATGACTAGGCACTGGGGTACCACCTGTCATGGTACATGGCCTAGATCACAATACCGAGGATCACTCCCAACCCTCTGCAACACAAGACCAGGACTACCCCTTACTGGATAATCCCGAGTAAGATCACCCCACAGTTGGGATCAGCAACCGCACCACTAAGTCGAAATAAAAGGGACATCTAAACAGGGATGACCTCACCCTGAAATGGGTGCTACCCACCTAGCCTTGCTGCATAAACCCTGATTTTCAGTCATTCTCGGTTGATGAGGCTTGAGGCTAAGCGTTACCTTTTAGAACGTTTCACTTAGAATGCTCATCAACATCGTCCACCTGACGATTTTCTGAAAGCATTCATCCATACAAGTCCTACCCGGGTTCGAACGGAACCGAAGGCACTATTCCTACTACATCCATTTTGGATGCATCCTTAGGATTAGTAGCGACTAGCCCTTACACTTCACTTCTCCATCTTCGAATCCAAACTTGTTTTTCCACGAAAACGTACAAACCGGATCGAAGTGGTTTTCGAGAAATAAATCTCGATCTCGGTCTCTTCGAAACGATCAGCGCATTGGCCAATATTGATAGTTGGTTATTTAACTATTAATTAATATTCACAACAACCATCAAACAATAAATAATTTTCCAAATTATTTATTTATCTCCAAATATCTTCACAAGATATATTTCCACCTTTCAAACCTTTTTGAAAACAGTTTCAAACCATTTTCTTTCTCGGAGTAGATTTCCCAAATATTTTTGATTCCCATTGAAATTACCAAGTACAAACATCTTAGATTTTAAATAATTTAAAACACTATTATAAAACATACTTTAACATTTAAATTTGGAAAAAGTACTTTAATACTTTATTAAAAATAATACTTTATAAATATTTAAACTAAGGTTACTTTATAAAATATAAAACTAGATTTTCACCTTTAAACAAAATACCAAATCATCTTTTAAATAATTATTACGATAATAGATTTCGAAAAATACTTACTTTAGAATATAAACATTTAGAAATAATAAATTTTCTAAAACATGCTTTTTAAAACAACACTAAAGCTTTTAAAAATTTACTTTGAAACGTACTTGGCTATTCAGGGAAATATACTTCTCTTCGCATCCTTTAAAAATAAATCACTATTTATTTCTAAAAAAAATGTTCCCATTCCTTTAATATATTCCCACCATGAATTTCTTTTTTTCCAAATATCCACTGATATATTACTTTGCCTTTATAAACACAGTTTATAAACTTCATAGTCACATTCTCCTTTAAATTTCCAATTTCAAATATTTAATTCAGTTTCCAAATTGATTTCTAATTTACTTCATTTGAAATAAATTCCTTTACTTACTCAATTCATTTCAAAATCCATTGATTATAGACTTTATTATTATTTCCGTTTTGATTTTAAATCTTTTAACTGAAACATACCAATTTCAGATTTTCCAAATTTCTTCTTTATTCTTTTCAATAATTTAAATCTTAAATTTAAAATAAATGCTTTATTCTTTTAAATAATTACACTGAAGTGTAAAATTCATTATCTTCCTGTTTATTCAAATTCCCTTTTCATATATGGAATTTATTTATTAGAATTTTAAAACCACTATTATTCTTATCCAGATCATTCTTAATTTATTTAAATTTTCTATAATTATTTCACTAACAAATTCTCTTCCTTTTATTTTCAAAAATCCAATTCTACATATTTTGATAATCAGTGTATCGAAATATATTCAAGTAAACCATAGCATCCAATATTACAACTATCAATAATATTCATCACAGAATATCGAATATTCATAACAGAGAATATTAAACAATATAAATAATTTTGAGGAATCCATTTGGATCCCTCCAACCTGTTTCCCTGCATCCACAGACGTTAGCATAACATAAAATACCAATTCCACTCCGAGGTGGAATATCGTGGTATATGGGATTTAAATATAATATCATCCGCTAATATGCGCCATATAATGCAGGAAAATCAATCATTCCAAGATATATTATATACTACTATATATAATATAGTACATTAAATCAACTCAATCAATCATCCAATTGTTTAAATTTAACTATTTAAATTTAAATTATAACCAGATGAGTGAGATTAACTCATCTTTGATTTTTGTTTGCAATCCACTTCAATATTGCCTTGGATATCCAGATGTTTGACCTTGAATAAACAATTTATATAATTTATTAATATTCGAAATAGTCGAATACTCAATTGCCATTATAATTTTTAATTTAATTAATATTTTAAATTTTAAACTAATGAATTTGGTTTAAACAAATTTCTTTCGATAAATTTATTTAACTACCAAAATTTGATTTAAAACTAAATTTTGTTTACAAATTTATTTTAGTACCATAGCATCTTAAAAATAATAAGTTCCATTCAAAAGTCTTTTTGTCTTGTTGTTAATTTCAGGTTCCTATATTTTCCAAAATCATATATACATACATATTTTTATTATAAATAACAAGACAGTAAATTTCCTTACCGCAAAACTTTCTTCTACTTTTTTTCTGTTTATCTAAGTTCAGCACCGACGCCACCTCGTTGAGTCGCGTGCTGTCAACTCGAGCTCGCCCATCACCATGGATGCTTCGCACGAGCAGCAACGTCGTTTCCCCATCCATCGTGCTTCACGCTAACTTTGCTCAAACCCTAGTCCCTAGATTTCGGTCATGAACCCTTGCCTTCACCTCGACTTCGACTGCGAACTCGATTAAGCCAATCGCAACCTCATCGCGAACCCTTTCCTCCACCGCGAACAACTGACGTAGCCCCCCAAATCGATAGTCGCCACATCGCGTGAGACCTCGCCAAACCCTAGTTATCCAACGCGAGGAGCTTGAGGGAGAGAGAGAGCGCAACTACGAGTGAAAAAGGAACTCGATCAATTTCTTTCGCAGCCACCATTATTTTTGAGTTCGATTTTGTTTTCAATAGAATTTTATTCTCAACTGATAAGTTTATTTTTTTTATACGAAGGGCTTCGCCCCTTTATTTCTTCCTCTTGAAGCTTCTTCTTTTCTCTTTTTTTTGGCTATTAATATGAAAGAGGGGAACGTGTTGGAGACGCTTTGCTACAGTGTTTTGAGTAGAAAGCGAAAAAGTTTTGACGTTTAGTTTATTTGACCAGTCAAAGTATATAATATTTTTAAATTTAAATCGTCTCGAATTTTCGATATAGATTTAAGCGCGTTTATAAATCGTACGCTCACACAACAACTCCAAACACTATGAAAATTGAATCCCGATAATAATATAATATTATGGATCCAATAGAACTGGTTTCGTCGAAATTCGAGACTGTGCCTCGGAAGGCTATTTTTAAGTTCAATTTTAACGATATAAATTCAAAACTGAACAAAACACTTCCAAATTCAATTTTAATGATTTCACTATCTTCAATATTATCAATATAAATTTTACAAGCCTTCAAATTATTTTTAACTGTAACGACCCCGGATTTTAATTTAATTTAAATTGATCATGTATCGAATTTTTGAATTAAAATTGTGAAATGTATAGATGGATTGATGCGAGTTTCCCCGATCTCAAATAAAAATGTGTTAAATTACTTGAATTTAAATCTTATATTAATGGTTTGAAAAATAAATATTAAAGTATATACATTGACACAAGTACGAAATGAATAAATAAGTGAATTGTTAATTTATTATTGATGGTTAAAATATATATAATAAATACAAGACAATGAATAAGAAGTAAATAAAATATAAGATATAACAATATAAAGTAAATATATATATATATATCTTAATCTCATATTAATAAATCAATACAAGATAATACAAATGGAGTAGGCTACAAAAGTAATAAGAGTAAAATAAAAATAGAAGTTCACTTATTTTGTAAAGTAAAATAATTCATACTTAAGCTATGAATAAAAATAAGAACATTGATATATAAAACAAAAAAAATAAGTATAAAACAAAACTAAAGCAAAGTACAATACTGCATGAACATAAACAAAGCAAAATATCCACAAACTAACTACATACAAAATTTAAAACAAAGCAACAAAAAAAAGAATACAAAGCATAAAGCAAATATGAAAAGTAAGTAAATAAACAAAACAAAGTAAAATAACAAACAATAGCATATCAGCCACCCTAGAAAACATAGAACAAGAACAAGAAAAATAAAACTGGATTAGATCACAAAAGAAAAGGAAACTTTGAATATAAGACTTGGTACTTGCAAAAGAAATCAAACAGCATATCTATATAAGTGTATGCATAATGTACTTGTAAGAATTAAAATGAGATGGCTGTTACATTGAAGCATGAAGCATTTAATGCTTTCAAACCAGCCCATAACTATCGTACAAACAAACAATAATAACCCCTGTACACATCTCCTTTATATTAGCCTTCCCCTCTCATTGTAAGTCTGTTCCACAAACGAAAGCAAATATGAAGTAATGTTATCTCAAACTAAAACAAAATTCATCAAACAAACAGAGATCAGATCAAAACTTCCACAAACCAAAAGCCTGTAACCAGTTTTTCAAATCTGGAAGAAGAAAGAAAAAAAAACAAATACAAATTACAAACTGGAAAATCTGGGAATTAAGCAAGTAAACAAGTGGGATTCCAGCTTGTATTCAAAGCCTGTTTCAAGTAGAAGACCTCTGTTCTTCCTCTCATGACAAGGTGAGTAACATCACATCCTAAAATGTTTTAGTATATTCATTCTGATGAATGTCCTCTCTAGGGTTAGTTCATTTGTGAGTAAAATTTTGTTTTCTTCAATTCTTTTGTTACTGTATGGATGTGGAATGATGTAGGGAAGCTAAACTTTGGTTTGCATCTTGAATTTATGAATGAATGTTTTGTTTTACATATTGATTATACAATTTTAAATCTCTGGTTTAAGTTCAGGAAAAAGAAAAAAAACAAAACAAAAGTGAAAACCTGTCGAATCCTTTTCTTTCCCCTCTGTCTCTATTTGATTTGAATGATAAACTAAGGTTGGCCATCCAATCTTGTTTCAGTAAAAAAAATATGGAGTTTTGTTTAAACTTGCACCATGTTTTCAGAAACAAAATAAAACAGGTTTGTAGTCTTACTGGAAGAAAAAAAAAACAGTAACATTTGAACTTTGGTTTACAGGGTAATTAATATCAAATGAAATTTAAATCTCTCTATCTCTTTGCTTCTGAAAGGATTGTAATCAAGTTAAAATGTTGTTGTAAACCTGTCTTGTATTTTCAGTAATAAAATTAAAGTAAGTTATATAGTTTTCTTCATAGAAATTGTGAAACACAGTAACAATTCAAATTTTGTAGAAATTCGAATTTTACGAATTTTTATTTCAATAAGTTTATTTGAATCCCCTTGGAAAATGATAATTTTTTGAACTAGAATCAAATTTTTTTCATTGGCTTTTCACTGGAATTTTGGGATGTTATGGAAAATAAAGTTTTACCAAAATCTGATGATCTAAAAAGTTATAGGCCTCGAATTCGTTGTCATAGATGGTTTGGGTGTTCGTGATTTCCAGAAAAATACTAGATCAATTTATAAATTCTTAAATCTTGGATTCGAGAGCAAACAAGGGTTTTGGGGTTGCGTAACTGGTGTATGGAATTTGGGTTCGTTCGCCCTCGTCAGTGCATCAAGCTTGGCTAGATTTGGGGAGATTGTACCTGAGACGACGACGAAGGTGTAGGCGAAGGCATAGGGTTTCTGGTGGTCGAGGTTGCTCAGGCGAGGTGGTTTCTGGTGAGACTGGGAGTTTCCAATTTCAACTGTAAGTCTCGATTTTGTTTCGAGCCTCGCGACGTTCGTTTGGGGGTCGGATTGGTTCAAGAGGACAATAGTCGGTGTGTGGGGAACGTCACCGGAGGTGGCGACGCCGTGAATGGTCTGTGCACATGCACGGTTCCCTGAGTTGTTTTACTGGTGAAGTCCGGGTTTGGGGTAGAGTTATACTTGAGTTCCTCGAGTAGCTCCAGAGTCGTGCTCGAGAATTTAGAATGTTTGCTTCGAGTCCTCTTGCGTGTGCGTGTGTGATGATTTACAGTAGTTTAAAACGTAAACTAAAAAAAAAAAAAGAAGAAGAAGAAGAAAGAACAGAGGAAGAAGAAAAGGAAGGCAAGAGATTGGCACGGGAAAAGGAGGTAGAAACTCGAAGTAAACTCGAGTCTAAGTAAGGGGAGTCTCGGGTTTTTCTAGAATTACAGTGATGTATGTTGAAAGTGAAATGAAGTAATATGTTTTCTATAAGTTTTAAATACTCTAGCTAAATAAAGGTAACTGTTGAGTTAAAATGTAATACAAGTCCTTATTATTTTAGTTAACGCTTTAATAATGTCTTTAATACTTAATTATTATCTTAATTAAGTAATTATTTTAAGTTAAGTATAAATTTTATTAACATTTAAGTTTATGGTTAATAATAATTCGATTTTCCAAAGTTTCTAAGAAGAACTATTAAATGTTAAATTAAGATGACTAATTAATATTGATTAACTACTTTAGAAAGTAAATAGGACTGATTGCTTACAATGGTAATCAGAGTTTAGCTAGATTGATTAATGATGAAGTGATAAATTTATTGGTAATTAAGTACTTAAAGTTAATTAATAAATGAGTTAATTGTTAATTAATTAAGATATAATAATTAATTAAGAATGAATTTAAGGATTAATCACGTATTGAAATTAAAGTTGGGTATTTTGATTTATTAAAGTTAATTAATTATGTAATTGGTCTAAAAGGTTGATTTAATTGATATGATTAATCAAGAATAATTTAATTAATTAAGGCGATTGATTAATTTATTTATACCAAATGATTTGTAATTAATAAATTAGAATTTGATAACTAATTCATAAGTAATTAATTTAATTGGAGATAAATTGAATTAATTAGGATTTAACAATTAATTAATCCTGTTTATAAATAATTATTAAATATTTGACCTTACTTATTAATGATTGTATTGAATGAGTTGCCTTGAATTGGTTGTCTTGTCTAATCTGTGATATTTTGTTCTGTGATTTGTGTCGTGTATGATTTATTCATTTATTTACATTTGCATATTATCTGTGAATTTGTGAATAGACGATAAGCGTTATAGTTTATATCGCTTATCAATTAATTTCTGTGATTTGATCTGTGATGATTGAATGTTGTTGCACTATTGTGTGTTAAACCCCTGGACCACACCATACACACACAAATATGGGTTTCACGAGGAAATCGATTAAGTCGTAGATTTTTGAAAATAGTTTTGAATTTGAATTTTTAAATTCAAATGTTTTGGAAATGGAATTGGAATAGAAGTGAAAAGCTTTTGAAATGGAATTTCAAAGATGGAAATTTATTTTGAATAACTGGATTAAGTGTTGGAATTTAAATACTTTAATTTAAATTTGAATTCAATATTCAAATTGAATTCTGTAATTTGAAACTAGGGATTAATGATATTATACTAGTCATTATGAGTTAAATCATTTTTAAAGTATTATTTTTGGGAATTTGAATTTAACCCAAGGATTTCAACTCGTATAAATGAATCAGATTTCCAAAATGAAAACTGTTGTTTTCAAATGATAAACACTTTTAGATAAGAACTGAGATTCCAGTTAATTAGGGGAATTTCAAGATTGAATAGAGAAATGATTTTCCTAAGTTATGAATGAATTCTTTTTGAAAACTATGAATTAAATCTGTTTATTTTTAACAGATTTAAATTGATGATTTGTTTAAATCAAATTGAAATGAAATTGTTTTGAAGGCTATAAGTTAAATCTTTGATTTAAAGATTTAACGAGTTAATCAAATTGAAATGAAAATTGATTTGGAAAATCTGTGAATGAATCTTTTGTTTAAAAGATTAAAATGTGAAAATTGTTTAAACCGTTAAAGGTTGTGAAAATGAATCTTTTTGTTTAAAGATTGAAAATGGTAATTTGTTAAGCCATTTGAAGAAAGGTTTTGGGTAATAAGTTGTGACTTAACTGAAATCCCATTATCCATTTGTTTTTGAAATATCGTGTTCACTATTCGGTTTAGCCGGGAAAGGACCTTTGTGTCGTATAACCCATTCCGAATATGTGATACGTCGTTATGGATAGCATTTGAAGACCGGTGATGAAGACCGGGTATTTGCGAAAGCGATAGGATGACCTATCGATTGTTTCTGCACCGAGTCGCGCCGGTATAGAAACTCCCTAAGTGATGGGAAATCCGATCGGGATTGTGAATATCCGGATTGCAAGGACTTCTTTGTAAGTGCCTTCGGTTCTGTTCGAGCCCGGAACAGACTTGTATGGATTGTGTGTCTGACATTACAAATTGAGATATAAAGCAGATTTCTTTCAAATATATTTCTGTTGGTGGCGGAGAATTTATTCTCTTAGCTTAACACCCTTCTCTGAGACGTACGAGCTCAGAGGTTATATAGTTGATGGTTATCAGCAATATATTCCCAATTTGGTAATGCGACATACTGAGTGTTGCTGTGAAATGATCATTGTGTTGATTATTTGTGATAGGATCATTTGTTTAATCGTCTATCTTTGTGATCATTTCTATGATCATTTGTTGACCCAAAGCATGGCTTTTGTATAAAGTATGTTTTTGTGGACGTGACTTCGTCGAGCCTCACACCTCGGGAATGGTCAAAACAGGAAAGAAGCAGCAAGGTTATGAGCGGTAGCGCCCTTTAGGATATGTGCATTTCCTTCTGGAAAAGGGTGGTATCATGGTATGGAGCCCAGATGCTTACTCATGTTGAAAACACTTTATGATTGTGTGAATTGATTACGAGCGCTCGGTTGAAAGGTCCCAAAGGACCGGGGGATGGCATATTCGGTCAGTTGTTACTCAGTTAGGGGTAACCCGGCCTTGTGTTGGTAGAGATCCGGTTTGGTTCTCGGGGATGTCCATCCAGAGGCATTCTCATGTGGCAATGGGAAGTTCCTTGGCCTGATCATTCGTTGGAAATCCAAAGAAACAATGCGAACCTTGTACAGTATTAGTTGTATAACCTGCCATGGAATGTGGCGGTAACCTGCTATTGAACATGGTTAGCTATAGTAGGCATACGATAATGGTCGTATGTTGGCTAAGATTTATATTCTACTTTCGAAATGAATTTTTCCTACACTATGCACTAGTAATAATATCAAATGTTCTTTTTAATGCGTATTAAGCATCTTTGACTATCATAAGGAGAAATCTCCTCCGATTCTGCGTTTGCATTGTGTGTGTGTGCGGGAGGCCTTATGGTAGTCTCATTTTTAAAAAGCATTGCGAATTGACTTTGAAAATCTTTTATTGAATGTTTTAAAAGATAAACTGTTTTTGTTGCTCACACCAGTCCCACGACTGATCCGGAGTTTATTGTTTCTTTCCTAAACTCTGGGTGCTCATTATTTTCTACACGAGCAGTCTAGAGTTGGGTTTTTCAGATAGTCAGATTAGTAGGTTATCTGGAGTTAGTTCAGTGTTTGGATCACGCCAGTCTTGCTTAGCTTGGTGCATCGTTATTGGGGGTTCGAGCTATTGCCGGATTGATTCTTGGAAATGGAGTTGCAGTTCTTCCTTGAAGACTATCTCAGAGTTATACTGTTCCGCTGCTAGATGTTGTCATCTATTTTCTTTTCCGCTGCTATTTATTGTATCATATCTCTGATGTATATTGATATCTATTGGATCATCTGTTGTATCAGATATTGTATCAAAGCTGTATATCAATGTATTATTCTTTTATTCCGCTGTGTTATTTACTTAATTTTGTTATAAGCTCCGGCGAATCGGATTTGAACGGTCGAATCTATGGCATTCGAATACGATTTGAAGTATGGATGTCGATTTTTGAGCGGGCAAAATTCGAAACGTCACATTTGGTATCAGAGCTAAGGTTGAACTTTAGCTCAGGAGTGTAACACATTAAGTGACTCATTAGAGATAGGATGAAGTATACCCTAGAATGAGTAATCCTTAAGATATCTGTTTTAACGCCTCAGTAAATTCTCTTGCTATCCACTGATTGTGAGTATGAGTGCAAGAAGAGAACGCGATAGGGGCAGGAAATTACGACTATAATTGGTCAATACTCTGTAACAACAGTGGAAACAACTTTCTTCTCAATCTCTTTTGATCCGTTTCCAAAATTCTTTTGAATTGCTTCGTGACAGCTCCAGAAAAAGAAGTTTCGGTGCGGTGATGCTCTACGAAACATTGTAGGAAATTCTTACTTCGTATCTTCATCGGTTTCTTCTCAGCATTTTGATTTAAACCTTAATGAATTTGGAATTAGAAATTTTTAAATTGAGTTAAATTGATTAATAGAATATGAAGGATAAATTGAATTATATCGATAAAATAATTTCGTTTAAAACCAAATTTGAAATTCTATTATAATTTCTTATATCTATTGTTGATATTCTGATTTGGTGAGCCAAATGCAGAACTGATATCCAGCTTGATTTGAAAAGATATTTCTCTATCTTTCATCTACCTTTGTTGTTTTCGTGCCTGCGAATTTCGAGGACGAAATTCTTTTTAAGGAGGGAAGTCTGTAACGACCCCGGATTTTAATTTAATTTAAATTGATAATTTATCGAATTTTTGAATTAAAATTGTGAAACGTATAGATGATTGATGCGAGTTTCCCCGATCTCAAATAAAAATGTGTTAGATTACTTGAATTTAAATCTTATATTAATGGTTTGAAAAATAAATATTAAAGTATATACATTGACACAAGTACGAAATGAATAAATAAGTGAATTGTTAATTTATTATTGATGGTTAAAATATATATAATAAATACAAGACAATAAATAAGAAGTAAATAAAATATAAGATATAACAATATAAAGTAAATATATATATCTTAATCTCATATTAATAAATCAATACAAGATAATACAAATGGAGTAGGCTACAAAAGTAATAAGAGTAAAATAAAAATAGAAGTTCACTTATTTTGTAAAGTAAAATAATTCATACTTAAGCTATGAATAAAAATAAGAACATTGATATATAAAACAAAAACAATAAGTATAAAACAAAACTAAAGCAAAGTACAATACTGCATGAACATAAACAAAGCAAAATATCCACAAACTAACTACATACAAAATTTAAAACAAAGCAACAAAAAAAAGAATACAAAGCATAAAGCAAATATGAAAAGTAAGTAAATAAACAAAACAAAGTAAAATAACAAACAATAGCATATCAGCCACCCTAGAAAACATAGAACAAGAACAAGAAAAATAAAACTGGATTAGATCACAAAAGAAAAGGAAACTTTGAATATAAGACTTGGTACTTGCAAAAGAAATCAAACAGCATATCTATATAAGTGTATGCATAATGTACTTGTAAGAATTAAAATGAGATGGCTGTTACATTGAAGCATGAAGCATTTAATGCTTTCAAACCAGCCCATAACTATTGTACAAACAAACAATAATAACCCCTGTACACATCTCCTTTATATTTGCCTTCCCCTCTCATTGTAAGTCTGTTCCACAAACGAAAGCAAATATGAAGTAATGTTATCTCAAACTAAAACAAAATTCATCAAACAAACAGAGATCAGATCAAAACTTCCACAAACCAAAAGCCTATAACCAGTTTTTCAAATCTGGAAGAAGAAAGAAAAAAAAAACAAATACAAATTACAAACTGGAAAATCTAGGAATTAAGCAAGTAAACAAGTGGGATTCCAGCTTGTATTCAAAGCCTGTTTCAAGTAGAAGACCTCTGTTCTTCCTCTCATGACAAGGTGAGTAACATCACATCCCAAAATGTTTTAGTATATTCATTCTGATGAATGTCCTCTCTAGGGTTAGTTCATTTGTGAGTAAAATTTTGTTTTCTTCAATTCTTTTGTTACTGTATGGATGTGGAATGATGTAGGGAAGCTAAACTTTGGTTTGCATCTTGAATTTATGAATGAATGTTTTGTTTTACATATTGATTATACAATTTTAAATCTCTGGTTTCAGTTCAGGAAAAAGAAAAAAAAACAAAAGTGAAAACCTGTCGAGTCCTTTTCTTTCCCCTCTGTCTCTATTTGATTTGAATGATAAACTAAGGTTGGCCATCCAATCTTGTTTCAGTAAAAAAAAATATGGAGTTTTGTTTAAACTTGCACCATGTTTTCAGAAACAAAATAAAACAGGTTTGTAGTCTTACTGGAAGAAAAAAAAAACAGTAACATTTGAACTTTGGTTTACAGGGTAATTAATATCAAAGGAAATTTAAATCTCTCTATCTCTTTGCTTCTGAAAGGATTGTAATCAAGTTAAAATGTTGTTGTAAACCTGTCTTGTATTTTCAGTAATGAAATTAAAGTAAGTTATATAGTTTTCTTCATAGAAATTGTGAAACACAGTAACAATTCAAATTTTGTAGAAATTCGAATTTTACGAATTTTTATTTCAATAAGTTTATTTGAATCCCCTTGGAAAATGATAATTTTTTGAACTAGAATCAAATTTTTTTCATTGGCTTTTCACTGGAATTTTGGGATGTTATGGAAAATAAAGTTTTACCAAAATCTGATGATCTAAAAAGTTATAGGCCTCGAATTCGTTGTCGTAGATGGTTTGGGTGTTCGTGATTTCCAGAAAAATACTAGATCAATTTATAAATTCTTAAATCTTGGATTCGAGAGCAAACAAGGGTTTTGGGGTTGCGTAACTGGTGTCTGGAATTTGGGTTCGTTCGCCCTCGTCAGTGCATCGAGCTTGGCTAGATTTGGGGAGATTGTACCTGAGACGACGACGAAGGTGTAGGCAAAGGCACAGGGTTTCTGGTGGTCGCGGTTGCTCAGGCGAGGTGGTTTCTGGTGAGACTGGGAGTTTCCAATTTCAACTGTAAGTCTCGATTTTGTTTCGAGCCTCGCGACGTTCGTTTGGGGGTCGGATTGGTTCAAGAGGACAATAGTCGGTGTGTGGGGAACGTCACCGGAGGTGGCGACGCCGTGGATGGTCTGTGCACGTGCACGGTGCCCTGAGTTGTTTTACTGGTGAAGTCCGGGTTTGGGGTAGAGTTATACTTGAGTTCCTCGAGTAGCTCCAGAGTCGTGCTCGAGAATTTAGAATGTTTGCTTCGAGTCCTCTTGCGTGTGCGTGTGTGATGATTTACAGTAGTTTAAAACGTAAACTAAAAAAAAAAAAAAGAAGAAGAAGAAGAAAGAACAGAGGAAGAAGAAAAGGAAGGCAAGAGATTGGCACGGGAAAAGGAGGTGGAAACTCGAAGTAAACTCGAGTCTAAGTAAGGGGAGTCTCGGGTTTTTCTAGAATTACAGTGATGTATGTTGAAAGTGAAATGAAGTAATATGTTTTCTATAAGTTTTAAATACTCTAGCTAAATAAAGGTTAACTGTTGAGTTAAAATGTAATACAAGTCCTTATTATTTTAGTTAACGCTTTAATAATGTCTTTAATACTTAATTATTATCTTAATTAAGTAATTATTTTAAGTTAAGTATAAATTTTATTAACATTTAAGTTTATGGTTAATAATAATTCGATTTTCCAAAGTTTCTAAGAAGAACTATTAAATGTTAAATTAAGATGACTAATTAATATTGATTAACTTCTTTAGAAAGTAACTAGGACTGATTGCTTACAGTGGTAATCAGAGTTTAGCTAGATTGATTAATGATGAAGTGATAAATTTATTGGTAATTAAGTACTTAAAGTTAATTAATAAATGAGTTAATTGTTAATTAATTAAGATATAATAATTAATTAAGAATGAATTTAAGGATTAATCACGTATTGAAATTAAAGTTGGGTATTTTGATTTATTAAAGTTAATTAATTATGTAATTGGTCTAAAAGGTTGATTTAATTGATATGATTAATCAAGAATAATTTAATTAATTAAGGCGATTGATTAATTTATTTATACCAAATGATTTGTAATTAATAAATTAGAATTTGATAACTAATTCATAAGTAATTAATTTAATTGGAGATAAATTGAATTAATTAGGATTTAACAATTAATTAATCCTGTTTATAAATAATTATTAAATACTTGACCTTACTTATTAATGATTGTATTGAATGAGTTGCCTTGAATTGGTTGTCTTGTCTAATCTGTGATATTTTGTTCTGTGATTTGTGTCGTGTATGATTTATTCATTTATTTACATTTGCATATTATCTGTGAATTTGTGAATAGACGATAAGCGTTATAGTTTATATCGCTTCTCAATTATATTTCTGTGATTTGATCTGTGATGATTGAATGTTGTTGCACTATTGTGTGTTAAACCCCTGGACCACACCATATACACACAAATATGGGTTTCACGAGGAAATCGATTAAGTCGCAGATTTTTGAAAATAGTTTTGAATTTGAATTTTTAAATTCAAATGTTTTGGAAATGGAATTGGAATAGAAGTGAAAAGCTTTTGAAATGGAATTTCAAAGATGGAAATTTATTTTGAATAACTGGATTAAGTGTTGGAATTTAAATACTTTAATTTAAATTTGAATTCAATATTCAAATTGAATTCTGTAATTTGAAACTAGGGATTAATGATATTATACTAGTCATTATGAGTTAAATCATTTTTAAAGTATTATTTTTGGGAATTTGAATTTAACCCAAGGATTTCAACTCGTATAAATGAATCAGATTTCCAAAATGAAAACTGTTGTTTTCAAATGATAAACACTTTTAGATAAGAACTGAGATTCCAGTTAATTAGGGGAATTTCAAGATTGAATAGAGAAATGATTTTCCTAAGTTATGAATGAATTCTTTTTGAAAACTATGAATTAAATCTGTTTATTTTTAACAGATTTAAATTGATGATTTGTTTAAATCAAATTGAAATGAAATTGTTTTGAAGGCTATAAGTTAAATCTTTGATTTAAAGATTTAACGAGTTAATCAAATTGAAATGAAAATTGATTTGGAAAATCTGTGAATGAATCTTTTGTTTAAAAGATTAAAATGTGAAAAATGTTTAAACCGTTAAAGGTTGTGAAAATGAATCTTTTTGTTTAAAGATTGAAAATGGTAATTTGTTAAGCCATTTAAAGAAAGGTTTTGGGTAATAAGTTGTGACTTAATTCAAATCCCATTATCCATTTGTTTTTGAAATATCGTGCTCACTATTCGGTTTAGCCGGGAAAGGACCTTTGTGTCGTATAACCCATTCTGAATATGTGATACGTCGTTATGGATAGCATTTGAAGACTGGTGATGAAGACCGGGTATTTGCGAAAGCGATAGGATGACCTATCGATTGTTTCTGCACCGAGTCGCGCCGGTATAGAAACTCCCTAAGCGATGGGAAATCCGATCGGGATTGTGAATATCCGGATTGCAAGGACTTCTTTGTAAGTGCCTTCGGTTCTGTTCGAGCCCGGAACAGACTTGTATGGATTGTATGTCTGACATTACAAATTGAGATATAAAGCAGATTTCTTTCAAATATATTTCTGTTGGTGGCGGAGAATTTATTCTCTTAGCTTAACACCCTTCTCTGAGACGTACGAGCTCAGAGGTTATATAGTTGATGGTTATCAGCAATATATTCCCAATTTGGTAATGTGACATACTGAGTGTTGCTGTGAAATGATCGTTTTGTTGATTATTTGTGATAGGATCATTTGTTTGATCGTCTATCTTTGTGATCATTTCTATGATCATTTGTTGACCCAAAGCATGGATTTTGTATAAAGTATGTTTTTGTGGACGTGACTTCGTCGAGCCTCACACCTCGGGAATGGTCAAAACAGGAAAGAAGCAGCAAGGTTATGAGGGGTAGCGCCCTTTAGGATATGTGCATTTCCTTCTGGAAAAGGGTGGTATCATGGTATGGAGCCCAGATGCTTACTCATGTTGAAAACACTTTATGATTGTGTGAATTGATTACGAGCGCTCGGTTGAAAGGTCCCAAAGGACCGGGGGATGGCATATTCGGTCAGTTGTTACTCAGTTAGGGGTAACCCGGCCTTGTGTTGGTAGAGATCCGGTTTGGTTCTCGGGGATGTCCATCCAGAGGCATTCTCATGTGGCAATGGGAAGTTCCTTGGCCTGATCATTCGTTGGAAATCCAAAGAAACAATGCGAACCTTGTACAGTATTAGTTGTATAACCTGCCATGGAATGTGGCGGTAACCTGCTATTGAACATGGTTAGCTATAGTAGGCATACGATAATGGTCGTATGTTGGCTAAGATTTATATTCTACTTTCGAAATGAATTTTTCCTACACTATGCACTAGTAATAATATCAAATGTTCTTTTTAATGCGTATTAAGCATCTTTGACTATCATAAGGAGAAATCTCCTCCGATTCTGCGTTTGCATTGTGTGTGTGTGCGGGAGGCCTTATAGTAGTCTCATTTTTAAAAAGCATTGCGAATTGACTTTGAAAATCTTTTATTGAATGTTTTAAAAGATAAACTGTTTTTGTTTCTCACACCAGTCCCACGACTGATCCGGAGTTTATTGTTTCTTTCCTAAACTCTGGGTGCTCATTATTTTCTACACGAGCAGTCTAGAGTTGGGTTTTTCAGATAGTCAGATTAGTAGGTTATCTGGAGTTAGTTCAGTGTTTGGATCACGCCAGTCTTGCTTAGCTTGGTGCATCGTTATTGGGGGTTCGAGCTATTGCTGGATTGATTCTTGGAAATGGAGTTGCAGTTCTTACTTGAAGACTATCTCAGAGTTATATTGTTCCGCTGCTAGATGTTGTCATCTATTTTCTTTTCCCTTGCTATTTATTGTATCATATCTCTGATGTATATTGATATCTATTGGATCATCTGTTGTATCAGATATTGTATCAAAGCTGTATATCAATGTATTATTCTTTTATTCCGCTGTGTTATTTACTTAATGTTGTTATAAGCTCCGGCGAATCGGATTTGAATGGTCGAATCTATGGCATTCGAATACGATTTGAAGTATGGATGTCGATTTTTGAGCGGGCAAAATTCGAAACGTCACATTAACAGGCTTAAAACTCCACATTCAACATTTTACTCAATTTCAAATTATTAAATTCAAAACTTTAATTATCAAATAAATAGTGATATTTGAATTCAAGTTAAAAATTAACTTTTAGATATTTAAAATCAATTAAATATTCCGATTTTAAATGCTCAAACATTCCGGGTCGTCACATAAGCATACAGCAACATAATTACTATTTGAAAGGCAGATTAATATTACTTAAAATTTTTAATTCCAAATTGCAGAAGTAATCGACACTATAATTACTCCATGATTATCTTGGATGTTACGAGATGAAAAATCTCAACAACAGTATTATTGAAGTTCGATTTGTTACATATGTTGTGAATCATCTCTATGAAATGTATTTTATGTAATACTGAATGATTAATATATATGTATACAATGATAATTTATTTTGAATATAATCAAACATGTGTATTAATATGACTCTTCCATGATGTCTTGAATTTTGTTTCTGAATCATGATATTTTGTTGTACATTTATTCAAAGAAATAAATTTGAAATTTATTTTTTAATTATTTTGATTATTACTAAACTTAATTTATATTTATATGGAAATTTGTTTATATCACATACATGCATACATGCATACGTTAACATAAATGTCATTTTATACATAAAATAAAAATTGAACATATATGCATATAATAGCATGTTGATCTAACTATTTTTCATATATGCATTTGTTAATTATTTTATGCAAGGTATAATTTATTTGATATCATATGTTGTATCACATTTTTAGGCTATGAATAATTATGGAACCTATAAGCTATATTACATGATTTAGATGTAAATTTAATTAGGATTTTATAAGAAGGAATGTGGAAAGACTTTTCATTTTTCTTAGTTGCATAATAGATATTTCCTTAATCAAAGAGTTAAACTTGAAATTTATTTCATCGATTGTTCCTGGATTATTGTTTATATAAACTTAAACTTATGACGGTATACATATGCTTATCTACATAAAGAAACACACACACAGATATATATATATGTGTGTGTGTATGTGTGCGTGTGTGTGTGTGTGTTTATTACACATATGTGTGTGCCTAAACTATAAATATATAGTACTATGAAATGTGTAAACAAACCAATTATTATAGTACATTCAAACATATGTACATACTTAGGTATTTATATTCCCGATATGCATATGAACATGTCATATGTATATGTAAGTATAATTTTTATGTATATATAATAAATATAAATCATAATATCTATATGTATATTTATAGTTAGACTCATGTTTATATAGTATTTTATTACCTTGTCTTGTTATGATTATATATAAAATATTCCGATATACATTGAATTAAATTAATATGATTACTTAATTGAAAATAGAATATTACAAAATAAAATATGCTTTATTTTAAATAGATAAATTGGATCTAAGTCTGATTAATAGATTAGATAGGCCTTAAGATCCAAATAGGGAATATTTATGCATTTCACCAACTACGAATCAGATCGAGTTCCAAAATTTTCGTCCTCATTGTGGTAGGATCCTTCATTATCTCCTTCAACTATAGCTCTAAATCAGTAGCCATATCCTTCTTTGGAGCCATTATCTTCTAGATCTGACTTGTAGATCCTTCCATATCCAAAGTAGAAGCAGATCCATGGTTGAAAAATTAGCTTACAATGAAATCATCGAAAAATATTTTCTTAGAAAATGGGTAAACACCCCTAATCCAAATGAAAAACAAGATTATATATCAAAAACACAAAAACAAAATAAAATTACATAAGGTTTTTTAAAGTGATTTGGTTTGAATCTCAATCCTTGTCTAGTTTGAATTGTATTTTGGGTTGCTTTCGCAATTAAAACCAAGTAAACAATGATTTTAGATTAAGAAATAAGTTAATTTCAAAAATGGAAGCAATTCAATGCCAAATCGAAGATACGAAGATCCCTTCTATAAGTGAAAGAGATTACCTTTTATAGGCATACACCTACACTATAGTCGGCAGAACGAATTTGAACAAGTAAACATGTAGATCCGAAAGTGTAGCATGAAGAAGAAGTCAAAATCATAATATCTCAATAGCTTAACTATTCGATACTGATCATTTTGATCAGTGTCGATCGGCCTTGCTAACTTACTTCTTTGCTACTTCTCCACATTTACTTAAGTTTTAAAGCTTTGAATCATTATGACAATATTGCCCACCAAGGACCGTTCAACACCAAACGATTTTTCTCCTTCAAAACTTATCTTTTTCTTTAAAATTTCATGTAGAACAATCTATAAGGTATGAGTGAGTCCCTCTTTGATTTCAAACCAATCACTACCAATCCCTCATGACCATTCGGTAATGATCGGTTTGGGTTTTGCCATACTTAGCCAAATTTCTTGAGGTTCCTGCGTTCTTCAACCTTGACATATCCTAAGCTTCTTGATATATTTCTTTATCATCTTGAAATCCAGATCCATCAAAAATGTCGCTTGGTTCGAATGATGGATAATAACTACCATTTAGTGACTTTACCTTAGAATTTATATTTGCTTAATACACCAAGTGTATAAGAAAGATATAATATGTCACATAACGAAACATACTTCATGATCCCTATTATCATTGCATAATGGATCCACGTCATATGTTCTGCATTTAAACATTTTAATATTTTTTTGTATATAGACCGGAACAGTCCTAACATTCTCTTATACTAAGTGTAAAAGATGCCTCTATCAAATCCTACATCGAAAATTAAACAATCACAGTAAACCAATTTGGACATGGGTACATCATTACCAATTAGTAGTATGTTGTTTACTTATAGTATTAGAAATGTTTTATACCTTTCAATTTTCTTTCTTAAAGACATAGGTTTCCTCTGCATTTTGACTGAAAATCAAACTATTTTATATCTCTGTCAAAATATCTGTTCAATTTTGATTCAGTTGGACGTCATTGCTGTATCCGCTTTTGGAACATACACAACATACAAATCATGTTATCGCTCCCACTAACTTTGAGACATTTTGGTTTTATGTATAGAGAGTCTCTTCTAAATCATTATTCAGAAGTTCATTTCAATATCATTGTGCCAAAATTCAAAATAAAATTGTGCGATAATTGCATGTAGAATTCAAATGGACTTGAGCGTGTTAAATAGCGAAATTACTTCACTACTTTCAAGGTTTGAATTATTGAAGTTATTTCCTATCAACATCGCTTTAATATAAATCCAATTCCATTGATATTCTTCTAGAAGACTCAACTATGGCCAATGGATTATATCATTCAGGTACAATTACTACAATAATATTCTTTAATGTACTTGGAATCCATTTCGGATTTAAAGCATCGCATCATGTGATAGAGTCTATACTCTATGTCCGTTGTCGATAACTTGCTAATAATCTATTTTCTTGATATTGATAAGAAACTTTTAGTTTCTCTTCAATGTGTGAGAATTTTTATTAGACATTCTAATTTAACTATGTCGTCTAAGGCTTAGTTAAATTTTCATCTATTTAATCTATTACTGTACTAGACTCTCATATCTTAACCTAGTTTGTCACATTACCACTAATTTCTCTCGAAAGAAATTCATTCAGTAAAAAGGTTTCATGTCTTGAAATAATAATTTGTTTCTCGATGCGACAGATTAGGTATTCAAAATATTTAATGAATTTCCTATATCCTTATGTAAAATAGACCTAGTTATGAGTTTATAAAACTTACATTTATAATATAAATTTGACAACAATATATCTTAAACTATTTAAGATTTATGTTCCTTCTTTATCCATATCTTATCTGAAATCACAAATTATACTTTCGAAAGAAATTAAATTTGACATATATACTTACTCTTAAGAACATATCCTTATTGAAAAAAGTAATTTAACTTCACTCATTATCAATCATACTTTGTCCAACAAAGTCTAATTACTTCCCGTTGATACATCAATATGTAGCATAAGGAGGAGTGACTTTAATAGAGAATCTTATTCATTGTTAGGTTCTGTTGAAACTCTTATTCAATACACTCACTTATTCGATCAAATCAAATATCATTTCCTTTATACTTTTGTTTTCTTCTTTCGTTTTATATTCTATGAACTTATCATAGGTACCCAACTTGTGTATTAGATACTCATGTTCATATCATAAATAATTCATCAATGGATTTACAAAGAAAGTGGGTCCACTTTTGGTATTATAAGACATGGATATATATGTGTTAATCTAATGAGTTCATTAATTCTTTTATTCCTCCTATCAAATGGGTGCTCTGCCAATGGCAATTTGAGTGTAATTCACAAATACCATATGATTTATGATCATATGATTAAAGAATCATTTCTTAAATATACAACTTATTATATAACAAACATTCATAATATTCATACTAAATAAAACCACTTCTATTTTTGGTCAATACCAACAATAAGTATTGTTTCATAAATAATATTTGGCTACAAGAAAGCAATCTTTCAAAAATTGATGCATCCACTAGTATATATCATATGGTATGCTCCTACTATATTCGCTATTAGACTAATAATGTTTGAAATACAGAGCTCCGCATGACATTACAGGCTGTTTATTGCCTTTATTTTAACTAATTTATAGTAGACTGTTTTAGATGAAACATCTCGAACCCATATAAATAAATATTATAGAAACTAATTATCTACAAGAATAATATATACCACATTCCTTATTTCCTTACTAAGGATCCATAAATGATATAAGCAATTGAGTTTCAGATGTCTCTTTATGAAGCAGAAGTGACCCTTCACTCACTTCATCCTAACCATGCCAGTATCTTTATCATTCTCAAAATTTACCTTTATCTTTTGAAAAGTCAAACCATTCAGAATTGAAAATCTTTACAAAGAGACAACATCTAATTCTTTATGGAAATGCATTTAAACATTCTTAACATTTAAGGATTGTTAATACCACAGATATTGATTTTGTTGACAACAACCATATAAATAGGTACTTATATTTTCCCAAGCTGTATAGAGTATTTTGCAGGATATTACGAAGGTTTGTACATGTACAAGATAATTGAGTTTGAAAACTGATCAGTAAAGAAACTAGATATCAAGATTCAGAGATGATCAAGATATTTGAAGACCTGTGAGTTTAAAGACAAAAACATGAATAGTTCAAGACTATAGATCGTTTGAAATAAACATTAGAATAATTTGTCGAAGTCCTTGGATAGCAACCATTTGTTCTTTGAATACTCTCTTATCAAATCACTTATTTTATTTTCACATACTTATTTTCAAAATATATTTCTAAAAATATTTTATAATAGATTTATATATTAAAAATATTTAAAAACTATGTCTAATTTTTTATTACAAATTATTAGAATTTTATAAACACTTTAAAAGAATTATCGTTTATCAAAATTAACAAGGGTATGTCAACATACCCTACCTAAGTATTTTGACATATAGATGGTTGGAGAAATGCCATTTAAATTTTGAGTATTTGTGATTTTTTGTCTCATCTCTTCATGAATAGACACATCCATTCAAACACTATATAAAGGGGACTAAAAAAGGAATTTTATGAACTAGTTTTTATTATCTATTTCACAAAATCCACTTTCTATATTCTTCAAATTCATTCATATTTAATCTCTACTTTACTACATTCATTCTCTATAATCTACTCACTGATTTGAAAGTATTTTCTCATCAATTCAAAGATCAAAGTGTTATCCAAAGGGATATAGGATAATCTATATCCAAAGTACAACTGCTTGTAATTGGAATCAACATATCTTAATTATTATTTGTTTGGTTGTGCTTGTTGTCCATTCAAATCAAGTGGGTGTACTTGTTATCCGGTCAAATCAAGTGGGTACGCTTGTTGCCCGGTCAAATCAAGTAGGTGATCTTATTGCCAGATTAAATCAAAAGGGCCTACCCTAAACTCTTAAATCAAGATGGTGTATTTTATTGCCTTGAAATCAAGACTGTATTTTGGTTTGCTTGCAACCTATTTAATTAGCGCTGGAAAAGAAATCCATACATACACTATACAGAACGGGACGTAGGATTGGTTAATACGAACTACTATAAAAACTCCCGGTGTCATCTCTCTTACTTTTACTGCATTTATACATCTATGACTGTTTGTTAATATATATATATATATATATATATATATATATATATATATATATATGATTGATGATATGTTTTTGAATTTAAATCTTGATATAACTTAGAAAAATTCCAATATAAAATACAATTCACCCCCTCCTAGTGTTAAAGCAGCCTTAAGATTCATTAACAATAGTACTACACCATTATCCATATTTGGTATCCAACCATTAGGTTTTCAAAAAACTCATTATTTGATTTTTGAAAAGTATAAATAGCCAGAAACACTAGTAGCACACTTTTTAACGCTTTTGTTGAAGGATAATTAACTACTAGACCCCCAATATTAAATGGTAGCAATTACACTTAGTGGTCATGTAGAATGAAAATTTATTTACAACCCAATGGTTTAAGATATTTAGAACATTACATGAAGTTACTACACTGAACCTCAAACCGAATACTCAACATGGACACTATACCAAAACATATAAGCACTCAATAATTTAAAGGCTATGAATATTTTATTGCCTTTGAGATAAAAAAGAATTTAATTGTTCAATTTATAAGTCTACATATGAAATTTGGAGAACACTACAAGTTAAACATGAGGGTACCGGTACAGTAAAACAAACTAAGATTTCTATGCTAACTGTAACAACCCTGTATTTTCTGATTGTTTTAATTGTATATTTTAATTATTATAATTGAATTCTTGATTTAAAAACTTTATTTTTATCTATTAAAATGAATAGGTTTGGCATTTTAAATACAAATTTTGATTTTAATGTAAATTTTAATTCCAAACATGTATAAATTGAATATTTTCCAAAAAAGTGAATTTTGGTCAAAATGGTCAAACTTTGACTTTTAAATTTAAAATTTGGAAGTTTGAAATTTTGAATTTTATCTTTTATTATGAAAGTAAATAAAATTTCAAGAACACCGCTTTTCGTTTCGTTGAAATCCGAATAATATTGTGAAAGTTATGCTTTTTACAATATTGTCTGTACATTGTTTTATTTAACAAAATTGTTTATTTTAGTTTATATAAATAATATTTTTGTTTGTTATAATTTGAATATAAGTGTAATATGACATGTTATATATATAATTTCATTTTTAAAATATTTTTTAAAGTGATGTTATAATGTTCCAAAGCTTATTGTATTTTTTTTCTACAATTTTTCATCCTAGTTTCTATTATTGTGCTATTTTCATAATTATTTTATATTTTTCTAAAATATATTTATTTATTTTCTTTTTCCACTTTATTTTGTTCAGTTTTTATATTTTATTTACTGAAATATATATGGTTTATTTTAAAGAAAAAAAGAAAAAGAAATACCAAGAGGCAAAGACCTTTCATTTCTGGTGACTTTTCAATTCTTGTCTCTTCATTTGCTTTTGCCTTTTCCTCTCCTTGCTTTAGCCGTACATCCCTCTACCCTATAGCCATGTTTCTCATCTTTAATTCACGTGAAAAATATCTTTCTCCTCATTTCAAACTCACGGCTACATCATAATGAGAAAAAATTGCAAGCTAACGGCTTCTTTCTTTCATTTTTTTTCCCTCTTCTTCATTGATTTAGCCTTCCTCTTGCTTGCTCGGCCCCACTTCTCCTCCATCACCACTGACCATCACCACCACCATCTTCAGCAGCTCATAAGCCTCTCCTATGACCAAGACAGTAGCCATGACCATCCATTGATGTTGCACCACAAAATTTGCACAAAAGTTCCACCAAACTAGCCTAGCCAAACCCTTAAGGCCATAGCCTTCATTTTTCACCTAAACCACCTTCATGGCCGCCACCACCAGTCCCTCCACCACCTCTGGCCACCACTCCAGCCACCACCTAAACATCCCCTTGCATGACCAAGCCCAATCCATGGCAGGCCGTACCTATAGTTGCACCAAAAATCCACTTAATTGCCTTGACTTTTGTATTTCTCATGTCACAACCTCCACTCCTTCATATCCAAGTTAGGCCAGGCCGTATGGACCCATATTGACCCAAACCTGAGCCATGTTGGCATCTAGGCTGAGCCTAGTGTGATGAGAACAAGCCCATTTGATTATGTGACAAGCCTTGTTGTCGTGGTCAGCCACTTTCGTGTTAAAGCTGGGTAATGTTCTTTGTTGATTTAAAATTTCCATTTCTTTTCAATTCATATTTGTATTGTATGCATATGTTTATATAGTCTTGTTTATTCGTTGTATATAAGATCATTATCAAGGCTCTCCATCCATTCAAATTAAATTGTGCTTGTCGTGCCTTTGGAATCGCTCTTGTGTGTGTTGTTTGTCTCTAGCTTCGTAAAAGGTCAGTCTTTCTCACTCTGACATTTATACTTATGAAATAGTGAATTGATGACAAGTGTTTAGTAATATAAAATGTTATGCAAGTTAATGATGATCATATGATATGCTATGCCATGTTATTACCATGTTAAAACTGTTAATTATCACCTGACATCTGATATATGACATTATTGTGACATTGACATTGTTTATATTGTTTATGCATATATTCACACTGCAAGTTCCCTGTTAGAATAGAATCATTATGGGTTGAAATGATACATACCCGAACGGACTTTAGAATAGGAAAATATCGTTATGGGCTGAAATGATAGGCGTGAGCGATTTTTATTGTATTTTACTTGGCTTGGGATTGCGGGTTTGAAATGATAAAACCCGGTTTTCTTTGTAAATTACGGATTGAAATGAGATATATCCGTATCACTTGACCTAGGTTAGAAAATTATATACAGACCCCGTGGTATATTTTTAAATGATTTTTTTTAAATATGTATTTTCAAAAGTATGAAATTTTGATTTAAAATATATATATTATGGTTTTAAGAAAGTTAAATATTAAATCTTGAAATGGTGAATTTAAGTGAATTCAAGTATGTAAATTTGGAGTAAATATGATGTTTGACTTTAAATTTTATTTTAAGATGTAAATAAATAATGGAAATTAAATTTAAAGTTTTGAAATGATATTTGAAGTAAAATTTTAAGTTTATTAAATTTATAGTAAACAGTGAATTTTGACTTAATAAATGAATGGAGTTTGCAAAATTGAATATTTGATCTTAAAATTTTATCGTGTTAAATCATATGTTAAAATGATTTTAAATGTGAAATTTTGAAGTCTAGAAATATGATTTTTTAGTTATAATAATAAAAATTTGGAGTTTTATTATTATTTTTGAAAAGCTAAAATGAAACCTGGAATTTTATAGCATTTTCAAAATGCTTTAGTCTTTTGACAGCATTTTAATGCTATTGTTTTGAATCTAACAATGTTTGAAATAACTAAATATCTATTATGACATTTTATAAATGTCACTATTCTTGAAATAAACCATTTTGGAAAATATAAGCTACGATAGCACTTTATAAATGCTGTCGTTGCTATAATTTGACAATGTTTTGAAATGTTATAGATTTTAACACTGTTTGGGCTATATTTTAAAGTGTTAAATAATTTAACTTTTGAAATGGATTATCTGTGAAATTTTAGAAGCTTTGAATATTTAAATTTGAATTTTTAAGGAATTTAAATTGAATTTGAATTTAAATAAAGTTTACTTGGTTATGTGTTAAACGGAATGAAATGTAATATAATAAATGAATTTTTGAATGGAATTTTGGAATGTATTTTTGGTAATGATGTTTGAAATAATAAATGAATGACATATTTGATTTTTAAATGATATTTAACTTTGAATATTTGGATTTGAATTCAAATAATGATTTGATTATGAGGTTTTGAAAGGATGTAATATTTTAATGATTTTGAAATGGTTTGGAAATGATTTGATCTTTATTTTAATAAAGAATGTGAATGTTGAATGATATTTGATTTTTCTTTATTTGATAAAGGAATATTTGAAGTTTATATTTGTATGAAAAGATATTTGGTTTAATTGTAATTTAAGTTATTTTAATAATATTGGATTTATGAAATGAATATTTCAAAACTACATAATAATGAAATTAGATTTGAGATATGAATATATGGAATTATAAAGTTTAGTTTTGAAATGTGGGATATTAAAGTTTGGAAACATATTAAAATTGGATAGCTTATTTTGTAGATCAAATCTATATTTGAAATTTATAAGATTTGAAATGTATTGTTAGAAAACTGAATTGAATTGAAATTGATGGTTTGATTTGAATTAAATTGGAAATTTGAAATTTTGAATTAAATTGGAAATAAATTTGTAAAATGTAAAGAATTAAATGAATGTTTCATGATTTCAAATGTATGATTTCAGAATGTTATGATTTTCAAAGTGTAATGATTTCAAGTATTTTGGTTTCGAAAGAGTTATAACTTTGAAAGTATTATGATTTTTGGAAGTGAATATAGGTTTGAGATGGAAATGATAAAGTATAAACTATTTTGATTTGAATATAGTTTTGAAATAAAAATGATTTTGGTTTCGAAGTATAAACTATTTTGATTGAATAAATAGTTTTAAAATTAAAATGGTTTTGGTTTCGAGGCGTAAACTATTTTGAAAGGAATATAGTTTTGAAATGAAATGATTTGATCCTTTTGAAATATAAACTATTTTGAAATGACCACGGCGTTATAATAACGTTTGGTTGTTGAAGAGACCGAGATCGGAAGTTGTCATACTCTCTGCCAACTTCGAAAACCACTTTAACAACCGTGTACGCGGTGGAGATTCCAGAATGAAGTAGGATGGTGGCGACGTTCTTGAGGTATATTACGTGGACCCAACTCCCGTGAGTTGGCATAAGGTGGCTAAAACAGGAGCGATCTCGGGCCAAAGGAGGTAGCACCTCTAGTCGGACACATTCCTTCGATACTATACTCTTACTAGTGATTGATTAGATGGCCATCATCTAGTTTTAACTGTTTAAAATGAAACCAAATGAGTCTATTTCTGTTATGTATTCTAGGTTTCAAGATATAGTTCATTCATTAGTATCATTAGGTAAAAATGTCTCAAAAGAGGATCAAGTTAGAAAAATTCTAATTCGTTATCATTGAAATGGGATCGAAAAACATTAGCAGTAGAGGAAGCCAATGATATTAGTATATTAAAAATAAAAGAGTGAATTGGTAATCTAATGTCATATGAAGCACAGTTGCATGGTAAAAAGGAATGCAAGGCAACCAAAAAGAAATCAATTGAATTCAATGGTACTACTGATGATGACGATAATAAGGAGGAGATTGCTCTTAAGACTTGAAATTTCAGAAAATTCCTGAAGTGTAGAAAGACGAACAACTTTCGTAAAACTGAAAACAAAAATTATGGAAATGGAAATGCTTTCAAGTATTATGATTGTGGCAAATTTGATTATCTATGAAGAGATTGCTGGGAGCAGAAGAAAACACCAAACACCGATTCATAAAAAAAAAGAAAAAGAGCTTTGTGGCATGATCTCACTAGATATCTAGTTGGTACAAGATAGTAGATTATTATTCACACTAGACTTTTTATCTGACCCGAAGTTTTGTCTTTTCCCTTAAACTCTCGGTTGCTTATTTGAGAAGATCAAGAGTAAGGGTTTTTCAAGTTCTCTCTAGATGAATAAGCTTCCAGAGATGCGCAGGAGGCAAGCTAACTATTAGGAGTTTCTATCTTTTGTTTTTTGCTGTGTTAATTGGATATAAAGGCAAATTTGTTTAGTTGCCTTATATATATAGGCTCTGATCAACTAAGGAGGTATCTTCATATGTCGCTCTTGGCATAGTTTATAATAATTGTAATTTCTATGAACGTGGTTTAGGTATGGGGTTACGTAATGAACTGGCATGCTGTTATAGATTGAAATTTGAATTTAAATCGTGTTTACTTTTTTTTCATATTCACGTGCTTCTGTATTATCAATGTATCTAGCATTACTGCATTCAGTCACAGGGAATTAATAACTATAGATGACCGCAACATCCATAACAATCAGTTTCAGACCTCCAAATGTGGGATGCTACAAAAGTTTTGCTCTGCCCAAAGACTTTGAATGATAAATTACGATGATATTGACCTTCTATGAGGGAGGAGATGAATCATCTCCTGAGTAGTATGTCACTTCAAAATTTTCAACGTGTATCACACTATGGCCATAACATAGTCACTATGTCATGTGGTTGCTTATAGCCAAAGTATAGTTTACACACTTATGTATGATAGCACTCTCAAGTCAAAAGGCTATTGTACTTCGTTACTCTGAGATCTTCTATTTTGACTAAATTATATATACGACTCTCGTTGAGTCGTTCTACAATTATTCTAAACAACCACAAGTATGTAACCTCCTGAAGTCCTCAGTGGCCATAAATAAATCACCGTCTATCATATGAAGAGCATTATGTACACTTGTCATAATAGATGCATTGATATCATTTTCTTGATCCATCATGACTAGGTACATTTAAAAAGTGTGTGTGTGTGTGTATTCAATACTCATAGTTACGAACACATTCGCAACTACAATCGATGTAATACTCCCCGTAAGGGTTTTCTATTTATAAATGTATAGTGTATTTAATTCATTATTTATATATATATATAACATTACATATGAAAGAAATAAAATCAGATACTTACATCATTTTGAATAGAATTCTCTTATAAGAGTTAAGTTACTTAATAAATTACATAATTGCGCCTAAAGCACACCTTTAGCTCTACCGACATATTCTCTAGGTTAGTGATTTGATCTATGTATCGTTCTTGTACATTAGCCTTATTCATTATTTCCATGCTTGCTCAAAACTTGCTGCTATGTTGCATAAAGACAAATGATATATTGTTTAGAGGCTTGGCTGCTTTCTCAGTAAAAGAACAAAAAAATTCAAGCCGAAATTTCGGTCTAGCCTATCAAACTAGCTAGAGTGTAAGAAAAGCTAAGTATCAAGTGTACACAAGGTAGTCCTCATGATCAAACTTGCAAATAACATTTTTTGTAGTCATTGAATATAATTCGACAATTTGAATTTGATCAAATTGGCCATTAAAACCAAACCGAGGTCTCACAAGTTTTGAGATTACAAATAATATTAACGAAGAAGAAGATTTAATGTATGGGTAGGCCTATTTATAATAGAACTTTGGACGTTTAATGTGCATCTTGTAGCGATTTTAATGGTTGGGATTCTTTGGCATAGTCATAACATGATACATTTAGGAGGTGACCCATGACAATTTTAAAGTTTTTCCATAAGGAATTACAATATTGTTTACTTTCTTTTAATATAGAAAAATTTATTTAATAAGTTGTGGACACGTGACATAATTCATACTTCCATAACATGTTTATCTCATATCTTCGATAACAACCTTATTTCTTACCTTTGAAAATTCTTTCACCTTCGTATATTTGATAGGGCTTTTATCTTCGATTCTTCGATAACACCTTTATCTTTATATCTTTGATAGCATCTTTATCTTTATATCTTAGACAACACTTTTATCTTCATATCTTTGATAACAAATTTATCTTCATACCTTCGATAACAATTTTATCTTTGTATCTTCAATAACGCTCTTCGTCTCATATCTTCGATAATATGCTCTTATCTCCATAATTTCGATCATGCTTTAATCTTCATATCTTTGATAACACTTCTGCCATCATATCATCACTAAAACCTTGTTGCATATGTTCGATGATGCTTCCATCTTCATATTTTTGGAAAGCTTTTATCTTATATCTTATATCTTTGATAATACCTCATATCTCATATCTTCGATGGTGCCTCGTATCACATATATTTGATGATGTTTTGTCTCGTATCTTCGAGAATGCTCTATATTCTTCATATCTTGTTAACCCTATCATGCTCTTGGTTTCGTTTGCTCTCTGCCAGTAATCATTTTGCACTTTAGCAGTTCCATTAGTGTTCCTTTAGCTTTTACTTAGGCATTTGTCTTGTCTTTTCGAAAATTGGGCCTAACAATTTCAAGTGAAAGATTACTTCATTTATTAATTCATGTATTATTTTGTAGAATGTGATATATTAATTTTTTGCTTTAAGTTAGATGTTAATTCTTCAATGCAATATCATAATATTTTCTATTCAAATGATAAAATATATTTAAAAATAATAAAATATACATCAAAATTATGTTATAATGATTTGTAACGACTGCCTTTCTTGAAACAAAAGATGAGCCATTAAGAGTAGAAGAAAAAGAAAAAGAAGAAGAAACTAAACAATCACAGAATCTCACCACGAATCAGAACAACATGTAATAGATAAAATAAGATTTTACATAGTTGTTCAAATAATAATGATACATCAGAGTCATTACAATGCAATTTCAACAGGGCAGTTATACTGCTTGCCTATCACAAAATGCATAGATCGTACACAAACACAACGGAAAAAAATAATAACTAGCGAATGAAACCGCCTGCTCCAACTCCTTCAAAATGCTTCTGTATGAAACCTGGATCCCTTGGCTACTCATAAAAATTAAAGTACCCAAGAGTTTTAGGAAAAAGAACTTAGGGTCGGACATGGGTCTGGTGTGAGTAAACTCAAGCAACTTAATTCTTACTTTTATAAAACACTTTGGAAATCAAAGGTATCTTATAAGACCACGCCGCACATAAATAAGAACGGGTTTTTACCTTATGAAAACCAGAACACTTTGTACATAAATCCAATGATATCATCATAATGTTTAGGGTTTTCAAATAAATAGTTCACACAGCCGAAATTGTTTCATTAATTAAATTCCAGCATAATAGATATACAACTAAGACCGAAGGCACTAATTGGAAAATGGATTCCATACAATGACTAGGCTATTGGGGTATCGCTCGTCACAGTTCATGTTTAGATAAATAACACCGAGGTCAAACCTATCAACCCCTACCAACACAAGATCGTCCTACCCTTCCTGGATAGTACCGAATAAGATCACCCCTCGATTGAGATCGGTAACCGTGCCGAAGCATAAATGAGTTAATAATAAGGATTCTAGATGGGGATAGCTTACCCACATCGGAGCGACCCACCTAGCCTTGCTGCATCTTCCATCTTTTAGTCATTCTCGGTTGATGGGTTGAGGCTACGTTTACCTTTATTATAGCATTGCTACATGGAATGCTAACATTGCCTTCCATATGTTGACATAATGTCAGCACTCATATATACAAGTCGATCGGGAGATGAACGAACCGAAGGTGCTATCCACCCATTTTGGAATCAGCCTAAGGGTTAGTAGCAAACCAACCTTGCATTTCAAAGTCTTCATCTTGGACATTTAACTTACTATTTCCAATTCGAATGTTTACGTTGGTTCGAAGTGATTTCGGATAACAACTAATATCTGATCGTGGTCTCCCCAAACCAACATTCGATAATTTTAAATGGTCAAGTTGTTTATAGTGGACTATCCTTCCATTAGGGTGTAAAGATTTACATATGAACACATATTCTATATGCTTAGATTATCATGACCTTCTTATCGAAATTAACCCCTTGTATTTATCACATTTCTATAACGTGGTATTTGTGATAAGTATAAGTCGACTTACTTTCAATAAAACGTGTCAACATTTTATTACAACTGCCTTAATTCGTTCGGCTACTTAATAGCATAGGCAAGAGATCCTTTTTTTCAAAACAATTTTCATATACAAGGAAGTTTGTTGGAAATAAATAATCGAGAGAATTTAATAGAAAACTTTAAAACAAACAAATTCCCATGTTAATTTAAACCCTCAATTAAACCTTAATTAATCTTAATTAAATCAAAATTAAATCATAAATAACCCTAATTTTATTTACATTTAAACTTTAATTAAATAACATTGACTTAAAATTAAACGCAAATTAAGTAGATAATTAACCTTTGATTAAATAATAATTAATTAAATAACTAACTCTAATTAAATAAATAAAATTATTAAATAAAATTAATTCCCTTTTATCTTAATTAACCATTATTCAAAATTTACTTAATTAAAAATAATTAACTTAGTTAATAATTTCTTAAACTCTAATTATTTAACCTAATTACTTAATTAATTAATTAAATAATAATTACCATAATTAATTTAAATTAAATAAATAAATTATTAAATAATTAAAAACTTATACTTTTGAATTGCTTAATTAATTCAAACTGAGTTTTAAAAAACAATCCAAAAGAAAACACTTGAAACTTGAAATCGTTAAATTTTTCGAAGTACATCCATAGCGACTATCGCTATAAACGTAGTTCGCTGGAATTGATTTCTAGGTGAATTCTTCACTTTAACTCTGGCTACTACATCTTTGAAATCACAAATAGGAAAGTTTTGAAAACTTAAAACAAAGGTAAATACTTGGAAAAACATTTTCAAAAATCCAATGTTAGAAAATAGCTTTCATTTTCAAGTCGGATCTCATGTCCTTTGCGACTTTTCAAGGTGCAAACTTCACGACATTTACATCCTATACACATGGTTTTATATTCATAAACATACTACGGTAATATCATACCCAATATCACATATCCATATCCAAACATATTGACATATCAACCAACCACCAAATTCAAGTTCAAACATAAACATACCATCATTGTCATCTATACGACATGATAATTCAACATAAGAATCACCATGTTTGCATAACATATAGTCAAAATCAAGTTAATTTCATTTCTAAAAACAAAATTTTTACTCACTGTAAATTTTTCTAAATCAAAGCAACTTTTGCTGGATCTTGAAAACATTTTTGAAACTTGCAAAAATAAAACTTTTGGACCCTGAACACTTGAAATGGGCCCGGCCAAGTGGGTTTGGGCTCAGCCTAGGCCTTGTAGGGCACGGTCATGTGGAGATTTGGCTCATCCATGGTTTGTTTTGGTGGATGGAATGTTGTATTTTAGAGGAGAAAGTGTTTTAGGAGATATAGAAGTGGTTTTGTGAATTAAAGGAGGGAAAACATAAGGAAGTGATTTTTTTCTATTTTCAAATTTATAAAGAGGAAGTCATGGATGCTTTATCTCAAGCTCTTAGGAAATTTTGGAGTTAAGGGGAGGTTTGTAAAAATGAGAATATGAAGAAGTAGTTGTATTCTTAGGCTTAGGATATTAATTAAAATATATGTAAGTGCTTATTTTAAAATAAACGTATGCATGCATTGCCATACCTCCTCCCTCCTTTCAAAACCGTTCGTACTACCCCCTCCCTATGCTTTCCACTATTCATTTCATGCTCTTGTGTCCTTGTGTTAAAAAATATGTGTATCTATGTGTATGTATGTATGTTGTATATTCCTTTATAAAATATTTCTTTTATCCTTATATATACACTTAAAAGAGAACATATCCATGCACATGTACACATGTATTTATCATGATAAAATGGTTTTTATTGTGTGCACATATGTTTAACATAGTGTTATGACCTCTAAAATAAATTTTAACCAATGAAAAATCAATATTTCAGAAAATAACTTTCGGGTCACATTTTCTATTTTTCTATGAACCATATATTTTATAAATAAATTTTGAAAACGATTTTATCTTCATTAATTACTATTTCAAATAGTTTTATTAGCTAATAAAAATTCATTTATTAATTATTTAAAATATAATGAAATATTCATTTAAATAGCGATAAATTTTTGGGTTATTACACTCTCACCCCTTAAAAGAATTTCGTCCCGAAATTAGCAATCAAGGATATAGTTTAAACTACGCAAAAAGTCATATATTCATATCATAAACAAATACAAATACATATACTAGCATCCATAGCAAAAAGCATACACTATACATACGACCTACGACTAGCTATCCTAACATCAACTCGGGATAGGCTTCTCTCATATGATCCACGTCTCCCAAGTGCAGTCTCTTGGATCCTCACTCCACTAAATCTTAGCTAGTTGCGCCACCTTGTTACGTAACCTCTTTTCATCCTGATCCGCAACATAAACTGGATGTCTAAGCACTGTCAGATTCGGTTCTATTTCCAATTCCTCTTGAACCGATGGCTCCACAATTAAAGATGGGTCATAGACATATTTCCTCAAATAAGACATGTGGAACACATTATAGACTGCCACCATTCTCTCTGGAAACTTGTCCCTATAAGAAAGCAATTTGATCCTCTCGAGAATACGAAAGGGTCCAACATACCTTGGAGCTAACTTCCCAGCTTTTTCGAATCTAACAGCTCCTCTCATTGGTGAAATCTTTACAAACACCAAGTCTCCAACCATAAATTCCAAATCCCTTTGTCTTTTATCCGCATAACTCTTTTGGCGATCTTGGGCATCCTTCTTTCCTTTTCTTAATCACTGCAACTTTCTTAGTGGACTCTCTAATCGTGTCTAATCTAAGAACTAATTTATCTCCCGTCTCAACCCAACATACTGATGACTTGCATGGTCTTCCATATAGGACTTCATACGACGCCATCCCAATGCTTGCTTGGAAGCTATTGTTATAGGAGAATTCAACCAAATGCAAATGATCCTCCCATGATCCACCAAAATCCAAAATACATGCCCTTAAGAGATCCTCCATAGTCTGATTCACTTGCTCCGTCTATCCGTCTGTTTGGGAATGATATAATGTGCTTAAGCTTAACCTTGTACCAAGGGTTATTTGCAATGCTTTCCAAAAATGACTAGTAAATATGGGGTCTCTGTCACTTACAATACTCATAGAAACTCCATGCAACCTGGCTATCTCCCTCATAAAAATTTTAGCTAAGGAAGCAGCGGTCCTTGTTGGTTTCACTAGAATAAAATATGTGCTCTTCGTTTGCCGATCAACGATAACCCACACTGCTTCATTTCCTTTTTGGTCCTGGAAAAACCATCGATATCGTTTCCCATTTCCAATTGGGTATTTCCGAAGGTTGTAATAATCCAGTTGTCTTTTGATAATTACCTTTTATGTATTGACAACATGAATACCTGCTAACAAAGATAGAGATATCTCTCTTCGTTTCCTTCCACCAAAACATCCGCTTCATGTCCCTATGCATCTTTGAGACACCAGGATGGATACTTAACTTTGAACGATGACATTCTGAAAAAACTTCCTGCCTAAGACCGTTGACATTCAGTACAAAGATTCGTCCATTCATCCTCAAAAATCCTCGATTATCAATCTTAAAACTTGTGCACTGCCCCTCTTCAACCTTCCTGATGATTTCCATTAAGCTTTTGTCCTCCCTTTTCTTGCTCGCTATTCTTTCTAGGAGAGTTGGCGTAACCTCCAAAAGAGTCAACATAGCATTCCTTCTCAAGGCACCCACCACCACATTTTCCTTCCTAGCGTATAAAGAATATCTAAGTCATAGGCCGCTAGAAACTCCAACCATCTTTGGTGCCTCAGGTTCAGATCCTTCTGAGTAAAAAGATACTTCAGGGATTTATGATCTGTGAAGAGCTCGTATTTTTCACCTAATTAAAAGAAAGAAAACTTACTCCTAAAATCTCTAAATATTAGATAGAAACTAAGAGGGATAGAAGGATCCTTACCTAGCAAGTAATGTCTCCACTTTTCCAACGCAAAGACAATAGCCAGCAACTCCAAGTTATGCGTAGTATAGTTCTTCTCGTGAGACTTCAACTTCCTACATGCATACAAAATCACTCTACCATGCTACATCAGAACAACACCTAGTCCTGTTCCACACGCATCCGTGTAAACCGTGAACCCACTATTTCCAACTGAAACAGCCAAAACTGGTGTACTAGTCAGTCTCTTCTTCAATTCCAAAAATGCCTCTTCACATTTAGGAGTCCATACAAACTTCTCCTCCTTCTTAGTCAGCTTAGTTAACTGGGAGGAAATCTTGGAATAATCTTGAATAAACCTCCTATAGTATCTAGCCAACCCTAAGAAACTGCGAACCTCGGTAGGAGTGTGCGGTTGCTTCCATTCCTGAACAGCTTCCACTTTCACCAAATCAACTGAAATACCATCTTCTATCACAATATGTCCCAAGAATCTTACTTCTGATTTCCAAAAATGGCGTTTAGAAAATTTCGCCTTAAGGACATGTCTCCTCAATGTAGACAGTTCAAATCCATTAATTAGTATCACATAATGCTCGAGCAAAAATACCATTAATCAGTAAGGCACCTTCAAGGACGTCTTTCCCCTTTACATCCATTGAAGTAGATGGTTCACTCTTAATGGCGTACACCTTGAGCTGTCACACCTTCTTCATGAGTGGGCAGTCCTTAATCATATGGCCCGGCTAATGACAATTGAAACAAAGCGACTTCAGAACAATTGAAGAGATGGGTCCAATTTGCTACTTCAGAGCTTCATGGTTCGGACAGGACCTTGAAATATGACCTTTTTGCTTGCAAATCTAACATCTAATATTCCGAAACTTGCCTCCTGACGTTCTCCTTGTTTCCTTTTTCCTTGATTCTTCCATCTTGGATTGAATTTCCTATTGTTAGAACCGTTTCCACATATATTTCCACTAGGTGCTGTAGGAGTAGACTTCATTTTTTCCAAGGCCTCGTACCTCAGAGCCATGTCAACTAAATCCACAAAAACACCTTTAAAATGAGCAGTCACTTTCTCATTGTATTCCTCCATCATACCTAAAACAAAATTCTCGTTCTTTTTTAATGGAGGTTTAATAAATTCTGGTACAAAACAAGATAGCTCATTAGACTTTGTCTCATACTCTATCATAGACGGATCCCCTTTCTTTGAATCCATAAAGTTGTCATACATCTGGGTCCTTCCTGCTGCTGGTAAGAATTTATCCTCAAAATCTTCTTTGAATCGGGCCTACGAGAATTCTATCTCAGGAACATTTTCAGTGACAGAATCTCACAATGCAGCTGCACCCTCTTGCAATTGCCATGATGCCAAGAACCGTTTTTGATCATTGGAAATGTCCAAACCTTTGAAAATCTTCTCACATTACTGTAGCCAAGCTTGTACTTCAATGATAGATTCGGTACCGTTGAAAGGTTTTTCTCCTCACTTTGTGTAATCCTTACACAAGGTTGCGAAGTTTACTCGAGGATGTACTGTTGCTGCCTCTTCGGTAATTCGAACTCCTCTAAGATTTGGGGTTCGACCATTAGTAGTTGTGGCGCTATCTGCTTCCCTACCTCATCTGCCTCTATTACTCATGTCTTACCACCTGGCATAGTAGGACAATTCTTAGAATACTTAGACAAGATAAATTTCGACAGAAGAGTACTAATCAAACCTATCAAGATGATTTATCTATCATATATATATATATGAATAAAAATTACAAATACGCACTCTTGAAGTTGACCCTAACCCAAAGCCTAAGTGCTCGCTCAACCTAGGCTTTAATACCGCAATGTAACAACCGCCTTTCTTGAAACAAAAGGCGAGCCATTAAGGGTATAAGAAAATGAAAGATAAGAAGAAACTAAACAATCACAGAATCTCAACACGAATCAGAACAAGATGTAATAGATAAAATAGGATATTACATAGTTGTTCCAATAATAATAATACATCAGAGTCATCACAATACAATTTCAACTGGGCAGTTATACTACTTGCCCATCGCAAAATGCATAGATCGTACACAAGTATAGCGGAATAAAATAATAACTAGCTACGATGAAGCCACCTGCTCCAGCTCCTTCAAAATGCTTCCATAAGAAACCTAGATCACTTAGCTACTCATAAAAATTTGAGTACCCTAGAGTTTTAGGTAAAAGAAAATAAAACTCCAGATCAGACATGGGTCTGGTGTGAGTAAACTCAAACAACTTAATTCTTACTTTTATAAAACACTTTGGAAATCAAAGGTATCTCGGAAAACCACGCTGCACATAAACATGAACGGGTTTTTACCTTACGATAACCAAAACACTTTATACATAAATCTAGTGATATCATCATAATGTCTAGGGTTTTCATATAAATAGTTCACAAAGCCGAAATTGTTACATTAATTAATTTCCAGCATAATGGGTATCCAACTAAGACCGAAGGCCCTTATTGGAAAATGGATTCGATATAATGACTGGATTACTGGGGTACCACTTGTCACGGTGCATCTTAAATAAAACAACAC
Organism: Allium cepa; assembly: GCA_030765085.1. Classification (NCBI taxonomy): domain Eukaryota; kingdom Viridiplantae; phylum Streptophyta; class Magnoliopsida; order Asparagales; family Amaryllidaceae; genus Allium; species Allium cepa. The sequence goes on along the minus strand of CM060928.1, from coordinate 674,142,097 downwards.
CAAGGTCGAACCTATCGACCCCTACCAACACAAGACGGACCTACCCTTTACTAGATAGTACCGAATAAGATCACCCATCGATTGGGATCAGCAACTGTACCGAAGCATAAATGAGTTAATAGTAGGGATTCTAGATAGGGATAACCTTACCCTCATTGGAGCGACCCACCTAGACTTGTCGCATCTTCTCTGTTTTAGTCATTCCCAGTTGATGAGGCATGAGGCTACGTTTACCTTTATTATAGCATTTCCACTTGGAATGCTAACATTGCCTTCCATATATTGACACAGTGTAAGCACTCATCCATACAAGTCATTCGGGAGATGAATGAACCGAAGACACTATTTTCACTACACCCGTTTTGGAATCACCTTCAGAGTTAGTAGCAAACAACCCTTGCATTTCAAAGTCTTCATCTTAGACATTTTCTTACCATTTTCAATTCGAACGTTTACATTGGTTCGAAGTGGTTTTCGAATAATAACTATGTGATAATTTTAAATTGTCAAGTTGTTTATAGTGGACTATCCCACTATCAAGGTATAAAGATTTACATATGAACTCATGTTCCATATGCTTAGATTATGATGACCCACTTATTGAAATTAACCTCCCTGTGTCATCACATTTCCATAGCGCAATATGTGTGATAAGTACAAGTCGACTTATTTCAATAAAACGTGTCAACGTTTTATTACAATTTTTTAATTCGTTCGGCTACTTAATAGCATGGACAAGAGATCCATTTTTTTCAAAACAATTTTCTTATACAAGGAAGTTTGTTAAAAATAAATAACTGAGAGAATTTAAAAGAAAACTTTAAAACAAATAAATTCCCATTTTAATCATAAGTTTAAACCCTCAATTAAACCTTAATTAGTCTTAATTAAATAATAAATAACCCTAATTTTGTTTACATTTAAAATTTAATTAAGCTTTAATTAAATAACATTTATTTAAAATTAAACCCAAATTAAGTGGATAATTAACCTTTGATTAAATAATAATTAATTAATTAACTAACTAACTCTAATTAATTAATTAAATAAAATTAATTCCCTTTTACCTTATTTAATCATTGTTGAAACTTACTTAATTAAAAATAATTAACTTAGTTAATAATTTCTTAAACTCTAATTATTTAACATAATTACTTAATTAATTAATTAATTAATATTTACCCTAATTAATTTAAATTAAATAAATAAATTTAATAATTTAAAACTCAAAATTTTGACATAATTAACTCAAAATGAGTTTTCAAAAACAATCCAAAAGAAAATACTTCAAATTTGTAATCGTGAAATTTTCGAACCTACATCCATAGCTGTCGCTATACACGCAGTTCGCTAGAATTGATTTCTAGATGAAATCTTCAATTTAACTATAGCTACTACATCTTTGAAAACATAGATGGGAAAGTTTTGAAAACTTAAAACAAAAATAAAAACTAGGAAAAACGTTTTCTTTTATTTTCAAATCGGATCTCAGGTTCTTTGCGACTTTTCAAGGTGAAAACTTCATGACATTTACATCATATACACATGGTTTTGTTTTCATAAACATACTACCATAATATTATACCCAATATCACATATCCATAACCATATACATATCCAAACATATCGACATATCAACCAATCACCAAATCCAAGTTCAAACATAAACATATCATCATAGGTCGTCTATACGGCATGATAATTCAACATAACAATCACCATACTTTCACAACATATAGACCATCAAAATCAAGTTAATTTCTTTTCCAAAAGCAAAAGTTTTACTCACCGTAAATTTTTCTAAATCAAAGCAACTTTTGCCAAATCTAGAAAACGTTTTCGAAACTTGCAAAAATAGAACTTTTGGACCTTGAGCACTTGAAATGGGCTCGGCCAAGTGGGTTTGGGCTCGGCCTAGGCCTTGTAGGGCTGGCCATGTGGAGATTTAGCTCGGTCATGGTTTGTTTTGGTGGATGGAATGTTGTATTTTGGAGGAGAAAGTGTTTTAGGAGATGTAGAAGTAGTTTTGTGAATTAAAAGAGGGATTTTAAGGAAGTGATTTTTATCTATTTTCTAATTTATAAAGGGGAAGCCATGGGTGCTTTAGCTCAAACTCTTAGAAAATTTTGGAGTAAAGATGAGGTTTGTAAAAATGAGAATATGAAGAAGTAGTGATATTTATAGGCTTCGGATATTAATTAAAATATATGTAAGTGCTTACATTAAAATATATGCATGCACGCATTGCCATACCTCCTCCCTCCTTTCAAAATCGTTCATACTACCCCCTCCCCGTGCTTTCCACTATTCAGTTCATGCTCTTGTGTCCTTGTGTTGAAAAAGGTGTGTATTTATATGTGTGTGTATTCCTTTATAAATTATTTCTTTTATCGTTTTACACACAAACACACACACACACACTTAATAGAGAGCATATCCATGCATACATACACATGTATTATCATGTTCAAATGGTTTATATTGTGTGCATGTATGTTTAACATAGTGTTATGGCCTGTAAAACAAATTTAACCAATGAAAAATTGATATTTTAGAAAATAACTTCCGGTCACATTTTCTATTTTTCTATAAACTATATATTTTAATAAACAAATTTTGAACACGATTTTATCATCATTTAGTACTATTTAAAATAGTTTTATTAGTTAATAAAAATCCATTTATTAATTACTTAAAATATAATTAAATATTCATTTAAATAGTGATAAATTTTTGGGCCATAGTATGATTAATTTGTCTTATCCCCTCAAAAATGAATACAATAAAGGCATTCATTGTTTTATAGTTTTAAAGGCTTTATCATTTTATAGTTATTTCATGCATTATCATCTTATATAATCTTTTTTATTCAACAAACAGCGTCATTACAAAAACAGCATTGTTACAAATTTAGCCTTCATAGATCAATAATTAGTCATATTGCAAAATTCAATTTATATAGGAAAATAAGCTTTTTTTAACAAGATCCTTTTTATTGTACATTAATGACAGCAATTAATGTGTACATACAAGGTCAAATTATGTTAAAATTAGCCATATTTAGAGTAAATTGGTTAGGATTTTACCTTAAGTGAGGTCGAAATTAAAATTTCACTGGAGTTTCACGATTTCAAGATTAGATGTTGTTGGACTGAAGAAGAAATGAGACAGTTTTGAATATACTTAGTTGATCCAATGTATAATTTGAATATTTTTAGTTTTTTTCTTTTTGGTTGTTAGGGAGTAAAAGTATCGTGAATGAAAAAACATTTGAATAATGGGTATGAATGTAATTTTACTTTTCAGGACATTATTGTCAAGGATAAAATTTCTTAATGTTTTAGCCTCAAGTACGGAACTTCAGTATTTTAGTCTGAAGGACAACTTTCTTTAGATATCAGTTTTTAGTTATTGATAGCAGTTTTTAGGTATCAGTTTGTAGCTATCGGTAGTAGTTTTTAGGTATCAGCATTTAGTTTGGTAGTAGTTTTGAAAAAATGTTTGTCGTTATGGATAATTTTGAAAGAATGTTTGTGCTTATGAATAATTTTTAGCAGAATGTTTGTCCTTGTGGTTAAAATATCGAGGTCGTATCACTAAGGCTAAAAATATACAAATTTTTGTTCTTAAATTAAATCCCTCTTTATTTTATTTGTACTTAAAACGTAATATTTTTTCTCACGGGGACTAAAAACTAGTTTGGTTGAATGTTTAAGCCTTTAAGTGAAAATCCTAAAAATAAACTGTACAAATGTTATATATTTGAATTTATGTTCCGTCATATTCTACCGTACTAACAGAATTTTAGAAGGGACCATCAAACAGATTACTAAAGTATCCTTGCATTTCACCATTTTGCCTATGCTTACATTTTATCTAAATTAGATTGCTGTCATTGTAGCAAACTGCAAAAAAATGTATAACGTTATCAATTTTACTTTACTTTTTTCTTTTTCATGAAGATTTCAAAATTTTCCCAAAAGAAAAAAAAAAAAAAAAATCTGATCCTTCACATAATTTTAAGAGTTGCATTTATTATCAGGACAAAAGAGAAAAACATAGAAAATCAAGCGAGGATTAAAAGATGGAGTACTACTTCAGTGCTTATGCAAACGACATGTACACATCTGATGCATGTGCACGTGAAAACGACGTCCATCTTATCCGTTGTTTGGCGAATACAGCCCAGCTACTTTCATTGATCTAGAAAGGCCTTTTATAAAAATAGGTACAAAGGACATTTTCTCAAGGTATTTTATCTTTCTTAAAAGGATTATTACTGGTAGTAGAAATACAGGCAGATAAAGATGATTCTTTGCTACAGTGTTAAGTACTTAGCAGTCCACGCCATTCTGAATGTAGAAAGCAAACTCATTACATGATTACTGAATCAAATCTTACTTCAAATGATAGATGTATCAGTCCCTTTCACCTTTGCCATTAAAAAATGTTACTGAATTTTGATTCCATCCATACATATGATTAATTAGTTCTAATTACTGGAGAATCAGAACAAAGAAAGTGGAAGGCAAGGGCACATACAGTTTAGCTTCTAATCTTATAAAACTGATAACAGGTTTTTCGTTTAACCAACCTAATTAGTTCTATCAAATGACAAATACCTTTGACATAAACTTTGATATTTTAGTCATATGAGGGATAGATAAGATAGCTAACAGAACATTAAAATATTGTCAACTCACAATATTATAAAACTAAACAGTGAGCCATACCCTTTGAGTACTTATACAGATTTTTATCTTAGAGATGCAACTACCACACATTTTTTTAATATCAACGCTAACTTTACTTCAGTTGTAAAATGAAAAATGAATTTTATTTATCTTTTCTCACATCTGATACAAAGATGTGTTTGTCTATTTATACAAACAGATATGCAAGTGATAGAGTAAACATGCTAAAAGAAGCCCAGCCCGAAATCGAGTAGCAGAAACAATAAGAAAAACAAATAAAGCAGGCTGGCCCAATACAAAGCCCAATACACATCAGTCTTTTATTACTCCCCCGCAAATGAAGCTAGGGTTTTCACCCTCTCATTTCTTCTCTTCGTTGTCTGTGGCGGCTGGAAGAACTCGAAGTTCTTCTCTCAGTCGAACAAAATTCTTTGAAGAGATGGCCTTTGTTAAAACATCGGCACGCTGGTAGAATGAGGGGACGTGCCGAATCTGGAGTTTACCGTTTCCGGTTCGTTCTCTAACAAAATGTAAATCCACTTCCAGATGCTTTGTTCTCGAATGCTGTACTGGGTTCATGGAGAGAGATATTGCGCTCAGATTATCTACCCATATGGTTGGGACTTGCTTGAGTTCAAAACCTAATTCTCTAAGAAGGGTTTCAGTCCATGTGACTTCAGCGGTGGCACTGGCAATAGCCCTGTATTCTGCCTCCGTGCTTGATCTGGAAACAGTGGGTTGCTTTTTCGTACACCATGAAATGGGGTTGTTCCCGAGATAAACATAGTGCCCCGTAATAGATCTTCTGTCGTCCAAATCATTGGCCCAATCTGAATCACTATAAGCTTGCAAGGTGATATTTTTACATGATATTAGTCTTAATCCATAGCTGATTGTTCCTTTAAGATATCTGAGTATGCGTTTGACTGCTCTCCAATGTTTATCAGTTGGTGCTTGCATGTACTGACACACCTTATTAACACTGAAACAAATATCTGGTCTGGAAATTGTCGCATATTGGAGTGCGCCAACAACACTCCTATATTGCTTGACATTTTCGATCGGATCTCCTCTGTCTTTAGACAGTTTCAGGTTGCTTGTCATGGGTGTGGGTAAAGCTTTGGCATTGTTCATGTTTGTTCTAACTAGAATATCTGATATGTATTGCTTCTGCGACAAATTGATGCTTGAATCTGCATTTTTTTTGAATATGAATTCCAAGGAAGTAATTTGCAGTCCCCAAGTCTTTTATAGCAAATTGTCTGTCTAGATGTTTGATTACAGTTTCAATTTCATGCTTGCTGTCTCCTATAATAAGAATGTCATCAACATAAACCAATATATAAATACAATTATCTCTCTGTCTCTTTATGTAGAATGAGCTGTCTGACTTTGTGGCCATGAATCCCATTCTGACTAAAGTGGCTTTCAATTTTTCATACCAGGCCCTTGATGCCTGCTTTAACCCATATACAGCCTTATGTAGTTTGCATACTTGACTTTCATTGTCTGCTGAAACATAACCCTTAGGTTGTTGCATATACACACTTTCTAGTAAGTGCCCATTCAAGAATGCATTATGCACATCCAATTGTCTTAACTCCCAATGCTTATGTAGAACCACTGTTATTATGATTCTGATGGTTGCTGGCTTAATTACTGGGGAAAATGTCTCATTGAAATCATAACCATATTGTTGAGTATATCCTTTTGCTACAAGTCTTGCTTTATACTTGATTATTTTTCCATTTGGATCTCTTTTGATTTTATAAGTCCACTTGCTTTCTACCACATTTTTGTGTTTTGGTGGATCAACTAAGCTCCAAGTTTTATTTTTAATCAGTGCATTATATTCTTCATCCATGGCCATTCTCCATTTTTCTTCTTTAACTGCTAATTCATATGATGCTGGCTCGACTTCATTAAGTTGAATGTTAAATATCTTTGGTTTAAAAATGCCACTTTTGGCCCTAGTGACCATGAGATGTTGATTGATGATTGGTTGTTGCACTTGATGTTCAGCTGTGCAATAGTCAGTAGCTTCATTTGTTGTGCTTGTGCTCTCATTGCTTTGATTTTCTTGCATGTCTATTTGCTGCTGTTCATTATACTGAATGTTGTCTGCTGCGCTCTGCTCTGCAGTATCTATATGTGCATCCTTTGTTGATTCATGATTCTCCTTATTTTCACTGCTGATCCAATTAGATAGATCTGGTATATGAATTGTGCCTGTACTGTTGATGCTCACCTCTTGTTTGTGTTTTTCCTTCTCTGCAAAGGGAAAAACACATTCATTAAACATAACATGTCTTGAAATGTAAATTCTGCCTTGACTGTCCATGCATTTGTAGCCTTTCTGATTATCTGCATAACCTAGAAAAGTACATTCACTGGACCTCAGGCTTAATTTGTGTCTATTATATGGTCTGAGGCAAGGAAAACACAGGCACCCAAAAGTTTTCAAATACTTGTAATCTGGTTTTACACTGAAAAGTTTTTCAAAAGGACTTATATTGTTTAAAACCTTTGTTGGCATTCTATTGATAAGAAATACTGTTGTTGCAAATGCTTCTCTCCAGTATTTCATGAGAAGACATGCTTGTGACATAAGTGTTAAACCAGTTTCTACTATGTGTCTGTGTTTTCTTTCCACTAAACCATTTTGTTCAGATGTGTGTGGGCATGTCATTCTATGCATGATTCCTTTCATAGTAAAGAAATCCTTAAGGGGTTTGAATTCACCCCCACCATCTGTTTGTATCATTTTGACACTGCTGTTCAACTGCTTCTCTATGCAAGTAATGAAATATTTCACAGCATTGCATGTGTCTGCCTTTGTCTTTAAAAAATATATCCATGTATATCTACTATGAGCATCAACAAGTGATAGATAATACCTGTCTCCTTGAGTTGAATTATGTGGAGATGGCCCCCACAAGTCAGCTGCCACCAGCTCAAGAGGCTTTTCATATGTGGTTTCAGAATATTGAAAAGGTAATTTATGACTTTTTGCAATCTGACAGTGTGTACATATATTGGAAGTACATGATTTTGAAAAAGAAATTTTATTGTCATTCAATACTTGTTTAACTACATCAAGATGTGGGTGCCCTAGTTTACAATGTCATGCATCAAGAACACTTTTCTCTTTGTCATCATGAGTACTAACATTATTACATCCTACTACATTGTTACCAGGGAATCCCCCTTTTAAATTCCTGAACCTGTACAAACCATGATCCAGCCTACCCTGTAACAGTATAGTTTTATTTAGCATATCCCTGACAAGGCAAATATTGGGGTGAAACTCAAAATATACATTGTTTTCTTTGGCAAATTGTGAGACACTGATTAAATTCTTTTTGATACTTGGTACTCTTAATAAATTATTAAGATAGAGTAACCTTGTACCTTCTATAGTATCTGTTCCCACATGAGATATATTTATTGTTTCACCGTTTCCCATAGCAACAGAATGTTTACCTGTGTAGCTTTTATTTCCCAAATTTAGATTTTGTAGGTTGTTAGTCATATGATTGGTTGCCCCTGAATCAGGAAACCACTCATCTATGTTGGTATCATCAGGTTTTGTTGCATCATTGGTTGAGTTGTCTGTGCTCTTTCTGGATTGGTTATTGATTTGCCCCATATTAGCAACTGGTCCCTTGTTTGCTTGATTCTGTTGTGTGGGATTATAATCCTCTTTAAATCTGAAATAGCACCTGCTTGTCATGTGACCAAATTTTTCACAGATCTGACATTTGACTCTGTGATTGTTAGTGAATCTTCCTCTGCCTCTTCCCCTTTGACTGCTGTTTGCTCTTGAATTTTGATTTTCTTGTTTGTTCTGGTTTTGTCTCTGAGACTTGTTCCTTGTAGAAGAAGCATAATTGGCTGAATAATCTTCTTGCATGGCTTTTCTTTGTTCAATTCTACCTTCATGTGCAAGTAGTGCTGAGTTAACATAGTCCAAATCTGACAGGGTAGGTTGTGTAGCAAGAAAGGTCACTAGTGACTCATATTCTTGATCTAGACCATTTGTAATTATCAAAATTTGTTCACTGTTGGATATTTCATGCCCAACTGACTTCAGTTTGTCACAAAGGTTCTTGATCTTGGCAAGATATTCTCTCATGCTTGTATCATTCTTTCTTGCATTTTGCAGTTCTCTTCTATAATGCATGATTCTGGCTGCTGATTGAGAACTAAAAATTCTTTCAATATTAGACCATATCTCATATGAAGTGTAACATCTAACGAGTTGTGACACAAGATTTTGACTAATCGAAGATAAAAGCCAAGATGCAAGTAGATTATCTTGCCTTTGATATTGAATATAATCTGGGTTGCTGATTAACTTCCCTGTACCATCAGTAATATTAACTGGTGGGACCACCTTGGTTCCCTTTACATAATCTTGCAAGTCATAACCTCTCAGTGCAATTTCAACTTGATACTTCCATGTTATGTAATTGTCCTTATCTAATGGTGTGTTGATTGCTTGATTTTTAGGTCTGATCAAGATTGGATCTGTACTCTGCCCATTTCTGGATCTGTTTTCTGTATTGACTGATGTGGCATCATCCTCATTATTAGCCATGATGGATCAAGACTCTTTCTGTCTGAAATCTTGATGAATGAAGTAACAGATTGGCCAGGCAAAAATAATTCTGCAGCCAACAAATGTGGGTGCAGAAGAATTAGTGGGAAGATGTTGGTCAAGAAAATGAAGTTTTGGCGAGGCAGTGATGAAACTGCAGCCAAAGCAGATTCTGGTGGTCACGATTGGCGTAACCAGAGGAGGAAATGATGATTTCTGATCTGATCCTCTTCTAGGACGGCGCAATGTCAAGAATCGATAAGAATAGACGATGACCTGATCAAGAGAATTGGTATCTCCCCTGTGATGAAAATGCTCTGAGGGGAAAAGAAAGAATTACCTCTCTTGTTTTTTTTAATTTTGTTTATCTGATTGATGATTGCCTTTCGGCTATTTGCTCTGATACCATAAAATGAAAAATGAATTTCATTGATCTTTTCTCACATCTGATACAAAGATGTGTTTGTCTATTTATACAAACAGATATGCAAGTGATAGAGTAAACAGGCTAAAAGAAGCCCAGCCCGAAATCGAGTAGCAGAAACAATAAGAAAAACAAATAAAGCAGGCTGGCCCAATACAAAGCCCAATACACATCAGTCTCTTATTAAGTTACATAAAAGCATTATGAAATGAAATATAAAAACAATTATATTTCACAATAATTGGGTTTTTAGCACTTGCTTGCATTAGTAACATAAAACCAAGTCAAAGGGAAATTAGGTTGTATGGTGGCTGCAAATACAAATAAAGTTGAGAAAACACGGGTTGTTATAATATGCATAAATATTTTCAGTTCAGTTAACTGGTATATGAACTATGTTCGCGGGCTTGGAAGAAAGCAATTTTAATGGGCTGTTATCACGATACATGCATATATGCAAGTGTGCCTGAATGTACGTAGACATATATGGAGGCCTCTCTTGCATAAGACGCTTTAAGAATTTTAGTAAAGAAACGTCATTTTGATTCAACCGTAAGTTTCCTTAAACGCTTTTATATGCACATATAAAGATCAGGAGTTGGAGTCTCAGTTAAAATTTAGATTCATACGTTTCTCCTTCATATTTTTCGCTTAGATTTTACTCAAATTTAACAATTTCAAATCATTATACAAGAGCATCTGTTCTATAACCCTTGTCATGTTTAAGTTCAAAATGCATGTCAGAACTTTTCTTTTTCCCTTTTTTCACAAAACACATCTTGATCATATTGAATTTGTTTGATATATTGCCGCAACAAAAAGAATCATTTATGCAAAATTTGAGATTGTTTCGAAAATTTTGACTTCTTCAAAATTACAAGTCGACATCGGGTTTATTGAGATCGTTTTTTTCTACGATGCATTCTACATCTTTGAAAAAAAGGATATATTTTTATTGCTAAAGTAAAACATTACAAATTTCGCCCAAATCCAGTCCAAAAAAAAAAGATATCTTTACTAAGTAAATAAGATAAAGGTCGGTAAGTACAATGGCTTGTAATTATCACACTATATATATATATATATATATATATATATGAACCCTACGGGCCTTGATTTTTTTTTTCCTCTGTTGAAATCAATTAATCTCTTCTTTATTTTATTTTATTATTATTATTTTTGCTATTAGCTATGATGAAGGAATGATCGAAATAGCAAATTGCCTAACTGGAGAGTAAACAGGTACATGGATAAATGTAGAGAGAATAACGGTAAGTGGAAGGTTATGTATATCCCACAGCTATAAGATTTCTTTCTCTGAAGTTGATTAATTGTCTTTCTTGTTTGCCTTGAGCATAAGAATTACGGAACCGATGTTGATTATATCACAAATTTTTCTTTACTCTATGGAGTTCTTATTAACAATATTTTGTTTCTTTCCCCCAAATCATTCAAACTGTTCATACTAAACTGATTTTAGCTAGATCTATAACTGTTGATTCACCATGATATGTGTTTATAACATAATCAATTTTTGTTGTTATGTTTGCTGCATTGACCGGTAGAATTATATCTTTTAGCTTCATTCTACCATATTTCCAAACATAATTGTTCTAATCACATGCACAAAATAAGTGCTATAATGTTGATTTCTCTTTATTGCACAAAACACGTGCATTATCAATGATCACACCTTATTTGAAAAGTTTGTCCTTCAATGGAAGGGTTTGTAAGGATCTATATACACAAAATTGTTGGGAATTTTAGAAAGATCAAAGCTCTGATACCACTGTTGGGAAATTTCTATAGAAAGAAGAAGGAGAGAGAAACTTTTAATTTACTAATGGAGATTGGGACAATAATTTATAAAGGAGGAAAAAAAAACTTTATTTTCTTTGCTCTTTTTTTTGGCTTGTTTACAAATACATTTGCCTGCTTGACTTTTTTGCTTGCTTACAAAAGGAGAGAAAACATTTATATTTGTAGTGTGATACAATCTCTAAACTTTTCTTTAATTTTCCATATTCTAGAATTTTCTTGATAAAACATATTCTAGAATTCTCAAAATAACATATCTGATAAGTCTAGATTTTTCTCTATTCTTAACTTGACATTTCCATTAATACAAATATTATAATCAACATAATTGACGTTTCCTAAAAACCAAGTTTATTTCCAACATCCCCTTGTAAATTTGGTTTTGTAACTCCGAGAATGTCTCGTAATCTTTCAAAGTCGTCGTGCTTCAATGCTTTTGTGAAGATATCTACAACTTGTCTTTTGAGTTGATAAACTTTGCTTGTACCTCCTTTTATGCAATCTTTTCTCGAAAAAAAGGGTAGCGTGTATCGATATGCGAATTTCGATTTTGAAAGACCGGATTCTTAGCAAGTGTTATAGCCGACTTGTTATCCATAAATATTTCTGTTGCATTGTGCTTTCATATTCAACTCCTTCAATAAATCTCAAAGCCAAATTGCATGACGTACGCAAGTTGAAGCTGCAACATACTCAGCTTCACATGTTGATAGTGTCACGATTGGTTACTTTTTGAGCTCCAAGTGAATGCTGTATCTCCCATGAAGAAAACTAATCCAGTTGTACTTTTACGGTCATCAATATCTCCAGCCCAATCGCTCTCACTATAACCAGTCAACTTGAAACTATTAGAATGTGAATACAATAATCCAAAATTAGTAGTACCTTTAATATATCGAAGGATTCTTTTTACTATCTTCAAATGCGATGTAGTAGGGGCTTACATGTAGCGACTAATAAGATCCGCTCCATAAAGTATATCCGGCCTTGTGCATGTTAAGTATTTCAAGTAATCAACCGTGCTCTTAAATCGGGTAGGACCACGTTCTCTTCCTGCATATGTTTTGAGAGCTTTGTTTCGCTTTCTACTGGAGTGCTTATGGGTTTGCATCCGTCCATTTTGAATTTCTTAAGTATTTCATTTGCATATGATTCTTGAGAGATAAATATACCATGCTCACTTTGAATCACTTGGATTCCAAGATAGTATGACATGAGTCCAATGTCCGTCATCTCAAATTCTAAACTCATCTCCTTCTTGAAATCATCAAAAGCTTTTGAATTATTTCTAGTAAAGATTAAGTCATCTACATATAAACATACAATTAAAATATCTCCATTTTTATTTCTCTTTATGTAAAGAGCATGTTCATGGGGGCATTTTACAAAATTATTTTCTGAAAAATACTTATCAATTCTTGTATTTCATGCTCTTGGGGCTTATTTTAAACCGTAAAGTGCTTTTTTCAATTTTAAAACTTTGCCTTCATGTCCTTTAACTTTATTAGCCGATGGCCGCTTCAAATAAACTTCCTCTTCTAAATTACCATTTAAGAAAGCAGATTTCACATCCATTTGATGCATTTTCCATTTGTTTTGGGTTGCCAAAGATATTAATAATCTTATAGTTTCTAAGCGAGCAACATGTGCAAATACTTCGTCATAGTCTATGCCTGCTCTTTGCTTGTATCCTTTAGCTACCAATCTTGCCTTATATCTTTCAACTTCTCCTTTAGCGTTCATTTTCACTTTATATACCCATTTTGCACCAATAGCTTTATGTCCTTTAGGTAAAGTAGCCAACTCCCATGTATTGTTCTTTACAATTGCTTTGATTTCTTCATCCATAGCTTCCCTCCATCTTTTGTCTTGTTTTGCTTCTTCAAAATCTATTGTTTCACAATTGGCAAAAAGACAAAATAAGGTAGTATCATCGAAAATTGTGAGTTACCTCGTATAATTCTTGTAAAGATCTCATGCATGGTGGTCTTTCATTTGTGCTTTCTTCAAATGGATGTTCTAGATGGATAATTGAAGGAGATGATGGTGTTGGACTAATGGGCTCTTCCTTCACATCATCATTGCGCTCCTCTTCATAATGCGGAAAGAAACTATAATCATCTTCTTGTTTGTTCCAATTCCAATCATTTTCTTCATCAAACTCCACGTCTCGACTAATAAGAACTTTTCCATTGATAGGATTATATAATTTATATCCTTTTGATCCTGAGTCATAGCCAATGAAAAAATATTTTTCGCTTTTTTCATCTAATTTGGAGCGTCTTTGATCTGGCACATGGGCATAAGCGATGCTTCCGAATACTTTCAAGTGAGATATACATGGCTTTCTACCACTCCATCACTACAAAAGAGGCACTGTTTAGTGACGGCTAAAAGCCATTGGCGGCCGTTGCTAGCCGTCGCTAGCCGTCGCTAAAAGCCGTTGCAAAATATCTCGTTGCAACTAAAGAAAGCGACGGCCGTAGCGACGGCTCCGTTGTTCTTTTTGCAACGGCTTGTAACAGCTAAGTGTCCACGTGGAAGCAACCGTTGGGGTTGTTGGTTTCCCGAGTTATTGATGCAACCGTTGCAAAGTGTTGCAATGTAGCCGTTGCTAGCCGTTGCAAGCCGTCGCTAAATTTGACCACAGGGCCGTCGCTAGCCGTTGCAAACCTGGAATATATTTGCTGCCAATTTGCAGCACCTTCAGCCCTCAATCCCAATTAATCCAAATAATATAATTCCATCATTCCACACATATAATACCATTCCATCATACCATATAATCAATATCAACACAACTAAATCATTAAATATTGCATATTCTAACTTATATTCACAAAATCATATAAGAAAATCAACATAACCAAATGTGAAAATCCACCGAACGAAACTACATAACTAAATTAAATGACCAGTGCATATCAAGTGCCAAAGTATCAATCACAACAACCAAAATACCAAACCCACCAAAACACTAAGTATCAATCACAACATCCAAAGTACCAAATGTCAAACCCATCATAATATGTACAAATATATATAAAGCGTACCCATCAAAACAGACCAGCTAAGCATCATCATCATCATCTACACCTCCTTCCACGGGCACTGGCCCATGCTCCTGATTGAAGGCAGCAATACGCTCATCTATCTGCGTCACCAACTGACTCCTTCGCCAATCATTGAGCTCATCCAATTGTGTTTGCATCCGAGCACTCTCTTCCTAATCTATGGATCTCCTATATGCCCTTTGGAAATTAAAAGCCTGTGAAATAATTCAAGTGAATAAGAAGTTCATGGCATATAATAACAATAAGAAAACTCAAGTTATTGGTAATAAACTCAAGTGAATAAGAAGTTCATGGCATACAGGTTTCTACTGTGTAAACGTTGAGTACATACCATATTGTCGAAACTGTAACACCTATTTCGACTTGCCGGTTCAATGATTGAATCCCATATCCATTAGACTCATCGACCGTAAGCGACTCCCGTCCACTCGCTTGTATCGCTCGTGCATGCTCTGCATTATATCTCTCCTACAATTACGAACAGATATTTGACACAATTGTTATACAATTTACTTATTTACTATGAAATAAACGAATATGAAATATTTTCATTACAGAAATAAACATATTTGCCATTACATAAGCAGCCTTTTCGTCCGACCAATCATATGAAACATTCCCATCCTCATCTGTATGCTCCACTGCATGTGAGACTCTGAAAACCTTTGCCGCTGTAGGCTCCGTATCATACTTTGCCCACTGAATATATAGATTATATTGATAATTTGCATGAGTATATACAAGAATAGATTATATATAAGAATAGAATATATGGTAAAGAGACACTGGTAAATATATACATCAATAACATAAATAATGGTTAATTTATTTACCAATTCCCTCCTATGTTGTTGGAAGGATTTCAAGCCACGATGATGTAAAGCAGGGTTTTGTTCCTATTAGCCTTGTTTCTTGCCGATAATTCCTATTAATTTATACACACTATTAAGTAAAATAATTCAACACATTTAAATGTAAAAATATAGTGACAATATTACTTACTTTGAATGCTTCAGATTCCTAATATTGTTGGAACCCAGCCCAAATATCATCCCCCATCGAACTTGGCTTTTTTCCTGAACTCTTAGCCGTTGACAGAGTCTCTCTGTAATTTTTCCGCATCTTTTTATTCTAATGATTTACAAAAACATCAATATCCTACGGATCCACATGTACAGCTGCCTGTATATTGAATTATCATACGTGTTATGTAAAAGAGATTATGTAATTAAAAAACAATTAGCAGAACAGGGTACGTAAAACTAATATCATATGGCATGATGGAGAATTGTTTTTGGTTCCATATAAGGCATAATTATATATATTACAAAGTTGTACTTACCATAAGATCAACCCATATTGCGTTTTTTATACGTGTTGGGATGTTATCCCACTGAGGCCAACACCCGGACATCCTACTCTTGTATGTTTCCTTCGATACTTGTAAAATGAAATCGGACGGCTCCACCTTGGACCCTCTGTAGAAATGTTGATGTATATATTCAATATATTTCATATAATATAATTCAAATAAGTTTGATACATACCCAGCACTTTTCGAAACTATCTCTGCAACTCGACGGAGATCTGGCTCAAAGCTACTCGGACCTGCTCTAAGTGACGGTGACTGAGATGTACTACGTCGATTACATCATCTATCAGACATAACTGACAAACATAATTATAATATCATACACTGCTTAGAAAAGAGTACTGATAACATAAGCATCACGTAATCATCAATCAATATCACATAATCATTAATCATCGCATAATCATCACATAATTATTAATCAAGTGATAATCATCACATAAGCATACTTTGCACATAATCATTGAAAAAAGCGTACATGAAAAGAATAATGCATAACCCAGAATGATACAGATCATATATAGTCATCATTATTATTACATAGCTCAGAATATTACAGAACATAGTCATTATTGTTAATACATAGCTCACAATTATACAACAAACGATGCCGTCTATGATCAGTCTTCGTCATATTCTGATTCAGACTCGGTCTCATACTCTATATTATTTTCTTTGGTACTTACAAATGTATCTATTAAAACATTCGATTGATCAGTCAACGACCCTACATCAATGTCATCGGTTATCACTGTTTCAGTATTTGGCTCGAGATCCGCTTGATACGCTGCTTCATATGGAATATTATTTCCATAAAATCTATATCTTACCTTCGTTTTAAAAACAGCCCACCAGTCTGCTTTATCTTTTATTAAGGATAGATATGAAGCAAAATAAACTTGTAAAGCTTGCTTAGCTAATACAAAAGGATCATACTTATAGTAATGCGACGTATGCCTTATTTCAACAAGCTTATAATCTTTGTGCATGTTAATTCCAAAGCCAGGAAAATTGGTAAACCAGTTGCATTTGAATAAAAAACTTTCTTTGCAGGTTGCATATAATATATCAACTCTAAAAATTGTGTTAAGACGCCTTAAAAATCTTTTATATGCTCCTCTGGATCATCACTTCCTTTGAAAAATACACCACTGTTATATGTTAATTTTTCAGCCCCGTAATCTTTGGTGTTGAATTTAAATCCATTGACGAAGAATATTGGATAAGTCTTGACATTTCGTTTTGGTCGGATAACAAGATGTCGTAATCCTTCGTCAACAACACAGTTTTCTGTATCATGAACGTAGTTTGAAAACCATCCAGTAAATTGTTTACTGAGATCGCCAGATGGATGTTGTGATTCATATATGCTGCAAATATGTATTATATTTCTTTATAATTAATATTTACATGTATAATTGAATTATATATGAATTCATAATTACCTGACAAATGGTGCAGCTTCCGCACAATTTAGAACAACATATGTGTGTGCCACATGGTAATCTATATCATCTAACCATATTTCCACACATTTTCCAACAGGTCTTCCATGTTGTCTAAAAATAGATAATATTGTTTGAGAAGAATCCTGCTCAATAGTTTCTTCATTACGGGGAACACTTACGAACGATAAGTTCACATCGTTACTAAAGTAATGTGAGAAAAAAATAGAGCTTCTTCTTCAAGGTACGATTTGCAAATCGAACCTTCTACTCGTGCTTTTTGTCTAATTTTTTTCTTTAAATGATTCAGGTACTTATAAAAATATAAATTAAATTTATATGGTGGTACAAAAATCGAAATTAATTAAATTACCTCTCAAATGGATACATCCATCCATATTGCACAGGACCACGAAGGAGTGCTTCAGATGGAAGATGAACAGGTAAATGCTCCATTATATTAAAAAAACCAGGCGGAAATATTTTCTCCAGTTTGAATAGAAGTACAGGGATTTCTGCTTCAAGTTTACGTATACGATCCACCTTTAATGTCGCAGAACAAAGCTGTTTATAAAATATACTTAATTTTGTTATAACACTCCATATTTTTGCAGGCAGCAGTTCTTTGAAAATCACGGAAAAAAAATACTCCATCATAATGTGGCAATCGTGACTTTTCATCCCACTCAATTTTCTGTTTTTATAGTCAACGCATCTACGGAGGTTAGAAGAAATCCCTTCAGGACATCTAAGTCCTTCCACCCACTTTAGAACGAGTTTTACTTGCTTATTGTCTAGTTCATAGCATGCTTTGGGTTTCTTATTATCGTTGTATAATTGAAATTCGGGCCACTTACAGAAGTGTAATATATCACATCTTGAATTCGCATCGTCCTTGGTTTTCCCCTTCACATTCAAAATTGTATTAAACACGTTGTCAAACACGTTTTTTCGTTGTGATGACGTCAATGTTATGTCGGAGTAGGAGATTATTCCAGTACCGTAATTCCCAGAACATACTTTGCTTGCACCTGTTATGAATGTCCGATTTACCTGAAATTTCAACTTGTACCCCAGTTTCATGTATCTTTGGGTAGTCTTTTACCATTTCATATACCTCTTCACTTGTCCAAACCTTAGGTACTAGCATACTCTCTACTCTATTAGCTTTAAAGTTCTTTTTATCCGTTCTAAATTTATTATTGATATGTAGAAAACACCGATGACAGTCAAACTAAGAAATTTTCTTTCTATACTTTAATGAAAATGCATGTGTTTCATCCATATAATAAGGAAAGCTAGACGTCCAGATGTGCTCCAACCTGAAAGCATGCCATACGCGGGAAAATCACTAATAGTCCATAATAAAGAAGAAAACATACAAAAATTCCTTTTTCTCAAAATGTCGTACGTTTCAACTCCTTTATGCCACAGTGTTTTCAACTCGTCAATTAGTGGTTGTAGATAAATATCAATTCCTTGTGTCGGATCATCGGGACCGGGGACGACAATCGTTAGAAACATATATGGAGTTTTCATACACATCCATGTAGGTAAATTATAAGGAGTAATAATAATAGGCCATGATGAATATTTACTACCAAACTGAGAAAATGGCGAAAATCCATCCATACATAAGCCAAGCCTAACATTACGGCTCTCTAACGCAAATTCAGGATAAGTCTTATCGAAATGTTTTCATGCTTCTCCATCAGATGGATGTATCAAAGTTCCTTCTTCTGGTGTTCTCACACTATGCCATCGCATTTGACATGCTGTAGCAGAAGATGCATATAACCGTTGAAGTTTAGGAGTGATGGGTAAATAATGCTCCTCTTATATGGAACTTCTTTTCCTTTCCTTTTTCTTGGTTTGTATCTTTCCTCGTTAAATATTCTGCATTTAGTAAGATGAGCGTCTTCTTTCCAATACAGCATGCAACCTTTTACACATGTATCTATCTTGTGGTATGGCAATCCAAAAGCAGGCATAAGTTTTTTTTACTTTATAATGACCATCCATCAAATTATTAGGTGGCATGTGTCGTTTTGCAGTTTGTACAACTGCTGTAAATGTAGCTTCTGTAAGATTAAATTTCGATTTCATAGTGATGTATTCAGCAGTCACAGATAATTCGGTTTCGCTTGTACATCCATCCCACAATGGCCCTTAACAGAATTCAATAAATCATAAATTTTTTTAGCTTCCACGGTCGGTTCTTCGTCGACATTTTCATTCCCATCATCACCTTGGTCAAAGGTAGGAAACATTGATCGTGCGGTATCTTGCACCATGTTTTCTATAGGATTGGTCATTGTATTATCGTCCTTTAACACTATAGGATTAGGTGTAGGTTGAACAAGTTCTCCATAACGATCCCATAAGTAATAATTCGGCACAAAACCAAATTTGTACAAATGTAATTCTACTACATCTGGTTTCCAATGCTTCAGATGTTTGCACTTACTACACGGACAATGAATGTCTACGTTATTTCGATTATTAGATTGAAAAATCTAATAAATACGTGTACACCATTACAGAAACGTTCTTTTATTGATCCTTTCATACCTTTCAGAGGTTCATACATTCAACTACAATCGAGAAATTAATCGAACATATTTCCTGATTTGCAAAATGTAGGTTAGAAGATTGAATAACACACTTCATATTAAAGTCTTGTAAAAATTCATATATAACCCTTTACTATTTTAACAAATTCAAATAAATACCACATTGAAATTTTCAATTCTTATTGTTTTTTCACTTTGACGGCCGATTATCCTACTTCCCATTACAAACACAATAACGTAATCATATTTTATAAATCATTTCAGCTTAAAAGATTCTAAAAAATTTCGGCAGCACTTCCCTTTATTCCATGTATCGTACACAAATGCGTGTATGCAGGGAAAAAAGGAAGTGCCATTGAAATTTTATGAACCATTTAAACTGAAATGATTTATAAAATATGATTACTTTATTGTGTTTATAACTTGTCTAAATACTAGGACAAATCCAACAAATGTTGTATCAAATGAATATAGATGTCCGTTCTGTGGAAAAACGAATATCCATATAATGATCATATACAATACTTGTCAAACGGGGCCAAAAATTCTCTAAGGGGTTCATATAAATAAAGCACAAATTAAAAAATATTAATATTGAAGTATTAGTGGTCTGTAGTGAAATAACGATCTTAAATTTTTTTAGTAATGTAGCCAAATAGAATTCGTTTAATTATGAATCAAAATCCATGGGAACTATCAGTAACTCGGAAAATATGCCTTATCTCATAAATGGGAACTATGAATTACTATTTTAACAACTACAAAAAATATTTTATAAAACCGTTTTAATGTTATTTCATAAACTACAAAAACAACAACTACAAAAACTATTTTATAAACTATTTAATGTTATTATATTCATTTCTTCATTATTTACAAAAACTATTTTATAAACTATTTTATAAATAAATCCTAATTTTTAATTACGAATTAAACAAACAAACCACTAATTAATATCACCAATTCAACAAATACAATATTATCATTAACTAATACATAATAGAAAACCCATAATTAACTAATTTGCCGAATTAGGGTTCTTAACATATCCCTAAATCAATCAATATGCTACTATCAACAACTATTACTGCATAGTCATCAATTTATATCACATATAATCAACCAATTTTCAAAATTAGGGTTTTGACTAAACCTAGATTAAGCAGAAATTGGAGAGCAATAGCATACCTTCGAGTTTTGGAGCGTTGTGACTTTCGCGATGGGGAGATCGACAACTCGCGTCGGGGGCGGCGGCTCGCATCGGCAGTGGATGAGGGGTTTGTTGAAGTGAATTGGGAAAAGGAAAGTGTGTTTTTCTGTTCTCTGGTCTGCCTGTATATATGCGTATAGCGACGTCTAGCGACGGCTAGCGTCGGCCGCCTTTTTTAGTCGTCGCTAGCCGTTACTAGTACCGGTCACTAACTGAAGCCTGTTTTGCAGTGCATGCTTCTTTGGGGGTTTTGTTCCACACACTTCGAGTTGGAGAGCGATTTGATAAATACACCGCATATTTGATGGCTTCAGTCTAAAACTCTTTTGGAACATTTTTGCTTTTAACATGCTTCGTGCCATGTTAAGAAGAGATATATTCTTTATTTCAATAACTCCATTTTGTTGTGGAGTGTACAGAAATGTTAACGGACGATGAATTCTATTTTCTTCACAAAACTTCTCAAACTCTTTTGATGTAAATTCTCCACCTCCGTCAGATCTCATGGCTTTGATCTTATAACCACTTTCATTTTCTATAAAGGCCTTAAATTTCATAAAAGCATCAAATACATCCGATTATTGTTTGAGATAATAAGCCCATGTTTTTCTACTAAAATCGTCAATAAAAAGTGCAAAATAATTACGTTTTCCAAGTGAGCATGGTTTTATAGGGCCATAAATATCCGTATGAACTAATTCTATTGGTTCTTGCGCTCTTGTGATCGATTGTTTTGGAAAACGTTTTCTTGGTTGTTTTCCATATAAGTATCTTTTGCATACTTGGTTCTTATGATTTATTGATAGTGAACCTTTCACCTTTTTTGTTTTTTTAATAATTTTAAGCCCCCAAAATTAAGGTGCCCAAACCTTAAATGCCATAGCAATAATGAATCATTATAGCATGATTTTAGGCATTTAGCTACGTTATTCGAGATATTTAATGGAAACATTCTATTTTTTGACATCTCCACTTTAGCAATCAAATTTCCTTTACCATATCTCATTAAAAGACTTTTATTTTTCATGTGTATATCATATCCTTTTTCCAGAAGTTTCCACAAACTTAATATATTTGTTTTCATTTTAGGCACGTAATAAACAGTAGAAATAAAATTATTCTTTCCGTTCTTCAACTTAATAACATTTTATTTTTGATTTATCATACATTGGTCTTCCATTTTCCTTTATAAAGGAGGAAAAAACTTTGTTTTTTTTGCTCTTTTTTTTGCTTGTTTATAAATAAATTTTCTTGCTTGGCTTTTCTTGCTTGCTTACAAAAGGAGAGAAAAATAAAATCATTATTTCCATTCTTCAACTTAATTTGTATGTTTCCTTTGTTGAATATGTGAGTATATGATTTTTGTCTGATGATAAAAAACATATATATATATATATATATTCATTTAAATGTATTTGTTAATATACTATTTTATTTTTCACATAATTAAATAAATATTTGTTGAATAAAATAAATAACACGGTATTTAAATTCAAACGGATATTTTACTCAAACAAATATTTCTTTCGCTCTTGTGATCGATTGTTTTGGAAAACGTTTTCTTGGTTGTTTTCCGTATAAGTATCTTTTGCATATTTGGTTCTTATGATTTATTGATGGTAAACCTTTCACCCTTTATTTGTTTTTTAATAATTTTAAGCCCCCAAAATTAAGGTGCCCAAAGCTTAAATGCCATAGCCATGATGAATCTTTATAGCATGATTTTAGGCATTTAGCTACATTATTCGAGATATTTAATGGAAACATTCTATTTTTTGACATCTCCACTTTAGCAATCAAATTTCCTTTAGCATCGCTCATTAAAAGATTCTTATTTTACATGTGTATATCATATCCTTTTTCCAGAAGTTTCCACAAGCTTAATATATTTGTTTTCATTTTAGGCACATAATAAACATTAGAAATAAAATTATTCTTTCCATTCTTCAACTTAATAACATTTTATTTGTGATTTATCATACATTGGTCTTCCATTTTCCTTTATAAAGGAGGAAAAAACTTTATTTTCTTTGCTCTTTTTTTTGCTTGTTTATAAATACATTTGCTTGCTTGGCTTTTCTTGCTTGCTTACAAAAGGAGAGAAAAATAAAATCATTCTTTCCATTCTTCAACTTAATTTGTATGTTTCCTTTGTTGAATATGTGAGTATATGATTTTTGTTTGATGGTAATAAACATATATATATATATATATATATATATATATATATATATTCATTTAAATGTATTTGTTAATATACTATTTTATTTTTCATATAATTAAATTAATATTTGCTGAATAAAATAAATAACACAGTATTTAAATTCAAATAGATATTTTATTCAAACAAATATTTATTACAATTTTGAATAGTACAAATTTGAGCTCACACTACGTATATACAAATTTGCAATTGCAATACATTTCAATTTACATAACTGTCCTCACTGCATATCGCTCATTCACTCGTATTTATCCTCAACTTGATTCTAGATTGAATCCAGCATCTGAGCAATCTGCAAAAATACACACTGGCGTAGTAAAATTGAAAATAAAATATTTTTGTGGTGTAAAATAAAATGTGATTTTGAAAATATTATTTGCCTCAGTCATTTGGGTAGTTCGTCATCATTTAAATTTGAATTCATCATACACGAACAGCTTGTGGCATACACAGTGTATCACTGTACATGCCACAAGGCCATGCACACCAATATATACACTTGATAAAATTACAGGGATATGTGAGCATAGGTCAAACCAAAATGAAAAGCCGGTTTCAACTCAAGTGCAATACAAACAAAGTCATGATACGAGCACAAGGTCAAACCCGAGCTTTAAAGCTGTATTCAACATAGGTGCAGTCCGAATATACAAGTTTAATAAAATGGTCAGGAGCAAGCCAGTCAAAGTGTACACATGAACCAAAATAGTTCGATATGCAACCCGGACCACATGAGCTCAATGCAACATAACATCAAAGAAACAGATACAAGTTCAATGACTCGACACACAATGAAACTGCACCATACCAGGCACTAGACAACTCAGAAGAACAAGGGATCATTTGTCAAAAGTGCAACAACCCCGGTCATATCAAGCCCAATTATCCTCGAAATCAACACGGACAAGAAAATAAATTAAAAAGGAGAAATTCTACAGCCATGTGAAATAAAAGATATAAAAATTATAAGAGCAACAACAATGAGAGTGAGAAAGAAGATCTGTGCCTTCGAGGTGATATAACCAATAGCGATGATGACGAGCCAAGCGAGGTATCAAAACTTACCCAGTGTGAATTAATTATATATTTCCACGAAGTAAATGGCTGTTTTGAACGACTTAGGGAGAGATATGCTAAACTTGAATCACAAAAAGATACTTTGATAGATTTAAATAAACAGCTTGATCAATTAGTTAAAAACTATCAAAGAAAAACCCCTAAGTGTAATAAGTCCAACATTTGAAGAAGAAATTAAAAAATTAGAAATCAAAATTAAATCGTTTGAAAATGAAATTCCGTTTTTGAAAGAAAGTGAAAATACAAGAAGAGAAAATTCCATCAAAAAGTGCACACAATTATTGAACGAAAATGAACCACTAAAAACACAAGTCCAACAACCGTCAACGACTTTAGGAAAATTTACAAAAGTGAAATATCATTGAATATGCTATTATTGAAACAAACTGTTAATACAGTTAGACAAGGACTTGGGTATAATCAATCTGAACTTATTAAAAGAAAAATTAATCTGGTTAAATCCGAGTGCACTATTTGTAGAAAAATTGGACACAATCAAAGTATTTGTTGGTATAGACCCAAACACGTGAAAATTATTCCAATTTGGGTTCCAAAAGGCATAAATATAAAATCTTTGAAAGTCAAATAAATTTGGGTGCCAAAAGGAACATATATAAATAGTTTTGGGTCTCCATAAAATTATTTTTCAAAATCTGTTGTCGCTACCAATCATGGTCCTATAAAAACAAATAGGTTACAAAAATCTTTCATTGTGTTGGTGTAGTGGCAGGCTAAGGAACTGCAATAGTGTTACTTGGATTCTGGCTGTTCCAAGGACACAACGAGTGACAAATCAAAGTTCCTTAGCCTAGTATAAAGGTGACAGAATCACAACAGGCAACAACGAAAAATATCATAAAGGTAAAACCGGTAATGATATATTTATTAAATGCGATAATCTACACCTAGTCTGAATTAAAATCAATCAGCAATTTGATAAAGAAATAATTGATGATAATGATTCTGACTTTTTCAAAATTTGTTAGCTAATTATATTCTTATGCCAAGAACATTATAAAAATCTCTAGAGTCTTTGAACTACTTCATATATGTTAGTTTGTATTAATAATAGTGTTTTATTGGTTGATAATACATCTGGTTATTTTAGGGCTAACTCTTTATTAACGATTTTTGTTTATTGGCACGGCTTCAATTAAAACCAAAAAGAATTTCATTCAAAAAGGTCTTCAAGAATTTGTTGCAACTTCACGGTATGGTCTATAACATTCAATTAATGATAATTTCGAGTGAAAGAAAAATTCAGATGCAGATTACACTAGTAATCTAGTTGGTAGAAAAATTACTAGTGAAACGTGATTTATGTTGAGACATTCAGTAACTGCATTATTTTTCAAAGAAAATATCTGCATAATTTTCACTTCAAATAATTTTCAAAAAACAGACATTTTTCTTATAAAACCGCTTCTACAAAATAATTTTTGATCTTTTTTCAGATTAGTCATCTTAGAAAATTTGATTTTATAATTATTTTTGGATTTGATTTTAAATGATTACATTGACTAATCATAGTCTCTACTAATTATCGAAAAGATAAATGGTGATTGAAAAAGTGATGAGTGTTGATATTAATCATATATTATAACTTGAGACGGTACAATTAATAATTTTCTTTAGAAATTTAAACAAGAATTATAAACACTTTTTGTTGACAAAAATTCTATGGCCATTTCTATTTCTATCATATTTCTATCGACCATCACTTATCATAATCCAATATAGTATGTCAATATGTGGTGATTTAAACAAGAATCATTCGTTTTTCATTTTATATTTTTTTTAAAAATAAATATGATAAATAAATAAACTAAAGTACTCACTCTCATTCAAAAGTCCTCACGGTTATGCATGGGAATTACTTGGAATTTTTGATTATGTGCTTTCATGCCCATTTAAAAGTCCTCACGGTTATGCGTGTATGGAACGCATATCAAAAATTATTTATTAAATAGACAAGTTGATTCTAATCCCATTTAAAAGTCCTCACGGTTATGCGTGGTTAGAGGATACTTGAATTCATTTTTTTTAAAAAAAATGGAATACTACTAATCCCATTTAAAAGTCCTAACAGTTATGCATGGTTAGTAGATATTCAAATTCTTGAAATAAAATAGACAAAACTGTATGGTTTTATATGATGACATCATCCCTATCATTCTAAAGTGGAATATGCGCCTAACAGAGTATTTACAATTTTTGTTTGATTTTTTATTGAAATTTAATATTTATATTTGATTGAGTTTTAATGTTGTATTATTGTCTATCACTTTATTGCTATTTTTCTAACACTATTACTCTTTTGCTGATAACAAAAGGGGGATAAAAAAGTTAAGATTGTGATAAATAAAGGTCAAATATTTTATATTTGCATCCAGGCTTATTTGCATATTTTTATTTACATGCATATATGAAGGGGAGCTTTGTGTAAGAGGGAGCATTCAAATAGGGGGAGCAAATTGAATAATCAAATACATCTAACAAATTCAAAATCTTAAATATATGTTTGTTATCATAAAAAGGGGGAGATTGTTGAAATGCGAGTATATGATTTTTGTTTGATGATAATAAACATATATATATATATGTATGTATGTATGTATGTATTTGTTAATACTATTTTATTTTTCACATAATTAAATAAATATTTACTGAATAAAATAAATAACACAGTATTTAAATTCAAATAGATATCTTATTCAAACAAATATTTATTACAATTTTGAATAGTACAAATTTGAGCTTTCACTATATATATACAAATTTGCAATTACAATACATTTCAATTTACATAACTGTCTTCACTACATATCGCTCATTCACTCGTATTTGTTTTTGACTTCATTCCAGATTGAATCCAGCATCTGAGCAATCTGCAAAAATATACACTGGCGAAGTAAAATTGAAAATAAAATATTTTTGCAGTGTAAAATGAAATGTGATGTTGAAAATATTATTTGCCTCAGTCATTTGGGTTGTTCGTCATCATTTAAATTTGAATTCATCATACACGTACAACTTGTGACATGCACAGTGTATCACTGTACATGCCACAAGGCCGTGCATACCGATATATACACTTGATAAAATTACAGGGACCGGTGAGCACAGGTCAAACCCAAATGAAAAGCCAGGTTCAACTCAAGTGCAATACAAACAAAGTCACGACATGAGCACAAGGTCAAACCCAAGCTTTAAAGATGGATTTAGCACAGGTGCAGTCCGAATATACAAGTTTAATAAAATGGTCAAGAGCAAGCTAGTCAAAGTGTACACATGAGCCAGAATAGTTCGTTATGCAACCTGGACCACATGAGCTCAATGGAACACAACATCAAAGAAACAGATACAAGTTCAATGACTCGACACACAATGAAACTGCACCATACCAGGCACAAGCTAGAAGTTCATCATGCTCACAAGTTTAAGGCACAGTGCGGACTTACGAACACACTAGAAATGACAACTGGAAACATGAATGTACAGACACCATGATAAACTCAAACAATGCGAAACCATGGAACAGACGAACAGTTAAATTCAACTCAGGCACAAAAATGTACGCAGTGAAGACATGAATACAAACACAAGAACTAAGCACACTAGAATACACAATGCAAGGATACATCATGAAACCAGTGGTGCAGCAACCTCAACATGAAAAGCAAGTCAATTGAACTCAAAAATCCAAATGTACAATGCAACAGTTAATCGGTCAAAGTAACTCACCACAATGCACCACTGTGACTTCAACATCAAATCATCAACAAAGTGAAACAACATGTCAAGCATATGAAAACAATTACAAGACCCACAATGCAACTGGAATGCAAACTGTCTCGAAGTAAATACACTGCCTCAAAGCAAGTAGCAAGACTACATGAATTAGACTCAAGTATTCATAGTGCACACTAACAGCAACAACAAATGGAGTAAAGAGTAGCAAGTTCAACCAAAACAAGTCAAATACAATATGACAACAAATGCAGTAACAAATCGAAGAAGCAGTTTCAATGATCAAGCAAGTTCGATATCAGGTTGAAAATACAACAAAGCAATTAACAGTTTTACCAAAGTTGAACTCAGGTGACGATGAACAAGTCAGAGTCAAGCCAGAAATTCACGACGTCAATTTACAGTTATAAAAATCAAAACAGCAGAAAAGATCAAATCAAAGTCAGAGCCGTGATGACCATGGAGCAAGCCGTGTAAATCAAGTAATCAAACATACGAAATTGAAAAGGTCAGATATCATCTCATACATTCAATCAAAATCATACGGCCGAGATAAATAAATTGAAAAATTCAAACAAATATATACGAACGAGAAAATAGGGATTCGAACCCCATATAAATGATGAACATCATTGGCAAAGAAAGAATTCGAGTTCGAAGCAACAGAGAAAACATTATATTAATAACTCGAATCATCGATTAATTTCAAGTACGAAAAACAGTAAAGCAAAAAGAAAAAAAGTACCGAAGTAAGTTGGAACTCGATCAAAAATCGAAGGAGCTGTGGTTGAATCGAGGAGATGATCGATTGCCAAAGCAAATCAAAAGAACTCCAATTGTAATCGATCAATAATAAATCAGCGTCTTCGAAAACCCTAATTAGACAAGGCCGAAGCTGTAACGACCTAGAATTTCTGTCAATTAAAATTTGTATATTTAATTGATTTTGAATATTAATAAGTGAAATTAAATAGTCGAATAAATTTTATTTCGAATAATTGGATTTAATTGGATAATTAAATCGATAATTTAATAGTTGAAATTACAGAAATAATTGAAAATTGGGTTTAATATGATTAAAATTGATTTGTAAAATTTTATTTAATCATGTTGGAGTTATAATGATGTCGTAGAACTTTTAAAATCGAATTAAAAGTTAATTTGTGAAAATTGAATATTTTAATATTTAATTGACGACTAAAAATAGTCATTTTTCAAAAAGTCTCGGATTTTGACGAAACTTGTTTCATCGGATCCATAATGTGATATTATTGTATGGTTTCAAATTTCGTGTTAATCGGATTATTGGTTTAAATCGATTTAATTTGAATTTGATCGTTTATTGCCGTAACTCGCATAGATGATCGAATTAGCCTCCGAAACCTATTCCATTGTGTTCGGAATGTGGGGTAAACCTTAGAAACGCTAGCCGGCACGCTTCGTTTGGAGTTCGGAAAATTTCGGATGAATAGTGTTTTGGCGAATTTTCTATAAAAGGACAAGTTATTCACAATTTTCAACAATCAAAACCCTAGGGTTTCATGGCTGCCGCCTCCCTCTATTATCAATGGCCGAAACACAATTGTCTTTCCCTCCAATTATCTTCTAATCCAAGCATCGATTCAGAAAACTATCATCTACAAAGTTGAAGAGGGTGTCGAGTTCTATAAAATCAACGGTGGTGATCGAGAATGGTGGAGCCAATCATCCTCAAATGGCTTGTGAACATCATACGTTTCAGCTCGTTTTTCCCTATCTACACGTGGCCGAGCTTCAAATGTTGGTGGCCGAAGATAGCTCGCGCGATGGGCAAGGTGATGGGGGTCGTTGATCGTCGTGAAGGTGCTCGAGATAGGCGCGATAATTGGATGTAAGTGGCGGCTAATGGGTTTCTTCGGCTTCGTATGTTACTGATGGGGGAGAAGATAGGGGCAACAGCCCAGATCTAGGGTTGCAGAAACGAATGGCTCTGATTCATTCTAGGTTTAAATAAAAAAAGAAATTGTAATTTAAATATATTATAATTCGTGTAAACTTTAAAACTGTGTAACTTTTTCATACGAGATCGAAAATGCACGAAACGAATTGCGTCGGGTTCATATTGACGAACACTACACAATGGAGATGGATTGGAATCGATTGGAGATAGTGAAAGTTTTGGGTAAAATTAAACGGGCGTTTAATTTTATTCGAAATAAATGTTAAAACCGTTATTGGAACCAAGGTGAGAACTTCTCACTCAATCGAATTAGTTTTGATTTAAATTTTAAATAGTTAGATTTAAAATTGCTCGAATGTATGTTTGAATGATGATTGATATATGTTGTTTTAATATAGACATTATACGCCGTATATTAAGCGGAGGTTATGTATTAAAAACATATACCTTGAATATTTCATTGCAAAGTGAAATTGGTATTATATATGTACTTGGAGTTGATTTTCCTGCATTATATAGCAGAAGAGACCCTACTGCGCCGCATAATAGCGGATAATATTTTATAAATCCTATATACCACGATATCCTGTATTGGAACTGAATTGGTATTGTGCTAATGTCTGTGGATGCAGGGAAACAGGTTGGAGGGATCCAACTGGATTCCTCACCAGTATTTATTTGATTACAGATATTGTGATATTTGTTGATTATCATATAATGATATATGATGTTTGGATGCCGTGATTGATTATTTGGTGTTGTTGCATCATTGGGCCTATTTTGGAGTTTTAAAATGTTAAAGGAACGATTTCTAATTTAAAAGGATTTTTAAAGTGATTTTTGAAAATATATGTTTTACTAAAATTTGGAATTGATTCATTTTAAATAAATAAACGTTATAATTTTAATGTTATATAAAAATATGATTTTTAAGAAATATAGTTGAAAATTTAATTTTTGAAATATGGAGTTAATGATTTTATAAAAAAATAGCTTAAATAGAGACTTTTGAATTTATTATAAAAGTTATATATACAAGATTTATAAAATTGGATTTATTTTTTATAAATCAGAATAATGGAATTTTAATGGAGTTTTTATAAATGTAAAAAGGGAGTTATAAATGAATCTTATAAGTAATAAGATTTATAAATTGTGAAGTTTAAAAGAACGATTTTGGTAAATAAAAGATTTATAAGTAATTAACTTATAAATTAGATTTTGGGTATAAAATTGAGTTATAAATTGAATTGGTGAATAAAGGAGATTTATAAATCGAAGCCTTTATAAATAGAAATAGAAATTATAAACGTTGTTTTATAAATCCGAAATCAATTGAATTCGATGAATTAAACATAGAAGTTTATTGAAGGAGAGATATTCATGATTTTGGACAGCGAATTATCCTTTAAGTTAAAGGTTGTAATAATAAGAGTTTGGTTGGGAATTATATTCACGATTTTGGATAGTGAATATATTATTAAATAAAATGGATATGTTTTGGAAGTGATATTTTAAATAGAATTAAAACGATTTAAAGATGTTTTAAAATGCATTAAGTATCGAATACATAGATTTCAACATTTATTGTTGAAATAGACGTTTTCGAGAAATAGAAGGAAATAGTGGACTATAACACTATTGTTATAGTAAATGACTTCTGAAAGGAAATGGTTTATATAGTATTGGGATTTATATATCTATCTTAATTTCGAATCCCTATACTAGTGATTTTAGGTTGTCGTAACGATGTTTTACGTAACATTCGTTTTGACTCAAAAAAATGTGTTTAAGCGCACATTTTCTTTAAAGAATGAAATATATACTTAATTTCGATTTAAGTATATTGAATATTTTCCAATTGTTGAAAATAAATGGATTTGTGAATTACTTATTATTAATAAGTATGGAAATGTTTTCCAATATGAAGTGAATATTTTTAGATTTTATCTTTTAAACATAAATTGGAAATGAATATTAGAAATCGATTTGGAAATTGTATATTCATAAATATTTTGGAATTGTTAATTCACTATGGAATTTATAAAAGGAAGGGAAATTTGTTTAAAAATAAACGTTGATTTATTTTTGAAGTGTGGAAATAAATTTATGGATTTGGAACATAAATATAAAGTAAATCGGTAAGGATTTATTCAATTGGTTTAAATGAACCATTTTGAAATGAAAATGAATAAAGATTTGTGAATATATCCCGTGTAGGGAAATGATTTGAAATTTGTTTTCAAAAGTTGTAAAGGTGAAAAGTGATTTGAAATTTGTTTTCAAATGTTGAAGTGTGGAAAAAATATATATCTTTTAAAGATATTTTGGAAAATAAATAATTTGGAAAATTATTTGGAATCTGGTGATGTTGAGCATACCTATTGATAGTTAAATAACCGACTATCAATATTTACCTTTGAATGGGTATTTGTTGTGATTTGCTTGAATTTGAATGCCACACTTATTTTCAAAATAAGCGTTCACTATTCGGGTTAGCAGGAAAAGGACCTTTGGGTCATATAACCCATTCCGAATATGTGATACGTCGTTATGGATTGCATTTGATGACCGGTGTTGAAGACCAGATATTTGTGAAAATGGAAGGATTACCGTCGAACGACTCTGCATCGGTTGATCTTCGATATAGAGATTTTATCACCCTTAGTGACGGGCTGTCCGGACGTGATTAGTGAATATCCGGATTGTAAGGGCTTCTTGGAAGTGCCTTCGGTTCTGTTCGATCCCGGAGCGGACTTGTATAGATGTGTGTCTGACGTTACAATTTGAGATGCAAAGCTGGTTTCTATCAAATATATTTCTGTTGGTGGCGGAGAATTTATTCTCTAAGCTTAACACCCTTCTCTGAGACGTACGAGCTCAGAGGTTATGTAGTTGATGGTTACTAGTGATACATTCCCAAAATTGGTAATGTGGCATACGAAGTGCTGTTGAGCATTTAATGATCAAAGCACAGCTTTTGTATAAAGCGTAGCTTTATGGACGAGACTTCGTCGGACCTCACACCCCGGAAATGGTCAAAACAGGAAGGATGCAGCAAGGTTATTAGGGGGTAGCGCCCCTTTAGTGTATGTCATTCATTCTGGATAGAGGTGGTATCATGGTATGGAGCCCAGATATTTAACCTGTGTTGCTGCTGCAAATTTATTACTTTATGGTTGTTGGAATCGAGGATCCTCGGATATAAATCGGTTACAATCGGGGAATGACATATTCATGTCAGTAGTTACCCAGTTTGAAGGGTAACCCGACCTTGTGTTGGCAGAGATCTAACCGTAATGTTAGGTTATTTTCTCGGGGTCGTCTTTCCAAAGGCGTACTTATGTGGCAATGGGAAGTTCCTTGGCCTGACCATTTGTTGGAAATCCAAAGAAACAATACGATCTTGTACGGTTTTAGTTGTAGAACCTATCATTCACTTATGGTGGCGCCCCACAGTTTGGATGGTAGCTATAGTAGGCATAAGTGCGAAATGCCTATGCTGGCTAAGATTTATATTATACTTTCGAAATGTTTTTTGCACTATGCACTAGTAATAATATCAAATGTTTCTTTTTAATGCGTATCAAGCATCTTTGACTATCATAAGGAGAAATCTCCTCCGATTCTGCGTTTGCATTGTGTGTGTGTGCGGGAGGCCTTATGGTAGTCTCATTTTCCAAAAAATCATTGCGAATCTATTTTAAAATATTCCTGTTGTTGTTTTGAAGATAAATAACTGTTTTAAGTTCTCACACCAGTCCCATGACTGACCTGGACTTTATTGTTTTACCTCCTAAACTCTGGGTGCCCACCAATTTCTACACGAGCAGTCTAGAGTCAGGTTTATCAGGATATTCCGGAATTCAGGAGTTGCTGGAGGCAAGCTGGATGACATGGCGTATTCACTAGTATATAGTATTTCTTTTCTGCTGTTTTGTTGTTGTAAACTCTGATGATGTAATGTAATGTGTTGAATATGCGCTTTGCGCTATATGATTTTTTGTTTGATGATAATAAACATATATACATTCATATAAATGTATTTGGTAATGTACTATTTTGTTTTTCATAGTTTAAATAAATATTTGTTGAATAAAATTAAATTACACAGAATTCGAATTTGAATTCAAACAGAACAAGTTAAACAGATTTTGAATTCAAACGGAAATTTTTTATTCAAACAAATATTTATTACAAATTGTAAATAGTACAATTTCATGCTCTCACTATACATGTACACTTTTGATTACAATCACATCACATTTACATCACGACCTTACTACATATCGCTCACACTCATATTTTTGTCTTCAACTATAATCCGGTTTGAATCCAGCATCTGAGTAATCTGCAAAAATATTTTCAAACGCAGTAAAATTGAAAGAGAAATATTTTTGAAATTTGAAAGAAACGATGATTTTGAAAACATTGTTTGCCTCAGTTATTTGGGTTGTTCGTCATCATTTTTGACTGTGCAATATCTGTGCATATCGATATTTTTTTTTATCAGGGACAGGTAATTACAAGTGGCTGCAGTACACACGTGTACATTCGTATACGTGTGCACTGCCTCGCCAACTCGTGTGCAAAAATCAAACAAAAGCACAGAAATCAAAAACAAGGTCAAACCCAAGATAGGTTCAACTCAAAGCACCACTGACCAGACATTGCAAACACAGTCTCAAGCATGAAACAAGGTGCACCAGACCAGGTTGCAAAAATAATCAAATATACACAAATGCAGCCCAATAGACCACAGCAACACAGTAGTAAGACTACATCCACAGGTATACACAACAAAACAGTGTCAAAGAAAATGAGCAACAGAGATCAGAGACCAAGCAAAGCATAGTAACTGCAACGAATAATGCAACATGACCAAGTATGGAAACTGCATACTGCAACAACAAGTATGGTGAAGCACTGACTCAAATACACAACTACAAGGCATTTTCATTGAAACTGCATAGCAACTCAACAAAGAACAGTACAGTCATGAAGTATGCAAAGAACTCGAGCATGAGACATGACAACTGACATGAATACATCAATAAACCAAGTAGCAGTATGAAGCAATTTGAAGCAACGGTGAACCTGAACAGGTACACAAGTGTGCCAGAGAAAGAAAGGATGAAAGCTACATGATACACAGTGATGCATAGCAACTGCATAGCAGCTACACAACACAGCAAAGACCACATGCCACAATATCCAAAAAACAGCAAGAATATGAATGCAAGCAATACACTACAAAATGCAGTGATACAATGAAACATTTTCAACATTGCAGCAGTGTGCAACTCGATATCAAATGAAGAATATGGACTGCAACATGAATGTCACAAGCTAATATTACAACAATGACACAGCAACAAGGCAGACTCCAAGTTCAAGAGGAGAGTGAAGGCAATACACAAGTGAAGTAAACAACAATGTCGAGCTCAATGCAATACAGTGACAACTACCTAATGATCAACTGGAACTATAATGAAGTCATAATCAAAACATGAATAATGCAACAGTATCAAGTGCAGTATGCACAAGCAAAGAAACAGATGAACAATACAATATGGTGGAACAAACAAGATCAGGGCAGTGGACAGTGCAAGCCAGCAAATGCAACAAACTCAAAATGCCCAGTTATAGCCACAAGACTATCAAGCAGTGAGCAAGTGCAAATCGAGTTCCAGAAATAACAAATGCAGAAGACACAAAATTTCAACAGTGCAGTGAAATGCAGTGGTGTGCAGCAGAGAAAAATTTAAAAGCAATTGTGATGATCGAAGCTAATACAGAAGTAGTGAATTCACAGTCGAAAATATACGAAATTGACAAAGTCAAATATCTCAAATCACGAAATCAATTCAAGCCGTGTGAATCAAGCTACTACAAAAACGAAATCGACAAAGTCAGATTAATCCTCAGCATCAAAGCGTAATCGAACGGCAAAACAAGAATTTTTGCAGCAATCAGTCGAACGCAAAAATAGGAAATCAAATCCTATTAAAACCCTAATCATCATCGGCATTTCAATTTGATCGAGTTCAAGTATCAAATTAGAAAAGCAAAAGGAGACAGCACATACCGAATTCACAAGCATCAAAACTCGATCGAGCAACTGCAAGCAAGCTAGGGCAACCAATCACAGATCAATTGAAGAAACCAGAGCCCTAATTGCAACGAAGAACCGAAGCCCTAATTGCAACGAAGAGCCGAAGCCCTAACTGGATCAAAAGGGAACGAAGCCCTAACTGGAACGAAGC
Organism: Allium cepa; assembly: GCA_030765085.1. NCBI lineage: Eukaryota > Viridiplantae > Streptophyta > Magnoliopsida > Asparagales > Amaryllidaceae > Allium > Allium cepa. The sequence continues at coordinate 674,105,631 of CM060928.1, read as the reverse complement.
CGCCATTATTTCTCACGAACGAAGATAAAAAGAGGATCGGGTGAAATAAGGAAGTGGGCCGGTGTTCAAAAACAAAAGGGGGTTTTTGTTCTTAATTAATATTGTTAATAAACTTATATTAATAATGTTAATTAGTTTAGGGCTATTTTGTTCTTAATTATTGTTCTTTCTATTCTACGAATCAAAGAGTTTAGGTAAATCACCACCTAGGTTTTAGGTTGTGTCTGATTGTCTATTTAGAGTTAGTTCAGTAAGCAGGGGTTGCGAGTTTGCAAAACTCTATAGGCGGTAGCAGGGTTTGCAAGTCTGTTAGAGTGTTTGTAAGCGTGATACTGTTTAATTCTAATAGAAATCTGGGAATGCAGCAGTAGGCAGGGGTTGCCGAAGCTGGGTAAATCTTGTGTGTGATTTACTTTTCAGTATATTTATTTCTGCAGTTTATTTTTGTGTTTAAATCAAGAAAATTTGCTATAACCCTATTCACCCCCCCCTCTAGGGTTAATTTAGATCCTACAAGTGGTATCAGAGCCCGGTATATTTTTTTTAACTCTAGAGTCATGAGTCTACAAAATAATGCTTTTTCTGAGGGGCAATCTATTGCTAGGCCACCCATGTTTAACGGGAACGATTATGCTTATTGGAAAGTTAGGATGGGTATCTATCTCAGTTCTGTTGATTATGAAGTTTGGGATATTATTGAAACTGGCTATAAACCCCCCACTATAATCGTTGGTGATACTGAGATTCCTAAACCTAAGGATAGGTGGGATGCTAACGATAAGAAATTGAAAACAACAAATGCTAAAGCCATGAATGCTTTGATATGTGCTCTTGATAAAAATGAATTTAATAGAATTTCTCATTGTACAACAGCACAGGAAATATGGCATACTTTGGAGGTGACACACGAAGGAACTTCTCAAGTCAAGGAGTCTCGGCTAGCCCTGTTCAGCAATGAATACGAAAACTTTGTGATGGACAAAGGCGAGAGCATAAAGGATATGTTTGGACGTTTTTCAACCTTGGTATACAATGCTAGAGCGCTTGGGAAGGTATTCACTGAGGTAGAGCTTGTGCGAAAGATACTACGAGTTTTACCAATGAACTTTGAGGCAAAAGTCACGGCAATCCAAGAATCGAAAGATCTGAGCAAACTAAGCATGGAGGAGTTGATTGGAAACTTGATGACATATGAGATTGAGCTAAAAGCAAAGGAAGAACGCAATAACTCCGAACCAAAGAAGAAGACGATTGCCTTAAAGAGAAAAGAAGAAAGCGATGAAGAAGAAGATCCAATTGAAGAGCTTGCAATGGCTGTCAATAATCTTAAAAAATGGTCAAGATTCAAGTCACGAAAGAAGAAAATAAGTGGTAATAAGTCAAAGAATTCTGACGATTCCGATAATGAATTGACATGCTATAACTGCAAGAAGCCTGGCCACTTCAAACAAAAATGTCCACTTCTCAAAAACAATAAAGGAAAGAAAAAGAAAAAGAAGGCCTTTGCAGCGACTTGGGATGATGAAGAAGGAGAGGAAGTTTCAAATAATAGCTCAGAGGAGGCTAACTTGTGTCTTATGTCAAAATCGGATTCAGAAGCAAGCTTAGAGGAATCTAGTGAGGTAAGTAACTATTCTTATAAAGAACTTGTTTCAATGTATTGTGATTTTACTAAAATGATTGATACTCTTGAATCTAAAATTGAAAAACTAAAATCTGATAGGAGAGAACTTGTCCATGAAAATTCTAGGTTAGAAACTGAAATTGAAAATATTCAAAACCTAGAATGTAAAAAATGTAAGATTTTAGATTCAGAATTATCAAAACTGAGGAATAACTTTGAAAGTCTTGAAAATGAAAACTTGAATCTCAAGGAAACCATCGACACTAGGAGAAAGGATTTTATTAATCGATGCACCTCACTTGTTACTGAAAACTCAACATTAAAAACCAAAGTCCAAAGTCTTGAGAAATCTTTGAATAACTTTTCAAGAGGCGAAAAATCTTTCAACATGCTATTGGGAAATCAAATTTTTGCTAACAACGGGAAAGGACTAGGTTTTGGGAAAACACAAGTTGATGATAATGCAAAATATAAGAATGTCTTTGATAGATGTGAAATATATAGATGTCGTGATGAAAATGATAGTCATAGGAACAAGAACACAAAATTTATACAAGTTTGGGTTCCTAAGAATTCTAAAAACAAATTTCATGTTTATTGGAATAAAAATAAAAGGACTAAACAAGTATGGATTCCAAAGGGATTGTTTATTCACAATGCTTCTATCACTAATAACATTGGACCTAGGAGTTTCTCTAAGTCATCTTCCTCTCTTCTTATGTAGGTCTGTTGGCGGGCTAAGGAACAACAAGAATGGTTTCTAGATTCAGGTTGTTCTAGACATATGACAGGTGACAAATCGAAGTTCCTTAGCTTAGAGAATTTTAAAGGTGGAAATGTGATCATGGGAGACAATAGCAAGTGTAAGATTATTGGCAAAGGTGAAGTTGGTAACGGTATTTTTTCTTTGACTAATGTTTTATACGTTGAAAATCTGCATCACAATCTCATTTCTATTAGCCAACTATGTGACAAAGGTATGAACATGATTTTTGATAGTGATACTTGCAAAATTATTGATAAATCTTCTAGTAACATTGTTTTTATGGGCAAAAGAAAAGGGAATGTTTACTCACTTTCATTTGATAATCTAAAACTTTCTAGATGTTTGGTAGCCACTGACGAAGAGGCATATTTATGGCATAGGAGACTTGGACATGCTAGCATGAGTCTCTTAGAAAAACTCGAATCAAAAGAATTAGTCAGAGGGTTACCACATCAGAAATTTAAAAATAATAAAGTGTGTAAAGCATGTTCCTTGAGCAAGCTTAGTCGATCATCATTTCGTCCTAAAAACATTGTTAGCACATCAAGGGTCCTTGAACTAGTTCACATGGATTTATTTGGACCAAATGAAATTTCAAGCTTGAATGGAAAACGTTATTGTTATGTATTGGTTGATGATTATTCTAGATTTACATGGGTTTACTTTTTAGCCAAAAAGTCTGAATCTTTCGAATATTTTTCAAAATTTGCAAAACTTGTTCAAAATGAAAAAGGAGTTACAATTAAAACCTTGAGAAGTGATCATGGAGGCGAATTTGAAAATTTCGAATTTGAAAATTTTTGTGAAGAAAATGGTTTAAAACATGAATTTTCTGCTCCACGAACACCTCAACAAAATGGGGTGGTTGAAAGGAAAAATCGTACATTACAGGAATTGGCTAGATCCATGTTAAGTGAGTATAAGCTACCTCTAATCTTTTGGGCAGAGGCAGTGAATACTTCGTGCTATGTAATGAATAGAGTAATGATTAGACCAATACTTGGTAAAACGTCTTATGAATTGTGGCATGAAAGGAAACCTAACATTTCTTATTTTCGTATATTTGGGTGCCCTAGTTTCATTCTTAACACAGGTGATCAACTTGGAAAATTTGAATCAAAGGCTGATGATGGAATTTTCATGGGCTATTCAACAAGGAGTAAGGCTTACAGGATATATAACAAACGAACAAAGACAATTGTTGAGTCAATCAATGTGAAATTTGATGAATCTGATCTGGAAAAAACGACTGAAAGGATGGTTGACGATGGAGTAGATCCTGAAGGCACTGAAGAAGGGACATTTAGTGAGAAAACTGAAAAGAGGACTGTTGACGCTGATAAATTAAGGTTCAAACCTAATCATCCTCCTGAATTAATTATTGGTGATCCTACGGAAGGTATACGTACTCGTTCCTCATTTGATGAAAATTTGTGTGCGTTTTGTTGCCATAGTGGTTTTATTTCTGAAATTGAACCTGATTCTGTTGAAATGGCTCTTAATGATGAAAATTGGTTTTTAGCAATGCAAAATGAACTTAATCAATTTGAGAGAAACAAAGTTTGGAATTTAGTTCCTAGGCCTAATGACTATCCAATTGTAGGGACTAAATGGGTGTTTAAAAATAAATTTGATGAATCAGGAAATGTAATTAGAAACAAGGCTAGGTTGGTTGCAAAAGGTTATAACCAAATAGAAGGCATAGACTTTGATGAAACATTTGCTCCAGTTGCTAGGTTAGAAGCCATTAGAATCTTGCTAAGTTTTGCATGTTACAAGGGTTTCAAACTTAAACAAATGGATGTAAAAAGTGCCTTTTTGAATGGTGATTTAAAAGAAGAAGTTTTTGTTGAACAACCACCCGGTTTTGAAAATCATGAATTTCCAAATCATGTGTATAAGCTAGAAAAAGCATTATATGGTCTTAAGCAAGCACCAAGAGCTTGGTATGACTGTCTCTGTACATATCTTTTGGAAAATGGTTTTAAAAAGGGAAGTGCTGACATGACTCTGTTTCTATTACATAAAGAACATGATTTTTTGATTGTTCAGATTTATGTGGATGATATTATTTATGGTGCTACTAATGAGCTTTTGTGTGAGAATTTTGAACAAGTCATGCAGGCTAAATTTGAGATGAGTTTGGTTGGTGAATTGAAATACTTTCTTGGATTTCAAATTAAGCAAAGCAGTGATGGTATCTTCATTTCACAATCCAAATATGTGTTGGAGCTATTGAAGAAATTTGGAGTCGAAAATTCCAAACCATTGAGAACTCCTATGAGCCCATCAACAAAGTTGGACAAAGATGAGAAAGGAATTGCAATTGATCAAAAGAAATATCGAGGGATAATCGGTTCACTTCTCTATCTTACTGCTTCTAGACCTGATATTATGTTTTCTGTGTGCTTGTGTGCACGTTTTCAAGCTAATCCCAAAGAATCTCATTTAAAAGCTACTAAACGAATTTTGAGATATCTTTCACACACACACAAATTTGGACTATGGTACCCCTCTTGTGAAAATTTTGATTTAGTAGGTTATTCCGATGCTGATTATGCTGGTTCATTAGTTGACAGAAAAAGCACTAGTGGGACATGTTTCATGCTAGGACATTCATTAGTCTCATGGTCAAGTCGGAAACAGAATTGTGTTGCATTATCCACTACTGAAGCAGAATATATTGCCTTGGGAAGTTGTTGTGCTCAAATTCTATGGATGATGCAAACTCTTTCTGATTTTGGCTTAGTCTATAAACAAGTCCCATTAAAATGTGATAGTAGGAGTGCTATAGATTTGTCAAATAATCCTGTTCATCACTCTCGCACAAAACACATTGATGTGAGACACCATTTTCTTCGAGATCACATTGCTAAAGAAGACATTTGCATTGAATATATTTCAACAGAAACTCAACTTGCTGATATTTTCACAAAACCTCTCCCCGAAGACAGATTTTCCAAATTACGTTTAGATTTGGGAATTATAGAGGTTGACTAATCATTCTTTTTAAAAAAAAATTGATTTTTTGAATTTGATTCTAAATGACAATTTTTGTTTAACTAATCTAACTCCCTAATGATTATCGAAAAGATGAATAGTGATTGAAAAAGTGATGAGTGTTGATATTTATCATATATTAAAACTCGAGAAAATATAATTAGGAAATTTCTTTAGAATTTCATAACAAGAGTTATAACAACTTTTTGTTGGGTAATAATTCCATGACCATTTCTATTTCTATCATCTTTCTATCAAACATTACTCATCAAGATCATATTTAGTATGTAAATTTGTGGTAGTTTACAAAGGAAATCATTTGTTCTTCAATATCTTTAAATCAGTGAAGGAAATTATTTGTGCTTCAATTTATTATATTCAGCAATTAAAAATAAATATCCAAAGTATTCACTCTCATTTAAAAGTCCTCACGGTTATGCATGGGTGAATTACTTGGATTTTTGATTATGTGCTTCCATGCTCATTTAAAAGTCCTCACGGTTATGCATGTATGGAACGCATATCAAAATTAATTGATTCAAATAGACAAGTTGATTCTAATCCTATTTAAAAGTCCTCACGGTCATGCGTGGTTAGAAGATACTTGATTTCATTTTTTAAAATTAAATTGGAATACTACTAATCTCATTTAAAAGTCCTAACGGTTATGCATGGTTAGTAGATATTCAAATTTCCAGAAATAAATATACCACAAATAGACATAACTATATGAATTTTCGATGATTCTATCTTCATCACTTCTGAAAGTGGAATATGCGCTTGACAAGGGTAATTATGACTTTTGTTTGAATTTTATTGAAATTTGATATTTATATTTAATTGAGTTAAATGTTTGATTCATGTCGATCATTTCATCCCTATTTTATAACACTATTATTCTTTTGCTGATAACAAAAGGGGGAGAGAAAAGTTAAGATTTTTGTCGAATAGAATCAAGCAAAGGTCAAATAATTTTCATTGTGCATATAGGCTCTCTTATATATTTCTATGCATATATGTAGGGGGAGCATTGTGTAGAGAGGGAGCATTCAAATAGGGGGAGCAAATGAAATTATCAAATACATTTAATATATTCAAAATCTTAAATATATGTTTGTTATCATCAAAAGGGGGAGATTGTTGAATATGCGCTTTGCGCTATATGATTTTTTGTTTGATGATAATAAACATATATACATTCATATAAATGTATTTGGTAATGTACTATTTTGTTTTTCATAGTTTAAATAAATATTTGTTGAATAAAATTAAATTACACAGAATTCGAATTTGAATTCAAACAGAACAAGTTAAACAGATTTTGAATTCAAACAGAAATTTTTTATTCAAACAAATATTTATTACAAATTGTAAATAGTACAATTTCATGCTCTCACTATACATGTACACTTTTGATTACAATCACATCACATTTACATCACGACCTTACTACATATCGCTCACACTCATATTTTTGTCTTCAACTATAATCCGGTTTGAATCCAGCATCTGAGTAATCTGCAAAAATATTTTCAAACGCAGTAAAATTGAAAGAGAAATATTTTTGAAATTTGAAAGAAACGATGATTTTGAAAACATTGTTTGCCTCAGTTATTTGGGTTGTTCGTCATCATTTTTGACTGTGCAATATCTGTGCATATCGATATTTTTTTTTATCAGGGACAGGTAATTACAAGTGGCTGCAGTACACACGTGTACATTCGTATACGTGTGCACTGCCTCGCCAACTCGTGTGCAAAAATCAAACAAAAGCACAGAAATCAAAAACAAGGTCAAACCCAAGATAGGTTCAACTCAAAGCACCACTGACCAGACATTGCAAACACAGTCTCAAGCATGAAACAAGGTGCACCAGACCAGGTTGCAAAAATAATCAAATATACACAAATGCAGCCCAATAGACCACAGCAACACAGTAGTAAGACTACATCCACAGGTATACACAACAAAACAGTGTCAAAGAAAATGAGCAACAGAGATCAGAGACCAAGCAAAGCATAGTAACTGCAACGAATAATGCAACATGACCAAGTATGGAAACTGCATACTGCAACAACAAGTATGGTGAAGCACTGACTCAAATACACAACTACAAGGCATTTTCATTGAAACTGCATAGCAACTCAACAAAGAACAGTACAGTCATGAAGTATGCAAAGAACTCGAGCATGAGACATGACAACTGACATGAATACATCAATAAACCAAGTAGCAGTATGAAGCAATTTGAAGCAACGGTGAACCTGAACAGGTACACAAGTGTGCCAGAGAAAGAAAGGATGAAAGCTACATGATACACAGTGATGCATAGCAACTGCATAGCAGCTACACAACACAGCAAAGACCACATGCCACAATATCCAAAAAACAGCAAGAATATGAATGCAAGCAATACACTACAAAATGCAGTGATACAATGAAACATTTTCAACATTGCAGCAGTGTGCAACTCGATATCAAATGAAGAATATGGACTGCAACATGAATGTCACAAGCTAATATTACAACAATGACACAGCAACAAGGCAGACTCCAAGTTCAAGAGGAGAGTGAAGGCAATACACAAGTGAAGTAAACAACAATGTCGAGCTCAATGCAATACAGTGACAACTACCTAATGATCAACTGGAACTATAATGAAGTCATAATCAAAACATGAATAATGCAACAGTATCAAGTGCAGTATGCACAAGCAAAGAAACAGATGAACAATACAATATGGTGGAACAAACAAGATCAGGGCAGTGGACAGTGCAAGCCAGCAAATGCAACAAACTCAAAATGCCCAGTTATAGCCACAAGACTATCAAGCAGTGAGCAAGTGCAAATCGAGTTCCAGAAATAACAAATGCAGAAGACACAAAATTTCAACAGTGCAGTGAAATGCAGTGGTGTGCAGCAGAGAAAAATTTAAAAGCAATTGTGATGATCGAAGCTAATACAGAAGTAGTGAATTCACAGTCGAAAATATACGAAATTGACAAAGTCAAATATCTCAATCACGAAATCAATTCAAGCCGTGTGAATCAAGCTACTACAAAAACGAAATGGACAAAGTCAGATTAATCCTCAGCATCAAAGCGTAATCGAACGGCAAAACAAGAATTTTTGCAGCAATCAGTCGAACGCAAAAATAGGAAATCAAATCCTATTAAAACCCTAATCATCATCGGCATTTCAATTTGATCGAGTTCAAGTATCAAATTAGAAAAGCAAAAGGAGACAGCACATACCGAATTCACAAGCATCAAAACTCGATCGAGCAACTGCAAGCAAGCTAGGGCAACCAATCACAGATCAATTGAAGAAACCAGAGCCCTAATTGCAACGAAGAACCGAAGCCCTAATTGCAACGAAGAGCCGAAGCCCTAACTGGATCAAAAGGGAACGAAGCCCTAACTGGAACGAAGCCGCCATTATTTCTCACGAACGAAGATAAAAAGAGGATCGGGTGAAATAAGGAAGTGGGCCGGTGTTCAAAAACAAAAGGGGGTTTTTGTTCTTAATTAATATTGTTAATAAACTTATATTAATAATGTTAATTAGTTTAGGGCTATTTTGTTCTTAATTATTGTTCTTTTTATTCTACGAATCGAAGAGTTTAGGTAAATCACCACCTAGGTTTTAGGTTGTGTCTGATTGTCTATTTAGAGTTAGTTCAGTAAGCAGGGGTTGCGAGTTTGCAAAACTCTATAGGCGGTAGCAGGGTTTGCAAGTCTGTTAGAGTGTTTGTAAGCGTGATACTGTTTAATTCTAATAGAAATCTGGAAATGCAGCAGTAGGCAGGGGTTGCCGAAGCTGGGTAAATCTTGTGTGTGATTTACTTTTCAGTATATTTATTTCTGCAGTTTATTTTTGTGTTTAAATCAAGAAAATTTGCTATAACCCTATTCACCCCCCCTCTAGGGTTAATTTAGATCCTACATAATGTACTGTGATGTAATGAAATAACTGATATAGTTCTTTGTTCAAAGATTATTCATTTATCTATTATATGTTGTTCCGCTGCGATTGTGAGATTCTGATATTGTTCTGTTCTATCTTTTTCTCTCTTCTTCTATCTTTTTCTTCTTCTTTAACCCTAACGGTACGGTTTTCCGGCCTTCGATTGCTCGACAGTTGATATAGTGGACGTATTGATGTCGACCTTCGTGGACGAAAAATCGCACTCGTTACATTTGGTATCAGAGCTTATGGTTAAGCGACAAACTTAGCTCTGTTGGGTATTACTCATTAGAGATAGAGTCAGTAGTACTCTAGAATGAGTGTGAGTGTAATAATAGGTATGAGCGCGTATTTGTTAGTGAATATAAAAATGTTTTATATTGTGTTTGCTTATCCGTTGAGCTGTTTGTGAATTCTGGTCGGTAGATGGGACGCCATATTATCGATAGGGATTTCTAAACTCTTAAACGAGGCAAGTCAACATAGTATAATTTTAAATTGGGTAAATGAAATAATTTTACCTTGATTATATTTTATATATATAGGAATAATTTTTCAGAATTATTAAAGTGTTTATCAATTGATTGTTTGGTTGTTGAAAATGTAAGATATATGCAAGTTAATAAAAGTTGTTTGAATAAGTTAAATGAAACATACTGTAAAAGAATAAATTTTATAAGCGAAGAATTATAAGTATGGAAGTTATAATTAAAATGATTTAAACTTGTGAAATAATCTTATATATAAGAAGTGAAATTATATAAGTAAAAGATTTATAAATGTGACTTATAATCTAAAAACAAAATTCCAGAGAAGTGTTTTGAAAGGATTTGATATTTTGGAAAATTGTTTTGGAGAAATTAAAGCTCTAAACTCTTTTCGGTCGCTAGAAAATAATTCCGATGGTGATCGCGACATCATTGGTGTTCATTTTCGGGTTTCCAAAAGAGGGATTGCTGCCAAATTGTTTTAAATGAAAGTTGTTTGGAAAATTTGGGTTTGGATTTTGAAATTCAAAGGATAATTGAATTGGTTTCAAAAATGGTTTTGAAAGATTGAAAAGACTCTGGAATGTTATATAAAATGATTAGAATACAATTATTAAGTTGGAAAATAAATTGTGAATGAATAAATAAAATTTGCAAGTGCAAGAAAATGAAATTAAAATCCAAGTTGAAATAAATCTGAGTTGTCATCAAAGACACGTGATTTGAAATTTAACTAAAGGAGAGTTAAATAAATTGATTTGGATTAGATAAACTATTTAAATTGATGAATATAAGTGAAATAAGTTTTGAACTTATAATATGAGTTAAAAAAATTTGCTTTGGTAAAAGTTAAATAGAATTGACTTTAGAATTGAAACCTGAATTGGATTTATAAGTGAAAATTTAAGTTAAGTTAAACAAAGGATGTTGAAATGAATATAACTTAAGTTGTGTAGTGAAAGTAAATGTAAGTGGAATTTTGAAATGGAATATAACTTAAATAATGTTGAATAAAGTTGATTTTGGTGTCGAAGTAAATTAATAAGTGAATTAATGAAATGAAGTCATTAAGAATATGAACTTGAGTTATGTAAATGAAATTCAACTTGAAATGTTAAGTAAATTAGCAATTGAATTAATAAATGGATTGAATGTTAATCAATCGAATGTAAAATAAATTGATATGGAATAATGAATGTAAGTGTTAATTCATCAAAAGCTAATGTTATTGGAAGTTGAATAATTGAATGAAAATCAATTTAATATAAACCAACTGAAAGTAAAAATGTTGGACCAAATTGAATGTAAATTGAATAATTTGGTTATGTTGAATATGCATTGGTTATTATTTGATTGTTAATTGATTGTGTATATTTCATTAAGTATTAATGAAGTTGAATTGATGAAATAGAAAGCTATAAATCATTGAAATCAAATTGGAAGTTAAGTGAATCTTAAATAGGATTGAATTTGATTTGTAAGTGAACCAACTTGAATATGAATTAGTGAATGATTGCTAATTGAATATGAATAAGTGAATGTTAGTAAAAAAACATCCAATGTTAATGAACCAAATGTGATTAAATGAAAAAAAACCAATTCATTGAATAATAATGAGAAGTAAATTTATATTGATTTGGTTATGCATTTGTTGAATGTTAATTGGATGATAGTTGTTACATTTGTTGCTTTTGTTGCATTTGCTATGTTGGCACATGTAGTTGTTATGTTGCTATATGTTGTATATTGATATTACTTCCATATATGCATGTTTCTCATGGTTTGTTGAGTGTTTAGTAGGTGCGGATTGCGCTTGCTTCGCATTTGGAGCTCGCTTTCGCGCTATATTAGCCGTATACGCTCGCTAATAATATATAAGGTACATATCTCGGATTACATATCATACTTTTACACTTTTTTCCCTGCGGGATGCCACATCACTTGAGATGTATATTTGTGATATATATACTGTCATTTTTTTTTCGGATTGAGCCGCGCAATGGAGACTATGGCGAATTTTTCTGAAAATATAAGGCGTTAGAATAATTTTGAGAAAATTGAATTTTTTTGAAAACTATAACTTTGATTTTGAGTTGAAAGTTAAACGATATTGGTTGGTTTTGAAAAGATAACTAAGTATGGTTTAAAAACTTAGTGAAGATATTGTAAGAAGTTTAACTATGGTTTTGAAAGGTTAATGGATTCTGTAACTTTTTCTTACTTGGTAATTTCGAGGACGAAATTCTTTTAAGGGGGGAAGTTTGTAACGACCCAGAATTTCTGTCAATTAAAATTTGTATATTTAATTGATTTTAAATTTTAATAAGTGAAATTAAACAGTCGAATAAATTTTATTTCGAATAATTGGATTTAATTTGATAATTAAATCGATAATTTAATAGTTGAGAAATAATTGAAAATTGGGTTTAATATGATTAAAATTGATTTGTAAAATTTTATTTAATCATGTTGTAGTTAGAATGATGTTGTAGAACTTTTAAAATCGAATTAAAAGTTCATTTAAATTGAATATTTAATATTTAATTGACGACTAAAAATAGTCATTTTTCAAACAGTCTCGGATTTCGACGAAACTAGTTTCATCAGGTCCGTAATGTGATATTATTGTATGGTTTCAAATTTCGTGTCAAACGGATTTACCGTTTGTCCGGAGCAAGCCAAAACGCGTGGAAATTGGTTTAAATCGATTTAATTTAATTTTGATCGTTTATTGCCGTAACTCGCACAGATGATCAAATTAGCCTCCGAAACCTGTTCCACTGTGTTCGAAACGTGGGGTAAACCTTAGAAACGCCAGCCAGCACGCTTCGTTTGGAGTTCGAAAAATTTCGGATGAATAGTGTTTTGGCGAATTTTCTATAAAAGGACAAGTTATTCACAATTTTCAACAATCAAAACCCTAGGGTTTCGTGGCCACCGCCTCCCTCTATTATCAATGTCCGAAACACAATTGTCTTCCCCTCCAATTATCTTCTAATCCAAGCATCGATTCAGAAAACTATCAACCACAAAGTTGAAGAGGGTGTCGAGTTCTATAAAATCAACGGTGGTGATCGAGAATGGTGGAGCCAATCGTCGTCAAACGGCTTGTGAACATCGTACGTTTCAGCTCGTTTTTCACTGTCTACACGTGGTCGAGCTTCAAGTGTTGGTGGCCGAAGATAGCTCGCGCGATGGGCAAGGTGATGGGGGTCGCTGATCGTTGTGAAGGTGCTCGAGATGGGCGCGATAATTGGATGTAAGTGGCGGTTAATGGGTTCCTTCGGCTTCGTATGTTACTGATGGGGGAGAAGATAGGGGCAACGGCCCAGATCTAGGGTTGCAGAAACGAACGGCTCTGATTCATTCTAGGTTTAAAATAAAAAAATAAATTGTAATTTAAATATATTATAATTCGTGTAAACTTTAAAACTGTGTAACTTTTTCATACGAGGTCGAAAACGCACGAAACGAATTGTGTCGGGTTCGTATTGACGAACACTACGCAATGGAGCTGGATTGGAATCGATTGGAGCTAGTGAAATATTTGGGTAAAATTAAACGCGCGTTTAATCTTATTCGAAATAAAAGTTGAAATCGTTATTGGAACCAAGGTGAGAACTTCTCATTCAATCGAATCAGTTTCGATTTAAATTTTAGATAGTTAGATTTAAAATTGCTCGAATGTATGTTTGAATGATGATTGCTATCTGTTGTTTTAAAATAGACATTATACACCGTATATTAAGCGGAGGTTATTTATTAGAAACATATACCGCGAATATTTCACTGCAAAGTGAAATAGGTATTATATATGTACTTAGAGTTGATTTTCCCGTATTATATAGCGGATGAGATCCTATTGCGCCGCATAATAGCGGATAATATTTTATAAATCCTATATACCGAGATATTCCGTATTGGAACGGAATTGGTATTGTGCTAACGTCTGTGGATGTAGGGAAACATGTTGGAGGGATCCAACTGGATTCCTCACCAATATTTATTGATTACAGATATTGTGATATTTGTTGTTTATCATATGATGATATATGATGTTTGGATGCCGTGATTGATTATTTGGTGCTGTTGCATCATTGGGCCTATTTTGGAGTTTTAAAATGTTAAAGGAACGATTTCTAATTTAAAAAGATTTTTAAAGTGATTTTTGAAAATATATGTTTTATTAAATTTTGGAATTGATTCATTTTAAATAAATAAACGTTATAATTTTAGTGTTATATAAAAATATGGTTTTTAAAAAATAAAGTTGAAAATTTGATTTTTGATATATGGAGTTAATGATTTTATAAAAAATAGCTTAAATAGAGACTTTTGAATTTATTATAAAAGTTATACATACAAGATTTATAAAATTGAATTTTTTTTTTATAAATCGGAATAATGGAATTTTAATGGAGTTTTTATAAATTTAAAAAGGGAGTTATAATTGAATCTTATAAGTAATAAGATTTATAAATTGTGAAGTTTAAAAGAACGATTTTGGTAAATAAAAGATTTATAAGTAATTAACTTATAAATTAGATTTTGGGTATAAAATTGAGTTATAAAATGAATTGGTGAATAAAGGAGATTTATAAATCAAAGCCTTTATAGATAGAAATAGAAATTATAAACGTTGTTTTATAAATCCGAAATCAATTGAATTTGATGAATTAAACATAAAAGTTTATTAAAGGAGAGATATTCGTGATTTTGGACAGCGAATTATCCTTTAAGTTAAAGGTTGTAATAATAAGAGTTTGGTTGGGAATTATATTCACGATTTTGGACAGTGAATATATTATTAAATAAAATGGATATGTTTTGGGAAGTGATATTTTAAGTAGAATTAAAACGATTTAAAGATGTTTTGAAATGCATTAAGTATCGAATACATAGATTTCAACATTTATTGTTGAAATAGACGTTTTCGAGAAATAAAAGGAAATAGTGGATTATAACACTGTTGTTATAGTAAATGACTTCTGAAAGGAAATATTTTATATAGTATTGGGATTTATATATCTATCTTAATTTCGAATCCCTATACTAGTGATTTTGGATCGTCGTAACGATGTTTTACGTAACATTCGTTTTGACTCAAATAAATGTGTTTAAGCGCACGTTTTCTTTAAAGAATGAAATATATACTTAATTTCGATTTAAGTATATTGAATATTTTCCAATTGTTGAAAATAAATGGATTTGTGAATTACTTATTATTAATAAGTATGGAAATGTTTTCCAGTATGAAGTGAATATTTTGAGATTTTATCTTTTAAAGATAAATTGAAAATGAATATTAGAAATCGATTTGGAAATTGTATATTCATAGATATTTTAGAATTGTAAATTCACTATGGAATTTATAAAAGGAAGGGAAATTTGTTTAAAAATAAACGTTGATTTATTTTTGAAGTGTGGAAATAAATTTATGGATTTGGAACGTAAATATAAAGTAAATCGGTAAGGATTTATTTAATTTGTTTAAATGAACCATTTTAAAATGTAAATGAATAAAGATTTGTGAATATATCCCATGTAGGGAAAGGATTTGAAATTTGTTTTCAAAAGTTGTAAAGGTAAAAAGTGATTTGAATTTTTTTTTTCAAATGTTGAAGTGTGGAAAAAATATATATCTTGTAAAGATATTTTGGAAAATAAATAATTTGAAAAATTATTTGGAATCTGGTGATGTTGAGCATACCTATTGAGAGTTAAATAACCGACTATCAATATTTACCTTTGAATGAGTATTTGTTGTGATTTGCTTGAATTTGAATGCCACACTTATTTTCAAAATAAGCGCTCACTATTCGGGTTAGCCGGGAAAGGACCTTTGGGTCATATAACCCATTCCGAATATGTGATACGTCGTTATGGATTGCATTTGATGACCGGTGTTGAAGACCGGATATTTGTGAAAACAGAAGGATTACTGTCGAATGACTCTACATCGGCTGATCTCCGATATAGATGTTTTATCATCCTTAGTGACGGGAAGTCCGGATGTGATTAGTGAATATCCGGATTGCAAGGGCTTCTTTGGAAGTGCCTTCGGTTCCGTTCGATCCCGGAATGGACTTGTATGGATGTGTGTCTGACGTTACAATTTGGGATGTAAAGCTGGTTTCAATCAAAATATATTTCTATTCGTGGCAGAGAATTTATTCTCTTAGTTTAACACCCTTCTCTGAGACGTGCGAGCTGAGTGGTTATGTAGTTGATGGTTACTAGTGATACATTCCCAAAATTGGTAATGTGGCATACGAAGTGCTGTTGAGCATTTGTTGATCAAAGCACAGCTTTTGTATAAAGCGTAGCTTTGTGGATGAGACTTCGTCGGACCTCACACCCCGGAAATGGTCAAAACAGGAAGGATGCAGCAAGGTTATTAGGGGGTAGCGCCCCTTTAGTGTATGTCTTTCCTTCTGGATAGAGGTGGTATCATGGTATGGAACCTAGATATTTAACCTATGTTGTTGCTGCAAATTTATTACTTTGTGGTTGTTAGAATCGAGGATCCTCGGATATAGATCGGTTACGATCGGGGAATGACATATTCATGTCAGTAGTTACCTAGTTTGAAGGGTAACCCGGCCTTGTGTTGGCAGAGATCTAACCGTAATGTTAGGTTACGTTCTCGGGGTCGTCTTTCCAGAGGCATGCTCATGTGGCAATGGAAAATTCCTTGGCCTGGCCATTTGTTGGAAATCCAAAGAAACAATACGATCTTGTACGGTTTTAGTTGTAGAACCTATCATTCACTTATGATGGCGCCCCACTATTTGGATGGTAGCTATAGTAGGCATAAGTGCGAAATGCCTATGCTGGCTAAGATTTATATTATACTTTCAAAATGTTTTCTGCACTATGCACTAGTAATAATATCAAATGTTTCATTTTAATGCGTATCAAGCATCTTTGACTATCATAAGGAGATATCTCCTCCGATTCTGCGTTTGCATTGTGTGTGTGTGTGCGGGAGGCCTTATGGTAGTCTCATTTTCCAAAAAAGCATTGCGAATCTATTTTAAAATATTCCTGTTGTTGTTTTGAAGGTAAATAACTGTTTTAAGTTCTCACACCAGTCCCATGACTGACCTGGAGTTTATTGTTTTCCTTCTTAAATTCTGGGTGCCCACCAATTTCTACACGGGCAGTCTAGAGTCAGGTTTATCAGGATATTCTGGAATTCAGGAGTTGCTGGAGGCAAGCTGGATGGCATGGCGTATTCACTAGTATATAGTATTTCTTTTCCGTTGTTTGTTGTTGTAAACTCTGATGATGTAATGTAATGTACTATGATGTAATGAAATAACTGATATAGTTCTTTATTTAAAGATTATTCATTTATCTATTATATGTTGTTCCGCTACGATTGTGAGATTCTGGTATTGTTCTGTTGTTCCTTCCTGTTCTGTTCTATCTTTTTCTCCCTTCTTCTATCTTTTTCTTCTTCTTTAACCCTAACGGTACGGTTTTCTGGCCTTCGATTGCTTGGCAGTTGATACAATGGACGTATTGATGTCAACCTTCGTGGACGAAAAATCGCACTCGTTACAAAAGCCCTAGCCAATCTCACAAGAGCGAAGATAAGGACGAAGCCCCAGTTAATCTCACAAGAGCGAAGATAAGGACGAAGCCCCAGTTAATATCACAGGAGCAAATGTAAGGCCAAAGCCCTAATTTCAGAGCAAAAGAGGAACGAGATCGAAGCTGCAATTCTTTCTTCAAATAAAGAAGAAAGTAGGTCGACTTATTAAAATAAAGAAAGGGATATTTATTTTGGGCCGACTCCTTTATATTATTAATTGGGCTTTAGTTTTATATATTAGGGTTTTGTGTTTAATTTGTTTTTAAATTTATATTTTTCCTCTCAAACTTGTGCATTGTCTAGTCGTGTGACTAGGGGACGAACTACGGTGGTGTAGTTCGAGAATTCGCAACTTAGTGGCTGAGTTGTGGTAGGGCTTTGAGCATAGAGTTAAGGCTAGTTGATAGCGGGTGTCGCGAGTTTACGTGTGCAAGCGTCTAACTACTTAGTTTCTAGTAGAAACCTTGGGGGCGGCACATAGGCAGGGTTTTGCCGAAGCTGGGTAAATTCTATGTCGTTCTATTTCTGCATTTATTATTCTGCTATTATCTGTGCTTCTATAATTCTCATAAATCTGTGTTGCAATTATTTTATTAACTTCCGCATTAAATTTTTATAATTAATAGCATCACCCTATTCACCCCCTGTAGGGTGAAATCGATCCTACATCCTTTTCCTTTAACTGGAATTTTATATTCATCTCTAAAATGAATGTTTCCACTAACTGATTCATCAAGCTTCATAAACATGCTCTTCCTTCCACGCATATGATTGCTTCCCCCTTTCCAAATACCATGCATTATTATCGCTTGTTTCATCTCCTTTATGTTCCAACAGTAATGCGGAATTTTCTTCATCTTCTTTAACAAAATTTATTCTCTCTTGGACTTTATAAAAAGTGGATCTACAATCGGAAGCAAAATTCCCAAATTTATTACAATTATAACATTTTATTTGTGATTTATCATACCTTGGGCTACCATTTTCCTTTATGTTTCCTCCTCTTCCTCTACTTTTTGGGGTGTATATATTTTTCCCTTTCTCTTCTCTATGATAGTCATTTCTTCCATAGTTTTGACCAAGATCTCTTCCACTTTGGCTTCGACTTCTTCCATTTTTAAATGTCTCATTTTCTCGCAATGTGAGTTTCGTTTGAAGAGCTTGCTCTAATGACTCTCCTTTAACCTTCCTCTTCAATTTTTCTTCATGGGCTTGAAGTGAACCCATGAGTTGATCAACCATCATAGATCTTTAGATTCTTCAATTGTTACAACTATGTAATCAAATTTTGAATCTAAAGATCATAGAATTTTCTCAACAACTCTAGAGTCTTCTATTTTTTTCTCCATATCTTTTCATTTGATTGACAATAGATAAAACTCGAGAAAAATAATCATCAATTGATTCTGATGATTTCATATATAAAGATTCAAACTCATCTCGCATAGTTTGTACTCTAATTTTCTTCACTTTATCGATTTCTTTAAAAGCGTTCTTCAAAATCTCCCATGCTTCCTTGCTAGTTTGTGCATTAGCTATCTTCTCAAACATAGCATCACCCAAACTTTGATAGATGAGCGTAAGAGCCTTTCGAACTTTCTTCTTCAAATTCTTCATATTATCCCTTTCAATTTAGGATAAAGTGGAAATATCGACGGGTTCTTCATATCTGTTTTCTACGATATCCCACGCATCTTGCGATCCAAGCAGTGCCTTCATGCAAATAGTCCAACTTTCATAATTATCCTTCTTTAATAAAGGAACTTGAAAAAAGTCGTTTCGTTTGCCATCTTTCTTGATTAGGAACCTGGTTCTGATACCACTGTTGGGAAATTTTAGGAGGATCTTCAAGCTTTGATACCACTGTTGGGAATTTTGAAAGGATCTTCAAGCTCTGATACCACTGTTGGGAAATTTTCTATAGGAAGAAGAAGGAGGGAGAAACTTTTAATTTACTAATTGAGATTGAAACAATAATTTATAAAGGAGGAAAAAAACTTTATTTTCTTTGCTCTTTTATTATTTTTTTGCTTGTTTATAAATAAATTGCTTGCTTGGCTTTTCTTGCTTGCGTACAAAAGGAGAGAAAACATTCATATTTATAGTGTGATACAGTCTCTAGACTTTTCTTTAATCTTCCATATTCTAGAATTTTCTTGATAAAGCATATTCTAGAATTCTCAAAATAACATAACTGGTAAGTCTAGATTTTTCTCTACTCTTAATTTGACATTTTCATTAATACAAAGATTATAATCAACATAATTGACATTTCCTAAAAACCAAGTTTATTTCCAATAAAAATAACATTTTAGGGTTTGCTTTAATCTTCCACACTAATTTTAAAAAAAAATCACTGAAAGAGTTTAGGATGTGTCCAAGGGGTAATTATGTAATTTTGAATATATAACTAAACTCTTGTAAATGGGTTTATTTGAAATAAAGTATGCTTCTAGTTTTTAATTTCAATATGTGTGTTGTTTTTTTGGTGTTTCGAATACATTTAATCCGTACATTTTAACACTATAACGAACCGGAATTTTCGATCCTCGAAATCGACATCAATACATTCACTCTATAGCATGTCGAATATCCAAGTGCCGAAAATACAAATTGCTAGGGGTGAAAAAGAAGAAGAGATAAAAGAAAAAAAACAATACATAAAATCTCATAAATCGCAGCAGAACAATATATAATAGACAAATACAGATCTTTATACAAAAAGAAACTATAACTGTTAATATAGATACAATCATCAGAGTACAACAGTCAACTAGCAATCTGGACAGTTATAATAACTTGTCCTCACAAGTAATGAATATACAATTTAACACACAGTGAAAACTAATCAAGTACGTGTAATACGCCTAGAATCCTCTAGCTCGTCTCCTGAGCTCCATAGCATCCTAAGATGAATCTGCAATACTCGATCTAATCCGAGCATTATAATAAATAACATCCGAGTCAGTCTGGAAAAAACCAGTGTGAGAAATCCAACTCAATTTGAATTTAATTATTTTCAAAAATACTTTTTGAAAATCAAAGGTATCTCGTTAGACCACGCCACACATAAATACAACGAGTTTTTATCTTACGATAACCAAAACCTTCATGTCAAAATCATATGATATTATAATAGTGTCTGCAGAAAATAAACTATAAAATAGCTTAAATGCTTACATCTCACGTTTAGCATATTTGGTATACAACTAAAAATGCACAACGCTTATTGGAGAATGGATTTCATACAAGGAATAGGCACTGGAGTACCACCTATCATAGTACACATACACAAAATGCACTAAGGACATCGCTTGGATCCCCTGCCAACACAAGACTGGCCTACCCCTTACTGGATAGTACCGAATATATCATTACCACGGTTTCTTTGCAACACTTTTTATCGAGATCTCAAGCACAACCAATCCATAAATATTTAGATGTATCTACGAGGATGACAAAATACCCTAATGGGTGTGACCCATTTAGCCTTGCTACATCTCCCTTGATTTTTAGTCATTCCCGGTTGATGAGGCTTGAGACTACGTTTTACCTTTTTGAATAACAATCCCACTTGCAATGCTAACATTGCCTTCCAAGCAACAATGCAATGATAGCATTCATCCTTACGAGTTGCTCTGGGTCTGAACAAACTAATCTCTTTGACGATCACCGTCTTCATTATCCTCAAGATTACATAATTTGTAACGTGCAAATTGGATCGAAGTGGTTTTCGGATAATTAAATCTGATCCCGGTCTCTTTGAAACGATCAACGAATTTTGCCAGATTTGATAATCGGTTATTTAACTATTAAAATTACACACATACGTAGACACTTGGCCCATATTATAAATCTTTCAAACATTTATTCCAAAATATCTTTACAAAGATATATATTCAAATCACTTTCTTTATTTCAATATTTGAAAACAATTTCGAATATTATATCCATAACAGGATATTTTCAAACCATATCAGTACTTAGAGAAATATTTCCAAATTCAATTGATAATCCATTACTTAGAAAAATATTTCTATACAATCATTTTATAGTTAAAATATTTCCAAAACCATTCATTTCAATACTTAGGAAAATATTATAAGTATATTTTCCAAATCATTTCTAATATCAATACAGGAAATATTTCATAACTTACCTCATAAAATTTCGAAATTCTATTACTTCCTTTTTTAATTTCCAAAAAAATTGTTTATCCTTGTATATATTCCAACTAAAATTTTTTAACTTCTTTTTATGAATTTAGATTCATTTTCGAAGTTCCCATATCTAAACATTTTGAAAATTCTCTTAAATTTCCAGAATTCCTTTATAAGATTTCTCTTATCAAAATTTCATCCGTAAAATAAACCTGGTTTACAAATCTCGAGAGGACTTATAAATAAATTTCAAATACTTACCTTTAAATCCTATACACAAAGATAATAAGTATTTTTAAAGAATAATAATTTATTTTCAAGACATGTCTAAGTAATTATTTAAAACATCAAAACCTTTTAAAAAAACAATGATAACTAATTTCCAATTCTTTTACATTTCCAATTTCATAACCTTTTCCAAATTCCAAAATAGAATCCACTATTCCTTTCTAAACTGATTTTCATCTCATTTTAAGTTCACACTGTGAATTTATATTCCCAATTTATCAAATGATAATCATTCCACTTTATTTATAAACATTGTTTATAAATCCATAAATTCTCTCCCAGTTTTTCTCTGTTAATAACAAATTCATATTAAATAACTCTACTTATAAATATAGTCCTTTATAAATTCACCTAATTCTCCCAATCTATTAAAATATCGATTTTTAAAACCTTTTTACAATTAAACAAATGTCACTTAAAATTTATTACTTAAAAATCCATTATGTACATTATTTCAAAATCTCTAGTTAAAATATTTCATGAAATGGTTAAGTACAAAGTAAAATCAAATCATTTATTTTATCCAAATCATTTCCTTTTTAAATAATCCAAAATTCAATATAAATATATCACTTCAAAAATCGCCTTTTAATTTCTATTCAAATTCAAAAATGATATTTATGATATTTCAAATACCAAAATTAAGGCCAGCGCTACTATAGCATCCAATAAATCAAATCATGTCATAATGTATCATAGATTATTCAAACACATCATATGTCACTATATATTAAATTAAAATTAACATTTGAGGAATCTAATTGGATCTCTCTAACTTATTTCTCTACAACCACAGATGTTATCGCTGCTTCAAGGTAGGATATCGCAATAAAAAGGTCATCCGCTATTATGCAGGACGCATAGTGTATCATCCGTTCCAATCGGCGGGAATTATACTTGAATACTAACATATACTACTATATATATAATAATGTAACATCCAACTGATAATAATTTATAATTTATTCAATCATTTAATAAATATTTTAATTTTTATAAATTAAAACCAGTCGTCCAAAATGAGTGAGATTTGCTCACATTTATTTCTTACTGTCGCCGAAGTGTTTCGGTTTGGAACTAAACCAGGACGATATCCGATTTTAGCCCAAAATTAAGCAGTCTCCAAATTCGTCCAAAATAGTTCCATTGCAAAGCTTTCGACAAACGAGCATAATGCAAAAAGTTTCGTCTCGATCGAACCTCGTATGAAGGAGTTATAAAAATTTTAAGCTATCAATTTAAATAATTAAATTAAAATTACCAATTACACTAGTATTTAATTACCTTTCTCAACTTAAACATCATCTTTCTCCTTTCCAGGCCGTGCACCGTACACGAACAACCCATCATGAACAACCCATCACAGCAATTGCTCCAACCTTTCTCTCTCCCTCAACAATGGACTAAATTGACAACGGAAAGCATCAACGAACTCCCCTTCACCAAACAAAAATCCCATTCATTAAGACATCTCCCTCGAACACCCTAGGCAAATCACGATCCTCCCCTAAAAACTTACTGTAGTATGACGACGCAACTCCCTACAGGTGACCGCATCTCCCAAAAATCGACGCTAACGTATAATGCTTCACCATGAACCAACATCAATCACCGGTTTCACAAAATCGCCCTCAATGTCCAAAAAATCAAAACCCTAACTAGGCTAAACGTACACAAACTGTCGATTTCCTGAACCCATAGTCGAACACACATGACCCGAAAAAGAATTCAAGCCGTTGTAATTTTCTATGAGCATATATATTTTTTATTAAATTTATGAACGCATTTAGAGATTTTTTTTCATTCTTGGTTTCCATCATTTTAATGAGAGAGGGAAGAAGCGATTTCAAAAGGAAGGTGGGTATGGTAGTGAGTAGATAAGGTGTGGGCTGATGTATATATTGTGGGCTGAGTCCGCAGGTGCGGCGCAGTGGAAAGGAGGCTTGGGTTCTGGTAAAAAGGCCTAGGTTCGATTCCTACCATGCGCTTCCCTATCCTATATAAATTTACCCAGGGGTATGAGGGCTTGGATAAGCGCACGGCTTTACTATAGCCTCCTCAGGAGTTAACCGGTTCGTCGGGTTCTCCTGAGTTTTCAAATATATATATATATATATATATATATATATATATTGTGGGCTGATGTATAAAGTGAAGCAGTGTATAATTAAATCGAATAACATATATTATTTAAAATTCAAAATATCTAGCTGTATAATTACAGACTACAATGGATACGTGCCGCATGGCATTCAACATGTTATACCCCTATTCCGAATCTAATGGAACTGGTCTCGAGGCCTAATTCGATCGTATGTGGAAGATAGTTTTTCAAATCGATGATTTTAAATTAAATGAATTCTATGCGTTTTCACCTCGCACGACCAAACGGTAAATCCAATCGCTAGAAAATTTGAAATTATGTAATAATATACTATTACGAATCCAATAGAACTTATTTTGTCGAATTCTGAAACTATGCCCTGGATCGCAATTTTAACGCGTCGATAAAAACGACGATTTTCAAAATCGACGAAATTACTTGAAGTTTCAGTTCTAAAAACTTACTATCTAATTTCTAATTAAAATAGAACTTATATTCACTTTAAAATTCATTTCAATTTTGAAGAGGACTAACATCACCAGGAAGAACGTATGAGGCACTAAAACGGTGCAACATGCGATCGGATGTGAACTTAGAGAGTAGCAAAGATAGGGACGTAGGAAAAAAGCAAAGGTAAGAGCGAGAAGAATCACTTAATTTCCTACAATGGAAGATGCCATGAATGACTGCAATAACTATGTTATAAGTACATTTTGCATACTATTATTTTAAGCATTCAAAGAATGATAACTTGATGTATTTCCTCTTTATGTGGATGATATGTTGGTGTTTTCAAAGATAAAGTTGAAATCAATAAATTGAAGTTGAAGTTAGATGCAGAATTAAAGATGAAAGACCTTGGGGAAGAAAGAAAGATTATAGGGACGGAAATCCAAAGAGATAAAAAGCTTGGACTTTTAAGGCTTGCTCAAAAGGAATATATTTGAAAGGTGCATGCTCGGTTTAATCATAAAGGGAGCAATGAAATTTTTTACGCCCATGTCTTTGTATATACAGCTTTCTAGTAAGGCTCTTCAATCTCAGAGAAAAACAAGACCTACATAGAGAAGGTGCCAAATGCGAGTGTAGTTGATAGCTTGATGTATGTTATGATTTGCACTAGGTTTGACATTGTCCAGGTTGTTGGATTGGTTAATACACATACTCACACACACTAAGAAAGACACTTAGGAGGCGGTAAAGTATATTTTCAAGTATCTCAGACGAACCTTAGATTGTAGGCTAGTTTTTAGTAGCTGAGATAGAGATTTCAGCTTGACTGGATTTTGTGATTTCGACTTTACTGGTGATAGAGATCGAAGAAAATCAACCTCAGGTTATGTGTTCACCCTTGGAGGGACATCTATTACTTGAAGAACGAGGTTGAAGACGATAGTTTCTTTGTCTACTATAGAGGCAGAGTTGATAGCCACCGTTGAAGCAGCTAAGGAGGCACTCTACTTGGAGCAATTAATGTGTGATTTGGGCTCCATATACGATGGAGTTGTGGTGAGTTGTGATAGTCAAAGTGCAATTCACTTAGTTGAAACTCTAGCTTTCAGCTCGAGAATGAAGATTATAGAGGTGAGAGAGTCTTTTCCTATCTCGGTGAATAAAGATAAGCTAGTTCATCTTAAGAAGGTTCGCATGGATGAAAATGTAGCTGATATGTTTACCAAGTCCTTGCCTACTGCAAAGCTCAAGCATTGAACTTGATCCGCTCATCGAGGTGCTAGATGCCATATGGTGGCACATAGGGGAGAGTGAGTTGGTAGATGTTGACATTTATTTTCATTGTGGAGATTGATAGGTCATACATGGAAAGGGTACTTTAAACACTTTATATGTGAACGGTGGCCTTTCCAGAGTCCATTGACAAGGTGCAATGGGTGACGGTCAGGCCAAAGCACATTGGAAAAGTATCCACGGTGTCTTGTGCAAGAGTTGCTTGGTGTTTGGTGGTGTAGGTGGAATTGGTAGGCTTACATGAAAATATAGTATTAATGTGGGGATTGTTAGATTTCAATGATAAAATATTTTCATATTAAAGAAGATTTTTGAGATATTTTGAATTAATGTGAAATTGTGACCCAAATATATTTCCTCTATTTTAATGCAACAAAGAAGTCGGGGAGCTGGCTACATGGGAAGGAATTATTTTGAGAGAAAAAAGTAATCAATCAATTGCACAATCAACTGATTAAAAGTGGCATTTTATTAGGTGCGTGCATATTGAAGGAAACTGAAAAATTAAAATAGATAAATATTTCTCGTATGAATTGACATGGCATTGATTTATTATCAAAAATCAGTTAAATCAACCTTAAGTAATAATCTATATATAAAGATAGTCATTCTTTAGAGACTAGAATAACTAGGGTGGGAACAAGTCAGTTTGGTGCGGTTTGGAGTCCAAACTGCTTTCGCACCGCATCAAACGGTTCATCAAAAATACAAACCATTATACCAATCTTTTAAACAGATTTGTTTCGGTTCGGTTTAAATGTAACATGGTTCGGTTTCGGTCCGGTCCGGTTTGAACCCACATTAAATATGAAATAAGAGAATTACTTCCATTAACAATCAATTTACGAAGGCGGCTGTGTAAAGCTTTTACACTTAAAGTTAAAACACACAATGTTATACTGAAATGAAAGATTAGTTCGTAACTGTATGAATATTTAAATTTGACATTTAGGTAAAAATGAGATTTTTTTTTGGTAGATTAACCAAACATCAACACTAATCAATGCATAATCTTCAAGGAAAATGACTAGAATAAGATTATAATTAGCATATATCCAAAAAAAATTGAGATGAAAAATATTACACCAAAAATATAAATTCTTTCTTCATGACAGCGAATATTATTAATATAACAACATAAGCTAAAAATAGAATATACCATTAAAATCTAAAATAAGATAGGATTTGCTTATATTTTCATCATAAGATTACTAGCATAAATATTCGGTTCAGTCCGGTTTAATATGGCTTGTTCAATCGTTCAAATCACAACCGAACCGTACCGATGCGGATCAGTCCGGTTTGAGCTATTTGCTTTGGTTAGAAGATTCGGTGCGGGTTTCCACACCGTTTTTGCGGTTCGGTGCGGACAATTTCCGTATAGCGGTGCGGTTTATGCCCACCCCTAAGAATAACCCTCTCAAGTTGTATTTATTCATATTTTCTTCTTAGCCTGCATTATCAATCTCGTATTATTTATTTAGAAAGTAATAAAATCTCTTTTCGCCAAAATGGATGTGTACTATCTCGTGATAGGGGAGCCGCTACAAATCATACACACACATATGCGCATCGGTGATTACTTATGTTGTGATTGTTTGTTCTAACTCGTCATTAGCATGATCCTTAAATTTTCGCTGAGTTTGAGGGTTTTAATCCAAAATTTCCACAACAATAACATTATTAGAAAGTTCAATAGAACATATTCCGAATTTGAAATGATAATCCATGTAGACAGTCCACAAAGTTATGTAGACAACAAGCGTGAATAGATGCATCATTGACACGGGCGCGGGGGGGGGGGGGGGGGGGAGGGTGTGGGGGGGTTGGGTGGGGGACGGGACAAGTTGAAAAAATGCAAAAGAGGTGATTGAGACATGCGATCAAATTATATATGTTTTGATTGTTGTAGAGAGACGTCAACTATTTACATTTGAGTGTGTACTTTTTTTGTAATCGAAGTTGAATCTGTATTATTATTTGTATCAGTATTTGTGAATTTGGATTTTATGATAATTATGTTTTTGTATTTTCAACACCAATAGTTATTTAAAATTAATTATTATATATTAATTACTTAGTTTTAAATATTATTTATTAGTTATTGCTTCTCAATAAATATTATTTAGTAATTTTAAACATTAAAAATTAATTAATACTCAATCATAATTAATTGTTTATATTTATTTTTAATTACTAGTTTTTATGAGCAGACAGTATGCTATGTCGCACACTGTGGTGACGCTTGCTTCATGATTGTTTATCATGTTGTTTGTGGTGTCTATTAACATTTAATAGAAAGTTTAAAAGATCTACTAAACCATGATAGAGTATGAATGAATGGCGATAGAGTTTAGAATTGCTTTTTTACCAGTGAACTAACCTGTTTTTTAACACATAGATGGACGTGCATTTTGGCATTCAGTTTCAGATTTGGGTTAGCGAATGCGTTGTTATTGAACTGAAGTAATTTAGCATGCGTATGTTTGACTATAATTAAAAATTAAAATGTGCAACTAAAATTATTCATAATAGAAAAAATTGTTTATTTTAAGTTAATCAAAATTAAGGATGCATTCGGTTTACCCTTTTTAGTTTTGGGTTTTCATCGATACAAAAGTGTGCGCAATGCATGTATATATAAAAAACGACCAATTTAAAAAATACAAAATAGAAAATAAAGTACTATTTGATTTAAAAACGAATTTTTTATTTTCTATTTTCAATACAAAAGTTAAATATGAGAAGAGTAAAGAAATGATGGAGGGGATGAAAGAGAGATAGATGGATCATTGGAGGGGATGGATGTACAATGGAAGGATGGATTGTTTCTCATGTTTTCATTATATCTCAAAACACGAAAAGTAAAAAAATAAATTAGTTTTCTATTTTACATGTTAACTTTGTTTTCTAAATTAGTCATTTTCGACAATGTACATGCATCATGTGTATTTTTGTATGGAAAAAAAACACAACTAAAAATGACAAGCCAACCGCAGCCTAACATTTTATTTTATCTTTCGTGTTTTGAAAAATAACGTAAACACGAGAAATAATTCTTCTTCTGTCGGCCACCCATCCATTTAGTTGTCCCTTCCATCTTACTTTTTCTCCCCGTCCCTCAACTCTTCTCATACCTTCTAATTAATGTATGAAACCTAAATGAAACATGCAAAGTAAACCAAACGGTCCATAGCTTTTTGTAAATAACCGATGTCTCTTTCCCAATTACTCGTATTTGATTCTCTTTGGATTTGAATTGTTTCCAACAAAGGATAAGTGAAAATTTAAATCTACCTGTATCAGCATGTTTTGTATTTGGTTGCATTCCCAATGTTATAACCAAAGAGTTAAAATGTTTCAAATACATCGCATCCATGGAATTTATGCAAAAGTTAATGATGAGTGAAATTTTATAATTTAGAAATCACAAAATATTAACTAAAACAAATTCAAAGAACTTAACTGAGTTAGCGTGCTATGAAGATAAACTGAGGGTAAAAGGTTTTAAACTCATCAATCCTTTGATTTCATGCAAAAGTTAATAAACTGAGATGACAAAAAACATCATAAACAAAAGAACGATTAATTGTTATCACAGGAAGATTAGTTAAACAAAATCAAGATTCCTAAAAGTTCCTCAAGGATATATCACTAAATAATCACAAAAGATAAACTAATTAAGAACAACAGAAAAAATGGTAATCAAGAAAGGAAATGGTCACCCATATATATATATATACATATACATATATATATATATATATATATATATATATCAAAGATGGCATCCGACCATACCACCATCGTAAATCTCTAAATTTTCCGGTAGGGGCCAGATGAAATGCACATAAGGAACACAATCGTGAGACCTGATGGGCATTCTTTCCTTGCATTGTATGCAACCACAAACTATAATCCCCTTCCAAACTCTCTCCGTTATTATTAGAACATTTTCCAGCCCTTGCCTCCCACAGCTTCAACTCTCCCTTTACCAAAAGAGGCACCTCATTCTCAAACTTCATAATATCAAACTTCTCATCTACCCTAGAGAAGCCAATCCTCTCCCACCTGCTCCAATAGTCATCACACTTCTTCAAGTAAAGGGTGACATCGTACCTAGTGGCCACCATAAACCCCAACCTCCAGCTCCAAAGCAGGTTCCCAAGGATGAGCTTCGGCCACCCAACCTGGGCATATCGAGCAACTCCATTCTTATTCCACATCGAACGTCACCCGGTAATGGGGCACCTCCGTGGGCCAGTACACGCACCATCCACGACACCAGAGTTTTCCATAAGCCTCAGCCCTGAGACGTCATTGTCATAGAGATTGATGATGTCCTTGACCATGACGGTCCACTGATTGGTGGAGGAGTCATACACGTAGGGCCAGTAGATTCCCTTGGAGAGCTGGAGGGCAAAGACGACGTACATGTTGAATGGGAGAAGGGAGAGGACAGTGGGGTGGGAGAGGGATGAGTTTAGGGTAGTGAGGAGAGGGGGGACTATTAAGGTGATGTTGGGTTCGCCGAAGGGGAAGAACGACGTAATGGGAGAAGTTGGGGCCACGACAGAGGAGGGCACCCTTGTTGGAGGACACTACCGTAAAAGGTTTAGGGGTGGAGATGAAGGAGGGGAGAGTGGAGTAGAAGGGGTGGGAGAGGAGGTAGGGGCGTAGGTAGTTGAAATATGGAGGGTTGTTGGGGTTGTTGGGGTTGTCATTAGGCCTGTCAAACGGGTTGGGTTGGGTCAAAATGGGTTGGGTCGAATTTGACTCAACCCATTTATGACCCATTCTCTTTTATCCATTTATGATCCAACCCATTTATGACTCAAGCCACTTGATAAGCGGGTTATCCATTGAACCCATTTAAAGATTTAAATTTAATTTGACTAATAAAAAACAAATAAATATAAAATAATTCTAATTTTTATGTTTTGAGGTCCGACAAAAATTTAAAATTTTAATTCTAATTTTCATCGAAATTCAAATATGGGGATGGGGTGGCTTGTTATTTCTAAGTACAACTATTAGTCTCCTTGGAGAACTACAATGTACGTTCACAATAAAGTATCCGAGTGTTCCATACTATCCGTAATTTAGATGGTAGTTAATCGGTCGAAATTCCCCCTGATTCTAAGTTAGAACGAAGGAGTTATTGCAATCCGAAAAAAAAATAACGGCTTCTGCACTAGGCTGAGTTCAATATGTAGATGTGGTAGACTGTTATTTTCTAAGTACAACTGTCAGTCCATTTGGAGAACTACAGTTTGCGTTCACAGGATGAAGTATCTGAGTGTTCCATATTGTCCGTAATTTAGGTGGGAGTTGTTCGGTCGAAGTCTCGCTTGATTCCGAGCTAGAACGAAGGAGTTATTGTAGTCTGAACGAATAAATAGCGGCTTCTACATTAGGTGGAGTTCAATATGCAGATGTGATAGCCTGTTATTTTCTAAGTACAACTATCAATCCCCTCGGAGAACTACAATGTGCGTTCACACGATGAAGTATCCGAGTGTTCCATACTGTCCGTAATTTAGGTGGGAGTTGATCGGTCGAAGTCTCGCTTGATTCCAAGTTAAAACGAAGGAGTTATTGCATTCTAAACAAAAAAAATAGCGGCTTCTGTACTAGGCGGAGTTTAATATGCAGATGTGGTAGCTTGTTATTTTCTAAGTATAACTATCAGTCCCCTAGGAGAATTACAGTGTTCGTTCACATAATGAAGTATCCAAATGTTGCATACTGTCCGTAATTTAGATGGAAGTTAATCGGTCGAACTCTCGCTTAATTCCGAGTTAGAACGAAGGAGTTTTTACAGTCCGAACAAAAAATAGCGGCTTCTGCACTAGGCGGAGTTCAAATATAGATAGCCTATTATTTTCCAAGTACAACTGTCAGTCCCCTTGGAGAACTACAGTATGCGTTCACACGATGAAGTATCCGAGTGTTCCATACAGTGCGTAATTTAGCTTGGAGTTGATCGGTCGAAGTCTCGCCTGATTTCGAGTTAGAACGAAGAAGTTATTGCAGGCTGAACAAAAAAATAGCGGCTTCTGCTCTAGATGGAATTCAAATATGAGTATGTGGTAGCCTGTTATTTTCTAAGTACAACTGTCAGTCTCCATGAAAAATTAAAATGTATGTTCAAAATTCTTATTTTTCAAATTTATATTTATATTTAATGTTTTTAATAAATGGGTAAATCGATTACATATTTATAACCCTTTTAAAAATGGGTCAACCCAACCCAAAACCCATTTTATATTATTCATAAATGGGCTGATCCAACCCATTTGTAAGTAGGGTAAATGGGTTGGGTTAATTGTTGGGTCAAATTTTGACAGGTCTAGTTGTCATTGTCGAGGAAGAAAATGCCGGTGGTGGAGAAGAAGTAGTGGAATAGGAAGGAGGAGACGTCGTAGGTGTTGTTGTTTGAGGAGGAGGGACGATGGGTTTCTTGATCGGTTTCATGAGTGGTTGAGGATTCGAGTCTGGGAAGTTCTTGGTTGTGATGCATTTTTGAATGCGGAGCGATAGATTGATTGATTTTGAATTTGAAATGGAGCGAATAAGGAAGGGGCTGGGTATTTATAGGATGGTATTCAGAAGAGTTTGTTATGTTTCTGTTGATGCTGGTTTGAGCTATTTTTCAGCTTTATTCTGTTTTTGGGTTATCTAATATAAACAGATTTTTGTGTAGAAAACGTATTTCAGGTTCAAGGCTCATTTTTGGATTCTATTTCATTGATCCTCTTGTCTCGGATTATTAGCCATGTAATTCATTACATTTTCATTTAACTAGAAATTAGGATTAATGGTTTGTAACCACCTGCAAATTTATCAATTTGATAAATTATATTTTTCTTAAAATATTCAAATGTAATCTTTTTAAAACATAGATTATGATGTTTTGAACAAGAGTGATGATAATCTTATTTTGAATAATTTGAAGGAATATCGATAAAATGGTCGAAAATCGTTTTATTGATAAACAACTCTGTAATCATTAGAAGTCGCGCACGGAGCTGGGTACTTACGCTTATTTATCCATTTAAATATGAAAATGAAATAAAATTATTTGTTTTATTTTTGAAAAATAAAATGTATTAATAACATCATATTTAATTAGTGATTTATGTATTGAAATAGAGATTTAATGATTTAATAATTATTATAATTATTCAGATAATTATTTTAAATAATTTTAAATAATTTTAATTATTTATGAAGTGATAATAAATTATTTATAATAGATTTATAAAGATGTATATTTGATTTGAAATTATAAGGAAAATTGATATCGCTTTATCGATATATTAGCACTTTTTGTAAATAATTGTTTAATATTAATCTATATGGTTTTATAGTTCAAATGAGGTCGTTTTAATTAATTAATAATGATAAAAAAAAAATTAGTTTTCAATTTTTTTTACATTTATATGTAAATTAATTTTTAAGTGAAAATATGATCGGGAATCGACTTTCAGATTTTCAATGGTTTAACAAACGAAAGCTGTTCAAAGTCGTTGCAACCTTGTTTATATGTCTTGTGCACATGTACAACATACACATGCACACCCCTAATATATGCATGAAAACATATATGCACACAAATACACACACACATATGCGTGCGCTCGCGCACACACACACACATATATTACAAAAGATCTAGGATATTTTCCTAAAACTTCACTCTTAAGGAATTCAAAGTCAACCTCTTACACCCTAAGTACAAGTACATGGCTACACACATTGGAGGGGGGGTTGGTTCTTCGACCGTGCATGGTGATGGAGGAGGAGGGTGTGGTGGTGATGAAATGGTAATGTGTGTACACATAAATATCATGATATTTTTATTCACATTTTTGCCTATAAATACCGCTTTACGTCTTCACTTCATTTGTTCATAAATTACTAAGCTTCTTCACTACTTTGTGCTCCTCATCAATGGCTTCTCTACTTAGGAAAATTATGAAGAAAAAATTAGCAAAAAGAAAGTAAATTTATATAAGTATATAGCCATCCACTTCAAAATAAGCTCAAACCACTCCACCCTCCTCTCTAAACTCACGGCCACCACCTCCTACCACCAAGGCCGATCCCATCTCCATTGCAAGCTTAGGTCATTGCTATCCAAAAGTCCAAGGCTTGATTCCATAGATTTTGATTCAATCGTAGCAAAGCTATAGCAAATTTTCATGAAGCTAGAAAATAATGAAGGTGGGAAACTCTATCTATTTTATGATATTTGGTATGATATATATATATTTGTCTATGCTGGGTTGTGATGATTGTGAACCTTGTTTGGATATTATAATATGTTTGTTTGGATGTGTAAATGATTCATATTTAATACACGTCGAATATCACAAAGGAAATCACTTTCCTTTAGTAAATGAAATGGTGTATATGAGATTGTTAAACCTCTTTAAAATGGTTTAAAATGATTTAGAAATATTTTATAAACATTTGAAAGTGTTTCGGCAAAGTTTGGAAAGGGTTTGAAAATTGAGTCAAAAATAGGCACATCGTGTAACGGTAGTTCCCGATTTCGCTCCATAAAAGTTTAGATCCACTTATAATTCAAAGTCAGAATTCTTTAAAGTAAGAATTTTTCGAACTCTTATAATCATAGTTTTCAAACAAAAGAAAACGATCGAGATTTCTTTTAGTAGACTTTAAAATATGAGCAAATCGAGTTTCTCAAACTGCCGCGGTTTGGCAGTTCGAAAACCAAAGAAATAAATTCTTTAAAGTTGACATTTTTAATTCTTTAAAAATATGGAATAAATTCTATAAATATTTTAAAATGTTTTTAAAGTGACTATAGTTATATAAATGGATTTTTAAATGATAGAAAAGTTGTTTTGATCAAATAAGCCTTAAAGCACTATTCGCTGCACTATTTGTAGTCCTTTTTGCAGCACTTTTAATAACTTTCGAAATAAGGCTTTAAACTTAAGTATTCTTTTCCAAATATTTATAAATATTTTCAAATAAATAATTAAGTATTTTAAAGATAACGTGGAGGTTTTATAATTATTTTATAAAGAGTTTAAGTAAATGATTTAAAGAAAAGCTGTATAATTAAGTGATTTAATCTTGACTCTAAAAGCCGATGAGTAGACTTGATGTTTCTGTTCATGAGATCCAGATGAGAGGTGCTTAAACTAAGGAGATTTTCAAGAGCGACCAATGCCCTGACCACTTGGTCTCTTTCCCAGACGCGGGATAGATAAGGTCGAAATGCTGGAAACGAGGCAAGTATAAAAGATTTAATTTTTCCAAATTTAAATACAACTTGGATTTTATAGAAATAATCTTCTTATACTAGGTATTACATTCCTGGGAGGGAGCCCGTATATCCATGGGAATTTAAAAAGTGACTCACTGTTATTCAATGGATAATAGAGGTTGAATACAGAAATTAATATTGAGTAGAATTAGTATAATCTATATTGACACTTTTTACACAATAGGGTTTTGCAATGTAATTTACGAGAAATTGTTATGATTTGTTATTTCCTAAGTTAAAGAGAAGTTTAACAATTTTGCATATGCTGTAAAAGAATATGATTTACAATTTATATCTCTAAAAGAGATATTTTATTTTGATAAACGATACTTATAAATGAAATGATAATCACCCTCAAACATAACATCTTTTTATCGGTGATTGATTTCAAAGAACCAAGATCATATTTCGGTGTCCTATCTGAAAATCACTTCGAACCAATTTATGCGTTCGAAGTCGAAGACATGGAATGATAATAAATGGAATGAAGGGCCGCTTGTCACTAACACTCGGGGGAAATTTCCCATATCTTATATATGTGGCAATAGAATATTTGTTTGACCTTCGATGCAAAGTCTGCTCGTTATCAATCCTAGAGGTGATTCCCAACAAGAAGTAGTAGGAGAGTTCCTTTGGTTTGTCCAGTTCCTTGACAGCTTG
This sequence comes from Allium cepa, assembly GCA_030765085.1. Classification (NCBI taxonomy): domain Eukaryota; kingdom Viridiplantae; phylum Streptophyta; class Magnoliopsida; order Asparagales; family Amaryllidaceae; genus Allium; species Allium cepa. The sequence continues at coordinate 674,069,925 of CM060928.1, read as the reverse complement.
TATGGACGAATGTTGGACATTGCATTTCTAAAATGCACGTACATTGATTTTTACAAATGTACATCTGTTTGGTGGTGTAGGAGGCAACTCTTGTATACTTAACACCCTTCTCTGAGACGTACGAGCTCAGAGGTTATGCATTTGTGGAATTCAATAGTGTGGGATAGAACTGACAATGTGGCATACAAAGTGGAATGTGCTATGTGAAAGTTAATCGTTATCTCGGGCTTAATCACCTGGAGATGGCTTAAACAAGGCATGCCGTAAGGCTATGTAGTTCGCAACCATTAGGGTATGGTCATCACCTTTCTAGATTAACCTATATATGTCGAGTATGTTTGTGTATGCTATGAGAGCTCTCGAATAGGTCGAGAATGACTGTGGTGATGTCATATTTGGTTCTATCCAGCACCAAATGGGTCTACGTGTAGGCCAGTCTCACCAGATGCAGAGGTTTCAAAGGTGTTGATCCTCGGTACATCCTTCTAGAGATGTACTGTACAAAAGGTAGTTCCTTACCTTCCATCGTATGGAAACCCATTCTCCAATAAGCTCCTTCGGACTTGATTGTAGAACATATTATGTTGGAATTTAATCAAAGTTACTATTTTGGCTAAGATTATAAAAGTTTAATTGAAAAGTATTCTTAAAAGAATGTCATTAAAATAATATTACCAGATTTTGCATAGTAAGGATTTTGGTTATCATAAGGTAAAAACCCGTTCCACGTTTATTTGCAGCATGGTCTTATGAGATACCATTTGTTTTCAAATATCCGTATTTAATTTTCTATTACCAGTCCTATGACTGACCCGAAGTTTATTTTCCTTTTTTCTTAATCTCTGGGTGCCCTATTTTTTTAGGTAGCTAAGTAGTCAGGTTTAACTTAGAGCATTGTGATGGAGCTTGAAGTATAGAGATGAAGTTGTTCCTATAGATTGTTCTCCATTCTCATTTCCGCTACATTAGTTTACTGATTGTATTCATCATTTATAAAGATAGAGATTTATAACTGTCTGTTAGCACCAGAATTGGTTATTAACACCCAAAGAAAGATTTATGTAGAGAGATTAATGAAGATAGAAAATTAAAATAGAGGAATATATGCAGAATTAATTGCAAAAACTAGAACATCAGATTTATAGTGGTTCGGCGTAACTTCCTATGTCCACTTTGAGTTTAATCTTTATTTCTTTTCTAAACAATTGATTACAGATATAATCTGTACACCAACTCCTCGAACGCAAATGCTAACTGAAAAAGAATGAGTCTTGAAAGTGGCAGAGTCTCCCTAGTGTTATCGAAAAATGGTCTATTTCACCGTTCCCATTCCCTTCTATTTATAGGCGAAGATAGGCCGGACTTCCTGCACGGGCTCAGTAACAAGGTACTTAATGTCGGTCGAGGGATGCCGAGCGATGACACCTTAACTAAAGGTTAAGTGCCGATCCTCTCTTCAAAGTTGAACGACTTTCAAGCTGGACCAAAATGCCTAGGCTGAACCGCACATCTATGCTGAGCGACACTCGTATGCCGAGCGAGCCATCTATGCCGAACGACACTTGTATGCTGAACGAGGCGTATGTGCCGAATGATACTTGTATGCCGAGCAAGACGTCTATGTCGAACTACACTTGTATGTCGAGCGAGACGTCTATGCCGAGTGATGCTTGTATGCCGAACGAGACATTTAGGTCGAGCGATGCTATCAAAAGGGAGTATGTCGAGCGATGGAATTTGAAGGAAGTGTGTCGATCGATACTCATAGGCTGAACGACACTTGCATTCTGGACGGCAATCAACAGTTTTCCTCTCATAGCTAGACCAAGCAACCGAGTAACATTTGCCCCCCAAAGTGTGTCGTGTGAGTCAACACGATACGCTTTGAATCATCGATCAGTTCTTATTGCCAGAAGCCGAACGTGTCCAATAAAGGTCGAAACATAGCAGTTCTTCTTAGTATCTTGTACAACGCCGTATTTACTCTCTCCCCTCCTTTCTTTTATACATAAACAAGAGGCCATTTGGCATATAGATACCGAACTGCTCGTTCGGCAAGTTCACTGCTGCTCGGCACAACTGCTTACCGACCCACTGAGATATCCTGACTGGGCCACTGGTTGATGCCTGTTCACCTCCCCTCCTTTACATATTAAAGCCAACACTTCTCTCCTTTTTCTCTTTACTTTTGCTTTAACTCTACAGGAATTTCTAAATTACCTTCCCCCGAACTCTTGCTACTTCCCAATCTTCCTCTTCCTTCCTGAATCCGGTATGCTTGCCCTACAACTGCCCTCGATAACGAGCCTGAGCGGATTTCAATTCCAAATCGAGCACTTCCCTAGGCTTCGACCCATTCTCTTAGGTATGAACTTCTCACTTGATTTACTTTCCCCAATTAAGGGTTTTGTATGAGATTCGAATTCACGACTTTCCTTTAACTTATGGATGATGGAAGTCGTGTAGATGAGGAAGATGGATCTGAGGCCTAAACGTACCTTAGGGTTAGATGGAGAGGAGGAAGGAAAAAGATACCGGAAGTAGCTAAGACGTAGACTCCTGTTGGGCCACTGAGTGAGGGAGGAGGAAGTTGTGATGACTCGGTAAGTGTTGGTGAGTTTAGTAGGTGTTGGCTGGTCATTACTGTTGAGCCATTAGGTAGTGGAAGTGGAACTAAACTGGTGATCGAGGTCATTTGGAGAACAAGGAGCGAGGGAAAAGTGACTATGAACGGGTCGGCATTTTCTTTTTGGGTGAAAGCCGACCAACTATGAGGTAGGTGGCTCGGTAGTCTCCATGTGAGAGTAATGTTAGGGAGGTAAAGGGATAGGGTGTCGTTCGGTCTAAGGAGAGAGAGAGAGAGTCTAGTTTGGTGATTTGAGGAAGTGAGACAGAAGTGAGCGAGTGGGTCGACATGTTTGGTTTAGGCGGTCGAGCCAGAGAATGCCGAGCGAAAGCGTCTGATCCTAGGATGCCGAGCGACATTGGTCGAAACATTCATTCAAGTGTCGGACAATGGACTTGGGCTGAGCGGCATTTAGGAAATGCGTTTCGAGTATTGCTCATCCTTGAGTCTTGAAGTAGACTATAACAGTCGTAATCATTCCAACTTGAACATAACTCACGCCGAACTCACTTACCTCATATTCATAATCATACGTTAAACAAGGACAAGGACTTAAGCAAATAAGCATATCGAACTAATCCGGAATGATAACTCCCCAATTTCAACAACTATAAACCCGAGTTTAACTTGATTAAGGCAAATATAGCCTTTAATATATAGTGCTAATGTCCAAGCCAAAACTGAAACCATCGTAGGGCAGGTTCTCGGAGAGTGTCGGCGATGACGGTCTTCGAAGATGACAGTTCAAATCCTATCTTTACTTTATTAGCTTTATGACTTTTAATTCTTTTATATTTATACTCGAACGATTGCACTATTCCACACATCACCCGGGGGAGCATTTTTGTCGCTATGACTAATATTGATTGTCTTTTACGTGTAGTTAAAACAGGTGTTTATCCATCCTTGGACGCTTATTGAAGATGTCTAGAAAGTCGAGCTCTGCTATAGTCTCAGACAAACCTCAACCAAGTCTTCAACAAGAGGTAGTGGGAACCTTAAATCCATCAACAACTCCTGTACAGAATATCCCGAGTCCAACGACTGCATCGGTAGACTTAGCTCCTGACGTCATAGATGCCGCGGTCATCTTAGACAATCCGCCTAATTCCCTAGCTTCGAGAATCAACGAAAACGCCCTTCGCCGGCTATACACAATACATGGAATTCCTTTTGACGACGTATTGGTTCCATTGGGACAAGATTGTCCTCACTTGCCCCCAGCTGAATATACTGCCTGTAACAAATTCATGTGCTGGGTTGGTAGCGTGCTACCATTCGACTCCTTTCTCCACAATCTATTGTAGTATATTGAGATCGCCCCATCACAGTTACACCCCAACAACCACGCGTTCATATATGGCATGTGCATTCTTTTCATGTGCATTTTATTCAGGTTCCCCACTCCTAGTGACATCCGCTATATTTATCGCTTCAAGAGACGATCCGAAGCCCATCCTTCGTATTTCTCGAGCCTCATAACAAGTGTCAAATTCTGACTAGGGCGTGGAGCGAATTCGCCTAGTATAAGCAGGAATGGTTTTATGTGCATTGTCCCCCTGGCTTTGCGAGGAGATGGCTAGAAGGGAGTAAGTTTCCTTCCCGGATCAATACTTGTATGCGGTGTAAAATGCATCCTTTCTAAACCCTTTCTCTACTTTTACAGGTATCAACCCATGTCCCGAAGTCTCTGGCTATTCTGAGGTCGTCGAAGCCATTCGAGCTGTTCCCACAGAAGACCAACATTAGATATATCATCTCCAACGAGTCGATCTCAAAATTTAGGCTGTTGGCGGTAGGTCGCCGAATAAGTTTTCCTCCAGACGTCACTATAACCGGGTCTTCCTTGGACAAAGGAAAAAGGCAAGCTGGGCCTTCAACACACGATGCCCCTGACATACCCGAGGAGGGTGAGATTAGAGAGACTGAGGTGTCAGACACACCGGGTGAGAATGTAAGTCATGCTCGGGAACCGGTGGTTGAGGCACATGGCACCGATGTAGCACCTCCCCCTACGAAGGGAAGAAAGAAAATGGCGTACAAACTGAGGAAGAAGACTGTGAGTGGAACCTCAAAGGTCACAATTACTCCAGTGGAAAAAGTGTCGTCTCCTCAATACTTAGAGGGCTCATTGAAAGGCTTATCTGACCTCACCATTCCCGACGATTTATTCAATTATGGTTTCAACGATCCGGAAGCCCTTAAGTTCCATTCGCTTGCGAGAGGCGATGAAGGCGCTCAAGCCATAACCAAGGAGAAAGAACTCCTATAAGTAAAGATAAAGAAACTGGTCCGTTGAAGGAAAACACTAAGACACACACGGACACATGCACTTCACTTTGCATTTAAATTTTTAGCCATCACTCTATTTTTTGCTAACTTGTCGTCATTCAATTTCTACGCAGGTGACATGGGGCGTACTCACAGACTCGACCATCTTCGCAGGTCATCTATTTTTCCACATTCTGGCTAGAATTAGGGCTTCGAAAAATGCCAGGACAGAGATGACACTGGCGATCGAGACTATCGCCCTCGAGATTCATCTTATCGAAGAAAAACATACTGCCAGTCTTCCTACTCTCGTGATTCTCCTTTTCGATCAGAGCAAGGCAAGGAGAAATCTATGCATAAGGGGTCCCAGCCTGAGGCTCATCAAAACCAACATTATGGTTCATCTAGTACCAGGTAATCCCAGGAATCTCACAAAATATCTGTAGTCTCTAGGCAAACTCCTCCCGCTCCTACACATGATCCGCCGATAGCAGAAAAACTTGCTGAGCCCAAGGCCACATTCTTGAAAATATGCTTCGAAGGTCTGAAATTTCTTCCAGCGATTCATCACATTCCAGGGTACGCCAAACAAAGCGCCATTGCTTGCAACAATGATGTCTACATTCAACTCGATGCATTTGTTCATTTGGCAGATAAAGTGTCAGAAGTTTCTATAGAACGTCAACATGAAATTGATCGCTTGAAACTCGAAGCCATTCATGACAAAGACATCATTAATGGTCAGGATGAAGAGCTTCACTCGTACAAGTCTCAGCTTGAAACTGCTCGAAAAAATGCTAAAGACACAGCTGAGGTAGTTAATCGTTTGGAGGCTACACATAAGAAAGAGATCGTCGTAGCGGTTCAACGCTGCGGTGCCTTGGCTTTAGAGAAAGACTCAGTCAAAAAGGAGAGAGATGCATTCGCCTGGCGAGTTAAAGAGTTGGAAGAGCTACTCTTCAAATAAAGGGAAGAGAAAACCGCTGCTCAGGAGGAGTCACAACGATATTGCGACGAGTTTGCCGTTACACGACTCCTAAAGACAAAGCTTGATGAAGAACTCTTCAAAGTTGACACACTAAGGGATGAAGTCCAAGAGGAGGGCAAAAGAATAGCGTCCGTGGAGATTGATTCTCGCCTTGAGGCGGCTACGGAGGTTGGAAGGGAGGAAATCAAGTGCATGTTTGATCCGCTTATAACCAAGTATAATGTTCGAGTTCTCATGCATTGCGACTTAACATTCCTCGATGAGGGTTACCTTGATTCTCTAGCCGAAACATGGGAGACTTTGATAAAGATTAAAAAGATTGAGTTGGGCACTGAAGAGGTAGACAAAGAAGCTTCAATGAAGGAATTTCAAAGGGGGAATGAGCCTTCGGACTTGTCTACAGCGAAAGCTCTTTATAGTAGAGATTCTTCCTCGTCAAAAGGAAAGAACGACATTGCCGGTCCGTCCGAAACTATGTTTCCAGCTACTTCCCCTACTTAACCGACTGGTCACCCTGCACTTGATTCCTTCGAGCAGCATGTTGGCTACGACCCAGAAGATCCTGACCTTAATATTCATGTTCTATCTTCTATTCCAGAGGTCGAACTACCCGGATGGTTAAGAGTCGGCCTGAAACCGGTACATAACTTCTCTTTTCAAAGCTTGAAAGACCGTCGTTTTCGACGAGTATTTAATGTATTCTAACATTTATCTCTTATGATCTCGTGTAGGCCGTTCTGATCCTAAGCCAACTCCAAGGAGTGATGATGCCACAGGGAAGAAGGAGAAGACGAGTGAGGCCCTTCAAGAGGGAGAGATTCTTGGTCCTGATGCTCAAGTGATTGAGGCGCTTGACGAGGACAAGTTCGAAAACTCGCCACTCGTCGAAGAAAGTTACGAAGTTGAGATTACCGGCGCCTTCGAACATACTTCAAAAGTGAGCATGAAGGAACAACTTGCGGAAGAGAAAAAGAAGAAAGTTGAGATCAAGTTCGAGCCCCAAGTAATGGAACTAGATGACCCCTTGAACAGGCCTTTAAAGGTCATTCTCCTTGGTGGGTCTAGCCTACTGGAAATTCCTCCTACTTCCTCGAATGTTACTTCCCCAGCAAGCAAAGCATCCAAACGAAAATGCGTGGGGGAGGAGTCATCTAAAAAACGAGGAAGGAGAAGAAACCAAGAAGTAGTTGTTACAATCGTTCAACGAGAGTTAGCCTAGTTTATGTAATTATTTTTATTTATTTTCATAGCCAATGTAAATAGACTTTTGACTCCGAGTTTTGGAGGGATTGTTGTGGAACCTCATTTTGGATTGATAAAAAAATTTAGTTTCTTTTTCTTTCAAATGACTTTAATTTTTCAGCTTACCATATAACTGCAGTCGAAATCCAAAATCTCATGAGTTACATAAACCCCCAATTCATTTCCGTATAACTCGAAGATTTTTTGGAATTGTAGATCCTCTATTTCACGCTCCAGGTACTTAGAATAATTTTTAGTCTGCACTCCGGGGACTCTGAGTACTCCAGTCCGCACTCTGGGGACTTGGATATTTTAAGTCATTCTTACTCTAGTCTGCACTCTGGGACTCAGAGTAATCTAGTTCGCACATTGGAGATTTAGAGATTTTAAGTCCTTTATACTCCAGTTCGCACTCCGAGGACTCAGAGTACTCCAGTCCGCACTCTGGGGACTTGGAGATTTTAAGTCTTCTATACTCTAGTCCGCACTTCGGGGACTCAGAGTACTTCAGTCCGCACTCTGGAGACTTGGAGATTTTAAGTCGTTTATACTCTAGTCCGCACTTCAGGGACTCAGAGTACTCCAGTCCGCACTCTGGGGACATGGAGATTTTAAGTCGTTATACTCTAGTCCGCACTTCAGGGACTCAGAGTACTCCAGTCCGCACTCTGGGGACATGGAGATTTTAAGTCGTTATACTCTAGTCCGCACCCCGGGGACTCAGAGTACTCCATTCCGCACTCTGGGGACTTGGAGATTTTAAGTCGTTTATACTTCCGGGGACTCAGAGTACTCCAGTCCGCACTTGGGGGACTTGAAGATTTTAAGTCGTTTATAATCTAGTCCGCACTCTGAGGACTCAGAGTAACCCAGTTCGTACTCTGGGGACTAGTAGAAAACATCTTTTCTTGCTTATCTTTTTGTCACTTCTACTCTTCTTAATAAGATCACAAGTAAGAAAAAAGAAGACAAGTTTATTCTAGAAATTTATAGGAGAATTCGTCGTGGTAGAGATTCCAGTTTTGAAGTTGATAAGAATAGAATTGTAAGAGTGAAAGGTAGGATTTGTGTTCCAGACATCCCGGATCTAAAACATGAAGTTTTGGATGAGTGTCACATGTCCAAAATTAGTATCCACCCAGGCGTTGATAAGATGTATCGAGATATCAAAAGGACTTTCTTGTGGAAAACAATGAAGAGGGACATATCTATTTATGTTAGTCGTTGTGCAACTTGTCAGCAAATCGAAAGTGATCAGATGAAGATGGCGGGTTTACTCCAACCATTGGAGGTGCCTAAGTGGAAGTGGGATCAAGTATCTATGGATTTCAAAGACGGGTGACCATGAACTCAGAAAGGTGATGAGGTAATTTGGGTTATCGTGGATCGTCTTACCAAGACTGTCCACTTTATCTCAGTGAAATCTACCCAAATGGTAGCAAGTTTAGCAAAGTGGTGTGTGAAAGAAATTGTTCGTCTCCATAGATTACCAAGCAGTATAGTGAGTGATCGTGATGCAATCTTCACTAGCAGATTTTGGGAGGAATTTCAAGACGCACTAGGAACCAAGTTAAACTTCAGTATTGCTTACCATCCGTAGTCTAATGGGCAAATGGAAAGAATAAATCGAATCTTGGAAGACCTTTTGCGTGCTTGTATGCTTGACTTTGGCGGTTCATGGGAGGACCATTTGCATCTGGTTGAATTTTCGTATACTAATAGTTATCAGGCCAGTATCAAAATGGCTCCTTTTGAAGCATTATATGGTCATCCGTGTAGATCACCTTCGTGTTGGATTGAATTAGGTGACAGACATGTTCTTGGTCTAGATATGATAAAGGAAGCTACTGAAAAGGTTAATTTTATTCGAAAGAAGTTGAAAACCGCCCAAAGCCGTCAGAAAAGTTATGTAGACTGCAGGAGGAGAACTCTGGAGTTTCAAGTTGGAGATTTTGTTTTCCTACAAATTTCTCCAACGCGTGGGGTGTTGAGATTTGGAAAGACTAGTAAGTTGGCACCGCGATATATAGGTCCTTTTCCTATACTGGAGAGGATCAGTCCTTTGGCCTATCGAGTGCAGCTACCCAATTGGTTATCTGGCGTACATAATGTTTTCATGTTTCACACCTTTGGGAATATGTACACGATCCAGACCGTATCATTAAGGAAGCCGCTCAGTAGGATTTGGAAATCACACCAACTCTGGCAGTAAAAAGAGAACCATTAAAGATTATTGATCAAGATGAAAAGCAGTTAAGAAATAAAGTGCTGAAACTAGTGAAAGTGCAATGGAGTGGTGATCCAAATGATTGTACTTGGGAAACAGAGGATAACATGCAGAAGTCCTATCCCAATTACGGAGTGGATATTTCGGCTTAATCTGGTAAGCCATTTCTCTATCCTTTTATGTGTATTCATATATTCTTTGTTCTCTCTCTCTCTCTTTCAAATTTCGAGGACGAAGTTTTCTTAAGGGGGAATCTGTAACGTTCCTGCTTTTAAATCAAATTTAAACTAGTAATTAATATAAAATTTTGGAATTAATTTGAAATTTCAAAAGAAAAAACAAATCAGATGAGAAATGATTTATGTAAATATATATGAATAGATTGTAATTTGAATTTGAATTTGAAATTCAAATAAAAATATCCTAAAAATATTTGGATTTAAAAATAATATATGTGTGACTTTTATTAGTATATAATTTACCTTTAAATCATTTTCTTTTAAATTATATATATATTTATAAATAAAGGAAACGTATTTATAAAAGGAAATGAATAGAAAATATAATTTAAAATTATATATAAAAAGGAAAAAAGAAAAGTGTTAAGTTTATAACACATAATTTAACAAGTGTTAGGATTTGAACATATAATTTAACAAGTGTTAACTAAATTAACATGCATTGTTTACAAGCGTCTAATTTTTCTTTTATTTTTAAAATTTATGAATAAGAAGAACAAAGCTATATATATATTTATATCTTCTCCCTTCTCATTTTTGTTTATCTGTTCAAAACTCAAGCCTGTAAAAAAAATCAAAAACAAAAGAAAACGTCAAAGTAACGACCTCGTACCAGCAAATTTAAAAATCAAAAACAAATTTGAAGCTATAATCCATCTCAAACCAGAATTTAAGCAAGGAGAGATCATCTCAAATAATTAAGAAAATTCAAAGATTTCAACTCAGTAAATCAAGAACAATTTCAAAATCAAACAACAAACAAGTTCAACTCAGTACAATCATCTCAAAACAAAAGATCAAAGCAAGATCAATCCCAGTTTTCAAACTCAGGAATAAAAACAACTTCCAGGCTTTATAAAAAAGGCTTTCTGTTTTCTTCTTTACCAGGTGAGTAAACTCTTTCAAAATCTAGAATAACACTTGTTGTTTGTAATCATGCTTGAAGTAAAGTTGTAAAGTGTTTGCATGCATACAAATATATGTATATATGCAGAGATGGGTGTTCATGTTAGTTACAGGCATAGTTGCCTCCGTTCGGTTACAATTTTTAAAAACTTGTTAAAAAAAATTCAAATGCTCTCTCTCTCTAATCTTCTTTATGCTTTAAGGTTCAAACAAAATATGTTTATTTAATCATGTTTTAATTTTTAAAAATAATTTTAAGCAAAATTCATTTAAGCATTTTCTGCAAATTGGAAAAACATAAGAAAAATCAATATATGTTGAAAATTTGAACATCATGATTTCCAGTTTTCTCTACATCACCAAACTCGCCTTGGAAAACCATGAATTTTAAAGGAAGAATCAAGATTTCTAATATCGTATTGAGTGAGAAATTCAAGGTTGTATGGTTTTGAGCTTTGTGGCAAGTTCTGGTGATCGATGAACGTGGTGGTCTTGGGATAGTGGCCGAGTTTAGCTGGGCGATGGATGAACTTGGGAAAAATGATCAAAGAAAATTCTTGATCATCGTGGAGGACGAACGTTGATGATCTAGGGTTTTAACCCAGTTTTTGGTCGATCTTGCTTTCAAGGCAATTGCACGGTCAACGTTGAAACGGACTTCACCGGGGCGAGTGGAATCGTTGTATAGTTGGTCGGCGCAGCTCTGTGTAGGATCTAGATTAACCCTAGAGGGGGGGTGAATAGGGTTATAGAAAATTTTCTCGATTTAAACACAAAAATAAACTGCAGAAATAAATATACTGAAAAGTAAATCACACACAAAATTTACCCAGCTTCGGCAACCCCTGCCTACTGCTGCATTCCCAGATTTCTATTAGAATTAAACAGTATCACGCTTACAAACACTCTAACAGACTTGCAAACCCTGCTACCGCCTATAGAGTTTTGCAAACTCGCAACCCTTGCTTACTGAACTAACTCTAAATAGACAATCAGACACAACCTAAAACCTAGGTGGTGATTTACCAAGATTCTTTGATTCGTAAAATAAAAAACAATAATTAAAAAACAATAGAAAATAACCCTAAAACTAATTAACAATATAATAAAGCCTTATTATAAAAATTAAAAAACAAAACCCCTTTTTTAATAAGGCCAGCCCACTCCCTTATTTCACCCGATCCTTTTGTCTCGTTCGTGAGAATAATGGCGGCTTCGTTCTGTTTAGGGCTTCGTTCCCTTTGTTCCAGTTAGGGCTTCGGCTCTTTGTTCCAATTAGGGATTCGGTTTCTTCAATCGATCTGAGATATGTTGCCCTAGCTCGCTGCTTCTCTGATGGTTGACTATCGCTCGTTTGCAGTTGCTTGATCGAGTTCGTTGTTTGTGAATTCGGTATGTACTGTCTCCTGTTGCTTTACTAAGTTGATACTTGAACTCGATGATTAATTTGCCAGTGATGATTGGGTTATATATGCGTTCGAACTCCTTGAATTACGTTCGTCTAAATATATTTGAATTTGTCAATAGTCGTTCGATCTTGTATTGATGCTTGGGATTGATCTGACTTTGTCAATTTCGTATTTTTGGTAGCTTGATTCACACGGTATTGATTTTGATTTCGTGATCAATTTGCTTGGTTCGACTTGGCATTGACTGCTTCAATTTGTCTCACACTTGATTTCTGATTTGTGAATTACTTTTTTTGCTAAGGCTCTGACTTTTTCATCTTTGATTTCGACACGGCTTTGATTTGTGAATTCATGTGTTTGCTTCAGCCCTGTGAATTCATTGTACTTAGTTGTGATGTTACACTTGTCTTCATATGCCCTTGACTTTGCTGTGCATTGCATTGATGATTTTGGCCTTGACCACCTTGCTCTTGAACATTGCTGTGTCCATATGGTATTCAGTACTGTGGCATTGCATATTGATGTTTCTGTTTGCATTTGAGTTTGTAGCTTGGTGTCATGTTTGCTGGACTTGTTGTTGGCATGTGCATTATGTTTATTTGTGTCCACTGATGCTTTGAGTCTGCAACTTGGAGCTGGACTTGATTTGTGCCTTGTCCATTCTCATGTGTTCATCCCTGTAGTATATGTTAGTGATACATTTTGGAGTTTGTTCATGTTGTATTGAGCTTTGACCCTTTATTGTTCATCTGCATTGTTGCCTTGTTGACTGTGTTGTTGCATTGTATTCTGGTCAGTGGTGTTCATTGTAGTTGCACTGCACTTTGATGTTGTAGTCTCTGACTTTGCTGTATCCATGCTTTTATGCTTGTGACATTCCTCTGCCTTGTTGAGTTCCTGTGTTTGGTCACTGATGCATTACTGTAGTTGCCATATCTTATGCTCGAGCTCTTTGCATACTTAATGACTGTACTGTTGCAGTCGAGTTGTTTGCATTCATTTCATTCATTTGTATCAGTTCTCGATTCTGACTTCTGTATATTTGGACTTGTTGTAGTTGAATTTTGTGATGTTGCCTCTGGTTGGTGTTGTTACTGCATTCATGACCACTGTCTTGCATGTTTTTGATAAAGTGTGACTGATGCTACGCTTGGTCTTTGTTCTGTTGCTTTGAATGAATTATTACCAGTGATGTTAACATGTGCATTTACTTGAGTCTGTGTCATTTGCCTTGAGTTGAACCTATCTTGGGTTTGACCTTGTTTTTGATTTCTGTGCATTTGTTTGATTTTTGCACACGAGTTGGCGAGGCAGTGCACACGTATACGAATGTACACGTGTGTACTGTAGCCACTTATAATTGCCTGTCCCTGATAAAAATACTGATATGCACAGATATTGCACAGTCAAAAATGATGACGAACAACCCAAATAACTGAGGCAAACAATGTTTTCAAAATCATCGTTTCTTTCAAATTTCAAAAATATTTCTCTTTCAATTTTACTGCGTTTGAGAATATTTTTGCAGATTACTCAGATGCTGGATTCAAACCGGAATGCAGTTGAAGACAAAAACACGAGTGTGAGTGATATGTAGTGAGGTTAACTGTAAATGTGAAATGTGATGTGATTGTAATCAAAAATGTATATGTATAGTGAGAGCATGAAATTGTACTATTTAAAATTGTAATAAATATTAGTTTGAATAAAATATTCGTTTGAATTCAAAATCTGTGTAACTTGTTCTGTTTGAATTCAAATTCAAATTCTGTGTAATTTATTTTATTCAACAAATATTTATTTAATCTAACAAAATAATACATTACCAAATACATTTAAATGAATATATATGTTTATTATCATCAAACAAAAACATACAAGCGCATATTTAACAATCCCCCCCTTTTGATGATAATAAACATATATTTAAGATTTTGAATGTATTAAATGTATTTGATCGTTCAATTTGCTCCCCCTATTTGAATGCTCCCTCTCTACACAATACTCCCCCTACATATATGCATACAAATAGAAATATATAAATGAGCCTATATGTAAAGTGAAAATTATTTGACCTTTGCTTGATTCTATTCGACAAAATCTTAACTTTTCTCTCCCCCTTTTGTTATCAGCAAAAGAATAATAGTGTTATAAAAATAGGGATGAAGTGATAGACATGAATCAAACATTTAACTCAATTAAATATAAATATCAAATTTCAATAAAAACTCAAACAAAAATCATAATTACCCTTGTCAAGCGCATATTCCACTTTCAGAAGTGATGAGGATAAAATCATCAAAAATCATACAATTCTGTCTATTTGTGGTATATTTATTTCAGGAAATTTGAATATCTACTAACCATGCATAACCGTTTGGACTTTTAAATGAGACTAGTAGTATTCCAATTTAATTTAAAAAATGAAATCAAGTATCTTCTAACCACGCATGACCGTGAGGACTTTTAAATGGGATTAGAATCAACTTGTCTATTTGAATCAATTAATTTTGATATGCGTTCCATACATGCATAACCGTGAGGACTTTTAAATGAGCATGGAAGCACATAATCAAAAATCCAAGTAATTCACCCATGCATAACCGTGAGGACTTTTAAATGAGAGTAAATACTTTGGATATTTATTTTTTATTGCTAATTATAATAAGTTGAAGCACAAATAATTTCCTTTACAGATTTAAAGATATTGAAGAACAAATGATTTCCTTTGTAAACTACCACAAATTTACATACTAAATATGATCTTGATGAGTGATGGTCGATAGAAAGATGATAGAAATAGAAATGGTCATGGAATTTTTACCCAACAAAAAGTTTTTATAACTCTTGTTATGAAATTCTAAAGAAATTTTCTAATTATACTTTCTCGAGTTATAATATATGATAAATATCAACACTCATCTCTTTTTCAATCACTATTCATTTTTTTCGATAATCAAAGGGAGTCAGATTAGTCAAAATTTGTCATTTAAAATCAAATTAAAAAATCAATTTTTCTTTTTAAAAAAATGATTAGTCAATCTCTATAATTCCCAAATCCAAACGTAATTTTGAAAATCTGTCTTCGGGGAGAGGTTTTGTGAAAATATCAGCAAGTTGAGTTTCAGTTGAAATATATTCAATGCAAATGTCTTCTTTAGCAATGTGATCTCTAAGAAAGTGGTGTCTCACATCAATGTGTTTTGTGCGTGAATGATGAATAGGATTATTTGACAAATCTATAGCACTCCTACTATCACATTTTAATGCAACTTGTTTATAGACTAAGCCAAAATCAGAAAGAGTTTGCATCATCCATAGAATTTGAGCACAACAACTTCCCAAAGCAATATATTTTGCTTCAGTGGTGGATAATGCAACACAATTCTGTTTCCGACTTGACCATGAGACTAATGAATGTCCTAGCATGAAACATGTCCCACTAGTGCTTTTTCTGTCAACTAATGAACCAGCATAATCAGCATCGGAATAACCTACTAAATCAAAATTTTCACAAGAAGGGTACCATAGTCCAAATTTGTGTGTGTGTGAAAGATATCTCAAAATTCGTTTAGTAGCTTTTAAATGAGATTCTTTGGGATTAGCTTGAAAACGTGCACACAAGCACACAGAAAACATAACATCAGGTCTAGAAGCAGTAAGATAGAGAAGTGAACCGATTATCCCTCGATATTTCTTTTGATCAATTGCAATTCCTTTCTCATCTTTGTCCAACTTTGTTGATGGGCTCATAGGAGTTCTCAATGGTTTGGAATTTTCGACTCCAAATTTCTTCAATAGCTCCAACACATATTTGGATTGTGAAATGAAAATATCATCACTGCTTTGTTTAATTTGAAATCCAAGAAAGTATTTCAATTCACCAACCAAACTCATCTCAAATTTAGCCTACATGACTTGTTCAAAATTCTCACACAAGAGCTCATTAGTAGCACCATAAATAATATCATCCACATAAATCTAAACAATCAAAAAATCACTTTCTTTATGTAATAGAAACAGTGTCGTGTCAGCACTACCCTTTTTAAAACCATTTTCCAAAAGATATGTACAGAGGCAGTCATACCAAGCT
Organism: Allium cepa; assembly: GCA_030765085.1. Lineage (NCBI taxonomy): Eukaryota > Viridiplantae > Streptophyta > Magnoliopsida > Asparagales > Amaryllidaceae > Allium > Allium cepa. The sequence continues at coordinate 674,053,924 of CM060928.1, read as the reverse complement.
CTTGGAGCTTGCTTAAGACCATATAATGCTTTTTCTAGCTTATACACATGATTTGGAAATTCATGATTTTCAAAACCGGGTGGTTGTTCAACAAAAACTTCTTCTTTTAAATCACCATTCAAAAAGGCACTTTTTACATCCATTTGTTTAAGTTTGAAACCCTTGTAACATGCAAAACTTAGCAAGATTCTAATGGCTTCTAACCTAGCAACTGGAGCAAATGTTTCATCAAAGTCTATGCCTTCTATTTGGTTATAACCTTTTGCAACCAACCTAGCCTTGTTTCTAATTACATTTCCTGATTCATCAAGTTTATTTTTAAACACCCATTTAGTCCCTACAATTGGATAGTCATTAGGCTTAGGAACTAATTTCCAAACTTTGTTTCTCTCAAATTGATTAAGTTCATCTTGCATTGCTAAAATCCAATTTTCATCATTAAGAGCCATTTCAACAGAATCAGGTTCAATCTCAGAAATAAAACCACTATGACAACAAAACGCACACAAATTTTCATCAAATGAAGAACGAGTACGTATACCTTCCGTAGGATCACCAATAATTAATTCAGGAGGATGATTAGGTTTGAACCTTAATTTATCAGCATCAACAGTCCTTCTTTCAGTTTTCTCACTAAATGTCCCTTCTTCAGTGCCTTCAGGATCTACTCCATCGTCAACCATCTTTTCAGTCGTTCTTTCCAGATCAGATTCATCAAATTTCACATTGATTGACTCAACAATTGTCTTTGTTCGTTTGTTGTATATCCTGTAAGCCTTACTCCTTGTTGAATAGCCCATGAAAATTCCCTCATCAGCCTTTGATTCAAATTTTCCAAGTTGATCACCTGTGTTAAGAATGAAACAAGGACATCCAAATATACGAAAATAAGAAATGTTAGGTTTCCTTTCATGCCACAATTCATAAGACGTTTTGCCAAGTATTGGTCTAATCATTACTCTATTCATTACATAGCACGAAGTATTCACTGCCTCTGCCCAAAAGATTAGAGGTAGCTTATACTCACTCAACATGGATCTAGCCAATTCCTGTAATGTACGATTTTTCCTTTCAACCACCCCATGTTGTTGAGGTGTTCGTGGAGCAGAAAATTCATGTTTTAAACCATTTTCTTCACAAAAAATTTCAAATTCCAAATTTTCAAATTCTCCTCCATGATCACTTCTCAAGGTTTTAATTGTAACTCCTTTTTCATTTTGAACAAGTTTTGCAAATTTTGAAAAATAGTCGAAAGATTCAGACTTTTTGGCTAAAAAGTAAACCCATGTAAATCTAGAATAATCATCAACCAATACATAACAATAACGTTTTCCATTCAAGCTTGAAATTTCATTTGGTCCAAATAAGTCCATGTGAATTAGTTCAAGGACCCTTGATGTGCTAACAATGTTTTTAGGACGAAATGATGATCGACTAAGCTTGCCCAAGGAACATGCTTTACACACTTTATTATTTTTAAATTTCTGATGTGGTAACCCTCTGACTAATTCTTTTGATTCAAGTTTTTCTAAGAGACTCATGCTAGCATGTCCAAGTCTCCTATGCCATAAATATGCCTCTTCGTCAGTGGCTACCAAACATCTAGAAAGATTTAGATTATCAAATGAAAGTGAGTAAACATTCCCTTTTCTTTTGCCCATAAAAACAATGTTATTAGAAGATTTATCAATGATTTTGCAAGTATCACTATCAAAAATCACGTTCATACCTTTGTCACATAGTTGGCTAATAGAAATGAGATTGTGATGCAGATTTTCAACGTATAAAACATTAGTCAAGGAAAAAATACCGTTACCAACTTCACCTTTGCCAATAATCTTACACTTGCTATTGTCTCCCATGATCACATTTCCACCTTTAAAATTCTCTAAGCTAAGGAACTTCGATTTGTCACCTGTCATATGTCTAGAACAACCTGAATCTAAAAACCATTCTTGTTGTTCCTTAGCCCGCCAACAGACCTACATAAAAAGAGAGGAAGATGACCTAGAGAAACTCTTAGGTCCAATGTTATTAGTGATAGAAGCATTGTGAATAAACAATCCCTTTGGAACCCATACTTGTTTAGTCCTTTTATTTTTATTCCAATAGACATGAAATTTGTTTGTAGAATTCGTAGGAACCCAAACTTGTATAAATTTTGTGTCCTTGTTCTTATGACTATAATTTTCAGCAGGACATCTAAATATTTCACATCTATCAAAGACATTCTTATATTTTGCATTATCATCAACTTGTGTTTTCCCAAAACCTAGTCCTTTTCCGTTGTTAGCAAAAATTTGATTTCTCAATAACATGTTGAATGATTTTTCTCCTCTTGAAAAGTTATTTAGAGATTTTTCAAGATTTTGGACTTTGGTTTTTAGTGTTGTGTTTTCAGTTGCAAGTGAGGTGCACCTATTTATAAAATCCTTTTTCCTAGTGTCAAGGTTTTCCTTAAGACTTAAATTTTCTTTTTCAAGATTTACAAAGCTATTTCTAAGTCTTGATAATTCTGAATCTAAAGTTTTACATTTTTTATAGTCTAGGTTTTTAATATTTTCAATTTCAGTTTCTAACCTAGAATTTTCATGGACAAGTTCTCTCCTATCAGATTTTAGTTTTTCAATTTTAGATTCAAGAGTATCAATCATTTTAGTAAAATCACAACACATTGAAACAAGTTCTTTATAAGAATAGTCACTTACCTCACTAGATTCCTCTAAGCTTGCTTCTGAATCCGATTTTGACATAAGACACAAGTTAGCCTCCTCTGAGCTATTATTCGAAACTTCCTCTCCTTCTTCATCATCCCAAGTTGCTGCAAAGGCCTTCTTTTTCTTTTTCTTTCCTTTGTTGTTTTTGAGAAGTGGACATTTTTGTTTGAAGTGGCCAGGCTTCTTGCAGTTATAACATGTCAATTCATTATCGGAATCGTCAGAATTCTTTGACCTATTACCACTTATTTTCTTCTTTCGTGACTTGAATCTTGACCATTTTTTAAGATTATTGACAGCCATTGCAAGCTCTTCAATTGGATCTTCTTCTTCTTCATCGCTTTCTTCTTTGCTCTTTAAGGCAATCGTCTTCTTCTTTGGTTCGGAGTTATTGCGTTCTTCCTTTGCTTTTAGCTCAAGCTCATATGTCATCAAGTTGCCAATCAACTCCTCCATGCTTAGCTTACTCAGATCTTTCGATTCTTGTATTGCCGTGACTTTTGCCTCAAAGTTCATCGGTAGGACTCGTAGTATCTTCCTCAGAAGCTCTACCTCAGTGAATACCTTCCCAAGCGCTCTAGCGTTGTATACCAAGGTTGAAAAGCGTCCAGACATATCCTTTATGCTTTCGCCTTTGTCCATCACAAAGTTTTCGTATTCATTGCTGAATAGGGCTAGGCGAGACTCCTTGACTTGAGAAGTTCCTTCGTGTGTCACCTCCAAAGTGTGCCAAATTTCCTGTGCTGTTGTACAATGAGAAATTCTATTAAATTCATTTTTATCAAGAGCACATATCAAAGCATTCATGGCTTTAGCATTTGTCGTTTTCAATTTCTTTTCGTTAGCATCCCACCTATCCTTAGGTTTAGGAATCTCAGTATCACCAACGATTATAGTGGGGGGTTTATAGCTAGTTTCAATAATATCCCAAACATCATAATCAACAGAACTAAGATAGATACACATCCTAACTTTCCAATAAGCATAATCGTTCCCGTTAAACATGGGTGGCCTAGCAATAGATTGCCCCTCAGAAAAAGCATTATTTTGTAGACTCATGACTCTAGAGTTAAATAAAAAATATACCGGGCTCTGATACCACTTGTAGGATCTAGATTAACCCTAGAGGTGGGGGTGAATAGGGTTATAGCAAATTTTCTCGATTTAAACACAAAAATAAACTGCAGAAATAAATATACTGAAAAGTAAATCACACACAAAATTTACCCAGCTTCGGCAACCCCTGCCTACTGCTGCATTCCCAGATTTCTATTAGAATTAAACAGTATCACGCTTACAAACACTCTAACAGACTTGCAAACCCTGCTACCGCCTATAGAGTTTTGCAAACTCGCAACCCCTGCTTACTGAACTAACTCTAAATAAACAATCAGACACAACCTAAAACCTAGGTGGTGATTTACCAAGATTCTTTGATTCGTAAAATAAAAAACATTAATTAAAAAACAATAGAAAATAACCCTAAAACTAATTAACAATATAATAAAGCCTTATTATAAAAATTAAAAATCAAAACCCCTTTTTAATAAGGCCAGCCCACTCCCTTATTTCACCCAATCCTTTTGTCTCGTTCGTGAGAATAATGGCGGCTTCGTTCTGTTTAGGGCTTCGTTCCCTTTGTTCCAGTTAGGGCTTCGGCTCTTTGTTCCAATTAGGGCTTCGGTTTCTTCAATCGATCTGAGATATGTTTCCCTAGCTCGCTGCTTCTCTGATGGTTGACTATCGCTCGTTTGCAGTTGCTTGATCGAGTTCGTTGTTTGTGAATTCGGTATGTACTGTCTCCTTTTGCTTTACTAAGTTGATACTTGAACTCGATGATTAATTTGCCAGTGATGATTGGGTTATATATGCGTTCGAACTCCTTGAATTACGTTCGTCTAAATATATTTGAATTTGTCAATAGTCGTTCGATCTTGTATTGATGCTTGGGATTGATCTGACTTTGTCAATTTCGTATTTTTGGTAGCTTGATTCACATGGTATTGATATGATTTCGTGATCAATTTGCTTGGTTCGACTTGGCATTGACTGCTTCAATTTGTCTCACACTTGATTTCTGATTTGTGAATTACTTTTTTTGCTAAGGCTCTGACTTTTTCATCTTTTATTTCGACACGGCTTTGATTTGTGAATTCATGTGTTTGCTTCGGCCCTGTGAATTCATTGTACTTAGTTGTGATGTTACACTTGTCTTCATATGCCCTTGACTTTGTTGTGCATTGCATTGATGATTTTGGCCTTGACCACCTTGCTCTTGAACATTGCTGTGTCCATATGGTATTCAGTACTGTGGCATTGCATATTGATGTTTCTGTTTGCATTTGAGTTTGTAGCTTGGTGTCATGTTTGCTGGACTTGTTGTTGGCACGTGCATTATGTTTATTTGTGTCCACTGATGCTTTGAGTTTGCAACTTGTAGCTGGACTTGATTTGTGCCTTGTCCATTCTCATGTGTTCATCCCTGTAGTATATGTTAGTGATACATTTTGGAGTTGGTTCATGTTGTTTTGAGCTTTGACCCTTTGTTGTTCATCTGCATTGTTGCCTTGTTGACTGTGTTGTTGCATTGTATTCTGGTCAGTGGTGTTCATTGTAGTTGCACTGCACTTTGATGTTGTAGTCTCTGACTTTGCTGTATCCATGCTTTTATGCTTGTGACATTCCTCTGCCTTGTTGAGTTCCTGTGTTTGGTCACTGATGCATTACCGTAGTTGCCATATCTTATGCTCGAGCTCTTTGCATACTTAATGACTGTACTGTTGCAGTCGAGTTGTTTGCATTCATTTCATTCATTTGTATCAGTTCTCGATTCTGACTTCTGTATATTTGGACTTGTTGTAGTTGAATTTTGTGATGTTGCCTCTGGTTGGTGTTGTTACTGCATTCATGACCACTGTCTTGCATGTTTTTGATAAAGTGTGACTGATGCTACGCTTGGTCTTTGTTCTGTTGCTTTGAATGAATTATTACCAGTGATGTTAACATGTGCATTTACTTAAGTCTGTGTCATTTGCCTTGAGTTGAACCTATCTTGGGTTTGACCTTGTTTTTGATTTCTGTGCATTTGTTTGATTTTTGCACACGAGTTGGCGAGGCAGTGCACACGTATACGAATGTACACGTGTGTACTGTAGCCACTTATAATTGCCTGTCCCTGATAAAAATACCGATATGCACAGATATTGCACAGTCAAAAATGATGACGAACAACCCAAATAACCGAGGCAAACAATGTTTTCAAAATCATCGTTTCTTTCAAATTTCAAAAATATTTCTCTTTCAATTTTACTGCGTTTGAGAATATTTTTGCAGATTACTCAGATGCTGGATTCAAACCGGAATGCAGTTGAAGACAAAAACACGAGTGTGAGTGATATGTAGTGAGGTTAACTGTAAATGTGAAATGTGATGTGATTGTAATCAAAAATGTATATGTATAGTGAGAGCATGAAATTGTACTATTTAAAATTGTAGTAAATATTAGTTTGAATAAAATATTCGTTTGAATTCAAAATCTGTGTAACTTGTTCTGTTTGAATTCAAATTCAAATTCTGTGTAATTTATTTTATTCAACAAATATTTATTTAATCTAACAAAATAATACATTACCAAATATATTTAAATGAATATATATGTTTATTATCATCAAACAAAAACATACAAGCGCATATTTAACACTCTGGACGTAATTACGTGACCGTCTATGGTCGGTGGTGGAAGTACAAGGCGATATTTGGTGGTTCAGTTTTGTTCCAGGTTGGGTCAGGTTGCTAGTTTGCGAGTTCGTCGCCGTTTCAGGTTTCTGGGTGGTCTGGTGGTTAGGGCAGGTTGTCGCCAACTCATAGATGGCTGAAGCGTCGGTCAGAGGTGGCGAGTTCACCTGTCCAAGTGCACGGCGCCAGGAATGTGTCAGTAAGGTTGAGTTAGGGAGGAAGGTGATTGTCTCGAAGTCAATTCCGAGGAGATGGGTTGCTAGCTCGAGTAAACACTCGGGTGTACTCGCGAGAGGTTAACATGTTTAACAAAGGAAAAAATGGGGCGGCTCGGGGTGACACTTGGGTTGTCATAAAAACATATTTTCAAATTTTAAACAAAATTCAAATTTAAATATTTTTAACCCATGATTTTAAATAATTGTTTTGATTTAAGTTTGGGATTAACAACGGTTTTAAGTAAGTTATTTTAAAAGCAATTAAGTTAATTTATTTAATTTTGTGACATTATTTGTAAATTAATTCTTAAAATTGTTTTTAAATAAATAATGTTATTAAAGAGTTAATTAAGATGATTTTTTTTTAAATTATTAATTAACCTTAATCTCTTAAGCTAATTTAGGTGTTAGTGTTAGTGTTAATTAATTACAAGGTTTGACAATTAAAGATTTTAATGATAATTAAGTGATTAATTAAGATAAATGATTTATCTTTTAATTAATAAAAGTTTAAGTAATTAAAGATTAATTAATTAATGAAAGCAATTAAAAGATAATTACTTAAGGATAATTACTTAATGATAGCAATTAAATAATAATTGATTAATTTATTAATTGATGATTAAAGGTTAATCAAATAATAATTAAGATTAATTAATAAATAATTTAGGTTAATTAATTAATAATTAAGGATTAATTAATTCATAATTAAGGATAATTAATGAAAGTAATTATGTAATTAATTAATTATAATCACATGATTAATTAATCTTGCTTATAAATGGTTGATTATTATTGAATACCTTGGATTGGTTGATATCTTTGATATGTAATTGTGATACTTTGTGATGTGCATTGCTGTAAATTGAGTTGTGATATCTGTGATATATTACTGTGTGAATTCGAAAACTTGGCCCGTAAAACGGCATTTGAATTTCGATGTGACAAGGAGTCGGATTTCAAATGGTTATCTGAAATTCACATCGAATCTTAATGGTGAATCTTTATGACTTATGTTTCCACGTGTTTTAAAAGTAAGCGCTCATTATTCGGATTAGCCGGGAGAGGACTTTGTATCATAAAACCAGTTTCGAATAAATGATACGACGAATTAGAGTGCATTTAAAGACGGTGGTGAAGATTGGGTATTTTCGAGAACAAAAGGATTATCTGTCGATTGTCTCTACACTGAGTTGTTCCAGTATAGAGATCTCCATATGTGATAGGGAGTTCGATCGGGATTGTGGATACAAGGATTGCAAGGGCTTCTTCCTTTATAGGATGAAGTGCCTTTGGTTCCATTCAAACCCAGGATGGACTTGTATGGTTGTATGTTTGACATTACACTTTGAGATATAAAGTTGATTTATATCATATACATTTCTGTATAGTGGCGGAGAATTTGTTCTCTTAGCTTAACACCCTTATGTGAGACGTACGAGCTCAGAGGTTATGTAGTTGATGGTTATTAGTAATATACTCCCAATATGTAGTGTGGCATACTAAGTGTCGATCATTTGTTGATCCAAGCATGCCTTTTGTGAAAAGCGCAACTTTGCAGGACGAGACTTCATCGAACCTCTCACCTCGAAAATGGTCGAAACAGGAATGGATGCAGCAAGGTTATGAGGATCGTGCCCTTTAGATTATGTGCATTTCATTCTAGATAATAAGTAGTATTTTGGTATGGTGCCTACATAATTTTCTTTGTGGTTGTTGGTGTTGAGGGCCCTCGATAAAGGTCGGTTACGACCGGGGGATAACATACTTGTGACAGGTAGTTACCTAGTTACAGAGGTAACCCGGCCTTTTGTTGGTAGAGAGCCGATTAGGTTCTTGGGGCATCCCTCCAGAGGCTTACCCATTCAGTAAAGGAAGTTCCTTAGCCTTGGCCACTTGTTGGAAATCCAATCACCCAATACAAGCCCTTTACGATTTCAGTTGTATAACATGCCATCCTTAAATGGTAGCTATAGTAGGCATAGTATAATGGTACCTATGCTGGCTAAGATTAATATTATACTTTCAAAATGTTTTCACACTATGCACTAATAATAATATCAAAAGAGTTTTTCTCGTGTCAAGCATGTTTGACTATCATAAGGAGAAATCTCCTCCAATTATGCGATCGCATTGTGTGTGTGCGGAGAGGCCTTATGGTAGTTTCATTTTCCAAAAATCATAAAGAATTTATTTTCTAAATTTTTTTGTACAAACAACTGTCTTTTTTGTTTACTCATGCCAGTCCCATGACTGACCCAGAGTTTTTTGTTCCCTTCCTAAACTCTGGGTGCCCCTAATTTTCCACACGGACAGCCTAGAAGTAGGTTATCCATGTTCTGAAGAAAGTTCAGATTTGGATCTAGATGTCTTATGGAGTCTTTGGTTTTGTAAGCTGTCGGATTTTGGAAGCCTTTTGGATTTGAAAGTCTTTGGAGTTTTTGAAGACCTTATCGAAGTCAAAGTATGTTGGATTCCTTTGAAAACCCTATTGTTGTTCCGCTGTGGTGTTATTGTTCTATTGTTGTATCATGTGTATAGCACTCTAACGATGATGGTTATTTGTTGTAATCAAATGTTGTATCCATGTTGTATCAGTGATGTTTATTAATGAAATCATCTTTTATTTCCGCTATGTTGTATTATCTAATGTTGTTATAAGCTCCACCGAACTGGAATCCGACGTTTGAATCTCCGGCATTCGAATACAAGTGAGGTATTGGATGTCGATTTTCGGACGCTGGATTTCGGGTCGTGACAACGATCTATAAAAAAGACCATTTCTTGAAGATAAAGTGATATTTTATTCATTTCTTTTAGTACTAACACCAAGCCACTCTAATTCAGATTAACCAAAATAAAATCAAATAAAAAATATTACATACCTAAAAGTATGGAGCATATCATAAAACATGGAAGAGAGAATTTTATGAATATAGCTAAAGGAGCATATTTTTTACTTGGATCCAAAGGGAAAAACATAGGATATGATCATATTTATGGATTTAAAAAAATATTTTAGATAAGAAGTTTAGAAAATGGAAGTAAGAAGAGAAAATGAGCATGGAACACTTCCAAATAGCAAAATAAAAAATGATTTATTTTAAGTAAGAAGTTGAGAAAATGAGCACGGAACTTTCTAAATAGCTAAAATAGAAAATGATTTATTTTAGATAAGAAGTTGAGAAAATGAAAGTAAGAAGAGAAAATGAGGTTGGAACATTTTTGAATAGCTGAAGTAGAAATTTGAAAGGGCATATTGTTAATATATAATGGAAATTTAATTTGGAGCTTGAAATGGTAAGTAATTATTAGAGGGGGGTAAGTGAAACTTTTTCTTTCAAACTAACCGACGAAGAGGGTTGGAAGTAAGAATGAATGAGAAGCAAGAATATAAGTGGTCACATATTGAACTTTATATATAACAAGTGCGAACCCGTGCTACGTACACAACGTAGAATATAAAGCTTCCAAAATACCTAATATGTTATTGGTAAAACCATATTTGTAAATCATGTTCAAACTAGAGTAATGTGAAAAAAAAATTGTAACTGTTAAATGTTGAATAATAAAATGTCATGTATAATATAGGTTTCATTCAATAGGCACATTAGAAAACTAATACAATGTACTATCCACCTTATTATCAAATAGAAACAATTAGAACAGCATAGTCTACACATCACATGGGGATATATAGCAAGGTGATACATATGTAACACTTGTACTCTTGAGCTATCATGTGTCGGTAGATCAATTGGCCTAAGTGGTTTAGTACAAATGTGTAGCGGCCCGAAGATTTTCGACCCTGAAAATCGACACTAATACGTTCACTGTATAGAATGCCGAGCAATCGAGTGTCGGAAATACTAGGCTCTTAGGGTCAAAAAGAAAAAGAGGTATAAGAAGAAACAAAAACAACAGCACAGAATCTCATAATCGCAGCGGAACAAAATATGATAAACAAATAACAACATTTTATATAAAGAAAAACTGTAACTGTCAATATACATACAAGATATCAGAGTACAACCATCAACAAATAAATTTGGACAGTTATAATAACTTGTCCCTAAATACTAACTATACGGTCTATCGTACACAGTGGAATCAAATCAATACATCTCTGCCATACAGCTCGTCTCCAGGCTCCAAAGCGTCCTAACTTGAAATTCTGTAACACTTGGTCTGACCCGAGCATTACAATAAAGTAAAACCCGAGTCAGGCTGGAAACCAGCGTTAGTAAACCCATTTGAAATGAAATGCTTAAGATTTAAAACTTCTTTGGAAACCAAGGTAACTCATACGTTACTACGAGTTTTTATCTTGCTATAGCCTATCGCTTGTTGCACAAGTCCATTGATATTTAAAATAATATCTGAGTGCCGTTACTTATTTTAAATGGTCAAATTTTACTTAATTTTATTCATTCCCAGCCTATTCGACTATATACCAATCCATAGAAATTTGTAGTAGTTCAAAAATCGATGTGTTCCGGGTAACGCTGATATCCGATCCCGATTTCCTTGAATCCAAACGCCCTCTTTTAAGACCAAGTTGTTTTTAACAAACACTTCAACTTCAGCATTTCATATTCACATAGAAATTTCATCACAAATATCTATTTAATAAAATGTCTCATGTTTTATATTAACTGTTCAATTCAGGGTATTTCATATCACAAAATAACCGGAAATAACTTTGTAGAGAAACAAGGCAATCCAATGAACTTAACCATTTAAACTGTATATAGACTAGATTAACTAGCCGCACAATCATCTATTTAATTTGAAGAAAATTAATTATTTTCAAATCCTGTTTTATTATTAAATAATTACAAACCATTTATTTTACCTTAAATAAATTTTTGGAATCAATCATAATTAACATGTATAATTAACCTAAGAATTTTAATTAATTAAAAGTTTGAAAACACTTCATTTTATATTAACCATAAACTAATTAATTCTCAAATTATTATTATTAAATAATATTATTAACATGTGATTAACGAGTTACTTAACTTGGTTCCTATATTTATAAAAATCAGGAAATTTGGGTTTAAAAGTAAATAATTTAAAGTAGATTTGCTTTTGAAAAAACTTAAAAAAATTTAACCTTTATTTTATTTTATCTTATTGAAAACTAGGCCCATAAGCCCAAACCTATTCTCAGAATACTCCCTCCCCTATACTCTTTTCTCTTCTCTTACTTTTCTCTTCGCTTATCTATTTAACAACCTGCTATTACCTGACATCCAAAAAATGGTGTGCACGTGCGCACACCACCGGAGCCACGCCGACCATCTCCGACACTACCTCGAAGTCGGCATTGCCTCCCTCGACCACCCCAGCTACCCAAAACCCCACGAAAATACCCGAAACAAAATCGAGCAAAGCTTGCCATTACAAGAAAGAAAACCCGACCCTACTTCCACCTCGTGCAGTCGCCACCGACCATCCAAACCCATGCCTTTGCAATTGGAGTTTTGACTAACTCCTCTTTTCTTCTTCGCCCACCACCAAGTCACCCGGACGCCACCCCGATGCCAAAATCGAGAAAAAACCTACCTCGACCAAAAACACGCCTAAAACCCTATCTCTCCTCCGTCCCGCCACCACATCACCTAGAAAAACATGGCTCCATTTTTCCCATAACCGCCAACTCCTTGCCTTCCTTCAACCAAAATACCGAAGCGGTTTGACATCGCAGTCGCCAGAAAACACCCCACGACTGAATCGGTCATCTCCCTCTCCCTCGCTATCCACGCCTCTAAATATCACAATATAGCTACCAAAATTCATCATTTCTAAGACCGATTCTAGTTATGTAGGTAGAAACATGAATTAACATGATTGGTTTTCTGAAAATATTTGATTATCCACTGTAAAACCTACTTCCAGTTACCCTACTTCATAGTTTACCATGAGCTCATTTTTAAAAATAAGAACACTCAGTTACAAACAAAATTTCTGCAATCATCATGGCCTAAAAGTATTTAGATGAAGAGGATTTGATTTTTGAAAGCTGAGCATGATAGAAAAACCAAATACAGAGATAAAACAAAAGGTGTACAGGTTCACATATATCCATATACAAACATATATATACATTCATTTCTATAACACATCCTGTCATTCTGTTCTACTTTAAGCATACTCATATTATAAGGCGGATTAGGCTTTTGAAAAAAAGTTTAATCACCAATAATTATTTGGAACAGAGCAAGTTGCTTTTTAGAAACTGCTGCTAATTTGGATTTGTTGATGATCTTTCTGTTGAGTTAAGTTGTTTTGATCCTTCTTAAGTTTGAAATGGTTGTAGGTTTTCTGTTTACTTAGCTTGTTCGAATGAATGGAATAAAAGAAGATAGGGTGGAGGTATATATAAGAGTGTAGGCTACAGTTCTTTGTATCCAGTGAGTTTCTGGTTTTCTTTTACTTTTAATTTTTTTTAATTTTTTTCTGGCTGATTGGATATATTTCCATACGAGTTGATTTTCTTAATTCTAGTGATTTGATTTTTCATGCCGATTTGATTAAATGTGTGCTTAAGAGGATGGGTATTTAATGTTGTGTTCCCCTTTGTGAATACAACATATGCATTCTTTTGTATATATATAAGAGTGCATACAGCTGCATTCCTCTGTGTTGTATACAATAACTTTTATTTCACTTTTCCTTTGATTTTTGCTTGACTTTGATTTTATTTTTTGAACTGGATTTTGAAATATGTTATGATGATGTCTTCTTGTATGCTAACATAAGTATATATACATACTTCATATCTATACATGTTAACATACATTTCACTACATATACGTTTATACATCTCCATATTTACAAATACCATATACATTTTTGCTGATGTATATAAAACTTTAACATATACATTTCTACGTACATATGCTTAGGCATATTTTATCTTTATATATATATATATATATATATATATATATATATATATATATATATATATTCATACATCTGAACTTATGTATATTTATCTTATTTTGTTTTTCCATCATGAAGCCTTTCCACTCATGAATATATATACTTTTACAATATTTTTATAACATACACACATAATTACTTATATATGTATATATTATCCAACATCATTAAGCTTGTATATTTTTATCTATGTGTGTGTGTGCGCGCGCGCGTGCATGTGGGTAAATTATCTTAATTTAAGTAGCGGAGTTCCTAAATACATATAATTTCTTTTCTATGAGGCTTATCATATCCAGAGATTTTATAACCCAATATCAATTTATATATATCTAGATATTTAATTACCATAAACTTTATTCGTTTGAAAAATAAATATTTAAATAATATAATTCAGTTAATCACCCAATTATCAAACGTTAAAAATCCAGGTCGTTACATTCCTTCCCCCTTTAGAACTTTTCTCCTTGGAAAGGAACGAAATGAAAACTTTAATTTTGATGAGTATTATTATTAGTTAAGTCCTCTTAAGCATTTTACTCCTTCCTCTTTAATTATACAATTTTAAAACCCTTTAAAATTTATAGTATTACCAAACTATTTTATAAAAATACGTTTTGTAACTTGATTCTCAACAAGTCAATCCTTGTTCTCACGGAAATTCAATTATACGTTGATCAAGCACAGGACTGAAAATCTATAAGTACTTAGTAAACCCATTTTCAATACCCAGTGAAAATACTTGGAAAAACTTTTATGAGAGTGCTCTAGAAATCATTACCACCTCCCATGGATCGCAGTTAGCACGATAATTGCATCGCCATCCCTATGAAATCCATAGAAAACTATAGGCATCCGCACCCCTCGCTTCCGCCAATGGGAACTGCAACAGATTACAGCTACATCCAGGGATACGTTGCTATCACAGCAAATCCTGTGTAATTGTAGGCATCAGCACCTCCGAATTACGCTGCCAAATGAAACATCACCACATAGATCGCAGACTACGCAAAGGTTGCGTCACTATCCTAGTGAAACCCAATGTGGACCATAGGTACTCAGCGCCACACGACTTTTGCTATGGAACCACATAAATCGCAATCTATCGATGTTACGTCGCTATCCCAGCGAAATCAAATGTAGACTGTCAGCAATCACTGCCACTCAACTTACACTATGGACATAGTCGACCACAGTTGTAGCAAAGGTAACGTTGCCATTTTGGCAAAACCCAATGTAACTATAGGCATCAGCGCCCTCGACTTACACTACCAAATGATCATCAGGAACTACAGTTTTGTCCGAACGTCCTCTAGGACCAAAATTTAGAACCCCCCTTAGGGCTCAAGGCAGACCCACCACGTGGATCTCTTACTATAAGTTTTAACTCTAAATGGGAGCGCCTTTTTCTCCATAGCATTCTCAAAACATTTTATACCATACACATATAGTATCTTTCAAATCATACTCTTTATATGTATCACATATAAATCCTATTTACACAAAATCGATATCTTCAAAATCGATAAGTCTCAAACTTGGCTTTTCAAATTCTCAAAATTTGCTTATTGCCAAAACCAATAACCTTTCAAAATTCAAGGGTTCAAAAAACTTTTCAGTTCCATTCTCATAAAATCATTCTTATATATATAAGTTTATTCTTTTGACTTGAATATTTTTCTTCACACTTTTATAAATTCCATTTTATATTTCAAGTATCCTTCAAAAATCACTTTTTCTGGTTATAATTTCAATAAGGGTAGTTTTTAATATATAACCAATATATATAACCTTTTAATGTCAGATAAATTTTTTTCCAAGTTCGATTTCCTTTTTCAAAGCCATTTGTAACATTACTTACCTCTTATCAAGTGATTTTTAGTTATAATACTATCTAATCCTCCTTTAAAACATCATAATTACTCAAAAGTATACTCTTTTCTTCCAAAATCATTCTTTGCTTTATTATCCGATTTCGCTTTCACCTCCCATTTGCTTCAATTTCCATTTCGGTTGTAACTTCAATTCAATCCAATTAGTTTTTAACTCTACGGTTTAAATATGAACAATTTCCATTCTGACCAGTTCGAATTTAGAAAATAGTTTGAATGGTTGTAAAATAGTTAAATAATTAATATAAGATTGCTTGAGTTTTAAAAAGAAATGTTTGTATAGTAAATAGCTTAAAAAATCAAAATAATTTAAATATTTAATAAAATAGATTTTAAGATAGTTTATATTAAAACAATTCATTTGAAAATAGCTTTAGAGTCAAACTGGTTCAATTTCCAATCTCTAATTCAAATCAATTTCAATTTCCATTCCCACTTAAATTGATCCAATCCAAGTTCAAACTTGAATTAACTTCGATTCTTATTCCAATTCAAATCAATTCCTAATTTGAATTTTAAATTATTCACCTTCGATTACAATTCCAATTAATCCATCTCAACTTAATTTCAAATTTGAATTAATTCCAACTTCATTCTCAAATTTCACCCATCTCGATTTATATGGATTCGAGTTCATTTTTCAAAATACCAATTTAAATACTTAAATAAAATAACCCCTCAATATTTTATTAACAACCCCAGTCTTTAAACAATTTAATTTTGAGGCCAAATTTCAAATACCACTCCTCTTATTTTAAGTTTCAAGTGAGAGTTCAAATATTTTTAACAAATCAAATCTCGAAATTCAATTTATTACCCAATTATACTTCAAAATTTTAAACCCAATCCCTTTAAACGATTTCAATTGATAAATCCATTTTAACATTTCAATATTAAGTTCAAAATGATCCTATTTCCATCAATTCAATTTTATTTCTAAGAACCAAAATCATTTAAATAAATTTCAGGATAAAATTTTTCTTCTATTTGATTTTAGGAATGGATGTATATCATTTCAATCCTCTTCTTAATTTATTCGAGATAATCCACTTCACAGTTTTATATATACTGTTAATAACAACCATGATGATAACATGATATGTCAAAGTAAATAAACATCCAAATGATCTATAGCACAAATCAATAGCATTCATACCTGTTTCTTGAATTCAAAACCCATTTTAATTTTAAAGTCGATTTAACTTATTCAGACACAACCTCTTATCAAATCCATACTTTTCTTTCTAATTTAATCCATTTAACTCCTCTAAATAAAATCTAAATTTCACCTTGAAACTTCCAATTCAGGTTGTACGTTCAAAACTTATTTAACTTCCCCTAAGTTAAATTTCCCATTCGTTCAATCCATTTAACCTTACTCAATTTAAATTTGAATCCCAAATTTTAAATTTTTGTCAATATTTCTTCCCACTTATAAGTTCAAAAACTTATTTTTCTTAGGGTTGCACTTCATACTTAGGGGGGATTTCAGAATTCAACACTTTGTTTTTATTTTAAGTCTCTTTGATATTATGTATATCCACATATATATACATATTTATTCCATTTTCACAACAAGTCATACTTTCAATTTTAAACCATTCTTGGTTTTTAATTCAAAATAATTTACTTTGAAATTTTCAAAACAACTCTTGTTTTAAAGCAAGATTTTTTATATTAAAAAATATTATGAATAATATTATTTATTATTTCTTTTAACACTTTGAAACAATTCTAAATTTCTTTGGTTTTAGATTTAAAACTTCACGATTTAAATCCATTTTAATTTATAAGTCATACTTATATAAATTTTTACTTCCTTAAAACATTTCACTATGTTTTATTATTGTTTATTCTAAAATAAAAATCCTTTATTAAGATACAACAACAAATTTTATGATAATTATCATATTTAGAAATCAAACGCACTCCATATATTCCATCATGAAGAGATGCTTGTTGTGTCTGTTAGGAAGAAGTCCGTTGAGTCCCAGGGCCCTCATGGAAAGAAAAGGAATTTCTTCAAGAAAATGGGAGCCCAGAAAGGGGATGCTATTAAGAAGGCAAAGGCTGACTTAATGTGCTATAAGTGTGATATAAAGGGGAATTATGCTCATGAGTGCTGGACGGGCAAGGGAAAGAAGCCTACAGAGAAGAAGAATGTGAAGTGCTTCAACTGCGACCAAGTTGGGCATTATAAGAAGCATTGTCTAGAGCCAGTCAAGGTGGACAGAGGGAAGGTATTTTCTATTGGACCACCATCTTCTTCTAGGCCTACTACGACAAAGAAAGGAAAAACTACGATGGAAGATACGCTGTTGATTTAGAGCATACCGGTTAGGGTACTATTTGATACCGGTGAATCACATTCATTTATATCATAGTATTTGGTTGATATGTTATGTATAGAACCCACATACCTTATTACTTCCTTAAGGATTGCGAACCCAACAGGAGGGTATGCAAATCTAAGGATGAGATGTGACAAGTTAGAACTTGATTTTTTAGGTCACAGGTTGCATGGAAATTGTGTGTTTCTAATTTCGTAGATTTTGAGATCATTTTGGGTATGTATTGGTTGGGTAAGAATGAGGCTTGGATATTTTTCTAGAATAGGTAAATATCATTGAGATACCTAGATAGTCATAACCAATTATCTTCTCAGTGGAGAATTCTAGTAAGAGTGTTTGCGCTTTGTTAAGTGCCATGGATATTGGAAAAGAGTTAAGTCAGGTTCGAGTGGTAAGGGAATTTGCTGATGTCTTTGAGCCAGTTACATGAATACCACCGAAATGAGCTATTGAGTTTGGAATAGATCTTGTACTGGGAGCTGAACCTGTCAATAGACCACCTAGTAAGACGACACCAATAAAGATGAAGGAATTGAAGGTGCAGCTAGTAAATCTTGAGGGAAGGAATTTTATCTTCCTAAGTAGTTCGCCTTGGGGAGTGGCCGTAGTTTTCATTGAGAAGCCAGATGGGTCGTTAAGGATGTGCATTGACCATCGTAAGTTGAATGAAAGGACGATCAAGAATAGATACCCTCTGCTGAGAATAGATGAAATGTTTGATCAATTGAGTGGAGCCTGAGTGTTCTTCTGATTGGATTTGGCAACGGGGTTCCATAAGTTGAGAGTGGCGGAGGATAGCATTGGTTTGACAGCATTTTGGACTAGGTATAGTTCGTATAAGTGGTTGGCGATGCCATTTGAATTGACGAATGCACCTGCTTTCTTTGTTGATTTGATGAATTTGGTTGTCCAAGAGCACTTGGATAGGTTTGTGTTGGTATCATTGATGATATTTTAGTGTACTCGAAAGATGAAAGAGAGCATAAGATTCATCTTAGAGTGGTGTTTAAGATGCCGGCAGATTCAGCTGAAGGTGAAGTTTTCCAAGTGTCATTTTTGGATGAAAAATATTAAGTTTCTTGGTCATGTGGTTTCAGAGGAAGGATTGTCAGTTGATCCAGTTAAGATCGAAGCCGTCAATAATTGGAAGAGACCAGAAATGGTTACGCGGTTAGGAGTTTTCTTAGACTTGCTAGCTATTACTGGAGATTCATTAAGGATTTCTCACGGATAGCAGCACCTTTGACTAAGTTGACCAGGAAAGATGTGAAGTTTGTTTGGTTTGACAAATGTGAGGAAGGGTACCTTAAGTTAAAGCATTTGTTGACCAATGCACCAGCATTAGTAGTTCCGTATGGCAACAAGGGTTGGTAGTGTACACTGATGCATGTGGAACTGGATTGGGAGCAGTGTTGATGTAGAGGAGCAAAGTTATTACTTATGGTTAGAGTTAGCTACGGTGATCGTTGCCTTGAAGATTTGTAGGCATTATCTCTTAGAGGAGAGATTTTAGTTGTTTATCGATCATAACTCTTTATGATATTTATTCTCTCAGAAGAAGTTGAATATGAGGCATCAGAGGTGGCTGGAATCTTTGGCAGCTTATAATTTCACCATGGAGTATACTCCTGGGAAAGAAAATAAGGTAGCAGATGCTCTCAGTAGAAAACATCAAAATATGGTATTAGTGATGTTGGCAGAATGAAAGGATCTAGAGGCCTTGGCCAGTTGTGGTATGCAGTTGAGATCTACTACTAGTTTTAGTCAGGGTACTACCATGCTTTCTTGTTTAGAAGTTCGAGCAGTGTTGATTGGGAGGATAGCTTTTAAGCAGAGAGAAGATCTAGTTTTGGTCGAGAGCATTAGAAGACATGAGGTAGGATCAAAGTTTGATGACCTAAAGGATTTTATTCTTGACATGGTTGAAAAAGAAGGGATGATTATGTGTTTCAGATGTAGAGAACTTAAGGAGGGAAGTTATGTAGGAATTTCATCGATCGAAGCTTACGATTCATCCTAGAGGGACCAAGATGTACTAAGAAATGAAGAGGAAATTCTATTAGGAAGGCATGAAGAGGGATGTTGGCTTATGGGTTAGGCAGTGTATAAACTGTCAACAAGTGAAGGCCGAACATCTGAAGCTGAGTGGGTTACTTCCGCCTCAAGATATTCCAGTTTTGAAATGGGATTCGATATCTATGGATTTTATAGATGGGTTTCCAAGGTCAAGGACTGGGAATGAAAGTATACGGGTTATAGTAGACAGGTTGACCAAGAGTTCCTATTTCTTTCCAGTAAAGTCGGCCAGGACAGCACCAGTTTTGGCGAGGTTGTTCATGAAGAACATAGTTAGACTTCATGGAGTTCCTAGTAGCATAGTCTGCGACAGAGATGCTTTATTCACTAGTGAATTCTAGAAGAATCTACAAGATGTGTTAGGAACCAAGCTCAAGATGAGTACCGCATATCACCTACAAATAGATAGGCAGATAGAGAGAGTCAATAAGGTACTCGAGGATTTGTTGAGAGCTTGTGTGTTAGACTTTGGTGGATCTTGAGAGGATCACATTCATTTGATTGAGTTTTCATATAACAATAGGTACCAGATTAGTATAGGAATGGCGCCTTTTGAAGCTTTGTATGGAAGGCCATGCAAATCCCTTGCATGTTTGTTGGAGATTGGAGACAGTTGGTCTTACGTCCAGACTTGGTTAAGGAGGCGTCAAAGAAGATTGAGTTAATCCAAGAACGGTTGAAGGAAGCTCAATCCAGATAGAAGAGCTACACAGATAGGAGGATATGACCTAGAGTTCTCAGTGGGAGATAGGGTTTTCATTAAGGTATCACCGATGAAAGGTATGGTTTCGGAAGTCGAGAAAGTTAGCCCTGAGATATGTTGGTCCTTTCCAGATTGTAGAAAGGATCTAAAATCTTGCATACAGAGTCGAGTTGCCGAGTAGTGTGGCAGGTGTCCATAATTTATTTCATATGTCTCATCTTCGCAAGTATGTGTATGATTCAAAGGCCACCATTCTTCAGACAGAGTTGGAGGACTTTGTAGTAGAGCTTGATTTGACTTTTGTGAGACAACCAGTTCGGGTTGTAGCAAGATTTGAGAAAAGAACGAGGAACAAGACAATCAAGTTGGTGAAAGTTCAGTGGAGCGACAACGAGAAAAACTGTACTTAGGAGACAAAGGATAGGATTCGATATGCTTATCCTTATCTGCTTTGATGGTATGTGTATATTAGATTTACATGGACTAGTTGCTAGTCGAGTAGGCTAGTATGGATGTAATGAGTTGTTATAGATGATAATTATGTTTGCTATTTAGTCCTTACTGAATTTCAAGGATGAAATTATTTAAGGAGGAGAACCTGTAACACCCCTAATTTTTATTAACATTATCAGGGAGATTTAATTATGATAAATTAAATAGAATAAAGACACGAATATTGAGGTTGATTAATGAACGTGTATAGCCGTGCTTATTTAAATTAAATGAACTTATAAATGGTTAGGTGTAACCAAAATGAACATAAGGGATTTAGGGTAAACAGCCGCCTATATTTACCACCTTATATTATTCCCCTTATCCATACATGTTCATTTTATCACAAGCAAAATTATAACTATAAGAAAGAGCAAGGCTGGCCATTAAGAAGAAAGAAGAGAAGAGAAAATCAAAGTAAAGCTTAGGATTCAAGCTAGAAGAAATAAATCTCAATCAATCTTCAATTTTCCTATCCAATCTAACGTGAATAATAATCACTACATCTCTATTTTGATTTTATAATCATATGGTTTTGGATATGACGGATTAATTTGTTTTTATGATACATTGAATGATGATATGCTTGATTTATGTTTTATTTGGTTTAAACATGATGGTAAAAGGGAGATATGCATGGTCTTAGGATAAAACTGAGATTAAATGATTTTTAAATTCCATGAAAAATTATATATTATGGAAAACGTAATTTTGGATTTGGGTTTCAGTTTTTGTAATTTTCCAAGCCGTGAGAATTAATTATGAATTTTCAAAGGAAAATATGGTTATTTTGGTTTATAAATTTATATAGAGAAATATATTGAGAATTTTGGGTCTGAAATTTTGATATGTAGATAGCATGAATAAAATGAAAATTCTAGAATTTTTGGGGATTTTTAATAAGTGATTTAGTACGGAAATTAAGTTATTTTAAAGGAGGATCAAAATGATTTTATTGTTTTGTTAATGGAAGGGCTTCACTGTTAAAAGTTATCATGATTTTAGATCTCAGAAAATGCGGCAAACGTTATCCAAATTATTTGAAAGTTTATGACATCCAATCAAATGTTTACAAGTAGGCAAGTTTGTTGCGAAATATTTACCTGGTTTGGTAAAAACAGTCTTTTGCTCAGAAAAAGGGGTTCCGCCTTCTTTAGATGGACCCTTCGACTCATACCTTCGCCTGCAACCTAGTCGAAACATTCTAGGTCGAAACCAGTAAACTGATACACATGGTATCATTTAGATTGTACGTAGTGGATTGAAGAAAGGCGGAAGGTATGGTGTCGAAAGGTAGCTTTCCAAGTGGTTGGTTCCTTTGTTTTATCTTGTTTTGAAAGAAAAACGAGCCCGGTTATAAAAGGGGTTTCAGCATAGTCAAAACCTATGGTTGCAAAAGGTATTTCCAAAAGAGGCTTTCAAAAGAGAGCCGTCGCTTGCGTTTTAAAGAAGTAGCTTCCAAAGGAGTTACTTAGATTTTGTTTAAAGCTTTCGGAAGGGGTAGTTTCGACCAAGTCGAAACTCTTCTAAGAATTTATGACCTTTCGATGGTAATTAAAGACATCGATATTTTCGAAGGGTTCAGTTGTTTTATAAATATAAGCCACTTCCTAATGCTTTTGAATGGGGTTATGGGTATCAAAATCAATGGTTTCGAAAGGGGTATCAAAGTCAACCTTCAATTGTTTTTCGCAGATGTATTTAATGCTTTCGAAAGGATGGTTTCGACACCATTAAGCTTCCCCAGTACCTTTTTGAATTAAAGAATGGTTTTGAAAGAGATGCTTTCGTCTATGTTCACTTTGACCCAAAAATGATGTTTTAAGTATAAACCCAATGCTTTCAAAAGGGTGGACTTTCAATGGTTTCGAAGGGTAACCGTCAATGGTATCGAAAGGATACTTTTAAATGGTTTCGAAGCTATGCTTTTATACTCATATGATAATAATTTTACATGGTCTAAAGGTTTCGAAAGAGATGTTTTAAAGTATTCGAAAGGCAGAAGCTCAATGTTTTAAAGTTAGATTTTATGCTTTTGAAGGAGGTCTTCTATGAGGTCGAAAGCAGGGTTTCTAAGGTGTCGAAAGGTTCTTAAGAACCAAAATCAAATTTTTGAAAGGACAAACCCATGGCTTAAACAAAGGAGTTTTGTAATGACTTTAAGTATATAAATTTTAAGAAGTATCGCCTTGATAAAAATATAAATTAAAGGGATTAACTATGTTATATGAAAAGTATTTCAAGGACCTCAAACCCACATGAGTTGTATTGTTAAATTGTTATATTTGTTTCTACAAACGTGAATATATTCACGTAATAAAGAACCCATAACTGTATTTTAGGGATAAAGGGGTAGGAGAACCTGCTAGGTTAACCCAGTAGTAAATATTAATTGATTAAACTTCTGAATGAGTAGAATTGCATCCAGCGAGTCAGGTAGACCAAAATATAGGACGCCTAAATCTTGAAGTTGTCTAGGAGATAGGTTTATAGTAAGCCCAAAAAAACTTTGATTATGTAGTTATTGGGGGTAACCAACAGGTTTATAGTAAACCCATGAAAACTATGCATTAAGGTAGGTTGCCAAGGGCTAATTGGTTTGTAGTAAACCGTTGAAAACTATATTTGGATTAAGAATTGACGTTAGTCAATAGGTTCCTAGTCAATCGTGAAAACTAGAATTAGAAGCGAGTTACTAGATAAATCCATAGGTTCATAGTTAACCCGTGAAAACTAGGATAAGAAGATTAGTTAATGGAATGACTAATAGGTTCAGGGGGAACCCATGAACTAATTAAGTTAATTGGTAGATGCCTATAGGTTCTTAGTGATCCCATGAAAACTATGAATAGGACAGGGTGTCCATGAATTACATAAAGGTTATTAGTAAACCCATGAAAAATAACAGGTTAATAGCGACTCTAGAAATTTTAATTATGACATGGTATCAAATTAAACCAAGGATGGGAAATCCAAAATGTCTACATGTATGCATATCATCATAATATTTTAAAATGTATGTTTTAACCATTGTGGATGCAGGAGCACAATATATGGTTTTATAAAGGTTTTAGGATACAAGTTAAGTGAAAACCCATTTCGCTAAGCGGCGTCGTCTCACTAGATATCTAAAAGGAATGAGATGTTAGATTATTGTTCATACCAGGCTTTATGTATGACCCGAAGTTTTTGTTTTCCTCTTAAAATCTCAGGTAATTAGTTGATTTAGAGTAGTTTGAGATTTAAGATTTTTAGGTTCTCCTCTTAGCCGAATGAAGCTTCCGGAGGCGTGTAGAAGGCAGTTAGTTATTTACTGCTATCTTTTCCACTGTGTATTTGGATGTAAAGGCAGATTTATTAGCCTACTATATACTTTGATCAACCAAAGGGGCATCTTCATATGTTGATCTTGGCGTATATGTAATAATTATATTTTGCTAAACGTGGTTAACGTTTTTGGGATTATGTAATGAACATGAAATGTTTCAAATGGAACGTGGAAACATGTTTTTGAATTGTTAAACTTTTTCCATATTATTGTGATCAGCGTATCAATATATCTAGCACCGCCGTATTTGGTCGTCGACTAATAACTATGGATGACTACAGCATACGTAACCGTTAGTTTTGGGCCTCCAAGTAGGCGATCCATATTCAACTCTTGTTCGATTGTTCAGGTGGTCTATGTAAATATGTTCCTTCGGGTGAAGTGAAGGTATTGGTAGTGAAGTTCTTACGAGGTGCTTAGGTACTGAATAAAGGAGAGTTGCTCTGAAATAGTGTATAATCGACTATGTGAACTACTCTACTATTTCCGCTGCATTTACATTGTTATTATTGTTGGCCAACTTCGATCTTGTGCATAGTGACTAACATGTTGTTGGAATTTCTCGTTTACGAGATGAAAATTGATATATTGTATATTATAATTTTTGAAACACTGGCAGCAAAAAGGACACTATTGAAAATTTTCCAACATTACAACACTTAGAAATTTTTGAAAACACGTTATTGAATTAAAGAATCTTTTTTGAAAGAACGATTGAAAGCTAGATGTATATTAATCATTGTATTTATGATGTCCTGCAAATTTAGTTGAATGATATGGTAGAACTTTGAATAGAATAATTTATGTTGAAATAAGTGGATAAATAAATGCATGATTGCATTTGAATGAAATGATCTAATTTGCGTTTATATAAGTGTGATTGATACTAAGGTAATGTGCATATTATATTTTGTTATTATTGTTAATGTTTACGTAACGCCAGGAATTTCACCGCTTTGATTTTGGAAAATTTAATTAATTTTAAATATTCAAATAATAGATTTTATAATTAAAATAAAACTCTTTTAAATAATAAATAATGACGTGAAATAGTTTTCCAAATATGTTTTCAAAAATATACAGTTCAAAGAAAAATCTAAAATTTGATCGGAATTCATTTTCTGAGTTTTCGACTTTTTGTCCGCTAAAAGTTGTTTGATATGTTGTGAACTCTTTAGTATAAATTTACACATTTGCGAATTAGTTAGTATATGTATTTATTTGTGTATGTGTTAATATGTATTTATATTTAACTATATAAAGTTTAAATAAAAATGAAAATGTCACATCATAAGGGACATTATGTACAAAAGGTACACAAACATGTTTAAACATGTCTTAGACATGCTGGCATAGAAATAAGATGGGGAGAGACAACAAGGTGGCGTTGGTTTCATGGATGGATGAAGGAATGATGAGGCGGAGGCAAAGGAGTGGAGGAAATTTGCATAAGGGTGAAAAGGTAATTTGCTTTGTTCATTTTGCATAAAATTAAATTATTTTTCTCTTTCCTTCTCTGGTTCATTTTTCTTTTCTTTTCCAGAACTTTTTTCTTTCTTTAAGCTTCATGAAACACTGTTAATGGCTTTCTATTTTAAAATTATAAAATTTAGATTCAAAAATTTATTTTGTTTTAATTGTTTTCAAACCTTGTTTCAAACTTTTTATTTCTCCATTTCCTTCCACTTCATTTGGCCATAACTTCCTCTAAACTTCTGTAAATCAAAATTTTCTTTTTCGCAAACCATACAGAATTTTAGTGGCTACAACTTTCATTCGAATAATTTTTTTCAAATATAGAATATTTTTTGGTCAAAATTGCATTTATTTCTGACTCGTTTTTGGACCCTTATTTTCAAGCCCGAAAATATCACTCTTTTTTTGACCATTTATCCCACCAATAACACAGAAATTTAGTGGTTATTTTTAAATGATATAGAAAAGTATTTTCCAAACATTTCTTTTAAGCACTTGTCCAAATTCCGAGAGTAAGATGGCAAAAAATTAAGGGAAAGTTGATCTATTTTCGTATGATTTTTGTGTTTTCCAAGATTTCCAAATTCTAAAGCATTTCAAATTTTCAAAGATTTTTGGTGAGTAAACTTTTGTTGCTTTAAAATTTAAGTTTTACGTCTATATTTTGTATAATTGTTGTATGATATATGGCATGATGTTGTTCGGTTTTGATGTAGTTGAATATGTCTGAATGATGTTATGTGTTTAAAAAGTTAGGCTTTGATTTGAATTATAAAATATTAGTTATGTATGCATGAATATGTGCTTGCTTATGTTTGGGTTGTGAGATGTATATGTTGTTATGGACATGATTATATGTCTATTGCTTAGAAAGTTAGCATTTTGGCTTGGTTTATCGACAAAGGAATCATTTTGTGAGAATACGAGCTTTGATTTAGAAATAAAAAATCATTATTAAAGTTAGGAAACTTTGCTTTATTTTTAAAATACCTACTTTGTATTTCACAAAAGTTAGAAAGCTTTTAAGTGATAAGTTATCAAAAAAGAAAGTAGGGAAGCATTTTTGGGAAACGACATCCATAGTGATAGTCGCTGTGGATGCAGCTTCGATAAAATTTGAATTTTTCATAAGTTTCAAACTTTAAAATGGTTTGAAATGTTTTGTAAACATAACAATAGCGTTTTAAAATGTTAATTGAGAGTTTAATGATTAATTTTTAATTAATTAAGTTTCAATAATTAATAAATAATTAAGTATTAAACAAGATTTATAAATTTTAATGACGTGTGGATTAGTAGTTGATCATTAACTAAGTTTGGCTAATTAGTACTTAATTATTTTTAAGTAAGTAATTATAATTTTTTAATTAATAAAAGGTTAATTATTATTTAATTTATTATTTAATAATTAAATACTATTTAATTAAAACTATTTTAATTATTTATTTTCCTAAGAAAGGGTTTAATTATTAATTTATTTCCTAGTCAAGTTAAATTTAAGTTAAGATGTAATTAAAACTTAATTATGATTTAATTATTTCAAATAAATATTTAATTTATTTATATAAGTTTTAATTAAAGAATAATTAATTAATTGAGATTAATTAACAATTAAGGGTTTAAATTATTATTTAATAATTAATTAAAAATTAATAATAGTTGAATTATTATAAAAGAGTAATTATTATTTAATTATTTATTTAATAATTAATTCTTAATTAATTACTGATTAAAGGTTTAATTATTATTAAGTGAAGAGTTTAATTTTCTTTTAATTTTATATAAAAGTTTTAATGTTTTAAACCACTTTAATTCCAAAGATCCGTTTTATTTCAAAGTAGCTATCTTTTAAATGAATATTTTTAATCCAAGGGTTTCTTGTCGATTACCCTTATCTAATCCCAATTGAATATGAAAACCAGTGACATCTATTTAGAAGAATAAAACACTGTTCTGCTAATTATGTTATACTGGACATTTGTTTGGTAGAATAAATCACAGTTCAGCTATAATTTTCCAAGTAGATTATGTGGGCATCTATTTATGTAGAATAAAAAAATCATTCTGCTATTATTAACTTGGACATCTTACCTATATGTTGATTTGGCTGATTCCCTAATATATTTCTGCTTGTTATGTAAATACCCATGCTAGAAAGATCTTAGGTTGTAACTTGATCATGAGCGAATTAGTTGATGTTGCACCCACGAAGTATGGAAAGTGCCAAACATGGGGAACTACCCGGGGAGGAGTTAGGAACAGGAACAAGGAGAAGCGAGAACCACTTAAATGGAGGAATCGATTGTATTTCGTCAAAACTTAAATAAAAGAGAACCATTGCGGTCACTAAGCTTCTTTCTGATTTTTAAGGTCAATCATACTTTTAATAATGGTTTCAAGTTAAGTAATGGTTTAGTAAAAGTGTTTTAAGTAATCATTTTGTTTACCAAAAGGACTTTATAGATGAGTTTATTATAGGCATTTTGTTTTAAACAAGGAATATTTATAAGAAAGTTTAATAAATGATTTTGGACATTTATAGAGGAAGTTTATAAATAATTTTAGAGATTTACAAAGAGATAAATAAATGGTTTTGATATTTATAAAAAAAAATTGCAAATTTTAATTGATAATTATAAAATTTCTTTAAATGGGTTTGGAATTCAGGAAAATAGCTTCATAAATAGAAGAGATTTATTAAGAGGATTTGAGATTGGATTTCCTTTAATTGACCTTCTTAATTCCAGTGCTATGGACATTCGTTCCACACTTAACACTAAAGATGGTTTGAGTTTATCTTTATCTATAATTTAAATAACGTTTTGGTTTTGATCATTTGATATGATTTGGAAATGAGAAATCTTTCACAAATGCTTTGTGAATATACTTATGTCACTGTGATACGTATATGAATGTTTTTGATAAATACTTCTGAAAAGAGTTTTATAAATGAAAGATTTAGTTTTAGGCTTAGTGGTTGCTATGGGTAATTAAATCTCTGAATTCGTTGTTATTTGTTTATTAGATAGTTAAATAACCTACTATCGAATCTGAACCAAAATATAACTCCAGAAATATCAAGGAGAAACACGTAAGTTATATAGCACAAACATCTTTGACGATGTTTTACTACATGTATAAATCTTGTTTTGTTCTCCTAGGACAAATGATTGGGAGATCCATCCGCTTAAGTGGTAAGGGGGTGATATCTTTTTTATGTATTACCTAATTATTTCCAAAAGAACGAGGTTGATTTTACTGTAAATATCAAAAGTTGTTTCGAAGAGATTGGGATCAAATACGTAAAAATTGTCCAAAAACCACTTCGATCCAACTAAAGTATTTCGTAGTAAAGACATCTTGAAGATGATTGAAGACAAATGTTTTGAAGTGCAAGGGCTACTTGCTACTAATCCGAAGGGTGATTCCAAAATGGATGTAGTAAAAGTAATGCCTTCGGTTTCGTTTAGACCTAGAATGAATTTGTATGGATGAATGCTAGCATTGGATTGCTGCTTGAAGGGCAGTGTTAGCATTCCAAGATGGATGCTATACAAAAAGGTAATCGTTGCCTCAAGCCTCATCAATCGAGAAAATGACTAAAGCAGGGACGTGAAGCAAGGTCATGTGGGTCGCTCTGATACATAGGGTCGATATATCTATGTATGCTTCGAGGCTTATTATGGATGCTCAATCGCAACCATGAGGTGATCATATTCAGTGCTATCCATTATGGGGTAAGGCCAGTCCTAAGTAATAGAGGTGTAATGCAGTTTAACCTTATGTACATTTTATCTAGAGGTGTATGGATTCGGTGGGTAGACCTTTACCCTTTCATAGTTGGAAACAATTCTTCAATAAGTGCCTTCGGACTTGATTTTATACCCATTATACTGGAATTGAATAATATAACAATTTCAGCTATGATTAGTATGTGTTTGTATTGCAGACATTGTCATAACATTACAGGATTTTCTATAAAAATGTTTTGGTTATCATAAGGTAAAAACTCATCCTTGTTTATGTGCGGCATGGTCTTATGAGAAACCTTTGATTTCTAGGATTTTACAAGTTATAATAAATTATTTCCTTGCGATTTGAGTTTCTCACGCTGGTTTTAACAAACTGATATGGGCGTTATTTTTCTTTTAATGCTTGGGTCCACCCAAGCATATTTTACAGATTTAGCCAGATCCTTTGGAGCTTTCAAGTGACGAGCTAGATTCTCCAAGATGTACTCACGTACCTTATATTCTTCCCTTGTTCTTATTTTTTTGTTCTCGTCTGCATCTATCAACAATTGTAAGGACATGCTGTTATAACCGTCCAGGCAGATAATAGGTTAATGTACTTTGATGATGTGCATAATAAAGAAAATTTCTCTTTGTAAAGACTTTTTCATAATATATATTACTCATTACGTGTTACGTCCGCCTTTTTGACCCCTATATGTTGACCCTAATACATCCACAGTATTCACATGCCAGCACCCGAGTGCCGGAAAGACAAAACGCTGGGGTAAAATAAAAGAAG
The DNA here is from genome assembly GCA_030765085.1 of Allium cepa. Lineage (NCBI taxonomy): Eukaryota > Viridiplantae > Streptophyta > Magnoliopsida > Asparagales > Amaryllidaceae > Allium > Allium cepa. The sequence goes on along the minus strand of CM060928.1, from coordinate 674,023,452 downwards.
AAAAGAAAAGGAATAAGAAAGAAGAGAACAAAGTATCAGATTTCACCATGCAACGATGACATATAATGTCAAAATGATACTTTTATAAACAAAAACTATATAGATACTATAATCAGAATAAACTAACCTATCATCAGCCTTGACAGTTATAACAACATATCCTCACAATTCCTGACATAAAAATAAACAAATCAATGTAGCGGAAATAAAATTTATGGTAAGCAATCATCTAGCTCATCTCCTAGAGCTCTAATGAATCATCAACGATATTTGGAAATATACATGGTGCTAACCCGAGCATTAAATATAATACCCAGATCAGCCTGGTGAACTAACGTGAGAAAAATCAGGTAATTTGAATTAATATATTTGTAAAACCCTTTTAAGAATAAAGATATCTCGTAAGAACACTCCGCAAATAAACACTAACGAGTTTTTACTTTAAGATAACCGAACCGCTTTATAAGAAAATTTAGGGATATCGTAATAATGTCTAGGGTGTTCGATATAATAATAAATCATAGCTGAAATGGTATGATTGGTTATATTTGACAGCATATTTAGGTATACAACCAAAATCGCTAAGGTACATTCATATAAATGGAATTTCCATGGTGACCTCCTCAATTGGACCGATCACCTATAACAAGGATCAGAAAATACCTTTCGAGATCGTATATCTCTAGATAAAATGTACCATAAGGCAAACACAACCGAGCCATCATCCAAACACTCGCGTGAACAATGTCTACCAAGTATCAAACATACCATGCTAGAAACACCTATGAACATACTTTAGATTTGGAGTTGTCATACCCCCATGGGTCAGCTAAATCCCAGGATCATGCATCATACTCTGTCTTTAGTCATTTTCCAATATCGAGGCTACGTTCGGCATCTTTACACGAGTTTTTAACTAAAATCGATCACATAATGAATCCCATATGGATTCCATCATCTCAACAGATTCCAAAACCACACATGGGTTCCTTCATTCACTTCCAAAACAGAGAACCCATATCTTAGCCTTGAAGTGGTTTTCGATAAGTAAGACACTTACCGATCCCGGTCTCCCCCAAACCGAGTCGATGAATTTGGTCTTATTCAAAAATAATGAGAATGATCGCATAATGGAACTATTGAATATGCAAGTGTATGATTTTTGTTTGATGATAATAAACATATATATATATATATATATTCATTTAAATGTATTTGTTAATGTACTATTTCATTTTTCACATAATTAAATAAATGTTTACTAAATAAAATAAATAACACAGTATTTAAATTCAAACCGATATTTTATTCAAACAAATATTTATTATAATTTTGAATAGTACAAATTTGAGCTCTCACTATATATACACACACAAATTTCAATTACATTACAATTTCAATCATATCACAATTTTTCATTTACAAATGTCCTCACTACATATCGCTCATTCACTCGTATTTATCTTCAACTCCATTCCAGATTGAATCTAGCATCTGAGCAATCTGCAAAAATATACATTGGCATAGTAAAATTGAAAACGTTAACAAAAACTCTGTGTGTGTGTGTGTGTGTGTGTCTATGTGCAGCGAAACTCGAGGCAACCAGACAATATACAAGAACACAGTCTCGACCAAAACCTATGCACCAGTGAAATGTCAAAGACCAGACAACACAACATACAGTGACAATGTGGTTGCAGTGAAGACTACAAATACAAAGCATGCACCAGTTCAATATGCAATGCAACCAGAACCCAAAGTACATAAAACAATGGTGAAAATGAAACAAGATCTGGCAACAATGATGAACCAACAAATGCTCCAAATGGTACTTCAAGCCAGAGAAGGCTGCGCAAAGTTCACTGACATATATGGTATGGATGAAAAGAGTTCATATGCACTGGCTCGAAGAAACAACACAATGCAAACCAGAAATAAGTACAGCTCAATGCAAAACACAAGCCAGTGAAATAGCATAAAAAAGCCTGGCATGCAAATACAACGTGTAGTGATATACAGTGATGTATGAAACAAGTCTAAGAACCAAGCTACAGATTGAAGCATACAGCGGCGAAAATGCAGAGTACATATAACTATGGTCAAGACAAAATTCAAGCAACCAAACTCAAGTGAATATGCAACAGCCAATGGTGAAGCAACTTGAACCAGCATATAGTATTTACAACAAGGTCCAAGTAGTTGACAATGCACAAAAACAAAAATGAAACAGAGGTGGCTACAGGGATGGACATAGCCGAAGTCAACCACTAACAGTAGCAAGTTTAACCAATTCAAATCAAGTTGTCGATGCCTAGTTAAATGTCAAACTCAAAGCCACGATGAACAAGTCAGAACTATGACCAAAGTCAACAACGTATCAGCAAATGTAAAGCCGTAGTACTCATGAATGAACAAGTCAAGTTTTAATCAAGTCAAAAATAATATGTCGAAATGACCAAGGAAAAGATCGAACAGTTCAGAATCGAAGCCGGGGAAATCAAGGAAGTCGAAACCAAACCCATGACCAGTAATTAAACAAAATATACGAAATTGAATAAGTCAGATATCATCTCAAACATTCAATCAAAATCATATGGCTGAGCAAAATCATTAACAAATTCAAACAAATTTATACGAACGAAAATATAGGGTATTAAAACCCTATATAAACGATTAACATCATCGGCAGTACATCATCAATTTCAAGTTAGCTAAAATAGAAAACCATAAAGAATAAATCACATACCAATCGAACTCAATCAAATTGGAGCAGCCGTATGCAAAGTGAAGAAAGAATCGATCGAAGCAATCACGAAAACACCCAATTGATCAAACAATAAAAGCCGACTTCTTCAATTTAGAAAAGCCCTAATTTTATCAAAAGGGAACGAACGAAGCCAAGCAACCATTTTTCACAGAGCAAAGCAAAGTATCGGGCCACAAAAATTAAAAGAGAAAAAGGGCCGGCAATACTTTTGTGATAATTTTATTGGGCCGGTTCCTTTTATTATTTGGGCTTTATTATATTTAAATTAGTCTTTTATTTTTGAATTGTTTTTGAATTTATATTTTCTTCTTTAAAATTTTGTAATTACTAGTCATGTGACTAGGGATGAACTACGGTGGTGTAGTTCGATAATTCGCAACTCGGTGGGTGGGTTGTTTCAGAGTTTTGAGCGTAGAGTTAAGGTTATTCGACAGTGGGTGTCATGAGTTTACGTGTGTAAGCGTATGACTGCTTAATTTCTAGTAGAAACCTTGGGGCAGCACGTAGGCAAGGTTTTGCCGAAGCTGGGTAAATCTGTATGTTCTATTTTTATTGTTCTGGTATTATCTATGCTGCTATAGTTCTGCTGTGATCTGTGTTAAAATTATTTTATATAAACTCCCACATTAAATTTTTATAATTATTAGTATCACCCTATTCTCCCCCCTCTAGGGGAAATCGATCCTACAAGTGGTATCAGAGCTAGGTACAAAAACGATTTTTTTTAAAAGTTTGATTTATCAAAGACCAAGTTTTTTTTACAAATTTGAATTTTTAAAATGGTTACATTTGCTGAGGGTCGTTCCAATATTATTCCTCCTATTTTTGATGGAACAAATTTTTTGAATAGGAAAATTAAAATGGACTATTATTTAAAATTTGTTAATATTAAATGTTGGAATATTATTGAAAATGGGTGTGATATAATAGACGAGAAAATTACTTCGATTAATGCTCTTGCTATGCATATAATATATTCTCATGTTAATCAAGATAATTTTAACTTTACATCTCATTGTGAAAATGCACAGCAAATTTGTAATACTCTTGATGCAATATATGGTGCAAAAGTCAATAGTGATGAGAAATTCCTCATAATCAACTCAGAAATATGCTTAACAGAATTGGTAAAAGGTAGTAGTTGTGAGGATGATGATGATGAAGCAGCTGAGATGGCATTACTAATGAAGAGATTTAAAAAGTGGAACCGAAAATAAAAAAATCCAGCTCAAAATCAAAAATTGAAAAGCAGAATAGTCAAAGCACTAGACAGCCGAGAAGAACGAAAGATCATCAGTCATAAGTGCAACAAACTCGGACACATCAAGTCCAATTATCCTCGAAATCGACACGACGAAGAAAAGAAATCAAAAAGGAGAATTTTGCAGCTACGTGGAATAAAAGTGATGATGATAATAAAAGCACTAGCAGTAAGAGTGAGAAAGCAGAACTGTGCCTTCGAGGTAATATAACTGATAGCGATGATGATGAGCCAAGCGAGGTATCAAAACTTGCTCACTCAGAATTACTTATATATTTCCATGAAGTAAATGGCTATTTTGAAAGACTTAGGGAGAAATATGCTAACATTGAATCACAAAGAGATACTATGATAGAATCAAATAAACAACTTGACCAATTAATTAAAAACTATCAAAGTAGGATCCCTAAGTGTGACAAGTGTCCATCACTCGAAGAAGAAATTAAAAAATCAAAAATCAAAATTAAATCGCTTGAAAATGAAATTCTGATTTTGAAAGAGAGTGAAAATACTAGAAGAGAAAATTCAATTAAAAAGCGCACTCAATTATTGAATGAAAATGAATCTCTCAAAACACAAGTCCAACAACTATCAACGACTTTAAGAAAATTTTCCAAAAGTGAAAGATCATTGAATATGCTATTAGGGAAACAAACTGTTAATACAGTTAGACAAGGACTTGGATATAATCAACATGGAAATGTTAGAAATGAAATTAATCGAGTCAATTTCATGTGCACAATTTGTAGAAAATATGGACACAAGCAAAATAAATGTTGGTATAGACCCAAACAAGTGAAAATTATATTGGTTTGGGTTCCAAAAGGCATGAATATAAAATCTCTCAAAATTAAACAAATCTAGATGCCGAAAGGAACATATATAAATAGTTTTGGGTCTCCACAAAATTATTTTTCAAAATATTTTGCCACTAACAACCATGAACTATAAAAACAGATAGGTCACAAACACCTTTTATCGTGTAGGTGTGGTGGCAGGCTAAATAACAACCAAAGTGTTATCTGGATTCTAGCTATTCCAGACACACAACGGGCGACCTAAAAGTTTCTTAGCCTAGTATAAAGGTGGCAAAATCACAATGGGCAACAACGAAAAATTATCGGTAAAGGTAAAACAGGTAATGGTATATTTATTTTGAACGATATATTTAATGTGACAATCTGCACCATAATTTGAATTTAAATCAGCTAGTTTTGTAATAAAGAGATGAATGATGATTTTGATTCTGACTTATTCAAAATTTTGACCAATCATCTTTAAACTATAGATTTGCTTGAACTAATGATGATGTTACACGTGAATATATTTGTTTATCCTACGACCTCTAGATCTAACACTATCGTCATTGTTTGATTATTTACACGGCTTCTATTCAAATTCAAGAGAACTTCATTTAAAAACTGTTAAAATGATTTTAAGATATTTTTTGAAACTTCACAGTCTGGTCTATAACATTCAATTAATGATAACCTCGACTAAAAGAAAAATTCAGATGCAAATTACACTGGTAATCTAGTTGATAGAAAAATTTCTAGTGGAACGTGATTTATGTTGAGACATTCAGTAATTGCATCGTTTTTCAAAGAAAAAATCTGCATATTTTTTTCATTTCTAATAATTTTCAAATTAGCTGACATTTTTCTTATAAAAACCCCTTCTAGAAAATAGTTTTAGTTGACCTTGTTTCAGATTAGTCATTTTAAAATATTTGATTTTATAATTATTTTTGGATTTGATCTTAAATGATTACATTGACTAATCTGACTCCCTACTAATTATCAAAAAGATAAATAGTGATTGAAAAAGTGATGAATATTGATATTAATCATATATTATAACTTGAGATGGTATATTTAGTAAATTTCTTTAGAAATTTGAACAAGAGTTATAAAAACATTTTGTTGGTAAAAATTCCATGATCATCTCTATTTCTATCATATTTCTAACGACCATCACTCATTAAAATTCAATATAGTTTGCCAATATGTGGTATTTTAAACAGGAAATCATCCGTTTTTCATTTTTTTTAAAAAGATCTAAATATTCATCTCATTTAAAAGTCCTCATAGTTATGCATCGGTGAATTACTTAGAATTTTTGATTACGTGCTTCCATGCTCATTTAAAAGTCCTCGCGGTTATGCATATCAAAATTGATTTATTAAATAGACAAGTTGATTCTAATCCCATTTAATAGTCCTCATGGTTATGCATGGCTAGAAGATACTTGAATTCATTATTTTTTTGACAAAGCCAGTGGGGTTAACTGGGCCCTTACCAGTTTTATTGCAAACAATAAAAAAGAGTACATCAAAAAGATAAGGAAAAAACAAGGAAAAAACTACAAAAACAACATAACTCAACCCCAAGCATCAACCAGTGTTTGAGGGTACACACTAGCACTATACTTAAGTTGAGTATGAGTTCGAGTCTTGACTTCATTCCAAATCAAAACATCGGTTCTTCTAACATTATCAAAGACCATTGCATTCCTCTCTGCCCATATCACAGTCATACAAATTTTCAAAACAACAGCTAACACCCTTCCTTGTTCCTTTCTCCACCTTGTAGCTTTAAAAATTATATTCCAGAGAATGCTAGAAGAGGATCCAGATAAATTAACTCCAGTGATACAACCAATCCTGTCCAATAAGTAGTGTAGAGCAGGACAGTCAAAAAATAGATGCTCTGAAGATTCATCATGTTGATGACAGAATAGACACAGTTTGGAACAAGACATGCCATACCTGTTGATTAAACTTCTTGTAAGTAATGCCTGATTTATAATGTAACGACCCGTATTTTTACGTGTCGATAAATCGTAGAATTTACAGGTTGTTAGTGTTGTTTGTGTTGTCTCTAGCCTGAGTCATATGGAGAGTAACTCGTGTGTTGGAGTATTGAGTCGTGACCGACTCATAAGTTGGAACGAGTTATGGAGTTAACTCGTGACTGAGTCTAGAGTTGCCGAGTTGAGTCTAGGTCGCATAACCGACCTAAGGAAGTTTAGGTCGTATGGCCGACCTAAGGTAGGGGCCGAGCTATAGGAGTTAACTGGATAGGGATTTGGACCGAGTTAAGAGTTAGAACGGCATAGGGGTTACCGACTTAAGATGAGAGGCGAGATAGGGGTCAAGGGATGAGTCGTGTACGGGTTACGACTCATAGGAGGCCGGCTTAAAAGTTAACTCGTATGGCCGAGTTAGCGTGTTGTTGAGTCGTTGGCTTGAGTCGGCAAAGGGTTGAGTCGGCCGTGTTTGATTGAAGCGTTGAGTCGTAGAGCCGTTGTGTAGCTAGGTTGTTGTCTCGGTTAGGCTTGGAGATGAGTCGTGGGGCGACTCAGGGATTGGGTCGGTAGAGTACTTTATCCCTTGTGTTGTTAGGTCGGTGGGCCGACTTAGTAGATAAGTCGTTGGGGACTTAGGCCTTTGAGTCGTGCATACGTGTTAGGTCGGGATAAGGCTTTGGCTTAGGTCGGCAGGAACTAGGTCGTGTAACCCTGTATGTGTTGTGTAGTTGAGTCGTATAGGTCGGCAGAGTGTTGGGTCGTATGGGGTCGCTTAGGTCGTGAGTCGGCAAGGATGAGTCGGCAAGGATGAGTCGGGGACGACCTAATAGCGAGCTCCGAGTTAAGAAGTTGGCCGAGTTAAGGGGGATTCCAGCCTATAAATAGAGGGGTTTGGCTCACTTTTTGGCACCGGATTTCGAAGCGACGAAGTGCTGCCATTTTGGAACTCGACTTCAGTATTTTCTTCACTTCTTTCTCTACTTCTATCAAGTGCTAACATCCATTGAAGATTGAAGATCAAGATCAAAGATCAAGAGCCAAAGTTGAAGATTTTCATCCGAAGAAGCTAGATTTCACCGTTTCAAGTGAAATTTCTCCGGATCAAGCTCAAGTCCTTGCTGTCCAGATCTGAAGTTGATTGATTTTAGGTTGTTTTGGTGATTTGGTGAGTGGTAGTTATCTCTCACGCGGATCTAAAGGAGTATATTGGATTGGTGGCATGTTTGGGTGTTAAAGTTAGAGATTTCATGCATTTTTCTTAGATCTAAGTCTAGATCCATGGTTTTTGAAGATGTTTACTTATGCAAGTTTGTTTAATAAGCATTAGAGACAAAACCCATGTTTTATAATTGATAGATCTAGGCTAAAAACCATGATTTCACATATGTTGGACTTTTGCTCGTTTATTTACGAAATTGCCATTATAGTTGATATTGCTTAAATTGCTTAATAGATCTTGTTTGAATGATTGATTATTTGAATGTATGATTGATTTGATTGTTTCCAAGTTAGCTAGTAGTTGATTTGGAACAAGAGGATGGAAGAGGATTCAAAAGCTATGGAAGAAGGCTCTTGAATGGTGAAAGCTGCTTAAGGCATATGTAGCGGATGTTGAAGCTCATATGTATAGATTGGATGATGTTGAGATGGGACTTTGCCATGATTTGATGAGGCAAACCATGTTGTTGAGTTGAGACTTTGCTTTGATGCGATGAAGCGAAGTATGATGTGAGTCTTGGCTTAATCCAAGCAGGGATCATTCCAAGCATGTTGATAACTTGAAGAGTAGTTCAAGTTGGTTGATAATGGATTGTTCAAGAGGTAGCTTGAGCTTGTATGAGGATAGTCGTCAAGAAGGATGGCTAGGAGGCTTGGATCTCGTCGTTGTTGAAGGTTCTAGCATGCTCAAAAGCAAGAGTACATGGGGCGCCCATAACGACTACAGGTAGGTAGTCGGGACACCCAAAAGACTACAGGTAGGTAGTTGAGTACTCTGGGCAAAGTAGATAAGTCCTAGGCACAAGGCAGTGTGCGGAGTTATGGTTAGAACCGGGGTTACCATTAGCCCTTGACAGATGGTCATTCAACTAACGGTGAAATCGAGGCAAGTATTTTCTTCACTTCTTTCTCTACTTCTATCAAGTGCTAACATCCATTGAAGATTGAAGATCAAGATCAAAGATCAAGAGCCAAAGTTGAAGATTTTCATCCGAAGAAGCTAGATTTCACCGTTTCAAGTGAAATTTCTCCGGATCAAGCTCAAGTCCTTGCTGTCCAGATCTGAAGTTGATTGATTTTAGGTTGTTTTGGTGATTTGGTGAGTGGTAGTTATCTCTCACGCGGATCTAAAGGAGTATATTGGATTGGTGGCATGTTTGGGTGTTAAAGTTAGAGATTTCATGCATTTTTCTTAGATCTAAGTCTAGATCCATGGTTTTTGAAGATGTTTACTTATGCAAGTTTGTTTAATAAGCATTAGAGACAAAACCCATGTTTTATAATTGATAGATCTAGGCTAAAAACCATGATTTCACATATGTTGGACTTTTGCTCGTTTATTTACGAAATTGCCATTATAGTTGATATTGCTTAAATTGCTTAATAGATCTTGTTTGAATGATTGATTATTTGAATGTATGATTGATTTGATTGTTTCCAAGTTAGCTAGTAGTTGATTTGGAACAAGAGGATGGAAGAGGATTCAAAAGCTATGGAAGAAGGCTCTTGAATGGTGAAAGCTGCTTAAGGCATATGTAGCGGATGTTGAAGCTCATATGTATAGATTGGATGATGTTGAGATGGGACTTTGCCATGATTTGATGAGGCAAACCATGTTGTTGAGTTGAGACTTTGCTTTGATGCGATGAAGCGAAGTATGATGTGAGTCTTGGCTTAATCCAAGCAGGGATCATTCCAAGCATGTTGATAACTTGAAGAGTAGTTCAAGTTGGTTGATAATGGATTGTTCAAGAGGTAGCTTGAGCTTGTATGAGGATAGTCGTCAAGAAGGATGGCTAGGAGGCTTGGATCTCGTCGTTGTTGAAGGTTCTAGCATGCTCAAAAGCAAGAGTACATGGGGCGCCCATAACGACTACAGGTAGGTAGTCGGGACACCCAAAAGACTACAGGTAGGTAGTTGAGTACTCTGGGCAAAGTAGATAAGTCCTAGGCACAAGGCAGTGTGCGGAGTTATGGTTAGAACCGGGGTTACCATTAGCCCTTGACAGATGGTCATTCAACTAACGGTGAAATCGAGGCAAGGATAACAGTGATAGCCAGAGTCATGGATGTTTGGTTGTATTATCATTCGGCTTCAAGAGCGGTGTTTTCTGGGTGCTTATCTGATCTTGGTTTAGGCCTTGGGGGTTTGTATTTGGAAAACATCGTCCTTGACTCGAGTGGTATTCGCTTTACCTTAATTGTCTATGTTGTTATGCTAGCTTCTCCTTAGTGTATGTCTGCGGCTATCACTGTAGAAAGAGGTGGAGTGGGATGGTTTGGTTCCTATTCCTTTTATCCTTTATGCTCTTTTGGTATGCTTGATAGTTGATTTACTGCTCACTAAGACTTTGTCTGACTCAAGGTTTTATGTCTCCTCTTATTACCTTGGGCTGTTCATCCATGTTGGGATGGGCAGACTAGGTAGCAGGTGACAGGTGCTGTGCTAGGAGTTCTACGATGAAGATGACGAAGACGAGCAGGAGGCTTTGCATATTAGTTTTCCTACTATATGTACTGGGTATCCGCTGCTGTATTTGGTTGAGTGATTTGTAGTGAGGCTTTCATGTATGGATTTGAGTAGATGATTGTATAAAACTACTGTGATGCTTATATGATGATGTTCTGTTCTATGGAGCTTCACTATATTATATTTCTCTATTGTATTTTATCCATGCGCTGTGAGTTGTACGATAGAGATTCTTTTGTTTTGTTTTACCCTGACTATCGTCCATGGCTGCCTGGCACGCCTTTCAGCGCATTATTTCCTTGTTTTGGTGCGGGAGTCATGGGCGGTCGTCACATTTGGTATCAGAGCTTTGGTTAATCGATTTTAGCCAACGCTCGCTGACGTAACGACGTATGAGAGGCGTAATTGTATTTTGATGAATGATTACTATATATGATATAGTAGATTAGGAGGATTTGAACTCCTTATGCAGTTGTTTCTTAAGGTGTTCTAATCATTCTTTTTACAGATACTAAGGATGAGTCGAAGTGAGAGACAAGCTGCGAGGGGTAGCCGTGATGCTAGGGAAGCTGTTGATTATGCTCCTATGTTTGAGGCCATGATGACTTCAATCATGAGGAGAATACCAGCTTCAGGATCATCTGTGGATGTGGGAGTTCAAGTCCAAGCTCCGAGACCGGTGGATTTTGCCAAGCTTTGCAAGGATTATACTGCTCTTGGAGGGAAAGTTTTCTTGGGGACGGAGTCGACTATTGAGGTGCAGAGATGGATTGATGCTTGCAAAAGAATCTTTGGTGACTTAGGGATTGAGGATGCAACTAAGAGGAAGCTTGCATCGAGACAGCTTCAGGGAAGAGCTGCTGATTGGTGGAATTCTATCACCATCGATACTCCAGAAGAAGAGATTACTTGGGAGCAATTCCAAGTTAGATTTGAAGCTAAGTTCATCTCTACTTCCCAGAAATCTGTCTTGTTTAAGAGGTTTGTGGAGCTCAAGCAAGGGGGAAAGCCTGTTCTTGAGTACATTTCTGAGTTTGAAGCTTTGTCTAAGTATGCCAGATCGTATATTGATTCTCCCTACCAGAAGAATGAAAAGTTTGTGACTGGTCTGGATGCTTATCTTGGGAGGCAGTTGGTGGATCATCTGGACGATCCGTTTGAGAAGCTTGTGGAAAAAGCTCTTAGGCATGAGAGTTTGTTTCCTAGGGAAAGTTCTGTCGTTTCTGTAACCAGGGAAGGATCTAAACCACAGCAGAGTGGCAATAAGAAGAGGAAACAACAGCAACAGAGGGGTAGGGATGGCCAGAAGAAGCCGAAGAGTGAAGTGACTTGCTATAACTGCCAGCAGAAGGGCCATCTTTACAAAGATTGTAAGAATCCCAAAGTGCCGGGAAAGTGTTACAACTGTGATAAGCTGGGACATATCAAGAAGGATTGTCCAGAACCGAGGAAAGATAGGCAGGTTGTGCAAGCCTATGCTTTGGGGGCTGTTCCATCGTCTTCGAAAGCTCCTACTGCTGAAGAGAAGGGGAAGAGTGTGGTTGTTCAAGGTACTCTTTCTATTTGTGGTGTTCCAGTTAGAGTGTTGTTTGATACTGGAGCGTCGCATTCTTTTGTTTGTGATGGTTTGGTAAGCCGGTTAGGTATGAAACCGGATATTGTTGATAGGCCATTGGTTGTGACTAATCCGGTAGGGGGTTCGTCATGTTTGTGTATGTTATGTCGTGGTCTAGTTGTGTCGAGTCATGATTGCTCGTTTGTTTGTGATTGCTTTGTTCTGAACTTTGCGGGGTTCGGAATTATTTTGGGTATGGACTGGCTTAGGAAGTATGCGGCAAGGATTGATTGTGAGAGGCTTGAGGTGACAGTCGGGAATGTGGAAGGGCGAAAGGTTGTGATACGATGTAAGCATGAAGAAGGCGTCTTCATGAGCTTCATGTATTCGCTAGTTGTTCCACGGGATGGACTGTCATTGGTGCCTATTGTGAATGAGTTTGAGAATGTCTTTGAGGAAGTCAAAGGGTTGCCGCCGCATAGGGAGATCGAGTTTCGTATCGATCTAGTTGAGGGAGCCAGACCTGTTGTGATGCCTCTTAGGCGGATGGCACTGAGGGAGCAGCAAGAGCTGAAGGTGCAAGTTGATGACCTTTTGCGGAAAGGATTCATTCGGAGAAGTGTGTCCGAATGGGGTGCGCCCGTTGTGTTCGCAACCAAAACGGATGGATCGTTGAGGTTGTGTGTTGATTATCGTGAGCTGAATAAGGTGACTAGGAAGAACAAGTATCCATTGCCGAGAATAGATGACTTGTTTGATCAACTTCACGAGGCTAAGGTGTTTTCTCAGATGGATTTGGCAACGGGATTTCACCAGTTGAGAGTGGCGAAGGATAGTGTGCCGAAGACTGCTTTCAGGACACCATCCGGGTTTTATGAGTGGCTGGTAATGCCGTTTGGATTGACTAACGCGCCAGCATATTTTGTGGATCTTATGAATAGAGTGTTCAGAGATCAGTTGAATAAGTTCGTGCTTGTGTTCGTGGATGATATTCTGATTTATTCCAGAACTGAGGGAGAGCACAAGACGCACTTGAGGATTGTTTTGGAAATTTTGCGGAAACATCAGCTGAAGGCTAAGTTTTCGAAGTGTCACTTCTGGAAGAGTGAAGTGAGGTTCTTAGGCCATGTTATCTCTGGAAATGGAATAGCGGTTGATCCCGCTAAGGTGGCAGCGATCCAGGATTGGGTTAGGCCTAAGAATGCATCTGATGTGAGAAGTTTTCTTGGATTAGCAGGATATTATCGTCGGTTTATCAAAGACTTTTCCAAGATAGCTGCACCGTTGACAGGATTGACGAAGAAGAACCAAGTGTTCAGATGGGATGATAAGTGTGAGCAAGCTTTCGTAATCCTGAAAGAGCGACTGACGAGCGCTCCTGTTTTGACTATTCCAAGTGGGAATGATGAGATGGTGGTTTACACCGATGCATGTGGCACTGGACTAGGAGCGGTGCTAATGCAGAAGCATAAAGTTGTTGCGTATGCTAGTCGACAACTAAAGCCGCATGAAAGGAATTATCCGACTCATGATTTGGAGTTAGCGGCGATTGTGTTTGCTTTGAAGGTGTGGAGACATTATCTATTGGGAGTTAGATTCGACTTGTTTACAGATCATAAGTCGTTGAAGTATCTGTTCTCCCAAAAGGATTTAAATCTTCGACAGCAACGATGGCTAGAGTTCCTAGCATCTTATGATTTTGGTATAGCCTATACTCCAGGAAAAGGTAACGTAGTGGCAGATGCGTTAAGTCGAAGACATGCAGGTTTGGGAGCCATGTTTTCGGAATGGAAGAGTCTTGAGTATTTGGCTGGATTTGACTTCAGGCCTAGATGTGAATTGGAACCTAAGATGTTGGCAAACTTATCGATAAGGCCTACTCTTGTGGAAAGGGTTGGCGAGAGCCAAAAGGGAGATGATAAGCTTGTCAAGATTATCTGTGATTTGGAATCTGGATTGGACCCGGAGAAGGATAAGGGATTCGAGGTCGATCGAGAGGGTTGGCTTCGAAAGCAAGGGCGACTAGTTGTTCCCGATGTAGATGGATTGAGAGATGAAGTTCTGAGGGAGAGTCATCACTCGAAGTTGACAATTCATCCAGGTGGAAATAAGATGTATCGGGATATGAAGAGAACCTACTACTGGGAAGGTATGAAGAAGGATGTTGGAAATTTTATTTCCAAGTGTATGAATTGCCAGTTGGTGAAAGCTGAGCAGAAGAAGCCCAGTGGATTGCTTCAGCCATTAGAGGTTCCTACATGGAAGTGGGAGCAAGTGTCGATGGACTTTATCGATGGTCTACCTAGGACAAGAGCAGGGAATGAAGGGATTTGGGTCATAGTAGATCGTTTGACCAAGAGTGCAAGGTTCATTCCTGTTCGATCGACTAGGACTGCATCGAAGTTGGCTGAATTATATGTGAAGTGGATAGTTCGTTTCCATGGTGTTCCGAAGAGTATAGTGAGCGATCGAGATCCATTGTTCACTAGTAGATTTTGGAAGAGCTTCCAGGAAGTTTTGGGAACTGAGTTGTGTTTGAGTACAGCTTATCACCCTCAAACAGATGGTCAGACTGAGAGAGTCAACCGAGTTTTGGAAGATCTTCTTAGAGCATGTGTTTTGGACTTCGGAGGATCATGGGAAGATCACCTTCATTTGGTGGAGTTTGCTTATAATAACAGTTATCAGTCGAGTATCGGTATGGCACCATATGAGGCATTATATGGAAGACCGTGTAACTCTCCGACATGTTGGTTGGAAACTGGAGAAAAGCTGATACTTGGGCCAGAGATGATTCGACAGACTTCAGATTGTATAGAGATCATTCGGCAACGAATGAAGGCAGCCCAAGATCGTCAGAAAAGTTATGCCGATAATCGTCGTAAGGATTTGGAATTCGACGTAGGTGATATGGTTTTTGTGAAGATTTCTCCTCTGAAGAGTGTCATTAGATTCGGGAAGAAAGGAAAGTTAACTCCGAGATTTGTTGGACCATTCCCGATTATCGAGCGTATTGGAAAGCTCGCTTATAGATTGGAGTTACCGGAAAAGATGGCGGGTGTGCACAGTGTTTTTCATGTATCTTATCTACGGAAGTATATGCACGACCCAACTACGGTGGTTTCTGCTGATAGCTGTGAAGACTTGGAGGTTGATCCAGTTGTTTCGAGACCTCGTAAGCCGCTTCGTATTGTTGAAACCGATACGAAACAGCTTAGGAGGAAGACGATTACGTTGCTCAAGGTACAATGGAGTGATGATGTTAACGACTGTACGTGGGAGGAGGAAGAGAGGATGAAGGCAGCTCATCCCGAACTCTTCGAGGTATGGCCCTAAAGTGTCGTGACATCTCATGAATTTGTAGCTTGTTCTAAGTCTTAGAATTCTGCATGCTAGGTTAGAATTGGTTGCATGGATTGTTGATTGCCATGGATGATAGGCATGCGGAATAATTTTGATTGCTGTTGTTTGCTTGGAATTTCGGGGGCGAAATTCCTAAGGGGGAGAGAATGTAACGACCCGTATTTTTACGTGTCGATAAATCGTAGAATTTACAGGTTGTTAGTGTTGTTTGTGTTGTCTCTAGCCTGAGTCATATGGAGAGTAACTCGTGTGTTGGAGTATTGAGTCGTGACCGACTCATAAGTTGGAACGAGTTATGGAGTTAACTCGTGACTGAGTCTAGAGTTGCCGAGTTGAGTCTAGGTCGCATAACCGACCTAAGGAAGTTTAGGTCGTATGGCCGACCTAAGGTAGGGGCCGAGCTATAGGAGTTAACTGGATAGGGATTTGGACCGAGTTAAGAGTTAGAACGGCATAGGGGTTACCGACTTAAGATGAGAGGCGAGATAGGGGTCAAGGGATGAGTCGTGTACGGGTTACGACTCATAGGAGGCCGGCTTAAAAGTTAACTCGTATGGCCGAGTTAGCGTGTTGTTGAGTCGTTGGCTTGAGTCGGCAAAGGGTTGAGTCGGCCGTGTTTGATTGAAGCGTTGAGTCGTAGAGCCGTTGTGTAGCTAGGTTGTTGTCTCGGTTAGGCTTGGAGATGAGTCGTGGGGCGACTCAGGGATTGGGTCGGTAGAGTACGTTATCCCTTGTGTTGTTAGGTCGGTGGGCCGACTTAGTAGATAAGTCGTTGGGGACTTAGGCCTTTGAGTCGTGCATACGTGTTAGGTCGGGATAAGGCTTTGGCTTAGGTCGGCAGGAACTAGGTCGTGTAACCCTGTATGTGTTGTGTAGTTGAGTCGTATAGGTCGGCAGAGTGTTGGGTCGTATGGGGTCGCTTAGGTCGTGAGTCGGCAAGGATGAGTCGGCAAGGATGAGTCGGGGACGACCTAATAGCGAGCTCCGAGTTAAGAAGTTGGCCGAGTTAAGGGGGATTCCAGCCTATAAATAGAGGGGTTTGGCTCACTTTTTGGCACCGGATTTCGAAGCGACGAAGTGCTGCCATTTTGGAACTCGACTTCAGTATTTTCTTCACTTCTTTCTCTACTTCTATCAAGTGCTAACATCCATTGAAGATTGAAGATCAAGATCAAAGATCAAGAGCCAAAGTTGAAGATTTTCATCCGAAGAAGCTAGATTTCACCGTTTCAAGTGAAATTTCTCCGGATCAAGCTCAAGTCCTTGCTGTCCAGATCTGAAGTTGATTGATTTTAGGTTGTTTTGGTGATTTGGTGAGTGGTAGTTATCTCTCACGCGGATCTAAAGGAGTATATTGGATTGGTGGCATGTTTGGGTGTTAAAGTTAGAGATTTCATGCATTTTTCTTAGATCTAAGTCTAGATCCATGGTTTTTGAAGATGTTTACTTATGCAAGTTTGTTTAATAAGCATTAGAGACAAAACCCATGTTTTATAATTGATAGATCTAGGCTAAAAACCATGATTTCACATATGTTGGACTTTTGCTCGTTTATTTACGAAATTGCCATTATAGTTGATATTGCTTAAATTGCTTAATAGATCTTGTTTGAATGATTGATTATTTGAATGTATGATTGATTTGATTGTTTCCAAGTTAGCTAGTAGTTGATTTGGAACAAGAGGATGGAAGAGGATTCAAAAGCTATGGAAGAAGGCTCTTGAATGGTGAAAGCTGCTTAAGGCATATGTAGCGGATGTTGAAGCTCATATGTATAGATTGGATGATGTTGAGATGGGACTTTGCCATGATTTGATGAGGCAAACCATGTTGTTGAGTTGAGACTTTGCTTTGATGCGATGAAGCGAAGTATGATGTGAGTCTTGGCTTAATCCAAGCAGGGATCATTCCAAGCATGTTGATAACTTGAAGAGTAGTTCAAGTTGGTTGATAATGGATTGTTCAAGAGGTAGCTTGAGCTTGTATGAGGATAGTCGTCAAGAAGGATGGCTAGGAGGCTTGGATCTCGTCGTTGTTGAAGGTTCTAGCATGCTCAAAAGCAAGAGTACATGGGGCGCCCATAACGACTACAGGTAGGTAGTCGGGACACCCAAAAGACTACAGGTAGGTAGTTGAGTACTCTGGGCAAAGTAGATAAGTCCTAGGCACAAGGCAGTGTGCGGAGTTATGGTTAGAACCGGGGTTACCATTAGCCCTTGACAGATGGTCATTCAACTAACGGTGAAATCGAGGCAAGGATAACAGTGATAGCCAGAGTCATGGATGTTTGGTTGTATTATCATTCGGCTTCAAGAGCGGTGTTTTCTGGGTGCTTATCTGATCTTGGTTTAGGCCTTGGGGGTTTGTATTTGGAAAACATCGTCCTTGACTCGAGTGGTATTCGCTTTACCTTAATTGTCTATGTTGTTATGCTAGCTTCTCCTTAGTGTATGTCTGCGGCTATCACTGTAGAAAGAGGTGGAGTGGGATGGTTTGGTTCCTATTCCTTTTATCCTTTATGCTCTTTTGGTATGCTTGATAGTTGATTTACTGCTCACTAAGACTTTGTCTGACTCAAGGTTTTATGTCTCCTCTTATTACCTTGGGCTGTTCATCCATGTTGGGATGGGCAGACTAGGTAGCAGGTGACAGGTGCTGTGCTAGGAGTTCTACGATGAAGATGACGAAGACGAGCAGGAGGCTTTGCATATTAGTTTTCCTACTATATGTACTGGGTATCCGCTGCTGTATTTGGTTGAGTGATTTGTAGTGAGGCTTTCATGTATGGATTTGAGTAGATGATTGTATAAAACTACTGTGATGCTTATATGATGATGTTCTGTTCTATGGAGCTTCACTATATTATATTTCTCTATTGTATTTTATCCATGCGCTGTGAGTTGTACGATAGAGATTCTTTTGTTTTGTTTTACCCTGACTATCGTCCATGGCTGCCTGGCACGCCTTTCAGCGCATTATTTCCTTGTTTTGGTGCGGGAGTCATGGGCGGTCGTCACATATAACTTTCCACATCATTAAGTTGTCTTTTGGAACAGAATCAGATGTCCAAATGACATTGTACCATTTTGTAGCAGGAAGAGGAACACTAGTAGTAACAAAATTGTATACTGTTTTAACAGTGTGATTTTTCATTTGCCAAGAAACACAGGCATCCTGATGTGCATTGAAGCTTTTTTGTTGAATATCACCCCACAGTTGCCTGATCACTTGGTTGCTGTTGAATGGTAACAAGATTTTACCATAATGTAAAAATTCATTAACTTTAGCATCTTGATGAATACCAGATTGTAAAATCTGTGCATGATCACATATATTTGATAGGATATGACCAGTACTGACCCAAGGATCATGCCAAAAGCTAACATCAATTCTTGAGTTAATTGGATATTGTATCATGGGGAGGAAAACATGTCTGAGCTTCAACAAACTTCTCCAAATCCAACTGCAGTTCTGAGGGGTTTCCATGGTCCAGAAGTGTTTATTCTTTATTCTGTATTTCCATGACCAGCTAACCCATAAGCTACCTTTTTTGTTAATGAGGTTGTCTAATTGTTTAGTTATTGCAGCAGTATTCCACTTCCTAACATCAATAACTCCTATCCCCCCCAATCTCATAGGCGTCTCAATTTTAGTAAAAGAATATGGCAATGTCTTCATATTGTGAATACTACCTGTCCAAAAAAATCTAATCATGGAAGACCTAATTAGTTGCAACAGTTTAACAGGAAGGATGAGTGTACGAGCCCAGTAGACAATAGAGGAAAATACAACAGATTTAATAATAACTAGCCTTCCACTCTATGTCAAATTCCTATTGTCCCATGCAGACATAACAGAGGTGATTTTATTGTAAAGGGGTAAGCAATCTGCCTTAGTTATTCTTTTTGATAGCAAAGGTAGACCAAGATACCTCATATCATTATTCATGCTAGAGAAACCAGTTTGCTGATGAAGAGCAGCAGCCTGCAAATCACTAACTCCATTTAATAGAAGAGAAGATTTGCCTTGGTTGATGGATAGACCAGTCATACTATGGAAAACATGCAAAGTTTCCAAAACACCATTCAATGAAGGTAACTCTGGTTTGGTAAACAACGTAACATCATCAGCGAACATTATAGATGTTATATGAAGCTGAGAGCACTTTGGGTGATACTTTATTATGTTATGTTTGTAACTATTTCTGAGTATAACTGTTAAAACTTCCATAACCATCAAAAAAATGTAAGATGATATTGGGTCTCCTTGTCTTATTCCATTACTACCTCTGAAGCATCCAACAGGTCTGTCATTTAAAACAACAGAGTAAGAAGGGGTGGATATGCAAACATATATCCAAGACACAAAATTTTTTGGGAATCCCATCACTGCCATAATCCTGACAATTGAGTCCCAATGAATAGTATCATATGCCTTGGAAATATCTAATTTAAGTGCTGCTGCAGGAGTAACATTACTTCTGCCATAACCCTTAAGTAATTCCTGTGCAAGAAGAACATTATCAATTATGTCCCTTGAAGGAATAAAAGCAACTTGATTATTTGATACAACAGTTGGCAGAACTCTGGCTAAGCGTGTTGCTAGAATTTTTGAGATACACTTGTAGACTACATTACAGCAAGGGATAGGTCTGAAAGATGTAACACTAATTGGTGGAGTGACCTTAGGGATAAGAGCAATGTTAGTGCTGTTGACTTCCCCAAGCAACTTACATTTATTAAAAAAGTTGTGTATTGCTACAAAACTCATCACCCAAAACACTCCAGGTTGAGATAAAAAAAATGACATTTAAACCATCAGGACCTCCAGAAGATTGCTTGTTCATAGAGAATAGTGTGGCCTTGATTTCTTCATCAGTTACAGGCATAGTAAGTGTGGAAGCTTCCAATGTAGAAATGGTAGGTAGAGCAAGAGTAGAAATCAGGTCCAAATCAGGAATGAAGCCATTAGTGTTGCCAAACAAATTGGTGTAATATTGTATAAATGCATGTTCAACTGAATCTGCAGTGGTAAAAGGAGAACCATGTTCATCAGTAACACTAAAAATATTTTCTCGTGCATGCTTAACCTTAAGTGAATCATGATAAAACTTAGTGTTTTTATCCCCATCATCAATCCATTTTTTGTGCAATTGCTGTCTCTTCATGCTAGCTTCTAGATTTAGAGCATTGTTAACCTCCCTGTATAATTTCCCCTCTTCAGCAGATGCTTGTATATCAAGTGGATGCTCCATCATATAGTCTTGCTTTATCTTCAATTGCTCTTTTAGTGTTGTAGACAGAAGGCTTCCACTACCAAAAGTAGAAGTAACCCACAGTTTGATAGCAAGCTTGATACTTTTTAATTTCCTGCAAAACTTATACATAGGGTTACCATAACAATAAAATTCAGAGTTCACATGAGTGACAATGCTCAGAAATTGTTCATGTTTAGCCCATGCATTAAAAAATTTAAAACTTCTTTTTTCCTTTCTAAAATGGTTCCCAAAGGATAAAATAAGAGGGGAGTGATCTGACATTATCGGCTGAGGAAGGAAAAGAGAGAGAGAAGGCCATTGATAGAAAGATTGAATGTTACTAAAGGCATGGTCAATTGTTGTGAAAGTTCAAACACCACTTCTACTTCTATTATTCGAAGAATATTTAGCCCCAGACTTATTAACCAATATCAGATTAGAATCATGAACAGCAAGGTTGAGTGGATCAATATCTCTGGGAAGAAGTGGAGAACCACCATATTTGTCATCATAGCCAAAACAGAAGTTGAAATCACCTAAAACAAACCAGGGGTGAGTTGATTGTCTTAGAGGTGGAAAAGAATTGAAGAAAGCATTTCTAGTGATGACAGAATTATCAGCATATACAAATGTTAAATAGAAGGATGATTGACTATGGAAGACAAGAACATGAAAGTGTATATACTGCCTAGATGACAGAATAGGAGAAAGAGATATAACAGCAGGGTCATAAATGACAAAAATTCTTCCATATGCTGCAGTGTCAAGATTATGATGAAAAGACCATTTTGGGTTAATGTAGGTAGCTGCTTTTTGGGATAAAGTAAGATTAAGCTTAGTTTCTAGAAGGACAAAAATACAAATATCATGCTCTAAGATGTAGCTTTTGACTTGATCAAGTTTCAAATTATTATGGGCTCCTCTAATGTTCCAAGATGCAATATTATTGAACATTAAAAATTATTGATTTTGGGAGGAGTTATTCCTTCTCTGAGCTGACAGAGACCTTGTTTCTATATTCCTTCTAGGAAAGGACGGGGGGGGGAGGGTGGTTGAGATTTAGCATGGGAGGAGGATGGGACATGATGTAAGGCTGATGGAGATTTGACGATAGATTTGGTTGAAGGCCATCCTGGAAGCTGTATTGTGAAGTTGTAATGGGGAGGAGCAGCTGGTTGGATTTGGACAGAAGCAACATGCATATTGGTTATTAGTTGAGTGATTTGTGTTTCAAAAGTTTTACACCAACTTAATTCAAAATCAGAAGCATGAGTTTTGGTTTGTGCATTTACTTCAGATGTTTCTTTTCCAATCTCCTTGTTACTCATACTTGGAGCAGTAAAGATATTATCACCTTTCTGCACACAAGGCTTTGTTGACAAAACTTGTATATTTGCTTCATTGTGATCATCAATTATATCAATTTTCTTGGTTGTAACATTGTGTTCCTCACTACATTTGTCCTCAACTGTAATCTCTCCTTCCTCCTCATCAAACATTTCCAATATAAAACATTCATTGTCTGCATTTTGTAGCAAGTTGTACATATTTTGGGTGCTAACAGTACAAACTTGGTCATCACTGAGTGGTTCACTCTCTTTATCATTTTGCTTTATGTTTTGCTTAGTACCATCATGTAGTGTTTTTCCATTAGCACCTAATTTATTCAGGGCAATTTCTTCTAGCTCTTCACATTTTTATATAGAAAAAAATGGAATACTACTAATCTTATTTAAAAGTCCTAACGGTTATGCATGGTTAGTAGATTTTCAAATTCTTGATATAAACATACCACAAATAGACACAACTATATGGTTTTATATGATGACATTATCCCTATCATTCCAAAGTGGAATATGCATCAAATAGAGTATTTATGATTTTTGTTTGATTTTTTATTGAAATTTTATATTTATATTCGATTGAGTTTTAATGTTGTATTAATGTCTATCACTTTATCTCTATTTTTCTAACATTATTACTCTTTTGCTGATAACAAAAGGGGAAGAGAAAGGTAAAGATTTTGAAAAATAAAGGTCAAATATTTTATTTTGCATTTTCTACATGCATCTAGGCTCATTTGCATATTTTTATTTATTTTCAAGCATATATGAAGGGGAGGCTTTTTGTAGAGAGGGAACATTCAAATAGGGGGAGCAAATTGAATAATCAAATACATTTAATAAATTCAAAACCTTAAATATATGTTGGTTATCATCAAAAGGGGGAGATTGTTAAATATGCGAGTATATGATTTTTATTTGATGATAATAAACATATATATATATATATATATATATATTAAATTAAATGTATTTGTTAATGTACTATTTTTGTCCCCATAATTAAATAATTGTTTGCTGAATAAAATAAATAACACAGTAGTTAAATTCAAACGGATATTTTATTCAAACAAATATTTCTTACAATTTTGAATAGTACAAATTTGAGCTCTCACTGTATACACACACACACACACACACACAAATTTCAATTACATTACAATTTCAATCATATTACAATTTTTCATTTACAAATGTCGTCACTACATATCGCTCATTCACTCGTATTTACCTTCAACTCCATTCCAGATTGAATCCAGCGTTTGAGAAATCTGCAAAAATATACATTGACGTAGTAAAATTGAAAAGGAAATATTTTTGTGTGTAAAATAAAATTATTTTTGAATATTTTCCTCAGTTATTTAGGTTGTTTGTCATCACTTAATTTTGAATTCATCACACACGTACAACTTGTGACATGCACAGTTTATCATTGTACATGCCACAAGGCCGTGCACACCAATATACACTTGATAATGTTACAGGGACATGTGAGCACAAGGTCAAACCCAAATCAAAAGCCGGGTTCAACTCAAGTGAAAATAAAGTCATGATATTAGCAAAAGGTCAAACCCGAGCTATAAGCTGGATTCAACTCAGTGTACAGCAACTATCCAGTGCAGACTCGATTGATCAGTGGACAAAACTTAATGCACCCTAGACTTTCAATTGATATGAAACTTAACTGAATATAGTTGGACTGCTCAGGATAGTGACCAGAGAATCAAGCTACAACACGTACACATATATAGGCAGTGCATATGTATACTAGAACAAGGATGAATTTCACAAGCTCCAAATTCAAAATAGCATGAAAAATTACAACAGATGACAACAGTGGTGCAGTAGACACAAATGAATATATGAATCAAATGGCCGAGACCTGATACAAGTAACGACAACCAAAATGCATTTGTGTACACATGAATAAAACTCATGTCTGGTCACAACAAATGACAACAGAAACCATGTGTACGTGTGTGTGTGTTTATATATATGTGTGTGTGCAGCGAAACTCGAGGCAACCAGACAATATACAAGAACACAGTCTCGACCAAAACATATGCACCAGTGAAATGTCGAAGACCAGACCAACACAACAAATAGTGACAATGTGGTTGCAGTGAAGACTACAAATACAAAGCATGCACCAGTTCAATATGCAATGCAACCAGAAACCCAAAGTACATAAAACAATGGTGCACCACGAAGTGAAACAAGATCTGGCAACAATGACGAACCAACAAATGCTCCAGATGGTACATCAAATTAGAGAAGGCGGCGCAAAAGTCACCGACATATATGGTATGGATGAAAAGAGTTCATATGCACTGGATCGAAGTAACAACATAATGCAAACCAGAAATGAGTACAACTCAATGAAAAACACAAGCCAGTGGAACAGCATAAACAATCCTCGCATGCAAATACAACATGTAGTGATATACGGTGATGTATGAAACAAGTCTAAGAACCAAGCTACAGATTGAAGCACACGGCAGCGAAAATGCAGAGTACATATAACTAAGATCAAGAAAAAACTAAAGCAACTAAACTCAAGTGAATATGCACAGTCAATGGTGAAGCAACTCAAACCATCATATAATATATACAAGGTACAAGCAGTTGGCAATGCACAAGAACAAAAATGAAACAGAGGTGGCTATAGGGACAGACATTGCCAAAGTCAACCATGAACAGTAGCAAGTTCAAACAATTCAAATCAAGTTGCCGAAGCCTAGTTAAATGCCAAACTCAAAGACACGATGAACAAGTCAGAACAATGACCAAAGTCAACAATGTATCAGCAAATGTAAAGCCGTGGTACTCATGAATGAACAAGTCAAGTTTTAATTAAGTCAAAAATAATATGCCGAAATGAACAAGGAAAAGATCGAACAGATCAGAATCGAAGCCATCCAAATCAAGGAAGTCAAAACCAAAGCCGTGACCAGTAAGTAAACAAAATATACAAAATTGAATAAGTTAGATATCATCTCAAACATTCAATCAAAATCATACGACCGAGCAAAATCATTGACGAATTCAAATAAATTTACGAACGAAAATATAGGGAATTAAAACCCTATATAAACGATTAACATCATCGGCAGTTAATCATCGAGTTCAAGCTAGCTAAAACAGAAAAGAAAAAAGAACAAATCACATACCAGTCGAACTCGATCAAATTGGAGCAGCCGTATGCAAAGTGAAGAAAGAATCGATGGAAGCAATCACGAAAACACCCAATTGATCGAACAATAAAAGCCGGCTTCTTCAATTTAGAAAAGCCCTAATTTTATCAAAAGAGAATGAACAAAGTCAAGCAACCATTTTTCATAGAGCAAAGCAAAGTATCGGGCCACAGAAATTAAAAGAGAAAAAGGGCCGGCAATTCTTTTGTGATAATTTTATTGGGCCTGTTCCTTTTATTATTGGGCTTTAGTATACCTAAATTAGGGTTTTATTTTTGAATTCTTTTTGAATTTGTATTTTCTCCTTTAAACGTTTGTAATTACTAGTCGTGAGACTAGGGGACGAACTTTGCTAGTGTAGTTCGAGAATTCGCAACTCAGTGGCTAAGTTGTGGCAGGGTTTTGAGCGTAGATTTAAGGTTAATCGATAGCAGGTGTCGCGAGTTTACGTGTGTAAGCATCTGACTGCTTAATTTCTAGTAGAAACCTTAGGGGCTGCACGTAGGCAGGGTTTTGTTAAAGCTGGGTAAATCTATGTGTTCTATTTTTATTATTCTGCTATTATCTGTGCTGCTATAATTCTGCTGTGATCTGTGTTAAAATTATTTTATATAAACTTCCACATTAAATTTTTATAATTATTAGTATCACCCTATTCACCCTCCTCTTGGATGAAATCGATCCTATAGGAACTAAGTCCTGAATACTTTCTCATAAGCAAGTAACATACCTGTACAATCATTTCATGCAAGGCATTGTCAAGTCGCATAAACGACTTTTAATCCCTTTTTAATTGATCTGTCTTTTGTTAATTAAAAACTCTTCTTAGTAGAAAAACATTTTTTATCTAGTAAAACTTCTTTTATAAATCAACATTTCATTAATTCATACTCCTTTAATAATGAAACTTCCTCTATATTCTTATATAAATATATTTAACTATTCACCTATACTCTTTTCAATACCTAAAAAGTATTCATATACGTATTCTAATGGTATAGGTGTATTCACAAATTGTTTAACAAGTTTTACTTACTTGAAATATAATCAAAGAGATTAAAATAATTACCACCAAAACATTATTATAATAAACTCCTTATCTTTTATAAATTAAAAATATAACATTTTCTATCTCTTTATAAAATATTTCGGCACTTGTTATTATCTTTAAAATTCCAGTGCTAAAGATTTATAATATTTCTTCCAAAATATAATTCAAGGGCTTAAAAAAATGTTGTTAAACATTGTTTACTACAAACCCAAAACCATTACATTTAATACTTATCTTTAAAACTCTCCTTTTAAAGGTTTATTTACATTTAAGGGTTAAAGACAAGTGTTTCTCAAAAAAATCATCATAACAAACCCAAACATTTTATACTTTGAAAACATTCCTCTTTAAAACTCCCTTCTTAAAGATTTATTTGTATTTAAGGGTTAAAGACAGGTGTTGCTCAAAGCATTTGTCATAACAAACCCAAAACCATTTACTTTTATTTTTTCAGCTAAATATCCATTAGTAAATATCTAATTATATTCCCAAGTATAATTAAAAATTAGGGCTAAAAACAAGTATTACTAAAAACACTATTTACAACAAACTAAAACTATTTACTTATCTCTTAATAACTTTAAACATTTATTTAATGATCAAAGCATATCCACTCTTACTAGTTAAGGCAATACACTTTTAAGTAATTCCACAAAACCATTTATTTTAAATTAAGTGCTAAAATACGAACTCCCTTTATTATATTTATAAAATACTTAATTTAATATTTAAAACACATATGTATAGAAATATCTTTATAATACTTATTAATATGTCAAAATACTTTTAAAACTACTTGAAATATATAATAATTATTTATATAGGATATTATAAAAAATAAGGAATTTTGAAATAAATAGAAAAACAAGTTTTAATTTTAAGTCACAGTTAATTGTTAAAAATATATTTAAAGTTTAAACCAATTTTAAAACTCCCTATTATAAGTTAGAATACAATCCTAAAAATATTAGAGGAAAATATCAAATTTCAATATCTAAACAATTTTTAGTTCAGGATAGAAAAAGGAAGCTTTTATTGAAGTGTTATCTAAAGTTTTGTTACCATTGTCATAATTGTTTTGCTACAACTTTGAGCATAGATTTCAATTCTTAAACAAATGATTATTGATTCACCCTTTTTACATTCGTTAGTCTACTTTGGTACTTGGAAACCATGAAGAAAAATCCCAAAAGATAACCTCCAATTATTTTAGAGAATTTTCTAAACATAGGGTATTTTACCGAACTGCACTTATAACGACTATTTCGCTATAACTTTATGCATTTTGTTCAACTACATATCAATGAACGAGGCTTCAAAAATTGTCCAATAAGAATAATTTATTATTTGCTCCTTAAATATGAAAAGAAACCTCCAGAGAAGTTTGTAAAAAATATCGTTATTTTGCAAAATAAAAAGTGTCGTTGTAGTGACTTTTTTACTTCAATATTTTGTTAATTTGACTTACTTCTTCTATAACTTTCCAAAATATATTCTTTACTTTTCTAAACACTTATAGATGTGTAAATAATAACCAAACAAGTTATTATTAAGATATGTCATTAAATCTCCATTTTCATATGTCATAGTTCGAAGGATTCAACGTGCGCTTATAGCGACTATAGCAATACGGACAATTCCGTATTCAAATAAATATCTTGTGTCATTTTGTTTTATACACATATTGATTGCAAATTCAAACCACATCAGTACTAAACATGCATTAACATGTGTACAAGTTAACATTTCCATTTTAAGCATTCGAACGCACTTAATTTTAAACTACACATCTTAATTATTTAAGAGGTAATATTTATTCAAATCACATGCTTTTAGAAGCATGGAATTATGGTCATAACTTTAAGTAGTTAGGGATTATTATCATAGATAATAGCAAGCAATTCAATAAGAAACTTTTACAAGAAGTTAGCAAGATTATTGACTTCAAAATAAGTGAGATTAACTCACTTTTCTCAAGCTAAATCTCATCCTACCAACATTCAATCATCCAAACACTTCCTAATTCCACGAAAACTCAAATCCATGGCCTCCTCCTCCTACCTTATGCACACGACCACCTTTTTCCTCCCCCCTCATCATGCTTACGACCATGGGCCTTACTCCTCTATTTCTCCATCATTCTTCGACTTTTTAGAGGCTAAACCATGTTCTAATGATGATATAATAATTGTGTAAAGTAAGATGGTGATTGGATATGATTTGCGTTGTTTTCTAGAAAGTTAGAGGAGACAAGAAAATGAAGACGGTTGTTTAGATATGAATTTGTGTAGAAATGAAGTGCATATGAATGTGTATTTATAAGCTTAGGTTTTGAGGTAAAAGTTTGCAAAATCCATTCCTTTGCTATGAAGTGAAAGGTCTCCAAGCATGCAAAGCTATACCCTTACACACACACCTTACCTCATACACACCATACCCTCAAATCAAGCCTTAATTTAGGGGTCCTTTAGTCCTTAATGTTTCCACTTGCTTTTACTAATTTAAACATAGTTTGGTTAATCTTTAGCTTAGGAAAAAGATGTGTTTAATTCTAATCATATGTTTACACATGATAACTATACAAGTTGCAATATATTTACATAACTTGTATTAAATGAATGTTTGTTTTTAACAAAACATTTTTCGATCACATTTTCAATATTTATCCAAAAAGTATATTTTGTAAACACATATCAAAAATTATTTTTTTCTAACATTAGTTATTAAGTAAAAAGTTTTTAACAAGGTTATAAAACCATATTTAATCATATAAATCGTGGACGCAAATATTTAAATAATTCAGATATTTAAATAAAGTGTTTGAATTTTCAAGTTGTAACATTCTCCCACCATTGCCCTTAGAATGATTCGTCCTTGAAATTCCAACACAAGCAATCCAAGAAACAGCTATACATTAATACTAACCAGTAATATGATCAATAGCAATATAGCTTATTGTTTTCCTAGGTTAAAATCTTCTCATCGCATATGATGATAAATTAACTACTAAGTGTACCTTTTGCTCAACCATCTTTTGTTATTACTTAGTCAGTTTTTCATACTTCCTCAAGCAATTCGAAGATTATTTTCCCCAAACTTTTCACAGGCCAAAACATAGTATGTATTTATACTTAAGTTTATATAATGTGTGTATATATCATCTCAACGCAATATTGATCTAACCACTTGCTCGATCAGATAAATTTCACTTCCGAACTATTATATCGCACTTGACTTCTTTAGTGCGGACTCAGATCTAGTTCCTTGATTGTACACCTATGTTCTCCTTTAATAGCGATAAACTACAATATAAAACTCAGGAATCATATCAAGAATCCGTATCAAGTGTTCGCCGTCAAGAATCTAGTTAAAAATCCTTGCTGGGATCGGTGTATACCACCTTGAAATCATGTACTCGAATCTTAGATCAAGAACTATCAAGCAATAAAATGATCTACATGCAACTCACTCACTTAACTCAACTGGTTATTTAACTACACCAATTTCTTTTGAATTCTCATTTATCTACACAAAATCATTTCTTATGTAGTTTAAAATCATTTATGTAATGTTTCTCAAAACATTACTTAAGTTTATAAACATTTAATAAAGATTTATCTGAACAAAATATTGCTTAATTACATAATCATTTCAAAAAGCTATAACTTTATTTATAAAATATTTCATTATCTTAAGTTCATATTCATTCACCCAAATAGTATCCTCTTTTACAATTCAAATTGTTTACAAAACATTTTATAAATTGTTGACTAAGTTTATAAACATTTTTATAGCAACTTAACTTTATATCAAAAAATATTTCTCAACACAAATTTTATTTTAAAACATTTCAAAATTTTGGTTCATTATTCGTATAATACTTCATTTTATCCTAAGAGTATATAAATAACGTTCTTTTACAATTTTACTTTCTAAAATTTCGACGGAGACCAAAAATAAATTTAGATCTTATAATTGAGTCAACCATCTAAACATCTATATTCATCGGGCTAGTCAAGTAGCTAGGTAGAGTAGGACTCTGGTATCCAAACTCAGGATTAGTCTACTTTCCTTAGAAGACCCTAAGGTAAAGACGTTTATTAGTTGTCCTAGTAACAGCGAGTGTAATTTTTAACAAGGAGGCTTAACAAATTTTAAAATTGTTTTCAACTTACTATCCTTTCAAACAAAGAGTTATAAAAGTTTTATACTTTCACAAAAATATTTGACATCAATTATATTAACTTGAAAGTTTCAGACTAACCAGAATTGTCAAAAAATTTATTTCTATAATTGAAAACTAATAACATACCATAATAAGATGCACAACCAAACTATCTTAATGCATATGATACATGAAATCATAGATATCTTTATTGAAAACTTAAGAATTTAAACTCCGGTTTTTATTTCACGTCATTTGAAATAATAATATATACTTATATCGTTTAGATATCAAATTGTACCATTTTGGGATTGAACAAAAATCATTTTCAAAAACCAATTTATAAAATATTTTCTTCTAAAATCCATGGAAAATGTTTATGTGGATTGGTAACAACAAAATGATACAAGGAACTGGGTTCTACCAAATAGTATCATATATCCCTTTTACTAAGAAGGATAATACTTAAGAGAAGTGCTTTCCAACCGAACACGTCTCTTACCCATTTAGTCACTTTCTAGCCACTCGAACTAGCTAACATAAAAATACTTTGTTTCCCGAATTGACTTGTTGTTTCCGAGATTAATCTCTAACTTGAACAAATCTTAAAGCTCTTTTAATAAAATTAGTCCTTTAGAGTAGTTTTAAATAATACTTTTATTGTTTTCTCAAAAACCCTTAGAAACCATTCCCAAGAATACTGGGATTTAAGTTTACAAATTCAGTTAAATCCTTTATAATTCATATTTATACAAGTCATTTTTATATAAACCATATTTGTATATATTTACATTCTTATATTAAATCATTTCATAAGTATTTACCTTTAAAATATCTTACCTTTTTTATGGATTATACTAAGAACCTCTTATTAAAGTTAACCTTTTTAACCCAACATTATCATCGAACGTCTTGTAGTCACGGGTTTGGGTACATGGCACCCAAAAAATAATAATTTAAGGCTATTTTTGAGAAAATGGATCGTACGCGATTCATAGTGAAACTTAATTCACAAGGAGTTCTTTTCAATGTTTGCATAAATTATTATGTACCTAACCCATGTTGTTAAAAAGGTAAATTGAATAAAAATTAGCCAATGCTCGTAAACTGGCCGAGCATGACTAATCAATCAATAAATGATTTAATTTATATTATCATTTCCTTACAAACAAATACATTATAAATAACTATGTTAATTATTTGAAAATTATTCTTTAATATAAACCAGGTAAAACTATTTCATTTACTAGTTTTGAAAATGATATTTTGTCGATTTGCTCTGCTTAAGAGTTTAGGAATCTCTATAGATAACGTTGATCAGACGCATCAACCAAAATCCATAAGCACTAAGAAGACCAATCAACAAAATAAAAAAATTGTTATAGCACAAATACGCTCTTATATTTATAATACACTCAAACTCATAATAAGGCTTTACATTAACCTATGTCTTAATGAGTTATAACCAATCAAAGCCAAGGTTATCATTCAACCTTGAGCTCTGATACCAAAATGTAACGTCCGCTTTTTCGACCCCCAAATGTCAATATTAATACATCCACTGTATTCACATACCGAGCACCCAAATGTCAGAAATGTGGAATGTTGTGGTAAAATAAAAGAAGAAAAGAAAACGAACAAGAAATAAGAAAAAACAATATAAAAATCTCATTGTAGAACGATAACATATAATATCAAAATGATACTTTTTCTGAGAGAAACAGATGTGTAGCGTGAGACTACACAGCCGATTAGATATTAATATAAATTAGTAGTAGTCGACCAACAAGCCTGATCGGTAGCCAAAAATTAGTTTCGCGGACTAATCTGGTCCCAAATTCAGCATACATAGAAAGAAATATGTACAAAAAACAAAAACATTGAGAAAAAGTACCAAGCCGAAGTAAGAGCATTACTACTATCGACTATTAAGGTGATGATCATACATATGAGTCAGAAAGGGGCCAGCAAGAAGAGACTTCACGTGTACTTTCCAATTAGTCAGCAGAAGCATTGTCACTGGAAGGGAGGCGTAGAATGAAAGGCATCCTTCGCGTTGATCCTGTCCAGAGAGTAAACAGGTATGAGACTTAGTTACAGATTCCTTCAATACTACATTTAGGATTGTTGAAAACGTATGCATTTCTTTCTTTCCAGATGCATCAACTTTAAATGGCAATGAAGGAGTCGATTTTTCTATCCGAAGGGTTATACTGCCAGTATTCAAAGAACGAGTGGAGGACAGGGATGTAGCCAATGAGACTAGCACTGGTCGTGGCCCAAATGTAGTAGGGGAAATCACAGCCAAAAAAGAGATGAGAAATGGATTCATCTTGCATAGAGCACAAGGCACAAATAAGGTCTAGAGGGATATTTATATGTCTAAGTCTATCTTTGGTGTTGATACGAGCGTGGATGAGGCACCGTTGAAAAAAAAGGTTGCGGGAGGGAGTCTGCATTTCCATAGTCTTGCGAAAGAGAATGATCTGCCTAGGTGGTTAAGGAATGAGTAGGACGAGGCGACTGAAAAGCCTTTCTCAGGAGATAAGTCCCAGGTATATTGGTCTGTTGTGTTAGAGAGCTGGAGAGAAAGGAGCCGGTTAGTGGCTGAAGTGAGATCATTCAAGGTGTTAAGGTCAAAGAGAGCTGGGGGACACAGGCAGTCTGGGCCAAGGGTTGAAATCTCGCCAACTGTTGAGTTATGGGCCAAGAGGTGTTTGAACATGCCATATGTCTAGCCAGAAAAGACAGCTACTACTGTTGCCAATGGAGACATGGAATAGGGATATGACATGGGGTATTGATTGTAAAACGCCAGCCCAGAAGGGAGAAGGTTTAAGACGAGGGGTAGAGTGAAGGACTAGGTGAGGGTTGGAGTGATAATGAAGCTGAATTATCCACTCTTTCCAGATGAAATTACCCAGTGTGATGATATGCCAAAGCCATTTGGATAGGAGAGCTATGTTGAAAGAGCCGATGTTAACTACTCCTAGGCCACCATGATCTTGGTGCAAACAGACAGACTTCCAATTGATCAAACATTTTGCTTTATTTCCATTCAGAGAAAAGATCGTCTAATAGCGTCAATTTTGCTTATAACCCAATTCGACAGTTTGTGAAATGACATCCAGTACGAAGGAAGGGCTAATAGGACTGATTTGACAAGGACGAGACGGCCTGCAGATGATAGAGATTTGTCCTTCCATGATGAAAGCCGAGACTCAATCTTGAAGATAAGCGAGAGCCAGTCCAGTCGGGCGACTTTAGTGGGGTGAAGAGGGACGCCAAGGTAGGTGATGGGGAAGTGGTCTAGTTTACAATTGAGAAGAGAGGCGAAAGAGCGGCCGAGGTGGTGGGAGTCTCCTAGCATGATGATGGAGCTCTTTCTAAAGTTGATGGATAGGAGGAGATGAGTTCGAAGATATCTAAAAGAACTTTAAGACAATGAATATGATCAGGTTCTGGGAAAACCAACAGGATGGTATCATCCGCAAATTGGAGGTTAGAGACTGATAAGTCTGAGTTGGGGAGTTTAATGCCAGCAAAGAGGTTGTTGGATATTGCAAGCTTGACCATGCAGTTAAACACATCAAAAATGAGGACAAAAAGGAGTGGCGATAGGAAGTCCCCTGGTATTAAACTTCGAGCTGATTTTATATGCCCACCTAGAGAGCCATTGATGAAAATTGATGAAAAACTTGTACTGAGAATGCACTTGGTCCAACTACACCATGTATCGAAAAATCTCTGTACTTCATAAGATCAAGCAAAAAGTTCCAGTTGACTGAATCAAAGGCTTGGAGAAGGTAAGTT
This sequence comes from Allium cepa, assembly GCA_030765085.1. Lineage (NCBI taxonomy): Eukaryota > Viridiplantae > Streptophyta > Magnoliopsida > Asparagales > Amaryllidaceae > Allium > Allium cepa. The sequence goes on along the minus strand of CM060928.1, from coordinate 673,989,187 downwards.
TGAGTAGGGCTCCTGAAATGGTAGAGTAGTGATAGAAGGAGATGACTTCCTGTGTGGTCACCACACAATCAAGGATGTTACGGCCCAGGATAAAGGCCGATTATTCAACCCCTACTAGAGATCGAATAACCCTTTGGAGATGATAGGCAAGGATTTTAGTGATGATTTTGAAGGTGGTGTTGAGGAGGCTAATGGGTCGAAAGAAAGGAAGGGTCATTGAACCAGGGGATTTGGGGATAAGGATGATGTTGGCGTAATTCAAAAGTGCAACAGCCGAGGTGTTAGATTGAAATTTAGAGCACATCTCTATGATATCAAATTTAACAGTGTCCCGGAAGTGTTTGAAAAATAGGGGACCAAAGACGTCCAGACCTGGGGATTTGTCATCAGCCATACCTTTCAAGGCCGACCAAATTTCATCTTCAGAGAAGGGATGGTCGATGGAAATCGGAGAAGGGTTGGGATAAAGGAGATTCCAGTCAATGGGCGGAGTGGAGGAGAGGGTTTACCTAGTATATTGCGATAGAAATAAGTGAATAGGCAAAGGATATCTGATTGGTCAGAGAAGATGGCATCGTTATGAAAGATTTCAGAGAAGAAGGTGGATCTACGATGCCTATTGGTGAGGCGATAGACGATAGTAGTGTTTTTGTGTCTCCCTCGTCAATCCATTTAGGTTTGGAGCGTTGTTTCCATCCAATCTCTTCCTTCTTGATAAGTCTATCCAATTCAAGCTTCAGCTCGCGCAGGCGATTAGATTCAAAGACAGATAGGGAGCGAGATTCTTCCAGTATGTTGGGATGAAGAATGTCATCTTGGGTCGCCGTAATACGGGAATGGATCGAGCCCCAAATGGATTTGGCCCAAGGTCTGATGAGTTTTCTAAGTGATCGGAGTTTGAAGACAACTCGAGAACTAGCCGATTGAATCAGAGAGGGTTGCGTCCATGCTAGTTTAACAAAGTCATCGAATGATGGTTCTAGGAGCCAAAGGCGCTCAAATCTGAATGGACGCTTAGGGTTTAGTATGGTGCCTGAATTAAGTAGCAGAGGACACTAATCGGAGAAGGTGGTGGCGGGGCCATTAACTAGAGAGAGAGAGAGAGAGAGAGTGGAGGTTGTCCCAGGCGGAGTTGAAAAGGAAAAAGGTCCAATTTTGTAGGGCTGGCTCAGATCTACGGTTTGACCAAGTAAAGAGTCGATTGCTGATGGGCAGGTTGATGAGGATGCAAGAATTGGTAAAGTCATTAAAAGCATCATAATCTTATGAGATGCTTTCGGGGTTTCTTTTAGAAGGAGATCTAGTCATATTAAAATCCCCTCCAATAACCCAAGGACCATTGATATGTGAGGCAAATTCCAAGCAGTTCAACCAAAGGACAGATCTATCATAGATATTTTGAGGACCATAAACATTGGAAAAGAGGTAGAGTATACCCAAGTGAAAATGGCGAAGGATAACATGTAGTGCAGTAGGATGAGAAATGATTTGACAAAGGGACCATGTCGATTCATTCCAAGCGGTAATTATAACACCCCTTGTACCAATAGCATCTATGAGGGCCCAGCCAGACTGGTGGGGGCCACCGAATAGTCCAAGATGAGATGGAGACTGTAATATCCTGGATTTTTGACAATATCAATTTAATAATCTGTATTAAAAAATAAATTGATATTGATAATTTTGTTAATAATAATTCAAATTGATTTAATAATCTTCTTTAATAAATATTTAATTGGTTATTTTATCCTTTAAAGATAATAAATTGGTTTCTATTTATAATATAAATATATAGTTTATATTGTAAATAGATTAGCTTTGTTTTAAATTTAATAAATAAAGCATATTTTCTAATTCTAGTATTTGTAGCAATTTGAGAATTTTTTTATTTAATATTGAGTTATTGAATAAATAAATCTTGGTTTAAATCTAGTAAATGGATCTTGATTTAAAATTCTAATATATATATTAATAATTTGGGAATTTTGATTTAATTTAATATTAAGTTTTTCAAAACTATTTAATAAATAAGTATACGATTTTTGACTTAAAGTTTTAAATTTAAATGAATTGACAAAAAGGTTTGTTTTGTTTCTTTTTAAAATATAGCTTAAATAAAATAAGTAATTTATTAATAAAGATATAATTTCTTTAATAATTATTTAAATTTGATAATGAGTCATTTCAACAAAAAAAATTATAGTATCAATAGTGTATTGTTTTACAAATAGGTTTTGAATAAAAATAGCATTTGTTATTTCAATTTTAATTTGTATATATAACTTGGTTTTTTTAAATGTTATATTTTTGAATTTGATTTGAATTTGAATATAAATTTTTAAATTCCAAAGTATAGATTTTTAATTGTTTTATTTTTTATATGCATAAGCTTTATTTATAAGCATAATTTGTTTTTATTTCTTTTAAAAATTTATATACATATAAAATACTAATTAACAAATTAATTAGGCTTAACATATATATTAACATGTAAATTAAATACAAATTACTTTTAAATAGGACAAGTGTTGTATTCTTAAGCCTCTTATAACAAATGTTAAAAGATTAACATATAAGTTGACAAATGTTGAAATTTATACAAGTGTCATTTTTAAAATTGTATTTTCTTTTATTTTTATTAAATCATACCTTTATCTTATAAAAAGGCCTCTTCTCTTCAATTTCCTTTTCTTTTTCAAAATCAAAGTTAAGAAATTCAAAAGCTTGAACTATACACAAATCTGAAAACATGGAAACCATTTTAAGGTTCAAGATCAAGCAGACATCACTTTCCTGCAAATCAAAAATTAGTAAACATCTTCATATCAAAATCAAAACCCCTGAAATCATTTCCCTGAAAATAACTCTTTAAACCAAAAATCACTTCCTTGTAAATTCTAAAACCTGTTCTCATGAAAATTCAACTCCTCATAACAAAAAGCATCTATACATCTTCAAATCATTTACCTATAGATCAAAGCCTGCATGCAACTGCATTTCTTCCTCTGGAAATCAAACCTGCATTTCATTTCAACCTGAAATCAATTCTTGCAAGATCATGTCTGCATTTTTTTAAAACCTGAAGTCAAACAAGAACTCAAGCCTGCATGCATGTAGTTTTGGTTAGGAAGCATAACTATTCCAGTTTCAACAGCATGCAACTCAATTTTTACAAGATCAAGCTTTTCAAAATATAGAGTGCTTCGTTCTTCTGTAATCAGGTGAGTAACTCTTTTTAAACTTAAAGATTTATCTGGTTGTTTGATTTATGCTTTAAATAAGTTGTAATTGTTATATATATGTCGAAAATTCCTGTGTATTTGTGATGTGTGATACTTGTATGATTTTGAAAAATCTGTAGAACATGTTTGTTCTAGATTTCAAGCCCAGTTTTCCTATTTAAATCATTTTTCCCTTGATCCATTGATTTTTAAGACTTAGGATCTAAATAAATATTGTTTGTTTAATTATAAGCTAAATTTTAAAAATTTATTTAACTTAAATTAAAACTATAATTGCTCTGGAAATAAGATTTAAACAGGAAACTCAAATCACTGTAAAATCCAAATATGTTATTTTTGCAATTCAAGTATATAAATCAAATCCTTAAACTAAGACATGATTTTTAAAACTAGAAACACAATTTTTAGAGCAGAGATGTAATGGCATTTCTGGGTTGTACTGTTTTTGGAATATTGGGAACTTCTGATGGTTCCTGTGGTTGGAGAGGACAGGGTTGTTGGTGGAGGTCGAGTAATGGTTGGTGACTTGGGCAAAAATGTCAGGTGGTGGATCATGATGTTGTGGTGGCGGCAGGAGGTCAATCTTATCAGTAACCCTAGTTTTTGGGTTAGGTATTTGATGTGTTCGTTCATCATCTCTGGTGGATCGAGCTCCACCAGAGTTTGGGAATTGGTTGAGGAGTTGGAAGAGAGGATGTGGCCGGAGTTGCAACTTTTACGGTGGTTAAAGGAGCTGGGTTTTGGCGTTGACAGGTTTGGGATTTGGGGGAGGCTCTGTGTTTCCAGGTTGTGGGTTGAGTCTGGTTTTTGATTTCAGGTGGATGGAGACAATCTGATGATCGTAGGTTGTAGCGTGGGTGGTTGCCGATGGGATGAAGCCAGGGTGAGAGGCCGGAGTTGATTGGCGTCACGGTGCACGTGCATTTTATTTTTTCTGGTGAAGGGTTTTGGAATGGGTGCGGTCGTTCTCGTATAATGATCGAGTCACTTGAGTGTTTTACCCGAAGTAAGGTGAGGTATGACTCGAAGTAAATTTGTATAAGCTCGGGTAAGTTTAGTTTCAGGTTTTGCTTTAGAAACCTGACAGTTTTTGCTTTTTTGAATTTTAAAACTGAAGTTTATAAAGGTAAAACTTGGGTTTAAACTAAGTTTTAAATTCAAGTTTAAATTTTAGAATCCAAGTTTAAATTTAAAATCTCAGTTTTAAATAAAATAATAAAAGTAATAAAGTTTAAAACTTGAATTATTAACTACTTTAAATAGTAAGTAGATTGAATGTTTTAAAACTGAAAATTTTAAAATATGAGCAAGTTTAAAGTTAAATTTAAATCTGGAAATCAAAGATTAAATATGAATTACAATTTTTGAAATTAAAAGAAGTTTTAAATTTGAAAGATTTAAAAAAAGTGTAAATTTAAATTATTGAATTTTAAAATGAATTTAGCTTTAAACTCTTATGAATTCCTTTTATAAGACAAGAATTTGTTTGCCATGTAATTTAAAAAGACTTTTAAATTGTTTAAAACTTAGTTTAAGTTTAAATTATATATATTTTAAATCTTATATTTAAAATGAAATTTAAAAGTGAGTTCAAAAGTAATTTGTTTGCAAATAAATTTGTTAATGACAATTTAAACATAATTAAGTAATGTTTTATCTTAAAATCTAATTAAGATTAATGTTTTGAAATTAATTTAATTAATGAGGTAATTAAGGAATAACTAGTTAATTTATTTAATTCATGATTAGGGATAAATTAATATTTGACAAGGGTTAATCAATTGGTAATTAAGATCATTAATTAGATTATTAATTAATGATTAAAGTTTTATTAATTAAGCAATTAGTAATAATCTAGGTTAATTTATTTAAATAATTAAGGATTAATTAAGTTTCAGTTAACTCTTAATTAATTAAATAATTAGAGTTTAATTAATGGATAATTAAAGATAACTTAATTTGTGATTAACCTAAGTTAATTACCTAATGGTTAATGAAGGTCATTAACTAGGATTATTTAATAATTAATTAATGTGGTTAATTTTAATAATTAATTAGATTAATTAATTTAATAATAATCTGTTGTGAATTGTTTAAGTGTAATTACTTAATGAAGTAATTAAGAAATTAATTACTTAACGTAATTAATTTAGTTTAATATGATTGTTTAAATTGATTAATTAAGTTTAATTAATTATAAACACTTGATGTTTTGATGATAATTACTTAATGTAATTAATGGATTGGAATTACTTCGTGAAGTAATTAAATGGGAAATACTGAATGTAATTTATTAAAGATGTTTTAAAATGGAAGTAATTTGAGTATAATTACTTTGTAATTAATCAAGGGATTAATTAAGAAATTAATTAAGGAATAATTAATTTGTTTTAACGAAGTAATTAAGTTAGTTAATTACTGAATATGGTTAATCAAGAGGGATTAATAATTATGGATTAATTACTTAAGGTAATTAATTTAAGAGGATAATTAATTAAATATAACTAAGGATCATTAATTAATACAATTAATGATGTAATTAAAGTTGATTAATTATGGTTAATTAATCAATGACAAGTGATTAAAGGTAATTAATTAAAGTTATTAATTAAGGATTAATGTAATTAATTACAATTAATTAATTGAAGTAATTAAAGGTTAATTACTGTTTTCGGTTAAGAATAATTAATTTGTGAAATTAATTAAGGATAATTATATGAATGTAATTAAGGATAATTAATCAATGGTGATTAATTAAGGTGATTAATTTGAATGCTTAATTAATTGATTTGCAATCAATTAAATGGTTAAGTAAGCAAGATTCATATTGATGAAGTAATTAATTTAATTTATTTTAAATTAATTAAAGATGAAGTAATTAATTTAATTCACTTTAAATTAATTAGAGATGGAGGTAGTTAATTTAATTTATTATATTGTGATTAAATAAATCTTTGCTTATGTATGGATGGGTGATATTGATTTCCTTGAATGGTTGTGATCTCAGAAATGAGATAAGTGATGTTGTGTGATATGAATGCTCTGGTTGCATTGTAATATGAATTATCTATTTTGATGAAAATATGGATTATCTGTTTAGAATGATAATGTGGATTACCTGTTTATTATGATAATGTGAATTATCAATTGTGATTTGTGAGTATCTATCTGTGTATATATAGATAATTTAATTATTTTAAACTTTAAAACAACTTGGACTTAAAAGACACGTTTTGGATTTCGATGAGACCGGGATCGGGTTTCCATATTTGGATATCCGAAAACCACATCGATCCAAATTAACGATAAGTCGTGAATCTCAAGTGAAGAGAAGATTCAGAGTGCAAGCGTTATTGTCGTTAACTTTGAGGGTGATTCCAAAATGAGTGAAATGAGATAATGCCTTCGGTTCGTTCGAACCCGGAATGAACTTATATAGATTGAATGCTTTCAGAACATCGTCAGATGGACGATGAGCATTCTAAGTGATGTGTTCATTAAAGGTAATCGTAGCCTCAAGCCTCATCAACCGGGAATGGCTAAAACATGGAAGGTGCAGCAAGGTTAAGTGGGTCATGCCCAAGTAGGACGAGATTTTCCCCTGTCTAGAGGTCTCTTTTATTCGGCTGTGTGGGCGGTTGCTAGCTACAACTGCGGGGTTGTCTTGTTCGGGACTGTTCAGTAAGGAATGGTTCCGGCCTTGTGTTGCAGGGGATTGGGAGTGATCCTCGGTACGTTGATCTAGGCCACGTACTGTGACGGGCGGTATCCCGGTAGCCTTGCCATTGTATGGAATCCAAAATACAATAAGTGTCGTACGTATTAGTTGTGCCCAACTATGTTGGAACGTGAGATGTAAGCATTCCAGCTATTTCCGTATTTTACTTGAAAACCCTAGACACTATTATAATATCACTTGATTTCCTATAAAATGTTTTGGTTAGCGTAAGGTAAAAACTTTTCCATGTTTATATGTGGGAAGTCTTACGTGATACCTTTCTTTTCGAAAGGTTTTTGAAAGTTAAGCAACCTTAACCTGTTACTCACACCAGTACCATGTCTGATCCGGAGTTTATCTTCTATTTTCTTAAACTCTTGGGTACTCAAATTTTTACGAGTAGCCAAGGGATTCAGGTTAGCTTTGACGAATTATGGAGGAGCAATGGAGCAGGAGGCTTCTGCGTGTAGATATATAGTGTTCCGCTGTGTTGATTTCTCTGAGTAGTTTCCTCATACTATATTGAGTTGCATAACTAGACCGGTGTTTATAACTGTCTAGTATGTGATGTGTAATCTGTGTAACTCTGATAATGATTGTAAACTATGTAATATTTATATTATTAATATAATTTATTCGTTCCGCTGTTTGAGATTCTGATGTTGTTTCTTCTTTCTCTTCTTTCTTTTCTCTTTTCTATCCCTTTCTTTCTTCAAGATGATACGATTTTCTATGGTGAGAAAGTCGGGTCGTCTCACTTGGTATCAGAGCCTTAGGTTGAGTGGATACCTAGGCTCTGGAGTGGTGTCTTTCTTGAGAGAGAGTACTTGTAATTTTTATATATTGCTATAAATATATATATATATATATATATATATATATATTTCTACCCATTTGCTGGGTTACCTGTTCAGGTTTTCCAATATAAGTTATAAAGGTAGATGGGGTAGTGGTGTGTGTAACACGACTATCATTGGTTGGAGTTTGAATGTTTGAGGTTGGAAGTGTATTCGTCGAGACTGTAGACCCAATACTGTCTCGATTGAGTTTTGTAGTGATGAAGGATTTCGTCGATCTCTGAAGGAAACCTGTTAAGGTTCGGAGTCTATTTTTGAAGTTGGATGAGTAGAGTTTGGATCTGTTGGCTAGGCAGAAGCAAGTGATGGTATCTTGACACCTCAGGAAGTAGTAGCTGCGTAATGAGATGAAGTGACTATGGATGTTCCCGAAGATGTTTTCTTTGGAACAGTTTAAGAAAGTGAGTCTGCTTCGGTGTTGTGGCTGTGTTTCAGCTGGTGTTTCTATTTAGTTTGAGGTCCGAGTTTCTCGAAGAGCTTTGGATTAGGAATTCTTTGGCATCTGTGTTAGCAGTGTGGCTCGGAGTGTTCTATGTGTTGGCAGGGAGTCTTCTGGCTTAGGAGTTTTCTAAAGTAGAGTTCAGAAGCAGCAGAGAGGACCCGTTTCTTCGATGGATTGGCTAGTTAAGTGTAAGCTGTTCTGTTTGATAAAGGGGAGAACAATTTTCCTTGGATTTGTTTTGGGATGATCGCAAAAGTGACTTGCGATTGTTTGAGTGTTCTTTTGGGTTATCAGAGTTTTTCCGGATGTCTTCAGGAAGTCAGAGGTTTACTCGCATCTGGAGATTGAGTTTTCTTATCGACTAGGATCCTAGGATTGCTACCGGTGGTTCAGTTTAGTAGAATAATGGTTCCAAGAGATAGAGCTTAGTGAAGCAGCTCGGGTTATAGTGGAGTTTCTGAGTTTTCTTATGAATCTGATGAATCATATTTCTGGGGTGTGTTGTCTAGTTTATGCTTGGATTCTTCTTCAGCATTTTTATCAACTTCGGATCAGAGTTGTGTAACGGAAGCAGTTTGGAAGTGTATCCGCTTTTCATTTTCGGATAGGAGAATTTGTTGTCTTATGATATTTGAGGAGTAGAGTTTATGTTCTTGGATCTAGGTTGATCTTGAGGAGATCATTTTGTTGAGTTGATTGGTTTTGTTTGTTTCTAGAGGCATCAGTGAAGGTTGAGCTGATCAGTAAGGTTGTAGGCAGCCCAGGATCGTCCGAAGATTTTTAAGGATAAGAGTCGGAGGAATTTGGATTCTGAAGTCGGAGATTTGATTTTGGATAAGTTTTCTCCGATCCGAGGGGAGCTATAAGATTGGGTAAGGCTGGGAAGCTAGCTCTGATGTGTTTTAGATCTTTTCTTTATGCTTACAAGAATAAGTGATTGATCTACATGATTGAATTTCTAGTTTGGATAAATGAGATTCGATGAGTTTCACGCATCTCTGAGGGAGTACGTGTATGATCTATCTCTGGTTTTGGAACCAACAGTTCGGGAGTTTTGGTTGTTGAGTTGGACTCGTCTGTAGTCTGATATCCTGCCTAATTTTGATTGTTTGAATTCTCTAGAGCGAGTATCCCGGCGATTATACTTGGGGAAACTCGAGGAAATTTTATCCAGAATTTTATCCGGATAGTGAGATTTGTTTGATTAGATGAATTGGTTGCTATGGTTGTTAGCATATGTTTGATATATGCTTGTGTTTTAAAATTAAAATCTTTAATGAGATTATTAAATTACCTTTGTTTTAAATTTCGGGGACGAAATTCTTTTAAGGGGGGGATTGTAATATCCCGGAATTTTTGACAATATCAATTTTATAATCTGTATTAAAAATTAAATTGATATTGATAATTTTGTTAATAATAATTCAAATTGATTTTATAATCTTCTATAATAGATATTTAATTGGTTATTTTATCCTTTAAAGATAATAAATTGGTTTCTATTTATAATATAAATGTATAGTTTATATTGTAAATAGATTAGCTTTGTTTTAATTTTAATAAATAAAGCATATTTTCTAATTCTAGTATTTGTCGTAATTTGAGAATTTGTTTTTATCTAATATTAAGTTATTGAATAAATAAATCTTGGTTGAAATCTAGTAAATGAACCTTGATTTAAAATTATAATGTATATATTAATAATTTGGGAATTTTGATTTAATTTAATATTAAGTTTTCCAAAACTATTTAATAAATAAGTATATGATTTTTGACTTAAAGTTTTAAATTTAAATGAATTGACAAAAAGATTTGTTTTGTTTCTTTTTGAAATATAGCTTAAATAAATAATTAATTTATTAATAAAGATATAATTTCTTTTATAATTATTTTAATTTGATAATGATTCATTTCTATAAAAAAAATTATAGTATCAATAGTGTATTGTTTTACAAATAGGTTTTGAATAAAAATAGCATTTGTTATTTCAATTTTAATTTGCACATATAACCTGGCTTTTTAAACATTATATTTTTGAATTTGATTTGAATTTGAATATAAAGTTTTAAATTCCAAAGTATAGGTTTTTAATTGCTTTAATTTTTATATGCATAAGCTTTATTTATAAGCATAATTTGTTTTTATTTCTTTTAAAAATTTATATACATATTAAATACTAATTAACAAATTAATTAGGCTTAACATATATATTAACATGTAAATTAAATACAAATTACTTTTAAATAGTACAAGTGTTGTAACAACCCGCATATTTATCGATTTTATATTTAAATATTTCATTTAAATATTTCATCGTTCGTCGGATTTTAGTCCGAAAACCTACTTTTAGCAAACAATCGAATTGGGACTCGAGACCCCTTCCATTGAGTTCAAAATGCCATTTGCAACTTTTTTGAGTATAAACATTGATATGTTTGGAGCTAGCTAAAAATTTGACCTTTTTCACTTTGGGATTGGGTTTGGGTTCAACCCATTAGCCAACTTAATACCCCAGACTGAACCACTTCTCTTCATTTATTCCCTCTTCCTTGTCTTTTCAGTTCTAAAGAGAATAATGGGGGAAAAGAAAAAGAATTAAAATCCTAAGCCCTAGTTTCCATTTGCAAATCAAGTTCTAGCTCCAAATTCAAAGAGAGGCATTGGTAAGTATCACCTCCTTCTTCTCCAAATCATTCTCTCTTGATTTCAGAAAATTCCTAAACCTAATTTGGGAAATGCTTCTCTTTTAAGCTTAGATTCAAGATTCTTGTGTTGAGATTAAAGTGTGGTTGGTCTTTCCTTGTCTTCAAGCTTCTCATTCATTGTTTTTAGGTTCAAAGGTGAGATTTTTATCTCACATCTATGACTATAATTATCTTTGGTTGTTGGGTATGAATTCCTAACACTTATTCATGTGCATTGGCTTTTGGTTTGGGTTGAATTGGTGAATATTCCAATTTTTAGTGTTTTGGGTTCAAATCTTTAAAATCCTAACTTTGATGTTTTGATCATGTTTTGGTGATGCATCGAGGAGCATATAGGGTCGGGTTGCCGATTGGCATAAACCCTTAGAGCCAATGTTCGTCCGGTTGCGTTTTGGAGGAGTTTTCTCTTCATTTGGATAGGCTGAAAAACAGCCCAGGCATGATTTAGTCGACTGAAATCTCTGTTTAGTCGACTGAATCTGGAACCCGAAAGTTTCCAGGTATGATTTGGTCGACTGAATTCTCTGTTCAGTCGACTGAACCTGGAAACATAAAGTTTCCAGGCAGAATTCAGTCAACTGAATTCTCTGTTCAGTCAACTGAATTTGCTGTTTAGTCAACTGAATTCGCTGTTTATTCAACTGAATTTGCTGTTTCAGCCCACTTTGCCTTTTGGGATTGAATTTCCAATTTGAATCGATTCGTGATGATCCTATTTGTTGTTATCATTTATTGTGACTTTGATGACTCCTTCTTTAGGGATTTTTGAATATCTATTTCGATGGATTCTTTATCGGTTTCTTTGGATTTGATTCACATCTTCGTATGTGGATTTTAATGATTGATTATTTCTACAATCATTTTTATGGTTTGTCACTTTAAAATACAAAGGTTTCTATACTAGTAGTAAATATTCAAACTCTTTATCAAAGATTATTTAAACTCTATTTTCAATATCAAACTCGTTTATAAAATTGTTTTCCAACTTATTAGTATATACAAACCTTTACCTCACTCGTATGAGTAATCTAATTAAACGGTTTAGTAAAACAAGCGGTATGAGACGCTTGCGTTTACTTCGTCGGTTAATTCTTGGACTTGTTCGATTGAATCTCTTGTGACAATTTTCTAGCGGAGATCTACAATTTGTTCGTAAATATTTAAGTTAAGCTAGTGGTTATGGGACATGAAGCTAAACTCATATATTTACTAGCTTAGTGTAATTGAAACTTAACCTCGAGTGGAAGTCTACAATTTGTTCGTAAATAATAAAGTTAAGCTAGTGGTTATGGGACATGAAGCTAAACTCATTTATTTACTTGCTTAGTGTAATTTACACTTATCGATCAATGATGATAAATTTGTGATTTAGACTGGCAATGTGCGATGTCTCTTTGTCTGCGAGGGAGACTAAACCCCGTTTTTAGTGGAGCTTCGTCTTGGTGGGGTAGCGACCCATGGTCGTCGGACCGTTTTAGTTGAACTTCAGCTCAAAGGTCTTCGGACCGTTTTAGTGGAGCTTCGGCTCAAAGGTCTTCGGGCCGTTTTTGTGGAGCTTCGGTTCAAAAATTAATGGTTAGCAACCATGGAATAGCTTTCCGTTTTGTGATACACGTGTTGGTGAGTTTTCATGATCCCATTCTAGTGACAGACCTTTTTCCCCCTTTTTGTGATCTGGATTTCTATTGATCGATTTCTAGAATTTGTGTTTCACAAATATTCGTGATTTACATTGATAATTTCTATCAATATTTGTGCATTGGTGAATTTGTGTGTCATTAACATTTCGTGATTTACATTGATAAGCTTTATCATTATTTGTGCATCGGTGAATTTATGTTTCAACGACTTTTACGATTGGCATTGATATGATTGTCAATATTTGTGGTTTAGTGAATAAAACAAAGTATATGACATTCTTTTTAGTGCTTCGAGATTTCTTAAGATATTGTATGATTTTTGTTATTATTTAATGTATACTTGTCATAGTATGACATTTTTGTTATCATACGTTTTTATCATATCTCTTCTTCTATCTCATTTTTATTTGATATTTATAGTTAGACTGATTCGTTTATTATTTTCTTCTTAAATAATACTCGGGTCAGACCGAGATATTACAGGTGCTTCTACATGACTCCTTATCTGGGATTCTTATCTGACTTTTTGGCTAACTACACTAGATTAGTAGTTTTTGATTGTTATACATTTGGGATATAGACTCCATGATGTATAATTATTCTTTTGTCTAGCAGTTGTATCTATTCTTTTGTGATATTGTGGATCTTATTTGACCACTACTCTGATGAACACATTTATGTGTTATATTCATATCCGTTTCCGCCTTTGTGATATGAATTATCTGTGACTGATTTATGTTATGTTTATTTCTATATTTGTTTCCGAAGATATTATAGCCACCGTGTGGTAGCTTTGAGTTTGTGTCGATGTGTCGGATTTCCTCTTGAGATGAAATGCATGTTATATTATTTGACATATCAAGGCTCGTACAAAGCAATTACACGGATGGTCGCTCCTCAATGGCCTTATTCTCCATGCTAGTTGACGGCATTACCCCGTAGTGTTCTTGGCTAGCGTGGGTATAGAGGTGGGGTGTCACAGCTTGGTATCAGAGCCAAACTTCGAAACAATATGGAATAATCTAGCAAGGATCATGTCCTAAGTCTTTCTTAGGAGTCATGCTTTAGGATTTTATTCGAGTCTTTGTATCGATTCATCCTATTTTTCTTTATGATTCCCTTTTTTATCTATCAAGATTGCTTGATATTTATTTTGAGAATAACTTTTCTCCTTCTTTCTTTCTTAAAGAAGAGAAATTGTTAGATCAAACCGTCCCAGTGCCGGACAATCTAGTGCTACTCCCCAGGATGGAGTATTTATGTCTACCCAGCAGCTTCTTGATCTAGTAAAGAACGCTCAAGTAGCCATACCCATTCCAGAGCCTACTCATCCTAGATCGGGTTTTGCATGCTTGTGCAGAGACTATACCAATTTGGGTGGAAGGCCATTCAAGGGATCCGAGAGTGTTATAGAAATTCAATCTTGGCCCAAATCATGCGATCAAATCTTTTCTCGCATGAACCTTATTGATCTTCACCGAGTTCAGGTGGCCTCTAGTATGCTCCAAGAAAGGGCATTAGATTGGTATGAGCTTCTGATTTCTGAAATAAATGAAGCGGATCTTACTTGGAAGAAATTCCAGGAACGATTCGAATTAAAGTTTGTGCCAGAGGCTGAAAAAGTAACTTTGGCCCGTTGTTTTATCGACCTTGTTCAAGGTGAATCTTCTGTGGCAGAATATGTCGCATCTTTTGAATCTCTTTCTAAATATGGGGTTGAATACATTAATACCCAATTGAAGAAAAATCAGAGATTCGTCTATGGCTTGAATAATAATCTCAAAAAGCCTTTGCTTCTGAAACTAGAAGCTTCTTTTGATCAGCTTATTGATATCGCTCTTCGACTTGAAGAGGCCGATAATGAGGGTGATGTTGAAGTTGTGGGTGCCTAACATAACTTCAACAATAACATGAAGAGGCCTATCAAATTCAAAGGCCCCACTCCCAACAAGAAAGGGAAACAACAAACCCCGGTAGAAAAAGCCTCTACCTCTAGTCGTGGACAATGTTACAATTGTGGTTCCACGGACCACTATGCAAGGGAGTGTTCGAAACCTCTTTATTGTCGCTATTGCAAAAATTCGGGTCACCATTGTAACGACCATAGATTTTAATTTGATTTAAATTGATAATTAAAAGAGATTTTGAATTAAAATTGTAAAATTTATCGATTTAAGAGATGCGAGTTTCCCCGATTCAAATAGAAAATATATTAAGTCAAATTGATTTGAAAATTTGCATATATGTATATATATATATGAGAATATATGTGTATATATGTATTTGAGCATATGTGAGTAAATTTAAAATTATATATATATATGACATATATATATATATTTGATTTGAATTTAAATACTATATATGTATGTATATATAGAAAAATATAAAATAAAATATACGTTGTAAATTTAATACGTATGTTAGAAAATATGATTAGAAGATAAATTACAAAACAATACAATATATTCAAGTGTGGACAATAAAAAGACAAGTATATAAAAGCAAATACCAAGCAAGCTATGTAAATAAAAAAAATATAAAGTATATATTTTTACATAAATAAAACAAGCTTGCATAATATACAAAGAAAATAAAAGAGATGTGTATGCAGGCAAATAGAGAGTAAGCATATAAAACAAGACAAAAGAATTTATACAAGTATCTTTAGTACACTTAAACTAGAAACAAAACTGCATATGCATTTAAAATAGCATAGAACAACAAATATCTCTAGCATACAAAATCTTCATATAAATAATTAAGTAAGATAATGAGTATGTAAACCAGTGTACTTACTGGAAATCATTTAAGTCAAAAACAAAGCAAAGAAAAGATAAGTATGGAGTAGATAACAGGATAAGGCTGTAGCTTAGAAAGTAAAGTAAAAGCAAGTACAAATAAAACATATCAGCCGAGTTATTCAAATGCAAGCAACTTCACCCATGTTATTGTACAAACAAGCATACCCTGCTGTACAAAACAGTATAATATCACCAGCCTGTACAATATGAAATCCCTGTACAAAACATAAGATATGATCCCCTGTAAAACTTCTCTTCTTTATATATATCACCTCGGCTTCTCCATTTCAACCTAAGACAATGAAAGCAAATACATTCAAGTCAGAGATCGGGGGGGTTTTCAGCTTGTATTTTCAAAACTGTTTCAAAATGAAGCTCTGTTCTTCTTCTAAGAAATCTGTGAGCAACTTTCTACCCATGATCTACTTCTATATCTCAATATTGTGGTTGATACTTGAATGCATTATGAAATGTTGTTAGCTGTTAAAATGTCTGTGTGTTTAGATATATATAGATATGGAGTGCATGTTTGTAACATATTTTTGTTTACAGGCAACAGGTTTCAATCTTGTTTAAAATATATGCTCTATGTGTTAGTAACAGGTACAATTTTCAAAACAAATTAAATAACTTAATGTTGAATTCGAATTGGGGCATGATTTGTAAATAAAGGTTGTTTGAAATCAGGTAACATTTCATCTAAAAATAATTATAGGTTTTAAAAATGAATAATTGGTTCGGAATCTTTGAGTTTACAGTAAAAAGGAATTAATGTGAAAAATTCGAATGTTGTAAATTGTTGATTCGATTTCATAACTTGATTTAACATACAAAGCTAAGATTTTTAAAACAAAGATGATGATTTTTAGTTAAGTATTCTAGGTGCTGTTCATTTTTGAACCTAAAATGCTTTTTTGTAAAATTCTGGAGATTCAACAATTCTTAAATGCTGCAACTTGATGTAAAGCTAGCTTGATGATCCTCGAGTATAGGAAAAATGCTAAAGAAAATTTCTAATGCAAGGATTAGTTGGTTAGATCGAAAGTAGGGTTTGGCTCGAGTGTATTTTGAGTTCTGTAACTCGATGATTTCGTCGTCGATGATAGACCGAGTGCCACGCGACTTTGTGAAAAGATAGAGGGGACATGGATGGAGTTGTGGCCGGAGTTTCATGTTTTCTGGTGATGGGTGTCGCGAGTATGTCGTGTTGACAGTTTTGGGGGTGTTGAAGATAGCATGTTATTCCAGTTTGGGTTAGGCAGTGAAAATTTGAATGCATCGTTGTTACAAATTCCTGTGTTATCTGGAGACTTGTATAGATGATCGTTGATGTGTCGAGGGTGGTAGGTTCGACTGGAAGTGGCCGGAGTTGCCGTACACGTGCACGTGCACGTTGGGTTAGATTGGGCTGTGCTGTGGGTTCGTATTTAGGGAAGAAGACGTAGTCTCGAAGCGTGTCTCGGGGAGAACGAGGGGTAGCTCGAGTTTTTACTCGAAGCAGGATCTCGGTGTTAAATCAAAAGACTTACAAAATTTTTTAAATTTGGAAAATTTTGGGGACTCGGGTTAGTTGGTTAAAAAACTCGAAGCAGGGTGCTGTTTTTATCGGGTATGACCCGAAGCAGGCCTCGGGTGAGTAAGTGAAAGCAGCAAACTCAGTTTCAACCAAATTTTTAAACACAGGTAAAAATTTATTTTCTGAATAAACGAATGATATTTGTAAATAAAATATGACAACAAATAGTAATTAGAATTTGTAAATTCTTTAAATTAAGCCAGGAAAATTTAAAACAAAATTTTAATTAACCTTTTTTTTTAATGATTAGATTTAAAATGAATGATTTAAAAATTTATTTACATTAAATTTTAATGTAACAATAAATAAATTCTTAAAGTATAAGCAATTTTCAAATGACAACTAAGATAAACAATTTATATTAATAGTTTGGAAAAAGAGATTTAGAATGATTTAAAATTTGTAATTAATTTGATAAACAATTAAGTACTTAAATAAATTTGAAATTAAGAGTTTGTTGATTTTATAAATTAAGTTGATTAATTTTAGTTGACGATTAATTAAAATAATCAAATAAGGGATAATTAATGTATCAAGATGGTAAAGATAAATTAATTTATCATTCAGGATAATAAATCCATGATTTAAAATAATCGATAAAATAATTATTGGGATAATTTATCTCATTCACTTTGATTGGTGAAAAATTAACTATTGTTGTGCACCGTATTGATATTTCTGTTCTGATTGTGATGCTGTGTGATGTAGATTGCCATGTACTACACTGTAATTGTAATTTACTCTGTATTGATATGAAAACCCTGTTTGCCGTAAAACGGCATTTAAACTTCGATGCGACAGGGAGTCGGATTCCAGTTAGTTATCCGAAACCCACATCGAATTGTAATGATAAATCTTTGAGATTGATAAATCAATTTATTTATGAATCTGTGAATAGAGATAAGCGTTATTGATTATATCGCTTATCGATAATTGATATCTCCGTAATGATTGATGTGTGCACTATTGTGTGTATAACCCCTGGACCACACTTATACACACACAATTATGGATTTCACGAGGAAATCGATTAAGTCGCAAATTTTTGAAATAGTTAAATTTGAATTTTTAAATTCAAATGTTTTGGAAATGGAATCGGAATAAATGTGAAAAGCTTTTGGAATGGAATTTCAAAATAGAATTTATTATTTTTAAATTACTTGATTAAGTTTTGGAATTTAAATAAGTTGATTTAAATTTAAATTCAATACTTGAAATTGAATTTTGTAATTTGAAATTAGGGATTAATGATATTATACTAGTCATTATGAGTTAAACCATTTTTAAAGTATTATTTTTGGGAATTTGAATTTAACTCAAGGATTTCAACTCGTATAAATGAATCAGATTTCGAAAATGAAAACTGTTGTTTTCAAATGATAAAACACTTTTAGATAAGAACTGAGATTCCAGTTAATTAGGGGAATTTCAAGATTGAATAGAGAAATGATTTTCCTAAGTTATGAATGAATTCTTTTTGAAAGCTATGAATTAAATCTGTTTATTTTTAACAGATTTAAATTGATGATTTGTTTAAATCAAATTGAAATGAAATTGTTTTGAAGGCTATAAGTTAAATCTTTGATTTAAAGATTTAACGAGTTAAATCAAATTGAAATGAAAATTGATTTGGAAAATATGTGAATGAATCTTTTAATTAAAAGATTAAAATGTGAAAATTGTTTAAACCGTTAAAGGTTGTGAAAATAAATCTTTTTGTTTAAAGATTGAAAATGGTAATTTATTTAAACCATTTGAAGAAAAGTTTTGGGAAATAAGTTGTGACTTAATTGAAATCCCATTATCCATTATTTTTGAAATATTTTCGCTCACTGTTCGGTTTAGCCGGGAAAGGACCTTTGGTCGTATAACCCATTCTGAATATGTGATACGTCGTATATGGATAGCATTTGAAGACCGGTGATGAAGACCGGGTATTTGCGAAAGCGATAGGATGACCTATCGATTGTTTCTGCACCGAGTCGCGCCGGTATAGAAACTCCCTAAGTGATGGGAAAATCCGATCGGGATTGTGAATATCCGGGTTGCAAGGACTTCTTTGTAAGTGCCTTCGGTTCTGTTCGAACCCAGAACAGACTTGTATGGATTGTATGTCTAACATTACAAATTGAGATATAAAGCCGATTTCTTTCAAATATATTTCTGTTGGTGGCGAAGAATTTATTCTTTTAGCTTAACACCCTTCTCTGAGACGTACGAGCTCAGAGGTTATATAGTTGAAGGTTATCAGCGATATGTTCCCAATTTGGTAATGTGACATGCTGAGTGTTGCTGAAATGATCATTGTGTTGATTATTTGTGATAGGATCATTTATTTGATCGTCTATCTTGGTGATCATTGTGTTGATCATTTGTTGACCCAAAGCATGGCTTTTGTATGAAGTATGTTTTTGTGGACGTGACTTCGTCGAGCCTCACACCCCGGAAATGGTCAAAACAGGAAAGATGCGGCAAGGTTATGAGGGGTAGCTCCCTTTAGGGTATGTGCATTTCCTTCTGGATAGAGGTGGTATCATGGTATGGAGCCCAGATATTTAACCTATGTGGTTACTACAAAATTATTACTTTGTGTTTGTTGGTTTTCGGGATCCCGTGAGAAAGGTCGTTTACAATCGGGGAATGGCGTGCTCGTGTCAGTAGTTACCCAGTTAGGGGTAACCCAGCCTTGTGTTGGCAGAGTTTCGGTTTGGTTCTCGGGGATGTCCTTCCAGAGGCATTCTCATGTGGCAATGGGGAGTTCCTTGGCCTGACCATTTGTTGGAAATCCAAAGAAACAATACGATCTTGTACGGTTTTAGTTGTAGAACCTGCCATTTACTTATGGTGGCGCCCCACTGTTTAGATGGTAGCTATAGTAGGCATACGATAATGGTCGTATGTTGGCTAAGATTTATATTCTACTTTCGAAATGAATTTTTCCTACACTATGCACTAGTAATAATATCAAATGTTTCTTTTAATGCGTATCAAGCATCTTTGACTATCATAAGGAGAAATCTCCTCCGATTCTGCGTATGCATTGTGTGTGTGTGCGGGAGGCCTTATGGTAGTCTCATTTTTAAAAGCATTGCGAATTGACTTTGAAAATCTTTTGTTGAATGTTTTAAGAGATAAACTGTTTTTGTTGCTCACACCAGTCCCACGACTGATCCGGAGTTTATTGTTTCTTTCCTAAACTCTGGGTGCTCATTATATTTCTACACGAGCAGTCTAGAGTTGGGTTTTTCAGATAGTCAGATGTAGTAGATTATCTGGAGTTAGTTCAGTCTTTGGTTCGCACCAGTCTTGCTTAGCTTGGTGATATGTTATTGGGAGTTCGAGCTATTACTGGATGGATTCTTGGAGATGGAGTTGCAGTTCTCGGAGTTCTCTTTTGAAGACTATCTTATAGTTATTTGTTCTGCTGCTAGATGTCATCTATTTTCTTTTCCGCTGCTATTTATTGTATCATATCTCTGATGTATATTGATATCTATTGGATCATCTGTTGTATCAGATATGTTATCAAAGCTGTATATCAATGTATTATTCTTTTATTCCGCTGTGTTGTTTACTTAATGTTGTTATAAGCTCCGGCGAATCGGATTTGAACGGTCGAATCTATGGCATTCGAATACGATATGAAGTATGGATGTCGATTTTCGAGCGGGCAAAATCCGAGTCGTTACATTTGGTATCAGAGCTAAGGTTAAACTTTAGCTCAGGAGTGTAACACATTAAGTAACTCATTAGAGATAGGGTGAAGTAAATCCTAGAATGAGTAATCCTTAAGATATCCGTTTGAATGCCTCAGTAAATTCTCTTACTATCCACTGATAGTAAGTATGAGTGCAAAAAGAGAACGAGATAGAGGACAGGGAAATGCGACTATAATTGGTCGATACTCTGTAACAACAGTGGAAATAACTTTCTTATCAAATTTTCTTTGATTCGTTTTCAAATTCTTTTGAAATTCTTCGTGACAGCTCCACAAAGAAATTTCGGTGCGGTGATGCTCTACGAATCGTTGTAGAAAATTCTTACTTCGTATCTTCATCAGTTTCCTATCAGTTCTGGTTTTAAACCTTAATGGATAAATTTGAATAGTATCGATAAACGATTTCGTTTAAAATCAAATTTTGAAATTCTATTATAATTTCTTGTATCTATTGTTGATATTCTGATTTGGTGAGCCAAATACAGAATTGATGTTCAGCTTGATTTGAAAAGATATTTCTCTATCTAGCTATCTCTGTGTTGTTTTCGTGCCTGCGAATTTCGAGGACGAAATTCTTTTAAGGGGGGAAATCTGTAACGACCATAGATTTTAATTTGATTTAAATTGATAATTAAAAGAGATTTTGAATTAAAATTGTAAAATTTATCGATTTAAGAGATGCGAGTTTCCCCGATTCAAATAGAAAATATATTAAGTCAAATTGATTTGAAAATTTGCATATATGTATATATATATATGAGAATATATGTGTATATATGTATTTGAGCATATGTGAGTAAATTTAAAATTATATATATATATATATATGACATATATATATATATATTTGATTTGAATTTAA
The DNA here is from genome assembly GCA_030765085.1 of Allium cepa. NCBI lineage: Eukaryota > Viridiplantae > Streptophyta > Magnoliopsida > Asparagales > Amaryllidaceae > Allium > Allium cepa. The sequence goes on along the minus strand of CM060928.1, from coordinate 673,967,623 downwards.
ATACTATATATGTATGTATATATAGAAAAATATAAAATAAAATATACGTTGTAAATTTAATACGTATGTTAGAAAATATGATTAGAAGATAAATTACAAAACAATACAATATATTCAAGTGTGGACAATAAAAAGACAAGTATATAAAAGCAAATACCAAGCAAGCTATGTAAATAAAAAAAATATAAAGTATATATTTTTACATAAATAAAACAAGCTTGCATAATATACAAAGAAAATAAAAGAGATGTGTATGCAGGCAAATAGAGAGTAAGCATATAAAACAAGACAAAAGAATTTATACAAGTATCTTTAGTACACTTAAACTAGAAACAAAACTGCATATGCATTTAAAATAGCATAGAACAGCAAATATCTCTAGCATACAAAATCTTCATATAAATAATTAAGTAAGATAATGAGTATGTAAACCAGTGTACTTACTGGAAATCATTTAAGTCAAAAACAAAGCAAAGAAAAGATAAGTATGGAGTAGATAACAGGATAAGGCTGTAGCTTAGAAAGTAAAGTAAAAGCAAGTACAAATAAAACATATCAGCCGAGTTATTCAAATGCAAGCAACTTCACCCATGTTATTGTACAAACAAGCATACCCTGCTGTACAAAACAGTATAATATCACCAGCCTGTACAATATGAAATCCCTGTACAAAACATAAGATATGATCCCCTGTAAAACTTCTCTTCTTTATATATATCACCTCGGCTTCTCCATTTCAACCTGAGACAATGAAAGCAAATACATTCAAATCAGAGATCGGGGGGGTTTTCAGCTTGTATTTTCAAAACTGTTTCAAAATGAAGCTCTGTTCTTCTTCTAAGAAATCTGTGAGCAACTTTCTACCCATGATCTACTTCTATATCTCAATATTGTGGTTGATACTTGAATGCATTATGAAATGTTGTTAGCTGTTAAAATGTCTGTGTGTTTAGATATATATAGATATGGAGCGCATGTTTGTAACATATTTTTGTTTACAGGCAACAGGTTTCAATCTTGTTTAAAATATATGCTCTGTGTGTTAGTAACAGGTATAATTTTCAAAACAAATTAAATAACTTAATGTTGAATTCGAATTGGGGCATGATTTGTAAATGAAGGTTGTTTGAAATCAGGTAACATTTCATCTAAAAATAATTATAGGTTTTAAAAATGAATAATTGGTTCGGAATCTTTGAGTTTACAGTAAAAAGGAATTAATGTGAAAAATTCGAATGTTGTAAATTGTTGATTCGATTTCATAACTTGATTTAACATACAAAGCTAAGATTTTTAAAACAAAGATGATGATTTTTAGTTAAGTATTCTAGGTGCTGTTCATTTTTGAACCTAAAATGCTTTTTTGTAAAATTCTGGAGATTCAACAATTCTTAAATGCTGCAACTTGATGTAAAGCTAGCTTGATGATCCTCGAGTATAGGAAAAATGCTAAAGAAAATTTCTAATGCAAGGATTAGTTGGTTAGATCGAAAGTAGGGTTTGGCTCGAGTGTATTTTGAGTTCTGTAACTCGATGATTTCGTCGTCGATGATAGACCGAGTGCCACGCGACTTTGTGAAAAGATAGAGGGGACATGGATGGAGTTGTGGCCGGAGTTTCACGTTTTCTGGTGATGGGTGTCGCGAGTATGTCGTGTTGACAGTTTTGGGGGTGTTGAAGATAGCATGTTATTCCAGTTTGGGTTAGGCAGTGAAAATTTGAATGCATCGTTGTTACAAATTCCTGTGTTATCTGGAGACTTGTATAGATGATCGTTGATGTGTCGAGGGTGGTAGGTTCGACTGGAAGTGGCCGGAGTTGCCGTACACGTGCACGTGCACGTTGGGTTAGATTGGGTTGTGCTGTGGGTTCGTATTTGGGGAAGAAGACGTAGTCTCGAAGCGTGTCTCGGGGAGAACGAGGGGTAGCTCGAGTTTTTACTCGAAGCAGGATCTCGGTGTTAAATCAAAAGACTTACAAAATTTTTTAAATTTGGAAAATTTTGGGGACTCGAGTTAGTTGGTTAAAAAACTCGAAGCAGGGTGCTGTTTTTATCGGGTATGACCCGAAGCAGGCCTCGGGTGAGTAAGTGAAAGCAGCAAACTCAGTTTCAACCAAATTTTTAAACACAGGTAAAAATTTATTTTCTGAATAAACGAATGATATTTGTAAATAAAATATGACAACAAATAGTAATTAGAATTTGTAAATTCTTTAAATTAAGCCAGGAAAATTTAAAACAAAATTTTAATTAACCTTTTTTTTTAATGATTAGATTTAAAATGAATGATTTAAAAATTTATTTACATTAAATTTTAATGTAACAATAAATAAATTCTTAAAGTATAAGCAATTTTCAAATGACAACTAAGATAAACAATTTATATTAATAGTTTGGAAAAAGAGATTTAGAATGATTTAAAATTTGTAATTAATTTGATAAACAATTAAGTACTTAAATAAATTTGAAATTAAGAGTTTGTTGATTTTATAAATTAAGTTGATTAATTTTAGTTGACGATTAATTAAAATAATCAAATAAGGGATAATTAATGTATCAAGATGGTAAAGATAAATTAATTTATCATTCAGGATAATAAATCCATGATTTAAAATAATCGATAAAATAATTATTGGGATAATTTATCTCATTCACTTTGATTGGTGAAAAATTAACTATTGTTGTGCACCGTATTGATATTTTTGTTCTGATTGTGATGCTGTGTGATGTAGATTGCCATGTACTACACTGTAATTGTAATTTACTCTGTATTGATATGAAAACCCTGTTTGCCGTAAAACGGCATTTAAACTTCGATGCGACAGGGAGTCGGATTCCAGTTAGTTATCCGAAACCCACATCGAATTGTAATGATAAATCTTTGAGATTGATAAATCAATTTATTTATGAATCTGTGAATAGAGACAAGCGTTATTGATTATATCGCTTATCGATAATTGATATCTCCGTAATGATTGATGTGTGCACTATTGTGTGTATAACCCCTGGACCACACTTATACACACACAATTATGGATTTCACGAGGAAATCGATTAAGTCGCAAATTTTTGAAATAGTTAAATTTGAATTTTTAAATTCAAATGTTTTGGAAATGGAATCGGAATAAATGTGAAAAGCTTTTGGAATGGAATTTCAAAATAGAATTTATTATTTTTAAATTACTTGATTAAGTTTTGGAATTTAAATAAGTTGATTTAAATTTAAATTCAATACTTGAAATTAAATTTTGTAATTTGAAATTAGGGATTAATGATATTATACTAGTCATTATGAGTTAAACCATTTTTAAAGTATTATTTTTGGGAATTTGAATTTAACTCAAGGATTTCAACTCGTATAAATGAATCAGATTTCGAAAATGAAAACTGTTGTTTTCAAATGATAAAACACTTTTAGATAAGAACTGAGATTCCAGTTAATTAGGGGAATTTCAAGATTGAATAGAGAAATGATTTTCCTAAGTTATGAATGAATTCTTTTTGAAAGCTATGAATTAAATCTGTTTATTTTTAACAGATTTAAATTGATGATTTGTTTAAATCAAATTGAAATGAAATTGTTTTGAAGGCTATAAGTTAAATCTTTGATTTAAAGATTTAACGAGTTAAATCAAATTGAAATGAAAATTGATTTGGAAAATATGTGAATGAATCTTTTAATTAAAAGATTAAAATGTGAAAATTGTTTAAACCGTTAAAGGTTGTGAAAATAAATCTTTTTGTTTAAAGATTGAAAATGGTAATTTATTTAAACCATTTGAAGAAAAGTTTTGGGAAATAAGTTGTGACTTAATTGAAATCCCATTATCCATTATTTTTGAAATATTTTCGCTCACTATTCGGTTTAGCCGGGAAAGGACCTTTGGTCGTATAACCCATTCTGAATATGTGATACGTCGTATATGGATAGCATTTGAAGACCGGTGATGAAGACCGGGTTTTTGCGAAAGCGATAGGATGACCTATCGATTGTTTCTGCACCGAGTCGCGCCGGTATAGAAACTCCCTAAGTGATGGGAAAATCCGATCGGGATTGTGAATACCCGGGTTGCAAGGACTTCTTTGTAAGTGCCTTCGGTTCTGTTCGAACCCAGAACAGACTTGTATGGATTGTATGTCTAACATTACAAATTGAGATATAAAGCCGATTTCTTTCAAATATATTTCTGTTGGTGGCGAAGAATTTATTCTTTTAGCTTAACACCCTTCTCTGAGACGTACGAGCTCAGAGGTTATATAGTTGAAGGTTATCAGCGATATGTTCCCAATTTGGTAATGTGACATGCTGAGTGTTGCTGAAATGATCATTGTGTTGATTATTTGTGATAGGATCATTTATTTGATCGTCTATCTTGGTGATCATTGTGTTGATCATTTGTTGACCCAAAGCATGGTTTTAGTTGATCATTGTGTCTATCTTGGCAATGGGAAGTTCCTTGGCCTGACCATTTGTTGGAAATCCAAAGAAACAATACGATCTTGTACGGTTTTAGTTGTAGAACCTGCCATTTACTTATGGTGGCGCCCCACTGTTTAGATGGTAGCTATAGTAGGCATACGATAATGGTCGTATGTTGGCTAAGATTTATATTCTACTTTCGAAATGAATTTTTCCTACACTATGCACTAGTAATAATATTAAATGTTTCTTTTAATGCGTATCAAGCATCTTTGACTATCATAAGGAGAAATCTCCTCCGATTCTGCGTTTGCATTGTGTGTGTGTGCGGGAGGCCTTATGGTAGTCTCATTTTTAAAAGCATTGCGAATTGACTTTGAAAATCTTTTGTTGAATGTTTTAAGAGATAAACTGTTTTTGTTGCTCACACCAGTCCCACGACTGATCCGGAGTTTATTGTTTCTTTCCTAAACTCTGGGTGCTCATTATATTTCTACACGAGCAGTCTAGAGTTGGGTTTTTCAGATAGTCAGATGTAATAGATTATATGGAGTTAGTTCAGTCTTTGGTTCGCACCAGTCTTTCTTAGCTTGGTGATATGTTATTGGGAGTTCGAGCTATTACTGGATGGATTCTTGGAGATGGAGTTGCAGTTCTCGGAGTTCTCTTTTGAAGACTATCTTATAGTTATTTGTTCCGCTGCTAGATGTCATCTATTTTCTTTTCCGCTGCTATTTATTGTATCATATCTCTGATGTATATTGATATCTATTGGATCATCTGTTGTATCAGATATGTTATCAAAGCTGTATATCAATGTATTATTCTTTTATTCCGCTGTGTTGTTTACTTAATGTTGTTATAAGCTCCGGCGAATCGGATTTGAACGGTCGAATCTATGGCATTCGAATACGATATGAAGTATGGATGTCGATTTTCGAGCGGGCAAAATCCGAGTCGTTACAACCATATAACTGCATGTCCCATACTTCAAAGTAGGAAGGAGGGAAAGCTCAATGTAGTGCAAGCTCCTAGTAACTCTTCTCTTGGTCAAGGTATTTTACATTCAATCCTTGATGCTATTATTTTATTTCGTGATCTTTCTATTTGAGTTCTTTTTGATATGGGTTCATCTCATTATTTTTATATCAAAAGAACTTGTCGATTCTTTTTCTTTGAATATTTTGGGCTTGATGACTTCTTTGAGAATTGCAAATCCTATTGGTGGATCCGCAACGCTCAGTTGGTTTCTTGTATTGATGTCAAAATTATTTTATATGATTTTTCTTTCCTAGCCGATTTTTACTTATGCTTCGGAATTGACTTTTGTAAGGATTGGCTTACTTATTATGAAGCCATATCCTTTGTCACGTGTGGACTATCCATCTTCGATATTTTCAATCTGTTAATAGGATTTCTATTTTTCTTTGTGATTTTGATTCCAATTTGATGGCATCATTTTATTCTTTAAGCCCTCATCATGAGGAAAGTGTTATTTCTCTCATTTAAATAGTTTGTGAAACTTTCCGGTGTTTTTGAGTTTGTCTTAGGATTATCTCCTAAGCAATCTTTTAAGAGGTGTTAGGGTCTTTTTAGTTCGAACTTGCTACCGATTTTTATTTGCTTCGAATTGCGGAAGTTAGCATTCCACTTATCGCATTCCGCACTCGTTATAATTTTTATGAATGACTTATTATGTCATTCAGTTGGCCCAGCTTATTTCATCCAATTTTATAAATCGAGTATGCTATTAATATTTCGACGAGACCATTCTTGTATTTATTGATTTTGGATGAACAACAATTTAAAATTTTTGCAAATCTTTTTCATAAGATTATTTATAAGTATAAGTGGGATTTTTGTTCTTAAAACGAACAAAGAGAATTTTAAAGGTTTTTAGAAACATGTTTATCATATAGAAGATAGTTTTGTGATTGTATTGCCCATTGAGTGCTTTAAGAATTCTAGTCGATGCGCTTGATCAACGTTATCGATAGGAATTTCCTAAACGCTTAGATGAGACAGTCAGACACAATAAATTGACTTGTAAAGATGTAAATTTTTCTAGAAAGATGATTACATAAAGTTAATTATAATTTTTGGAAGTTTTAACTTTTCGGGAAAGAAGATTATTTAAAAGAAATTCTTTCTTTTCGATACTCTTATTCTTGTGATTCCCAAAGGGAACCAAGACTTTATCTTTTTTCACCGATGTTTATAGTATTGGTTTGAATGTCGTTCTCTTGCAAAACAGAACGTGCTATCATTTATGTTTCTAAATCATTAAAGCCTATCGAGACTAGATATGCCATTCATGATCTAGTGCTCGCGGCTATTGATTTCACTTTTAGAATTTGGCATCATCATTTTTGGATGAGAAATTTGTTCTCTACCCCGATCATAAATCTTTGGAATATTTATTTTCTCATAAGGAACTTAATGTTGGCTAGAGTTCCTTGCATCTTATGATCCTAATATTCTTTGTATACTCCCGGAAGGGAAATCATGTTGCCAATGCCCTTAGTCGTAAGCAATAAGTGGTTGTCTTTTTGATGATGTCCGATGCAATGATCTTTTACCAAGTTCATCGGACGTTTCGATGTACCTTGTTTTATTGAGCTTTGTCTCATTTCTTTTACGGGCTTGTGTCCGATGTTCTTTTATGGTGTTCGATTCATTGGACGCGCCATTTTTGTACTACGTCGGTGTTCCGAATTATTTGAGCTTCGGTTCATTAGACGTACCGTTTTTGTACTGCGTCGATGTTCCGAATTATTTGAGCTATGGTTCATCTGGCGTACCATCATTGTACTACGCCGTTGTTCCAAATTATTTGAGTTTCTAGTTTCTTGGGCGTACTGTTATTATACTAAATCGTTGCACCGGCTCAATTTTCTGTTATTCATGACGTTTTCTCACGTCTTTCTACTACGGAAATGCCTTAGGGATTCCGATTTTTATTCTTGAGCCCGGTCTTATTGAGGAAATTGAAGTTTCACCAGATTTGACTTATGAGCAACATTCCATTCGCATCATTGCTTCGGAGGTTGAGCGCCTTCGGAATAAAGATGTTCTTCTTGTGAAAGTTCAATGGTTCTTAGATCCTAAGGATTGCTCTTGGGAATCCTGGGAATTCATCGAGCGATCCCGTTCAGTCTTACTCTTTCATGCTCTTTATAGTGAACTTCCTATTCCAAATTTCTTTTGTGTTGATATGCTTTTATGGTTGTTACTCTTTATTTTCTTCTTAAGTATTGTGAGGATGCAATTTCTTTAAGGAGGGGAGTCTGAAACAACCCGCATATTTATCGATTGTATAATTAAATATTTTATTTAAATATTCCATCGTTCGTCGGATTTTAGTCCGAAAACCTACTTTTAGCAAACAGTCGAATTGGGACTCGAGACCCCTTCCATTGAGTTTAAAATTCCGTTTGCAACTTTTTTGAGTATAAACATTGATATGTTTGGAGCTAGCTAAAAATTTGACCTTTTTCACTTTGGGTTTGGGTTTGGGTTCAGCCCATTAGCCAACTTAATACCCCAAACTGAACCACTTCTCTTCATTCATTCCCTCTTCCTTGTCTTTTCAGTTCTAAAGAGAATAATGGCGGAAAAGAAAAAGAATTAAAATCCTAAGCCCTAGTTTCCATTTGCAAATCAAGTTCTAGCTCCAAATTCAAAGAGAAGCATTGGTAAGTATCATCTCCTTCTTCTCCAAATCGTGCTCTCTTTGATTTCAGAAAATTCTTAAACCTAATTTGGGAAATGTTTCTCTTTTAAGCTTAGATTCAAGCTTCTTGTGTTGAGATTGAAGTGTGGATGATCTTTCCTTGTCTTCAAGCTTCTCATTCATTGTTTTTGGGTTCAAAGGTGAGATTTTTATCTCACATCTATGACTATAATTATCTTTGGTTGTTGGGTATGAATTCCTAACACTTATTCATGTGCATTTGCTTTTGGTTTGGGTTGAATTGGTGAATATTCCAATTTTTAGTGTTTTGGGTTCAAATCTTTAAAATCCTAACTTTGATGTTTTGATCATGTTTTGGTGATGCATCGAGGAGCATATAGGGCCGGGTTGCCGATTGGCATAAACCCTTAGAGCCAATGTTCGTCCGGTTGCATTTTGGAAGAGTTTGCTCTTCATTTGGATAGGCTAAAAATAGTCCAGGTATGATTTAGTCGACTGAAATCTCTGTTTAGTCGACTGAATCTGGAACCCGAAAGTTTCCAGGTATGATTTGGTCGACTGAATTCTCTGTTCAGTTGACTGAACCTGCAAACAGAAAGTTTTCAGGCAGAATTCAGTCAACTGAATTCTTTGTTCAGTCAACTGAATTTGCTGTTTAGTCAACTGAATTCTCTGTTTAGTCAAGTGAATTTGTTGTTTAGTCAACTGAATTCTCTGTTTAGTCAACTGAATTTGTCGTTTAGTCAACTGAATTCTCTGTTTAGTCAACTGAATTTGTTGTTTCAGCCCACTTTGCCTTTTGGGATTGAATTTCCAATTTGAATCGATTCGTGATGATCCTATTTATTGTTATCATTTATTATGACTTTGATGACTCCTTTTTTAGGGATTTTTGAATATCTATTTCGATGGATTCTTTATCGGTTTCTTTGGATTTGATTTACATCTTCGTATGTGGATTTTAATGATTGATTTTTTCTACAATCATTTTCATGGTTTGTCACTTTAAAATACAATGGTTTCTATACTAGTAGTAAATATTCAAACTCTTTATCAAAGATTATTTAAACTCTATTTTCAATATCAAGCTCGTTTATAAAACCGTTTTCCAACTTATTAGTATATACAAACCTTTACCTCACTCGTATGAGAAATCTAATTAAACGTTTTAGTAAAACAAGCGGTATGAAACACTTGCATTTACTTCATCGGTTAATTCTTGGACTTGTTTGATTGAATCTCTTGTGACAATTTTCTAGTGGAGATCTACAATTTGTTCGCAAATATTTAAGTTAAGCTAGTGATTATGGGACATGAAACAAAACTCATATATTTACTAGCTTAGTGTAATTGACACTTAACCTCGAGTGGAAGTCTACAATTTGTTCGTAAATAATTAAGTTAAGCTAGTGGTTATGGGACATGAAGCTAAACTCATTTATTTTCTAGCTTAGTGTAATTTACACTTATCGATCAATGATGATCAATTTGTGATTTAGACTGGCAATGTGCGATGTCTCTTTGTCTGCGAGGGAGACTAAACCCCGTTTTTAGTGGAGCTTCGGCTTGGTGGGGTAGCGACCCATGGTCTTCGGACTATTTTAGTGGAACTTCGGCTCAAAGGTCTTCGGACGGTTTTAGTGGAGCTTCGGCTCAAAGGTCTTTGGGCCGTTTTTGTGGAGCTTCGGTTCAAAAATTAATGGTTAGCAACCATGGAATAGCTTTCCGTTTTGTGATACACGTGTTGGTGAGTTTTCATGCTCCCGTTCTAGTGACAAGCCTCTTTTCCCCTTTTTGTGTTTTTTGGATTTCTATTGATCGATTTCTAGAATTTGTGTTTCACCAATTTTCATGATTTACATTGATAAGTTCTATCAATATTTGTGCATTGGTGAATTTGTGTGTCATTAACATTTCGTGATTTACATTGATAAGCTTTAACATTATTTGTGCATCGGTGAATTTATGTTTCAACAACTTTTACGATTGGCATTGATATGATTGTCAATATTTGTGGTTTAGTGAATAAAACAAAGTATATGACATTCTTTTTAGTGCTTCGAGATTTCTTAAGATATTGTATGATTTTTGTTATTATTTAATGTATACTTATCGTAGTATGACATTTTTGTTATCATACGTTTTTATCATATCTCTTCTTCTATCTCATTTTTATTTGATATTTATAGTTAGACTAATCCGTTTATTATTTTCTTCTTAAATAATACTCGGGTCAGACCGATATATTACAGGTGCTTCTACTTGACTCCTTATCAAGGATTCTTATCTGACTTTTTGGCTAACTACACTAGATTAGTAGTTTTTGATTGTTATACATTTGGGATATAGACTCCATGATGTATAATTATTCTTTTGTCTAGCACTTGTATCTATTCTTTTGTGATATTGTGGATCTTATTTGACCACTACTCTGATGAACACTTTTATGTTTTGTATTCATATCTGTTTCCGCCTTTGTGATATGAATTATCTGTGACTAATTTATGTTATGTTTATTTCTATATTTGTTTCCGAAGATATTATAGCCACCGTGTGGTAGCTTTGAGTTTGTGTCGATGTGTCGGATTTCCTCTTGATATGAAATGCATGTTATATTATCTGACATATCGAGGCTCGTACAAAGCAATTACACGGATGGTCGCTCCTCGACGGCCTTATTCTCCATGCTAGTTGACGGCATTACCCCGTAGTTTTCTTGGCTAGCGTGGATATAGAGGTGGGGCATCACAAGTGTTGTATTCTTAAGCCTCTTATAACAAATGTTAAAAGATTAACATATTAAGTTGACAAATGTTGAAATTTATACAAGTGTCATTTTTAAAATTGTATTTTCTTTTATTTTTATTAAACCATACCTTTATCTGATAAAAAGGACTCTTCTCTTCAATTTCTTTTTCTTTTTCAAAATCAAAGTTAAGAAATTCAAAAGCTTGAACTATACAAAAATTCTGAAAACATGGAAATCATTTTCAGATTCAAGATCCAGCAGACATCACTTTCCTGCAAATCAAAAATCAGTAAACATCTTCATATCAAAATCAAAATCCCTGAAATCATTTCCCTAAAAACAACTCTTTAAACCAAAAATCACTTCCCTGAAAATTCTAAAATCTGTTCTCATGAAAATTCAAATCCTCATAACAAAAAGCATCTGCACATCTTCAAATCATTTACCTGTAGATCAAAGCCTGCATGCAACTGCATTTCTTCCTCTGGAAATCAAACCTGCATTTCTTCCTCTGGAAATCAAACCTGCATTTCATTTCAACCTAAAATCAATTCTTGCAAGATCATGTCTACATTTTTTTAAAACCTGAAGTCAAACAAGAACTCAAGCCTACATGCATGTAGTTTTGGTCAGGAAGCATAAGCATTCCAGTTTCAACAGCATGCAACTCAATTTTTAAAAGATCAAGCTTTTCAAAATATAGAGTGCTCTGTTCTTCTATAATCTGGTGAGTAACTCTTTTTAAACTTAAAGATTAATCTGGTTGTTTGATTCATGCTTTAAATAAGTTGTAATTGGTGTATATATATGTTGAAAATTCCTGTTTATTTGTGATGTGTGATACTTGTATGATTTTGAAAAATCTGCAGAATATCTCTGTTCTAGATTTCAAACCCAGTTTTTCTATTTAAATCATTTTCCCCTTGATCCATTGATTTTTAAGACTAAGGATCTAAATAAATATTGTTTGTTTGATTATAAGCTAAATTTTAAAAATTTATTTAACTTAAATTAAAACTGTAATTACTCTGGAAATAAGATTTAAACGGGAAACTCAAATCACTGTAAAATCCAAACATGTTAATTTTGCAATTCAGGTATATAAATCAAATCCTTAAACTAAGACATGATTTTTAAAACTAGAAACACAATTTTTAGATCAGAGATGTAATGGCATTTCTGGATTGTACTGTTTTTGGAATATTGGGAATTTCTGATGGTTCCTGTGGTTGGAGAGGATAGGGTTGTTGGTGGAGGTCGAGTAATTGTTGGTGACTTGGGCAAAAATTTCAGGTGGTGGATCTTGATGTTGTGGTGGCGGCAGGAGGTCAATCTTATCAGTAACCCTAGTTTTTGGGTTAGGTATTTGATGTGTTTGTTCATCATCTCTAGTGGATCGAGCTCCACCAGAGTTTGGGAATTGGTTGAGGGGTTGGAAGAGAGGATGTGGCCAGAGTTGCAAATTTTATGGTGGTAGGAGAAGCTGGATTTTGGCATTGACAGGTTTGGATTTGGGGGAGGCTCTGTGTTTCCAGGTTATGGGTTGAGTGTGGTTTTTGATTTCAAGTGGATGGAGACGATCTGATGATCGTAGGTTGGAGCGTGGGTGGTTGCCGATGGGATGAAGCCAGAGTGAGAGGCCAGAGTTGATCGGTGTCACGGTGCACGTGCACCATGCATTTTATTTTTTCTGGTGAAGGTTTTTGGAATGGGTGTGGTCGTTCTCGTGTAATGATCGAGTCATTTGAGTCTTTTACCCGAAGTAAGGTGAGGTATGACTCGAAGTAAATTTGTATAAGCTCGGGTAAGTTTAGTTTCAGGTTTTGTTTCAAAAACCTGACAGTTTCTTTTTTTTTTTTAATTTTAAAACTGAAGTTTATAAAGGTAAAACTTGGGTTAAACTAGGTTTTAAATTCAAGTTTAAATTTTAGAATCCAAGTTTAAATTTAAAATCTTAGTTTTAAAAAAAAAATTATAAAGTTTAAAACTTGAATTATTAACTACTTTAAATAGTAAGTAGATTGAATGTTTTAAAACTGAAAATTTTAAAATATGAGCAAGTTTAAAGTTAAATTTAAACCTGGAAATCAAAGATTAAATATGAATTTCAGTTTTTGAATTTAAAAGAAGTTTTAAATTTGAAAGATTTAAACAAAGTGTAAATTTAAATTATTGAATTTTAAAATGAATTTTGTTTTAAACTCTTATGAATTTCTTTTATAAGACAAGCATTTGTTTGCCATGTAATTTAAAAAGATTTTTAAATTGTTTAAAACTTTGTTTATGTTTAAATTATATTCATTTTAAATCTTATATTTAAAATGAAATTTAAAAGTAAGTTCAAAAGTAATTTATTTGCAAATAAATATGTTAATGACAATTTAAACATAATTAAGGAATGTTTTATCTTAAAATTTAATTAAGATTAATGTTTTGAAATTAATTTAATTAATGAGGTAATTAAGGAATAACTAGTTAATTTATTTAATTAATGATTAGGGATAAATTAATATTTGATAAGGGTTAATCAATTGGTAATTAAGATCATTAATTAGATTGTTAATTAATGATTAAAGTTTTATTAATTAAGCAATTAGTTATAACCAAGGTTAATTTATTTAAATAATTAAGGATTAATTAAGTTTCAGTTAACTCTTAATTAATTAAATAATTAGAGTTTAATTAATGGATAATTAAAGATAATTTAATTTGTGATTAACCTAAGTTAATTACCTAATGGTTAATGAAGGTCATTAACTAGGATTATTTAATAATTGAGTAATGTGGTTAATTTTAATAATTAATTAGATTAATTAATTTAATAATAATCAGTTGTGAATTGTTTAAGTGTAATTACGTAATGAAGTAATTAAGAAATTAATTACTTAACGTAATTAATTTAGTTTAATATGATTGTTTAAATTGATTAATTAATTTTAAACACTTGATGTTTTGATGATAATTACTTAATGTAACTAATGTTATGGAATTACTTAGTGAAGTAATTAAATGGTAATTACTAAATGTAACTTATTGAAGATGTTTTAAAATGGAAGTAATTTGAGTGTAATTACTTTGTAATTAATCAAGGAATTAATTAAGAAATTAATTAAGGAATAATTAATTTGTTTTAATGAAATAATTAAGTTAGTTAATTACTGAATATGGTTAATCAAGAGGGATTAATGATTATGGATTAATTACTTAAGGTAATTAATTTAAGAGGATAATTAATTAAATATAATTAAGGATCATTAATTAATACAATTAATGATGTAATTAAAGTTGATTAATTATGGTTAATTAATCAATGTCAAGTGATTAAAGGTAATTAATTAATGTTATTAATTAAGGATTAATGTAATTAATTACAATTAATTAATTGAAGTAATTAAAGGTTAATTACTGTTTTTGGTAATTTAATTCACTTTAAATTAATTAGAGATGGAGGTACTTAATTTAATTCATTTTAAATTAATTATATTATGATTAAATTAATCTTTGCTTATGTATGAATGGGTGATATTGATTGCCTTGAATGGTTATGATCTCAGAAATGAGATAAGTGATGTTGTGTGATATGAATGCTCTGGTTGCATTGTGATATGGATTATCTATTTTGATGATGGTATGGATTATCTATTTATAATGATAATGAGGATTACCTGTTTATTATAATAATGTGAATTATCAATTGTGATTTGTGAGTTATCTATCTGTGTGTATATAGATAATTGAATTATTTTAGACTTTAAAACAACTTGGACTTAAAAGACACTTTTTGGATTTCGATGAGACTGGGATCGGGTTTCCATATTTGGATATTCGAAAACCACATCGATCCAAATTAACGATAGGTCGTGAATCTCAAGTGAAGATGAAGATTCAGAGTGCAAGGGTTATTTACGTTTACTCTAAGGGTGATTCCAAAATGAGTGTAACGAGATAATGTCTTCGGTTCGTTCGAACCCAGAACAAACTTGTATGGATTGAAAGCTTTCAAAACATCGTCAGATGGACGATGGGCATTCTAAGTGATGTGTTCATTAAAGGTAATCGTAGCCTCAAGCCTCATCAACCGGGAATGGCTAAAACAGGGGAGGTGCAGCAAGGTTAAGTGGGTCATGCCCAAGTAGGACGAGATTTTCCCCTGTCTAGAGGTCTCTTTTATTCGGCTGTGTGGGCGGTTGCTAGCTACAACTGCAGGGTTGTCTTGTTCGGGACTGTTCAGTAAGGAATGGTTCCGGCCTTGTGTTGCAAGAGATTGGGGTGATCCTCGGTACGTTGATCTAGGCCACGTACTGTGACGGGCGGTACCCCGGTAGCCCTGCCATTGTATGGAATCCAAAATACAATAAGTTCCGTACGTATTAGTTGTGCCCAACTATGTTGGAACGTGAGATGTAAGCATTCCAGCAATTTCTGTATTTTACTTGAAAACCCTAGACACTATTATAATATCACTAGATTTCCTATCAAATGTTTTGGTTAGCGTAAGGTAAAAACTTTTCCATGTTTATGTGTGGGAAGTCTTACGTGATACCTTTCTTTTCGAAAGGTTTTTGAAAGTTAAGCAACCTTAACCTGTTACTCACACTAGACCCATGTCTGACCCGGAGTTCATCTTCTGTTTTCTTAAACTCTTGGGTACTCAAATTTTTACGAGTAGCCAAGGGATTCAGGTTAGCTTTGACGAATTGGGAAAGGGATAGATGCTCAGATTCTAGTGTTTGCATGGCAGTATAGTGTTCATCAAATAAACTTATACCCATGCGACGTCCCATTTTCTTATTAATTTTAGAATTAGCAAAGGAAAAAACAACAGGTTTAAAAAACTGCCCGAGCTTCCCGGAAGAGTGTCTACATGGTTCAACTGTTACTGCGGCGAACAAGGACTGGGGAGAGGGTTGCTAAGTGTTGAGAAGCTGAAGGTAGTTCCTGGGTTGATGATTGAGCTTCAGGCTGGGGAGGTGGCGCATCTTGCAGGCGAGGGGTCCGAAGACGAAGCGGAACGGAGAGGTCATGGTCTACAAGCAGGTCCCAACGGGGCTCAGCAGGAGGCCAATCGTCCTATCTGATTGGGCCCACCACTTCCATAGATACTTTTACAAATTAAAACTCTATAGATACTATAGTCGGAGTAAACTAACCTATCATCATCCTGGACAGTTATAACAACCTATCATAACAATTATTGATATAAAAATAAACAAAGTAATACAGCAGAAATAAAATCTATGGTAGGTAATCATCCAACTCCTCTTCTAGAGCTCTATTAAAGCATAAAGGATATTTGAAATATACAAGGCACTGACCCGAGCATTATAAAAAGAATAATACTCATAATAGTCTGGTAAACCAACGTGAGAAAACTCAAGTAATTTGAATTACTATATTTGTAAAACCTTTTTAAAGAATAAAGGTTTCTCGTAAGACCACGCCGCAAATAAATATGAACGGGTTTTTACCTTATGATAACCAAACCATTTTATAATAAAATTTAGTGATATTATAATAACGTCTAGGGTGTTCAATATAAATGTAAATCATAGCTGAAATGGTTATAATGGTTACATTTGATAGCATTTTTAGGTACACAAACAAAACCGCTAAGGTACATTCGTATAAACGGATTTCCACAAAGACCTCCTCAATGAGACCGATCTCCTATGACAAGGATTAGAAAGTATTTTACAAGCACCATATATCTCTAGATAAAATATACTATAAGGCAAACACAACTGGGCTATCATCCGAACACTCGTGTGAATAGTGTGTACCAAGCATCAATAATTCCCCGCTAGCAACATCTATAAGCATACTTAAGATAGGGAGTTGTCGTATCCCCCATAGTCAGCTAAATCCCAGAATCATGCATCCTACTCTATCTTTAGACATTTTCCCGATGTCGAGGCTACGTTCGGCATCTTCAAATGAGTTTTCAACAAAACTTGATCACATAATGAATCCCATATGGATTCCGTCATCTCGGTAGATTCCAGAACCACACATGGTTTCCTTCATTCACTTCCAAAGCAGAGAACCCATTTCTCAGTCTTGAAGTGGTTTTCAATAAGTTGAACACTTACCGATCCTGCTCTATCCAAGACTGAGTCGATGAATTTGGTCTTATACAACAATAATGAGAATGATCACATAAGGGAGCTAAGTCCTGAATGCTTTCTCATAAGCAAGTAACATACCTGCACTATCATTTCATGCAAGGCATAGTCAAGTTACATAAATGACTTTTAATCCCTTTTTAATTAATTTATCTTTTATTAATTAATAACCCTTCTTATTAGAAAAACAATTTTTTATCTATTAATTTTTTTGATAAATCAACACTTCTTTAATTAATACTCCTTTATTAATTAAAACTTCCTCTATATTCTTATATGAATATATTTAACTATTCACCTGCACTCTTTTCAGTACTTAAAGGTATATATATACGTATTCCAATGGTATAAGTGTATTCACAAATTGTTTAACAACTTTTACTTTCTTGAAATATAATAAAAGAGATTAAAACAATTACCACTAAAGCATTATTATAATAAACTCCTTTTCTTTTATAAATTAAGCATATAACATTTTCTATCTCTTTATGAAAGATTTCAATACTTATTATTATCTTTAAAATTCCACAGTTAAAGATTTATAATATTTCTTCCAAAATATAATTCAAGGGTTTAAAAACACGTGTTGCTAAAACATTGTTTACTACAATCCCAAAACCATTCTATCTAATCATTATCTTTAAAACTCTTCTTCTAAAGGTTTAATTACATTTAAGGGTTAAAGACAAGTGCTTCTCAAAGCATTCGTCGCAACAACCCAAACATATTATACTTTGAAAACATTCCTCTTTAAAACTCCCTTCTTAAAGATTTATTTTTGTTTAAGGATTGAAGACGGATGTTGCTCAAAACATTTGCCACAACAAACCAAAAACCATTTACTTGTATTTTTTCTACTAAATATCCATTAGTAAATATCTAATTATATTTCCAAGTATAATTCATAATAAGGGGTAAAAATAAGTGTTGCTGAAAACACTAATTACAACAACCCAAAATTATTTACTTATTCCTTAATAACTTTAAACTTTTATTTAAAGATCAAAGCATATCCACACTTATTTAAGGCAATATACTTTCAAGTAATTTTACAAAACCATTTGTTTTAACTTAAAAGTTAAGTGTTAAAATACAAAATCCCTTTATTATATTTATAAAATACTTAATTTAATATTTAAAACTTATATATGTAGAAATATCTTTAAAATAATTATTAATATGTTAAAATAATTAAAACTACATAAAATATATGATAATTAATAATATAGAATATTATATAAAAATAAGGAATTTTGAAATAAACAGAAAAAGAAATTTTAATTTTAAAAGCTACTTAGTTTAGAAATTCATAGTTAATTGTTAAAAATATACTTGAACTTGAAACCAATTTTATAACTCTCTATTACAAGCTAGAAAACAATCCTAAAAATATTAGAGAATAATACCAAATTTAATTATCAATTTTTAATGATTTTTAGTTCTAGATAGAAAAGGTGGCATTTATAGAAGTGTTATCTAAAGTTTTGTTACCATTGTCAACATTATTTTGCTACAAATTTGAGCCTAGATTTCAACAACTAAACAACTGAGTTTTGATTCACCCTTTTTAAATTGGTTAGTACACTTTTGTAATTTAAAACCATGAAGAAAAATCCCAAAGAATAACTTCCAATTATTTTAGAGAATTTCCTGAAAATATGGTATTCTATCGAACTACACTTATAACGACTATTTTTCTATAACCATTTGCATTTCGTTCAACTAGCTATCAAATGTATTAGGCTTCAAAAAAATTTCCAATGAGAATAATATATTATTTGCTCCTTATATATGAAAAGAAACCTCTAAAGAAGTTTGTAGAAAACTATCGTTATTTCGCTAAATAAAAAGTGTCGTTGTAACGACCTTTTTACTTTAATATTTTATTACTTTGATTTACTTCTTCTATACCTTTTAATGAAATATTATTTACTTTTCTAAACACCTATATAAGTGTAAATAATAACCAAATAAATTATTACTAAGATATGTCATTAAATCTCCATCTTCATAAGTCATAGTTCAAGGGATTCAAAGTGCGCTTATAGCGACTATCTGTATGAGGACAATTTCATATTCAATTCAATATCTTATATCATTCTCTTTTATGCTTATATATTGTTCCAAATTCAAACCATATCACTACTAAACATGTATTAACATATGTACAAGTTAATCTATCCATTTTAAGCATTCGAATGCACGTAATTGTAAACTACATATCTTAATCATTTAAGAGGTATCTCCAAATCACATACTTTTAGAAGCACAGATTTATGGTCATAACTTTAAATGGTTACGGAACATAATCATAGATAATATCAAACAATTCAACAAGCAACTTTTACTAGCCATTAGTAAGATTATTAACTTCAAACTAAGTGAGATTAACTCACTTTTCTCAAACCAAATCTCTTCCTACCAACTTACAATCATCCAAAAACTTCCTACATCCGCCAAAACTCACACCCATGGCCTCCTCCTCTTACCTTATGCACATGACCACCTTCTTCCTTCCTCCTAATCATGCTCACGACCATGGGCCTTACTCCCTCGTTGTTCCATCATTCTTTGACTTTTTAGAGGCTAAACCATGTTCTAATGATGATATAATAACTATGGCAAAGTTGGTGGTGATTGATATGATTTGCATAGTTTTCTAGAAAATTAGAGAGGAAATAAGAAAATGATGACATTTTTTTAGACATGAATTTGTGTAGAAATGAAGTGCATATGAATGTATATTTATAAGCTTAGGATTTTAGGGTAAAAGTATGCAAAACCCCTTCCTCAAAAATGAAGTAAAAGTGCTCCAAGCATGCAAAGCCATACCCTTACACACATCTTACCTTTTACACACCATACCCTTAAATGAAGCCTTAATTTAGGGGTCCTTAATATTTCCACTTACTTCTACTAATTCAAACTTAGTTTAGCTAACCTTAAGCTTAGAAAAAAGATGTGTTTAGTTCTTACCATATGTTTACACATGATAATTATTCAAGTTGCAATATATTTACATACCTTGTGTTGAATAAAATGTTAATTTTTAACAAAACGTTTTCCGATCACATTTTCAGTATTTATCCGAAGTGTATATTTTTGTAAACACATTTCAAAAATAATTTTTCTAATATTAGTTATTAATTAAAAAGTATTTAATAAGGTTATAAAATCATATTTAATCGTATTAAATCTTGGACATAAATATTTAAATAATTTAGATATTTAAATAAAGTGTTTGAAATTCCATGTCGTTACATCACGTTGTGAAATTCTGTTCTTTCTTTTCTTTCTTTCACTCCTAATGACCTGTCTTCTGAACACTTAAATGATCGGTGCATGAATGTTGAGGATCAATTGAGTGTCATCTTTAGGTGTATGAAAGATAGATCATTACAGGTTAGATCGATTATAGTACTATCCTATAATTACGAGGGTGCAATTTCTTTAAGGTGGAGTGTGAGGACCCGCAAATCCGTACTCCTTGAATATACACTAATCTCCATAGATTAACTCAAGATGAACAGAAATACGAATTCTCAATGTTCAAGAAAAAGAAAAAGATAGAAGAAGAGAGAAAAAGATAGAAAATAGAGAGAAAAGAAAATAGAAAATAGAACGGAATAGAAAACAACAGAACAAAATCAGAATCTCACAATTCGCAGCGGAACAACATATAATAGATAAATGAATAATCTTTAAACAAAGAACTATATCAGTTATTACATTACATCACATCACATTTCATTACATTACCATCAGAGTGTACAACAAACAACAAAACAAACAACGGAAAAAGAAATACTATATACTAATAATACGCCATGCCATCCAGCTTGTCTCCAGCAACTCCTGAATTCCAAAATATCCTGATAAACCTAACTCTTGACTGCCCGTGTGAAAATTGGTAGGCACCCAGAGTTTAGGAAGGAAAACAATAAACTCCGAGTCAGTCATGTGACTGGTGTGAGAACTCAAAACAGTTTATTTATCTTTGAAAACAAAATAGAGGAATATTTTTAAAGTCAATTCGCAATGCTTTTAAAAATGAGACTACCATAAGACCTCCCACCACACACACAATGCAAACGCAGACTTGGAGGAGATTTCTCCTTATGATAGTCAAAGATGCTTGATACGCATTAAAAAGAAACATTTGATATTATTACTAGTTCATAGTGTATAAAGCAATTTCGAAAGTAGAATATAAATCTTAGCCAGCATAGGTACCATTATATTATGCTTACTATAGATACCATATTAGATGGCAGGTTCTACAACTAAAACCGTACAAGTCTCGTATTGTTTCTTTGGATTTCCAACAAATGGTCAGGCCAAGGAACTTCCCATTGCCACATGAGAACACCTCTGGAAGGACGTCCCCGAGAACCAAACCGAATCTCTGCCAACACAAGGCCGGGTTACCCCTAACTGGGTAACAACTGACACGAGTATGCCATCCCCCGGTCCTTTGGGACCTTTATCCGAGCGTTCGTAATCAACATCACACCAAATAATAAGTGTTTCAACATGAGTAAGTATCTGGGCTCCATACCATGATACCACCCTTTTCCAGAAGGAAATGCACAAACCCTAAAGGGAGCTACCCCTCATAACCTTGCCGCATCTTTTCTGTTTTGACCATTCCTGGGTGTGAGGCTCGACGAAGTCTCGTCCACAAAGCCACGCTTTATACAAAAGCTGTGCTTTGGGTCAACAAATGATCATAGAAATGATCACAAAGATAAACGATCAAACAAATGATCCTATCACAAATGATCAACACAATGATCATTTCACAGAAACACTCAGCATGTCACATTACCAAATTGGGAATATATCGCTGATAACCTTCAACTACATAACCTCTGAGCTCGTACGTCTCAGAGAAGGGTGTTAAGCTAAAAGAATAAATTCTCCGCCACCAACAGAAATATATTTGAAAGAAATCTTCTTTATATCTCAATTTGTAACGTCAGACATACAATCCATACAAGTCTGTTCCGGGCTCGAACAGAACCGAAGGCACTTACAAAGAAGTCCTTGCAATCCGGATAATCTCTAATCACGTCTGGACTTCCCATCACATAGGGAGTCTCTATACCGTAGCTACTCGGTGCAAAGACAATCGACGAGTTGTCCTTTCGCTTTCAAAAATATCCGGTCTTCAACACCGGTCATCAATGCTATCCATTACGTCGTATCACTATTCGGAATGGGTAATCCGAATAACGAGCGCAATAATTTAAAAATAAGTGTAGCATTCAAATTCAGCAAATCCCAACAAATACCTTTCAAAGGTAAATATTGATAGTCGGTTATTGAACTATCAATGGATATGCACAACATCACCAGATTCCAAATAATTTTCCAAATTATTTATTTCCCAAATATATCTTTACAAGATAAATAATTTTCACACTTCAAAAATAAATCAATATTTATTTTTAAACAGATTCCCCTTTCTTTTATAAATTCCATAGTGAATTTATATTTCACAATATCTATGAATATACGACTTCAATTATTCATTTTCAATTTATCTTCAAAAAGATAAATTCTCTAGACTTTTCATTTCATATTGGAAAAACATTTCCATGCTTATTTATTTATAAGTAATTCACAAGTCTTTTTATTTTCTATACTTGAAAAATATTCAATATACTTAAATCGAAATTAAGTATATATTTCATTTTTTAAGGAACTCATTCTCTTAAACATATTTATTTGGGCCAAAACGAATGTTGCGTAAAACATCGTTACGACAACCCAAAATCACTAGTACAGGGATCCGAAATTAAAATAGATATATAAATCCCAATACTATACAAAACATTTCCTTTCGGAAATCATTTACTATAACAACAGTGTTATAGTCCACCATTTCCTTCTATTTCTCGAAAACGTCTATTTCAACAATAAATGTTGAAATCTATGGTTTCGAATCTTAGTACATTTAAAACATCGTTAGATCGTTTTAATTCTATTTAAAATATCACATCCTAAACATTTTCTTTAACATACTATTCACTATTCAAAAACGTGAATATACTTCGGAACCAATTTTCATCATTTCTATTCATTTTACTTTAAAGGATTATTCACTATCTAAAATGTGAATATAACTCCATAAATAAGTTATAAAAATTAACTTATCAAAATAAGTCGTTGCGAATTTATAAAACAACGTTTATAATTTTCTTTATTAACCTATTCA
Organism: Allium cepa; assembly: GCA_030765085.1. Lineage (NCBI taxonomy): Eukaryota > Viridiplantae > Streptophyta > Magnoliopsida > Asparagales > Amaryllidaceae > Allium > Allium cepa. The sequence continues at coordinate 673,944,417 of CM060928.1, read as the reverse complement.
ATTCATAACTCAATTTTAAACCAAAAGTCCATATTATAAGTTAAATGCTTATAAAACGATTATTTTACAAAATCGTTCTCTTTAAGACTTTCCAAATTATAAATCTTATAACTTATAAGATTCATTTATTTAACCAAATCTATTCTTCAAATAACTTTACAAATTTTATAAACCTACTGCTTATAAAATTCCATTTATAACTTCACCGTTTATAATTCTATACATTTCATTCATTTATGAAATTCATTCACAATTCATTCTAATACTTATAAAAACTCGTTTTATAATTCCAACGTTTTAATTTATAAATATCAATTTATAAATCCTTTATCTAAATCAATTTATATTATTTTTATTTTAAAACGTCTTTAAACTCCTTTATAATTTCACCATTCTCTTTGATTTATAAAATAATCAAATTCCATAAATCCTATATTTAAACTTTTTATAATAAATTCAAAAATCGCAATTTAAACTATTTTATAAAACCATTAACCCCATATTTTCAAAAATAACTTTTAACTATTTTTCTCAAAAATCATAATTTTTATAACATAAAAATTATAACGTTTATTTATTTAAAATGGATCAATTCCAAAAATATTTTATAAACGTATACTTTCAAAAATCACTTTAAAATCATTTTAAAATTCCAAAATTTGGTCCAATGATGCTACATACCAAATAGTCAATCACGACAACAACGACATCATATATCGATATGATAATCAACGAATATCAAAATATCCATAATCAAATAAATACTGTTGAGGAATCCAGTTGGATCCCTCCAACCTGTTTTCCTGCATCCAAAAATGTTAGCACAATACCAATTCCGTTCCAGTACGAAGTTATCGCGGTATATGGGATTTAAAATATTATCCGCTTAATAGACGGCGCAAAAGGGTCTCATCCGCTATACAATGCGGGAAATCAATAACTGCAATATGTACATATGCCAATATATATATATTGCTATTATATATAATACCAATTTCACTGTTTATGAAATATTCACGGTATATGTTTTTAATAAATAACATCCGCTTACTAACGGCGCATAATGTCTATTTTAACAATCAATAGATAACAATCATCATTCAAACATGCATTCAAGTATTTTAAATATAACTATTTAAAATAAAAATCGAAACTGATTCGATTGAGTGAGAAGTTCTCACCTTGATTTCAATTTCCTTTTAGCGATTTATTTCGAATAAAATTAAACGCGCGTTTAATTTTACCCGAAATTCTCACTAACTCCAAACGACTCCAATCCAATTCCATAGCGTAGTGCTCTTCCATACGATTCCAACGCAACTGGTTTCGCACGTTTTCGACCTCGTATGAAAAAGATATGCATTTTACAAGTTTCACGATTTTTATATTCAAAATTTTACAACAAATTTTATAATTTTAAACCTACAACAATTACTGGCCGCTAGATCTCCATCTCCTGCAATCATGACCGTGCGCTGCTTCTCCTCCAACACGCGCGTACCCAGATAGCAAAATCACCTAACCAAACCCATATCTCAATTATTAGGGTTTAATTATGCGATCCCCACGACCAACTAGAAGATGATCAGACTTCGCCACTTCGATGAGCGCCTCCAACTCCATGCTCGGCCCAAAAATCAAGGAACTCGGCCTCCATCTTGGCACGCAAAGACGTGCGTAGCTCCTGGTCTTTATACGCAATTTTCCATCGATTTACTTGACTTTAAACGATCATAATCGTATAGATTTAAAGCTCTCCTCTAGATCTACAACATTGTAGTTGAAAATATTTTCTAATTCCTCACGGATTGAAAGAAATTGAGAGGGGAAGGAAGAAGCATTTTCAGCCATTGGACCTAGGGCCGGCGGTTAGCTGAAGAGAATTAGGGTTTTATAAATTTTCTTTTTTTTGTGAATTTAAGGTCTATTTATAGGAAATCGAACGAAACACTATTCATTTTGGATTTTCCAAACTCCGATTTACGCGCGGTGACCAGCTTTTGTGGGGTTTATCCCGCGTTCCGGACACAATGGAATAGGTTTCGAAAGCTAATTCGGACATCTGTGCGAGATATGGCAATAAACGTTCAATTTAAATTAAACCGATTTAAACAATTTTCTAGGCGTTTTAGCTTGCACCGGACAAACGGTAAATCCGATTGACACGAAATTTGAAACTATACAATAATATCACATTACGGATCCAATGAAACTAGTTTCGTCGAAATCCGACACTGTTTGAAAAATGGCTATTTTAACTAGCCAATTTAATATTAAAAACAATTTCGATGCGTTTCGAGCTGCCACGATCAAACGATAACTCAGATTGCTACGAAATTTGAAATCCAATAATAACTAACTATTACGGATCCAATGGAACTAGTCTCGTCCAATTCTGAGACTGTTCAAAATTTGGCTATTTTCACTAGTCAATTAAATATAAAATATTCAATTTTCACAAATAAACTTTTAATTTGATTTTAAAAGTTCTAAAATATCATTCTAACTCCAACATGATAAAATAAAATTTTACAAATCATTTTCAATCATATTTAAACCAATTTTCAATTTTTTCCCGTAATTTAACATATTAAATTATCGATTTAATTATCCAATTAAATCCAATTATTCGAATAAAAATTCGACTTATAAATTTCACTTATTAATATTTAAAATTAATTACATGTATAAATTTTAATTAATAAAAATTCTGGGTCGTTACATACTTCCCCCCTTAAAAGAATTTCGTCCTCGAAATTACTAAGTAAGAAAAGTTACAGAATCTATTAACTTTCCAAAATTCATAGTTAAACTTCTTACAATAACTTTACTAAGTTTTCAAATCATACTTAGTTATCTTTTCAAAAACAACTACTATTGTTTAACTTTCAATTCCAAAATCAAAGTTATAGTTTTCAAAATTTTCCAATTTTTTCAAAAAAATTTTCTAACGCCTTAAATTTTCGGAAAAATTCGCCATAGTCTCCTTTGCGCGGCTCGATCCGAAAAAAAAATGACAGTATATATATCACAAATATACATCTTATCAAGTAATGAGGCATCCCGCAGGGAAAAAAGTATAAAAGTACGATATTTAATCCGAGATATGTACCTTATATTTTATTAGCGAGCATATACGGCTAATATAGCGCGAAAGCGAGCTCCAAATGCGAAGCAAACGCGAACCGCACCTACTAAACACTCAACAAACAACATGAGAACATGCATATAGACAATAGTATCGATATACAACATATAGCAACATAATAACTATATATGCCAACATAGCAAATGTAGTAAAAGCAATATGTTCAACCATCAACCAACTAACATCCAACTAGCATTCAACTAACATCCATAACCAATAAATATTCGTTCATATTCTCATTAATATTCAATGAAATGGGTTTTCAATTTAATCACATTTGATTCATTAACAGTGGATGTTTTTACTAACATTCATTTTCAATTAGTTTATATTCACTAATTCATATTTAAGTTGGTTCACTTCCAAATCAAATTCAATTCTATTTAAGATTCACTTAACTTCCAATTGAATTCCAATTACTTTAGCTTTCAATTTCATTAATACTTAATGAATTATATACAATCAACTAACAACCATATAACAACCAATGTATATTAATTACAACCAAATTCCTTTGCTTATATTCATTCAATTTGGTTTAACACCTTTACTTTCTTAATTTACTTTGATACCAAAATCAACTTCATTCGACATCTCTTAAGTTATATTTCATTTTACAAACATCATTTGTTTTTCTTAACTTAAATTCCCACTTGTAAATCAAATCAGATTCCAATTCTAAGTAAATTTCCATTTAACTTTAAATTCATTTTTATTTACAACTCATATTCGTAAATATATTCATATAGTTTCACTTCTTATATATATATGTTTATTTCACAATTGTAAATCACATTAATTATAATTCAATTCTTATAATTCATTTGCTTATACAATTATTCTTTAATTTAGATTATTCAACAACCAACAATCAACTTACATACACTTTAATAATTCTGAAAAATTATTCCTTTATATATAAAATATAATCAAGGTAAAATTATTTCATTTACCCAATTTAAAACAATATCGTGTCGAATTGTTCTGTACAAGTGTTTAGAGATCCCTATCAACAACGTTAATTACTCGTATTAACCAGAATCTATATACCACTCAACAAACCAATCATCACAATATAAAACAATTTTATATTCACTAACAAATACGCTCTCATAGCTATTATTACACTCAAACACATTCTAGAGTACTACTGACTCTATCTCTAATGAGTAATACCCAACAGAACCATGGTTGTCGCTTAACCATATGCTCTGATACCACTTGTAACGTACGCGATTTTTCGTTGCCGAAAAACCGAATAGTTAGGGTTTTAAAAAGAAGAAAAAGGGAGAAGAAGAGAGAAAAAGATAGAAAATAGAGAGAAAAGAAAATAGAACGGAATAGAAAACAACAGAACAAAATCAGAATCTCACAATTCGCAGCGGAGCAACATATAATAGATAAATGAATAATCTTTAAACAAAGAACTATATCAGTTATTACATTACATCACATTACATTTCATTACATTACCATCAGAGTGTACAACAAACAACAAAACAAACAGCGGAAAATGAAATACTATATACTAATAATACGCCATGCCATCCAGCTTGCCTCCAGCAACTCCTGAATTCCAAAATATCCTGATAAACCTAACTCTTGACTGCCCATGTAGAAATTGGTGGGCACCCAGAGTTTAGGAAGGAAAACAATAAACTCCGAGTCAGTCATGTGACTGGTGTGAGAACTCAAAACAGTTTATTTATCTTTGAAAACAAAATAGAGGAATATTTTTAAAGTCAATTCGCAATGCTTTTAAAAATGAGACTACCATAAGACCTCCCACCACACACACAATGCAAACGCAGACTTGGAGGAGATTTCTCCTTATGATAGTCAAAGATGCTTGATACGCATTAAAAATAAACATTTGATATTATTACTAGTTCATAGTGTATAAAGCGATTTCGAAAGTAGAATATAAATCTTAGCCAGCATAGGTACCATTATATTATGCTTACTGTAGCTACCATATTAGATGGCAGGTTCTACAACTAAAACCGTACAAGTCTCGTATTGTTTCTTTGGATTTTCAACAAATGGTCAGGCCAAGGAACTTCCCATTGCCACATGAGAACGCCTCTGGAAGGACGTCCCCGAGAACCAAACCGGATCTCTGCCAACACAAGGCCGGGTTACCCCTAACTGGGTAACAACTGACTCGAGTATGCCATCCCCCGGTCCTTTGGGACCTTTGTCCGAGCGCTCGTAATCAACATCACACCAAATAATAAGTGTTTCAACATGAGTAAGTATCTGGGCTCCATACCATGATACCACCCTTTTCCAGAAGGAAATGCACATACCCTAAAGGGAGCTACCCCTCATAACCTTGCCGCATCTTTCCTGTTTTGACCATTCCGGGGTGTGAGGCTCGACGAAGTCTCGTCCACAAAGCCATGCTTTATACAAAAGCTGTGCTTTGGGTCAACAAATGATCATAGAAATGATCACAAAGATAAACGATCAAACAAATGATCCTATCACAAATGATCAACACAATGATTATTTCACAGCAACACTCAGCATGTCACATTACCAAATTGGGAATATATCGCTGCTAACCTTCAACTACATAACCTCTGAGCTCGTACGTCTCAGAGAAGGGTGTTAAGCTAAAAGAATAAATTCTCCGCCACCAACAGAAATATATTTGAAAAAAATCTGCTTTATATCTCAATTTGTAACGTCAGACATACAATCCATACAAGTCTGTTCCGGGCTCGAACAGAACCGAAGGCACTTACAAAGAAGTCCTTGCAATCCGGAAAATCTCTAATCACGTCCGGACTTCCCATCACATAGAGAGTCTCTATACCGTAGCTACTCGGTGCAAAGACAATCGACGAGTTGTCCTTTCGCTTTCAAAAATATCCGGTCTTCAACACCGGTCATCAATGCTATCCATTACGTCGTATCACTATTTGTAATGGGTAATCCGAATAACGAGCGCAATAATTTAAAAATAAGTGTAGCATTCAAATTCAGCAAATCCCAACAAATACCTTTCAAAAGTAAATATTGATAGTCGGTTATTGAACTATCAATGGATATGCACAACATCACCAGATTCCAAATAATTTTCCAAATTATTTATTTCCCAAAAATATCTTTACAAGATAAATAATTTTCACACTTCAAAAATAAATCAATATTTATTTTTAAACAGATTCCCCTTTCTTTTATAAATTCCATAGTGAATTTATATTTCACAATATCTATGAATATACGACTTCAATTATTCATTTTCAATTTATCTTCAAAAAGATAAATTCTCTAGACTTTTCATTTCACATTGGAAAAACATTTCCATGCTTATTATTTATAAGTAATTCACAAGTCTTTTTATTTTCTATACTTGGAAAATATTCAATATACTTAAATCGAAATAAGTATATATTTCATTCTTTAAGGAAATCATTCTCTTAAACATATTTATTTGGGCCAAAACGAATGTTGCGTAAAACATCGTTACGACAACCCAAAATCACTAGTATAGGGATTCGAAATTAAAATAGATATATAAATCCCAATACTATACAAAACATTTCCTTTCGGAAATCATTTACTATAACAACAGTGTTATAGTCCACCATTTCCTTCTATTTCTCGAAAACGTCTATTTCAACAATAAATGTTGAAATCTATGGTTTCGAATCTTAGCACATTTAAAACATCGTTAGATCGTTTTAATTCTATTTAAAATATCACATCCTAAACATTTTCTTTAACATACTATTCACTATTCAAAAACGTGAATATACTTCGGAACCAATTTTCATCATTTCTATTCATTTTACTTTAAAGGATTATTCACTATCTAAAATGTGAATATAACTCCATAAATAAGTTATAAAAATTAACTTATCAAAATAAGTCGTTGCGAATTTATAAAACAACGTTTATAATTTTCTTTATTAACCTATTCAATTCATAACTCAATTTTAAACCAAAAGTCCATATTATAAGTTAAATGCTTATAAAACGATTATTTTACAAAATCGTTCTCTTTAAGACTTTCCAAATTATAAATCTTATAACTTATAAGATTCATTTATTTAACCATATCTATTCTTCAAATAACTTTACAAATTTTATAAACCTACTGCTAATAAAATTCCATTTATAACTTCACCATGTATAATTCTATACATTTCATTCATTTATAAAATTCATTCACAATTCATTCTAACACTTATAAAAACTCGTTTTATAATTCCAACGTTTTAATTTATAAATATCAATTTATAAATCCTTTATCTAAATCAATTTATATTATTTTTATTTTAAAACATCTTTAAACTCCTTTATAATTTCACCATTCTCTTTGATTTATAAAATAATCAAATTCTATAAATCCTATATTTAAATTTTTTATAATAAATTCAAAAATCGCAATTTAAACTATTTTATAAAACCATTAACCCCATATTTTCAAAAATCAACTTTTAACTATTTTTCTCAAAAATCATAATTTTTATAACATAAAAATTATAACGTTTATTTATTTAAAATGGATCAATTCCAAAAATATTTTATAAACGTATACTTTCAAAAATCACTTTAAAATCATTTCAAAATTTGGCCCAATGATGCTACATACCAAATAGTCAATCACGACAACAACGACATCATATATCGATATGATAATCAACGAATATCAAAGTATCCATAATCAAATAAATACTGTTGAGGAATCCAGTTGGATCCCTCCAACCTGTTTTCCTGCATCCAAAGATGTTAGCACAATACCAATTCCGTTTCAGTACGAAATTATCGCGGTATATGGGATTTAAAATATTATCCGCTTAATAGACGGCGCAATAGGGTCTCATCCGCTATACAATGCGGGAAATCAATAACTGCAATATATACATATGCCAATATATATATATATATATATATATATTGCTATTATATATAATACCAATTTCACTGTTTATGAAATATTCGCGGTATATGTTTTTAATAAATAACATCCGCTTACTAACGGCGCATAATGTCTATTTTAACAATCAATAGATAACAATCATCATTCAAACATACATTCAAGTATTTTAAATATAACTATTTAAAATAAAAATTGAAACTGATTCGATTGAGTGAGAAGTTCTCACCTTGATTTCAATTTCGTTTTAGCGATTTATTTCGAATAAAATTAAACGCGCGTTTAATTTTACCCGAAATTCTCACTAACTCCAAACGACTCCAATCCAATTCCATAGCGTAATGCTCGTCCATACGATTCCAACGCAACTGGTTTCGCGCGTTTTCGACCTCGTATAAAAAAGATATGCATTTTACAAGTTTCACGATTTTTATATTCAAAATTTTACAACAAATTTTATAATTTTAAACCTACAACAATTACTGGCCGCTAGATCTCCATCTCCTGCAATCATGACCGTGCGCTGCTTCTCCTCCAACACGCGCGTACCCAGATAGCAAAATCACGTAACCAAACCCATATCTCAATTATTAGGATTTAATTATGCGATCCCCACGACCAATTAGGAGATGATCAGACTTCGCCACTTCGATGAGCGCCTCCAACTCCATGCTCGGCCCAAAAATCAAGGAACTCGGCCTCCATCTTGGCATGCAAAGACGTGCATAGCTCCTGGTCTTTATACGCAATTTTCCATCGATTTACTTGACTTTAAACGATCATAATCGTATAGATTTAAAGCTCTCCTCTAGATCTACAACATTGTAGTTGAAAATATTTTCTAATTCCTCACGGATTGAAAGAAATTGAGAGGGGAAGGAAGAAGCATTTTCAGCCATTGGACCTAGGGCCGGCGGCTAGCTGAAGAGAATTAGGGTTTTATAAATTTTCTTATTTTTGTGAATTTAAAGTCTATTTATAGGAAATCGAACGAAACACTATTCATTTTGGATTTTCCAAACTCCGATTTACGCGCGGTGACCAGCATTTCTAGGGTTTATCCCACGTTCCGGACACAATGGAACAGGTTTCGAAAGCTAATTCGGACATCTGTGCGAGATATGGCAATAAAAGTTCAATTTAAATTAAACCGATTTAAACAATTTTCTAGGCGTTTTAGCTTGCACCGGACAAACGGTAAATCCGATTGACACGAAATTTGAAAACATACAATAATATCACATTACGGATCCGATGAAACTAGTTTCGTCGAAATCCGACACTGTTTGAAAAATGGCTATTTTAACTCGCCAATTTAATATTAAAAACAATTTCGATGCATTTCGAGCTGCCACGATCAAACGATAACTCCGATTGCTACGAAATTTGAAATCCGATAATAACTAACTATTACGGATCCAATGGAACTGGTCTCGTCCAATTCTGAGATTGTTCAAAAATTGGCTATTTTCACTAGTCAATTAAATATTAAAATATTCATTTTTCACAAATAAACTTTTAATTCGATTTTAAAAGTTCTAAAATATCATTCTAACTCCAACATGATAAAATAAAATTTTACAAATCATTTTCAATCATATTTAAACCAATTTTCAATTTTTTCTTATAATTTAACATATTAAATTATCGATTTAATTATCCAATTAAATCCAATTATTCGAATAAAAATTTATTCGACTTATAAATTTCACTTATTAATATTTAAAATTAATTAAATATACAAATTTTAATTAATAAAAATTCCGGGTCGTTACAAGGAGAGTCTATAGAATCCCTATTTGAAGTTAATTGGGTAAAATTGGTTTTGGAAATTTAATTAGGTATTTGAATTAGAAATTTAATTGGATATTTGAATTGGAAATTTATCATTGAGATTTAAACCAAGCTTAAATGATTGAATAACAATTTTATGTATTTAAGTATTGTTAAACGGTTATGTTGAATATTTTATTGAATTTGATTCAATAAACTAAATTTTTGGTTTTATTTGATAATAGGAGGATATTGATTTAAAATTCAAACTTGTAATATGAATAGTGTTTTAAAAATCCAAAAGTTGTCTACAAATTAATTTCTAACAAAATAAATGGAATTTGTGAATTTTTGAATTTACTTGAGACATAAAATAATTAAATTAAAATTATAAGGTGTTTTGACGGTCGAAAAATTATTAGGAATGAATAAAATTGTTAAACATTTTGTAATGGTTTGGATCAATATTTAGAAGTAACAAAAACACTTTGATTTTAAATTTTAATTTGAAGAATGGAGTGAACTATGAAAAAAGAAACTTTTTACTTCATTGACCTAATACTTCAAGCCTAAGAAACCAAACCCAACCTCCGTGTTATATTCATCTTTATCCTTTATATGTATTGCCTTCACCATTATTAAAACCCAATCATGCTTCCTTCCTTCACCCTAATGTCACGAAGAGTCATTCTAAATGCACCCAGCTATGCACTACATTTTATCCATATATTTCATTCGGTAGTATACTGCCAGATGTATTAGAAAATTTCGACAGTATATTGCTGAATGAAGTGTGTGTATACATTATACAAGTTTCGATTGGCATTATATGGCCAATCAAAATTGAGTAAAAATAGAGCACATAATGTGATGCATTAGCACGACTCTTTCATAAAATCAAAACCAAATAAAGAAAAATAATTATAATTATAATTATAATTATAAATATGCGATAAAGGGGAGGCACGCTCGTATCTAGGAGCTCGTGATGACATTCAATGATACTTAGCCATTAGAGCTAACAACAAGTGAGGTTTGGACGCAAGTTGGGTTTCACGATTAAAGCAACGTGATTCATGGAGGTGGCTGCTACTGGGTTTGAGATGGCTTTAGGCTAGGCTGGTTAAGGTTTGAGTATGAGATAGCAAGATTGAATGTTAGTAAGAGGTATATGAATATCGAAGGTAGTGAGTTAATTACTTTACTTTGATATGAATATGTTGAAATCTGATTTTTGTAGTATATGTGAGCATATCAAATTTAATGTGTTTAAATTGTTGCTTTAATTAATTATAAATCATTACTGAAGTGTAATTGATGTTTTTTTCTAAAATAGATTGAATATTGTATGTCTGAATGAAATTGAAGTTGTATATTTAATTTATAATGACAATGTTTCATAACAACGATTTTATTTAATTGATACCAAGTTGCAAAGATTTTGATTTAGATCAAATAATTATTGGATTGTAGTTTCAGGACATATGAAGAAGTCAATAGATGTTAAAAATCTCTCGAAAAACACTCAAGATCGCTAGAAACGTATACCAATATTTGGTTAGTGGCTTGGAATGGGTTATCCAGACCACGACTAACCAGTCGACTAATTTATCTGGACTGGTCGACCGGTTCGACACTAGCATAAAATGCTTGTTCTAGGTCGGGCTTGACTAAGATGTTATGGTGTTTGACGTGCTATTCTACCTGTGTGATTACATATCTTGATGTAGTATGTTTCAATGACAAATGGTTAGAAGTTATGCAACAAATTTGTTTAAATTTAGAAATTTCCTTAAAGAAGAAAAGTTGCAAAATTAGAGTAAAGTTGATTTTGTCACAAATTGAGAAATGGTGATTTTGGTTTTTGAATTAAATTTAAATGTTTTCATGGGGGTTCAAAATATCAAGTTATGATTTAAAATTTATTTGAAAGGTATGATTATGCCATTGCAAAGGAATTGATGAATTGAGAAAATTAAAATGCATGTAGTTTTGATTATTTTATGAAATATATATATATATATATATGTAGTGTATATATTTATATATATGTATGTATGTACTACTTTAAAAGAAGTTTGAAAAAGAATTTTTCAACAAAAGAGGTGAAATTTATGATTGCAAAATTTATAATGAATTTCAAATTCATTTTCATATGGTTTTGCAAAGGTGAGTATTAAATTCATTTCATTAATTTTGTAAAGATGTTAAATCCTTTAAATTATTTTTTAAATACAATGTTTGTACCATATAAAGTGTTATACATATAGTATGCAAAAGGATGGAATTATGATTTGCTGGAAGTGATCAAAAATTGTTTATAAAAGAATTTGAATTCATTTATGTATATGTTTTGAATTATGTTTTGAATACCAAATGGTATTGAATAAATACTTGGTTGAATTTGAAATGTTGTGGCATGGCTTTAAAAAAGAAAACCAAATATGTTTGTGTATAAGTATATATGTATTTTTGAAAATATGAGCACGTATTTTATGAAATATAAGTTTAAAATAGGTGAATAGAAATTTTGTTTGAGTTTGATGCAAGTAATGGAATATTTAGTTCACTCATTCTATGCAAGTATAATCATGTTATAATAGGTGATTGAAAACTTGCTTCATTTGAATTTGAATGAAATTGAATTATACATAGACATAGTTAGTATATGAAGTACACTAAGTGTATAACAAAAGTATGTTACGCAAATTAAATGTACGAAATGTGTGCTTGAGTGAACATAGGTGATTTTAAATACTTGTTGATTTTAAAAGTACATGTATAGGATTATGATTTGTGTTTCACCTATGATATGTATATGTAAGTTAAATATACCCAACTGACCTCAATGTGAATATGTGATTTGTCATGTTTGAATTGAAGCATTTTGAATGAGCTATTGCTTGAGGAAATGAAATGAATATACACCACATTTATATAATGGCAGTGTGATATAACATTTTAGGAATAAATGATGTTTCAGAATCAAACATTTTTGAAAGTAGAATATTTAATATTTGACGAGAATGATACGAGGAATTGACTACTGGACTGCTAGAATCCATCCTAAAGGAATGATTTAAGGATCGATACCCAAAATTGTGATGACTTTGCCTCAAGCCATAGAGTCCAATGGTCTTCTGTATGGATAATACGATGATAGTTAATGAGAAATTAGAGACAGTGAAAAGAAAGCTAGTTGCTCAACATAAAACCGGGTAGGTAACTACAACACACAAATGTATACAATTTCAAAAGTAGGAGAGGGAGCAATTAAGAAATCATGTAAAGTGCACTCGCAACTGGTCGAAAGCAATGGGTAAGAAATGTCCACGTGGCCATGTCGGGCTAGTTACTCTAGTAAAGAGCGAATCCAGATGCGGTTACGAATGAGTATTCCCACTGGGAACTCAAGGAAGAGGGTTAAGACATAATTCTCATATGTACATATCGAACTCGTAAAATTTATATCTTGAGTAATGAAAATAGCGGGTCTGTTAAATGTTTATATGTACGGTTGGAAAAGGTCGTATTATGGTAAATAATGACGATCAAAATAATGTAATCTGAAAACAATGTAATTTAATTTAAATTGATTATAGAGTTGGTATGGAATGTTCCCATTTGATTAGAGTTGCAATTGTAGGTCACTTTGAATTGTGCCACAACGCTTGAATGTTTACATTGTTTTGATTTGAATGAATTATGGGCAGGGTTTTGTTTGGTGTGAGTGACATCTTATTTGATTAGTATGTCACATGATTTGTATGAATTATAGGTAGGGTTTTTCATGGTATGAGTGATATCTTGTTCGATTAATGTGTTGCAAGTACATACGCAACACTGCACTTGTATGTTATCATTATTGTACTGTTGTACTCAAAACTAGATTTCTAGCCTAGCTGACTTGAAGTTTGTTATGTACTTAAAAATCTCATGTCAGAATGAGGTTGTTATTCAAGATTTAATTTATTCTAGCATGGCTTTATGGGCTACGACATGGTGATGGAGTTGATGATGATGGGGCTATTAAGTTGGCTTGTATCTATCTAACTCACGAGAAGTGATGACGTGTTTTTGTATGTGAAAGCTAGTTGTATTCAATTAATTTATATACTTGTGTGTTTAATCTTGTATATATATGAGATATTGTATCAGGTTTTAAGATATGATATAATATTTAGTAGGTTTTTATTATTCGATTATGATCCTAATTAAATTAGGCTTATTCTTCTATGTATTTCTAATACTTATTGTTCAGTATAGGAAACTCGTATGTAGTTTTGTGTCAAGATAAAATTCATATTATTTTAGACGTGTTCAGGTATTGTAATGTATCCATGCTTATCCAAAGTAGCATGTAAGAGAGATCGCTCTTTTCGTGCCCTTTGATTCAAGTTATCGGGTGGTAAAGTCGATAATTCAGTTTGGAGCCGAGGCGTTAAAAATACCATTATTCAAAGTACTAAAATAAATAGTTTTATTACCATAACAAATATTTATAATATTGTCACCATAAATAAAACTATACCCATTTTCATCGAACGGGAACAGAAATCATTCCACTAATAAAGTTTGGTACATAGAAGCAATTATTTAAAATTAAATCATATCCACTAACAAGTTTCATATAGTAATCCCTCCTATTAAGGTGGAAGCTAAAGTGGGTCCATTTGCAAAATGAAATTTCATGTTCCCTTTTACTACAGGCCTATTACTTCTAAGCCTCTATAATGAATTACAGATATTAGTTCTAGATCTAGTATTTAAAATCTAACTAGAAGCATTTAAAGATAAATAATTTCTACAATGAAAATACCATTAGTGGAAATATATTACTTCCCTTTGAGCGTCTTCGGATAATTTTTGATAGTTCCCCTTCTAATGTCCCTTCTTAGAGAAAAAGTGACATTCAATCTTTTCTTGATTGGACTTAACTTTACCCTTGCCACCCTTTGACTTATGCTTTCTCTTCTTCGAATTATTCAAGGAAGAAGCACCCCATGATAACAAGCATCACGTTCGATTCATTCTGGAATGTGTACCAGGTCGTTATTAACGTATTAAAGATGTTCACAACAATACACTTCAATAAATTCATATTGAAACTCAAAATGAAAAGTTCAAAATATGGATTTAGTGATCCAAGAATCAACTTGATCTGTAGCTCAGGGTCAAGAATTGTTCCTAACTCTGCAAGTCTCTCTATGTACCTAACCATATTGAGTACATGACTTTGGGTTGAAGTATCCCTATTCACCTTCACATGGAACAATTTCAAAGAGATCTCGCACCTTCCACTACGGGACTACTCATCATACAACTTTTGTACATGTTGAAATATGGCTCGAACAATGGTATTCTTATGCTGCCTTTGGAGCTTGATGCTCATGGTTGACAGCACTTAGCATTAAGCAAATTCACGGTTTAACGACCAAGACTCGGACCTAATTTCCTTAGGTGTGGCATATTTATCGGGCTAAGCCATAGGCCCATTAGTGACAACATACCGGTGATTTTCATATGTGAGTGCAATTTTAACATTCCTTAACCAGTCTTTGTAGTTCACGCCAGTTATTGTGTTCTTTTTTAGAAATAGCATCATAGGTGTCATTTAATCTATATAAATTCATTAGAGTAAATTAGTTAACAATACATACATTCTTGTACTTATTAGATTGACTTATTATATTAATCTAATAAGCTCCCACCGAATTATGCATCTCTCAAAAACTACAAAAGAGATACAAGAATTTCATATATTCCTTCAGTGCGTGTTAGGTCCCAATTGTCATATTACTATAATCTTGAGGGTGCTCAACAAATTATAGTCCCTATAAATGGTAAGTAAATCTTTGCATATTATGTCTCGTATATAACTCCTAACCATACTTTTACTTGCTCCTGAACATCTTTATGACCATGAGGGTGCTCAAAAATTCATAAAGTACATTAGATACTTCAGGCCCCTTATTTCGTGATAGCCTAAGGGTAATTATATAACCCTTAAGAATGCTCAACAAAGTCATATAATATTCTTACCAATCTAGGGAAAATATAAATATCAGTATAAATATTCTATGGCTTGAGGGTGGTCAACAACCATAGGTATGTATAGTACTCTACTTATATTATAAATGATGGAGAGCAATTTTATTTTACATACACAATTTAAAATAACATTGTTTTAATATTATCAACATGATAAAGGAGATAAATATATACTCATGATATATGTTCCTAAATCCAATGTGTACAACCATATGTCTATATGGATTTTAATTCATTTAAATCCACGTATTCTTTATACATATGATATATATAATTTATTACAACACTTATAAATAGTTAAGTTATACACACACACACATACATATATATCCTTTATTAATCAAATATTTTAATTTATTTAAAAAATAAAATTTATATTTATTTAAAATCTAAAATAATTTTAAATTATATTTTACAACTCTTTATAAGATTGTATAATATTGAATTTCAATTTAAAAACAATTTTAAATATAATTTTTAATATTCAACTATGCTTATTTGAATCTACCTAAGGTGCAAAATACTTTTTAGCCTTCCACTAAGGTATACCCTTGAAATGGACCATTTTGATGAGCTAGCTAATGGCTAGGAGCTAGGAGATTTTCCATTTATAGGAATGTTCCTTAATTAGAGTAAACTTTTGCTTAGTAAAACAAATTTTCCCTAGAAGCCCATATTGTTGGATTTTTTAGGTGACTACACTACATGTAATTAATTATTCATCCGAACAAAATGTAGACTTTGATATTATTATTGGATCAGGTGCACTGGCAGTTGGGTAATTTGAGGAAAGTTAAAAAAACCCTTCCGTTAATTTGCACTAGATCTTATTTTGTGTGAATATTATATTTGCACTAAATCATATTTAGTGATTACAAACAAAGGAAAATTTTATTTTATTTTAATTAATTTATATTGAACATTTATGTTCATATATTATGGTTTATTTTTACTAAATATAGTATATGTTTTCTTTACTTTAGTTTAATTTTATATTTTAATTTATGGTGTATTTGCATTCAAAAGGGTAATATGGCACTATTATAAACATGGTGGAAAAATATAAGTTGTACGTATATATACATATGCCATATATAAATAAATGACCATTAGAACATATGGTTATTTTATAGTATAAATTAAAAGAATGATAATTTTAGCATTAGAATGATCATATATGTAATTAATGATGAATATATATATATATATATATATATATATATATATATATATATCTGTGTGTGTGTGTGTTTGTATGTATGCATGTATCTATAAAATTTTAGGACACTAGCTAATTTATTATAATATAATATTTACATTATATATATGCTCGGCATCCTAAAAAATAAAATAATTAAAAAAGTTTAATGCGGAAACACATATACATATACATATACATATATATATATATATATATTATAAAATATATTTTTATATAATTTGAAATGTACGTATATATATATATATATTTGACTTGTTTTAAATTTGACTTATTCAAAAAGAAAACATTTAAAAAATTCAAAAAGCAAAATGTTGATTTATTTAACCATAATTTTACACACACACACACACACACACATATATATATATTAAATTGTAATATATATATATATAATTTTAAATTCAAAAAAATGTTTTTTTAGAAAATTAGAATAGATTTCTTTATAATATATTGAAAGGATTGTAAATCAAAAATAATTTAAATATATATACATGTCTAAATCACGAAGAATTTTTTTCAAAAAATATAATATATACATATATCTATGTGTGTGTTAACTAAAATTTATTTATAAATATTAATTAAATTTTAAAATAAATTTTTTATGGTCGAAAACACATATGATGATGGTTGAATTAATCAATATACATACATACATACATACATACATACATATATATATATATATATATCTGCGTGTGTTTTTACATACAAAATATACCATTTTATGATTTTACCAATTTCTCACACCTCGGTTGTTCGCAACCTCCTCTCTGAACTTAGTTTTATATCCTTGTCTAGAGGTTACAAATATATCTTATAGGCTTTAATAACTTGTAACAATGGAGGCTAGAATTTTTTCATATGTTGTGAACTAAGGGATTATTTATAACCAACCAGGTTTAAAATAACTCGCCATATATTTTCTCCAAACTAAGAGACCGAATCTCAGTTCCTCCTTACCCCATTACCATGACCTCCTTAGGCTTTTAGAAATTGGACCTAATTAATTTATCACATAAATTAATTACTTAATTAAATATTAAATCCCATACTTTAATTAAATCAACATATAATAATTATATATCATTTTAATAGATTTCATGTCTTCCATAAAAAAATCAATATAAGGTTTGTAGTAGTTTTATCATTAGTTTACAATATTTATAAATTAATTTTAAATTGGTTGAATTTGAAAATTAGCTAACAATACAGTAGTTTCGAGTCCTTAGTGTATACCCGATCCTCAATCAGTATTGAAACAATTTGAATACTGAAGTCGTTACAGACTTTTAAAGTAAAACATTAGGCACAAGTTTAGATGCTTATAGATCATGTAATAGAAATCCAGTTTTTATTCTTTATTAAGCTAAACCTTGAACCAATATTTTCTACACATTTTCTTTTAGTCACCACTGTATCACTTAGATATCTAGAATTTGGTCAATGGTCCAAAACTATAATAATATTTGTAGTTGATTGTGTAGACTATGTTGAAGTTCATGATTTAATCCGTTAACATTTATCAATTAACTTATTTACTCTAACCAAAAATATCGAATTTAAATTGACTACCAATTATGGTAATACTAACATTCTACAAAAAAGGAGATATATTCTCTCTTGAATAGTATTTCACTTCAATTAGTTCAAATTACCCAAATATGGTCATAACACAATAGCTATGTCATGTTATTGACCGTAATCAATATATAACCAAGTTACTTAGGATCCACAATACTCTAAAGTCCGAAGATTACTACATATCGCTAGATGAGAGCCTTTACTTTGACTAAGTTGTATTAACTTATGGAGGACTCTCGTTGATTCATTCTGTGATATTTTCAAATAGCTACAAGTACGTAACACTTGGTGTCCCCAACGATCATGAGTAATTCACTGTACATCGTATGGAGAGCGTTACATACACTAAGATAGAATTAAAGGTATCTCCTAAACGAAATTATTTAATTTTTTATATACTCCTAATTATGTAAATAATCTTATTCGAAATAAAATATGTTTTTGGTTTTTTTACTATTATATATGTTTTTAATATTGTGACATAAATAATGGATAAATAAAGATTAAACACATATTAGTAGAATATCCTTAGGAGTATTTTTTACCGATTATTGTATGAAATGTTCATAACCATGAGAAATGAACTAATACAAACAAAAACTGTAACAGCCTGGTATTTCGTGCCATTTGCATTCGCACATGTAGGACGTAATTTTTTATTTGGCAAAACTCAGCATATACATCAAATAAACAAATTACAGAATCACAGACATAAAGTAATATAATAATAAGCAGTGGAAACCAATGAATAATAGTTCATGAAGCTACTATATACATAACAGAGTTAAAACAAGATACAACAGAAGTCTCGAATACATAGAAGTCTCAATACAATAATTAAATATAAAAATCTGAATATATCACTGGAGTCAGCTGAATAACCTCGAGTTGAATAAATAGATAGATCTCCAAGCGAAGATCCAACTCTAAAGGCGAGTCTTAAATGATGTGACACTCAGTCTGACCCGAGCGTGAAGCAAAACACAAAACATTCGAATCAGAATTAACATTATTATATCAATAAATCCAACTCAAGTGAAATATCAACTGAAATACAAGTAACTTAATGGATGTTTGGGATAACCATGCTCTAAGGATCCGTGGAACTATCTACTATGTAGTAATATATGCTATTATAATAATGTCTATAGTAAAGTAAACTATTAAAATAGCGTTAACGCGCTACCTATATCCCCTTTAACACATTTTTATATATTCTCATAGTCTATGACAATACCGTAACTTCCCGCAAACTGGGCTTATCAGATGGCACTCCATAAGTATGGTACAAAACAAACTTGTAGTTATCTCGATAAGGTAGGTGACATGGCACAATGCCAGGGTAGATATACCAATTACACTTTTGGGCTAGTGGTAATGCGTAGCCTCAACTATCGCCCACCTCGATCCACACTCCCAAATCAAAGATGCGCACCAAATCAATCATAAAGTAATAGAATGGCAATCGAAGAAGTGTGTCCGATCGGAGGAGCTACCTCTCCTAACCCGTCAATTGCTCCTGTTTTAGCCACCTTATGCTAACTCACGGGAGACAGTCCACGTATATAACTCATATAAGATCGTTGTCACCATCCTACTTCATTTCGGAATCTCCACTTCGTACACGTTTGTTAAAGTGGTTTCGGTATTGGCAGAGAGTATGAAAATAACCGATCCCGGTCTCCTTATCAACCAAACGTTATTATAACACCATGGTAATTTCAAAATAGTTTATACTTCAAAACCAAAATATCATTTCCATTTCAAAACCATATCAATAAGATATCATTTCACTTCAAATATATTCATTCCCAAAATCATAGCACTTCAAAGTTATAACACTTTCGAAATTAAAAACTTAGAATTTGTAACACTTTGGAAATCATAACACTTGATAACATAATACTCTGAAATTCATAACTTTGAAGTTGTAACATCCCACTTGAACAATTAAGATATTAATAGTAGTATATAAAATAAAATAGTTTATAAAATAAAATAATTTCTATAAAAATAGTTTATATTAAAATAATTAGTATATTAAATAGTTTATATTAAAATTTATAAAGTTAAATATATAAATAGTTTTAAATATAATTTAAAATTACTTCATATAATAAAATAGCTTCCTTAAATTTTACATATCAATTCAAAGTAACACGAGTTTCAAAATTCAAATTTAATTCAATCTCAATTCATCAATTTCAATTCAATTCAGTTTCTCAATAAACCATTTCAAACTTTATCGATTTCAAATATAGATTTGAACCACAAAATAAACCATTTCAATTTCAATATAATTCAAAGCTTTATATATTCAATATTTCAAAACTAAATTTGATAATTTCATATATATCTTAATATAACATCATTATATATAGTTTTGAAATATTTACTTAATAAATCCAACATCATTTAAATAAAACCTCAAATTAAAAATAAATTAAATATTTCCTTTAATTTATTTAAAATTGAAATTTTCATTTAATCACCTTAAATAAAATCAAGTTATAAAATCATATCCTTTAAAAATCTCAAATTCAATAAGTTTTAAATCGATTTAATTAAATAAATGTAACGAACCGAATTTTCGACTTCCGAAAGTCGACATTAATACTTCCACTGTATCAACTTTCGAACCATCGAACGCCGGAAAACCGAACCATTAGGGTTTAAGAAGAAGAAGGTAGAAGAAGAAACAGAAACAATAACAGAATCTCACATATCGCAGCGGAACAAATATAATAGATAAATAAATATCTTTAAACAGAATCACTATATCAGTTATTACATTACATCACATTACATTATCAGAGTGTACAACAACAAACAGCGGAAAGAAATATTACATATATAAGTGATACGCCTCGCCATCTAGCTACAACTCCTGATTTCCACAGCAACTTCTTGATTTTGCTCCCGAATAACTGCTAACCTGATTCTAGGCTGCCCGTGTGGAAAATTTTGGGCACCCAGAGTATACAAAGGGAACAATAAACTCCAGGTCAGTCATGGGACTGGTGTGAGATCATTAAACAGTTATTTTCACAAAGAAAATAAAAAAGAAACCCGCTATATTTTTGGAAAATGAAACTACCATAAGGCATCCCACCACACACACAATGCAAACACAGAATTGGAGGATATTTCTCCTTATGATAGTCAAACATGATTGATACGCAAAATCAGTTGATATTATTATTATTATTATTAGTGCATAGTCTGGAAAATATTTCGAAAGTATAATATTAATCTTAGCCAGCATAGGTACCATTATATTATGCCAGCTATAGCCACCATATTAAACGGCAGGTTCTACAACTAAAACCGTACAAGTCATGTATTGTTTCTTTGGTTTTCCAATAAATGGTCAGGCTAAGGAACTTCCTACTGCCACATGGGTACGCCTATGGCGGGACGCCCCGAGAACCTAACCGATCTCTGCCAACACAAGGCCGGGTTACCTCTGCAAAAATAGGTAACTACTGACACGAGTATGTCATCCCCCGATTTTAAACAACCTTTATCCGAGGATCCTCAACAACAACAATCACAAAGTAATATATATTTGCGATATTCACATAAGTTAAGTATCTGGGCTCCATACCATGATACCACTTCTATCCAGAAGGAAATGCAATACCCTAAGGGGCGCTACCCCCTATAACCTTGCTGCATTCTTCCTGTTTCGACATCTCCGGGGTGTGAGGCTCGCCGAAGTCTCGTCCACAAAGCTATGCTTTTCACAAAATCCATGCTTCGATCAACAAATGATCAACAACACTTCGTATGCCACATTACAAAATTGGGAATGTATCACTAGTAACCATCAACTACATAACCTCTGAGCTCGTACGTCTCAGAGAAGGGTGTTAAGCTAAGAGGAAAAATTCTCCGCCACCAACAGAAATGTATTTGATAGAAACCAGCTTTACATCTCAAAGTGTAACGTCAGACACACATCCATACAAGTCCGTTCCGGGATCGAACGGAACTGAAGGCACTTTCAAAGATGTAGCGACCCGACTTTCTAACAACAGAAAGACGCATCACTAATTAAGAAAGAAAGAGACAGAAGAAGAAAAGAAAGAGAAGAAAGAACAACAACACTTCAGAATCTCACAGCGGAACGAAATGAAATATAATATATAACATATATATAGTATCATATACATCAGAGTACACAACTTACATCTCAATTTAGATAGTTATGACATTTCTGTCTAATATACAATACAAGAACAACTATACAGAATAACACACAGCGGAAACTCTATCTATATATCTACACGCTGAAGCCTCCTGCTCCAAAGCTTCTCCAGAATTCATCAAGGATAACCTGAATCACTTAACTACTCATACATAATATGAGTACCCAAGAGTTTAATAAAACAGAAAATAAACACTCGGGTCAGACAGGGGTCTGGTGTGAGTAAACGGTTTAAAATTGCTTAACTTTAGAAAATCCTTCGAAAAGAAAAGGTATCACGTAAGACTTTCCACACATAAACATGGAAAAGTTTTTACCTTACGCTAACCAAAACATTTGATAGGAAATCCAGTGATATTACAATAGTGTCTAGGGTTTTCAAGTAAATATGAAATAGCCGAAATTACATTTATTAAATTCCAACTACTAGCCACAAAAGTGGGTAATACAAACAAAACCATAGGGTCTCGTAGGAAGAATGGATTTCCAACAATGGCAGTGCTACTGGGCACCGCCCGTCACAGTACGTGGCCTAGATCACAGTACCGAGGAGCCACCCTAACTCCCATGCAACACAAGGCAGGGACCATTTCTTACTGAACAATCCCGAACAAGACCACCCCACAGTTGGCCCAACTGCAGACCAACCACCCACAAATCCGAAATAAAAAGGGACATCTAGACAGGAATGAATCTACTCCTACTTGGGCATGACCCACTTAACCTTGCTGCACCTCCCCTGTTTTATCCATTCCCGGTTGATGAGGCTTGAGGCTGCGATTACCTTTATAGGACACATCTATCTTAGAATGCTCATCGTCCACCTGACGATGTTCTGAAAGCATTCAATCCATACAAGTTCGTTACGGGTTCGAACGGAACCGAAGGCACTATCGCATTGCACTCATTTTGGAATCACCCTCAGAGTCAACGACAATAGCCCTTGCATTCTGAACCACCATCTCGAACCTGTAAGTACTATCCCCGTCAAACTCATCACGGAATCACCCCCAGAGTTATACTGATGAATACTTCTTACACCTCGAGTCTTCACTTGCACTCTACTTAGATTCACGACCTAACGTTTATTTTGGATCGGTGTGGTTTTCGGATATCCAAATGTGGAAACCCGATCCCGGTCTCACCGAATCCAAACGTCATTTTAATGTCCAAGTTGTACTTAAAGGTTTTAAACAGTAGATATTCAGAAATATCACTTAACATAAATGGATGATTCACATTTAACAAATAGATAATTTACTACTATCACATTCATCCATACATGAAACGACCCGACTTTCTTACCACAGAAAATCGCATCATTTTTAAGAAAGAAAGGGATAGAAAAGAGAATAGAAAGAAGAGAAGAAAGAAACAACATCAGAATCTAACAGCGGAACGAATAAATTATATTAATAACATAAATATTACATAGTTTACAACAAATATCAGAGTTACATAGATATACAACACATACTAGACAGTTATAAACATCTGTCTAGTTATACAACTCAAAACAGTACAAGAAACAACTCAGAGAAAACACAGCGGAATACTATTTATATCTACACGCAGAAGCCTCCTGCTCCATTGCTCCTCCATAATTCGTCAAAGCAAACCTGAATCCTAACCTGAATCCCTTGGCTACTCGTAAAAATTTGAGTACCCAAGAGTTTATGAAAAACAGGAATAAACTCCGGGTCAGACATGGGTCTGGTGTGAGTAATAGGTTAAAGTTGCTTAACTTTCAAAAACCTTTTGAAAGGAAAGGTATCACGTAAGACTTCCCACACATAAACATGGAAAAAAATTTACCTTACGCTAACCAAAACATTTGATAGGAAATCCGATGATATTATAATAGGGTCTAGGGTTTTCAAATAAATAAGAAATAGCCGAAATTGTTACATCTATTAAATTCCAGCTACTAGCCACAAAAGTGGGTAATACAATCAAAACCATTGGCACTTATTGGATTTTGGATTCTATACAATGGCAGGGCTACTGGGGTACCGCCCGTCACAGTACGTGGCCTAGATCAATGTACCGAGGAGTATGCCCGCTCCCCTGCAACACAAAGCCGGACCCATTCCTTACTGAACAGTTCCGAACAAGACAACCCCGTGGTTGTAGCTAGCAACCACCCACACAGCCGAATATAAAGGGACTTCTATACAGGGGTAAATCTTGCTCTCCAGTGGGTGCGACCCACGAAGCCATGCTGCACCTCCCCTGTTTTAGCCATTCCCGGTTGATGAGGCTTGAGGCTATGATTACCTTTATAGGATACATCACTTAGAATGCTCATCGTCCACCTGACGATGTTCTGAAAGCATTCAATCCATACAAGTTCGTTCCGGGTTCGAACGAAACCGAAGGCATTATCTCGTTGCACTTACATTGGAATCACCCTCAGAGTCAACGACAATAACCCTTGCACTCTAAACCACCATCTCGAACCTATAAGTACTATTCCGTCAACTCATTATGGAATCACCCACAGAGTTATACTAACGTATAGTCCTTACACCTCGAGTCTTCACAAAGCTCCATTTTTTTGATTCACGACCTAACGTTATTTGGAATCGATGTCGTTTTCGGATATCCAAATATGGAAACCCGATCCCGGTCTCATCGAAATCCAAAGCATGTCTTTTAGGTCCAAGTTGTTTTAAAGGTTTAAAACAATTCAATACAGTATCTATATACACTAAGATAGATAATTCATAAATCACAATTGATAATCAACATTATCAAATAACAAGTAATCCACATTATCAATATCAAATAGATATTCCCTATATCACCATCACAATAGATAATCTAAGTTATCATCACAATACAACCAAGCATCCATACCACACAATATACTTATCTCATTACTGAGATCACAATGCATCCAAGACAATCAATGACACCCATTCATACATAAGCAAATGATTTATTCATTACAATATAATTAATTTAAAATGAATTAAATTGACTATCTCTAACTCTAATTAATTTAAAATGAATTAAATTAATTACTCCATTTTCAATTAATTTAAATAAATTAAATTAATTACTTCATCAATATAAACTTTGCTTGCTCAATCATTTAATTGATTACAATCAATTAATCATTCGTTATTAATCATCTTAATTAGTTACTCTTGATTGATTATCCCTAATTACATTTATGTAATTATCCTTAATTTATTTCACAAAATTAATTATTCTCAAACAAACAATAATTAACCTTTAATTACCTCAATTAATTAATCATAATTAATTACATTAATCCTTAATTAATTACATTAATTAACTTCCTTTAATTACCTATTATTGATTAATTAATCATAATTAATCAACTTTAATTACATCATTAATTAAAATAATTAATCATCCCCTTTTATTAATTACCTTAAGTAATTAACTTATAATTATTAATCATCATCACAGATTAATTACATTTAGTAATTAACTAACTTAATTACTTTATTAAATAAATAAATTATCCTTTAATTTATAATTTAATTAATCCCTTGATTAATTATTAAGTAATTAAACCAAATTACCTCATTCTTAAACATCTCCACCTAATTACAACCTTAATTATTAAACAATTACTTAACTGAGTAATTTCCAAATCATTAGTTACATAAAGTAATTATTTATAAAACCCAACTGTTTAAAATTAATTAAACTTAATTAATTAAAATAAACAATCGTATTAAACTAAACTAATTACATTAAGCGATTAATTTCTTAATTACTTTATCAATTAATTACACTCAAACCATTTACAATTGATTATTATTAAATTAATTAATCTAATTAATTATAAAAATTAATCATATTAATTAATTGTTAAATAATCCTGGTTAATGACCTTCATTAACCATCCTCTAATTATTTCATTTAGTAATTAATTTAAATTAATTACAATTTAAATTATCTTTAATCATTCATTAATTAAGGTTAGTTATTAAATTAATTGACCTTGATTTAAAACTTAAGTACATAATTAATAATATTCATTCATCATTGATTAATAATCTAATTACTGATCTTAATTATAAATTGATTAATCATTAATCAATTATTAATTCCAAATTCAATTAATAAATTTAATTAATTAATTAATCTTAATTACCTTATTAATTAAATTAATTATGAAACATAAATCTTAATTTAAATTTCAAGATAAAACATAACTTAATTATGTTTAAAACAATTTAATTGAAACAAAGTACTTTTTGAACTACTTCTAAATTTTCATTTAAAATACAAGGTTCAAAATAGAACAATTTTAAAACTTATCAAAGTTTAAATAATTTAAAACTTTTTAAAATTGCAAATCAAACAAGTGCTATAAAAAAATTAAAGTTAAATTCATTTCAAAATTTTAGAAATTCCAATTCATTCTTAGTTTAAAACTTTCAAATTTAAATCTTCTTTTAAATTTAAAACTGAACTTCATTTTTTAAACTTAGATTTCCAGATTTCAAATTAATCTTTAAATCTTACTCACATTTTAAAAACCTCATTATTAAAAGTTTCAACTATTTACCAAAATAAAGTAGTTAATTAAGTTAAATTTTTGAAACTTTAATTTTTATTTAAGAACTGGGATTTGAATTTAAATCAGAAATTCAAACTTGAATTTAAACTTAAACTTAAACTTTACTTTAAACATAAACTACGGATTTTAAAAAATTTAAAAACCCAGATTTTAAAAACAGTTTTCTGAAACCTGTAAATTACAGTTCAACCTAGGAAAACCAAATTCTACTTCGAGTTTTAAGCTTGCCTACTTCGAGTCATCATACAACTTGCTTCGAGCAAAACTCAACCTTCCCCTGCAACACACCAAAAACCAAAATACTTCACCAAAATCTCATCGCCGTGCATATGCACGGCGACTCCAACCCACGTTGATCGCCATGGACGATCGCTACACATCAGAATTCCATCTTACAATCCATCACAAACATCCAGATCAAGCTATAACTCACGAAGTCAAATTCAATCCCCCAATCCAAATCTGTAAACAGAAAACAGTTTTTCTGTCAAAACCTGTCAGCGGCGACAGTTCGCCACTCCGACCACCATGAGATCCACCTCTTCGGCCATGAACTCATCCACACACCTACTACACAATCACCAAAAACCAGAACACTCGATCAACACTACACCTTAAACTGACTCAATGCTTAAACCCATTCAAAACTAGAGTTTAAACAAAAATTTACAAACTGCAACCAATCTAATAATTTATATTCTCATTTCTGATTTTTCTAAGGATCTATGATCCTTCCTCTATAACTCAGAAAAATCCTGAGTTTTCTTAAACCACAGATTGCAAGTATTTGCTCAAATTCATATTTTTGTTCAAGAACAAACTGTTACTGAAACATACACCTAATAATCCTGAAACTTGATTTAAAAATCAAGTTTCAATTAATACCATTGTTTACTAATACTGAAATGAAAAATTAACTTGTTAAATTTTTAGTTTGAATTAACATGCAGAGGCCACACTATTTATATCTTTAACTTACTTAAGTTTAATTAACTTCAGGCAGACAATCACTTCACTAAAAAATATATTTTGATTCTAATCTATAATAAGCAAATAATTTTTGTAATTATTTTAAGAACATATACTAACACAAATTTAAACAAATTTTGGAGGATTCCTTTAAATAGGAAGATGAATTCAGAATCACAGCAAAGCATAGACAACATGCATTCACAAACATATTTACCAGGATTTTATAAACACAAACATTACTAAATTATATCTAACATTAACATGCAACCTATTTAAAATTAAAAATTTAAGCTACTCACATTATTTCAATGCAGAGCTCAGTTTTGACTTCCTTTTGAATTTGCAGGAAAATGGTGCAGGTGTTTATGCTAGACCCTTTATACTTCATGTTGAATTGATATACAGATTTGCATATGTTTTCCGTGACTTAGATTACTTGCATGCAGATGTAGATGTAGTTGCTAATTCCTCAAATGCATGCAGATGCTATCATTCCCAAGTTTAAAACAGAGTGCAGAAAAACAGTGCAGGCTTATTTGATTTTTAGGAAGGGAAAGATGCAGATTTTTGGTAAACAGAGGTTGATGCAGACTTATTTGATTTTGAAATTGTTGAATATGCAGATTGTTGGTGAATCAATGCAGATTTGTGGATTTGTACAGGTATTTGAAGGGCTTTGATATGAGGAGTTTTTGATTTTGAATATGCAGGTTTATGAACAGAATGTATGTATATGTAGAAAGTGAGTTTTGATCTTTGTTTTGATTAAAGAAATGAAAAAGAATATGCATGAATGAAGATGCAAACTAAACTGATGTATTTTCAGATTTAATGAAATAAAAGAAAAATTGAAACTAAATTTACACTTGTACAAATGTTATACACTTGTCCATTTGTCATGTAAATTTTGAACACTTGTTAAAAGAATGCAACACATGTTTCTTTAAAATAATTAGTACTAATTTACAAACTAATGTGTATATTAGCTTAATTTAATTTTGTTAGTTTATTTTTAAATATGTGTATAAATTTATAAATGAAATAAAATCAAATCATGTTTTACGAATTGAAACTTATACATATAATAATTAAACAATTTAAGATTTATACTTTTGAATTTAAATTCAAACTAAATTCAAAATCAATTATTTTCAAATCAAGTTATGAATATAAATTCAATTTGAAATAACAACTTGCAAATTTTATTCAAACTCTATTTATAAAGACAATACAATATCAATATTGTTTTTATAATTCTCTTATTATTAAATTAAAATCATTTTAAAAGAAATTATATTTTTATTAATAAAATATCCATTTTATTAATCCATGAAACCTTTTTGTTTGAATTTATTCTAAATTTAAAACTCAAATCTAATTTAATTTAAACATTTAAATATTTCTCTTATCAAATTTTGAAATCATATATTTATTTATGAAATAGTTTTAAAACCTCAATGCTAATTAAAATCAAAATTTCCAATTTATAATGTATATATTAGAATTTTAAAACATGGTTCAATTATTAAATTTAAACCAAAATCATTTATTTAACTTTGAAAAGCTTAAATATTAAATAAAACAATTATTCCAAATTACTACAAATATTAAAACTAGAAAATATGCTTTACTTATTAAAATTAAAACAATACCAATCTATTTAAAATATAAACCATATATTTATATTGTAAATAGAAATCAATTTATTATTTTAAAAAGATAAAATAACCAATTTAAATAATTATTGAAGATGATTATTAAATTTATTTGGATAATTATTAACAGAATATCAATATCAATTTAATTTTAAAAACAGATTATTAAATTGATATTGTTAAAAATTCCGGGATATTACAATCCTTCCCCCTTAAAAGAATTTCGTCCTCGAAATTTAAAACAAAGGTAATTTAATAATCTTATTAAATTTTAAATTTTAAACACAAGCATATATCAAACATATGCTAACAACCAAAAACAACCGATCAAACAAACCTATTTATCCAGACAAATTCTGGATAGAATTTTATCGAGTTTCCCTAGCTATATATATATACCGGGATATTCGCTCTAGAGAATCCAAACAATCAATACTATGAAGCTACAAAGCTCCTATACGACTATATCAATAACACTAGACAAGATATCAGACTACAGACGAGTCTGACTCAACAAATCAAAACTCCAGAACTGCTGGTTCCACAACCAGAGATAGATCATATACGCACTACCTCAAAGATATGTGAAACTCTTTGAATCCCAGTTATCCAAACTGGTAATCCAATCCTGTAGATCAATCACTTAATCTCCAAGATCACAGAAAAGATCCAAAACACTTCAGAGCTAACTTCTCAAACTTACCCAAACCTATAGCTCACTTTTGATCGGAGAAAACTTATCCAAAATTAAATCTCCGACTTCAGATTCCAAATCCTCCGACTCTTATCCACAAAATCTCTTCGGACAATCCTGGGCTGTCTACAGCCTTACTGATCAGCTTAACCTTGCTAACGCTTCTAGAAACAGACTGGACCAATCAACTCAACAAAATGATATCCTCAAGATCAACCAAAACTAAGATCTCAAACTCAACTCCTCAACATCAGAAGACAACAACTTCTTCTGTCCAGAGAAGAAAAGCAGATGCACTTCCAAACTGCATCCGCTGCTCAACTCTGATCTGAAGTAGAAGAGAATGCTGAAGAAGAACGCAAGCACAAACAGGACTACACACCCCAGAGATATGGTTCAACAAATCCATAAGAAACTTTTAGAAGTTCCTCCAAAACTCTGAGCTGCTACACCAACTCAACTCTTGGAACCATTCTTCTATAAAGCTGAACCACCGGTACCACTCTTAGAATCCCAGACGATAAGAAAGCTCAATCTCCAGATGCGAACAAAACTCCGTCTTCCTGAAGATATCCAAAAAAATTCAGATAACCCAAGAGATCACTCAAACAATCGCAAGTCACTTTTGCGAACCACCCAAACCAAATCCAAGAAAAAAACTGTTCTCCCTTAACCAAATTGAACGGCTTAAACTTAACTAGCCAACCCATCGAAGAAACGGGTTCACTTAACTGCTTCTGAACTCTACTTCAGAAAAACTGCTAAGCCATAAAATCTCTTCCCAACACCGAGAACATCCCAAGCTGCACTGCTGCCACAGATGCCAAAGATTTCCAAATCAAAGTTCTTCGAGAAACTCGGACCTCAAAGCAAACAGAAACTCCGGCTGAACACAGCCACAACACTGAAGCAGACTCACCTCCTTAACTTGTTCCAAAGAAAACATCTTCGGGAACATCCATAGTAACTGCATCTCATCACACAGCTACTACTTCCTACGGTATCAAAATACATTACTTACTTCTACCCAACCGACAGATCCAAATTCTACTCATTCAACTTCAAAGAATTCACTCCGAACCTTCACAGGTTTCCTTCAGAGATTAATGAAGTTCTTCGTCACTACAGAACTCACTCGAGACGGTATTAGGTCTACAGTCTCGACGGATACACTTCCAACCTCAGACATTCAAACTCCAACCAATGGTAGTCGTGTTACACACACTACTACCCCATCTACCTTTATAACTTATATTGGAAAACCTGAACAGGTAACCCAACAGATAGGTAGAAAAATATATATATATATATATATATTAAAATTTACAAATACGCTCTCTCAAGAAAGACACCACTACAGAGCCTAGGTATTCACTCAACCTAATGCTCTGATACCAAGTGAAACGACCCAACTTTCTTACCACAGAAAATCGCATCATTTTTAAGAAAGAAATGGATAGAAAAGAGAATAGAAAGAAGAGAAGAAAGAAACAACATCAGAATCTAACAGCGGAACGAATAAATTATATTAATAACATAAATATTACATAGTTTACAACAAATATCAGAGTTACACAGATATACAACACATATTAGACAGTTATAAACATCTGTCTAGTTATACAACTCAAAACAGTACAAGAAACAACTCATAGAAAACACAGCGGAATACTATTTATATCTACACGCAAAAGCCTCCTGCTCCATTGCTCCTCCATAATTCATCAAAGCAAACCTGAATCCTAACCTGAATCCCTTGGCTACTCGTAAAAATTTGAGTACCCAAGAGTTTATGAAAAACAGGAATAAACTCCGGGTCAGACATGGGTCTGGTGTGAGTAACAGGTTAAGGTTGCTTAACTTTCAAAAACCTTTTGAAAGGAAAGGTATCACGTAAGACTTCCCACACATAAACATGGAAAACTTTTACCTTACGCTAACCAAAACATTTGATAGGAAATCCGATGATATTATAATAGGGTCTAGGGTTTTCAAATAAATAAAAAATAGCCGAAATTGTTACATTTATTAAATTCCAGCTACTAGCCACAAAAGTGGGTAATACAATCAAAACCGTTGGCACTTATTGGATTTTGGATTCCATACAATGGCAGGGCTACTGGGATACCGCCCGTCACAGTACGTGGCCTAGATCAATGTACCGAGGAGTAAGCCGCTCCCCTGCAACACAAAGCCGGACCCATTCCTTACTAAACAGTTCTGAACAAGACAACCCTGTGGTTGTAGCTAGCAACCACCCACACAACCGAATATAAAGGAACTTCTAGACAGGGGTAAATCTTGCTCTCCAGTGGGTGCGACCCACGAAGCCATGCTGCACCTCCCCTGTTTTAGCCATTCCCGGTTGATGAGGCTTGAGGCTATGATTACCTTTATAGGATACATCACTTAGAATGCTCATCGTCCACCTGACGATGTTCTGAAAGCATTCAATCCATACAAGTTCGTTCCGGGTTCGAACGAAACCGAAGGCATTATCTCGTTGCACTTACATTGGAATCACTCTCAGAGTCAACGACAATAACCCTTGCACTCTAAACCACCATCTCGAACCTATAAGTACTATTCCGTCAACTCATTACGGAACCACCCACAGAGTTATACTGACGTATAGTCCTTACACCTCGAGTCTTCACAAAGCTCCATTTTTTTGATTCACGACCTAACGTTATTTGGAATCGATGTGGTTTTTGGATATCCAAATATGGAAACCCGATCCCGGTCTCATCGAAATCCAAAGCGTGTCTTTTAGGTCCAAGTTGTTTTAAAGGTTTAAAACAATTCAATACAGTATCTATATACACACAGATAGATAATTCATAAATCACAATTGATAATCAACATTATCAAATAACAAGTAGTCCACATTATCAATATCAAATAGATATTCCCTATATCACCATCACAATAGATAATCTAAGTTATCATCACAATACAACCAAGCATCCATACCGCACAATATACTTATCTCATTACTAAGATCACAAAGCATCCAAGACAATCAATGACACCCATTCATACATAAGCAAATGATTTATTCATTACAATATAATTAATTTAAAATGAATTAAATTAACTATCTCTAACTCTAATTAATTTAAAATGAATTAAATTAATTACTCCATTTTCAATTAATTGAAATAAATTAAATTAATTACTTCATCAATATAAACTTTGCTTGCTCAATCATTTAATTGATTACAATCAATTAATCATTCATTATTAATCATCTTAATTAGTTACTCTTGATTGATTATCCCTAATTACATTTATGTAATTATCCTTAATTAATTTCATAAAATTAATTATTCTCAAACAAATAATAATTAACCTTTAATTACCTCAATTAATTAATCATAATTAATTACATTAATCCTTAATTAATTACATTAATTAACTTCCTTTAATTACCTATTATTGATTAATTAATCATAATTAATCAACTTTAATTACATCATTAATTAAAATAATTAATCATCCCCTTTTATTAATTACCTTAAGTAATTAACTTATAATTATTAATCATCATCACAGATTAATTACATTTAGTAATTAACTAGCTTAATTACTTTATTAAACAAATTAATTATCCTTTAATTTATTATTTAATTAATCCCTTGATTAATTATTAAGTAATTAAACCAAATTACCTCATTCTTAAACATCTCCACTTAATTACAACCTATAATTATTAAACAATTACTTAACTTAGTAATTTCCAAATCATTAGTTACATAAAGTAATTATTTATAAAACCCAAGTGTTTAAAACTAATTAAACTTAATTAATTAAAATAAACAATCATATTAAACTAATCTAATTACATTAAGTGATTAATTTCTTAATTACTTTATCAAGTAATTACACTCAAACCATTTACAATTGATTATTATTAAATTAATTAATCTAATTAATTATAAAAATTAATCATATTAATTAATTGTTAAACAATCCTAGTTAATGACCTTCATTAACCATCCTCTAATTATTTAATTAACTTAAATTAATTACAATTTAAATTATCTTTAATCATTCATTAATTAAGGTTAATTATTAAATTAATTGACATTGATTCAAAACTTAAGAACATTATTAATAATATTCATTCATCATTAATTAATAATCTAATTAATGATCTTAATTATAAATTGATTAATCATTAATCAATTATTAATTCCAAATTCAATTAATAAATTAAATTAATTAATTAATCTTAATTACCTTATTAATTAAATTAATTCTGAAACATAAATCTTAATTTAAATTTCAAGATAAAACATAACTTAATTATGTTTAAAACAATTTAATTGAAACAAAGTACTTTTTGAACAACTTCTAAATTTTCATTTAAAATACAAGGTTTAAAATAGAACAATTTTAAAACTTATCAAAGTTTAAATAATTTAAAACTTTTTAAAATTGCAAATCAAACTAGTGCTATAAAAATTTTTAAAGTTAAATTCATTTCAAAATTTTAGAAATTACAATTCATTCTTAGTTTAAAACTTTCAAATTTAAATCTTCTTTTAAATTTAAAACTGAACATCATTTTTTAAACTTAGATTTCCAGATTTCAAATTAATCTTTAAATCTTACTCACATTTTAAAAACCTCATTATTAAAAGTTTCAACTATTTACCAAAATAAAGCAGTTAATTAAGTTAAATTTTTGAAACTTTAATTTTTATTTAAAAACTGGGATTTGAATTTAAATCAGAAATTCAAACTTGAATTTGAATTTAAACTTAAACTTTACTTTAAACATAAACTGCAGATTTTAAAAATTTTTAAAAACCAGATTCTAAAAACAGTTTGCTGAAACCTGTAAATTACAGTTCAACCCGGGAAAACCAAATTCTACTTCGAGTTTTAAGCTTGCCTACTTCGAGTCATCGTACAACTTGCTTCGAGCAAAACTCAATCTTCCCCTGCAACACACCCAAAACCAAAATACTTCACCAAAATCTCATCGCCGTGCATATGCATGGCGACTCCAGCCCACGTTGATTGCCAAAGACGATCGCTACACATCAGAATTCCATCTTACAACCCATCACAAACATCCAGATCAAGCTATCACCCACGAAGTCAAATTCAATCCCCCAATCCAAACCTGTAAACAGAAAACAGGTTTTCTGTCAAAACCTGTCAGCGACGACAGTTCGCCACTCCGATCACCTTGAGATCCACCTATCCGGCCATGAACTCATCCACACACCTACCACACAATCACTAAAAACCAGAACACTCGATCAACACTACACCTCAAACTGACTCAATGCTCAAACCCATTTAAAACTAGGGTTTAAACAAAAATTTACAAACTGCAACCAATCTAACAATTTATATTCTCATTTCTGATTTTTCTATGGATCTATGATCCTCCCTCTATAACTCAGAAAATTCTTGAGTTTTCTTAAACCACATATTGCAAGTATTTGCTCAAATTCATATTTTTGTTCAAGAACAAACTGTTACTGAAACATACACCTAATAATCCTGATACTTGATTTAAAAATCAAGTTTCAATTAATACCATAGTTTACTGATACTGAAATACAAAATAAACTTGTTAAATTTTTAATTTGAATTAACATGCAGAGGCCACACTGTTTATATCTTTAACTTACTTAAGTTTAATTAACTTCAGGCAGACAATCACTTCACTAAAAAAAAATATTTTGATTCTAATCTATAATAAGCAAACAATTTTTTTAATTATTTTAAGAACAGATACTAACACAAATTTAAACAAATTTTGGAGGATTCCTTTAAATAGGAAGATGAATTCGGAATCACAGCAGAGCATAGAAAACATGCATTCACAAACATATTTACCAGGATTTTATAAACACAAACATTACTAAATTATATCTAACATTAACATGCAACCTATTTAAAATTAAAAATTTAAGTTACTCACATTATTTCAATGCAGAGCCCAGTTTTGACTTCATTTTGAATTTGCAGGAAAATGGTGCAGGTGTTTATGCTAGACCCTTTATACTTCATGTTGTATTGATATACATATTTGCATATGTTTTCCATGACTTAGATTACTTGCATGCAGATGTAGATGTAGTTGCTAATTCCTCAAATGCATGCAGATGCTATCATTCCCAAGTTTAAAATAGAGTGCAGAAAAACAGTGCAGGCTTATTTGATTTTTAGGAAGCGAAAGATGCATATTTTTGGCAACAAGAGGTTGATGCAGACTTGTTTGATTTTGAAATTGTTGAATATGCAGATTGTTGGTGAATCAATGCAGATTTGTGGATTTGTACAGGTATTTGAAGGGCTTTGATATGAGGAGTTTTTGATTTTGAATATGCAGGTTTATGAATATAATGTATGTATATGTAGAAAGTGAGTTTTGATCTTTGTTTTGATTAAAGAAATGAAAAATAATATGCATGAATGAAGATGCAAACTAAACTGATGTATTTTCAGATTTAATGAAATAAAAGAAAAATTAAAACTAAATTTACACTTGTACAAATGTTATACACTTGTCCATTTGTTATGTAAATTTTGAACACTTGTTAAAAGAATGCAACACATGTTTCTTTAAAATAATTAGTACTAATTTACAAACTAATGTGTATATTAGCTTAATTTAATTTTGTTAGTTTATTTTTAAATATGTGTATAAATTTATAAATGAAATAAAATCAAATCATGTTTTACAAATTGAAACTTATACATATAATAATTAAACAATTTAAGATTTATACTTTTGAATTTAAATTCAAACTAAATTCCAAATCAATTATTTTCAAATTAAGTTATGAATATAAATTCAATTTTAAATAACAACTTGCAAATTTTATTCAAACTCTATTTATAAAGACAATACAATATCAATATTATTTTTATAATTCTCTTATTATTAAATTAAAATCATTTTAAAAGAAATTATGTTTTTATTAATAAAATATCCATTTTATTAAGCCATGAAACCTTTTTGTTTGAATTTATTCTAAATTTAAAACTCAAATCTAATTTAATTTAAACATTTAAATATTTCTCTTATCAAATTTTAAAATCATATATTTATTTATGAAATAGTTTTAAAAACTCAATGCTAATTAAAATCAAAATTTCCAATTTATATTGTATATATTAGAATTTTAAAACATGGTTCAATTATTAAATTTAAACCAAAATCATTTATTTAACTTTGAAAAGCTTAAATATTAAATAAAACAAATTTTCCAAATTACTACAAATATTAAAACTAGAAAATATGCTTTACTTATTAAAATTAAAACAATACCAATCTATTTAAAATATAAACCATATATTTATATTGTAAATAGAAATCAATTTATTATTTTAAAAAGATAAAATAACCAATTTAAATAATTATTGAAGATGATTATTGAATTTATTTGGATAATTATTAACAGAATATCAATATCAATTTAATTTTAAAAACAGATTATTAAATTGATATTGTTAAAATTTCCGGGATATTACAATACATACCACAAAGCAGCATATATATATATATATATATATATATATATATATATATATATATATATATATATATATCACATCTCAGATACATCACATTTATATCATCACATATCAACCAATGACATACGATATCATCCAATATAATTAACTCATCCAATGATACTTATCAACCAATCATTCATCATCCATAACAAGGTTTAATCCAACTTAATTAATTTAATTTACCCTTAATTAAATTAATCCTTACTTAAACACTTGGATTATCATCAATCCATCTTACTATTCATTAATTAATTACAAATTAATTAATAACCTTCACTTAATTATCCACTTTAAATTAATCATCCTTGATTAATTATTACTTAATTACTTTAAGTAATTATTCCTTAATTACAATATTAATTAATTATCTTGATTAATTACTTCTTAATTATCCAAGTAATTATCTCTTAATTACCCTCTTAAAATTAATCACACCTGATTAATTATTATTTAATTACCTTGATAATTATTCCTTAATTATCCTTTTAAATTAATCATACCTGATTAATCACCTTTTTAAATTAATCATATTTAATTAATTACTTTTAATTAATCACATTTGATTAATTACTTTTTAATTACATTTAGTAATTAGAACAAAAGTTTAAATTAATTATCCTTAAATTATTAATTAACAATTAATTAATTATTTCCATTAATTAAATCTCTTCCTTAATTAATTACTTTAAACAAGTAATTAATCACTAAATTAATTACTCTTAATCCTTTTATTAATTAACCATTAATTAAATAATTTAAACCTTAATTAATTTTATTAATTAATTCTTTAATTAATAACTCAAGTGATTAATCCTTAATCACATTCACTTAATTACTTCCATAAAGTAATTATCTTTTACTTAATTACCTGTAGTAATCTATTACTTAATTACTTTCCAAGTAATTACACTAAATTAATCCATGAGTGATTATCTTCAATTAATCACAAATTAATTAATTAATTAATTAATTATTAATTAATCATTTAAATTTAATTAAATGATTCTTAACTTCTTATATTATAAAAACTCTAAATTAAGAAAATCATTATCTTAATTAGATCATTTATATTAACCAAAACATTTAAATTATTAATAAAAATTGAACTACCTTAATTATTTTCACAAATTTATTTATCTTTAAATAATCAAAACTTATATTTTCTTGAATCATAATTGTTTACTAAACTTAAATCATTAAACCTTATTTAAAATAAAATATTCTAAAAATCAATTATAATTAAAACAATTTAAATATTCAAATTAAACTTTTTAAATCTTAAAAACTTTCCAAAGTTATTAAATAAATTTTAATACAAACTTAACATTCACTTATTTTATTTAAAACTTTCATAATTTAATATATATATATATATATATATATATAACTTGTTTAAAAGTTTAACTTGAAAACAAATTTAGTTTTATAAGTGAAAGCTTGTTTTTTTTTAAACTTTAATTATTTATAAAGTCAAATTTCTTTTGTTTCAAACTTTAAAAAAACATTACTGTTTATTTTAAAATCCAGAACAACAAAAATTGCACTGCAAACTCGGGTCGTCCCTAATATTTTCTCGCGTCAACCCCGAGTTACCCCAAACCCATTCTTGCTTCGAGCCAAAACAACACGAACCCAAGGTAAAACTCGAGCACGAACCTTCATCTCCCACAACCCACTACCTGATACACATAGCCGTGCACGTCAACGTGCACGACCACGCCGGTCGACGGTGAACTCCACGCCGTCCTCCACCAAGTCGTCCTCAACCCCTACGACACAACGCACAACCTAGAAAACCAAATTCGATCGACAATCGAAATATGACCAACGAACCCAAACTGCTAAACCGATAACTGCCAGAAAAATGATCAACGCCGACCATCCCCCTCACGTGACACCTCGCCACCTTAACCCTAGCTCCGCCTTACTCCCCAGTGCCCCCAGAACCACATGTGGTCGACTCCGGTTGTTCCATGTCGTCGCGAAATCGAAATAAACAACGTCAACATCATCAGGTTGTGAAACCCTACTCACTCAATTTCCGGCAAACCCCTTCTCCAATAATTTCCCAAATTAATTTTTTGATGATCATCAATAATCCCTCAACCTCCATGCTCAACCCCGATGTCCAATATGCCGCCGATCGCCACCAGTTGGTCAAAATGCTCAAAACAATCAAACCCCGAATTCACACAAATTACCAATCTAAAATTCGTGATTCAAGCTTCTAAATTCATGATTTCTTATTTGCCATTCGATTATAAAATCAAAACTCAAATTTGAATAAATTTTTTTTATCCCAAATCAAGATTTTACTGTAACTTTAAATCTTTGAACACATGTTTCAATTTAAAAACCTTTAATTATTTTTAGGTGAAAGATTACATGATGACAAACATCTTTTATTTACAAACCATAAAAAAATTCAAATTTTACTTTGAGTTATTGATCTTATTTGAAAACTATTATAATACACAGAGCATATTTTATGATTACAGGAAATCTCAATATCGTCAATCACTCAAACACCCAAATGCAACAGTTTAAATCCAAGAATCCAGATAAACCATCATGTTTTCATGCACAAGAACAAGTTGGAATTTTATATTTAAAATGTTTTTAAAATTGCATTTACTCACCTTTGTATAAAAGCAGAAGATTAGAACTTTTCCAGCCTTTAGAAATTCACTACATGTTCTTGAATTGATTTGCATGTTGATAAATTAGTTTTCTTGTCTGCTTGTTGAATAAAAATCCTGCTGCTGTATTTTCCAGATTTGCATATTGGCATTGATGAAGAACTTGCATGTTGATTTTGAATATCCAGATTGAATTCCAGGTTTACTTGTTTCAGATTTTCCTGTTCTTCTTTTCCAGATTATACAGTTTTAATGTCTTTCCTTTTATTGTTGATTTGTTTTGTATTAAGTTTGAGTTGAAAAAAATGTAGAAAAGGTTTTCAGCTGAAGAATAAAACTCATCTTTTATTTTACAATTAAATTTTAAATTTAATTATTAAAGAGAATGACATGTGTCTCTTTAATGCCTTAATGATCTTACACATATGCAATTTGATTTACATTTGTCTTTACACACCCTAAAATGTTTACAAGTGTTAAAATGTTAAATTAATATTTACAAAAGTATTGTCTAACGTTTTACTAATGTTATAAATGTTATTTTCTTATTTATAATTTATCTAAGTTATATATATATAAGCAATTATGAAATATTTACATGATTATAATGTGTATTTATTTTATATAAATAAGCTTTGGATTTCAATAAATATTCACGTGAATTCAAATAAACATTTATTAACAAATAACTTATGCTTTTGATTCAAATCTATATAACATGTGTTTATAAATTTGAGAAATTTAATTTAACTCCTTATATAAAAAATTTAAAACAATTTATCTTATGATAAAATTAAAATGAAAGAAATATTTAAACAAATGAACCTTTAATTTAAATCTTATTTAAACAAAAGATTAAAGTTTATGTTTATAATAAATAAGAAATTAACTTTGTTATTAAAAATTTAAATCTCAAATATTATTTCAAAAGCATTAAATCAAATTAAAATTTCCAGTTTACAAATTATATATATATATATTAAAGTTTGAAAACATTTATTAAATTCAAAACAATATAATTAAAACACAAATACAAACCATAATATATTTTATGTATATTACAATTTGAATATATTAGTTTTTATTACATTAAACATTTCCTATTTACAAGATATATCAATATATACATACATATATATTATAAATAGAAAATATTCTGATTAGCCTTTGAAAAACAAATCTTATCAATTTTAAATTCCTAAAATAAATATTTCCAAATTAAAATATTATTAGTTTTTCAAAAGAATTAAACTTGCCAAATTTTATATTGTTAAGAAAAATGTTAATAGATATTATCAAATTATATTATCAACCTTTAAAAGAATTTTAACTTGTCAATTTATAATGTAAAATGATCAAATTAATTTAATTATTATCAAAGATTATTAAATTGATATTGCTTAAAATTCCGGGATGTCACAAAAGAAGCCCTTGCAATCCGGATATTCACTAATCACGTCCGGAATCCCCATCACAAAGGGTGATAAAATCTCTATACCGGAGCAATCCGGTGCAGAGACATTCGACAGGTAATCCTTCCGCTTTCGAAAATACCCGGTCTTCA
This sequence comes from Allium cepa, assembly GCA_030765085.1. Taxonomy (NCBI): domain Eukaryota; kingdom Viridiplantae; phylum Streptophyta; class Magnoliopsida; order Asparagales; family Amaryllidaceae; genus Allium; species Allium cepa. Next base: position 673,901,905 of record CM060928.1, on the reverse strand, counting down.
ACACCATCTTCAATGCAACCCCATTTCGTCGTATCGTTATTTGAAATGGGTTTTATGACACAAGGTCCTCTCCCGGCTAATCCGAATAACGAGCGCTTATTTTAAAAATAAGTGTTCATTCAAATTCTAACAAATCACAACAATTTCACTTTGATCTTTTAAACAAAAGATCCATCACAATCAAAAAGGTTCGATGTGGGTTTCGAATATCCAATTGGAATTCGACTTTCGGTCACATCGAAATTCAAATGCCGATTATGGCCAATATTGATAGTCGGTTATTTAGCTATCAATCATCATTCACAACAATCACTGGATTTCAAATATTTTTTCCCAATTATTATTATTTTCAATATACCTTCGCAAGGTAAAATTTCACGCTTTAATCCTTTGAAAATAAATTTCAAATCAATTTCCACATTTCAATCCTTTTTGAAAACAAATTCAAAACACTTTTCTCACGCGGAATACATTTCTAAACATTTATTCATTTCTACTGAAAATCTGCCGCTAATATAAAAATACTTACTCAAAATATACTTGGAAACATTTAAAATAAACTATTTTAGAATATTTGCTTAAATATTAGTGATGAAAAAAATTATACTAATATCTTATATAAAAATTCAGGTCCAAAACTAATTTTAAAATAAAAATTTGTAAATAGAGTATAAATAATTAAATAACTATTTTCTAAATCAAATATCAATTTAAATCTTTAAAATAATCCCTTATATAATTAATTAAATAATTTTTTTTTACTTTTAACAATTTCCAAACTAATTTCTCCAACAATATTACTTTAAAACCAATTCCAAAACTTTTAAATTTTATTCAAAAGCTATTTTAAAAATATACTCGGCGTTCCAGGGAAAAGTAATATATATTTGTGATATTCACATAAGTTAAGTATCTGGGCTCCATACCATGATACCACTTCTATCTAGAAGGAAATGCACATACCCTAAGGGGCGCTACCCCCCATAACCTTGCTGCATTCTTCCTGTTTCGACCATTCCGGGGTGTGAGGCTCGACGAAGTCTTGTCCACAAAGCTACGCTTTTCACAAAAGCCATGCTTCTATCAACAAATGATCAGCAGCACTTCGTATGCCACATTACCAAATTGGGTATGTATCACTAGTAACCATCAACTACATAACCTCTGAGCTCGTACGTCTCAGAGAAGGGTGTTAAGCTAAAAGGAAAAATTCTCCGCCACCAACATAAATGTATTTGATAGAAACCAGCTTTACATCTCAAAGTGTAACGTCAGACACACATCCATACAAGTCCGTTCTGGGATCGAACGGAACCGAAGGCACTTCCAAAGAAGCCCTTGCAATCCGGATATTCACTAATCACGTCCGCAATCCCTATCACAAAGGGTGATAAAATCTCTATACCGGAGCAACCCGGTGCCGAGACATTCGACAGGTAATCCTTTCGCTTTCGAAAATACCCGGTCTTCAACACCATCTTCAATGCAATCCTATTTCGTCGTATCGTTATTCGAAATGGGTTTTATGACACAAGGTCCTCTCTCGGCTAATTCGAAAAATGAGCGCTTATTTTAAAAATAAGTGTTCATTCAGATTCAAACAAATCACAACAATTTCACTTTGATCTTTTAAACAAAAGATCCATCACAATCAAAAAGGTTCGATGTGGGTTTCGAATATCTAGTTGGAATTCGACTTCCGGTCGCATCAAAATTCAAATGCCGATTAAGGCCAATATTGATAGTCGGTTATTTAACTACAATCATCATTCACAACAGTCACTGGATTTCAAATAATTTTTCCCAATTATTGTTATTTTCAATATATCTTCGCAAGGTAAAATTTCACACTTCAATCCATTGAAAATCAATTTCAAATCAATTTCCACATTCAATCTTTTTTGAAAACAAATTCAAAACACTCTTCTCACGCGGAATTCATTTCCAAACATTTATTCATTTCTTCTGAAAATCTGCCGATAATATAAAAGTACTTACTCAAAATATATTTGGAAACATTTAAAATAAAATATTTTAGAATATTTTCTTAAATATTAGTTATGAAAAATATTATACAAATACCTCATATAATAATTCAGGTCCAAAACTAATTTAAAAATAAAAATTTGTAAATAGATTATAAATATTTAAATAACTATTTTCTAAATCAAATATCAATTTAAATCATTAAAATAATCCCTTATATAATTAATTAAATAATTTTTTTTACTTCTAACAATTTCCAAACTAATTTCTCCAACAATATTATTTTAAAACCGAATCTAAAACTTTTAAATTTTATTCATAAGCTATTTTAAAAATATGCTCGGCTTTACAGGGTAGAATTTCTTTTCCATTACAAAATGGTCTATTCCAATAAATTAATAAATCTTCTCGATTGATTTTAATTTACATTCCAATTTGTAAATTTCTTTCCACACTTTAAAAATAAACCAATATTTATTTTCAAACAATTTCCCTTTTCTTTACAAATTCCTGTTGTGAATTTACATTTCCAAATATCAATGATATACGATTTTAAATCGATTTCCCAAATATCATCTTCAAACCCAATCAAATCCCAAATTGATTTCCAGTTTATTTCAATCACAAAATCAAACTCCAATTTGATTTCCCACATAAATTTTCAAATATTAAATCAATTTCAAATTGATTTTCCAAGTTATTTCCAAAACACATAACCAAATTTCCAAATCGATTCCTAAGATTTATTCGAACTCCAAATTAATTCCCGAATCGATTTCTAAAATTAATTTCTACTCTAAATTAAATTCCAAATTCAATTTCTAAATTTATTTCCTTTTGAAATAAATTTATTTATCTCTTTCAATTATTTAAAATACGTATCTTAAATAAATCCTTCAACTATTAAACAACATTACTCGAAACTCCTTTATTAAAATATTTTCCCATATTTTTGGAATTTATTCAATAAGTTTTCAAAGATAAAACTTTATCTATTTAAATTTCCTTCTTTCAAAATTCGCCCGATTCCTTTGAGTGAATTTATTTTAAATTTTCTACACAAAATTTAAAATCAAAATTTTATTTATTTCTAGTATCCTCCGATACCAAAAATTATTCGGTTAAATTATAGCCTTCAACGGTTTCAATCACAAATAGTCATACGAATTAAAAGTAATCGACGCATAACATACGAAACAAATTAAATATTTAAGGAATCCAGTTGGATCCCTCCAACCTGTTTCCCTGCATCCACAGACGTTAGCACAACAATTAAATACCAACTCCACTTCGAGGTGGAATATCGCGGTATATGGGATTTATAAAATATTATCCGCTATTATGCGGCGCAATAGGGTCTATTTCAAAACAAATAATAACAACCATCATCCAAGCACACAATCAACAATCTTAAATTTAACTATTTAAAATTAAACAAAACCCTTTGTTTGAGTGAGAAGATCTCACCTTTGCTTTTATTAGCAATCCATTTCCATCTTGACCCGATTTTCTCGATTTAAGACCTTGCATAACAATTATATAATTTTATAAATATTCGAAATAAATTGAACAATTCAAATTTCCATTTTATAATTTAATTAACCACATATATTATTACCATTAACAAAATTTAATTTACTAATAATTTTCCCTTTAAAATCTTTTAGTATCAAAAATAAATTTAGTAAGATAATTAACCAAGTTAATAGCTTAAATAAATCGAACAATCAACTATCCCTTTTATTAACTTTAATTTAACTAGTTTTCCTTTAGTAATGTATATAAACCAAAGGACCAATTTTTTTTATAAATTATCGATATCAAAACGTTTTATGATCCCTTTTCAACCCTATAAAATTTTAATTAATTTTATAGTTAACTATCGATTTAGTTTTAAACAAATGATTTATATTTTAAACTATTAATTTCCCTTTGAAACTCATATACATTTTCCTGAAAATAACGAAATAACAATTTTCTTTACTGTAATTATTTTACTTTGTTTAACACATTCACTTATTTTACTAAATTAAAATAAAATGATACCTCTCACAATCTGGACATCACCTCCCTGCTGACGATTACCGTCATATCGCTTGCTCGAAAAGGTACCAACGTGCCTTGCCGTTTAACAACCCTAAGCTTGTCGCCAACTACATCGGCCACGTGAATTGCCTCTGCTTCTCGATCGCGCTGCCGACCACCCTCACGCGTGAGCATCGTTAACGTGATGCCGTCGCCATGCCCTACATCAAGTCGCCGAGCTCCATTGCATCTTTACGTCGAACCCTACTTCACGACTTCGCCATCCATGACTACGAACATCGCGATCGCGCATCCCTCCACCACTTGCCACCTTCATCTCGCGATTTGAACTGGAAGAGGAGGGAGGATTGGCTTCGATTTTTTTTTCCTTTCTATAAATTACAGAGGTCGGCCATTTTTTCTGATTTTATAAACGAAACATATTCGATTTCAATTTGAAAGGAAACAGAAGAAGGGGAAAGAACGAGAGGGAAAGGAACGATGGGTTTCCATTTTTCTTTTGTGAAATGCTCCTCTGTTTGAAATGATTTGCGTGAGATTTGAAAAGAAATGGGGAGACAGGATCGATTTCTAGGGTGGCTTATTTTAGAGGAGGTCGGTTGAGACGAAAAGCTGATGGGAAAGAATTTTAACTGTGCTGACTTAGGGTATAAATATAATTTAATTTAAATTCAAATTCAAATTATCTCGACAAACACAACATGAAATTTGTTGACTTCTTACCGAGGCGTGCCGCCAGACGTTTATAGTGTTATACTACCATTCTGAACGCAATGGAAAAGTTTTCGAATTCTAATTCGATCGTATGGAGAAGATAGCTTTTTTGAGCCAGTTATTAAATTAAATTTCGATTTAATTTCAATGCGTTTGCTTATCGTACGGCCAAACGACAACTCCAAACATTACGAAAATTGAAATCCGATAATAACTAACTATTACAGATCCAATGGAACTGGTTTCGTCGAATTCCGAGATTATGCCTCGGAAGGCTATTTTTAAATATCGATTTAGAAGATAAAATATCAAAACTAAACAAAACATTTCTAAATTCGATTTCGACACTTCTACTATCTTCAGTATTATCAGTATAAATTTTACTAGCCTTCAAATTATTTTTAACCGGCTTAAAACTGAAGATTCAAATTTTTATCCAACTTCAATACATTAATTCAATAATTAGATTGCCAAAATCATAATTAATTTTGAAATTCAAGTTAACCCATCATTCAAATATCTAAAATCAATTAAATTTCAAAATTTCAATTGTCTAAATTTCAGGCTCGTCGCATCCTTCCCCCTTAAAAGAATTTCATCCCGAAATTACAAGTTAGGAAGAATAATCCTTAACCCATTTATTATTTTTTCCAATCCAAATAGTTTTATCAACTTACCGAACAAATCTTTTTATTTAAGACCCCTCATTAATTCAACTAACTTCCCAACTTCAATTATAATTTCCAAACAACATTGTTTTCTTTAACAATTTAAACTTAAATTTAAATTCAAATTTCAAACTTTCAAAAATTTTCTGACACCCTAACTTTTTGAAAAATTTCGCCAGCGTCTCCTTTGCGCGGCTAACACGGTACGACTACAAAATGGCACCACAGGCCCTCAAATTTCAAAAGAAAACAAAAAGCCAAGCGGTTGGACAAGAAAATCACCAAATTTCATATAGAAATTTAAATACGTACCTTTTGTCGAGCAATTAAATTATCTTCAAAATCAAATCCCAATTTATCTTTTTCCTGTAACACGCCTGTATATTCTACTAGCAATAGTATCCAACTAAAACATTCAAATATCATTTTTCATATTCCCTTACGGAATTTCAATGTATACTTCTTATACCATTTTTTTCTTCACTATTGAAGTTATATATTCATTTTCATTCAATCTTGCATTTTCAATTTCATTTGAATTCGATTTACACTTTCAATTTTGTTTGGATTCAATTTGTCTTCCGAATATTGAATTTTTATCAATTATCTTTCATTCACACCGCATTATTTTAAATTAGTTTCATTTACTATTTTACTTCAATTTTCAATTTGAAATCGTTTATCGCTAACAAAAAAAATTTCAAAAATTTTCTAACTCCTAAAATTTTCGAAATTTTTTGGCAGAGTCCCCTTCGTACGAAGGAGCTTTTGCAATTTGACAATAGATATAAATATATATACACCGACCCACCCGGTCAAAAAAACCAAAAACAGTTCATATTTCCTGTTTTTATAGCGTAGGCGTACCTTATTTAGCATTTTTAAGGATAGCCGTTTATTATTAGCATTTTAGCGCGACCAAATCCAGCCAAACGGCCCTCCTGTACCTGTATTTACTCAATTTAAACACATAAGTGACATATATAGGAAATTCATTTACATTTCACCTATTTTCAATAGTAAACACATAGTTTTCACAAGCAAAATGTTCAAAATAATTCCCATAAGCAATTTATAAGGTTTCAATATAAATTTAATTGCTTACAACTACGTTCTACATCATTTCTATTCAATTCAAGCGATTTACAATTCACTTTCTTTCATTCAATTCATTTTTTTAAACGAAACGAATTCATATCTATTTCAATTAATCCAAAAATTAATTTTATTGGCTTTCATTAACTCATAGAATTTTATGCAATTACATTTGCGTCAAACAACAACCATTTATATGCAAATTCGATGATCTTCGCTAAATAGAATATCCAATCTAGTTTATAACTAATTTAAATTGATACAAACTCAAATTTACTATTTATTCTATTTCATTTCCAATTGATTCTGTTCAATTCATTTTGCATTCCATATTCACATTCATTTCAATTAAAACCATTCCACAATTTCCAGTTTATCCTCCATTTATTAATTTAGAATATTTCCCAACTCTAAATTTTACTTAAGAATTTTACCATTTATTTCTTAAGTTCAAGATAATTATTCAATATACTTCTTATATTTATTTCCAATTCATCACTTTGGTTTATAACCACTTATATTTAAACTGGATTCCAAATTCCATATGAATTCATTTTACCTTTTATTTATAAATATTGAATTCAATTCATTTTAAACCATATTAAATTTGTCGTTCTTTTAATTAGTTTCACTAACTAATTTTAATTCCTTTATTAACATTTAGCTCCATTTGATCCAATATTTACTTAGGTTATTTCAATTCAAAACTCAAAAAAAAATTCTTATAACACTTCCCAATTTAAATCCTTGATTTGATTTTCATTTATCAAATCCATTCCATCAACTAATTTAATTAAATTAGTTTTACACACGTATCCATTTTAAATTTCAACTTTCCATTCTCAATTCATCTCGAATTTATTTGACCAATAACAAGGAAATTTTCAATTTATTTCTACTTATTGGAATTAATCTGCACAGTCAAACCATTTTTGTTTAACTCAAATTCAAGTTTTAATTTAACTAATTCAACTTTCCTATTTTATGAATTAATTAATTATCACATTAGTTTACTTGAATTCAACACATTTTATTTTTTCAAAGTCTGGATTTTTATTCAATTTGATTCAAATCAAATATCATTCCACTTTTCAATTCCAATCCATTTACTTACAAATGTTAACTCATTTGTTCATTCACAAATTTATTCCGCACTTACTTTTATTTACCCCTTTTCAATTTGAATCTTATTCCAATCAAATTTCAAATATTATATTTTTTTTGAGTTATCAAACTTATTATTCCGTAACTATTTTAAATAGGATCAAGAGTTTTAAACAATTCCTTAAATCATTTTGAAGTAATTTTATATCCACTAACAAATACGCGCTCATATCTATTATTACACTCAAACTCATTCTAGAGTACTGCTGACTCTATCTCTAATGAGTAACACCCAACAGAGCCAAGGTTGTCGCTTAACCAAATGCTCTGATACCACTTTTTAACGACCCGAATTTTCGACTTTCGAAAGTCGACATTAATACGTCCACTGTATCAACTGCCGAACCATCAAACGCCGAAAAACCGAACCATTAAGGTTTAAGAAGAAGAAGGTAGAAGAAGAAACAGAAACAATAACAGAATCTCACATACCGCAGTGGAACAAATATAATAGATAAATAAATATCTTTAAACAGAATCACTATATCAGTTATTACATTACATCACATTAGATTATTAGAGTGTACAACAACAAACAGCGGAAAGAAATATTACATATATAAGTGATACGCCTCGCCATCTAGCTACAACTCCTGATTTCCACAGCAACTTCTAGATTTTGCTCCCGAATAACAGCTAATCTGACTCTAGGCTGCCCATGTGGAAAATTTTGGGCACCTAGAGTTTAGAAAGGGAACAATAGACTCCAGGTTAGTCATGGGACCGGTGTGAGATCTTTAAAATGGTTATTTTCACAAAGAAAATAAAAAAGAAACCCTCTATGTTTTTGGAAAATGAAACTACCATAAGGCCTCCCACCACACACACACAATGCAAACGCAGAATTGGAGGAGATTTCACCTTATGATAGCCAAACATGATTGATATGCAAAATCAGTTGATATTATTATTATTAGTGCATAGTGTGGAAAACATTTCGAAAATATAATATTAATCTTAGCCGGCATAGGTACCATTATATTATGCCTGCTATAGCTACCATATTAAATGGTAGGTTCTGCAACTAAAAGTGTACAAGGCACGTATTGTTTCTTTGGTTTTCCAACAAATGGTCAGGCTAAGGAACTTCCTACTACCACATGGGTACGCCTCTGGCGGGACACCCCGAGAACCTAACCGGATCTCTGCCAACAAAAAGCCGGCTTACCTCTGCAAAAATAGGTAACTATTGACACGAGTATGTCATCCCCCGGTTGTAAACAACCTTTATTCGAGGATCCTCAACAACAACAATCAAAAAGTAATATATATTTGTGATATTCACATAAGTTAAGTATCTGGGCTCCATACCATGATACCACTTCTATCTAGAAGACAATGTACATACCCTAAGGGGCGCTACCCCCCATAACCTTGCTGCATTCTTCCTGTTTCGACCATTCCGGGGTGTGAGGCTCGACGAAGTCTTGTCCACAAAGCTACGCTTTTCACAAAAGCCATGCTTCTATCAACAAATGATCAGCAGCACTTCGTATGCCACATTACCAAATTGGGTATGTATCACTAGTAACCATCAACTACATAACCTCTGAGCTCGTACGTCTCAGAGAAGGGTGTTAAGCTAAAAGGAAAAATTCTCCGCCACCAACATAAATGTATTTGATAGAAACCAGCTTTACATCTCAAAGTGTAACGTCAGACACACATCCATACAAGTCCGTTCTGGGATCGAACGGAACCGAAGGCACTTCCAAAGAAGCCCTTGCAATCCGGATATTCACTAATCACGTCCGCAATCCCTATCACAAAGGGTGATAAAATCTCTATACCGGAGCAACCCGGTGCCGAGACATTCGACAGGTAATCCTTTCGCTTTCGAAAATACCCGGTCTTCAACACCATCTTCAATGCAATCCTATTTCGTCGTATCGTTATTCGAAATGGGTTTTATGACACAAGGTCCTCTCCCGGCTAATTCGAAAAATGAGCGCTTATTTTAAAAATAAGTGTTCATTCAGATTCAAACAAATCACAACAATTTCACTTTGATCTTTTAAACAAAAGATCCATCACAATCAAAAAGGTTCGATGTGGGTTTCGAATATCTAGTTGGAATTCGACTTCCGGTCGCATCAAAATTCAAATACCGATTAAGGCCAATATTGATAGTCGGTTATTTAACTACAATCATCATTCACAACAGTCACTGGATTTCAAATAATTTTTCCCAATTATTGTTATTTTCAATATATCTTCGCAAGGTAAAATTTCACACTTCAATCCATTGAAAATCAATTTCAAATCAATTTCCACATTCAATCTTTTTTGAAAACAAATTCAAAACACTCTTCTCACGCGGAATTCATTTCCAAACATTTATTCATTTCTTCTAAAAATCTGCCGATAATATAAAAATACTTACTCAAAATATATTTGGAAACATTTAAAATAAAATATTTTAGAATATTTGCTTAAATATTAGTTATGAAAAATATTATACAAATACCTCATATAATAATTCAGGTCCAAAACTAATTTAAAAATAAAAATTTGTAAATAGATTATAAATATTTAAATAACTATTTTCTAAATCAAATATCAATTTAAATCATTAAAATAATCCCTTATATAATTAATTAAATAATTTTTTTTACTTCTAACAATTTCCAAACTAATTTCTCCAACAATATTATTTTAAAACCGAATCTAAAACTTTTAAATTTTATTCATAAGCTATTTTAAAAATATGCTCGGCTTTACAGGGTAGAATTTCTTTTCCATTACAAAATGGTCCATTCCAATAAATTAATATATCTTCTTGATTTATTTTAATTTACATTCCAATTTGTAAATTTCTTTCCACACTTTAAAAATAAACCAACATTTATTTTTAAACAATTTCCCTTTTCTTTATAAATTCCCGTTGTGAATTTACATTTCCAAAAATCAACTGATATACAATTTTATTCGATTTCCCAAATATCATCTTCAAACCCAATCAAATTCCAAATTGATTTCCAGTTTATTTCAATCACAAAATCATATTCCAATTTGATTTCCCAAATAAATTTTCCAATTTTAAATCAATTTTAAATTGATTTTCAAAGTTATTTCCAAAACACCTAACCAAATTTCCAAATCGATTCATAAGATTTATTCTAACTCAAAATTAAATCCCGAATCGCTTTCTAAAATTAATTCCAACCCTAAATTAATTCCAAATTTAATTTCTAAATTTATTTCCTTTGGAAATAAATTTATTTATCTCTTTCAATTATTTAAAATACATATCTTAAATAAATCCTTCAACTATAAAACAATATTACTCGAAACTCCTTTATTAAAATATTTTCCCATATTTTTGGAATTTATTCAATAAGTTTTCAAAGATAAAACTTTATCTATTTAAATTTCCTTCTTTTAAAATTCACCCGATTACTTTGAGTGAATTTATTATAAATTTTCTACCCAAAATTCAAAATCAAATTTTTATTTATTTCTGGTATCCTACGATACCAAAAATATATTCGGCTAAATTACAGCCTTCAACGGTTTCAATCACAAATAGTCACACGAATTAAAAATAATCAACATACAACATACGAAACAAATTAAATATTTGAGGAATCCAGTTGGATCCCTCCAACCTGTTTCTCTGCATCCATAGACATTAGCACAACAATTAAATACCAATTCCTCTTCGAGGTGGAATATCGTGGTATATGGGATTTATAAAATATTATCCGCTATTATGCGGCGCAATAGGGTCTATTTCAAAACAAATAATAACAACCATCACCCGAGCACACAATCAACAATCTTAAATTTAACTATCTAAAATTAAACAAAACCCTTTGTTTGAGTGAGAAGATCTCACCTTTGCTTTTATTAGAAATCCATTTCCATCTTGACTAGATTTTCTCGATTTAAGACCTTGCATAACAATTATATAATTTTATAAATATTCGAAATAAATCGAACAATTCAAATTTCCATTTTATAATTTAATTAACCACATATATTATTACCATTAACAAAATTTAATTTACTAATAATTTTCCATTTAAAATCTTTTAGTATCAAAAATAAATTTAATAAGATAATTAACCAAGTTAATAGCTTAAATAAATCGAACAATCAACTATCTGTTTTATTAACTTTAATTTAACTAGTTTTCCTTTAGTAATCTATATAAACCAATGGTCTAATTTTTTATATAAATTATCCAAATCAAAACGTTTTAAAATCCCTTTTCAACCCTTTAAAATCTTAATTAATTTTATAATTAACTATCGATTTAGTTTTAAACAAATGATTTATATTTTAAACTATTAATTTCCCTTTGAAACTCATATACAAATTCCTGTAAATAACGAAATAACAATTTTCTTTACTGTAATTATTTTACTTTATTTAACACATTCATTTATTTAACTAATTTAAAATAAAATGATACCTCTCACAATCTAGAATCACCTCCCTACTGACGATTACCGTCATATCGCATGCTCGAACAGGGACCAACCTGGCTTGCCGTTCAACAACCCTAGCTTGTCGCCAACTACATCGGCCACACAAATCGCCCCTGCTCCTCGATCGCGCTGCCGCCCACCCACACGCGTGATCATCGTCAATGCGATGTCGTCGCCACGCCCTATATCAGGTCGCCGAGCTCCATCGCATCTTCGCGTCGAACCCTACTTCGTGACTTGGCCATCCATGATCGCGAACATCGCGATCGCGCATCCCGCCACCACTTGCCACCTTCATCTCGCGATTTGAACTGGAAGAGGAGGGAGGCTTGGCTTCGATTTTTTTTCCTTTCTGTAAATTAAAGTGGTCGGCCATTTTTTTTTGACTTTATAAATGAAACAAATTCGATTTCAATTTGAAAGGAAACAGAAGAAGGGGAAAGAATGAGAGGCAAAGGAACGAGGGGTTTTCATTTTTCTTTTGTGAAATGCTCCGCTGTTTGAAATGATTTCCGTGAGATTTGTAAAGAAATAGGGAGACATGATCGATTTCTAGGGTGGCTTATTTCAGAGGAGGTCGGCTGAGAGGAAAAGCCGATGGGAAAGAATTTTAACTGTGTTGACTTAGGGTATAAATATAATTTGATTTAAATTCAAATTCAAATTATCTCGACAAACACAACATGAAATTTTTTGACTTCTTATCGAGGCGTGCCGCCAGGCGTTTATAGTGTTATACCACCATTCTGAATGCAATGGAAAAGGTTTCGAGTCCTAATTCGATCGTATGGAGAAGATAGCTTTTTTGAACCAGTTATTAAATTAAATTTCGATTTAATTTTAATGCGTTTGCTTATCGTACGACCAAACAACAACTCCAAACATTACAAAAATTGAAATCCTATAATAACTAACTATTACGGATCCAGTGGAACTGGTTTCATCGAATTCCGAGACTGTGCCTCGGAAGGCTATTTTTAAATATCGATTTTAACGATAAAATCTCAAAAACGAACAAAACACTTCTAAATTCGATTTCGACACTTCTACTATCTTCAATATTATCAGTATAAATTTTACAAGCCTTCAAATTATTTTTAACCAGCTTAAAACTGAAGATTTAAAGTTTTATCCAACTTCGATACATTAAATTCAATAATTAGATTGCCAAAATCATAATTAATTTTGAAATTCAAGTTAACCCATCATTCAAATATCTAAAATCAATTAAATTTCCAAATTTCAATTGTCTAAATTTCCGGCTCGTCACAATAAAATTGTTAATTAAATACAATTTAAAATAAATTCAAATTTATCATCCTAACCTTAACTTATAAAAATCTATTTTTAAATATAAATTTAAATAAATACTTAAACATATTATATATTTATTAAATCAAACTTTATTAAATTACATATTATTATTAAACTTATTTTATATTAAAACTAACTTATACATATTTTAAAATAGTAAAATTATAAGTAAATTCTTCAAAATTCATAATTTCAAAAATAACTTATAATTTTAAAATTTTCAAAACATATAATTTTAAAATCAAGAATTTAACTATATATAAAATAACATTCATATATAATATTGAAATTAATATTTATATAAAAACATATATATATATATATATTTAAAACTTGGAAATCATTTCAATATATATATATATATATATATATATATATATATAAATCTGAAGTCATATGAAACCGAAACGAAAACATTTATATATTAGAAAACTGACATATATAAGCTATATGTACATATATTTAAACTTACATATAAATATATATGTACTTAAAACATAACTACATAATATGTATCAATATATAAAACAAAACATAACATATTATATAACTAATACACACACACACACACACGTTTGAAATACTGGCAACAGACATATTCATATATAAATTTTTTCAACATATCGATAAAAAAATACTAACTAATTATATTGTATACTATAAATCATATTATATAATACTATATGCACACAATATATACTACTGTAAAGAAGAGATCTATAATAAACGTGTATATATATATATATATATATATATATATATATATATTAACATATCAAATAATAAAGTAATATATACTCCTTTACATATATACCTTATATTCCATAACTTCATATATATATATATATATATATATATATTCGAAAACACAATAGAGAATATAGTTTATAACATAGAAAATATTTATAAAACCTTTGCATTCAGACAACAGGTTATATACACGACAATATATATGAAACTCTTACACGAATGTATATATACATCCATATACACTTATATACATGAATAACAGGTTATACAACTTATATAATGTAAACTTAATAAATATATACTCACTGGTGTATGTATATATAGACACACAAACTAACATAATAATATAAAATATATATTTATATAATACCTTAACAAAGAAGAGGAGGAGAAGAATGCTTGACGTAATGGCATGAGTTTCGGCTGTGATGACGCTGAGCGGCTGGTGAAAGGCAGAGGTGAGGGGGTCGGCTGCAAGGGTAGGTTTCAGGCGTGAGTTCATGTGGCGAAGATTGCAGTTGGGTGAGGCAGGGGATCAGGGAAGGAGGCTGCAGAGGCTTGCTGCTCGGGTAGTTTTGCATGAAGAGGCAGAAGATTTAGAGGTGGTTGGTGGATGTGGAGGTGGACACGGCGGAGAGGAAGTGGTGGAGAGAGGTCATAGGGAAAAATAAGACGGGAACAAAGTGAAGGTGTTCGGCCATTATATTATTGGGAAGATGATGTTTAGCAGAGAAAAGAAAATAAGCTATAGACTAAAATATTTATATACAAATTCATATTATATTATGTATTCTCAAAGCAAACAGAGAGGGAAAAAGTAAACGAACAAACAATCATACTAGAAAGGTGGAACAGCAAAAGCTTGTTGATGAATTTAGAGAAAAATTTATGGTTAGATGCTGTGGAGTTAATATACACTGGAAAATGAAAAGTAAAAGGAGCTAAAAGGTCGAATGCGAAGCTGATACGAAATCGTTCCAGTATATTTTTCTGTCACCCAGACTTCAAAACACACAAATGAATTTACCGTGAAGATCAGCATGACGAGGCGATCAAAATGGTATACAGATTCAATGGTACGATCATCTTATCAAAAGTCGATGTCGTTAACGAAATGCTGCTAATTTGCCGAAAATAAGATAAATGGAGCAATAGCGGTCCAAATTTGACGAAACGAAATATGACGTCCCACTCGGAAGATGATTTAAAAATTTATTGTATAAAAATATTCAAGTTTGAAAAATATTTTATTGCTATCTAATATTAACTGATTTAAATTGAAATAAAATTCCACAATAAAATAAACATTCATATTATTTGATGAAAATTTTCCATTTGCTATGTTCAAATAGACATATTTCAAATATCAAATTTTTTTAATTTAAAATTTCACAAAATTCCAGTTAATTACAATATTAAAACCATTAAAATTTATGGGTTGTTACATTCTCCCCCACACAAAACTTTTCATCACCGGAAAGGAATGAGGTAGGAGAATAGAAACAACCAGAAAGAAAAAATAAATTGAAACAAAATAATAAAATTAATTTAACCATACAAATTTCAATTTAAATTAATTACAATTTAATAGTTGATTTAATCCATTTGATTTCACTTAAATTAACTCAATACTAACTATTTCTAAATTCATTATCTTATTATCCAATTGTCTTTAATTAACAATTTCTAAAATCATAAATTTGTATAGTCATTTGTTATAATCATATTTTATTCGACAAATTTAATTCTTCTTTATTCTAAATTATTATTAAATTTATTCCACTTAATATATCTTATCACATATATTAAGTATATTTACACTTATTATAACCATTCAAATTTATCTTAAAATTCCTTTGACATCATTTTATATTGTATATTATATAATTACATATCCAACTTCTGAATATTTAGCTAAGTTATATATGGAATACAATTGAGTATTATACAAATAAAATTTCCAAATTTAGTTTTTCCAAATTTTGAATATTTATTCAAAAATTCAGGCTTCATTTAATAATTGAAATCATCTCTTAACCAAATCTAAGAGTTAAATTTCCAGTTTAGTTCAAACCATTTAGAGGTAAATGTATACATATATATATATATATATATATATATATATATATATATCAAGTCAAATCTATAAACATATACTTGTATATATTATAAATCAAGTCATACTTAAGAAATTCAAATCAAATTCATTTTCAAAACAAAATTGTAGCAAAGCTACTAAATAGTCTCTCCACTCTGAAACTCGAAAATGAATGTTGATGATGCGGCCGTCATCACTGAAATTATTTTCCAGTGACAAAAACGAAGAATATTGATTTAAAAACATTTAAAATCCTTTAGAAACGATTTTTGTTCGAAAATACTTTTGAATAATATACCCTTAAAATTTCATAACAAATTTTCAAAATATATTAGAAATTTAATTCTCAAATCCTTGATTTAAAATTATTTCAACTCCAAATAAATTTATAAACCATGTTTATGTTTTCATTTATTTATAATGTAGCAATAATCAATGGTTTACAGAATAATAAATGAAAATCAAATATTATCATTTCTGTTAACCAATTCATTTAACTTTTTAATTTTTGAAAATTTATACTGATATATATATATATAATATAATCATATAAAATTTACTCCATTTACCAAATTTAAAAATAATATTGTGTCAGTTCGCTCTGTTCCAGTGTTTCGGAATTCATATCGATAGCGTTGATTAGACGAATCGATCGAAACCCCAAATCAACATTAACAACTCAAACAACACAATATATAAAACATTTTTGTATTAATTACAAATACACTCCCTCTCTCGATGATTAATGATGGATTACAAATCAAGGATAAGGATTTAGATTAGAGGAACCCTAATCAAGAGAATTCTAACTAAGGAGATAGGTTTCAATGGGTGATAAAATGATTTTATTTCAAATAGGAAGATGGATAAAGTTATATAAATCATGGGGAACCTTAACTGGGTCAAACAAGACTTCAAGAATAAGATCAATGCCGCATTCTGAGTCAAATCAACATTCGATCACAATAGATAGAATTCGGGCATAGCAAGAGATAGCAGCATATAAACCGAGGATACAAAACTCTTCAGTGGATCAATGCTTGTTATAAAGGAGTTTCACCCCTTTATAAATCATTCAGTGGAGCTATGGGATGCTTCGGGATCAAGAGAACACGAACAGGGAGAGACAAGAACAGATTTCAGATCGAATGGAGAATTTCCAAAATTCAAAGGAAACCGAATCAAAAGGGAAGGAATTCAAGTTTGAATGATGGTAATTTTGAAATTAAACCTACTCTATATACTAAGTTTTGCTTAAAACCAGAGCTCTGATACCACATATAACTACCCGGTACTTGGTACCATTCGCATCCGCACATGTCAAACTTGAATTGCTCAAAATGTCAGATTGTTAATTTTTATTTGGCAAAGCTCAACATTTACAGTAAATAAACAAATCACATAATCACAGACACAGAGTAATATAACAATAAGCAGCGGAAACCAATGAATAGTAGTTCATGATGCTACTATATATATATAACAAAGTTAAAACAAGATACAAAAAATTCTCGAATACATAGAAGTCTCAATACAATAGTTAAATAAAAAATCTGAATATATCACTGGATTCAACTGAATAATTACAAGCTGAAAAGATAGATGGATCTCCAAGCGAAGCTCCAACTCCAAAGGTGAGTCTCAAATGATGTGACACTCAATCTGACCCGAGTGTAAAGCAAAACACAAAACACTCGAGTCAGGATTAACATTCTTATATCAATAAATCCAATTCAAATGAAATATCAACTGAAATACAAGTAACTTAAAGGTTGTTTGGGATAACCATCCTCTAAGGATCCGTGGAACTATCTACTATATAGTAATATACGCTATTATAATAATGTCTATAGTAAAGTAAACTATTAAAATAGCGTTAAGGTGTTACCCATATCCCCCTTAACACATTTTTATATATTCGCATGGTCTATAGAGTACCATAATTTCTCGTACACTGGTCTTATCAGAGGACACTCCATAGGTATGGTACAAAACAAACTCGTAGTGATCTCGATAAGCTAGGTGACACGGCACAACTAGACAATGCCAGGTTAGATATACCAATTACACTTCCAGGCAGGTGGTAGCGAATAGCCTCAATTAACGCCCACCTCGATCCACACTCCAAAATCAAAGGTGTACACCAAATCAATCACAAAGTAATAGAATGTCAACCGAAGAAGTGTGTCCGATCGTAGGAGCTACCTCACTTGCCCGTTAATTGCACATGTTTTAGCTATCTTATGCTAACTCACGGAAGTCAGGTCCATGTATATACCTCATATAGGATCGTTGCCACCATCCTACTTCATTTTAGAATCTCCACTATATACATGATTGTTAAAGTGGTTTCGGTATTGACAAAGAGTATGAAAATAACCGATTCCGGTCTCTTTAACAACCAAACATTATTATAACACCGCAGTTATTTCAAAATAGTCTATACTTTAAAACCAAAATATTATTTCCATTTCAAAACCATATCAATACGATATCATTTCACTTCAAATATATTCATTCCCAAAATCATAGCACTTTAAAGTTATAACACTTTCGAAATTATAAAGCTTAGAATTTGTAACACTTTGGAAATCATAAAACTTGATAACATAATACTTTGAAATTCAAAACTTTGAAATCATAACTTCCCACTTGAACAATTTAGATATTAATAATAATATATTAATAAAATAGTTTATAAAATAAAATAGTTTATATAAAAATAGTTTATATTAAAATAATTAGCATATTAAAATAGTTTATATTAGAATTTATAAAGTAAAATATGTAAATAGTTTTAACTGTAATTTAAAAATACTTTATATAATAAAATAGCTTCCTCAAATTTCACATATCAATTCAAATTAACACAAGTTCCAAAATTCAAATTTAATTCAATCCCAATTCATCAATTTCAATTCAATTCAGTTTTTAATAAACCGTTTCAAATTTTAATGATTTCAAATACAGATTTGAACCATAAAATAAACCATTTCAATTTCAATATAATTCAAAGCTTTATATATTCAATATTTCAAAACTAAAATTGATAATTTCATATATATCTTTATTTAACTTCATTATTATTTAATTTTGAAATATTTACTTAATGAATCCAATATCATTTAAATAAAACCTCAAATTACAAATAAATTAAATATTTCCTTCAATTTATTTAGATTGAAATCTTCATTTAATTACCTTAAATAAAATCAAGTTATAAAATCATATCCTTTAAAAATCTCAAATTCAATAAGTTTCAAATTGAATTAATTAAATAAAATTCTTAATTAAATACAATTTCAAATAAATTCGAATTTATCTTTCCAACCTTAACTTATAAAAATTGATCTTTAAATATAAATTTAAATAAATAATTAATCATATTGTATATTAATTAAATCAAACTTTATTAAATTACATATTATCACTAAACTTATTTTATATTAAAACTAATTTATACACATTTTAAAATAGCAAAATTATATGTAAATTCTTTAAAATTTATAATTCCAAAACTAATTTATAGTGTTGGGGGTGTTTCCACCAAGCCATTACAAGGAGGGTACCACCGAACCAAACCTCTCTGCTTCACTGCCGAGCCAAGCCCCTCTACTTCATTGCTGAACCAAGCCTTCCCACTTCACTACCGAACCAAGGCCTCTCAACCACCACCGAACCAAACTCACCTCCAACAACTACCGGACCAAAGCATAGCCGAACCAGGCTCCCTCCACTCACCACCGGACCATGTCCCACCGAACCAACATACCTCCACTCACCACCGGACCATGTCCCACCGAACCAACATACCTCCACACATCACTGGACCATGTCCCACCGAACCAACCCACCTCCACACGCTACCGAACCAGAAGCAAGGGAGGACACGACCGGACCAACTCTGCCAGGCCAGATTGCTTCAGGCCAGGCCCACCAGCAGCTATATACATCCAAAACCCCCTCACTCAATAAATAGAGGGGCAGGGGTACAACAATGGTAGACAAGTTTGAGAGCTCAAGCACAGACAGAACTTTCAAACAACTTTCAGTTATTTATAATCAAAGCTTTGTACTTGTAACCTAAATAGAAAAGGAGAATAACATATAAAGTGGACGTAGGCACATTCTGGCCGAACCACTATAAATCTGTGTGTCTTTTACAGTTTAGTCCATCTATTTTATATATTTGCATAAATCACCCAAATCACTAAGAACAACGTATAATCAACTAAATCATACGACTTGGAGGTGTTTGCCCATTTTTTGTGCAAACATTTTTGGTGCTTTCACTGAGAGCAGGAGCTCGAAGCTTCAGCTTCTCCAACTTTACCCTTTTCCTATCAGCATCGTTCATTGCTTGGAAAACATGCCTCCCGGACGGAAGAAAGATGCTAACAAAGGAAAGAACATCGCAACTGGAAGTATCCCAGATCCAGTGATCAGAGATCAAGACAATCTTCCGGTCCCAATAGCAAATGTAAATCAGGCAAATCCGACAGCCCCTGCTACGGAACAACCAATTACAAGGGCAGATCTGGACAGGGTTGTGGCTGAAGTAACTAACCGCTTCGCATCTCAATAAGAAGCCTTAGTGGATCAACTCATGTCACGCTTAAGGGATGTTGAAGATATCAACCGCAACACTGAATCATGGGGTGAGTCCCGGTCTGCAGGATCTAGGAGACGACAAAGGTCTTTCTTCTTCGAAGAGGCTAACAATAGAAACAGCTATGGTAGGAGCCGAGCCCGGACTCAGCCCGAATTCCGACCTGAGGAAACGCTTGGAACCGAACCCAATGGGGGAGGTACCAGGCAAGGGTCGGATGTAGCTGAGCCCGCCATGCTACCTAACCATGGAAACACCAAGGGACGGGGCCGAGCTGGAGTCCAGCCCGAAGTTGGACCCGAGGAAGTGCTGAGAAGAGAACCCAGCAGGGAAAGATCAAGGCAAGGGCCAACTGTGGCTGACCCCAGCATGCCCCCGGAAGACCAGAGGCAGCCGTTGCAGAATGTTAGGAGTGATAGACGATACCGTCCCCACAGGTCATCTGGACGGAATCAATCCCGCAGGGAAGAACCAAACTCATTTCTATCCGCTCCAAGTTCTGATGAAAGGATGGCACGATTGTTCAGAGAGTGCGTCCAACGGGAACAAAGGGATCGGGGGATAGGTGCTAGGGTAACCAGCCCCTTCACTCGCAATATCGAAACTGCCATCACCCCCCGGGAATGGAAAATACCAACAATGGAACCTTACAAGGGAACCTCTGACCCCGTTGTACACTTGCAGAGATACACACAGCATATGCTAATGAGCGGAGCAGCAGAGGGAGTGTTGTGTGAATGTTTTCGACTATTCTTGGCATATCTAGCTATCTCTTGGTTCTGCCATCTGCCCCAAGGATCCATCATCTCATGGGAAATGTTGAAAGAAAAGTTCATCAGCCAGTTCCACATTCATGTGGAACAACCCAAGGACTTTTATTCCCTATCTAATATCAAATAGAAGCCCGGGGAGACAGTGCAACAATATCTAACCTGATTCAACGCTGCAGCAGCCGCAGTCCAAGATGCCGACGAGAAACTTATCCTAATGGCCCTCTGTAGTGGTGTGCATCCAGATACTAAGTTTGCTAGGAGACTAACGAAAGAAAAGCCAGCTACCTTACCCGATTTCTTCCACGAAGCCGGGAAATATATGAGACTTGAAGACGTTGCCATTGAAAGGCAGACAGGGCAACAAACCAAGGCAACTCATGGCAACACATCCGCAGTAGCAAAGGACGTTCGAAGAAATGACTGCAGAGATAGTGCTGGGGGCAAGAAGGGGGAAAAGCGCTCATGTAGGCCAGGATCGAGATTTGACTCTTACACTCCTCTAAATGAAACAATCGAAAACATCTTCTTGGCCATCCAGGATGAAGTTAGATACAAGCGCCCCCCGCACAAGAAGGAATCAGATAATGCAATTAAGTATGGAAAGTTCTGCCGATTCCACGAATCTCATGGGAATGACACCAATGAATGCTAATGAACTGAGTCAATATGATATCACCTACCATCCTCGCACCGCCATCAAAGGACAAGCCATAGCCGATTTAATTGCCGAATTCACTACCAACGAAGGTAAGGATCAATCTGAAATAGCAAAAGATATCAAGTGGAATCTCTTTGTAGATGGAGCATCGAACGAACAGGGCTCGGGGGCAGGTATTGTGATAATCAACCCCAGGGGAAGGAAGCTGCACTATGCCCTAAAGTTGAAATTCGCTGCCACCAACAACGATGCAGAATATGAAGCAGTAATAGCAGGACTGGAACTTGCCTTAGAAATTGGAGTCAGTACTTTATGTCTCCATAGCGATTCTCAACTTGTTGTAAATCAAATACTGGGAGAATTCCAGACTCGAGGAGAACGACTCACAGCATATCTAAAGAAGACCAAGCTGCTGCTCAATCAATTGGATCACTATTTAATCAAACACATTCCTCGAGGAGAGAATCAGGAGGCCGACGAACTGGCAAAGCAAGCTAGCATGAAGGACGGCACCACTTCCGGAACGGTAGCCGTCTCAAAACAACTAGCCCCAAGTTTCGAACAAGAGGATCTGATAGCTGCAATTGAAGAAGAAACTTGGATGACTCCTATCCGGAAATACTTGCAAGATGGCACACTACCCAACGAGCGTAACGAAGTCAGGAAAATCTTGAGGAATGCTTCCCGCTACACGATACAAGAAGGCATCCTCTATCGGCGTGGCTTCTCTAACCCCTTATTAAGATGTGTCGCCGGAAGGGAAGCCAAGGAAATCTTATCCCACATCCATCGAGGAAGTTGCGGAGACCACACTGGAGGGCAGACTCTGGCAAAGAAGATACTCCGGTATGGATATTTCTAGCCCACCTTAAACAAAGACGCCTTGGACTTCGTCAAAAAATGCGACAGATGTCAGAAATTTGCTAAAATACCTCGACTACCAACCAATGAGATTACTCAGATGGCCAGTCCTCGGCCCTTTGCGGTATGGGGAATTGACCTGATTGGAGAACTGTCGATGGGCCGAGGCAGAGCCAAATATGCTATAGTGGCAGTCGACTATTTCACCAAATGGGTGGAAGCAGAACCTTTAAATAAAATATCTTCGGCAAAAGTTATTAACTTCTTGATCAAAAATGTTTTATGCAGGTACGGGGTTCCACTCAAAATCATATCGGACAATGGACTTCAATTTGACAGTGAGGAATTCACCGACTGGTGCTGAGAGCACGGAATTCACAAAAGCTTCTCATCTGTAGCTTATCCCTAGGAAAACGGACAAGTCGAAGCTGTCAACAAAATTCTCAAAACTCTAATCAAAAAGAAACTTGAAAAGTCAAAAGGCGCTTGGGTGGATGAACTTCCTACGGCACTTTGGGCCTACCCCACATCTTACAGAACATCAACGGGACATACTCCTTTCTCTTTGGCATACTGATCGGAGGCCATGCTCCCAGTTGAAACTGTAGTGCCCTCCCACCGTAGGATCCACTACAACCCAGAAGAGAATGAAGAACTCCTACACATGTCTTTGGACCTAATTGAAGAAAGAAGAAAAGATGCTGCACTTGAAGCGGCAGCTCACAAGCAAAAAGTGGCAGCACGATACAACTCCAAAGTCAAGCACCGCAGCTTACGAGAAGGAGACCTTGTTCTCAAACGGATCTTCCCGCGCCCCGGAGCGCTAGATCCTATCTGGGACGGACCCTATGTAATTCATAAAGATCTCCACAATGGAGCTTATATTTTGTCAACGGTGGACGGAGAGGTGTTCCAGAGGGCATGGAACATCCAACACCTTCGTCGATACTTTTCTTAACTTGTACTACCCATATGAAGTGAATTAACAAAGAGAATCAGTGGACGTAGGCATTTTCGTGCCGAACCACTTTAAAAATCTTGTCTTTTTTTAACTTGTTCCTTTATATCTTGGCTGCTTATTAAGCTCTATTCTTTTCTGTTGAACAAAATCCTATATAACGACATTTCCATTCTGGACACTTCACGGCACAACCTCACCTGGACAAGACCTAACAGGTACTATACGAATCTATGCCCTCGTCAATGAGACACTTTTTCTCCAGCATCCCTCTGCTGCGGGTTAACTCATTGCTCGCGACGGCCCTCAAAGCCAACTGTAATGAGCCGATCATAAGCCACCGACAAGGCCGACTATAGCTGAGGTAGCTCATTACGGCGTTCGGCTCGCCGACGACTGTGAACCGATTATAAGCCCCAACATAAGGTGTGGCCAGCCAGGGGGAGTTCACAGTTGACGATCGGCACCCACGCTAACCGGCCATGGTAAATCGAATAATACCCACGATTACGGGATATAATGGCCCGGATAGTTACTGTGCGCGATCTCGGCTCCGATGTGTCTTAAGTACGACTATGGTAAAAAAGAAAACTCCCCGCGGAGGCGTAAGATGGGTGACGAATGTCTCCAAGACCCACAGCTAGGGAAGTGACTAGAAAACCCGTTTGCCACGAACTTAAGAACATCGAAGGCCTTCCGTGATTGGAAGTTTTACTATTTCTTATATTTCCATTTTATTATAAAAACTTTCCTTCTATCCTCTATAACGATCACTAAAGTATAGGACACAAAATGGGAGACACTCGCTAGTGGAAATGAGAACTCACAACTGGATAACAGGTCACTCAGCTGCATTCCATCCTCAGTCACACAAGACATTCAAAGCTACCATCTACAACTAAAACATGAAGGGTGGTACTTCCTTTTCTTGTACATAAACATGTAGCTATAGCCTATTCACACATCACACTAACATTGCGAGACATGAAATTACATTTTAAGCAAGAGCTTAGCATCAAACACGATTAAAGCACATGCATACACACAGCTATATTTCTTATGCAACATATCAAAATAACGATAGCATTCAAATATGACAGAATCAGCTTATGTTATAAAATTATATAAGAATAAAATCATTCGCTACATTGACACAATTACATAATTACAGCCTAAAAGTGCTTTAATGTTTTGGACTAGTATATTCAGGAATGCCAAGTAAACCAAAAAAGTAGTCAGCTGCAGCAGGGCTCCGCCTCTATCCTGCTAGCCCTCCGGGACCTACTTGACCGCTGGATCAGAGCTCCCAGCATGCTGGCCAGAGGTCCCACCTATCCGATTCAGGAGAAGAATCCATCAGATAAATGATACGCAGTCAAGTTAAGAAAAGATTGAGAGGGAAGACTTACCAGCATCTGCTCCCTGATCATCATCCCCCAACTGCACACCCACTTCCTCGGCGGTAAGCAGCCGCATGCCCTCCTTTACTGCCACTTTCTCCTCCTCAGTAAACTGGGTCGTGACCACATCCATTCTGAAAGCTACGCCACCCTCCTTATCCGCCTCAACCTTGGCCTCCTCCAAAGTCCGAAGATATATCTTAGCCATGACCCGGGGATAGTCGTCCATCCAGGACAGGTTGCCCTGCTTCTGAGTATGGAAGTACATGTCCTGGAGCATCTCATCCGTCATCCCCTCGTTGACCTCAAACTCCCTCATCCGGGCCTCGGAAGCCGACAGCCTTGCAACGGCAGCATCTCTCTCCAATCGGTATCTCGAGCAGTCGGCCTGAAGGGATTTCTGCATCGCCTCCGTCTCCTCCTTCAGCTTGGCTTGAGCAAGCTCTGCGGCCTCAAGCCTCCCAGATAACTCCTCTATCTGCTCAAGATCCGCTCTCCGAACCTCATCCACCGTGGCAATGGCCATATTGATTCTTTCCTTGCAGGTGGCCTCCATCTTTCACAGATCGGCTCTGCTAGCCTGCTCCATAGTTTTCTTTAGCCGTCTGGAGGCCGCCTCATGCTGGAAGATCTGAATGGCCTGATCGGCAAGCTGTTTGGCCTGATCGGAAACCATTAGCCGCAGCCGAATGTTAGCACTTCCGATTTCCTCTCCAGCCTTAACCAGTCGGGCGTGATGCCCCATTAACTTCTTGGTCTCTTCAGCCACCCGATCGATGTTTGCCTTGTCCTCATCCCCCGTAGTCACATTCCGAGTGGTCAACAAGTCAAGATCCAAAGATTTAGCCTCATCAATCACCCTTACCATAGGATTGCAGGGTAGGAGGTGCTCACCAGTAACCTCATCGAAGGAAATATCATGGGAACTCGGGTCCAGATCTGGATGACCCACAAATGGGTTACGAGCCAAGCTGGGACGATCAACATGAGTAACGGAAGGATTCTCTGATGGATGCGGAGATGGTATGGACTCAGTATCCTCCCCCGTGATGTCATGAATAGGCTGGGTTGGGGGCTGAGGTCCAAGTGAAGGTTCGAACATGGAACGCCTCCTCTTTCTCTTTTGAATATCCTCTTCAATGACTCCGAGAAGAGGACGATAACTGACTAGGCCCCCGGAACGGTCAGTCGATGGCTTCGGTTTAGCAGAAGCTTTGAAGAGTTTGAATTGCTCGAGGTGGTGCCGAATGTCTGATGTCTTGGCCGCCTTACCCGTTCCTGGAATAAAAACCAAGTGTTACAAGCGTGAATGAGACTATAATCCAAGAAATATGTGAAGTTAAAAGGGGAGTCGATAACTCACCTTGAACCAACAGAGTTGCCCTAGCTGAAATGCTCTCAGAAGATGGACTGGCACCAGTCCCGGCCTTATCAGATTTCTTCGGTTTCTCCACCAAAGCCGACCCTTCCTCCAACCCCTCAAAGGCTTGGCGGAAAGCATCATCCGTCCACTCTTGAATCTCACCTGCTTGCGCAGAGGTCAAGGCACCAACTCCACTACCACTCTGTCCTTCGCCACGGACACCACCATCACCTTCTCCATCACCTCCACTCTCCTCCTCGCCTCTTTCCTCCTCTCCACTTTCCTCCTCCGGAACATCTGGGCATGTGCTGGGAGAGGGTCCATCAGATTTCTTGAGCTTCTTCCCCTCGACGACTAGAGGTATCGAGAAGGGTCTCCTCTTGCTGCTCTTTGTCGTGGCCCCTCCTTTTGCTTTGGCAGCTCTTTCCTCAGCCGTATCCCTCTGCTTGACCATAGACTGATGTGGTAGAATCAATTTGTGTCCCAGGAGAGTGGCATTCCTGATTAGGTAAGAAGATGACCTATCCCTTCCCGAAATGGCCTCTATCTCCGCGGCCATCTGAACCAAATGATCATTCTCCATGACCGCAAAGCCACCTGTCGCTAGCAAGAGATAAAAGCACATAAGAAGAAGCATCTCAGTCAGAATGGAAATTATAAATAAGCTTCAACTTACAGCCAGAGGTGAAGCGGTGGATCGAAATGGTGTCATCTTGGACGAAGAACCATTCCTTCTTAAACATGGTGAACTTTGAATACAAGTCCAAGACCGGCTTGAAGGACACGGCCGATTCCAAGCTGATGTGTGGAGACCCCTTCTTGTAACCTATCAAGTTATATAGATACCGAATCTCCCGGCTAGAAGGGGGCGCCCGTACTTTCTCTGGAAAATCACGAATAGGCACACCAAGATAGCGTAGGAGTTGGGCTGGAGCTAGCAAGGGGCCACCTTCAAATAGGTGACGAAGCTAACTATTCAAGCATTGATTAGAGGAATGGCCCCACACATGTAGTGGTACCTACTATAAGCGAAGTATCCTTCAGGGGGGTTATATGGCTTGACCCCCTTCCCTGGCAACAGCATGCGTGCTCTATCAATCCCAAAGGAGCGGGAGATAACATCAAGTTGTTCCTCTCTGAGAGAGCTAGGAAAGCAATCAAGAGGAGAGTTCAGAAGCTCTTGGGGACCATACCCATCTACTAGCGATCTCGGGGTGGGTCCACGACGTTCCGGTCCTGGCTGAGCTGGGGGCACTAAAGCAGACTCTCCTTCATCCTTGGATTTCCTCTTATCTGATCGAGTTTCCACTTTATGAGACATTTATCTGCAACACCAAAAACAAACACACTGTTAAAACAAGTAGTAGGGAAATATAAACAAACAAGTACATGCGGCCTGGAGTCCCATTCTCAATACGAAACATAAAAGTTTGAGGCTAAAGTCCATTCGGCCTCGCACTTCTCAAACTCCCAAGTCCATCCGGTAGTACAAGGTCGAAAGGCCATTCGGCACTCAAACTACCAAGCCCATTCGGTAGAGCAAGGCAAAAGGCCATTCGGCGATATACTCCTCAGCTCATTCGGCACTCAATCACACTCGGTAGATCAAGATTAAAACCTTATTCGGCAATCACCTGATTCGGCAATCTTACGTGATTCGGCAGTAAGTTTGATTCGGCAGGAGAGAATCTGATTCGGCTATCAAGCTTGGTAGGGAATAACGAAGGCATAACTCCCCTACTTATAGGTGAACGCAGGATGACCGGACCGGCTAATTCGGCACATAGGACTGGATGAAAACACCCAAGCTAGAACAAAGCACGACATATACAAGCATATGCCTCACTTTGGGGGGCAAGTGTTGGGGGTGTTTCCACCAAGCCATTACAAGGAGGGTACCATCGAACCAAACCTCTCCGCTTCACCGCCGAGCCAAGCCCCTCTACTTCATTGCCGAACCAAGCCTTCCCACTTCACTGCCGAACCAAGGCCTCTCAACCACCACCGAACCAAACTCACCTCCAACAACTACCGAACCAAAGCATAGCCGAACCAGGATCCCTCCACTCACCAACGGACCATGTCCCACCGAACCAACATACCTCCACTCACCACCGGACCATGTCCCACCGAACCAACCCACCTCCACACGCTGCCGAACCAGAAGCAAGGGAGGACACGACCGGACCAACTCTGTCAGGCCAGATTGCTTCAGCCCAGGCCCACCGGCAGCTATATACATCCATGACCATTGCCTCCAGCCTTACTCTATAAATAGAGGGGCAGGGGTACAACAATGGTAGAAAGTTTGAGAGCTCAAGCACGGACAGAACTTTCAAACAACTTTCAGTTACTTGTAATCAAAGGTTTGTACTTGTAACCTGAATAGAAAAGGAGAATAACATATAAGTGGACGTAGGCACATTCTGGCCGAACCACTATAAATCTGTGTATCTTTTACAGTTTAGTCCATCTATTTTATATATTTGCATAAATCACCCAAATCACTAAGAACAACGTATAATCAACTAAATCATACGACTTGGAGGTGTTTGCCTTTTTTGTGCAAACGTATAATTTTAAATTTTTTTAAATATATAATTTTAAAAATCAAGAATTTAACTATATATTAAATAACATTTATATATAATATTAAAATCAATATTTATATAAAACCATATATATACATATATATTTAAACCTTTGAAATCATTTTAATATATATATATATAGACCAACAGTGTCTGCATAATCCTATGGTCAAGTAATAAGGATATTTATCATTTCAATCCGTAATTTAAATATATACTGGTATATGTCATTTCAACCTGTAATCCCAAATTCAGTTCAATGGAAATCGCTTGGGTTTATCATTTCAGCCCATAACGATTTCCTCCTATTCTATACATCGTTCGGGTATGTATCATTTTAACCCGTAAGGAATTCTACACTAACAGAGAACTTGCAGAATGATAACAGATATGATAATAATAACAGGCATATATCATCAATATAAATAATAGATAATGGTGTCAGATATCACAGGTGAACAGATACAAATAATGGCGGATATATAACAATTAAATAAATAACAGCAGCATATTTCAATTGTCGTTTCAATTGAAATTAAATTTAATAAATATAAGAGCATTAATCATGAGTGATTGCTCACCTTTCGGGTTAGAGACGAATGAAAATGAGATGAGTTACAAATCCAACCACTAATTCCAAAGCAAAAAAGATTGGCATGAATTCGATGGATAGAGCTTATAACAAAAATTGATGAAAAAAAATCAAAATTAGTTTTGATATAAACTGAAAATATGTACTTCGTTATTATATTTTCAATATTTTAATTTGAGACAAATATTAAAAATAATATAAAATTTCAAAATCAATATTTAATACGTAGATAAGCTTACATATAATAAGGATCAAAATATTTATATTTTATTCTTCAAATTTCCCATATTTATTTCTAAAAAATCAAAATATCAATATATGTATATATATAGTTTAAGAATCAACATCTTTATATACCTTAAGATCACATTATTTAATATAAATATATATAATAGCGTACACACACATATATCATATCGCAGCATACATACCATTTATAAACTGTATAAACTTATAATACTTGGAATATTAACAACTATGGTACAAATAAATATACATATAAAGCCAAAACCAAAGATGCTTCTAGATTAAAATATACAACCTACAATTAATATAACCAACACTCACTTATATATAGAAACTGCAGCAGCTTCGATAGTAATTATATAAATAAAATCTGAAATCATATAAAACCGAAATGAAAACATTTATATATTAGAAAACTAACATATATAAGCTATCTGTACATATATTTTAACTTGCATATAAATATATATGTACTTAAAACATAACTACATAATATATATCAATATATAAAACAAACTTAACATATTATATAACTAATATATAAATATACACACACGTTTGAAATACTGGCAACAGACATATTCATATATAAATTTTTCCAAAACATCAATAAAACAAAATACTAACTCATTATATTATATACTATAAACCATATTATATAATACTATAGACACACTATATATACTACTGTAAAGAAGAGATCAATAGCAAACATATATATATATATATATATATATATATATATTCACATATCAAACAGTAAAATAATATATATACTCCTTTATATGTATATATGCACCTAATATTCCATAACTTCATATGTATATATTCGAAAACACAACAGAGAATATAGTCTATAACATAGAAAATATGTTTATAAAACCTTTACATTCAGACAACAGGTTATATACACGACCTATACAAAATATATACGAAACTGTTACATGAATATATATATATATACAAGCATATAGACTTATATACATGAATAAAAGGTTATTGAACTTATATAATATAAACTTAATATACATATATATATACTCACTGACGTATATGTGTGTGTATATATACAAACTAACATAATAATATAAAATATTTATTTATATAATACCTTAACAAAGAAGAGGAGAAGGAGAATGGTTGACGCAATGGCATGAGTTTAGGCTGTGATGATGCCGAAGTGGCTAGTGAAAGGCAGAGGTGAGGGGATCGCTTGCAAGGGTCGGTTTCAGGCGTGAGTTCATGTGGCAGCGGTTGCAACTGGGTGAGGCCGGGGATCGAGGAAGGAGGCAGCAGAGGCTGGCTGCTCGGGTGGTTTGACATGAAGGGGCGGAAGATTTAGAGGCAGTTAGTGGATGTGGCGGAGGACACGACGGAGATGAAGTAGCGAAGAGAGGTCGTGGGGAAAAATAAGACGAGGACAAAGTGAAGGTGTTCGGCCATTATATTGTTGGGAAGATGATGTTTAGCAGAGAAAAGAAAATAAGCTAAAGATTAAAATATTTATATACGAATTGATATTATATTATTTATTCTCAAAGCAAACACGAAAGCTTGTTGATGAATTCAGAGAAAAATTTATGGTTAGATGTTGTGGAGTTAATATACGCAGGGATATGAAAAGTAAGAGGAGCTAAAAGGTCGAATGTGGAGCTGATACGAAATCGTTCCAGTAGATTTTTCTGTCGCCCGGACTTTGAAACACACAAATGGATATACCGTGGTGATCAGCACGACGAGGCGATCAAAACGGTATACAAATATCAATGGTACGATCATCTTATCAAAAGTCAATGTAGGTACCAAAATGCTGCTAATTTGCCGAAAATAAGATAAATGGAGCAATAGCAGTCCAAATTTGACGAAATGAAATATGACGTCTCACTCAGAAGATGATTTACAAATTTATTGTATAAAAGTATTCAAGCTTGAAAAATATTTTATAACCATCTAATATTAACTGATTTAAATTGAAATAAAATTTCACACTAAAATAAACTTTCATATTATCTGATGAAAACTTTCCATTTGCTATGCTTAAATTGATGTATTTCAAATATTAAATTTTTATTTCAAAATTTTGTTATTTAAAATTTCACAAAATTCCAGTAAATTACGATATTAAAACCATTAAAATTTACAGGTCGTTACAAAAACATAGCTCCTCGAATATTCATAGTCGAGAAGTATCAATGAAAGAATATTAATGCATCCGTTGAGACTAATAGGCATAACACTTACAAAATAATGGATGGCGAGCTACTCATGATCGTTTAGGAAATCAAGTGATTAATACTTGCGGTTTTTAGGAACAATCATAGAACGACTGAACGGGAGTCTTCTATAGATTATATAACTTAGTCAAAATAGAAGATCATAGAGTAGCGATGTACAGTAGTCTTCTGACATGAGAGAATTATCGAAATTAAGTGTGTAACGTTACTTTGATTATGGATAACCACATGGCATAAGGACCATGTTCGACCATAATTGGGTACACATTAAAACAATTGAAGTGATGCACAACTCAAGAAATAATTCGTCTCCTCGTTATGGAAGTTCACCACTACTGCAATTATTGAGTAAAATTAAAGTCAATGTCTCTAGTAAAGCAAAATGGTTAATTAGTAAATATTTTCCAATTAGACCATGGACTTTATAATTTACCTATGCAATTAGTATGGACATTAATACGGTTATTGTTGTTATAACCAACTCTAGATATTTAAATAATATGGCGATGATGAAAATAATACATGTATAAATAGTCATTTCTATATGAACTTATATTGAATCTGAAATACAATTTCTCCTAATTGATATGTAATCGTCAAACTTGGTGTAACACCCCATAAATTTAATAAAAATAAATAATTAATTTAAAAAGGGCATCTGGTAATTTTACATAGAGCGAAAAAACTAAGGCCATGGTTAGTTTACAATTTTTTGTTTTAGATTTTATTCCATACAAAAATACGCACGACGCATGTATTTTGTGAGAAATAACTAATTTAGAAAATGGAGTTAACATGCAAAATAGAAAATAATTTTTTTAAAATTTTTAGTTTTACGGAAAGTAACGAAAGTGTGAAAAGAAATTCATCCTTCTGTCATCCCTCCATACCCTCTATTATCCCCTCTAACTTTATTCCATCCCCTCCGTCGTCCCTCAGCTCTTTTCATATTTTCAAATTAAAGTTGAAAACTCAAAACAAAAAATAAAAATAAACCAAACATGCCCAAAATTTTTGCAATTGAAGGAATTTAGGAAAAATAATTTTTATATTTGGTCAAATAGATATTTCTACCACAAATTCATACATAAAATGTCATAAATGGGAGAGCGGATGAAGGAGATACGACTGTTCGCCATACATCATTTTGAGTTTTGTGCCTATTTTGAAATTTAAGATTAAGGATTGATTATAGGAATAAATCAAAATTTATCTAGTAAGTAATTTTATGAATGATTTTGAATTACTTTAAAAGAATACAATTGTTTTATGTACATAAAAAGAAAAAAAAAGAGATAGTAACATACATAAACTTTAAATTGCTTCAAACAGAAAACATTAATTATCATGATAACAAAAACTAATTTTTATAATTAATGGAAGGATTGTTAAATATTTTTAAGGAGAAGATAATGATATATTTATGGAAGGAAAACAATTCTTGAAGAGAAAGTGTGTTATCTCTTGATTTGTAAAGAATTGGCGTAAATTCCATTTTTGCAATTGGAAAGAATAATACCAATTAATTACAATTGATTGAACAAATGCTAATAAAGAGTAAGGTTCTTAGTCAATATGCGTGTGTGTGTGTGTGTTTGTGGATATATTTATGTTCGAATACTAATCCATGATTTCTTATTGTAATTAATAACATATATGTAGGATATTAGCCAATGAATTGATTTGAATTCAATTAATAAAATATATGTAAGATATCAGTTAGTGAACTGATTCGAACTTTAATGAATGAAATTTGTTAGGGTAAAGTAAAAGTTATTTGGCAGAGTAATAGGGAAGGAATTTTGCATATATGCAAGGATAAGGTATATGTGTAAGGACCTGGAATTTTATCGCTTTAATATATGGATACTTAATTAATTTTAAATATTTAATTATTGGTTTTTAATAATCAAATGACTCTCTTTTAATTAATAAATAATGATATGAACTCTTTTTGAAAGTTTTTTACGTGAAAAAAGTTCAGTGAAAAATTGAAAAGGTGACCAAAAATCCTTTTTCGAATTTTCCACTTTCTACCAAACGGAAGTTGTTACGACATTATTACACATATATGGACTTTGGTAACATGCACGTATTCATGCAACAAGAAGTCAAAAGTTCAAAAAGAGGTTAAATTGACTTCCTAAGTTTTTAGTGATGTAATTAAGAGAGAAGACTTTTGTGTGATGTGATAGGTAGTACATATCATTATGGTTTCATGTAGTAGTGCACATGGCGGCGGTGTGGTGGATGAGTTGGCACTTTACGAAGTGTATGGAAGTAGTCATTTTGGAGGGGCAGTTTTGTCATTCGCTAAAGGGGTAAGTGAAGTCATTTTCCATTTTTTTCAAATTCTATAAATAAAGTACATTCCACTTCATTTTCCGTCTATGCCTAATTTTCTATTTTATCTCTCTTCTTCTACACTCTTCTTCCACTTAAGTTTTATAAAAGAAATCAACTTAAAAACTCCTCCTTTTCCACCTCAAATTCTTAAATAACATTGATATAACCCTCTTGTTCTCAAACTTCCAAAGTTTGAAGCCCAAAGCCCATGGTTGGACCATAGCCTGTGCATGTAGGTGGTAGGAGAGGGCTTAGGCCTAGCATGTAAGGTGTTGGTGTGATGTTGTGTCGGCTGCTGGGTCGTAGGATGTAGTGGTAACTTCTAGCAGGGGTTTGGTCATGATTAAAAGTGAGATCTCATACTTTAAAATGCCTTTTAGAATATATATATGTATATGTATATGCATAAATAATGTTATATATGATGTGTGTGTATCTATGTAGTTAATAATTTTATTACTAGTTTGGATTTGATTTTCGCTTGGTAGCGGATGGCATATGTAACTTTGATTTGCAAGGGACTTTGTCATATAGTTGTGTATAGCTGTAATATTTAACATATAAGGATTAGTAGGGCATTAGCAAAAGTGAAAGGAAGTCGAAGTGTTTCTGCAACAAATAGGTCGCTATGGAAGCACTTGGGAGAATAGAAATTTTATAGAGGGATCCTAAAGGATTCCTCGCCTAACTGGTTTTCATTTAAATGCATTCTTGCTTATATAAATACTTGTGTATGTGGAAATTGGATGTTGCTTAGTTATAGTTGACCTTCTTGATGTTGGGTTTTCAATATTAAAATTCTATGCTCACTTTTAATTGGTTTACCACTCTGTTTCTAAAAGTATTTTGAAATGGTTTCTGAACTTTACTTATGTTTTCAAACCATTTTGCAAAGGTATTAAAGCAGTTTAATTTTTAGAAAGAAATGTGGTTTAAAAGCTATTTGATTACAAAATAAATTTTTAAAAGCTATAGTCCATATAGCGATAGTTGTTATGGGCGCACTTTGGAAATTTATAATTTTAGTAAATGAAAAGGAGGTTATCATTTTAGATATTTTGTAATTCATTTTGAAGGTGTTTTATAAAATTTGTAATATATTTCAAAGAATTTATTTGAGTTATTTAAGAAAAAGGTGTAAATTTTATAAAGGATGCTTTCAAAGGTAAAGTTTTGTTTAAAAGCGACCATCTTTAAATGGATGTTTTAAATATAAGTTTCAAAATATGGTTTAAAGAGTTGTAGTGGTAATTTC
The DNA here is from genome assembly GCA_030765085.1 of Allium cepa. Lineage (NCBI taxonomy): Eukaryota > Viridiplantae > Streptophyta > Magnoliopsida > Asparagales > Amaryllidaceae > Allium > Allium cepa. The sequence goes on along the minus strand of CM060928.1, from coordinate 673,865,751 downwards.
AAAAGAAAATGGAAGCATGGATTACAAGACTATTGTTATAATAAATGTTTTCGAGAAAGTTAAAGAGATCATGGACTATAACATTTTTGTTATAAAATATTATAGTAAATGGTTTTGGGAAGTTGGAAAGGAAGTTAGATTTATAATACTTGGTTATTATTAAATTAGTTGTTTACTTTATATAAAGAAAGGATCTTGCCTTTTGAAATCAAACTTTTTTTAAATAAATGATTTTTAAAACAAGTATATGGAACCATTGGATCCTATTTTCTAGAATTTGAGGTAACTTGTTTCTATTTTAAAGTTAGCAGTGAATGTTGAGTTAAGGTTTGAGAGGTAATAATACCTCAACTTGAACGGTTTTATTTCTAACCAATGAATAGATTAGTTTGAAATCGAAGACTAGTAATAAATTTATGGAGTTGGTTTTCAAATGGTTCTATAAAGACTTTATTTTGTGCAAGTGATTTCTTTGTCGGTGTCATTAAGTAACATAAAACAAATATGATAAATAGTGCTAAAATATTAACACGTTTATGAAAAGTACATCTTATATTTAGCACTAAAAGCCAATGAGTAGACTTTCCTCTATCTATAAGATATAGAATTGGAGTGTTTTAACTAAGGCAAAGCTAGGTGCAACCGGTACCCTGACTTACCTAGCTTTGATTCTAGGCGAGAGATGGAGAAGTCGAAATGTCGAAAACGTGATAAGTATAAGAGAGTAATTTCTATAAATAGGTCATGATTAATTAAGTATATGTATGGTACTTCATCTTATACCCAACACTAAATTTCGAGGTATGAAAGCACCTTTCTATCTGTGAAAATTAATGATGTTGTCAAGGCAAGATTAGTACTCCAACTTTTCTGACTTCATTGTTAATCAAGGGACAGTACGGGTAGAAATTAAAATTAGAAAACATGGTAAAAACCCAATGCATGTCAAAATTTGAATGTCATGATGTCTGGTTTCATATACATCATCAGATTCGTATCTAAAAACCATGAATTTTAAAAGAAGAATCATGATTTTTATGCAAGTATTGATTGTGAATTTTAGGGTTGAACGGAAACTTTGTTTTTGATGATTTCTGGCGATCGACGAGGAGTGGGAGGTCATGATCGTGGATGAAGCTTGCTTGAGTGTAGGGGGTCTCGGAAAAAATGATCAGTGATTTAATAATTCACCGTGGTGGCTTTTGGTGATCTAGGGTTTTAGACCCAGGTTTGGTCGACATTGGTTTCCAGGCGATTTCGACATCGTCAATGCATCGGGGTTGACTGGAGCAAGAGTATTAGGTGCGTAGGTCTTCGATGAAGCTATAGTCGGAGTTTCGAGAGTTTTGGTGAATCGAGACAGTGGGTCGAGGTGATTCTTGGATGATCGGTTTGTTCCAGGTGGAAGTCGATATGCTCTAATTCGCTTTTCAAGTTTTCTTTGAGGCTTTTGTGGTCGGAATCGAAGGTGGAGATCGTGGTCGGCTTGACGACGATGGCGGCAATGATCAGAGCGTCGGCGTGCGACCTGTGAGAAATGCAGATTATGGATCTTAAGGCTAGGATTAACACTAGTAGGGGGTGAATAGTGTTAATAATGAATTACTAAATCTTTTTCGATTTATGTTAATTTAGACACCGATGTATGCAATATACAGACACAGATACGATCACAGAAACAATCACAGATACCGAAATAAAATAAAGGCAGTAAAGGAAAGAACACACCGGATTTTATACTGGTTCGGAGTTATCCTACATCCAGTCCCGCAACACAAGTACGGATTTCCTTTCAAAAGCAATTGTACAATTACACCCTCGGTTTCAAGGCTACGAGGTACACCCTCCAGAATTTCGATCCTCTTGGTAGAGATACTTGATTTCCGGGCCACAAGTTTACCCAATTGATTTACCAAGGCTACAGTTACACCTTTTCTTTCTTAATTGATTTTCAAGGCTGCAATCACACATTTTCTCGCTTAATAGATTACAAAGAAGTCTATAACTCTGAACAGCATTAAGAATCTTGTAGAGAGAGTGATAGAGAATCAAACTAGAAGTAATCGAGTTCGATTCAATGTTGATTTTGGCAGAGTAATGATAAGAATTTGTATTAAGAAAAGTGGAAGAAGAAGAGGAGTGAAAAACCAGAAAATCTGATGTTAAATTCGTTGAAACTAACCCCTATTTATAGAAGAACAACAGCCATGTCATTCGTGAAGAGTTATGGCGAATAGACACTTCTTTTGAAATTTAATTTTTGAACTCAAATGACACCATGTCGACATGGGGTATATACGTATGTCGACATCCCAAAGCATTTTTTGATGTTTTGATTTTCTTTGAAAATAACCTCTATCTTATATTTAAAACTAATTTAACTTTATAAGTATACTTGAATATAGTTAAAATTCATAAGTAAATATAGAGAATACTATATATAGAATTTAACTCTAATATTATATTTTAAATCTAAGTATAAATATTTAAAAGTTAAACATATTATATGAAAAGATAGTTTAAAATCAAGAGTAATTTGACTTTGAAATTAAAGATAATTTTGAGGCTAAAATTATTTAAAATCAGGATAGAGGGTTTTGAATCTTTTAGAAGGAAAGTTTTGAAAACATTTTGAAAACATGATATAATTTTGAAAAATCATTTTGAATAAAAAGTTAGCGGATACAAAACAATGTTCCACTAGATTTTTCGTAGGTTCCATCCTACTTAGGGTTCCATCCCTTTAACAGGCTCGAAGTGGATTCCATTCCATGAATAAATTGGATTTTAAGATGCAAGTGCTTTTCTGTGAGTTTAACCAAATTCCTAACAAAAAAAATACTTAACTTAAAATCTTGAACTCTTGATAATCTTGATACTCATGAGTCTTCTATCTTGATATCTTGAATCTCTATACTGTACAGTCTTCTTTCTTAGTACCTGCATGGTTAAATCCTGCATATACATATATATATCTAAACTTATAATGTTCGTATTTATATTTTATAAACTATTCTAAGCTTGTTTTCATTAAAACCATCATTTCACGGACTAACAATCTTCCCCTTTTTGATGATGACAACCTTTGTTTATAAAATTTCACTTCTATCCTAATAACTCCCCCTAAAACTAATAACTCCCACTTAATCTATGCCTAACTACCCTATTTTATATTTCTCCCCCTTTGTCATCAACAAAAAAAAAACTAAATGTAAACTATATAACTTTAAACTATATAACTCCAAACTATATAACTAATACTCTATGACATGTGATTATAATGATAGTATTATCATAAGTAATCATCACTTAAATCTAATACAAAAACATAGTCCTAAACTATCAACTATCCTAAGTAAGAATTTATAATTAAAAGACATATAAGAACACGAGTTATTTATTACATATGAAGTTGTATATACATGAACATTTAGAAAACACAAAGAAACACAAACAACAATGGAGAAGAAAGAAAAGAAACTATTGTGCATTATAAAATATAGGAGATCTATGAATCGAATAGTTTGGATAGTGAAAACAGAAGTTTCCACGTTGTTTGACAAGATTCCCATTCTTATCAAAACACACTTCTCCAACACACACGACTTGGTCATCATTCTCCTCATGCGCTTCTTCCATGGGTTCTTCTTCTTCTTCCTCGCTGGCCTCTTGTTCTTGATTGAGTGAAGAGTCTTCATCAATCAAGATAGGGTTGGCCTGGTTATCCATTAGGAATTTTTGCAAATTCCTAAGAATCTTGCCTTGCCTTTCATGTTCCTTTGCCATACGAAGTTGAGTCACTTGAATTTCAGTCATCATCTGAAGTACATCCTTCATAGATTCCTTCGTTTTAGTCACACGAGCGAGAGTAATACGTTGAAATGGACCCGACGTAGGAGAGGGGAATGAAAAGGTTGATTTTATGTTTGATTTGGAAGAGGAGGCCATTATTTTATTTACTTCAGAAGATAGATTAAAGAGAAAACAGAGAGAATGCACAAAAATTCGAAATAGAGAAGAATATATAACTAAAAAAATTTGAATTTTTGTGGGAAAAATTCAAAACTTAAAAACGTTGCATGTCGACATGGGTATATGGGCGATGTCGACATGGTCCTTTTTATTTTAACTCTTTGAATTATTTTAATATTAATTATTAATTATACTTATTTTTATATTTTATATTTCAGCTATAGAACAAATACCTAATTCTCTTCTTAATTTAATAAATATTGATTCATTTAAGGGTTTTGTTAAGATATCAGCAATTTGATTGTAACGATAGCGATTTTTCGTTGCCGAAAAACCGAACCATTATGGGTTTTTAAGAAAAAGAAAGAGGTAGAAGAAGAGAGAAAGAAAAACAGAACAGAAAGAACTACAGAACAATATCAGAATCTCACAATTCGCAGCAGAACAACATATAATAATAAATGAATAATTTTTAAACAAAGAACTATATCAGTTATTTCATCACATTATATTACATTACATCAAATCATCAGAGTGTACAACAACAACAATAAACAGCGGAAAAGAAATACTATATATTATTAATATGCTATGCCATCCAGCTTGCCTCCAGCAACTCCAGAATATCCAGAATATCCTGATAAACCTAACTCTTGACTGCCCGTGTGGAAATTGGTGGGCACCCAGAGTTTAGTAAGGAAAACAATAAACTCCGAGTCAGTCATGTGACTGGTGTGAGAACTCAAAACAGTTTATTTATCTTTAAAAATCAAATAGAGGAATATTTTTAAATTCAATTCGCAATGCTTTTAAAAATGAGACTACCATAAGGCCTCCCGCACACACACACATGCAAACGCAGAATCAGAGGAGATTTCTCCTTATGATAGTCAAAGATGCTTGATACGCATTTTAAATAACATTTGATATTATTACTAGTGCATAGTGTAGGAAAAATTCATTTCGAAAGTAGAATATAAATCTTAGCCAACATACGACCATTATCGTATGCCTACTATAGCTACTATCCAAACAGTGGTGACCACCATAAGAGAATAGCAGGTTCTACAACTAATACCGTACAAGTTTCGTATTGTTTCTTTGGATTTCCAACAAATGGTCAGGCCAAGGAACTTCCCATTGCCACATGAGAATGCCTCTGGATGGACATCCCCGAGAACCAAACCGGATCTCTACCAACACAAGGCCGGGTTACTCCTAACTGAGTAACAACTGACCGAATATGCCATCCCCCGGTCCTTTGAGACCTTTATCACCGAGCGCTCGTAATCAATTCACACAATCATAAAGTGTTTTCAACATGAGTAAGTATCTGGGCTCCATACCATGATACCACCCTTTTCCAGAAGGAAATGTACATATCCTAAAGGGCGCTACCCCTCATAACCTTGCTGCTTCTTTCCTGTTTTGACCATTTCCGGGATGTGAGGCTCGACGAATTCACGTCCACAAAAACATACTTTATACAAAAGACATGCTTTGGGTCAACAAATGATCAACACAATGATCACTAAGATAGACGATCAAATAAATGATCCTATCACAATAATCAACACAATGATCATTTCAGCATCACTCAGCATGTCACATTACCAAATTTGGGAATATATCGCTGATAACTTCAACTATATAACCTCTGAGCTCGTACGTCTCAGAGAAGGGTGTTAAGCTAAAAGAATAAATTCTTCGCCACCTCAGAAATATATTTGAAAGAAATCGGCTTTATATCTCAACTTGTAATGTCAGACATACAATCCATACAAGTCTGTTCCAGGCTCGAACAGAACCGAAGGCACTTACAAAGAAGTCCTTGCAATCCGAATAATTTCTAATCACGTTCGGATTTCCCATCACTTATGGAGATCTCTATACCGGGGATCAGCCAGTGCAGAGACAATCAACCAGAAACCCTCTCGTTTTCGAAAATATCCGGTCTTCAACACCGGTCTTCGAATGCAATTCATAACGACGTATCACATATTCGGAATGGGTTATACGACCCCATGGTCCTTTCCCGGTTAACCCGAATAGTGAGCGCTTATTTTAAAAAATAAGTGTGGCATCCAATTCAAGCAATCACAGCAATTACTCATTCAAGGGTAAATATTGATAGTCGGTTATTTAACTATCAATAAAGATGCGCCACATCATCAGATTCCAAATAATTTTCCAAATTATTTATTTTTCCAAAAATATCTATACTAGATATAAAATCTCAATACTTCAAAAATAAACCAATGTTTATTTTGAAACCAATTTCCCTTTTTCATTTATAAATTCTATAGTGAATTTATATTTCATATTTTCTATTGATTTACAGTTTCAATAGATTTTTATTTTTAAATTCCAATTTATCTTCAAAAAGATAAATTCTTAAAAATATTCCATTTCATATTGGAAAAGTAATTCCATACTTATTCTAAAAATAAGTATTCACAAATCTTATTTATTTTCAACAATTTGAAAAATATTCAATATACTTAAACCATAGTCAAGTATATATTTCATTCTTTAAGGAAATCATTCTTTTATTATAATTTATTTGGGTCAAAACGAATGTTGCGTAAAACATCGTTACGACAACCCAAAATCACTAGTATAGGGATTCGAAATTAAAATAGATATATAAATCCCAATACTATATAAAACATTTCCTTTCGGAAATCATTTACTATAACAACAGTGTTATAGTCCACCATCATCAGATTCCAAATAATTTTCCAAATTATTTATTTTTCCAAAAATATCTATACTAGATATAAAATCTCAATACTTCAAAAATAAACCAATGTTTATTTTGAAACCAATTTCCCTTTTTCATTTATAAATTCTATAGTGAATTTATATTTCATATTTTCTATTGATTTACAGTTTCAATAGATTTTTATTTTTAAATTCCAATTTATCTTCAAAAAGATAAATTCTTAAAAATATTCCATTTCATATTGGAAAAGTAATTCCATACTTATTCTAAAAATAAGTATTCACAAATCTTATTTATTTTCAACAATTTGAAAAATATTCAATATACTTAAACCATAGTCAAGTATATATTTCATTCTTTAAGGAAATCATTCTTTTATTATAATTTATTTGGGTCAAAACGAATGTTGCGTAAAACATCGTTACGACAACCCAAAATCACTAGTATAGGGATTCGAAATTAAAATAGATATATAAATCCCAATACTATATAAAACATTTCCTTTCGGAAATCATTTACTATAACAACAGTGTTATAGTCCACCATTTCCTTCTATTTCTCGAAAACGTCTATTTCAACAATAAATGTTGAAATCTATGTTCTCATTCCCTTCTATTTCTTGAAAACGTCTATTTCAACAATAAATGTTGAAATCTATGTTCTCATTCCCTTCTATTTCTTGAAAACGTCTATTTCAACAATAAATGTTGAAATCTATGTTCTCATTCCCTTCTATTTCTTGAAAACGTCTATTTCAACAATAAATGTTGAAATCTATGTTCTCAATACTCAATGCATTTTAAAATATCTTTAAACCGTTTTAATTTCTTTTTAACACATTCTTTCCTCAAAAGATATCCATTTTATTCAATAATATATTTACCGTTCAAAAACGTGAATATAACTTCTTTATAAACTTCTATATTCAATTCATCAAATTCAATTGGTTTCGGTTATAAATTCCATTTCTATTTAAAAGCTTCGATTTTGTAAATCTCATTTATTAACCCAATTCAATTGATACAACTCAATTTTAATACCAAAGGTTTATATTATAAGTCAAGTACTTATAATTTATTTATTTACAAATCGTTCCTTTGAACTTCACCAATTATAAATCTTATTACTTATAAGTTTTCTTTATAAATTTCCTATTTCCAACTTATCAAATTCGATTTGATTTCGGATTTATAAAACAACGTTTATAAATCCCATTTATAATTTCATAAACTTCTATTTACCAAAAGTCAATTTATTAGCAAATTCCATTTATCTTCCACATAAATGACAAGGCCCAATTCATAAGAAATTTACTTATAGACTTTTGTTTTACAAATCTATACATTTTCTAACTTCACACTTTATAAATTTATAAATTTTCATTTACTTATAAAAACAATTTATACTTCATTTATAACATTTATAAAAACTCAATTTATAATTCCAATCATTTTAAATTTATAAAAATCAATTTAAAAATCTTTTATATACATTGTTTTTAATAATTCAAAAATTCCAATTTAAACCAATTTCAATTTACTTAACTATTTATTTCCAAAAATCTCAATTTGATTTTATTTTATAAAAATCTTAAATTCTATAACTTCAAAAATTAAATTTTTAATTTGGTTTAAAATGAATCAATTCAAAATTTTACTAAAAACATATATTTGGAAAATCGATTTAAAAATCCCTTTAAAATCAAAAATCATTATTTTTAACTTTAAAAACGAATCCGATGATGCCACAGCATCAATTGGTCAATCACTACACAAATATCATATATCGATATGATATTCACAATCATCAAAAATATTTATAAACAAATAAATATTTGTGAGGGGTCCAGTTGGATCCTTCCAACCTGTTTCCCTGCATCCAAAGAGTTAGCACAATACCCATTCCACTTCGAGGTGGAATATCGCGGTATATGGGATTTTAGAAAATATTCCGCTTACTAACGGCGCAATAGGGTCTCATCCGCTATACGAGGCGGGAAATCAATCAACTGCAATATATACATATGCCAATATATATATATTGCTATATATAGATATATCCTAAAATATCTACTATCACAATCAAGCAAACAATCAATCAATCCATCAACAAATTTTAAATATAGCTATTTAAAATTTAATAAACCCTTTTTGAGTGAGAAGTTCTCACCTTAGCTTTTATTTGCAGTCCATTTTCCATCTTGACTTGATTCTCTTGTTTTATACCTATTTTAAATTATTTACACAATTCATTAATATTCAATATAAATCGAATAATTAATTTTCCATTTGATAGTTTTATTTAATTTGGCTAAGGATTTGGGTTTACTAAAAATTTATTCTTAACATAATAATTCGAACAATCGAATAATTTATTTCTTTGAAATAGGTTTAACTAATTAATTATTTAATTTTATACTATTCTTCCTACAATAGATTCAATTTACCAACCCTTAAATTAAATTTACCAAACTAGGTATTAAATTTCTTTTTCTTACCGAAAATTATATTTTAACTAATTTCTTTTTTTTTTAAAAAAAAAAGAAATAAATTTGGCAACTAAACGATTTAAATAAACTTATTAACCCACATAAGTTATCTTAATAAATTATTTTTTTAGTAAATGAAATAATTGAACAAGTTAACTTTTATTTTATAAATTTTATCAAATTAACTCAAAAATTTATTTTAAATTAATTTATAAGTTTCAAAAATCAACATTTTTTTTTTCTATAATAATTCATTTAACTAAAAATCTAAATTTAAAACTAATTTCCATTTTAATAAATACTTATACATATTTTTTTTCAAGAGCATGCAGATCCTAATGCATTCATATCTACAGATTAATTACCACTATCTACACATGCAAGAGAATCGTACCCAAGTGTATCCAAATGTACTACTTGTATTCAATCATGAAATGAAATTTATATGCAAAGGACAGAGGAAATGCAAACCCACATATCAGTAAGGATGTTGCATGCAACTGAGATGAACAGAGGTGCCACAATGATTAGGGATATGGGATGCAGACAACAAAGAATGCTTACAGAGATGTTTACATGTTTTATGGTTACAGAGATGGTCAAACAAACATGCACATGAAAATTTATAGGCAAACAAAAATGGAATTGAAGACTGGGCAACATGAAGCATGCAATACTCAAGACATATCTTTATTACAAAAACAATTATGCACCTCAACTACTTAGTTAAACAAAACATTTTAGTAGCATCTGCACTTACCAATTTAATAACAAGATAACATAGCATCTGTTCTTATCAAAATTTTAAATTTTGAAAGAAATCAATAACATTTGTTCCTAACAGTTCAAACATAATTACTAGCATCTGTACTTATCAATTTAAACACAAGATAAACATAGCACCTGATCTTACCAAATTTTTAAACAAACACCTATTCTTATCAATTTAAAACAAAAACTTGGTGCAGCTGTTCTTATCAGTTTAAATCAAAAATTGATATCATTTGTTCTTAACAGTTTAAACAAAAAATCACAAATAGTCTGTTTTTATCAGTTTCAAACAAAAAAACCAAATAGCATTTTTGTTCTTATCAATTAAAAAAATTAAGACTGGGCAGCATCTGTTCTTACAGTTTAAAACAACATTGGGTAAAATCTGTTTTACCAATTTTAAACAAAAATCAAATAGTATCTGTTCTTATTAGAATTAGAACAGAACCAAGTAGTATCTGTTCTTGTCAATTTTAAAACAACCCAAATAGTATCTGTTATTATCAATTCAAAATCCAAGCAAATTTAGCAAATAACAGCAACTAGAAACAAAAATCCAACATGCAATCACAAATCTGAGCATATCATTTTAAAATTTAATTAGCCGAGCCAAAGATAACCAAATCACTCCACAACATAGCATGCAACCAAGAAATTCACTTCAAACAAATTCAAAAACTTGCATGAAGATTATCGTGAGTTAGAAAACTCACATTATCTCGAATCGAAGGAAAGTCGAACTCCATCAACTCGAAGTAGCCAGAGAGAGAGCAACGAGAATCGATCGAGCAAGGCAACACAAATCAGATCGAGGCCGGTGCCTTTGATTTGAAAAGCCCTAAGCTTGCAAAGAGGACGACGAGAACGAAAGATTTGGAGCCGCCATTTTTTCGTTTGCTTTTTTTTTCTTTCGTATGAATGAATAATGGGAAGAGAGGGGTCGGGTATAAAATAGAAAAGAGAACGTGTTTTAAGCATGGGTCACGGCATGTTGAAGGTAAGGTAGGTAAGGTAAGGTTTACTTATTTTTTTATTTATTTTATTTTATTTTATTTTATTTTATCTTTTAAATTTAATTAGTTTTTGTTAATTGTTTGCTTTGTTTTTATTTTGTTAAATTTATGTTGTTAAAAATTTTAACTAGTATATATTCTTTATTTATTATATATATTTTTATTTATCTTTATATTATATTTTCTTTCTTATTTTAAATCCAAATTATTTTTCTAAATCATCAAATTCAAATTTAAAACATACGTTCAATATTAAATTTCAACTTCAAAGTAAAAATTCAAATTTCTATTCAACTTTTAAATAGATTAAATTCTAAATTTTAATCACAAATTCATCCTGATAATTTGAAATTCAATCCAAACCATCATTCAAATATTTAAAATTAATTAAATATTCCCAAATTAAATAGTTCAAAAATTCAGGGTCGTTACATTGATTCTCAGCATTCATATACTCGAGAGTAACTACTTCCTTACTTATATTATCTCTGAGAAAATGATGTCCGATATCAATATGTTTAGTTCGTGCATGATGAGTAGTATTTTTGGATAAATTTATACCACTTGTATTGTCACAATAAATTGGTGATTTTGAAAATTTTAAACCAAAATCTTTTAAGGTTTATTGCATATATATTACTTGAGAACGAGCCAAAGTAGCAGAAATATACTCTGCTTCAGTTGTTGATAAAGAAACTGTGTTTTCCTTTTTACTAAGCCAAGAAATTAGAGAATGCCCCAAAAAGTGACAAGTCCTACTTGTACTTTTTCAGTCTGATTTACAACATGCATAATCAGCGTCACAGTAAGATATTAAGTCAAAAGAATCATTTTTAGGATAGAATAAACCATAATTAGATGTGTGTTTAACATATCTTACGATTCGTTTTATGGCTTTTAAGTGGGTCTCTTTAGGTTGGGATTGATATCTGGCACAGAGACAAACACTATGCATGATATCAGATCTACTGGCAGTAATATAGAGTAGTGATCCAATCATTCCTCTATATAGTTTTTGATCTACATCTTTTGTAACATCCCGCCTTTTCGCACGCTTTAAATCGAAACACGTGCCAATTCAAACCATACGGAAGGGCGGATTGTTATGGGGTAAATAGGAAAACGAGAAAGAAATAAACAAAATAGAATCTCACAGCGGAAGGATAAAATATAATAATAAATATACAGTTCGTAAAACTGTTTACAAAACATTTGATTCTTCTTTATACAAGAATTATCAGAGTTCACATACCAATAAATGTCAATGCAGCGGAATTAAATAGTGCAGTGGAATAATATAGTAGATAGTAATACTACAAATCTTCGTCGCCGTCCTCCAGAGCTAAATCTTCAAATCCTAAAACGCTCGGACTGACCCGATGGAATTTGAAAAGACAAAAACACTCGAGTCAGAACTAAAAGATCTTATGTGAGTTAAATTAACATAATTAAATATGAGTGCAGTAACTCAAGAGATGCTCGGGATTTACATCTCTTAAGGATCCGTTAAACTATTTACTATGTAGTATATTGCGCTATTATAATAGTGTCTAATTGTAAAATAAACTTACTTTAAAATAGCGTTAAGGCTTTACATTCTCCACCTTAACACGTAATAGTGCCAATAGTCTATACAGTGCCTGCATATCTCCTGATCGAGAGACTACGAGAAGACACTCCATAGGTATGACACAAATAGAAACTCGTACAAGGTGCGATAGGGTAGGTGACACGGCACAACTAGGCAATGCCAGGGTAGATATACCAATTGCTATCCGGGTTGGTGGAAATGCGCAGCGCGCAGCTACCGCCCACCACGAACAAACTCCCCAAAAACAAAAATAAAGGTGGCTACCGAATCAATTCAAAGTCAAAGTATAATATCGAAGAGGAGTGTCCGATTAGAGGAATGACCTCATTGGCCCGAGAATCGCTCTTGTTTTAGCCACCTTATGCCAACTCACGGGAGTCGGGTCCACGTATTTACCTTGTAGGAAACGCCTCCACCAACCTACTTCATTTTGGAATCTCCACCGCATACACGGTTGTTAAAGTGGTTTTCGGAGTTGGCAGAGAGTATGACAACTTCCGATCCCGGTCTCTTCAACAACCAAACGTTATTATAACACCGCGGTCATTTAAAATAATTATACTTTAAAACCAGAATAAAATATCCATTTTAAACCCATATAAATACGATATCGTTTATGTTTTTTTTAAAACCCCAAATCAATATGATATCATCTTTATTTTCCAATATATTCTTTCCAAAAATCATAGTGGTTTCAAAGTAAAATATTTAGAAATCAAAACTCTTGAATATAATATTTCCAAATTATACTACCTTGAAAGCCATAACTTTGAAACAAATCCCATCTCTCAAATGGTTAAATATTAAATTTCTTTTATAAAACAAAATAGCTTCTTTACATTTCACAAATCAATTCCAAATATCGATTTAAACTTCCAAATACCATTTTGAATTTTTACGTTTCAAAGTTTTAAATATTACCATTTCAAAAACAAACTCATTTGACCATCCCATATATATCAAATTCAATTACTTATTATTTATACTTGAAATGTTTACTTAATGAATTCAATATACTTTAAGTAAAACTTATAACTTCACATAATTGGATAATCTTTCAATTTATTAAACTTGATATATTCATTTAAATCAACCTGATATTCATTCAAACCACTTTACACAAAAATCAAGTTACAAAAATCATATCCTTTAAAAATTCTAACTTTTCATTTAGTTTCAATTTAACTTAATATTCATCTTCCAACCTTATTCTTTTTTAAGTCATTAAAACTCCAGAAATTTAATTTTAAATAAATTCTTAATCGTATTTGATCTCGAAAATAAAACTTTATTTTATACTTCAAATCAAATTTATACAAAGCTTAAAAACTGAAAATTTACTATATATATATATAAATAACCAAATCAATATCCCATAAACCATATATATATAGCTTTACAAAACCATAGTAAAGCATTTCAAAAATAATTTTATATATTTACCGCGGTGCCTGTATAAAATTTTCTACCCTATGGTCAAGTGATACGGATGTTTATCATTTCAATCCGCAATTTAAAATAAAAATGCGGTTGTATATCATTTCAAACCGCAATCCCGAATGAAATGGAAATGCATGATGACTTGTAGTTTATACAATATAAATATAGCATCCATTCATCCAAATATCAATCATCAACCATTATTTCAATCATCATTAATTTATTTCATCATCATAAATTTATTTCAATCATCATAAATTTAAACAAACACCAATATATATAGCATATGCAATATAACAGGAAATAAATGACAGTTATTAACTAACAGTTTATATTCAGAATAAATTTATTAACTATACACTATCAGTTTATATGCAAATAAATAAATTTTTACTGTCAAATTTATATGCAATAATCAAATTAATTAACAGTTATATTAAATAAATGCGTTTAAACAGAAATAATGAATAAAACATGCCAAACAGTCATAAATAAATTTCTACCCATATCTAAAGTCAAATTAACAAACATAAGAAATTTTAGAAGTTGTAAGTGGGTCAAAACACTCACCTTTTGAATTTAAATCGAATTTAAATCCGATTTAAACTCAAAAATTTGACTGTCTCCAAATCTGTCCAAACCAGCGTCAATAGATCCGGAATTTTATTACGATCCTAACGAAAAAAATCTCACGTGAAACGGAGTTCGTATGAGGAAGTTATGGCGAAAATTGCGGTTGAAAACAAAATTTAAAATAAAACAAGACAAACCTAATTAAAATAATAGGCCACGTCATCATATTCCTCTTCCAGCAAACACACGCACGCCCCTGTACGCACGAACCCAAACTGCCCTTGATCGAACTTTGACCGCCGATTCCTCTCGCCTCCGACCTCCAGAGAACCGCCGACCACCACCATCATCAAGCCCATGTCGAGCCGCTCCCCCCAGCACCAACCACATCACCTCCAGCCACCCCAAACGCCGTGCGCCGTCCCACATAACGGAACCCTAAATCGTGTTTTCCCATTGCCTCCATCCACTTTGCGACCTCCGACCACCAGCGCTAGCCTCCTCGCGACGAGCCTCACCAAACCCATGTTTCAATTTCTTCGATTGAAGCCTAAATCGAAAAGCCCCAAATCGACCATATGGGTTTCGAAATTCAAGGTTTGACCGCGATTTCTGGTAAATCCGGTCACCTTCTTGGAAAGGGAACAGCAGATGCAGATTCGTATCGATGAAATCTATAACATATAATTTTTGTGAATTTTTCTGGAGACTTTAAATTTTTAGCTTTTGATTTGGTTTGAAATTTGAATTTGGATCTAGAATTGTTTGTTGCCATTGAATAAGAGGAGAACAGAGCTTCCTATACGTATAGAAGTGAGGAATAGAGGCTTCTAGGGTTTATAACAGCCTATTTATAGACAAACTGTAATACAATAGGTGGGCATGAATTATAAACGTGTTAAACGGTAGTTGGCCCAAAAAGCCCGTTCTGACCCCGGAACGAAATTTGGTAAACCCATATATCAAAACAGGTATTTTAAAATATTCTGAATGTGATGGAAAAAGTTTCACGTCCAAATTCCATCGTATGAAGAAGTTATGCTGAAAACAATAATTTCAAATTGATTTCAAATTGATTTCAATTAAATCGATTTCAAGGCGTTTCGCGTTCGTACGATCAAACGACAAGTCCGATCGCTACGAAACTTGAAACCCTACAATAATTCACTGATACGGATCCGATGAAACTGGTTTCGTCGAAATCCAAGTCCGTGACCAAAATGGTTATTTTTATATTAATTAAATAAAAAAATCAATTAAATCGAATTTTATATTTCAATTGTAGAATTGACAATTTATCACCCTTATACATCTCAATCATTTGCAATTATTTAAACAAAATTTAAATGCCAATTTAGAGAAAATAAATTTATCAATTGCAATGCCCTATCTTAAATTTCATTATACTCAAAATTACAAATTAAGTTCCCAAAATTTCTATTAAATAAAAAAAAATCAAATGTTTATTCCATCTATAAATTTTAAGTAGATGGATTCCATGTTGGGTTCAAAATCTATTATTTTAATATCCTTGAATTTTAGTTTAATCTCTATAAACGTAATATTTAAACGTTAATTTCATTTATTTTGCAATACTTTAATTAAACTAAAATATCGCTTTCTATACTTAAATCTGTACTCCCATTGATTCATTCAATTTGCACTTATTATGTATTATTTTAACAACTCATTTAACTTTGAATCTATTCCCCAATTTCACATTCCTATTGTTATATAAATTTGAATTCCATCCTATTTAATATTTCATTAAAAGCTCGCAATCACTTCCAATCCATTAATTGGTATCGCATTGTCATTTAAAATTAATAGCTTATACCAACTATTATCATTAATTTGAAAAATGGGTTACCAAATTTTGAATTGATTACTATTTATTATTATTGCTTCAAACCCCTTTTACCAATTATTTTCCTTCAAATAATTCATGTCCCTATAAATACTTACATTTACACTTTATAATTATTTTAATATACTCATTCCAACAACTCTTATCTTTACGTTTCACAAACTTGTAATATTTAATTACATTTATAACAATTCAATGTTGGCATTTATTCCTATTAATTTATTCAATGTTTACTGCCCCTTATTTCAATTTCTTCCATTTACAGTTGCGACTTCACTATTCACAGTTACTTTTGTATACTCCTTTTCTATTTAAACCAAATATAACAAATCCCAATTAAATCCAATTTTTACCTCTAAATAAGTCATAACATTCGAATAACTCTATTAAATTGGAATGTTTCATTTAAGTTTATAAATGATCCACTTGCATTAACATAATTCTTTAAATTTATTCCCATTTACGGTTAATCAATGTTATATTACATTAATAAATTTAATATCTTCCTTTATTTGATAAATAACCTAGAATGCATTTACATTCATTCATTTCATTCCATTCATTTATGGGTATTGCATTTTAAAATTTAATTTATTAGCTAATACCAACATTATTACCATTCATTACAATTAGATTCCAAATTTTTTTATTCAATACCCTGAATGAATAACATATATATTAACCAAATCCTTACATTTGTTTTTCTTCATATTTAAAACAAATCATAACATTAAATTGATTAAATGTAATAAAAGAGTGTAATGGTAATTGGAATAAATTAAGCATTTATATCCAGGTAAGAATCCTTTTTCTACTTAATTCACTTGGATTTTATTCCAATTTCTATAAATAGGTCTTAAGTCACCATTTACATAATTTAATTTAGCGTTTCCTATTTATTTTGTTACATTCCCTTATATTCACTTTATGAATAAATTGGTATTCCCTTTAACCCATTAATTACTAACTTTAATTATTGCAATTCATTTATCTAACATAAATTTTGAATCTATTTCCAAATTTTCATATTTCCATTAATTAACACCTTTATTTACTTATTTTTAACTTAATGTCCAAATGCAAAAATCTTCACCATTACAATTTATTGCAATATAAAATTTAATTTGTACGTTTTAATTACCCTTGATACATCAAATTCCAACATTCGCTTTCATATAAATAAATAATATTTTTATTCCTTTCTAAATTTAAATTAAAATCTTATTAATTTAATTCATTTAAACACCGAATTTACACGGGTCGTTACACTCTCCCCCGCTCAAAAATTTTCGTCCTCGAAAAGGAAAGAAGGGAAAAGAAGAATTAAATAACAATACACTTTATTCAAAAGATTTAACTTATAAACAATAATTTTCAAAATTTATTACCCATATAAATCCTTTATACATAAATTGTTAAAGTTTGTAAACATTTTCAAATTTTCTAAGTCCAAAATTTACGAAAAAGTTGGCAGAGTCTCCTTTGTACGGAGAGGCCGGAAGAAAATATAATATAAATATAACAATATACACAAAATACTTTCCAAAATAATATATATCCCTACACGGGAAAATATATAAAATAGCTCTATAAACCGAAATTCAAAACGTACCTATTTGTTGGGCAATTTACGCTAAATTTATGGAACCAAAAGCAGTAGCAATTGCTTCCATAACCTGCATTTCACTTATAAAATCTAAAGGGTTAACAATTTATATAAAGTGAAATAATTAAGTGGTTTCAATCCCTAACAACAAATCAATACAACAACCATCCTTTCCAACAAATAAAATACACAACAAAAAAACCATTCAATCAACAAGCAAATTGTTGTTCGGGTTCAAAACTTGAAATTGTACGGAATGAAAAATAACTATCAAGTGCATCATTTACTCAACAGTCTTAGATGGAACAAAATAAATTATTTATTCATCCACAATTTCAAATTTCCTTACCCAACCAAACATAAATCAAACAATAACAATTCAACCCAACAATCAATTTAACTTATTATAAATTTTTATTTCATACTTTAGTTGTTTGATTTCCTTTCTTTCATTCATTGAGTGATTACCTCATTTATTTTCATTTATTACTTACAATATTCATTTTTTTTATTTTAATGTCGTGTAAGTTTCTTTTTATTGCATTCCATTTATGCATTTCTAAATTTTATTCATTTATTTCTCACAGTTTCATTTATTATAGAATTTCATTCTATTTACTTAAGTTTTAAAATCATATAATTATAATACTTACCTTTAATTAGGGTAAAATTTCAATTTACGACTTAAGTTTATAACATTAAATTCTCATTTATAATAGCAAGTTCATTGAATACTTCATTTCCTACTTTTACTTGTACAATTTTCATTACATTTCCTATTAAACATTTCAACTTTTAATATTTGGTAAGTTATATATATTTTTAAAGAATGTACTAGAAAGTTATACAAGTTTTCTTGTTACCTACGATTAATTTAACGTTCAATAATAATACTCTTTATTTCTTTAAATCCATTAATAACTTAGCATTAAATCTCCTATTTTATTTAGGATTTCAACTGTCAGTTAAATTCTATTACACTACAATAATTGAAACAATTAATTAATGGAAACTTTAGAATTTAATACCGGGTTAAATTTTTGATTATTTTAAAATAATAGATAAATATGTTCTTACTACTTATATATATATATATCCAATTATATTTAAAACAATTCAAAATTTATATTTTTCAACATAAATCTGCAGTAAAATTACTACAGTGGCCTCCCCCCTTCGAAACTCGAAAATGAAAGTCGATGATGCGGCCGCCATCACCGAAATTATTTTCCAGCGACAGAGAGGAAAGTACAAAACTTATTTTTCTCCAAAATCTTCTTCAAAACAATTTCCTTTGAATTATATTAAATATTTACATTAGAAAATACTTATAACAATATTATTATATTCCAAAAATTTTACGGAAAATTCCAAAACCTCGGATCTTAAGTCCTAAATTTCCAAATTTCATTTATTTATTTTTTTCAATCTTATTTCTATTATTATTTATACTCTTTATTACCTAACAACCAATCTATTGCAGCTAAATATAGATATCATTTGAAATTTTTTTATTTTATATACAGAAAATATAATAGGCAAAATTATTTCATTCACCTATATAAAACAAATATTATGTCGGTCTGTCCTATTAAGTGTTTGGAAATCCCTATCGATGTCATAGCATCCCATGCACCAACCAGAATTTATAAATACAAAATGGAACAGATTAACACAATATAAAAACCATTTTATATCACTAACAAATACGCTCTCTCATATATATACACTCAGCGACTCCCATAGGGTATTACTACCCTATTTGTAAAGAGTCAAACCCCACGAAGCTAAGGTTTATCGCTAAACCAAAGCTTTGATACCAACTGTAACATCCGGCCTCGCACGCTTTAAATCGACACACGTGCCAATTCAAACCATACGGAAGGGCGGATTGTTATGGGGTAAATAAGAAAACGAGAAAGAAATAAACAAAATAGAATCTCACAGCAGAAGGATAAAATATAATAATAAATATACAGTTCGTAAAACTGTTTACAAAACATTTGATTCTTCTTTATACAAGAATTATCAGAGTTCACATACCAATAAATGTCAATGCAGCGGAATTAAATAGTGCAGTGGAATAATATAGTAGATAGTAATACTACAAATCTTCGTCTCCGTCCTCCAGAGCTAAATCTTCAAATCCTGAAACGCTCGGATTGACCCGAGCGAATTTGAAAAGACAAAAACACTCGAGTCAGAACTAAAAGATCTTATGTGAGTTAAATTAACAGAATTAAATATCAGTGCAGTAACTCAAGAGATGCTCGGGATTTACATCTCCTAAGGATCCGCTAAACTATTTACTATGCAGTATATTGCGCTATTATAATAGTGTCTAATTGTAAAATAAACTTACTTTAAAATAGCGTTAAGGCTTTACATTCTCCACCTTAACACGTAATAGTGCCAATAGTCTATACAGTGCCTGCATATCTCATGATCAGGAGACTACGAGAAGACACTCCATAGGTACGGCATAAATAGAAACTCGTACAAGGTGCGATAGGGTAGGTGACACGGCACAACTACGCAATGCCAGGGTAGATATACCAATTGCTATCCGGGCTGGTGGAAATGCGCAGTGCGCAGCTACCGGCCACCTCGAACAAACTCCCCAAAAACAAAAATAAAGGCGGCCACTGAATCAATCCAAAGTCAAAGTATAATATCGAAGAGGAGTGCCCGGTCAAAGGAATGACCTCATTGGCCCGAGAATCGCTCCTGTTTTAGCCACCTTATGCCAACTCATGGGAGTTGGGTCCACGTATTTACCTTGTAGGAAACACCTCCACCAACCTACTTCATTCTGGAATCTCCACCGCGTACACGGTTGTTAAAGTGGTTTTCGGAGTTGGCAGAGAGTATGACAACTTCTGATCCCGGTCTCTTCAACAACCAAACGTTATAATAACACCGCGGTCATTTAAAATAATTATACTTTAAAACTAGAATAAAATATCCATTTTAAACCCATATAAATACGATATTGTTTATATTTTTTTAAAACCCCAAATCAATATGATATCATCTTTATTTTCTAATATATTCTTTCCAAAAATCATAGTGGTTTCAAAGTAAAATATTTAGAAATCAAAACTCTTGAATATAATATTTCCAAATTATACAACCTTGAAAGCCATAACTTTGAAACAAATTCCATCTCTCAAATGGTTAAATATTAAATTTCTTTTATAAAACAAAATAGCTTCTTTACATTTCCCAAATCAATTCCAAATATCGATTTAAACTTCCAAATACAATTTTGAATTTTTACATTTCAAAGTTTTAAATATTACCATTTCGAAAACAAACTCATTTGACCATCCCA
The DNA here is from genome assembly GCA_030765085.1 of Allium cepa. Lineage (NCBI taxonomy): Eukaryota > Viridiplantae > Streptophyta > Magnoliopsida > Asparagales > Amaryllidaceae > Allium > Allium cepa. The sequence continues at coordinate 673,844,371 of CM060928.1, read as the reverse complement.
TATATATCAAATTCAATTACTTATTATTTAGACTTGAAATGTTTACTTAATGAATTCAATATACTTTAAGTAAAACTTATAACTTCACATAATTGGATAATCTTTCAATTTATTAAACTTGATATATTCATTTAAATCAACCTGATATTCATTCAAACCACTTTACACAAAAATCAAGTTACAAAAATCATGTCCTTTAAAAATTCTAACTTTTCATTTAGTTTCAATTTAACTTAATATTCATCTTCCATCCTTATTCTTTTTTAAGTCATTAAAACTCCAAAAATTTAATTTTAAATAAATTCTTAATCGTATTTGATCTCGAAAATCAAACTTTATTTTATACTTCAAATCAAATTTATACAAAGCTTAAAAACTGAAATTTACTATATATATATATATATATAAATAACCAAATCAATATCCCATAAACCATATATATATATATATAGCTTTACAAAACCATAGTAAAACATTTCAAAAATAATTTTATATATTTACCGCGGTGCCTGTATAAAATTTTCTACCCTATGGTCAAGTGATACGGATGTTTATCATTTCAATCCGCAATTTAAAATAAAAATGCGGTTATATATCATTTCAAACCGCAATCCCGAATGAAATGCAAATGCATGATGACTTGTAGTTTATACAATATAAATATAGCATCCATTCATCCAAATATCAATCATCAACCATTATTTCAATCATCATTAATTTATTTCATCATCATAAATTTATTTCAATCATCATAAATTTAAACAAACACCAATATATATAGCATATGCAATATAACAGGAAATAAATGACAGTTATTAACTAATAGTTTATATTCAAAATAAATTTATTAACTATTCACTATCAGTTTATACGCAAATAAATAAATTTTTACTGTAAAATTTATATGCAATAATCAAATTAATTAACAGTTATATTAAATAAATGCGTTTAAACGGAAATAATGAATAAAACATGCCAAACAGTCATAAATAAATTTCTACCCATATCTAAAGTCAAATTAACAAACATAAGAAATTTTAGAAGTTGTGAGTGGGTCAAAACACTCACCTTTTGAATTTAAATCGAATTTAAATCCGATTTAAACTCAAAAATTCGACGGTCTCCAAATCTGTCCAAACCAGCGTCAATAGATCTGGAATTTTATTACGATCCTAACAAAAAATATCTCGCGTGAAACGAAGTACGTATGAGGAAGTTATGGCGAAAATTGCGGTTGAAAACAAAATTTGAAATAAAACAAGACAAACCTAATTACAATAATAGGCCACGTCATCATATTCCTCTTCTAGCAAACACACGCACGCCCTTGTATGCACGAACCCAAACTGCCCTTGACCGAAACTTTGACCGGCGATTCCTCTCACCTCCGACCTCCTGAGAACCGCCGACCACCACCATCATCAAGCCCATGCCGAGCCGCTCCCCCCAGCACCAACCACATCATCTGCGGCCACCCCAAACGCCACGCGCCGTCCCTCATAACGGAACACTAAATCGCGTTTTCCCTTCGCCTCCATCCACTTCGCGACCTCCGACCACCAGCGCTAGCCTCCTCGCGACGAGCCTCACCAAACCCATGTTTCAATTTCTTCGATTGAAGCCTAAATCGAAAAGCCCCAAATCGACCATATGGGTTTCGAAATTCAAGGTTTGACCGCGATTTATGGTAAATCCGGTCACCGTCTTGGAAAGCGAACAGCAGATGCAGATTCGTATCGATGAAATCTATAACATATAATTTTTGTGAATTTTTCTGGAGACTTTAAATTTTTAGCTTTTGATTTGGTTTGAAATTTGAATTTGGATCTAGAATTGTTTGTTGCCCTTGAATAAGAGGGGAACAGAGCTTCCTATACGTATAGAAGTGAGGAATAAAGGCTGCTAGGGTTTATAACAGCCTATTTGTAGACAAACTGCAATAGAATAGGTGGGCATGAATTATAAACGTGTTAATCAATAGTTGGCCCAAAAAGCCAGTTCTGACCCCGGAACGAAATTTGGTAAACCCATATATCAAAACAGGTATTTTAAAATATTCTGAACGCGATGGAAAAAGTTTCACGTCCAAATTCCATCGTATGAAGAAGTTATGCTGAAAACAATAATTTCAAATTGATTTCAAATTGATTTCAATTAAATCGATATCAAGGCGTTTCGCGTTCGTACGATCAAACGACAAGTTCGATCGCTACGAAACTTGAAACCCTACAATAATTCACTGATACGGATCCGATGAAACTGGTTTTGTCGAAATCCAAGTCCGTGACCAAAATGGCTATTTTTATATTAATTAAATAAAAAAATCAATTAAATCGAATTTTATATTTCAATTGTAGAATTGACAATTTATCACCCTTATACATCTCAATCATTTGCAATTATTTAAACAAAATTTAAATGCCAATTTAGAGAAAATAAATTTATCAATTGCAATGCCCTATCTTAAATTTCATTATATTCAAAATTACAAATTAAGTTCCCAAAATTTCTATTAAATAAAAAAAAATCAAATGTTTATTCCATCTATAAATTTTAAGTAGATGGATTCCATGTTGGGTTCAAAATCTATTATTTTAATATCCTCGAATTTTAGTTTAATCTCTATAAACGTAATATTTAAACGTTAATTTCATTCATTTTGCAATACTTTAATTAAACTAAAATATCGCTTTCTATACTTAAATCTGTACTCCCATTGATTCATTCAATTTGCACTTATTATGTATTATTTTAACAACTCATTTAACTTTGAATCTATTCCCCAATTTCACATTCCTATTGTTATATAAATTTGAATTCCATCCTATTTAATATTTCATTAAAAGCTCGCAATCACTTCCAATCCATTAATTGGTATCGCATTGTCATTTAAAATTAATAGCTTATACCAACTATTATCATTACTTTGAAAAATGGGTTACCAAATTTTGAATTGATTACTATTTATTATTATTGCTTCAAACCCCTTTTACCAATTATTTTCCTTCAAATAATTCATGTCCCTATAAATACTTACATTTACACTTTATAATTATTTTAATATACTCATTCCAACAACTCTTATCTTTACGTTTCACACACTTGTAATATTTAATTACATTTATAACAATTCAATGTTTGCATTTATTCCTATTAATTTATTCAATGTTTACTGCCCCTTATTTCAATTTCTTCCATTTACAGTTGCGACTTCACTATTCACAGTTACTTTTGTATACTCCTTTCCTATTTAAACCAAATATAACGAATCCCAATTAAATCCAATTTTTACCTCTAAATAAGTCATAACATTCGAATAACTCTATTAAATTGGAATGTTTCATTTAAGTTTATAAATGATCCACTTGAATTAACATAATTCTTTAAATTTATTCCCATTTACGGTTAATCAATGTTATATTACATTAATAAATTTAATATCTTCCTTTATTTGATAAATAACCTAGAATGCATTTACATTCATTCATTTCATTCCATTCATTTATGGGTATTGCATTTTAAAATTTAATTTATTAGCTAATACCAACATTATTATCATTCATTACAATTAGATTCCAATTTTTTTTATTCATTACCCTGAATGAATAACATATATATTAACCAAATCCTTACATTTGTTTTTCTTCATATTTAAAACAAATCATAACATTAAATTGATTAAATGCAATAAAAGAGTGTAATGGTAATTGTAATAAATTAAGCATTTATATCTAGGTAAGAATCCTTTTTCTACTTAATTCACTTGGATTTTATTCCAATTTCTATAAATGGGTCTTAAGTCACCATTTACATAATTTAATTTAGTGTTTCCTATTTATTTTGTTACATTCCCTTATATTCACTTTATGAATAAATTGGTATTCCCTTTAACCCATTAATTACTAACTTTAATTATTGCAATTCATTTGTCTAACATAAATTTTGAATCTATTTCCAAATTTTCATATTTCCATTAATTAACACCTTTATTTACTTATTTTTAACTTAATGTCCAAATGCAAAAATCTTCACTATTACAATTTATTGCAATATAAAATTTAATTTGTACGTTTTAATTACCCTAGATACATCAAATTCCAACATTCGCTTTCATATAAATAAATAAGATTTTTATCCCTTTCTAAATTTAAATTAAAATCTTATTAATTTAATTCATTTAAACACCGAATTTACACGGGTCGTTACATCTTTTGACAATCTTCTTTACTAAGGTACTCATTGGTTGCCATGGGAGTGGGTTTTCCACTCGCAGTAGCAAACCAAATTTACTAATTAGGTCTTTAGCATATTTTTCTTGACTAACAAAAATACCATTATCTAATTGTTTTATTTGTAATCCTAAAAAGAAATTTAATTCATCCATATGACTCATCTCAAATTCTTTTGTCATTATTTCAGAAAATTCTTTATTCATTTCAAAATTAGTTGAACCAAAAATGATATCATCTACGTAAACTTGAACTAGTTGAATATCATTTTTATTTCTTTTAATAAAAAGAGTATTATCTACTTTACCAATTTCAAAATTAGATTGCAATAAATAAGATCTTAGTCTATCATACCAGGCTCTAAGAGCTTGTTTTAGACCATATAATGCTTTCTTAAGTTTGTAAACATGATTTGGTAATTTATCGTTTTCCAAAAGTGGTGGTTGTTCAACATATACTTCTTCTTTTACAAATCCATTTAAAAAGGCACTTTTAACATCCATTTGAAATAATTTGAAATTATTATGATTTGCGAAAGCAAGTAGAATTCTAATGGCTTCTAATCTTACTATGGGAGCAAAGGTTTCATCAAAATCTATTCCTTCTTCTTGACAATAATCTTGAGCGACTAATCGAGCTTTATTTCTAACTACCTCTCCTTGTTCATTCATTTTATTTTTATAAACCCATTTAGTTCCAATTTTATTTTCTGGTCCAGGAACAAGTTCCCAAACATCATTTCTAGTAAATTGATTTAATTCTTCTTGCATAGCCAAAATCCATGAATCATCAGTTGATGCTTCTTTTAGATTTTTGGGTTCAATAGTTGATATAAAAGCTACATTACTCATTTCACTTAGTAGATTTCTAGTTTTAACAACAGATTGCATATCTCCCAGTGTATTTTCTATAGGATGATCTTTTAAAAGTTTAGTCCTTTTATTAGGATGATTAATTTCATTATTAGTTTCAATTGATTCTTGATTTTGAGTGATTAAATCCTCTTCATCATTTGTGTCTTCAAAAATTTTGAAATTTTCATCAAATGAAACATGCATTGTTTCTTCAATGGAATTAGTTTTTAAATTAAACACTCTGTACGCTTTTCTTCTATTAGAATACCTGATAAAGATACCTTTGTCAGATTTACGATCAAATTTATCTAAATTATATTTTGTATTTAAAATAAAGCATTTACTTCCAAAAATTCTGAAATAAGATACCTTAGGTTTTTAAATAAAGAATTTCATAAAATGTCTTATCAGTTAGAGGTCTAATTAAAATTCCATTCAAAATATAACAGACGGTAGCAATTGCTTCTGCCCAAAAATTCTTTGGTAAATTACTATCTGTAAGCATAGTTCTCGCAACTCTTGAATCATCATATTTTTACGTTCTACTACTCTATTTTGTTGTGGAGTTCTTGGAAATGAAAAATTGTGAGTTATTCCCTTTTTTATTGCAGAATTCCTCAAACTTTTCATTTTCAAATTCACCACCGTGATCACGTCGAATAGTTATAATTTTTGGAGAAAATTGATATTGAATTCCTTTTGAGAATGTCTTAAAACATTCATAAGTATCACTTTTATGTTTCAAGAATATTGTCCATGTAAATCTAGAATAATCATCTACAATTACAAAGACATATTTACTGTGATTTATTGATAGAATTTGAGATGGACAAAATAAATCAAGATGAAGTAATTCAAGAGGTTTTGAAGTTGAAATCATATCTTTTAACTTAAAAGAACTTTTTCTAAGTTATCCTAATTGACAAGCATCACATAAACTATCTACTTTAAAATTCATTTTAGGGAGACCTCTTACTAGATCATGTTTTGACAATCTAGATAAGAGTTTGAAATTCAAATGCCCAAATCTCTTGTGCCAAATCCAAGGGTCACTTGTATTTGCCAACAGACATAGGTTATCATTTGAAACTTTCATACTAAGAATATAAATATTCTTTTTCCTGACTCCCTCAAATATAATGGTTGAATTATTATCTTCAATGTGACATTTATCTTTTTTAAATTTAATTTTATATCCTTTATCACATAGTTGACTTATACTTAGCAGATTATGTTTCAGATTCTTAACTAGCAAAACGTTAGTAATAGTTCAGAATGACCGAGTTTGCCGATGCCAATCACATATCCTTTTGAATTGTCCCCAAAGTTAACCAATCCTCCGTCTTTGCATATTATATCATTCAGTATATCTAGATCGCCAGTCATGTGTCTAGAACACCCACTATCAAGTATCCAGTTGTTCTTTCTGATCTGCACAATTTTTCCGTTGTGGATTGATTCCCCAACACCCATAAAGCATGATTCCTGCACATCAAACAATCTTGGTAGACAACATGAATATGAATATTGATTATATGCAGACTCAAGAAATGATGATGGTTTGAATGCTTCTAAACTAGTATTAACAAATATAGCCATTATAAAAACTTTTTCAAAATCAGATTATGAAACTTTGAAAACCTTGCTCTGATACCAATTGTGAGAAATTCGGATTACGAATCTTAAGGCTAGGATTAACACTAGAGGGGGTGAATAGTGTTAATAATGAATTACTAAATCTTTTTCGATTTATGTTAATTTAGACACCGATGTATGCAATATACAGACACAGATATGATCACAGAAACAATCACAGATACAGAAATAAAATAAAGGCAGTAATGGAAAGAACACACCGGATTTTATACTGGTTCGAAGTTACCCTACATCCAGTCCCGCAACACAAGTACAGATTTCCTTTCAAAAGCAATTGTACAATTACACCCTCGGTTTCAAGGCTACGAGGTACATCCTCCAGAATTTCGATCCTCTGGGTAGAGATACTTGATTTCTGGGCCACAAGTTTACCTAATTGATTTACCAAGGCTACAACCACACCTTTCCTTTCTTGATTGATTTTCAAGGCTAAAATCACACCTTTTCTTGCTTAATAAATTACAAAGAAGTCTATAACTTTGAATAGCACTGAGAATCTTGTAGAGAGAGTGATAGAGAATTAAACTAGAAGTAATCGAGTTCGATTCAATGTTGATTTCGGCAGAGTAATGATAGGAATATGTATTAAGAAAAGTGGAAGAAGAAGAAGAGTGAAAAACCAGAAAATCTGATGTTAAATTCGTTGAAACTAACCCCTATTTATAGAAGAACAACAGCTATGTCCATTCGTGAAGAGTTATGGCGAATAGACACTTCATTTGAAATTTAAATTTTGAACTCAACTGACACCATGTCGTCATGGGGTATATAGGCATGTCGACATCCCAAAGCATTTTTTGATGTTTTGATTTTCTTTGAAAATAACCTTTATCTTATATTTAAAACTAATTTAAACTTTATAAATATACTTGAATATATTTGAAATTCATAAGTAAATATAGAGAATACTATATATAGAATTTAACTCTAATTTTATATTTTAAAGCTAAGTATAAATATTTAAAAGTTAAATATATTATATTAAAAGATAGTTTAAAATCAGGAGTAATTTGACTTTGAAATTAAAGATAATTTTGAGGCTAAAATTATTTAAAATCAGGATAGAGGGTTTTGAATCTTTTAAAAGGAAAGTTTTGAAAACATTTTGAAAATGGGATATAATTTTGAAAAATCATTTTGAATAAAAAGTTAGCAGATACAAAACAATGTTCCACTATATTTTTCGTAGGTTCCATCCTACTTAGGGTTCCATCCCTTTAACAGGCTCGAAGTGGATTCCATTCCACGAATAAATTGGATTTTAAGATGTCAGTGCTTTTCTATGAGTTTTAACAAAATTCCTAATAATAAAAAATACTTAACTTTGAAATCTTGAACACTTGATAATCTTGATACTCATGAGTCTTCTATCTTGATATCTTGAATCTCTATACTGTACAGTCTTCTTTCTTAGTGCCTGCATGGTTAAATCCTGCATATACATATATATCTAAACTTATAATGTTAGTATTTATATTTTATAAACTATTCTAAGGTTGTTGTCATTAAAACCATCATTTCACGGACTAACAATCTCCCAATTTTTGATGATGACAACCTTTGTTTATAAAATTTTACTTCTATCCTAATAACTCCCCATAAAACTAATAACTCCCCCTTAATCTATGCCTAACTACCCTATTTTATATTTCTCCCCCTTTGTCATCAACAAAAAAAACTAAATGTAAACTATATAACTTTAAACTATATAACTGTATAATTCCAAACTATATAACTAATGTTAATTAAGCAGGGTTAGGTGATTAATTCATAAGTAGTTAATTTAATTTGAGTTAATTAAATTAATCATAATTATGTGATTAATTAATCTTTCTTATGGATAATTAATTGTATAGAATGTTTGTATTGATTAATATTTATAGTGTATTAGCCTGTGATGTTCTGTGATGTGCAATACTTTGGATATAGTTGTGATACATGTAAGTTATTTATCTGTGATGAATTTTTGTGTGAGTACAATGTTCTGAATTGAATTAAATTGTTTTACTTGAACAACTTGGCCTTAAAAGAAATGTTTGGATTTCAATGAGACCGAGATCGGATTTTAAACGGTTATCCGAAAACCACATCGATCCAAGTTAAGGATAGGTCGTGAAACAACAAATGAAGATCGAGACGAAGATGCAGAGCGCAAGGGCTATTTGTCGTTAACTCTAAGGGTGATTCCAAAACGAGTGTAACGAAGATAGTGCCTTCGGTTTCGTTCGAACCCGGAATGAACTTGTATGGATGAATGCTATCAGGCCATCGTCAACGGAGGACGATGAGCATTCCCAGATATGTGTTTTAAAAAGGTAATCGTAGCCTCAAGCCTCATCAACCGGGAATGGCTAAAACAAGGAAGGTGCGACAAGGCTAAGTGCGTAGCACCCAAGTAGGATAAGATTTTCCCCTGTGTAGAGGTCCCTTTTTCGGCTGTTGGGCGGTTCTTGGCCACAACCACGGGGTTGTCTTATTCGGACTATCCGGTAAGGGCTAGCTCCGGTCTTGTGTTGTAGGGGATTAGGGTGGACCCTCGGTACAATGATCTAGACCACGTACTGTGACAGGCGGTACCCCAGTAGCCCTACACTGTGCGGAATCCAATCTCCAATAAGTGATCCCGGACTTGATTGTATACCTATGTATGCTGGAACTTAGTGACTGTAACAATTTCGGCTATGTGAATATTTATTTGAAAACCCTAGACACTATTATAATATAACTGGATTTCCTATCAAATGTTTTGGTTATCGTAAGGGAAAAACTTGTCCGTATTTATTTACGGAGAGTCTTACGAGATACCTTTTATTTCAAAGGTTTTTCAAGTTAAACAATTTAACCGTTTACTCATACCAGATCTATGTCTGACATGGAGTTTATTTCTGTTTTTCTAAAAATCTTGGGTACTCAAATTTTTATGAGTAGCCAAGTGATCAGGTTGGCTTGACAAGTTTTTGGAAAGGCTTGGAGTAGGATACTTAGCATACTATATATATATATATTCCGCTGTGTTGGTATCATCTGTTTGTTTGGATTGTAATGTACCGACAGGTCTTCAAGACCGTCTAATGTATTGTGTAACTATATGACTCTGATGTATGATGAATACTATGTAATATCTTTGAAGTAATATATTTTTCCGTTTCCACTGTGAGATTCCGATGTTGTTTCATTCTTTCTTTCTATCTATTCTCTTCTACCTATTTCTTTCTTAATGATGATACGTCTTTCTATGGAATGGAAGGCGGGTCGTCGTAGTTGATACCAGAGCGCTAGATTGAGATAATACCTAGGCTTTGGAGTAATATCTATCTTGAGAGAGCGTATTTGTAATTTTCATATATCTATATACTTATCTAAATTGTTGGGCTAACTTTCCAGGTTGCCAACATGAGTTCTAAAGGAAGAAGAGGCAAAGGTGTGAGCAGCACAATGGCCACTAATGGAAGAGGTCCGAATGCTAATGGAGGAAGGATAACCGACGAGCTATAAACCCAACACCACCTCGAGTAAGTTTTGCTGCATTGTGCAAGGATTTCACAAATCTCGGAGGAAAGCCTTTTAAAGGACCAGAGTCCATCATTGAAGTTCAAGCTTGGTTGCGCTCGTGTGAGCTAATTTTTAAGAGTTTGGATCTATCAGATGAGCAAAAGAGAGCGATGGCATCTTGGCAACTTCAAGAAGGAGCAGCTGCATGGTGGTATGCAGTTACCATGAATATTTTAAAGGATGATATCTCTTGGAGCAAGTTTAAGGAACTGTTTAAGGAACAGTTTATGCCTACTACTGGGAAGACTCGTCGGTATAGGAATTTTCTGGATCTCAAGCAAGGAAGAATGTCTATATCCGAATATGAGACTAAGTTCAACAAATTGTCTTGATACGGACCTGGTCTTATTGATGCGCCCCTCAAGAAGAATGAGATGTTTGTGCTTGGAATGAGGCTCGAGTTTCAAGAGAAGATGACGGCACATCTTAAGGGATCATTCATGGAATTAATTAACATGGCATTGAGGTACGAGGAGCTTATGGAAAAGAAACCCTTGGCATCTGTGGCAGCCCTGAGTGGAACTTCTTCCAATCCGAACAAAAGAAAATTCAACCCAAATTGGAAGAAGCAAGGTAAAGGGAAACCAGGAGGCAACAATGGAGCTCGTAAGTGTTATGTGTACCATCAAGAAGGTTATTTGGCTAAGCAGTGTCCTAGAGGTAAAGCTCAGCATCAGCAGCGTCAGAATGGACCCGGTTCCACAATGGTCAGAATTCTTTGTGTTTCAACTGTCAATAGACAGGGCATATAGTGAAAGATTTCCCACTTCTTCAAAGAGCTAAACCAACCAAGGTGTTTGCTATTCAAGGAGGACCGTCAACTTCTTCGGATGGGAAAGGTAAAGGCGTTCTGGAAGATACTTTTCTTTTAGATGGCATTTTTGTTAGAGTTTTGTTTGATTCTGGTGCATCCCTTAATTTATTTTCTTTGGAAACGGTAGAGAGATTTCTTACCCCTAATATTGTGGACCGCCCTATTTTCGTATCTAATCCCATAGAGGGAGTGACTAAGTTAGATATGGTCTGTAGAGGTCTAAGAATTTCATATCTATCCCATAGTTTCTCTTGTGGCCTATTCGTATTGGATTTTAGAGGTTTTGACCTTATTTTGGGAATGGATTGGTTGGACAAGCATAAGGCTGTTCTTATTTGTGAAGAGAGAATTGTATCTTTGGAAACTGAGTTGGGAAGGATTTCAAAAGTGACTTGCGATAGTTCAGGAGCTCACTTGAGTAGTCTTTTACATGCGGTTGAGGAATCTCAAGAAGACGTAGGATCCATCGAAGTGGTCAGAGATTTTTCGGACGTCTTCGAAGAAGTCAAAGATTTGACCTTGCATCGGGAAATAGTGTTTTGTATCGACTTAGTTCCAGGAGCGATACCGGTTGTTTAACCCAGTAGAACGATAGCGCCCAACGAGAGAGAGAAGAGTTGGTGAAGCAGACTCAAGATTTCTTGGATAAGGGATTGATTCGACCTAGTTATTCAAGTTGGGGTTTTGCTGTAGTTTTTGTGACAAAGTCAAACAGATCCTTAAGATTTTGTGTAGATTATCGGGAGTTGAATAAGGTAACCATTAAGAATAAGTATTCCTTGCCTCATATAGACGATCTTTTTGATCAACTTCATGGAGCTTCTATTTTCTCCCAGTTGGATTTAGCTTCGGGTTTTCACCAGCTAAGGGTAGCTGAAGACAGTGTACCCTTGACTGCATTTAGAAGATCCAACTATTTTTATATGTGGCTGGTTATGCCTTTTGAGCTAACCAACGCTCCTGCTTATTTTGTGGATCTGTTGAACCGTGTCTTTCGGGATGTGCTGAACAAATTTATGCTCTGTTCATCGACGATATTCTCATCTACTACAAATCGAAGGAGAAGCATAAGCGTCATTTGGAGATAGTGTTGAAGACATTGAGGAGGCATGTCCTGAAGGCTATGTTTTCAAAGTGCCATTTCTTGAAGTTGGAAATTAGATTTTTGGGGCATATCGTATCTGGAGAAGGTATTTCTATGGATCCAGCCAAGGTAGCAGCTGTTCAGGATTGCAAGCAATCGCAGACTCCTACGGAAGTTCGCAGTTTTCTTGGTTTGGCAGGGTACTAAAGGAAATTTATCAGAGTCTACTCTAAGATTTCTTCGTACTTAACCAAACCGACTAGGAAGGGAACAAAGTTTAAGTGGACCCCTAAGTGTGAAGAAGCTTTTCTGGATTTGAAGGCAAGGTTGACCAGTGCACCTGTTATAGCTATTCCTGATGGAAAGAGTAAGTTCGAAGTCTATACCGAAGCTTGTGGAGTAGGGCTGGGTGCTGCGCTAATGCAGAATGGTAAAGTAATTGCGTATGCGAGTAGGCAGTTGAAGCTACATGAGAAGAACTATACTACGCATGATTTGGAATTGTCGGCTATCATCTTTGCTCTGAAGATTTGGAGGCATTACCTGTTGGGAGAGAAGTTCGAGCTTTTCTCCCAGAAGGATCTGAATCTAAGGCAGCAGAGATGGGTGGAATTGTTGGCATCATATGATCTGGATATTCTCTATACTCCAGGGAAAGAGAATGTAGTGGCAGATGCTTTGAGTAGGAATGCAGTTTTGGATATTTTAGAAGTTATCTCGTCTCTACTAGAAAGGATTACGAGTAAGAAAATATCAAATAAATGTTTGAGAGCAATCTTTAGGAAAGTCAAGAATGGTCAGTGCTTTAGTTTTGAGATTGATGACCATGAAACTTTGAGGATCAACGGAAGAATCTGTGTTCCAAATATCAGGGATCTAAGGTAAGAAGTTTTGTCAGAAAGTCATCGCTCCAGGTTAAGTATCCATCCAGGGATCTCTATGATGTACAAGTTTATGAAAAGAGTCTTCTGGTGGAAAGGAATGAAGAAGGATATTGCTACCTTCATGAATGGATGTGCGATTTGTCATCAAGTGAAGGGTGATCAACAGAAGTCCGTAGGATTGTTGCAGCCTCTGGAAGTCCCAAAATGGAAATGGGAAATGATATCAATGGATTTCATCAACGGTTTGCCAAGGACCAGAAAAGGAAATGAGGGAGTGTGGGTAATTGTAGACCAGCTGACCAAGAGCACCCACTTTATCCATTTAAGGCAACCAGAACTGCAGCGTCCTTAGCAGAAATTTTCTTGAAGGAGATTGTCAGATTGCACGAAGTTCCTATCAGCATAATAAGTGACCGTGACCCAATCATCACCAGTAAATTTTGGGAAGCTCTTCAGACAGCTCTGGGAACAAGATTGAGTTTAAGTATAGCCTGTCATACCCAAACCGATAGTCAAACAGAAAGGCTGAATTGCATTCTTCAAGATATGTTAAGGGCGTGTGTTTTGGATTTTAGTGGATCTTGGGAGGACCATTTGCATTTTGTGGAATTCTCGTACAATAATAGTTATCAGGCGAGTATTAGGAAGGCTCCCTACGAAGCTTTGTATGGAAGACCCTATAGATCACCATCATGTTGGGTAGAATCCGGAGATTGTCTTGTTCTTGGTCCAGATTTGATTCGAGAGGCATCTATGAAGGTGGAGCTAATCAAGAAGAGAATGAAAGCAGCCTAGGACCGTCATAAGAGTTATGCGGACAAGAGATGAAGGCAATTGGAATTTGAAGTCAGAGATTTGGTTTTTGTCAAGGTTTCCCCATAAAAGGAGCTATCAGATTTGGAAAAATAGGAAAGCTTGCTTCGAGATATATTGGACCTTTCCGTATGCTCGAGAGAATTGGTGCTTTGGCCTACAGGATTGAATTGCCAGTCAAGATGGCGAGAATTCACAATGTTTTTCATGTATCTTATCTGAAGAAGTACGTGTACAACCCGTCTCTAGTTATGGAACTGGCAGTGCAGGAAGATTTAGAGGTCGAACTAGACTTAACTGTGGTCAGGCATCCAGTCCAGATAGTTGATCAAGACGAGAAGCTGCTCAGGAACAAAGTGGTGAAGTTGGTCAAGATTCAGTGGAGCGAGGATCCCAGAGATTGTACCTGGGAAACTCTAGATAGCATTAGGAAAGTTGATCTGGATTTGTGTCAGGATAGTAAGGATGGTTTGTTTGAATGAATTTCTAGCTTTGGTTGTTAGTGTATGGCTAATATGTATGCTTGGATTGTTTCGAATAAAAGCATTTAGATTATCTTTTGCTTTTAAATTTCGGGGACGAAATTCTTTTAAGGGGGAGAAATGTGATAACTCAGAATTTTTGGGCAAATATTAATGTGATAACGTTATTTTATAAATTGTTTTAAATGTGCAAAATTTTCTTTTAAAACAAATAAAATATGCATTTGTTTATGTACATGTATAAGTAGATTTTATATAAGGATTTGAATTTGAAATTTAAAAGATAAATATCTTAAAAATAAATTGGATTTAAAACTCTATATTTTAAAACTAGTATATATATATATATATGATTATTTATTAATGTATAATTAGATTTTATATCTTTTTGTTAAAGTTATCTAAATATAAATAAAAGGAAAAGTTTAAATTAAAAAAAACATAAAACATGTATAAATATAAAACTAAATTGAAAATATGATATAAAATTAAATAAAAACATATTAAATCAAAAGTACATGCAAATTAACAAGTGTAAATCATTTTAACATGCAATTTAACAAGTGTCATTAATTTTATTTTCATTTTTAATAATAAATAAAAAGGTTTCAAGGCCATATATACATATCTATACTCCTCCTCTTCTCATGTTTATTTCTTATGTTCAATTAAAACTAAAACTTGAGAAACTTAAACCAGAGATTAAAATCTAAAGCAACAACCTCTTCTAGTCTTAAAACCTGAAGCATAGATTCAACCAAATTAAAGCAAAGAAAGGAAATCAGCAATCAACTTTTACAAATCTCAAATCTGAAGCAAACAAGCAGATCAAAGTCAAACAAATTTTTCTAGTCTTCAAGTTTTAAAAGCTCCTCTATTCAACATCAAATCAGTGAGTAAACTAACATTTTAAAAACTTAAATCTGTTAAATCTTGATTGCATATGATAAAAACTTGAAGTATATTGTGAAAAATGTTTGTATAAATGTAAATATGCCTACATGTCTTTATACTTTGTGTGCATATCTGTGAAAAGGCAAATATGCCTCTTTTCCATATCAAGTTTCAAAATCTATTTAAAATTCAAAGTCTCATCCCCTAATTATTTTTAGACTTTGATGTTCAAACAAAATGTGATTAAATTATCTAGATCTTGATTTTAAAAATATTTGTAAGTATAATTAGTTTGAGTTTTTCTAGAAAATTAGAAAATGCAGTAAAAGCCCAATGCATGTCAAAATTTGAATGTCATGATTTCTGGTTTTTATATAAATCATCATATTCGTATTTAAAAACCATGAATTTTAAAAGAAGAATCATGATTTTTATGTATGTATTGATTGTGAATTTTGGGGTTGAACAAAAACTTTGTTTTTGACGATTTTTGGCAATCGATGAGGAGTTGGAGGTCGGGATCATGGCTGAAGCTTGCTTGAGTGTAGGGGGTCTCGGCAAAAATGATCGATGAATTTATAATTCACCGTGGTGGCTGAACGTTGGTGATCTAGGGTTTTAGACCCAGGTTTGGTCGACATTGGTTTCCAGGCGATTTGGTCGTCATCAAATCATTAGGATTGACTGGAGCAAGGGGATTAGGTGTGTACGTCTTCGATGAAGCTATGGTCGGAGTTTCGAGGGTTCTAGTGAATCAAGGTGGTGGGTTGACGAGATTCTTATATTACCGGTTTGTTCCAGTTGGAAGTCGATATGCTCGAATTCGATTTTCAAGTTTGCTTTGAGGCTCTAGTGGTCGGAATCGAAGGTGGTGGTCGTGGTCGGCTTGCCGATGATGATCAGAGCGTCGGCGTGCGACCTTGCATGTGCGCGTATGTCAGTAGAGTGTCAGGCTTGAGTAGTTGCTATAGGGTTTGAGAAGTAGTAGATGGTCTTGGGTTTGGTCCCGGGGAAATTTGGTTTTGGCTCGAGTGCGCTTCCTAGTGTACGCAAGAGATTTTAACAATTTCAACAGTTTAAAAATTTAGACCAAAACAAAGTTTAAAAAAGTGAAAAAAAAGAGAAAATAAGGAAGATTTTATTAGGTTGGTCTCGGGATTGGTATTTGGTTTGACACGGGTATTTGTAATAGCAATTCTTAAATAAAAAAGTTTTTAAAGTTAAAATAAATCAAGTTTTAAACTATTTTCTTAAATCAATTTATTTTAAATAATAAATGTTTATTTAAATATTTGGTTAGATAAAAGTTGTATAATTTATTTTAACTTAAATTAATTAAGTTAATTCTTAAGTTTATTTAAAATTAAATTAAATAGGGTAATTAAGTAGTTAATTAAAAAGGTAAAATGTTTTTAATTATTAATTAACTTAAGGATCTTAAGTTAATTTATATGTTAATGATAATTAATTCCAAGGTTTATTAAATAAAATTTAAATGATAATTAAGTAATTAATTAAGATAAATGGTTTATCTTAAATTAATTAAGGTCTTATGTAATTAAAGATTAATTAATTAATGAAAGTAATTAAAAAATAGTAATTAAAGGTTAATTAATTATTAATTAAAGGTTAATTAATTAGTAATTAAAGGTTAATTAATTAATAATTTAAGGATAATTAATTAATAATTAAGGGGTAATTAACAGTAATTATAGGATAATTAATTAAGGATGGTTAATTAATTTCATTAAATATTAACAAATGGTTTGTAATTACTTAATGCTAATTAAGCAGGGTTAGGTGATTAATTCATATGTAATTAATTTAATTTGAGTTAATTAAATTAATTATAATTATGTGATTAATTAATCTTGTTTACGGATAATTAATTGTATAGAATGTTTGGATTGATTAATATTTATAGTATGTTAATCTATGATGTTCTGTGATGTGCAATACTTTGGATATAGCTGTGATAAATGTAAGTTATTTATCCGTGATGAATTGCTGTAAGATACAATGTTCTGAATTGAATTAAATTGTTTTACTTAAACAACTTGGCCTTAAAAGAAACGTTCGGATTTCGATGAGACCGGGATCAGATTCCAAATGGTTATCCGAAAACCACATCGATCCAAGTTAAGCGATAGGTCGTGAAATCTCAAGTGAAGATCGAGATGAAGATGCAGAGTGCAAGGGCTATTCGTCATTAACTCTGAGGGTGATTCCAAAACGAGTGTAACGAAGATAGTGCCTTCGGTTTCGTTCGAATCCCGGTACGGACTTGTATGGATGAATGCTATCAGACCATCGTCAACGGAGGACGATGAGCATTCCAAGATATGTGTTCTAAAAGGTAATCGTAGCCTCAAGCCTCATCGACCGCGAACGGCTAAAACAAGGGAGGTGCAGCAAGGCAAATTGGGTAGCACCCAAGTAGGATAAGATCTTCCCCTATCTAGAAGTCCCTTTTTCGGCTGTGTGGGCGATTATTGGACACAACCGTGGGGTTGTCTTATTCGGACTATCTAGTAAGGGGTAGCTCCGGTCTTGTGTTGCAGGGGATCAAGGTGGATCCTCGGTACAGTGATCTAGACCACGTACTGTGACGGGTGTTACCCCAGTAGCCTTGCGATTGTATGGAATCCAATCTCCAATAACTGATCTCGGACTTGATTGTATACCTATGTTTGCTGTAATTTAATGAATGTAACAATTTCGGCTATGTGAATATTTATTTGAAAACCCTAGACACTATTATAATATAACTGGATTTCCTATCAAATGTTTTGGTCATCGTAAGGGAAAAACTTGTTCGTGTTTATTTGTGGAGAGTCTTACGAGATACCTTTTATTTCAAAGGTTTTACAAGTTAAACAACTTAACCGTTTACTCACACAAGACCCATGTCTGAGCAGGAGTTTATTTCTGTTTTTCCTAAACTCTTGATACTCAAATTTTTATGAGTAGCCAAGTGATCAGGTTGGCTTGACGAGTTTTTGGAAAGGCTTGGCGCAGGTGACTTGGTGTATCTATATATATCTATTCCGCTGTGTTGGTATCATCTGTTTGTTTGGATTGTAATGTATTGACAGGTCTTCACGACTATCTAATGTGTTGTGTAACTATATGACTTTGATGTATGATGAATACTATGGAATATCTATGTGAAGTAATATATTTTTCAGTTTCCACTGTGATATTCTGATATTATTTCTTTCTTTCTATTTATCTATTCTTTTATACCTATTTCTTTCTTAATGATGATACATCTTTCTATGGAATGAAAGGCAGGTTGTCACGCAAACTATATAATTACACTAGATATCCACTACCGATACCATGACCAATTTTGACTTGGGAAGTATATAAAAGCTTTGCGATTCCATACGGTTTGAGATCCCTTAGATGAACTCATTCGGTGGAAAATCCCTCACTTCAAGAGTGTATATTTGAGATCCCCTTAGGACTCTTATATCGGCTGCTTACTTCTGAAAGAACTGTGATTGAGTCGACTAGAAACTATCGATTATTGGTTTGGAGAAACTGGGATTTGATAAGCATGAATTATCCTAAAACCACTTCGATTTGGCATAAGCGTTTGAATTGAAAACATCTTGAAGATGATGAAAATCGAAGATGGGATTCTTTGAAGTGCAAGGGCTACTTGCTACTAATCTTGAGGATGTAGTAGAGGTGGTGCCTTCAGTTTGTTCATATCCTGAACAACTTGTATGGATGAATAATGACACTGCATTGCTGCTTGGAGGGAAGTGTTGGCATTCCAAGTGGGATTTGCTGAAAAGGTAAAACATAGCCTCAAGCCTCGTACCTAGAAATGACTAAAATTGGGGAGATACTTCAGGGCTAAGTGGTTTGCTACCATTAGAGTATGATCCTCACCCAATTTGGATGGATATTTTCAAATTATGTACATTAGGGGCCCAGTATGGTTGTTGATCGCAACTAGGGTAATGACATATTTGGTACTATCTAAGAAGGGGTAGGTTAGCCTGCATTGGAGGGAGTCGGCTAAGGCTATCGGTACATTTTCTAGAGGTGTATTGTGGTAGGCGGTATACCAGTTTCCTTATCATTATTGGAATCCATTTTCCAATACATGCCTCATAGACTTAGTTGTATACCAAATATGTTGGATTGTGAGATGTAAGCATTTCAGCTATATTATATATTTATTTTAAACTTTAGATATTATTATACTACTACTATATTTTTCTAATAAAATGTTTTGGTTATCGTAAGATAAAAACTCATATGTTTTAATTGGGCGTGGTCTTACAAGATACCTTTATTTTTGAGGAGTTTTATAAATCCAAAAATCCATATAATTTGACATTTTCGCGCTAGTTTACTAGACTAATCCATGTCTTATTTCCTTATAATTCTAATATCAGATCCATGTACTTTTTCAGATTTAACGATGGATGCTTGGAGCTTCTGGAGACGAGATGGATGCCTCCAAGACTTGATGTATTTTATTTTCCATTTTATTTCTTGTTTTGTATTTATCAGCATTTTTAAGAAAAGTCTGTTATAACTGTTCAAGTTGATGTTAGGCTGGTTACTCCGATTGTTGTACGTATATTAAAGTTTTCATTTTGTAAAATGTCATTTGGATATTACACATTACTCATCACGATGTGGGATTTTGTTTTGTCTTTTCTTTTCTTTCACCTAATAATATGTCTTTACGTTAATTAGACGCTCAGCATATGAATACCATAGATGTATTAGTGTCGACATTTGAGGATCGAAAAGGTTATTCATTACAGTTAGGATCAAAGCTGAAGATTAAGCGAGAATCATTACTTGGTTGGGGTAAACTCATTAGAGATAGAGGTAGTAACACCATAGAATGAGCTAAGTGTATTATCTATGAGACCGTGCATTTGTTAGTACTACAAAAATGTTTTATATTGGGTTGAAATTGGTAAATGAAATTATTTTACCTAGATTTTTTGTTTTGTAAATAATGGAATAAATTTTAAAAAATTTATATAGTTATTTATGATGTTTTTGTTTGTTCAAAAATGATAATTTGCAGTTATTATCATTTATTAGTTGATTAGTCATGCTCGTCAAGTTTAGGAGCATTAACTACTGTTTGATTATTTGTACTCGGCCAGTTTATGGTCATTTACTGTTTTGATTTAAATTGAATGCGAACACATTGCAAATTAAGTTTTACAATTTGACTCTAAGGTGTTCGATAATTGTAACGACCTGGATTTTCCATCATTTGAATTAGACTATTTAATTGATTTCAAATATTGAAAAGTTGAATTTATAAGTTAGTAGATTTAGTTTCAAATATAATGGTTATTTGAATAACGGAATTGGTTAAATAATTAAATTTGGAATCTAATGTGGAAAGATATCTAATGCTGATATAAATTCTATTTGAGTTAGAATTGAGTCAGTAAGTTTTTAAAACTAAAATTTCAAGTGATTTCGTCAATTTTTGAAATTGACAATTTAATTGATGCGTTAAAATAGAGATCCAGGCACAGTCTCAAAATTCGACTAAACAAGTTCCATTGGATCTGTAATAGTGTATTATTATCCGATTTCAAATTTCGTAGCGTTTGGATTTATCGTTTGTTCTTATGGGATAGAAACACGATGAAATTAATACTGAAAATTTAATATAATAATTGGATTCAAAAAGCTATCTTCTCCATACAATAGAAATAGACCTCGAGACTTATTCCATGGCGTTTGGAATAGGGGTATAATATTAGGAATGCCAAGTGGCATACCTCGATAGTAGTTCGGGATTTCGAGATATGCTAAGCAGGATTTATTAAAATAAAAAATAATATTATAAAAGTTAAAAGTCGACTCTTGAGCCACCCTAGCATACTCACACGCCACCTGCCATCTGCATGCACTGCTTCCATCGGTTTAAAATCGCACATCCTTCTCCTTTTTTCTCTAACGAAATTTGTTTATCAAAAAATCAATCAATTTGCGAGCGAAGCCGCGTATTAAGTTTTGGGGTCGATCGAAATCAGATGGGCACACGTGTGCCTGTGAGGAAGGGTGTGACTGTAGAGGCAGAGCGGTGAACTGTGGGCTTGAGGTCGTTCAAGTGGGATTGGGGACGGCATGTGGCTGAGGCATGGTCGCAGCGACTTGGAAGTGGTGTGCGCGAGCAAGGGGCGGCGACCAATGGCAATCAGATGGATGCGGTGATGGGTTTGACGAGGTCGATGTCGCATTTTGAATAGTTGAGAAGAAGAGTTCGGGATGCTTAAGTGGGCTAAACGTGTTTAGGGTAAGCTATTTAACCTTAAATAAGGAAAATTTTATTAAAGTATTTTATATAAATGGATATATTAGTAAAATGCAAAACTTGCTTGTATGAGGTTGAAATTGCGTGAAACCAGAGGCGTTGGGTCCGTATTGATATGAGCTACATTATGAGATTAATTGGAGTTGAATTGAATAGCAAGGATTTTAAGTTAAATCGACGCCGTTCGATTTAATGTAAAATTGGGATAATCTGCAAATTTAAAATCAAGGTGAGTAAATCTCACTCAATTTGGTTGACGGTTTAATTTATAGCAAATAAAAAATTAATTATTGGATGATTGGTTGAATTTATATATTATCATTTGGATGTTATATTATATATATTAGTATATATATTAATAGTTGGTATATTCCCGTCGTTGGAGCGGATGAGACACTATGCATCCCGCGTAATAGCGGATAACCCTACACTACCGTAATATCCTGCGTCGAAGCGAGATTGGTATATTATGTTATATAACATCTGTGGTTGCAGGGAAACAGGTTGGAGGGATTCAACTAGATTCCTCAAGTATATTGATTATTTATCATCTATAGCAATATATGATGTAATTGAATAATCTATTATGGATTTTTGTATGATTTGATTTATTGGACGCGATAATAGCACCGGCCTTAAATTTAGTATTATAAATACCATAAATATTATTTTTGAATTTGAAGGAATTAGAAGGAGAATTTGGATATATATATATATATATATATATATATATATATCGAATTCGGATTATTTTAAAGGAAATTGATTTGGATAAAATAATGGTTTGATTTTGGGTTGCACTTAACTATTCGTAAAATGTTTCAAATTGAGATTTTTAAAATAATTTATATACAGGATTTTTAACAATGGATTTTTAAATGATATTCCTGAAAATACGGAAAAGAAGCTGAAATCAATATTTGAAATAGATTTGTAAAATAAATGGGATTTTAAAGAAATGGATTCATAAGTGAAATTTTGTAAATAAAATTATTTTTATAAACGAGTGAATCCCAATTAAGTTTATAAACTCATAAACGATGTTATAAATAAAGGGAAATGATTATCAGTTGATAAATTGAAATTATAAATCTACGGTGGGATTTATATTGATATATAGAAATCAGTTTTTGAAAGAAAATAGTGGATTTTATTTTTGAAATGTGGGAATGATTATGACAACGAAATGAAATCGATGTGTTATGAATCGAGAGGGATTTATAAATTCAAGTTGGTTATTGGAATTTTAAAAATATATTTTTATTGAGAAATTTAGTTTGTTTAAAATGGGATTTCTACTTATTAAATTATATGGTTAAAGCTGTTTTAGTATTGAAATATTTCAAAAAAGTGGGTTATTCAAATATTTAATATTTATTAAAATGAATTTAAATTTTTATAATAAGCTTTGTAAATCAATTAGTTTTATTTAAAATAAATTGAAAATGAGTTATCGATGTTGATTTAAAATGTTTTAATATTTTAAATAATTACATAAACATATTTTTGAAAATAAATTATTATTCTTTAAAAATACTTATCATATATAGAGAGTTTTGAAATGATTGTAATTTATTTATAAATCCTCTCGAGATGTGTAAACGAGGTTTATTTAACGGATATGATTTTTATAAGAGAAATCTTGTAATGGAACTCTGGAAACTTAAGGAAATTTTCGAATCTTTGAAATAAGAGAACTTTGAAAAATGAATTAGAATTCATAAAGGAAGTTAGAAATGGGTAGTTAGAATTATAGACAAGTGTAATCGATTTTTGGGAAATTTAAAGGAAATTAATTAATGAATTCTGGAAACTTATAGAATTTGTTATAAATGAGTTAAGGAATTTACAAATAAATTGAAAGGGTTTTGAGAAATAAGGAATAAATGGAATCTTTCCTAAGTATTGGAAATAAAAGGATCTTAGGAAATATACTTATAAACATTATTTAAAATAATTTGGGAAATATACTTACAACATTTCCTAGGCAATGAAATGAAGGGAAATGATTCTATAGAAATATTTTTCCTAAGTAATGGATTAAAAAACTGAAATTTTAAATATTTCTAAGTATTGATAGGTTTCGAAAATATCCTGTTATAGATATAAGTATTTGAAATTGTTTTTAGTTATTGAATATACTGGAAGTGATTTGAATATATATCTTCGTAAAGACATTTAGATTGAATGTTTTGAAAGATTTATAAATTCAGGCCTAGTGATTGTTTATGGGTGTTATTTGATAGTTAAATAATCAATTATCGAATCTGGCCAAATACTTTAATCATTTCGAAGAGACTGGGATCCGATATACATGGTGATAGGTTCATGCTAGGGTGTTCTCGCTTTTTGTTAGGTAGCGACGGATGGCTCTTACCCCTACATGTCCCCGAGTGGTTGGTTTGCTAGGTTCTTACAGTCGAGAGGCTGGCCGTAAAAGCAAATTCGAGGTACCAGTATAAGCTACAGCCCACTATCGATGGCTGAAAAGTCTAGATCTTTACACTTGGTATCAAAGCACAAGGTTAAGCGAGAACCTTGGATTTGGTAGGGATTAATTATTAGAGATAGGGTCAGTAGTATCCTAGAATGAGTTGAGTGTATTATAGATATGAGTGTATATTTGTTAGTGAATATAAATTGTTTTATATTATGTTGACCTATCGGTTGAGTGTTTATGAATTCTGGTCGGTACGGTCTGGACAACTGTATAGATAGGGGTTTCTAAACCTGAACATAAATCGACATAGTATTGTTTTAATGTGGGTAAATGAAATAATTTTACCCAATTATATTTTGATATAAAAGATATAATTTTCTGAAATTATTATAGTATGTTGATGCGTTTTATTATAATCAAAACAAGATTATAAATTGGAATGGTCATATATAACCTAATTAAAGGGTATGAGTATGAATTTTGCAAATGAGTTAAAACTAAAATTTGATTCAAACTAGAAATTGGAAATTTAAATCTCAAAATTTTCGAAAATGATTTCCAAGTGTTATGAAATAAATAATGGAAACATTATTGTGGAAATGTATTTAAATATAAAATGTTTTTAAAAGGATTTTGAAAGTGATAAGCATTGAACTCACTAAATTGCTGAAAAATAATTCTGGTGATGACGGCCGCATCATCAGTCATAATTTTCGAGTTTCTATGTGACGAATTGCTACCGTAGTAATTTGATATGGAGATTTTTGTTGAAAAAAAGAAGTGTTGTTTCAAAAATTCCAAAGGGGATTTTTTCCAAGGAAATGGTTTGATATTCATAAAGAGCTATATATATATATATATATATATATATATATATTTATGATTTCAAGATGATTAGAAATGAAACCAAGTGTTTGAATTCTGGGATATTCATGTTTTAGGGAACCAAAGAAAAATAAGTTTTGAAATTAAATCTCTTGGATTTTTTAATTTCAGTACGAAGCATTTATACCTGGAATAGGAAAAAGTATATAGAACAACAATGATAAAATAACGAAACAAATGGAACTTAACATATTTCCATAGTTATAGATGGCAAAAGAACATTTTAGGAAGGTAAATTCAGAATATCTGCAGCTAGCTAATACCGAAGTAGAGGTTTAAATAGAGCCTGAGATTGATAGCTCTGTACTATATTCTAAACAATAGATTTTTTTCCACAAATCCTACTATTGTAGATTAAATATATTACAATTAATTAATGCGGATTATATAAAATCTATAGTGAAAAGTTTGTACATGTTTTATGTGCGTGTAATCTTGCACTTGTGGTACATTTTTATGTATATAAAATTTGATATATCAGTAATAATATTATGTCGTTTTTACAAATATGTACTCAAAGATTAGGTACAAGGGAACAAAAATGAAGCAGTGAAGCATTATAGGTTAAGAGTCTTAAGATCTTTGCCAACATTAATATTTCATAATAAAATCAACTTAATATCTATTTATCTTTTACCATGTGATATGCTCTGTTAAAGGGCAAATTTAGGAAACCACAATGGAACATTTGTTAAGGCTGACTCAAAAAAAACACCTTATTCTTTCTCATACTATCATACATTATCCCTAATAAAGTAAAATTCCATAAAAAAATATTACATTATTCACCGCACAATATATAAAAGATGCATAAGTATCATATGCACATAAACCCTGATTAAGTAACAAAATGGCATAACAAAAATAAATTATAGAAGGATGCAAAAGTTGACAATAATATGAGTTAGTAATTCGTAAAAATTAAATAAAATTTAACGCAGAAACAACAATGAATTTAGGATAATGTTACTAAGGTAAGGAAGTGTCAAAAATTGAATGTGGATTCGAAGTTTAACTTAAGTAAGTTAAAAAGAATTATATAAATTGTAATTTAACTTAAGCTAAGTTAAATAAATGTCGATTTGGATTTGAAACAATACCAAATTTAATTGGATATAAAATTTGAATTGTAAAGTGACTATATAACTAAAAGTTATAAATTTTGAATGGAATAAAATTTAAGTAAATTTTTTTATAGAGTTGTCAATAAATAATTTGAGTGGTTTACAAAATTGAAATTAATGGAATAAATATATATTTAAACTATAAAGTGATGTATAATCTTGAGTTAAAAATTTTAATTGTAAATATACTCAAGTATAGAATTGATAAAAATGTGGAAAAAAGTTGTGTAACTTATAAATTGGAATAGAAAAACAAAAGTAAAAAATGGTTTGATATTTTGAAGAAATCCAAATTTGAATTATGAAATCAAGTGAACTAATTAGATAAATTAGTTAGTTAATTGAATATAGAAATGAGACTCAACTTGGGTAAGTAAAATGGATTGTGGATTGAAATTGAAGTTGAATGTGAAACTTGAGTTGTAAATGGAATTCGACTTAGGTGTAAGCAAATTAAATATATTTTGAAATGTTGTCGAATAAAATAGCTATAAATTGGAATGGTTATTTTATTAAATGAATATCACCAAATATCATGGATTGAACTATCATTTAACATAAACGAAAGAAAACAAAATTTTATGAATTAATGGGAAGTGAATAAATTGATTTAGAATCCATTTGAAATGAATATGTATATATTAAGTGTAATATAAAATGGATGCAAGTAAATTTGGTTGTGAATCATTCGAATTGAATGAAATGGTATATAAATCGATGGAAAGTAAATAATCGAGTAGAAGATTATGACTTGAATTCAAGTGAATTTTATGCAAAACAATTATAATTTGAATAAATGATTTATGAATCAAATTGGAAGTAAGTAAATTAACGTTGGAACCTTTGTATTTGCAAGTACATTCTAATATACATGTCGTAACGTGTTTTGTTTATGAAATGGTTTATACATTCTTGTGTAGCATGTTTGGTTTATGTAAATGACATGTTCGACTAGTTAAATAAATGAAATGTTGCTAAATTTCATATTTTGGGACCTACGTGTTTAAATTGAGTAAATACAGATACAAGAAGACCATTTTACTATATTTTGATTGCGAGATTGCATACAAATTGAGTAAGCTTGCTTGCTAATGCTAAAATAAGTTATGCTTAAAATAAAAATGCTGATATATATTGTGTTTTCCGACCTGAGAGTCGATGTATATTGTTTTTTTTCATATTTTTCATATTACAAATAGCACTATGTACAAGGGAGACTCTACCAAAAATTTAGAAAATTTAAGGTGTTAGAAAATTTTTAAAAAAATTTGTTAACTAAAAAAATTTAGTTTTGAATTGTAAATGAAATGAAGGATTTTGAATTAGAAATGAAAACTAATCGTTATAGTTGAAACTAAAAGATTTAGAAAAGTGAAATATTGAGATTTAATAAGGGGATTTTGAAAAATTAATGGGTTGGAGCATTTTTCCTACCTTAGCAATTTCAGGGACGAAATTATTTTAAGGAGGAGGAATGTAACGACCTGTATTTTCCATCATTTGAATTAGAATATTTAATTGATTTTAAATATTGAAAAGTTGAATTTATAAGTTAATAGATTTAATTTCAAATATAATGGTTATTTGAATAACGGAATTGGTTAAATAATTGGATATGGAATCTAATGTGAATAAAAATGATTTCTAACGTTGATATAAATTCTATTTGAATTAGAATTAAGTCAGTAATTTTTAAAACTGAAATTTCAAGTGATTTCGTCAATTTTTGAAATCATCAATATAATCGACGCGTAAAAATAGTGATCCAGGCACAGTCTTGAAATTCGATGAAACCAGTTCCATTGGATCTGTAATAGTGTATTATTATCAGATTTCAAATTTTATAGCGTTTGGATTTATCATTTGTTCGTGTAGTATAGAAACACATTTAAATTAATATTAAAATTTTAATATAATAATTGGATTAAGTTATCTTCTCCATATGATCATATTAGACCTCGCGACTTGCTCCATGGCATACAAAATAGGGGTATATCATTAGGAATGCCAGATGACATGCCTCGATAGGAGTTTCGGATTTCGAGATATGCTAAGCAGGATATTTTGAAATAAAATAATATTATAAAAATTAAAAGTAAACTCTTAAGCCACCCTAGCTTTCTCACGCGCCACCCTACCATCTGCACGTGTCACTTCCACCAGTTTAAAATCACACCCCTTCTCCTTTTTTCTCGAACGAAATCAGTTTATAAAATAAATCAATTCGCGAGCGAAGTCGTGTATTAAGTTTTAGGATCGATCGAAATCAGATGGGCGCACGCGCGGCTGTGAGAACGGTGTGATTATAGAGGCGGAGTAGCGAACCCTAGGCCTGAGGTCATTCGATTGGGATTGGGGACAGCGTGTGGTTGGGGCATGGTCGTAACGACCAGGAAGTAGCATGCATAAGCAAGGGGCGGTGGTTAACGGCGATTGGATGGACACTATGACGCCCCACCTCATACCCACGCTAGCCAAGGACACTACGGTGTAATGCCGTCAACTAGCACGGAGAATAAGGCTGTTGAGGAGCGACCATCCATGTAATGGCTTCGTGCGAGCATCGATATGCCAGATAAAATATAACTTGCGAAATCCGACATGCCGATAATGTAATGACCTGTAAATTTCGATAATTAAATTGGTTAATTTAATAAGATTTTTGTAATTAAATTTAAGAAGAAAAAAAAAACCTTTATAATTTATAATGAAGTGAGTGTTTAAAATGAAATGAAAATAATAGGGATATAGTAATGGTTGTAAGTTACTATTTAATTGGTCTATTAATGTAGTTTCAACTAGGGCTGTCAATTTCCAGCACGGCCCGAAACACGACTCGAAGATGACACGAAAATTAGCGGGTTTGGGTGACACGATAACACGGGCGGGTCAATTTTGGGTCAACCCGCCATAACCCGTTTAATAAACGGGTGGGTTTCGGGTTGACCCGTGAACCCGATTTTGACCCGCCAAACCCGTTTATTATAAACTGTTTATTTTATCAATCTGGATTCTGGGCCGACTTTAGTGGTTTCTTCACTTTTGTGTTCGTCCATTTATTATTTGATAATTAATAATTATCATTTCCTTTCCCTTCACAAGTCCACAGCTCATATTCACAACTCACAACAGGCGGCTAGGGTTATTTCACTTTTCATTTTCATTTCTCCTTCGTTCCCCTCTTTCATTTCCACATCGCCCCCCGATCAATCGCATGGCCTTGCTTGGCGTCTCCACTTCGTATCCCGGCCATAATCGCTTGCACCTGGAAAGCTTTGTAAAAGAAATCGAAATCAGCCAAGAGGTATGTATTTTTCATGAACCTGGAAACTAATAATCGCTCGTACTCAGTCTTATTAGTGTGGAAAGGAAATTGCTGTTATTCTCGTATATTTTTATAGCCAAATTTCACTCCACAAACGACTCGTACCTCTATGATTACGTATGTAACTTACATATTCCTCTATGATTATTAGTTTACTTACATATTCATCGCTAGTACCTGGAAATCTTTTTTGACCATGAACCTAAACTAATGAACCTAAACAAGTAACATTACTAAAAACGTTGAAATTGACAGATGCATGGTTAGATCAAGATTAACTGAAATGAATGTTAAAGAATTTAATTTTTTATGGCAGTGGGGTCTAGAGAAAAATATTTTGACTAGAATAGACAGAGTACTTGTAAACGTTAAATGGTTTCAAACTTTTAGTGCAAGTAGTGTATGTTATCTTCCATTAAGCACCGTAGATCATTTAGCGATTCTAGTAACAATAATAGAGCATAGAAAACCCATGACGAAATCATTCAAATACATCAACCATTGGAACCTATATGAAAACTATCACCAAGTCTTTGAAACTGGCAGGACAGAGGTAGCAGAAGTGTACCCACTTACTACCTAATTAAGAAATAAATAAATCTAAAGAATATTTTGATGGAATGCAGCAAAAATAAAAATTGCATAAAGGAAGGAGGTAAGAAACATAGAAAAGAATGTGGAGAACTACAGAAAGAGCTGGAAAGGTAAACAGAGGAAAGCATGGAAATACATGTTAGTGAGATAAAGATGAGGTTGCAAGTTGCATCGCAGCAAGGATAGATAGACATTAGACAGAAGGCAAAATGCGATTGGTTAATGCTATGTGATGAAGCTAATGCATACTTTTATAAAAAAAAATTCTAATTGGAAATGTATGAATAACCAGGGTAAATCAATCACAGTTGGGGGAGAAGTTAATAATGACCCAGAAGAGTCCGTAAACAAAGCTATTAAGTGCTAGAAATGTTGTTCAACCAAGAGAAAATTTAGCAGGAATACATAGGGGTAATTTGTAAGAACATAATAATAGAACATAGGGAAAAAAATACCCTAATGATATCATTGACATAGAAGTATATCTCATGTTTCTCACTTTGCTGTTAGGTAATGGTCTAACAAAATATAACCCTCTCTGAAGTGCTGAGTTATTTATATTGGTTCATTTCATTCAAGCACACCTTCTGTTAACAAAATATAACTCTTACACTTCGGATATTTTTTTTTAGGTGAGCAGTTTTGCATGTTAGGTAATGTTCAGTAACATGACCCTCTCTCTGAAGTTCTAACATATATTGCATGTTAGCCTGTTAGGTAATGTTCAGTAACATGACCCTCTCCCTGAAGTGCTGAGTTATGAGTCTATGACCCTCTCTCTGAACATGTTCAGTAACATTATTTCACTGTTTATGACCCTCTCTCTGAAGCGCTGAGTTAATCCTTTGACATTATATGTTATAACATATATTGCATGTTAGGTAATGGTCTAACAAAATATAATATAACCCACTTTGTCGTTTTTTATTCGCTCTGAAGTGAATAATTCTACCTTTTTTTACAATTATTGCAGGCAGAGCAAGGGTACCGTATGGGTCAAGTTGGGAAGCTTCTATCGTATATGCTGAATTGCTTCCAAGATTGTTGTCGTAATGTATTATCGTTGTCATATTGTCGTTGTCATATTATATTTGAATATCATTTTCATGTTGAATATTGAATATTTGCAAATTTGTAGTGACTATTTAGGTAGATTTATTTGCACGAATGTTGTATCATGTTAAAAATTGTGTTACTCTACTCGAATATGCTCATGTATGATACTATTTTCTTATATTTGATGACCTAAGCTTAATGCTAATGTATGAGTTACAATATGTGTATGTTTTTCTGCACCTGAAAAGAATTGTTAATTTTGCAAGTATTGTGTAAACGGGTTATTGGGTACACGGGTCAACCTGTTTAAACCCGATCCGACACGACCCGCTTAGTTAAACGGGTTACGTGGGTCGGGTCGGGTCAACCCGTTTATAAACGGGTCGGGTACGGGTTCAAAAAATATGACCCGTTTAATAAACGGGTTGACCCGACCCAATTAAAAAATGACCCGAACCCGATTTGACCTGACCCGAACCCGACCCAACACGACCCATTGACAGCCCTAGTTTCAACTGTTACATTTGGGTATTAAATTGAATATATGCAAATAAACGTATGGTAATGGAGTGAATTCAACATTATATAAGCAATTCAACATTATATAAGCAATTCAACATTATATAAGCAATTATGATAATTAGTTGAAATAATAAACTTGAGTGTAATATAAAGTTAGTGACAACATTTATGCAAGTCACCTTTTTATTTAGGGCTGCTAAATTCAGAGTAGGAAGTCAATTACATTTAAATGTAGGTAAATGTTCATTAATGTGAGATAGGACTGTAACTGTAATGTGTGAATGTAAAAGAAATGACATAAATGGAAATTTATATTTTATTCATAAGATGAAATAAAGGAATGAAACCAAGTTGAATAAATTGATTTAGGTTTTATTTATGATAAATGTATATATTTGGGGAATTCAATATAATTGAAAATAACAAGTTATTACAAAAGAAAGATGAAAATTGGAATATATATTTTTATAAGGAAAGATAAACAAATAATAACTAGGTTTATATAGTGATAACAGATCTAATAAAAAAGTAGGATTAAAGCATGGTATTTATTGGAAAGTAATTAATTGATATTTGGATGAATTGGGAATTTTTTTTATGTATTAGTATAAAAACCAATTTTAATATTACCCATAAGAGGATAAGTTAATAGTCGATTCAATAACATGATTGAGAAATCAAATATATGGATTTATTGGGAATTTAAAACTTACACTTTTTTTTGATAAAATACAGCGTTTTACACGCAATAAATTTTTCTACTTTTATTACATATTATATATATATATATATATGTTCTTATTATTATTATTTCATATATCCACCTCTATTTTATCTTTCTATTTTTATTTTTGACAGTCATGTTTATTTATTAGATTATTGCTTGTTTATACCTTTTATTTATGGCTTGGAAGAAACTAAAAGGGTATGCGTTATATTGTCTTAATTGCTTGCCGTTTTAATTGCCTACTCTTTATTTCTTTTTATTTATAAAACCTTGAAATTTAATATAAATTCTAACTTGATTTAATCATTTTCTAAAAGTCTAAATATAAAATTGGAAGTTTTGAAATTTTTACTTTGTTAAAAGACAACTCCAATTGGAATTTTAATAAAAATGAACTATGTATATTTTAAATACGAAGAATGTAAACAAGTTAAAATTTTAGTTAAGTAATAACTTTGTAAAATCCAGTGTTTTACAGACTGTTAAATTTCGCATTTAAAAAGGGTACGCACTGTAATGATATAAGTAACATAAAAATGTGTAAATTAAAAATGTTACTTTTGTATAAATTTTTGGGTGTATTGTAATGCGTCAGTTTGGCGTATTTAAAAAAATTATATTTCAATATCTATATGGATTAATAAAATTAGTTAGGAGATTTCCAACCAAAACGTATTGATTTCGTGCCTATCCGTTTCTCTAAAATCATGCACTGATTAAGGAGATTCCCACTACCAATATTGTTTCCAAAATCATGCTTCCCTTTCACGCAAATATCACCTGGAAAGAAATCAAACTTGCTTTCCTTGCGCGTGACATATCAGTGAAATTTATTTCCTTTAACATCTTTGTCATTTGCCTCTTTATAGAGATTTGATTTAAAAACTTTCACAAATAAATTTTATTCCACTTGCCATTTATTCCTCTCAATCAAATATAATTGCTTGCCTTCTAAAATTCAATCAATCAGAAAATTAAATTTCTTACCATTTTCTCTCCGTGACATAAATCAACGCATGCATTCAAATCTGTCCTTGAAGTAGCATCCAAAGCAAATTAATACTTGCTGATTCTTTGTATATAAATCTCTCAGACTATAAAAATAGCACGCAACTATTAATTGGAAAAAAAAAGATATAATGTTGCAATCAAATTTTCGTATATCTGGCAATAAATCACGCATAATTATGTAAACATTATTTCGCTTGCCTCCTTATATTCGTTTCCCTTTACCATTTATCTCTTACGTTTTTTCTGGTCAACAAAAATAAATTCAAGCTTGCCTATTTGATTTCCTAGATTTCGCAAGTTTTATCATCTATAAATACCCTACTCGTTCACCTAAACTTTCATATACCTCCTCTCCTCTGATCTTCTCGAGCTGTTGCGTACAAGCTTCAGGTAATGGTTTTACTCTTTCTTCTTCTTTACATTTCCTTATGATCGGTTTATATCGTTTTCTCCACTGCTTCAAAAAAAATGCTCGGCCTACACCCCATTTTCCCCTCCACCACGTCACGTCCCTCTAAGTTTTCATAACCAAGCTTATATCCCGAACAACCCCTGATAGTGTTGCCATGTTTTTCCATGCATACCATAGTGATAAAGGAAACCAAGATTTGTTCTTATTTTTTTTTTTTTTTTTGCATTCTGTTGAGAAATGTTGCATGCGTACCTATAGGTTGGGCCACGTGACCTTTAATGTGAGCCATATTGATGTGTGTTAGCAAATGGGGATATATTTGGAGCCATCTGGAATACTTTGTGATATAGTAGTGCGTGTGAAACAACCCAGGCCGTGCCATGCATAAGTGCTTGCCTGCATATTTTTCCCCAAAGTGTTTTATTATTTTGCAAATCTAGTTCACGTGATGCGTAGAGGTAGTTGAAAAGGAAATTGATATATATGGTAGAGAAAGAAAATAGGATATGAAATAAGCCTGGGCGTTAGTGCATGTTTTGAAATTGAAGTGGCAGAGACGTGTTGTAATTAAGAAACAGAGAGAGTTTGCATTGAAGAATAGTTTAGGCTGAGACGCAAGTTTTGCACAAATACATATTTTCAAAACTAGATAAGTTAGGACATGCCGTTGAAAATATATATATATATATATAATAATAATAATAAAATGTATAATAATAATAAATAGTATTGCCAAGCCTATGAAGTTGGGGTCGGGAGGTGGGGTGAGGCAGTCGAGCAAAAGCTGAACCAAAATTTCTTTTACTCTATTCGTTCCAATTGTCTCAAAATTTTTGCTTTGACCGTAATTTTTAAAGTCACGTATTCGGTATTTGGATCTTGAATCTATGCGTGACATCCGGGGAAAATTTGATCGTTACCCGCTGTGCGATTCTTTTTCGGGGGATTTTCATTTTGAATCAAAATTTCTGCAGCTTTAAGGTGAGTATTTCTCACCAGACAAACATACCTATATATCCGTGATTTATCACAAGTGTATTTGTAAATTGTTTATTAAATTTTATCTGCCTGTGATATAACGTATGATGTTAAACCCCATTTTAAATTGACACCTCATCAGTTGTTTATCTATTGTAATATTATTGCAGTTATACTATGTAATGCTTATTTACTGATTAAATCATCACTGTAAGTTCCCTGTAAATTTGAGATCGTTATAGGCTGAAATGATAGGCCTGAACGATAATCATTTGTTCATTTATTTAATTGTTTAATTATTTATTTGTTAACTTGGGATTGCGGGTTTGAAATGATAGAACCCAGGATTTTGTAAATTGCGGATTGAAATGATATAAATCCGTATCACTTGACCTAGGCTAGAAAACTATATACAGACCCATGGTTTATATAATATTTTTCTGAAATGTTTAAAAGTATTTTAAATGGGAATTTATAATATTCTGGTTCAAATGTAAAGGATTTTTATAAAATTTATAATGATTTTTGAATAAGTCAAAATGTTAAATAAATAAATGTTTAAGTAAAATTTTTGGAATATAAATTATTTTGGGAAATTATGAAATTTTGTTGAAAGTGAGTTTTAGTTAAGGAAATAATTGATAATAAGTTATATTTGGGAATTTAAAATTTGATTGTTAAGTTAATAATTTATTACGGCACTTAAATGCTGTCTTTTATAAATGAACTGTTTTGACTTACAGACTTTAGGTGGCATTTCATAAATGCTACGGAAACTGAATTTTTGGATTGTTTAAAATAAATGGAAATAATCTTTAGGGAAGAAGGCTTAAATTTTGGAATTTAATATGTAATTAATAAAAAATAAGGAATTGACTTTAAATGGTTTTAAATGGAAGAATTTAACTTTTAAATGTGAGCTGAAAGGCAAATTAATTCCTAAATAAATTGAATAGATTTAAATGGTATTTTATATTAAATAAAATGACTGATGTTTAAATAAATGATGGTTGAAATGATATTATGGTATTGAAATGTATTTGAAACTTATTTTGATTTTTAAAGTATAAATACCATTTCTAAAAGTTGTAACCACGGGTTATAATAACGTTTGGTTGTTAAAGAGACCGGGATCGGATATCTGGCATACTCTCTGTCGATACCGAAAACCACTTTAACAACCGTGTACGCGGTGGAGATTCCAAAATGAAGTAGGATGGTGGTGACGTTTCCTTTAAGGTAAATACATGGACCCGACTCCCGTGAGTTGGCATAAGGTGGCTAAAACAGGAGCGATCGACGGATTAATGAGGTAGCACCTCTGATCGGACGCACTTCTTCGTATGCCATTCTATTACTTATGTGATTGTTTTGGTGCGCACCTTTGATTTGGGAGTGTTGTTCGAGGTGGGCGGCAGCTGCGCGCTGCGCGTTTCCATCGGTCCGGAAGCGTAATTGGTATATCTACCCTGGCATTGCCTAGTTGTGCCGTGTCACCTACACTAGCGCGCCTTATACGATTTTGATTTTGTACCATACCTATGGAGTTCCCTCTGACGACGCCCATTCCGGGGGAGATTACGGTACTGTATAGACTATGGGAATATATTATGTGTTAAGGTGGAAAATGTAAAGCCTTAACGCTATTTAAAAGTAAGTTTATTTTACTAATAGACACTATTATAATAGCGAAGTATTACTACATAGTAAATAGTTTAACGGATCCTTAGAGGATGGGCGGTCCCAAGCATCCTTTAAGTTACTAGCTTTATATTACAGTACACTTGAATTAGCTTACACTATATAAGTATGTATGTCCTGACTCGAGTGTTTATGTTTTATTTTACGCTCGGGTCAGCCTGAGTTGCAGTTCAGTCATCATCCCGGAGCTAGGACTTCTGTAGATCCTTTCAAGCTGCTGGCTGCTTTCTGTCCGTTATCTTATTTATGAAATCAAGACTTTAGGATTTTTGGATTTTCTATTTGATGATTTAAACTATATTTGGGATGAAAGACTTTGTAATTTGTATTTGTTGAGACTATTTATAGTGGCTTCATGAACCACCAAGTATTTTTAAATTCTGCTACGAGTATTCTGATTTTGTGTCTGTGATTCTGTGATTAATTATTACTGTATATTTTGAGATTTGCCAAATTTTATTTACAACGCGGTATTTTGAACAATTCAAGTCCGACATGTGCGGATGCGAATGGTTGAAAATATCGGGTCGTTACATTTGGTATCAGAGCTTTGGCTCTAGGCAAAACTTAGAATGTATGGTAAATTTGATTTACAGAATCACTTTCATTCGAGCTTGAATCTCTTCCTTTTGATTCGATTTCCTTTGAATTCTGGAACGTTCCCTGCGGTTCCGAAGTTCATTCGTGTCCCTCACTATTCATTTTCTTTCGATTCTGGAGTATCCCATAACTCCACTTTGGATGATCTTTATAGTGAATTGGCGGTCTCGCCAATATTCTAATAAAGGGGTGAAACTCCTTTACAATTAGCATTGATTCACCAAAGATTTATATTTAACCTCGGTTTAGATGCTAGTATCTTTGGTTATTCCGAACTCTATCTCTTCGGATCTAATGGTAAATCTACATTCGATCTGACTCTTTAAGTCACGGTTGACCAGGTTAAGGTTGCCTGCGATTTATATAAACTTATCTAGTTCCTTGTTCTGTTATGTAATCATCGGATCTTCTGATTCCAATTTATCTTTAAATCAAAATTCTCTTTGATTTGAATCCATCAAATTTGAATCTTTATCCTTGTTTTGAAAATTTATTCCTATATTTGGGAAAAATCTAATATTATATATAAGTATAATTTTCAGAATTTTATAATTAATTTAACTAGTTGTCAAGAGATAATAGTGTTTGATTTTATTTATGGTTTTGTAAACCATTGGTTTTGTCTTATATAAATAATTGAACTATAAAACATGGTTATAAATTTATTTGGAAACAGAAATGGATTTAAAACAAGAATTTAAGAATTTAATTTCTGATAGTTTCAAACCTTGTGTTTAAAGTCTTAAAAGGATATATTATTATTTAAATTATTTTCGAATATAAATTTGTTTCCAAAGAATTTTAAAGTTTTAAAATTAGTGCTCTTCTCTTTGTCGCTGAAAAATAATTTCGGTGATGACTACAACATCATCGACATTCATTTTCGAGTATCGAAGTAAAGAGACCACGTTGTAGTTTTGATTCAAAAATTTAATTGATTTGAATTTCTAAATATGACTTAATTTATAATATATATAGATATATGATTTAAATTTGATTTGACATATGCTATATGTATGTATTTATTTATCTCTAAAGGGTTTGAAGTTAATTGGAAATTTAATTCATAAATTTATGTTAAAAGGTGATTCTAATGATAAAATAAAGTCAAATTTTGAATGAATATTTAAACTTGAATAATAAGAATTGGAAAATTTTACTTGTATAATTGTATGCCAATATAACTTACCTAAATCATTCAGAAATTAACTATGTAATTGGATAATGTACAATATAAAAGGATTGTATAAATAAAATTTGAGTGGTTATAATAAATGTTATACACTTAAAGTTTCAGTTACAACAAGACAAATAGAGGTAAATAGAAATAAAATAATAATTGAATAACATACAATATCAAATGGTGTTAAAGGAAATTTAGAAATATATTGGAATAGTTATATTAAATATAATCTACTTAATATGTGCGATAAGATATATTAAGTAGAATATATTTAATAATAATCTGGAATAAAGAAGAATAAAATTTGTTGAATAAAAGATGATTATTATAAATGACTATACAAATTTCTGATTTTAGAAAATAATTCGATAATAAGATAATTAATTTGGAAATAGTTAAGATTGATTTAACTTCAGTAAAAATTAAATGAATTAAATCAATTATTGAATATTAATTAATTTAAATTGAATTTATATGGTTTAAATAAATGATTCCATTTTGAGTTTCAATTTAGTTTTCTTTCAGGGTGTTCTATTCTCCTACCTCCTTCCTTTTCGGGGACGAAAAGTTTTGAGTGGGGGAGAGTGTAATGACCTGTAAATTTCGATAATTAAACCGGTTAATTTAATAAGATTTTTGTAATTAAATTTAAGAAGGAAAAAAAAACCTTTATAATTTATAATGAAGTGAGTGTTTAAAATGAAATGAAAATAATAGGGATATAGTAACGGTTGTAAGTTACTATTTAATTGGTCTATTAATGTAGTTTCATCTGTTACATTTGGGTATTAAATTGAATATATGCAAATAAACGTATGGTAATGGAGTGAATTCAACATTATATAAGCAATTCAACATTATATAAGCAATTCAACATTATATAAGCAATTATGATAATTAGTGGAAATAATAAACTTGAGTATAATATAAAGTTAGTGACAACATTTATGCAAGTCACCTTTTTATTTAGGGCTGCTAAATTCAGAGTAGGAAGTCAATTACATTTAAATGTAGGTAAATGTTCATTAATGTGAGATAGGACTGTAACTGTAATGTGTGAATGTAAAAGAAATGACATAAATGGAAATTTATATTTTATTCATAAGATGAAATAAAGGAATGAAACCAAGTTGAATAAATTGATTTAGGTTTTATTTATGATAAATGTATATATTTGGGGAATTCAATATAATTGAAAATAACAAGTTATTACAAAAGAAAGATGAAAATTGCAATATATATTTTTGTAAGGAAAGATAAACAAATAATAACTAGGTTTATAAAGTGATAACAGATCTAATAAAAAAGTAGGATTAAAGCATGGTAGTTATTGGAAAGTAATTAATTGAAATTTGGATGAATTGGGAATTTTTTTTATGTATTAGTATAAAAACCAATTTTAATATTACCCATAAGAGGATAAGTTAATAGTCGATTCAATAACATGATTGAGAAATCAAATATATGGATTTATTGGGAATTTAAAACTTATACTTTTTTTGATAAAATACAGCGTTTTACACGCAATAATTTTTTCTACTTTTATTACATATATATATATATATATGTTCTTATTATTATTATTTCATATATCCACCTCTATTTTATCTTTCTATTTTTATTTTTGACAGTCATGTTTATTTATTAGATTATTGCTTGTTTATATCTTTTATTTATGGCTTGGAAGAAACTAAAAGGGTATGCGTTATATTGTCTTAATTGCTTGCCGTTTTAATTGCCTACTCTTTATTTCTTTTTATTTATAAAACCTTGAAATTTAATATAAATTCTAACTTGATTTAATCATTTCCTAAAAGTCTAAATATAAAATTGGAAGTTTTGAAATTTTTACTTTGTTAAAAGACAACTCCAATTGGAATTTTAATAAAAATGAACTATGTATATTTTAAATACGAAGAATGTAAACAAGTTAAAATTTTAGTTAAGTAATAACTTTGTAAAATCCAGTGTTTTACAGACTGTTAAATTTCGCATTTAAAAAGGGTACGCATTGTAATGATATAAGTAACATAAAAACGTATAAATTAAAAAAGTTACTTTTGTATAAATTTTTGGGTGTATTGTAATGCGTCAATTTGGCGTATTTTAAAAAATTATATTTCAATATCTATATGGATTAATAAAATCAGTTAGGAGATTTCCAACCAAAACGTATTGACTTCGTGCCTATTCGTTTCTCTAAAATCATGCACTGATTAAGGAGATTCCCACTACCAATATTGTTTTCAAAATCGTGCTTCCCTTTCACGCAAATATCACCTGGAAAGAAATCAAACTTGCTTTCCTTGCGCGTGACATATCAGTGAAATTTATTTCCTTTAACATCTTTGTCATTTGCCTCTTTATAGAGATTTGATTTAAAAACTTTCACAAATAAATTTTATTCCACTTGTCATTCATTCCTCTCAATCAAATATAATTGCTTGCCTTCTAAAATTCAATCAATCAGAAAATTAAATTTCTTACCATTTTCTCTCCGTGACATAAATCAACGCATGCATTCAAATCTGTCCTTGAAGTAGCATCCAAAGCAAATTAATACTTGCTGATTCTTTGTATATAAATCTCTCAGACTATAAAAATAGCACGCAACTATTAATTGGAAAAAAAAAGATATAACGTTGCAATCAAATTTTTCGTATATCTGGCAATAAATCACGCATAATTATGTAAACATTATTTCGCTTGCCTCCTTATATTCGTTTTCCTTTACCATTTATCTCTTACGTTTTTTCTGGTCAACAAAAATAAATTCAAGATTGCCTATTTGATTTCCTAGATTTCGCAAGTTTTATCATCTATAAATACCCTACTCGTTCACCTAAACTTTCATATACCTCCTCTCCTCGGATCTTCTCGAGCTGTTGCATACAAGCTTTAGGTAATGGTTTTACTCTTTCTTCTTCTTTACATTTCCTTATGATCAGTTTATATCGTTTGCTCCACTGCTTCAAAAAAAATGCTCGGCCTACACCCCATTTTCCCCTCCACCACGTCACGTCCCTCTAAGTTTTCAGAACCAAGCTTATATCCCGAACAACCCATGATAGTGTTGCCATGTTTTTCCATGCATACCATAGTGATAAAGGAAACCAAGATTTGTTGTTTTTTTTTTGCATTCTGTTGAGAAATATTGCATGCGTACCTATAGGTTGGGCCACGTGACCTTTAATATGAGCCATATTGATGTGTGTTAGCAAATGGGGAGATATTTGGAGCCATCTGGAATACTTTGTGATATAGTAGTGCGTGTGAAACAACCCAGGGCCGTGCCATGCATAAGTGCTTGCCTGCATATTTTTCCCCAAAGTGTTTTATTATTTTGCAAATCTAGTTCACGTGTTGCGTAGAGGTAGTTGAAAAGGAAATTGATATATATGGTAGAGAAAGAAAATAGGATATGAAATAAGCCTGGGCGTTAGTGCATGTGTGCATGTTTTGAAATTGAAGTGGTAGAGACGTGTTGTAATTAAGAAACAGAGAGAGTTTGCATTGAAGAATAGTTTAAGCAGAGACGCAAGTTTTGCACAAATACATATTTTCAAAACTAGATAAGTTAGGACATGCCGTTGAAAATATATATATATATATAATAATAAAATGTATAATAATAATAAATAGTATTGCCAAGCCTACGAAGTTGGGGTCGGGAGGTGGGGTGAGGCAGTCGAGCAAAAGCTGAACCAAAATTTCTTTTACTCTATTCGTTCCAATTGTCTCAAAAATTTTGCTTTGACCGTAATTTTTAAAGTCACGTATTCGGTATTTGGATCTTGAATCTAGGCGTGACATCCGGGGAAAACTTGATCGTTACCCGCTGTTCGATTCTTTTTCGGGGGATTTTCATTTTGAATCAAAATTTCTGCAGTTTTAAGGTGAGTATTTCTCACCAAACAAACATACCTATATATCCGTGATTTATCACAAGTGTATTTGTAAATTGTTTATTAAATTTTATCTGCCTGTGATATAACGTATGATGTTAAACCCCATTTTAAATTGACACCTCATCAGTTGTTTATCTATTGTAATATTATTGCAGTTATACTATGTAATGCTTATTTACTGATTAAATCATCACTGTAAGTTCCATGTAAATTTGAGATCGTTATAGGCTGAAATGATAGGCCTGAACGATAATCATTTGTTCATTTATTTAATTGTTTAATTACTTATTTGTTAACCTGGGATTGCGGGTTTGAAATGATAGAACCCGGGATTTTGTAAATTGCGGATTGAAATGATATAAATCTGTATCACTTGACCTAGGCTAGAAAACTATATACAGACCCGTGGTTTATATATTATTTTTCTGAAATGTTTAAAAGTATTTTAAATGGGAATTTATAATATTCTGGTTCAAATGTAAAGGATTTTTATAAAATTTATAATGATTTTTGAATAAGTCAAAATGTTAAATAAATAAATGTTTAAGTAAAATTTTTGGAATATAACTTATTTTGGGAAATTCTGAAATTTTGTTGAAAGTGAGTTTTAGTTAAGGAAATAATTGATAATAAGTTATATTTGGGAATTTAAAATTTCATTGTTAAGTTAATAATTTATTACAGCACTTAAATGCTGTCTTTTATAAATGAACTGTTTTGACTTACAGACTTTAGGTGGCATTTCATAAATGCTACGGAAACTGAATTTTTGGATTGTTTAAAATAAATGGAAATAATCTTTAGGGAAAAAGGCTTAAATTTTGGAATTTAATATGTAATTAATAAAAAATAAGGAATTGACTTTAAATGGTTTTAAATGGAAGAATTTAACTTTTAAATGTGAGTTGAAAGGCAAATTAATTCCTAAATAAATTGAATAGATTTAAATGGTATTTTATATTAAATAAAATGACTGATGTTTAAATAAATGATGGTTGAAATGATATTATGGTATTGAAATGTATTTGAAACTTATTTTGATTTTTAAAGTATAAATACCATTTCTAAAAGTTGTAACCACGGGTTATAATAACGTTTGGTTGTTAAAGAGACCGGGATCGGATATCTGGCATACTCTCTGTCGATACCGAAAACCACTTTAACAACCGTGTACGCGGTGGAGATTCCAGAATGAAGTAGGATGGTGGTGACGTTTCCTTTAAGGTAAATGCGTGGACCCGACTCCCGTGAGTTGGCATAAGGTGGCTAAAACAGGAGCGATCGACGGATTAATGAGGTAGCACCTCTGATCGGACGCACTTCTTCGTATGCCATTCTATTACTTTTGTGATTGTTTTGGTGCGCACCTTTGATTTGGGAGTGTTGTTCGAGGTGGGCGGCAGCTGCGCTCTGCGCGTTTCCATCAGTCCGGAAGCGTAATTGGTATATCTACCCTGGCATTGCCTAGTTGTGCCGTGTCACCTACCCTAGCGCGCCTTATACGATTTTGGTTTTGTACCATACCTATGGAGTGCCCTCTGACGACGCCCATTCCGGGGGAGATTACGGTACTGTATAGACTATGGGAATATATTATGTGTTAAGGTGGAAAATGTAAAGCCTTAACGCTATTTAAAAGTAAGTTTATTTTACTAATAGACACTATTATAATAGCGAATTATTACTACATAGTAAATAGTTTGACGGATTTTTAGAGGATGGGCGGTCCCAAGCATCCTTTAAGTTACTCGCTTTATATTACAGTACACTTGAATTAGCTTACACTATATAAGTATGTATGTCCTGACTCGAGTGTTTATGTTTTATTTTACGCTCGGGTCAGCCTGAGTTGCAGTTCAGTCATCATCCCGGAGCTAGGACTTCTGTAGATCCTTTCAAGCTGCTGGCTTCTTTCTGTCCGTTATCTTATTTATGAAATCAAGACTTTGAGATTTTTTGATTTTCTATTTGATGATTTAAACTATATTTGGGATGAAAGACTTTGTAATTTGTATTTGTTGAGACTATTTATAGTGGCTTCATGAACCACTAATTATTTTTAAATTCCGCTGTGAGTATTCTGATTTTGTGTCTGTGATTCTGTGATTAATTATTACTGTATATTTTGAGATTTGCCAAATTTTATTTACAACGCGGTATTTTGAACAATTCAAGTCCGACATGGGCGGATGCGAATGGTTGAAAATATTCGGTCGTTACAGATACAAACTCAAAGCTACTACACAGTGACTATAATATCTTCGGAAACAAATATAGAAATAAGCATAATATGAATCAGTCACAGATATCCATATCACAAAGGCGGAAACAGATATGAATATAACACATGAAAGTGTATATCAGAGTAGTGGTCAAACAAGATCCACAGTATCACAAAAATGAATAGTGTGCAGCACAAAAGAATAAGTATACAACAATGAGTCTACATCTCAAATGTATACAACCAAAACTACTAATATAAGTGGTTAGCCAAAAGTCAGGATAATAATCCCAGATGAGAAGTCAGGCAGAAGCACCTGTAACATCTCGGTCTGACCCGAGTATATTTAATAAGAAAATAATAAACGGATCAGTCTAGCTATAAATATCAGATAAAATGATATAGAATAAGAGATATGACAAAAACGTAAGATAAACATAAAGCCATACTATGATAAGTATGTAATTGAAAATCAACAAGAGATTAATCAATATCACAAGAATCTTCTCAACGATAAATTGTCATACT
The DNA here is from genome assembly GCA_030765085.1 of Allium cepa. Lineage (NCBI taxonomy): Eukaryota > Viridiplantae > Streptophyta > Magnoliopsida > Asparagales > Amaryllidaceae > Allium > Allium cepa. Next base: position 673,799,578 of record CM060928.1, on the reverse strand, counting down.
CTTTATTTCATTTACCAAACCATAAATATTGACAATTATACCAATGCCAATCACAAAAGTTAATGACATACAAATTCACCAATGCACAAATATTGATAAAACTTATCAATGTAAATCACGAAAATTGGTGAAAACACAAATTCTAGAAATCATCAATGGAAATCCAGAAATCACGAAAAGGGGGAGGCCTATCACAAAACGGGAGCATGAAAACTCACCAACACGTGTATCACAAAACGGAATGCTATTCCATGGTTGCTAACCATTTATTTTGAGCCGAGGCTCCACAAAACGGCCCGAAGACCATGGGTCGCTACCCCACCAATTTGAGCAGAAGCTCCACAGAAACGGGGTTTAGTCTCCCTCGCAGACAAAGAGACATCGCACATTGCTAGTGTAAATCACAAAAATGATCATCATCGATCACAAGAAGTGTCAATTACACTAAGCTAGTAAATGTATGAGCTTAGCTTCATGTCCCATAACCACTAGCTTAAGTTAAATATTTACGAACAAATTGTAGATATCCACTCGAAAATTGTCACAAGAGATTCAATCGAACAAGTCCAAGAATTAACCGACGAAGTAAACGCAAGCGTTTCATACCACTTGTTTTACTAAGCCATTTAATTAGATTTCTCATACTTATGAGGTAAAGGTTTGTACATACCAATAGATTGGAAAACGGTTTTAAGAAACGAGCTTTGTAATAAAATAGTGTTGAAATCGTTTTGATGAAAGAATTTTGATATTTACTACTAGTATTGAAAACCTTTATATTTTGAGGTGAAAAATCACAAAAATGATTGTAGGAACAATCAATCACTAAAATTCATATTCGAAGACGTGAATAAAAATCCAAAGAAATCGATACCGAATCCATCAAAGTGGAAATACCCAAAAATTCCAAAAATAGAAGTTATCAAAGTCGACAAAGGTGATAACAACTAATCGGAGAAGAAGAATCGATTAACAATTGGAAAAACAAAGCAAAACGAGCATAAATAGGCAAACAGGGAAATAGAAGCAGGTCGGTCGACTGAACCACTGAGTCGGTCGACCGAAATAGGCCAGAATTGTTTCGGCTACAGCTTCGGTCGGCCGACTCAGGGAGTTCGATCGACCGAACCTGATGTCCTGCATTTTGTATCCCATTTTAAATAAAGTTCAGCTCAATCAATTTGCAATCGGGCAAGCACGGACGCTAGGGGTTTACGTCAATCAGCAACCCGGCCCTATTGGCTCCTCGATGCATCACCAAAAACATGTTCCAACATCAAAGTTAGGATTTTTAAAGATTTGAACCCAAAACACTAAAAATTGGGGTATTCACCAATTCAATCCAAACCAAAAGCAAATGCACATGAATAAGTGTTAGGAATTCATACCCAACATTCAAAGATAGATATAAGCATAGATGTGAGATAAAAATCTCACCTTTTCACAAAATCAATGAAGGAGAAGCTTGAAAGCAAAGGAAGAATCAACCACACTTCAACACAACCCAAATGAGCTTGAACCTAAGCTCAAAAGAAGAACATTTCCAAAGTTAGGTTTAGGAATTTCTGAAAATTGAAAGGAGAATGAGTTGGAGAAGAAGAAGATGATGCTTACCAATAACTTCTCTTTGGATTTGGAGCTAGAACTTGATTTGCAAATGAAAACTAGGGCTTGGAGTTTTAATTTCCCATTCCTCTCTCCATTTTTGCTAAAGCTTGAGTATTAGGAAATAGAAATGAAGTAATGAAGAGAAGAGGGGTGAAGCTTGGGTCTAATGGGCTGAAACAAAACAAAAGCCCTAAGTGAAAAAGTGGCAAAATTCCACTAACTCCAAACATATCAAAGTTTATACTCAAAAAGATCGCAAACGACGTTTTGAACTCGATGGAAGTGGTCTCGAGTCCTAATTCGACCGTATGCAAAAAGTAACTTTTTGGACTATAATCCGACTAACGATAAAATATTTAAATGCTCAATCGTAAAATATGCGGGTTGTTACAAACGCGGTGATGGGTTTTACGAGGTCGATGTCGCATTTTCAATAGCCGAGAAGAAGACGTCAAGATGCTTAAGCAGGCTAAACTTGTTTGGGGTAAGCTATTTAACGCTAACCGAGGAAAATTTTATTAAATTATTTTATATAATCAATATATTAGTAAAATGCATAACTTTCTTGTACGAGGTCAAAATTGCACGAAACCAGTGGCGTTGGATCCATAATGATGTGAGCTACATTATGAGATTAATTAGAGTTGATTTGAATAGAAGGGATTTTTAGTTAAATCGATGCTATTCGATTTAATTTAAAATTGGGACTGTTTGCAAATTGAAAATCAAGGTGAGTAAATCTCACTCAATTTGGTTGACTGGTTTAATTTACAGAAAATAAAAAATAAATTATTGGATGATTGGTTGAATTGATATATTATTATCAGTTGGATGTTATATTATATATAATAGTAGTTGGTATATTCCTGCCATTGTAGCGGATGAGACACTATGCGCCCCACATAATAGCGAATGACCTTATATTACCGCGATACCCCACCTCGAAGAGGGATTGGTATTTTATGTTATATAATATCTATGATTGCAGGGAACCAGGTTGGAGGGATCCAATAGGATTCCTCAAATATATTAATTGTTTATCATATATAGCGATATAAGATGTGACTGAATAATCTGTTATGGATTTTTATGTGATTTGATTTATTGGATGTTATAGTAGCATTGGCCTTAAATTGGTACTTTAAATACCATAAATACTATTTGTGAATCTGAAGGAATTAAAATGATATTTTGGATATAAAAATAGTTATATCGAATTCGGATTATTTTAAAGCAAAGTGATTTGGATAAAACAATGGTTTGATTTTGGTTTATACTTAACTACTCGTAAAATGTTTTAAATTGAGATTTTTAAAATAATTTATATATAGGATTTTTAATAATGAATTTTTAAATGATAATCCTAAAAATATGGAAAAGAAGTTGAAATCAATATTTGAAATAGATTTGTAAAATAAATGGGATTTATGAAGAAACAGATTCATAAATTAAATTTAAAAATGAAATTATTTTTATAAACGAGTGAATCCCAATTGAGTTTATAAACTTATAAACGATGTTATAAATAAAGGGAAATGATTATCAGTTGATAACTTGGAATTATAAATTTACAGTGGGAATTTATATTGAGATATGGAAATCGGTTTTTGAAAAAAAATAGTGGATTTTATTTTTGAAATGTGAGAATGATTATGAAATTAAAATGAAATTGATGTGTTATGAATCGAGAGGGATTTATAAATTGAAGTTGATTATTGGAATTTTAAAAATATATTTTTGTCGAGAAATTTAGTTTGTTTAAAATGGGATTTTTATTTATTAAACTAAATAGTTAAAGCTGTTTTAGTATTGAAATATTTTGGAAAAGTCGGTTATTCAACTATTTAATATTTATTGAGATGAATTCAAATTTTAATAATAAGCTTTGTAAAAAGATTAGGTTTATTTAAAAATAAATTGAAAATGAGTTATCGACGTTTATTTAAAATGTTTTAACATTTTTAATAATTACTTAGACATATTTTTGAAAATAAATTATTATTCTTTAAAAATACTTACCATATATATAGAGTTTTGAAATGATTGTAATTTATTTATAAATCTTCTCGAGATAGTAAACGGGGTTTATTTAACGGATATGATTTTTATAAGAGAAATCTTGTAGTGGAACTCTGTAAACTTTAGGAAATTTCCAAATCGTTGAAATAAGGGAACTTCGATAAATGAATTAGAATTCATAAAGGAAGTTAGAAATGGGTAGTTGGAATTATAGACAAGTGTAATCGATTTTTGAGAAATTTAAAGGAAATTAATTAATGGATTCTGGAAACTTATAGGATTCATTATAAATGAGTTAAGGAATTTACAAATAAATTGTAAGGGTTTTGAGAAATAAGGAATAAATGGAATCTTTCCTAAGTATTGGAAATAAAATGATTTGAGGAAAATATACTTAATAAACATTTCCTAAGTATGGATATTTAAAATGATTTGGGAAATATACTTGCAATATTTCCTAAGTATTGAAATAAAGGGTTTGGGAATATTTAACTACGAAATGATTCCATAGAAATGTTTTCCTAAGTAATGGATTACAAAATTGAAATTTGAAATGTCTCTAAGTATTCATAGGAGTCAAAAATATCCTGTTATGGATATAAGTATTTGAAATTGTTTTCAATTATTAAATATACTGGAAGAGATTTGAATATATATCTTCGTAAAGATATTTTAATTGAATGTTTTTAAAGATTTATAAATTCGGGCCTAGTGACTACTTATGGGTGTTATTTGATAGTTAAATAACTGACTATCAAATCTGTCCAAATTCATTTATCATTTCAAAGAGACCGGGATCAGATTTAATTATCTAAAAACCACTTCTATCTGATTTGTGCGTTACAAATCATGATATCATGAAGATAATGAAGATGGTGATTTTGGAGATTCGGTTTGTTTAGATCCAGAATAATTTTTTGGATGAATGCTGTCATTTGCTTTCGTGGTCTAGAAGGCAGTGTTAGCATTCTAAGTATGAATGTTATTCTAAAGGTAGAATGTAGCCTCAAGCCTCATCAACCGGGAATGAATAAAACAAGGGAGATGCAACAAGGCTATGTGGATCGCATTCAAGTAGGGTATGTTATCACATTTCTAGATACCCTCGGATATATTTTAATTATGGATATGGTTGTGCATTAAAAAGAGAGCGCTTGATAGGTTGGGAACACCCAAGATAATAACATATTCGGTATTATCCAGTAAGGGGTAGGCTAGTCCTATGTTGGTAAGGATCATTAGGTACGATCTCGGTACATTTTTCTAGAGGTGTAATGTGATGGGCGGTACCCCAGTAGCCCAGTCATTGTATGGACTCCAATATCCAATACGTGCCTGTACGATTTTGATTGTGCCCAACTATGATGAGACGTGAGATGTAAGCATTTTAGCTATTTTATAGTTTATTTTCTATAGACACTATTATAATATCCGACAATTTTGATATAAAATATTTTGGTTATCGTAAGGTAAAAACCCATCATGTTTATTTATGGCGTGGTCTTATGAGATACTTTTATTTTTCAAAGCATTTTGATAATATTAAAATATCAAATTGAGTGTGTTTTCTCATACGGGTTTTTCAGACTAACTCGGGTGTTATTTTATTATAATACTCGGGTCAAACCGAGTATTACAGATTCAAGTTAGAATACTGTGGAGCTCAGGAGTCGTGCTGGAGGAACCTTAGGCATATTCCACGTACTTGATTATATTCTGCTATGTGTGTATGTTGTATATTTAGCACTTTTGAGGACAAGTTATTATAACATCCAAATTGATTTATTGATTGTTGTACTCTGATGATGGTATGTATATTAACAGTTATAGTTTCTTTGTATAAAGGTATGTTATTATATATTATATTTTGTTCCGTTGCGATTGTGAGATTCTGTGTTATTGTTTTTTCTTCTTCTATCTCTTCTTCTTCTTCACCCTAGCAAATCTGTATTTAAGCACTCGATTTGTCAACATGTTATACAGTGAACGTATCGATTATCGAGGGTTGAAAAACCCGAGTCGTTACAGTAGTAATGTTGTTATAAAGTTTATTTTGATACAAGAAGGAATGATTTTATAAATTAGATTTATAAAGTATGTTTTATAAATGAAGAAGTTTTTTTTGAGAATTTGAATCGATGTCTATGAAAAATATTTCAAAAGATTTTTTGGAAAAGTGATAATAGTATTACTTGAAAGAATTTACAAGTATATAAATATTTTCGAAGAGAATTTTGAGTAAGACACATTTTCTTTAGATAATTCATGGAATGAGTCTCGATTAGTTTGTGGTGAGCTAAAAAATCTTCTATGTGAAGGTCGAATGTTTGCTTAGGCGAATATTGTATGGCATTCAGTAAGTTATTCAATTTATCATTGTACGATCAAAACGAGTTCGAATTTGAACGAACCTAAAGCAAACTGTAATTACCCATAATTTTATCCATTTGAATTGGAATATTTAATTAATTGTTTTAAATCCTAAATAATTCATTTTAATTATTATATAATCATAATAAGTGATTTATCAAGGTTTTATAAATATATAAACTTATTTTATAAAGATATATAAACTTCATCTTATTCTGGCAGTTCGACATCGTATTCTTATAAATGGATTTTCATATTATTTAAAATGGTTTTTAGCTTAAATAATCTTATTTTAATTATTTAAAATTGATAAGAATTACTTTCAAGTTTTGATTGTATAAATAAATAGCTTAGTTAAAAACTGAAAATATGACTGTAAATCGGATTCCGGATTTACAACGGTTCGACGAATTGAAATTATTTTAAGTTAGAGAAACCTTATTTAAACATTTACATACATGCATATGCATGCACATATACATACAAATGTGTACCATAATTAGTCAAATCGAAGTCAAGGGAAATATCTAAACATATATACATATAAACTCCTTATGTATAAACAAATGCAACTTGAAAAGGCAAACTCACCATTACTCAATCAGGAAATAGAAGCACATAGAGGGGGAGTGTGATAAGCACATTGTTGTATAAGAGATGTCTGTGAAAATTTTCCTATAAATAGCTAAGCACCCTTTTCATAATTTACACACTTCTTCTTCTCTTCTTCTTCACTTCTTCTCTTTTTTTAATGGCCTTAGGCCATGAGCAACAAGGTGGACGAGGAGGGTTTTAGGCCGTGGGTTATGGTGGTGAAGGAGATGGATGTGTACTAGGTGGAGGAAGGATGGCCATGTGCAAGGAGGTGGAAATGCCTTAGATGTGAGCTTAGGGTGGTGGGGGCACAAGGCTATGAGCAAGGTGAAGGAGGAAGGTGATGGCTGTGAGCTATAGGAGAGAGAGGAAGGCTTGATGATGTATTGATAAAGTTGGAAGTGTTAGTGATAATAATAGACATTAACTACTTAAAGCTATACCCTTGACCGTATGCTAAAATGATTGCTTATGTGGTTGTTTAATATGTGAGATGATGATTGGTTGATTATACAAAAGTTTGGTTGTGATAGATATGATTATTATGATTTATAAGTTGAAAATCATATATGATGAGAAATGATAGTTATGTGAATTAACAATAAATATGTTGTGAAAAATTATTCACATTATACCCAAAAATAATATGTATACAACATACTTTACGTCTCTTTGTTTTTAAAACCAAAAGAAATATCATTTTGTAATGTTGGAATTTACTTAGAAAAAGTAAAGAAATGAGAAAATGGTGTTTTGAAATAGATTTGGAATTAAAAACATGTTTCGTAAAAATGAAACCTTTATTAACTATGCTGATATTAGAATATGAAAATATTTTCCCTAAGTAATTAAAAGGAAATGATTTGGTATTTCCAAAGTTAAAATGAGGTTTAATAATTCAGTATATTCCGAAACAGAAATGGTTTAAAGGTATATATCTCTAAAATATATTTTATTGGATAAAAAGATATCTTCAAAGTTAAATTTAACATTCTTGTATACACATATATACTTTATCAATAATTGTTTGGAGAGTCCGGAATTGGATTTGGGTGATTCCTATCTGATAACCACTTCGAATCAATATATGCGTTCGAAAGTGAAAGCATGTTAACGACGATGATATTGAAGACGGAGATCTTCATAATGTGAAGCTGCTTTCCACTCGCCCCATGATTTTCATATCATATACATATCGTGGTAGTAGTAACTTTATATTGAAATCTTTAATGCAAGTACCGCTTGCTACTAATTCTAGTGGTGATTCCCAAACAGGATGTAGTAGAAGTGCCTTCGGTTTGTTCTGTTCCTGGACAACTTGTATGGACGAATATCCGACGTTGCATTTCTAAGACCACGTACATTGGTTTTTACAAATGTACATCTGTTTGATGGTATAGGAGGTAACCCCTTTATAATTAACACCCTTTCCCTGAGGCGCATAAACTCGGGAGGTTGTGCTTTTGTGGAAACCAATTAGTGTGTTGTCAGAAATGACAATGTGGCATTTAGAGTGAGATTTTCTATTTTTACAAAGGTAAAACATTACCTCAAGCCTCACACACAAGTGTTGGCAAAAACAGAGTGGACGCAGCAGAGCTATGTAGGTCGTAGGAGACGATCGCCACCTTTCTAGATTTTCCTTTATATATTGAGTTTGTTGTGTATGTTTTAGCCACAGATAGGTCAGGAACGACCGGGGTGATGACATATTCGGTACTATTTTGGTAAAGGTAGGTCGGTTCTGTGTTGATAGAGGGCAGTGGGGCTATGCCTTGGTACATTCCTCTAGAGATGTACTGTAAGAAGGTACTCCCTTACCTTGTCCTTGTGGGAAATCCATTCTCCAATACGTTCCTTTACGGATTTGATTGTTACCTAAATATGCTGTCGAATTTAACAAATGTAACAATTCCGGCTATTTTAATATGTTATTTGAAAAGTGTTTTCAAAGCAATGTCATTAGAAATAATATCAAATGATTTAATAAAAATGTTTTAGTTATCATATCGAAAAATCCATCAGTGTTTATGTGCGGCGTAGTCTTGTGAGATACTCTTCTTTCCAAAGGTTTTTTTTGACTTCAAAGTCGATCTACGACACTATCACATATATATATTTATAATTCATATCTCACGTTGGTTTTCCAAGCCTGAACCGGATATTTTTAATACTCGGGTCAGATCCGAGTTGTTTCAGGATTAGCTGAAGACGTTTGAGGTTTTCAAAGGAGAGCTGGAGATCTTCATCAATGTATGGACGCAGTTTACTTTTCCGCTGTGTTTGTTGTTTTTCAGCATTTGTAAGAAAAAGTATTTATAAATGTCCAAGCTGAGCTTGGATAGACTTTGGTATATGTATTTAAAAGTTTTTCCACTGTAAAAATTATTGAAATTATATATGTTATTCCATTCGTGTGAAAATCTGTTATGTCTTTAATTTCATTTTACCTCTAACATCTGTCTTTTCGTTCAATTTTGGGTTAGACATGTGTGGTTCATTGTCAACTTGAAATGTACCGAAAGGCAGGTCGTCACACAAGTAATAGATATTATTTTAAAACTATTTATATTGAAATATATGAAGTATTATTTCAACATGGAATTCGAAAAGAAAAGGTATTTTCATGTTTTCGGGTGGCTCGAAAATGACTAAAAACGGACATGAATCTGTGTTCGGATGGTAAGCAATTTTGTTAAATAGCTTCTCCAGTGAGAAGATATAGTTTGCACTATGCTTTATTTTCCTGTGTTCCGTTGTTAATATGTAAGCTAGCAGTAGTTGGAGTCTTAATTCGGATCTTCTAATAACTTTATAATCAATGAAAATAGAAGTTTGATTCAACGATTCTTTGCTAAGCTTTGACCCCGTTTTGGTTTGCTATTTTTGGTTTTGTGTTTTAGTCTAAACAAAAATTCGCATTTATTATGTATGATTGAAAAACATACAATTTTGAAAATGAAACTAATATTGAAAATAAAAAACAATTTTATTTGATTTTTCGTGTTTTGAGACATAGGAAAACAATCCATCTTTTCCATTTCCGTCTACCGTCGCAATGGCTAAGGATTGTAAAAAATTTCCAACAATTTTTTGTATTTTGTAGTATATGTTGAAAACACAAAACACAAAACTCAAAACGAAACCAAATGGGACCTTTGCTTTTCTGTTCTTTTTTTCATAAATTAAAAATAGAATGTGAGGATTGCTTTACGAATTCATTAGTGTTAATTGTTCAAAAAGTGATAGATATTAAGAGTGGTCATCAACCGTTCAAACTGAAATTTATAACTTCATTAAAATTACAAGAAATCAATCCTACAATCATATTGGAGTTCAGATTAACAAATTTTATGTACCGTATAAACAGAGAATCCATCACCTATCAATAATCCTTTCAAATTGCCTGTTCAGGACCACCAGATGCCTCTACCAAGTACAAACGTCTACAAGGCGTTCCATCTTCTGGATAAAATTGTACGGACCTTGGCACATTCCTCAGCTTATCAAACAAATTCAGAGGATCATGCAACAAACCAAACCTTGCCTCCGCGTCTCCAATTTGCGAAACCTTCACATCCCTCAAACCTACCGTGGGCAACAGCATATCCGGCCAATCACTATGAAACTGAAACGTGGACTGCGAAAGAGAAACCGATGCTTTGTTCATGAAATCAGCAAGGAGGATTGTGTTAGTTTGCCTACAATGAGCCGAAATCGTTTCCAGCACCTGCATTGCTTCAGCATGAGGTAAATAGTACAGTATGCCTTCTAATAACCACACGGTTTTTCTGTCTGGTATGAAACCCGAGTTCTTCAGTTTCTCTAACCAGTCGGTTTCTCTTATGTCAGCTGCTACTCTAATCAACGATTTTGCCTTCATCGATTTCTGCCCTGAAGCTCCCATTGCTTCTTTTATGAGCCAGGCTTTTACTTCTAGTAATTCAGGGAAGTCTACTTCGAATACTGTGCAGTTCTTCAGGCAATTTAGTCGGTATGCTCTTGCATCCATTCCTGTATCATTATAATAGACAATTATATATGCTATGCATCATTATTACTAAACATAGTTTGCTCTCTAAATTTAACTACGAACCTGCACCAAGCAGAACAACCTGGGCAACACCATCGTCAAATGAATAAATGGCACTTTCGAGTTTGGAATCGAACCACAGAGTACGTACAGCCAAAATCACCCCAGAAACTTCTCTTGCATTGTTGATCAAATCGTTTTTCATCTTCTCATACAGACTTCTGAGAAAGCTTTCGCCGGCTAGAACCCCTGCTACTGGGTCGTGGATCACATGGTTCCATAACGCGCGTCCAGCAGCAGTCTGACAAGCCGTCCTGTGTATGGGATCCCATTTCTGATCTATGGTTGCATGTAAAGATTTTACGGTTTCTGATTTTATCATTTCAGGGAACTTGAGCTCTTCCAGCCATGCTAAACTGCTTGCCTTTTCCATTTTCTGGGAGTTGAATAGTAAATTTGAGTTGTGAAGGAGTGAAGGAGAATGCATTGCCTTAGATTTTTTTATTTATCCATTTATTCTCTTTAAAGGGTGGGGAAATGACGACGTTGTCTGGTTTACGTGGGTAATTTAAAAAGAGAAAGAGGGAGATAAGAAAAGTGAACCACATATGCATGGACACTGCTTGAACAGATACCAAATGGTTTAAGAGCACACAAAGAAAACAATATTTTGGAGGGTAGGAAAAGGATACACGATAATGATAATTGTGAGTACTGATATATTTCATTATTGGAGAGCCTTTGATTATTTTGTTGGAGATATGTGAATGATCGCAACATGAAGAGAGATCATAGCGGTTGCTGTTTTACTTTCAGGAGTTTTATTTTAAACATGAGCAAGAAAGACGGTTGGCTATTGACTTTATATTGTTTCTGTTGGAGTTATTTTAGTTTTTTGTCCTTGATATTTGACGGGCCTTCTTGTTGGTTTATTGCATTTAATAGAAGCATTGAAGTTCTTGCTTTAATGCTATAAAATTTAACGAGTTAAGAACATCTCCAATGGTTACAAAATTTAACATTTTAAATTGTAAATATCAGACCCGTCCTTAAAATTCAAATTTAATAGCCCAAAACTTCTTCTGTTTTAAACTAGTAAATCCGGTTTTTATTTTTTTTAACAATATTTTATTTCTCTAATTATCCTCATTTATTTCATGTCAACTATTCTTGTTTGATTTTATTGACGATCGAGATTTGAAATTTTCGTAGAGAAATTCAGATTTAATTCGATATACTGTTCGATTTTTTCGAACGACTCATTACGGTTTCATCATCTTGCAGGTAAACACTCGATTTAATTTTCAATCGACTTTGTATTATTGTTTTTTGCAATTTTTTTAATAATTTAGCAATATTTTTTTGTATAATCACTACTAGAAAAACAGTAAATTCCAACGCCCCTGTTCCAACGGCCGCCAACGGCATTTCCAACGGCTTCCAACGGCTCGTTAATTTTTTACGTAGCCGTATTAAACCGTTAGAAACCGTTGGAAAATAGCCGTTTGCGGCCGTTGAAAGCCGTTGGAAAATTTCCTGCATATTTTCAGAGACCGACCGTCAGCTCATTATTCATCTTCTCAACCGAAAATTACCCCCAAATCCACCATTCCATCATCTCCAATCTTCATTTGCCGGCCCAAACATCATCCCAACAACCCCCGACGCCATCTAGAAGCTACTCCGGCACATCTCCACTGTTCTAGCTCTCCAAATCGGTAATTTTCCTAAAGCTAATATTTAGGTTTTTTTTGATTTAGGGTTTAATTTGAATGTTGATTGATTCCTACTTGTTAGTGTATGCATATTACATTTATTATCCTCTAATTGCAACCATTATAACATAATGAACAAGTTATTATAATTGATTGAAAATTTTGTAATTTAAGATATTGCATTAGTTTATGTTATTTGGTTAGTATATTAAACGTATGTGTGTGATAGAGTTTATTGCATTTGGAAGCCGTTAAAACGGATATTTCATATGTGCGAATACGAGCTTTGTATTTGTGTGAGCACGTGAATTAATTTAGTTTATAAATGAATTTTGTGTACAAATTTAGCGTATAAAATGAATTTAGTACTTATGTAATAAAACGGTAAAATATAAACCAATATTAATTAAACGAATTATATATTCAAATTTAATATAAACAAATATTTAAATCCTTAGATATTATTCGGCCCCGTGTGACAAGTGTTGTATATGATCGTTTTAGGGATATTCGTTTTTTCCACAAAATGGACAACTATATTCATCTGATACATCATTTGTCGGATTTGTCCCAGTATTGGACAAGTTACAAACACTATAAAGCAATTATATTCCGTCAATCATATCACTTTAAACGGTTCACAAAATTTCGACGGCATTTCCTTTACGTTCCTTGTGTACACGCATTTGTGTACGATATAAGGAACACGGGAGAAATGCTGCCGAAATTTTGTGAATCGTTTAAAATGATATGATTTACGGAATATAATTACTATTGTGTTTGTAATGGGAAGTAGGATGACCGACCATCAAAGAAAGACACATAGTGGCAATGAAACAATAGTTACTTATTTAAAATATTCAGTTTGTGAAATAAGCAGTTTGCGGCCGTTGGAAAATTTCGTGCAAAATTTAAAATGAATGATTTATAACATTTTTACTCTATCATAGGTTTTCTAGTAGGGAAACATGGTCAATTACTTTAATGATCGGAGCTGGATGTATCAAAGAAGGGAAACTAGTGGCGCAATAAGCGAACATTTTCTAAAAGGGGTACAAGTGTTCATCGAATTTGCTATAAGTAATATTGCAAACGATGAAGAAATTCGTTGTCCGTGTAGTAGATGCAAATTGTTGAACTATTTAGAACCGAATATGGTTAAGGTTCATTTGCGCCAATTCGGCTTCGTACCCAATTATTTGCTGTGGGATCGTCATGGAGAAATTGTAGCCCCTAATAATCAAGAACAGTCGGTGGAGGTCATCAGCGAAGAAGGTAGTACGAATCTCATAGAACATATGGTCGAAGATGCAGCATGATCAATGTTCCCTACCGCTGTAATTGATAACGACGATGTTAATGTCGAAGAGGAACAAAATGTTGGAGCGAAAAAAATATATGATTTATTGGATCATGCTAACAAACCCCTTTGGAATGGATGTTTAAGCGGCTCTCAATTATCGGTAACTGCAGAATACATTGCAATGAAATCAAAATACAACCTTACAGAAGCTGGATTTACGGCTGTTGTGCAAGCTGCTAAACGTCATATGCCATCCGATAATTTAATGTGCGAAAATTATTATGAAGTGAAAAAACTTATGTCATCTTTCAGTTTGCCATATCAAAAAATAGATACATGTCTAAAGGGTTGCATGTTGTATTGGAAAGAAGACATCAATCTTAGAAATTGTAAAATATGTAATCAGGAAAGATACAAATCTAGGAAAAAGAAGGGAAAAGAAGTTCCGTACAAGCGTATGCATTATTTGCCCCTCACCCCTAGACTTCAACGATTATATGCATCATCTGTGACAGCGCATCATATGAGATGGCACAGTGTGAGAACACCTCAAGAAGGTACATTGACACACCCAACCGATGGAGAAGCATGGAAACATTTTGACAAGAAATATCCCGATTTCACAGCGGAGAGCCGAAATGTTAGACTAGGTTTATGTACAGACGGCTTCTCACCGTTTTCTCAGTTTGGTTCTAAATATTCATCTTGGCCTATAATAGTCACACCTTACAATCTACCTCCGTGGATGTGTATGAAAACTCCATATATGTTTCTCATGATTATCGTCCCCGGTCCTGATGATCCGACACAGGGCATTGATGTTTACTTACAACCGTTAATCGAAGAGTTGAAAATATTATGGTATGAAGGAGTTGAAACATACGGCATATCAAAAAAGAAAAATTTTCGGATGTTCGCTTCTTTGTTATGGACTATTAGCGATTTTCCTGCATATGCAATGCTTTCGGGTTGGAGTACGACCGGTCGTTTTGCTTGTCCTTATTGCATGGAAGAAACACGAGCATTTTCTTTGCCAAATGGAAAGAAAATTTCATGGTTTGATTGTCATCGATGTTTTCTTCATATTAATCACCCTTTTATAAGAGACAAAAAAAATTCATAGCTAATAGACATGAGACTCTACGACCACCAACGGTTTGGTCAAGCGAGGATATATATGAACTTGTAAAAGATTATCCAAAGATACATGAGACCGGACAATAAGAAGAAATCCAAGGTAAATCGACGATTCATAATTGGTGCAAACAAAGTATATTCTGGGAATTGCCTTATTGGAAAAATCTATTAATCCGTCATAACATTGACGTGATGCATAACGAAAAAAACGTATTTGATAATGTGTTTTATACAGTTTTGAATGTGAAGGGCAAGACTAAGGACGATTTGAAATCTAGACGTGATATAGAGCAAATATGCAATCGTCCTGAGCTTCATATGACTCCCGACAATAAAAAACCCAAAGCATGCTATGAACTAGACAGCAACCAAGTTAAAGTACTGTTACAATGGGTGGAAGGATTACAATTTCCTGATAGAATTTCCTCTAATCTTCGTAGATGTGTCGACTATAAAAATGGGAGACTGAGTGGAATGAAAAGCCATGATTGTCATGTAATGATGGAAAATTTGTTACCCATCGCTTTCAAAGAATTGTTACCGGTAAAAGTTTGGACGGTAATAACAGAACTTAGTTTATTTTACAAGGAGTTTTGTTCAACTACGTTAAAAGTTGACCGTCTACTTAAACTTGAAGAAGAAATTCCTATACTGCTCTGCAAACTGGAGAAAATATTTCCTCCGGGTTTCTTTAATGTAATGGAGCATTTACCTGTTCATCTTCCATATGAAGCACGTCTTCGAGGTCCTGTGCAATATGGATGGATGTATCCATTCGAAAGGTATGTTACTATATTGAGTATGTAAATGTTGATTTAAGTATAAATATAGTAGTTAATACTTAACCCAAATATTTTTTATTAGGTACTTAAATCATTTGAAGAAAAAAGTGAGACAAAAAGCTCGAGTTGAAGGTTCTATTTGCAAATCATATATCGAAGAAGAAGCTTCTTTCTTTTTCTCTCATTATTTTAAAGACCATGTGAACTTATCATTTGTAAGTGTTCCGCGTAATGACGATCAGGCCGTTGAACAAGCTTCTTCTTCTAAATTAGTATTATCTATTTTTAAACAATATGGCCGACATGCTGGCAAAAGTGAGGAAGTATGGCTAGATGATAAAGAATACCATATAGCACACACATATATTCTTCTTAATTGTCCTGAAGTTGCACCATTTGTTAGGTAATTAGCACATTTCAAGTTTTGTTAAATTTAATACTACACGTGTGAATAAATAATAATGTAATATATCATGTTTGTGTTTGCAGTATTTATGAATCACAAAATCCAGGTGGCGATTTAAGCAAAGATTTTAGTACTTGGTTTTCGAAATACGTTTCTGATCCCACAAATAATGTGCTCGATAAAGGACTGAAACATTTGGCGTTTGGACCGAAAAGAAAAGTTAATACGTATCCAATATATTTTGTTAATGGATATAAATTCAACACCAAAGAATACGGTGCTGAAAAATTAACAAACAATACTGGTGTATTTGTTAAAGGAAGTGATGACCCTAATAATCATATAAATGATTTTTATGGCGTGTTAACTCAGATATTGAAGTTGACATATTTTACAAGACCCGTGGAGGATGTTTATTTGTTTAGATGCAACTGGTTCAGCAATGTTCCAGGTTCTGGTATTAACATTCATCCAAAATATAATCTTATAGAAATTAAACATACCCCGCGTTATCAAAAGTACGACCCATTTATACTAGCCAAACAAGCCCTACAAGCTTATTATGCCCCTTATCCATCTCTAAAAAGGGATAAAGCAGATTGGTCTGCGGTTTTTAAAACCAAAGCAAGATTTACGTTTGATGGACAAAATATTCCAGACGAACAAGCCTATCAAGCAGATCTGGAGGAAAATGCTGAAATAGCAATTACAGACGATCAAACCGATTTTGGACCTTTAAATGATGAGACAAATGTATTAGTCGAAGCATTTGAGAGTGTAGAGGAAAACGACATAGAGCACGAAACCGAGTCTGAATCAGAAAACGATGAGGACGACTGAGTAATATCCGGTAATTTTTAAAAGTATTCACATTACATTGATCTCTGATTAATAATGCATTTGTCTAATTTATACAATTTTAATGACAATAAGTGTATACTCACACACTCAACACGTACACAACATGACACATTTGTAGCATATTGTATTACATTTTTTAATGGTTCATCATATCATGATTATTATAATGTGTATATGTATGTATATATGGCAGGTATATATATTATGTCCGGTTCCGGTTCTGGTTCTGGGTCTCGGCGACGTGGCTCTTAACGTCATATTGGAGAGAGTAGTGGTGAGCCACCAGCTCGGCCACTTGTTTACTTACAGCCTAAGGCTGATGAGACGTAAGTATCATAATTAGTGAGCATAGCATTTTAATTTTTTAATTGTACATGATATATCTACAATTGTCTAAAGTTCAATTTTATATTTAACGCAGTGGATTTGAGTTGGAGCCATCCAAAGTGGTTCTGAGCATTTCGAAGCAGGCGTACATGGCTAGGATGACCGATTGCTGGCCCAAGTGGGGCAAGATCCCCGACGACGTGAGAGAGACGATTTGGCAAGATTTTCTGGTAAGTTTATACCGCTTTACAAGATGATTAATTAAATACAAATAAATAATTAGTAATATTTTCTCATTGTACAGGGCGCCGTAGATTTGCAAGAGCCTGACTTCAATTTAGTTCAGCGACATTGGAACTCCAGGATCGCGAAGAACTACAGAGAGACTATGTCGAAGATTAAAAAAGTAGGAAAGAAGCCCAAGTGGATGAGCGCGACTGTATGGGAGAAATGGGTTGATTGGTGGAACTCTGAGGAGTTCAAGGTAAATCTACAATAAATCTCAGCATTTTTTTACTGTTTAATAAATAATTAATCATTGTAAATTTACAAGAGGTGTCAGCTAGGAACTCGGCAAACAGGAGAAGGAATCCTGTATCACACCGTGGAGGCTCCAAATCTTTCCAGCATCACCGCGAAGATTTGGTAAATTTATCTATTATCACATTTGTATATTGATCAGTTCAGTAATTAGTTATGTACAGTTAAATTATCCAAATTATCAATTGCAGGAACGAGCTCGTGGAGGCTCTGTTGGCTTAGTGGACGTGTTTGCTCACACCCATGCGTCTAGGCAAGTAGATGAGGCTGGCAATATCATATATCAGTGGGGTGAGCAAGATAGGGCGACCGAGGCATATGTATGCATTTTTTAATTTTTAATACTCACACCGATTAGTTTATTAATTTCTAGCTACGCAAAATAATTACATGCTACTATTTTTCAACTGAAATTATTTTTTTTCATTATAGTCGAGGTTGCAGGAGGCACGGGCTTATGCACTTGAGCAGTCTGGTCGTGATGCGCTGACACAGGAGGAGCAGGATAACATTTTTACCGCTGTTATGGATCCGGCGCAACGGAGTAGACGTTTTGGCTTCGGGAACCTAACGGTAATTAATCCTTTTACATATGTACAAAAAATCAGCGTTTAGATATATAATGTTATAATATTATATATGCTGAGACAACCCTTTTGCTATTAATTTTATTTGCAGGCTCGACAGGCTTGACAAGCTCAAAAAGACCGAGACAAAGAAGAAATCAAGGAGCTTAGAGCTATGGTTGAGCAGCTACGGGAGGAGAATCGTCTACGAGCCATCCAGGTGGAGCAGTTGGATCAAAAGCTTGCGCAGTATTTGCAGAATCATGGTACCCTTCCTTCGTCGTCTGGTGCTTCTGCAGGCGACGAGGATCCTTGAGGAGGTATGTTTTTAAGTATTTGTGTTTGAACAATGTATATATTGACTTGGAGATGTTTTGATGTTGATGGTGATGTTGTATATATTGGTACGGAGTGGGTGAGAAGTATTTTGATGGTATGATCATGGTTTAGTGACATTTGTTGATGGTATGTACGTTGATGATATATTTTGTGATGTTTGATCGGTTTCGTTTGTTTATATTGGTGTTTTATTGATTTACGTGCGTTGTTTATATTGATATTGATATATATATGTGGAATTGATTGGAAATGGAATGGAAATTGAATGGATTGGAAATGGTGTGGTGGAAGGTAAATAGGCTTGCTGTTGTACAGCAAAATAAACCCAGTATTTCCAACGGCTTCCAACGGCTTCCCACGGCGTATTGGCCATTTTATTGTAACGGTTTCTAACGGTTTCCAACGGCTATAAGCCGTTAGCGGCCGTTGGAAACGCCGTTGGAAATGGTCCGTTGTTTCCGTTGGAAAGCGTTGGAAAGCGTTGGAAGTCGTGGGATATATTCCAACGGTTATTCCAACGGCTTCCAACGGCCGCCAACGGCTAAAAGCCGTTGGAATAGCCATATTATCTTGTAGTGAATTATGCATAGCAAGTATAAGTTATATTAAGTAATTTGAATAACATGATGTTTCTTGTTGAAAGAAATTTTATTTTTAATCTTGTATGTAAATGCAGAGTTGTATGCAGTTAAGTAAAATAAC
The DNA here is from genome assembly GCA_030765085.1 of Allium cepa. Classification (NCBI taxonomy): domain Eukaryota; kingdom Viridiplantae; phylum Streptophyta; class Magnoliopsida; order Asparagales; family Amaryllidaceae; genus Allium; species Allium cepa. The sequence continues at coordinate 673,780,276 of CM060928.1, read as the reverse complement.
TGCAAACACTGCCGCAATTATTGCAAGCAATTGCGTTCATGGCTGTATTTATAAAAATCTTTAGTTATCTAAATAAATGTGTATTATTCAGCAGTTATCGAGAATTATTGTAGAATTTTATGTGTGTTGATAATAAGAAGTCTGATCTTATACATTGCATTGTGATTGTATATGTGGTATTTTGATTTGTTAATAATGGCAGGTTTTCCTGCAATTACTGTAAATGAATTAAAGTTTTTTAATGGATTAAGAGGTTCAATTTTTATATTATTATCTAAGCTTCTATGTAGTTATATACTCTATTATTAGCAAATACTTTCATTTGGAAATGTAAGAATTTTTTAAGTAAATATTTGCTTCTTTTTATGGAGAGATTTTGAATGTTTGCAGATAACTATACGATTATTCTTAAAAATTGGAGAAATTTTTGACAAAATTAATGTATTTTTTGTTAAAAATCTTTGAATATTGTCAATAATTTTCAGTGAGAAATGTAATAATGTATGTTGAAGTTTCAAGAGTTTTTTGAATTGAAATAATTGCATACATATGTTGAAGAATGTAAATTGTTTTAAGTGAATAATTGCTAATAAGTAAGCAATTATTCAAAATAATTCCTTTTTCCTGTAATTATTCAAAATAATTGCAACGTTTAAGTACATTCTTCACTACATATGTTGTTTGCAGTTAAATGTTTCATGTGTTTTGGCAGTTTTTAACTGCATATCATATATGCAGTTATAAAATACACTTTAATTGTTCAATTTTAACTGCATTTCAATTATCCAGTTAAAAATTTATGAGTTTTTTAACTGCATATTATATATGAAGTTATAAAATACACTTTAATGGTTCAATTTTGAATTGCATTTCAATTGTGCGGTTAAAAATTTGTGGGTTTTTTAACTGCATATTTGACGAGTGTTCATTGAACTGGTTAAATATATCATATATGCTCTTTTATCATCAAATATTTCCAGTTGAGAATGTAAGAATTTTTTAAGTGAATATTTTCTTATTTTTTATGAAGAGATTTTGAATGTTTGCAGAAGACGCTGCTATTATTCTTAAAAATTGCAGTTTTTGACAATACTGATGTTTTTTTAAAGTCTTTAAATATTATCAATATTTTTCAGTGAGAGGTGTGATAATGTATGTTGGAGTTTCAGGTGTTTTTGAATTGAAATAATTGCATACGTTTGTTGAAGAATGTAAATTGTTTTAATGAATAATTGCTAATAAGTAAGCAATTAATATAGTTCCATTTTTCTGTAATTATTCAAAATAATTGCAGCATTTAAGTATATTTCTTAACTACATATGTTGTTTACAGTTAAAGATTCCATCTGTTAATTGCAGTGTTTAATTGCATATCATATATGCAGTTATAAAATACACTTTAATGGTAATTTTAACCACATTTCAATTATGCGGTTAAAAATTTACGGGTTTTTTAACTGCTTGTTTGATGAGTGTTCATTGAAGTGGTTAAATGTATCATATATGTTTTTTATCAGCAAATATTTTCTGTTGAAAATGTAAGAACTTTTTATGTAAATATTTGCTTATTTTTATGGAAAGATTTTGAATGTTTGTAGATAACGCTGCAATTATTCTTAAAAATTAGAATAATTGCATAAATCTGTGAAATTATTAAAATTAAATCTATAAATTTTTGCAATTATTATTTATACTTGTATTCTTAACTGTATTTCACTTATGAATTTATTGCTTCGTTTGAGTGTATTTGTTAGCTACATATGTGGAAGAGGTAAAAATTACAGTTGTTAAATAATTTTTTAACTGCATATAACATATGCTGCTAAAAAATACATTTATTTGATGCAATTTTTAACTGCATATAACATAATTAACTAAAAATGCATTTAATTGGTGCAATTTTTAACTATATTTCACATATGCCAAAATAATTTAACAGCAAACATAGAATCATGCTCAACTACAGTTAATAAAGTCTAAAAACATCAATATATAATTATAACAATGTAAAACCTGAATAATACAACAATTTTTTAGTATAAATTATTTTAGAATGATTCAACAATATTCTCAGAATCATATTTAACTTCAGTCATGGTCTCGTTGTAGCTATGTACAATCTAGATAATGCAATCAGTACTTGTTGAAAATGCCATAATGATTCTTATGTGTGAACTTTTAAGTTGGTCATCACTATACTTTAGAACAAATTAATCTCCAACCATCATAGTGTCGAATGGACGAAAAGATTACGTTTTACTTTAATCTTTCATTTGAAATCAAAGATAAGAGTACTGATTTTTTTTTATCTTCTAACCCGTCTTCATCTCTTAAGTGCAGCAACTATCAAGTTGGCACTCATTTTAGTTTGAGTACTGATGGAATAATTTGTGAAAATCACTATCAGTACTCAAACTAAAAAGGATTGCCAAGAAGATAAGAAAAAACAAGATATAATTGTAAATAGCCATTGAATAAATACTAAAGATATGATTTTTCATTAAAGAAGAAGATGTAGAGCAAAGAAGAAGGAAAGATAAATTACATAGACGTAGAAAAGAAATCTCAACCATAGATATAACTGGTCAAGGAATATAACTTTGGACAATATGTTGGACTAAAAGCTGAAAGAATCACATGAATACTAGATGTTTTTGTTCTTTTACAACAAAAAAACAAAGATATATCTTCTTTTTACAACTCATGAATGATATGAAAGCCGAATGATTCATAAAATGCAATTAAAGTATTTAAAGTCTTATTCATTCCCTAAAGTTCTAAGGTTGTAGTTTTAAAATGCAGTTAAAATTCATACAACAATGCGTTATAAATAAAATACAATTAATATAACAAAAAAAAATTATTTTGAATTATTAGCATAATAAAAGTGTTTAATTTTTTAATTGCATTTGCGATATGCAGTTGGAAATCTAATGAATTTTGAACTATAATATTTTAGAACATGCATGAATTGTGAATTTCTGTTAAGGTTTAGAACCTTATGTAGTTGTTCATATGTGAAATCCATCAATTGTTCATAAGTGAAATGCATGACTTGCGACTTTTTAATTACATAAGTGAAATGCATTTAAAAATGCCGTTGTTCATAGTAATTGCAAACATGTATGCAACTATTAATAATAATTGCATATATGTTTGCAACTTTTCAATATATTTCATATAACTGAAAATAATTAACATATATGCGTATAAATAAGCAAATATTTGCTTGGAAATTTTACATTTTTATTGCACAACTGAACGTTATTTTTACATTATTTGATGCATTTATTTTCAATATTTGTGGATATGACTGCAAAAATTGTACTACAGTGTCGATTTGCAATATTTATAGATTTATCTACAAATATTGCATATAATTGCATAAAAAAGTACACTTATTTAAAACTTCTACTAAATTGCAGCAATATATATGTGCAATTTTTTCAATAAATTTGATGAGTGTATATTGAAGTGGTTAACGTATCATACATGCTCTTTTATTGACAAATATTTGCAGTTGAATATGTAAGAATTTTTTAAGTAAATATTTGTTTATTTTTATGGAGAGAGTTTTAATGTTTGCAGATAACACTGCAATTATTCTTAAAATTTGCAGAAGTTTTTGACAATATTGATGTTTTTTTAAAGTTTTAAATATTATCAATGTTTTTCGATGAGAGATGTAATATTGTATGTTGGAGTTTCAAGATTTTTTTGAATTGAAGTAATTGCATATGTGTATTGAATAATGTAAATTGTTATAAGTGAATAATTGCTAACAAGTGAGAAATTATTCAAAATAATTTCATTTTTTCTATAATCATTCAAAATAATTGCAGCATTTAAGTACATTTCTTAACTACATATGTTGTTTGCAGTTAAAGATTTCATCTGTTAATTGCAGTTTTTAACTGCATGTCATATATGCAGTTATAAAATACACTTTAATGGTTCAATCTAGCTGCATTTCAATTATGTAGTTAAAAATTAATGGGGTTTTTAACTGCATATTTGATAAATGTTCATTGAAGGGGTTAAATGTATCATATATGCTCTTTTATCAGCAAATATTTTCATTTGGAAATGTAAGAATTTTTTCAGTAAATATTTGCTTATTTTTGTGAAGAGATTTTTAATGTTTGTAGATAACGCTGCAATTATTCTTATAATTTACAGAAATTTTTGACAATATTGACGTTTTTTTTTTGAACGGCAAGGACATATTTATTAAACACACATACACAAAAAAAAAACAGCAGGCCAAACAGCACCCACAAACACAGGGAAACAACATGGAAAAAAGAAAGAATACAAAAAAGACAAACAAGCAAGAACACACGAACAAATCACCGACACCCTAATCCATTGTATCATAAGCTGAATGATGAGAAGACTTCTCCCTAACCCTAGTTGTAATAACACTGACCAAGGCAGTAGCAGACTTCCTATTATTGTCAAATACCCTTGCATTTCTCTCAGTCCAAATTACAGTCACATAAACTTTCAACATTAACAAATGCCAAAAGGTTGCAGTGTTTTCCACCTTGTCTTCCTGAACAACCTGTTCCACTCAGCATCCCCATGTAGAATATGATCATTGTAACCAGCACTAGAGAGACATGATTTTCAAATTTTTGGAGTAAACCCACAGCCAAAAAACAGGTGGGCAGTATCTTCAGCAACAACATTGCAGAAAACACATCTCAAGTCCACAGTAAAACCTCTACTGCATAATTTAACTTTGGTCATCAAGGCATTTCTGAGAGTCTTCCATAAAAATAAATTGAGGCTATGTGACGTTAAGCTATTCCATACTCTTGTATGCCATCTAAAAACTGGGTTACCTGCATCTCCAATTAAGGCTTTGTAAATGCAAGCAATGGAATGCCTTTCATGTTTGGCAGCCCAAACATAACCAATTCCAACAGAGGGTAACGTGTAGCCTTTGACAGACTCCCATAGAAGATTAATGCTAGGGTTGGAAGTGTAAGGCAACACAATCACACCATCAACACAGTAATCATAAGCACTAGCATTCATAGGGATGCCAGTTTGAATTTCTGCTCATAAGAAAGCAAGTCATACAATATAACTCCTCTACTTACCCAAGGATCAAACCAGAACTTTGCATCACAGCCAGGGCTAATTAACAGTTGGACATGGGGATGTAAAATGCTCCTTAGATTTAGGATGGCTCTCCACACCCAGCCACACAGAGGAGAAGGAGCCATAAGCCAGAAATGTTTATTGCCAAGGTGATGTTTCCTTGCCCACTTGACCCATAGGTTAGGTCTGTCATTGATCAGATTATCAAAGTGCTTAGAAAAGGCAGCTTGATTCCAAATTGGCAAACACTTGAAACCCAACCCACCATATTTAAGTGGTTTTTCCAATTTGGCATAAGCAATAGGAATAAGTTTGGTTGAATACATATCTCCGGTCCATAGAAAGTGATTCATTGCTTTCCTGATTCTCAATAAAAGTGCAGATGGCAGGATAAAACATCTTCTCCAATACACCGTCATGGCTTGTATAATAGATTTAATGATAGTGGATCTACCAGCTTGTGATATCTTATTGCTAGCCCACCTGTTCATCGCCTCAGTTATTCTTTCAAAAAGAGGTAAACAAGAAGTGGTCCCAATTTTCCTAGAGGACAAGGGAATGCCCAAGTGCATGGTACCATCAGGGAGGTTGGGTAATTGACTTCGTTGATAAATGGACTGCTTTTCAATATCATTAAGACCAGCCACCAAGAGGTATGACTTACTGCTATTGACCTGAAGTCCAGTGCAATTCTCAAAGGTGGTTAGGATGCCTTTGAAACAGTTAATAGTTGAGACAGTTGGCTTCATGAATAGAATCACATCATCAGCAAAGAGCAACGAAGTAATGTTAGGATTCCTGCATGTGGGATGCAACTCAAATTTATTTAGTCTGACTTGCTTGTTAATAAGTTGTGTAAAAAATTCCATGACAATTATAAACAAATAGGAAGACATTGGATCTCCCTGCCTTATACCCCTTTTACTTCTGAAATAACCAACAGTGCCCCCATTGTAACACAAAGAGTAAGAAACAGTGGATATACAAGTATATATCCAACTAACAAAATGGCAAGGAAAACCCATTAAACTCATAATACTAGTCAACGCTTCCCAACACACAGTGTCATAAGCTCTTCTGATGTCAAGCTTCATCATTGCTCTAGGAGATACATTGGTACGACCATACCCATTAAGAAGTTCATGAGTGACCAGCACATTATCAAGGATGCATCTATTGTTCAAAAATGCAGATTGGTTCTCAGAAATGACAGTTGGAAGCACATGCCTGAGCCTAGAAGCAATGACTTTAGAAATGCATTTGTATATAATGTTACAACAAGCAATTGGATGATAAGCATCTAAAGTTGCAGCATGTTTTACTTTAGGCACTAAGCACAGATTGGTAGCATTGATGGGTAAAGGCAATTTATTATGTGAAAAGAAATTATGCACTGCAGCTAAAAGGTCAGCAGCAACAATATCCCAACAGTATGTAAAGAAAACAGCATTAAAGCCATCAGGGCCACCACAAGAATCTCTCTTCATACCAAACATAGCAGTATATATTTCTTCATTTGTCACCGGTGAAGATAACACCAGGATATCATCAGCAGACAAAACTGGCATAGGGGTTGATAAGAGCTCATGTGTTAAAGGGGACAATGTATCAGTGGGGGAAAACAGGTCAGTGTAATGGTTGATGAAAGCATTGTCAATGTCAGCAGGCTTATTTAAAATGATACCATCTTCACTCAGAATTTGGAAGATGTTTCTTTTGGCATTTTTAATTTTAAGGGAGGTGTGAAACAACTCAGTATTCCTATCACCATACAGATCCCACTCCTTCCTCAACTTTTGTTTCTTTATGCTTAGCTCATGTAACATCCCGCCTTTTCGCACACTTTAAAACGACACACGTGCCAATTCAAAGCATACGCAAGGACGGAGTGTTATGGGGTAGATCAGAAAAAAACAGAGAAGGAATAAAACAAAATAGAATCTCACAGCGGAAGGATAAAATATAATAATAAATATACAGTTCAAACAGTTTACAAAACAGTTTTTTTCACTTATACAATGAACATCAGAGTTACACATACCAATACAACAATGCAGCGGAATATAAAGAGTGTGTGGTGCAATACTATATATAAAATAATGCTGAATCTTCGTCTTCGTCCTCCAAGCTAAATCTGCTATCCTGAAATGCTCGGACTGACCCGAGCGAATTTGAAAAGACAAAAACACTCGAGTCAGACTAGAATATCTTATGTGAGTTAAATAAACAGAAATAAATATGAGTACAGTAACTCAAGAGATGCTCGGGATTTACATCTCCTAAGGATCCATTAAACTATTTACTATGTAGTATATTGCGCTATTATAATAGTGTCTATTTATAAAATAAACTTACTTTTAAATAGCGTTAAGGCTTTACATTTTCCACCTTAACACGTAAAATGCCAATAGTCTATACAGTACCGTAATACCTTCTGATCGGGAAGCTACCAGAGGATACTCCATAGGTACGACACAAATAGAAACTCGTAGTAAAGGCTCGATATGGTAGGTGACACGGCACAACTAGGCAATGCCAGGGTAGATATACCAATTGCTATCCAGGTTGGTGGAAACGCGTAGCCGCAGTTACCGCCCACCTCGGACTAACTCTCCAAAATCAAAATATAGAAGTGGCCACTGAATCAAATCCAAGTCAAAGTATAATATCGAAGAGGAGCGTCCGATCAGAGGAATGACCTCATTGGCCTGAGAATCGCTCCTGTTTTAGCCACCTTATGCCAACTCACGGGAGTTGGGTCCACGTATTTACCTTACAGGAAACGTCGCCACCACCTACTTCATTCTGGAATCTCCACCGCGTACACGGTTAGTCAAAGTGGTTTTCGGTATCGACAGAGAGTATGTCCATATCCGATCCCGGTCTCTTTGCCAACCAATCGTTATTATAACACCGCGGTAATTTAAAACAGTTTATACTTTAAAACCAGAATATAATCCCTTTCAAAACCATAATATTACGATATCATTTCTTCTTTAAAAACACAAACAATTTATTTTCATATTATTTTATAAAAGCCCAAATCAATGATATCGTTTCCCAAATAAAATTTTCCTTTCCAAAAATTATGTCACTTTTTATTATTTAATATCCCATGTAACCAATATTTTGTTTGTAACTTTCAACATAATTCTTCGAAAATCCATAGTATTTTAAAACCATTATTTTCAAAACTAAATGGTTTGGATATTCAACGGTATGCGAATTAAAAAGGTTTAACTTTACTGTTGCTTTATAAAGAATAAATTACATGTCTTTCCAAATATTTCTTGTTTTAAAGTTAAACCAAAATCCAAAATATTACTTCAAGTCCCAAAACCATTTCAATTTTATATATATTTATATCCATTTTTGAGCATTAATATTTCAACTAAAGTTGGATTTTTATCCTTTCAAAATCAATATTCTATTAATTAATCTTGACCATTCACATAAAATCCATAATTAATAAGACTTCAATTTCTAGTAAAATATATATATATATATATATATATATATATATATATATATATATATATATATAGAATTTTTCCACTTCAAATTATACTAGAATATCCATTTCTATTTATTTTGGGAAAATCCAATTACAAATATCATATCTTAAAATTTCCAACTTTACATTTAAACATAGGATATAAATTTACCAAACTCCATTTTCTAAATTTCTTCCATTTTCAATAAAGAAATTTATATTCCTTTTAATTTCAAAATTTCAACTTCATAGGTATATAAATATGGAATAAAATATTTATACAATATAAATTTAAGATTTATAGACCGTATTCAATCCAAACCATAGAAATCACATTAAAATAGTTATATATAGACCGCGGCGCCTGTATAAAATTTTCTATCCTATGGTCAAGTGATACGAATATTTATCATTTCAATCCGCAATTTAAAAAATAAAACTTTGCGGTTTTATCATTTCAAACCACAATCCCGAATGAAATGTAAAATGTATGCTAACTTGCAGTTTAATGATATCAAATAAAACATCCATTCAACAACACATCCATCATCCAGTCACAAACATCAAGCAATATCAACCAATAACAAAATATGTTTGGGAATATACAACAGGTAATAATTGGCAGTTTAATTCAAATTATATTTATCAACTATAAATCTAACAGTTTATTTTTAGTGATAATTGACATAACTGTTAACTAGCAGTTCTTATGCAAACAATAATTTCTAACAGCCAATTAATACGCAATCAATCAATTTGATTAACAGCTAAATTCAAAAAAATGCAATTCAACAGATATGGGTGAAATAACATGCCAAAAGCTTATAAATAAATTTCCATTCATTTCTAAAATTTATTTAACAAACATAAAAGCTTCTAGTAGTTGTGAGTGGGTTAAAACACTCACCTTTTGAATTTAAATCGAATTTAAAATTCGATTTAAACCCAAAATTTCGCCCGTCTCGGAATTCGTCCAAACCAGCGTCATCAAGTCCGGAATTAAATTACGATCCTAACAAAAGAAATTTCGTGTGAATCCGACTTCGTATGAGAAAGTTATGGCGAAAAATGATGATTGAATTCAAATAAATAAACGACACATATTTCACTCATAAATTTTATGTGCCACGTCATCTACTCACGCGCCCAGCACCTCTTCACGCATCATCCTGGAGCACGCACGCAGGCAGAGAGAAACGAACCCAAAACGTCATAGTTGACCGCGCCTATGACCGCCCACTGCTCGCGCCACCAGCCACCAACCCTCGGCCGACCATCACCATCCAACTCGCCTTGAAGAGCCGCCCCCCCCCCCCATACCACTCCGGTTGCCCAGAACCTCCAGCCGCCGCCGCCCATCTAAACCCTAGTCCCAATAATACGCCACATCCAGCCGTTGAAACTCGAAACAAACAACATAGATGCGATCCCCTCAGTTCCCTCTCCAATACCCAGAAATCGTTTCTCGATCCGATGAAGTTTGCGACGATGATGATGGAGGGCCACGGGCTGTTTGAATTTATTCTGAGCAAACGATAGCTCCAATTGAAAAACGAATTGCATTGCTGGATTACGTATGTTGAGAACATCGACATATATTTTTTTGAGAATTTTCTGAAATTTTTGAGTTTTGACTTTTGATTTTTGAACTGTGGTTAGATCTAGGTTTTTCAACCATTGGAGAGGAGAAAGGGATGAAGAAATTATACGTATATTCAATTGACAGAAGAAGGAGGCTAGGGTTTATCATGGTATACTTATAGTTAGGGTTAGGTTAGAGCGTATAGGCTAGAAGGGTGAACGTACGCAACAAACTATGGCCCAAAAGCCCGCTATGCCTCCGGAACCGAATCTATTAAATCTATATATCCAGATAGGTATTTTAAAATATTCTGAACGCGATGGAAAAAGTTTCACGTTCAAATTTGATCGTATGAAGAAGTTATGCTGCAAACAAGATTTCCAAATTGATTTCAAATTGATTTTTAATAAAATTGATTTCAAGGCGTTTCGCGTCCGTACGATCAAACGACAAGTCCGATCGACACAAAACTTGAAACCCTATAACAATTCACCGATACGGATCCGATGAAACTGGTTTCGTCGAAATCCGAGTCCGTGACAAAAATGACCATTTTAATATTTATTAAATAAATCAAATAAATTAAAAATCCAATTTTTATATTTCAACTTCTAATATAGGCCCCATTTCATTATTTATATACTTCAATCAATTCTAAATTATTTACCAAGCTTGGATGTGAATTAAAATCTATCAGTATATAAATTTGCAGCTAAATATCTGCACTTCCTTATTATTTAGAGATTATAAATTTTATTCTAAACCCAATTATTAAATCTTATACCTTTATACTCACCTCTTAAATCAAATTAAATAAATACTTGATTTCCATTCCAACTCATCTTTGGATTGCAATTAACCTTTTTACCATAATTAAATTCCAAATTATTAATAACCCTTATTTTTCTTAACTATTTATTAATTCCAGTCCAATTGAATTCAACACTATAAATTTGATTAATTTATTATATTAACTTCCTTTCTATTATTCAAAGTTATTGTTGTAAATACGACGAATACTAACATTAGTTTAAGATTTCACTCAATGTTTACAAATTCCATTTCAATTTAATAACGTAATATTTTACGTTCAATTCTATTTTATTTGTCGTAAATACCACTTGTTGAATTAAATACTCAAATCATAAATAAATCTTGCTTCTAAAGTTATACCAACAATGGTCCAGTTAAATTTGAATTAGCTTTACCTTTATTTTATGAAATTAACTATTGCAATAAATCCAAATTAATAAAGAAGGTTAGATTCCTATACTACTTCTTTGGTCTCAATTAACCTTTTATGGCGAGTATGAATTTCAATGTATAATTGAAACTTTTATATCCATTAAATTTTTACTATCATTCAATATCTACATATTCTAGCTAAATTTCAACTAACATATAAATTAGCTATTCCAACTTCCATTAATTTCGATTATCATACTATAGAAATTAAATTCCCTTAACCACATAAATAAAAGTTGATCCCCATCTATTTACATTATATCACGTTTGCATAAATTTATTTAATGGTCACTTTTAATTAATAACTATCCATTTTCCAATCCAAATGTAAATCTTCCACCTTTGAATTCTTATATTAAATGGAATTTAATATTTACTGATTCAACATTTATATGTTTCTAAAAATTAGCTCCAACCAAATGTGACAATTTACATTTCATTTCTATGCAATATATACTCATCTTATTCCATTCATTTGGTTACTGCATTGAAATCTATTTATTAACCAATACTAACATTATTATCATTAATTATGATTGGATTCCAAGTTTTTATTCAATACCTTGAACAATAACTTACATATTAATCAAATCCTTCTTCTACTTTATTCAAATTGGATTATATTCCAATTTCTATAAGCTAGGTCTTAAATCATCATTTACATAATTAAATTTAGCGTTTATTCCAATCTTCGTTTATAATTTAAAGTTTCTACTAAATTAAATTACAAAACTTAACTTTAACAAATAAAATCCACCAAATAAATTTTCTAATGTTTATATATTTGTAAATCAATTCAGTTATGATTTCATTAATACCATTTTAATCAACTAATAATGACTTATAACCACAAACACAAATTTTCGTTATTTCAATCTATGTCATATAAACACTTAAATTATTAACCTTTAATTACAGTTACTATCTAATCCCTACATTTACTCCATTAAAAATCCTAAGACTTCTATTTCAATTTAAATTAGATTAGAAAACATATCCAATTAACTCATTTAATATCATTGAATTTAACGGGTCGTTACACTCTCCCCCACTCAAAACTTTTCGTCCCCGAAAAGGGAAAAGAAGGGAGAAGGAAGAATAAAACAGTATACTTATTTCAGATATTACTCATAAACAATATTTTACTGGATTAATTTCCTTTAATGCTTGAATTATTAAAGTTGGAAAAATAATCTCACAAAATTCTAAGTCCCAAAATTTTCGAAAATTTTTGGCAGAGTCTCCTTTGTACGGAGGGACTCTGGAGAAAATATAATATCCAAATATACAAATATATTACATATATATCCAAAATAAAATATCCCAACACGGGAAAATATATAAAATAGCGCTTTAAACGTAATCCGAAAACGTACCTATCTGTCGGGCAATACGCTTATTATTATGGAACCAAAGCAGTAGTAATTGCTTCCAACACCTGTATACACTTATATAATCTAAAAGGTTAAATATTTATTTTAAAATGGACTATTCAAATGGATTCAATCATTCATACTCAATCAAATGCAACAACCATACATTTTTAACAAACAGCACACACCACAAACAAACAATCATTCACTCAACAAACAATCAGTTGTTCGGGTTCAAATTCTGAAATTGTACGAACGAAGAATAACTATCAAGTACATCCGTTGCTCAACAGCCTTAGATGGAACAAGGATAGATTATTTGTTCATCCAACAACTCCACAATTCCTTACCCAACAAACATACATCAACCAAACAGTTCAAATCAACACCAAAATAGCTTATTATACATTTATTTCATAATTCAGTGTTTTGATTTTCATTCCTTCATTTATGGAAGAATTTCTTTATTTCTTACAAGTTTTATTTTCCAATTATCCCAAAATTCATTACAATTGTATTTCCTTTTTATTACTTAAGTTTATAAAATAAATTCCCATTAGTAACAACAAATATTTTGAATATCTTCATTTCCTTACTCTTCATTTGTAAGATTTCCCTTAAATTCTTAATCTGCTAACATTCATTCTTATAAGTGGAAGTTTTTTATTTATCTATTAACTATGGATTACAGTCATTTCAATTCTTCCTACTTTCCATTATATTGGAATAGGGGAGATTAAAACATACTTAAGTAAATAATCTTACAACATGTCACCTATTAATAATACTTAACTTTATTTTCAATAGAATTTTAATTATCACTTAAGTTTATACCATTTAATTCTTATTTATAACGGTAATTTATTGAATACTTCATTTTCCTACATTCCTACTTGTAAAATATTCAATTCTAGTTTCACATTTAACATTTCAACTTTTATGTTTGGGTAAGTTATTTATGTTAAGGAAATTGCAATTGAACCTATACAAGTTAAATCTCCATTCTTTAATTAAATTTAATGTTTATCCATATTACTCTTTGTCTCATGTGTATTCAAATTCCTCTTTATAGCTTTGCAATTATTCTCTTATTTCAATTAGAGGTTTCAATTCATTTATTACTTAACTTTTATTTCACTAACAATTTATTAATGGGAGATTTTAGAATTAAATTCCGGGTTAAATCTCAATTTATTTCAAAATAATAGATAAATAAGTTCTTACAACTCAATATCTCTAATTATATTTAGAACAATAAAAGAAATTTTTTAGAAAATTTCAAAATAAATCAGCAGTAGAATTTACTACAGTGGCCTTTCCCTTCGAAACTCGAAAATGAAAGTCGATGATGCGGCCGTCATCACCGAATTTATTTTCCAGCGACAGAGAGGAAAGTACAGAATTATTTTCTCTAAAATCTTCTTTAAAACATTTCTTCCGAACTATACTAAATATTTATATAAGAAATTACTTATAAACCAAATCAATATATTTCATAAATCCTTTGAAAGAAGATTTTCAAAACCCCGGACTTAAGTTCTAAAATCTCCAAGTTGATTTTATTATAAATTAAACTTAGCTTCAATTATTATAAATATTTTATTGCCTAACACCAAATCTATAGCAACCAAATATATATATATATATATCTTTATAAAATATTTTTATATATAGAAAATATAATAGGCAAAATTATTTCATTCACCTATATTAAAACAAATATTATGTCGGTCTGTCCTATTAAGTGTTTAGAAATCCCTATTGATGACATAGCGTCCCATGCATCAACCAGAATTTATAAATACAAAGCGGAACAGATTAACACAATATTAAAATCTTTTTATTAATACTAACAAGTACGCTCTCTCTTATATATACATTCAGCGACTCCCATAGGGTATTATTACCCTATTAACAAAGAGTCAAACCCCACAAAGCCAAGGTTTATCGCTAAACCAAAGCTCTGATACCAACTGTAACATCCCGCCTTTTCGCACACTTTAAAACGACACACGTGCCAATTCAAAGCATACGCAAGGACGGAGTGTTATGGGGTAGATCAGAAAAAAACAGAGAAGGAATAAAACAAAATAGAATCTCACAACGGAAGGATAAAATATAATAATAAATATACAGTTCAAACAGTTTACAAAACAGTTTTTTTCACTTATACAATGAACATCAGAGTTACACATACCAATACAACAATGCAGCGGAATATAAAGAGTGTGTGGTGCAATACTATATATAAAATAATGCTGAATCTTCGTCTTCGTCCTCCAAGCTAAATCTGCTATCCTGAAATGCTCGGACTGACCCGAGCGAATTTGAAAAGACAAAAACACTCGAGTCAGACTAGAATATCTTATGTGAGTTAAATAAACAGAAATAAATATGAGTACAGTAACTCAAGAGATGCTCGGGATTTACATCTCCTAAGGATCCGTTAAACTATTTACTATGTAGTATATTGCGCTATTATAATAGTGTCTATTTATAAAATAAACTTACTTTTAAATAGCGTTAAGGCTTTACATTTTCCACCTTAACACGTAAAATGCCAATAGTCTATACAGTACCGTAATACCTTCTGATCGGGAAGCTACCAGAGGATACTCCATAGGTACGACACAAATAGAAACTCGTAGTAAAGGCTCGATATGGTAGGTGACACGGCACAACTAGGCAATGCCAGGGTAGATATACCAATTGCTATCCAGGCTGGTGGAAACGCGTAGCCGCAGTTACCGCCCACCTCGGACTAACTCCCCAAAATCAAAATATAGAAGTGGCCACTGAATCAAATCCAAGTCAAAGTATAATATCGAAGAGGAGCGTCCGATCAGAGGAATGACCTCATTGGCCTGAGAATCGCTCCTGTTTTAGCCACCTTATGCCAACTCACGGGAGTTGGGTCCACGTATTTACCTTACAGGAAACGTCGCCACCACCTACTTCATTCTGGAATCTCCACCGCGTACACGGTTAGTCAAAGTGGTTTTCGGTATCGACAGAGAGTATGTCCATATCCGATCCCGGTCTCTTTGCCAACCAATCGTTATTATAACACCGCGGTTATTTAAAACAGTTTATACTTTAAAACCAGAATATAATCCCTTTCAAAACCATAATATTACGATATCATTTCTTCTTTAAAAACACAAACAATTTATTTTCATATTATTTTATAAAAGCCCAAATCAATGATATCGTTTCCCAAATAAAATTTTCCTTTCCAAAAATTATGTCACTTTTTATTATTTAATATCCCATGTAACCAATATTTTGTTTGTAACTTTCAACATAATTCTTCGAAAATCCATAGTATTTTAAAACCATTATTTTCAAAACTAAATGGTTTGGATATTCAACGGTATGCGAATTAAAAAGGTTTAACTTTACTGTTGCTTTATAAAGAATAAATTACATGTCTTTCCAAATATTTCTTGTTTTAAAGTTAAACCAAAATCCAAAATATTACTTCAAGTCCCAAAACCATTTCAATTTTATATATATTTATATCCATTTTTGAGCATTAATATTTCAACTAAAGTTGGATTTTTATCCTTTCAAAATCAATATTCTATTAATTAATCTTGACCATTCACATAAAATCCATAATTAATAAGACTTCAATTTCTAGTAAAATATATATATATATATATATATAGAGAATTTTTCCACTTCAAATTATACTAGAATATCCATTTCTATTTATTTTGGGAAAATCCAATTACAAATATCATATCTTAAAATTTCCAACTTTACATTTAAACATAGGATATAAATTTACCAAACTCCATTTTCTAAATTTCTTCCATTTTCAATAAAGAAATTTATATTCCTTTTAATTTCAAAATTTCAACTTCATAGGTATATAAATATGGAATAAAATATTTATACAATATAAATTTAAGATTTATAGACCGTATTCAATCCAAACCATAGAAATCACATTAAAATAGTTATATATAGACCGCGGTGCCTGTATAAAATTTTCTATCCTATGGTCAAGTGATACGAATATTTATCATTTCAATCCGCAATTTAAAAAATAAAACTTTGCGGTTTTATCATTTCAAACCACAATCCCGAATGAAATGTAAAATGTATGCTAACTTGCAGTTTAATGATATCAAATAAAACATCCATTCAACAACACATCCATCATCCAGTCACAAACATCAAGCAATATCAACCAATAACAAAATATGTTTGGGAATATACAACAGGTAATAATTGGCAGTTTAATTCAAATTATATTTATCAACTATAAATCTAACAGTTTATTTTTAGTGATAATTGACATAACTGTTAACTAGCAGTTCTTATGCAAACAATAATTTCTAACAGCCAATTAATTCGCAATCAATCAATTTGATTAACAGCTAAATTCAAAAAAATGCAATTCAACAGATATGGGTGAAATAACATGCCAAAAGCTCATAAATAAATTTCTATTCATTTCTAAAATTTATTTAACAAACATAAAAGCTTCTAGTAGTTGTGAGTGGGTTAAAACACTCACCTTTTGAATTTAAATCGAATTTAAAATTCGATTTAAACCCAAAATTTCGCCCGTCTCGGAATTCGTCCAAACCAGCGTCATCAAGTCCGGAATTAAATTACGATCCTAACAAAAGAAATTTCGTGTGAATCCGACTTCGTATGAGAAAGTTATGGCGAAAAATGATGATTGAATTCAAATAAATAAACGACACATATTTCACTCACAAATTTTATGTGCCACGTCATCTACTCACGCGCCCAGCACCTCTTCACGCATCATCCTGGAGCACGCACGCAGGCAGAGAGAAACGAACCCAAAACGTCATAGTTGACCGCGCCTATGACCGCCCACTGCTCGCGCCACCAGCCACCAACCCTCGGCCGACCATCACCATCCAACTCGCCTTGAAGAGCCGCCCCCCCCATACCACTCCGGTTGCCCAGAACCTCCAGCCGTCGCTGCCCATCTAAACCCTAGTCCCAATAATACGCCACATCCAGCCGTTGAAACTCGAAACAAACAACATAGATGCGATCCCCTCAGTTCCCTCTCCAATACCCAGAAATCGTTTCTCGATCCGATGAAGTTTGCGACGATGATGATGGAGGGCCACGGGCTGTTTGAATTTATTCTGAGCAAACGACAGCTCCAATTGAAAAACAAATTGCATTGCTGGATTATGTATGTTGAGAACATCGACATATATTTTTTTGAGAATTTTCTGAAATTTTTGAGTTTTGACTTTTGATTTTTGAACTGTGGTTAGATCTAGGTTTTTCAACCATTGGAGAGGAGAAAGGGATGAAGAAATTATACGTATATTCAATTGACAGAAGAAAGGAGGCTAGGGTTTATCATGGTATACTTATAGTTAGGGTTAGGTTAGAGCGTATAGGCTAGAAGGGTGAACGTACGCAACAAACTATGGCCCAAAAGCCCGCTATGCCTCCGGAACCGAATCTATTAAATATATATATCCAGATAGGTATTTTAAAATATTCTGAACGCGATGGAAAAAGTTTCACGTTCAAATTTGATCGTATGAAGAAGTTATGCTGCAAACAAGATTTCCAAATTGATTTCAAATTGATTTTTAATAAAATTGATTTCAAGGCGTTTCGCGTCCGTACGATCAAACGACAAGTCCGATCGATACGAAACTTGAAACCCTATAACAATTCACCGATACGGATCCGATGAAACTGGTTTCGTCGAAATCCGAGTCCGTGACAAAAATGACCATTTTAATATTTATTAAATAAATCAAATAAATTAAAAATCCAATTTTTATATTTCAACTTCTAATATAGGCCCCATTTCATTATTTATATACTTCAATCAATTCTAAATTATTTACCAAGCTTGGATGTGAATTAAAATCTATCAGTATATAAATTTGCAGCTAAATATCTGCACTTCCTTATTATTTAGAGATTATAAATTTTATTCTAAACCCAATTATTAAATCTTATACCTTTATACTCACCTCTTAAATCAAATTAAATAAATACTTGATTTCCATTCCAACTCATCTTTGGATTGCAATTAACCTTTTTACCATAATTAAATTCCAAATTATTAATAACCCTTATTTTTCTTAACTATTTATTAATTCCAATCCAATTGAATTCAACACTATAAATTTGATTAATTTATTATATTAACTTCCTTTCTATTATTCAAAGTTATTGTTGTAAATACGACGAATACTAACATTAGTTTAAGATTTCACTCAATGTTTACAAATTACATTTCAATTTAATAACGTAATATTTTACGTTCAATTCTATTTTATTTGTCGTAAATACCACTTGTTGAATTAAATACTCAAATCATAAATAAATCTTGCTTCTAAAGTTATACCAACAATGGTCCAGTTAAATTTGAATTAGCTTTACCTTTATTTTATGAAATTAACTATTGCAATAAATCCAAATTAATAAAGAAGGTTAGATTCCTATACTACTTCTTTGGTCTCAATTAACCTTTTATGGCGAGTATGAATTTCAATGTATAATTGAAACTTTTATATCCATTAAATTTTTACTATCATTCAATATCTACATATTCTAGCTAAATTTCAACTAACATATAAATTAGCTATTCCAACTTCCATTAATTTCGATTATCATACTATAGAAATTAAATTCCCTTAACCACATAAATAAAAGTTGATCCCCATCTATTTACATTATATCACGTTTGCATAAATTTATTTAATGGTCACTTTTAATTAATAACTATCCATTTTCCAATCCAAATGTAAATCTTCCACCTTTGAATTCTTATATTAAATGGAATTTAATATTTACTGATTCAACATTTATATGTTTCTAAAAATTAGCTCCAACCAAATGTGACAATTTACATTTCATTTCTATGCAATATATACTCATCTTATTCCATTCATTTGGTTACTGCATTGAAATCTATTTATTAACCAATACTAACGTTATTATCATTAATTATGATTGGATTCCAAGTTTTTATTCAATACCTTGAACAATAACTTACATATTAATCAAATCCTTCTTCTACTTTATTCAAATTGGATTATATTCCAATTTCTATAAGCTAGGTCTTAAATCATCATTTACATAATTAAATTTAGCGTTTATTCCAATCTTCGTTTATAATTTAAAGTTTCTACTAAATTAAATTACAAAACTTAACTTTAACAAATAAAATCCACCAAATAAATTTTCTAATGTTTATATATTTGTAAATCAATTCAGTTATGATTTCATTAATACCATTTTAATCAACTAATAATGACTTATAACCACAAACACAAATTTTCGTTATTTCAATCTATGTCATATAAACACTTAAATTATTAACCTTTAATTACAGTTACTATCTAATCCCTACATTTACTCCATTAAAAATCCTAAGACTTCTATTTCAATTTAAATTAGATTAGAAAACATATCCAATTAACTCATTTAATATCATTGAATTTAACGGGTCGTTACAGCTCAGCAGTCAGGGCGTCAGATAGACGCTGAGTTAACACATGTTCCTGCTCTGAAATATTGATATTACCTGGGTCAACAAGCATCCTCAGCTGGATAGTTGATAGCTCTCTCTGCAAGACAGAAGAGTACTTGTTACCATCACCATACTTGTTCTTGGCCCATGTCTTTAACGCTTCCTTGGTGGCCTTAAGTTTACGCTGCAAAATAGAAATTTTGTTTCCACTTTGAGGGCATTTCCAAACTTTAATAACTAAAGGCATAAATTCTGGATCATTGATCCAGGAATTAAAAATTTTAAATCTTGAGTTTCTTTTAATGGCATCGCAATGAGGAGCTAAGAAAACAGGTGAATGGTCTGAGAGGAGAGGGGGGAGAATATGATTAAGAGAGTTGGGGTATTGAGTTAAGGCCTTAGTGTTTAGAAATGTCAAGTCCAATCTACTCATGGTCCTCACACCAGATCGACTTTTGTTATTCCACGTGTATTTTGGACCAACGAAGGCAGCTTCATGTAAATTTGAGGCAGTGATAGCAAGGTTGAGAGGGGCACTGTCAGAGATTGTAAGTGGTTTGCCACCACAGCGGTCATCAGCAGAAAGCATGCAGTTAAAGTCACCCAAAACAAACCAAAGGTGAGTTTCCTGCCTAAGATGTGGTAAATAATCAAGCATTTCCTGCCTAGCAGCTGGGTGGTTATCTCTATAGATAAATGTCAGGTAGAAGGAAGTAGAGGTTGGATGATGTAATGCTTGAAAATGGATGAATTGCTTATGGGATAATATTGGGGTTAGGGTGTAAAAGATAGGGTCAGAAAGCACCAAGATTCTACCATATGGGGCCTCATTTGAATTATGATGAAAACTCCATAGTGGGTTGATAAGATTTGCGGCTCTGTGGGTAAGTTCATTGTTAAGTTTGGTCTCAAGCATGCCAAAAATGCCTAATTTATTCTCAGAGATTATGTGTTTTGCTTGCACAAGTTTGATATCCGTTTTTTTGTTAAAATTCTTTATATATTATCAATGTTTTCCATTGAGAAATGTAACAATGTATGTTGGAGTTTGAAGAGTTTTTTGAATTGAAATAATTGCATATATGGGTTGAAGAATGTAAATTGTTTTAAGTGAATAATTGCTAATAAGTAAGCAATTATTCAAAATTCCCTTTTTTTGTAATTATTCAAAATAATTGCAGCATTTAAGTACATTTCTTAACTATATATGTTGCTTGCAATTAAAGGTTTCATGTGTTATTTGCAGTTTTTAACTATATATCATATATGCACTTATAAAATACAATTTAATCGTTCAATTTTTACTGCATTTCAATTATGTAATTAAAAATTTATGAGTTTTTTAATTGCATATTTGATGAGTTCATTGAAGTGGTTAAATATATCATATATGCTCTTTTATTAGCAAATATTTTCAGTTGAAAATGTATGAATTTTTCAATTAAATATTTGCTTACTTTTATGGAGATATTTTGGATGTTTGCAGATAATGCTGGAATTATTCTTAAAAATTGCAGAAATTTTGACAATATTGATGTTTTTGTGTTAAAAGTCTTTAAATATTATCAATTTTTTTGTGAGAAATGTAATAATGTATGTTGGAGTTTGAAGAGTTTTTCGAATTAAAATAATTGCATACATGTGATGAAGAATGCAAATTGTTTTAAGTGAATAATTGTTAATAAGTAAGCAATTATTTAAAATAATTCCAATTTTTCTATAATTATTCGGAATAATTGCAGTATTTAAGTACATTTCTCAACTACATATGTTGTTTGCAGTTAAAGATTTCATCTGTTAATTGCATTTTGTAACTGCGTATCATACATGCAGTTATAAAATACACTTTAATGGTTCAAGCATTTCAATTATGCAGTTAAAAATTTATGGGTTTTTCAGCTGCATATTTGATGAGTGTCCATTGGAGTGGTTAAATGTATCATATATGCTCTTTATTAGCAAATATTTTTAGTTGAAAATGTATGAAATTTTCAACTAAATATTTGCTTATTTATGGAGATATTTTGAATGTTTGCAGATAATGCTGCTTGTTAAAAATTGCAGGAATTTTTGACAATATTGATGTTTTTTGTTAAAATTCTTTAAATATTATTATTCTTTTCATTGAGAAATGTAATAACTTACGTTGGAGTTTCAAGTATTTTTTGAATTGAAATAATTGCATACATGTGTTGAAGAATGTAAATTGTTTTAAGTGAATAATTGCTAATAAGTAAGCAATTATTCAAAATAATTCCATGTTTTGTATAATTATTCAAAATAATTGAAGCATTTAAGTACATTTCTTAGCTACATATGTTGTTTGCAGTTAAAGATTTCATGTGTTAATTGCATTTTTTAACTGCATATCATTACCGCGGTTTTAATTTAAAATAATTGCAAAGTCATATGCAATTATTTAGAATTGTTGCAAACTTTATGCAGTTATTCTAATCATCTTTGTCTTTGACACTTTATTGAATATAATCATTATCGGCATAATTATCTTGATCTTTCTTTGTAATACTACCTTTTTTCTTGAATATTTTTTCTCTTCTCAATATTTTCTAAATTTTTTTCCTCACCATAATTTTTGTTTTCCTATGCTTCGTATTTTTCAGCTTCATCATATCACTTTTTAAAATTCTTCATGATTTTGATTTATAGACAAAACTTCCCCAGCAAATTTCAGTTCTAATTTTAGAGTTCGAGTTTGGAAACTAATACGTACAAGGTGTGAACATGTATCATTTAACTAGTGCTTGAAAGGTTGAGATTGTGGAACAAGCTTCCTACGCTTGATCTTTTTTGCTTCGATTTGTGTCCCATCTTATGGTTGGTTCTCCACTACTCTTCAAGTAGTCATCTGAGGTAGTGAATTTGGGTGTGAGGTCTGCTAATTTCCATCCTTGGATAGCCCTTCGAGGGAAATAAGTGATATCGAATTAGCTTAGTTCAATATTCTATTTAAGTAGTCTTTCAGACGTCTCAGGTCATTGTATGCCCTGTCGCAACGACTGCAGGGAAGCCCCAATACAAAACCAATCGAAATGGCATCCAAAGCTACGAGCAATCGACTATATCATACCTCAGATCGAGGGTCAATACCGATCCGCACCAAGCACATACGAATGTGACTCGGATGTTTCTTGAAAAACTATGACCTCCAGAGTGTGGAAAGGAGGGTAAACCATGAATACTTAGTCGAAAATTCTCCAGCACCCTCATTCGATTCGTAAGGAGGAGTATGAATAGTCTTTCTATATATGTCTTCTGTTTATAAGGCACCAATAGGTTTACAGCTATGCAGTTAAAGCGCTCGGTAGATTCAACGCGGCGGAGGTGCAAAAAGTCATAACTGAGATACAATGAGGATATAAAAGGGTATAGCAGATGACTCTAAAATAGCATATAAAACTCGTACTTAATGTTTCTACAAATATATAAATGGTAATTAAATGAAAAGTTAACATTCAATTAAATTATAACTAATACATAAATAATTTTATGTAAAAACATGTGCAAATACACTGTAAATAAACATAGAACTGTTATATAACATAATTGAATTTAGTATAATACTAGAGTATTTTCATTTCTGAAAATATATTAAAAATTCAATTAAATAAATTAATTTCATAATTTTTATAATGTATAAACGTCATTTTTCAATTCATTCCTTCTAAACAAGATATAGCGGAAATAACAAAATATAGCGGGAATAACGAGATATTGCGGAAATAGCGGGGCTTAAAGCAGAAAGGCTATACTTAGGGATATATGGAAAGATCGTAGTGGTAGGAATCCTCTATGAGATATAACAGGGTTATAGTGGGGTAATAGCGGGACATTAACTGCACACGTTCATAGTCAAAGTCACAGTTATTATAGTTGGCACCAGTGCGATGATTCTATAGTGTTTCAGTGACTCGAAAGCATATCGAATTACCGTTGAAGAGAATACAGCGGAATTTGCTCTATGGTATCTCAACCATCTTGATTATTCTTCTTAACTATTGTGCCATCTTGCAATATCCTAGAGTCATTTCTTGTAAGGAGCCTTTCTTCTAAATACCCCTCAATTTCAACGTGTACTTATCGTATCTTCTAAAAGCTTGGTTCACATCTAAGGAACTAAAACTTGATAACCAAACAAGTAGACCTAAAGAAATAGAAATAGATTGTAGAGAACTATTGAATTACGTTTTACACTTAATCTCTCATTTGAAATCAAAGACAAGACTATTGAATTTTATCTTGTAACTCATCGTCTTCATCTCTTAAGTGCATCAACTATCAAGTTGGCACTCATTTTAATTTGAGTACTGATGGAATAATTTGCAAAAATACCTTCAGTACTCAAACTAAATAAGATTGCTAAGTAGATAAGAAAAAACAAAATGTAGTTATGAATAGCCATTGAATAAATAATAAAGATATGGTTTTTCATTAAAGAAGAAGATTTAGAGCAAAGAAGAAGGAAAGATAGAATATATAGACACAGAAAAAAAATCTCAACCATAGATATAACTGGTCAGGAATATAACTTTGGTCAAGATGTTGGATTAAAAGCTGAAAGAATCACATGAATACTGAATGTTTTTGTCCTTTTACAACAAACAAACAAGATATATCTTCTTTTTATAAATCATGAATGATATGAAAGCTAAATGATTCGTAAAATGCAATTAAAGTATTTTAAGTCTTATTCATTCCTCAAAATTCTAAGGCTACAGTTTTAAAATGTAGTTAAATTCGTACAAGAATGAGCTATAAATAAAATACAACTAAAATAAATTTTATTCTGAATTATTGGAGTATTAAAAGTTTTTCACTACATATCATATATGCAATTATAAAATACACTTTAATGGTTAAATTTTAACTGCATTTCAATTATGCAGCCAAAAAATTTATGGATTTTTTAACTAAGTATTTGACGAGTGTTCATTGAAATGGTTAAATGTATCATATATTCTCTTTTATAAGTAAATATTTTCAGTTGAAAATGTAAAAAAGTTTAAGTAAATATTTGCTTATTTTATGGAGAGATTTTGAATATTTGAAGATAATGCTGCAATTATTCTTAAAAATTGCAGAAAATTTTGACAATATTTATGTTTTTTGTTAAAAGTCTTTAAATATTATCAATATTTTTCAGTGAAAAATGTAATAATATGTATTTAGAGTTTCAAGAGTTTTTTGAATTAAAATAATTGCATACACGTGTTGAAGAATGTAAATTGTTATTAGTGAATAATTGTTAATAAGTAAGCAATTATTCAAAATAATTGCATTTTTTCGGTAATCATTCAAAATAATTGCAGCATTTAAGTACATTTCTTAACTACATATGTCGTTTGTAGTTAAATATTTCATTTGTTAATTGTAATTTTTTTTACTGCATATCATATATGCAGTTATAAAAAACACTTTAACGGTTCAATTTTTACTGCACTTCAATTGTGCATTTAAAAATTTATGTGTTTTTAACTGCATATTTGATGAGTGTTCATTTAAGTGGTTAAATATATCATATATACTCTTTTATCAGCAAATATTTTCAGTTGAAAAGTAAGAAATTTTTATGTAAATATTTTCTTATTTTTGTAGAGAGATTTTGAATGCTTGCATGTAACGCTGCAATTATTGTCAAAAATTATAATTTTTTTGACAATATTGATGTTTATTTGTTAAAAGTTTTTAAATATTATCAATGTTTTTCAGTGAGAAATGTAATCATGTATGTTGGAGTTCCAAGAGTTTTTTGAATTGAAATAACTGCATACATGCGTTGAAGAATATAAATTGTTTTAAATGAATGATTGCTAATAAGTAAGCAATTATTCAAAATAATTGCATTTTTTCTGTAATTAGTCAAAATACTTGCAACTTTTAAGTACATTTCTTAATTTCATATTTTTTTTTGCAATTAAAGTTTTCATCTGTTAATTGCAGTTTTTAATTGCATATCACATTTGCAGTTATAAAATACACTTTAATGGTTTAATTTTAACTGCAATTCAATTATACCACTAAAAAATGGGGTTTTTAACTGCATATTTGATGAGTGTTCATTGAAATGGTTAAATGTATCGTATATGCTCTTTTATAAGCAAATATTTTCAGTTGAAAATGCAAGAATTTTTTAAGTAAATATTTGCTTATTTTTATGGAGAGATTTTGAATGTTTGAAGATAACGCTGCAATTATTCTTGAAAATTGCAGAAATTTTTGGCAATATTGATGTTTTTTTTGTTAAAAGCCTTTTAATATTATCAATGTTTTTCAGTGAAAAATGTAATAATGCATGTCAGAGTTTCAAGAGTTTTTTGAATTAAAATAATTGCATATATGTGAATAACTGTTAACATGTAAGCAATTATTCAAAATAATTGCATTTTTTTCTGTAATCATTCAAAATAATTGCATAACTACATATGTTGTTTGCAGTTAAAGATTTCATCTGTTAATTGCAGTTTTTAACTGCATATCACAAATGCAGTTATAAAATACACTTTAATGGTTCAATTTTAACTGCATTTCAATTATGCAGTTAGAAATTTATGGGTTTTTTAACTGCATATTTGATGAGTAATCATTGAAATGGTTGAATGTATCATATATGCTCTTTTATCAGCAAACATTTTCAGTTGAAAATATAAGAATTTTTTAAGTAAATATTTGCTTATTTTTATGGAGAGATTTTGAATGTTTGTAGATAACGCTGCAATTATTCTTAAAAATTGTAGTTGACAATATTGATATTTTTTGTTAAAATTCTTGAAATATTATCAATGTTTTTCATTGAGAATCGTAACAGCTTATGTCGGATTTTCAAGAGTTTTACGAATTGAAATAATTACAAATATGTGTTAAAGAATGCAAATTGTTTTAAGTGAAAAATTGCTAATAAGTAAAAAATTATTCAAAACAATTCCATATTTTTGTATTCAAAATAATTACAACATTTAAGTACATTTCTTAACCCCATATGTTAGTTGCAGTTAAAGATTTCATGTGGTATTTGTAGTTTTTAACTTCATATCATATATCCAGTTATAAAATACACTTTAATGGTTCAATTTTAACTTCTTTTCAATTATGCAGTTAAAAATTTATGGATTTTTTAAGTGCATATTTTATATGTAGTTAACTATATTCATGTGTCAGTGACTATTGGCGACGAACTTCGAATGTGCATGAGGAGATCATTTAATCATACTAAAGAGAGATAATAAAGCGACTTTTATACTAGTTTGGGCTGTCTAATATACCTGCATCCACATTAATACATTAATACATGTGTTTCCTTTTTACAATGCTTCTCATGTAAGTAGTACGAGCTGTTTTGGGTATAGTCTGGTGTCCTAAGTGAGACTACCAAACTTGATTTTCCTTCTAGTCGTAATATCTTGCTTGCTTAGGATTCTTCAAACCAGTAAGCACCTTAACGACTTTTTTCGTTGCTTCATTTGGAACGGGATTATTATTGAAGGCGCAACAACTGATTTTCCTAGTCTTGGGCAGGATGCACGAGATTTCCTAGACCATCGAGCCTATACTACTTGTTTTCTTTCTCTCTTCTTGTCGACAGACAACTTCATATCCAAAGATACTATGCACATTTCTTTTCTAGGATAAGCACTAATTATGCCGCCCTTAATGGTAGATTGACTCGGTCTACCAAGTAGTAGTGGGTAAGTCACAGGTGACATGACGATGACTCATAGGCCAATCCGATCGTCTATTTCTGAGAGCGTTGTTATCACACACCCGTCATATTGTTAGCATAAACAGTGAGCGATTGCGGTGGGTTATTTTATCCTATGGGCTTCATTTTCCTTCTCAATTTGTACCATTAGCTCTTCTATGATAGCTTTCTTTTCATCAATTTGCTCCATGATTTGTTCAATTTAGACGTTGAATTTTCTAAAAGCTTGCTTGACATCTAAGGAATTAACATCTGATAACCGTACAAGTAGACCTGAAGATAAAGAAATAGATTGTGGAGAATTATTAATTATAAAGGCTATCAAGGTTGCATTCATTTTAGTTTGAGTACTAAATGAATAATACATAAAAATTGCCATCGATATTTAAACTAAAAAGGATTGTTAAATAAACAAGAAAACATATTATATAATTGCAGACAGACATTGAAGAAAACATGATGATATGACTTTTTATTAAAGAACGATATATAGAGTAAAGAAGAATAGAAAGAAGTATATATATAAAAAAAATCTCAACCACTAGTTAAATTATATAAATTTGGTCAAAATATAGAATTGAAGATTAAGTCGATCACGTGAATAATGGACATTTTTGTTTGTTTATTACAAATAGATAAGGATGTAACTACTTTTTATGAGTCAATCACATGCACTTTTGATCATCACTTTTACTAACATAATTCCTTAAAATTCCATAAATATTGAGATTTTCTTTCTTCTTGAAATTCTGTTAATATATTTATATTTTTATTAAAAAATATTATAATATATGTTGGAGTTGCAACAGTTTTTTGAATTGAAAATTATGTAGACATGCATTGAAGAATATAAATGTTTTTAAGTGAATAATAGTTCATAAGTAAACAATTATTCAAAATAATTGTTGTGTTTTATGTAAATATTCTTAATAATAGTAGAGAAATCTACAAATATTGAAAATGTTCAAATTTGTAGAACAAATTACTATTTAAAAAGGTAGCCGTTAGATGTAATTTTTAATTGCATATGACGTATGCAGTAAAAAAATG
Organism: Allium cepa; assembly: GCA_030765085.1. Taxonomy (NCBI): domain Eukaryota; kingdom Viridiplantae; phylum Streptophyta; class Magnoliopsida; order Asparagales; family Amaryllidaceae; genus Allium; species Allium cepa. Next base: position 673,751,209 of record CM060928.1, on the reverse strand, counting down.
CATTTAAATGGTGAAAAATTTTGTTGCATTTTCATTATGGAGTTAGAAATTCGTAAGATTTTTATCATAATTGCGGAGATACATGCAATTATTTGGAATAAATGCATACATCTTTGCAATTATTATAAATAGTTGCATACATCTTTTCAATTATAAGGAATAATTGCATCTTTAGTTGCCTTTTACTAATAAAATTATAAATTGCACCATTTAAATGTATTTTTCAACAGCATATTTGATACGCGGTTTAAAAATATAGCTGTTTAATGCAATTTTAACCGCATTATCGAAATGCAGTTATAACTGTTTTACCATAATGAAGTTAAAAAATATATTTATACAGTTTGTTTGAAATGCAATCATAACTACATCGTTTGTAATATGTTTAAAATATAGATAAATAACAACTACAATAGAACAACAATTATGAACAATAGTTAATAGTAGAATATTTGATTCCATGTGTAGCATTATGATTTTAACTGTTTTGTATTGATTTGCATATGATTGCAGTGTTGTTCGCAATTATTGTAAATGATTGAAGATTTCTCTACAATCATTGTGAATAATTGTGGCTGAGTTTCTCATTATATATGATTGTATTTTTTATTTTATTTTATTTTAAGGGAATTATTTATTATATTGTTTTTGTATTGATGTTTTAATATTTTATTTATAGTATTGCTAACAAGAATGGTGTTCTAGTGCTGTTGAAGTTTGGACACAATAGCATTTCATTACGTGTTCATTTTGATAATTCAACTGTTTGTAGGATCTAGATTAACCCTAGAGAGGGGGAATAGGGTTATAGCAAATTTTCTCGAATTAAACACAGAAACAAACTACAGAAATAAATATGCTGAAAAGTAAATCACACACAAAATTTACCCAGCTTCGGCAACCCCTACCTACTGCTGCATTCCCAGATTTCTATTAGACTTAAACAGTATCCCGCTTACAAACACTCTACTAGACTCGCAAACCCTTGCTTCCGCTCACAAACACTCTCTTAGACTCGCACACCCTCCTCCGCCTATAGAGTTTCGCAAACTCTGCTCCCGCCTATAGAGTTTTGCAAACTCGCACATCCTGCTCACTGAACTAATTCTAACTAGACAATCTAACACTACCTACAACCTAGGTGGTGATTTACCAATACTTTGACTCGAAAAGAAAAACAGACTTCAAAGATAAAAACAGGAGCAAAAATTAAAATACAGCTTTGAATCCATAATTTTTGCTCAAATTAAAAATTAAAAGACCCCCTTTAATAAAACCCTAAATAAAACCAAATCCCCTTTATGACAATAAAGCCGGCCCCTTTTATTTTTTTAACCCGATCCACTTCTTTTGTTTGTGAAGGAAAAATGGCGGCCTCTGTTGTATTCTTTGTTCGTTCTGAATTAAGGCTTCGTTCCCTTTTCCTTTGCTACTGTAAACTGGCGGCCGATCCTCTTTGCCACTAAATTAGGGTTTTGCGGCTCTCTGTTGATCGATGGTTTGCTCTGCTTCTCTGTTGATCGATGGTTGTTGCTTCGGTATGTAATCTGTTCTTTTGCTGGTTTGATTGTTTGCTTTTTAACTCGATTTTTCTTATCAGTGCCGATGATGAACTTGGTTGTGAATTTATATATATTCAATTCGATTTCTCCACACTCTGATGATTATTTTCAGTTTGGTATTTATATGAATTCCTATACCCTAGTTAAATCGATACTTTCCTGAAATTCTTGCTTTCCTGATGCGCACGACTTTCCTGATATTTTTACTTGTTACTCACGGCTTTGATTTTAAAATGTTTGATTTATCTTTGGTTCATACAGCAGAAACTTTCCCTTTTTAATTTTCTTTGACTTTTTCAAAGATACGAATTTGAGTTGAATTCTGTCACTTGACTTTAGCATCCTAGTTTCGAAAATTCTAACTTCGGCTTTTACTGTGAATTACGACTTCACTGTTGCACTCGAGTTTGTAGCTTCCCATTGACTTGTTTGTTACATTACTACACTCATGTTGGTATAGATACGCAATTTCTTATTACTGCTTAATGGTCGTTGTGTCACTTGTGCATTGTTGTACTTGGTGGTCTTTCATGATGTACAATTCTTCCTGTTTGCTTCATGTGGCTGTCTGACTAAAACTTTTTTCTTTTTACCGTTTTGCCTTTGATCTTGTTTGTTGGTTAGTTGTGCACTTGCCTGCACTTGTACTTCTGGTTCTTCATGCATGTTCTCGATTCATATGCTCTTGGTGGCATTTCTTTGTGGTCTGCACTGCTTGTTGTAGCTGGACTTATTGTGCATACATGTTTTTATGCTTGTTACATTCATGTTGATTCCATTGCTGTTGACATGCCTTGTACTTGTAGTCTTGGCCATGTTGGTTTAGTTGTATTGTAGTTGCATTCACTTGGCATTCACTTGAGTCTGTTTGTATGTTTGTATTTGCACTTGCTTTTGGGTTGCTGCACATGTGGTTTTGCATTTGATTGATACGGAGACCTGTAGTCTTTATTTGCAGCCTTGACTTTGGTTGATGTTGTAGTTGCTATGCCTTTGTGCATTGGGTTCATTTGAGTTGTCTGCACCTCTGGTACGCTGCAGCTTGGTCTTTGTTGCATTCATGTCATGTTGCCTTGTGTTGAACCCAGTTTCAAAACTCGGGTTTGACCTTGTGCTCATGTCGTGATTTTGAATATATTGCATGTGAGTTGAACCCGGCTTTTAATTTGGGTTTGACCTGTGCTCACCTGTCCCTGTAGGATTATCAAGTGTATATCGATGTGCACGGCCTTGTGGCATGTACAGTGATACACTGTGCATGTCACACTGTTCGTGTGTGATGAATTCAAATGTGAATGATGACGAACAACCCAAATAACTGAGGCAAATCATATTTTCAAAAAAAATCATATTTAATTTTATATTGCAAAAATATTTCTTTTTCAATTTTACCGCGTTAGTGAATATTTTTGCAGATTGCTCAGATGCTGGATTCTAACTGGAATGCAGTTGAAGACAAAATACGAGTGTGAGTGATATGTAGTGAGGTTATCAATGTAAATTGAACTGTGATGTATTCAAAAATGAATATGTATAGTGAGAGCTTGAATTTGTACTATTCAAGATTGTAATAAATATTTGTTTGAATAAAATTTCTGTTTGAATTCAAATTCTGTGTAACTTGTTCTGTTTGAATTCAAATTCTGTGTAGTTTATTTTATTCAACAAATATTTATTTAATCTATGAAAAACAAAATAGTACATTACCAAATACATTTAAATGAGTATATATGTTTATTATCATCAAACAAAAACATATAAGCACATATTTATACAATCTCCCCCTTTTGATGATAACAAACATATATTTAAGATTTTGACCGTGTTAAATGTATTTGATCAATGATATATTCTAATTGCTCCCCCTATTTAAATGCTTCCTCTCTACATGATGCTCGCCCTACATATATGCATACAAATAGAAATATATACAAATGAGCCTAGATGCAAATGGAAAATTATTTGACCTTTGCTTGATTCTATTTGACAAAATCTTAACTTTTCTCTCCCTCTTTTGTTATCAGCAAAAGAATTATTAGTATGGAGTCGGATTAGTCAAATTTTGTCATTTAAAATCAAATAAAAATGACTAATCTGAAAATATGGTCAACAATGATTTTCTCGAAAGGGTTATATGAGAAAAAAAAATTCTGCTATTTGAAAATTATTTCAAGTGAAAAATATGCAGATATTTTCTTTGAAAAACGATGCAGCAAATGAATGTTTCAAAAATCAATCATGTTACACTAGTAATTTTTCTATCTACTATATTACCAGTGTAATCTGCATCTGAATTTCTTATTCACTCCAAAATCTCACTAATTAAATTTGATAAACCAAACCATGAAGTGTGCACAAAAACTCAAACTCAAATTTTTAACAGTGAACAAGTCAGAATCAAAAAATCATCATCTCTACAACATCTCAATATTGGCTGATTTCATTCAGAATATGGTGCAGATTATCACATAAATATACCTTCACCTGTTTTACTTTTATGATAATTTTTCATGGTTGCCCATTGTGATTCTGTCACCTTTGTACTAGGCTAAGGAACTTTGCTTTATTGCCCGTTGTGTTTCTAGAACAGCCAAAATCCAGAGAACACTGTTGTTGTTCCTTAGCCTGCCACCGTACCTGCACGATGAAAGATTTTTGTGACCTATTTGTTTTTATAGGTCCATGATTGTTAGTGGCATAATATCTGTGAATAAACAAACCCTTTGGAACCCAAACTTGTTTAGTCCTTTCATTCTTGTTCCAATAGACATGAAATTTGTTTGTAGAATTCTTAGGAACCCAAACTTGTATAAATTTTGTGTTCTTGTTCCTATGACTACAATATTCAACACGATGTCCAATTATTTCACATCTATCAAAGACACTCTTCCCTTTTGCATTATCCTCAACTTGTGTTTTCCCAAAGCCTAGTCCTTTTCTTTTGTTAGCAAAAATTTGATTTCCCAATAGCATGTTGAAAGATTTTTTGCCTCTTGAAAAGTTATTCAGAGATTTCTCAAGGTTTTGGACTTTGGTTTTTAGTGTTGTGTTTTCAGTGACAAGTGAGGTGCATCTATTTATAAAATCCTTTTTCCTAGTGTCAATGATTTCCTTAAGACTCAAGTTTTCTTCTTCAAGATTCTCAAAGCTATTCTTAAGTCTTGTCAATTCTGAATCTAAAATTTTACATTTTTTACATTCTAGGTTTTGAATATTTTCAAGTTCAGTTGCTAACCTAAAATTTTCAGAGCAAGTTCTCTCCTATCAGATTTCAGTTTTTCAATTTTAGATTCAAGAGCATCAACTACTTTAGTGAGATCAAGACACATAAAAACAAGGTCTCTATAGGAATAGTTACCTCCCTCACTAGATTCCTCTGAGCTTGTTTCTGAATCTGATTTCGCCACAAGACACAAGTTAGTCTCCTTTGAGCTGCTATCCGAAACTTCCTCTCCTTCTTCATCATCCCAAGTTGCTGCAAAAGCCTTCTTCTTCTTTTTCTTTCCTTTGTTGTTTTTGAGAAGTGGGCATTCTTGTTTGAAGTGGCCAGGCTTGTTGCAGTTATAGCACGTCAGTTCATTATCGGAATTGTCAGAATCTTTTGACCTATTACCCTTTGTTTTCTTCTTGCGTGGCTTGAATTTTGACCATTTTCTAAGATTATTGACAGCCATTGCAAGCTCTTTAATTGGATCTTCTTCTATATCGATTTCTTCTTTGCTCTTTAAGGCAATCGTCTTCTTCTTTGGTTCGGAGTTGTTGCGTTCCTCCTTTGCTTTTAGCTCAAGCTCATATGTCATCAAGTTTCCAATCAACTCCTCCATGCTTAGTTTACTCAGATCTTTCGATTCTTGTATTGCCGTGACTTTTGCCTCAAAGTTCATCGGTAAAACTCGTAGCACCTTCCTCACAAGCTCTACCTCAGTGAATACCTTCCCAAGCGCTCTAACGTTGTATACCAAAGTTGAAAAGCGTCCAAACATGTCATTTATGTTCTCACCTTTGTCCATCACAAAGTTCTCGTATTCATTACTGAATAGGGCTAGACGAGACTCCTTGACTTGAGAAGTTCCTTCATGTGTCACCTCCAAGGTATGCCAAATTTCCTGTGCTGTTTTACAATGAGAAATTCTATTAAATTCATTCTTATCAAGAGCACAAATCAAAGCATTCATGGCTTTAGCATTTGTAGTTATTAATCTCTTATCGTTAGCATCCCACCTATCCCCAGGTTTAGGAATCTCAGTATCACCAACAGTTATAGTGGGAGATTTATAGCCAGTTTCAATAATATCCCAAACATCATAATCAACAGAACTAAGATAAATGCCCATCCTAACCTTCCAATAAGCATAATCACTCCCATTAAACATGGGTGGCCTAACAATAGATTGCCCCTCAGAAAAAGCATTATTTGATGAATTCATGACTCTAGAGTTAAAGAAAAATACCGTGCTCTGATACCACTTGTAGGATCTAGATTAACCCTAGAGGGGGGGGGGCTGAATAGGGTTATAGCAAATTTTCTCGAATTAAACACAGAAGCAAACTATAGAAATAAATATGCTGAAAAGTAAATCACACACAAAATTTACCCAGCTTCGGCAACCCCTGCCTACTGCTGCATTCCCAGATTTCTATTAGAATTAAACAATATCCCGCTTATAAACACTCTACTAGACTCGCAAACCCTTGATCCCGCTCACAAACACTCTCAAAGACTCGCACACCCTGCTCCGCCTATAGAGTTTCGCAAACTCGCAAACTCTGCTTCCGCCTATAGAGTTTTGCAAACTTGCACACCCTGCTCACTGAACTAATTCTAACTAGACAATCTGACACTACCTACAACCTAGGTGGTGATTTACCAATACTTTGACTCGAAAAGAAAAACAGACTTCAAAAATAAAAACAGGAGCAAAAATTAAAATACAACTTTGAATCCATAATTTTTGCTCAAATTAAAAATTAAAAGACCCCCCTTTAATAAAACCCTAAATAAAACCAAATCCCTTTTATGACAATAAAGCCGGCCCCTTTTATTTTTTTAACCCGATCCACTTCTTTTGTTTGTGAAGGAAAAATGGCGGCCTCTGTTGTATTCTTTGTTCGTTCTGAATTAAGGCTTCGTTCCCTTTTCCTTTGCTACCGTAAACTGGCGGCCGATCCTCTTTGCCACTAAATTAGGGTTTTGTGGCTCTCTGATGATCGATGGTTTGCTTTGCTTCTCTGTTGATCGATGGTTGTTGCTTCGGTACGTAATCTATGCTTTTGCTGGTTTGATTGTTTGCTTTTTAACTCGATTTTTCTTATCAGTGCCGATGATGAACTTAGGTGCGAATTTATATAGATTCAATTCGATTTCTCCACAATCTGATGATTATTTTCAGTTTGGTATTTATATGAATTCCTATATCCTAATTAATTCGATACTTTCCTGAAATTCCTGCTTTCCTGATGCGCACGACTTTCCTAATATTTTTACTTGTTACTCACGGCTTTGATTTTAAAATGTTTGATTTATCTTTGGTTCATACGGCAGAAACTTTCCCTTTTTAATTTTCTTTGACTTTTTCAAAGATATGAATTTGAGTTGAATTCTGTGACTTGACTTTAACATCCTATTTTCGAAAATTCCGACTTCGGCTTTTACTGTGAATTACGACTTCATTGTTGCACTCGAGTTTGTAGCTTGCCACTGACTTGTTTGTTACATTACTGCACTCATGTTGGCATAAATACGCACTTTCTTATTACTGCTTCATGGTCGTTGTGTCACTTGTGCATTGTTGTACTTGGTGGTCTTTCATGATGTACAATTCTTCCTGTTTGCTTCATTTGGCTGTCTGACTAAAACTTTTTTCTTTTTACCGTTTTGCCTTTGATCTTGTTTGTTGGTTAGTTGTGCACTTGCCTGCACTTGTACTTCTGGTTCTTCATGCATGTTCTCTGTTCATATGCTCTTGGTGGCATTTCTTTGTGGTCTGCACTGCTTGTTGTAGCTGGACTTGTTGCGCATACATGTTTTTATGCTTGTGACATTCATGTTGATTCCATTGCTGTTGACATGCCTTGTACTTGTAGTCTTGGCCATGTTGGTTTAGTTGTATTGTAGTTGCATTCACTTGGCATTCACTTGAGTCTGTTTGTATGTTTGTATTTGCACTTGCTTTTGGGTTGCTGCACATGTGGTTTTGCATTTGATTGATACGGAGACCTGTAGTCTTCATTTGCAGCCTTGACTTTGGTTGATGTTGTAGTTGCTATGCCTTTGTGCATTGTGTTCATTTGAGTTGTCTGCACCTCTGGTATGCTGCAGCTTGGTCTTTGTTGCATTCATGTCATGTTGCCTTGTGTTGAACCCAGTTTCAAAACTCGGGTTTGACCTTGTGCTCGTGTCGTGATTTTGAATATATTGCACGTTAGTTGAACCCGGCTTTTCATTTGGGTTTGACCTGTGCTCACCTGTCCCTGTAGCATTATCAAGTGTATATCGATGTGCATGGCCTTGTGGCATGTACAGTGATACATTGTGCACGTCACACTGTTCGTGTGTGATGAATTCAAATGTGAATGATGACGAACAACCCAAATAACTAAGGCAAATCATATTTTCAAAAAAAATAATATTTAATTTTATATTGCAAAAATATTTCTTTTACAATTTTACTGCGTTAGTGAATATTTTTGCAGCTTGCTCAAATGCTGGATTCTAACTGGAATGCAGTTGAAGACAAAATACGAGTGTGAGTGATATGTAGTGAGGTTATCAATGTAAATTGAATTGTGATGTATTCAAAAATGTATATGTATAGTGAGAGATTGAATTTGTACTATTCAAGATTGTAATAAATATTTGTTTGAATAAAATTTCTGTTTGAATTCAAATTCTGTGTAACTTGTTCTGTTTGAATTCCAATTCTATGTAATTTATTTTATTCAAAAAATATTTATTTAATCTATGAAAAACAAAATAGTTCATTACCAAATACATTTAAATGAATATATATGTTTATTATCATCAAACGAAAACATATAAGCGCATATTCATACACTGTTATGCTGAGAAAAGCCTTTAGTGAAAAATGGTCTGATTTAAGTTTACGGACATTTGACTTATATCATATTAGGGATGGTATGAGAATGAATATTGAAACTAATTCTGATCTTCAGTCTATCTTGTTATTGTCTGCTCATAATCACGAGGATTACTTAGTTATTTTTATTGATGTAGTTCTCCCTGGTTCTTCAGCAAACAATGTTGATAGTATTAGATCAGATGCTCCTAGTTGTAATAGTGATTCATCAATTGGTACCACCAGTGATTCTAATATTCAATTTAGGCAGTTATTGAGAAATGATTCCAATCGATCTGTCTTTATAGGTGTTGGTCAACAGTTTGCAGGTGGTGCTACCGAATTTAGGCTTCCTTTGATGATATATATCATTAAGAATGGGTATAAACTTAGTTTTATAAAGAATGACAGGGAAAGAGTTACTGCTGTTTGCTCTCGATCTAAATGTGGCTTTAGGATATATGCTTCTATTAAGTTTAATCCATCTGGGTATTTTGTTATAAAGAGATTTCAACCTGAGCATTCTTATGATGCTGGAATTTCAGATATAAATGGTTCTCATGTTAGTAGTAAACTGATTAAATTGTTGGTTTATGTTCATATTCAAGAAAATCGAATGATGAAGACCAATGACATTATTAAATCTTTTTCAAACTAAGTATAGTATTATTTTAAAGTATTATTTTGCTTATAGTGGGAAAAGGTTGGCTTTAGAGGATTTACATGGCAGTGATGTAACAATCCAAAATTTAACCCGTAATAATTAATTTGATTAAATAATTAAATAATTAAATAACTTCGTGAAATTATTAGAATCAAGCCAGGGAAATTGCAAAATTATGTTCGTAGTAATTTTTTGGTCAATTTCCATATATAGAACGTCAGAGACCGAGCTAATATGACCAAGTTATTTAAAATAAACTAAATAAGAAGAAATATATATATATACACACACAGGTCGACCGGCCGGTCGACCTGGGCAAGGGGGCGGTCGACTGCCCAATCAGCCCGTCTTGCCTATTGGCAAACAAACGAACGTTCGTTCGTTCGAACGATTCGGTGATGAATAAACACTTGTTTTGCATCCTTTATTCAATCTGATCCTTCCAGTTTTGCATCCGATGGCTCCTATTCAACCTATGATGTGGTTGCATCCTATTCAATCTCCAATTTCAACGGTCCGAGATCCACTTCTACACCTATAAATAGACCCATAGACTTAACACTTCTTCTCATTCTTGGTTTTCTCCAATTGGTTTCACCTTTCTAGGAAGTACCCTAAACGGAGTAATTTTTTCAAAGGAGAATATTGTTATAAATTAAATTATTTTACAACTCTAGGTGGATCCAGGAAGGCCAAAGGAAAAGCTTAAGACTGGAGGTGAGTGATTGTAATTATTTCAAGATTTATTTAAGTAATTTAAAATAATAGGGTTTCCAATAGTTGTAGTTTTACTATGTTTTTTGGAATAGCCTTTTTAGTAGTTTATTTACAGTTTTTAGAATTATTTTCTATCTATTTCATTTTAGCTATTTTTTTCAGTAATTTGGTTTATTTCTATTAAGCTTAACTTTCTATTGATTTACAGTATTTAAGTTTATTTACTATTATTTACATCTTTTTCGACATTTTGGATTTTATGTAAGCGTCTATTTTCTTAATTCCTCTTTTCTTCGCATACAGATTAGAATAAATTAAAAAATGCATATGGATTATATAAGTAAGAATATTGAATGAAGAAAATAAAATGTAAATTTTAAAGACTGCAATAAATAATGGAATTGGACTGTAATACTAATGGAATTAAACTGAAATCACGCCTAATTATAATTAGAATTAGACTAATTAAAAATAATTGGCATAGTTAAAACTTAGAATTATAACTAAATAGAGTAAAAGATGAATGAAGCTTATTTCCACACTTAGACCTTGGGTTAGTAATAAGCATGATTATAACGTAGGTTATAATAAGAAATGGAATGGAATGAGGCTTATTTTAAGACTTAGGATAAATTAATAAGCAAAGATAGTAGGGATAAATTGTAAAGGCTTATTTAAAATCATTTATCTATGTTAATAAGCCAAGATGGAAGTAGGACATGTACCAAGTAGCATTCCCTAGGGAACGCTTATGCTAAGAATGATAGTAATTGGTCAAATAGAAGTCCAAATCATGAGGGATTTGGATAAGGGGAGCAGATATTGTTTGGATGAAAGGCCAGTACCAACATCATTTCCATATAGATTCTATGGACACATGGTGATCTCACGTTAGCTTGAAGTGGGATGATATGCCGGACGTTGAGGCAATAAGAAGACCTAATAGGCGGAGCAAAAGGTAGCATGGGAATGGTGGCAGTTGCGCGTGCGACTTCCATTTGGGTGCTCAGTGATAACTTTGAGCTCCAAGCGCTTAGTATGAGTGTCTTTCGTAGACGTCATTGCCTTCTGTGTAGGAAGCTATATATGACGTTTGAGTCACATTAACATTTTGTGCAGAGAGTTATATAGCAGCTGTCCATAGAAAGGTACTATGGAGTAGCAGGCCAATCAAAAAGGATAGAATTAGGGCCACATCCTAATTGGAGGGTTAGGAATGCAGCCTAATTAAAGTAGAAATCAAGGACAAGTGCACGCAATCAAAGTTAACTTATCTTACAAATTGAGCAATATATAATCGTACTTATTTTAAATTTATCTCTTCCATATCTCCTTTACTTTCCTTATTTATGCTAGAACTATTGTAGAGTCTATTATTTATCTTGCTTAAAGACTCTAGTAATTACTATCATTCACCAGACTTTTGGTCTTCCCCTATTAGGCAATCAAGGAAGATGTCAGTAGGTTGCTGCAGCTTGGAGTTCTCTTAGAGGAGATTTGTTCTATGTATTTCTTTTATTTCAGCTTTTGTTCTTTCTATGTACTGGCTTATTTTGTGGAATATTATATACTCTAATTTTGAGACTATGAGTTTTTATTTCATAAGATATATTGGGTTTTTAGACTTGTATGTGGTATTTGACTTATTTATGAAGCAATTATGAAGCTTTGTTTTATTAAATTTATTACTTTTAAGTTCCACTGTGTTTATCTATATTTGTCTTATGAATTTTAGTCTCTGTTAGTTTCAGTTATACCTACAATGCACAATGCCTTTTATTGTGTCCTTTTGGGCATATTAAGGGGTGTGGTGGTGTTTCGCTTGGTATTAGAGCCTAAGGTAACATTATTCCAAATTTTTTAAAATGTAAAGTATTTCTTTCAAAATAACTTGTTTTAAAAAGTAATTTTTTTCAAAAAAGAACTTTCAGAAATATTTTTTAAGTATAAAAGAATTGTTATAAAAATCCCCTTATAAGTCTAGTTCAATTTCCCTTTGACTCTTTCCTAAACTTCCTTTTTCTTTTTGTAGAATGGTTGATGCCCCAAACCTTCCCAAGGGCATTCTAGTCCCAGCCTGGATTCGTAGGTACTTACAAGCCATGACTCTGGAGGGTGCACGGGCCTGCGCCCAATCCTGCACCAGCGGGTGGGTATCCCATTAACTCACCAACTGCCATCAATTTCTCTAAGCTTTGTAAAGATTTTGCAAGTTTGGGCGGGAAGCAAGGAGACTTTTGTGCAGGTGAGCGCATTGCTTAGGGACACAGAGAGGATATTTGGTCTTTTGGGATTGGATGGACAACAGCTAGTTCCGCTGGCCGCTTGGTAGTTGAAGGAGGAGGCATCTTATTGGTGGGAGGTGTTCGAGTTGGAGGGAAGGAATATTACCTAGAATGGATTCAGGGAGTGATTCGATAGGAAGTTTCTATCTCAGGCGGAGGAGAGTTTTCAGTTGGAAAGGTTTATCAATTTGAAGCAAGGGAGTTTGTGTGTTAAGACATCAATCAATTCAATGAGCTGTCATGGTTTAGTATGGATTTGATGAATACACAACATAAGAAAGCTATGAAGTTTATGAAGGGATTTAATAAACCCCTTCAGGGATTATTGCTGACTCATGTAATGATGGGAACTACTTATGAGTCTTTGGTCGAGATGGCAATTATGTCAGATATGGTCAAGGAGGGAGAGTCTAAAGAGGAGGTTAAGTTAGAAGGTCCAAAGAAGAAGTGATGGGAAAAGAATAAGAATAAGAAAGGTGATGGTCCTTAGAAGTAGATAAAGAAAGGAATAAAGTGCCATGGTTGTGGGAAGGTTGGACATATGGTCAAGGAATGTTGGAAGGAGAAGATGAAGGGTAAGTGCTATAGTTGTAGACAACCCGTCTATATGAGTAGGAGTTGTCCCCAAGGAGCGAGGCACCAGCTACGCAGATTTCGATAGCATTCCAGATAGAGGTAGGAAAGTCACAGCTGAATGTTTGATTTCTATATCTGATTTTCCCATTCGGTTTTTATTTGTTTCTGGAGCATCACACTCTTTTATCTCTAGCTCTCTAGTAGACTGTTTGCACTTGGACATATCATTAGAAGTAGACCTCATTATTGTTTCAAAACCCATAGGAGGATCGACACACTTTTCTATGGTTTGTAGGGATTTGAAAATCTTTACCCTAGGCGTAGAATTTGATACAACGCCAATGTTTTGGGACTCTTGGGGAATGGGATGACCTTAGGGATGGATTGGCTATCCATATGCGGAGCTATCTTAGACTGCAAGAGGAGAGTCATTAGACTTGAGACTTGTAGTGGTAGGACTCTAGAGGTATCTTGCGACCCGCAAGGGTCAGTCATGTTGAGTTTTCTCTATTCCCTCGATTCATCATCATCGGAGTTGCATTCGGTTCCTATCGTCTGAGATTTTGTAGATGTCTTTAAGGAGGCTAGGGGACTACTCCCTAAGAGTGAGATTGACTTCAGGATTTATTTGATCGAAAATGCTAAGCCAGTAGCATTACCTGTGAGGCACATGACATCTAGGGAGAGTAAAGAATTAAGCAAGCAGATTCCTGAGCTTTGCCATGATTTCGCCACCACTCACGCGCCTTACTAAGAAGGATAAAGCTTTCATATAAGACGTGGATTGTAAGGATTCTTTCAAGAAGCTTAAGAGAGACCTTACTGGTGCACTAGTGTTAGTTTTACCCGATGGAGCTGAGCCTTTCACTGTATGCACTAATACATGCAGAATGTGTCTAGGAGCGGTGTTGATACAAGAGGGGAGGTTAGTGTGTTATGGTAGTAGGCAGTTGGGGACGCATGAGAAGAACTACCCTACCCACAATTTGGAGTTATCTGTCATATTTTTTTGCACTTAAGGCTTGGAAGCACTATTTGCTTGGAGTGAGGTTTGAGTTTTTTACCGACCATAAGTCTTTGAAGTACTTATTCTCGCAAAAGGACTTGAACTTGAGGCTGCAGAGGTTGACGGAGTTTTTAGCCTCGTATGATTTTGAGATAGCATATACCCCCGGCAAGGTAATGTGGTTGCGGATGCATTGAGTAGAAAGAAAGCAACCCTTAGTCCTTTTTTCGTGGAGTGGAGGAACTTGGAGCTTATTTCTACCTTTGATTTTAAGCCCTCTACGGACCTTACTCCCGGATTGTTAGCGACATTAGAGGTGAGGCTACCCTTATGGATCAGATTGGCTCAAGGCAGCTGGAGGATCGAGAGCTCATGGACATTATGGATAGGATTAGCCGAGGAGAGGTCTCAAGACATCTCCAAAGCTATTCAGCAGAGGGTGGCTTAAAAGAGATGGGAGGCATTGTATTCCACGCGCCAATGACTTGTTGAGAACAGTTTTGGAGGAGGCAAACCATTCTCGTATGCCTATTCGTCTGGGTGGTGACAAAATGTACCGGGATATGAAGAGGGTGTTCTATTGGGGTGGCATGAAGAAGGACGTGGTCGAATTCGTAGCTAAGTGTCTTAGATGCCAAAGGGTAAAAGCAGAGCAGTAGAAGTTCGATGGATTACTTTATCCCTTAGACGTGCCGGAGTGGAAGTGGGTTACTATTTCTATGGATTTCATCAATGGTTTACCCCATTCTAGGAAAGGAACACTAGCATTTGGGTGATTTTTGATAGATTGACCAAGAGTGCTCACTTCATCTCAGTTAAGAGTAAGCGTATGGCTTCATATTTGACATCCTTGTATAATCGAGAGATAGTCCGTCTACACGGAGTTCTTTCTAGCATTGTTAGTGATAGAGATCCCATTTTCACTAGTGAGTTTTGGAGTAGCTTACATGAGGCACTAGGGACGAAACTTAAATTGAGTATGGCCTATCACCACAGACTGATGGCCAAACATAGAGGATAAATAGGGTGCTTGAGGATTTGCTGCAGATGTGAATTTTGGACTTCGAAGGTACTTGTGAGGAGCATCTTCCATTGGTTGAATTCACGTACAATAATAGTTACCAAACAAGTATAGGAATTGTACAGTTTGAAGCCTTAAATGGAAGATCTTGCAAGTCCCCATTAGATCGGGTAGAGTCTATGGAGAAGTTACTACTTAGACCCGATATGGTTAGGGAGACCTCTGAGAAGGTGAATTTGATCTGGCAAAGGTTGAAGACTGCTTAAGACAGACAGAAATCATATGCAGACAAGCAAAGAAGAGACTTAGAGTTTGAGGTTGGAGACTTAGTTTTTATCAAAGTATCATCGCTTAGGAAGGCGGTAAGATTCGGATCAAATGGAATGTTAGCCCCTAGATTTGTTGGACCATTTCCTATGACAAAGAGAGTTGGGAGGATGACTTACCGAGTAAGGCTACTTGATAGGCTCACAGGAGTGCGCGATGTTTTCCATGTTTTGCACTTAAGAAATTGCTTACATGACTCGGCGGAGGTTGTGGGGCCTAGTCAATTGGAGGAGGTGGAGGTAGAAAGGGAAGCTTCTGTTCGACATATCCCCATGAAGATTGTTGGAAGAGAAATCAAGCGACTAAGGAATAAGGGGTTCCACTGTTGAAGATGCAATAGGGAAATAATGTTGCAGATGCCACTTGGGAAGATATGTACTTCCCATCCTCATTTTTTGATGGTAAGTTTTAGAATTCATTTTTCCATCTTTACATTTGAATAGATTCTTTCCTTTATTATCCTTTAGGAGGGTAGAACTTAAGATTTAACCTGTGGATGGTAGGATTTGATGTAAGCATGTTGATAGAACATGTTATGAATGATGTATGCTAGTGGTTGCAAGTGTTTGCTAGTGGATGTTAATGGATGCATATAGGTACACTAAGCACTATTATTCCTTAGGGATCGGCCTAATTATGGCGCTAGAGCATATACATATGGATGTGTGCACATTATTATTTTACATTCACGGTTGCTATAAATGGATGTTTTATCACTTGATTGTTGCATTTAGGTGATGTTTGTAGCATGCATATAGAACTATCAGCTATCATTAGGAATTTTTTGCATTCATTTGGATACATGGCACGGACTTGTTCGCATAAAAGGAGGTCAACTGATTAAGTAGACAGCTTAATCTTTTGCATTAGTTAGGAACATTTACACTACACTAATTGCATAAGTATCATAAATTGCATTAGAAAAACTTAAGGATAATGGATGAATGGTTGATGATTGACTAATTAGTTGTAGAATTAGATGAAAACATTTAGTGCATTCTTTTATCCTTAGAGATTTCGGGGACGAAATTCTTTAAGTAGGGGAGAATGTAACAACCCAAAATTTAACATACAGTAATTAATTTGATTAATTAATTAAATAATAAAAAACTTTGCGAAATTATCAGAATCAAGTCACGAAAGTTTCACCATTGTGTCCATGGTAATTTTCTAGTCAATTTCCATATATAGAACCTTAGAAACCGAGCTAATATGACCAAGTTATAACATAAACTAAATAAGCAGAAACACACACACGCACACACAGGTTGATCGGCCAGTCGGCCAGGGCAAGGGGGCGGTCGACCCGCTTTGCCTATTGGCAAGCGAACGAACGTTCATTCGTTCGAACAATTCGATGACGAATAAAAACGTGTTTTGCATCCTTTATTTCAATCCCATCCTTCCAGTTTTGCATCTGATGGCTCCTATTCAGTCTATGACATGGTTTCATCCTATTCAATTTCCAAATCCGACCTTCTGAGATCCACTTCTACACCTATAAATAGACCCCTATATCTAACACCTTTTCTCACTCTATCCAATTGGGTTCACCTTTCTAGGAAAGACCCTAAACAGAAGAATTTTTCTAAAGGAGAAAACCGTTATAAATTAAATTATTTTACAACTCCAAGTGGATCTGGGAAGACCAAAGGAAAATCGTAGGAATAAAGGTGAGTGATTGTAATTATTTTAAGATTTCTGTAAGTAATTTAAATTAGGGATTTTTAGACACAGAGAAGAAGTTGCAAAAAAATTTATTCTCAAGGACAGCAAGTTTGTTTTTTAGTCTGAAGGACACTTTGTATTGTAAATCACAGAATGATAGATGTAGCTATCATTTTCTGTTTACACTATAAAGTGTCCTTCAGACTAAAAAACAAACTTACCGTCCCTGGAACTAAATTTTTCCGTAACTTTTTCCTTGTGCCTATTTTCCTGTTTAAAATAATAGGATTCCAATAGTTGTAGTTTTACTACGATTTTTGGAATAGCCTTTTCAGTGGTTTATTTACAGTTCCGAGTATTATTTTCGGTCTACTTCCTTTTAGCTATTCTTTTCAGTAATTTTGGTTTATTACTGTTAAGCATATCTTTTTATTGATTTACAGTTTATTAACAGTATTTAAGTTTATTTACTGTTATTTACATCTTTTTCGACGTTTTGGATTTTATGTAAACATTTATTCTCTTCATTCCCCTTTTCTTCGTGTACGGATTACAATAAATTGACAAACGCATGTGGATTATATAAGTAAGAATATTGAATGAAGAAAATAAGATGAAAATTATAAAGACTGCAATAAAAATGGAATTGGATTTAAATTATGCCTAATTATAACTAGAATTTGACTAATTAAAAATAATTGGCATTGTTAAAACTTAGAATTCTAACTAAATAGAGTAAAAGATGAAATAAGCTTATTTTCACACTTTGACCTTGCGTTAAGTAATAAGCATGATTATAACATAGGTTGTAATAAGAAATGGAACAGAATGAGGCTTATTTTAAGACTTAAGATAAATTAATAAGCAAAGATAGTAGGGATAGATTGTAAAGGCTTATTTAAAATAAAAGTTAATAAGCAAAGATGAAATAGCATCTGTACCAAATAATATTCCCTAGGGTATGCTTATACTAAGAATGGTAGTAATTGGTCAAATAGAAGTCAAATCACAGGGGATTTGGATAAGAGGTGCAACTAGATATTTTTTGGATGAAAGGCCGGTACCAACAACATTTCCGCTATAGATTCTGTGGACACACGGTAATCTCACATTAGCCTGAAGTGGGATGAGGGGAACACTTATGCTGGATGTTGAGGTAATAAGAAGATCCAATAGATGGAACAAAAGGTAGCATAGGCATGGAGGCAGTTACGCGTGGGACTTTCATTCGGGTGCTCGGTAATAACTTTAAGTTCCAAGCGCTTAGTATGAGTGTCTTTCGTACACATCATTGCTTTTTGTGTAAGGGGCCATAAATGTCGTTTGGGCCATAGTAACATTTTGTGTAGAGAGTAGCTGGTCCACAGTAAAGGTACTATGAAGTAGCAAGCCGATCAAAATGGGTAGAATTACGGTCACATCCTAATTGTAGGATTAGGAATTCAACCTCATTAAAGTAGAATTCTAGGACAAGTGCAAGCAATCAAAATTAACCTATCTTATAAACTGAGCAATATTTAATCATGCTAATTTCTAATTTATCTCTTTCTTATTTCCTTTATTATCCTTATTTATGCTTAAACTGTTGTAGAGTCTATTATATTATCTTTCTTAAAGACTCTAGTAATTACTATCATTCACCAGACTTTTAGTCTGACCCACTCCTCTATTTTTTTCCCTTTCCCCCCTTAGGTAATCAAGGAAGAATTTAGTAGGTTGCTGCAGCTTGGAGTTCTCTTAGAAGAGATTTCATCTATGTATTTCTTTTATTTCAGCTTTTGTTCTTTCTGTGTACTAGCTTATTTTGTGGGATATTATGTACTCTGATTTTGGGACTATGAGTTTTTGTTTCGTAAGCCACATTGGGTTTTTAGACTTGTATGTGGTATTTGGTATTTGACTTATTTATGAAGCAATTATGAAGCTTTGTTTTATTTAAGTTATTACTTTAAGTTTCTGCTGTTTTTTAGATAATTATCTGTGAATCTTAGTCTTTGTTAGTTTCGCTTATACCTACAATACCACGCCTTTTAATATATCCTTTTGGGCATATTAAGGGGTGGTTTCAAGTGATATGATATCCTATCATCATTTGAAGTCCTTTTGTGATTCTATTCTTGAAATTAATCCTGGTAGTAAAGTTGTTTTGGAACATAACTATAGTACTCGTCAATTTGAGAGAGTTTTCGTCAATTTTGAAGCTTGTGCTTATGGTGTTCAATTTTTTCGGCTATTAACATTTGTTGATGCTACTTATATGAAGGGAAGAGCTCATGGTTGTTTAACGGCTTCTATTGGTAAAAATGGTAATGAAGGTATGTTTTTTGCTTTAATTTTATTATTTGTGTATTATTATGTGCAGTTTTTCTAATTTATTGCTGATATATGCATATTTAGTTTAAGATTTGTTGTTTTATTTCAATTCAAAATAAACTCTTTCTACTCCAATGCATATTTTTACATTTCTTGTTACAAAATTTGGTGATATTTGCATAAATTTTAGAAAAATTCTCTATATTTTTAGTTTTCCGCAATTTTAACAATTATTGCAGCAATAACTGCAAATATTCAGAATCTTTGCAAAGAAATAAAATATTTTTTTGAAAAAATTCTTAGATTTTTTATATGTACAATTAGATGTCTTGCAGCAAAATTTGACAATATTTGAAATGATTTATACAAATATTTTCTATATTTGTAGACATTTCTGCAAATACTGAGAATAATTGTAGGAAAAACTACAATTACTTACAATTATATGCTTTACTGCAAATATTTACAGTAATTTTGTAACTATTCTCAATTTTTGCAGATTTTTTTCCAAATATCATTTATGCAGCAACAAATTTATGAGATTCTAACTATAATTGCAGAATAAATGCCTTTATTCAGAATAGTTGCATATCAAAATTGTATACATATATGCAATTATTCAGAATAGATTTATACATCTTTGTAATTATTTGATATTTGATATGCGATTATAAATTGCATCATGTAAGTGCATTTTTAAACTGCATATTTAATATGCTGTTAATAAACACAACATTTCATTTATGTAATTTTTAACTGCAAATCGCATGTTCAGTTAAATAATGCTCTTAGATCATAAATTTTTTATTTGCATTTCATTCATTCATTTAGAATTTTTTTTGATTCTTATGAAATGTTGATAGAGAGCTATTAATTTCCAAAACTGCATATGTGTTATGTTGTTTAAAAATTCATGAAATACTTAACTGCGTATACCATATGTAGTTAGAAAATACATTTAAAAGATGTAATATTTAACTATATATGTATAATGCCGTAAAAAATGCACTTAGATGCTTCAATATTTGCAGTTTGTATGCAATTATTTTAAGTAAATACATGCAAAGTTGTGTTGATCGTAAATAACGTATATTATAAATTGTTTTATATTGTTTTGTACTTGTTGATAATTATTTCTTTGTTACTTTGAGCAATAATTTTTTTATTTAATTATTTATTTTGTTTATTATTTTATCAGGTTTCTTCCCTATTGCTATTGCAATTATTTCTTGAGAAGATGAAAATAATTGGATTTGGTATTGTGAACAGCTTAAAGACTTCTTAAAAGATGATCGTAGAAATTTTGTTGTCATCTCTGACCATCATCCTGGTCTTCTTGTCTTTATTCCAAAAGTGTTACCCAATTCAGCTCATGGTTCCTATTTTTATCATTTGAGCAATAGTTTGAAAGTTGCTTTAGAGTATGAATTTTCCAAATGTAAGAAGAGATATTTGATAGATCTATTGCACGCGTTGCTTATGCCTCTAATTTGGATGATTTCAATATAGCATTGACAACTTTTAAGGATGTTGGTGGTCATACTGTTACAATTTTTTTGAATGGAATTCCTTTTGAAAAGTTTGCTAAGTTATTTTTTCCTCAATACCGTTATGGTGAAATGTTGTCTAATTGCTCTGAGAGCTTTAACAAATGGATTTTGGAAGAAATGCATTTACTATTCACTAATTGTTTTTTTGAAACTGGGTACTTATATTTACAAAGTAGGCAGCACACAAGTCTGCAAGAATCATCATGGCGCACAGTTTAATATGCCAGAGGCAGGGATCGAACTGCCGACCTTGTCGTCAACAGCCTGGCGTTTTACCACTGCACCAAGGCCTCGGACTACTATTCACTAATTGTTTAGATAAAATTAGAGTCAAGTTAATGAAGCTTATGTGTGAACGTCGAGAACTTGCTGATAGTCGGAATAATATTTTATGTCTAGTGAACGAGACTCGGCTAAGAAATCTTCATTTGAAGGGATATAGATGGTTCGCTACTAAATCTATTGAATATTTGAAGTTCATTCACCACTTCATCAAGTTGTTGACTTATATAAATGGATTTGTTCTTGTAATATGGTGCAAATCTATGGCTTTCCTTGTGCTCATGCTGCTAAATGTATCTTGAGTTGTGAAAAGCTGAATGTGTGTGATTACATTGAAGATTATTACAAAGTGGTGTATTTTCGATCGGCTTATTCTCATCTAATCATTCCAATTATAAACTTAATGAATGAAAATGTCTTGCCTGAAGATGTCGATATAGCACCACCTAAAGGTATAAGAATGCCTGGTTGTCCATCTACTTCTAATAGAATTAAATCTGCTGCTGAAATTGCAAAGACAATTAAATGCAGTTTATACAAGAAGTTAGGTCATAATAATAGGATGTCCTTTGAAACAGATTTAGCAATTTTTGTTTTGTTTTTAATGTAATAATTAACACCAAATTTTAGTATTATAAATGCAGAATCTTTTACAATTATTCAATATTATTGCCGTTATATATGCATGTTTTCATGAATGATTGTATGTTGTTTGATTTCCGCTACGCTGATGTATTATTATGAAGTTTACATTAATAATTTAGTAATAATACATGTTATTTGGTGAGTTCTGTGCTCTTTTTATAAACTATTGTGTATATTAGTTACAAGAATTAAAGCAGACAACTGCGCAAATTTTTAGAATAATATCAGAAACGTCTGCAGTTATTTTTGATTCAACTGTTCTTTTTGTAAACTTAGTCTATGTGACGTAAATTTACTTATTTTCCCTCGTTTTTCACCTGCCTATATACACTCTCTCATTTATGTACTATGAATAGTCTATTTTTTCAGCTTATTTTCTTTTAAATGTAAAACCCTTTATAACCCTAGGAATTTCCACTCAATCTTGTTTATTAGCGATTTGTAATTTCAAATATTGAAATGAAAATTAAATTCGAAATGAAGGCGACAAAGAATAATGGTGCTGAGGCTATAGGTGAAATCGAGAGTTCTCAACATAGTGTTTCGAAATGTAAGATTAAAATATGTGATGAAAAAAATAAAAGAAGGTTCTTTGTTCTGTGTGCGACATGAAAAACTGTGACGACCCACCTTTTCGACCCTCGAAAATCGACATAAATATGCTCATTGTATAACATGTCGAACAATTGAGTGCTGGAAAGAAAGATTATTGAGGGAAAAGAAAGTAGGTAGAAGAAAGGAGAAACTAAACAAAATAGAACCTCACAATGGACTGAAAAACATATAGTATAAATAGTCCTTTACATAAATCAAAACTGCAATATACATATCTTACATCAGAGTACATAAATCAATAGTTACTAGCCTGGACAGTTATAACAACCTGCCCTCACAATTACTGGTAATTTCCACAAACACTTTAGTGGAATAAACAACACAAACACTTTAGTGGAATAAACAAGTAGGAGAATACGTCACGGTCTCCAGCTCGTCTCCTGAGCTCCATAGCATCCTAACCTGAACCTGTAATACTCGGTCTGACCTGAGCATTATAATAAAATAACACCGAGTCAGTCTGGAAAACCAACATTAGAAAACACACTAAATTTGAGTTATTAACTTTTATCAAAATCCTTTGAAAACAAAGGTATCTCGTAAGACCACGCGACACATAAGAACGACGCATTTTTGTCTTACGATAACCAAAACATTTCATATCAAATCCTCTGATATTATAATAGTGTCTAAGTACAAATACTTATTCAAATAGCTAAAATTATTACATCATTAAAATTCTAGCATAGTAGGCTCTACAAGCAAAACTGTAAAGGCACGTATTGAAGAATGAATTCCATACGAATGACTAAGTACTGTGATATCACCTGTCACAGTATACGTCTAGAACAGCGTACCGAGGACCATGTCGGGATCCCTTGCTACACAAGATCGGACTATCCCTAACCTGGATAGACCGAATATGCTATCACCCCGGGTGTTCTGTCCCTTTCTGAGTTCCTTCCATAAATCGTAGCAATAATATCGGAGGCTATGTAGAAAGGTGATAAACATATCCTAATTGGGTGCTACCCACTTAGCCTTGCTACATCTTCCCTACTTTTCAGTCATTCCTGGTTGATTAGGCTAGAGGCTACGATTACCTTTTGAGGAATTTTTCACTTAGAATGCTCGTTGTCCTCCAATGACAATGTACTAATAGCATTCATCCATAGTTGATTCTGGGTCCGAACGGAACCGAATGCACTACTCCTACTACATCCATTTTGGAAAAATCCTTCGGATTAGTAGCGATTAGCCCTTACGCTTCACTACTTCATCTTTGACTCCATGCTCTTGTTTTCCCTTTGAAAACGTACTCGTTGGATCGAAGGTTTTCGATAACTTATCTAATCTCGGTCTCTCTGAAACAACATTCGGTATTTTTGGTAAACTCAACCCCATTTCTTTAGGAAATAACAGACGAAAATAAGATCGGAGATCACCTCCTAGCCACCGGTGAACGGATTTTCTTATCATCATCCTAGAAAATCAAAATGAGTTTATACGCACAGTATAGCGCCTAGAACGACAACTATACTATATAATTCCCTCGTTTTCCCCTAGATATTCACAAAGTTATATTTTGGGTCCAGATTTGATATTCGGTTATTTAACTATCAAATAAACAATCATTCAACCAAATATTTCATTTCCATCAAAAAACACCAAGTCTTATTTGATTTAAATTTTAAATGAATTAAATCTCTTTATCCAAAAGCATGTACTTATCTTATCGAATTCAGTATATTCACAAACTATCCTTTTCAAAATATTGAAACCCTTTAAAATAATAAGGAAAGTACCATTGCGGTATCAATCGTGGATTCACGGCTTAATGGTTACGTCTCTATCCTAGAGAAATCCAAAATTTAACTGCAGGCAGTCTCTGCTTCCAGTTTCGCCATGAAAGTATACCATTACTTTCCAAAAAATTTATTTAATAATTATCTCAAAATAATGGTTATATGTTTCTAAAATAAATTTCCAAGTTTAATCTAGGTAATATGCTTAAATAAAGTTATTATACTAAGCCATATTAATATTTATAATTTATCTTTTAAAATAATAATGCCGGCTAATTCTTAAATAATAATAAATATTTAACCATCATTATAAGGTAACTCATTAATAAATAAATATACTTTAAACAATTTAAAATAATTAAATAACTAATTTCTGGAATATTTTTAATACTTTTAAAATTACCTAATTAACAATTAAAATTCCTCTTTTTAAAACATGCCTAATTTCTCGATAACAATATAATCCTTAATGTAATTTCCAATTAACAATGTTTACCCATCCCTTAAATCCATTATAAATCGATTTCTAAATTAAATTCCATTTATAAATAAATTCCTTAATTAACCCAAACTATATCCTAAAACCAACCAAATCTCAATTTTAAAACCATCTATATTTAAACAAGTGCCACTTAAGAATTTATTATTTAAAACCCTTCTATACATTTTACCCCAAATCACTATTTACAATATCCCGAAATAGTTAAGTACAAATTTTCAAACCATTATTTTATCAAATCGATTAACCCAAAATTCCATATAAATAATTTACTTTAAAAACCCCATTAAAATTATTTTCCAATTCAAACCGTATATTACTGGTATTTAAAAGTACAAAAATCTAGGCTAAACCTGCCATAGCATCCATCAATTCATATCACACAATAGCCTATCACAGGTTATTCCAAAAAACATATAACACTGTATATGAAATTAAATTCAACATTATGAGGAATCCAGTTGGATCTCTCCAACCTATTTTACCTGCATTCACAGATGTTAGTACAACATAAAAATACCAATTCCACTTCGAGGCGGAATATCACGGTATATAGGGTCATCCGCTATTATGCGGGGCACATAGGGCATCATTCCCTCCAATCGGTGGGAAATATATCTAACTACTAATATATACTACTGTATATATATATATATATATATATATATATATATATATATATTATAACATCCAACAGATGAGAAAAATTATCAACATCATCCAATCAATAATTAATTTTAGATATTTAAAATTAAAGCCAATCATCCAAACGAGTGAGATTTACTCACCTCAATTTTTTCAATTTTCCAAACGTTCCAATTTTAAATTAAATCGAACAAGTTCGATTTAACCTAAAATTTTAGCTAGCTCCGATTATCTCTAAATCTTTTCCAGCACATAGTATTTTTCGCTACGATGCCATCGCAGCTTGTTTTGTCCGATTCTGACCTCGCATGACAAAGGTATGAATTTCTAAAGTTAAAATATAAATTATATAAGAAATTTTCATTTTTTTACCAAAGAAAATCTGGCCATCCATTCCAAAATTCTAGATAACGGCTGCTCCTCTTCCTTTCTCCCTCTCATTCGCTATCAAGTAAATGAACCCATTCGTCGCCTACTCCCCAAGTGTGTCGTTGCCTCCTCGTTCGCCTAGTGTTTGATTGGACACCACCAACTTGAATCCCTAGTCGAGCTCTACCTCCAGCCTACACGTGGCCGAGCTTAGTTGCTCCTTCTTCTCGAAAAAAACCAAAAAACCAAAACCCAATGAAGCTTAATTCTGGCCATTACGACGAACTGTAGGCGATCTCCACCATTAGATATGTTCATCTCTTCGTCCCCTTCAATTTTCATGTTGAAGGTTTTGTCTAAAAGTCAATGGATCATGCGACAATGAAGGAAGAAGGTAGGCCATTTTTGGCCATTAAATTCAAGTGGAGGCGGCTGCGTTCTTTGCTAGGGTTTTACCGTTCTAAGATATGTATGTGTGTGTATATGTGCCGATATTATTTAATTATTATTTTTCACAATTTACATGCTTTTCCAGACGAACTCCAAAGGGATGGTGCTCCCTGGCGTTTATAATATTTTACCCTATTTCGGACACAATGGAACACGTTTCAAAGCCTAATTCGATCGTACGCGAAAGATAGCTTTTTGAACGGTATTAAAATATTAAATATATGATTTTTATTCCAAAGCATTTCTATCCCATTCGACCAAACGGTAACTCCAAACGCTATGAAATTTAAAATCCGATAAAAATAAACTATTACAGATCCCATGGAACTGATTTCGTCGAATTCCGAGATTGTGCATTGGAAGGCTATTTTAATGCGTCGATTAAAACGAGCGATTTCCGAAATCGACGGCATTACTTGAAATTTCAGTTTTTAAAACTTACTAACTCCATTATATTTCAAATAGAATTTATATCCATATTAGAAATCATTTCGATTCATATTAAATCGAAATTTTAATTATACACACTATTACCATATATTAATTTCACTATTAAATTAATATATAAAATTCCAAATTTTAACTTATCGATTTTTATCCCATCCAAATGTCCAATATTAAAATTCTAATCCAAATAGAATTTAAATCAATTTTAGAAATCATTTGTATGTACATTTACTTTAAATTCACATATTATCCCAATTCCAAATATTCAATCTACTATTCACTTATATCCATTAAATCACTATATTTGAGATTTTAAACCATTTCACTAATTCAACCAAAGTTTCCATATTCGAAAATTAATATTTCAGATTCAACAATTACTAAATGTTCAAGATCAAGCGACCAAAATTTCAGGTCGTTAAAATACTTTACGATTCTAAGAAGGTATGTTTGTTCTATATTTAGTTCATTTTATGCACATATTTTTATTCGATGTAGTTATTATTTTATGTAGTATGATCACTTTTAGTCATATAGTTATGTAACAACCTGCATATTTTACGATTGTGTATTTAAATATTTTATTTAAATATAGCATGCTTAGTCGGATTTAAGTCTGAAAAGCTACTTTTTACAAACAGCCGAATTAGGATTCGAGACCCCTTCCATTGAGTCCAAAGTGGTGTTTGCAACCTTTTTGAGTATAAACTTTGATATGTTTGGAGCTAGCTAAAAATTTGACCTTTGCGCTTTGAACTTTGGGTTTGGGTTACCTAAACTATTAACTATAACTCAACCCCCACT
Source organism: Allium cepa (assembly GCA_030765085.1). Classification (NCBI taxonomy): domain Eukaryota; kingdom Viridiplantae; phylum Streptophyta; class Magnoliopsida; order Asparagales; family Amaryllidaceae; genus Allium; species Allium cepa. The sequence goes on along the minus strand of CM060928.1, from coordinate 673,723,943 downwards.
TCTCTTCATTCACTTTCATTTCCTAACACTCCAAGCTTTCATAAAAATGAGGGTAGAGAAAAGAATTAGAATTCCTAAGCCCTAGGTCCATTGCAAATCCGGGCTCCAACTCCGAATTCAAAGAGAAGCTATTGGTAAGCGTCCCATTCTTCTTCTCCAACTCATTCTACCTTCAATTTCAGAAATTCCTAAACCTAATTTAGGAAATGTTCTTCTTTTGAGCTTAGATTCAGGCTCCTTGGGTTGTGTTGAAGAGTGGTTGATCCTCCTTTACTTCCAAGCTTCTTCATCCTTGTTTTTATGTAAACCTTGAGATTTTTATCTCACATCTATGTCTATATCTATCATTGTTGTAAGGTATGAATTCCTAACTTCTATTCCGTGTTCATTGGCTTTGGATTGAATTGGTTTTATGAATATTCCAATTTTTGGTGTTTTGAAGTTAGATCTTTAAAAATCCTAGCTTTGATGATTGAACATGTTTTTGGGGTTAGTCGAAGAGCCTATAGGGCTAGATGGTCGCGTGACATAAATCCCTAGTCGCAAGTGCTCGATCGATAGGCTCCGTTTGTCCCCCTTGGGGGCTAGGCAGCATACACTGGAATTTCCAGTTCAGTCGACTGAACCAGAGGGTCAGTCGACTGAACCAAACCCAGAAAATTTCCTAGGCCAGTGTCAACCGACCGACCACTCTGGGCTAGTTGATTTAGCCTGGAAATAGAGAGTTTCCAGGCATGATTCAGTCGACTGAACCTGGAAAAGGAAAGTTTCCAGGATCTGAGTCAGTCGATTGACCACCGTGGTCCATTCGACTGAATTTGCTGTTTTTTTGCCCAATTTGCCTTTTGGGTTTGAGTTCCACTTTTTAACCGATTCTTGTTTCTCCGACTAGTTGTTATCACCTTTGTTGGCTTTGGTAACATCTTCTTCAGAATTTTTGGGAATATCCATTTTGATGGATTTGCTATCGATTTCTTTGGATTTAATTCACGTCTTTGAACGTGAATTTTGTTGATTGATTGTTTCTACAATCATTTTTGTGCTTTGTCACTTTAAAATACAAAGGTTTTTATACTAGTAGTAAATATTCCAACTCTTTCACAAAGATGACTTCAACTCTATTTTAAATATCAAACTCGTTTATAAAACCATTTTTCCAACTTATTAGTATATACAAACCTTTACCTCACTCGTATGAGAAATCTAATTAAACAACTTAGTAAAACAAGTGGTATGAAACGCTTGCTTTTACTTCGTCAGTTAATTATTGGACTTGTTCAATTGAATCTCTTGTGAAAATTTCCGAGTGGAGACTTACAGTTTGTTCGTAAATATTTAAGTTAAGCCAGTGGTTATGGGACACGAAGCTAAACTCATCTATTTACTAGCTTAGTGTAATTGACACTTCTTGATGATCGATGATGGTCATTTTGTGATTTAGACTAGCAATGTGCGATGTCTCTTTGTCTGCGAGGGTGACTAAACCCCGTTTCTGTGGAGCTTCGGCTCAAAATTGGTGGGGTAGCGACACATGGTCTTCAGACCATTTTGTGGAGCTTCGGCTCAAAATAAATGGTTAGCAACTATGTAATAGCGTTCCATTTTGTGATACACGTGTTGGTGAGTTTTCATGCTCCCGTTTTGTGATAGGCCTCCCCCTTTTGTGATTTTAGGATTTCTATTGATGATCTCTAGAGTTTGTGTTTCACCAATTTTTGTGATTACATTTATAAGTTCTATCAATATTTGTGCATTGGTGAATTTTTGTTTCAACAACTTTTACAATTGGCATTGTGATGTTTGCCAATATTTGTGACTTGGTGAATAAAAATAAAGAATATGACATTATTTTTTATCTTTGAGAAGATTCTTGTGATATTGATTAATCTTTGGTTGATTTTCAATTACATACTTATGACAGTATATATTTATGGTTATCATACGTTTTTGTCACTTCCCTTATCCTATATCATTTTTTCTTATATTTATAGCTAGAATGATCCGTTTATGATTTTCCTATCAAATAATACTCGAGTCAGACCGAGATGTTACAGGTGCTTCTGCTTGACTCCTCATCTGAGAATATTATCTGACTTTTGGTTAACTACATTAGATTGGTAGTTTTTGTTGTTATACACTCGAGACATAGACTCATTGATGTATACTTATTCTTTTGTCTAGCACTTGTATCTATTCTTTTGTGATATTGTGGATCTTGTTAGACCACTACTCTGATGTAAACACTTTCATGTGTTATATTCATATCTGTTTCCGCCTTAGAGATATGAACTCTGTAACTGATTTGTGTTATGCTTATTTCTATATTTGTTTCCGAAGATATTACATCCACCGTGTAGTAGTTTTGAGTTTGTATCGGTATGTCGGATTTGAGATGAAATGCATGTTATTGTATCCGACATATCGATCCTCGTACAAAGCAATTACACTGATGGTTGCTCCTCAACAGCCTTATTCTTCGTGCTAGTTGACGACATTACTCCGTAGTGTCCTTGGCTAGCGTGAGTATAGTGGGGCATCACAAGTTGTGTTTTAGTTAAATAGGGATATGATTATGCAGTTATTTTAATTTTTTTTTATAATTTTTTTGTTCGTTTAGGTTGTGTAGTCAATTAAATTGGTTTATTTTTTTATGTTTACCTGCTTTACTACAGTTATGATGATAGTTTTTATTGTAAAATTATATGGTGCATTTCACATATGCAGTTAAACTGTTGATTTATATGGTGCAATATTCATCTGCATAATCCTCATATCTCATATGTAGTTAAAACGTCAATGTATATGGTGTAATATTTAACTGCATAAATGAAATGCAGTTAAAAATTTATTCTAATAGTGCAATATTTTGACTGTATAGCTGAAACGCAATTAAAAATTGCACATATTAGTGCAATAATTTAACTGCATTTTGGTTATGCAGTCATGGTTATTGTTTTTCATGTTTGACTGCATTGTGGTCAAACATTTATTATTTGTGATAGTTTATGTTGTTGTTGTTACGCAATTATGTTTATTGTTAGTTTATGCAGTTATAGTTATGCGATTGTGTTAATTATGTTGTTATGCAGTTGTGCTTTTGTATATGCGTTTGCTGACTTTGAAATCTGAATATGTCATATGTATTTAAATATTTAATACATATTTCATATGCAATTAAAGAAATCAATCTAAATGGTGCAATATTTAACCGCATAAATGATATAAAATTAAAATTCATTCAAATGGTGCAATTTAACGTCAATCTACATGGTGCAATGTTTAACTGCATAAGTGAAATGCAGTTAATTATTTTTTCTAGTAGTGCAGTATGTTTTTTTTTTGAAATCGTACTTTATATAAAACAAATCATTGGGGCAACATAACCCATGTCAATAAACATTCAGAAGCAAGTTTCGAACTTGTGACCTCTTGCACCAACGCCGAATCAATTAACCACTTGGACAATGGTGCTTGTCAGTAGTGCAGTATGTTGACTGCATAATTGAAATGCAGTTAAAAATTACACTAACTAATGTAGTTATTTAACAACATTTTGGTTATGCAGTCATGGTTATTGTTGTTCGTGTTTAAGTGCATTATGGTTACACAATTATGGTCTATAATAGTTTATGAAGTTATTGTTACACACTTATTTAATGTTAGTTTACGCAACTATATTTATGTGATTCCATTAATTATTATAGAAAGATTGAATTAAAATTTGACGAGCGAAATTTTAAAAATGCAATGATTCATTGTTGTGGCATATACCTTAAAGACAAATTTATGTATGGAGAATATTTTAATGTGCATCGCTGTTAATATTTGACCGTGCTATTATAGTAATTATTATAAGTGTTTGTTTTGAGTGCTGTATTAAAGTTATGATGGGGTATTAATTGGTTTATTTCTTTATTTCATAGGAAGCATCAAAGAAAGTTGTTTAGAGATCTATTGTTGAAGATTCTGAACATGGCATACATTCTAAAGAAGATACACATCAAGATTTTGTTGAAGGAATTGAAGAAATTAAAAAAGAAAGTATTAAAACAAAATAAGCTTATAGATTTTGTTTCAAGCCTATTTTAAATGTTTTAGACCGTTTCAAAAAAATAGAAGTAAAACGACCAGTTATTAGATGTTGTTAAAAAAAATCTTGTTTTTGAAATTTTGTAGAAGGTTCTTTTTGGAAATCAATATGATTGTGGTTGTAGAAAATTTGGTGATGATATTGATCAAATTATTGATTATTATGAAGATGATGGTTTGTTTGATTTTAAAGTTTCAGAAAGTATTATTGCTGCAAAATGACATATGAGATATTTTTGGTTTGAATAATGAAGGTTTGGTTGTTTATAAATATGTTTATCTTATTTTTATATTAATTTGCATAATGATGTTTTTCTCTTTTTTTATAGGGCCGCATATTTATCCTTTGAAAGTGAAAGTTAGAGCTGAGAAATTTTCTATTGCTACTATGGATTTTATCCAGACACATAATATATCAAAGAAGGGTTTCATTGGAATGTTCATTTAAGTCTCTTTAAGTTTTATAAATAAAAAAAGACTACCGTTGATGATGCTTTAGATTTTTTTAGGCTTATAGCTATGCATATGTTTGGCACACTTTTCTTTGCCAATAGCACAAATTGTGTTCATAATAAACTTGTTCCTCTTATAATGGACATCGAAAGATTTAACAATCAGTGCTGGACTCAAGCTTTTCATTTGAAACTCATTGAGCAATTGAACAAATATAAGAATGATCCAAGAAAAATGCAGGCTTGTTCAATTGCTTTATTTGTAATTTTTTTGTTTTATTGTAAAGTTTTGTTCTACATTAGTAAATGTTGTTTCTAGTTTTTTCTTGCATTTTTTTCTTCAGTAGCAAAAAAATTGATGTAGTTAAACCTAAGCCAGGTTACTGTGGAGGTCGTCCATTGGCTGAAAAGTGGGATTTGGTCGATATTCATAATGCATTTTATGCTAAAATTATTGTGGAGAAAATTTACAAGGTATGAATGAAGTTCTTAATATGTTCTTTTTATATATAATTTTTTATTAAAATTATTTTTATATGTATTAAGTACTAGTTATACAATTATTTGCGTATGTTTTTAAGTTCATTTGAATTAAAATTTTTATTTTGTTTATATGCTAATTTTATTTATTTATATGCATATCTTCATTTTAGAAAATATGGTTTTTATGGTAATTTTTGTAGCTTATACCTTCAGAAGAAAGATTATCAAATGAAGATGTAAGTACAGGTTTAGATAATTTGCAAACAAAAAGTGTTTCTGAAGAAAATCATGTCATTCAAGGAATTTGTAACGACCCGGAATTTTGGGTCGCTAAAATTGAACATTTAATTCCTTTTAAATGTTGAATGTGGATTATAATTTAAATTTTTGAAATAAAAGACTTTGATTAAGTAAATAGAATTGGTTAAATTTCAAATACGGGAATTTAATTGGAAAGTGAATAATACTAATTTAATATTAGAATTGAGGTAATTGGTAATTTTGAGGGTAAATAGGGATAAAATTAGATTCTAAAACTTAATTTAGGTCTAATTAGGTTTGAATTTGAATATTGGACCATTAGAAGAAATTAAAAGTTAATAGATTGAATTTGGGATTTTATGTTAATTTTATAATAGGATTTAATATTATAAAAATGCAAACAATCTGATTTTGGTCCGGAATGAGCCAAAATGATTTTTAATGTGCTTATAAATTTCATATGATTTATTGTTAAGTTAATAAAATTTTAAAAAGTGGAAATTTTGAGTGATTTCGCTAATTTCGGAAATTTGCTCGATTTAATAGACGAGTTAGAATAGCTTTCCGGGGCACAGTCTCGGAATTCGACGAAACTAGTTCCATCGGATCCGTAATAGTTAGTTATTATCGGATTTCAATTTTCGTAGCAATCGGAGTTGTCGTTTGACTCGGCAGCTTAAAACGCATCGAAATCGTTTTAATCGGTTTAAATTAAAATTGATCGTTTAATTCCGTAACTCGCTCATACGATCAAATTAGCTTACGAAACCTATTCCATTGTGTCCGGAACGTGGAAAAACCTTAGAATCGCCTGTCGAAACGCGTAGATTGGAGGTCGTTTGCGTAAACTGTTAAATTGAGAAATTTTATTAATTAAATAATATTAGAACCCTTTTATATATTAACTTTTTCCACTAAACCCTCGTTTCCTCTGGAAGCCGCCGCAGTTGCGTTCAATGGCCGAAATATCATGGCCTTCCTCCTCAATTTTCTCCACATCCAAGTTTTATTGTCGAGAATTTCCAACTAGAGGAATGTTGTGCTCGTCGAGTTCTACTAGATCAACGGTGGATCTTGAGCGTTATCGACGTTTGGAAGAGATAGGGGCCCGCGTTCGTAGGGTTTTCACGCACGGTTCATGAAGTGAGGGGGAGGCCGAGTTCGTTCGTTTTTGGACCGGAGGGGGTGGCGTTGTGGGCGTTCGAATGGAGATGGTGGATCGAGTTTATGGCGACCGAGGAGGAGGAGTTATTTAACCCTAATCGCGATGGCTTTGGGTTTCTCGAGCTGAGCATGTCGCGTGAGGGAGAAGAAATCCTGCGGCCTTGATTTCGAGCATTTCTGAACGGCTGAGATGGTATTAAAATTTATAAAATTAAAGGAATTTGTTTTCATTTCATATGCAAACTACAAAATCGAATATCTAATGCATACGTTATCAGATTTCAACAAATTTGGTAACGTCGGGATCGCAGAGACAAGTACGACGCGATGGTGCAGATCCGGATCCATTCCGGGCAAGTAGGAATTTGAGTTAAATCGAACGTCGTTCGGTTTAATTTGAATTTTGAACGCTCGCCGAAACCCAAGGTGAGTTTAACTCACTCACATCTGGATATTGGCTGGTTTAAATAATAAATATTTAAATATCTGTGTGATTAGTTGCATATTATTGTTATTATCAGTCCGGATTGATATTTATATATGTGATGTGCTAATATTTGTGGATGCAGGGAAAATAGGTTGGAGGGATCCAACTGGATTCCTCACAATGTAGTAATATTTTTATTGTTGATGATGAAGCCTGTTATATATTGTGATTGATAAATTTGGGATTAAATTGTATTGTGAAATTATGGAATAAACTATAAGTCCAGAATGTTAAATTATAAAGAAATTTGGAGTTTTAATTTTAAAGAAATTAAATTGGATTTTCAAAAGAATTTAAGAAAATTTATAAATAAGGAATTTAAAGGAATATAAAAATTAGAATCTGTTTGGATGGAAAATTGAAATAAAATTATATCGGAATATTGCTGGATAAATTATAAATCCATAATTTAATTATAAATGGATAAATTGAATTTTAGAGAAATAAAAGATATTGTTAAATAATGAATTTTTAAGAATTAAAATTTGAAATTTATTTAGAATGGAAATTGAAAGTTTGTAAAATCTGGAATGATAAACAAAGAGAAATGTTATCAATTGATAAATGTGAAAGTAAATTTATGTTATTAAACCATAAAACTAAATTGAAATAAATCGACAGAAATCGTGAGAAGGATTTCTGTGATGTTTAAGTGGAAATGAGATTCCTTGGGATAACCAAGTTCGAGTTTAAACTGATTTTATAAAAAGAAAGTTTTAAAAATTCAAACTTGTTTAAAAGTGTGTTTGGAAATTACTATTTTAAAATAATTATTAATAATTAGCAATAGTAAATTTTATAAATAACTTAATAATTATTTTTGCAGATGGATTTGTTTAAAAGACTAGTTTTGGACTTAAGTCATTTGAAATGAGTATTTATCTTATTAAAAACACTACTTTTAAATTTTATTTTATTAAAAATCTTATTTAAAATCAAAGATTATATCTTAATAAATGGTTTTACTGTACATATTTTGAAATTATATTTTGAGTAAGTAACTAGAAGTGAATTTGCGTATTTTAAAATATATTTCAATATAAAATGTTTTTAACTGTTTTCAAACTAAGTTGTTTTGAACTTGGTTATTTCCAATGGAGATATATGGCAAAGGATTTACCTTGTAAAGGAAGAATTTTGGGAAATTGTTTCAAATGAGTTTTGGTAATTTGGAAATATATCTTGTAAAGATATTGGAGCAAATGAATAATGTGGGAATTATTTATTATGTGATGGATGCTTATGGATGTTTATGAATATAAATTGATAGTTAAATCACCGACTATCAATATTGGACAACTGCGTTGATCGTTTCGAAGAGGCCGGGATCGAGATTTATTTCACGAAAACCACTTCGATCCGATTTGTACGTTTCGTGCGAAAAACGTGTTCGGAGTCGAAGATGGAGCAGTGAAGTGCAAGGGCTAATCGCTACTAATCCTGAGGATATTTCCAAAATGGATGTAGTAGGAATAGTGCCTTCGGTTCCGTTCGAACCCGGGACGGACTTGTATGGACGAATGCTTGCGAAACATCGTCAGGTGGACGATGGGCATTCTAAGTGAAAACTTCTAACGGTAACGCTTAGTCTCAAGCCTCATCAACCGGGAATGACTGAAAATCAGGGGATATGCAGCAAGGTTAGGTGGGTCATGCCCAAGCAGGACAAGATATTTCCCCTGTCTAGATGTCCCTTATATATATTTCGGCTTAGTGGGTGGTTGGTCGCGCCAACCACGGGGTTTATCTTGTTCGGGACTGTTCAGTAAGGAATGGTTCCGGCCTTGTGTTGCAGGGGATGAAGGGAGTAGTCCTCGGTACGGTGATCTAGGCCCCGTACTGTGACAGGTGGTACCCCAGTGCCTAGTCATTAGTTGGAATCCATTTTCCCTACGAGCCTTTTACGAGTTTTGTTTGTATTACCCACTTCGGTGGCTAGTAGCTGGAATTTAATCATGTAACAATTTCGGCTATTTTATAAGTATTTGTAAATAGACCCTATTATAATATCGGAGGATTTCTATAAAAAGTGTTTTAGCTATCGTAAGGTAAAAACCCGACATGTTTATTTGTGGCGTGGTCTTACGAGATGCTTTTGTTTTACAAAGGATTTTTGAAACTTTAATAATCAATTTGGATGCATTATTATCAGCTGGTAATCCAGACTGACTCGGGTGTTATTTCATTATAATGCTCGGGTCAGACCGAGTATTATATGTTCAGGACAGGTTGCTATGGAGCAGGAGAGGAGCTGGAGTCCGAGACGTATTATATGAACCTATATATATCCGCTGCTATGATTGTATGGTATGTCTGATTTGTGATTGTTGATGTATGAGACACTCTGATGATATGATGTATAAAAGTGATACAGTTTTCATTTTGTGTAAAGATCTATATTTACTATTATATTTTATTTCGCTGCGACTGTGAGATTCTGATATTGTTTAGTTTCTTTTCTTCTATCTCTTCTTCTTTAACCCTAATGGTTCGTATTTCTGTGCCACTTGAGTCAATTTGTATAGAATAGTATTGATTCAAGGGGTACGGATTTGCGGGCTGTCACACTTGGTATCATAGCTTAGGTTGGCGACAACCTAGGCTTTGGTGGGGAAATTACTCATTTAACAGAGTCGACGGTACTCTATAATGAGTTGAGAGTAATAATAGCTAAGAGAGCATACTTGTTAGTGGATATAAAATTGTTTTTATACTGTGTTGACTTATCGGTTGAGTGTTTATGAATTCTGGTCGGTGCGGGAAGTACAACCGTATCGATAGGGGTTTCTAAACTCTTAAACAAGATAAACCGACATAGTATTGTTTTTAAGGAGGGTAAATGAAATAATTTTACCCAAAATTATATTTTGATATAAAGGAAATAATTTGTTTTTGAATATATATATATATATATATATATATTTGGATGTTTGGTTGCTAAAAAAAAAATCTAAAATGTGAAATGGATATAACCAAATAAATTCCATGAATATAAAGTATATAAGAGAGGATAACTAAATTAGAATTAAACCAGAATTTAAATTCTGGAAGTCTTGGAAAGAATTTTAAATGTAATGGAAATAAAAGTTTGGAAATTTAAATTCTTGGGAAAGTTTGAAATGTTTGCTAAAGTGTTGAAGGGTATATTGGAATATTGTTTTGGGAAGTATTTTTAAATGGAAAACTGTTTGAAATGAATTTGGGAAAGTAAAGAAGCATTGAACTCGCTTCAGTCGCTGGAAAATAATCCTGATGATGCTGGCCACATCATTAGAATTTATTTTCGAGTTTCTAAAGTGATGGATTGCTTCCCTAGTACTTGGTTATGGTATTGTTTGGGATTTGTTGGGTATAACAGTATTTTGGAATTTTCAAGGGAGGAAATTTGTTTTGGTACAACTAAGTTTTTTTGGAAAATCTGGTGATTTGATTGATATACCAAATAGGTATATATTTGATTATTATTTCAAAATGGTTTTGAAATAAAACCGAGAAATTTAATTCTGGAAAATTCTATTTAAATAATGTGTAAAATTAAAATGAACTAACCATTGAACTTATTAAGTGAAATTGATATTAATAAGAAGTAAGAAATGAAAATTTTAGTCTTGGAATTAAAATTTAATTTGAGTAATTGAAAGTGAATAAAATATGTTGAAGTGAGTAGAAAATTTGAATTTAACTTGGATAAGTAAAATAAATTGGACTTAGGATTAAATGGATTTGGGTTAAATTGAAATTTAAGTTGACTTTGTAATTATGGGTCATTGTGAAATGGATGGTACCCATGAGCTATTAAGCGTTGTGCTTAAATTTTGAAATTGTGGGGTTGAAATTTGCAAAGAATTAAGGTGAAAGAAGGTTTGTATCCTTAAGAATTCAATGATACGCCTATATATATAAGTGGGAATTGTGATTATAAGATGAAGATAACTCAAATGAGTAATATAAACTTTGAAGTAAGTAAGTTGGTGAACTTATATAAATAAAAATGAAATTATAATCACAAATGAAAATAGTGAAATGGTATGGTGGATCCAAATTTAATCTCAAATGAAATGTGAATTGAGATAAGGCAAAGTGAGGTATAAAAGGAGTGAATGAACTTAAGTTAGTAAACAAGTTTTGAACTTGTATATTGAGTATTAAAATTGAGAATTTGAAATTGAATTAAATCTAAATGAATTAAAATTAAATTGAATTGGATATATTGGTGAAATGTAAATTGCTTATAATTACATAAGAGATTCATATTCTTAAGTTATTAGGTGTTATAATTTGAACTCGTGATTATAAAATGGAAATGGATTTAAGTAAGCAATCTAAACCCTTGAATGGAAGTGAAATTGTAATTCATTAATGGAAAGTGTTGAATGGTGAGACAAATTCAAAACTTAACCATAAATGGAATGTAAAGTCTAATGAAGCAAAGTGAGAACAAAAATGTGGGTGTTCTTAAGTTAGCAAATAAGTCTTGGACTTATGTATGGGGAAAATGGAAAATTGTTTGATAATGAAATTGAAATTAAATTCCAGTTGTGTAATAAATAATATTGAATGGAGTTCAATCCTTATATGAAGGGTAAAAGAAGTGGGATGAATTTAATTTGGCTGAACAAAGTTTAAGTAAACTTGAAAGGAATTTGGATAAGAACCAAATTGAAAGGAAATTTAATTTAGTTGAAATAATGCTGGATGAAGTAAGTGTCTACTCAATTAAATCCAAATGATTGTTTGGAAATGAACTCTGTGTAAGCTAAATTAAACGGAGCTTGTACTAGCAGGAATAAAATTTTAATAGTTTGGTCAAAATTAAAAATTTAGAAAGTGAATAAAAATCCAGTTGTGGCATGAAATTTTCAAATTGAGGTAACACATATTGGAAGTGTGATGTATAATGGAACTAGAATATAATAATGATGGGTTGGAATTGTAAATAGATTCAAGTGAGTGAAATAATTTAAAGTGGTTTCTTTGCTAATAAAATAAGTCTAAAATGGATTTAATAAATAGGCAAAGTGCATTAAAGTTTGTAAATGAATTGGAATTTGATTTGGATGAGAATCAAATGAAAAAAAAAATTGATATAAGAAGATAATGAAGATATTGCGAAAGAACTTAAGCAACTTAAAGGTAAAACAAAAATGTTTGTGAATGAGCTTTATTAAGTAATCTTGAGTGTAATCTGTTAGATAATTAAACTGAATTACAAGTGAAATGGTATTAATTAATAATTGTGATTAAGCTGAATAATGTGGTCTTGGATAAATTTGTTTGATGCAGAAATTGAAATGTAAGTGAAGATAATTTAATTAATTGTTGTGATGGAATAAGCAAGTATGAATTAAAAATGGGTGAGAGTTGTAAATAATATAGAATGAGATGTTATTAATTTAAACTTAAGCTGAATGTTTAAGCTAGTTGGATTAAAATTTATAAATGGTTTGATTTAGTAATAATCAATTAAAATGGAAACAAATTGAGATATTATGGAATTGAAATCATTTAAGAAAGATGATGAGATGGATATTTTTAAGCTTATGAAATAGCTTTAAATGAAATTTGTTTGCAAAATAAAATTTGGATGCAAGCAAATGACTTTTAAGATTGTAATTGTGAGAAAGAAAGAATATATTAGTTGTAAACAAGAATGGAATGATATATATAACTATAAAAAAATATAATAATAGTAATAATAATAATAATATAATAAAAATAAACTTAAGATGATTAATAAATTTGAAAGGAGAGAATAAGGATTGATTTAATAATTGAAATGGAATAAGAATGCTTGGATTGTGAACCATGCAGAATTTGATAAATTAATATGAATAAGTGGAAATTAATTTTAAAACTATTATAGGCTTAAGTGATGGATATTTGTATGAATGATATGAAAATTTCATGAGAATTGGTAGTTTTGTTATTTGGAAATGAGTTGATTTAAAGGAAGCAAATGAAATTGGTTTGTTGGTTAAGATTTATGAAATGGTTGTGTTGGCTTACATTTATATTGGTAATGCTAATAAAATGTTCATATTATTGTAAGCTAATGAGTTTGTTTGAGTAAGTACAGGTGCGGGAGGCGTTCAAGAGAGTTGGAGCACGTATATGCGTAATATTAGCCGCTCGCTATTAAAATTTGCTAAAAAGGTACGCCTACGCAAATATAATTGGGAAATCGTAAATATATTGTGATATATTTTGGTTTCCGACCGTGTGGGTCGATGTATATATACTTGTTTGTATCGCGATATCGCGAAAGCTCCTCCGTACAGGAGAGACTCTGCCAAAAAATTTCGGAAATTTTGGGAGCTAGAAAATTTTTGGGAATTTTGAAAATCTGAAAGTAACTTGGAAGGTTACAAATTAAAATTAAAGCTTTAAAGTAATTGAAACACATGGGTTTGGGGATTGAGCTAAAGGATTTTGGGAAGTGTATATAGGCTTTTAACTAAGCAAATGGGATAAGTAAATGGGTTTGAGAGTATCTTCTACCTTAGCAAATTTCGGGGACGAAATTTTTATAAGGGGGGAGGAATGTAACGACCCGGAATTTTGGGTCGCTAAAATTGAACATTTAATTCGTTTTAAATGTTGAATGTGGATTATAATTTAAATTTTTGAAATAAAAGACTTTGATTAAGTAAATAGAATTGGTTAAATTTCAAATACGGGAATTTAATTGGAAAGTGAATAATACTAATTTAATATTAGAATTGAGGTAATTGGTAATTTTGAGGGTAAATAGGGATAAAATTAGATTCTAAAACTTAATTTAGGTCTAATTAGGTTTGAATTTGAATATTGGACCATTAGAAGAAATTAAAAGTTAATAGATTGAATTTGGGATTTTATGTTAATTTAATAATAGGATTTAATATTATAAAAATGCAAACAATCCGATTTTGGTCCGGAATGAGCCAAAATGATTTTTAATGTGCTTATAAATTTCATATGATTTATTGTTAAGCTAATAAAATTTTAAAAAGTGGAAATTTTGAGTGATTTCGATAATTTCGGAAATTTGCTCGATTTAATAGACGAGTTAGAATAGCTTTCCAGGGCACAGTCTCGGAATTCGACGAAACTAGTTCCATCAGATCCATAATAGTTAGTTATTATCGGATTTCAATTTTCGTAGCAATCGGAGTTGTTGTTTGACTCCGGCAGCCTTAAACGCATCGAAATCGTTTTAATCGGTTTAAATTAAAATTGATCGTTTAATTCCGTAACTCGCTCATACGATCAAATTAGCTTACGAAATCTGTTCCATTGTGTCCGGAACGCGGAAAAACCTTAGAATCGCCTGTCGAAACGCGTAGATTGGAGGTCGTTTGCGTAAACTGTTAAATTGAGAAATTTTATTAATTAAATAATATTAGAACCCTTTTATATATTAACTTTTCCCACTAAACCCTCGTTTCCTCTGGAAGCCGCCGCAGTTGCGTTCAATGGCCGAAATATCATGGCCTTCCTCCTCAATTTTCTCCACATCCAAGTTTTATTGTCGAGAATTTCCAACTAGAGGAATGTTGTGCTCGTCGAGTTCTACTAGATCAACGGTGGATCTTGAGCGTTATCGACGTTTGGAAGAGATAGGGGCCCGCGTTCGTAGGGTTTTCACGCACGGTTCATGAAGTGAGGGGGAGGCCGAGTTTTTTCGTTTTTGGACCGAAGGTGGGTGGCGTTGTGGGCGTTCGAATGGAGATGGTGGATCGAGTTTATGGCGACCGAGGAGGAGGAGTTATTTAACCCTCATCGCGATGGCTTTGGGTTTCTCGAGCTGAGCATGTCGCGTGAGGGAGAAGAAATCCTGCGGCCTTGATTTCGAGCATTTCTGAACGGCTGAGATGGTATTAAAATTTATAAAATTAAAGGAATTTGTTTTCATTTCATATGCAAACTACAAAATCGAATATCTAATGCATACGTTATCAGATTTCAACGAATTTGGTAACGCCGGGATCGCAGAGACGAGTACGACGCGATGGTGCAGATCCGGATCCATTCCGGGCAAGTAGGAATTTGAGTTAAATCAAACGTCGTTCGGTTTAATTTGAATTTTGAACGCTCGCCGAAACCCAAGGTGAGTTTAACTCACTCACATCTGGATATTGGCTGGTTTAAATAATAAATATTTAAATATCTGTGTGATTGGTTGCATATTATTGTTATTATCAGTCTGGATTGATATTTATATATGTGATGTGCTAATATTTATGGATGCAGGAAAAATAGGTTGGAGGGATCCAACTGGATTCCTCACAATGTAGTAATATTTTTATAGTTGATGATGATGCCTGTTATATATTGTGATTGATAAATTTGGGATTAAATTGTATTGTGAAATTATGGAATAAACTATAAGTCCAGAATGTTAAATTATAAAGAAATTTGGAGTTTTAATTTTAAAGAAATTAAATTGGATTTTCAAAAGAATTTAAGAAAATTTATAAATAAGGAATTTAAAGGAATATAAAAATTAGAATCTGTTTGGATGGAAAATTGAAATAAAATTATATCGAAATATTGCTGGATAAATTATAGATCCATAATTTAATTATAAATGGATAAATTGAATTTTAGAGAAATAAAAGATATTGTTAAATAATGAATTTTTAAGAATTAAAATTTGAAATTTATTTAGAATTGAAATTGAAAGTTTGTAAAATCTGGAATGATAAACAAAGAGAAATGTTATCAATTGATAAATGTGAAAGTAAATTTATGTTATTAAACCATAAAACTAAATTGAAATAAATCGACAGAAATCGTAAGAAGGATTTCTGTGATGTTTAAGTGGAAATGAGATTCCTTGGGATAACCAAGTTCGAGTTTAAACTGATTTTATAAAAAGAAAGTTTTAAAAATTCAAACTTGTTTAAAAGTGTGTTTGGAAATTACTATTTTAAAATAATTATTAATAATTAGCAATAGTAAATTTTATAAATAACTTAATAATTATTTTTGCAGATGGATTTGTTTAAAAGACTAGTTTTGGACTTAAGTCATTTGAAATGAGTATTTATCTTATTAAAAACACTACTTTTAAATTTTAGTTTATTAAAAATCTTATTTAAATTCAAAGATTATATCTTAATAAATGGTTTTACTGTACATATTTTGAAATTATATTTTGAGTAAGTAACTAGAAGTGAATTTACGTATTTTAAAATATATTTCAATATAAAATGTTTTTAACTGTTTTCAAACTAAGTTGTTTTGAACTTGGTTATTTCCAATGGAGATATATGGCAAAGGATTTACCTTGTAAAGGAAGAATTTTGGGAAATTGTTTCAAATGGGTTTTGGTAATTTGGAAATATATCTTGTAAAGATATTGGAGCAAATGAATAATGTGGGAATTATTTATTGTGTGATGGATGCTTATGGATGTTTATGAATATAAATTGATAGTTAAATCACCGACTATCAATATTGGATAACTGCGTTGATCGTTTCGAAGAGGCCGGGATCGAGATTTATTTCACGAAAACCACTTCGATCCGATTTGTACGTTTCGTGCGAAAAACGTGTTCGGAGTCGAAGATGGAGCAGTGAAGTGCAAGGGCTAATCGCTACTAATCCTGAGGATATTTCCAAAATGGATGTAGTAGGAATAGTGCCTTCGGTTCCGTTCGAACCCGGGACGGACTTGTATGGATGAATGCTTGCGAAACATCGTCAGGTGGACGATGGGCATTCTAAGTGAAAACGTTCTAAAGGTAACGCTTAGTCTCAAGCCTCATCAACCGGGAATGACTGAAAATCAAGGGATATGCAGCAAGGTTAGGTGGGTCATGCCCAAGCAGGACAAGATATTTCCCCTGTCTAGATGTCCCTTATATATATTTCGGCTTAGTGGGTGGTTGGTCGCGCCAACCACGGGGTTTATCTTGTTCGGGACTGTTCAGTAAGGAATGGTTCCGGCCTTGTGTTGCAGGGGATGAAGGGAGTAGTCCTCGGTACGGTGATCTAGGCCCCGTACTGTGACAGGTGGTACCCCAGTGCCTAGTCATTAGTTGGAATCCATTTTCCCTACGAGCCTTTTACGAGTTTTATTTGTATTACCCACTTCGGTGGCTAGTAGCTGGAATTTAATCATGTAACAATTTCGGCTATTTTATAAGTATTTGTACCTATTATAATATCAGAGGATTTCTATAAAAAGTGTTTTAGCTATCGTAAGGTAAAAACCCGACATGTTTATTTGTGGCGTGGTCTTACGAGATGCTTTTGTTTTACAAAGGATTTTTGAAACTTTAATAATCAATTTGGATGCATTATTATCAGCTGGTATTCCAGACTGACTCGGGTGTTATTTCATTATAATGCTCGGGTCAGACCGAGTATTATATGTTCAGGACAGGTTGCTATGGAGCAGGAGAGGAGCTGGAGTCCGAGACGTATTATATGAACCTATATATATCCGCTGCTATGATTGTATGGTATGTCTGATTTGTGATTGTTGATGTATGAGACACTGATGATATGATGTATAAAAGTGATACATTTTTCATTTTGTGTAAAGATCTATATTTACTATTATATTTTATTTCGCTGCGACTGTGAGATTCTGATATTGTTTAGTTTCTTCTTCTTCTATCTCTTCTTCTTTAACCCTAATGGTTCGTATTTCTGTGCCACTTGAGTCAATTTGTATAGAATAGTGTTGATTCAAGGGGTACGGATTTGCGGGCTGTCACAAAATTGAATTTAAGGAATTGAAAAAGAGAAGGAAGAAGTTGAAAAGTATTCATTACATTATTAGATGATTAAATTTGACTAGTGTAGTAGATTTTAACAAATGAGAATCTTGCATTTTGTTGTTTTGATATAATTTGTTGGATGTTTAAGTAGGGATACAAATGCATAAATAGTTCATGGTTAAAAATTTCATTCAAGTAGTGAAATTTTTTAACTGCATATCTAAAATAGAAATAAAAAACTGAACACATTATAACAGTTACATAACTACATTTGATTATGTAGTTATGGTTATAAATTTCACTTTTATTTTATTTTGATATGCATTTGTGTTTGTTATAACAGATTTATTGTTAATATTTGATTTCATTTTGGTTACACAGTTCAAGTTTGTATTAGTGAATGTTGTTATATAATTATATTTATTATTAGTTTATGCAGTTAAGGTCATGTGGTTATAGTTATGCAATTGTGTTAATTATGTGGTTGTGCAGTTAATTTTTTTTAATATTTATGTTAACATATTTTGAACAAATATGTTTCATGCATTTAAAGATTTAGTTCATATCACATATGCAGTTAAAATATCAATTTATATGATGCAATATTTAACTGCATAAGTGAAATAAACGTAAAAAAATTCATTAAAATGGTGCAATATTTTAAAAACATAACTAAAATGCAGTTAAAAGTTGCATTTATTAGTGTAATTATATTACTGCATCTAGGTTATGCAGTCATGCTTATAAATATTATTTTATTGTTACATCTAACTTTTATGCATTTAATTGTAGTAGCGATATTTTTCGTCTAAATTGTATTTTATAATTTTTAGTCTAATATTTTAATTTCAATTTTTGTAGGTCGTTTATTCCTATGAAGAAATTTTGAAAGAAAGAGATTTTATAAAGAATGAGATTTCGAATATTAACAAGAAGAATGATGTACTTGAAAAGGTTAAGATAGTGTTTTTTTTAATTTTTTTAGTAATTGAAATAATTTATATTAATATGTTACTTTTTTAATTTTAGAAACTTGTTTTTCAAAATGAAGATTTTACACTAGAGAGAGTTATATTTGGGATGGAGAAAGATGTTTTGGAAAGAGAATTAGAAAATTTGAGGACAATAAATGTAGATTTGACAAATTTTTTTTCCATTTTTGAGCAAAATAAAGGATTGGATACAGATGTTGCTAGTTCCAAAGATCAGAAAAAGAATTTTGATATTGAAGTTTTGAAGTAAAAGAAACTCTTGATGAAGAAATTAATAGGTTGAAAATGGAAAATGAAAGGGAAAAATAGAGAATGAAAAAAAAAATCAAAGAATTGAATAAGGAATTGGAGTTATAGATCATTGATCTTAAAAATGAAAATGAACAGAAGAAGAAGCTGCAAGAAGAATATGAAAATAGAATCAAATTTCTTGTTGATGAAAAAGATTTGTTGAAAAATGAATTGGAAACCATGAAATATAATATTATGACACCTCCAACTTATAGTCTTGATTTATTTGATATTCATGTAGATTCTACTTGTGAAATTCAAAATGTAGTTTCTAATGTTGGAGATGATCAAAATGACGGTAAAAATGAAAAAATGAATTGAAGAAGAACTAGAAAATCAAAATACTATTAGAGAATCTCTTATTGAGAAAGTAAAATTGGCAAATAGAGAAAGGAAAATTTATCCTTATGAATATGATGACAAAAATGAGAAAATTGAGAAGAAGAGAATTGCAAAAAGAAAGAAATTGGTTGAGGATAAAGTTCTTGAAATTATTCAAAATTCTGACCGAATTGAAAAGTTATCACAGAGAAATAAGAAGTCGATGGACTCATTCGTAAAGAATGTTATAGTTTAACGTTTTCCTTAAAGATACGAAGAAAGTTGCTCAATCCTATTTGTACTTGGCTTGTTACACGTAAGTTCATTTTTATTGATCTAAAAAATACAGTATTATATGCTTTTTAGTTATAAAATTATATATATATTAATCTATATGTTATTTGTAGGGAAACTGTTTGGCACAATGATAACTTTGAAATTTTGATTGATGGAAAATTAGTGGCGGAATTGCTTGATGGCAATCAATATGTAGACTCTACTGTGAGTTTTTTTAAAAAGTTATTTTCTATAGTATATTTGAGTATATATTTTTATTTTTTGTTTGATTATTGATTGGTATGGAAGACATTTATCTGATTTATACAGTGGACATATTTTTTTTGAACTTATGCCGTGGTATGTTTATTTTTTAATTTTTTTTGTTTCTTTATTATAAGTGATGATACTAATATCTTATATATATACATATTTTTTTGCGATACGGTATTCTACATGATGACTTAGGTTATAAGAAGAAATATTTTGAAGATGTCACTGATCAAATTGATAATTCAATTGAAATTCTTATTTTATTTTTTCCAGTTTTGAATTCTGGTCATTGTAGTTGTTGGTTTATGATAATACTGTTGGAAAATAGTTTTTCTTCAATTCATTAAAAGGACCGGTTCCATGAATTCATAAAGAAGCAGCAAAGAAAATTGTAAGTTTTTATTGTAATTTTTTTTTGTTTGTTTAGTGTACTTCAGTTAAATATGTTAAAATATAAACAAATATAGTGTACTTAGGAGCTTATTCATCAACATTGTTTGTTTTTTCATAGAAATCTTTTGGTGACTCTGTAATGAAGAAGAAGGCAAAAGAAAAGACAAATTGTTTGTATCAAAAAACCAACGGTTATTAAGTTTATAAAATGTCCTCAACAAAAAGTAGGTAATAATTTTTTTATATATTTATTTATTGAATTTTAGTTAATGTTTATTTTTTTTAAATGCAGTTATGATTGTGCTTTGTATGTTATGAGGTTCATGGCTTAGTTAATAGAGTTTTGGAAAAGGTGAGGAAGAAATAGAAGTACAAGAATTTATTTAGATAAAAGTAAAATTTTGTATTGGTTACTTTGTGATCCTCCAAGAAGTTGGAGCATTACAAAAATTAGCAGTGAGTTGAAATCATAATTTTATGTGAATATATATATATATATATATATATATATATATATATATATATATATATTTGACATAAGTTGTTTGTTTGTAATACTGATGCAATGTTGATACGAAATGCATATAATAAGATGATTACATATTAGTAATGGCTTGAATTTATGTTTTTGTGTTGAATTTGTGATTTTATGATTTTATGTAGTCATGTTAGTAATAGTCAACTAGATATTTAGTTGTGTAATATTTAACTGCATATTGGTTATGAATTTATGATTTTATGCGGTCTTGTTAATAATGTTTTATGAATTTATGCATTTATGTTATGCAATATTGTTAATAATGTTTTATGAATATGTAGTCTTAAAATTCAGCAGTACGCTACCAATATTTCTGAAGAATGTCATTTGTTTTTAACTGCATGTGTAAAATGCAGTTAAAATTTGCATTCAATAGCTGCAATATTAACTAAATATGATATATGTTTTAACTGCATAAGTGAAATGCACTTTAAAATTTGCATAATTCAAGTATGTGTTTTAACTTCATATGTTATATGCAATTTAAAATTTCATTTAGCAGTTTCTATTTTCAACTGCATAATAGATATACAGTTAAAAATGGTGCAATTCATAACCGCATAAGTAAATTGTAGTTGTTCATAAATAATTGCAAACATGTATTCAACTATTCATATTAACTTCGTATGTGAAATGCACTTAAAATTTGCATCATTTAACTGTATGTTTTAATTGCATATTTCAAATGTATGTTGAAGAATACTCCTTTATATGCAGAGATTTTGAATATTTGTAATTGTAGCAATTATATTTAAAATTGTAGAATTCTCTGCAAATATTGAGAATTTTATTTAGGTTCTACAAATAAGATGAATATTTGCAATTGAAAATGTAATAATATATTATTGAGTCATACATTGAAGGGTATAGACGGTTTTAAGTGAATAATTGAAAGCATTTATTGAAATGGATTTATTTATACATTTGCTGAAGAGAAAACAATTTTTCAGTATAATTGCAGACATACATGCAATTATTCAGTATAATCGTAGACATCTTTCCAATTATCGTGATAATTACATAAATCTATGAAATTATTAGAAATAAATCTATACATATTTGCAATTATTATTAATAATTGTATTCTTAATAGTATTTCATTTATGAATTTATTGCTTTGTTTGAGTGTATTTGTTAAATGCATAAGTGGAATGTAGTTAAAAATTACAGTTGTTAAATACAATTTTTGTAACGACCCAGAATTTTTAGAAATTAAAATATGAATATTTAATTAATTTTAAATATTAAAAAGTGAATTTATAAGTCGAATAAATTTTATTTTGAATTATTGGATTTAATTGAATAATTAAATCGATAATTTAATAAGTTAAATTATGGAAATAATTGAAAATTGGGTTAAATATGATTAGAGATGATTTGTAAAATTTTATTTTATCATATTGAAGTTAGAACGATATTTTAGAACTTTTAAAATCGAATCTAAAGTTAATTTGTGAAAATTGAATATTTTAATATTAAAATCGACTAGTGAAAATAGTCAATTTTTGAACAGTCTCAGAATTGAACGAAACCAGTTCCATTGGATCCGTAATAGTTAGTTATTACCAGATTTCAAATTTCGTGTCAATCGGAGCTATCGTTTGAGCGTGGCAGCTCGAAACGCATCGATTTATTTTTAAATTTAATTTGACGAGTGAAAATAGCCATTTTTCAAAAAGTCTCGGATTTCGACGAAACCAGTTTCATCGGATCCGTAATGTGATATTATTGTAAGGTTTCAAATTTCAAGTCAATTGGATTTACCGTTTGTCCGGTACAAATTAAAACGCCTAGAAATCGACTTAAATCGGTTTAATTTAAATTGAGCGTTTATAGCCATAACTCGCACAGATGTCCGAATTAGCTTTCGAAACCTGTTCCATTGTGTCCGGAACGCGGGGTAAACCCTAGAAACGCTGGTTACGGCGCCTAAATCGGAGTTCGGAATTTCCGGGATGAATAGTGTTTCGTCGGTTCCTTATAAATAGACCCACCTCTTCATAATTTGATAAAAAAAATAACCCTAACCCTAATCAAAACTGCACAGCCGCCCCCCCCCCCCCTGAACGGCCAGAATTTGCCAAACTTCTTTCCTCTAGATCTTCCAATCCATCAGCAATTAGATGAAGCTTCCAACTAGAAAGTTGTAGAGCACAACACGAACTAGAGATCCAACGGTTATGATCGAATTTGGAGCGACGATGGAGGAGAAAAGGGGGCCGTTCTCTTCAGGCCTACGCACGAAATTCGAGGCTCATCATGAGGCCGAGCTCCACATGCTTCAGGCCGAGCATAGCTTAGGTCATGAGCTTCGAGATGAAGGTGGTTTGATCGAATTTCGTTGAGTAATCGCGATGCAAATGCTAACCCTAGTTGAATGGTTATGGGTTTGGTGGAAGACGGCCTTAGCCTGTAGAACGAGAGGAGATGGAAGATGATAGGGACGGCCAAGATCTGCAGGTGATGGATCTAAGGGCTGAGATGAGTTGGGGTTTAAAAATTTAAAGTTTATGTTGATTTGTTTATATAAATCGTGTACAAACTTATAAAATTCATAACTTTTTCATACGAGGTCGAAAACGCGCGAAACCAGTTGCGTTGGAATCGTATGGACGAGCACTACGCGATGGAGTTGGTTTGGAGTCGTTTGGAGTTAGTGAGAATTTTGGATAAAATTAAACGCGCGTTTAATTTTATTCGAAATAAATCGCTAAAACGGAAATAAAACCAAGGTGAGAATTTCTCACTCAATCGAATCAGTTTCGATTTTATTTTAAATAGTTAGATTTAAAATATTTGAATGCATGTTTGAATGTTGATTGATATCTATTGATTGTTAAAATAGACATTATACGCCGTTAGTAAGCGGATGTTATTTATTAAAAACATATACCGCGAATATTTCATAAACAGTGAAATTGGTATTATATATATAATATCAATATATATATATTGGCATATGTATATATTGCAGTTGTTGATTCCCCGCATTTTTTGTTTAGCGGATGAGACCCTATTGCGCCGTTATTAAGCGGATAATATTTAATAAGAACATATACCGCGATAATTTCGTACTGGAACGGAATTGGTATTGTGCTAATGTTTGTGGATGCAGGAAAACAGGTTGGAGGGATCCAACTGGATTCCTCAACAGTTTTTATTTGATTTCAGATATTTTGATATTTGATGGATTATCATATCGATATATGATATCGTTGTTTGTCGTGATTGACTATTTGGTGTGTAGCATCATTGGACCCAAATTTTGGGATTTTAAAATGATTTTTAAAGGTGATTTTTGAAAGTATACGTTATAAACTATTTTTGGGAATTTATTTATTTTAAATAAATAAACGTTATACTTTTAAAAGTTATAAAATTATGTTTTTGAGAAATATAGTTAAAAGATTGATTTTTGAGAAATATGGATTAATGATTTTATAAAATAGTTTAAATTGGATTTTTGAATATGTTATTAAAAGTTTAAATATAGGATTTATAAAATTTGATTATTTTATAAATCAAAATGGTGAAATTATAAAGGAAATTAAAGACGTTTTAGAATAATGATATAATTTGATTTATATCAAGAGATTTATAAACGGATATTTATAAATTGAAATGTTGACATTATAAAACGAGTTTTTATAAGTGTTTGAATGAAGTGGAAATGAATTTCATAATGGAATGAAATTTATAGAATTATAAACTGTGAAGTTATAAAAGAAATTTATAAATAGTAAGATTTATAAATTTGGTGAAATTATTTGAAGAATAGATTGGTTAAATAAATGGATCTTATAAGTTATAAGATTTATAAATTGGATAGTCTTTAAAAGAACGATTTGGTAAAATAATCGTTTTATAAGTATTTAACTTATAATATGAACTTTTAGTTTATAATTGAGTTATAAACTGGAATATGTTAATAAAAGAATTTATAAAAAGGAAGTTTTTATAAATAAATAGAAATGGAATTTATAAACGTTGTTTTATAAATTCGCAAATGACTTATTTTGATAAGAAAATTATTGGAATCTATTTAAGGAGTTATATTCACATTTTTGAATAGTGAATAATCCTTTGAATTAAAACGAATAAAAGGATGAGATTTCTTAATGAAGTTTATTCACATTTTTGAATAGTGAATAACACGTTAAAGAAAATGGTTTGAATGTGAATGTTTTAAATAGAATTAAAACGATCTAACGATGTTTTAAAAAGGTGTTGAGAATTCAAAACCATAGATTTCAACATTCATTTTTGGAATAGACGTTTTCGAGAAATAAAAGAAAATAGTGGACTATAACACTGTTGTTATAGTAAATGATTTCCGAAAGGAAATGTTTTGAATAGTATTGGGATTTATATATCTATTTTAAATTCGAATCCCTATACTAGTGATTTTGGGTTGTCGTAACGATGTTTTACGCAACATTCGTTTTGGCCCAAATAAATATGTTTAAGAGGATGATTTCCTTAAAGAATGAAATATATACTTAATCTCGATTTAAGTATATTGAATATTTTCCAAAGGTTGAAAATAAAAAGATGTGTGAATTACTTATTTTTAATAAGTATGGAATTGTTTTCCAATATGAAGTGAATATTTAGAATTTATCTTTTTGAAGATAAATTGAAAATGGATAATTGAAATCGTATATGCATGAATATTTGAGGATATAAATTCATTATGGAATTTATAAATGAAAAGTGGAATTGGTTTAGAAAAATAAATATTGATTTATTTTTGAAGTGTTGAAATTATATATCTTGTAAAGATATTTTGGAAAGTAAATAATTTGGAAAATTATTTGGAATCTGGTGATGTGTGCATATCCAGTGATAGTTCAATAACCGACTATCAATATTTCCCTTTGAAGGGGTAATAGATGTGATTTGATTGAATGTGAATGCTACACTTATTTTTGAATAAGCGCTCACTATTCGGGTTAACCGGGAAAGGACCGTGGGGTCGTATAACCCATTCCGAATATGTGATACGTCGTTATAATTGCATTGAAGATCGATGTTGAAGACCCGGTATTTGCGAGAGCGATAGGATGACCTGTCGATTTACTCTGCACCGAGTAGCTACGGTATAGAGTTCTCCATATGTGATGGTGAATCCGATCAGGATTGTGAATATCCGGATTGCAAGGACTTCTTTGTAAGTGCCTTCGGTTTTGTTCGAGCCCGGAACAGACTAGTATGGATTGTGTGTCTGACATTACAAGTTGAGATATAAAGCCGATTTCTTTCAAATATATTTCTGTTGGTGGCGGAGAATTTATTCTTTTAGCTTAACACCCTTCTCTGAGACGTACGAGCTCAGAGGTTATATAGTTGAAGTTATCAGCGATATATTCCCAATTTGGTAATGTGATATGCTGAGTGATGCTGAAATGATCATTGTGTTGATTATTGTGATAGGATCGTTTATTTGATCGTCTATCTTAGTGATCATTGTGTTGATCATTTGTTGACCCAAAGCATGGCTTTTGTATAAAGTATGTTTTTGTGGACGTGACTTCGTCGAACCTCACACCCCGGAAATGGTCAAAACAGGAAAGATGCGGCAAGGTTATGAGGGGTAGCACCCTTTAGGGTATGTACATTTCCTTCTAGATAGAGGTTGTATCATGGTATGGAGCCCAGATATTTAACCTATGTGGTTACTGCGAATTTATTACTTTGTGGTTGTTGGCTATCGGGATCCCGTGAGAAAGGTCGTTTACGATCGGGGAATGGCGTGCTCGTGTCAGTAGTTACCCAGTTAGGGGTAACCCGGCCTTGTGTTGGCAGAGTTCCGGTTTGGTTTTCGGGGATGTCTTTCCAGAGGCATTCTCATGTGGCAATGCGAAGTTCCTTGGCCTTACCATTTGTTGGAAATCCAATTCCCAATACGAAACTTGTACGGTATTAGTTGTAGAACCTGCCATTCACTAATGGTGGTCACCACTGTTTGGATGGTAGCTATAGTAGGCATACGATAATGGTCGTATGTTGGCTAAGATTTATATTCTACTTTCAAAATAATTTTTCCTACACTATGCATTAGTAATAATATCAAATGTTATTTTAAATGCGTATCAAGCATCTTTGACTATCATAAGGAGAAATCTCCTCCGATTCTGCGTTTGCATTGTGTGTGTGTGCGGGAGGCCTTATGGTAGTCTCATTTTTAAAAGCATTGCGAATTGAAATAAAAATATTCTTCTATTTTTGATTTTAAAGATAAATAAACTGTTTTGAGTTCTCACACCAGTCACATGACTGACTTGGAGTTTATTGTTTTCCTTCCTAAACTCTGGGTGCCCACCAATTTTCACACGGGCAGTCAAGAGTAAGGTTTATCAGGATATTCTGGATATTCAGGAGTTGCTGGAGGCAAGCTGGATGGCATGGCATATTACTTATATAGTATTTCTTTTTCCGCTGCACTATTTGTTGTTGTTGTACACTCTGATGATATGATGTAATGAAATGTAATGTAATAACTGATATAGTTCTTTGTTTAAAGATTATTCATTTATTATTATATGTTGTTCCGCTGCGAATTGTGAGATTCTGATGTTGTTCTTGTTTTCTGTTCCGTTTTATTCTCTTTTCTTTCTATTTTAAAATTATGTCCTATTTTCTTCTGTTTTTCTTTTTCCTCTATTCTCTATTTCTTCTATGTTAAAATTTCCTATTTTCTATTTTCTCTTCCCTCTTCTTTCTACCTTCTTTTCTACTTTTTCTTTTCTTAAATTTTTCTTAAAACCCCTAAGGGTTCGTATTTTCGTTCATCTTGAATTAAACAAAGGAGATTAGTGTCTATTCAAGGAGTACGGACTTACGGGTCTTTACAGTTGGTATCAGAGCTTATGGTTAAGCGACAACCATGGTTCTGTTGGGTATTATTCATTAAAGATAGAGTCAGCAGTACTCTAGATTGAGTTTGAGTGTAATAATAGCTATGAGAGCGTATTTGATAGTGAATATAAAATTGTTTTATATTGTGATGATTGGTTTGTTGAGTGGTATATAGATTCTGGTTAATACGAGTAATTAACGTTGTTGATAGGGATCTCTAAACACTTGTACAGAACAATTCGACACAGTATTGTTTAAATTGGGTAAATGAAATAATTTTACCTTAATTATATTTTATATATAAAAGAATAATTTTTTCAGAATTATTAAAGTGTATATAAGTTGATTGTTTAGTTGTTTGAATAATCTAAATAAAAGAATAATTGTATAAGTAAAATGAATTATAAAGAATTGAATTATAATTAAAGTGATTTACAATTGTGAAATAAACTTATATATATAAGAAGTGAAACTATATGAATATGAGTTATAAATAAAAAAGTGAATTTAAAGTTAAATGGAATATAACTTAAGAGTTGTTGAATGAAGTTGATATTGGTATCGAAGTAAAATAATAAAGTTAAGTGATAGATATG
The DNA here is from genome assembly GCA_030765085.1 of Allium cepa. Lineage (NCBI taxonomy): Eukaryota > Viridiplantae > Streptophyta > Magnoliopsida > Asparagales > Amaryllidaceae > Allium > Allium cepa. Next base: position 673,695,757 of record CM060928.1, on the reverse strand, counting down.
AACTTAAGTTATGTAAATGAAATTCAACTTTTGTGATTGAATTGAATTAATGGATTAAATGTAAATCAATTGAATGTAAATTAAGTTAATATGGAATAATGAATATAAGTGTTAATTCATTAAAATCTAATGTTATTTGGAAGTTGAATAATTGAATGAAAATCAATTAAATTAAACCAATTGTAAGCAAAGGAATTTGGTTGTAATGAATATACTTTGGTTGTTATATGATTGTTAGTTGATTGATTGTATATAATTCATTAAGTGTTAATGAAATTGATTTAATAAAATTGGAAGCTAAAGTAATTGAAATTCAATTGGAAGTTAAGTGAATCTTAAATAAATTTGAATGGAATTGAATTTGAATTGGAAGTGAACCAACTTGAATGTGAATTAGTGAATATAAACTAATTGAGAATAAATGTTAATAAAAACATCAACTATTAATAAATCAAATGTGATTTAAATTGAAAACCAATTCATTGAATATTAATGAGAATATGAATGAATATATATTGGTTATGGATGTTAGTTGAATGATAGTTGGTTGATGTTTGCATTTGTTGTTTTGTTTCATTTGCTATGTTGACATATATAGTTGTTATGGAGATATATGTTGTATATTGAGATTATTTTCATATATGCATGTTCTCATGTTGTTTGTTGAGTTTAGTAGGTGCGGATCGCGTTTGCTTCGCATTTGGAGCTCGCTTTTGCGCTATATTAGCCGTATATGCTCGCTAATAAAATATAAGGTACATATCTCGGATTAAACTCGTACTTTTACACTTTTTTCCCTGCGGGATGCCTCATTACTTGATGAGATGTATATTTGTGATATATATACTGTCATTTTTTTTTTCGGATCGAGCCGCGCAAAGGAGACTATGGCGAATTTTTCCGGAAATTTAAGGCGTTAGAAAAATTTTGAGAAATTGGGAAATTTTGAAAACTTTAACTTTGATTTGAAATTGAAAGTTAAATGATATAGTTTGTTTTTGAAAAGATAACTAAGTATGATTTGAAAACTTAGTAAAGTATTGTAAGAAGTTTAAACTATAGATTTTGGGAAAATTAATAAATTCTGCAACTTTTCTTACTTGTAATTTCGAGGACGAAATTCTTTTAAGTGGGGAAGATTGTAACGACCCAGAATTTTTAGAAATTAAAATATGAATATTTAATTAATTTTAAATATTAAAAAGTGAATTTATAAGTCGAATAAATTTTATTTTGAATTATTGGATTTAATTGAATAATTAAATCGATAATTTAATAAGTTAAATTATGGAAATAATTGAAAATTGGGTTAAATATGATTAGAGATGATTTGTAAAATTTTATTTTATCATATTGAAGTTAGAAGGATATTTTAGAACTTTTAAAATCGAATTTAAAGTTAATTTGTGAAAATTGAATATTTTAATATTAAAATCGACTAGTGAAAATAGTCAATTTTTGAACAGTCTCGGAATTGAACGAAACTAGTTCCATTGGATCCGTAATAGTTAGTTATTACCGGATTTCAAATTTCGTGTCAATCGGAGCTATCGTTTGAGCGTGGCAGCTCGAAACTCATCGATTTATTTTTAAATTTAATTTGACGAGTGAAAATAGCCATTTTTCAAAAAGTCTCGGATTTCGACGAAACTGGTTTCATCGGATCCGTAATGTGATATTATTGTAAGGTTTCAAATTTCAAGTCAATTGGATTTACCGTTTGTCCGGTACAAATTAAAACGCCTAGAAATCGACTTAAATCGGTTTAATTTAAATTGAGCGTTTATAGCCATAACTCGCACAGATGTCCGAATTAGCTTTCGAAACCTGTTCCATTGTGTCCGGAACGCGGGGTAAACCCTAGAAACGCTGGTTACGGCGCCTAAATCGGAGTTCGGAATTTCCGGGATGAATAGTGTTTCGTCGGTTCCTTATAAATAGACCCACCTCTTCATAATTTGATAAAAAAAATAACCCTAACCCTAATCAAAACTGCACAGCCGCCCCCCCCCCCCCTGAACGGCCAGAATTTGCCAAACTTCTTTCCTCTAGATCTTCCAATCCATCAGCAATTAGATGAAGCTTCCAACTAGAAAGTTGTAGAGCACAACACGAACTAGAGATCCAACGGTTATGATCGAATTTGGAGCGACGATGGAGGAGAAAAGGGGGCCGTTCTCTTCAGGCCTACGCACGAAATTCGAGGCTCATCATGAGGCCGAGCTCCACATGCTTCAGGCCGAGCATAGCTTAGGTCATGAGCTTCGAGATGAAGGTGGTTTGATCGAATTTCGTTGAGTAATCGCGATGCAAATGCTAACCCTAGTTGAATGGTTATGGGTTTGGTGGAAGACGGCCTTAGCCTGTAGAACGAGAGGAGATGGAAGATGATAGGGACGGCCAAGATCTGCAGGTGATGGATCTAAGGGCTGAGATGAGTTGGGGTTTAAAAATTTAAAGTTTATGTTGATTTGTTTATATAAATCGTGTACAAACTTATAAAATTCATAACTTTTTCATACGAGGTCGAAAACGCGCGAAACCAGTTGCGTTGGAATCGTATGGACGAGCACTACGCGATGGAGTTGGTTTGGAGTCGTTTGGAGTTAGTGAGAATTTTGGATAAAATTAAACGCGCGTTTAATTTTATTCGAAATAAATCGCTAAAACGGAAATAAAACCAAGGTGAGAATTTCTCACTCAATCGAATCAGTTTCGATTTTATTTTAAATAGTTAGATTTAAAATATTTGAATGCATGTTTGAATGTTGATTGATATCTATTGATTGTTAAAATAGACATTATACGCCGTTAGTAAGCGGATGTTATTTATTAAAAACATATACCGCGAATATTTCATAAACAGTGAAATTGGTATTATATATATAATATCAATATATATATATTGGCATATGTATATATTGCAGTTGTTGATTCCCCGCATTTTTTGTTTAGCGGATGAGACCCTATTGCGCCGTTATTAAGCGGATAATATTTAATAAGAACATATACCGCGATAATTTCGTACTGGAACGGAATTGGTATTGTGCTAATGTTTGTGGATGCAGGAAAACAGGTTGGAGGGATCCAACTGGATTCCTCAACAGTTTTTATTTGATTTCAGATATTTTGATATTTGATGGATTATCATATCGATATATGATATCGTTGTTTGTCGTGATTGACTATTTGGTGTGTAGCATCATTGGACCCAAATTTTGGGATTTTAAAATGATTTTTAAAGGTGATTTTTGAAAGTATACGTTATAAACTATTTTTGGGAATTTATTTATTTTAAATAAATAAACGTTATACTTTTAAAAGTTATAAAATTATGTTTTTGAGAAATATAGTTAAAAGATTGATTTTTGAGAAATATGGATTAATGATTTTATAAAATAGTTTAAATTGGATTTTTGAATATGTTATTAAAAGTTTAAATATAGGATTTATAAAATTTGATTATTTTATAAATCAAAATGGCGAAATTATAAAGGAAATTAAAGACGTTTTAGAATAATGATATAATTTGATTTATATCAAGAGATTTATAAATGGATATTTATAAATTGAAATGTTGACATTATAAAACGAGTTTTTATAAGTGTTTGAATGAAGTGGAAATGAATTTCATAATTGAATGAAATTTATAGAATTATAAACTGTGAAGTTATAAAAGAAATTTATAAATAGTAAGATTTATAAATTTGGTGAAATTATTTGAAGAATAGATTGGTTAAATAAATGGATCTTATAAGTTATAAGATTTATAAATTGGAAAGTCTTTAAAAGAACGATTTGGTAAAATAATCGTTTTATAAGTATTTAACTTATAATATGAACTTTTAGTTTATAATTGAGTTATAAACTGGAATATGTTAATAAAAGAATTTATAAAAAGGAATTTTTTATAAATAAATAGAAATGGAATTTATAAACGTTGTTTTATAAATTCGCAAATGACTTATTTTGATAAGAAAATTATTGGAATCTATTTAAGGAGTTATATTCACATTTTTGAATAGTGAATAATCCTTTGAATTAAAACGAATAAAAGGATGAGATTTCTTAATGAAGTTTATTCACATTTTTGAATAGTGAATAACACGTTAAAGAAAATGGTTTGAATGTGAATGTTTTAAATAGAATTAAAACGATCTAACGATGTTTTAAAAAGGTGTTGAGAATTCGAAACCATAGATTTCAACATTCATTGTTGAAATAGACGTTTTCGAGAAATAAAAGGAAATAGTGGACTATAACACTGTTGTTATAGTAAATGATTTCCGAAAGGAAATGTTTTGAATAGTATTGGGATTTATATATCTATTTTAAATTCGAATCCCTATACTAGTGATTTTGGGTTGTCGTAACGATGTTTTACGCAACATTCGTTTTGGCCCAAATAAATATGTTTAAGAGGATGATTTCCTTAAAGAATGAAATATATACTTAATCTCGATTTAAGTATATTGAATATTTTCCAAAGGTTGAAAATAAAAAGATGTGTGAATTACTTATTTTTAATAAGTATGGAATTGTTTTCCAATATGAAGTGAATATTTAGAATTTATCTTTTTGAAGATAAATTGAAAATGGATAATTGAAATCGTATATGCATGAATATTTGAGGATATAAATTCATTATGGAATTTATAAATGAAAAGTGGAATTGGTTTAGAAAAATAAATATTGATTTATTTTTGAAGTGTTGAAATTATATATCTTGTAAAGATATTTTGGAAAGTAAATAATTTGGAAAATTATTTGGAATCTGGTGATGTGTGCATATCCAGTGATAGTTCAATAACCGACTATCAATATTTCCCTTTGAAGGGGTAATTGATGTGATTTGATTGAATGTGAATGCTACACTTATTTTTGAATAAGCGCTCACTATTCGGGTTAACCGGGAAAGGACCATGGGGTCGTATAACCCATTCCGAATATGTGATACGTCGTTATAATTGCATTGAAGATCGGTGTTGAAGACCCGGTATTTGCGAGAGCGATAGGATGACCTGTCGATTTACTCTGCACCGAGTAGCTACGGTATAGAGTTCTCCATATGTGATGGTGAATCCGATCAGGATTGTGAATATCCGGATTGCAAGGACTTCTTTGTAAGTGCCTTCGGTTTTGTTCGAGCCCGGAACAGACTTGTATGGATTGTGTGTCTGACATTACAAGTTGAGATATAAAGCCGATTTCTTTCAAATATATTTCTGTTGGTGGCGGAGAATTTATTCTTTTAGCTTAACACCCTTCTCTGAGACGTACGAGCTCAGAGGTTATATAGTTGAAGTTATCAGCGATATATTCCCAATTTGGTAATGTGATATGCTGAGTGATGCTGAAATGATCATTGTGTTGATTATTGTGATAGGATCGTTTATTTGATCGTCTATCTTAGTGATCATTGTGTTGATCATTTGTTGACCCAAAGCATGGCTTTTGTATAAAGTATGTTTTTGTGGACGTGACTTCGTCGAACCTCACACCCCGGAAATGGTCAAAACAGGAAAGATGCGGCAAGGTTATGAGGGGTAGCACCCTTTAGGGTATGTACATTTCCTTCTGGATAGAGGTTGTATCATGGTATGGAGCCCAGATATTTAACCTATGTGGTTACTGCGAATTTATTACTTTGTGGTTGTTGGCTATCTGGATCCCGTGAGAAAGGTCGTTTACGATCGGGGAATGGCGTGCTCGTGTCAGTAGTTACCCAGTTAGGGGTAACCCGGCCTTGTGTTGGCAGAGTTCCGGTTTGGTTCTCGGGGATGTCTTTCCAGAGGCATTCTCATGTGGCAATGGGAAGTTCCTTGGCCTGACCATTTGTTGGAAATCCAATTCCCAATACGAAACTTGTACGGTATTAGTTGTAGAACCTGCCATTCACTAATGGTGGTCACCACTGTTTGGATGGTAGCTATAGTAGGCATACGATAATGGTCGTATGTTGGCTAAGATTTATATTCTACTTTCAAAATAATTTTTCCTACACTATGCACTAGTAATAATATCAAATGTTATTTTAAATGCGTATCAAGCATCTTTGACTATCATAAGGAGAAATCTCCTCCGATTCTGCGTTTGCATTGTGTGTGTGTGCGGGAGGCCTTATGGTAGTCTCATTTTTAAAAGCATTGCGAATTGAAATAAAAATATTCTTCTATTTTTGATTTTAAAGATAAATAAACTGTTTTGAGTTCTCACACCAGTCACATGACTGACTTGGAGTTTATTGTTTTCCTTCCTAAACTCTGGGTGCCCACCAATTTTCACACGGGCAGTCAAGAGTAAGGTTTATCAGGATATTCTGGATATTCAGGAGTTGCTGGAGGCAAGCTGGATGGCATGGCATATTACTTATATAGTATTTCTTTTTCCGCTGCACTATTTGTTGTTGTTGTACACTCTGATGATATGATGTAATGAAATGTAATGTAATAACTGATATAGTTCTTTGTTTAAAGATTATTCATTTATTATTATATGTTGTTCCGCTGCGAATTGTGAGATTCTGATGTTGTTCTTGTTTTCTGTTCCGTTTTATTCTCTTTTCTTTCTATTTTAAAATTATGTCCTATTTTCTTCTGTTTTTCTTTTTCCTCTATTCTCTATTTCTTCTATGTTAAAATTTCCTATTTTCTATTTTCTCTTCCCTCTTCTTTCTACCTTCTTTTCTACTTTTTCTTTTCTTAAATTTTTCTTAAAACCCCTAAGGGTTCGTATTTTCGTTCATCTTGAATTAAACAAAGGAGATTAGTGTCTATTCAAGGAGTACGGACTTACGGGTCTTTACAATTTTTAACTGCATATAACATATGCAGCAATGCGCTAAATAATGCATTTAGTTGGTGCAATTTTTAATGTTTTCAACATAATTATACGAATATTTGCTGTTAACATTCATTCCATAGGAAAATTTCAAAGCATTCAACAATTATTGATATTAAATGCAGATTTAACTGTAATTATTTTAAGAAAGTGCTTTTATAACTATGTAATAGATATGCAGTCTTAAAATTCAGCAGTACAGTTTCAATATTTCAGAAGAATGTCATTAGTTTTTAACTGCATAGGTAAAATGCAGTTAAAATTTGCATTAACAACTGCAATATTAACTACATAATATATATGTTTTAACTGCATAAGTAAAATGCAATTTAAAATTTGCATAATTCAAGTATCTGTTTTAACATCATATGTTATATGCAGTTAAAAATTGCATTTAACAGACGCTATTTTGTAACGCATAACGGATATGCAATTAAAAATGGTGCAATTCATAACTGCAAAAGCGAAATGCAGTTAAAAATGCATTTGTTCTTAAATAATTGCAAAAAAGTATTCAACTATTCATAATAACCGTGTATGTGAAATGCACTTAAAATTTGCATCATTTAACTATTTGTTTTAACTGCATATTTCATACATGTGTTGAAGAATACACCTTTATATGTAGAGATTCTGAATATTTGCAGTTATTACAACAGTTATATTTAAAAACTGCAGAATTCTCTGCAAATCTTGATAATTTTATTTAAGTTCTGCAAATAAGATAAATATTTGCAATAAAAAATGTAATAATATATTATTAAGCCATACATTGAAGGTTATAGATGGTTTTAAGTGAATAATTGAAAGCATTTATTGAAATGGATTTATTTATACAATTCCTGAACAACAAACAATTGTTCAGCATAATCGCAGACATACATGCTATTATACAGTATAATTGTAGACATACATGCAATTGTACAATATAATTGCAGACTTCTTTCTTATTATTATGAATAATTACATAAATCTGTGAAATTATTAGAAGTTATTTTATACATATTTGCAATTATTATTATAAGTGTATTCTTAAATGTATTTCAATTATAAATTTATTGCTTCTTTTGAGTGTATTCGTTAACTGCATATGTGGAATGCAGTTAAAAATTACAGTTGTTAAATACAATTTTTATCTGCATATAACATATGCAGCTAAAAAATGCATTTAGTTGGTGCTTTTTAACTGCATATAAGATATGCACCTAAAAAATGCATTTAGTTGGTGCAATTTTTAGTGGAAAATACTTCTTTACATGCATAGATTTTGAATATTTGCAATTATTGCACCAAATATATTTAAAAACTGAAGAATTGCAGATATTGAGAATTTTATTTAAGTTCTGCAAATATGATGAATAATTGTAATAAAATAATGTAATAATATATTGTCGAGCCATACATTAAAGGATATAGATGGTTTTATGTGAATAATTGAAAGCATTTATTGAAAAGGATTTACTTATACAATTGTTAAAGAGCAAACAATTGTTCACTATAATTGACACATGCATGCAATTATTTAGTATAATTGCAGGCTTCTTTCCAATTATCCTGAATAATTACATAAATCTATGAAATTATTAGAAGTAAATCTATACATATTTGCAATTATTATTAATAATTGTATTTTTTTAACTATATTTCACTTATGGATTTATTGCTTTGTTTGAGTGTATTTGTTAACTGCATATTGGAATGCAGTTAAAAATTATATTTGTTAAATACAATTTTTAACTGCATATAACATATTGTTAACCCGCCTTTCGGCAAGGCCATGGACAGGCGCATTTAACTAAATCGACTACTTATTTGTTGAGACTGGAATATGATGGATTTGAGCCAATTGAACTGATAGACGATCAGTCATGGATGGTTCGGTGTGGGTCGCTCGATCAAGGTGTCTTAGTCGTACATGGCTCAGCCAAGGAGTGGAGATCATGCATGGTTCGGTCATGGTGCATAAGTCAAGATGGCCCAATACAACTGGCTTGGTGAGTATGGCTCAGCAAGCATGGCTCAATACGAATGGATCGGTGTTGTGAAAGCTTCACGTCAGTAGGAAGGTGGGTCGGTCTGGATGTTGTGGATTGGCATATGGAAGTGTGTCGGTCTTGACGGTGTGGGTCGGCATGGGTCGGTCTTGGTGGAGTGGATCGGCGTGTTAAAGTGGGTCGGACTTAGTGATTGTAGATCGGCGTGTTGAAGTGGGTCGGCGTGGTGGTGTGGATCGGCATGTTGAAGTGGGTCGGTGTGGTAGTGTGGATCGTTCTTAATGGTGTGGATCGGCAGGATGGTGTTGATCGGCATGTTGAGTGGATTGGGGTCGGTATAGGATTGTACTCGGATCAATACTCAAACATGCCCAGGTCGGTGGATTGGTTAAACGGGGCCGACATAGAAAAAGTTCCCAGGCCAGCATCTATCTCTGCTCTGGATCGGTACGCTACAAATTACGAGTAAGCTACATGCTTTCCCTGGGTCGGCCATTTATGGGCTATGGGTCGGTTTATCAAAGGAGAAGGGATCAACGTGTTTACTGCTTCGAGTCCCAGCCTTAATTACTTCGAGTCATGGACGATCATGCTTCGGGCAAATGCTATGTTTACTTCAAGTCGACAAAACTCCATCAGAGGATTGGTTGTAGTGATGAATTTGGGATTGGCCATGGCCTTGATGAGCTTGGACCACTTAGGAAGCCCAATAACTCAGGTTTTTCCTATAAATACAACATGCAGGGCTTCATAAAAGGGGATCTTCATTCTGTTTCCCTTCTTCTTCTTCATTAAGGCTACTCTACCATTATCATTTTGAAAAACTCTAGATTGTAACTGTAATTGATTCCCATATCAATGAAAAGGAAATTTCTTGAGTGGACGCATGTCGAAGTCAGCCGAACCACTATAAATCCTCTGTTAGTATCGCTTTCTTTTTAATTTTTACCGTTCTTCGTATTTATACTCTCTACATATATTCTATCTATGATCTGTGACTATGATTTGATGCTTTCATCTTGATTTGTGTGCTAGTAACCAATTTTGGCGCTAACATTTTGGTGAATTCACCAAGAAACCTAGCACTCAGGGATTCAGAAGCTTGGATTTTGGATTTAAAGGCTTAGGAACTTGGATTCTGGAGACTTTTGCAAGGCAATCAACCAGGAGATAAAAGACGGAAAGGAGTTAGCAAGAGGGAGTCAGGAGGTTTCCTCTGGAGCTAATCAAGCCTCGATCTATATCACTAGGGACGAGATGCCGATCATCATGAATTCCATTCAGGGGCAATTAATGAAAAGGCAAAAGGAAACGATGTATGCATTTTTCAGACAATTTGGACAAGTAGGAGCTAAAGGAGTTCAGATCCATAGAGCTGGATCAGTACGACTCAACCGGCAAGTAGATGGAGTGGTTCAGCAAGGGGAAGCCCCCAATCAACAAACAACTATTAATCTGGATGGACCTAAACTCAGGGGAGCACCACCAGGTAATGCTACACCGATCCATGGATGGATACCAGATAACGTTGTGCAGCCCCGTGCCAACAGAATACAGGAGTGTGTGACAAGGAGTATGTACCAGAATTCCCTCGAGGACTTGGAAAGCAGTTATGAAATGTAGATAGGGGCAATCCTTGGTAGGCAACACTAGATTGGCTGACATCATCAAGCAAACTATTCGCAGAGCTCTGAAAAACAGGGATTTGGAGGGAGTAAGCAAAAGTCCATTTACCGGTAACATTAGGATGGCTAGGAATCCACTCGATTTCGAGCTACCTGCTCTGGAAGTATGCAATGGTAAGATGGATCCCACTGACCACTTGATGAGGTACCCAAGGCATATGGAGGTGTTGGGTGGCATTAGAGAAGGTTATGGCCTGGTATTTCCCCCTGTACTTGACCGTATAGCTACTATGTTGTTTAGACATCTGGAAGATGGATCTATTGGAATGTGGATAGAACTGGTGGATAGGTTTTTGAAGCAGTTTCTAGTTCACATAAAAAGGCCAAAGAATGTGATGACACTGATGTCATTTTAGCGGAGGGCAGGGACTTTTTTAACTCGGCTTAATGCAGCAGTTGCTTTGGTGGATCGACTAGATCCATCAATGCTTCTGCTGGCGGCTGTATTTGGAGTCAGTGATAATTCGAATTTCAAAGTATCGTTGATATAGGATCCACCAATGGATCTCGAGGAATTCTTTCATAATGCTGAGAGGTTTCTTTGACAAGAGGATGCATGCTTGGATATGAAGTCAAAGGAAGTAAATATAGTTAAGGATGGAGAACTGTTCAGTGAAAGCTTAGGCAAAGAGAAGGATAAAGGGAAGTGGAAGCGTTGCGGAGAACCAAAACTCCACTTACATAAGATGAAATGAGACATTGAAACGGATATGGTAGGATACTTGGGATCGCATTCCTTATCGAAGGTCGACAAGGAGGCAACCCTCAAAATGCGAAAGGGCATCGGGAAGGCACTGTCTCTTTCATGACATAGACGGGCATGATACTAACAGCTATAGGCATATAAATGATATAATCGAGGAGCATGTAAGGAATGGTAAGTTGCAGCAATATGTTGAAACACAAAATGCAGTGGTGGAACAGAAGCAGCCATAAACTACCTCAAACAATCACAGTGCAAGGCCCAAGAATGATGGTCGGCTGGTCATCAACCGATCAGGGTGATGTGGAATAAGTAGCAAACTCTAAATAGACGATTGAGTCACTTACTCATGTACCGGGACAGAGATAGCCCTTAGGCATGCTCTAGGATGATGATAAACCATAATGCTCTAGTTTGTGAAATCTACCTTTTCCTTTTGATTTGGATATTTTCTTTTTCTAGTTTGGTTTGAACCTTGGGTTTTGTTTGTTTTCTGATATAGATTCTGGTCTAGACATTTTCCTTTTGGTTTGGACTTTTGATATGGATTTATGATTTTCTGGTTTGAATCCAGATTTTGGATTGGATTTTGATTGACTTTTTATCTGGTTTTGGTTAAAAGGTCGTCGAGCATGAACTACGCTCGGCAAGGGTCGAGGGAGACCAGTATTCGGCCAAGGACTTAGGCCCCATATTATCTATCGGTTACTATTTCAAGTCGTCGAGTATGGCTATGCTCGGCAAGGGTCCGTAGCAACAAGGATTCGGCTTAGGACTTAAGCCACGACATTACTTAGCATTCGGGGACACCGTACCAGGAACATCATGGCATTACTTAACACAGGTCGTCGGGTATGGATTACGCTTAGCAAGAACCCGAAGAGGTTACAGATTTGGATATTGGCTATGAACAGCTAAGGATTTGGGCATGCACCCAAAGAGGTCCCAGAAAGGTCATGGATGTGGTTATCGGTTATTGGATATGGATGGATTAGAACTCGGTTGTCGGGTTCGGATGGATGTGGAATTGGATAAGGATTTGGTTACTGGATAGGAATCAGATATTGATTCGGAGCAGTCATAGATTTGGACAAGGATACGTCAATGGCACTTGGATGAAATGGATTGGATTATGAATCGAAAGGTATGGCTATGGATAACACATTGACTTCGGGTATTGGACTTAAGGCTGTTCAAAATGCACCTTCCAATATCAAGGCATGTTTTAGGGGGCAAATTTTAACCCACCTTTTGACAAGGCCGTGGACAGACAGATTTAACTAAATCGACTACTTGTTTTTCAATATTGGAATATGAAGGGTTTGAGCCAGTTGGATAGGTAGATGATTAATCATGGATGGTTCGGTGTGGGTCGCTCGATCAAGGTGGCTCGATCGTACATGGCTCGGTCAAGGAGGAAATCATGCGTGGTTTGGTCATGGTGCATAAGCCAAGATGGCCCGATACGACAGGCTCGGTGAGTATGGCCCGGCAAGCATGGCTCAATATGAGTGTATCGGTGTTGTGAAAGCTTCGGGTCAGTATGAAGGTGGGTCGGTCTAGATTGTGTGGATCAGCATGTTGAAGTAAGTCGGTCTTGATGGTGTGGCTCATGGTGTTAAAGAGGGTCGGTAATGGCGGTGTGGATCGGCGTGTTAAAGTGGGTCGTTCTTGGTAGTGTGGATCGACGTGTTGAAGTGGGTCTGCACGGTGGTGTTGATCGGTCTTGATGGTGTTGATCGACATGTTGAGTGGATTGGGTCAACATAGGATTATACTCGGGTCAATATTCAAACATACTCCAGTCGGTGGATTGGTTTTGGACCGATTAAAACGAGGTCGACATTGGAAAAGTCATAGGTCGGCTTCTACCTTTGCTCTAGATCGGTAAGCTACAAACTCCGAGCCAGCTACATGCTTTCTCTAGGTTGTCCATTTATGGGCTCTGGGTCGGTTTATCAAAGGAGAGGGGATCGACGTGTTTGCTGCTTCGAGTCCCAGCCTCATTTACTTTGAGTCATGGACGATCGTGATTCAGGCAAATGCTATGTTTACTTTGAGTCGGCAAAACTCCAACAGCGGATCAGTTGTAGTGATGAATTTGGGTTTGGCCATGGCCTTCATTGGCCTGGACCACTCAAGAAGCCCAATAACTCAGGTTTTGCCTATAAATACAGCAGGTAGGGCTTTAGAAAAGGGATCTTCACTCTGCTTCCCTTCTTCTTCTTCATTACGGCTACTCTACCATTATCGTTTAAAAAAACTCTGGATTGTAACTGTAATTAATTCTCATATCAATAAATATGAAATTTTTAGAGTGGACGTAGGCCTGAGTCTACCGAACAACTATAAATCCACTGTTACTACTGCCTTCTTTTTAATTTTTACCATTCTTCATATTTATACTCTCCACATACATTCTATTTGCGACTGTGATTTGGTGCTTTCATCTGGATTTGGTTGTTGGTGATCAATTTTGGCGCTAACACTTATTCAGCTGAAAAATGCATATACTTGGTGCAATTTTTGACTACATATAAGATATGCAGCTAAAAAATGCATTTAGCTAATGCAATTTTTAACTGCATATAACATAAGCAGCAAAAAAATGCATTTAGCTAGTGCAATTTTTAACTGCATATAACATATGCAGCTAAAGAATACATTTAGCAGGTGTACCTATGCATTTAGTTGGTGCAATTTTTAACTACATTTCGCACATGCCACAATAATTTAACATCAAACATAGAATCATGCTCAACTGCAGTTAATAAAATCTATAAACATCAAGATATAGTAATAACAATGTAAAACCTAAATAACACAACAAGGTTTTATTATACATTATTTTAGAATGATTCAACAACATTCTCAGAATCATGTTTGATTTCAGTCATGGTGTTGTTATAGCTACGTAAAATCTGTATAATGCAATCAGTACTTGTTGAAAATGACATAATGATTTTAAGTTGGTCATCACCATAATTTAGATCAAATAAATCTCCAACCATTATAGTGTTGAATAGGCCAAAAAAATTATGTTTTACTTTAATCTTTCATTTGAATTTAGAGAGAAAAGTGTTGAATTTTATCTTGTACATCATCATCTTCATCTCTTAAGTGCGGCAACTATCAAGTTGGCGCTCATTTTAGTTTGAGTACCAATGGAATAATTTGTAAAAATCACCTTTAGCAAACAAACTAGAAAGGATTGCCAAGAAGATAAGAAAAAACAAAGTATAATTGTAAATAGCCATTGAATAAATACTAAAGATATGATTTTTCATTAAAGAACAAGACATCGAGCAAAGAAGAAGGAAAGATAGAATATATAGACATAGAAAAAAAGGTCAACCGTAGATATAACAGGTCAAGGAATATAACTTTTGTCAAGATGTTGAACTAAAAGATGAAAGAATCACATGAATACTGGATGTTTTTTTCCTTTTATAACAAACAATCAAAGATATTTTTTTCTATAACACATGAATAATATGTAATCTAAATGATCCATAAAATGAAATTAAAGTATATTAATTCTTATGCATTCCTAAAAATTCTAAGGCTACAATTTTAAAATGCAGTTAAAATTCATACAACAATGATCTATAATTAAAATACAACTAATATAACTAAAATAAATTTTTTTATTCTGAATTATTGGTGTAACGACCCAGATTTTTGGTCGTTGATTTTGAACAGTTAATTTATTTTAAATGTGGAGTTTTGAAATGTGAATAGAATTTTAATATGGAATATAATGATCAATTAAGTGGAATGAATTCAAATTCCAAATAAAGTGACTAACTAAATAAGTTTAATTGTTGGATTTATAATTGAAAATCATTAAATAATTGGAAATTGGAGTTGTTTATGAATTGATAAGATTTCAAATGTTGGTATAAATTCTATTTGAATTTGAAATTAGTTAGTAAGATTTTAAAACTGAAATTTTGAGCGATTTTGTAAATATATGATTTAATCACGTGCCAAATAGCAATCTGGGCCATATTCTCAGAATTCAACGAAACCAACTCCAATAGATTCATAATTGTGTATTATTATTGGATTTCAAATTTCATAGCTTTTGAAATAATCGTTTGGTCATACGGGATACAAATGCATTGAATTTAATATCGAAAATTCAATATAATAATTTGGCCCAAAAAGCTATCTTCTCCATACGATTGAATTAGGACGTGAATCCTTTTCCATTGCGTTTGGAATAGGGACATACCGTTATAAACACCTCTCGACACACCTCGATATGGGCTCAAGATTTTGAGTTGCGTAGAATGAGATATCTTGATTTTAAAATGAAATGAAAAGATCAAACCCTGTCCTTTCCCATAACCACCCTATGTTTGAATCGTGTGAATCACGCCACCCTTCTATTTAAAGGATGCGACATTTCCCTCTCCTCTCGATCTGTTCGAATGAACGAATAAAACAAGAAAAGAAAATCGAACGGCACAATTTATAAAGAAAAAAGGAAACCGAAATCGATTTATAAATCACGAATCCTCTTTAGTTCTTCCTCCTCAAAAAAAACAAAAATCGAAAGAATCTCACTATTAAAAAAAGATTTATGAATCAGTTCTAAATTGTGACCATGTCGCGATTGCCTATGTTTACTCGAGTTAAGAAAGATGGGGTTGTGGAGACAAGGCGGAGGCACGTGGCCGAAGTGGGTGATGGAGTCACGTGGCCGTCGTTCGTGGTAGGGGGATCGATGAGATTGGGGTCGAAACGGCTGTGCGAGGTTGTGACGACCCGGAATTTTCGAGCATTTAAAATCGAAATATTTAATTGATTTTTAAATATTCAATAGAGTAATTCTAACTTGAATTACGAATATCACAATTTATTCGATAATTTAATTATTGAATTAAATAATTTGAAGTGGGATAAGATATGAAATCTGAGACTTTAAGCCTGTTAAAAATAATTTGAAGGCTTGTAAAATTTATATTGATAACGTTAAAGAGGATAGAAGTGTTAAAATTAAATTCAACAATGATTTGTTCAGTTTTAAAAAAAAATAAAAAAATTATTATCGTTTAAATTGAATTGTAAAATAGCCTTCCGAGGCACAGTCTCGGAATACGCCGAAACCAGTTTCATTGAGTCCGTAATATTGAACTATTATCAGATTTCAAATTTCGTATTGATTGGAGTTTGTATAGGAGCGTACGAAATATAAACGTGCTAGAAATTTAATTGAGAATAACCTAATTGGTTAAGCTTCTTATATACGCCATCCTTATCCATTCCTCAGCACGCTTTCCTTGTCTTCCAGTATACACCATCGTTCATCACGTTTTATAAAAGCAAACTCAAAGCAGTTTGTTTATAAATAATGGCCGAAACTCTTTACTCTATTTGATCGAAGTTCAGAAACAAAACAAAAAAATAAAATAAAATCAATGGTCGCGTCTTCTTTAGGCCGAAACTTTATCGTTCGATCTACACCTCTCCCTCCCTCATTTCCAACCCTTTCTCTAATCAAATTTTTATAGCCGAGCATCAAATCAGGCGAGCGTGTCGATGAAGGGAGCTTGGGTCGCGTTGAGGTAGGCGAGGCTGAGCGACGTGACTCTCGATTGAGGGAGACGAGGCAGAGAGATGTGATTTAGGGTTTCGAGATTTGGGTTTCGTGATTCAGAGGCGTGCGATCTTGTATGCGCTCTCGAGTGGAGGGGGGTTGGCCATTCGAATCACGGATTCGTGAATTGGAGGGGGATGAGGTCGCGGTAGATGATGGTAAGAGCATCGAGGAAGAGTCGTTCGGTGTGGGTTGACGAATGGGGGCAGCGAGGTATAGGTATTTGATTTAGTATATTGTTTTCAGAAGAAAAAAATTGTTGTTTACTACTGCTGTTAATATTCCAATTTGCCGAATCTAAGTTGATATATTGGCATTTACAGACTATTATATATATGAACAGAAACTTAATTATATAAAAGAATGTGAAAATTAGTTTTTTTAATTTTCTTAATGAATGAAAGAACTTTTTAGCAAGAAAAATAAATAAATATATTAATAAGGATAAATTATTTTATTAAAACCCAATTGTTAGTTTTAAATAAATTTAGTGGTTGATTTAAAATTTCAAAATGGATAATAAATTGTTTGATTAGTTCCATTATTAATAAACCACATAAATGTTTATGCAAGGTAAAAAGTCATGAAAACGGGTCGAGGTGGTAATGGACTGCAAACAAACGGGATTAGGTGAGTTAATCTCACTCAGTTAATTTAAATTTAAACTTAACTGATTAAATTTTAAATTATTGTTTGAATGGTTGAAATTGATTGATGTGATATGGTATGGAATATTCTGGAATCGATATATTATTGTGCTAACATCTGTGGATGCATGAAAACAGGTTGGAGGGATCGAACTGGATCCCTCAACATTTATTTAAAATGTATTTAATATTCTCTGCTGTGAATATTGATATTCTATGATGAGTTGTATGGGAATATTGAATGTTATGGTTGATTGGATATTTTTGGGTAAATGAATTTCCAATTATATAAATTGGATTTTGGAAAGAAAATAAAAGAAGTGAATTTGTAAGCGAAATAATTATAGAAAACTTGAATGAATTAAGAATGAATCGGAAAGAAATAGGAATAGTATTAAAAATACTAATAAATGATCTCGAGTATGAAAAGAATTTTGAATAAATAGAAATTTATAAATTGTAAACTCAAGATATCTTAATTACACGAATAAAGAATTATTTTAAAACTTTAACGTTTAAATTTATTTAAAAGAATAAAGAAGTAACTTGAGAAATCTACGAATTGTTGTTTTTAGTTAAAAGTAATTTAACTCATAATTAAGGAAACAAAATCTAAAATTAATGGATTTTGAAATAGAAAGGAAGGAAATTGGAATTCAACTTGGAAATTGATTCAAGTGATAGAAATTAGAATTTCAAGAAGAATGTGAAGGGAAGTATATTTCCCCGGATAGCCAAGTACGTTTTTAAAGAAAATTTAAATATAAGATAAAAGTTTAATGTGGTTTTAAAAAGCATATTTTAGAAATTTATTATTTCTGAACGTTTAAAATTCATAAGTAAATATTTTTCAAATCTATTATTGTAATAACTATTTAAATGCGACTTAGTATTTTATTCTTAATAGTGAAATCCTAATTTTATATGTCATAAAGTAACTTTATTTTCAAACATCATATAGTATGTATTTTTAGTAAATTATTGAAGTAGTTTTTAAAATGAATGTTTTAAGATATATTTCAAAGTAAAGTGTTTTTAAATTATTTTAAAAATTTTAAGTTTGGTGCTTGGCGATTTCAGTGGAAATAGAAATTATTTGGGAAATTGATTTTGAGAAAGGAAGATAGTTTTAAAACTGTTTTCAAAAGGGTTTGAAAAGTAGAAATATATCTTGTGAAGATATTTTTGAGGGAATAAATAATTCGGGAAAATTATTTATTGTTTGATGGATGTTTGTCAATGTTAATTGATAGTTAAATAACCGACTATCAATATTGGCCAACTGCGTCGATCGTTTCGAAGAGACCGGGATCGAGATTTATTTCTCGAAAACCACTTCGATCCGGTTTGTACGTTTCGTGTGAAAAACGTGTTCGGAGTCGAAGATGAAGCAGTGAAGTGCAAGGGCTAGTCGCTACTAATCCTGAGGATATTTCCAAAATGGATGTACTAGGAATTGTGCCTTCGGTTCCGTTCGAACCCGGGACGGACTTGTATGGACGAATGCTTGCGAAACATCGTCAGGTGGACGATGGGCATTCTAAGTGAAACGTTCTAAAGGTAACGCTTAGCCTCAAGCCTCATCAACCGGGAATGACTGAAAATCAGGGGATATGCAGCAAGGTTAGGTGGGTCATGCCCAAGCAGGACAAGATATTTCCCCTGTCTAGATGTCCCATTTTATATATTTCGGCTTAGTGGGTGGTTGGTCGCGCCAACCACGGGGTTTATCTTGTTCGGGACTGTTCAGTAAGGAATGGTTCCGGCCTTGTGTTGCAGGGGATGAAGGGAGTAATCCTCGGTACGGTGATCTAGGCCCCGTACTGTGACAGGTGGTACCCCGGTGCCTAGTCATTAGTTGGAAATCCATTCTCCCTACGAGCCTTGTACGAGTTTTGTTTGTATTACCCACTCTGTGGCTAGTAGCTGGAATTTAATAGATGTAACAATTTCGGCTATTTTGTAAGTATTTGTATATAGACCCTATTATAATATCAGAGGATTTCTTTAAAAAATTGTTTTAGCTATCGTAAGGTAAAAACCTGACATGTTTATTTGTGGCGTGGTCTTACGAGATGCTTTTGTTTTCAAAGGATTTTTGAAACTTTAATAATCAATTGGGTGTGATTTTCTCACGCTGGTATTCCAAACTGACTCGGGTGTTATTTAACTGTAATGCTCGGGTCAGACCGAGTATTATAGAATACAGGAAATGCTGTGGTGCTCAGGAGACGAGCTGGATGACGATACGTACTTGTACTTATATATATTTTTTTCCGCTGTGTTCAGTTGTTATGCATCCATTGTATGTTATTGATGTGAGCTGAGATTGATGTACTCTGATGTTGTAATATATGTAAACAGATATATTATATTTTGAGTAAAGATATTTACTTATTATATTTTATTACGCTGCGATGGTTAGATTCTATTGTTGTTTCCTATTCTCTTCTTCTACCTCTTCTTCTTTAACCCAAATGGTTCGTATTTCTGTACAACTTGAGTTGATTTAGGTAGAATTATGTTGACTCAAGGGGTACGGATTTGCGGGTCGTTACATTTGGTATCAGAGCATAGGTTGGTGATAACCTTGGCTCTGGTGGGAATTACTCATTTAAATTAGAGTCCGTAGTACTCTAGAACGAGTCTGAGCATATTAATAGATATGAGTGCGTATTTGTTAGTGAATATAAATTGTTTTAATATTGTGTTGATCGGTTTATTTAGTAGCATATGAACCTTCGTCGGCACAGTCTGGACAACTGTATTGAAGGGGTTTCTAAACATTTGAATAGAACAATCGACACGGTATGGTTTTAAATATGGGTGAATGAAATAATTTTACCCAAAAATATATTTTTGATATAAAGAAAGTTTTTGGTAAACTAGATAGCTATTATATGGTTGCTTGGATGTTAGGAATGATAATATTAAAGTATTATCATTGTTAAGTGAAATATTTAATTAGAAATTATTTAATTAGAAATTATAAATATAATCCAAGATTGAGAATATAAATCCAATTATGAAATGAAATTTATCAATATGAATTGTAAATGTAATTTATAAATTGGATTAAATTTGTATAAGCATAAATTGTACAAATGCATTATCGTAAAAATTGGAATTAAAATAAATTTGAAACGTTAAAACCCCAGAGATTTTGGAAATATTTTGAAGATAAATAGTAATATTGTTGTTTTTGGGGTATTTCTAAAAGGAAATTGTTTTAAATAGATTTTGGAAAGAGATATAGCATCGAATTCACTTAAGTAGCTGGAAAATAACCTTGGTGATGACTGCAGCATCATCGATGTTCATTTTCGAGTTTCTAAGTGATAGAATGCTGCCAAATTGATTTGTTCAGGAACACCGGTTTGTTTTTGAAATTTCAAAGGAAATTATTGGGAAATAAAAAAAAAACCAGGATTGGTTTAAATATTTGAGAAGTGAGATTTGTGATGTTGAAAATTTCAAAATGATTTGAAGCAAAAGCCGGATGTTTAGAAATCCCGATAAGATAGGTTGTAAGCTTATAAACTGAGATCATATAAGCTTTGAATGTCGGAATTTAAATTTATAGTGAAATTTAAACATGAAATTAACTTGGACTGGAGAATAAAATTTAACTGGATTGAAATTAATTAAATAAGCTGAAAAATAATATCCATTATATTCGAATCATGTTGACATCGAATTGAGTTAAATAAAACTGAGGTAAAATAAAATTGAATTGGGATGGAAGTAAATAAATTAGAATAACTTATAAAGGAATCAGAATTAAATTGCATGGAATAAAATATGCTTGGGATATAAATAAGCATAAGGCTTGAGTTAAACTAAAAAGATGAATATATTCAAGTCTAGAATGCATGGAATTGTGTAAATAAAATGTTGTGATTTATAAAATTAAATAGTGAAATATAAAATCCCAAAATAAATATAGTTTAATGTATTAGAAAATAAAATGAAAATCCAAACTTGAATTATAAACTAAATTTGAACCTAAGGAAAATTAAATGAAGAGATTTTGTGGTTAAAATCAAGTTCTGGATTATAAGTTGGGGAAGAACTAATTAGATAATAACTTAGTTCATGAAATTGAATTGTGAGTTTATGGTGAAGTTGGAAATAAACTCAAGTTATAAATTAAAATTGATTCAAATTGTTGATGAAGTGAAAGTAATTGAGAATGAAGCTGAATTGTGTGTTACTAAATTGGATGGTAAATTAAAGGTGAATAATAAAATCAGAACTTGAGTTATTAATTAAAATTAGACATGAAGTGTTAACACAATAAATATAATTTGAAAAGAATAGAATAAAAATGAAATGGATTAGAATAGTAATGGTATGAATTGCAAATAAAAAAAAATCCAAATAAGTGGAAATAAAATGGAAATGGCATTGTAATAAATTGAATGGGTTAAATCTGGAAAGTTAATTTTTTTAATAACTAATCAAATAAATTTGTAGTTTGAAATGAGATTGGATTGAGATAGAATCAAATCAAATTGAAAAGAGAAATTTATTTGCAAAATGAGATGGGCTTAAGAATAGAAAAAAAAGAGGGGGATTTACTTGAAAATAAAATGGGCTTAAGTATAAAATTAGAGTGAATAAACTTAAGCTAAAACAAAAAAATAAAAAAATAAAATGGAAATGAGTTGAATTACATTTAATAATAGTGGATTGGATTTAAATCAAGTAAAAATGAATTTTATTTGAAATAAAATTCAGTGTGATGCCGATAATATTTAATGGAGTGAAAATGCTTAAATAAATAATTGTAAACCATTTAAATTATTAAGGGATTGAAATAACTTGAGGCAATAAGAAAAATAGAATGTTTCAAGTTTATTAGAACGGTTTAAATGGATGTGGGTAAACTAATTTTATTGAATAAATGAATGGATAGGATAAATAAGAATCAAATGAAGTATGGTTTAAATAAATTGAGAAGTGGTTATTGAATGATATTGGTTGGTTGTTTTGAGCTAAATAAAATAATTTGGAATAAACAATTACGGAATGGTTTTAAATGTAAATGAATGGATGTGAATGAATTAAAATAAGAAGGAAAAATTTAATTGGTAATGGAGATGTACCTAATTTGTTAATAGTTTTGAATGAACTAATTTCGGTTAATAAAATTGAAATGCAATGAAACTGAGAATATATGGATTGTGAATAAATTCGAAATGGAATAGAATTAAGTATAAATTGAGTTGGAGTCAATTTAAATTGGTTATAAACATAAATACTTATTTATTCACATAAATCTTGTCAAATTGCATAAAATAAATTGTCATTGGATGTAAATGAAAGTAATTAAAATTCTATGAGTTGGTGGAAGTAAAATAAATTGATTTTGAAAGCAATTGAATTAAATATGAGTTCATTTTGCTTAAAAATAAATTAAATGTAAGCAATTGAGTTTTAAACCATTCAAATTAATGAAGTTATATACAAATGGATTGAAAAACATTCACATTGGATGAGAATGGTTTATAAATTAATTGAAACAGTTGAATTAGCATGAAACTATATTAAAAGTGCTTACGGAAAAATGTTTGGTATGAGATTCTTTTAGAGTTCATATGTTTTAACTATTATAAATAAGTGGAATATAGTTAAACTGCATATATTTGGCACTTACATGTTTAAATTGAGTAAGTACAGGTACCTGGAAGCCGTGTGGCTGGATTTGGTTGTGCTATTTGCTAAAAATAATAAGCTGCTTGCTTAAAATGCTAAATAAGGTACGCCTACGCAATAAAAATAGGAAATATGATCTGTTTTTGGTTTTTCCGACCGTGTGGGTCGATGTATATATATTTATCTCTTTTGTCAAATTGCAAAAGCTCCTCCGTACAAAGGGGACTCTGCCAAAAAATTTCAAAAACTTTGGGAGTTAGAAAATTTTTGGAATTTTTTGGAAAATTTTGTTAACGATAAACAAATTCAAATTGGAAACTGAAATAAGTTGGTGAATGAAACTAATTATAATAATGGCATGAATTAGTAATAAATGACAAATAAAATTTAACATTTGGAGTTGAAAATAAATTGAATTTGTATGGAAATGAAAGAATCAAGTTGAATAGAAATGGATATAAACTAAAGTGGTAAAGTGAAAATAAATATATGAAACATATAAAATGTTTATACTAATTTAAGAAGGGAATGGTGAATTCTTTATTGGGAATTGATGCTACAAATATAACCCAGGATAATATTTGAGTAAATAAATACCGATAGTTTGTGAGAAAGTTGATATGATGATTTGAGAATATTGTGATTGGGTATTAGTGCTAAGTAGGATATGCAGGTAATATAAAGGGAAAAGAGAATTTGTTTTTGATTTCAAGAAGATAAATTTGAAATGCTCGACAGAAAGGTATGCATTTAAATTTGGTGAAATTTGATTGGAATTTGGATTGAGCCACTTGGCGTTTTGTTTTCTTTTTGGATTTGGGAGGCCGTAGAGCCATTTTGTAGTTGTACCGAGTCAGCCGCGCAAAGGAGACGCTGGCGAAATTTTTCGGGAATTTAGAGAGTTAGAAAAATTTTGGGAAAATTTTTGATAATTCAAAATTTAGTTTTGAATTATGCTTTGAAAGATTGTATAAGTAAAACTATTAGGGAGCTAAGGGAAAGGTTGGGAAGTTAGTAAGAATTGTAATGTGCTTTCCATTAAAAAGATAGATGGTAAGATGTTGAATTGTTAAGAACTGATTGGGTTTGGAAAAAGTAAACGGGTAATGGACCATTCTTCCTAATTAGTAATTTCGGGGACGAAATTCTTTTAAGGGGGGAGGAATGTGACGACCCGGAATTTTCGAGCATTTAAAATCGAAATATTTAATTGATTTTTAAATATTCAATAGAGTAATTCTAACTTGAATTACGAATATCACAATTTATTCGATAATTTAATTATTGAATTAAATAATTTGAAGTGGGATAAGATATGAAATCTGAGACTTTAAGCCTGTTAAAAATAATATGAAGGCTTGTAAAATTTATATTGATAACGTTAAAGTGGATAGAAGTGTTAAAATTAAATTCAACAATGATTTGTTCAGTTTTAAAAAAAATAAAAAAAATTATTATCGTTTAAATTGAATTGTAAAATAGCCTTCCGAGGCACAGTCTCGGAATACGCCGAAACCAGTTTCATTGAGTCCATAATATTGAACTATTATCAGATTTCAAATTTCGTACTGATTGGAGTTTGTATGGGAGCGTACGAAATATAAACGTGCTAGGAATTTAATTGAGAATAACCTAATTGGTTAAGCTTCTTATATACGCCATCCTTATCCATTCCTCAGCACGCTTTCCTTGTCTTCCAGTATACACCATCGTTCATCACGTTTTATAAAAGCAAACTCAAAGCAGTTCGTTTATAAATAATGGCCGAAACTCTTTAATCTATTTGATCGAAGTTCAGAAACAAAACAAAAAAATAAAATAAAATCAATGGTCGCGTCTTCTTTAGGCCGAAGCTTTATCGTTCGATCTACACCTCTCCCTCCCTCCTTTCCAACCCTTTCTCTAATCAAATTTTTATAGCCGAGCATCAAATCAGGCGAGCGTGTCGATGAAGGGAGCTTGGGTCGCGTTGAGGTAGGCGAGGCTGAGCGACGTGACTCGCGATTGAGGTAGACGAGGCAGAGAGATGTGATTTAGGGTTTCGAGATTTGGGTTTCGTGATTCAGAGGCGTGCGATCTTGTATGCGCTCTCGAGTGGAGGGGGGTTGGCCATTCGAATCACGGTTTCGTGAATTGGAGGGGGATGAGGTCGCGGTAGATGATGGTAAGAGCATCGAGGAAGAGTCGTTCGGTGTGGGTTGACGAATGGGGGCAGCGAGGCATAGGTATTTGATTTAGTATATTGTTTTTAGAAGAAAAAAATTTGTTGTTTACTGCTGCTGTTAATTTTCCAATTTGCCGAATCTAAGTTGATATATAGGCATTTACAGACTATTATATATATGAACAGAAACTTAAGTATATAAAAGAATGTGAAAATTAGTTTTTTTTATTTTCTTAATGACTGAAAGAACTTTTTAGCAAGAAAAATAAATAAATATATTAATAAGGATAAATTATTTGATTAAAACCCAATTGTTAGTTTTAAATAAATTTAGTGGTTGATTTAAAATTTCAAAATGGATAATAAATTGTTTGATTAGTTCCAATATTAATAAACCACATAAATGTTTATGCACGGTAAAAAGTCATGAAAACGGGTCGAGGTGGTAATGGACTGCAAACAAACGGCATAAGGTGAGTTAATCTCACTCAGTTAATTTAAATTTAAACTTAACTGATTAAATTTTAAATAATTGTTTGAATGGTTGAAATTGATTGATGTGATATGGTATGGAATATTCTGGAATCGATATATTATTGTGCTAACATCTGTGGATGCAGGAAAACAGGTTGGAGGGATCCAACTGGATCCCTCAACATTTATTTAAAATGTATTTAATATTCTCTGCTGTGAATATTGATATTCTATGATGAGTTGTATGGGAATATTGAATGTTATGGTTGATTGGATATTTTTGGGTAAATGAATTTCCAATTATATAAATTGGATTTTGGAAAGAAAATAAAAGAAGTGAATTCGTAAGCGAAATAATTATAGAAAACTTGAATGAATTAAGAATGAATCGGAAAGAAACAGGAATAGTATTAAAAATACTAATAAATGATCTCGAGTATGAAAAGAATTTTGAATAAATAGAAATTTATAAATTGTAAACTCAAGATATCTTAATTACACGAATAAAGAATTATTTTAAAACTTTAACGTTTAAATTTATTTATAAGAATAAAGAAGTAACTTGAGAAATGTACGAATTGGTATTTTTAGTTAAAAGTAATTTAACTCATAATTAAGGAAACAAAATCTAAAATTAATGGATTTTGAAATAGAAAGGAAGGAAATTGGAATTCAATTTGGAAATTGATTCAAATGATAGAAATTAGAATTTCAAGAAGAATGTGAAGGGAAGTATATTTCCCCGGATAGCCAAGTACATTTTTAAAGAAAATTTAAATATAAGATAAAAGTTTAATGTGGTTTTAAAAAGCATATTTTAGAAATTTATTATTTCTGAATGTTTAAAATTCACAAGTAAATATTTTTCAAATCTATTATTTTAATAACTATTTAAATGCGACTTAGTATTTTATTCTTAAGAGTGAAAATCAGTTTTATATGTCATAAAGTAACTTTATTTTCAAACATCATATAGTATGTATTTTAGTAAATTATTGAAGTAGTTTTTAAAATGAATGTTTTGAGATATATTTCAAAGTAAAGTGTTTTTAAATTATTTTAAAAATCTTAAGTTTGGCGCTTGGCGATTTCGGTGGAAGTAGAAATTATTTTGGAAATTGATTCTGAGAAAGGAAGATAGTTTTAAAACTGTTTTCAAAAGGGTTTGAAAAGTAGAAATATATCTTGTGAAGATATTTTTGAGGGAAATAAATAATTCGCGAAAATTATTTATTGTTTGATGGATGTTTGTGAATGTTAATTGATAGTTAAATAACCGACTATCAATATTGGCCAACTGCGTTGATCGTTTCGAAGAGACCGGGATCGAGATTTATTTCTCGAAAACCACTTCGATCCGGTTTGTACGTTTCGTGTGAAAAACGTGTTCGGAGTTGAAGATGGAGCAGTGAAGTGCAAGGGCTAGTTGCTACTAATCCTGAGGATATTTCCAAAATGGATGTAGTAGGAATAGTGCCTTCGGTTCCGTTCGAACCCGGGACGGACTTGTATGGACGAATGCTTGCGAAACATCGTCAGGTGGACGATGGGCATTCTAAGTGAAACATTCTAAAGGTAACGCTTAGCCTCAAGCCTCATCAACCGGGAATGACTGAAAATCAGGGGATATGCAGCAAGGTTAGGTGGGTCATGCCCAAGCAGGACAAGATATTTCCCCTGTCTAGATGTCCCTTTTTATATATTTCGGCTTACTGGGTGGTTGGTCGCGCCAACCACGGGGTTTATCTTGTTCGGGACTGTTCAGTAAGGAATGGTTCCGGCCTTGTGTTGCAGGGGATGAAGGGAGTAATCCACGGTACGGTGATCTAGGCCCCGTACTGTGACAGGTGGTACCCCAGTGCCTAATCATTAGTTGGAAATCCATTCTCCCTACGAGCCTTGTACGAGTTTTGTTTGTATTACCCACTCTGTGGCTAGTAGCTGGAATTTAATAGATGTAACAATTTCGGCTATTTTATAAGTATTTGTATATAGACCCTATTATAATATCAGAGGATTTCTATAAAAAATTGTTTTAGCTATCGTAAGGTAAAAACCGACATGTTTATTTGTGGCGTGGTCTTACGAGATGCTTTTGTTTTCAAAGGATTTTTGAAACTTTAATAATCAATTGGGTGTGATTTTCTCACGCTGGTATTCCAGACTGACTCGGGTGTTATTTAACTGTAATGCTCGGGTTAGACCGAGTATTATAGAATACAGGAAATGCTGTGGTGCTCAGGAGACGAGCTGGATGACGATACGTACTCGTACTTATATTTTTTTTTCCGTTGTGTTGAGTTTTTATGCATCCATTGTATGTTATTGATGTGAGCTGAGATTGATGTACTCTGATGATGTAATATATGTAAACAGATATATTATATTTTGAGTAAAGATATTTACTTATTATATTTTATTACGCTGCGATGGTTAGATTCTGTTGTTGTTTCCTATTCTCTTCTTCTACCTCTTCTTCTTTAACCCAAATGGTTCGTATTTCTGTACAACTTGAGTTGATTTAGGTAGAATTGTGTTGACTCAAGGGGTACGGATTTGCGGGTTGTTACAGAGGTGGATTGAATTTTATGCTCGCGTGTGGTTGGAGGTTCGACGATAGGGGGCTGCGTGGTGTGTATTAGTCCTTGAGGAGATGGTTTTGATGACAATAACCTTTGAATAAGAATATAAAATATAAATACTAACATTATAGTTTAGATATCTGTATATGCAGAATTTAACCATGCAGGTATCAAAGAATGAAGACTGTACAGTATAGAGATTCAAAATATCAAGATTATCAAGAGTTCAAGATTTCAATAACAAATAATTTAATTAGGAATTTTACTAAAACTCCTAGAAAAGCACTGGCATCATAAAATCCTATTTATACGTAGAATGGAATCCACTTCAAGACCGTTAAAGGTATGGAACCCTAAGTAGGATGGAACCTACGTAAAATCTAGTGGAACATTGTTTTGTATCCACTAACTTTTATTCAAAATGTTTTTACAAAATTAAATCTTGTTTTCAAAATGATTTCAAAGCCTTCCTTTTAAATGAATCAAAAACATCTATCCTGGTTTTAAATTTTTTTAGCCTCAAAATAATCTTCATTTTCAAAATCAAATTATCCTTGATTTTAAACTATCTTTTAATAACAATAGATTTAACTTTTGATATTTATATGAGATTTAAATATAAAATTATAGTAAAATTTTATATATATCAAAATATTATTCTCTATATTTATTTATGTATTTTAACTATACCTAAGTATATTTATAAAGTTTGAAAATAGTTTTAATACAAGATAGAAGTTATTTTCAAAGAAAAACAAAACTACCAAAATTTCATAGGCTTGTCGACAACCCCTGGGATCCCTTGTCGACAAGGTGGCAGTTGATTTCAAAAATTTGAATTTCAAAAGAAGTGTCTATTCCTCATATCCTTTCACGAATGGACATGGTTGTTGTTCTACTATAAATAGGGGCAGTTTTAAACGAATTTTAATTCATATTTTCTCTGATTTCACTCCTCTTCTTCTTCCAAGTTTCTTTATATATTTTTACTATTACTCTGCCGAAATCAACATTGAATCAAACTTGATCATCTCTGGTTTGATTCTCTATCACTATCTCAACAAGATCTTAGTGCTTTTCGGAGTTATAGGCTTCTTTGTAATTAATTGAGCGAGAAAAGGTGTGATTGTAGCCTGTGAAATCAATCAAGTGAGAAAAGGTGTGATTGTATCCTGTGAAATCAATTGGGTGAACTTGTTGTCCGTAAAATCAAGTATCTCTACCCAGAGAATTGTGAATCTGGATGGGTGTACCTCGTTTCCTTGAAATCGAGGGTGTAATTGTACAATTAATTTTGAAAGAAAATCTGTACTTCTGTGCGGGACTAGATGTAGGGTGACTCCGAACCTGTATAAAATCCGGTATGTTCTTTCCTTTATTGCTTTTACTTTATTTCTTCATCTGTGCTTGATTCTGTGATCATATCTGTGTCTGAATATTGCATACATTCGTGCTCAAATTAGTATAAACTCAAAAAGATTTAGTAATTCCTTAAAACACTATTCACCCCCTCTCTTTAGTATTAATTCTAGCCTTCAGATCCGTAATCTGAATTTCTCACATTTGGTATCAAAGCAAGGTTTTCAGAGTTTCATAATCCGATTTTTGAAAAATTTACAAAATGGCTACCAACAGTGGTACTGTTAACACTAACAATACTAGTTCTATTATCCCTGTCACTAGTTCTTTTGTAGAAGGTTACTATACTGTCAGACCACCACTTTTTAATGGCAGTAACTATGCATATTAGGCATGTAGGATGAAAATATATTTACAATCTATAGGACTCGACACTTTGCAAGTTACTCATGAAGGAATAAGCAAAGCTAAACAGACCAAAATTTCCATGCTCACAAATTAGTTTTAATTATTTAAAAGGAATTCTAATGAGTCCATTTCTGATATATATATTAGATTTCAGAACATTGTGAATTCTCTAATATCTTTGGGAAAGGAATTTTCGGAAGAAGATCAAGGCAGAAATGTCTTAAATTCTCTTACTCCAGAATGGGATCAAAAGAAACTTGCGATCGAAGATGCAACTGACATCAGTACCTTAAAGATAGAAGAATTAATTGGAAATCTAATGTCGTTTGAAGTCCAAATGATTGAGCGAAGCGAAAGCAAAGCATCTAAAAATAAATCAATGGCGTTTAATCCATTGACCGATGGATCAGACTCGAACAATGAAAATGATGAAGAGATAGCCCTTATGACCATGAATTTTCGAAAATTCCTGAAATATAGAAAAATGAATAATCTTAAGAGAAACAAATATAAGAACTCTGGAAATCAGAATGTAGTGCCAAACAATATCAAATGCTTCAACTTTGACGAAGCAGGCTATATCAAAAGAGACTGTTTGTATCCAGATAGGCAAAATCTTCCTATAAACAATGATTTCACAAAAAAACGAAAACGTTCATTTACTGCTACTCTAGATGACTCAGACTCATCTTCAAGTGATGATGATCAAAAGATAAATAATTCAAATATGTGTTTCACGGCAGTTAACGACTCCGACGAATTCAGAGAAACGGACTCAGAAAAAGGTACACGTTTACAATAGATTGGTTGAAATTGCATGCTTAGAATTGGATGCTTGATTGGTTGATTTTGAATTGGTGTGTTCTTTGAATTTTAAAATTTTTATTTTTATTATTTTTACAATTATTTTATTACTATTTTTATTATTTTCATTATTTTTATTTTTAATAGTATCATAATATTTTATGGAATGCACTATAAATCTAGTAATATTCCAGAGATATATATACACACACATTAAAAATAATAAATATATATAATTAGAATACTTAAGAGAAATAAATCATGGAAATTCAAAGACACCTGTCGACAAGGTCCCCACCATGTTGTCGACAAGGGTACAGAAAATTGAAATTCAAATTTTGAATTCAAAATGTTGAATTTCACTCCATCTTTTCACTTCGTTCAATTCTCTGAAAAGCCACCTTTTGACAAGAGAACATGTCCTTTGAGAATCTATTTATTCGCTATATTTTATCACAAGTTTTCATTCTCATTTTCAAATTCAAACTCTTATCTCAAAATTTCAAGCTCTCTACTCTCTACTCTAATGGCTTCTTTAAGCAACCCTTCCACAACGAGAATTTCCAAAAAGATAAAAGAGCAACTCTACAATGATCCGGAGGCTATAAAAGCATATATCAACTGTGCTAACTATGGAAAAGTCCATCCTAGAAAGTTTTCTTTAATTCAAGATTTCTCTACTTATGAAATCGATTCTCTTTTTGCAAATAATCAAGTTCTTAGTCTTGTTGATGCTTCTCAAAATGATTTTGTTTGTTATCCAAATCTTGTTAAATTTTTTTATCCAAATCTCAACCGTGGATTTTATAATGGAAATGATGATGAAATTTGGAGTAGTGTCAAAGGCACCAGAATCGTTTTAAATTGTGATCTTTAGTTTACCATTCTCAATTGCAAGAGCATGAAAATGGATCTTTCTAGTTTTAATATCGATGAAAATGATCGTGGGACATTTCATCACATTTTCAAAGGAAATGATAACTTTGAATTCAAAAATCAAAACTTTCGACTAAAAGCTAGAATTGTTAATCTTCTTTTACAATATACTTTGACCCCAAGAACGGGGAGTTTTAACAATCCAACTTCAAAAGTTTGCAAAGCACTTTTTCTATTTTTGGAAATTATGATATTAATTGGGAACAAGTTTTTTTAGATGAATTTCGTCCCAAAAATCTTAAAAATTGTGAAAACACTTTGTATCATGGAATCTACCTCACTCGGATTTTTAACTATTTTGGATAGATCTCAAAGGAGAAGAATTTGTTTCAAGAAAGGTTTTTAATCACTAAAACATTTCTCTTATGAAAATTCCATTTGTTTTTCAACCTTATGAAACTCTTGCCAAAAAGATAGAGCGATTGGCTCATGAGGAGATGGAAGAGGAGGAAGAAAAAGAAGAAAAAAGGGATGAAATGGAAATAGAAGAAGAAGAAGGTGAAACATCTTTGGAAGCATTGACTATCATCCTAATCCAACCAACAAAACCTTACTCAAAAATCAAAAGACCATTGTCAAGAAGCAACGGATTCTTAAACAGTCCGTTAGTAAGAAATTGGATAAAATGTCATCCAAGATGAACAAATTTTTCTCCAAAGTCAGCAAGAAGCTTGGATTATCTTCGTCGTCATCATCCTCTAATTAGTTCCACCGTTTCATGTCTTGTTGTATTAGTTTTAGTTTGTTTTGATTTGAATGTTCGTGTAGTTCTTAATGTTTAATCATTATATCATTCTATTATGAAATGAAACTGAATTACTTTTTTGTTATCTAACTTATCCTATCCCCAAAATAAATGTTAGTATATTATATAGATATATATATGTACACACACAATTTTTCACATAATCAAAATAAGTCATCAAAATTGACTAACCCCTGTCGACAACCCCCCTTGACCAAGTCGACATGTACTGGTCAAAAATGACTTTTCATTTTAAATTTGAAATTTGAATAACTACCTTATGTCTATTCATTTCAAACTAATTTCTACACCTATAAATACATATTTCTTCCAGAATTCATCACTCAAAATATAGGAAGAAGAGGTACATAAGAATTTATTTCAATTGAAAAAAGTGTTAGTTTATTAACTGTAATTAAATTCAAAATGTAAATTTATATAGTTCATAATTTGTTTATGAGGTCCAATTGAACATAATCTATGCAGAAAATATAAGTTTGGGACTGATTGCAAATAAAAATCAAGATAAGAAATTCCCACTCGTTTGGATTACTAGAATTTATTTTAAATAGTTAAATAAATTACTGAATGCTGGTTGAGTATATAAATTATTATCTATTGGATGTTTTATATATAGCAGTATATATATTAGTATTTGGATTGATATTCCTGCATATGTTAGCGGATGAGACCCTATGCTCCCCGCAATAGCAGATGACCATATATACCGCAATATCCCCCTCGAAGTGGGATTGGTATTTTTATGTTAACATCTGTGGATGCTGGGAAACAGGTTGGAGGGATCTAACTGAATTCCTCAAATTTTGATTGATTATTTTCATATATAATAATATATGATGTGTTAGAAAAATCTGTTGTAGATTATTGTTGTGATTTGAATTTGGATTCTTTAGTAACACTGGCCTAACTTTTCGTATTTTAAATATCATAAATATTATTTTTGGAGTTTGAAGTAATTAAAAAGGAATTTTGAATGTAAAAATATTTATATCGAAATTTGGATTATTTTTAAGAAATTGATTTGGATAAAATCAATAATTGAAACTCAAAGAAGTTAAAATTTTATAAATGATGTTATAAATAAAGGAAAATTGATATTAGACGATAAATTCGAAATATAAATTTACAGGGCGAATTTATACTAGAATATGGAATTGGGATGAGAGAAGAATAATGGATGCTATTTTTGGAAGTGGAAATGGTTAAGGAGATTGGAATAGAAACGACGTGATTGAAATTGGGAGGAATTTATAAATTGAATTGATTAGTGAGATTTTAAAAATATTTTTAAAATCAAGAAGTTAGGTTGTTTTTTTAAAGAAAATTTTTATGTATGGAATTATGAAATTTGAAACCATTTAGGATTAAAATTATTCGTTAAGTGGATTTTTCAAATAATTTACTTTTATTCTAATAAATCCTAAACTTTAAAATCAGTATTGAAAAGTAAAGTTATAAAATGTGTTTCAATATTTTACATAATTACTTGAACATGTCTTAAAAATAAATTATTATTATTCAATTAATTCTTGTTATATATATAGAGAGTTTTGTAATGCTTTAAAAAAAATTATAAATCTTCTCGAGCTTTTGGAAACGGGGTTTATTCAGTTGAGGGATTGTAAGAGAATTCTCAAAATTGAACTTGAGGAAAAGTGAGAAAATTTTCGAAGTAGTTAATAAGAATGAACAAAAAATTGAATTAGAATTCATAAAAGAAGTAGAAAAGGGGTAATTGGAATTATAGACAAATGTATTGGACTTAGAAAAATATTAAAGGGGATAAATCAAGGAATCCGGAACTTACAGAATTCGTTATAAACAGATTAAGAAATTCACAATATAAATGGTGAAGGATTTTGAGAAAAGAAAAATAATGGAATTTTTCCTAAATATAAAAATTCACCATATGGGTATAAGAATTTGAGTTGTTTCAATTTTTAAATATTGAAGGGGATTTATATATATATATATATATATATATATATATATATATATATATCTTATAAAGATATTTTGAAAATAAATTTGGAGAATTTATAATAAGGCCTGATGTCTGCTTATGGATGTTTATTGATAGTTAAATAACCGGCTATCAATTTTGGCCGAATTCGTTAATCGTTTCGAAGAGACCGGGATCAGATTTGCTTTATTACAGCATGATAGGGGGTTCTCGTTTCTTATTAGGTAGCGAGTGGATGAATCTTACGCCTACTTGTCTTGGAGTGGTTAGATGCAGCCGAGAGGTTTACTGTAAAAGAAAATTCGAGGTGCCAATGTAGGCTACGACGGAAAGTGGCCACTTTCGATGGTTGAAAAGGCTAGACCACTACATTTAATATCAAAGCTTAATATTAAGCGAGAACTTTGGCTCTGGTGGGGATTACTTATTAAAGATAGGGTTAGTAGTAATGTAGAATGAGTTTGAGTGTATTAATAGATATAAACATGCATTTGTGAGTGAATATAAAATGTTTAATATTACGTTGGTTGATTTATTGGATGGCTTAGAATTCTGGTTGGCACAATCCATACGACTATATCGATAGGGGTTTCTAAACAGTTGAATAGAGTAATTCGACAAAGCATCGTTTTAGAATGGGGTAAATGAAATAATTATACCCAAAGATATATTTTTATATAAAAGAAATAATTTTCTGAATTTATTATATATATTTGGATTGTTTGGACAATAATATTATAATCTAA
Source organism: Allium cepa (assembly GCA_030765085.1). Taxonomy (NCBI): domain Eukaryota; kingdom Viridiplantae; phylum Streptophyta; class Magnoliopsida; order Asparagales; family Amaryllidaceae; genus Allium; species Allium cepa. Next base: position 673,660,423 of record CM060928.1, on the reverse strand, counting down.
CAAGATTACAAAATGGAAAATGGTTTATATAACCAAATGGATATTTGTATAAGTATAAATTATACAAATGGATCATAATCAAAATGGATTTAAACCAGAGTTTGGAAATTTAAAATTTCGGAAGCATTGATAAATGTTTAAAATGGGTTTGAACTATGTATTTGTGAATTTTGAAATTCCAGAGATTTTGAAAATGTTTTCTAAAGTGGATGGAAAGAGAAATTGTTATATTATTTTTAGGATATTTTTGAATGAAAATTGTTTTAAATGGATTATGGAATTGATGAAGCACTGAACTCACTACAGTCATTGAAAAATAACTCTAGTGATGATGGCCGCATCATCAGTGTTTATTTTCGAGTTTCTAAGCGACGAATTGCTATTGAAATAATTGATTTAGAGATTTTTGTTGGAAAACAAACTTTGTTTTAGAATTTCCAAGGGAATTTTTTTTGGGTAAAACCAAGTTTGAGTTTAAAATTTCAAAGAAATGGTTTGTTAAGACCAAAAAATAATATATTGATTTCAAAATGATTTGAAATAAATACCGAGTATTTGAATTCTGAAATTTTAAATTAGATGAGAAGTCAAACCAAAAGTGAATAAGTTCAGAACTAAATCTTGAGAGATGTGAATTTCAATATGAAATTAAAATTTAACTTATGCAAGTTAAATAAATTAAATTTGTAAAAGTAATTGTATGGATTTGAATTTAACTTGGGTAAAGCTAAATAAAAATTTAATTGGAATTGGAATTGACTTTTAACTTACGTTAGTTAAATTGAACTGAATGAATTGAAATTCCACTTAAGCTAAGTTAAATAAAATTGAGTAGCATTGAATTGAATTAGAAATAAAGTTGAATTGAATTTTAAATGATATCGAATTGGATTGAATATAGAGCTTGAATTATAAAATGATTTTATAACTATAAGTTATAAATTTCGAATGGAATAAAATTTGGGTGTAAAACCATGGAATTGTGAATAAACAAGTGTGAATAGCTTAAAAATTTGAGTTAATGAAATAAATATATATTTAAGCTATAAGTGAATAAACAAGTTTGAATAACTTTATTCACCTTGCTGATCAAATAATCAGAAGGTTCAAGGTTTTAGAGGTGAAACTTAATGTGGAAAGTTGATGGCTTATTGTACCAATTACTGTATTGTCACATGTTTTCATATATAAATATTTTTAAAATAAGAATGCAATTTTATGTACGTACTTTTGGTCACCATATGATAGGTTAAAAGATTGAATTGTAAATGATAATGTATAGGAATATTTAAAATTTGTATTACGCCCATGTACTTTCAAGTATAAACACAATACAAAACAAAATTTCAAGAAAAAAAGAACTTTGATTACTAATGTGATCATTTGTAGCTCTACTTCCATGCAAAATAAATAGTTTCATATATTTTGGTTCCAACAATTTGCATTTCTAAATACATGACAGTTTTGAATGTATATATTATTATATATATGGTTTTAAGTACATATGTGAGTTTGAAAATAAAGATTTTGAATATATGCACAACGGGATTTGAAAGTGCCTATCCTTAGGTTACAAAGTTTTGTATGTACAAGTGTTAATTTTAAACATGTGCAGTTTTATATGTACCAGATTTGAAAAAAAACTAAAAGTTTGAATGTATAAATGTGAATCTCTAAAATGTGTAGTTTTGTACATTGCGAATTCATGTAAGTTTGTATAAATTTAGTTTTGAGTATAGGTAAGTTTTAGATATATATTAGATTTTGATGTAATATATATAAGTAAATAGATGAGTTGCCGAATGTACCAGTTTCAAATATACAAGACTTTTGGAAGTATAAACCGCAAATAAGTAAGGCCTTATTTCATCATGTTTTGAAAAATGGCAGAGCTTACGAATATACATAATTTTATGTGTATAAAGTTCACAAAATTCTAAGTGCATATGGTTTTAAATATAGATAAACTTTAAAATATTTATGCAAGTTTAAAATATAAATGGGATGCAACTGTATTGTTGTGAGTAAATTTAAAATCGAATAAATGGAGTGAATATAATGTGGATATGAATGGAATGCAAATGAATGGATTGAATTTGAAATGCAATAGAATTGAATATAAATTGATTTGGGATCAATTTAAAATAGCTATAAAACTGGAATGGTTATTTTATTAAATGAATATCATCGAATTTGCATGGAAAAATTGTCGTTTGACGACGTAAATGGAGGTAATAAAATCCTATTAACTAATAGGAAATGAATAAATTGATTGTTAATCAATCTGAAATGGATATGAAATTATTTGGTATAAATATGAGTTGAATGCAAATTATTGGGTTGTAAATCATTCGAAATGAATGAAATGATATATAAATCGATTGAAATGAATAATCGAATTTAGAACCTTGTGGTTATTAGTAGATTCACGTTATGACATGGTTTTTAGTGGAAAATTATGTGTTTGTTTTGTTAAATGAATGAAATGTATTGAATTTTCATACTTTGGAACTTACATGGTAAAATTGAGTAAGTACAGGTGCCTAGAGGCTATTGGGGTTGAGTTGGGTTGCTTAATTGCATATAAAATAAACTGCTTATTTAAAAACGCTAAAATAAGGTACATTTTTGGATTAAATACCACAAAATTATGAATATTGATATATATTTCGTTTTTCAACCATGTGGGTTGATGTATATATTTTTATCTCTCTTGTTATATTGCAAAAGACTCTCCGTACTAGGGAGGCCCTGCCAAAAAAATTAGGATTTTAGAGAACTAGAATTTTTTTGAAAAATTTGAAAAATTTGTTAACTAAAAAGTTGATGTTCAAATTGAAATCCAAATTATACATTTTGGTTTAGAAATTGAAACTAAATTTTTTGGATAGGTCTAAAGGGTTTAGAAAAGTGAATGTCAAGTTTTAACTGTGTGGGTTTTGTTAAGTTAATGGGTTTGAAGCATCTTCCTGCCTTAGGAATTTCGGGGATGAAATTCTTTTAAGGTGGGAGGAATGTAACGACCCGGATTTTTAGTCGTTGATTTTGAGCATTTAATTTATATTACATGTTGAGTATTGAAATGTGAATAGAATTTTAATATAGAATTTATCGATCAAATAAGTGGAATGAATTTAAATTCCAAATGTAGCGATTTAGTGAATAAATTAAATTGTTCGATTTATAACTGAAAATCATTAAATAACTGGAAATTGGGGTTGTTTATGAACCGAGAAGATTTCTAAAGTTGGTATAAATTCTATTTGAATTAGAAATTAGTTAGTAAGTTTTTAAAACAGAAATTTCGGGCGATTATGTAAATTTTAGAAATCGTCAATTTAATCGGCGCGTTAAAATAGCGATTTAAGCCACAGTCTTGGAATTCGACGAAACCAGTTCCATTGGATCCCTAATAGTGTATTATTATTGGATTTTAAATGTTGTAGCATTTGAAATTATTGTTTGGCCGTACGAGATACGCGTTGAATTTAATATCAAAAATTCAACGTAATAATTGGGTCCAAAAACTATCTTCTCCATACGATCAAATTAGGACTCCGAACAGTTTCTACTGCGTTCGGAATAGGGGTTCAAGATTTTGAGTTGGTGGAACGCGATATTTTGATTTTAAAATAAAATGAAAAGATCAAACCCTGTCCTTTCTCACAGCCACCCTACGTCTGAATCATATGAATCACCCCACCCTTCAATTTAAAAGATGCGACATTTCCCTTCCTCTCAATCAGTTCGAACGAATGAATAAAAAAATCGAACAACATAATTCATAAAGAAAAAAAGAAACTGAAATCGAATTATAAATCATGAGTCCCCTTCCTTCCTCCTCAAAACAAACAAAAATCAAAATCATCTTACTATAAAAAAATGATTTACGAATTAGTTCTAAATCGCGACCACGTCGCGATTACCTATGTTCGCTCGAGTTAAGGAAGATGGAGGTGTTGAGACGAGGCAGAGGTGCATGGGCAAAGTGGGTGGTTTGAGTTGCGAGGACGATGCCGTTCGTGGTAGGGGAGCAATGGGATTGGGGTCAAAGCGGCTATGGCGTGGTGGATTGAATTGTGTGATCACGTGCGATTGGAGGTTCGGCGATAGGGGGCTGCGTGGTGTGGTCATGAAAGATTCAGGTGGTGAGTGTGTGACGGGTGATGGTCGGTGAGGCTTCATATACAAAGTCAGTTTTGAAGCAGCCGCGATGGAGGGAGGGTTCCAGTTGATGCTGACGATCGTGGGCGACTTGATGGGGCTGCAGGTCGCAGCGACGTACAAGTATGGCGATTGCGAGGTGGTTGTTCGACCATGAGCGTAGGATGGTTGATGATTGTGATGGTGCTGGCCGCGTTGTTGGAGGCATAGTAGAATGATGTAGGGGCTTGGGTGAAGTGCTGCTATGTAAACGAAGCAGGGTGATACAGGGAGAAGAGGTATATAAGAATTTATTTCAATTAAAAAAAGTCGTTAGTTTATTAACTATAATTAAATTCAAAACATAAATTTACATAGTTCATAATTTTTTTACAAGGTTCAATCGAACAGAATATTTGCAGAAAATATAAGCTTGGGATGGATTGCAAATAAAAATCAAGGTGAGAAATTCTCACTCATTTGGATTACTAGAATTTATTTTAAATAGTTAACATAAATTATTGAATGCTGGTTGAATCTATAAATTATTATCCGTTGAATGTTATATATATATAGTAGTATGTATATTAGTAGTTGAATTGATATTCCTGCATATATTAGCGGATGAGACCCTATACGCCCCACATAATAGCTAATGACCCTATATACCGTGATATCCCCCTTGAAGTGGAATCGGTATATTTATGTTAACATTTGTGGATGTAGAAAAACAAGTTGGAGGGATCCAACTGGATTCCTTAAATTTAGATTGATTGTTTTTCATATATAATAATATATGATGTGTTAAAAAACTCTATTATAGATTATTATTGTGATGTGAATTATTGGATACTATAGTAACATTGGCCTAACTTTTGGTATTTTAAATATCATAAATATTATTTTTGGAATGTGAAGGAATTAAAAAGGAATTTTGAAGGTAAAAATATTTATACCAAAATTTCATTATTTTTAAGAAATTGATTTCTATAAAAACAATAGTTGATTTTGGTGTGTATTTAACCATTCGTAAAAGTATTTTCAATAGAGATTTAAAATAATTTATATAAAGAATTTTTAAACGATGGATATATGAACGATATTTTCTGGAAATATGAAAAGAAGTTGTGATTCGATCTAAAAATAAAAATATAGAATTTATAAGAGAATGGACTTATAAAATGGAATTTTATAGATGAAATTAGTTTTATAAAAAGGTGAAACTCAAAGGAGTTAAAAATTTATAAACGATTTTTATAAATAAAGGAAAGTTGATATCAGGTGATAAATTAGAAATATAAATTTACAGGGAGAATTTACATTTGAATATGGAAATGGAATGAAAGAAAAATAATGGATGCTATTTCCGAAAGTGGAAATGAATAAGGAGATTGGAATGGAAGCGATGTGGTGGAAATCAGGAGGAATTTATAAATTGAATTGGTTAGTGATATTTTAAAAAGGGGCACTTCACTAGAAGGACAAACTTTATGGTCCAATTAGTTTCTAGAACAGACATCCGTAGAAATTAATTTCAAGGCCAAAATCAGCAGAATAGTTACTTTTAAGGACAAAATCAGCAGACCAATTACTTTCAAGAACATAATTTCATAGGTTTTTAGGCACTAAAAACTAATTATTTTGCATTTTGTCCTTAAAAGTAATTATTTCAGCTGTGTATCTTAGAAAGTAATTGCACTTGCTAAAGAGGCCCTTGTGGCTAATTTCCATTTTTAAAAATATTTTTTTAAAATCAAGAAATCAGTTATGTTTTTTAAAAGAAAATTTTTATTTATGGAATTATAAAACTTAAAACTAGTTAGGATTGAAATATTTGGTAAGTGGATTTTTCAAATATTTAACTTTTGTTCTAATAAATCCTAAACTTTAAAATTAGCTTTGAAAAGTGATGTTATAAAAAGTGTTTCGATAACGGGTTTTATTTAATAGAGGCATTATAAGAGAATTCTCGGAATGGAATTTGAGGAAAAGTGAGAAAATTTCCAAAGTAGTTAAATAAGAATGAACAAAAATATAAACTAGAATTAATAAAAGAAGTAGAAAAGGGGCAATTGGAATTATAGACAAATGTATTGGATTTAGAAAAAAATTCAAGGAATTCGGAACTTATAGAATTCGTTATAAATGGGTTAAGGAATTTACAATATAAATGGCAGAGGATTTTGAGAAAAGAGAAATAATGGAATTGTAACAACCCGCATATTTAACGATTTGATATTTAAATGTTTAATTTAAATATAACATCGTTAGTCGGATTTTGGGTCCGAAAAGCTACTTTCTACAGATGGCCGAATTGGAACTCGAAACTACCTCCATTGGTTCCAAAATGGCGTTTGCGATCTTTTTGAGTATAATCTTTGTTATGTTTGGAGTTTGTGAAATTTTGACCCTTTTTTATTGGGTTTTGGGTTTGGGTTCAGCCCACTAGTTTAACTAATACCCTAACCCAACCCCTTCTCTTCATTCATCCTCATTTCATTTCATTTCTTAAGCTAGAACTGAAAATGGTGGAAGGGAAGAGGAAATAGAAATTTGCAAGCCCTAGTTTCTTCTTGTAAACTTGATTTCTTGCTCCAAAATCAAAGAGAATCCATTGGTAAGCTCTTCTTCATCTTCTCCAACTCTTCTCCTCTTCAATTTCAGAAAATTTCCTAAACCTAAATTGGGAAATATGTGTTTTATTCTTAGATTGAAGCTTGTTGAGTTGAAGTAGTGTTTGGTTGGTCTTCTCCTTGTTATTGAGGTCGATCTTCTTGTTTTTGGGTTAAAGGTGAGTTTTGAACTCACGTCTACTTCTGTTGTGACTCCCCACCTCTATACCCACGCTAGCAAAGAGTATTAATAGATAATACCGTCTGCTAACACGGAGAATAAGGCTGGTTGGGAGCGACCATCTATAGCCTTGCTCTAATTATCTATTGAATACATCGACAAGAGTCATACCAAGCAGGTCGACATACCCAATGAATATTTAAAACAAAACCATAGGTGGTTGGATCTATCAGAACAGAATATAACAATTCAAATGTAATATACATCACAGAACAGCAGATCATCATATACCCATATATTGATACATAACAGAGTATACAAAATAATACAAGTCAAGTGGTATAACAGACCACAATATACAGACGAGTTCACAAGAATAAATATTCATTGGGTATGTCGACCTTCTTGGTATGACTCTTGTCGATGTATTCAATAGATAATTAGAGCAAGGCTATAGATGGTCACTCCCAACCAGCCTTATTCTCCGTGTTAGCAGATGGTTTTATCTATTAATACTCTTTGCTAGCGTGGGTATAGAGGTGGGGCGTCACAGCGTGGTATCAGAGCGAGGTTCAGAACAAAGTATGACAAACGCAGAATAGAGCACATATTACAGTACATCAAAGTATACAAGTGATACAAACCTTTGAATCATCGTGGCTCTTTATTCCATCAAGGTTAAATAGAATTTGGGGAATACGTCTAGGAATGCATTTTATTCCGTAGTATTCCGTAATGAAGTATCTACCTTGTGAATAATCTTGTTCTTATCTTACTTTCAGCGTATGGCTGGAAGAGGCAGAGGACGACGTTCGGATGCTGGGCAATCCAGCGGTTCACATCCGGATGGCGTTTATATGTCTGCCGATCAGTTTTTGGAATTGTTTAGGAGCACTCAGCCTCCAGTTCCTCCTCGTGTATCTCCACCTCGCAAGTCTGTTTTTGCACGTCAGTGCGGTGATTTTTCTCATCTTGGAGGGAAGCCGTTTAAGGGCTCCGAGTCCGTTCTTGAAGTCCAAGCTTGGCTTCGCACGTGCGAGCGTATTTTCTCTCGCATGGATCTTTCTGACCATGATAGAGTTCTTGTAACTTCTAGCTTATTACAAGAGCGTGCTCTTGATTGGTATGAGCTTCTTGTAGCCGAAATTGATGAGTCTACTCTTTCTTAGACTCAGTTTCGGGGACGATTTGAACTCAAGTTCGTTCCTGAATCTGAAAAAGTTTTATTGACCCGTCGCTTCCTTGAGTTGAAGCAAGGGAAATCTTCTGTTTCTGAGTATGTTGCATCGTTCGAGGCTTTATCTTAGTATGGTCTTGAATTCATCATCACTTCTTATAAGAAGAATTTGAAGTTTGTTTCTGGTCTTAAGAAATATCTTAAGAAATCTTTGTTGCTCTAGCTTAAACTTTCTTTTGAGGAGTTGGTTGATTCGGCACTTCATCTCGAGACCGTCGAGAAGGAGTGTGATAGTGATGTTGATGTTGAGGTTTCCAAGAACCCTAACAAGAGGCCGTTTCCAATTCAGAAGAAGCTTTTTCCTTCTAAGAAGAAGAAGACTGGTGGTTCTAGTTCTCAGCCTCAGTCTCCTGGAACACCTTTCGTTCGAAAGTGTTTTAATTGTGGTTCTCCGAATCATATTATTCGAGCTTGTCCTAAACCTCTCTTCTGCCGTTATTGCAGGAAGGAGGGTCATCATGTTTCAGCTTGCCCTACTGTTCCGGCTGGTGCTAAGTCTAGCAATCTTTATGCTACCAAGGCTTCTAAAGGTCCCTCTCGGCCCAAAGGTATATCTCCATCCATTTTGGAAGGTTCTATTTTATTTTATGACCATAGTATTCGAGTTCTTTTCGATACGGGTGCTTCACATTCTTTCGTATCGAAGAAGCTCGTTGATGATTTATCTTTGGATGTTTCTTGTTTGGTTACTTCTTTAAGGATTGCGAATCCTATTGGGGGATCCGCGACCCTTAGTTTGCTTTGTGATGATGTTGAGATTGTTTTATGTGGCTTTTCTTTCCGTGCGAATCTGCACGTTATTTCTTGTCTGGGATTTGATATGATTTTGGGTATGGACTGGCTAGTGAGATATGATGCCAGGATTATTAGTTCGGAGAGAAATATATATTTCGACATCCGGATTCGCCTACTCAGCTATCACTTGTTCTTCGGAATGTAGATAATTTCGAGATGGCTTTATATTCTCTTGACTCGCGAGATGATGATGATATATCTCGTATTCCTGTTGCTTGTGACTTTTCTGATGTTTTTGAGCCTGTATCGGGTTTGCCACCCAAACGAACAATTGAGTTCCGCATTGATCTCATTCCAGGCGTGCAGCCAGTTAGTCGTCCTCCCACGAGGATGTCTACAAAGGAAAATGAGGAACTCAAGAAGCAGCTTTTGGAGCTTGAGTCCAAGCAGTTGATTCAGTCCAGTTTTTCTCCGTGGGGATCCGCGGTCGTCTTCGTGAAGAAGTCTGATGGAACTCTTAGGCTTTGCATTGACTATCGCAAGCTTAACGAGTTAACCATTAGGAATAGGTATCCATTGTCTAGGATCGATGATATGTTCGATCTATTGAGTGGTGCTAAGGTCTTTTCTCAGCTCGACCTTGCCACGGGTTTTCATCAGTTACGAGTCGCGGAGGATAGCATACCTCTTACAACTTTCCGCACTCGATATGGTTCTTTTGAGTGGCTCGTTATGCCGTTCGGTTTGACGAACGCTCCTGCTTTCTTTGTCGATCTCATGAATCGAGTATTCCGAGAATATCTCGATAAGTTCGTCCTTGTGTTCATTGATGATATCCTTATTTATTCTAAGTCTGAAGCTGAGCATGCTAATCACTTGAGAATTGTCTTGAGTACCCTTCGTCATCATCGACTTAGAGCCAAATTCTCCAAGTACGATTTTTGGGAGAATAAGGTTAAGTTCTTAGGCCATGTTGTATCTTCCGATGGCATTTCTGTCGATCCCTCAAAGTTCGAAGCCATTCAGAATTGGAAGAGGCCTGAGAATGTGCATGGGATTCGTAGTTTCCTTGGATTGGCGGGTTATTACCGTCGGTTCATTAAGAACTTTTCCCGTGTTGTGCTTCCTCTCACTTGCCTTACTCGGAAAGGAATTCGTTTTGATTGGTCCGACAAGTGTGAAGCTTCCTTTCTGTCATTAAAGGAACTTCTCACTAATGCTCCTATTCTTGTGGTTCGCGAAGGGAATCATGATCTTGTTTATACACCGATGCTTGTGGTAGTGGTCTCGGTGCTGTTCTTATGCAGAAGGATCGGGTAGTTGCTTATGCTTCTAGGCAACTGCGTCCGAATGAAGTTCGCTATGCCACTCATGATCTTGAGCTTGTCGCCATTGTCTTCGCCTTGAAGATTTGGCGACACTATTTATTGGGCGAGCGCTTCATCCTCTATACCGATCATAAATCCTTGAAGTATTTGTTCACTCAGAGGGAACTCAATATGAGGCAACAGCGTTGGCTCGAGTTTCTTGCTTCCTATGACTTTGATATCCAGTATACCCCTGGTAAGGGTAATCGTGTTGCAGATGCGCTTAGTCACAAACATTCAGCTGTTATTTCTATGATGGTTGCCGAATGCAATATTCTTGAGACTCTGTCTTTTTGTGAAATTCGGGATCGAGGTTCATCTTCTGATTCTCCTATTCTATTATTTAGTTTGGGAGCTCGACCTATTTTGTTGGATCGTATTGCCAATGCTCAGCGGCGTGATCCTGATTTGTTGCATTTTATTCAGCTTTGTGAGTCTGGATCCTGTGATGAGGCGTTGCAAGATTTTAGCATTGATTCTCATGGGTGTCTTCGTAAGAAGAATCATCTTTTTGTGCCTTCTGATCTTGCACTTAGGCATGACATTCTTGATGACTTTCACCGTTCTAAGTATACCATTCATCCCGGTAGTAGTAAGATGTATGCCGATATGCATCGTCTTTGTTATTGGAAAGGCATGAAACACGATGTGGCGAGTTATGTGAGCAATTGCATAACTTGTCAGCGTTTTAAGGCCGAGCATCAGCGTCCTTCGGGTCTTCTTCAACCTCTTGAGATTCCATTGTGGAAATGGGATCAAATTTCTATGGATTTTATTGACGGCCTACCTCGTTCAAGATCGGGTCATTCTAGTATTTGGGTTATTGTTGATCGCCTCACTAAGTCTGCTCATTTTGTCCCTATTAAGTCTAATAGGACTGCTTCGCATTTGGTTAAGTTATATGTCAAGGAAATCGTGAGACTTCACGGTGTTCCTAGTTCTATTGTGAGTGATCGTGATCCTTTATTCACGAGTCACTTTTGGAAGAGTCTACAGCAAGCTTTGGGAATGAAGCTTAATTTTTCTACAGCTTATCATCCGCAGTCTGATGGACAGACTGAACGGGTGAATCGTATCTTGGAAGATCTTCTCCGTATTTGTATTTTTGATTTCGGTGGTAGTTGGGAGGATCACCTACCTCTTGTAGAGTTCTCTTACAACAATAGTTTTCAGTCTAGTATCGGTATGGCTCCTTTCGAAGCCTTATATGGAAGGCCATATCGATCACCTTCTTATTAGTTGGAATCTGGAGAGAAGCCTATTCTTGGTCCAGATTCTGTTCGTGATTCTTCCGAAAAGATTGATCTTATCCGGTTGAGAATGAAAGAGGCACAAAGTCGCCAGAAATCCTACGCGGACAACCGTAGGAAGCCTCTCGAATTCTCAATTGGTGATCTTGTTTTTATTCGTGTTTCTCCTTTGAAAGGGGTTATGCGTTTCTGTACGACTGGGAAATTGGCTCCTCGCTTTATAGGACCATTTTCTATTGCTGAACGTATTGGCCCTGTGGCTTATAGAGTTTCACTTCCAGCTCATTTATCTGGCATTCATGACGTGTTTCACATCTCGCAACTTCGGAAGTGTCTTCGCGAGTCTGATTTTGTTATTTCTTCTCCTGATTTGCAAGAGCTTGAGGTCTCACCGGACTTATCTATTGTACAGCAACCTATTCGCGTGCTTGACACGGAGGTGCGACACCTTCGGAATAAGGACGTGCCGCTTGTTAAAGTTCAATGGTCCGCTAATCCCAATGACTGTACTTGGGAAACCAGAGAGTATATCGAGCGATCTTATCTGGGGTTTCTATCTTAGCTTGTGAACGATGGGTATGTCCTTTCATCTCAAGCTTATTTCCTTTTTCTTTTGAATGTTATATGTATGTAGTTGTTACAAATATCGTCTCTAGGAATTGCGGGGACGCAATTCTGTAAGGAGGGGAGATCTGTAACAACACGCATATTTAACGATTTGATATTTAAATGTTTAATTTAAATATAACGTCGTTAGTCGGATTTTGGGTCCGAAAAGGTACTTTCTGCAAATGGCCGAATTGGAACTCGAAACTACCTCCATTGGTTCCAAAATGGCGTTTGCGATCTTTTTGAGTACAATCTTTGATATGTTTGGAGTTTGTGAAATTTTGACCCTTTTTTATTGGGTTTTGGGTTTGGGTTCAGCCCACTAGTTTAACTAATACCCTAACCCAACCCCTTCTCTTCATTCATCCTCATTTCATTTCATTTCATTTCTTAAGATAGAACTGAAAATGGTGGAAGGGAAGAGGAAATAGAAATTTGCAAGCCCTAGTTTCTTCTTGTAAACTTGATTTCTTGCTCCAAAATCAAAGAGAATCCATTGGTAAGCTCTTCTTCATCTTCTCCAACTCTTCTCCTCTTCAATTTCAGAAAATTTCCTAAACCTAAATTGGGAAATATGTGTTTTATTCTTAGATTGAAGCTTGTTGAGTTGAAGTAGTGTTTGGTCGGTCTTCTCCTTGTTATTGAGCTCCATCTTCTTGTTTTTGGGTTAAAGGTGAGTTTTGAACTCACATCTACTTCTCTTGATTTCATTGATGTTGGGTATGAATTCCTAGCACTTGTTCATATGCACTTGCTTCTAGTTTGGATTGAATTAGTGAATACCCCAATTTTTAGTGTTTTGGGTTCAATTCTTTAGAGATCCTAACTTTGATGTTTTGATCATGTTTGGTGATGCATCGAAGTGCTTATAGGGCCGGGTAGCCGCTTGGCGTAAATCCCTAGCGTCCGTGCTCGTTCGATTGAAGTTGGGAGAGTTTGCACTTCAATGGTAATAAGTAGGAAATGCAGGAAATTGGGTTCAGTCGACTGGATCCTCTGCTCGGTCGACTGAGCTGAAGCCCGAAATTTTTCTGGACAATTTTCAGTCGACTGAACAGGGATTTCAGTCGACTGACCTGCTCCTGTTTTCCTGTTTTGCCTATTTATGTTCGTTTTGATTGGTTTTCCGGATTTTATCGATTCATGTTGGTTCTTAGTGGTTGTTATTGCCTCTTTGACTTTGATAACTTATTTTTGACTTTATCCACGGGTTTTTATAAAATAATCTTTCTAATCATATTAAAAGCTCGTTTCTCCAATTTATAAATTCTATTTAAAACACACACTTTCGCACTTAGAGCGAAGTGGAAGGGTGATTAAATGTTGGGCAAAACACGGACCATGAATCTGTGCGTTTATCCTTCTGATTAATCCCGGACCTATTCAATTGATCGTTTTGACCTTCGGGTTTGGTTTATCGATGATATGAGGTAAACTTTGTACTGCTTTGAGTGTGAAAGTGACTGACGGATAGTAAATCGTTTAGTGCGAACGAGTGGTTATGGGACATACGTTAACAATTTTCGGATTCCTTTTCGAGAGTTGTAACACATTCCGCCAGTTAGTGGTGTCCAGTACTAGGTTTCTGACCTTCACCACTACGGTTTGTTGCCTTCGGGTATGTGCCTTCGGGTTTGTTGCCCTTTAGTATCGCTTCCGATGTTGGTCGTTATGAGCCGCATGGGTGATATTGGGTTGCCCTTTAGTATCGCTTCCGATGTTGGTCGTTATGAGCCGCATGGGTGATATTGGGTTTGGAGTCTTCGGGCTCATGGATCCTTGTTTGCACAGTACTGAGCTCGAGCAAATTTTCTGATGTTTCATTCATATGTATATTCCCTAGGTATCGCCCTTCGATGTTGGTCATTATGAGCCGCATGATGCGTAGCGTTTACCTTGTGGAACTTGTATACCTTATTGGTATTTGTTATTGCCTTTTTGGCTTGCTTTGGGATATTCTTATCCTTTGTTTCTATATGTTGCCGATGATATGAGGCTAGTTCTATATGATTCATCTTTCGTTAGATGATTGTGTTATCTCTTTTAGAGATATCTATTATGCTTTGTAACCTTGCAGGTTTATTGTTGTTCAGTTTATCTAACTGATTTGTTTAGCTAGACTGACATGTGTATTTCATACTCGGGTCAGACCGAATTGTTTCAGGTTAGGTGCTTTCGGACTTAGCCTATTTTTCTTCTGCATGGACTATTCAACTAGCTTCTTTTTGTCATAGCTTTTTGTGTAGTCCTATTATGTTGTAACTCTGATATTTATTCTTGTGAACTCGTCTGTATATTGTGGTCTGTTATACCACTTGACTTGTATTATTTTGTATACTCTGTTATGTATCAATATATGGGTATATGATGATCTGCTGTTCTGTGATGTATATTACATTTGAATAGTTATATTCTGTTTTGATAGATCCAACCACCTATGGTTTTGTTTGAAATATTCATTGGGTATGTCGACCTGCTTGGTATGACTCTTGTCGATGTATTCAATAGATAATTAGAGCAAGGCTATAGATGGTCGCTCCCAACCAGCCTTATTCTCCGTATTAGCAGACGGTATTATCTATTAATACTCTTTGCTAGCATGGGTATAGAGGTGGGGCGTCACAGGAATTTTTTCTAATTATAGAAAATCCCAATATGGGTATGAGAATTTGAGTTGTTTAATTTTTGAATATCAGAGGGGATTTGAATATATATATATATATATATATATATATATATATATATATATATTACAAAGATATTTTGAAAATAAATTTGGAAAATTTATAATAAGGCCTCATGCCTACTTATGGATGTTTATTGATAGTTAAATAATCGGCTATCAATTTTGGCCAAATTCGTTAATCATTTCGAAGAGAGCAAGATCAGATTTAATTACCCAGAAACCACTTCGATCTGGTTTGAACGTTACAAATGGATACTTTGAAGATAGAGAAGACGTTGATTTGGTTTGCCCAGACCCAAGACAACTTGTACGGATGAATGCTATCAGAACATCGTCATTGGAGGACGATGAGCAATGGCGATGAGCATTTTAAGTGAAAATTGTTCTTAAAAGTTAATCATAGTCTCAAGCCTAATCAACCAGAATGACTGAAAATCAGAGGAGATGCAGCAAGGCTAAGTCGGTTGCTCCCATTTAGGATATGTTATCACCTTTATAGATTCCCTTGGATATTATTACTACAGTGTTTGGAAGAACTCGATAAGGGTGGGAACGCCCGGGGTGATAAAATATTCGGTTCTATCCAGGTTAGGGATAGGCCCGGTCTTGTGTTGTAGGGGATCCCGACGAGGTCCTCGGTGCATTTTTCTACATGTGTACCGTGATAGGTGGTGCCCCATTATCTTGTCATTATATGGAATCCATTCTCCAATAAGCGTCGTAGGGTTATGATTGTGCCTAACTATGCTAAAACGTGAGATGCAAGCATTTTAGCTATTTTCTACTTACTTGATTTGAACACTATTATAATATCAGACGATTTTTATAAAAATATTTTGGCTATCATAAGGTAAAAACCCGTCATGTTTAGGTGTGACGTGGTCTTACGAGATACCTCTGTTTTCAAAGGGTTTTGATAACCTTAATAATTCAAACTGAATGTGTTTTCTCATGCTGGTTTTCCAGACTAACTCGGATGTTATTATATGCTCGGGTCAGATCGAGTATTAAGGAATTAGGTTAGAATGTTATGGAGCTTAAGAGACGAGCTGGAGGAGTTCGAATGTATATCACTACTTGGTTATTTCCGTTGTGTGAGTTATGTATATCAGGGCAGGTTATTATAACTGTTTAGATCGATGTATTAATTGTTGTTCTCCAATGATTGTAAGTAATAAACAGCTACAGATTCTTTTGTATAAAATCTATTATTATATATTATATTTTATTCCGCTGCGATTATGAGATTCTATGTTGTTGTTTCTATTTTCTTCTATCCTTTTCTTCTTCACCCCTAATGAACTGGAGTTTCCAGCACTCGATTGCTTGGCATTCTATACAATGTACGTATTAATGTCGATTTTCAAGGATCGAAAATCTCGTTCGTCATAATTAGCGTCTTAAAAGTGTTTAATTTTTAACTGCATCTGCAATATGCAGTTGAAAATCTAATGAATTCTAAACTACTATGTTTTAGAACAAGCATGAATTGCGAATTTTGTATTAAGGTTTAGAACATTATGTAGTTGTTTATTACTAAAATGCATGAATTGTTCATAAATGAAATGCATGAATTGTGACTTTTTAACTACATAAGTGAAATGCATTTAAAAATGCAGTTGTTCATAGGAATTGCAAACATGCATGCAACTATTCATAATAATTGCATATATGTCTGCAACTTTTCAATATATTTGCATATAAATGAAAATAATTAACATATTTGCATATAAATGAGCAAATATTTGCTTAACATTTTTTGCATTTTTATTTTCAAAATTCAACACTATTTTTGCAGTATTCTATGAATTTATTTTCAATATTTGCAGATATGATTGCAAAATTTACTACAGTGTTGATTTGCAATATTTACAGATTTGTCTATAAATATTTATTATAGCCGCATGTATGACTACAAGTATTGCATATAATTGCGTAAAAGAGAACAATTATTTAAAACTTCTACTAAATTGCTGCAATATATGTTCGCAATTGTTTCAGTAAAAAAAACTTTTATAGCCCCAACATATATTTTTACCAAGTTTTGTGCAATTATTAACAACAATTGCAGCTATAACTTAAAATAGTCAACATATTAGTATATTAATGAGCATTACTAAAAACGAATTGCACTTTAAATTTTTTGATTATCATATTAAACCATTAGCAACCAACGTAGCTAATAATATATATATGTATATTTGTTAAATTTTTGATTGATAACATAGTTACAAAACAAGTGAGACAAAAAAATCATTTATACTATAATATTACTAGTGAGTTAGATTTCAAGAGCACACAGGCCTCCTTTAAATTTTGGGAAATGAACAATCACGATTTTAATTTCTTTCTATTTCAAACTTCGAGACGTGATAACTTTTTCTACATTAGTTGGATTTAAGAATCGATTGTACGGTTAAATCTCAAATTTAATATGCTTTCCAATGATATCCATTGTTGATGGCTAAAAATAAATTTTTTAAAATCATAGTTTTCCGACTATTCATATTATTAAAGTTAATAAATCTGTTTGACTTTATTTGTTTTAGCTAATCTATGTCGTTGATTGTTTTGAAAATTTCCAACCTCTGATTCTACTTTCACAAATTGCAGTCAAGTCTGGTGATATCCAACATTACCAAAATACAGCAACAATGTTAGATGGAATTAGAAATGGAACCAGAAAGCTCAAAAGCATTAAATATAATTATATGCTTCATATTATATTGAATTTGCTTTGATTGTAAAAGAAATACAATGATATTCTTCACATTAAAATAAATATTGTTGAATAATGGTTGTTAATTCAACCCTTCAGACATAAAATTTGTATACTTTAGATTTAACATATTTTTCACAAGAATCGTTCAAAACAGAAATCTCTTTATCATCTAATCTTGCATTCTACAATAATATAATGCTGCATAATGTGTTCCTAGACATAGTTAGTAATGAGATCGTCATCAACACTTGCGTTCTCATGAATTATGTCAACGTTGCTTTTGGCATTTTTGGATCAGTTGTAAAGTGTAAATTAAATGTTGTTACATGCACTGCTCTTAAAGATAGTTATTACCGAAGCAGCAAATGAAATCAACAACATCAAGTATTAAGGAAATGATTGATAAATGTATCTCACCAAATGAAGTTACATATAATACAGCTAATGCATGGAGCAACAGCTGATGCGCACAATAAATTTATATGTGTATAATTTAAATGTGTATTATGTGGAAATTTTATCTTTGAAATCATTTTTGCTCGATATTTTGCAATTGTTTATCAAGCACCAGTACTATATGCATTACCGTTTTCAAAGATTTATACACAAGTTTCCGACAAAATGCAAACTTATTTGAAAATTAATAAAAAAAGATCAATATTTCTTAATCAATGAACCATATAAATCAATTAAACATGTTATGATGATAAGAGGTTGAGTGCGGTCCGTATGCGAAGCACGAGTTCGCACTAGTTCTTATTTGTTGGCATGTGATAATGGAAATTGGTATACAGCATTGTCTTCCATGCTCCAGAAATGCGGTTTGCACGATAGAATTTGATATGTGATTTCAGCTCTTTGTATTGTCATAGCTTGAATGGTGTAAATGTTATCATGCTTGTTTACGTCCTTGTTTTCACTTCTTGTTTTCATCATATTTATTACAAGCATTCCGTAAAAAATCCTACAATAATTATAGATTGTATTCATCTTAGTTTGAAAAATTGCAGCTAGATAAGTAAATATTTCAAACTTATTTGTTGTTGTGTACTTACTATTCACCATCTTGTTGAGGGATGTCTGGAAATATAAGTAATGTTTAAGTTTTATGATTTTTCATTTCAATTTTTTTAAGCAAGGATGTTACATAATTCTCTACAAATAAATAAAAGATTTTATTAGAATAATTAACATATTATTTTCTTCAATATATTAATATTTTTCAATTTACTTACCACTTCTCTTGCTAATTTTGCATGTGCACCTTCTGTTCTTGGCTTCATTGAATCATAGTGTTGCCACTATCTACTTTCTTTTATAAATTCAAAAAGACTGAAATGTAAGTCTGCGTGAATTGGGAAGAATATTTTTTCATAGCTTGGCAAAAAATTATGTACGATCTTATCAACTAAAATTGCTGCTTTTGATTTTGAGTTAGATTCTATGGTACTTTGTAGTAATACATGCTAGCACATTCAATTTACAAACTTTTAACAAATAATTCATAATATGTTTAGAATCATACAACACATAAACTTTGAAGAATTTTTTTTGGATTATCGTTTGCCGATTGATGTCCATACCAGTCTATGACCTACAATAATAGTTATTTTATTAAATGATAATATACTCGTAAATTTTTGGGAATACATAGATATTAGTCTATAAATATTACATTGAATTGCAAATTTATCAGCAAATATTTTGGATAGTAGCAGATCTGTTTGTAATTTTTTGGATAGAATTAATAGTAATTCTGAATATGAAATATTTCCAAGTTTTAATACTTGGCCAACAACGAATCTTCCTGATACTAATTCACCAAGAACAGTTCCAGTTACTGTAATATCTTTGTCCGAATTGTATACGCAGTCTTGCTTTTTAATTGTTCAAAAATGTTAGTTTTTCTATCAATACTCAAACGATATAGGAAATATAAATGTTATTTGTTGAAATGCCTGGATTATTAGGTATATTTTATAAAATACTACCATTATTAAAATAATTATCTACACTTTTATGTTAAAGAACTATTCCTACCCGAGGTCATTGTTTTTGAAAAAAAATTCTACTACTTGAACTTCCTCTTCACACAGCAATAGGATATACGGATATCGTTTAAAATCCAATTTTGCACTTGTAGGTAAATCATGTGATTTTGGTAGTGATTCAAAATCATCTACTATTATCGGTTGAATTTGTTTTCCTTTCTTCTCCCTTGATAATTCTTGCATAGGTTCTTCCATAGCATTTATTATAGCTTCATTAGTTGGATTAGTTCTAGCAACATTAACCTGATATTTGTTTCTTTCGGTTGTCTGGTCTGTAAAAATAATTAAAATAATAATTTTTAAAGTTTTCAAAATAATTATACGAATATTTGTAGTTAACATTCATTCGGTAGGAAAATTTCAGAATATGCAACAATTATTGATATAAAATGCATATTTAACTGCAATTATTTTGACGAAGTGCTTTTTTAACTATGTAATAGATATGCAGTCTCAAAATTCAGCAGTACACTACCAGTATTTCTGAAGAATGTCATTATTTTTTAATTGCATATGTGAAATGCAGTTAAAATTTGCATTTAACAGCTGCAATATTAACTGCTACGATATATGTTTTAACTGCATAAGTGAAATGTAGTTTAAAATTTGCATAATTCAAGTATGTGTCTTAACTTCATATATTATATGTAGTTAAAAATTGCATTTAACAAATGCTATTTTTTACTTCATAACAGCTATGCATTTAAAAATGGTTCAATTCATAACTGCATAAGCGAAATGCAGCTAAAAATGCAGTTATTCATTAATAATTGCAAACATATGTGCAACTATTCATATTAATTACATATGTGAAATGCACTTAAAATTTGCATCATTTAACTATATTTTTTAACTGCATATTTCGTATGCAGTTAAAATTTGCATGTAACAGCTATAATATTAAGGTGCATATCAAATATGCATTTAAAAATGATACAGTTTATAACTTCATAAGTGAAATGCATTTAAAAATGCAATTTTTCATAGTAATTGCAAAGATGTATACAACTAGTTATAATAATTGCATATATGTCTACAACTTCTCAATAAAATTGTATATAACTTAAAATAATCAACATATCTGCATATAAATGAGCAAATATTTAATGAAATTTATTTGATTTTTTTGTATAATTAAGTGCTTCACTGCAAATGTCAACAATATTTCTGCAGTATTTTATACATTTATTTTCAATATATGCAGACCTGTCTGCAATAATTGTATCATAGTGCTGTTTTTCAATATTTGCATATTTGTCACCAATATTTTTTGTCACGTATTATGAATAGTTGCAAATTTATCAACGAACATATTTTGACATATTTTTATTTGAAATTTATTAAAAATTCAAAATTTACCTTCAACAATATCTTTATTTTTTGCAATTTGCGTTATTTTCCAGCATGCTTTTCATCCTCATTTAAATTGTCGTTATCATTATTTTCCTTCTCATCCACTTCTCTTTCTTCTTTTTTCTGTGCACCATCAACAACATGATCATCAACATCATCAACATTTCCTTCTTTCTTATCACTATTAATTTTCCATCATCAATATGGTCGTCATTATCTTCATTTCTTTCTTTCTTCTCATTATTATCAACAATAAGATCGATATCATAAACATTATCATCATCATCTTTCTTCTCAATATTATCATCAACATGATCATCGTCATCTTCATCAATCTCCTCACCATAACTGTGTTCAATATTTTCATCAATCTCTTTATTTTCTTGCTAATCCAAATTTTCGTTTGCCAGTATTTCATACTTCCCAGCATCAGTCACCTTATCATCACTATCTTCAATATTTTCATCGGTCTCTTCATTTTCTTCTTCTTTAGTAGAAGTTTTGTATTTCAACATTTCATTTTAAGACATATCATTTTCAAAATCGGTAGAAGTTGATTCTTGTTGATATTTGCTAAGTTGTTTTATTAATTGCACATTCTCATTTCGAAGTCTTATATTTTCTATTTCAAGTCTTTGTATCATTTCTTTATAACGTTCTTCTCTTTCTTTGTATATTTTTTCATACTCTATGTCTTTACCTATGGCATCTTTTAAAAAGTCATTTCGTTTTGCTTGATCATCCTGGTAAAATAAAGTTGAGATAAATTACATAAGTAGATTTATGTATATGGTATGAACATAATGTTTTTAACTGAATTAATTGCGTGATTGACATAATTGCAGACATAATTAAAATATTTGCAGTGTTTTCACGAATTATTGTCAAAAATTGGAATTTTCTTTGCATATATTGAAAATAATTGTACAAAATATTAAAAATTTTGTGAATATTTTATAGAAAAACATGTAGTTGTACATGTTTAAATGAAAAGAAAATTCAGAAAATATTTGGTCATTTTTTGCAAACATTTTTAACATTTGTAGTAAATGCTGCAATTTATTCTTCATAATTGCAAAAAATTCTGAGATCTAACTTTTTAAAATTATTTTGCAGTTTAGTTTGTAAATAAAATAGTAATAATTGAAAAATATGCAATTATTCCAAGTATTTGTATATTTTTTTAAGTACTATTAATAATAGAAAATTTTACGTATGTCTGTAATTGTTGAAGTTAATTTTTATAGAGTTGAAATATTTTTAAACTGTTGTAGAATCTATTGAAATAATTTGCACACTTACATATTGTATTTCATTGTTTGAATTGTGATTGGTTTCAACTATGTAAGGTTCCATTTTCCAACTAGTGGATAAGAGCTGTGTACATAGCTTTCGGTCTCCCCAACACATATGTTTTCTCACAAATCCACTATTAAAAAAAAAATTAATATCAAACAAAACACATATAAATAATTGTAAAAGTGATAAATTTATAGTTCAAATATAATACCAAAAGTAGAGTCACATAAGCTATGATTTTTCTTGGCTTTTCAACATATTTTTCAATTTGATCCATAAGATGTCTGCGTATTGTCTTTGGCCATGATATCATTGACATTTTTTGTTGCATATGCAATAAGGAACCAAATACGATGATACACTTGAGCTAGAATTTGATACAAGTAATGTTGTAGTCAAATGAAGGAAGAGAAGTTTTGTTATATCTTCTTTATCTTGTTCACCGGTTCCTCTAATTGTAGAAAATATTTGTTGTTCAATCTTTTTCTTGACATTAGCATCATCTTTAAAATGTTTATACATAAAAGAATCGAATTCAGAATCACTTTTTTTTCATTTTGATGTGGCCTGAAACTTTGATAATTTGACCTTCTTTTTGAGCACCAAGCAGTTGTGCTATATCATCTTCTAACAATTTAATTTTCAGATCTCCAAACTGAAATACTTGAAATTCTTTTTGTAATTTCTAACAATTCTATCGATAGTTGTAGAATTTTTTAGGATTGCTTCAGTTAAAATCATTTCATTGTAAATCATTTTTACGAACCTACAAAGAGGTAATCTTTTTAGATATTAACTATGTGATTTGTTCAATAAATTTTACTTCTTAATTCTCCTTAATATCTCAAGAAAAGGTTTCAAACTATTTCTATAAGTTTCTTCTTTGGTAATTTTTTTTTTGTAGATTAGCTCCTTTCTATTTTTTTTTGTTTTTGCATCAATCTTTTCTTCAGTAAGTTCTCCAGCAACAATTATGGATTTCTTTTGAAGAAACCCTATGTTCCTTTTCTATTGCCGTCTCAGCGTTTCTCTATAAATAATATACGAACAATGATTATATAAATTTTATATTAATTGCATTTTCTATGTAACTATTTTAAATAATTGCATATAAAGCTAAAAAAACTTAAATATGTGCATACAAATATGCAATTATTTGAAATAATACTGTTGTAATCAAAAACAGATTTTTTTTAGTATGGATAATTACTATATTTTTCATAAATTTTTAACTATGTAATACATACGTAGTCCTAAAATGCAGCAGTTCAGTACCAAGATTTTTTAAGGATATTTTTAGTTTTAACTGCATATGTAAAATGCAGTTAAAATTTGCATTTAACAGTTATATTTATTAACTGCATATGAAGTATGCAGTTAAAAAACACATTTGAATGCTATAATTTTTAACTGCATAACACATATGCAGTTAAAAATAATATAATTAATTACTTTATATTAGATATGTATGCAAGTATAATAAGAATCTTATGAATTTTTAACTGCATAAGTGAAATGTACTTCAAAATTTGCAAGATTCAAGTGTATATTTTAGCTGCATATGTTATATGCACTTAAAAATTGCATTTGACACTTCGCTATTTTTCACTACATAGCAGATATGCAGTTAAAAATGGTGCAATTTATAACTGCATAAGCGAAATGCAGTTGTTCATAAATATTTGCAAACATGTATGCAACTATTCATAATAATTGCATTATGTCTGCAAGTATGATAAAAATATTATGACTTTTAACTGCATAAATGAAATGCACTTAAAATTTGCATCATTTAATTGTATGTTTTAACTGCATATTTCATATGCATTTAAAACTTGCATATAACAACTATATTTTTAAAATGCATATCAAACATGCATATAATTGATGTAAAATGCAGTTAAAATTTGATTTAATAGCTATATTTATTAACTGCATATCAAGTATGCAGAGCTGCATTTTTTAACTACATAACACATACATATTAGATATGTATGCAGTATATAACTGCTGTAACGACCCGCTATTTTGGACTATTCGCATCTGCACATGTCGGACTTGAATAATTCAAAATATCGAATTGTTAATTTAAATTTGGCAAAACTGAGATATACAGTAAATAAATAGTCACAGCATCACAGACACAGAGTAATAATATGCAGCGGAAATAAAAGAGATAGTAGTTCATGAAGCTACTATGTAAATATATAAGATACATCAGAGTTTACAACAGAAGAGTAATACGATACATCAGATATAAATCAGAATACATCACTAGAATCATCGAATACTGAAAGCAGAATAGATGGCTGGATCTTCAAGCAAAGCTCCAACTCCAAAGGTGAGTCTTGAATACTGGTACACTCAGTCTGACCCGAGCGTAAAGCAAAACACAAGACACTCGAGTCAGGATTAATATTCTTATATCAATAAATCCAACTCAAGTAAAATAGCAATCGAAATACAAGTAACTCAAAGGATGTTTGGAATAACCATCCTCTAAGGATCCGCTAAACTATCTATTAGGTAGTAATGTACGCTAAGTAGATAATGTCTATCAGTAATATAAAATATCAAAATAGCGTTAAGACGTTACCATAATCCCCCTTAACACATTTTATATTCCCAAAAGCATATACAAGACCGTAGTTTCCCCAAAACCGGAAGTCACCAGAGGGCAATCCATATGCTCAAGGTACAAATCAAAACGTAGTGGTCGCGAATAGGATAATCAGTATGACAAGGTACATGAGGCGATACCAACTAGGATACTAGTAGTTGCGTGATCCGGACTGATGTTGAGCATAGCCAGCAGCTACCTCAACACCGCGAAACAACACTCCCAAATCGAGGGGTGCACCCAAATCGAATCACAAAAGTAATAGATATGGTATCGAAGAAGTGTGTCCGCTAGAGGTGGCGAACCTCAATGGCCCGGCGCGGCTCCTGTTTTAGTCATGTCAGGGGTCATCCAATATCGTTCTCTTTCTTCAGTCAACGCGTTCACCAAACCATCCACTTCATTCTGGATCAACACTCCACGTATAATAGTTATTAAAGTGGTATTCGGTATCGACAGAGAGTATGTCCATATCCGATCCCGGTCTCTTTAATAACTACGTATAATTACACCGATTGGTCGTTTAATATATTTCAAAACAATCAATTTCAATTTCAATTAGAATTCGTAAACCATTATTTCATTTGTCTTTCAAAAATCAATTTCCAAAATCTACGTTCCAAAACTCCCAAATTACCATTTCAAAGTCTTACAGTTCAATTTCAATTTTATTTAAACGATTCAAATATTGATTCAAGTTCATATATAAGTTTTATTCCGAAAATCATTTAAATGATTAAATTCAACATTCAAATCAATTTAAACTTATTTATCGATTTTATTCAATATTCTTTAAGTTAATTCAACATCCAAAACCATTCTTTTTAATTTCCAAGTCATTAAAACAATCACTTAAGTTAACTTCATTATATCAAACTTACAAATTTAATTAAATTAAATTTGTCAAATCAAATTCCTGAAATTACAATTCTTACATTTATTTCAATGAAACGCATTTTTTCTTGTCAAAGAAATTCAATTTCATTTATTCACTTACTTAAATAATTTCCAAAACTTAATTAACAAAGAATCCCAATTTCAATTATTTACGAAGTTCCAATTTACTTATTCAAAGTTCAATTCCTCTTGTCAAAGAATTCAATTTTTATTCCATTTCCAAATAATTCAATCTTATTAAATAATTTCAGTCTTAATTATTAATAATTTCAAACTTAATAATTTCCAAATTTAATTATTAATAAATTCAAACAACGTCCTTTCATCAGTCATTACATTAATATCTTGTTTCAGATTTTCAGTATTAACGTTTTCCTTTTATCAAAATTTACGTTTCGATTTTATTCCAAAACTTTATTATTCAAATAAAATCTTTATTTTATTTCAAATCAAATTATTGACCAATCGGTTTATTTAATTCTCTATCCTAAGTCATGTTCATTTTGGGTATTTATCATTTCAACCCGATTCCAATTCCAATTCAAAAATCAAAGCATAGCAAAGGGAACTTGCAGTGTGATAACAGGGATGGTGTCAAAGTAAATAAACAAGCAATAACAACAATCGATAACAATTCAATAATCAATTCAAATAATCCCGAAATAATCGTATTAATTCACATTGTTATTTGTGCAAATTAATATAATTATTTCTAGAATCTACACTATCATTTCATGTAGATTAAAGATTATTACACTATTATTTTATACGGTTTTTCACTTGTCATTAAATTTCCATTTCATACTACAACAATCAATCCAATATACGTTAAATGGTTCAAAGTGTAATTTATCACTATTCTACATGTCAATTAATTTAACAATTAAAATGGTCAAATTTAACTAATCAAATTTCACATATATGTCGGTTCAACTTTTAGTTATCCTACGTCGAATTCAATTGCAGAATATTTATCACTTTATACATTACAAATTTAACATCCAATATAAACAACAATCAATCAATCAATTATCAACCAAACTGTATTATCATCGCATAAATAATTAACAGATAATGGTGTCAGATGTCATAGGTGAACAGATACAGGTAATAGCATATAACAGTGTAAATAACTGACGGTCGCATATTTCAATTGTCGTTTTAATTGAAATTAAATTTAATAAATAACAGAATATTAATCGTGAGTGAATGCTCACCTTTCAAGGCTAGAGAAAATAGGAGATGGCACGGATACGCACACTGATACGGACACTGAAATTGAGTTACAAATCCAAGCATGAATCTCAGAGCAAAGTAAGATTGGCACGAATCGACGAGCAAAACTGTTAAATAGGAATTGCCGAAATCAAATCAAAACATTCAACATAGCAACAATTACAAAACAAGTCCTACGTCAAGGTTTAACAATATAATTCTATGTGCTAACGATATCGAAATGGTCTGAAATTTGGTATGAATAAAGATCAAAACTTGTATTTCAAAACTGCAAAGAATCACTAGATTCCGACGTAAGACGGAGAAGATACGATGCGTCAAACATGAACTCAGGTCGTGTTTGCAGCAGTGTAAAATAAATTCTAAGTACAAAAGAATATCTGCCTGGGTCTAACTTCCAGATCCTCGACCACAAATCAAACGATGTCGGATTTTGCTGGAATTTGACATGTATAAACTAGGTAACTCAAACTCCTTTTTAAAAATAGAAACAACACATTCCGATAAAACATGAGTGAGATACGATGCGTCAAATATGAACTCAGGTCGTGTTTGCAGCAGTGTAAAATAATTCCAAGTACAAAAGAATATCTGCCTGGGTCTAACTTCCAGATCCTCGACCACAAATCAAACGATGTCGGATTTTGCTGGAATTTGACATGTATAAACTACGTAACTTAATCTCCTTTTTAAAAATAGAATCAACCCATTCCGATAAAACATGAGTGAGATACGATGCGTCAAACATGAACTCAGGTCGTGTTTGCAGCAGTGTAAAATATTTCAAAAACATTTTATATTTATATTTGTTTTATAAAATTTTTTTTTTTTTTTTTAAGAAAAACGCACGCTTACAGAAATCAAATAGTATGTGTACTGTACACTTACATGTATATAACACAACAGCATGGTTAAATCAAATATACAGATTAGACTATAAACTATTGCATGCAAACTTCATTTATTACCAATATATATGTGAAACAATACGCACAAATGTTTAAATACTTTCATATACACATTCATATATACATATAAATATGAACTACATAAAACGCATGCTATATATATATATATATATATATATATATATATATATCAATGTATGCAAACAACGTACTTATACATATATACAGAAACTACATAAAACGCATGATATTTATAAAACAAATGCAACTCACTTTATAGTTATACTGGGAACACTTTTAATACAACAATGATTTGCAAAAATCCATATATATAGAACATACGTAACTACAGATACTTACTGTAAAATAAATAACTTATAACTTTCATACTTTATAATAAACTAATATAACTTATATGTGTTATATACTGTAATAACATAAATATACTTACGTTGCAACCTTTAAAAAGCTTTGTTGTTTCAAAATATACCAAGTATAAACCATAACTTCAACATTACAGTATTCCAACCCAAAATAAATATGTATGCATGCATTGAGCTTCTTATTTTGCCCAGACTAAACATACGCAAGTTAATAGAAATATATGCAGACTTTATACTTTATAAATAAACTAATTAACATATATATAAGTAGATATATGTACTCACTTTCAAAATGCAACAAAGGAGGAAGACACATCTGTCAGGTTGCGGTGAGAGACTCGGCCAGCGATGCTCGAAGCGGGTTCGGCTGTGGAAGCGAAAAAGGTGGATGTTGTGATCGGTGGAGATGGTGCGGTCGGGTCGGTTCATGTGGCGAGGTGAAGTGCTTGGTCGCCGAGTGGGAGAGGTTGGAAGTCGGGTTACAGGTGATGAACGCAGGCTGCTGCGTGTGGTTGCGTGGGCGGAGGCTGCAGTGGGCAGTGGAGGGAAGCAGTGGATAGGGGCGGGCCGTGTGGAAGGTGAGGGGCGGTTGTGGGCTGGTGCGCATGCGGCATGGGCGGAGGCGAGGGGGAGGTGGCGGCTTGTGGGGCGGAGCTGCATGGTGGGGCAGTGGGTGGTCGAGTGGACAGTGGGGCGGAGGCCAGTAGTGGAGTGGTGGAGCATGGGGCTAGTAGGGCGGAGGTCGGGCCGTTAGTGGTGCATGTGGAGGCCGAGTGTGTGGGGGAAGTGGCCGTGTGGGCTGCAGATGGCAGTGGGGATGCACGGGCTGGAGGCGGTGGCTTTGGAGGGGAGAGAGGCGGAGGGGAGGTGAGGTTTTGCAGCAGTTAGACTCTTTTTTTTTTTTAAGATAGGAGAGGAGGAGGAAATCTCAAGAAGAAGAAAGTAAATAGAAAAATGAAGGCAAACCAACCGAAGCTCCAGGTGGAGGAAAATAAGGGAGGGGAAGGGACAAGCATGGAAAAGTGAAAGGATGGGCAAGTTACAGAAGAAAGAAATATAAACTTTAACAGATATAATTTAAAATAGGTAACGTATAGCAGAGAGTATACGGATTGGAAAAAGAGCCAATGTGAATATCAAACCATGGCAAGTGAGACATCATAGGGGATAATGACAGCCTACCGTTGAATTGAGTAATTATATTAAAAGCAAACGTCTACTCATTTTCTCCAGGACAAATGAAAAGACAGAACCAAAAGAATAAACGGTACCAATACAGATAACTGTTTCGAACATTTAGCCGCGCAGCGGACACCGAAATACACCACCGAATATACAACGAAGATTAGCGCGACGAGGCGATCACAACGGTATGAAGATATTGGTGATACGATCGAATTATAAAAATTCGAAATTTTCTACTACGGAAAATGCATAAAATTCACCGAAAAATAAGAACGACGGAGTCAAAGATGTCCGAATTTGGAAAAACGACAAACTGACAACTTGCTCAAAAGATGGTTTAGAATTTTTCTATGTAAAAATATTTTGGTTTCGAAAACGGTTTATTTCCATCGATTACAACTGATTTAAATTTGAAGTAAGTTTACGCGTGAAATAAACTTCATATTTCCGGACGAAAATTTACCAGTTGCTATGTTTAATAAGACGCATTTCAAATATGAAGTTTGAATAGCATCGGAATTTGTTTGTGAAAATACGAAATTCTACACTAAATAATCAATTTTAAAAATTTTAAACTGGGTCTGAATTTCAGGGTCGTTACATTCTCCCCCACTCAAAACTTTTCGTCCGCGAAAAGGAAGGAGGTAGGAAAATAGAAACAACTAGAAGAAAATAGACTTGAATTTACATAATAAACAATTAATTTGAACCATACAGATTTCAATTTAAGTAATTTATTAACTTTCAAAACATTTTTTCTATTTTATTGATCGCATCTATTATTCAATTAACCTATTATTTTATTTATCTCCCGAAACATTTATAATATAATTAAAATCTAAGTAAATAACATTTATTATAAACACCCAAATTTATTTATAAAGATATTTATATTGTATATTATTAATAATTTCAAAGATTATACTTTGAATAGTCTTTTATTATAATCATACTTTATTTGACAAATTTAATTCTTCTTTATTCGAAGTTATTATTAAATTTATCCTACTTAATATATCTTATCACATATATATTAAGTATATCTACACTTATTCTAACTACACAAGTTTATTTAAAATTTCTTTGATGTCATTTTCTACTGTACAATATTCAATTACATAGTTAACCTTTTTTAAAAATTTTAGGTAAGTTGTACATAATGCAATTGAATATTATCCAATCAAATTTTGCAATTTACTTATTTCAAGCTAAGTATGTTTAGCCAAAACTTTTGGTTTCATTGAAAATCATCTTTAATCATAAATTTAAGAATTTAAATTTTCGATTTCCCTTCAAACCATTTAGAGATAATTTATGTATATGCTATATATATCAAATCAAACTAAATTTAAAATCATATACCTATATACATATAAATCAAATCATACTTAAGAAATTTAAATCGATTTAATTTCCAAACAAAACTGTAGCAAAACTACAAATTGGTCTCCCAACTTCAAAACTCGAAAATGAATGTCGATGATGCGGCCGTCATCACCGAAATTATTTTCCAGCGACAAAGAGAAGAGCACTAATTTAAAAATTTAAATTCTTTGAAAATGGTTTTTATTTGAAAATACATCAAATACTATACGCTTTAAAACTTTAAAATCAAAGTTTGAAATCACCGAAAATCAAATTCTCTAATTCCTGATTTACATTCATTTAAATTTTCAAATAAATTTACAAACCAGGTTTTATAAATTCATTTATTTATTTTATGCAATAGTCAATGATTTATAATACAATAAATGAGAATTAAATTTTAACATTTTGAACAACAGATTCATTAACCTTTTGATTTCAAAAAAATTTATGCTTATATATAATATAATTATACAAAACCATTTTATTCACCAAATTTGAAAATATTATTGTGTCAGTTTGCTCTGCTCAAGTGTTTTAGAAATTCTATCGATAGCGTTGATCAGACGAATCGATCGAAAATCCAAATCAACATCAACAACTCAAACAACACAATATATAGATATATAAAACATTTTAATATCAAAACAAATACACTTCCTCGCTCGACGATACAAGGATGGTTTTCAAAGCAAGGATAGAGATTCAATTTTGATGGAAATCAAATCAAAGAGAATTTTGATTCGATAATAAGTTCAAAACGGAAAATAAGATAATTCAGTTAACAGAATCAGGAGATGGATAAGCTTATTTAATTCCCGGGCAACCATAACTGAGTCGACCGTAACATAAAGAATAAGATCGATGCTGATTTCCGAGGTAAGTCAACATTCAATCTCAAGAGATAGAATTCAGGTATAGCACGGAATAGATAGCATCGTAAACCGAGGATACAGAAATCTCCGGTAAATCGATGTCTATTGTAAAGGAGTTTCACCCCTTTTATGAATCAATTCGAGATTGGCGAGATCGCCGTCTCATTATAAGATCATTTGAAGTGGAGTTTATGGGATAATCCAGAATTTAGACGACTAAGAATAGTGAGGGACAAGAATGAATTTCGAAACCGAGGGGACGTTCCAAAATTCAAGTGAATTGAGTCAAATGGAGGAGATTGAAACTCGAGTGGGAGTGATTCTGTAAATACATTTACCCTATATGCTAAGTTTCGCCTAGAGCTACCAAAAGCTCTGATACCAACTGTAACGACCCGCTATTTTGGACTATTCGCATCTGCACATGTCGGACTTGAATAATTCAAAATATCGAATTGTTAATTTAAATTTGGCAAAACTGAGATATACAGTAAATAAATAGTCACAGCATCACAGACACAGAGTAATAATATGCAGCGGAAATAAAAGAGATAGTAGTTCATGAAGCTACTATGTAAATATATAAGATACATCAGAGTTTACAACAGAAGAGTAATACGATACATCAGATATAAATCAGAATACATCACTAGAATCATCGAATACTGAAAGCAGAATAGATGGCTGGATCTTCAAGCAAAGCTCCAACTCCAAAGGTGAGTCTTGAATACTGGTACACTCAGTCTGACCCGAGCGTAAAGCAAAACACAAGACACTCGAGTCAGGATTAATATTCTTATATCAATAAATCCAACTCAAGTAAAATAGCAATCGAAATACAAGTAACTCAAAGGATGTTTGGAATAACCATCCTCTAAGGATCCGCTAAACTATCTATTAGGTAGTAATGTACGCTAAGTAGATAATGTCTATCAGTAATATAAAATATCAAAATAGCGTTAAGGCGTTACCATAATCCCCCTTAACACATTTTATATTCCCAAAAGCATATACAAGACCGTAGTTTCCCCAAAACCGGAAGTCACCAGAGGGCAATCCATATGCTCAAGGTACAAATCAAAACGTAGTGGTCGCGAATAGGATAATCAGTATGACAAGGTACATGAGGCGATACCAACTAGGATACTAGTAGTTGCGTGATCCGGACTGATGTTGAGCATAGCCAGCAGCTACCTCAACACCGCGAAACAACACTCCCAAATCGAGGGGTGCACCCAAATCGAATCACAAAAGTAATAGATATGGTATCGAAGAAGTGTGTCCGCTAGAGGTGGCGAACCTCAATGGCCCGGCGCGGCTCCTGTTTTAGTCATGTCAGGGGTCATCCAATATCGTTCTCTTTCTTCAGTCAACGCGTTCACCAAACCATCCACTTCATTCTGGATCAACACTCCACGTATAATAGTTATTAAAGTGGTATTCGGTATCGACAGAGAGTATGTCCATATCCGATCCCGGTCTCTTTAATAACTACGTATAATTACACCGATTGGTCGTTTAATATATTTCAAAACAATCAATTTCAATTTCAATTAGAATTCGTAAACCATTATTTCATTTGTCTTTCAAAAATCAATTTCCAAAATCTACGTTCCAAAACTCCCAAATTACCATTTCAAAGTCTTACAGTTCAATTTCAATTTTATTTAAACGATTCAAATATTGATTCAAGTTCATATATAAGTTTTATTCCGAAAATCATTTAAATGATTAAATTCAACATTCAAATCAATTTAAACTTATTTATCGATTTTATTCAATATTCTTTAAGTTAATTCAACATCCAAAACCATTCTTTTTAATTTCCAAGTCATTAAAACAATCACTTAAGTTAACTTCATTATATCAAACTTACAAATTTAATTAAATTAAATTTGTCAAATCAAATTCCTGAAATTACAATTCTTACATTTATTTCAATGAAACGCATTTTTTCTTGTCAAAGAAATTCAATTTCATTTATTCACTTACTTAAATAATTTCCAAAACTTAATTAACAAAGAATCCCAATTTCAATTATTTACGAAGTTCCAATTTACTTATTCAAAGTTCAATTCCTCTTGTCAAAGAATTCAATTTTTATTCCATTTCCAAATAATTCAATCTTATTAAATAATTTCAGTCTTAATTATTAATAATTTCAAACTTAATAATTTCCAAATTTAATTATTAATAAATTCAAACAACGTCCTTTCATCAGTCATTACATTAATATCTTGTTTCAGATTTTCAGTATTAACGTTTTCCTTTTATCAAAATTTACGTTTCGATTTTATTCCAAAACTTTATTATTCAAATAAAATCTTTATTTTATTTCAAATCAAATTATTGACCAATCGGTTTATTTAATTCTCTATCCTAAGTCATGTTCATTTTGGGTATTTATCATTTCAACCCGATTCCAATTCCAATTCAAAAATCAAAGCATAGCAAAGGGAACTTGCAGTGTGATAACAGGGATGGTGTCAAAGTAAATAAACAAGCAATAACAACAATCGATAACAATTCAATAATCAATTCAAATAATCCCGAAATAATCGTATTAATTCACATTGTTATTTGTGCAAATTAATATAATTATTTCTAGAATCTACACTATCATTTCATGTAGATTAAAGATTATTACACTATTATTTTATACGGTTTTTCACTTGTCATTAAATTTCCATTTCATACTACAACAATCAATCCAATATACGTTAAATGGTTCAAAGTGTAATTTATCACTATTCTACATGTCAATTAATTTAACAATTAAAATGGTCAAATTTAACTAATCAAATTTCACATATATGTCGGTTCAACTTTTAGTTATCCTACGTCGAATTCAATTGCAGAATATTTATCACTTTATACATTACAAATTTAACATCCAATATAAACAACAATCAATCAATCAATTATCAACCAAACTGTATTATCATCGCATAAATAATTAACAGATAATGGTGTCAGATGTCATAGGTGAACAGATACAGGTAATAGCATATAACAGTGTAAATAACTGACGGTCGCATATTTCAATTGTCGTTTTAATTGAAATTAAATTTAATAAATAACAGAATATTAATCGTGAGTGAATGCTCACCTTTCAAGGCTAGAGAAAATAGGAGATGGCACGGATACGCACACTGATACGGACACTGAAATTGAGTTACAAATCCAAGCATGAATCTCAGAGCAAAGTAAGATTGGCACGAATCGACGAGCAAAACTGTTAAATAGGAATTGCCGAAATCAAATCAAAACATTCAACATAGCAACAATTACAAAACAAGTCCTACGTCAAGGTTTAACAATATAATTCTATGTGCTAACGATATCGAAATGGTCTGAAATTTGGTATGAATAAAGATCAAAACTTGTATTTCAAAACTGCAAAGAATCACTAGATTCCGACGTAAGACGGAGAAGATACGATGCGTCAAACATGAACTCAGGTCGTGTTTGCAGCAGTGTAAAATAAATTCTAAGTACAAAAGAATATCTGCCTGGGTCTAACTTCCAGATCCTCGACCACAAATCAAACGATGTCGGATTTTGCTGGAATTTGACATGTATAAACTAGGTAACTCAAACTCCTTTTTAAAAATAGAAACAACACATTCCGATAAAACATGAGTGAGATACGATGCGTCAAATATGAACTCAGGTCGTGTTTGCAGCAGTGTAAAATAATTCCAAGTACAAAAGAATATCTGCCTGGGTCTAACTTCCAGATCCTCGACCACAAATCAAACGATGTCGGATTTTGCTGGAATTTGACATGTATAAACTACGTAACTTAATCTCCTTTTTAAAAATAGAATCAACCCATTCCGATAAAACATGAGTGAGATACGATGCGTCAAACATGAACTCAGGTCGTGTTTGCAGCAGTGTAAAATATTTCAAAAACATTTTATATTTATATTTGTTTTATAAAATTTTTTTTTTTTTTTTAAGAAAAACGCACGCTTACAGAAATCAAATAGTATGTATACTGTACACTTACATGTATATAACACAACAGCATGGTTAAATCAAATATACAGATTAGACTATAAACTATTGCATGCAAACTTCATTTATTACCAATATATATGTGAAACAATACGCACAAATGTTTAAATACTTTCATATACACATTCATATATACATATAAATATGAACTACATAAAACGCATGCTATATATATATATATATATATATATATATATATATATATATCAATGTATGCAAACAACGTACTTATACATATATACAGAAACTACATAAAACGCATGATATTTATAAAACAAATGCAACTCACTTTATAGTTATACTGGGAACACTTTTAATACAACAATGATTTGCAAAAATCCATATATATAGAACATACGTAACTACAGATACTTACTGTAAAATAAATAACTTATAACTTTCATACTTTATAATAAACTAATATAACTTATATGTGTTATATACTGTAATAACATAAATATACTTACGTTGCAACCTTTAAAAAGCTTTGTTGTTTCAAAATATACCAAGTATAAACCATAACTTCAACATTACAGTATTCCAACCCAAAATAAATATGTATGCCTGCATTGAGCTTCTTTTGCCCAGACTAAACATACGCAAGTTAATAGAAATATATGCAGACTTTATACTTTATAAATAAACTAATTAACATATATATAAGTAGATATATGTACTCACTTTCAAAATGCAACAAAGGAGGAAGACACATCTGTCAGGTTGCGGTGAGAGACTCGGCCAGCGATGCTCGAAGCGGGTTCGGCTGTGGAAGCGAAAAAGGTGGATGTTGTGATCGGTGGAGATGGTGTGGTCGGGTCGGTTCATGTGGCGAGGTGAAGTGCTTGGTCGCCGAGTGGGAGAGGTTGGAAGTCGGGTTACAGGTGATGAACGCAGGCTGCTGCGTGTGGTTGCGTGGGCGGAGGCTGCAGTGGGCAGTGGAGGGAAGCAGTGGATAGGGGCGGGCCGTGTGGAAGGTGAGGGGCGGTTGTGGGCTGGTGCGCATGCGGCATGGGCGGAGGCGAGGGGGAGGTGGCGGCTTGTGGGGCGCGCGGAGCTGCATGGTGGGGCAGTGGGTGGTCGAGTGGACAGTGGGGCGGAGGCCAGTAGTGGAGTGGTGGAGCATGGGGCTAGTAGGGCGGAGGTCGGGCCGTTAGTGGTGCATGTGGAGGCCGAGTGTGTGGGGGAAGTGGCCGTGTGGGCTGCAGATGGCAGTGGGGATGCACGGGCTGGAGGCGGTGGCTTTGGAGGGGAGAGAGGCGGAGGGGAGGTGAGGTTTTGCAGCAGTTAGACTCTTTTTTTTTTTTTAAGATAGGAGAGGAGGAGGAAATCTCAAGAAGAAGAAAGTAAATAGAAAAATGAAGGCAAACCAACCGAAGCTCCAGGTGGAGGAAAATAAGGGAGGGGAAGGGACAAGCATGGAAAAGTGAAAGGATGGGCAAGTTACAGAAGAAAGAAATATAAACTTTAACAGATATAATTTAAAATAGGTAACGTATAGCAGAGAGTATACGGATTGGAGAAAGAGCCAATGTGAATATCAAACCATGGCAAGTGAGACATCATAGGGGATAATGACAGCCTACCGTTGAATTGAGTAATTATATTAAAAGCAAACGTCTACTCATTTTCTCCAGGACAAATGAAAAGACAGAACCAAAAGAATAAACGGTACCAATACAGATAACTGTTTCGAACATTTAGCCGCGCAGCGGACACCGAAATACACCACCGAATATACAACGAAGATTAGCGCGACGAGGCGATCACAACGGTATGAAGATATTGGTGATACGATCGAATTATAAAAATTCGAAATTTTCTACTACGGAAAATGCATAAAATTCACCGAAAAATAAGAACGACGGAGTCAAAGATGTCCGAATTTGGAAAAACGACAAACTGACAACTTGCTCAAAAGATGGTTTAGAATTTTTCTATGTAAAAATATTTTGGTTTCGAAAACGGTTTATTTCCATCGATTACAACTGATTTAAATTTGAAGTAAGTTTACGCGTGAAATAAACTTCATATTTCCGGACGAAAATTTACCAGTTGCTATGTTTAATAAGACGCATTTCAAATATGAAGTTTGAATAGCATCGGAATTTGTTTGTGAAAATACGAAATTCTACACTAAATAATCAATTTTAAAAATTTTAAACTGGGTCTGAATTTCAGGGTCGTTACAACTGCATAAGTGAAATGCAGTTGTTCATAAATAATTGCAAACATGTATGCAACTATTCATAACAATTGCATATATGTCTGCAAGTATAATTAAAATCTTATGACTTTTAACTACATAAGTGAAATGCACTTAAAATTTGCATCATTTAATTGTATGCTTTAATTGCATATATCATACGCAGCTAAAATTTGCATATTTTAAGATGCATATCAGACATGCATATAATTAATGTAAAATGGAGTTAAAATTTGATTTAACAACTATATTTATTAACTGCATATCAAGTATGTAGTTAGAAAACATATTTAACAGCTGCAATTTTTAACAACATAACACATGTTGTAACGATCTCGGTTTTAAAGACAAATTTAATTTGCAATCAAATTTAATTTTTGAGTTAAATTATGGATTTGTTTGAATTTTTTCAAATTTAATAAGGTATATGCACTTATTTGCTTTTGAATTTGGATTTGAAACTCAAAATGAATATTTTCAGTTGAATTGAATCATAAATAAGTTTTGATTTGGAAATTCAAAATGAATTCAAAAGAACGAATTGAATTTAAATATTATACTTTAGAAAAATATATTATATGTATGATTAACTATTGAATGCAATATAGACACTAATGTTTAAAATAAAATTTATCTTATCAATAATTAATATAAGTATACAAATATGAGGATATAAATTAATGTTTGAAAGTTAAGCTTTAAATAGAAATAAAATTCAAGAATTTATGTTAATAATAGAATTTTATGGTTATAAGGCAACATAAAACAAAATCAAACTACAAAATAATACATGTATATGATATGTGAATTAGGCAAGCAAGTTCAGGAGTCATTTCAGTAAACAGAGAAGAAATAATATCTACGTACCAATAAACATCTATGTGATAAAATAATAATAAGTGAAATGCAAATAAAAAAAAGGCAAGCAAGAAAATAATAAAACAAGAAAATATATCTATGTAGTGAAGCTTGCAAAAGAAGATAAACATATCTACAAACAAACATGTAAGTACATACATAATTAAATAACATAAGTTTCTAACTAAAAATGGAGACATGCGTTTAATAACATTCTTCTCAAGCAAAAAATGATATCATCTCAGCCGAAATGTAAACTTCATTACAGTTATTAAAAAGATATCTTTAGTCAAAACAAATAAAAAATCCTTTCAAAGTAAAATAAGCCTATCTAGATAAAGCCTTCCCCTATATACAAACTGTTATTTTTCTATATATTTATATCTATCTTTATTCTAGTTCATTCAGTAAAAAAATTTAAGCAAACCAGAGAAAGAAAAATACAAACATCATTCAAGTTCAAAGCAAAGCAGGATTCAAGAAAAATCTGCAGCCTTCAAACAACAGAAGTCCTCTGTTCTTCCATTTACATTGAGAAAACTCTCCTTTTTAAATTATTAAACTTGTTACATCTGAATTATCTTTGAAGCATGACCTGAGATGGGCTTAAATGATTATGTATTTTGGTATGTCTGTGTATATTTTATAGATGTATGTGTGCATATCTGGATGAAGAAGCTTTCTGTTTTTGATTAACAGGTTTCCAAACCTTTTGAAAACCCAGATCTCATCTTCGAATTCCTTATAGACTTTATTGATCAAACAAATATTGTTTAAAATAGAAAGATTTTTAATTTAAAAATAGTGACGGGTATAATATTGTTCATATGCAATCTGAAAGGCAAGAAGAACAGTAGGAATGTATAACATGTTGAAATTCTGGTATCAAAATCTTATAATCCACTTATATATTCTGAATCAGTATTTAAATTCATGAATTTTAAAAGTTAAATCATTAATTTTTGTTTGTGATTGAAAGAGATATGGGTAGTTGGACGGTTTACACCTTTCGCCCATTTTCTGGTGACCAACGGCGAATTAGGCCTCGTGACTTGGCATGAAGGAGGCTGGGGGGTTGGTGGTTATCAGAAAAATGGTTGATGATTTTTTTGATCGTCGTGAAGGATGAGCGAGCTAAATTTAGGTTTTAAGCTTCGATTTTGACCATCGGTTTTGTTTGAACTCATGCATCGTGAAATTGACTTCGGGGGTGATCGGACCATTTTAGGATAGGACGTGGGTCGGTGGAGCGGTTCTAGGTGGATGGCCAGGATCACTGGTGATTAGATCACCGACGGCAAAGCAATATGTAGGATTAGGTTCGAATGCCTGGAGGGGTCGAACAACTCGTTTTCCATTTTAGGTCTGAATCGAAGTCAAGGAGGTCGAGATCAAGGAGGTAGGCCAGCAGTGACTTGTTGGCATCGGCGACGACGATCATAACTAGTTGCGGCGTTCGTGCATGTATACATGCATTTTTTTTCCTGTGTCAGTACTGCGTTGGGTTTCTGGAAGAATTTGGCGCGAGGTGACTCGAAAAGGAACCCACATTTTCCTGAAGATGGCCCGAGTTTTTGGTTTTGCGCAAGTGTTTGAACTCTGTTGATATAGATAAATTTAAGTTTTAACTTAAAACATAACAAAAAAAGGAGAGAAGAAGGAAGTATTGTGTGGCACAAGGGATAACTCGGGGGAGGATGGAAGAAACTCGAGTTCAACTCGAGTAAAATCTGGGTAAAGTCCGGGTTCTATTTTCGAAAAGGGTTTGGCCTAATTAAATTTAAAGTAAATGTTGTTTAGTACTAATGAGGTAATTAATATTTGACAAGTTTAAGCTAAGAAACTATTCTAAGTTTTTAAATCACTTAAGTAAATACTTAACATCATTTTAATCTTAATTAATATTTTAATTGAATGGTTAACCTAAAGATAAGGATTTAAGCTAATTAACATTAAAGCTTTTATAATTGATTTTCAAAGTGTAAGAAAGATTTTTACATGTTAATTAAGATAAGCAATTACTATTAATTAATTGTTTGGAAATTAATTAAGAATAATTTATTTCTAGTTGTAATTAAAGATTTGGTTAATTAACAATTAAATATTCAATTTATTCGTAGTTAAGAATTGTTAGTTTGATAATTTAAGTTGGTTAATTATAATTGGCAGTTAATTAAGATAATAAATTAAGGGGTAATGATAAATGAAGTTGATTCAGATTTAATTAATTTATCAAAATTTATCATTGATTTAAATGAATCAATAAAGATAATTATGTGGTTAATTCTTTTAAACCACATTCACCTTGATTGAAAAATAATCAACTATTATTGTGTACTGGATTAATATGTTTGTTTGTGATGATGATACTGTGTGATATGAATTGCTTTATGCTGAACTGTAATTTGTGATTCTTTTCTGCATGAATATGAAAACCCCTTTTTGCCCGTAAAATGACATTTAAATTTTGATGCGACAGGGAGTCGAATTCAAGTTGATTATCCGAAACTCACATCGAATTGTAATGATGAATCTTTGCGATTGATAAATTTATTTTATTTGTGATTTGTGAATGAAGATAAGCGTAATGAATTATACCGCTTATCGATATTGATATATCTGTGATGATTGATGCTGAGCACTATCGGGTAAAACCCCTGGACTACACTTATATACGCACAAATATGGATTGCACGTGGAAATCGGTTAATTCACAGATTTTTAAAATAATTTTGAATTTGAATTTTAAATCCAAACGGTTTTGGAAATGGAATTTGGTTAAAGTGAAAAGTTTTTTTTGAAAAGGTGTTTTAGAAATGAAAGTTGTTTTGAATAACTTAATAAAGGTTTGGAATTTGAATAATTTGATTGGGATTCAATATCTGAAATCGAATCCTATATTTGGTATTTATGATTTAAAAACAGTATACAAGCTTATATGGGTTTTAAACCATTTTTAAAGCATCGTTTTGGGAATTTGAATTAATCCAAAGATTGTAACTTATATAAATGGAATTGGGTTTTTTCGAAATAAAACTGTTGTTTCTAAATGATAAAAAGCTTTCATATGAGAAATAAATTTCAAATTGTATTAAAGGGATTTCAAGTTTAAATTGAAAATAGTTTCCCAAGTTGTGGGTGAATCTTTGGAAACGAGTTTTGAAAGCTATGAGACAAATCTTTGATTTAAAGATTTAATGAATTAATCCAATTGCAATGGAATTGTTTTAAAATCCGTGAATGGATCTTTGTGAAACTGAGTGAACTTTGTAAAACAAATCTTTTTGTATAAAAGGTTTGAAATGGTAATTGGTTTAAACCATTTGAAAGAAAGTTTGGATATTAAGTTGTGACTTAATTGAAATCCCATATCCATATGTTTTTGAATATTGCGCTCATTATTCAGTTTAGCCAGGAGAGGACTTTGTGTCATATAACACATTCTGAATAATGATACGTTGGTATGGATACCATTGAAGACCGATGGTGAAGACCGGGTATTTGCGAGAGCGATAGGATGACCTATCGATTGTCTCTGCACTGAGTAGCCACGGTATAGTGATTTCCTAAGTGATGGAAAGTCCGATGGAGATTGTGAATACCTGGATTAAAAGGGCTTCTTTGGAAGTGCCTTTAGTTCTGTTTGAACCCATAACAGCCTTGTATGGTTGTATGTCTGACACTACACTTTGAGATATAAAGCAGATTTCTTTCAAATACATATCTTTTGGTGGCGGAGAATTTATTCTCTTAGCTTAACACCCTTCTCAGAGACGTACCAGCTTGGAGGTTATGTAGTTGAAGGTTATCAGCGATACAACTCCCAATTTGGTAGTGTGGCATGCTAAGTGCTGCTGTGTGTTGATCATTTGCTGATCAAAGCATGGCTTTTGTGAAAAGATAGCTTTGTGGACGAAACCTCATCGAGCCTCACAAACCGATAATGGTTGAAACAGGATAGTATCATGGTATGGAGCCCAGATACTTAGTCATGTGGGCAATGTAATATATTCATGACTGTGTGATGTTGTTGGTGTAGAGGTACCTCGTATAAAGGTCCCAAAGGACCGGGGATGGCATATCTGAGGTTTTACTTTCCGGGAAGGGGGTTAGCCGACCTTGTTTGGCAGAGAGCCGGGTAGGTTCTCGGGGCGTCCCGCTAGAGGCATTCCCATGGGGCAATAGGAAGTTCCTTAGCCTAATCATTTGTTGGAAAAATCTAAAGAAACAACATGTGCCCCGTACGGTTTTAGTTGTAGAACCTGCCATTTAAAATAGTAGCTATAGGTGGCATAATATAATGGTATCTATGCTGGCTAAGATTAATATTATATTTTCGAAAGGTTTTTCGCACTATGCAGTAATAATAATATCAAAAAGAAAGATTTTTGCGTAGTTTGACTATCATAAGTAGAAATCTCCTCCAATTCTGCGTTTGCATGGTGTGCGTGGTGGGAGGCTTTATGGTAGTTTCATTTTCCAAAAGCATTGCGGATTTTAAAATTTAAAATCTTTTGACTGTTTTTAAAGACCAAATGTTTTCGTTTGCTCACACCAGTCGTATGACTGACTCGGAGTTTATTCTTCCTTTCCTAAACTCTAGGTGCCCACAATTTTCCACATGGGCAGTCTAGAGTCTGGTTTTTTAGACAGTTAGGTCTAGTAGATTATCTGGAGCTAGTTCAGCCCTTGGACGACTGACCTTGCTCATCTTGGTGCAACCTTAATGGTGGATCGAGCTTGAAGTTTGGTGTTTTATCTTCGGAGCTTTGGACCAGAGTTGATTTATATTGGATTCTATGAAGACTTATCTTATATTTTATCGTGTTCCGCTATATTATGTATTGTATATTCTCTGATATTGATGATTATCATTGCATCAAACTGATGTATTAGATATTGTATTCATGTTGTATCAGTGATATCATCTTTTATTTCCGCTATGTTATTTATCATCTAATTGGTGTTGCAAGCTCCTGCGATACGAATTTGATGTTGTTTGTCGGACATCGATTTCGGGTCGTGACAAATTGATATCAAAGCTAAAGGTTGAATAAG
The DNA here is from genome assembly GCA_030765085.1 of Allium cepa. NCBI lineage: Eukaryota > Viridiplantae > Streptophyta > Magnoliopsida > Asparagales > Amaryllidaceae > Allium > Allium cepa. Next base: position 673,616,567 of record CM060928.1, on the reverse strand, counting down.
AACTTTAGCTACGGAGTGTAACACATTAGATGTCTCATTAGAGATAGGGTGAAGTATACCCTAGAATGAGTAAAACCAGTGGAACCAAAATACAAATTTCTCAGTCTATTCTTTTTATCTGTTGTTATTCTCTAAGATATTTTGTCCAAATGTCTGAATCGGTCTTCTTACTATTTACAGATAGTAAGAATGAGTGGAAGAAGAGGATGAGATAGGAGACAGGGAAGTACCACTACAACTGGTCAAGGCCCTGCTACGACAGATATTCTCATTCAATCTCAATCAAATATGGCTAATTTATATCGAAGCTTTTCTAGACTTGGTGGAAAACATTCACTGCCAAAGAATCTGTTATCAAAGCACAAGCCTGGATTCGATCATGTGCAAGGGTTTTCAAAGGACTAGAATTAGAAGATGATCATATGCGATTGATAGCTACTTGGCAACTCCAGGAAGAGGCTTTAGTTTGGTGGGAAACAGTTACATTGGATGAGCCGACGGATGAATTTACTTGGATTCATTTCAAAGAAGTGTTCGAGCAGCGATATATGTCGTCTGCTGGTATCTCTAGAATGTATCAGGAATTCATAGATTTGAAGCAAGGAAGTTTATCATTTGAGGAATACTTGAAAAAATTCAATGTATTATCTCGATTTGGTCCAGAATTGGTGAATACACCGTTAAAGTCGAATGAAAAGTTTATTCTGGGAATGAACAAGGAGTTTCAGGAAAGGATGACTATCACATTAAGGAATCTTTTTCTGAATTAATTGATATGGGCTATAGATACAATACTCTGGATAAGAAAAAAGATTTGGAGGAGAATGGAGATATAAGTAGTCCGAATTGGAGGAAAAGAAAGTTTGGTGGAAGGAAATCGAAGAAAGATAAAGGAAAGAAGAATACACAGAAGAAAAAGGTGAAAGATGTTACTTGTCTCAATTGCTCGGAGAAATGCCACTACTCGGATAAATGCAAGAATTCTTGGAAACTAGGAATGAGAGAGCCATTTATGAGGCCAGATCAGAAATCTACGGGATGTTATTACTGCCGCAAGCCAGGACATAGAATCAACAATTGTCCAGTAAAGAAGCAAACTCTAGAAAAGAAAGTGTATGCAATCAAAGATGATTCTTCAACCTCAAAGGCTAATTAAGGAAAAGAAATTTTATAAGGTAACTATCTCGTTTATAATTAAATTGTTCGAATTTTGTTCGACATGGGAACTACCCTTAGTTTTATTTATCAGCAAATCGTGAATGGGTTAAATCTTGAACCTGAGATCGTAATTGAATCTATTTCTCTCTATTTCATTGGGTTTCGATTAAATCTACGAATGGTTAGTTATCCTTTTGAACTAACCAATACCCCTGTATACTTCGTAGATCAGGTAAACCAATTGTTTTGTAATTAATTGAGTTTGTTCTGATATCTATTGTTGATATTCTGATTTGTTAAGCCAAATGCAGAATAGACATTCGGTCTAATCTGGAAAGATATTTCTCTATCTTTCATCTACCTTTGTTGTCTCCTTGGCAAATTTCGGGGACGAATTTTCCTAGGGGGAACCTGTAACGATCTCAGTTTTAAAGACGAATTTAATTTGTAATCAAATTTAATTTTTGAGTTAAACTATGGATTTGTTTGAACTTTTTTCAAATTTAATAAGGTATATGTACTCATTTGCTTTTGAATTTGGATTTGAAACTAAAAATGAATATTTTCAGTTGAATGGAATCATAAATAAGTTTTGATTTGGAAATTCAAAATGAATTCAAAAGAATGAATTGAACTAAATATTATACTTTGGAAAAAAATATTACATGTATGATTAACTATTGAATGCAAGATAGACACTAATGTTTAAAATAAAATTTATGTTATCAATAATTAATATAAGTATACAAATATGAGGATATAAATTAATGTTTGAAAGTTAAGCTTTAAATAGAAATAAAATTCAAGAATTTATGTTAATAATAGAATTTTATGGTTATAAGGCAACATAAAACAAAATCAAACTACAAAATAACACATGTATATGATATATGAGTTAGGCAAGCAAGTTCAAGAGTCATTTTAGAAAACAAAGAAGAAATAATATCTACATACCAATAAACATCTACGTGATAAAATAATAACAAATGAAACACAAATAAAACAAAAGGCAAGAAATAAAATAATAAAACAAGAAAATATATCTATGTAATGAAGCCTGCAAAAGAAGATAAACATATCTACAAACAAACCTGTAAGTACATACATAATTAAATAACATAAGTTTGTAACTAAAAAAGGAGAAATGCATTTAATAACATTCTTCTCAAGCACAAATTGATATCATCTCAGCCGAAATGTAAACTTCACTATAGTTATAAAAAAATATCTTTAGTCAAAACAAATAAAAAAAGCTGTTCAAAGTAAAATAAGCCTAACAAGATAAAGCCTTCCCCTATATACAAACTGTTATTTTTCCATACATTTATATCTATCTTTATTCTAGTTTATTCAGTGAGAAAACTTAAGCAAACTAGAGAAAGAAAAATACAAACATCATTCAAGTTCAAAGCAAAACAGGATTCAAGAAAAATCTGCAACCTTCAAACAACAGAAGTCCTCTGTTCTTCCATTTACAGTGAGCAAACTCTCCTCTTTAAATTATAAAACTTGTTACATCTGAATGATCATTGAAGCATGACCTGAGATGGGCTTAAAAGATTATGTATTTTGGTATGTCTGTGTATATTTTACAAATGTATGTGTGCATATCTGGATGAAGAAGCTTTCTGTTTTTGATTAACAAGTTTCCGAACCTTTTAAAAACCAAGATCTCATCTTCGAATTCCTTATAGACTTTATTGATCAAACAAATATTGTTTAAAATAGAAAGATTTTTAATTTAAAAATAGTGATGAGTATAATATTGTTCATATGCAATCTGAAAGGCAAGAAGAAAAGTTGGAATGTATAACATGTTGAAATTCCAGTATCGAAATCTTATAATCCACTTATATATTCTGAATCATTATTAAAATTCATGAATTTTAAAAGTTAAATCATTAATTTTTGTTTGTGATTGAAAGAGATATGGGTAGTTGAAGTTTACACCTTTCGCTCATTTTCTGGTGACCAACGGTGAATTAGGCCTCGTGACTTGGCATGAAGGAGGCTTGGGGGTTGGTAGTTATCAGAAAAATGGTTGATATTTTTTTGATCATCATAGAGGATGAGCTAGCTAGATTTAGGGTTTAAGCTTCGATTTTGACCATCGGTTTTGTTTGAACTTGTGCGTCGTGAAGTTGACTTCGGGGGTGGTCGAACCGATTTAGGATGGGACGTGGGTCGGTAGAGCGGTTCTAGGTGGATGGCCAGGATCGCTGGTGATTAAGATCACCGACGGTGAAGCAATATGTAGGATTAGATTCGAATGCTTGGAGGGGTCGAACAACCCGTTTTTGATTTTGGGCCTGATTCGAAGTCGAGGAGGTTGAGATCAAGGAGGTTGGCCAGTAGTGACTTGTTGGCATCAGCGATGACGATCAGAACTAGTCTTGGTGTTCATACACGTATACATGCATTTTTTTCCGGTGTCAGTATTGCGTTGGGTTTCAGGAAGAATTTGGCGCAAGGTGACTCGAAGAGGAACCCTTGTTTTCCTGAAGATGGCCCGAGTTTTTGGTTTTGCATGAGTGTTTGTACTCTGGTGGTATAGATAAATTTAAGTTTTAACTTAAAACATAACAAAAAAAGAGAAGAAGGAAGTATTATGAGGCACGAGGGATAACTCAGGGTAGGATGGAAGAAACTTGAGTTCAACTCGAGTAAAATCTGGGTAAAGTCCGGGTTCTATTTTCGAAAAGGGTTTGGCCTAATTAAATTTAAAGTAAATGTTGTTTAGTACTAATGAGGTAATTAATATTTGACAAATTTAAGCTAAGAAACTATTCTAAGTTTTTAAATCACTTAAGTAAACACTTAACATCATTTTAATCTTAATTAATATTTTAATTGAATGATTAATCTAAAGATAAGGATTTAAGTTAATTAACATTAAAGCTTTTATAATTGATTTTCAAAGTGTAAGAAATATTTTTACATGTTAATTAAGATAAACCATTACTGTTATTAATTGTTTGGAAATTAATTAAGAATGATTTATTTCTAGTTGTGATTAAAGATTTGGTTAATTAACAATTAAATATTCAATTTATTTGCAGTTAAGAATTGTTAATTTGATAATTTAAGTTGATTAATTATAATTGGCAGTTAATTAAGATAATAAATTAAGGGATAATTGATAAATGAAATTGATTCAGATTTAGTTAATTTATCAAAATTTATCGTTGTTTTAAATGAATCAATAAAGATAATTGTGTGGTTAATTCTTTTAAACCACATTCACCTTGATTGAAAAATAATCTTGTTGTGTACTGGATTAGTATGTCTATTTGTGATGATGATATTGTGTGATATGAATTGCTTTATGCTGAACTGTAATTTGTGATTCGTTTCTGTATGAATATGAAAACCCCTCTTTGCCCGTAAAACGGCATTTAAATTTTGATGCGGTAGGGAGTCGGATTCCAGTTGATTATCCGAAACCCACATCGAGTTGTAATGATGAATCTTTGTGATTGATAAATTTATTTTATCTGTGATCTGTGAATGAAGATAAGCGTTATGAATTATACCGCTTATCGACATAGATATACCTGTGATGATTGATGCTGTGCACTATTGGGTAAAACCCTTGGACTACACTTATATACACACAAATATGGATTGCAAGTGGAAATCGGTTAAGTCGTAGATTTTTAAAATAATTTTGAATTTGAATTTAAATCCAAACGGTTTTGGAAATGGAATTTGGTTGAAGTGAAAAGTTTTTTTTGAAAAGGTGTTTTAGAAATGAAAGTTGTTTTGAATAACTTAATAAAGGTTTGTAATTTGAATAATTCGATTAGAATTCAATATCTGAAATCGAATCCTATATTTGGTATTTATGATTTAAAAATGGCATACAAGCTTATATGGGTTTTAAACCATTTTTAAAGCGTTGTTTTGGGAATTTGAATTAACCCAAAGATTGTAACTTATATAAATGGAATCGGGTTTTTCCAAAATAAAACTGTTATTTCTAAATGATAAAAAGCTTTCATACGAGAAATGAATTTCAAATTGTATTAAAGGGATTTCAAGTTTAAATTGAAAATAGTTTCCCAAGTTGTGAGTGAATCTTTGGGAACGATTTTTGAAAGCTATGAGACAAATCTTTGATTTAAGGATTTAATGAATTAATCCAATTGAGATGCAATTGTTTTGAAATCCCTGAATGGATCTTTGTGAAACTGAGTGAACTTTGTAAAACAAATCTTTTTGTCTAAAAGGTTTGAAATGGTAATTGGTTTAAACCATTTGAAAGAAAGTTTGGATATTAAGTTGTGACATAATTGAAATCCCATATCCATATGTTTTTGAATATTGCGCTCATTATTTGCTTTAGCTGGGAGAGGACTTTGTGTCATATAACCCATTCCGAATAATGATACGTCTTTATGGATAGCATTGAAGACCAGTGGTGAAGACCGGGTTTTTGCAAGAGCGATAGGATGACCTATCGATTGTCTCTGCGCTGAGTAGCTACGGTATAGAGATTTCCTAAGTGATGGGAAGTCCGATCGGGATTGTGAATACCCGAATTGCAAGGGCTTCTTCGGAAGTGCATTCGGTTCTGTTCGAACCCGAAACAGAATTGTATGGTTGTATGTCTGAAACTACACTTTGAGATATAAAGAAGATTTCTTTCAAATACATATCTGTTGGTGACGGAGAATTTATTCTCTTAGCTTAACACCCTTCTCTGAGACGTACGAGCTCAGAGGTTACGTAATTGAAGGTTATCAGCGATATACTCCTAATTTGGTAGTGTGGAATGCTAAGTGCTGCTGTGTGTTGATCATTGGTTGATCATTTGTTGATCAAAGCATGGGTTTTGTGAGAAGTGTAGGTTTATGGACGAAACCTCATCGAGCCTCACAAACCGGCAATGGTCGAAACAGGAAAGATGCGGAAAGGTTTCAGGGGTAGCTCCCCTAGGGTGTGACCATTCCTTTTGGAAAAGGGTAGTATCATGGAATGGAGCCCAGATACTTACTCATGTGGGCACTGTAATATATTCATTACTGTGTGATGTTGGTGTAGAGGTACCTCGTATAAAGTTCCCAAAGGACCGAGGGTGGCATACCTGAGGTTTTACTTACCGGGAAGGGGGGTAGCCGGCATTGTTTGGCAGAGAGCTGGGTAGGTTCTCGATGCGTCCCGCCAGAGGCGTTCCCATGTGGCAATGGGAAGTCCCTTAGCCTGATCATTGGTTGGAAAAATCCAAAGAAACAATACGCGCCCCGTATGGTTTTAGTTGTAGAACCTGCCATTTAAAATGGTAGCTATAGATGGCATAATATAATGGTACCTATGCTGACTAAGATTAATATTATATTTTCGAAAGTTTTTACGCACTATGCACTAATAATAATATCAAAAAGAAAGATTTTTGCATAGTAAGCATGTTTGACTATCATAAGGAGAAATCTCCTCCAATTCCGCGTTTGCATGGTGTGTGTGGCGGGAGGCCTTATGGTAGTTTCATTTTCCAAAAAGCATTGCGAATTTTAAATTGTAAAATATTTTGATTGTTTTTAAAGACCAAATGTTTTCGTTTGCTTACACCAGTCCCATGACTGACTCGGAGTTTATTGTTCCTTTTCTAAACTCTAGGTGCCTACAATTTTCCACACGGGCAGTCTAGAGTTGTTTTTCAGACGGTCAGGTCTAGTAGATTATCTAAAGCTAGTTCAATCCTTGGACGACTGACCTTGTCATCTTGGTGCAACCTTGTTTGTGGATCGAGCTTGAAGTTTGGAGTTTTATCTTCGGAGCTTTGGACAAGAGTTGATTTATATTGGATCCTGTGAAGACTTATCTCATATTTTATCGTGTTCTGCTGTATTATGTATTGTATATTCTTTGATATTGATGATTGTCATTGTATCAAACTGATGTATTGGATATTGTATCCATGTTGTATCAGTGATATCATCTTTTATTTCCGCTGTGTTATTTATCATCTAATGGTGTTGCAAGCTCCCGCGATACGAATTTGATATTGTTTGTCGGACATCAAGTTCGGGTCATGATATATGCAGTTAAAAATAATACAATCAATAACTTTATATTAGATATATATTCAAGTATAATAAAAGTCTTATGAATTATTAACTGCCTAAGTGAAACGCACTTTAAAATTTGCATGATTCAAGTGTATGTTTTAACTGCATATGTTATATGTAGTTAAAAATTGCATTTACCAGGTGCTATTTTTCACTGCATAACAGATATGCAGTTAAAAATGGTGCAGTTTAAACTGCTTAGATGAAATGCAGTTAAACATGCAGTTGTTCATAAATAATTGCAAACGAGTATGCAACTATTCATAATAATTGCATATATGTCTACAAGTACAATAAAAATCTTATAATTCTTAACTGCATAAGTGAAATGCACTTAAAATTTGCATCATTTAATTGTATGTTTTAACCGCATATTTCGTACGCATTTAAAATTTTAATATAACAGCTGTGTTTTTAAGATGCATATCAGAACTGCATATAACTGATGTAAAATGCAGTTAAAATTTCATTTAACAAATATATTTAATAACTGCATATCAAGTATGCAGTTAAAAAGCACATTTACAAGTTGCTAAGTTTTAACTGCATAACATATATACAGTTAAAAATAATACAATTAATAACTTTATAATAGATTATATGCTGGTATAATAATAATCTTATGAATTTTAACTACATAAGTGAAATGTACTTCAAAATTTGCATGATTCAAGTGGATATTTTAACTGTATATGTTACATGCAGTTAAAAATTTCATTTAACAAGTGCTATTTTTCACAACATAATTGATATGAAGTTAAAAATGGTGCAATTTATAACTGCATAAGTGAAATGCAGTAAAAATGCAGTTGTTCATAATAATTGCAAATAAGTACGTAACTATTCATAATAATTGCATATATGTATGTAAGTATAATAAAAATCTTATGACTTTTAACTGCATAAGTGAAATGCACTTAAAATTTGCATATAAGTATGTAACTATTTCGATGAATTAATTAGGCATAATATTGTTTGTATGTAAATGTTTTTGAGCTTTTCTAACAAATATCTGCAACTTTATCAAATTTAGTTTTTAAAATAGAACAAAAAATCAAAATGACCAAATTTCTTAGTAGATAACCTTCGATTTTCTTATTTGGGTTGTTTTCATCTTTCGAATCTCAATTTTCTTCAGTTCTGAACTCAATTGGAACACTGATTTTTGAAGTTGCAACTACTTTCGATTTATAATTCAAGCAACTAAAGTTTTCTTTTCTTTAAGATGTTGATCGGTGAAAAGAATTTGAAGGGTTCTAGGTTTTGTTCGAGAAAGATGTAAGGGTATTTAGGGAAATATTTTTGTCACATATAAAAATAAGGATGTGAAATTTATAATTAAAACGGAGGGATGTTTTGTGTATTTTCAAACCTATTAAGGATGTATACCAAACGTTCCTTTTTAAATTTCCCAATAACAATTGCAGGATGGTTCAAAAAGCATCTAAAGATGATGTCTAATGTTTAGGTAAACAAACGTCCATCTCAAAAGACCTGTATTAGGTCTGCTATAGGACACTTGTTTGATAAGCGTTCAAATTTCCAGACGTTTGTTCAACAAATGTCTATTATCAGGCGCTTGTTGAAAAAGAATTCAAACCATATGATCGAAATTTGTAACAATTACAAAATATACTTTTGTCGGAAAGAGTATGGAGGTACATATTATATTTTATAATATGAGTGTTATGGAACGCGCCTCGTGCGTGAGTTGCTTTCCTTATAAATTGTATATATTTAAATTAATAAAAAAGTTGATTTTTTATTTTCAAGTGATGTTAAGAATTATATATTTGTAAATAAGTATTTTGAATTTGTAAAGAAAGTTTAATTTTAAATCTAATTTTTAGAGCGTTTAAATTTGTAAATTATATTTAATCATTAGATCCTCCTTCTAAGGGCATTTGAATTTGTAAAACAAGTTTAATATTAGACCCTATTTTTAGGCGATTAAGAATATATAAAGGGGTGTTTTTGATAGTTCACGTTGATACCAAAAAAGTATGACGCTAAAACTATTATAACTATTATTAAAAACTAGTGTGAACCCATGCTTCGCACCCGGGTATATTTGTTACCGTTAGAAATTAAATTATTTTGATAGATAATCAGAATATACTATTTTAATAAAGGAATTAAAAATATTAATACACTGTCAAACTAGTACATAATTCTTATCGAGTCAAGGTAATAATAGAACTGAATGCTCACAAACATATACGTAGGCAAAAGAGTTAAAAGGGCAACATGGACTTGTCATTAGTGATAAAACATCGGATGTGCTATAGTGAAATACAAAAGCAATAAAAAGCATGTTGAAATTCGTAAATGCTTAGCAAACGGTAAATACATATCTTTTGGAGCTTTATCCTCGATATCATTTGGAAAATTTTCTAGTGAGCTTAAAAATATGTTACTTTGAATGTTTGATTCTTTCGAAATATTTTTTTCAACTCTGAATGTTACAGTTGCTAAAAATTTTAGCATGTTTTATATGAATACATGTTCAAAATTATCTGATAATGCAATCTACACATCTTTGGTGCCATATATTGTTAATTAATTTCTAATGCAAATATGAAATTGACAACATTTGATAGCCCATGAGCTTTTCATGTGCAAAATGTGTTCATGTGAGGTTTAACACAAAAATATTGCAATAAAGTTATTTGTTAACCTCTTATCAATACAAATATGTCCACCCAATGGTTTAAATATATATGTTATGCCAATTTCGATTTCATGTTAAAACAACTGCCAACATTGCATTTTTATTCGGTGCAGTGTGTATTGCCGGAAGCAAACTGGCTGGTTAGTATAAAGGAACATGTTCTTGTGCCAAAGCATCAGGTACTTACTGGAGAGGAGAAGAAACTCTCCATATTCAAGTGATGCAGTGGAACAATGCGAGTGATGCGGAGTGTCGCGACCCACTTTTCATTAAGACTTATACTGACCTTTAACTGCACTCGTCAGCCAAATCGCACGAAAAGGAGGATAGTAAAAGAAGAAAGTTGGTAGAAGATAGAAAGAGGGTAGAAAGAAAATAGAACAACGCAGAATCTCACGGCAGAACGAATAATCTATAATATAGAAGAAGCCTTTACATAAAACAAAAATGTAGCTTAAAAACATATACATACATCGATAAGAGTATATACCTATTTAGCATGGACAGTTATAACAACCTGTTCTTACAATTAGCTGATGAACACAACCAAATGCAACGGGATTTAATAATCTACGTGGATACGTCTCTGGCCTCCCGCTACTCTCCTAAAAGCTTCCATTGTCCATCTAAACCTGAAATATGCTTAGTCTGACCCGAGCATATAGGAGAAACCATGCCCGGGTCAATCTGGTAAAACAGCGTGAGAAATACACTCAATCTGAATTATTAAAGTTTCAAAATCCTTTGAAATCAAAGGCATCTCGTAAGACTATGACATAAATAAACACGATGGTTTTTTACCTTACGAGAAACAAAACATTTCATATCAAAATCTTCTGATATTATAATAGTGTCTAAGTACAAATACTTATTCAAATAGCTGAAATTATTACATTAATTAAATTCCATGAATACTAGGCTCTACAACCAAAACTGTAAAGGTACGTATTGGAGAATGGATTCCAACTAATGACTAGGCATTAGGGTATCACCTGTGACGGTATGTGACGCCCCACCTCTATACCCACACTAGCCAAGGACACTACGGGGTAATGCCGTAGACTAACGTGGAGAATAAGGCTGGTTGGGAGCGACCATCTATAGCCTTGATCTAACTATCTATTGAATACATCGACAATAGCCATACCAAGCAGAACGACATATCCAATGAATACTTAAAACAAAACCATATGTGGTTGGAGGATCTATCAGAATAGAATATAACAACTCAAATGTAATAAGCATCACAGAACAGTAGATCATCATATAAACATATACTGATACATAACAGAGTATACAAACTAATACATGTCAAGTGGTATAGAAAACCACAATATACAGATGAACCCAAAAGAATACATATCAGAGTTATAACAAAAAGGACTACACAAAAAGCTTTAACAAAAAAGAACAAGCTGAATAGTCCATGCGGAAGCAAAATAGGCTAAGTCCAAGAGCACCTAACCTGAAACAACTCGGTCTGACCCGAGTATGAAATACACGGGTCAGTCTAGCTAAACAAATCAGTTAGATAAACTAAACAACAATAAACCTGCAAGGTCACAATGTATAACAAATATCTCTAAAAGAGATAACACAATCATCTAACAAAAGATGAATCATATCTTAACAAGCCTCGTATCATCGGCAACTCATAGAAACAAAGGATAGGAATATCCCAAAACAAGCCATAAAGGCAAATAACAAATACCAATGAAGGTAACCCAAGTTCCACAAGGTAATCGCGATATATCGTGCGGCTCAAAAAGACCAACACCGAAGAGCGATACCTAGGGAATATACATATCAATGAAAACAAAAGATTGCTCGAGCTCAGTACTGTATAAACAAGGATCCATGAGCTCGAAGACTCCAAACCAAAATATCACTCGAGCGGCTCATAAAGACCTAACTCCGAAAGCGATACAATAGGGCAACAAACCCGAAGGTACAAACCTGAAGGCAACATACCCGAAGGCAACAAACCTGAAGGAGAGTTCGAAGACACTATCCCAAAGGCAACAAACCGTAGTGGTGAAGGTCCGAAGACCCAGTACTGGACACCACTAACTGGCGGAATGTGTCATAACTCTCAAAGGGGAATCCCAAAAATGGTAACGTGAGTCCCATAACCACTCGTTCGCACTAAACGGTTTGCTATCCATTAGTTAATTTCACACTCAAAGCAGTACAAAGTTTACCTCATCTCATTGGTAAACTAGACCAAAAGGTCAAAACAAACAATCGAATAGGTCGGGGATTAATCGGAAGGATAAACGCATGGATTCATGGTCCGTGTTTTACCTAACCATTTAATCTCCTTTCCACTCCGCTCGAAGTGCAAAATTTTGTGTGTGCGTTTAAATAGAATTTATAAATAAAGAAGCAAGCTTTTAATACAATTTAAAATATTATTTTATAAAAACCCGTGGATTGAAATTAAAAAGGAATCATCAAAGTTGAATGTTAACCCGCCTTTTTACCAGGCCATGGACATGCGGGATTAACATGTTCGGTTGCACGTTCGCCAAGGCTGGTGTACGATGGATTCAGTCGACTGGATGGATGGATGACGCAACGTGCTTAGGAGATGGAAATATGATTGGATAAAGATGAATCAACTATGGTTTGGGTCTAGGAAATATGGTTCGGCATTGGCAATCATTCGGCATTGAAGTACGTCCGGCATTCCTTCACTCGGCATCCTCCACTCGGCATTTGTACTCGGCATTGAAGTACGTTCGGCATTCCTTCACTCGGCATCTTCCACTCGGCATTTGAACTCGACATTAAAGTGCGCTCGGCACACCTCACCCCAGCATCGATCGGCATGCATCACTCAAATGCCTCGTCCGGCATTATTCTATCAAACTTTGTTCGGCATGCATCACTCAAATGCCTTGTCCGGCATTATTCTATCAAACTTTGTTCGGCATGCATCACTCAAATGCCTCAACCGACATTATTCTATCAGACTTCGTTCGGCATTCTTCCTCCAGACGCTTCGTTCGGCATGGAACGGGTCGGCATTGATGGCTCGGCATTACATGGCTCGGCATATGTGGACCGGCCATAAACTCGGTGGGCCTGAATCACGCAAAGGCCCAACAACTCAGGATTTGCCTATAAATACAGCATGTGGGGGTTCAGAAAAGGGATCCTGATTCTCTCTCCTGCTCTCTAACTTTCTATCCCCTAAGGCTAAGGCCAGCCTATCACTTTGTAACGGTAATCGATTGTTACAGCAATAAAAAAGAAATTACTAGAGTGGACGTAGGCCAGAGTTAGCCGAACCACTATAAATTTCGTGTCTTTACCGCTTTCATTTTAATTTCTGTTATTCTTCATATTAAATATCCTATACATACATCCTACCCGTGAACTGTGATTGTTGTTTGGTACTTTCACTTGGATTTGGGTGTTAGCGACCAATTTTGGCGCTAACATTTTGGTGCTTTCACTGAGAGTTGAACTAAGGAATTTTAGAGTTAGAAACTTGGATTTAAAAGAGCAATGGCTAGACCGTCAGCAAGGAAGCAAGTAATGGAAAGGAGCAATCAGGAGGGAAGTCAAGAGGCTTCCTCTGAAGATGGAGCAGGTGGAGCATCCATTTACATCACTAGAGAGGAAATGGAGGAGATGATGAAAAGACAAGAGGAGATGATGCAGACTCTTCTCAAACAATTTGCACAAACAGAAAATGCAGGAGCTCAGATCCGTGGAGCTGGATCAGAAGCACTCAACCAGCAAGCAGAGAGAATAGCTCGGCAGGGGGCAACCCCTAATCAGCAAACAACTATCAATCCAGATGGATCTAGACTTGGGGGCATACCACCAGGAAATGTTGGACCAACCCATGGAGGGATACCAGACGATGTTGTGCAACCCGACACCAACAGGAGTGCAGGAGTGCGAGATGAGGAGTATGTGCCAGAATTCCCTCATAAACTCGGGGGGCAGACCAGAGGCGATGGACAAGGATTACATCTTGGGGGCAACGACAGATTAGCGGAGATGGTTAGACGGGCTATGAGAGGTGGATTGGTAAATAGAGACTTGGAGGATGTAAATAGGAGTCCCTTTACTCCTACTATCAGGCAAGCTAGGAACCCACCCGAATTTAAGCTACCAAATTTGGAAATGTATAATGGGAAGGCGGATCCAACGGTTCATCTGACGAAATACATAAGGCATATGGAGGTACTGGGGGCATCGGATGAGGTCATGGCTCGATGCTTCCCATTGTATTTGACAGATATCGCAGCTATGTGGTTTAGACAGCTGGAGAATGGTTCTATCGGCACATGGACAGAGCTAATTGAGAGGTTTATGAGACAGTTTCGGGTCCACATAGTTATACCCAAGAACGTGATGACTCTGACATCTATGAAACAATGGTAAGGGGAATCGCTCAGGGACTTCTTAACCAGATTCAACGCAGCGGTAGCCTCAGTGGATCGACCCGATCCGTCAATGGTTTTGATGGCAGCCGTCTCAGGAATCGTGGATAACTCGGATTTCAAAATATCATTGGAACGGGACCCACCAAGGGATCTCGGGGAGTTCTATCATGAGGCGGAAAGGTTCTTGAGACAGGAGGATGCGCAGGCTGAGAGAGTAGGGAGAGAGGCTGAAGCTTATGCAGTGAGGGGTGGAGGTCCATCCAGGGAGGATCTAAGTAAAGATGATAAAGGAAAAAGGAAATGAATGGAAATGGTGGCACTTCGAAGAAACCTCAGAGGGAGTCAAAGTTTTCTTCTTACAAAGATTTAACTGAAACTCTAGAAAGGATTTACTTGGACACTCGAGGGCGGCTCCAGTACCGAAGGCCAGCAAAGAGAGAGCCTTCAGAATACGAACGGACATCGGGAAAGCATTGCCTATTCCATGAGCTGGATGGGCACAACACAAACGACTGTAGGCATTTGAGGGATATCATTGAGGAGCATGTAAGGAATGGTCACCTACAGGAATATGTCACGAATCGAACTACCGCAGGGGAGCAAGAGCAGCCACCACCTACCTCTAGCAATGGCGGCATTGGGTCTGGTCAACGCCGGTTTACTATCAACTAAACAGGTTCATGGTTTTGAATAAGTAATAGAACTCAAAGTAATACGGCTAGGTCACTTACACACGTATGGGATTGAGGACGGTCCCTAGGCGTGCTCTGAGATAACTGAAAACCGTACTACTTAAGTCTATGAAATTCTGCTTTCTTTCTAGTTTTCTGCAAACTTTGGTTCTCTCTTTCGTATTTCGGACATTTACTTTTCTTTGGTATGGTTTTGGAGTTTGGATTGAACTCCCGATTTGGTTGGTTTTTTCTTGGTTTCCCATTCTAGTTTGGATGTTTGATTTTTGATACAGATTTCTGGTTTTATATTTGGTTTTGGATCAATGTAATAAACAGTTCAGGTTTTATAATTACTGCCCCGACCGGAGAGTCGAGGCCGGAGAATATAAAAAGTCCTTGACCGGAGAGTCGAGGCCGGAGAATATAAAAAGTCCTTGACCGGAGAGTCGAGGCCGGAGAATATAAAAAGCCCTTGACCGGAGAGTCGAGGCCGGAGAATATAAAAAGCCCTTGACCGGAGAGTCGAGGCCGGAGAATATAAAAAGCCCTTGACCGGAGAGTCGAGGCCGGAGAATATCAAAATCCTTAGCCGGATTGCTGAGGCCGGTGAATATCAAAGTCTTTGACCGGAGAGTCGAGGCCGGAGAACATACAAGCCCGTGATGGAAAAGTCAAGGCTGGAACAGGATAACACGACCCGGCAAGGTCTACAAAATCAAGATTAAGCCCGAAGAGGTCGTGGATTTGATGATATGGTCACAAAAAGGATGTGAACTTTGGATATCATATTTGAGGCTATTCAAAACACACCTTCCAATAGCAAGGCATGTTTTGGGGGGCAAGTGTTAACCCGCCTTTTTACCAGACCATGGACATGCGGGATTAACATGATCGGTTGCACGTTCGCCAAGGCTGGTGTACGATGGATTCAGTCGACTGGATGGATGGATGACGCAACGTGCTTAGGAGATGGAAATATGATTGGATAAAGATGAATCAACTATGGTATGGGTCTAGGAAATATGGTTCGGCGTTGGCAATCATTCGGCATTGAAGTACGTCCGGCATTCCTTCATTCGGCATCCTCCACTCGGCATTTGTACTCGGCATTGAAGTACGACCGGCATTCCTTCACTCGGCATCTTCCACTCGGCATTTGAACTCAGCATTAAAGTGCACTCGGCACACCTCACTCCAGCATCGGTCGGCATGCGTCACTCAAATGCCTCATCCGGCATTATTCTATCAAACTTTGTTCGGCATGCATCACTCAAATGCCTCGACCGACATTATTCTATCAGACTTCGTTCGTCATTCTTCCTCCAGACGCTTTGTTCGGCATGGAACGGGTCGGCATTGATGGCTCGGCATTACATGGCTCGGCATATGTGGACCGGCCATAAACTCGGTGGGCCTGAATCACGCAAAGGCCCAACAACTCAGGATTTGCCTATAAATACAGCATGTGGGGGTTCAGAAAAGGGATCCTGATTCTCTCTCCTGCTCCCTAACTTTCTATCCCCTAAGGCTAAGGCCAGCCTATCACTTTGTAACTGTAATCGATTGTTACAGCAATAAAAAAGAAATTACTGGAGTGGACGTAGGCCAGAGTTAGCCGAACCACTATAAATTATGTGTCTTTACTGCTTTCATTTTAATTTCTGTTATTCTTCATATTAAATATCCTCTACATACATCCTACCCGTGAACTGTGATTGTTGTTTGGTACTTTCACTTGGATTTGGGTGTTAGTGACCAATTTTGACGCTAACATCGAAACAAAGGATAACAACAAATAGGATCATCACAAATCGATCCAAATTGGAAATTCAATCCCAAAAGGCAAAGTGGGCTGAAATATCAAATTCGGTTGACTAAACAGAGAATTCGGTTGACTAAACAGAGAATTCAGTTGACTAAACAGCAAATTCAGTTGACTGAACAGAGATTTTCAGTTGACTGAATTCTGCCTGGAAACTTTCTGTTTCCAGATTCAGTCGACTGAACAGAGAATTCAATTGACTGAATCTTGCCTGGGAACTTTCTGTTTCCAGGTTCAGTCGACTGAACAGAGAATTCAGTCGACTAAACCATGCCTGGAAACTTTGGGGTCCCAGATTCAGTCGACTGAACAGGGAATTCAGTCGACTAAACCATGCCTGGGCTGTTTTTCAGCCTATTCAAATGAAGAGAAAACTCTTCCAAAATGCAACCGGACGACCATTGACTCTAAGGGTTTATGCCAATGACAACCCGGCTCTATATGCTCCTTGATGCATCACCAAAACATGATTAAAACATCAAAGTTAGGATTTCAAAGAATTTAACCCAAACGCTAAAAATTTGGATATTCACCAATTCAATCCAAACCAAAAGCAAGTGCATATGAACAAGTGCTAGGAATTCATACCCAACAATCAAGGATAGATATAAGCATATATGAGAGATAAAAAATCTCACCTTACATCAATAATCAAGAGAAGTAGATGTGAGTTCAAAACTCACCTTTTATCTCAAAACAAAGAAGAAGAAGCTCAAATACAAGAAGGAGACTAACTACTCTTCACTTCACTCTACAAGCTTCAATTTAAGAATAAAACACATATTTCCCAAATTAGGTTTAGGAAACTTTCTGAAATTGAAGGAGAAAGAGTTGGAGAAGATGAAGAGGAGGCTTACCAATGGCTTCTCTTTGATTTTGGAGCAAAGTTTCAAGTTGCAAGAAGAAACTAGGGCTTGGAATTTCTAATTCCCATTCTCTTCCCCCATTTTCAGTTTTTAGCTTATGTTTTATGAAATGAAATAAGTGAGTGGACAGGAGAGAGACTGAGTTAGGGTTAATTAGTTAGTTAGTGGGCTGAACCCAACCCAAAGCCCAACTAGAAAAAGTTGCAAAATTCAACTTACTCCAAACATATCAAAACTTATACTCAAAAAGATCGCAAACGCCATTTTGGACTCAATAGAGGTGGTATCGAGCCCCAATTCAGCCGTTTACAAAAAGTAGCTTTTCGGACCTAAAAATCTGACTAACAACGCTATATTTAAATAAAACATTTAAATATATAATCGTTATGCGGGTTGTTACAGATCTCCTCCTATAAAATTTCGTCCCCGCAATTCCTAGAGACGATATTTGTAACAACTACATACATACAACATCCCAAAAAGAAAAGGAAATAAGCTTGAGATGAAAAGATAAACTCACCGTGGCCAAGCAAAGATAGAAAACCCGGATAAGATCACTCGATAAACTCTCTGGTTTCCCTAGTACAGTCATTGGGGTTAGCGGACCATTGAACTTTAACGAGCGGCACGTCCTTGTTTCGAAGGTGTCGCACCTCCGTTTTAAGTACGCGAATAGGCTGCTGTACAATAGATAAGTCCGGTGAGATCTCAAGCTCTTGCAAATCAGAAGAATCGATAACAGAATCCGACTCTCGAAGACACTTCTGAAGTTGAGAAACGTGAAACACGTCATGAATGCTAGATAAATGAGCTGGAAGTGAAACTCTATAAGCCATAGGGCCAATACGTTCAGTAGTAGAAAATGGTCCTATAAAGCGAGGAGCCAATTTCCCAATCGTACTGAAACGCATAACCCCCTTCAAAGGAGAAACACGAATAAAGACAAGATCACCAATCGAGAATTCGAGAGGCTTCCTACGGTTGTCTGCGTAGGATTTATGGCGGCTTTGTGCCTCTTTCATTCTCAAACGAATAAGATCGATCTTTTCAGAAGAGTCACGAGCAAAATCTGGGCCAAGAATAAGCTTCTCCCAAGATTCCAACCAACAAGAAGGAGATCGACATGGCCTTCCGTATAAAGCTTCGAAAGGAGCCATACCGATACTAGGCTGAAAACTATTATTGTAGGAGAACTCTACAAGAGGTAGGTGATCCTCCCAACTACCACCAAAATCAAAAATACAAATACGGAGAAGGACTTCCAAGATACGATTCACCCGATCAGTCTGTCCGTCAGACTGCGGATGATAAGCTGTGCTAAAATTAAGCTTTGATCCCAAAGCTTGCTTAAGACTCTTCCAAAAATGATTCGTGAATAAAGGATCACGATCACTCACAATAGAACTAGGAACACCGTCAAGTCTCACGGTTTCCTTGACATATAACTTAGCCAAATGCGAAGCAGTCTATTAGACTTGATAGGGATAAAATGAGCAGATTTAGTGAGGCGATCAACAATAACCCAGATGCTAGAATGGCCCGATCTCGAACGAGGTAGGCCGTCAATAAAATCCATAGAAATCTGATCCCATTTCCACAATGGAATCTCTAGAGGCTGAGGAAGACCCGAAGGACGTTGATGTTCGGCCTTAATACGCTGACAAGTTATGCAATTACTCACATAACTCGCCACATCGCGTTTCATGCCTTCCCAATAATAAAGACGATGCATATCGGCATACATCTTACTACTACCAGGATGAATGGTATACTTAGAACGGTGACAATCATCAAGAATGTCATGCCTAAGCGCAAAATCAGAAGGCACAAAAAGACGGTTCTTCTTGCGAAGACACCCATGAGAATCAATGCTGAAATCCCGCAATGCCTCATCATAGGATCCAGACTCACAAAGCTGAATAAGATGCAACAAATCAGGATCACGCCGCTGAGCATCAGCAATACGATTCAACAGAATGGGTCGAGCTCCCAAACTAAATAATAAAATAGGAGTATCAGAAGATGAACCTCGATTACGAATTTCACAAAAAGATAGAGTCTCAAGAATATCCCATTCGGCAAGCATCATAGAAACAACAGCCGGATGTTTGCGACTAAGCGCATCAGCAACACGATTACCCTTTCCAGGGATATACTGGATATCAAAGTCATAGGAAGCAAGAAACTCGAGCCAACGCTGTTGTCTCATATTGAGTTCCTTCTGAGTGAACAAATACTTCAAAGATTTATGATCGGTATAGAGAATGAAGCGCTCGCCCAATAAATAGTGTTGCCAAATCTTCAAGGCAAAGACAATGGCGGCTAACTCAAGATCATGAGTGGCATAGTGAACTTCATTCGGACGCAGTTGCCTAGAAGCATAAGCAACTACCCGATCCTTCTGCATAAGAACAGCACCAAGACCACTACCACACGCATCGGTGTAGACAACAAGATCATGATTCCCCTCGGGAACCACCAAAATAGGAGCATTAGTGAGAAGTTCCTTTAATGTCAGAAAGGAAGCTTCACACTTGTTGGACCAAATAAAATGAATGCCTTTCCGAGTAAGGCTGGTGAGAGGAAGCACAACACGGGAAAAATCCTTAATGAACCGACGGTAATAATCCGCCAATCCAAGGAAACTACGAATCTCATGCACATTCTCATGCCTCTTCCAATTCTGGATGGCTTCGATCTTAGAGGGATCGACAGAAATGCCATCGAAAGATACAACATGGCCTAAGAACTTAACCTTATTCTCCCAAAAATAGCACTTGGAGAATTTGGCTCTAAGCTGATGGTGACGGAGAGTACTCAAGACAATTCTCAAGTGATTAGCATGCTCAGCTTCAGACTTAGAATAAACAAGCATATCATCAATGAACACAAGGACGAACTTATCGAGATATTCTCGGAATACTCGATTCATGAGATCGACAAAGAAAGCAGGAGCGTTCGTCAAACCGAACAACATAACGAGCCACTCAAAAGAACCATAACGAGTACGGAAAGCGGAAAGCGGTAAGCGGTATGCTATCCTCCGCGACTCGCAACTGATGAAAACATGTGGTGAGGTCAAGCTGAGAAAAGACCTTAGCACCACTCAATAGACCGAACATATCATCGATCCTAGGTAATGGATACCTATTCCTGATGGTTAACTCGTTAAGCTTGCGATAGTCAATGCAAAGCCTAAGAGTTCCATCAGACTTCTTCACAAAGACGACCGCGGATCCCCACGGAGAAAAACTGGACTGAATCAACTGCTTGGACTCAATCTCTAAAAGCTGATTCTTGAGTTCCTCATTTTCCCTTGTAGACATCCTCGTGGGAGGACGACTAACTAGCTGCGTGCCTGGAATGAGATCAATGCGGAACTCAATTGCCCGTTTGGGTGGCAAACCCGAAACAGGTTCAAAAACATCAGAAAAGTCACAAGCAACAGGAATACGAGATATATCATCATCATCTCGCGAGTCAAGAGAACATAAAGCCATTTTGGAATTATCCACATCCCGAACAACAAGAGATAACTGAGTAGACAATTCCGGATGTCGAAGATACAAAATTCTCTCCGAACAAATAATCCTGGCATCATATCTCACTAGCCAGTCCATTCCCAAAATCATATCAAATCCCAGACAAGAAATAACGTGCAGATTCGCACGAAAGGAAAAGCCACATAAAACAATTTCAACATCATCACAAAGCAAGTTAAGGGTCGCTGATCCCCCAATAGGATTCGCAATCCTTAAAGAAGTAACCAAACAAGAAACATCCAAGGATAAATCATCAACGAGCTTTTGTGATACGAAAGAATGTGATGCACCCGTATCGAAAAGAACTCGAATACTATGATCATGAAATAAAATTGAACCTTCCAAAATAGATGGAGATACACCTTTGGGCTGAGAAGGACCTTCAGAAGCATTGGCAGCACTAAGCTTGCCAGACTTGGCACCACCAGGAACAGTTGGGCAGGTGGAAACATGATGACCTTCCTTCTTGCAATAGCAGCAAAAGAGAGGTTTATGACAAGCTCGAATAATATGATCAGGAGAATCACAATTGAAACACTTTCGAATGAAAGGCGTTCCAGAAGACTGAGGCTGAGAACTAGAACTACCTTCTTCTTCTTCTTAGAAGGAAAAGGCCTGGACTTCTGAAATGGAAACTGCTTCCTGTTGTGGTTCTTGGAAACCTCAACATCCTCACCACTATCAAACTCCTTCTCAATGGTTTCAAGATGAAGTGCAGAATCAACCAACTCCTCAAAAGAAAACTTAAGCTGGAGCAACAAAGACTTCTTAAGATATTTCTTAAGACCAGAAACAAACTTCAAATTCTTCTTATAAGAAGTGCTAATGAATTCAAGACCATACTGAGATAAAGCCTCGAATGATGCAACATACTAAGAAACAGAAGATTTCCCTTGCTTCAACTCAAGGAAGCGATGGGTCAATAAAACTTTTTCGGATTCAGTAACGAACTTGAGTTCAAATCGTCCCCGAAACCGAGTCCAAGAAAGAGTAGACTCATCAATTTCGGCTACAAGAAGCTCATACCAATCAAGAGCACGCTCTTGCAATAAGCTAGAAGTTACAAGAACTCTATCATGGTCAGAAAGATCCATGCGAGAGAAGATACGCTCGCACGTGCGAAGCCAAGCTTGGACTTCAATAACCGACTCGGAGCCCTTAAACTGCTTTCCTCCAAGATGAGAAAAATCGCTGCACTGACATGCAAAGGCAGACTTGCGAGGTGGAGATACTCGAGGAGGAACTGGAGGATGAGTGCTCCTAAAAAATTCCAAAAACTGATCAGCAGACATATAAACGCCATCCGGATGTGAGCCACTAGATTGCCCAGCATCCGAACGTCGTCCTCTGCCTCTTCCAGCCATACGCTGAAAGTTAAGATAAGAACAAGATTATTCACAAGGTAGATGTCATTAATACAATTGCGGAATACTATGGAATGAAATGCTTTCCTAGACGTATTCTCAATTTCTATCTAACCGTTGATGGTAGAAGGAATAAAGAGACACGATGATTCAAAGATATGTATCACTTATACACTTCGATGTATCGTAATATGTGCTTCTATTCTGTGTTTATCATATTTTGTTTTGAACCTGCTCTGATACCAAGCTGTGACGCCCCACCTCTATACCCACACAAGCCAAGGACACTACGGGGTAATGCCGTCGACTTACGCGAAGAATAAGGCTGGTTAGGAGCGACCATCTATGGCCTTGCTCTAACTATCTATTGAATACATCGACAGTAGTCATACCAAGCAGATCGACATATCCAATGAATACCTAAAACAAAACCATAGGTGGTTGGAGGATCCATCAGAACAGAATATAACAACTCAAATGTAATAAACATCACAGAACAGTAGATCATCATATACACATATACTGATACATAACAGAGTATACAAACTAATACATGTCAAGTGGTATAGAAAACCACAATATACAGATGAACCCAAAAGAATACATATCAGAGTTATAACAAAAAGGACTACACAAAAAGCTTTAACAAAAAGGAACAAGCTGAATAGTCCATGCGGAAGCAAAATAGGCTAAGTCCAAGAGCACCTAACCTGAAACAACTCGGTCTGACCCGAGTATGAAATACACGGGTCAGTCTAGTTAAACAAATCAGTTAGATAAACTGAACAACAATAAACCTGCAAGGTCACAATGTATAACAAATATCTCTAAAAGAGATAACACAATCATCTAACAAAAGATGAATCATATCTTAACAAGCCTCGTATCATCGGCAACTCATAGAAACAAAGGATAGGAATATCCCAAAACAAGCCATAAAGGCAAATAACAAATGCCAATGAAGGTAACCCAAGTTCCACAAGGTAATCGCGATATATCGTACGGCTCAAAAAGACCAACACCGAAGAGCGATACTTAGGGAATATACATATCAATGAAAACAAAAGATTTCTCAAGCTCAGTACTGTATAAACAAGGATCCATGAACCCGAAGACTCCAAACCCAAATATCACTCGAGCGGCTCATAAAGACCTTACTCCGAAAGCGATACAGTAGGGAAACAAACCCGAAGGCACAAACTCGAAGGTACAAACCCGAAGGCAACATACCCGAAGGCAACAAACCTAAAGGAGAGTCCGAAGACACTATCCCAAAGGCAACAAACCGTAGTGGTGAAGGTCCGAAGGCCCAGTACTGGACACCACTAACTGGCGGAATGTGTCATAATTCTCAAAGAGGAATCCGAAAAGTGGTAACGTGAGTCCCATAACCACTCGTTCGCACTAAACGGTTTACTATCCATTAGTTAATTTCACACTCAAAGCAGTACAAAGTTTACCTCATCTCATTAGTAAACCAGACCAAAAGGTCAAAACAATCAATCGAATAGGTCGGGGATTAATTGGAAAGTTAAACACATGGATTCATGGTCCGTGTTTTACCTAACCATTTAATCTCCTTTCCACTCTGCTCGAAGTGCAAAATTGTGTGTGTGCGTTTAAATAGGATTTATAAATAAAGAAGCAAGCTTTTAATACAATTTAAAATATTATTTTATAAAAACCCGTGGATTGAAATTAAAAAGGAATCATCAAAGTCAAAACAAAGGATAACAACAAATAGGATCATCACAAATCGATCCAAATTGGAAATTCAATCCCAAAAGGCAAAGTGGGCTGAAATATCAAATTCAGTTGACTAAACAGAGAATTCAGTTGACTAAACAGCAAATTCAGTTGACTGAACAGAGATTTTCAGTTGACTAAATTCTGCCTGGAAACTTTCTGTTTCCAGGTTTAGTCGACTGAATAGAGAATTCAGTTGACTGAATCTTGCCTGGGAACTTTCTGTTTCCAGGTTCAGTCGACTGAACGGAGAATTCAGTCGACTAAACCATGCCTGGAAACTTTCGGGTCCCAGATTCAGTCGACTGAACAGAGAATTCAGTCGACTAAACCATGCTTGGTTGTTTTTCAGCCTATTCAAATGAAGAGCAAACTCTTCCATGCAACCGGACGAGCATTGGCTCTAAGGGTTTATGCCAATCGACAACCCGGCTCTATATGCTCCTCGATGCATCACCAAAACATGATCAAAACATCAAAGTTAGGATTTCAAAGAATTTAACCCAAACACTAAAAATTAGGATATTCACCAATTCAATCCAAACCAAAATTAAGTGCATATGAACAAGTGCTAGGAATTCATACCCAACAATCAAGGATAGATATAAGCATACATGAGAGACAAAAAAATCTCACCTTACATCAATAATCAAGAGAAGTAGACGTGAGTTCAAAACTCACCTTTTATCTCAAAACAAAGAAGAAGAAGCTCAAACACAAGAAGGAGACTAACTACTCTTCACTTCACTCTACAAGCTTCAATCTAAGAATAAAACACATATTTCCCAAATTAGGTTTAGGAAACTTTCTGAAATTGAAGGAGAAAGAGTTGGAGAAGATGAAGAGGACGCTTACCAATGGCTTCCCTTTGATTTTGGAGCAAGGTTTCAAGTTGCAAGAAGAAACTAGGGATTGGAATTTCTAATTCCCATTCTCTTCCCCCATTTTCAGTTTTTAGCTTAAGTTTTATGAAATGAAATAAGTGAGTGGAGAGGAGAGGTACCGAGTTAGGGTTAATTAGTTAGTTAGTGGGATGAACCCAACCCAAAGCCCAACTAGAAAAAGTTGCAAAATTCAACTTACTCCAAACATATCAAAGCTTATACTCAAAAAGATCGCAAACACCATTTTAGACTCAATAGAGGTGGTATCGAGCCCCAATTCGGCCGTTTGCAAAAAGTAGCTTTTCGGACCCAAAAATCTGACTAACGATGCTATATTTAAATAAAACATTTAAATATATAATCGTTAAATATGCGGGTTGTTACACGGTACCTATCTAGAAACACCGTACTGAGGATCGCTCTGCGATCCCTTGCTACACGAGACCGGAATATTCCTAACCTCAATAGACCAAATATGCAATTACCTCGGGTGTTCCCACTGTTTTCGAGCTCCTTTCACAAGTAGTGATAATTCCGAGGTTATCTAGAAAGGTGATAGATATACCCTAGTTAGGTGCGACCCACTTAGCCTTGCTGCATCTCCCCTGATTTTCAGACATTCTTGGTTGATGAGGTTAGTGCCTAAGATAACCTTTTAGAAAGATTCACTTAGAATGCTCATTGTCCTCCAATGACAACGTACTAATATCAAGCATCCATACAAGTTTGTTCCTGGTCCGAACGGAACCAAAGGCACTATTCCTACTTCATCCATTTTAGAATCACCCTCTGGATTAGTAGCGATTATCTCTTGCACTTCACCACTCCATCTTCGACTCCATTCTCTTGTCTTCATTACAAAACGTACTCGTTGGATCGAAGTGGTTTTCGGACCACAAATCTAATCCCGGTCTGTTCGAAACAACGTTTGAGATTTTTCGGTAAAATCAACCCCGGTTCTTTAGGAAATACACGGACGAAGATAAGATCGGAGATCACCTCCTAGCCATTAATGGACGAATTTCCTTATAATCGTCCTTGAATAAAGGAACAAAATTTTCGTACAGTATAGCACCTCGAACAGTAACTGTACCATATAATTCCCGAGTTTCCTTTAGATATTCCTAATGTTATATTGGGTCCAGATTTGATAATCGGTTATAACTATCAAATATACAATCAATTCAACCAAAGTTTCATTTCACATTGCAATCCTAAAGCCTTATTTAATTTTAAAACCCCAATAATTTAAAATTACTTAATCAAACAACATATGCTTATCTCACCAGATAAGAATATTCACGCAACCATTCATTTTCCAAATATTTGAAAACCCTTTTAAAATAAAATCTGGAAAGCACCGTTGTAGTAAAAACCATGGATCACAACTCAATGGTTACATCTCTATCCCAGAGCAATTCAAGATTTAGTTGCAGGCACTCACAGCCTCCGTTATGCCATGCGAGTATACCAATAACCTAAAATCTTTGTTTAATAATTTTCCAAAATAACTACTTATAGTGTTCTAAATATAAATTTCCAAGTTCTAGTTTAAGTAAAATACTCTAATATATTATTTTTAAAAACATCATTAATATTTGTCTTGAAAATAAATATACTTTAATACTAATTTACACTAAAGTACAATTTTACTTTAAAACAATCACTTAACTTTATAAATCAACGGTTATTATACTTTAAACAATTTAGATAAATAATAACTATAAAAAGGGAAAATAATACTTTTATATAATTAAAAAAATAACTTCCTTAAATCATTACCAAAACATTTACCAGTTACTTTAAAACATCATAAATAAATAATAATCATTTTTAAACAAACTCTGGTTCAAAGTCAACCCAAATCGGAAAAGAAGGCTTAACAATTCCAATGGTACTTAATAAAGTTACCATTTTATTTCATCACAGTTCAGAATAATGGATACAGATTTTCATACTACTTAGCTTTTAACAATCAATTCAATATCATACTGCCTAATAAAACTGTTGGGAAATTAAATAGATATTTGGCACAAAATCTTGTTGATATGCTGTACAAAACTGTACAGTGATGTATGAAAGAAATTACTGGCTTGAGTTGATATTGAGATGAAATATAAACAAAGATTTTGGTTTTTGCCTCATTTGATCAGACAAGCTATTGTAATACATACAAATGTTTACATTTGATTTTTTTCCTTTTGCTTTATTTTATATTTTATTCTACTTATTGGCTTTGTTTACTAGTTTGATATATATGCATACCTTAGCCCTTTCTAGAACAACTAATTTACTTATTTACTTGATTTTTTTACATGCTTATATTCATATATAAATATATATCTTGTGACAAGGCTTAAAAATGGTTTTAGAAAATGTTAATGCTTACATATGTATATACATGTAGCTTTATATAATTCAAAGTGAAATGGAAACATTGTCATTTTATTTTAAAGGTATAGAATAGCATTTCTAACAAAGCATACTTTGTTAATGATCTTTCTTTTGAAATGGTTCTTTAGATTTTCTCATTTATATCATATACACTTTCATATATATATATATATATATATATATATATATATATATATATTCCTCCTTTCATTTTTCAATATATAAAAATATATTTTTACTTCTAATAAACTATTTTTATCTAGTCCATATATATTTTTTATTTATCTTTTTTATATTCCCTTAATGCAATATTGTTTGTTTTATATAGGTACTACATATTTTTTTCATTATTCTTTGAATTGATACATACATACATACATTTTCCCTAACTAAGACGTATATAAGTACATAGGAAAATACAAATTTTTAAATCTTTTATTCAAAATCCACTGCATTGTTCATAAACCAAAGTTACCTCTACTTATAATAATTTCTTTTTCTTTTTCATCTTGTGAATTATAAGATAAAAATCATTTCTAATTATTGTTACAAATGTATATATACATACATATAAGCAATTCCTATTAAATCAATCTCCTATTTTACAAACAAAAGTCTAGAATTTCAAATATCATTTTGTTTTGAAACTGTAAAATATTACCAACTGTTACTAAATAGAAATTTTTAATGATTAAAATACTGCATTATTGAATACCAAAAATTAATGTTCAAAACTCGAGATGTCAAAAATCCTAGGTCGTTACATTCCTCCCCACTTAAAAGAATTTCGTCCCAGAAATTTCCACAACCCGGCTAGTACACAAAAGTAACCGAATTTTAATTTACTAATGAATTGATAACCACCCATATCACACTAGTTAATATATAATTTCATATATATCCCAAAAGATCCATTACATCCAGTACCAACCAGAATACTTCCACAATGATCATCATCATATACACACACACACACACACACACGTATAGTCATACCAACATCTACTAAAATACCTGACTGAATTATAATCCAACAAACATGACGTCTATAGGCTACTAACACAAACTAATAGGGCATGCCCTACTAAGAAACCACTAAACCCAAAACCACACTTACTGTGGACTCTCCCCATCCGAGTCCTCTACTTCGGGTCCCTTCAAATCCATGGACTCCACATCATTATCTAGAACCCATGCGAAGTATGGACTTGGTCCCCTCTGGCGAAAATCTCTATCTACAACTGGCTCATCCTCAACCTCACCCATTTCCCAAACGACAGCGTCGTCATTTTCTAATTCGAGTTCTCCCTTCGCTTCAAATTCCTCCTCATCCTCAAATTCCACCTCTTCATCTTCGAGTGCTTCCTCGTCCTCAAATTCTTCTTCATCATCGAATTCCTCCTCAGGCTCCTCTTTTGCTTCTTCCTTGCGCTTTTCTTCTTAAGGCGGTAGCTGCTCGACAGGCTCCATTGGCTCCTCTGGCACTTCCTCATACATCGATGATTCATTGAGTTCCGCCCGAATCCTCTTGAGCAATTCATAATTGTCATCCCTCCTAGCCTTCAAAAGTGCTCCTCCTCGATGAATACTACGGGTTCTCTACAATCAATTAACAAGAGCCAAATCCTAAGGTTTTAGGAATTCATGTATGCTAAAGAGTACATATATAGGTTCACGCTTCAAATATCTTTTTTTAATTTCTATTATTCAAAACTTCACAAAAATCACTTTCCTCCAAAAAATTATTTTAAACAAATTTTCCAAAATCACTAGGGTTTTTAATTCTCAAAAATCCCTTTTATAAATCAGTTATTATAAAATTAGCTTTTATCTAATGAAAAAAATCATCCTAAAATATTTATCTTAAAAATATCCAAAATTCCTTTTGTAAACAAAATTTAGTAAAAATCCACATTGCCTAAAGTTCCTATCTTACAGGACTCGGATCCCTAAGGGAATACTCAAGCCAAATGACCGGTAACAGAGGGTACTCAAAGCTAACGGCTATGACCACTCAAATCCTAAATGATAAAGCATTATCATCACTTACCAAACAACACATCAAAATACTATATATTTGAAAATCTTGTCTTTTGTATAAAAATATTTCTCGGGTAAAATTATTTCATTTACCCCTTTAAAACAATATTGTGTCTGCTTTCTTGTTCAAGTGTTTGGAGATCCCTATCAATAACATTAGCTACTTGTATCGACCAGAATCCATATGCCACTTAACAGATCAATTAACACAAAAAACGCTCTTTTATGTCACTAATAAATACACTCTCGTACATATATACACTAACACCCATTTCGGGTATTACTAACCCTATATCTAATGATTAACCCTAACAAGGCCTTGGTATTCGATCAACCTAAGCTCTGATACCACGATGTCACGAGCCACTTTTCCATACAGACTTAAGCTGACCTTTAACTGCACTTGTTAGCCAAATCGCACGGAAAGGAGGATAGTAAAAGAAGAAAGTTGGTAGAAGATAGAAAGAGGGTAGAAAGAAAATAGAACAACATAGAGTTTCACAGCAGGACGGATAATCTATAATATAGAACAAGCCCTTACATAAAACAAAACTGTAGCTTAAAAACATATATAAACATCAATTCGAGTGCATACCTATTCAGCATAGACAATTATAACAACCTGTCCTTACAATTAGCTGATAAACACAACCAAATGCAATGGGATATAATCATCTATATGGATACGTCTATGGCCTCCCGCTCCTCTCCTGAAAGCTTCCTTCATCCATCTAAACCTAAAATATGCTCGATCTAACCTGAGCATATAGGAAAAACAATGACCGGGTCAGTCTGGTAAAACCAGCGCGAGAAACACACTCAATCTGAATTATTAAAGTTTCAAAATCCTTTGTAATCAAAGGTATCTTGTAAGAACATGCAACAAATAAACACGACGGCTTTTGTAGCGGTCCTGACTCGACCTTCGAAAATTGGCACCGAATACGGCACTCATCTTCAAATGCCGCAGATCCAAACGTCGAATCTGGTTCGCCGGAGCTTATAACACCATTAAGTAGAACACAGCGGAAGAAACAAATATCAATATATAACATTGATACAATGATAGATACAATATCTGATATAAAATGATACAACATAATGATACAGTAGATTTCCATACTATCAGAGATACAAGAAATAGCAGTGGAGAAGAATATCTTCAATAGAGTGCATCCCCAAATCCAATACTCCAATCCAAAGCTAGCTCGAACCACCATCAACGTTTCACCTAAATAAGCAAGTGCAGTCGTTATCCAAAGACTGTACTAACTCCAGATAATCTACTAAACCTGATTATCTAAAAAATCCAACTCTAGACTGCCCGTGTGGAAAAATTATGGGCAACCAGAGTTTAGGGAAGGATCAATAAACTCCAAGTCAGCCATGGTACTGGTATGAGTAACAAAAACAGTTTATCTTTAAAACAGACAACAAAAGAAATTAAAATAAATCCGCAATGCTTTTTGGGAAATGAAACTACCATAAGGCCTCCCGCCACACATACAATGCAAATGTAGAATTGGAGGAGATTTCTCCTTATGATAGGTAAACATGCTTGATACACAAATTCTTTTCAATACTATTGTTAGTGCATAGTGCAGAAAACATTTCAAAAGTATAATATTGATCTTAGCCAGCATACAACCATTATTGTATGTCTACTATAGCTACCATGTTCAATAGCAGGTTACCGTCTCATTCCATGGCAGGTTATACAACTAATACCGTACATGGCACGTATTGTTTTGTTTGGATTTCCAACAAATGGTCGGGCTAAGGAACTTCCCACTGTCCATGGTATGCCTTTAGCGGGACGTCTCGAGAACTTAACCAGCTCTTTGCCAACACAAGGCCGGGTTACCTTTGTAACTAGGTAACTACTACACGAGCATGCCATCCCTCGGTCCTTTGGGACGTTTATCCGAGGTGCCTCTAAACCACAAAGCAACAACCACACAGTAAATGAGATTGAAGCCACTACATAGGTAAATATCTGGGCTGAAAAACCATGATACCACACTTTACCATAAGGGAATGACACACCCTAAAGGGCACGACCCTCATAACCTTGCCGCATCTTTCCTGTTTCGACCATTTCTAGAGTGTGAGGTCCTGATGCAGTCTCGTCCACAAAGCTATGCTTTATACAAAAGCCATGCTTTGATCACAAATGATCGACAAATGATCATCAACACACAGCAGCACTCAGCATGCCACACTACCAAATTGGGAATATATCACAGATAACCTTCAATTACATAACCTCTAAGCTCATACATCTCAGAGAAGGGTGTTAAGCTAAGAGAATAAATTCTCCGCCACCAACAGATATGTCTTTGAAAGAAATCTTCTTTATATCTCAAAGCGTAGTGTCAAACATACAACCATACAAGTCTGTTCCGGGTTCGATCAGAACCGAAGGCACTTCTGAAGAAGCCCTTGCAAATCCGGGTATTCATAATCCCGATCGCACTTCATATCACTTAGGAAATCACTATACCGGCACGACTCAGTGCAGAGACAATGAACGAGTTATCCTTTCGTTCTCGAAAATATCCGGTCTTTACCACCGGTCTTCAAATGCTATCCATATCGACGTATCATTATTCGAAATGGGTTTTATGACACAAAGTCCTCTCCCGGCTAAACCGAATAATGAGTGTAATATTTAAAAACATATGGATATGGGATTTCAGTTAAGTCACAACTTATTATCCAAAACTTTTCTTTCAAATGGTTTAAACAAATTACCATTTCAAATCCTTTTAAACAAAAAGATTTATTTCACAAAGTTCACCCAGTTTCACAAAGATCCATTTATGGATTTCATAAGAATTTCCATTTCAATTGGATTAACTCATTAAATTTTTAAATCAAAGATATAACTTGTAGCTTTCAAACCATTTCCATAACTTGGAAATCATTTTCATTTGAAACTTGAAATCCTTTTAACACCAATTGGAAGTTCATTTCTTATATGAAAGCATTTATTATTTGAAAACAAATAGTTTTCGTTTCGAAAGAATCCAATTATATTTGCACGAGTTAAAACCCTTGAATTAAATTCAAATTCCCGAATCAATACATTTAAAATGGTTTAACCCATATATAACTCGTATAACATCTTTAATCCCTAGTTTCCAATCATAGGATTCAATTTCAAATTTTGAATTTAAATTTAAATCAAATTATTTAAATTTCAAAGCGTAATCAAGTTATTCAAAAATAAATTTTTATCTTTGAAATTCCTTTTCAAAAGCTTTCAATTCTAATTCCAAAACTATTTTGGATTCAAAGGTTCAATCTTTAAACTATTTCAAAATCTATGACTTAACCCATTTTCAAGTGCAATCCATATTTATGTGTGTATGGTGTAGTCCAGGGGTTCAACACAATAGGTGCACAACATCATCATCACGGATTAAACCACAAAAATATAGTTGATAAGCGGTATAAACCATAACGCTTATCTTTCATACACAGATCACAAATTAATAAATTAAATCATAGATAATTAACTACATCACAGTTTACAGCACAGATCAGAATAATTCATATCATAAAGCATCAGACATCGAGAATATCAAACAATTCACCCAATCAATAAAATCCAAACATTCACAAGTAAAATTTATTAATCAACTGATTAATTTAAATCAGATGTATTACTTATGAATAAATCATTAATCCTGGTTAATTAACATAAGTTGATTACAAATCATTTGAAATAAATTTCCCTTTAATCATTTATTAGTTAACTTTTAATTATTAACTCATCATCCTTAATTAATGAATCAATTAACCTTTATTTATTGAATTAACCTTTAAATTATTTAATTAACCTTAATTAATCACATTTATAAATTTATCCTTAATTAATTACCATTTGACTAATTATTCTTAATTAATCATAATAAGCAATTATCCCTAATTACTTAATTAATCAATTATTAATTCGTAATTAATTTCTTAAATAGTTAATCCTTAATCATAATACAACTTTAAGATAAACTCATTCCTATGAATAATTCCATTTAGCACTCACAAATACGCTAGAAAACATTTCTTTCAAATTTACTGCTTAAATTTCATTTTAGTGTCAAAATATAAACAGAATACCAATTTATCTTATATAAATTAAAAACTAAATTTAAACATTTAAATTATATAAAACTTAATTTCATTTCAAAATCTAGGGTTCGAATTTAGATTTAAGATCCAAGTTTCAAATTTAATTTAACATTGTTTAGATTCTTCATTTACAATTTCAAAATCCATTTTAAATTCAAATCTTTTAAATCCACTTAGTTGCTTAAAACTTTTTAAGTTATTAAACAATTTAATTTAAAAACTTTATTTTTTTCCAAACTAAGTTCAAACTAACTTGAGTTCTAATTAAACTCCGATTTAAAAACTTATTTTAACTTTGTTTTATAAATTAAAATTTAAAATTTTGAATTGCAAACAAACAGGTTTAAACCTGCACAAAATGCTACCCGAGCCAGGCTATATTGTCTTCGAGTCAAGCGCTAAACCTCTTCGAGTAAACTACTCGAATTACTCGAGTCAACTCGAGTTCATCCCTACTTCCATCCAGCTATGCAAATTACATATCCCCAGTGCTTCGTGCATGTGCACAATACCACCGAGCATCTCCGGACGTTGCCTCGTCGTCGAGCATGTCGAAGTCCATCCATGAATCAATCTCCGATCGCTCGAACCCCACTATCACGTC
The DNA here is from genome assembly GCA_030765085.1 of Allium cepa. Taxonomy (NCBI): domain Eukaryota; kingdom Viridiplantae; phylum Streptophyta; class Magnoliopsida; order Asparagales; family Amaryllidaceae; genus Allium; species Allium cepa. The sequence continues at coordinate 673,582,197 of CM060928.1, read as the reverse complement.
GAAATCGAATTCAAGCTCAAGATTGAAACCTGGAAAACATGAACCGAAAACACCATCAGACCTCTAAATGCATTGTTCTCACAACCTCGATCACCAGAGCTCCTGAAATTTCGGTCAAACACTCGTCCACACCTCCTCTACCATCACCCAGAGCCACATCGCACTCGGTCGATCACAGAAGACAAACAAATCAAAATACGAACCCATGCCAAAAATAGGTTTACAAATTTCAAACGCTCACCTCCGTCGCCTCGATGACCGAGTACACCTCCAACCATTTTTTCCCAGCAGTGACGTAGACTCCTCCACCTCCACGTGAAACCCCGACCTTTCTAGTGCTTCCGAGCGCCGAAATTTGACCGAAACCCACTTTTCTTTCATCTTCGAACTGCTCTTAAACCCTCCATCTAAAAGTTATGATTTTAACTTTAAAAATCATATTAAGGTATAAGAATTCAGATTATATACTTGAAATCAAAAATTAAAATGTTTGAATTTTGGCCTAGTTAAGTTTTGGCTCGGTTATCTTGAGGTTCAGAGGTATTTACAAATTGTTTTAACTGAAATAAATTTTTAAAGCTTAATTCGTGAACAAACAAACAATCTTTGTTTGTATTTTAAATTCTAACAGTTACTAGATTAAGAGATAAAAATTTATTTACAAATCTGGTTTTTTAAAAAAAACTATAAAAAGAAACCGAGGTTACATATATTCAAGTGCATGCATACATCATACTTCACCAGTTCAACAATATAAATACAAATATACTCTATAGTACAATATTGAACGAAGCAATGACTTGCAACTAAAATTTTACTTAAAGTTTAGGGGTGAAGTTACTCACTTTGCTTTAGAAGAAAGAACATAGAACTGCTTTGCTGAAACAGGTTGTGAAAATTTGCAAGCTGAAACCTTTTTGATTTCTAGTTGTAGTTGATTGAATTGCTGTTTTAAATTGAATCTTTATTGTAAAGTTGAAGATGAAGCCTACTTCAGTTTTACTCAGTTCTGAATGAACGAAACTGGGATGAGAAGCTTGATATATGGAAAGAAGTTACAGGTGATTATTTTGTTTGTACAATATCAGAGATATTATTTTCTTGTTTTATTGGTCATGTATATTTTCTTTCTACTTGGTGGCTAATATGATATGTTGTTATTTCGACTGAAATGATAAAATGTATGCTAAGATATTAATTGTTACTCATCTTGTTTTATAAGCTTCATAGATATTTAGATTTTTTTTGTTTCTTGTTTATACTTATCCAATTTGTCTTCTTTTTTTTCTTACATACTTGAATGTACATACTTTTTTCTTTGTCTTATTACTTTATAATATAAAAAAATTTCTATTTAAATATGTTGTTTAAATTTAGCTATGTGTTTACTTTATATTCTAAAATTTATCCTATATATATATTTGTTTCTATTCCTAGCTTAAATATTTATTTTTAACTTCAATACTTATTATCTTGAATGTCTTTATAATTATATTTAATATTTGTATTTTGTATTGATAAAATTTATTCCATTTTATAAATACATCTTCCTACTCAGTATTATATACACATTAGGAAAATGTTTTTAAAACGAACTACCCATATTTTAATTTACATCAAAAATATTTTCAAACCCAAATTGTTGTTCTAAGTCATTTATTTAAAATTTAAATTCAAATACAAATTCTATAATCAAATTCAAATTTTAAACTCAAATTCAAATTTTATTCCAAAATTTACGTTAACTATCAATTTAAAATTAAATTCAAAACTGGGATCGTTGCAGCTTTTTACCTTCAAATAACTAAAACATTTCATATCAAAATCCTCTGAGATTATAATAGTGTCTAAGTACAAATACTTATTCAAATAGCTGAAATTGTTACATTAGTTAAATTCTAGAAATACTAGGCTCTACAACCAAAACCATAGAGGTACGTATTGGAGAATGGATTCTAACTAATGATCAGGCAATGGGGTACCACTAGTCACGGTACCTGTATAGAAACACCGTACCGAGGACCACTCTACGATCCCCTGCTACACAAGACCAGACTATTCCTAATCTGAATAGACCGAACATGCTATCACCCCGGGTGTTCCCACCCTTTCCGAGCATCTTTCACAGGTAGTGATAATATCCGAGGTTATCTAGAAAGGTGATAGACATACCCTACTTGGGTGCGACCCACTTAGCCTAGCTGCATCTTCCCTGATTTTCAGTCATTCTCTGTTGATGAGGCTAGAAGCTATGATTTCCTTTTATAAAGATTCACTTAGAATGTTCATTAGTCCTCCAATGACTACGTACTGATAGCATTCATCCATACAAGTCCATTCCCGGTCCGAACGGAACCGAAGACACCATTCCTACTACAACCATTCCGAGATCACCCTCAAGATTAGTAGCGATTATCCCTTGCACTTCATGGCTCCATCTTCGACTCCATGCTCTTGTCTTTATTACGAAACGTAATCATTATATCGAAGTGTTTTTCAGATCACAAATCTGATCCCGGTTTCTTCGAAACAATGTTCGATGTTTTTCGGTAAACTCAACCTCGATTCTTTAGAAAATACACAGACAAAGATGAGATCAGAGATCACCTCCTAAACGTTAGTGGACGGATTTCCTTATAGTCATCCTAGAAGAATGAAATGGGTTTATACGTATAGTATAGCACCTCGAACGGTAACTGCACCATATAATTCTCGAGTTTCCCCTAGATATTCCCATAATTATATTGGATCCATATTTGACAGTCGATTATTTAACTATCAACATAAAATCAATTCAACCAAAGTTTCGTTTCCCATTGCAATCCTCAAGCCTAATTTAATCTTAAAACCCTAATGATTAAAAATTACTTAATCAAACATCATATCCTTATCTCGCCGGATAAGTATATTCACGGAACCATTCATTTACAAAATATTTGAAAACCCTTTTAAAATAAAACCTGGAAAGCATCGCTATGGTATAAAACCATGGATCACTATGAGGACCTGATATTTTCAACCATTCGCATCCAAACATGCCAGAATTAAATTTCTCAAAATATCATATTGTAAGTTTATATTCGGTAAAACTCAGCACATACAATAAATAAATAATCACAGAATCAAAGACACAGAGTAATATAACAATATGCAACAGAAACAAATGAATAGTAGTTCATGAAGCTACTATATACATAACAGAGTTAAACAAGATACATAGAAGTCTCAAATACAACAGTCAAATACAAGATAAGAATGCATCACTAGAATCAACTGAATACCAGAAGCTGGATAGAAAGATGGATCTCCAAGAGAAGCCCCAACTCCAAAGGTGAGTCTCAAAAGCTGCATCACTCAGTCTGTCTCGAGCGTAAAGTAAAACACAAAACACTCGAGTCAGGATTAACATTCTTATATCAATAAATCCAACTCAAATGAAGTAACAACTAAAATACAAGTAACTGAAAGGATGTTTGGGATAACCACCCTAAGGATCCATTAAATTATCTACTATGCATAATATATGCTAAGTAGATAATGCCTATCAGTAAACTAAAGTACCAAAATAGCGTTAAGGCGTTACCATTATCCCCTTAACACATTTTATATAAGCGTCATAGTCTATACAGCACTATAAACTCCACCGTAAACTAGTGGGATATCAGGGAGTACTCCATAGGTATAATGCGAAACAAATTGTAGTGGTCGCGCATAGGGATACGAGTATGACAAGGCACATGAGGCAATACCTAAGGTAGTGAAACTACCGTTTTCCTGATCCGGACTGGTGAGAACGCATCGCCGCAACGATCGCAACGTCGTGAAACAAGACTCCCAATTCAAGGGTGCGCACCGATCAAAAACAAGTAATGAGTAGTTTACGAAGAAGTGCGTTCGCTTGGAGGTGGCTAACCTCATTGGCCTGGCACGGCTCCTGTTTTAGTCATTTCAAATTTGACACAAGTGTCAAGGCTATCCATTATCGTTCTCTTTCTTCAATCCAGCAACGTCATCATTCCAACCACTTCATTCTGGATCACACTCCGCGTACAATAGTTATTAAAGTGGTTTTTAGACAGAGAGTATGTCCCTAACCGATCCCGGACTCTTCAATAACTACGTAATTATTACACCGATTGGTCATTTAATAAACTTTCAAAATAGTTTATATTTCATACCAAAATATCATTGCCATTTCAAATACATATCAATATGATATCACTTCCATTTCAAAACCGAATACGATATCATTTCCATTTTTAAATACATATCCATCTCAAATATATCCGTTTACAAAATCTTAGTACTTCAAAGTTATAACACTTTCCAAAACAAACACTTTGGAAATCATAATACTTTGGAATTCAAAATATAGAAATCATAATTTAAAAAAAAACTTTATATAATAAAATAGCTTCCTCGAATTTCACAAATCGATTCAAATCAACTTAAGTTCCAAAATATAAATTTAATCAAATATCAAATCATCAATTTAATTTATTTCAGTTTCTCAATAAACCATTTCAAATTATATCGATTTAAAACACAGATTTTATCCATAAAAATATACTATTTCAATTTCAATATTTTCAAAGCTTTAAATATTCAAACATTTCAAAACAAGATTTGATAATTCTATATACATATATATATATATATCAAATACACTTTGCTATTATTTATTTTGAAATATTTACTTACTAAATCCATTATCAATTAAATAAAACCCAAATTTCAAATGAATAAATATTGCCTTCAATTCATTTAAACTTGAAACATTCATTAAATCACCTTAAACCAAATCAAGTTATAAAAATCACATCCTTCCAAATCTCAAATTCCATAAGTTTCAAATCGATCTAATTAAATACATTTCTTAGTTAAACACAGTTTTAAATCAATTTCAAAACTATCTTCTCAACCTTAATTTATAATATCATTATAAACTCTGTATTAAAATATAATTTAAATACATACTTAACCATATTATATTTTAATAAAATCAAACTTTACTATTAAGCTTATTTTATATTAAAACAAATTTATGCATAGCTTAAAATTAAGAATTTAACTACATATAAAATAACATTTATATAATATCTAAAATCAATATTTATATAAAACCATATATTTCCTTCCAAAACCATAGAAATCATTTTCAAAATTTTTGTATATAGACCAACGGTGTCTATATATAATTTTCTACCCTATGGTCAAGTGATACAGATATTTATCATTTCAGTCCACAATTTAAATATATACGGGTATATATATCATTTCAACCCTTAATCCCAAATTCAATTCAAATGAGAATCGCTTGGGTTAATCATTTCAACCCATAACGATTTTCTCCGATTCTACAGATCGTTCGGGTATGTATCATTTCAACCCATAATGATTCTATACTAACAGGAAACTTGCAGAGTGATAAAAGATATGATAATAATATAACAGGCATATATCATCAATATAAATAACAGATAATGGTGTCAGATGTCACAGGTGAACTGATACATGTTATATCATATATATAATAAATCATATTATAAGTTACACATATTAAAAGAAGGCTAGGTCTGAAACACAATATTATATTATAAAAAGAAAGATATATGAAAGTACGTATATAGTGCAGGCTTTAATATGCCGAACCAAAAATATACTGTACGAAGAGGAACACATTCTAAAACTTTCATTTTAATAAATAAATATATACATAAAATATAACAAACAGTTATATACAAATACTTACACAAACTAATAAGTTTTACAGTATATAAACCAACGCATTACAACTAATACATAAATTTTTTTATAACAAATAATGGTTAATATCCATATAGGTTTAAATAATGAATAAATATCTAAACAATACAAAAAAATTTATAATCGATACCAATTTATAACCTATTACGAAAGAAGAGGAATTGGAGAGCTCGGCTAGCTTCAAGCGGAGGAGGAGACATGAGGCAGTGGAGGCAGGTTCAGGGGAGGACTTGACGTCGGGAGGGGGAGATGCGGTGTACATCAGCCTGAGCTAGGTCATGTGGAGGCTCAGAGAGAGGGTCTAACGATCCAGACTCGACCTTCGAAAATCAGCACCGAATACGACACTCGTATTCCAATGCCGCAGATCCTAACGTCGAATCTGGTTCGCCGAAGCTTATAACACATTAAGTATAACAACACAACGGAAGAGAAATGAATGATATCATACACAACTCCAATGATACAATATCCAAATATAAAACAATGATCAATATGATACAAGAATATCAAAGACAATAAATAACAGCGGAAAACGAATAGCGAAAGAGATAACTTCAATCCAATGCTCCAAAGCTAAAACTCCAAACCATAAGCTCGAACCACCATCAAGTTTCACCAAGCTAAGCAAGGTCAGTCGTCCTAACCAAATACTTCAATATCCAAAGTCTTCAAAGAATACCGAAGGTACGAAAGCTACCGAATCGATATCTATATCTACTATCTAAAAAACCCAACTCTAAACTGCCCGTGTGGAAGATTGTGGGCACCCAGAGTTTAGGGAGGGAACAATAAACTCCGGGTCAGTCATGGGACTGGTATGAGCAAACAAAATAGTTTTGACTTCAAAACAAACAACAAAAGAATTTAGATTGAAATCCGTAATGCTTTTTGAAAAATGAAACTACCATAAGGCCACCCGCCTCACACACCATGCAAACACAGAATTGGAGGAGATTTCTCCTTATGATAGTCAGAAATGCTTGATACGCGAAAACCATTTTGATATTATTATTAGTGCATATTGCAGGAAACATTTTGAAAGTGTAATATAAATCTTAGCCGGCATACAACATTTCGTCGTATGCCTACTATAGCTACCATGTTCAATAGCAGGTTACCACCACATTCCATGGCCGGTTATACAACTAAAACCGTACTGGGCGCGTATAGTTTCTTTGGATTTTCCAACAAATGGTTAAGCCAAGGAACTTCCCATTGCCACATGGGTACGCCTCTGGAGGGACGCCCCGAAAACCATCCGTCAGTACTCTGCCAGCTAAAGGTCGGTGTACCCCCTTCCCGGGAGTATCACCTAAGATATTCCATCCCTCGTCGTAACCAACCTTTATCCGAGCGCTCGATACCAACAACCACAAAGTAATGTATTTGCAGTAACCACATAGGTTAAATATCTAGGCTCCATACCATGGTACCACCTCTATCCAGAAGAAATGGACATACCCTAGGGGCGCGACCCCTGAAACCTTGCTGCACCATTCATGTTTCGACCATTTCCGGGGTGTGAGGTCCTGATTCAGTCTCGTCCACAAAGCTATGCTTTTCACAAAGCCTTGCTTTAATTAACAAATGATCAGCAGCACTTTGTATGCCACATTACCAAACTGGGAATGTATCACTAGTAACCATCAACTACACAACCTCTGAGCTCGTACGTCTCAGAGAAGGGTGTTAAGCTAAGAGAATAAATCTTCGCCACCAAACAGAAATGTATTTGATAGAAACTAGCTTTACATCTCAAAGTGTAACGTTGGACACACATCCATACAAGTCCGTTCCGGGTTCGAATAGAACCGAAGGTACTTCCGAAGAAGCCCTTGCAAATCTGGATAATCTCTAATCACGTCCGGACTTCCCATCACAATGGGTGCTCAAATCTCTATACCGAGGATCAGCCAATGCAGAGTCATTCGACAAGAAATCCTTTCGTTTTCGAAAAAATCCGGTCTTCACCATCGGTCTTCAATTTCTATCGATAACGTCGTATCATTATTCGGAATGGGTTATACGACACAAAAGTCCTCTCCCGGCTAGTCCGAATAGTGAGCTCAATATTTAAAAACATATGGATATGGAATCTCGGTTAAGTCACAACTTATTACCCAAAACTTTTCTTTCAAATGGTTAAACAAATTACCATTTACAAATCTTTTTGAACAAAAGATTCACTTCACAAAGTTTACAAAGCTTACCAATCTTTCACAAAGATTCATTAATATCTTTCCAATTCAAATCCTTTATACAAAAGATACATTTTTCAGATCCCTTTTCAATTTGAAAACAAACTTTACCAATCTTTAACAGAAATTCATTCATGGCTTTTCAAAACGACATCCCTTTCAAATTGGATTAACTCATCCAGTCTTTAAATCAAAGACACATTTTTATAGATTTCAAAACAATTTCCAAAGATTCATTCATAACTTTCAAAACAATTCCCATTTCAAATCATTTATATATAAAAGATACACCATTTAGACTTCTCTTCGATTTCAAAACAAAGTTCAACAAGCTTTCACAAAGATTCAATTATAGCTTTCAAAACCATTTTATTTCAAACTTGAAATCTTTCCATCATAATTTGGAAATCCTTTCTTTATAGAAAGCTATTATTATTTGAAGACAAATAGTTTTCGTTTTGGAAAATCCGATTGCATTTATACAAGCTAAAGCCCTTCAAATATAAAAACTTGGGTTAAATTCAAATTCCCAACCAATAGGATTCAATTTCATATCTTTAATTTAAATTCAAATCAAACTGTTTAAATTTCAAAACTTATTCCATTTATTCAAAATAACTTTTATCTTTGAAAACTCCCTTTCAAAAGCTTTTCAAATTCAACCCAATTTCATTTCCAAAACCATTTGGATTCAAATTTCAAACTTTAAAACCATTCCAAGATATTAAATTAAAATATCCGCGACTTAACCGATTTCCTCGTGAAATCCATATTTGTGTGTGTATGCTGTAATCCAGGGGTTTTACACACAATAGTGCAACAACATCAACCATTACAGATTCAAACACAGAAATATCGATAAGCGGTATAATTTATAACACTTATCTTTGTTCACATATCACAGATAAACATCATAAATTTATCACAGGTAAATAAAATACATTCATCACAGCTCAAACATATCACAAAACATTACACATAAGGGATATCACATAATTCACATCATTTCATACCATCCATACATTCATAACTATAATCATCAAGTCATCTAATAAATTTTAAACCAGATCATTACCTATGGATAAATTTCTAATCATGGTTAATTAATAATTAATTAATTACAAACCATTATTATTAATTATCCTTTAAATTAATCATTAATTAACCTTTAATTAATAATTAATCCTTTGATTAATTATCCTTAATTAATTACAAAATTTTAATTAATCCTTAATTAATAATCATCCCTTAATTACTTTCATTAATTAATTAACCTTTACACACTTGATTAATAAATTTTTAATCATAAATTATTCATCCTTAATTACATTCATTAAGTAATTATTCTTAAGTAATTAATTATTCTTAAATTAATTATTCATTAATTACTTGATTAATCAAACCTAAATTATTAACAATTTTACCTTAATTACTTTTATTAAGTAATTTACTTCAAGTAATTAATCTCCTTTAACAAATAAATTAATTTTAAGTTTTAAAAGTTAATTAACCATAAAAACACTCTTAATATTAATTAACTAACCTTTAATATTACAAAGTTTATTTAAAATAAACTCTTCAAAATAAAAGTTACGTATATTTTCAACCATTTAAAAACTTGGTAAATTTTAAAAAAATTATTTAAAAACCTTCTTAACCCATTTTAAAAACTTAGACAACATCTAATATTAAAGAAAATTTGTTTTAACAAGATTTATCATTTTTTTAATTTAAAACTTGATTTTCCATAAATTTTCGAAACTGTATACTATACATCAGATAACCCGAGCAAAAATTCATCTTCCCCGAGGTTGACTTCGAGTCACCCACATTTCCTTTTGCTTCGAGTATTTCCACGATCCCCTTGTACACGAACTCGAGATTTCACCTTCTTCCCAAACCATATTATCCCAGATGCACAAACATGAATGCGTGCACCTGCACCATTATTCCGGCCATCTTTGGTCGACGCCGACCCCTTCAACAAATCACCGATGTTCTACCAGAGCCTTCGATCCACTAAGTCCAATCAAAACGACCGGAAAAAAATTTGAGCCATTCAGCTCTACTTGGAATCCAATTCGATCACCACAAACTTCCTCTACCGCCTCCATAGATCATCAGCTATTGTGACGACCCGGAATTTTTAAGTAGTTGTAATCGGAATATTTAATTTATTTTAAATATTCAAGATAATAATTTCAACTTGAATTACGAATATCGCTATTTATTTGATAATTAAATAATAGAATTTAATAATTAGAAGTTGAGTGAATTGTTGAATCTGGAATTTTAAGCCCGTTGAAAATAAATTTGAAGGCTTATGAAATTTATATTGATAATATTGCAGATAATAGAAGTTTTAAAATTGAGTTTAACAGTGATTTGTTAAGTTTTGAAATTTATACCGATTAAATTGAATTCGAAAATAGCCTTCCGAGGCAACGTCTCGGAATTTGACCAAACCAGTTCCATTGGGTTCGTAGTATTGAATTATTATCGGATTTCAATTTTCGTATTGATCGGAGTTAGTGTGTGAGTGTACGATATATAAACGCGATGAAAATTTAATTGATAATTATCGATTCCAATTTGAATTTAAAATAAGTGAACACTGTACGTGATTAGTCAAATTCAATTTACATTTCAACCTTCCCAGTTCTTTCCTTGCCACGCTATCTTGCCTTCCTTTGGAAGCAATTCGACCCCTTAAAGATTCATCTCTCCCTAACAAATCAGCTGAATCCCTAAAAAAAAAAAAGGAAACTAAATTAAGAAATGGTGGCCGAGCAAATCTGTTGATAGCACGCGCGTCTCCCTCCTCCTATATTTCTCTTCCCCCAAATCATTCGATTGCAGTTAATTAAAAAAAAAATATACGCGGAACAAAAAAGGGGGGACTCGCGGGCTCGCGGGCTCGAACACGCGAAGGCATCACATCATCATCATCGAACAAGGAAAGGGGGGGAAACTCGTGCTCGGCGGCAGGCCGATGGGAGCTTCAGGTGAGCAACTCGCGTTTAGGGTTCGCGAGGTACTAGGAGTTTAATTTGGGAACCGTGGAACTCGAGAGCGAGCACAGGGGTGTGACTGGGAAGGTCGTGGGGAGGCACAGCAGGCGAGCGTCGATTGATACTCTGTATGCCTTCGATCATGACGACAACGGGCCACAGGGGTTGGCGCCAAGAGTGGCCGTGGGCAGTCGGCAGAGCTTGTGAGGTGGCAGACCTATTAGCGGCGGCTAGGGCAGGGTTTTGGGTCGTAGGTAGCACGCGTTCGATTTTGCAGCAAGGTATTTATTATTTTGTTCAATTTAAAATTTATAACACCTATATTTATAAGTACTGAAAAGGAGATATATATAAGTATAAATATATATTTAAATGTACATGCATATTTTATATCAGATATATATATATATATATATATATATATATATATATATATATATATATATATATATATATATATAAACTGACAGTAAAATACAGAGATTTTATAGATGACATTTGGTGAATTGTATAGGGACTTTGTATATTGAAGTTTATATAAAAATAGAATTTTAAATCTATGAGTAGATAAATAGGCTCAAAGGAAATGAATAAAACTACGAGTTTAAAATTTAATTATTAATGAATTAAAATTATTAATGGTAATACATTGTTTTGATTAATTTAAATATCAACAAATCTTGAATTGTTTATTCAAGGTGAAATCCGAAAAGAGAACAAGCTGGATTGGAATGGATGCTAATAAAATAAAAGGTGAGTTAATCTCACTCAGCTGATTTTTAAATTTAAATTTAAATGATTAAATTTAAATAGTTGATTGTATGGTTGAATTGATGGATGGGATATAGTATAGTATAATTTGAAATTGGCATATTATGTGATGCTAACGTCTGTGGATGCAGGGAAAACAGGTTGGAGGGATCCAACTGGACCCCTCAACTTTTATTTAAATTATTTTATATATTCTCTGTTCTGATTGTTTGATATTCTATAATGAACTATGTGGAAGTATTGAATGCTATGGCTTGGTTGATATAATTGGGTATAATGAATTACCGAAATTATAAATTTGATTTTGGAAATGAAAATAAAAGAAGTGAAATGGCAAGTAAAATAATTATAGAATAAATTTAAGAATAACTTGGAAAAGAAATAAAGTGACTTTAAAATTCTAATAAATGAATCTTGAGAATGGAAAGAAAAATTTGAATAAATAGAAAGTTAATGAATTTTAAAATGCAGTATTATTAATTAAAAAGAACAAATATTTATTTAGAATTTAAGATTTGGATTATTGAAAGAGTAAAGAAGAAATAATAATAATGATAATGATAATAAAGTCCATAACTACTGAATTTGGAAATGAAATGATAAGTAAAAGAATTCATTTTAAATGAATAAATTGGAAATCAATTTGGGAAATTGATTTAAGTGAGTGAGATTTGAAATTCTCCTTGGATAACCAAGTATGTTTCAAAGTAAATTTTTAAATATAAGTTAAAGGGTTTTAAAATTGTTTTAAAGGTATGTTTTGAAAAATTTATTATTTCTAATATTTAAATTCTAAAGTAAGTATTTTCTCTTAATCTATTATAGTAGTAATTATTTAAAGAATGACTTAATATTATGTTGTTAAAAGTATAAATCTAGTTTTATATTTATTAAGTAACCTTATTTTCAAATATTCATATCGTATGGTATCTTTAATAAAATTATTGATGTAGTTTTAACTTAAATGTTTTAAAGTATATTTCAAAGTAAAGTGATTGAAATTATTTTAAAAATCTAGTTTTTGTGCTTGGTGATTTCAGAGGAGATAGAAAATATATGAGGAAGTTTATTCTGGGAAGAAAGTTGGTTTTGAAACTGTTTTCAAAAGGTTGAAAGTAGAAATATATCTTGTACAAATATTTTGAGGTTAATAAATAATTTTGGAAAACTATTCATTGTTTGATGGATGTTTGTGGATAAGAAATTGATAGTTAAATAACCGACTATCAATATTGGACAAATGCGTTGATCGTTTCGAAGAGACCGGGATCGAGATTAATTTCTCGAAAACCACTTCGATCCGGTTTGTACGTTTCGTGTAAACGATTTTGGATTCGAAGATGGAGCAGTGAAGTGCAAGGGCTAGTCGCTACTAATCCTGAGGATATTTCCAAAATAGATGTAGTAGGAATAGTGCCTTCTGTTCCGTTCGAACCCGGGACGGACTTGTATGGATGAATGCTTACGAAACATCGTCAGGTGGACGATGGGCATTCTAAGTGAAAACGTTCTAAAGGTAACGCTTAGCCTCAAGCCTCATCAACCGGGAATGACTGAAAATCAGGGGATATGCAGCAAGGTTAGGTGGGTCATGCCCAAGCAGGACAAGATATTTCCCCTGTCTAGATGTCCCTTATATATTTCGGCTTAGTGGGTGGTTGGTCGCGCCAACCACGGGGTTTATCTTGTTCGGGACTGTTCAGTAAGGAATGGTTCCGACCTTGTGTTGCAGGGGATGAAGAGAGTAATCCTCGGTACGGTGATCTAGGCCCCGTACTGTGACAGGTGGTACCCCAGTGCCTAGTCATTGTTGGAAATCCATTTTCCCTACGAGCCTTGTACGAATTTTGTTTGTATTACCCACTCTGTGGCTAGTAGCTGGAATTTAATCATGTAACAATTTCGGCTATTTTATAAGTATTTGTATATAGACCCTATTATAATATCAGAGGATTTCTATAAAATTGTTTTAGCTATCGTAAGGTAAAAACCCGACATGTTTATTTGTGGCGTGGTCTTACGAGACGCTTTTATTTTCAAAGGATTTTTGAAACTTTAATAATCAATTGGGTGTGATTTTCTCACGCTGGTAATCCAGACTGACTCGGGTATTATTTAACTATAATACTCGGGTCAGACTGAGTATTATAGGATACAGGATGATGCTATGGATCTCAGGAGACGAGCTGGATTGACGATACGTACATTCGTACTTGTTTATATATATATTCCGCTGTTGAGTTGTTGTGTATCCATTGTATGTTATTGATGTGAGCTGTGATTGATGTACTCTGATGATGTAATACATGTAAACAGATATATTTGATTTTGAGTAAAGATTATTTATTGTCTATTATTTTTTATTCCGCTGCAATGGTTAGATTCTGTTGTTGTTTCCTATTTTCTTCTTCTACCTCTTCTTCTTAAACCCAAATGGTTCGTATTTCTGTGCAACTCTAGTTGATTGTTGTAGAATAGTGTTGACTCAAGGGGTATGGATTTACGGGTCGTTACACTTGGTATCAGAGCATAGGTTGGTGATAACCTTGGCTCTGGTGGGAATTACTCATTTAAAATAGAGTCCGGAGTACTCTATAATGAGTTTGAGCGTATTAATAGATATGAGCGCGTATTTGTTAGTGAATATAAATTGTTTTAATATCGCGTTGATTGATTTATTGAGTGACATATGAACCTTCGTCGACACAGTCTGCGCAACTGTATTGAAGGGGTTTCTAAACACTTGCATAGAACAATTGACACGGTATTGTTTTAAATACGGGTAAATGAAATAATTTTACCCAAAATATATTTTGATATAAAAAAAAAATTTTGAAAACTATTTAGCTAATATATGGTTGCTTGGATGTTAGAAATGATGATATTAAAGTATTATCATTGTTAAGTGAAAATTTTAATTAGAAATTGTAAGTATAATCAAAGATTGAGAAGATAAATTCAATTATAAAATGGAATTTATAAATATGAATTATAAATGTAAATTATAAATTGAAATATAATCAAATAAGAATTTGTATGAGCATAAGCTATTCAAAAGAATTGTAGTAAAATTGAATTAAGCAGGATTTGGAAATTCAAATTCCGGAGATTTGGAAGTGTTTTAAAGATAAATGATAGCATTATTGTTTGGAGATATTTCAGAATGTAAATCTGTTTTAAATGAATTTTGAAAGTGATATAGCATTGAAATCACTTGGATTATTGGAAAATTAATTCTGATGATGACGGCCGCATCATCAGTATTCATTTTCGAGTTTCTAAGTGATGAAGTGCTACCAAGTTGATTTGTTCAGGAAAACCTGTTTATTTTTGAAAATCTCAAAGGAAATTTGTTGGGAGTAAAAACCAGGATTGGTTTAACTTTTTAGAAATGTGAGTTTAGATGTTGGAGATTTCAAAATAATTTGAAACCAAAGCCGGGAGTTTAAAAAAAAAATCCTGATAGGATGGGCTGTAAGCTTATAGATTGAGATGATTTTTAAATCAGGGAAGGAAATATAAGCTTTGAATGTTGGGATTTAAATTTAAAGGAAAAAGTTAAAAATGAAATTTACTTGGATTGGAAAATAAAATTTAACTGGATTGAAAATTACTTTAAATAGGCTAAAATAATATCCAGTTGTATCCGAATTAAGTTGAAATCGAATTGAGTTAAATAAATCTGAGTTAAAATAAAAATTGAATGAGAATAAGAATTCAATTTAATTATTGAATGGAATTAGATTATTACTTGAATTAATGGAAAATGAGTTGGATGAGGATTGCATTGAAATAAATAAATCAGAATAACTTATAAAAGAATAAAACTCCTTAAAATAAAATATATTTGGGTTATAAATAAGCATAAGGCTTGAGTTAAAAATAAAAGAATAATATATTCAAGCCTATGAGGAATGGAATTGTGTAAATAATAAGTTGTGGCTTATAAATTTTGAAAGTGGGATAGAAAATCCAAAATAAACATTGTTTGATGAATTGGAGAATAAAATAAAAATCAAAACTTGAATTATAAACTAAACTGAACTAAGAAAATTTAATGGGGTGATGTTTGGAATTAAAATTCCAATGTTGGATTATAAATAAAGGAAGAACTAATTTGAAAATAAATTAGTTAATGAAATGTGTAAATGGAATTCAATGAAATTAAATAGAAGCTGAATGGGTGAGTTAATATTGAAATTTGGAAATAAAACTCAAGTTATAAATTAAATTCGACTTAAATTGTTAGTGAAGTAAATGAAATTGAACTGTGAATTCATAAAATTGGGTGGTAAATTGAAATGGATAGTGGATTCAGAACTTGAGTTATAAATTAAAATTTATTGTGAAGTGTTAACAAATTAAATATAATTGGAAATGTATCAAATAAAAATGAGCAATATGAGCTTTTAAGTTAATAAATGAAATATGACTTGAAATATTATTCAAATGAGCCTGGATATGGAATTTGAGATGAATATGTGTATATATTATAACTTGGATTATAAATGAATTTGTGACTTGTAAAACTTAGAAATGGAATTGTAAGTGAATTAAGTATACAGTGGAGTCGGTTGGAATAGGATTACAATAGAAATAATCTAAGTTGCAAATAAATTTGGGTAGGAATAAAATTTGGTGGGTTGTAAATAAAATTTAAGAAAATGAAAATTCAATATGGATTGAGTGGATAAACTAATTATGTTGAATAAATAAATGGATAGAATAAATAAGAATCAAAATGTAGTATGGTTTAAATAAGTTGAGAAATGGTTGTTGAATGAAATAGCTTGGATTGTCTTCTAGCTAAATAAAATAGTTTGGAATAAACTAACATGGAATGAAATGTAAATAAATGGATGGTAAATGAAATTTAAATGGAATGTGTTGAGCTAAATAAATGAGTGAGGATGGATTAAAATAAAAGGGGAAATTTAAGGGGCAATCAAGATGAACCTAGGTTGTAAATGGTTTTGAATGAACTAGTTGGTTAATAAAGTGAGATGTAAAGTGAATGGATTCAAATCTGAAATGCAATGAAAATAAGAATATATGATCGTGAATAAATTTAAAAACGGAATAGAATTAAGTGGAAATCAATTTAAATTGGTTATAAACATAAATACTTATTTATTCACCTAAATCTCGTCGAATTGCATGGAATGAATTGTCGTTGGTTGTAAATGGAAGTAATTAAAATTATATGAGTTGATAGAAGTAAAATAAATTGATTTTGAAATCAATTGAATTAAATATGAGTTCAATCTGCTTAAGAATAAATTAAAAGTAAGCAATTGAGTTCTAAACCATTCAGATTGATGAAGTTGTATATGAATGAATTGAAAACCATTCAAATTGCATAAAAATGGTTTATAAATAAATTGGAACAGTTGAATTAACATGGAAATTGTAGAAGTTGCTTGTGGAAAAATGTTTGGTGTGAATTTCTTTTAGAATTCATATGTTTTAACTATTGCAAGTAAGAGAAATGTGTTAAAACTTCTTATATTTGGCACTTACAAGTTTAAACTGAGTAAGTACAGGTACCTGGAAGCCGTGAGGCTGGATTAGGTTGTGCTATATGCTAAAAATAATAAGCTGCTTGCTTAAAATGCTAAATAAGGTACGCCTACGCAATAAAAATAGGAAATATGAACTGTTTTTGATTTTTCCGACCGTGTGAGTCGATGTATATATATTTATATCTTTTGTCAAATTGCAAAAGCTCCTCCATACAAAGGAGACTCTGCCAAAAAATTTCAGAAATTTTGGGAGTTAGAAAAATTTTAGAAAATTTTGAAAAATTGTGTTAACGACTAACGAATTCAAATTGGAAACTAAACTAAATTAGTAAAGGAAACCAACTTAAAGTAATGATATGAATTAGTTATAAATGAAAAATAAAATATAACATTTGGAGTTGAAAATAAATTGAATTCGTATGAAAATGAAAGAATCAAGTTAAATAGAAATAGATAAACTAAAGTGGAAGATGAAAATAAATATAAGAAGCATATAAAATGCTTAAACTAAACTTTAGAGGAATGGTCAATTCTTAAATGGAGATTGATATTACAAATATATTCCAAGTTTATATTTGAATGAGTAAATAATGGACATTTTGTAAGAAAGTCGATAAAATGTTTTTGGAATGTTGTGATTGGATATTAGTGTTAAGCAGGATATGCAGGTATTATAAAAAAGGGATAGAGAACTGGTTTTTGATTCAAGATGATAAATTTGAATTGCCCGACCAGAAAGGTACGTGTTTAAATTTCTGTATGAAATTGGATTGGGTTTTTGATCGAGCCACTTGGCCCTTTTGTTTTCTTTTGGGATTTGGGAGGACGTAGAGCCATTTTGTAGTAGTACCGAGTTAGCCGCGCAAAGGAGACGCTGATGAAATTTTTTGGGAATTTAGGGAATTAGAAAAATTTTGAGAAAATTTTGATAATTCAAAATTGGTTTTATGATTAAAACTTGAATGGTTGGGCAAATAAGATTGTTTGCAATCTAGGGAAAGGTTTGGACAGTTAATAAGAATAATAATGGGTCTTTTGTAAAAAGATAATTGGTAAAGATGTAGAATTGTTATAATCTGTTTGGTTTTTAGGAAAAAGTAAACGGGTATTGGACTATTCTTCCTAACTAGTAATTTCGGGGACGAAATTCTTTTAAGGGGGTAGGAATGTGACGACCCGGAATTTTTAAGTAGTTGTAATCGGAATATTTAATTTATTTTAAATATTCAAGATAATAATTTCAACTTGAATTACGAATATCGCTATTTATTTGATAATTAAATAATAGAATTTAATAATTAGAAGTTGAGTGAATTGTTGAATCTGGAATTTTAAGCCCGTTGAAAATAAATTTGAAGGCTTATGAAATTTATATTGATAATATTGTAGATAATAGAAGTTTTAAAATTGAGTTTAACAGTGATTTGTTAAGTTTTGAAATTTATACCGGTTAAATTGAATTTGAAAATAGCCTTCCGAGGCAACATCTCGGAATTTGACGAAACCAGTTCCATTGGGTTCGTAGTATTGAATTATTATCGGATTTCAATTTTCGTATTGATCGGAGTTAGTGTGTGAGTGTACGATATATAAACGCGATGAAAATTTAATTGATAATTATCGATTCCAATTTGAATTTAAAATAAGTGAACACTATACGTGATTAGTCAAATTCAATTTACATTTCAACCTTCCCAGTTCTTTCCTTGCCACGCTATCTTGCCTTCCTTTGGAAGCAATTCGACCCCTTAAAGATTCATCTCTCCCTAACAAATCAGCTGAATCCCTAAAAAAAAAAGGGAAACTAAATTAAGAAATGGTGGCCGAGCAAATCTGTTGATAGCACGCGCGTCTCCCTCCTCCTATATTTCTCTTCCCCCAAATCATTCGATTGCAGTTAATTAAAAAAAAAAATACGCGGAACAAAAAAGGGGGGACTCGCGGGTTCGAACACGCGAAGGCATCGCATTATCATCATCGAACAAGGAAAGGGGGGAAGCTCGTGCTCGGCGGCAGGCCGATGGGAGCTTCAGGCGAGCAACTCGCGTTTAGGGTTCGCGAGGTACTAGGAGTTTAATTTGGGAACCGTGGAACTCGAGAGCGAGCACAGGGGTGTGACTGGGAAGGTCGTGGGGAGGCACAACAGGCGAGCGTCGATTGATACTCTGTATGCCTTCGATGATGACGACAACGGGCCACAGGGGTTGGCGCCAAGAGTGGCCGTGGGCAGTCGGCAGAGCTTGTGAGGTGGCAGCCCTATTAGCGGCGGCTAGGGCGGGGTTTTGGGTCGTAGGTAGCACGCGTTCGATTTTGCAGCAAGGTATTTATTATTTTGTTCAATTTAAAATTTATAACACCTATATTTATAAGTACTAAAAAGGAGATATATATAAGTATAAATATATATTTAAATATACATGCATATTTTATATCAGATATATATATATATATATATATATATATATATATATAAACTGACAGTAAAATACAGAGATTTTATAGATGACATTTGGTGAATTGTATAGGGACTTTGTATATTGAAGTTTATATAACAATAGAACTTTAAATCTATGAGTAGATAAATAGGCTCAAAGGAAATGAATAAAACTACGAGTTTAAAATTTAATTATTAATGAATTAAAATTGTTAATGGTAATACATTGTTTTGATTAATTTAAATATCAACAAATCTTGAATTGTTTATTCAAGGTGAAATTCGAAAAGAGAACAAGCTGGATTGGAATGGATGCTAATAAAATAAAAGGTGAGTTAATCTCACTCAGCTGATTTTTAAATTTAAATTTAAATGATTAAATTTAAATAGTTGATTGTATGGTTGAATTGATGGATGGGATATAGTATAGTATAATTTGAAATTGGCATATTATGTGATGCTAACGTCTGTGGATGCAGGGAAAACAGGTTGGAGGGATCCAACTGGACCCCTCAACTTTTATTTAAATTATTTTATATATTCTCTGTTCTGATTGTTTGATATTCTATAATGAACTATGTGGAAGTATTGAATGCTATGGCTTGGTTGATATAATTGGGTATAATGAATTACCGAAATTATAAATTTGATTTTGGAAATGAAAATAAAAGAAGTGAAATGGCAAGTAAAATAATTATAGAATAAATTTAAGAATAACTTGGAAAAGAAATAAAGTGACTTTAAAATTCTAATAAATGAATCTTGAGAATGGAAAGAAAAATTTGAATAAACAGAAAGTTAATGAATTTTAAAATGCAGTATTATTAATTAAAAAGAACAAATATTTATTTAGAATTTAAGATTTGGATTATTGAAAGAGTAAAGAAGAAATAATAATAATGATAATGATAATAAAGTCCATAACTACTGAATTTGGAAATGAAATGATAAGTAAAAGAATTCATTTTAAATGAATAAATTAGAAATCAATTTGGGAAATTGATTTAAGTGAGTGAGATTTGAAATTCTCCTTGGATAACCAAGTATGTTTCAAAGTAAATTTTTAAATATAAGTTAAAGGGTTTTAAAATTGTTTTAAAGGTATGTTTTGAAAAATTTATTATTTCTAATATTTAAATTCTAAAGTAAGTATTTTCTCTTAATCTATTATAGTAGTAATTATTTAAAGAATGACTTAATATTATGTTGTTAAAAGTATAAATCTAGTTTTATATTTATTAAGTAACCTTATTTTCAAATATTCATATCGTATGGTATCTTTAATAAAATTATTGATGTAGTTTTAACTTAAATGTTTTAAAGTATATTTCAAAGTAAAGTGATTGAAATTATTTTAAAAATCTAGTTTTTGTGCTTGGTGATTTCAGAGGAGATAGAAAATATATAAGGAAGTTTATTCTGGGAAGAAAGTTGGTTTTGAAACTGTTTTCAAAAGGTTGAAAATAGAAATATATCTTGTACAAATATTTTGAGGTTAATAAATAATTTTGGAAAACTATTCATTGTTTGATGGATGTTTGTGGATAAGAAATTGATAGTTAAATAACCGACTATCAATATTGGACAAATGCGTTGATCGTTTCGAAGAGACCGG
The DNA here is from genome assembly GCA_030765085.1 of Allium cepa. Taxonomy (NCBI): domain Eukaryota; kingdom Viridiplantae; phylum Streptophyta; class Magnoliopsida; order Asparagales; family Amaryllidaceae; genus Allium; species Allium cepa. The sequence goes on along the minus strand of CM060928.1, from coordinate 673,560,877 downwards.
GATCGAGATTAATTTCTCGAAAACCACTTCGATCCGGTTTGTACGTTTCGTGTAAACGATTTTGGATTCGAAGATGGAGCAGTGAAGTGCAAGGGCTAGTCGCTACTAATCCTGAGGATATTTCCAAAATAGATGTAGTAGGAATAGTGCCTTCGGTTCCGTTCGAACCCGGGACGGACTTGTATGGATGAATGCTTGCGAAACATCGTCAGGTGGACGATGATCATTCTAGGTGAAAACGTTCTAAAGGTAACGCTTAGCCTCAAGCCTCATCAACCGGGAATGACTGAAAATCAGGGGATATGCAGCAAGGTTAGGTGGGTCATGACCAAGCAGGACAAGATATTTCCCCTGTCTAGATGTCCCTTATATATTTCGGCTTAGTGGGTGGTTGGTCGCGCCAACCACGGGGTTTATCTTGTTCGGAACTGTTCAGTAAGGAATGGTTCCGACCTTGTGTTGCAGGGGATGAAGGAAGTAATCCTCGGTACGGTGATCTAGGCCCCGTACTGTGACAGGTGGTACCCCAGTGCCTAGTCATTGTTGGAAATCCATTTTCTCTACGAGCCTTGTACGAGTTTTGTTTGTATTACCCACTCTGTGGCTAGTAGCTGGAATTTAATCATGTAACAATTTCATCTATTTTATAAGTATTTGTATATAGACCCTATTATAATATCAGAGGATTTCTATAAAATTGTTTTAGCTATCGTAAGGTAAAAACCCGACATGTTTATTTGTGGTGTGGTCTTACGAGACGCTTTTATTTTCAAAGGATTTTTGAAACTTTAATAAATCAATTGGGTGTGATTTTCTCACGCTGGTAATCCAGACTGACTCGGGTATTATTTAACTATAATACTCGGGTCAGACCGAGTATTATAGGATACAGGATGATGCCATGGAGCTCAGGAGACGAGCTGGATTGACGATACGTACATTCGTACTTGTTTATATATATATTCCACTGTTGAGTTGTTGTGTATCCATTGTATGTTATTGATGTGAGCTGTGATTGATGTACTCTGATGATGTAATACATGTAAACAGATATATTTGATTTTGAGTAAAGATTATTTATTGTCTATTATATTTTATTCCGCTGCAATGGTTAGATTCTGTTGTTGTTTCCTATTTTCTTCTTCTACCTCTTCTTCTTAAACCCAAATGGTTCGTATTTCTGTGCAACTTGAGTTGATTATTGTAGAATAGTGTTGACTCAAGGGGTACGGATTTACGGGTCGTTACAGCTATCGTGCAACTCTGCCCTTAGCTTCGCCTGACATCCATGCTACCAACGCCCCAACTCTGATGGTCTCCGATGCCAAAGAGACGGCGCAACAACTCAATTCCTAACCTCCACTCATTTTAGAGGTTAAAACCTAAACCACTCGATCATCGCCGCCACAGTGGATGATAAATCCATTTGGCATTTTTGCTGAGGTCCCCAATCTTCCTCCAACCTTCAGCAAAGATTCCGACCTACCCGAGACTATCCATCACCCGAAAAAACCCAAACTTTACATTCCGGTCAACTTTGAATTGCTCACTCAATTCCACACTAAAAATCGTGAATTAACCCTTAAAAATCATGATTTGTAATAGTGATTCGAATTATATACCTGAATCAAAGAACTAAGATATTTGAATTTTTGCATATCTTAAGTTTTTTTTCAACTGTTCCTTTTAGTTTTCAGAAAATATTCTAACTAATTTTATTTAAAAAAATATTTTTTACACTTAAATCTTTATTAAGCAATCATATTTCGTCTAGATCCTTAAGATTTAACAATGATCAGAGTTTTAATTTTAAAACCTGTACAAAGAACAGGAGTTTACTTCCCTGTTTCAAACATGCACAGCATAATTTATATACGTAAAGGCATATTCACACTCATGCAAACCTATTCCACAAACAAACATCAATACTGATTATATGCAGATCAAAATGTGTGTGGGTTTAGTAGTTGCTCGCCTGATATTTGCAAACAAAGAAGAACAGAGAAGCCATGCCTGGGTTTATTCCTTGATTTGATCTGGACTGTTGATTTTATTTTTGAATTGAATCTGCACTTGATTCTGATTTGTACTTTGTTGAATTGATCTGTGTCACTTGATTTAGTTGCATGCTTTTGTGTTTCAGAATGAAGATACTTTTGTTTTGATCTACACTTTGATTACTTTTTCCTGTTTTCCCAGGTTTTGAAACTTCCAGGTTTGAGGAAATTTGAAGTTTGCATAATGCTTTCGATTCCTGATTTTTTTTCTTGAGTTTGATCTGCTCTGTCCAGATTTTAAAAATCTAGAATTGCTTGATTCCATTTCTTTGATTTTTAGGTTGATGTCTTGAGACTTTGATGTTGAAATGATTTTATAGCTTTGTTCTTCTTTTTTTTTGGTTTTCTTTGATCAGGTTCTGGTTTTTGAGGTTGATTTTCTTTTGAACTGTTTTTGTTTTGAAAACCAGGAATATGGAAATAGAGGTTGTTTGAACTTGTTGTTTGATTCATTTTCTTCTCAGATTTCTGGTTTACAAGTTTTGAAATAAGAAGAACTGAAATTGTCTTCTCTTTTAAAATATTTTAATTAAATTTTTAGTTTAAAATAAACATGCATTTGCCACTTGTTCTTATCATTTACACTTGTATTAATCCTAATATTTGTTTTCCTACACTTGTTAACCTATATCATTACTTATTAAACATTTGCAATACCCATCAATTTTTGTTTAAGTCCTTTATCTTTAAATTAGATACTAAAATTTGTTTTAACCCTATCATTTTATAAATTGCTTTATATTCACATATGTATATTCTCAAATATACTTATTATGTTTTTAAATGTTATACATTTTTAAAAAAAATCTCATTTTATAAATTTACAAACCAATTTTACATTTCTATAAATTCAATGGAAATGATTTTAAAAGTAATTATATTTTAAAAATATAGCTTTTAAATCCAATTTATTTCCTAAAATATTTATTCTTGAATTTCAATCTTCATAATTCAATTTAAAATAAATTTTATATACAAATATCTGATTAAATTTTGAAAAAAAATCACATTTATTCAAAATTTGATTCCAAAAATTATATTAATTGTCAAATTAAACTTGTTCAAAATTCGAGAATGTTAGGCCGAGGTGTTTCTGCTGTAGCTGGGGTGGAACGCGGAGTCATGGACGTGGCCTTGGCTGTCACGCGGGGAAGTTTGGTGATGCTCCGTGAGGGGATGGTACTTCTGAGTTGCGGGCGAGCTACCAAGTTGTGGCTTCGGTTGGCCATTGGAGGAGATGCAGACGGTTTGTTCGGCTGTAGATGCCGATGGGAAGATGTCAGCTCGTCCAGAGGGAAAAGGGCTTCACACAGGTTGCTAGCTGAAGGGGAAGAGGCACATGAAGGTGGGAAGCTTGTCGGTGGTGTGGCTGCCGATGCCCAGACGTGAGCAGGTGGAGTGGCAAAGGAAGGGAGGAGGAGTTCGGGCAAGGAGTTTGGCTGCTCTGTTGACGTCAGGCCGGAGGCTTCGTTTTGGTCGGCGTTTGGGTGAGTGAGGTGATGGTGGAATCGGTAGGGAAGACGAGCATGATGCATGGTTGATGTCACGGCTATGGGCAGAGGCTTGACTTTGTTTGCTGCTTGGTGGAGAGACGCATGAATGTGAAGGTGACAATCATGGATTCAAGTGGAATAATGGGGCAAGCAGGCTATCTCAAAAGTAAAAATAGGAGGATAAGATGAGCTGGCGGCACTTGAATATAAACAACTTTGGTGGAACAGTTTTTTTTTCTTTTATAAAACAATGAATAGAATAACGAAGTTATATTGGCCAAAATAAAATGAACCGTTAATAAATAAAATAGGAAATCGTGATAGTCATAAAGTTAAATTTCGAGAATGGGAAAAGACTGTAGGCTATTGATAATTAGATGGTGGTATAGAAAATGAGGTAAGAAGCCAAAAGACTTAAACTAGTTACCGATACGGTTGCCATTTACATGGATTTCGTTGCATATCGAATTTCAAAACATAGAATTGAATATACCGTAGAGATTAGCACGACGAGACGACCAAAATGGTACATTGATATCGGTGGTATGATCGAATTATAGAAAATTGAATTTTCTACTAGTGGAAAATGCAGCAAAAACGCATAAAAATAAGATCGGCGGAGATAAAGATGTACGAATTTGGAAAAACGAAAAATGGCGTCTCAGTCAGAAGATGATTTAGAATTTTTCTATGTAAAAATATTCAGGTTTGGAAAATATTTTATTATCAACAATTATTAACTGACTTGAATTTAATAGAATTTCACAATGAAATAAACTTTTATAAAATCAGATGAAAATTTACCATCTTCTATATTTAAATATACGTACTCCAAATATAAAATTTTAATTTCGAATTTTATTATTTAAAATTTCTCCAAAATTCAATTAAATACGTTAATAAAACCATTAAAATTTTACAGGTCTTTACAATCACAGCTCAATATTCACGTCCCTAATCTAGATAAATTCAAGATTTAGTTGCAGGCACTGATTGACATTGATTTACGCCATGAGAGTGTACCAATACCTCTCGAAATCTTTGTTTAATAATTTTCCAAAATAACTGGTTATAAAGTTCTAAATATAAATTTCCATGTTCTACATTAAGTAAAATACCCTTTTGTAAAGGTTTACTATATAATATATTATATTTTAAAACATCATCAATATTTGTCTTGAAAATAAATATACTTTAATGCTAATTTACATAAAGTAAAAATTTGTTTTAAAACAATCACTATAAATTAACTTTTTAAATCAACGCTTGTTATACTTTAAACAATTTAGATAATTAATAACTTTAAAAACAAAACAAAATACTTTTATATAATTTCAAAAATAATAAAAAATTAACTTCCTTGAATCATTACCAAAATATTTACCAGTTTACTTAAAAACATCTCAAATAAATAATAATCATTTTTAAACAAATTCTGGTTCAAAGCCCGCCCAAATCAGAAAAGAAAGCTTAACAATCCCAATGGTACTTAATCAAGTTACCATTTTATTTCATTACAGTTCAGAATAGCAGAATAACGAATACCGATATTCATACTAATCGGCTTTAAATAATCACTTCAACATCATACTACCCAATAAAACTATCAGGAAATTAAATAGTTATCTATACCAATAAAATAGCAGACAAGGGCTTTATTTCTGCTAGTTAATGTTTACAATAGATATATTCAGTATTAGTGGTAGAATGGTGATTCATTCTGCCAATAGGAATTCAATTTTCAAACAAATAGCGGAACAACATTGTTTTATTCCACTAATTAGATTTAAATCCTCGAAACTAAATAAATTAACTCATCGTTATTTTACTTGGCAAAAACATTTCAATAAACGGGTCATGAAAATCCTACGTTGATATTCGTTTAAATTTGTCACGTAAATTCTTGTCAATTTTAATTTACTGGAAAAATACCACTTTCGCAAACTGAGCAACGGTTCGTACGACGTCCTAATTCCTGTCGATACGGACCCATTGCAAGTCGTTTTGCATTAATTGGATTTCGGGTTTTTAAGAATTTATTTTCTAAACTTTTTAAAAGAAAATTCTACTAATAACAACAATATTAATCAAATTCATTTAAAACTTGATTGGGCCAAAGCCCAATAACACAACTCAACCCACTCCCTTCATTTCCTCCTCCCCTTTTCTTCTTTAATTCCTACACTTGAACAACAAAAAACCACGATCAACATCAAAATATAGATTCTGATTGACTTGTTTTCCTTCCACTACACAAGCATGCACTCAGGAACCCATGATCCAAACATTCCCTTCGCTAAAATCCTCAATGCCGTGGCCGATACCTCGCATGCACATTGTGCACGTGCACATCACTGCCCTCGACCGGACCACCATCGCCTCTCCACGAATCAATGTCCCTTCTCCTCCTAACCTCCACCACCACCTCACCGAAACCCTGAGCCCGCTGAATCAAAATCGAGACCTCGAACAGAAATATGAAATTTACCCATCACCATAAACCACCGAACTGCTCTCCATCATATCCACTATTTCGCCAGTAACCACCACCGTTCGAAAGCTCATCCATGACTCTTCTTTCCCGCCAAATCCCAAGAGCTCCGGCCGCGTCCTCAATCACCATTTCGATCGCGTTCGACTACCATCCAGCCATTCCTTAAAATCCTACAACCAACTCGTCCATCCACTCTAAGGCTTAAACCCAAATTCTGCCACGGCTAACCCCTTTCCCTTGATATGACGTCCCTCCTCAGCCAGGCCCGCCTCCCCTCGACGACCACCTCGCCACGATTAAATTTTTAAAGGCAAAATGATCAAAGTAAAACTTCTCTAAAACTAAAAACTTAAAAATCTCCACTTCTCCACTAAAATTCATGATTTCACCTAATGATCGTGACAATATTTAAGAATCAAATATTTAAGAAGGTTGGTTTTGCCAAGCTATTGTTTCTTACTGTATATATTCAATAGTGTGCACGACATATAGCTCGAATCAAACTAAAACTATTTTTAACTGAAACTACACTCAAAGACAAAACTTTTATTAGTTTATGATATTGGCAAAATCAAACTAGATTAGGACAAAGAGATTATCGAAGTTGATATGAAATAATTTTCACTGTTAAAAACATAACAGAGCAGGTTTTAAACACGTCCAGATGTTCTGAAATACAAGCTCTCACATTCCACATGCTTCGATATGTTGAAACTTCTAGTTGAAACTTTAAATCTTCAATCTGGAATCTTGAAATCTTGAAAGAATTGCTTTTGCTCTTGGTTTGATTTTTATTAAACATAGGATGTTTTGGTTATAGGTTTTATTTGTTCTACAGGCTTCAAGATGAAGTTAACACCCTCTATAGATATATAAACTTTACACGTTTGCAAAGATGAATGATGTATTTGGCTCAAAATCTTGTTAATATGTTGTACAAAACTGTACAATGATGTACAAAAAGAAATTGGTGGCTTGAGTTGATATTGAGATGAAATATAAACAAAGATTTTAGTTTTTGCCTCATTTGATCAGACAAGCTATTGTAATATATACATATGTTTACATTTGATTTTTTCCTTTTGCTTTATTTTAAATTTTATTCTTCTTACTAGCTTTGTTTACTATTTCATATCTTAGCCCTTTCAAAAACCACTAATTTACTTATTTACTTGATTTGTTTACATGCCTACATTTACATATACATATATGTCTTGTGACAAGGCTTATAAAAATGGTTTTAGAAAATGCTAATGTTTACATTTGTATATACACATACCTTTATATAATCCAAAGTGAAATGGAAACTTTGTCATTTTATTTTAAAGGTATAAAATAGTATTTCTAACAAAGCATACTTTGTTAACGATCTTTCTTTTGAAATGGTTCTTTAGATTTTCTCATTTACATCATATACACTTTCATGTATATTCCTCCTTTCATTTTTCAATATATAAAATATATTTTACTTTTTAATAAACTATTTTTATCTTGTCCATATATATATATATATATATATATTACTTACCTTTTTATATTTCCTTAATGCAATATTATTTATTTTATATAGGTACTACATTTTTTCCTTATTCTTTGAATTGATATATATATATATGTATGTATACATACACACATTTTCCCTAACTAATACGTATACACGTATATAGGAAGATACAAAATTTTAAATTCTTTTATTTAAAATCCACTACAATGTTCATAAACCAAAGTTATCTCTACTTATAATAATTTCATTTGCTTTTTCATCTTATGAATTATAAGATAAAAATCATTTCTATTTATTGTCCAGAATACACTCATACATATGCATATATACATACATATAAGCAATTCCTATTAAATCAATCTCCCATTTTATAAACAAAAGTCTACAAATTCAAATATCATTTTGTTTTGAAACTGTGAAATATTACCAACTTTTATTAGATGAAAATTTTATTGATTAAAATACCATATTATTGAATATTAAAAATTAATATTCAAAACCCGAGATGTCAAAAATCCGGGTAGTTACATGGAGCCTAATGTTCAGTGATTGATGTGTAAAAAATACTCCATATTACTTCTTGAATAATCAGGACTTTGTCGACATGCTATAAATATTAATTAATTAATGTTTAAAAACAACCACAATACTAAATAACATCAACTTTAACACCATTGTTAATAAGCATTGGAGAATCCCGAGCTATAAATGTTGCAAATGTCTAGCTATTCAAAATCCATTCATATGGATATTGTTCAATGTGTAAAATAAACCAATTGGTTAGTTGGAACAATATATGTGACTTATAATGCACCAAATACTGAACTAAGAGTGAAAGTAATAAAAGATTTGTACTATTTAATGCACATGATGTTATGTTATTAAAATATTATGGAGAGCTTGAAACTTTAAAATAGTTTATTCGTATGATTCAGTTGTTATGTGAGCATATTTATATCGCTACACCTAATGAAATTAGAGAATATAGTGTTTAATAAGAATCGCAGTACTAGAGAAAAGTTGTAAAATAATATCTAAGTAATAAATAGTCATATAATAAAATAACAACATAATGTCTATAGTACTGACAGTTTACCTATAAAACATCAGCATATAACAATAAGGAATAATTGGAAACAATTAAACCATGAATGAGGTAAAATAAATCGAAGACAATCGGAGTTCAGTAATAAAAAAATTCTTGAGTTGAACTTCACTGTGAAAGCTATACATAATATCTAGGTATGCAAAAAGAAACTGTGTTGTAATACCTTCACATCGCAAAGCAAGTATGTGATCGGGAAGAAAAAAATGAATAATGTAAGCCAAAAGACTAAGCTTCACTTACATTTAGCATTCCTTGTTTTATCATGTATAAAAGGACAGAGCCCGTATATAGGGAAATATATATTTCCAAAAGGGTAAATTGAATTGAACATGAATGTCACACTTATGAATTATGAAGTGCTAACTTTTACTCTATAGTAGCATTATTGTTTCGAATACACATTAAAGTGATCATGCTCTCAATGAGTGTTACTGACAGGCCCGGCCCGAGACATAGTCTAGAGAGACATTTTCCTAGGGCATCAGTTGAAGAGGGGCAACAAAATAATCGAATTACGCTAATAAGAAAAGGACAAAGGTATTCTTCTTTTCAGCTCTCGGCGCCTTTCCTATCAAAGTCGAACACTGTCGCCAATCCACCATGGCTGTCGCTCCACCATCCAGCGTTTCATGCTGCTCCAGTACTACCTCGCCTTCGCCGGCCAAGCTCTAGATCCTAAAAATTAAAGTTGAGATTATAGACCTCTTCACTTTCATGGCTGTGCGATGCCCTGGTGTTCAAAAATGACGTGAGTTCACTTGTAAAATTATTAATTTGGCTTATGGCTCTTAATATATGTTAAATAATAAAAATCATGTAATTTTTTATTGTGACATGCTAGAGGGCCTGAAATGATGTGGCCAGGTTTGTGTGGAAAGTGGAGGAATTCATGGGGTGCATTGATTTTTGTTCGTTTTTTTGCATTATTAAATAGCTGCCATCGGATATGATTCGGGTAATTTTTCTTACCACCATTTCTAGCACCATAGCTTTGTTGTTTTTTATTTGCAAACATGAAAAGTTAAAATCAATGCTATTGCTTATAGTTTAATAATGAATCCCTAAAATCTGAATTTCTGATTTATATTCCCTTTGGAAAGGTTAATAAGTTATCCTCAATTTTACCTTCAATTTCTGTTCGACCTTAATGTATTTTTAGATTTTTAGTTTACATGATATCCAATTGAAAATGAGTGCTTTAACATGTTAAACTATGACGAGATAATTGAGCAATTTTCTTTGAGAACCGCAAATAGTTGTTATCACCAATATTATTGATTTGTTATGATATTTTATCGACGTTTAGATGTTTTGGCTTGTAATCTAAATGATTTAGATGATCAATGTTTTCTAACTAATATTTACTTTTATAATAAAATTTGCATTTTGTTTAATAGCTAAAACTTTGTTGTTGTTTATTAAACATAGGTGCAACAAAAATTGAAAAAAATTTATTCGACTAGGGCAATGAATACGATCGGGCCGGCCCTGGTTACTGACCACCTAGCCAAAATGAGAAAAAACACAATATTACAATATGTTTAGTGGAAATTTTTTTAAAGAAAAATGACCTATACCATTTGAAGCATTCAAAAAATTGTTTTCATGCTAGATTTTTGTTATTTGATAGCCAATTTATGTTGTAAACCATTAAAAAACACTATTTCGTATAAGGTTGATAACTGGTAATTTATATTTGATAATAATCAGTTTCCAAATTTTGATTAGTTCTTGAAAATTCATATTTTGTACAAAAACAATACCTGTATAAAGGATAAGGAGTATCCAAAGCTGGCAGCTCTTACTAATACAAATATTTTTAACTGTACATTGACTTAAGGTTAGAAAAAGTAAGAAATTTTAGCAAGTTCAAAATTTGGTCCAAGAAATTAAACGAATTGGCTAATAATATAAAAATAAATCGTCGGTACCAACCTAAGAAAATAAAGAGCATATGTAACTAAGCTATTTTTAAAATCCGAAAGACAACTAATTTTTCGATATTAGGTCATAATAAACAATACTAAACGTAAAATTGTTCATGAGATAGTTGATATCTGTTTTCTAAACAGAATAAACCCGGAAACATATGATAACATTGAATTATAACTCGTAGTTCATCGGGATTTGACATGAACCATACCGCTCAACCTCATGATAATTTGTTGGGATAAAGAATCAAATTCATCAGCCAACAAACATAAAATATCATAGTTGGAAGAGATAAAAATATTTGTAACATTGCTAAACTAAAGGAAAACAAATCTCCAAAAAAATGATGTATAAATTGCATTGAATTCGATATGCAAATCATTTTATTTTTAACACCTCACCATTATCTTAAATGGAAGACCCAGTGAATATTATTTTTCAAATTGACTAATATCCATGTTGTTGTATAGAGAAACTACGACCGCTTTTTTTTTCAAAAATGTCTGAAGGAATAACATGGAAAACAAAACGTTGGATTTAAAAACTATTAACCATCATTTAGACATTGGTGAAAGAGTTTAGGACGTTGATCCATATATGGCATATACCTAATAATAAGATAAACTAAGTCCTTATAAGGAACATAGAATTGCTTCTAAAGGTCATGTATAAAATTTTAGAAATACGCTACTGCAATGCAAATTATTGTCCACCCTCACATTGCATGGTTATACATACATAAAGTCTAGTATTCAATTAACTTTCATTGTATGGTGATATTTATTTAGTTCCATAGACATGAATTATATTTCTAATAACTTTTAGTACGTTACATTGTCATATAATTATTGGTGTATTGTATTATTATTGTTCTTTACTAAATTAAAAATATACATAGAAAACTCTCAAGTTAAACCAATGGACTTGCTCTTTTCTTCCTTTAACATAATCAAATCTATTGCTTTAAGAATGAATTCCATGTAGATAAATAAATAAATTCAATGGTAAATCATAAATAGTATAGATAATTTGTTTACCATTATTAGTAACGGAAATAACTTAATATCATGTCCATTATATAAACTGTTCTATGTTACATTATTTGAACCATGCCAAGTTAAAATTTATGCAGGGCTCTTAAGGTTGATGTGAAGTTTAAATCATAAAAAAATCTAAAATAAAAAAATATAATAATGAGAAATTTAACAATAGAAGAAGATTGGCTAGGAAAATTAAATATATAAAGAATGATACACAATAACCATGTAAAGGGAAAAAATAAGTTTACATGAAGTAACAAATATACGAACGGAGAAAAAACTAAAATTCATCGAGCTGCTCATTGCACCTTTACGTACATGGATATCCACCATTTTCATGTATGTGCAGTATACCATAGTGCCATAATACAGTTTCTAAAGAGTAAAATCGTTAATTTAAGTAGGTGTTGGATAATAATTAGAAAAATATAGACCTGCACTTCCAATAACTCAAGCCCAAATATTTATATACTTAAGTTATACCATGCCCCATTGAGAAATCTCTACATCAAATTAAGGTTCCATAAAAACATCAAAGCATCATATTGTTTCATGTTACATGTAAATGAAGTAGAAGCAAAAAATTGGTTGCAAATTCTGTAAAAATAATGTTATTGAATCTTGCTTAGTATCTTCTTTCAATACTAATCCATTGCAAATATCGAGTAGGAATAAACCTATATTAAATAATAATAGCTTAACCACAATGTGTGTAGAAGTGTTGGAAGTTGGATGTTATGAAGGGTCGAAATTGGAATTTTCCAAAAAAAAATGAAAAAAAGGAAAAACATACCAAAATAGAGATAATTAGTGACAATGATTTGAAATTAACGCTCCAAGCAAAAGAAAGTTTATTACCCAAATGGAAACAATTCTTTGATTTCAGCAAGCCAATTTTTCATTAGAGATCAGCGTAAGAGCACAATTATGAGGGTTACAAAAAGCAAAACAAACCAACTAATGATTTATAATAATTCAACAATAGATTAAGTGATTTATTTTATAACCAATGGTAATCAAATTAAGACAAAAATTAAGGAAAATCGCCATATCGAACCTTCAGACACAAGGCGTGAAGATGGATAAATCAGGTGAACTCTATAACTTGAGGCTCAATTTACAAGAATGGAGAGTTTTGAACTTTAGCATTCAGTTTTTTTTGTTTTAAAATAATTATGGAAGATGGTTTATTGTAGAAAGGAGAAGAATTGAAAGAACATCAGAAGAGAAGTTACAAAAGAAAAAAGAAGGGAGTGTGACTGTTCATTTCTCATAATACTCGGGGGGCTTATGCGCCCTTTAAATACAACTCAGTAATAATATAATAATATAGATGTATACCTTTAATGGAGATGCTCTTTTAAGTGTAATAGTATTCTTCCGTACATGGTTTTCTTAGCCTAATGTTATGTGTTGGTGGAATTACAAGTCCTCTGTAACCTAATACAAATTAAAATTTTCTGTACGTATGACGTTTCAAAACCCCTGAACATTGAAGTGGCCTAATTTTTCATTGAAAAAAATGATTGAACAAAAAAAAGAAGATTCTTGACTTGAGATAATGGTTTGAATAGTCATATTCAAAGTGATTTTTGGAAGATAGACGAATTTGAACAAAACTTTTCCATTGTGTAATGTGTATTTCAGGTGAAAATTTCGTATAATATTTGTTATGAATTATGAAATAAGAAGAAAATAAGTTATGTGTATTTCAAACAGCACAGGGCTTGGCCCATGGCTTAAACCAGGCTAGAGTTTTCAAATGCACAACCCCCTTTCACATTTCATTTATGAACATCGTTTATTCTACATCTCTTTTCATTCTTCGAAACTTTAATCCCTTCATGATTCTTTGAACAAAGTTTCTAAAATCATGATAAGATTGGTATATTTCAACATAGAAAATAGGTCAGAAACTCATCTCCTTAGAAGCTGGAATAGAGAATGTTGAGCTCAGAGCAAATAGAAAGTGAAGCTTGAAGAGATGAACTCTAGAATTTTTTGATTCATGTTCTTGTTTAGGCTAGAGGAAATGATGATTCATTGCTACATTTGGTCATGCACCTTGATATTCAAATATATCGCATTATAAAGCTTAGTACATACGTTTGAGAGTTGATTTGGGTGGTTTAGAGTTATTTCCTTATATGAACGTGATTGTATAATGACACTTTAACTTGAGACCCTAAAAATGATATCTATTATATCTATTCTATTATATATAAAAGAAAATAAAAGTTTTTCGTATTCTTATTTCTCATTCAATTTGAAACCAAATACTTATCTTTCATGGATTTGAGTGAACAATTTGCAATTGCGCCCTCCAATTATTTTCCAATCACAATTAATTATCCATTGTACATAGGGGAATTAATTTAAAGGACAAAATTTTGTGTATTTTTAGCCTCAATGACACGACCTCAATATTTTTACCACAACGACAAACATTCTAGTAAAAATTATTCATAAGGACAAATATTTTTTAAAATTATTCATTAGGACAAAGATTCTTTCAAAACTGCTACCGAACTAAAAACTGATACCTAAAAACTACTACCGATAACTACACACTTATACCTAAAGACTGCTATCAATAGCTAAAAACTGATACCTAAAGAAAGTTGTCCTTTAGGCTAAAATATTGAAGGTGTGTCCTTGAGGCTAAAACGCTGGGAAATATTGTCCTTGACAATAATTTTCTGTTGTATGTATTGTTATTCATTGTTTTGTCTTTTAGCAATCTTCTGCTCCTAATTTACTAATAATTAAGAAAATGCATTTTTGATAGTTCCCCTTTCTTTTTTTGTAAGTTCGTCCTCTTCTCCTGTTAATTTTCAAATTCGTCTTCCTAAAACCCTATCTCCATTTCTGTTTAACTCAATCTTTTAATATGTTTTTCAACTTTGTCAACATTTCTAGTTTTTATTTTCTCTCTTGATTCTCATAAACTATATTTCTTTCAAATTAAAGGAGACATCTTTTATTTTTGCAAGAAACCGTTGAAATAGAACCATCTGGATCTGGAATCTAGCGAATCTGGATGTTTTTTATTTGGCAACTTTCTTTACATCTTTTCCATGGTAGTTTAAAGTTGTTTGTCGATTACTTCCATTTCATCATTTTAAACATTGTTAAAAGTTATTGGATTTCTCCATTTCTGAAGTTGTTTTCTATGGAACATTTTGGCATATGATCCCTCTGCTTTGGTTCTTTTCACCAGATAAATAGCTAAGTTTTCATTTTTAGACTGTCATATTATAGTTTTACTCCTTATTTTATATAAATTTCCAGATTTTCCATAATTCTATCAGCTTCAGATCAAGTCTACAATTAAACTATTACATGTTCTCATTTTTAAAGTTGTTTCCAACTTATTCAATATTTTTGTGTTTATGTTTGGGGATGCATGGTTGTCTCCTGGATTTTCTTTACAATTTCTTCTATTATTGTAACAACCCTGTATTTTGTGATTATTTTAATTCTATGTTTTAATTATTTTAATTGAATTCCTGATTTAAAAACTTCATTTTACTTATTAAAATGAATAATTTTTTTATTTTAAATATAACATTGATTTTGATGTGAATTTGAATTCCAAACATGAATAAATAGAATATTTTCCAAAAATGTGAATTTTGGTCAATATGGTCAAACTTTGACCACTAAATTTAAAATTTAAATATTTGAAATTTTGAATTTTCTTTGATTATGGAAATAAATTTTATTTCAAGAATATTGCTTTTCGTTTTGTTGAAATCCGATTAATATTGTGAAAGTTATGCTTTTTACAATATTGTGTGTAAATTGTTTTATTTAACAAAAATGTTTATTTTAATTTGTATAAATAATATTTTTATTTGTCATATCTTGTTATAATTTGTTCATATGTGTGTAATATGACTTGTTATATATATTTTTTATTTTTAAAACATTTTTAAAGTGTAGTTGTTATTTTTCCAAAACTAGTTATATTTTGTTTCAATTTTCAATACTAGTATATATATAATAACTATTTTCTTATATTTTTCTATTTTTTCTAAAATTTATTTATTCATTTCATTTTACTTTATTTTGTTTTCATTTTATTTTATGTACATCGTTTTTATTTTAGTTTATTTTAATAAAGAAAAAGGAAATTTCAATAGACAAAAACTCTTCATTTGCTTTTGACCTTCCCCCTTCACACCCCTTCATGCTTTGGGCCTTCCTTTCCCTTGTCATAGCCGTGACTTTTTCTTTATGAAATTCATGTGAAAACATCTCTTCTCACTTCACTTTTCACATATTCTTTTAGATCTGAATAAAACCCTTGGTAATGTCTTCTTCTTTTACATTTTTTCTTTCCATTTTTATTAATTTTTCCATTGAAATTGCCTTGTTTCTTCATATATTTGCTCGGCCATCACCCTTGTTGCCTCGGCCATGGTCACCACCACCTTCTCCTCTTCACCACCCATGGCCAAGAACCTCCTCCCTCTCTGTGCAGTCAAGGTCGAGACACCATCTAGGAGCAAACACCATACAAAACATGACAAACTCCTTAAACGAATGCCTAGCCGACCTTAGCACCTTCACCACCACCATATATTGCCTTGACCGCCTCCTGTTGCTCCACCACCACCATGATACCACCCTGACCATCAGCCTCAGCCTCTGTCCTGCCCTGTATCATGAATGGCCGAGCACAATTGTCCTTTGGCCGAACCTGTGATGTCCCGGAAATTTGAGGCAATAATTATTTAATAATTTCATTGATAATTATTTTAAAAATGTGAAATATTGTTTTAATAATTTAATTTAAACTGGAAATCTCTTTTGAAAATTAATAATTATTTAGTTTGTTAAATAATTATCTTTTCAAAGATTAAAAATATTTATAATGTATAAATGTTTATACATTGTAAATAGAAGATTTGGTTTTAATTTTTTTTTATATGTAATAAAGAATATTTTCTAATTATTTTATATAAATGAATAATTTGTATATTAATTAATTTGATTTAAATTAGTATTGTATAATTTTCTCAAGTTTGTTTTAATTTTCTTTCTTATATCTTTATTAAAAAGTAAGTATGTATTTATTTTGTTTTTAAAATAAATATAGTTTAAATTTCATTTTATAATAAAGGTTTATTTTGTTTTGTTTTATTTTAAAATCTTCTTTTCTTTTGAAATTTAGTTTCATATAGAATATTATTTTAAAAAGAATTAAACAAACATTAATATGTAAGTGTATAGTTTTATAAAAAGCTTATATGTATTTAATTAAAAGCTAATGTTAATAAATCACTTTGAACTTGCTAAAACAAAGTAGAAATGTTTCAAGATAAATTCAAATACATTTAGTAATTTAGAATTCTCTTTTAAATATTAACATGCATATGTGTTAACTTTTTAAACTATTAAGTAGACACTTGTAAAAATTTTGACATAATAAGTTAACATGTGGCATTGATTTTAAATCTCATTGTTTAAATTATTGATAAGTGAAATATAGCAAAGCATTTGGATTAAAACATTTTCTCATTTGAAAGATCTGAAAATCAAATTTCAGAAATTCTAAAAACAATCTTCAAGCTTGCAAATAAATTTCTACAAACCATCTTCAATCAAATTCACAAATCTGCAAATCATCTCCACAAGCAAATGCATGTTTTAGAATCTATATTCAACTACAAATCTGCAACCTCTCTACTTAAATTTCTGCAAAAAAAAAATCAATCCTCAAATCTGCAATATTTAAAACCCAATCTACATCTAAATTCTGTGAGATTCAACCTCAAAAAAATCTGCATGTTAAATCTGCAAATCTGAGCATTAGAATGGGTCTGCATGTAATCTTCATCAACAAGTAATAGCATCAAGAAACTCAGCAATCAAAATACAAGTAAAGCAACTTCAATTTCAAACCTGCACCCAGATTTCAAATGCAGTTTCAAGTCAGGGGCCTGGGAATTGAAATCTACATCAAATTGCTCTGCATATAGTGTTCTGCATCTTCAATTTAAGGCGAGTAAGCTTTTTATCTTTTAAAAACAGTTTTTTTAAATCAAAATCAAACATAAGTTAAAGAGCTTATGTTTTTATTTACAGAAAGCAAACTGTTTTAAAACAAACTGTTCTGTTTTGTTTTAAAAATGAAATAAGTAAACTTACATGCATAAATTTGTGACACCTGAGTATATGAAGTGAAGATAAATAAATGATGTGGTGATTACAAACTCATGAATGATATGTGTGCATAGGAATGAATTTGCTTATATGTTTTTTTTTCTTATTTCTGGGATCTGCATACCTAGTTGGTTGTGAACTGAGATGTTTTCTTAAATAGTAAAGCATTATTATTTAAATTGTTGCTGTTACTAAACTTGTGTGTAAACAAAGTATGTTAGTTAGTATAAATGTAGTTTCTGGAAAAAAAAATCATGAATTAGTTAAAATATGTTAAAATCTAAAACCTGTTACCTCTGAAATAACTATAGCAGTGAGTATATTTTCAAATAAGAATTGGGATACCAACATCATTAATTATTATAAACAAGATTATAACATTGATGTATGTTAGAAATAAGGAAGTATAAAACAAGTTTCATTTTTTTTAGTTGACTGTGTAAATGTGCATTTCTGTTTGAAACAAAAAAAGGAAACTTGAATTAATCTGTTAAGCTAGTGGATATTGAGTGTTTAGGTTCTTCATGCTAGTGGTATATTGAGGTTAGAATGGAGTAAATTGGGTGATATATGATCAGAGAAAGAGAGGAGTTAGGAATTGAGTTCTTTTCAGATTTCAGAACTTTGTTTGAATGTGCAGTTCTTAGTATATTACCATGCTCTCTGTTGCTTCAAGTTATTTGTGGCTTTGGGAACTTGTAGAGGGGATGTAAGGGAAGATATATTCAAGAATGTGTCGATGATGGTGGCTGGAGGTGGTGTTTATAGGTGATTGACAAGGGGTCTTTGTTGCAGTGTGTACTCAGGGGATTATTAGTTGTGTGCAGGTTGTTGACTCGGGGAATACTCGGGTAGATTGGCTTATGACTCGAAGCAACAGATAGGGAAACTCGAAGTAAAATTTTGTGTACTCGGGTAAGTTGGCTTCAGAGTTGAAACAGAGAGTATTTGCAGTTTTTTTAAGAATTTGAATGGAGTTCAAATTCTAGTGTAAGGTTTGATTCATATATATGTTGAAATTGAATTCAAATAGAGTTTGAATTCAAAGTTTTTTTAAAATTGAAATATCTTAAAATAAGTTTAAATTTGGTTTTAAATAAATATAAAAAAATGGTTACAGGTTCAAATCCTGTAGTTTGCAGTTTTCATAAAATTGAATGAAATTATAATTTAAAGATCTTAATTTGATTTAAATATAAGTTAAGTCTGAATTCAAATGAAGTTTTGAGTTCAAGGTTTTAAAAATGAAATTTTTAAATTTAATCAAGATTTAAATTCAGTTTTAAATCAAAATTAAAACAGTTTCAGGTTTTAATCCAGAAGTTTTGCAGTTTTTAGACTTTTGAATGAATTCATGTTTTTTTTAGTGGATCTTGATTCAAGTGGGAGTAGAAACTGACTTCAAATAAAGTTTGAAATTCAATGTTTTTAAAAATGAAAACCTTAAATTTAAACCAGATTTAAATTTTGATTTTAAATCTAGATAATAAAAACTGTTTCAGGTTTTTTTTTTTTTAAACTCAGAGAGTAATTTGCAGTTTTAGTTTAGATGAATTCATTTTTTTTATAGATAAAATCTGATTCAAATGGAAGTTGAATCTTAATTCAAATGTAGTGTTGAATTCAAAAGTTTTAAAAATGAGAATCTTAAATTTAAACAAGTTTTAAACTCTGTTTAAACCAAGACTAAAAACAGTTTCAGGGTATCTTTCAAAACCAGAGTTTGAATTTAAACAGTTTTTGTATGTTTTAAAACTTTGAACAGATTTGAATGTTTTAAGTAAGTTTTAAACTCAGTTTGAAATCAATTTAAAACTGTTTCCAGATTTCTTTGAAACCCAGTTTAATTTCAAAACAGTTTTTAAAATTTGAAATAAATGAACATATTCAAATGTTTAAAAGTGAATTTGAAAATGAAATTTCATTTCAAATAAGTTTAAAACTTGAAAGAATTGAGTTCCTTTAGTATTTGAAAGTATTTGAATTAAAATATGAAGTGTTGATGTAAATTTAAAAGTTGAAAATAATCAATTTATTTTCAATGCTTAATTTATCAAGTAATTTAGTTTTAAATCTTTCTTGAGTGATGAGTGTTGTTTAAACATTCATTTTTATTTTATGGTTTATAATTATTTTTGGAATTAATGAATCTTTAAATAAAATTTGAAATTGATTCTTAGAAATGTATTGTTTTAATACATTTTGAAATTAAATGAGTCTTTTGATAAGTAATTTGAATATTTTGAAAATATTTAAGATAATTAAGAATTTACTTAATTATCTGATTTGGAATAATGATTTAGATTAATTTTAATTAGAAATGATTTATTAATCTAATCCAGATTTCTTAAGTATGTAATTAATGAAATGTGTTAAATAATAATGATGATAATTATCTAAGGATAATTAAGTAATTAATTAATGTCAATAAATTTTAATATTGTGATTTGTTAAGTTAATTAATTTAGTTTAATTAATTTTAATAAATCATTAGATAACTTTAAGAATGTAATTACTTAATGTAATTAGTGGAGCAGGATTACTTGATGAAGTAATAAGGTTAATTACTGGAATGTAATTAGTAATTTGGATAATTACTTTTGGAATTAATTAAGGAATTAATTAATGATTAATTATTGGTTAATTAATTTATAAATGAGTAATTAAGATAGTTAATTATTAATCAAGGTGTTTAATAATTAGGTTAATTACTAAATGTAATTAATTTTAATTAAGTAATCTATTTAAATATTAAAGATCATTAATTAATGTTAATGATGTAATTAAGGATTGTTCAATTAAGTAATAATTGATTAATTAAGTAATTAATTAATTGTAATTAATTAAGGGCAATTATAATTAATTATAATCAATTAATAAATGAGTAATTAATGTTAATTACTTATAATTTAGGTTAATTAATTTATAAAATTAATTAAAGACTAATTACTTATTGTAATTAGTGAATGATTAATCAAAGTTGTTTAATCAAGTTGAATACTTAGGAAGTGAATTAATTAACTGGGTTAATTAATGGATGTTAAGCAGGATTTAAATGAGTAATTAATTTAATTATTTTAAATTAATTAGAGATGGTTGTAATTAATTTAATTCATTTTAAATTAATTATAATTGTTGGTTAATGAATCATTGCTTATGGATGTTATTGATTAAATGGTTGTGATCTCAGAAATGAGATGATTGTATCTGTATGATATGAATGTTTGGATAACTATGATGGTTTGTGATGGATTATTTGGATGGATGATTATCTGTTTATGGATGATACAGATTGTCTGTTTATGATATGAATGTGATTATCTATTTTGAGATATAGTTTATCTATCTGTATGAATTAGATAACAATGAAATAAGTTAATTGTTTAAAACCCTTAAGTACAACTTGGACATTAAGATGGCGTTTGGTTTCGATGAGACCGGGATCGGGTTTCCATATTTGGAATTCCGAAAACCACATCGATTCCAATTAAACGTTAGGTCGTTAATCCAAGTGGAGCAAGTGAAGACTCGAGGTGTAAGGGCTATACGTCAGTATAACTCTGTGGGTGATTCCGTAATGAGTTTGACGGAATAGTACTTATAGGTTCGAGACGGTGATATAGAGTGCAAGGGTTATTGTCGTTAACTCTGAGGGTGATTCCAATACGAGTGTAACGAGATAATGCCTTCGGTTTCGTTCGAACCCGGAACGAACTTGTATGGATTGAATGCTTTCAGAACATCGTCAGGTGGACGATGAGCATTCTAAGAGATGTGTCCTCTAAAGGTAATCGTAGCCTCAAGCCTCATCAACCGGGAATGGCTAAAACAGGGGAGGTGCAGCAAAGCTTCGTGGGTAGCCCCCACTGGAGAGCAAGATTGATCCCTGTCTAGAGGTCCCTTTTTATTCGGCTTAGTGGGCAGTTGTCAGTGTACACCAACTGCGGGGTTGTCTTGTTCGGAACTGTTCAGTAAGGAACGGGTCCGGCTTTGTGTTGCAGGGGAGTTAGGGTGGCTCCTCGGTACGGTGATCTAGGCCACGTACTGTGACGGGCGGTACCCCAGTAGCCCTGCCATTGATGGAATCCATAATCCAATAAGTTCCTGTACGGTTTTGATTGTGCCCAACTATGTTGGAACGTGAGATGTAAGCATTCCAGCTATTTCTGTATTTTATTTTGAAAACCCTAGACACTATTATAATATCACTGGATTTCCTATCAAATGTTTTGGTTAGCGTAAGGTAAAAACTTTTCCATGTTTATGTGTGGGAAGTCTTACGTGATACCTTTTGTTTTCAAAGGATTTTCTAAAGTTAAGCAACTTTTATCCCCGTTTACTCACACCAGACCCCTGTCTGACCTGAGTGTTTATTTTCTGTTTTATTAAACTCTTGGGTACTCATATTATGTATGAGTAGTCAAGTGTTTCAGGATTGCTTTGATCGAGTTCTGGAGGAGATAATGGAGCAGGAGGCTTCAGCGGGTAGATATATGTAGTGGTTCCGCTGTGTTTGAGTTGTATCTGTTTCTCTGATGTATTTGGATTGTAATTGCTAGACAGATGTTTATAACTGTCTAGTTTGTGTTGTATTAGCCGTTTAACTCTGATGTATATGATACTGTGTAAAGTTTTATGTGATATATTATAATTTATTCGATTCCGCTGTGAGATTCTGATATTGTCTGTTCTTTCTTTCCTTTCTTTTCTCTTTTCTATCCCTTTCTTTCTTCTTAATGATGCAACTTTCTGGAGTATGGAAGTTGGGTCGTTACAACGTGGTATCAGAGCGTTAGGTTGAGTGAATACCTAGGCTCTGTAGTGGTGTCTTTCTTGAGAGAGCGTATTTGTAATTTTTAATATATATATATTTCTGCCTATTTGTTGGGTTACCTGTTCGGGTTTCCAATATAAGTAATAAAGGTAGATAGGGTAGTGGTGTGTGTAACACAACTACCAATAGTTGGAGTTTGAGTGTTGGAAGTGATCTGCTAGGGCAGTTTGGGTATCTTGTTTAATTTGGCAGTTTGGTGAGAAAGATTTCTCTGATCTCTGAAGGAAATCTTTTCAAGATTCGGAGTTTATTTTTGGAATATAAGCTTGGTGCAGTCGTGTGAGGGGTTTTTCTTGAGTTTGGATCAGTTGGGAGTTCTGAAGCCAGCAATGGTATTTTGAAAACCTTAAGAAGGAGTTCTGTCTATATTTGAGTTTGAAACTCAGTTTGGCAGAGTATTTTGAGTTTGGTTTGGGAGCGAGTTTCCCGAGAGATATCTGTCTTTTGAAGGCTCTATTGTGAAAAGGCTGGTGTAGCTTTGAGGTTCGATGAGTTTTTGGTTAAGGAAGCTTTGGCAGCAGTAGCAGCAGTGAGTGGCCTGTTCTTCGGTGGTTCAGAAATCTCTGTGATTCTTCTGTCAGTAGTCCGGGCAGATGGTGGAGCTTGTCCATTTCTTCTGAAAGCTCAGTTGGGTGTGATGTTAGTGGTTAAGAGGTGGGCCACTAGTTTCTTCTTTTGAAGGCTTTAGCTGTTCTGATTTTGTAGTGAGAACAATTTCTTGAGATCTGAACCAGGTGGAATCGCAAAGGTGACTTGCGATAGTTCAGAAGTTCTCTGTGTGATCTTTGCTTGGATTGAAGCATCTTTAGTGGATGTTTGAGTTATCAAGGTGATTTGGTATTTTCTGGATATCTTTGAAGGAATCAAGATTTGCATTCGCATCAGAAGATTGAGTTCTGTATCGACTTGGTTCTTGGAGCTTTGCCGGTGGTTTAGCATTGTAGGAAATTCTTTGAGTATGATCTGTTTAAGTTGATAGAATTTATTGGATCCAGTTTCCTGGTTTCTGGTTGAATTTTTGCTGTGGTGGTTGTGACTGAATCGGATATGTCACTGGGATTTTATGGAATTTGATGAACAATATTCCGGGATAAGTTGATCAAGTTTATACTTATGTTCATCAACAGCATTCACGAATCAGAGTTGCGCAGTGGAAGCATGGTGGCGGCTATTCCAGAATAGGAGCATCCGATTCTTTGGGAATTTGAGTTTTGTCTTGGATCAAAGGATTTCTACAGGATATTCATTTTGGATCCGGAGACCTGATTGTTTTATATCTGTAGTAGAGTTTGTGTGGTGGAGTTTGATTGATCTAGAAGTTGAAGGCAGCCCAGGATCAATATGAGTATTGGATCTTTCTGTTTTCTCTTAAGAGTTAAGTATATGGTTTATCTCTGGTTTTAGAATCAGTAGTTCTGTGAGATTTAGGAGTTGATCAGGACTTGTCTATAGTCCTGTATTCTGTTTAGATTTGTAGATCTAGATATATAGGAGCTCTAGATCTGTGTTGTGTTGCTAGTTTAGATTCTGTAGGGCGAGTGTCCTGGTGTTTGTACCTGGGAAACTCTAGGGAATTCTATCCAGAATTTTGTCTGGGTAGTTAGAATTGTTTGTTTGAATTGGTTGCTATGATTGCTAGTATTTGGTTGATAGTATATGATTGCTCTTTTAAAATTTAAAATTTGTATGGGATTATTAAATTACCTTTGCTTTTAAATTTCGGGGACGAAATTCTTTTAAGGGGGGAGGAATGTGATGTCCCGGAAATTTGAGGCAATAATTATTTAATAATTTCATTGATAATTATTTTAAAAATGTGAAATATTGTTTTAATAATTTAATTTAAACTGGAAATCTCTTTTGAAAATTAATAATTATTTAGTTTGTTAAATAATTATCTTTTCAAAGATTAAAAATATTTATAATGTATAAATGTTTATACATTGTAAATAGAAGATTTGGTTTTAATTTTTTTTTATATGTAATAAAGAATATTTTCTAATTATTTTATATAAATGAATAATTTGTATATTAATTAATTTGATTTAAATTAGTATTGTATAATTTTCTCAAGTTTGTTTTAATTTTCTTTCTTATATCTTTATTAAAAAGTAAGTATGTATTTATTTTGTTTTTAAAATAAATATAGTTTAAATTTCATTTTATAATAAAGGTTTATTTTGTTTTGTTTTATTTTAAAATCTTCTTTTCTTTTGAAATTTAGTTTCATATAGAATATTATTTTAAAAAGAATTAAACAAACATTAATATGTAAGTGTATAGTTTTAT
The DNA here is from genome assembly GCA_030765085.1 of Allium cepa. Taxonomy (NCBI): domain Eukaryota; kingdom Viridiplantae; phylum Streptophyta; class Magnoliopsida; order Asparagales; family Amaryllidaceae; genus Allium; species Allium cepa. Next base: position 673,535,955 of record CM060928.1, on the reverse strand, counting down.
AAAAAGCTTATATGTATTTAATTAAAAGCTAATGTTAATAAATCACTTTGAACTTGCTAAAACAAAGTAGAAATGTTTCAAGATAAATTCAAATACATTTAGTAATTTAGAATTCTCTTTTAAATATTAACATGCATATGTGTTAACTTTTTAAACTATTAAGTAGACACTTGTAAAAATTTTGACATAATAAGTTAACATGTGGCATTGATTTTAAATCTCATTGTTTAAATTATTGATAAGTGAAATATAGCAAAGCATTTGGATTAAAACATTTTCTCATTTGAAAGATCTGAAAATCAAATTTCAGAAATTCTAAAAACAATCTTCAAGCTTGCAAATAAATTTCTACAAACCATCTTCAATCAAATTCACAAATCTGCAAATCATCTCCACAAGCAAATGCATGTTTTAGAATCTATATTCAACTACAAATCTGCAACCTCTCTACTTAAATTTCTGCAAAAAAAAAATCAATCCTCAAATCTGCAATATTTAAAACCCAATCTACATCTAAATTCTGTGAGATTCAACCTCAAAAAAATCTGCATGTTAAATCTGCAAATCTGAGCATTAGAATGGGTCTGCATGTAATCTTCATCAACAAGTAATAGCATCAAGAAACTCAGCAATCAAAATACAAGTAAAGCAACTTCAATTTCAAACCTGCACCCAGATTTCAAATGCAGTTTCAAGTCAGGGGCCTGGGAATTGAAATCTACATCAAATTGCTCTGCATATAGTGTTCTGCATCTTCAATTTAAGGTGAGTAAGCTTTTTATCTTTTAAAAACAGTTTTTTTAAATCAAAATCAAACATAAGTTAAAGAGCTTATGTTTTTATTTACAGAAAGCAAACTGTTTTAAAACAAACTGTTCTGTTTTGTTTTAAAAATGAAATAAGTAAACTTACATGCATAAATTTGTGACACCTGAGTATATGAAGTGAAGATAAATAAATGATGTGGTGATTACAAACTCATGAATGATATGTGTGCATAGGAATGAATTTGCTTATATGTTTTTTTTTTCTTATTTCTGGGATCTGCATACCTAGTTGGTTGTGAACTGAGATGTTTTCTTAAATAGTAAAGCATTATTATTTAAATTGTTGCTGTTACTAAACTTGTGTGTAAACAAAGTATGTTAGTTAGTATAAATGTAGTTTCTGGAAAAAAAAATCATGAATTAGTTAAAATATGTTAAAATCTAAAACCTGTTACCTCTGAAATAACTATAGCAGTGAGTATATTTTCAAATAAGAATTGGGATACCAACATCATTAATTATTATAAACAAGATTATAACATTGATGTATGTTAGAAATAAGGAAGTATAAAACAAGTTTCATTTTTTTTAGTTGACTGTGTAAATGTGCATTTCTGTTTGAAACAAAAAAAGGAAACTTGAATTAATCTGTTAAGCTAGTGGATATTGAGTGTTTAGGTTCTTCATGCTAGTGGTATATTGAGGTTAGAATGGAGTAAATTGGGTGATATATGATCAGAGAAAGAGAGGAGTTAGGAATTGAGTTCTTTTCAGATTTCAGAACTTTGTTTGAATGTGCAGTTCTTAGTATATTACCATGCTCTCTGTTGCTTCAAGTTATTTGTGGCTTTGGGAACTTGTAGAGGGGATGTAAGGGAAGATATATTCAAGAATGTGTCGATGATGGTGGCTGGAGGTGGTGTTTATAGGTGATTGACAAGGGGTCTTTGTTGCAGTGTGTACTCAGGGGATTATTAGTTGTGTGCAGGTTGTTGACTCGGGGAATACTCGGGTAGATTGGCTTCTGACTCGAAGCAACAGATAGGGAAACTCGAAGTAAAATTTTGTGTACTCGGGTAAGTTGGCTTCAGAGTTGAAACAGAGAGTATTTGCAGTTTTTTTAAGAATTTGAATGGAGTTCAAATTCTAGTGTAAGGTTTGATTCATATATATGTTGAAATTGAATTCAAATAGAGTTTGAATTCAAAGTTTTTTTAAAATTGAAATATCTTAAAATAAGTTTAAATTTGGTTTTAAATAAATATAAAAAAATGGTTACAGGTTCAAATCCTGTAGTTTGCAGTTTTCATAAAATTGAATGAAATTATAATTTAAAGATCTTAATTTGATTTAAATATAAGTTAAGTCTGAATTCAAATGAAGTTTTGAGTTCAAGGTTTTAAAAATGAAATTTTTAAATTTAATCAAGATTTAAATTCAGTTTTAAATCAAAATTAAAACAGTTTCAGGTTTTAATCCAGAAGTTTTGCAGTTTTTAGACTTTTGAATGAATTCATGTTTTTTTTAGTGGATCTTGATTCAAGTGGGAGTAGAAACTGACTTCAAATAAAGTTTGAAATTCAATGTTTTTAAAAATGAAAACCTTAAATTTAAACCAGATTTAAATTTTGATTTTAAATCTAGATAATAAAAACTGTTTCAGGTTTTTTTTTTTTAAACTCAGAGAGTAATTTGCAGTTTTAGTTTAGATGAATTCATTTTTTTTATAGATAAAATCTGATTCAAATGGAAGTTGAATCTTAATTCAAATGTAGTGTTGAATTCAAAAGTTTTAAAAATGAGAATCTTAAATTTAAACAAGTTTTAAACTCTGTTTAAACCAAGACTAAAAACAGTTTCAGGGTATCTTTCAAAACCAGAGTTTGAATTTAAACAGTTTTTGTATGTTTTAAAACTTTGAACAGATTTGAATGTTTTAAGTAAGTTTTAAACTCAGTTTGAAATCCATTTAAAACTGTTTCCAGATTTCTTTGAAACCCAGTTTAATTTCAAAACAGTTTTTAAAATTTGAAATAAATGAACATATTCAAATGTTTAAAAGTGAATTTGAAAATGAAATTTCATTTCAAATAAGTTTAAAACTTGAAAGAATTGAGTTCCTTTAGTATTTGAAAGTATTTGAATTAAAATATGAAGTGTTGATGTAAATTTAAAAGTTGAAAATAATCAATTTATTTTCAATGCTTAATTTATCAAGTAATTTAGTTTTAAATCTTTCTTGAGTGATGAGTGTTGTTTAAACATTCATTTTTATTTTATGGTTTATAATTATTTTTGGAATTAATGAATCTTTAAATAAAATTTGAAATTGATTCTTAGAAATGTATTGTTTTAATACATTTTGAAATTAAATGAGTCTTTTGATAAGTAATTTGAATATTTTGAAAATATTTAAGATAATTAAGAATTTACTTAATTATCTGATTTGGAATAATGATTTAGATTAATTTTAATTAGAAATGATTTATTAATCTAATCCAGATTTCTTAAGTATGTAATTAATGAAATGTGTTAAATAATAATGATGATAATTATCTAAGGATAATTAAGTAATTAATTAATGTCAATAAATTTTAATATTGTGATTTGTTAAGTTAATTAATTTAGTTTAATTAATTTTAATAAATCATTAGATAACTTTAAGAATGTAATTACTTAATGTAATTAGTGGAGCAGGATTACTTGATGAAGTAATAAGGTTAATTACTGGAATGTAATTAGTAATTTGGATAATTACTTTTGGAATTAATTAAGGAATTAATTAATGATTAATTATTGGTTAATTAATTTATAAATGAGTAATTAAGATAGTTAATTATTAATCAAGGTGTTTAATAATTAGGTTAATTACTAAATGTAATTAATTTTAATTAAGTAATCTATTTAAATATTAAAGATCATTAATTAATGTTAATGATGTAATTAAGGATTGTTCAATTAAGTAATAATTGATTAATTAAGTAATTAATTAATTGTAATTAATTAAGGGCAATTATAATTAATTATAATCAATTAATAAATGAGTAATTAATGTTAATTACTTATAATTTAGGTTAATTAATTTATAAAATTAATTAAAGACTAATTACTTATTGTAATTAGTGAATGATTAATCAAAGTTGTTTAATCAAGTTGAATACTTAGGAAGTGAATTAATTAACTGGGTTAATTAATGGATGTTAAGCAGGATTTAAATGAGTAATTAATTTAATTATTTTAAATTAATTAGAGATGGTTGTAATTAATTTAATTCATTTTAAATTAATTATAATTGTTGGTTAATGAATCATTGCTTATGGATGTTATTGATTAAATGGTTGTGATCTCAGAAATGAGATGATTGTATCTGTATGATATGAATGTTTGGATAACTATGATGGTTTGTGATGGATTATTTGGATGGATGATTATCTGTTTATGGATGATACAGATTGTCTGTTTATGATATGAATGTGATTATCTATTTTGAGATATAGTTTATCTATCTGTATGAATTAGATAACAATGAAATAAGTTAATTGTTTAAAACCCTTAAGTACAACTTGGACATTAAGATGGCGTTTGGTTTCGATGAGACCGGGATCGGGTTTCCATATTTGGAATTCCGAAAACCACATCGATTCCAATTAAACGTTAGGTCGTTAATCCAAGTGGAGCAAGTGAAGACTCGAGGTGTAAGGGCTATACGTCAGTATAACTCTGTGGGTGATTCCGTAATGAGTTTGACGGAATAGTACTTATAGGTTCGAGACGGTGATATAGAGTGCAAGGGTTATTGTCGTTAACTCTGAGGGTGATTCCAATACGAGTGTAACGAGATAATGCCTTCGGTTTCGTTCGAACCCGGAACGAACTTGTATGGATTGAATGCTTTCAGAACATCGTCAGGTGGACGATGAGCATTCTAAGAGATGTGTCCTCTAAAGGTAATCGTAGCCTCAAGCCTCATCAACCGGGAATGGCTAAAACAGGGGAGGTGCAGCAAAGCTTCGTGGGTAGCCCCCACTGGAGAGCAAGATTGATCCCTGTCTAGAGGTCCCTTTTTATTCGGCTTAGTGGGCAGTTGTCAGTGTACACCAACTGCGGGGTTGTCTTGTTCGGAACTGTTCAGTAAGGAACGGGTCCGGCTTTGTGTTGCAGGGGAGTTAGGGTGGCTCCTCGGTACGGTGATCTAGGCCACGTACTGTGACGGGCGGTACCCCAGTAGCCCTGCCATTGATGGAATCCATAATCCAATAAGTTCCTGTACGGTTTTGATTGTGCCCAACTATGTTGGAACGTGAGATGTAAGCATTCCAGCTATTTCTGTATTTTATTTTGAAAACCCTAGACACTATTATAATATCACTGGATTTCCTATCAAATGTTTTGGTTAGCGTAAGGTAAAAACTTTTCCATGTTTATGTGTGGGAAGTCTTACGTGATACCTTTTGTTTTCAAAGGATTTTCTAAAGTTAAGCAACTTTTATCCCCGTTTACTCACACCAGACCCCTGTCTGACCTGAGTGTTTATTTTCTGTTTTATTAAACTCTTGGGTACTCATATTATGTATGAGTAGTCAAGTGTTTCAGGATTGCTTTGATCGAGTTCTGGAGGAGATAATGGAGCAGGAGGCTTCAGCGGGTAGATATATGTAGTGGTTCCGCTGTGTTTGAGTTGTATCTGTTTCTCTGATGTATTTGGATTGTAATTGCTAGACAGATGTTTATAACTGTCTAGTTTGTGTTGTATTAGCCGTTTAACTCTGATGTATATGATACTGTGTAAAGTTTTATGTGATATATTATAATTTATTCGATTCCGCTGTGAGATTCTGATATTGTCTGTTCTTTCTTTCCTTTCTTTTCTCTTTTCTATCCCTTTCTTTCTTCTTAATGATGCAACTTTCTGGAGTATGGAAGTTGGGTCGTTACAGAACCCAAAGTGTGCACAAAAATCCACTTATTTGCCTTAAACCCTTGATATTCTTTCATGTTGTAATTTCCACTCTTCAACTCGTTGTAGCCGTGCATGCATGCCATATACCTAACCAAAATGCCACTATGGCCGAGCATGTATAAGCCTTAGGCTGAGCACTTGAATGATGGAAGCATGGTCAAGTCATTCCTTTCATTATTGCTTTTATTTTAAATTGTTTCCATAAGTATATTTGGTCTGAAATTGTATTTATACTTGTCTTGTTTATGTGTTGTTCACAAGAAAAATTGGCTCTCTCCACTCATTTGAATCCAATATCATGTTGTGTCGTGCTGTGTCGTGTCGTACCGTGCCTCTTGGAATTCATTTGTGTAGTTTGTTTTGCGATCTCCAACGTAAAAAAGTTAAGTCTTTCTCACTCTGACCTATTTACTTATGAAATTGTGAATTGATTGCAAGTGTATAGTAATATAAAATGTTATGCAAGTTAATGATGATTATATGTTATGCAATGCTTTGTTATTACCATGTCAAAACTGTTAGTTATCACCTGACATCTGATATATGGCATTGTATTGTGATATTGACATTGTTTATATTATTTCTGTATATGATCACACTGCAAGTTCCCTGTTAGAATTAAATCACTATGGGTTGAAATGATACATACCCGAACGGACTTTAGAACAGGGAAAAATAATTATGGGCTGAAATGATAGGCCTGAGTGATTTTTATTGTATTTTAATTTGCCTAGGATTTCGGGTTTGAAATGATTGAACTGGATTTTCTTGTAAATTGCGGATTTAAATGATATATATCTGTATCACTTGACCCAGGTTAGAAAATTATATACAGACCACGTGATATATTTTTAAATGATTTTTTTAGTAAGATATTTATTTTTTAAAAGTATGAAATTTGATTTTAAAATATATATTTTATGGTTTTAAGAAAGCTAAATAAGTCTTGAAATTTTGAATTTAAGTTTGTAAATTTGAAGTAAATGTGAATTTTGACTTTAAATTTATTTTTAAAAAAATGTAAGTAAATAATGGAAACTAAATTTAAAGTTTTTAAATGATATTTGAAATAAAATTTTAAGTTTTTGTTTAAATTTAATCAGTAAATAAACAGTGAAATTTTAAATTAACTAATGAATTGGATTTTTTATTGGATATTTGGTTTTAAATTTTATTGTGATAAATCATATGTTAAAAGTATTTAAATGAGAAATTTTGAAGTCTAGAAATATGACTTATAAATTTAAATAGAATTTTTTTGAAGTTTTATTGTTTTTGAAAAGTTAAATAAAATCTGGAATTTATTTATAGCATTTCCAAAAATGCTATGGTTTTATGACAACATTTTTAAATGCTGTCGTTTTAAACTTAACTATGTTTAAAATAACTAAATATCTATTTCGGCATTTTATAAATGCCGTTATTCTTGAAGCAAACTATTTTGGAAATTATAAGCTACGATAGCACTTTATAAATGCTGTCGCTGCTATAATTTGTCAATGTTTTGAAATGTTATAGATTTTAACACATTTTGAGTTATATTTTAAAGTGTTAAATGATTTAACTTTTGAAATTTTGATTATTTGTGAAATATAAGGAGTTTTGAATATTATTTAATATTTAAATTTGAATTTTAAGGAATTTAAATTGAATTTGAATTTAAATAAGGTTTACTTGGTTATGTGTTAAATGGAATGTAATGCAATGAGATAAATGAATTTTTGAATGGAATTTTGAAATGTATTTTTAATGATATTTGAAATAATCAATGAATGGCATATTTGATTTTTAAATGATATTTAACTTTGAATATTTGAAATTGAATTCAAATAATGATTTGATAATGAGATTTTGAAGGATATGATACTTTAATGATTTTGAAATGGTTTTGAATGATATAATCTTTATTCGATAAAGAATGTGAATTTGAAATGATATTTGATTTTGATAAATGAATATTTGAAGTTTATATTTGTATGAAAGGATAATTGGTTTACTTGTAATTTGAGTTTATTTAAAAGATTTTAGACTTATGAAATGAACATTTCAAAACTAAGTAATAATGAAGTTAAATTTGAGATAAATGAAAATATAAAATTTAGTTTCGAAATATGGTATATTTAAAGCTTTAGATTAATGGTTTGAATTGAATTAAATTGGAAATCAAAAAACTTGGGTTTAATTGAATAAATTTGTAAAATGTAAAGAATTAAATGAATGTTCCATGATTTCAAATGTATAATTTCGAAATGTTATGATTTTTAAAGTACAATGATTTCAAGTATTTTGGTTTCGAAAGATCTATAGCTTTGAAAGTATTATGATTTTTGAAGGTGAATATATGTTTAAAGTGGAAATGATACTATATTGATTTGAATATTTGATATAAAAATGGTTTTGGTTTCGAAGTATAAACTATTTTGGAAGGATTATAGTTTTGAAATGAAATGATTTGATTTTTAAAGTATAAACTATTTTGAAATGACCACGATGTTATGATAACATTTGGTTTTAAAGAGACTGGGATCGGAAGTTGTCATACTCTCTACCAACTTCGAAAACCACTTTAACAATCGTGTACGCGGTGGAGATTATAGAATGAAGTAGAATGGTGGTGACGATTCTATTGAGGTATGAACGTGGACCTGACTCCCGTGAGTTGACATAAGGTGGCTAAAACAGGAGCAATCGATGGGCCATGGGAGGTCATTCCTCCGATCGGACACATTCCTTCGATACTATACTCTTATCTTGTGGATGATTCGATGGCGATCCTATGATCTTGATTTAGGAGTGTGTTCCGAGGTGGGCGGTAGTGGCTGCTATGCATTACCACCAGTCCAGAAGCATAATTGGTATATCTACCCTGGCATTGCCTAGATGTGCCGTGTCACCTATCATATCGAGCCTTACTCCGAGTTTGTTTTCCTTCCGTAGCCCATGAAGTATTTGTGGTAGCCTCTCGATCTGGAGGTATGCTGATACTGGATGGACTACTGGGACTATTACCTGTTGGGGGCTATATGGGTAACTCTTCAACGCTATTTTAAAGTAAGTTTATTTTACTATAGACATTATTATAATAGCGCATTATTACTACATAGTAAATAGTTTAATGGATCCTTAAAGGATGGGCGATCCCAAGCATCCTTTAAGTTACTGATGCATTTTTGTTACTGTTCACTTGAGTTGATTTACAGTTCATAAGTATTTATGTCCTGGCTCGAGTTTTTTTTGGTTTGCTTTACGCTCGGGTCAGACTGAGTGATTCAACATTCAAGACTCACCTTCGGAGTTGGAGCTTTGCTTGAAGATCCAGCCACCTATTTTTCTTTCAGTATCCAATGATTCCAGTGATGTATTCTTATTTGTACCTGATGTATCTTGTTACTCTTCTATTGTATCTTGTTTAACTCTGATGTATCTTATTTATATATAGTAGCTTCATGAACTACTATCTCTTTTACTTCTGTTGCATTATTATTTACTCTTTTTTGTGATCTGTGATTATTTATTTACTATATATTTTGAGATTTGCCAAATTTTATTAACAACGCGGTATTTTGAGGAATTCAAGTCCGACATGTGTGGACGCGAAAGGTTGAAAATATCGGGTCGTTATTTTATGGTATCAGAGCTTTGGTAGCTCTAGGAAAAACTCAGCACCAGGAGTAAGTATATTTACAGAATCACTTTCATTCGAGTTTGATTATTTTCCTTTTGACTCGATTCCTTTGAATTTTGGAACGTTCCCAAGGGTTCCAAAATCCATTCTTGTCCCTTACTATTCATCTTCTTTTGATTCTGTAGTATCCCGTAACTCTACTTCAAATGATCTTTATAGTGAGTCGGCGGCCTCGCCAATCTCAAATTTATTTATAAAGGGGGAAACTTCTTTACAATAGCATCGATTCACCAATGATTTTATATCCTCGGTTTAGATGCTAATATGTCTTATTATCCTGAAATTCTATCTCTGGAGACCGAATGTTGATTTACCCCAAAAATCCACATCAATCTTATTCTTTAAGTCACGATTGACCAAGTTAAGGTTATCCGTGATTTATATAAGCTTATCCAACTCCCTATTCTGTTATTTAATCATCTCATATTTTTTTCCAACTTATCTGCAAATCATTCTTGAAGTGTATTTGTAAACTAATATTTAAATTGTTTTATATATTGTGTTGTTTGATTTGTTGATGTTGATTTGTGTTTCCGATCGATTCGTCTGATCAACGTTATCCATAGGTTTTTCAAAACACTTGAACAGAACAAACTGACACGGTATGTTTTTCAAATTTGGTAATGAAATAAATTTTGTAACTATATTATAAATTTTTATGGATTATATTTCAAATGGTTTGTTAAGAAATAATATTTGATTTTATATATCATTTCTCTTGTTTCATATAGTTGAACAATAAACCATAGCTATAAATTTATTTGGAAATTTAAAATGAATTTAAAACAAGAATTTGAGAATTTAATTTCCGACGGATTTCAAACCATGTATTTAAAGTTTTAGAAGGATATACTATATAAAGTATTTTCGAATAGAAATATGTTTCCAAAGAATTTTAAAGTTTAAAATTAGTACTCTTCTCTTTTTCGCTAGAAAATAACTTCAGTGATGACTGCAACATCATCGACATTCATTTTCGAGTTTCGAATTGAAGAGTCCGTTCTATAGTCTTACTACAGTTTTGTTTTGGGAAATTTAATTGATTTGAATTTCTAAAATAAGACTGGATTTATAACATACGCTGATATATGATTTAAATTTGAACGGATATATATATATATAGTATATGTGCATTTATTTATCTCTAAATAATTTGGAATTTTATCATAAATTTGGTTCCTAAATTTTTCCTGAAAGATAATTTATAAGTATAATTTCAAGGTTTGGATGAATATTCCAACTTGAAATGATTAAATTCGAATGTTTTATTTGTATAATACACAATTTCATTCCAATATAACTTGCCAAAATTATATAGAAGTTGAATATATAATTGGATAATATACATTATAAAAGGATTTATAAATAAAATTTGAGTGGTTATAATAAATGTTATACACATAAATTTTAGATATAAAATGATGTTAAAGGAACTATGAATAAATTAAAGCAGTTATAATGTAACTACCCATATTTTTACGGATTGAAGGATCGTAGAACCATTGTCATTAGAGGAGTTAGTGATAGTGGTTGCCGACTTAAGAGATTAGACGACTTAGGAGTTGGTGCGACCTATAGGAGTGACCGACCTATAAAAGTGAGCGACTTAGGGGTTTAGCCGACCTAAGGGAACTAACGACTTAAGGGTTAACAGCTTAGGTTAGTAAGCGACTTAAGGAATTCCCGTGTTGAGGCTTAGGTCGTGTGTTGGATTAGGTCGTGAACGAGTTGAGGTTAGATCGGCTATGCCGTGTTATAGTTAGGTCGTTCGAGTGACTTAAGGCAATAGGTTAAGTCGTTGGGTCGGCTATGTAGCTAGGGCGCTAGGTCGTCTCTTGTGTTAGGACGGCAATGTAGTTAGGTCGGTGGGTCGTCTCCTGTGTTGAGTCGTTGAGTCGTGAGTCGGTAGGTTGTTGAGTCGTCCAAACGACTTAGGACTTAGGAAGAAATGCGGCAGTGTGTTAGGTCGCCAAGCCGTATCCTGTTGAGTCTTAGGTCGTGCCTAAGTGTTAGGTCGCATGTGTGTTAAGTCGTTGGTCGCTGAGCCGTGTGTGTACTTAGGTCGTAAGTCGCATGATGGCTTGAGTCGTTAGGTCGTGTCTAAGTTAGGTCGTGTAGAGGCTTGAGTCGGTAGGCCGTGGGGTTGATGAGTCATAAGTCGTGGGGCCTTGATAAGTTATGACCGACTTAAGGGGGGGCGAACGACTCATAGGTTTGGCCTATAAATAGAAGTGCTTATCTCACTTTTTGGGATCCGGATTTTGAAGCGATGAAGTGCTGCTATTTTGAGGGCTCGACTACAAACTTCTTCACTTCTTTTCTCCACTTTAATTCTGTTCATCCATCCATCTAAATCGAAGATCCAAGAGCTAAAGTTGAAGATCTACATCCATCGAAGAGAGATTTTATCGTTTGAAGGGAAATCTTGTCGGATCAAGATAGATCCTTTGCTGTCCAGATCTGAAGTTAGTTGCTTTTGAGGTGTTTAGGTGATTCGGTGAGTGGTGGTTATCTCTCACACGGACCCAAAGGAGTATATTGGATCGGTGGCTTGTTTGTGTGTTAAAGATAGTGATTTCATGCATTTTCCTTAATTCTGCATGTAGATCCATCGTTCATAAAGTTTTTGATATCCATTTTACTACATGTCAACCTATGCTAGTTCATTCATCAAGATATTACTTGGAATTCATGCTTGTTAGATTTGGACTCTTTATTTACGAAATCGCCATTATTGTTATAACCGTTTATTTAGATCTTATTTAAATGATTGATTACTTGGATTAATGATTGATTTGATTGATTGTTAGAAATTAGTTGATTGATGATTTGAATTTGGACAAGTTGGTCAAAGATGATTCAAAAGCTAAGTGGAAAGGCTCTTGAATAAGGAAAGCTGCTTGTGGCATATGAAGCGGATGATAAAGATCATATGGATAGATTTGATGATGCTGTTTAGATGGGACTTTGCTTTGATGCGATGAGGCAAAGCATGATGTTGAGATGGGACTTTGCTATGATGTGATGAAGCAAAGCATAATGTGAGATTACCTTGGTTTAATCCAAACGGGATCATCCCAAGCATGTTGATAACTCGGTGATATGGTTCGAGTTAGTTGATAATGGTTGGCTCGAGAGGCGCTTGAGCTAGTATGAGAATAGTCGTCGAGGAGGATGACTAGGAGGCTGAGATTTCATCGTTGTTGAAGGTTCTAGCATGCTCAAAGCAAGAGTACGCTGGGCAGATTCGATAGTCCCAAGACTAATAGTTGATGGTCTAGTACTCTGGGTAGATTCGATAGTCCTAGGCACGGGTCACGATGACGTGCGGAGTTATGTCTAGAACTGGGGTTGCAATTAGCCCTTGACGGACGGATGAAAGAATGAGCCGGTCATTCAATTAACGGTGATATCGAGGCAATGATAACAGTGATAGCCAGAGTCATGGATGTTTGGATGCTTTGGTTGTATCGTCACTCGGTCTCAAGAGCGATGTTTTGTGGGTGCTTATCTGATCTTGGTTTAGGCCTTGGGGGTTTGTACTTGGAAAACATCGACCTTGACTCGAGTGATAATTGCTTTACTTTAATTGTCTGCTTTACTATGTTTGTTTCTGCTTAGTGTGTCTGGGGGCTATCATTGTAGAAAGAGGTGGAGTGGGATGGTTAGGTTCCTATTCCTTTTTACCCTTTATGCTCTTTTGGTATGTTTGATAGTTGATTTACCGCTCAATAGGACTTTTGTCTGACTCAAGGTTTTATGTTCAACTCTTATTACCTTGGGCTGTTCATCCGTTTTGGGATGGGCAGACTAGGTAGCAGGTGACAGGTGCTGTCTTAGTGACCAACGATGTTGATGACGAAGACGAGATGGAGGCTTTTGCATATTGTTTTCTTACTATATGTACTGGATGTTCCGCTGTTTGTATCTACTCTGAGTGATATGTAGTGAGGCTTGCTGTATTGACTTTTCAGATTGTTGTACCAAACTATTATGAGTTTATATGATGAGATTTTGTTCTATGGAGCTTCACTATATACTTTCCTATTGTATTTTATCCAAGCGTTGTGAGTAATACGATAGACTATTCTGTGTTTACCTTACCTTGATGATCGTCCATGGCGGCCTGGCGCACTTTACAGCGCACTATTTCCTTGTTTGGTGCAGGAGTCATGGATGGTCGTCACATTTGGTATCAGAGCCAGGTTAATCGATTTTAGCCAACGCTCGTTGACGTAACTACGTATGAGAGACGTAATTGTATTTTGATGGATGATTACTATAAATAATATGGTAGTTTAGAAGGATTAGAACCTCTTATGCAGTTGTTTCTCAAGGTGTACTAATCATTCTTTTATAGATATTAAGAATGAGTCGAAGAGGGAGACCAGCTGCTAGGGAAGGCCGTGATTCTGAGAGGGCTGCTGATTATGCTTCTATGTTCGAGGCTATGATGACTTCGATCATGAGAAGAATACCAGCTCCAGGGCCATCAGTAGATGTTGGAGTTCAGGTTCAAGCCCCAAAACCAGTGGATTTTGCTAAGTTGTGCAAAGACTATACTGCTCTTGGAGGAAAGGTTTTCTTGGGGACAGAGTCAACCATTGCAGTTCAGAGGTGGATTGATACATGTAGAAGGATTTTTGGTGATTTGGGAATCGAGGATGTAACCAAAAGGAAGCTCGCATCAAGACAACTTCAAGGAAGAGCTTCTGATTGGTGGAATTCTATCACCATTGATAGTCCAGAGGAAGAAATTACTTGGGAGCAATTCCAAGCTAGTTTGAGGCTAAGTTCATTTCTACAGCTCAGAAATCTATTCTTTTTAAGAAATTTGTGGAACTCAAGCAAGGTGGAAGACCAGTTCTTGAGTATGTTTCGGAGTTTGAAGCCTTGTCCAAGTATGCTCGATCGTATATTGAATCTCCCTATCAGAAGAATGAGAAGTTTGTGATAGGCTTGGACACTTATCTTGGGAGACAGTTGGTGGATCATCTAGACGACCCATTTGAGAAGCTTGTGGAGAAAGCTCTCAGGCACGAGAATCTGTTTCCTAAGGAAGGATCTGTTGCTGCTGTGACTAAGGAGGAATCTAAACCACAGCAGGGTGGAAACAAGAAGAGAAAGCAACAGCAGCAGAAGGGTAAGGATGGCCAGAAAAAGCTGAAGGGTGAAGTGACCTGCTACAATTGTCAGCGGAAGGGTCATCTTTCCAGAGATTGTAAGAATCTGAGAGTGCCGGTGAAGTGCCACAACTGTGACAAGCTGGGGCGTATCAGGAAGAATTGTCCGGAACCGAGGAAGGACAAACAGATTGTGCAAGCTTATGCTTTGGGGGCTGTGCCATCATCTTCAAAAGCTCCTACTACGGAAGAGAAAGGAAAGAGTGTGGTGGTTCAAGGTACTCTTTCCATTTGTGGTTTTCCAGTTAGAGTGTTATTCGATACTGGGGCGTCACACTCTTTTGTTTGTAGTGAACTTGTAGGCCGGTTGGGTTTGGAACCGGATATAGTTGATAGACCATTGGTTGTGACTAATCCAGTTGGGGGTTCGTCTTGTTTGTTTATGATATGCCGTGGTCTGGTTGTATCGAGTCATGATTTCTCTTTTGTTTGTGATTGTTTTGTTCTGAACTTTACGGGGTTCGGAATTATTTTTGGTATGGACTGGCATAGGAAGTATGCGGCAAGGGTTGATTGTAAGAGGCTGGAGGTGACAGTCGAGAATGTGGAGGGGCGAAGGGTTGTGATACGATGTAAGCATGAAGAAGGCGTCTTCATGAGCTTCATGTATTCGCTAGTTGTTCCACGGGATGGACTGTCATCGGTGCCTATTGTGAATGGATTTGAGGATGTCTTTGACGAGGTCAAAGGGTTACCGTCGCATAGAGAGATCGAGTTTCGTATCGATCTAGTTGAAAGAGCCAGACCTGTTGTGATGCCTCTTAAGCGGATGGCGCCTAGGGAACAGCAAGAGTTGAAGGTGCAAGTTGATGACCTTTTACAGAAAGGATTCATTCGGCGTAGTGTGTCCGAATGGGGTGCACCAGTTGTGTTTGCAACCAAAGCGGATGGATCGTTGAGGTTGTGTGTGGATTATCGTGAGCTGAATAAAGTGACTAAGAAAAATAAGTATCCATTGCCGAGAATAGATGACTTGTTTGATCAGCTTCACGAAGCTAAGGTGTTTTCTCAGATGGATTTGGCAACGGGATTTCACCAGCTAAGAGTGGCAAAGGATAGTGTGCCGAAGACTGCTTTTAGGACACCATTTGGTTTCTTTGAGTGGCTGGTAATGCCGTTTGGATTGACCAATGCACCAGCGTATTTTGTGGATCTTGCGAATAGAGTGTTCAGAGATCAGTTGAACAAGTTTGTACTTGTGTTCGTGGATGATATTTTGATTTATTCCAGATCTGAAGAAGAGCACAAGACGCACTTGCGGATTGTTTTGGAAATCTTGCGAAAACATCAGCTGAAGGATAAGTTTTCGAAGTGTCACTTTTGGAAGAGTGAAGTGAGGTTCTTAGGCCATGTT
Organism: Allium cepa; assembly: GCA_030765085.1. Taxonomy (NCBI): domain Eukaryota; kingdom Viridiplantae; phylum Streptophyta; class Magnoliopsida; order Asparagales; family Amaryllidaceae; genus Allium; species Allium cepa. Next base: position 673,520,006 of record CM060928.1, on the reverse strand, counting down.
ATCTCTGGAAGTGGAATAGCGGTTGATCCCGCCAAGGTGGCAGCAATCCAGTATTGGGTTAGACCTAAGAATGCATCTGATGTGAGAAGTTTTCTTGGATTAGCGGGATACTATCGTCGATTTATCAAAGACTTTTCCAAGACAGCTGCACCATTAACAGGATTGATGAAAAAGAACCAAGTGTTCAGATGGGATGCTAAGTGTGAGCAAGCTTTTGGAATCCTGAAAGAGCGACTAACAAGTGCTCCTGTTTTGACTATTCCAAGTGGAAATGATGAGATGGTGGTTTACACTGATGCATGTGGTACTGGACTTGGAGCAGTGCTAATGCAGAAGGATAAAGTTGTTGCATATGCAAGTTGACAACTGAAGCCGCATGAAAGGAATTATCCGGCTCATGATTAAGAGTTGGCGGCAATTGTATTTGCCCTGAAGATGTGGAGACATTATCTATTGGGAGTTCGATTCGAGTTGTTTACAGATCATAAGTCATTGAAGTATCTTTTCTCCTAAAAGGATTTGAATCTCCGGCAGCAACGATGGCTAGAGTTTTTAGCATCATATGATTTTGGTATAGCCTATACTCCGGGAAAGGGTAACGCAGTGGCAGATGCGTTAAGTCGAAGACATGCAGAATTGGGAGCCATGTTTTCAGAATGGAAGAGCCTTGAGTATTTGGCTGGATTTGACTTCAGGCCTAGATGTGAATTGGAACCTGAGATGTTGGCAAACTTATCGATAAGACCTACTCTTGTGGAAAGGATTGGCAAGAGCGAAAAGCGAGACGATAAGCTTATCAAGATTATCCGTGATTTGGAATCTGTATTGGACCCGGAAAAGGATAAAGGATTCGAGGTCAATCGAGAGGGTTGACTTCGGAAGCAAGGACGACTAGTTGTTCCCGATATAGATGAATTGAGAAATGAAGTTCTGAAGGAGAGTCATCACTCGAAGTTGACAATTCATCCAGGTGGAAATAAGATGTATCGGGATATGAAGAGAACCTATTACTGGGAAGGTATGAAGAAGGATGTTGGAAATTTTATTTCCAAATGTATGAACTGCCAGTTGGTAAAGGCCGAACAGAAGAAGCCAAGTGGATTGCTTCAGCCATTAGAAGTTCCTACATGGAAGTGGGAGAAAATATCGGTGGATTTTATTGATGGGCTACCTAGAAACAGAGCAGGAAATGAAGGGATTTGGGTCATCGTAGATCGATTGACTAAGAGTGCAAGATTCATTCCTGTTCGATCAACTAGGACTGCATCAAAATTGGCTGAGCTATATGTTAAGTGGATAGTTCGATTCCATGGTATTCTGAAAAGCATAGTGAGCGATCGAGACCCATTGTTCACTAGTGGATTTTGGAAGAGCTTCCAGGAAGTTTTGGGAACTGAGTTGCGTTTGAGTACAGCTTATCACCCTCAAACAGATGGTCAGACCGAAAGAGTCAACCGAGTTTTGGAAGATCTCCCCAGAGCATGTGTTTTGGATTTCGGAGGATCATGGGAAGATCATCTTCATTTGGTGGAGTTTTTATATAATAACAGTTACCAGTCAAGTATTGGTATGGCACCATATGAGGCATTGTATGGAAGACCGTGTAACTCTCCGACATGTTGGTTGGAAACGGGAGAAAAGTTGATACTTGGGCTAGAAATGATTCGACAGACTTCGGATTGTATAGAGATCATTCGGCGACGAATGAAGGCAGCCCAAGACCGTCAGAAAAGTTATGCCGATAAGTGTTGTAAGGATTTGGAATTCGACATAGGAGATATGGTTTTTGTGAAGATTTCTCCGCTGAAGAATGTTATTCGATTCGGGAAGAAAGGGAATTGACTCCGAGATTTGTTGGACCATTCCCGATCGTCGTGCGAATTGGAAAGCTCGCTTATAAGTTGGAGTTACCAAAAAAGATGTCGGGTGTGCACAATGTTTTTCACATATCGTATCTACGGAAGTATGTGCATGACTCGAATACAGTGGTTTCTGCTAATAGCTATGAAGATTTGGAGGTTGATTCAGTTGATAAGAGACCTCGTAAGCCGCTTCGTGTTGTGGAAACTAACACGAAACAACTTAGGAGGAAGGTAGTCAGGTTGCTCAAGGTACAATGGAGTGATGATGTTAACGACTGTACATGGAAGGAGGAAGAGAGGATGAAGGCAGCTCATCCTGAAATCTTCGAGGTATGGCCCTAAGGTGTCGTGACATCTCATGAATTTGTAACTTGTTCTAGTCTTAGAATTCTGCATGCTGGGCTGGTAATTGGATGCATGGTTTGTTGATTGCTATGGATGGTAGGCATGCAAAATAGTTTTGGTTGCTCTTGTTTGTTTGGAATTTCGAGGGCGAAATTCCTAAGGGGGAGAGAATGTAACGACCCGTATTTTTACGGATCGAAGGATCGTAGAACCGTTGTCATTAGAGGAGTTAGTGATAGTCGTTGCCGACTTAAGAGATTAGACGACTTAGGAGTTGGAGCGACCTATAGGAGTGACCGACCTATAAGAGTGAGCGACTTAAGGGTTTAGCCGACCTAAGGGAACTAACGACTTAAAGGTTAACGGCTTAGGTTAGTAAGCGACTTAAGGAATTCTCGTGTTGAGGCTTAGGCCGTGTGTTGGATTAGGTCGTGAATGAGTTAAGGTTAGATCGGCTATGCCGTGCTATAGTTAGGTCGTTCGAGCGACTTAAGGCAATAGGTTAAGTCATTGGGTCGGCTATGTAGCTAGGGCGCTAGGTCCTCTCTTGTGTTAGGATGGCAATGTAGTTAGGTCGGTGGGTCATCTCCTATGTTGAGTCGTTGAGTCGTGAGTCGGTAGGTTGTTGAGTCGTCCAAACGACTTAGGACTTAGGCAGAAATGCGGCAGTGTGTTAGATCGCCAAGCCGTATCCTGTTGAGTCTTAGGTCGTGCCTAAGTGTTAGGTCGCATGTGTGTTAAGTCGTAGGTCGCTGAGCTGTGTGTGTAGTTAGGTCGTAAGTCGCATGATGGCTAGAGTCCTTAGGTCGTGTCTAAGTTAGGTCGTGTAGAGGCTTGAGTCGGTAGGCCGTGGGGTTGATGAGTCGCAAGTCGTGGGGCCTTGATAAGTCGTGACCGAATTAAGGGGGGGCGAACGACTCATAGGTTTGGCCTATAAATAGAAGTGCTTATCTCACTTTTTGGGATTCGGATTTTGAAGCAACGAAGTGCTGCTATTTTGAGGGCTCGACTACAACACTTCTTCACTTCTTTTCTCCACTTTAATTCTATGTACCCATCCATCTAAATCGAAGATCCAAGAGCCAAAGTTGAAGATCTACATCCATCGAAGAGAGATTTCATCGTTTGAAGGGAAATCTTGTCGGATCAAGCTAGATCCTTTGCTGTCCAGATCTGAAGTTAGTTGCTTTTGAGGTGTTTAGGTGATTCGGTGAGTGGTGGTTATCTCTCACACGGACCCAAAGGAGTATATTGGATCGGTGGCTTGTTTGTGTGTTAAAAATAGTGATTTCATGCATTTTCCTTAAGTCTGCATGTAGATCCATCGTTCATAAAGTTTTTGATATCCATTTTACTACATGTTAACCTATGCTAGTTCATTCATCAAGATATTACTTGGAATTCATGCTTGTTAGATTTGGACTCTTTATTTACGAAATCGCCATTATTGTTATAACCGTTTATTTAGATCTTGTTTAAATGATTGATTACATGGATTAATGATTGATTTGATTGATTGTTAGAAATTAGTTGATTGATGATTTGAATTTGGACAAGTTGGTCAAAGATGATTCAAAAGCTAAGTGGAAAGGCTCTTGAATAAGGAAAGCTGCTTGTGGCATATGAAGCGGATGATAAAGCTCATATGGATAGATTTGATGATGTTGTTGAGATGGGACTTTGCTATGATGCGATGAGGCAAAGCATGATGTTGAGATGGGACTTTGCTATGATGCGATGAAGCAAAGCATGATGTGAGAAAGCCTTGGTTTAATCCAGACGGGATTATCCCAAGTGTGACGACCTGACTTTCCACTCCCGGAAAATCGCATCATCATTAAGAAAGAAAGGGATAGAAAAGAAAAAGAAAGAAGAGAAAGAAGAAACAACACAAGAATCTCAACAGCGGAACGAATAAATTATATTAATAACATAAGTATTACATAGTATACATCAAATATCAGAGTTACACAGACATATACAACACATACTAGACAGTTATAAACACCTGTCTAGTTATTACAAACTCAATACATACAGAAAACACTCAGAGATACCAACACAGCGGAAAACTATTTAACTATACACAGAAGCCTCCTGCTCCATTTGCTTCTCCACAATACGTCAAGCTAATCCTGAATCCTAACCTGAATTCCCTTGACTACTCATAAAAATTTGAGTACCCAAGAGTTATAGAAAAACAGAAATAACTCCGGGTCAGACATGGGTCTGGTGTGAGTAACAGGTTAAAGTTGTCTAACTTTGAAAAACCTTTGAAAAGAGAAGGTATCACGTAAGACTTCCCACACATAAACATGGAAAAGTTTTTACCTTACGCTAACCAAAACATTTGATAGGAAATCTGATGATATTATAATAGTGTCTAGGGTTTCCAAGTAAAATACAAAAATAGCTGAAATGCTTACATCTCACATTCCAACATAGTTGGGCACAACTAATACGTACGGCACTTATTGGATTTTGGATTCCATACAATGGCTGGGCTACTAGGGTACCGCCCGTCATGTACGTGGCCTAGATCATCATACCGAGGATTACTCCCTTCATCCCCTGCAACACAAAGCCGGACCCGTTCCTTACTAAACAGTTCCAAACAAGACAACCCCGCAGTTGTGATCAGCAACCGCACCACTAAGCCGAAAAATAAAGGGACCTCTAGACAGGGATAAATCTTGCTCTCAAGTGGGGGCTACCCACGAAGCTTTGCTGCACCTCCCCTATTTTAGCCATTCCCGGTTGATGAGGCTTGAGGCTTTGATTACCTTTATAGGACATATCACTTAGAATGCTCATCGTCCACCTGACGATGTTCTGAAAGCATTCAATCCATACAAGTTCGTTCCGGGTTCGAACGAAACCGAAGGCATTATCTCGTTACACTCGTGTTGGAATCACCCTCAGAGTTAACGACAATAACCCTTGCACTCTGAATCACCATCTCGAATCTATAAGCACTATTCCGTCAAACTCATTACGGAATCACCCACAGAGTTATACTGACGTATAGCCCTTACACCTCGAGTCTTCACTCGCTCCATTTGGGTTAACGGCCTAACGTTATTTTGGATCGATGTGGTTTTCGGATTCCAAATATGGAAACCCGATCCCAGTCTCATCGAAATCCAAAGCGTGTCTTTTAAGGTCCAAGTTGTTTTAAGTTTAAAACAATTCAATTTAATTATCTAAATATACACAGATATATAATTCACAACACAATAGATAATCATCCTTATCATTATCAACAGATAATTCATATCATAATCAGATAATCTATATTATCATCCAAAAGCAACCAATGCATCCATATCACATACACTACTCATCTCATAACTGAGATTACAAACCATACCAGGCAACCAATACCAATCATCAAACATAAGCAACTATCTAATGATCACACCATTTATAATTAATTTAAAATGAATTAAATTAATTATCTAAACTCTAATTAATTTAAAATGAATTAAATTAATTACTTCATCATCAAAATCCTGCTTATCTTAATCTTCAATTGATTACAAATCAATTTTATAAATCATCATCTCAACATTCATTTCACTTAATCATTATTGATTAACTATCTGTAATTACAATAAGTAATTAGCATTTAATATTAATTATACCTTAATCAACCAATTCCAAATTACATCATTAATTAATTAATTAATGATTTCTCATTATATTTAATCAATTTCTAATAAATTAATTACATAAGTAATTAATCTTAAATTTAAACCATATATATTAATCACCCATGATTAATAACCATTCAGTAATTAACTACTTTAATTACTCATCCCATAAATTAATTATTCTCAATTAATTATCCTCATTAATCACTTGATTAATTTTCAAAGTAATTTAAATCCAAGTTACTTCTATAATAAATATTTTTAATTACATCCTGTAATTATTAATTAATTACTTCTCTAAGTAATTACAAATTCATTAATTACATAAGTAATTATCAACATCCCACAAATGTTTAAATTAATTTAACTTAATTAATCTAAACTAATCACCTTAATCAAATTAATTACACCAAGTAATTAATTCATTAATTACTTCATTAAGTAATTAAACAATTGATTATTATAAATTAATTAATCTAATTAATAATTAAAATTAATCACATTAATTAATTGTTAAATAATCTTAAGTTAATGACCTTCATTAACATTTCTTAATTACATAATTAAGAATTAACTTCAATTAATCATTATTAATTATCAATTAATTAATCTTTAATTATAATTTAATTAATCTCTAATTATTAATTAATTAAAATCTTAATTATCATTAATCACTTAGTTAAGTAAATCTTAATCATTAATTAAAATTTAATTAACCATTCTTAATTATAGATTAATTAACCTTAATTAATTAATCTCAAATCTTAATTATCTAACTTAAAAATTATTAATTACTTAATTAAATATCCATATTATTAATTAATTAAATAATTAATATTCTATTTAAATTAATTTAATAATTTAAATGAAACCAATTTTCTTAAGTTCAAAATTTAAAACATTCTTCTTTATACAAAATAATTTAAACACCTTGTTTCAAACAAAATTCAATTTTAAAATTTCAAACTGAACACAATTCAAATTTTCATTTCAGATTCAAACTTAAAATTTAAAACTTTATTTACACTTCCATCTTCATTTTCAAATTCAAATTATTTAAAATTTCTAAAGAAGTAAAAACAAATTTAAATTTAAAAACTTATTTAATTTAAAAAAAAACTGCCATTAAGGTCAAATCTCAGGTTTCAAAACTGAATTTAAACTTATTTTAAACTTTATTCCATAATTTAAAACTTACAGTTTTAAATATAACCAATGTTTCTTTATTCTTTTAAAAGTTTAAAGTCTAAATTTAAATTCCTGTTTTTAAATTCAAACTTAGGCTCCATATCTCTGTTTTCCAGATTTAAACTGTTTTAAATTTTCAATTTCATTTTAAAATTTGCTTTCAATTTAAAACATAAAAAAAACAGAAAACAGTTTTCCTGTTTTAGTTAAAACATATTATATTCTAGAATTCAACAATGTTTCAAATTCAAGAATTAAACTATTTACTTCAAATTTAACTCCCAGGTTTAAACTTTCAGTTTGAACTTCAACTTATTATTTTGAAATTTTGCTTTTAAATTTTTAAAACAGAAAGACTGTTTCTGTTTTTAGTTTTTAAACTAAACTTGGATTTAAAAGCATTTCAAATTTAATTCAAAGATTTAAAATTTAAACTTACTGAATTTAAATTAAATTCTAGATTCAAACATAATTTTCAGAGTTTGTTTTAAATTTCTACTTTCACTAAAATTTTAGAAACCTGAAACAAGTTTCTGCTCAAAACTAAAAACCTGAAACAATTAACACTAACCCGAGCTACCCCTACTTAACTTCGAGTCTACTCCACCTTTACTTCGAGCTACAACCCAAAATTTCCCGAGACACATGCGAGGCACTAAAACTGCAATCCACCAAACATCACTAGTATCCACCCATGTGTCGTGCACCTGTACATCACTTCTGGCCACCTCTGGCCAACCACGCTCCCTTCCCACGGTCGTCACTCAACTCCACAGTCCATCCATACACCTATTACTTCCATTCATACCAGAAATCAGAATCGAGACACTAACTTCAAACCTGGAACATTTGTCAGCAAACCAAACCAAACCTGTCAACATGCCGTTTCCACAGCACTCCGACCATCTGCGCGCTTCCACCTCCGACCTCGACTTCGACATCACCCAAACTTCGACCCCCCGAAGCATCGGAACACTCGAATCAACATAGAGGGCGAGGTGATCAATTTTCCACCATTTCTTCAAAACTAGGTTTAAAATTTTTAAATCCAAATCTCAAAATCCACATAGCTTAATTCTTTGATCCAATATTTTTCCTAGCTACCCCGTAAGCCCTTCTACCTCCTCGAGGAACCCCGGTCAACCCAGTGCTTCCGACCACCCTATCTTGACCAAAACCCATTTCCCATTCAACACAGCAATGCCCATTCATTCTATCACCAAAAAATATGATTCGAGTTTTAAAAATCCTAAATTTGATTTAGCAATCAGTTTGTAAACTTGAATCAATAATTCATGATGTTTGAATTTGACACTTGTATTGAAATTTTAAACTGTCCTTATGTTTTTCCAGAGCAGATTACCTAATTTAGCATGAATTAAATTTTAAAATTTACTTTATACTCACCCAAACATAATTTGTTTATATGGTTAGTTCTAACAATTAATAGATTGAGCAAAAGTGATTTTTTTAAAAAAAAATGGAAATGGATTTTAACAAAAATCCATACTGCAAAAGAAAAACTAGATACTGGCAGAAATTATACATAGTAGATTTATTCATACCCATCACATAAATTCAAAGAATAAACTGCAATCACACAGAAATCATTTAAAGTTTGAAAACATGAACATGCATCAGGTTTTAAAAATACTTAAGCTTTAAACTTAGAAAGTTACTCACAGATTCAAAAATTGCAGAGCACATTCCCAGATTCTCTTTAGCATGCATAACCCTTTGCAACATCCTTGAATACTTTTTAAACTTGAATGTTGCTTCCAGATTAAAGAGATGTAGACCTCAGATTTTTAAAATGTTGATGTAGATGCCAATTTCCAGTTTGAAGATTCATGAATGCAGATGCAATACCCCCCCCCCCCAAGGTTGTTTTTGAATACATGCAGGTTTGTTTTATTTCCAGAGTTTTGAAAGATGAATGCATGCCTCAGTTTACACATATGCAGGTTTGTATTTTTCATTTTGAGGAATTGAACTTGCAGATTTTCATATTGTTACAGATTTTAGGAAGTGAAGAGTTTAATTATGCAGAGGTTAAAAAAATGGTTTTTCTCAGCTGAAAGAAATTTTGATTTAGAAAAAATGAGAAAGAGGAGAAGAAATGAGTATGCAAGTTTAAAATCTAGTTTATGATTTATTAAAAACAAAGAAAGAAAAAAAAATAAAAGATATAAATTTGACACTTGTAAAAGAAATAGACACATGTCAACTTACTCACTTAAAAATTTAACACATGTTTAACTATGCTTACATATGTCTTTTAAATGTTTTTGTTATTTAAATTAAGATTAATGAATGTTTAAATTAAATTAATTAGTTCTTATACATAGTTATGTATATATTTAATTTCCAAAGAAAGAAGCAAAGTGTTTAGATAAAACAATTCAAAACTTTTAAACAATTAAAATAAATTTTTGAAAGATGTTACAACTTATATTAATACATGTTTCATATTTAAATTGTATTTTATATTTCAAATTAAATTTTCAAATCAAAATTATCAATCAACATTTAAAAAGAATTAACACAAACATTTTGTAACTTATTTTAAATATACAACTTAAATAAAAATGAATTTTAAACCAATTAAAACATTTTTCTTATATTTAAAAATCTTATAGTATTTTATTAAATATTTTTGAAAAGCTTAAATTAAAAATAAATCACAATTCCTTTTTCAAAACATTAAAATTAATTTAACAACTTATCTATTTATAATATATACAAATACATATACATTATTAAATGGAAAACAATTTTATTAGTTTACTAAAAATAAATTCACAAATTAAATATTTAAATAAAGAAGATTATTAATTCAAATCAAATTTATTAACAGAAATCATCAATTCAATTTAAATTTAAACCCAGATTACTAAATTTAAATTGTCCAAAATTCCGGGATATTACAATCCTTCCCCCTTAAAAGAATTTCGTCCCCGAAATTTAAAACAAAGGTAATTTAATAATCTATTTACAGATTTTATTTTAAAATACAGCATATGTTAATCATATGCCAACAATCAAAGCAACCAATTCACACAATCAAAACAAATCTAATTATCCAAAATAATTTTAGATAAAACTTTCACGAGTTTCCCCCGGTATATATATATCGGGATACTCGCTCTATAGAATCCAATCAATCAATACTCCTAAGCTATAGAGCTTCTAACAACAATTCTATACAGAATATCAGACTACAGACGAGTCTGACTCAACAACCAATCCTAAACTACTGGTCCTACAGCCAGAAATATCAAACACATACTCTCTCAGAGATACGTCAAAACATTCTGAATACCAGTTATCCAAACTGGCAATTCAACTCTAGAAAACCAAACACTGATCTAACCCAAAACATAGAAGAAACCAAAACACTACAGAGCTAGCTTCCCAAACTAATAGCTCCCCCGGATCGGAGAAAACTTAACCAAAATCAAATCTCCGATTCCAGAATCCAAATTTCTCCGTCGCTTATCCATAAAAACTCTTCGGACGATCCTGGGCTACCAACATCCATCCTTATCAGCTTAACTCATGCTGATTCCACTAGAAACAGACTGAATCAAAACAATTCAATGATCTCCTCAAGATCACTCACAAACCAAGAACACACACCCTGCTTCTCAACAACAGAAGACAGAACAAACTTCTTCTCATCCAGAAAAGACAAAATAGAAACATCCCCAAACTGCTTCCGCTGCACAACTCTGATCCGAAACAGAAGAAAATGTTGATGAAGAGCACAAGCACAGACCAAACAACCCAGCACAAAAATATGGTTCCATAAAATCCATAAAAGAAAACTTAGATGTTCCTCCCAAACCTGAGTTGCTTCACCAATTACTATCTCAAGGAACCATCCATCTACTAACTGAACCACCTGTTCCACTCTTGGAATGAAAACTCGATCTCCAGATGCAGACAAACTCTGACTTCCTGGAAGAAATCCGAAAAATCTCCAACAATCCAAAAGAACACACTATCGCAAGTCACTTTTGCGATCAACTCAGCCTAAATCCAAAGAAAACTGCTCTCTCTCTACCAAACAGAACAGCTTATGCTAGCTTAGCCAACTTACCAGAGAAATGATCCACTCTGCTGCTTCTGAACTCCACTTCAGAAAAACTACTCAGCCAAAAGACTCCTTACCAACTCAGAACACTCTGCTAAACTCAGCCACATCACCGAGCAAACTCACTTCTTACTCTTGTTCCAAAGAAACATCTTCGGACACATCCATAGTCACTGCATCTCATCACGCAGCTACAACTTCCTGAGATATCAAGATACCATCACTCACTTGCTTCTGCCCTACTGACAGATCCAAACTCAATTCTGCACTTCAAAGATGAACTCCGAACCTTTACAGGTTACCTTCAGAGATCAATGAAGTACTTCATCAAGCAAAACTCACTCGAGACGGTATTAGGTCTACAGTCTCGACAAATACACTTCCAACCAATGGTAGTCATGTTACACACACTTCTACCTTATCTACCTTTATAACTTATATTGGATAAACCCGAACAGGTAAACCAACAAATAGGTAGAACCAATTATATAAATATATTTATAATAAAAATACAAATACGCTCTCTCAAGATAGACACCACTCCAGAGCCTAGGTATTCACTCAACCTAATGCTCTGATACCAACTGTGACGACCCGACTTTCCACTCCCGAAAAATCGCATCATCATTAAGAAAGAAAGGGATAGAAAAGAAAAAGAAAGAAGAGAAAGAAGAAACAACACAAGATCTCAATAGCGGAACGAATAAATTATATTAATAACATAAGTATTACATAGTATACATCAAATATCAGAGTTACACAGACATATACAACACATACTAGACAGTTATAAACACATGTCTAGTTATTACAAACTCAATACATACAGAAAACACTCAGAGACACCAACAGAGCGGAAAACTATTTAACTATACGCAGAAGCCTCCTGCTCCATTTGCTTCTCCACAATACGTCAAGCTAATCCTGAATCCTAACCTGAATTCCCTTGACTACTCATAAAAATTTGAGTACCCAAGAGTTATAGAAAAACAGAAATAACTCCGGGTCAGACATGGGTCTGGTGTGAGTAACAGGTTAAAGTTGTCTAACTTTGAAAAACCTTTGAAAAGAGAAGGTATCACGTAAGACTTCCCACACATAAACATGGAAAAGTTTTTACCTTACGCTAACCAAAACATTTGATAGGAAATCTGATGATATTATAATAGTGTCTAGGGTTTCCAAGTAAAATACAGAAATAGCTGAAATGCTTACATCTCACATTCCAACATAGTTGGGCATAACTAATACGTACGACACTTATTGGATTTTGGATTCCATACAATGGCTGGGCTACTGGGGTACCGCCCGTCACAGTACGTGGCCTAGATCACCGTGCCGAGGATTACTCCCTTCATCCCCTGCAACACAAAGCCGGATCCATTCCTTACTGAACAGTTCCAAACAAGACAACCCCGCAGTTGTGATCAGCAACCGCACCACTAAGCCGAAAAATAAAGGGACCTCTAGACAGGGATAAATCTTGCTCTCAAGTGGGGGCTACCCACGAAGCTTTGCTGCACCTCCCCTGTTTTAGCCATTCCCGGTTGATGAGGCTTGAGACTTCGATTACCTTTATAGGACATATCACTTAGAATGCTCATCGTCCACCTGACGATGTTCTGAAAGCATTCAATCCATACAAGTTCGTTCCGGGTTCGAACGAAACCGAAGGCATTATCTCGTTACACTCGTATTGGAATCACCCTCAGAATTAACGACAATAACCCTTGCACTCTGAATCACCATCTCGAATCTATAAGCACTATTCCGTCAAACTCATTACGGAATCACCCACAGAGTTATACTGACGTATAGCCCTTACACCTCGAGTCTTCACTCGCTCCATTTGGGTTAACGACCTAACGTTATTTTGGATCGATGTGGTTTTCGGATTCCAAATATGGAAACCCGATCCCGGTCTCATCGAAATCCAAAGCGTGTCTTTTACGGTCCAAGTTGTTTTAAGTTTAAAACAATTCAATTTAATTATCTAAATATACACAGATATATAATTCACAACACAATAGATAATCATCCTTATCATTATCAACATATAATTCATATCATAATCAGATAATCTATATTATCATCCAAAAGCAACCAATGCATCCATATCACATACACTACTCATCTCATAACTGAGATTATAAACCATACCAGGCAACCAATACCAATCATCAAACATAAGCAACTATCTAATGATCACACCATTTATAATTAATTTAAAATGAATTAAATTAATTATCTAAACTCTAATTAATTTAAAATGAATTAAATTAATTACTTCATCATCAAAATCCTGCTTATCTTAATCTTCAATTGATTACAAATCAATTTTATAAATCATCATCTCAATATTCATTTCACTTAATCATTATTGATTAACTATCTCTAATTACAATAAGTAATTACCATTTAATATTAATTATACCTTAATTAATCAATTCCAAATTACATCATTAATTAATTAATGATTTCTGATTATATTTAATCAATTTCTCAAAATAAATTAATTACATAAGTAATTAATCTTAAATTTAAACCATATATATTAATCACCCATGATTAATAACCATTCAGTAATTAACTACTTTAATTACTCATCCCATAAATTAATTATTCTCAATTAATTATCCTCATTAATCACTTGATTAATTTTCAAAGTAATTTAAATCCAAATTACTTCTATAATAAATATTTTTAATTACATCCTGTAATTATTAATTAATTACTTCTCTAAGTAATTACAAATTCATTAATTACATAAGTAATTATCAACATCCCAGAAAATTTTAAATTAATTTAACTTAATTAATCTAAACTAATCACCTTAATCAAATTAATTACACCAAATAATTAATTCATTAATTACTTCATTAAGTAATTAAACAATTGATTATTATAAATTAATTAATCTAATTAATAATTAAAATTAATCACATTAATTAATTGTTAAATAATCTTAAGTTAATGACCTTCATTAACATTTCTTAATTACATAATTAAGAATTAACTTCACTTAATCATTATTAATTATCAATTAATTAATCTTTAATTATAATTTAATTAATCTCTAATTATTAATTAATTAAAATCCTAATTATCATTAATCACTTGGTTAAGTAAATCTTAATCATTAATTAAAATTTAATTAACCATTCTTAATTATAAATTAATTAACCTTAATTAATTAATCTCAAATCTTAATTATCTAACTTAAAAATTATTAATTACTTAATTAAATATCCAAATTATTAATTAATTAAATAATTAATATTCCATTTAAATTAATTTAATAATTTAAATGAAACCAATTTTCTTAAGTTCAAAATTTAAAACACTCTTCTTTATACAAAATAATTTAAACACCTTGTTTGAAACAAAATTCAATTTTAAAATTTCAAACTGAACACAATTCAAATTTTCATTTCAGATTCAAACTTAAAATTTAAAACTTTATTTTCACTTCCATCTTCATTTTCAAATTCAAATTATTTAAACTTTCTAAAGAAGTCAAAACAAATTTAAATTTAAAAACTTATTTAATTTTTAAAAAAACTGCCATTAAGGTCAAATCTCAGGTTTCAAAACTGAATTTAAACTTATTTTAGACTTTATTCCATAATTTAAAACCTACAGTTTTAAATATAATCAATGTTTCTTTATTCTTTTAAAAGTTTAAAGTCTAAATTTAAATTCCTGTTTTTAAATTCAAACTTAGACTCCATATCTGTGTTTTCCAGATTTAAACTGTTTTAAATTTTCAATTTCATTTTAAAATTTGCTTTCAATTTAAAACATAAAAAAAACAGAAAACAGTTTTCCTGTTTTAGTTAAAACATATTATATTCTAGAATTAAAAAATGTTTCAAATTCAAGAATTAAACTATTTACTTCAAATTTAACTCTCAGGTTTAAACTTTCAGTTTGAACTTCAACTTATTATTTTGAAATTTTGCTTTTAAATTTTTAAAACAGAAAGACTGTTTCTGTTTTTAGTTTTTAAACTAAACTTGGATTTAAAAGCATTTCAAATTTAATTCAAAGATTTAAAATTTAAACTTACTGAATTTAAATTAAATTCTAGATTCAACATAATTTTCAGAGTTTGTTTTGCATTTCTACTTTCACTAAAATTTTAGAAACCTGAAACAAGTTTCTGCTCAAAACTAAAAACCTGAAACCATTAACACTAACCCGAGCTACCCCTACTTAACTTCGAGTCTACTCCACCTTTACTTCGAGCTACAACCCAAAATTTCCCGAGACACATGCGAGGCACTAAAACTGCAATCCACCAAACATCACCAGTATCCACCCATGTGCCGTGCACCTGTACATCACTTCCGGCCACCTCTGGCCAACCACGCTCCCTTCCCACGGTCGTCACTCAACTCCACAGTCCATCCATACACCTATTACTTCCATTCATACCAGAAATCAGAATCGAGACACTGACTTCAAACCTGGAACATTTGTCAGCAAACCAAACCAAACCTGTCAACATGTCGTTTCCACAACACTCCGACCATCTGCGCGCTTCCACCTCCAACCTCGACTTCGACATCACCCAAACTTCGACCGCCTGAAGCATCGGAACACTCGAATCAACATAGAGGGCGAGGTGATCAATTTTCCACCATTGCTTTAAAACTAGGTTTAAAATTTTTAAATCCAAATCTCAAAATCCACATAGCTTAATTCTTTGATCCAATATTTTTCCTAGCTACCCCGTAAGCCCTTCTACCTCCTCGAGAAACCCCGGTCAACCCAGTGCTTCCGACCACCCTATCTTGACCAAAACCCATTTCCCATTCAACACAGCAATGCCCATTCATTCTATCACCAAAAATATGATTCGAGTTTTAAAAATCCTTAATTTGATTTAGCAATAAGTTTGTAAACTTGAATCGATAATTCATGAAGTTTGAATTTGACACTTGTATTGAAATTTTAAACTGTCCTTATGGTTTTCCAGAGCAGATTACTTAATTTAGCATTAATTAAATTTTAAAATTTACTTCATACTCACCCAAACATAATTGGTTTATATGGTTAGTTCTAACAATTAATAGATTGAGCAAAAGTGATTTTTTTTAAAAGAAATGGAAATGGATTTTAACAAAAATCCATACTGCAAAAGAAAAACTAGATACTGGCAGAAATTATACATAGTAGATTTATTCATACCCATCACATAAATTCAAAGAATAAACTGCAATCACACAGAAATCATTTAAAGTTTGAAAACATGAACATGCATCAGGTTTTAAAAATACTTAAGCTTTAAATTTAGAAAGTTACTCACAGATTCAAAAATTACAGAGCACATTCCCAGATTCTCTTTCGCATGCATAACCCCTTACAACATCCTTGAATACTTTTTAAACTTGAATGTTGCTTCCAGATTAAAGAGATACAGACCTCAGATTTTTAAAATGTTGATGCAGATGCCAATTTCCAGTTTGAAGATTCATGAATGCAGATGCAAATTCCCCCCAGGTTGTTTTTGAATACATGCAGGCTTGTTTTATTTCCAGAGTTTTGAAAGATGAATGCATGCCTCAGTTTACACATATGCAGGTTTGTATTTTTCATTTTGAGGAATTGAACTTGCAGATTTTCATATTGTTACAGATTTTAGGAAGTGAAGAGTTTAATTATGAAGAGGTGAAAAAAATGGTTTTTCTCAGCTGAAAGAAATTTTGATTTAGAAAAAATGAGAAAGAGGAGAAGAAATGAGTATGCAAGTGTAAAATCTAGTTTATGATTTATTAAAAACAAAGAAAGAAAAAAAAGATATAAATTTGACACTTGTAAAAGAAATAGACACATGTAAACTTACTCACTTAAAAATTTAACACTTGTTTAACTATGCTTACATATGTCTTTTAAATGTTTTTGTTATTTAAATTAAGATTAATGAATGTTAAAACTAAATTAATTAGTTCTTATACATAGTTATGTATATATTTAATTTCTAAAGAAAGAAGCAAAGTGTTTAGATAAAACAATTCAAAACTTTTAAACAATTAAAATAAATTTATGAAAGATGTTACAACTTATATTAATACATGTTTCATATTTAAATTGTATTTTATATTTCAAATTAAATTTTGAAATCAAAATTATCAATCAACATTTAAAAAGAATTAACACAAACATTTTCTAACTTATTTTAAATATACAACTTAAATAAAAATGAATTTTAAACCAATTAAAACATTTTTCTTATATTTAAAAATCATATAGTATTTTATTAAATATTTTTGAAAAGCTTAAATTAAAAATAAATCACAATTCCTTTTTCAAAACATTTAAATTAATTTAACAACTTATCTATTTATAATATATACAAATACATATACATTATTAAATAGAAAACAATTTTATTAGTTTACTAAAAATAAATTCACAAATTAAATATTTAAATAAAGAAGATTATTAATTCAAATCAAATTTATTAACAGAAACCATCATTTAAATTTAAATTTAAACCCATATTACTAAATTTAAATTGTCCAAAATTCCGGGATATTACACCAAGCATGTTGATAACTCGGTGATATGGTTCGAGTTAGTTGATAATGGTTGGATCGAGAGGCGCTTGAGCTAGTATGAGAATAGTCGTCGAGGAAGAGTACGCTCAAAGCAAAGCATGTTGATAACTCGGTGATAAGGTTCTAGCATACTCAAAGCAAGAGTACGCTGGGCAGATTCGATAGTCCCAAGACTAATAGTTGATGGTCTAGTACTCTGGGTAGATTCGATAGTCCTAGGCACGGGTCACGACGACGTGCGGAGTTATGTCTAGAACCGGGGTTGCCATTATCCCTTGACGGACGGATGAAAGAATGAGCCGGTCATTCAAATAACGGTGATATCGAGGCAATGATAACAGTGATAGCCAGAGTCATTGATGTTTGGATGCTTTGGTTGTATCGTCACTCGGTCTCAAGAGCGATGTTTTGTGGGTGCTTATCTGATCTTGGTTTAGGCCTTGGGGGTTTGTACTTGGAAAACATCGACCTTGACTCGAGTGATAATTGCTTTACTTTAATTGCCTGCTTTGCTACGTTTGTTTCTACTTAGTGTGTCTGGGGGCTATCATTGTAGAAAGAGGTGGAGTGGGATGGTTAGGTTCCTATTCCTTTTCACCCTTTATGCTCTTTTGGTATGTTTGATAGTTGATTTACCGCTCACTAGGACTTTTGTCTGACTCAAGGTTTTATGTTCAACTCTTATTACCTTGGGCTGTTCATCCGTTTTGGGATGGGCAGACTAGGTAGCAGGTGATAGGTGCTGTCTTAGTGACCAACGATGTTGATGACGAAGACGAGCTGGAGGCTTTTGCATATTGTTTTCTTACTATATGTACTGGATGTTCCGCTGTTTGTATCTACTCTGAGTGATATGTAGTGAGGCTTGCTGTATTGACTTTTCAGATTGTTGCACCAAACTATTATGAGTTTATATGATGAGATTCTGTTCTATGGAGCTTCACTATATATGCTTTTCTATTGTATTTTATCCAAGCATTGTGAGTAATACGATAGACTATTCTGTGTTTACCTTACCTTGATGATCGTCCATGGCGGCCTGGCACACTTTACAGCGCACTATTTCCTTGTTTGGTGCAGGAGTCATGGGTGGTCGTCACATATAATAAGTGTAAATATATCTAACATAGGTGATAAAATATAGCAAGAGGAATTTTAATTTTTAATTGGGAATAAAGGAGAACTAAATTTATCTAATACATTATGGGCATAATAAATGATTTTTTTAAATCCATGATTTTAGAGATCGTTTATTTAAGATAATTGGATGATAAGATAATGAAATTTGAGATAATTAAGATTTATTTAGCTTATGTAAAATTAATTTTCAATTTATGTTAGAATTTCCATGGCTTCAAATTTATTATCTTATTTTGTTTCTCAAACTATCTTTTTATTGTCCTTATTTCCCTTATCCTGCTACAGAATGGGAAGGCTATTGCTTGTACCAGTCGGTTTAGAAATCTTTGTATAATCTTTGATAGACTCATTTTTGAATCTGAGCACTGCTTGCCATTCACAGACCGTCGGTCAAGTGGTAAGAGTGAATAGGTTTCTAGAGGATCTTTTCGTGCTTGTGTTTTTGATTCCGGAAGATCTTGTGTTATGACCCGGAGATTTCGATCTCGAAAATTTCAGATAGTTAGAAAAAGAAGAAAAGAGATAGAAGAAGAAGAAACAAAAAATCAAACTTAGAATCTCACATTCGCAGCGGATAAAAATAATATAAAATATTAACAGTTATACAAAGGAAAACTGTACTTATCAAATCTGCACTTTAATACATCAGAGTTACACATTTACTCAATACTCTGGAAAGATACAATCCACATGTCCCAGATACTGCAATATCACAACGGAAGCTCTCCATACGTTCCTGTCATCCAGCTTGCCTCCTGAGCTCCATAATGTCCTTACCTGAAAATCAGTAATACTCTGTCTGACCCGAGCATTACATCAGAGTAACACCCGGGTCAGGCTGAAAACCAGCGTGAGTAAACTCAACTAATCAAGAAATACTAATGCATAAATCTTACTTAAAACCTGGGGTAACTCGAATCAATTTACAAATTCACAATGTGATAAAGACAACACTTATTTCACTCATCAATTCTTGAGTACAAACACTTAGATTAAATGGTCCAATTCACTTAAATCAATCCATATCAGCCTATTGATTCCACATATCAATTTATAAAGAATCGAAGTGGTTTCGGGTATTTACTAATACCCAACTCCCGTTTCTTCGAATTCAATACCATCTTAACCTCATTATCATTGTCCACCCAAACATATCATATCCCAAAACATTTCATATTAGAGTTATCAATCAATTCAATGCATTTAATCATCATTCAATCATTCATAAGCAAGATGGATCATTCCCAAAATTAATTTAATTTATCTTTAATTAAATTAATTACAAATCTTTAATCACTTAGATTACCTTTACTTAACCATTAATTAATTACAAAACAATTAATTAATCATCTTTTAATTATCCATCTTAATTAATCATTCTTGATTAATTGTCTTTAATTACGTAAAGTAATTATCCTTTAATTATTTACACAGATTAATTATCCTTAACCATTTCAAGAAAATAATCTTTAATTACTTTCATTAATTACATTAATTCATTACATTAATTAACCAAATTAATTACACTAATTAATTAACCCTTAATTACTTCCCTTGAGTAATTTACATTAAATTAATTACTTTCATCGAGTAATTATCCTTAATTAATTAACCTTTAATTATTAATTTATTATCCTTAACAGATTAATCCTTAATTTTTATGTAATTATCATTTAAGTAAATAACCATCTCTTAATTATTTCCATCCAGTAATTATCCAACAACCACTTAAGTTAAATTCGTTAACACTTAGTTACTTCATTAATTAATTATCTTTAACTAAACACATTCATTCATTTACCTTAAATTAACCCCATAAAAAAACTTAACTATCCTTAAATTAATTACAATCAGTAATTACTCTTTAATTACTTAGACTAAGCAATTAACTATCCATTAGTTACCAAAATAAAGTATAATCAATTGTAAAATCTTAAATAGTTAAGATAAACCACCTACCTTAATTAATTACTTATTTTCATGAATCAACTTATTTGAATTCTAAAGCTTTAAAAATTAATTTAGTCAAAACACTACATTATCAAAGTTTAAATATACTTATATTTTTGAAATCTATTTGATAAAAGCTTGAAAACTTGACCATATTTACTTGTTATCAAATATGGATACAAAATTTCCCTGATTAAAACATTAAGGAAAATTAATGCAACCCGATATCTCAAAGAAAAAAATACCCGAGCCACAAAATAAATACCTCGAGCGAATTCTCGAATTACTCGCAATCTTACAACTTCGAGTTCAACGCGATATTGACACGAGCCAACCCGGAGAGTATCCATCTTTCCAAACCTCTTTCCAACTCCAGCTACCACGTGCATCCGTGCACCATGCACGTCGTTCAATCCAACTTCGATCGACACCGAAACCCGCCGCAAGTCGACAATGACAAACTCAACTCGATCAATCACCTCGAATCCTGATCCACCACGCAGAACAAAATTGATCATATTCGAACCCAAACAGGCAGAAACCCAATCACCTAAATACCCTGCGCCTCCTATCTTCGATCACTGGAGTTCACAAGACAAGCTTAGATCCACACCCTAGTCCCCTTCCTCTATTTCCCAACGACCGGTCATCTCCGACGCGTTGATAGTGATACACCAACCCAAAATCCTTCCTTGACCAAAACCCGTGCTAAAACCCTAAATTAGAGCCTCGTCGACGACCTGGTGGTCGAAAAATCTTGCAATTATTTTTTCCAGGACCAACGAGCTCATGTTTTACTCCAGTAGAGCCCCTAACATTCTCGACTCACCCGATCACCAGAAATAGCCCAAAACCTTAACCACATTGAACACCCATTCTCTCTTGATTTAAAAACATAAAAATCAAGATTCTTCTTCTAAAAATTATATTTTCAAAGGCTTAAGCAGATTATATCCATGAATCCATAAATTATTCAAGTCAAAATTTTGTCATTTTTAAGTTTCACCGGGATATCAATATTCTGGTTAAAACCATATTCAAATCCTATTTAATAATATTTCTAAAACTTAATTCTTGTCGTTACAAACCTAATTTGTTTACATATCTAATCTTGAAAACGATTAAGGGTATTGCAAATTTGATTTATTTTGAACATAGCAGAAGTCCGTATTTGGAAAATAGAGAAGGTACACTTATGTTCCGGCATACCAAAATTTTCTATACACATATACACATGCATTCATCTTAAAACAACCCTACAAACATTTACACAAACATTCATCACAAATTTCTTCAAGAATTCACCACATGCACCAGGTTTTAAACTGTAAAAAACCTTTAGTTTACTCACCTTGCATTATTTGAATAGAGAAGTTTGAAAGTTGCTTGATTTTTTTTCTTTGCAGCTTGATTTAATTGATGCTTTTGATTGGAATGATCTGAAACTTGTTTTTGGGAGAAATATTTGAATTCTCGAAAATTGAGATGATCTGGATTTATTTTTTCCCAGGTTGGATGTAGCATCCCGCCTTTTTGCACGCTTTAAATCAACACACGTCTAATTCAAATAATACGAAAGGGCGGATTGTTATGGCGTAAATAAGAAAAACGAGAAAGATATAAAACAAAATAGAATCTCACAGCGGAAGGATAAAATATAATAATCAAATATATAGTTCATGAAGCTGTTACAAAATATTTAATTTTTCTTATACAATATATATCAAAGTTGCACATACCAACGAATAAAATGGATGAAGCGGAATACAGTGTAGTGGAATATAATATAATAATAATAAGGAATCTTCATCTTCGTCCTCCAGAAATAAAGTCTTCGATCCTGAAATGCTCGGACTGACCCAAGCGAATTGAAAAGACAAAACACTCAAGTCAGAACTAAAATATCTTATGTAAGTTAAATCAACATATATAAATATGAGTGCAGTAACTCAAGAGATGCTCGGGATTTACATCTCTTAAGGATCCGTTAAACTATTTACTATGTAGTATATTTCGCTTTTATAATAGTGTCTAATTGTAAAATAAACTTACTTTTAAATAGCGTTAAGGCTTTACATTTTCCACCTTAACACATAATAGTCCCGGTAGTCCATCCAATATCATAGTCCCTCCTGATCGGGAAGCCACCAAAGGATAACACACGGGCTACAGGAGAAAATGAAACTCGTACAAGGCACGATAAGGTAGGTGACACGACACAACTAGGCAATGCCAGGGTTGATATACCAATTACGCTTCCGGGTCGGTAGTAACGCGTAGCCGCAGCTACCGCCCACCTCGAGCCACACCCCCAAATAAAAATCAAAAGTGGCCACCGAATCAATCCAATGTCAAAGTATAATATCGAAGGGATGTGTCCGATCAAAGCTGCTACCTCAATTAACCCGTCAATCGCTCCTGTTTCGGTCACCTTATGCCAACTCACGGGAGTTGGGTCCACGTATTTACCTCAAAGGAAACGCCGCCGCCATCCTACTTCATTCTGAAATCTTCACCGCGTACACGGTTGTTAAAGTGGTTTTCAGAGTTGGCAGAGAGTATACAACTTCCGAACCCGGTCTCTTCAACAACCAAACGTTATTATAACACCGCGGTCTTTCAAAAAAGTTTATACTTTAAACTTTGGAATAAAATATCCATTTCAAAACCATATAAATACGATATCATTTCTATTTTAAAACCAAAATCAATATGATATCATTTTTATTCCAAATATAACTTTTTCCAAAAATAATAGTACTTTCAAATATATATATATACCTTAAGCCCATAGCTTCGAAACATAATTTTCAATACTTAAATGGCTTAATAATAAATTACTTTATAATGTAAATTAGCTTTTTAATTTTTCAAATCAATTCCAAATACAGATTTTAATTCCGAAATAAACCATTTAAACTTCCATATATTTCAAAGTTTTAAATATTCCACCATTTCAAAACTAAATTTTTAATTCATATATATATATATATATATATATATATATATATATATATATATATATATGCCAAATTCACTTTACTATTATTTAGTTTTGAAATACTTACATAATAAATCACGCATCCTTTAAATAAAACTTTCAAATTCAATAATTGAATATTCCTCAATTTATTTAGGCTAAATATATTCACTTAAATCACTTAAACCTGAATGTAGTTATAATACCACATTCCTGTCAAATCTAAATTTCAATAAGATCTTAATTAAATAAAATCTCAAATCAATTTCAAAATTATCTTCTCAACTTTGATTTATAAAAATCAATATAAACTCTATATTAGAATATGATTTAAGTAAACACTTATCCATAACATATTTTAATAAAATCACTTTATTATTAAACTTACTGCATACTTTAAACAATTTTATACAAAGCTTAAAACCAAGAATTTAACTATATATAAAATAACCTTTATCAAATATTCAGAATCAATATCTCGTAAATCCATATATATATTTCTTTACAGAACCATAGAAAATAATTTCAAAATATTTTATATATATTCCGCGGTGTCTGTATAAAATTTTATATCCTATGGTCAAGTGATACGGATATTTATCATTTCAATCCGAAATTTAAAAATGAAAATTACGGTTATATATCATTTCAAACCGCAATCCCGAATGAAATGAAAATGCATCATAACTTGCAGTTTATAACAATATAAAATACAACATCCATTCATCTAATATCAACCATCAACCATTTATCACAAACATCATCAAATTCAAACAATAGCATCAATATAGAAGGGATAATAAACAACAGGTATAAAATAGCAGTTTATATTCAATAATAAATTAAATAACTGTTTAACTGGCAGTTTAAATGCAATGGAAAATTGATTAACAATATAACTGGCAGTTTAAATGCAATGAAAAATTAATTAACCATATAACTGGCAGTTAATATGCAATAATGAATTAAATAACAAGTTAATTAAATAAATGCAAATTAACTGAGATAATGATGAAATATATGCTAAACAGCTATAAATAAATTTCAAATCACATTATAAATAAATTTAACCAACATAAGAAATCTTAGAAGTTGTGAGTAGGTTAAAACACTCACCTTTTGAATTTAAATTGAATTTAAATTGAATTTAAATCCAATTTAAACCCAAAATTTGCAGTCTCCAAATCCATCCAAACAAGCGCCAAGATGTCTGAAATCCCAATACGAACCTAGCGGAGAAAACCGTGCATAATTCGACCTCGTACGCGAAAGTTATGGCGATTAGAACGCATGAAAATTTGAAATTAAATAAAAGAATATAAACAATATAGGCCACGTCATCTTTCAGCCCAAATGAGGAAAACCCTAACTCACGCACTGTTTATCACACCTGGACAACATCAGCCGCCTCTCCTTCAACGTTCGTACACGCACGACCTAGGCTGAATTGGCCATCGATCCACGCACCCAGATGAACCCCGTGACCTGCTTGCGTTTGCCTGCCCTCTGCGATCGAGAATTGCAAAGCAGCTGCCGCTGAAAATGCGAGCCCTAAACGGAAATTTTGCGATGATATGATCACAAATGTGACGAGCGATCGTCACCGATGAACTCCATGCGTCCGGCTCCACACAACTACACCTTCGATTCGTCAATCCATCACCGATCATCATCTACCAAATGAACGGTCGAGATTTTCTCGATTTTTACTGGTCAAAAGACAATCCAAAACGGAAAACGAATACCACCAGTGAATTACGCTAGTCGAGATCTTCAACATATAATTTTTTCAAATTTGTCCGAGGAGTTGAAATTTTAGCTTTTGATTTGATTTGGAATTGGATCTGGAAGTGGAAGTTTGTTTGTCTGCCATTGAGGCGAAGAGAGTTGAGATGTATGTACGTACAGACAAATGAGAATTAGGAAGGCTAGGATTTATAGCAGGATATTTATAGAGAAAGTTGGAATAGAACAAATGGATTGGGTTGAATATACGCTAACGACAACGTGGGCCAAAAAGCCCGTTCTGACCACGAAACGAAATTGCGTAAACCCATATGTCAAAATAGGTGTTTTATAGTATTTTAAATGCAATGCCAAAGGTTTCATATCTAAAGTCCATCGTATGAAGAAGTTTTGCTAAGATCAATATTTTCAAATTGATTTCAATTGGTTTCAATTAAATTGATTTCAAGGCGTTTCAAGCCCATACGATCAAACGACAAGTCCGATCGATACGAAACTTGAAATCCTACAATAATTCACCGATACGGATCCGATGAAACTGGTTTCGTCGAAATCTGAGTCAGTGGCCAAAATGGCTATTTTTCCATTAATTAAATAAATTAAAATAAATTAATTAAGTCAACTTTTCAATTTCAATTCGAAAATTTTCCAAATTTCACCACTTATAATTTCTCAATCATTTACAATGATTAACCAAATTTAAATGTTAACTTAGACGTGAATAATTTATAAATTTAAATATTTACCTCAATTTCATTAAATTATAAATTAAATTTTCATATATTTCTATTAATTTACTTTTCATTCTACTATTCAATTCATTATTAACAAATGGATGAAATAAATATTGGAATCAAAAATCCATTACATTAACATTCTCACTATTTATCTAAATTCTCATTTATGTAATATTTAAATATTATATCCCTTTTATTTGCAATTAATCTACTTATCAAATTCCATATTTTTAAATAAGTCAATAAATATTGGTTTTCACTCCTTAAATCAACCAATCCTCATATTATAAATAAAATTAACATTTATTACATCTTATAGAATTAACCATCTGAAATGACAAATTAAATCTACCCTAACTGCACAAATTAAGACAAATAATTGCAATTTATTTCACACTAAGCTTCATAAACTATCAATTGAAAACTAAATAAAATAGTTTATTTATTTAAAATCTTGTTATACAGTAAATCAACGATTTATGGGTATAATTAACATTGATTCCCGATTATTACTTAAATACATCATAAAACGTTAAATTTAGATTCACTATAATTGATTACCAAAAATTTATTTAATGCAATCAATTGCCCTTTACAATTTTTATACATTCATTAATTGTCAATTACCATTCAAATAAATCCATTCATTTGATTTCCTTCCAATTAATTAAAATTTATTTCAATAAATTGATTTGATTTCATTGCCAAATATATACATAAATTACTATTAAATGTCCTCAATAAATTTTGTTTACTTGGTTTCAAACTTTTTATTACATCAATTGTTAACTTATGAATAAAATTAACATTTCTATTCATTTTGTTACATTCAAAAATTTTAGTTATTGTCTAGATCTTATTTGTGTAACATTAAAGTTCACTTAATTGTAATTGATTTCCCGTTTTAATCTAATAGACCAAATAAAGTAAACAGGTAACTTAAAATGATTGTTACCATTATCCTTTACTCATACTTATGTAGCATTTTATTGACATATATTTGTAATTGATTAATTAAATTGGTAACAATAACAATTGTCACCATTATACATTTTTATAATATTTGTAAGTTCATTCCTTACAAACAATTATTATAACCACTCTCATTACACTAAATTTATTCCATTTCCAATCATTACACTTTGTTTTATTAATGAGTCCACATTTTATATTATCACTTACCTTTTATATCCCATTATAAATTAGTGCACACAGTAATACAACAAATATTATAACTCCCTACATAATCTGTTTTTGTTCAATTACCATTAACAATATTATTATTTCATTCGCTAATTAAATGTTAACATTTGTTTTCTTATATCCAATTTATAACCAGGTATAACACTTACATTATTTCATTTATTAGAATTTCGTTCAATTTGTTAATAATTAACTTTAATTAAAATTTTTACTAATCATTTTAGTTATTATTTCATTATTAAATTACCAATTTCTATTTATTTAATATTTAATCACAAAATCTTATTAAGTTAACCATTTTTTTAATTATCAAAATTTACGGGTCATTACACTCTCCCCCACTCAAAACTTTTCGTCCCCCCTAAAGGAAAAAGAAAGGAAAAGAAGAATTTAGAAACCAGTATATCTTATACAAAATATCAAATTTATAAACAAATAATTTACAAAATTAAATAATTTGAATAAAAGATATCAATTTATAACAATTAAATCCTTTTGCTTAAATTAACAAAGTTTGGAAAACATTTCATAAAAACTTTTAAGTCAAAAATTCATGAAAAATTTCGGCAGAGTCTCCTTTGTACGGAGAGGTCTGGGATAAATAGTAATATCAAATATACCAATATACAACATATAATTCAAAATAATATATCCCAACAACGGGAAATATATATATATATATATATATATATATATATATATATATATATATAACATCGCTATAACTTTAATCCGAAAACGTACCTATTTGTCGGGCAATTTACGCTTAATTATGAAACCAAAAGCAGTAGCAATTGTTTCCATAACCTGTATTTCACTTATATAATCCAAATGGGTTAAGAATTATATAAACTGAAATATTTAAAGTTGTTTCAAATATAACAAACAAATCAATGCAGCAACAACAATCACTTGCAACAAGGCATACAACCATCGCATAAAATCAACACAAATCAAACATTCCTTCATATCAAACAAACAAATAGTTGTTCGGGTTCCAAACTTTAAATTGTAAAGAATGAAAAATAAACTATCAAGTGCATCATTTACTCAACAGTCTCTGACGAAGCTAAATAGATTATTCATACATTGAAACAGTTTTAAAGTATCCTTACCAAAACAACCATAAACCAAACAAATAACAACAATTTCAAACAATGATTAAGTTCATTTTCATTTTATACTTTTTGTTGTTTGATTTCCTTTTTATTCATATATTGATTTATCTTTTTATTTTACATTTATTTCTTACAGTTTTCATTTATCCATATATAATGCAAATTTCTTTTATTTGCATTACATTCATTTATTTATTACTTAATTTCACTTATTACAGTATTCATTTTCCTACTTATTTTATTTATAAATACCTTCAACTTTTAATATTTGGTAAGTTATATATGCTTTTTTAAGAATGTAATTGAACTTATACAAGTTTTACTCATTTCTTTTAACCAATTTAATATTCAAT
Source organism: Allium cepa (assembly GCA_030765085.1). Taxonomy (NCBI): domain Eukaryota; kingdom Viridiplantae; phylum Streptophyta; class Magnoliopsida; order Asparagales; family Amaryllidaceae; genus Allium; species Allium cepa. Next base: position 673,491,072 of record CM060928.1, on the reverse strand, counting down.
AATCCTATCCTTTGTTTTATAAATTACAATTTCAAATTTATTTTAATTTCATTTATAACCTATCCTTTAATTTCTTTTTATTTATAACCTAGCATTAAACTTCTCATTTTAATTAAAGATTTTAACTATAGATTAGCTACATTCAATTTCACTATAATAATTGAAATTATTAATTAACGGAAACTTAAGAACTAAATACCGGGTTTAATTTCAAATTATTTTAAAATAATAGATAATTGTATATACTTGTAGTTTATATATCCATTTATATTAAAACAGATTTAAAATTTATATTTGTTTATCAAAACAAATCTGCAGTAAAACTACTACAGTGGCCATCCCACTTCGAAACTCGAAAATGAATGTCGATGATGCGTGCACTCATCACCGAAATTATTTTCAAGCGACGGAGAGGGGAGTACAAACTTAAATTTTTCCAAAATTTCCTTTAAAACATTTCCTTCAAATTATATTAAAATATTTATATCTGGAAATACTTCTAATAATATTATTATTACTATATTCCAAAATCATTTGAAAGAATGTTTCAAAACCCCGGAACTTAAGTTCTAAAATTTCCAATTTGATTTACTTTATTTTCAATCTTATTTCAATGTTATTTAAAAATTTCATTACCTAACAACCAAATATATTACAACCAAATATAATCTTTATAAAATTTTACTTTATATATAGAAAATATAATAGGCAAAATTATTTCATTCACCTATATTAAAAACAAATATTATGTCGGTCTGTCCTATTAAGTGTTTAGAAATTCATGTTGATGTCACAGCGTCCCGTGCACCAACCAGAATTTATAAATACAAAACAAAACAGATTAACACAATATTAAAACCTTTTTATATCACTAACAAATACGCTCTCTCATATATATACACTCAACGATTCCCATAGGTTATTAGTACCCTATTAATAAACAGTCACACCCCACAAAGCTAAGGTTTATCCCTAAACCAAAGCTCTAATACCAGATGTAACATCCCGCCTTTTCGCACGCTTTAAATCGACACGCGTGCCAATTCAAACCATACAGAAGGGAGGATAGTTATGGGGTAAATAAGAAAAATGAGAAAGAAATAAAATAAAACAGGATCTCACAGTGGAAGGATAAAATATAATAATCAAATATACAGTTCATGAAGCTGTTTACAAAGTATTTAATTTTTCTTATACAATATATATTAGAGTTGCACATACCAACGAATAAAATCGATGCAGCGGAATACAATGTAGTGGAATATAATATAATAATAATAATGAATCTTCGTCTTCGTCCTCCAAAAATAAAGTCTTCGATCCTGAAATTCTCGAACTGTCCCGAGCGAATTTAAAAAGACAAAACACTCGAGTCAGAAATAAAATATCTTATGTAAGTTAAATCAACAGAAATAAATATGTGTGTAGTAACTCAAGAGATGCTCGGGATTTACATCTCTTAAGGATCCGTTAAACTATTTACTATGTAGTATATTTCGCTATTATAATAGTGTCTAATTATAAAATAAACTTACTTTTAAATAGCGTTAAGGCTTTACATTTTCCACCTTAACACATAATAGTCCCAGTAGTCCATCCAATATCATAGTCCCTCCTGATCGAAAAGCCACCAGAGGATACCATACGGGCTACGAGAGAAAACCAAACTCGTACAAGGCGCGATAAGGTAGGTGACATGGCACAACTAGGCAATACGAGGGTAGATATACCAATTACGCTTCCGGGTCGGTGGTAACGCGTAGCCACAGCTACCGCCCACCTCGAGCCACACCCCCAAATAAAAATCAAAAATGGCCACCAAATCAATCCAAAGTCAAAGTATAATATCGAAGGGATGTGTCCGATCAAAGGTGCTATCTCAATTAACCCGTCAATCGCCCCTGTTTTAGACACCTTATGCCAACTCACGGGAGTTACGTCCATGCATTTACCTCAAAGGAAACGCTGCCACCATCCTACTTCATTCTGGAATCTCCACCGCGTACACGGTTGTTAAAGTGGTTCTCGAAGTTGGCAGAGAGTATGACAACTTCCGATCCCCGTCTCTTCAACAACCAAACGTTATTATAACACCGCGGTCTTTCAAAAAAGTTTATACTTTAAAAATCGGAATAAAATATCCATTCCAAAACCATATAAATAAGATATCATTTCTATTTTTAAAACCCAAATCAATATGATATCATTTTTATTCCAAATATATCTTTTTCCAAAAAACATAGTACTTTCAAATATATATACCTTAAGCCCATAGCTTCGAAACATAATTTTCAATACCTAAATGGTTTAATAATAAATTACTCTATAAAGTAAATTAGCTTTTTAATTTTTCAAATCAATTCCAAATGCAGATTTGAATTCCTAAATAAACCATTTAAATTTCCATATATTTCAAAGTTTTAAATATTCCACCATCTCAAAACTAAATTTTTAATATGCCAAATTCACTTTACTATTATTTAGTTTTGAAATACTTACATAATAAATCCCGCATCCTTTAAATAAAACTTTCAAATTCAATAATTGAATATTCCTTAATTTATTTAGGCTAAATAAATTCACTTAAATCACTTAAACCCGAATGTAGTTATAATACCTTATTCCTTTCAAATCTAAATTTCAATAAGATCTTAATTTAATAAAATATCAAATCAATTTCAAAATTATCTTCTCAACTTTGATTTATAAAAACCAATATAAACTCTATATTAGAATATGATTTAAGTAAACACTTATCCATAACATATTGTAATAAAATCACTTTATTATTAAACTTACTGCATACTTTAAACAATTTTATACAAAGCTTAAAACCAAGAATTTAACTATATATAAAATAACTTTTATCAAATATCCAGAATCAATATCTCGTAAATCCATATATATATTTCTTTACAAAACCATAGAAAATAATTTCAAAATATTTTATATATGTTCCCCGGTGTCTGTATAAAATTTTCTATCCCATGGTCAAGTGATACAGATATTTATCATTTCAATCCAAAATTTAAAAATAAAAATTACGGTTATATATCATTTCAAACTGCAGTCCCAAATGAAATGAAAATGCATCATAACTTGGAGTTTATAACAATATAAAATACAACATCCATTCATCAAATATCAACCATCAACCATTTATCACAAGCATCATCAAATTCAAACAATAGCATCAATATAGAACGGATAATAAACAGCATGTATTAAATAGCAATTTATATTGAATAATAAATTAAATAACTGTTTGACTGGCATTTTAAATGCAATGGAAATTGATTAACAATATAACTGGCAGTTTAAATGCAATGAAAAATGAATTAACTATATAATTGGCAGTTTATATGCAATAATGAATTAAATAACAAGTTAATTAAATAAATGCAAATTAACTGATACAATGATGAAACATATGCCAAACAACTATAAATAAATTTCAAATCACATCATAAATAAATTTAACCAACAGAAGAAATCATAGAAGTTGTGAGTGGGTTAAAACACTAACCTTTCGAATTTAAATTGAATTTAAATCCAATTTAAACCCAAAATTTTCACAGTCTCCAAATCCATCCAAACAAGCACTAAAATTCCGGAATCCCAATACGAACCTAGCGGAGAAAACTGCGCGTAATTTTGACCTCATACGCGAAAGTTATGGCGATTAGAACGCATGAAAATTTGAAATTAAATAAAAAAATATAAACAATATAGGCCACGTCACCTTTTAGCCCAAACGAGGAAAACCCTAACTCACGCACTGTTCATCGCGCCTGGACAACATCAACCGCCTCTCCTTCAACGTTTGTACACGCACGACCTATGATGAATTGGCCATCGATCCACATGCCCAGATGAACGCCGTGACCTGCTTGCGTTCGCCTACCCTCAATCGAGAATTGCAGAGCAGCCGCCTCTGAAAATGCGAGCCCTAAATGGAAATTTCACGATGATCTGACCACAAATGTGACGAGCGATCGTCACCGATGAACTCAGTGCATCCAGGTCCACACAACTACACCCTCGATTCGTCAATCCATCGCCGATCATCTTCTACCAAACGAACGATCGAGATTTTTTCGATTTTTACTGGTCAAACGACAATCCAAAACGAAAAACGAATACCACCAGTGAATTATGTTAGTCGAGAGTTTCAACATATAATTTTTTCAAATTTTTCTGAGGAGTTGAAATTTTAGCTTTTGATTTGATTTGGAATTGGATCAGGAAGTGGAAGTTTGTTTTTCTGCCATTGAGGAGGAGAGAGTTGAGATGTACATACGTACAGACAAATGAGAATTAGGGAGGCTAGGGTTTTATAGAAGGATATTTATAGAGAAAGTTGGAATAGAATAAATGGATCGGGTTGAATGCGCGTCAACGACAAAGTGGCCCAAAAAGCCCGTTCTGACCCCGGAACGAAATTGGGTAAACCCATATATCAAAATAGGCGTTTTAAAGTATTTTAAACACAATGGAAAAGGTTTCACTTCCAAATTCCATTGTATGAAGAAGTTTTGCTAAAATCAATATTTTCAAATTGATTTCAATTGGTTTCAATTAAATTGATTTCAAGGCGTTTCAAGCCCATACGATCAAACGACAAATCCGATCGATACGAAACTTGAAATCCGACAATAATTCACCGATATGGATCCGGTTAAACTGGATTCATCGAAATCCGAGTCAGTGGCCAAAATGGCTATTTTTCCATTAATTAAATAAATTAAAATTAATTAATTAAATCAACTTTTCAATTTCAATTCGAAAATTTTCCAAATTTCACCACTTATGATATCTCAATCATTTTCAATGATTAACCAAATTTAAATGTCAATTTAGAGGAGAATAATTTATAAATTTCAATATTTAACTCAATTTCATTAAATTATAAATTAAATTTTCAAAATTTCTATTAGTTTACTTTTCATTCTACTATTCAATTCATTATTAACAAATGGATGAAATAAATATTCGAATCAAAAATCCATTACATTAACATTCTCACTTTTTATCTAAATTCTCATTTACGTAATATTTAAATATTATATCCCTCTTATTTGCAATTAATCCACTTATAAAATTCCATATTTTTACATAAATTAATAAATATTGGTTTTCACTTCTTAAATCAACCAATCCTCGTATTATAAATAAAATTAACATTGATTACATTTTATAGAATTAACCATCTGAAATGACAAATTAAATCTACCCCAACTGCTCAAATTAAGACAACTAATTGCAATTTATTTCACACTAAGCTTCATAAATTACCAATTGAAAACTAAATAAAACCCTTTATTTATTTAAAATCATTTTATTCAATAAATTGATGATTTATGGGTATAATTAACATTTATTCCCGATTATTACTTAAATACATCACAAAACGTTGAATTTAGATTCACTATAATTGATTACTAAAAATTTATTTAATGCAATCAATTATGCCCTTGACAATTTTTATACATTCATTAATTGTCAATTACCATTCAAATAAATCCATTCATTTGATTTCCTTCCAATTAATTAAAATTGTTTTATATAAATTGATTTGATTTCATTGCCAAATATATACATAAATTACTATTAAATGTCCTCAATAAATTTTGTTTACTTGGTTTCAAACTTTTTATTACATCAATTGTTAACTTATGAATAAAATTAACATTTCTATTCATTTTGTTACATTCAAAAATTTCAGTTATTGTCTAGATCTTATTAGTGGAACATTAAAGTTCATTTAATTGTAATTGATTTCCCATTTTAATCTAATAGACCAAGTAAAATAAATAGGTAACTTAAAATGATTGTTACCATTACCCTTTACTCATATTTATGTAGCATTTTATTGGCATATATTTGTAATTGGTTAATTAAATTGGTAACAATAACAATTGTCATCATTATACATTTTTATAATATTTACAAGTTTATTCCTTAAAAACAACTATTATAACCACTCTCATTACACTAAATTTATTCCATTTCCAATCATTACACTTTGTTTTATTAATAAGTCCACATTTTATATTATCAATTACATTTTATATCCCATTATAAATTAATGCATACACTAATACTTATTAGAATTTCATTGAATTTGTTAATAATTAGTTTTAATTAACATTTTTACCATTCATTTTAGTTATTATTTCATTATTAAATTACCAATTTCTGTTTATTTTAATATTTAATCACAGAATTTTATTAAGTTAACCATTTTATTTAATTATCAAAATTTACGGGTCATTATATTGAATGTAGTTGAATTTAATCTGAGAAGATTGCTTTTATCCTCTGTTTTGAAACTTTGTTGCAACCTTGTTTTGATTTCTCTTGTTTTGAAAACTGGTTACAGAGTTGTTTTCTTTCCCTCTTGAAAGTTCTGATTTTCTTCTTCTGATCTATATTTTTAAATTATAAGAATTTTCTTGTTTGCCACTTGTAAAATCATATGCTACTTAATTTACATTTGTCAATGCATGTTTTTATTTTCTTACAATTGTTAATATGCAAGAATGAAATAAATGTTTAACACTTATCTCACTTATGTATTTATATTAATTACTCAAGCTTTTATATTAATTTATATATATATATATATATATATATATATAAATTTGCTATGTGATATCTACAAAGAAAGGATATTTTTAAACTTAAGCTAAAACATTCTAATAAATAAAAATGTAAAGATGCTATTCTTATTTCAAATATATAAGTAAAGTGCTTCAGATTTTTTTTTAAATCGCACTATATTTAAAATTTCGTAACATATCTTTTTTATTAAATTCAACCCAAAGACTTCTTATTTACAATGTATATATATATAATACACTTTTATTTTCTTTGGAAGATAAAGTTTACAAATTAAATATTATTGTCTATTGAAAGGATAAATTTTGCCAAATTAAGTATTTATAAAAGAAAATAATTAAACTACTATAGTCAAATTTAATAATTATCAGGAGATTATCAAATAAATATCTTTCCAAATATTTATAATTCAACATTTATTATAGTTCAAATCTATCTATATATATATCCGGATATGTATACCAGAATTTCACATGTTCAATTTACGAACGAGTATTTTAATAATTTTAATCTTGTTAATTTCCAATTAACAGATGCCTAAAAATTCGAGTTATCACATTCCTCCTCCATTTGAATCTTTTCGTCCTCGAAAAGGAACAAAGCCAGAATTTATTAAAATACTTATTGTTAGTTAAAATTTCTCTTCGCAAATTTTTAAAACACTTTAAAATCTATATAATATTTTGTATAAATATCATTTTATAACTCGATGTTTCAACAAGTCCATCTTCGTTCTTACTGAAATTCGGTCATAAGTTGATCAGGCGTAGGACTGAAAAACAATAAGTACTTAGCAGACCCATTTCCAATATCCAGTGAAAATTTTTGAAAAAAAATAATTTTACTGAAAATATTGAAAACATTTTTGAAAATAGAGGAAATATCTTTGGTGAGAATGCTCTGGAAATCATCATCCCCATCCATGGTCACAGTTACATCCAGGGTTACGTTGCCATCGTAGCAAAAGTCCATGTAACTACAGGCACTCCACGCCCCTCAATTACGCCATGGAACCCACAACAGATCGCAATTACTTCCACATAGGTCGCAGTCTACCGATGTAAAATAAAATGCAGACTATTGGCTCTCAGCAGCACACATGACTTTCGCTATGTTACCATAGATCGCAGTCTACCGATATAAAATCAAACGTAGACTGTTGGCTCTCAATGGCACACACGACTTTCGCTATGGTCTGCCATAGATCGCAGTGACATCGAGTTACACTGTCGTCACAGCATAACCCAAATGCCTCTATAGGCATTAGAGCCCTCGACTTCCGCTACACACTACACGTAATCCATAGGAACTAGTTTGTCCGGACTTCTCACAGGACCAACTTTATAACCTCCCCCTTTGAGGCTCAAGGCAGTACCAACCTATGGTACTCCTGAGAAGTTCATTTCAAGGGAGCGCCTTTTTCTCCAGAGCCATTTTAAAAACACTTTATACTGTACAAATATAGTATCTTCCAAATCATACATCTAGTATGAATCTTATATAAATGTCCTTTGTTAAAATCGATTATTCCAAAATCGATAATTCTCAAATTAGGCTTTCCAAATTCCAATATTGATTTTTCCCAAAAATCAAAAAAGCCTTTCCAAATCCAAAGGTTCCAAAAATCTTTCTCAAAATCGTTCTCATAAGATCATTTACATATATATATATATATATATATATATAACTTTAAAAAATTTTGGATCACTTCAAACTTGTATAAATTCCCTTTTCAAACTTCAAAAACTTTCAAAAATCCTTTCCTTCCGACAATAGATTCAACAAGGGAAGATTTATTTTATATAACAAAGATATATAACTTTGTTTATTCCAAATCAAATATTAAAATTTGATTACTCTACAAAGTCACTTACCAATTTACTTACTTCCATAAAGTAAATTTCTACCATAGAAATATCCAATTTCTACTTTATTTCATCATATATTTCACAAAATATATTTTCCACTTCAAAATCCATTTTTACAATTCTTATCCACAAACTTTCAATGTCAATTTTATTCAAACTCATACGATGTACACATATCAATCATACGCTATATAAATCTGATCGCTCCCTCGATCACACAATTTCACTTCCGAACTAGTATCGCCCACCGACTTCCTAGTGCGGACTCAGAATTGGTTTCTTGATCAGAAACCGTCATTATCCTTGCATAGCAATAACTATGATAGAGATTATTCAGAACCAATCAATAATCCATATCCAGGTTCGCCGTTGAAAATCGAGCGAAAAATCCCAATTCGGATTTATGTACTATCTTGAAATTCTTTGTTATAATAACATACGTACATCCTACATATTCATCTTCATTGATTATTAGCTAAATCAATTTCCTCTATCTATTCACATTCACTTTAATTTCTATCCACCTATTCATAATTATTTCAATTCCATTTGGATTATCACTTTAAATCTTATCTCAATTGGTAATTTATCATAAACAGTTTGCACTCTGGCCAACTTTTATATTTTGAAAATAGCTTGAAATGTTTAAAATAGATAAGTAGTTGAAAAATAGTTATTAGTTTGTGAAATAGCTATAAAATAGTTAAATAGTTATAGAATATTTAAGTAATTGCAAAATAGTTGTAAAATAGTAATTAATAGTAAAAATAGCAATTAGTTTATAAAATAGTTGTAAAATAGTTAAAAAATTCCAAAATAATTGTAAAATAGGTATAAGATAGTTTGGGGTTTAATAAGAAGGTTGTATATATAGTAATTAGCTTGAAAAATAGTTTTATATTAAAACAATTTATTTTGAAAACAATCCAGAGCCAAATTGTTCAATTCCCAATCTCCATTCCCATCAATTCAATTTAAATTTCCACTTGCATTTAAATTGACTCAATTACTATTTAAATAACTTCAATTTCTATTGAAATTGATTTAACCCCAATTCAAGTTGAATTAATCCTCAATATCTTTTCTAAATTCAAATCAAATTCCATTTGAATTTACTTTTTTTCAACTTTAATCACAATTTCAATTAATTCAAATAAATTTCAAATTGAACCAATTTCAATTCATAACAATTCCAGTTTGAATTAATCCCAATTCCCATTTGAATTTGAACTCATTCAACATCAATTACATTTCAAATTAATCCAATTCAAATTTTCCATTTGAATTTTTAAATTTATCCATCTTCAATCACAATTACAGTTAGTTCAAATCAAATCCAATTTTGAACTAGTTCAATTTAAATCTCAACTTTAAACCATTTCGAATTATAAATTCAAGTTAAATTTTAGATGTTGATTTAATCCCTTAAATCAAATTAAATTTTATTTTTAAATCAACAATATTTAAACAATTTAATTCTGAGTCCAATTTTAAATTCCATTTTAAATTATCTTTACTTAACTTATTTCAAAGTTCAAATAAGAATTCAAAAACAATTATTATCTTAAAAATTCAATTTATTACCCAATTTATCTTCCAGCTTTGGAACTGACTCTTAAACAATTTTAATTTACAAATTAAATTCTTAATATTCAAATCTCAAGTTCAATGTGATTCTATATCCTTAATTTCAAATTAAAGTTTTATTTCCCATTTATTCCAATAATGGATATATTACCTCAATCCATTTCTTCACCCATTTAAAAAAATCCAATACACAATTTTAAAGATTATTAATAATAATAGGATGATATCATTTAAATTATTTTAAAACGTCCATCCACTTCCAATTTCCAGATCTCAAACCCAATTTGAGATCACACAAACTCCCAATTCAAATTAACCATTTAACTTCCCAAGTTAAATCCTAATTTCATCTTGAAATTTCCAAATCAGGTTGTTCATTCAAACTTATTTAACTCTTTCTAAGTTAAATTTAATTTAAATCTCGTTAACCTTACTCAAATTTAAATTCCTAGTTCAAATTTCAAAATTCTTTTCCTCTTATAGGTTCAAAACTTATATCACTTTGGGTTTTACATCACACATCAGAGAAAATCAAAACTCAACACCTTAGAGTTTATTTCAAATTATCTTTGATATCATGTATATCCGTACATATATACATATTTATTTCTTGGCCCTCCCAGCCATGCTTTAAAATTTTAAACCACCTTTGGTTTTTAATTTCAAAACTAATTCCTTTAAAATTTTCCATATTCAAAATAGTTTGAATTATATTAACACTTTGGAACAATTCAATTGTTTCTAGACTTAGGTTTTAAAACTTCACAATTTAAAACCTACATCGGTTTAGAAGTTATACTCATCTTAAAAGTTTACTTCATTTGGCTTACTTATTAACAAGTATATCATTATTAAACACAATAACTTTTTGTGACAATACCCAAGATTATCATATCTCGATTGCAATTCATTTTTATCATATTATTACTTCTACAAATTCAGGATTTTAGTTCCAGTTTGAATCTATTTCAGACTTATCTTCATTTAATTTCAATTTGGTTGTATTACTATTACCACTTAATTCTCATTATTAAGTTTGTCAAATAATACAACAACCAATTACCTTAATATATAATGGTTAGAAGAATCATTACTTTATATATATAAAGTTATATAAAAATCATTTACCTTTAAAACCATTATATAAGAAAATAAAAAGTACGCTCTCTCTCATATATAGACAAACAAACACACACACACACACACACACTCAACTCATTCTAGGGTAAGTTGGCCCTCCCTAATGAGTAAACCCATCAGAGCGAAGGTTCTCGCTTAACCTTACTCTGATACCAAATGTAACGACCCAGAAAATTCGATCCCGAAAATTCTAGATAGTTAGAAAAGGGAGAAAAGAGATAGAAGAAGAAGAAACAGAAAACCAAACTCAGAATCTCACATTCACAGCGGATAAAATATAATATCAAATAATAACAGTTATACAAAGGAAAACTGTACTTATCAAATTTGCACTTTAATACATCAAAGTTACACATATACTCAATACTCTGGATAGATACAACCCACATGTCCCAGATACTACAATATCACAACGGAAACTCTCCATACGTTCCTGTCATCCAACTCGCCTCCTGAGCTCCAGAACATTCTTACCTGAAAATCTGTAATACTCGGTCTGACCTAAGCATTACATCAAAGTAATACCCGAGTCAGGCTGGAAACCAGCATGAGTAAACCCAACTAATCAAGAAATACTAATGCATAAATCTTACATAAAACCCGGGGTTACTCGAATCAATTTACAAATTCATAATGTGTTAAAGACAACACTTATTTCACACATCAATTCTTGAGTACCAACACTTAGATTAAATAGTCCAATTCACCTAAATCAATTCATATCAGCCTATTGATTCCACATATCAATTTATAAAGAATTGAAGTGGTTTCGGGTATTTAGTAATACCTGACTCCTGTTTCTTCGAATTTAATACCATCTTAACCTAAGTTATTCAGGTGAAATACAATTCAACTTTAAATACAAGATGTCACCTTTTTACACAGCAATTCATCATCGATAGATAACCTCATTATCATTGTCTACCCAAACATATCATATCCCAAAACATTTCATATCAGAGTTATCAATCAGCTCAATGCATTTAATCATCATTTAATCATTCATAAGCAAGATGGATCATTACCAAAATTAATTTAATTTATCTTTATTTAAATTAATTACAAATCTTTAATCACTTAGATTACCTTTATTTGACCATTAATTAATTACAAAACAATTAATTAATCATCCTTTAATTATCCATTTTAATTAATCATTCTTGATTAATTGTCTTTAATTAAGTAAAGTAATGAATCTTTAATTATTTGCATAAATTAATTATCCTTAACCATTTCCAGAAATTAATCTTTAATTACTTTCGCCAATCACATTAATTAATTACATTAATTAACCAAATTAACTACACTAAGTAATTAACCCTTAATTACTTCCCTTAAGTAATTTACATTAAATTAATGACTTTCATCAAGTAATTATCCCATTGTTTAGATAATTATCCTTAATTAATTAACCTTTAATTACTAATTTATTATTGTTAACAGATTAATCCTTAATTTTTAAGTAATAATCATTTAAGTAAATAATCATCTCTTAATTATTTCCATCCAGTAATTATCCCATAATAACTTAAGTTAAATTCGTTAACCCTTAGTTAATTAATTAATTAATTATCTTTTAAGTAAATACATTCATTTATTTACCTTAAATTAACCCCATAAAAAAATTAACTATCCTTAAATTAATTACAATCAGTAATTACTCTTTAATTACTTACACTAAGCAATAAACTATCCATTAGTACCTAAATAAAGTATAATCAATTGTAAAATCTTAAATAGTTAAGATAAACCACCTACCTTAATTAATTACTTATTTTCATCAATCAACTTATTTGAATTCTGAAGCATTAAAAATTAATTTAGTCAAAAACACCTCATTATCAAAGTTTAAATATACTTATATTTTTGAAATCTATTTGATAAAATCTTGAAAACTTGATCACATTTACTTGTTCTGAAATCTGGATACAAAATTTCCCTTACCTTAAGGAAAATCAATGCAACTCGATATCTCAAAGAAAAAAAATACCCAAGCGATAAAATAAATATCTTGAGTCAATTCTCGAATTACTCGCAATCTTACAACTTCGAGTCCAACGCGAAATTGACACGAGCCAACCTGGAGAGTATCCTTCTTCCTAAACCTCTTTCCAACTCCAGCGACCACGTGCATCCGTGCACCATGCACGCCGTTCAATCCAACTTCGGTCGACACCGAAACCCTCCGCAAGTCGACAATGACAAACTCAACTTGATTAATCACCCCGAATCCCGATCCACCATGTAGAAGAAAACTGATAATATTCAAACCCAAACAGGCAGAAACCGAATCACCTAAACTACCATGCGCCTCCTATCTTCGATCACTGTAGTTCATAACGACAAGCTTGGATCCATACCTTATTCCTCTTCCTCCATTTCCCAATGACCGGTCTTCTCCGACGCATTAATAGCGATACACCAACCTAAAATCCTTTCTTGACCAAAACCTGCGCTAAAACCCTAAATCGGAGCCTCGCCGACGACCTGTTGGTCGAAAAATCTTGCAACTATTTTTGCCAGGATCCATGAGCTCACGACCTACTCTAGCAGAGCCCCTGACATTCTCGACTCACCCGATCACTAGAAATAGCCCAAAACCTTAGCCACTTTCAACACCCATTCACTCTTGATTTAAAACTTAAAAAGCAAGATTCTTCTTCTAAAAATAATGTTTTCAGGGGCTTAAGCAGATTATATCCATGAATCCATAAATTATTCAAGTCAAAATTTTGTCATTTTTATGTTTCACTGGGATATCAATATTATGGTTATTCAAATCCTATTTAAGAATATTTCTAAAACATAATTCTTGTTGTTACAAACCTAATTTGTTTATATATCTAAGCTTGAAAAAGATTAAGGTATTGCAAATTTGATTTTTTTTTGAACATAGCAGCAGTCTGTATTTGGAAAACAGAGAAGATACACTTATGTTCACGCATACCAAAATTTTCTATATACATATATACATGCATTCATATTAAAACAACCCTGCAAACATTTATACAAAAATTCATCATAAATTTATTCAAGAATTCACCACATGCACCAGGTTTTAAACTATAAAAAAAAATTAGTTTACTCAACTTGCATTATTTGAACAAAGAAGCTTGAAAGTTGTTGATTTTTTTCTCTGAAGCTTGATTTAATTGATGCTTTTGATTGCAATGATTTGAAACTTGTTTCTGGGAGAAATATTTGAATGCTCGAACACTGAGATGATCTGGATTGATTTTTTCCCTGGTTGAATGTAGTTGAATTTAATCTGAGAAGATTGCTTTTATTCTCTATTTTGAAAATTTTTTACAGTCTTGTTTTGTTCTCTCTTGTTTTGAAAATTGGTTATAGATTTGTTTTTTTCTCTCTTGAAAGTTCTGATTTTCTTCTTCTAATCTATATTTTTAAATTAAAAGAATTTTCTTGTCTGCCACTTGTAAAATCATATGCTACTTAATTTACATTTGTCAATGCATGAATTTATTTTCTTACAGTTGTTAATATGCAAGAATGAAATAAATGTTTAACACTTATCTTACTTATGTATTTATATTAATTACTCTAGCTTTTATATTAATATGTTATGTTTATATTAATTTATATATATATATAAATTTGCTATGTGATATCTACAAAGAAAGGATATTTTTAAACTTAAGCTAAAACATTTTAATAAATAAAAATGTAAAGATGCTATTCTTATTTCAAATATATAAGTAAAGTGCTTTAGATTTTTTTTTAAATCACACTATATTTAAAATTTTGTAACATATCTTTTTTATTAAATTCAACCCAAAGACTTCTTATTTACAATGTGTGTATATATAGTACACTTTTATTTGCTTTGGAAGATAAAGTTTACAAATTAAATATTATTGTCTTTTGAAAGGATAAATTTTCCAAATTAAATATTTATAAAAGAAAATCATTAAACTAATATAGTCAAATTTAATAATTATCAGGAGATTATCAGATACATATCTATCCAAATATTTATAATTCAGCATTTATTATAGTTCAAATCTATCTATATATATCCGAATATATATACCAGAATTTCATTTGTTCAATTTGCGAACGAGTATTTTAATAATTTTAATCCTGTTAATTTCCAAATAACAGATGCTTAAAAATTCTGATTATCACATTTTCAGAGGTCATCTCCACTTTGTTAAATTTACCTATAACAACAGTTATCAGGTAATAATTTTAATAGTCTTAATCCTATTTCATTCTATATTTTTCTGTGTTTCCCGTACCTCATTCCTTTCCGGGGACGAAAAGTTTTGAGTGGGGGAGAGCGTAACAACCTTTTATTTTGTGATTATTTTAATTGTATGTTTTAATTATTTTAATTGAATACCTGATTTTAAAACGTTGTTTTATTTATTAAAATGAATAATTTTGTTGTTTTAAGACTTTGATATGAATTAGAATTCCAAATATGAATAAATAGAATATTTTCAAAAATGTGAATTTTGGTCAATAAGGTCAAACTTTGATTTTTGAATTTAAAATTTAAATATTTGAAAAATTAGAATTTTGTCTTTTATTATGAATATAAATTTTAATTCAAGAATACTACTTTTCGTTTTGTTGAAATCCGATCAATAATGTGAAAGTTATGCTTTTTAAAATATTGTGTGTAAATTGTTTTATTTAACAAAATTGTTTATTTTAATTTGTATAAACAAGATTTTTGTTTGCCATATCTTGTTATAATTTGTGTATATGTGTGTAATATGACTTGTTATATACATATACATATATATATATATATATATTAATATTATTTTTAAATCATTTTTAAAGTGTAGGTATTATTTTTCCAAAACTAGTTATATTTTGTTTCAATTTTCAATACTAGTTTATATATAATAACAATTTTCTTATATTTTTATAAAATTTATTTATTCATTTCATTTTACTTTATTTTGTATTCAGTTTATTTTATTTACATGGGTTTTATTTTAGTTTATTTGAATAAAGAAAAAGGAAATTTCAAAAGACAAAAACTCTTCATTTGCTTTTGACCTTCCACCTTCACACCCCTTCATGCTCTGGGCCGTCCTTTCCCTTGTCAAAGCTGTGACTTTTTTTTATGAAACTCATGTGAAAACATTTCTTCTCACTTCACTTTTCACGTATGCTTTCAGATTTGAAGAAAACCCTTGGTAATGTCTTCTTCTTTTACACTTTTTCTTTCCATTTTTATTGATTTTTCCATTGAAATTGCCTTGTTTCTTCGTATATTTGCTCGGCCATCACCCTTGTTGCCTCGACCATGGCCACCACCACCTTTTCCTCTTCACCACCTATGACCAAGCATCTCCTCCTCCTCTGTCTGGTCAAGGCCGTGACACCATCTAGGAGCAAACACTACACAAAACATTACGAACTCCTTAAACCAATGCCTAGCTGACCATAGCACCTTCACCTCCACCATAGATTGCCTTGACCACCTCCTTTTGCTCCACCACCACCATGATAGCACCCTGACAATCAGCCATAGCCTCTGTCCAGACCTGTAGCAAGAATGGCCGAGCACTATTGCCCTTTGTCCGAACCCAAAGTGTGCACAAAAATCCACTTATTTGCCTTAAACCCTTGATATTCTTTCATGTTGTAATTTCCACTCTTCAACTCCTTATAGCCGTGCATGCATGCCATATACCTGACCAAAATGCCACTATTGCCGAGCATACACAAGCCCTAGGATGAGCACTTGAATGATGGAAGCATGGTCAAGTCGTTCCTTTCATTGTTGCTTTTATTTTAAATTCTTTCCATAAGTATATTTGGTATTGAAATTGTATTTGTACTTGTCTTGTTTATGTATTGTTCACAAGACAAATTTGGCTCTCTCCACTCGTTTGAATCCAATATCATGTTGCGCCGTGCTGTGTCATGTCGTGTCCTGCCTTCTGGAATTCATTTGTGTAGTTTGTTTTGCTATCTCCAGCGTAAAAAGGTGAGTCCTTCGCACTTTGACCTATTTACTTATGAAATTGTGAATTGATGGCATGTGTATAGTAATATAAAATATTATGAAAGTTAATGATGATTATATGATATGCTATGCTTTGTTATTACCATGTTAAAACTATTAGTTATCACCTGACATCTGATATATGGCATTATATTGTGATATTGACATTGTTTATATTATTTCTGTATATGATCACACTGGAAGTTCCCTGTTAGAATTGAATCACTATGGGCTTAAATGATACATACCTGAACGGACTTTATAATAGGGAAAATCATTATGGGCTGAAATGATAGGTCTGAGTGATTTTGATTGTATTATAGTTTACTTGGGATTGCGGGTTTGAAATGGTAGAACCCGGATTTTCTTCTAAATTGCGGATTGAAATGATATATATCCGTATCACTTGATCTTGGTTAGAAAATTATAGTTTATCCGTATCAGTACGAAATTTGATTTTAAAATATATATTTTATGGTTTTAAGAAAGCTAAATATTAAGTCTTGAAATTTTGAATTTAAGTTTGTAAATTTGAAGTAAATGTGAATTTTGACTTCCAATTAATTTTAAAAATAATGTAAATAAATAATGGAAACTAAATTTAAAGTTTTGAAATGATATTTTAAATAAAATGTTAATTTTTTGTTTAAATTTAATAAGTAAATAAATAGTGAAAATTTAACTTAACTAATGAATTGGATTTTTTTATTGGATATTTGATTTTAAATTTTATTGTGGAAAATCATATGTTAAAAGTATTTAAATGAGAAATTTTAAAGTCTAGAGATATGATTGATAAATTTAAATAGAAATTTTTTGAAATTTTATTGTTTTTGAAAAGTTAAATAAAATCTGGAATTTAGTTATAGCATTTCGAAAAATTCTATGGTTTTATGACAGCATTTTTAAATGTTGTTGTTTTGAACTTAACTATGTTTGAAATAACAAAATATCTATTGCGGCATTTTAAAAATGCCATTATTCTTGATCTAAACTGTTTTGGAAACTATAAGGTACGATTGCACATTATAAATGGCGTCGTTGCTATAATTTGTCAATGTTTTGAAATATTATAGATTTTAACACTATTTGAGTTATATTTTAAAGTGTTAAATGATTTAACTTTTGAAATTTTGATTATTTGTGAAATATAAGGAGTTTTGAATAGAATTTAATATTTAAATTTGAATTTTAAGGAATTTAAATTGAATTTGAATTTAAATAAGATTTACTTGGTTATGTGTTAAATGGAATGTAATGTAATGAGATAAATGAATTTTTGAATGGAATTTTGAAATGTATTTTGTAATGATATTTTAAATAATAAATGAATGACATATTTGATTTTTGAATGATATTTAAATTTGAATATTTGAAATTGAATTCAAGTAATGATTTGATAATGAGGTTTTGAAGGATATGATACTTAAATGATATTGAAATGGTTTTGAATGATATAATCTTTATTTGATAAATAATGTGAATTTGAAATGTTATTTGATTTTGATAAATGAATATTTGAAGTTTATATTTGTATGAAAGGATATTTATATGAAGTAATAATGAAGATAAATTTAAGATACATGAAAATATAAAATTTAGTTTTGAAATATGGTATATTTGAAGCTTTGGATTGATGGTTTGAATTGAATTAAATTGGAAATTTGAAAATTTGGGTTTAGTTGAATAAATTTGTAAAATGTAAAGAATTAAATGAATGTTCCATGATTTGAAATGTATGATTTCGAAATGTTATGATTTTCAAAGTATAATGATTTCAAGTATTTTGGTTTCGAAAGAGTTATAGCTTTGAAAGTATTATGATTTTTGAAGGTTAATATATGTTTAAAGTGGAAATGGTACTATATTGATTTGAATATGGTTTGATATAAAATTGGTTTTGGTTTCGAAGTATAAAATATTTTGGAAGGTATATAGTTTTGAAATGAAATGATTTGATTTTTAATGTATAAACTATTTTGAAATGACCACGGCGTTATAATAACGTTTGGTTGTTAAAGAGACCGGGATCGGAAGTTGTCATAGTCTCTACCAACTCCGAAAACCACTTGATCAACCGTGTACGCGGTGGAGATTCCAGAATGAAGTAGGATGGTGGGGACGATCCTATTGAGGAAAGAACATGGACCCTACTCCCGTGAGCTGACATAAGGTGGCTAAAACAGGAGCGATCGATGGGCCAAGTGTGGTCATTCCTCCGATCGGCCACATTCCTTCGATACTATACTCTTATCTTGTGGTTGATTTGATGGCCATCCTCTGATCTTAATTTGGGAGTGTGTTCCGCGGTGGGCGGTAGCGGCTGCTATGCGTTACCACCAGCCCGTAAGCGTAATTGGTATATCTATCCTGGCATTGCCTAGTTATGCCGTGTCACCTACTATATCGATCCTTACTACGAATTTTTTTTCTCCCGTAGCACATGGATTATTTAGGGTAGCCTCCCAATCTGGACGTATGCTGATATTGGATGGACTAATGAGACTATTACGTGTTGGGGGCTATATGGGTAACCCTTCAATGCTATTTTAAAGTAAGTTTATTTTACTGTGGACATTATTATAATAGCGCGTAATTACTACATAGTAAATAGTTTAACGGCTCCTTAAAGGATGGGCGATCCCAATTATCCTTTGAGTTACTGATGCGTTTTTGTTACTGTTCACTTGAGTTGATTTACAGTTCATAAGTATTTATGTCTTGACTCGAGTGTTTTGTGTTTTGCTTTACGCTCGAGTTAGACTTTGTGATTCAGCATACAAGACTCACCTTCGGAGTTGGAGCTTTGCTTGAAGATCAGCCATCTATTTTTCTTTCAGTATTCCAACGATGTATTCTGATTTGTACCTGATGTATCTTGTTACTCTTCCATTGTATCTTGTTTAACTCTGATGTATCTTATTTATATATAGTAGCTTCATGAACTACTATCTCTTTGACTTCCGCTGCATTATTATTTACTCTGTGTCTGTGATCTGTGATTATTTATTTGTTGTATATTTTGAGATTTGCCAAATTTTATTTACAATGCGGTATTTTGAGCAATTCAAGTCCGACATGTGTGGATGCGAATGGTTTAAAATATTAGAGTGTTTCAATTATTGTAAAAGTGTTTCATGTTGCCTAAAATCACCATTTATTATGTAAGAAACATGTTGAATATGCTAGTATATGATTTTTGTTTGATGATAATAAACATATATATATATATATATATATATAAATGTATTTGTTATTGTACTATTTTATTTTCAAGAATTAAATAAATATTTGCCGAATAAAATAAATAACATAGAATTTAAATTCAAAAAGACATTTTATTCAAACATATATTTTATTACAATTTTGAATAATACAAATTTATGCTCTATACAAAATTTCAATTACAATACATTTCAATTTATACAACTGTCCTCACTACATATCGCTCATTCACTCGTATTTTATCTTCAACTATATTCTAGATTGAATCCAGCATCTGAGTTATCTGCCTAGTAAACACTGACGTAGTAAAATTGAAAAAGAAATATTTGTACATTGTAAAATAAATTGTATGTTTTTGACAATATTATTTGCCTCAGTTATTTGGGTTGGTAGTCATCATTTAATTTTGAATTCATCAAACACAAAAATTTATGATATGCACAGTATATCACTGTACATGCCACAAGGTCGTGCACACCGATATACACTTGATAAAACTACAGGGACAGGTGAGCACAAGGTTAAACCCAATCAAAAGCTAGGTTCAACTCAAGTACAGTACAAATAAAGTCACAACACGAGCACAAGGTCAAACCCGAGCTATAAGCTGGATTCAACATAGGTGCAATCCAAATGTACAAGTTCAATAAAATGGTCAAGACAACTAAAACAACTCGACAGGTCCAAAATCAAAAATGAACAAGTACAAAGAGTGGTGAACATCACATAAAGGAGGAAAACAAGTATACACATGAACCAACAACTTCAACCAGAACTAGCACATGTCGCTAGGGAACACAAAGAAGGCACTAGAGATAAACACCTCAAGAAAGAAGGTTACATATTGCAATTCAGACAACCAGAACAAATCAAGCTTGGCAACATGGAAGCAAGTGCAAACTAGCTAGAAGTAACTGTATACAAGTGCATAAAAGTATATACATGAAGCTCAACTAAATGCAAGAATGTGACTGTGCAGACAAAGTTAATGAATACAGCAGTTCAAACCAGACCATGCTAACAAGTGCATACGCAAAAAGCTTCAGATGCAACAAGCACATGAAAATAACATTAAGTATATGGAAATATACAAGTAAATCATCACAAATAAAATACACATGACTCGATGTAACCAGACTACAATGCAACTTAGACTGAAATGACAGGTAAGGAGCAAGATGTGTACATATATATGCTACAACAACGAGCAGTCGAGAAAGACCATGTCAACAAAACTTCGAATGAATACAAAACTCAATTTCTCAACAAGCTCCAAGCAGACTACATGATGAACAAATATGCAAGTGAAGATATCAAGTGCACCAACAATAGTTCAAGAACGAACCAGTGAAGATAACAGAGGTGCAGACTACATGAAGTCTAACAAATACCAAAGGCTACAACTTCAAGCAACAACAAACTGTATAATTGTGACTTCATAATGCTCCGTATAAAACCAGACATACTCAAGTGCACAAAGAAAATATATACACACTAGACTTCAAGTATAACAATGGCCAAAGTGCAATAAGACTCAAGTTAAACCGAGTACAACTCAATGCAAAACACAAGCCAGTGAAACAAAAGTGCACAGCAACTACACATGAAGCCGTGAGTAATTGAACGAAGTCAAAGTGATAACATGAGATATTGAACAAGTCGAAGTAAAATTCTCATCTTAAAAATATCATCACAAAATCAAAGTGCCGAAGTCACAGAGGTAACAAAATTCATATATTCATGATGCCAGAAATTCACGGAACTAAAGTCAAGTTTAGTCAGCGTCATGGTGACCAAAGAAGAGACGAACAAGTCAAGATCGGAGCCATGATATTCAAGCAATGCAAATTATACAAATTGAAAATGTCATAAAACATCAACAAAAATCAAGCAAAATCGAATGGATAAACTAAAACTATCAGACGATTTCAAATATATATTCGAACGAAAATAATGGGAATCGAACCCTATTTAACCCGTGAACATCATCGGCATAAAAGGTATTCGAGTTGAAGGAATAACACAGAACAAAGTTTCAAATCAATAAATCGAATCAAATCGAGTTCAAGCATATCAACAAGAATAATATAGCAAATCACATACCAGACTCAATTCGAACTTGATTTGTCGAAGCAACCATTTGTGAATCAAAGTGACAATTTGATTGACGAAGCAACTGTAGATAGTTCATCATTCAATCAACAACTTCAGTCGGCGAATTTAACAAATTCTGGAAACCCTAACTTTCAAAAGAGGGAAATAGGATGAGGTGGGCATTTTTTGACAAAAGGAAAGAATACAGGCCGACATAAGTAAAAGGAGAAAGGGAAAATTTTTTATCACGTTTTTTACTTGGGCCGGCTTGTAATATCTTTTGGGCTAAAATGGAAATTAGGGTTCATTGTTTTTTATTGTTTTAATTTGTTTTTAGTTTTTAATTTTTTGTATACTCGTGCGACAAGGGACGAACTACGGTGGTGTAGTTTGAGAATTCGCAACTCAGTGGCTAAGTTGTGGTAGGGTTTGAGTGTAGAGTTAGGTTACTCGATAGCGGGTGTCGCAAGCTTACGTGTGTAAGCGTCTGACTACTTAATTTCTATTAGAAACCTTAGGGGAAGCACTTAGGCAGGGTTTTGCCGAAGCTGGGTAAATCTGTGTTGTTCTATTTCTGCGAAGTTATTCTGCTATTATCTGTGTTGCTATTATTCTACTATTATCAGTGCTGCAATTATTTTCTATACTTCCACATTAAATTTTTATAGTTATTAGTATCATCGTACTCACCCCTCCCTCTAGGGTGAAATTGATCCTACAAAACCACTGAATTAGAACAATATGGATCTGGAATCTAGATGCTTTCACTTTGTAGGAAACAATCATCGACGAAGACGAATCTGGATATTTTTATTTGGTAACTTTCTTTTCATCTTTTTGATGGTAGTTTAAAGTTGTTTGTTAATTAGTTTCACTTCATCATTCAAAGTAGTTAAAAGTTATTGATTTTTTCTTTTCTGGTTGTTTTCTTAGGAATGTTTTTGCATCCGAATCCCATGCTTTGGTTCTTTTCACCTGATCAATAGGTAGGTTTTCATTTTTAGATTGTTATATTCTATTTTAATCCTTATTTTGTATAAAGTTTTCAGATTTTCCATAATCTTTTCTTCTTCAGATTAGGTCAAAATTAAACTATTGTATGTTCTCATTTTTAAACCTTTTTCCAACTTTTTCAATGTATTTATGTTCATGTTTAGTGATGGGTGGCTGTCTCTTGGATTTTATTTACAATTTCTTCTGTTATTGTAAAAGTGTTTCATGTTACCTAAAAAGATATATACCTACTTATGAATATCATAATAAGTAAATAAATATTGACAATAATGATATTTTAGGTATGTTTTAAATATTTTGTTTCTTCTATGTCCGTGATTGTGCCAATATTATCAGTTTTAAACCACTCTATGTTGTCATCTTCAAACCCTTTTCCAACTATCCATCCTCATTTACAATTTTATTACCCTTGTAGCCTTATGTGTTATTATGAAATTTTTATTCATGCTTTTTTGTTACCCTAACAATAAAATTTCTTCTAACAATAAACTAATCAAGTATAATGTGTTCTACAAAATCAAATTTATTAATCTTGTGTTATTTCTTTTTGCTCGGTTTCTTTGTGTTCTCCAATAATGACATCTTAAGAAGTTTTAATTAATTTTTTATTATTTTAATGTTTGTGATCGTGCCAATATCATCAATTTGATTGTCTAATGTAAAATATACATTCTTGAATATTGAAGAAGTATTTAATTTAGTTGAAGTATTGTGATCGTTATGCATAAGTTGTTTATTAAAAATTTGCACATAAAAGGATTATCCACAAATTCATAGCAGTAGAACTGTAACTATATATCCTCATTTACAATTTTATTACCTTTGTAGTCTTATGTGTTATTATGAAATTTTCATTCATTCTTTTTTGTTACCCTAACAATACAATTTCTTTTAATAGTAAACTAATCAAGTATATTGTGTTCTACACAATCAAATTTATAAATTTTTCGTTTGATTTCTTTGTACTCATTTTCTTTATTCTCTTAACAAAATAGTATGTCATATCTTTGTTATGTTTGTTCCAAACCTTTGGTTGTTTGCATCATTTATTCAATTGTTTGTTTTTAGATCTGTTGTCCTTAGCAACAATATTGCCATACGCAATCGTAGCCATCATTTGTAATTTAAAAGCAATCATCTATTTTTTTTTTTGCAACGTAAACATTTGTTTGTGTTCCCCTAACAAAAGGAGTATTTATGTATTTACGATGGCTTTTATGCCTACTATTTCACTAGACCTTACACTACTTCACCAATTGTGTTCTAAGAATTGAATTCCATGCTTTAATTAAATAAAGAAATAATAATCACCGTCGCTACAGTTTGTTATTTTTTTCTTCCTAACAAATGTTGCAAAGATAAAGGAAACAAATATTTTAGATGCATATATTCATATTATCCGATGTTTTCTTCACACTACATGAAAAATTTTAGTTATTATCAATAACATTGACATAAGAAGACAAAAAATTTGACCATTTCAATCAAAAATACTTATATTAATTTCTTAGAACTTCTCTAAATGAATTGTATGGTCTGCTCCCTTATTACTTCATTTCTTCCCAAAATTGAAAGAGTAATTTTCTTTGGAAGTAATCGTAATCTAATCAACTATATTCAAATTAAATCCATGTTTTCTTTATAAATAGAGCCTTTTCCTACTTTTTTATTATACCGGGCTATAAATTTGACAACCATATTTCAAATCTGTAATTCAAAACATAAATTTTGATTAGTTTCCATTTCATTGGAACTATTTTATTATTTACTGCAATTTATTCTACATGTTCATTTTCATCATTTTCTATTTTTTTATCATTTGACAGTACTTTACCACTCATGATTTTGGAATTTATTTTTTGCTCCCATCAAGATGATTTTATTATGAAGAATATGTGGAAGATGTATCCTACTTTGAATTTCTTACTTCTCATATTTACTGGAAGTTATGGTATGTTGTCCTATAGCTTCCTACAGTATTGAGTAAAGATATTACAAGTAAAAAATTTGACGTACTGTTGTTGTCTTTCAGCTAAAGTATACATTTTTTACTAGGATTGCTAAAGGTTGGGTAACCATCGTTAACTCGCCATTGGATAAAGTGACAAACTGGCGGGTTTAAGCCAACCGAGTGCATAATGATAGAAGTTGGATTTTCACAGATAATATATATGATGACGAAGCCATAACATAGCATAGTCTACGAACAAACAGCGCAAGATGTCTAAAATATAGTTTCAACAAAGATCGAGTCGCTTCAGGTTGCCTGGAGTTTGCCCTGAGTCTTCTCCATGTTTTCTTCGAGTTTTCAAAAGAGCTGCTTCGGGTTAAAAAAGTGTTCACCTTGGGTCTTTGAGGAACAAGTTACTTCGAGTCATCACAGCACCTGCTTCGAGTCACTGAGTGGTTGTTTTGGGATACGGGGATGGTTGCTTCGGATCAGGACCATAGATCGATCAAAGACCATCCGCTTCGTATCCATCAACATTATGTTCATCTAGTTCATACCTGCTTCGGATCAATCACCGTCGTGCACTTTGTATCGATCTATTTACTTCCACACTCATCGGCTTCGTATCGATCAACTTCCCATACGTTTCGTATCGATCGGTCAAACGATCGATACGAAGCTACAAGCCGAGCATCGATGCAAAGTGTAAGTGGACCAATCCAAGTTTATTTCCTCTACAACTGCTTGCTTTTGTATCAATCCTTTATATTTATGTTTCATATCGATTGGCCAAGTGATCGACATGGACCAATGACCACTCGATCGATACGAAAGCAAGTGCATAGGACCGATGCAAAAACCAACCTTTTTCATCGATACGAAGTAGCCAACATTTATCTACTTCATATCGAACATGTTGATGTATATTTCGTATTGATCAACAAGATGATCGATATGAAACTATCACTTTCCATCGATACGAAGCCAACACCAGATGATCGATACGAAGAGTACAAAAGCATCAATACGAAAGGAATGGTACAGGATGGATACGAAGAGCATGGTCAGAAAAAAGAAGCAGTCAATGAGCTAGAAAAGTGGATCTCCCAGGGATTCCAGAACCACGTCAGTGATACACATTCAATCGATACGAGCTTGCATGGATAGGAAGCCATCGAGATGAATGGGATTGACAAGAACACGGTAGCCAACTGAAAAAACGTATTTGTATCAATCATAACTCAAAATATACAAGTCCAAATGCTACTAAAATTTCATAGGAGCTTGCGTACTACCTCAGGAATGTTCATGATCATTCTCGGCTCGATTGGGCAAGATTTGGATCGATACGAATGTCACTCGTATCGATTATGGATCGAGCCGAAACAACCAGGGATCGATCACGTGGGCCCATCCACGTGAGAGAAGAAGTTTACCGAGATCTGAGCGAGATATTTGTAGCAGTCCAAGAGCTTAAGAAAAGGGGTCTTTTTGGTTCTTTTATGCTATTACCCTGCAGACCTCCATTGTAACTTGATTATTATCGTATATACTCTTGTAACTAGCGAGTGATAATCAATAAAACAACAACTCTTCAATGTGAACGTAGGCTACAATGCCAAACCACTATAAATCGTGTGTTTCTACTGCTTTCTTTTTAAATTTTGAGTTTTCATTACATTTATATTCTCCACATACTTGTTATCTGTGATCTGTGATTGTAAATAGGTGTTTTCAACGACAAGTGGGTATTTTTGATCAATTTTGGCACAAACAACTATATTTGAATAGCAAAGCACAAGATTATAACACTAAAATTGTGCTAGTAATTTTTCTACTTTGTTTTATAATCAAATATATGTTGTTCATTTTTTGTATAATATACTATGTACAAACCGTCAATGTATGTTGATTAGAAGTAATTGACTGCTACAAGGTTAACAAAGTTTCTTAAACATGGTTTTCTACTTACATAGTATATTGGGAGGTTTATTTAGTTGTACCTTATCAGTTCATGAAAGTTTCTTACATTTTTAATTATTACGATGTGACGCCCCACCTCTATACCCACGCTAGCCAAGAACACTACGGAGTAGTGCTGTCAACTAGCATGGAGAATAAGGCTGTTGAGGAGCGACCATCCATGTAATTGCTTATCACACGGTGGCTATAAATAATCCACGGAAACAAACATAGAAACAAGCATATGGCAAATCAGTCACAGACATCCATATCACAAAGGCGGAAGAAGATATGAATATATAACTAACACATGAAAGTGTACATCAGAGTAGTGCTCAAAAGATCCACAATAATACAAAAGAATAGCAACACGTGCTATACAAAAGAATACAACTATGAGTCTATATCTCAAGTGTATACAACAAAAACTGCTAAGCTAAACAGTTAGACAAAAGTCAGAGTGATGAATCCCTGGGAAGAAGTCAAGCAGAAGCACCTGTAACATCTCGGTCTGACCCGAGTATTATTTAAGAAAATAACAAACGGGTCAGTCTAGCTATAAATATCAGATGACATGATATAACATAAAAGATATGGCATAAACATAAAATATCCATAATGACATACCACTATAAGTATGTAAATAATGATCAACAGAAGATCAATCAATAAGAGATAATCAATATCACAAGAATCTTCTCAAAGATTCGGAAAGGGCATCATACCCCAAACTTGTACTCATAACAAGTCAATGACATAAATTCTAGAAATCAATGCAAGAAGTCCAGAAATCATAGAAAAGAGAAAGAGGCCTATCACATGACGGTCCGAAGACCAAGGGGAGCTACCCCACATGTGTGAATGGAATCACACAGATTAAGGTGCAGACTAACCAAAAAGCAAAAAGGTATGTGTGAGTGGAATCACACAAGTGGTGTCTAGTCTAACCTCGCAACAAGAGACATCGCACAGTTGCTAGTCTAAAGCATCAGAATGATCGTCATGATCAACGAGAAGTGTCAATTACACTAAGCTAGTAAATATAGAAGTTTAGCTTCATGTCCCATAACCACTTGCTTAACTTAAATATTTACGAACAAACTGTAAATCTTCAGTAATAAAATTGTCACAAGAGGTTCAATCGAACAAGTCCAAGAATTAACCGACGAAGTAAACACAAGCGTTTCATACCACTTGTTTTACTAAGTCGTTTAATTAGATTTCTCATCCGAGTGAGGTAAAGGTTTGTATATACTAATAGATTGGAAATCGGTTTAAGAAAAGAGCTTTGTTATTAAAAATAGAGTTGAAATTGTTTGTTAAAAGAGTTTTGATATTTACTACTAGTATTGAAACCTTTATATTATAAAATGACAAAACACAGAAGCAATTGTAGAAACAATCAATCACAAAGATCGCATACGGAGATGTGAATAAAATCCAAAGAAAACAGCTCAATGTTTTTCAGATAAGATCCCCTACGGAGGGGGGTCCAGGGGGGTGGCAACACCCAAAGGTGGGGGTGCGGGGGCAACGCCACCGCTTACGGGGTTCGACCTGCCCGGTCAGGTCGCGGGGGTCCAGGGGGCAGCGCCCCGACCAAAACGGTACGACCTAGTGAAGACAAAATGAGGTCTAACGACCTAAGGGTCTAAGGGGTCACGCGAACTATCGGGATAAGGTCCAACGACCTATGAGTTAAAGGTCCAACGACCTATTGGGTTATAAGGTCATACGACCTAACGACTCAAGGGTCTAACGACCTAACGACTCAAGGGAATAACGACCTAAGGTATTCGCGACTTAACGGGTTATAGGCCTAACGACCTAACAGGGTTCACGACCTAAGGTATTCGCGACTTAACGGGTTATAGGCCTAACAACCTAACAGGGTTCACGACCTAAGGTATTCGCGAACGTCCTACTGCTTAAGGCTTAACTCGTGAGCGACCTACGACTTAAGGCTTAACTCGCGAGCGACCTATGGCTTAAGGCCTAACTCGTGAGCGACCTACGACTTAAGGCTTAACTCGCGAGCGACCTACGACTTAAGGCTTAACTCGCGAGCGAACTACGGCTTAAGGCCTAACTCGTGGGCGACCTACGACTTAAGGCTTAACTCGCGAGCGACCTAACTCCGAAGTGTCAATACTTCCAGAATGACCTAAAGCCCTGCGACCTATGGTACTAACTCGCGAGCGACCTAACGAGTTAACTCGTGAGCGACCTAATTCCGAAGTGCCAATTCTTCCAGAACGACCTAAAGCCCTACGACCCAGTGACCTTGCGACCTATCACCGAACGAGTCAAGTGGCCAGAACGAGCTAAGTGCAGGAAATTTTCAAAAATGCTAAAAATTGGAGTTTTTTGCCAATCCAATCTAAACCAAAGGCAAATGTGCATGCAAAAGTGATAGGGAATCATTCCCAACAGTCCAATATAGTTATAGACTAGATTTGTGAGATAAAAATCTCACCTTTGCACAAATTCAATAAAAAATGAAGTTTTAAGCAAGCAAGAATCAATCCCTCTTCTATCTAAGCACAAGAAGCTTGAATCCAATGTCTTCTTCTTGAATCTGGAGTAGAAAGATGGATTGCAATTGAATTTGAGTTTTGGAATTTTAATTTCCCATTCCCTCCACCATTTTTGAAGAAGCTTGAAGACTTAGGAAAATAGAAATGAAGTTATGAAGAGGAGGGGTGAAGGTTGGGTCTAATAGGCTAAAAGCCCAACCCAAAGTCTCAAGTGAAAAAGTAGTGAAATTCTACTATCTCCAATCATATCAATGTTTATAATTAAAAAAATTGTAAACAACATTTCGAACTCAATGGAAGTGGTCTCGAGTCCTAATTTGACCGTTTGCAAAAAGTAGCTTTTCAGACCAATATCCGATTAACGACAAAATACTTAAATAAAATATTTAAATATAAATAAATATGCGGGTTGTTACATACGAAGCAAGTTTGCTTTTCACTTTTCTGTTTGCTAACACTTATTCAAAATACCGCTAATTTTTAGTTATCATGGTAAATAAGAGTAAAGATTAGATACAAATATTATTGTATGGCACTTCATGGCGAACTTATGTCTGGTTATGTAGTATATGTTGCATCCTAAAAACAATGAAGCTTTGTTGCGCTAATCATTATAGCTCAAGGGATTTATATAGATTTCGAGCATTAATTATGTTCATTATTTGAGATTGCGAACTTGAATGTATGATAAGAATCAATTTAATGTATGTTTCAAACAAAAAAGTGAAACTATTTATTGGTATCTAAGTTATCCAATTAACTTCAATTTTTTAACTAATACATTAATTTTCATCTTAAATCTACTTTAAACATTCTAACCACTAAGCGACTTTCCTATGTTTCAATGAAGTTAGTTTTAGCTGCCATAAGTACATTTCAATCATCAAATGACTTTGATAAAATTAGTGATATATGTTAAAGCTTTAGATGATTATATTTTATTGTTCATGTCATTTTCGATAGTACGAAAGGTTGGAAAATAAATATAATGCATTAAGTATATAATTTATTTTCTATATAAAAATGTAAGGGAAAAGAATATGATTAAAATTTTAAAATTACCAAGAAATAAATTGAATTAAATAATCATGTTAACTGCCATTTAAAATATATTTCTGTATTTATAGAGACAAAGATTCGATGGTAACAACAGAGAAATATAATTGCAATCTGCATGCTTATTTTTACTCAATTTTGATTTTTCAAAATTGTACTTGATTTACACTGTCTCAATAAGGGTCATCTTTTGCACATTAATCTGCTTTTCATATGCTAATTAATATGGAGCTTGCAGTCTTTACCAAATTGTGTAACATGGTCACGGTCCTCTATTAGCATTTGTGTTTAGCCATGGGGACATGGACGAATGACAACCTCTATCAGCATATGCTGCTTGATCAGTGATGCTATACTTTTATCCGAACACTATTTTTTCTTCTTCATTTTTTTATGTGTATCAAATCAAACAATCCTTCTACTTATCTTTTTTAATGCTATAAAAAATTACTTTTATGGACTTAATTTAGCCTCGCTGACTTCTTTGTTGAGCATAATTTGATATTCATGTATTTGGTAAGATTTAGATAACTCCCTTTCATTCGTCATTCAATCAAATATATTTCATTTGATGTAAAAAAATTCGATTCTTATATATTTGTCACAAGTTAGTATGGAAATATTAGCTCATCTATTGTATTTTATTTTCTATTTCCTAGCTAGCTACTATGTTTTCAAATGAGTTTGATGATCAATAGTATAATTTATTATTTAGGTGCAAAAGAAAGTTTCACTACCGTATATCCTCCTTATTTTGGAAGCACGTTAGACTGTGCATCAATATTGTTTGCGCATGAGCCATCGCGAACAATTTCATGTAATAGTTATTTTTTTAAGATAGGTCCAACATTTGTACTGTGATGACCAAATTTTAAAAGTTTGATAATTGGGTGATTAACTGAATTATATTATTGAAATATTGATTTTTATATGTCAAACGAATAAAATTTTTGGTAATCAAATATCTGGATATATATAAATTGATACTGGGTTATAAAATCTCTAGATATGATAAGCCTTATAGAAAATAAATTACATGTATTTAGGAACTATTTAAATTAAGATAAAATACCCATATACATATAATATACAAGCTTTATGATGTTGGAAAATATGTACATATATAAGTAATTACATGTGTATGTTATAAAAATATTGTAAAAGTACATATATTCATGAGTGGAAAGGCTTCATGATGGAAAAATAAAATAAGATAAAAATACATAAGTTAAGAAGTATGTGTGAAAATATATATATTTACACACACACACACATATATATATGTATATATGTAAAGATTCAATATGCCTAAGCATATATATATATATATAGAAATGTACATGTAAAAGTTTTATATACCTCAGCAAAAATGTATATGGTATTTGTAACAACCCGCATATTTAACGATTATATATTTTAAATGTTTTATTTAAATATAGCGTCGTTAGTCGGATTTTTGGATCCGAAATGTTACGTTTTGCAAATGGCCGAATTAGGACTCGAAACCACCTCCATTGAGTCCAAAATAGCATTTGCGATCTTTTTGAGTATAAACTTTGATATGTTTGTAGTATGTTGAATTTTGCTACTTTTTCTAGTTGGGTTTTGGGTTTGGGTTCAGCCCACTAGCTAACTAAATACCCTAGCTCAGCCCATCTCTTTCCATTCACTCATTTTCACCTCCAAACTTAAGCTAAAACTGAAAATGGGGGAAAGGAAGAGGAATTAGAAATTCCAAGCCCTAGTTTCTTCTTGCAACTTGAATTCTTGCTCCAAAATCAAAGAGAAGCTATTGGTAGGCCTCCTCTTCATCTTCTCCAACTCTTCTCCTCTTCAATTTCATAAAGTTTCCTAAACCTAATTTGGGGAAATATGTGTTTTATTCTTAGATTGAAGCTTGTAGAGTTAAAGTGAAGAGTGGTTAATCTCCTTCTTGTGTTTGTGCTTCTCATCTTTGTTTGTGTGTAAAAAGGGTGACTTTTGAACTCACATCTACTTCTCTTGATTTCATTGATGTTGGGTATGTATTCCTAACAAGCATTCATGTGCTATTGCTTTTGATTTGGAAAGGATTGGCATTCATTAGATAGGGTAGGAAGTGTAGGAATTTTGTGACGACCGTCCACGACTCCCGCACCAAAACAAGGAAATAATGCGCTGAAAGGCGTGCCAGACAGCCATGGGTGACCATCAAGGGTAGAATAAACATCGTAGAATCTATCGCATAACTCACAACGCATGGATAAAATACAATAGAGAAATATATGTATAGTGAAGCTTCATGACAGAATATCATCAAATAAGCATCTTAGCAGTTTGATACAATCATCAGAACAGTCAATACATCAAAACCTCACTACAAAGCACTCAAAGTGTATACAGCGGAACACCCAGTACATAATATGAAATAATATGCAAAAGCCTCCTGCTCGTCTTTGTCATCATCAACGTAGAACTCCAAGAACAGTACCTGTCACCTGCTACCTAGTCTGCCCATCCCAACATGGATGAACAACCCAAGGTAAAAAGAGGAGACATAAAACCTTGAGTCAGACAAAGTCTTAGTGAGCAGTAAATCAACTATCAAACATACCAAAAGAACATAAAGGATAAAAGGAATAGGAACCCAAATCATCCCACTCCACCTCTTTCTACAGTGATAGCCCCCAGACACACTAAGGAGAAGCAAGCATAACAAAGCAGATAATTAAAGTAAAGCAATAATCACTCGAGTCAAGGTCGATGTTTTCCAAATACAAACCCCCAAGGCCTAAACCAAGATCAGATAAGCACCCAGAAAACACCGCTCTTGAGACCGAATGATGATATAACCAACATCCATGACTCTGGCTATCACTGTTATCATTGCCTTGATTTCATCGTTAGTTGAATGAACGGCACATTCTTTCATCCGTCAGTCAAGGGCTAATGGTAACCCCGGTTCTAGACATAACTCCGCACGTCATCGTGACCCGTGCCTAGGATATCAATGCTGCCCAGAGTACTAGCACGTCATCGTGACCCGTGCCTGGGATATCAATGCCGCCCATCGTACTCTTGCTTTGAGCATGCTAGAACCTTCAATAACGATGAAGTCTTAGCCTCCTAGTCATCCTCCTCGACGACTATTCCCATACTAGCTCAAGCGCCTCTCGAGCCATCCATTATCCATCAAAACTCGAACCATATCACCGAGTTAACATCATGCTTGGAATGATCCCGCCCGGACTAGACCAAGGCTATCTCATCTCATACTTTGCTTCATCGCATCTTAGCAAAGTCCATATCATGCTTCGCCTCATCATATCACGGCAAAGTCCATCATCATCATACTTTGCTTCCTCATATCATCGCAAAGTCCTCGAATCCATCCATATGAGCTTCCTCATCCGCTTCATATGCCACAAGCAGCTTTCACCATTCAAGAGCCTTTCCACTTAGCTTTTGGATCATCTTCGACCATCTTGTTCCAAATCAACTACTAGCTAACTTAAAACAATCAAATCAATCATACATTCAAACAATCAATCATTCAAACAAGATCTAATGAGCAATATTAACTATAATGGCAATTTCGTAAATAAATGAGTGAAAGTCTATCATACATGAATTATGGATTTCTAGCAAAGATCTATCAAATATAAAACATGGGTTTTGTTCCTATAACTCGATAAATGAACTTGCATAGGTAAACATCTTCATAAACAATGGATCTACATGCAGACTTAAGAGAAATGCGAGAAATCACTATCTTTAACACATAAACGAACCACCACTCCAATATACTCCTTTGGATCCGTGTGAGAGATAACTACCACTCACCGAATCACCCAAACACTTCAAAAGAAACCCACTTCAGATCTGGACAGCAATTACCCAAGCTTGATCCGGCAAAATCTCGCTTCAATCGATGAAATTTCACTCGAACGGATGAAGATCTTCAACTTTGGCCCTTGAATCTTCGATCTTGGATGGATGTTAGAACTAGATTGGAATGGAGAAAAGGAGATGAAGAAATGTTGTAGTCGAGCTCTCAAAATGGCAGCACTTCGTTGCTTCAAAATCCGGTGCCAAAAAGTGCACAAGTGGTCACGTATTTATAGGCTGAATCGCCCCCCCCTTAGGTCGCTCAGTCCATAACTCACGCTCGGTCTTAGGTCGTTGCCGACCTAACATGTTACGACTCATGACCCAAAATTTCCACGACTCACGACCTAACGACTCAATGGCTTACGACTTATCAAACCCAACGACTCAACTGGGAAACGACTTATAAATGTCACGACCTAACGCTAATAGGCTCACGACCTAACAGGCAACACGAGTTACGACCTATCATTAAGTCGCTAACGACTTAGCATGTGCCGACCTAACTCTTAGGCGACCTAAGGCCTTAACTCGTACCAACGACTCAACCAAAACTCGGGTTAACTAGGTCGTTAACGACCTAACTCCAAAGCCCCTCTACAACCTATAAGATCCAACGGCTCACAATCCCTATGACCTAAAAAGAACGCAGGTCCGCTAACTCGTAAACGAGTTACGACTTACGACATAGCGAGCTACTAAGTCGCACACACGATCTAACGGTCCTAAAGCTGCGCGACTTAAAATGAATGCAGATCCACGATGCCGCGACTTAACTTCTTAACGACCTTCCTACCCTAACGACCTAACACCTTAAGTTGCCAACGACTTAACTCGTAAGTCGCTGCTCCACCTAACTCGCACACACACTAACTCGCTAGCCCCTAAGTCGGTCAAAACCTTAAGTCGCTAGCCCTTAACTCATCCCAAACCACTAAGTCGTAGCACACTAACTCACTAACTCTTATAACTCGTTAACGACTTAAAACCCTATTAACTCGAACACGACTCAACACTTAATACGTTAGCTCGTAATTCCTTAAGCCTTAACTCGTTAGCACTAACACGCTAACTCATCCAAATCTATAGGTCGCTCCACTCGACCTACTCTCACACGACCTAAGCTTAAGTTGCCTACACGAGATATCTTCCTTACAACCCAATCAACACACGAGTTAACCTCCCATACGACTTAGGCTAGGAATAACATAACACTAACGACCTGTAAATTCTACGATATATCGACACGTAAAATACGGGTCGTTACATTCTCTCCCCCTTAGGAATTTCGCCCCCGAAATTCCAAACAAACAACAGCAATCAAAGCTATCCTGCATGCCTACCATCCATAGCAATCAACAAATCATGCATCCAATTTCTAACCTAGCATGCAGAATTCTAAGATCAGAATCAAGTTACAAATTCATGAGATGTTACGACACCTTAGGGCCATACCTTGAAGAGTTCAGGATGAGCTGCCTTCATCCTCTCTTCCTCCTCCCACGTACAGTCGTTAACA
The DNA here is from genome assembly GCA_030765085.1 of Allium cepa. Lineage (NCBI taxonomy): Eukaryota > Viridiplantae > Streptophyta > Magnoliopsida > Asparagales > Amaryllidaceae > Allium > Allium cepa. The sequence continues at coordinate 673,454,642 of CM060928.1, read as the reverse complement.
TCATCACTCCATTGTATCTTGAGCAACGTAACCGTCTTCCTCCTAAGCTGTTTCATATCGGTTTCAACAACACGGAGCGGCTTACGAGGTCTCGTAACCACTGGATCAACCTCCAAAGCTTCACAGCTATCAGCAGAAACCACTGTATTCGAGTCGTGCACATACTTTCGTAGATAAGATACATGAAAAACATTGTGCACACCCGACATCTTTTCCGGTAACTCCAATCTATAAGCGAGCTTTCCAATTCGCTCGATGATCTGGAATGGTCCAACAAACCTTGGGGTCAACTTTCCTTTCTTCCCGAATCGAATAACATTCTTCAGAGGAGAAATCTTCACAAAAACCATATCACCTACGTCGAACTCCAAATCTTTACGATGCTTATCGGCATAACTTTTCTGACGATCTTGGGCTGCCTTCATTCGTTGCCGAATGATCCCTATACAATCTGAAGTCTGTCGAATCATCTCTGGCCCAAGTATCAGCTTTTCTCCAGTTTCCAACCAACATGTCGGAGAGTTACACGGTCTTCCATACAGCGCTTCATACGGTGCAATACCAATGCTTGACTGGTAACTGTTATTGTACGCAAACTCCACCAAATGAAGATGATCTTCCCACGATCCTCCGAAATCCAAAACACAAGCTCTGAGAAGATCTTCCAAAACTCGGTTGACTCTCTCAGTCTGACCATCTGTTTGGGGATGATAAGCTGTACTCAAACACAACTTAGTTTCCAAAACTTCCTGGAAGCTCTTCCAAAATCCACTAGTGAGCAAAGGATCTCGGTCGCTCACTATATTCTTCGGAACACCATGGAATCGAACTATCCACTTAACATACAACTCAGCCAACTTCGATGCAGTCCTAGTCGATCGAACAGGAATGAATCTTGCACTCTTGGTCAAACGATCTACTATGACCCAAATCCCCTCATTCCCTGCTCTGGTTCTAGGTAGACCATCGATAAAATCCATCGATATCTGCTCCCACTTCCATGTAGGAACTTCTAATGGCTGAAGTAATCCACTGGGCTTTTTCTGCTCAGCTTTCACCAACTGGCAGTTCATACACTTGGAAATAAAATTTCCAACATCCTTCTTCATGCCTTCCCAATAATAGGTTCTCTTCATATCCCGATACATCTTATTTCCACCTGGATGAATTGTCAACTTCGAGTGATGACTTTCTCTAAGAACTTCATCTCTCAATCCATCTACATCGGGAACAACTAGTCGTCCTTGCTTCCGAAGCCAACCCTCTCGATCGACTTCGAATCCTTTATCCTTCCCTAGTTCCAATCCAAATTCCAAGTCACGGATAATCTTGACAAGCTTATCGTCTCGCTTTTGGCTCTCGCCAATCCTTTCCACAAGAGTAGGTCTTATTGATAAGTTTGCCAACATTTCAGGTTCCAATTCACATCTAGGCCTGAAGTCAAATCCAGCCAAATACTCGAGACTCTTCCATTCCGAAAACATGGCTCCCAATCCTGCATGTCTTCGACTCAACGCATCAGCTACTGCGTTCCCTTTTCCCGGAGTATAAGCTATACCAAAATCATACGATGCTAAGAACTCTAGCCACCGTTGCTGCCGAAGATTCAAATCCTTTTGGGAAAACAGATACTTCAACGACTTATGATCCGTAAACAACTCGAATCGAACTCCCAAAAGATAATGTCTCCACATCTTCAAAGCAAATACAATCGCCGCTAACTCCAAATCATGTGTCGGATAGTTCCTTCCATGCGGCTTCAGTTGTCGACTAGCATACGCAACAACTTTATCTTTCTGCATTAGCACTGCTCCAAGTCCAGTACCACATGCATCGGTGTAAACCACCATCTCATCATTCCCACTAGGAATGGTCAAAACAGGAGCACTTGTCAGTCGCTTTTTCAGGATTACGAAAGCTTGTTCACACTTAGCGTCCCAACTGAACACTTGGTTCTTCTTCGTCAATCCTGTCAATGGTGCAGCTATCTTGGAAAAGTCTTTGATAAACTGACGATAATATCCTGCTAATCCAAGAAAACTTCTCACATCAGATGCATTCTTAGGTCCAACCCAATCCTGGATTGCTGCCACCTTAGCGGGATCAACTGCTATCCCATTTCCAGAGATAACATGGCCTAAGAATCTCACTTCACTCTTCCAGAAGTGACACTTCGAAAACTTAGCCTTCAGCTGATGTTTCCGCAAGATTTCCAAAACAATCCTCAAGTGCGTCTTGTGCTCTTCTTCAGTTCTGGAGTAAATCAGAATATCATCCACGAACACAAGCACGAACTTATTCAACTGATCTCTGAACACTCTATTCATAAGATCCACAAAATATGCTGGTGCGTTAGTCAATCCAAACGGCATTACCAGCCACTCATAAAAACCGGATGGTGTCCTGAAAGCAGTCTTCGGCACACTATCCTTCGCCACCCTTAACTGGTGAAATCCCGTTGCCAAATCCATCTGAGAAAACACCTTAGCCTCGTGAAGCTGATCAAACAAGTCATCTATTCTCGGCAATGGATACTTGTTCTTCTTAGTCACCTTATTCAGCTCACGATAATCAACACACAACCTCAACGATCCATCCGCTTTGGTTGCGAACACAACTGGTGCACCCCATTCGGACACACTACGCCGAATGAATCCTTTCCGCAAAAGGTCATCAACTTGCACCCTCAACTCTTGCTGTTCTCTAGGCGCCATCCGCCTAAGAGGCATCACAACGGGTCTGGCTCCCTCAACTAGATCGATACGAAACTCAATCTCCCTATGCGGCGGTAACCCTTTGACCTCGTCAAAGACATCCTCGAATCCATTCACGATTGGCACTGATGACAGTCCATCCCGTGGAACAACCAGCGAATACATGAAGCTCATGAAGACGCCTTCTTCATGCTTACATTGTATCACAACCTTTCGCCCCTCCACATTCTCGACTGTCACCTCCAATTTCTCACAATCAACTTTTGCCGCATAGCCAGTCCATACCCAAAATAATTCCGAACCCCGCAAAGTTCAGAACAAAACAATCACAAACAAAAGAGCAATCATGACTCGATACAACTAGACCACGGCATAGCATACACAAACAAGGCGAACCCCCAACTGGATTAGTCACAACCAATGGCCTACCAACGATATCCGGTTCCAAACCCAACCGGTCTACTAACTCATTACAAACAAAGGAATGCGACGCCCCAGTATCAAACAAAACTCTAACTGGAACACCACAAATGGAAAGAGTACCTTGAACCACCACACTCTTCCCCTTCTTTTCAGCAGTAGGAGCTTTCGAAGACGATGGAACAGCCTCCAAAGCATAAGCTTTCACAATCTGCTTTTCCCCCAACGGTTCCGGACAATTCTTCTTAATATGCCCCAGCTTGTCACAGTTGTGGAACTTCACCGATACCTTTGGATTCTTGCAATCCCTGGAGAAATGGCCTTTCTGTTGACAGTTGAAACAAGTCACTTCGCCTTTCGGCTTCTTCTGGCCATTCTTACCCTTCTGTTGTTGCTGCTTCCTCTTCTTATTTCCACCCTGCTGTGGTTTGAGCTCTTCCTTGGTCACAGCAACAACAGACCCTTCCTTAGGAAACAAACTCTCATGCCTGAGAGCTTTTTCTACAAGCTTCTCAAATGGATCGTCCAGGTGATCCACCAGCTGTCTTCCAAGATAAGCATCCAAGCCTGTCACGAACTTTTCATTCTTCTGATAGGGAGAATCAATATACGACCGAGCATACTTGGACAAGGCCTCAAACTCAGAAACGTACTCAAGAACCGATCTCCCACCTTGCTTGAGCTCAACAAACTTTTTAAACAAAACAGATTTCTGAGCTGTAGAGATAAACTTGGCTTCAAATATAACTTGGAATTGCTCCCAAGTAATCTCTTCTTCTGGAGTGTCTATGGTGATAGAATTCCACCAATCAGCAGCTCTCCCTTGAAGCTGTCTCGATGCAAGCTTCCTCTTAGTTGCATCCTCAATTCCTAAATCTCCAAAGATCCTCCTACAAGCATCCATCCATCTCTGGACTACAATGGTCGATTCCGTCCCTAAGAAAACCTTTCCTCCAAGAGCAGTATAGTCCTTACACAACTTAGCAAAATCCACCGCTCTTGGAGCTTGAACTTGAACTCCAACATCTACAGATGGCCCTGGAGCTGGTATCCTTCTCATGATAGAAGTCATCATAGCTTCAAACATAGCTCCATAATCAGCAACTCCTTCAGCAGCACGGCCTTCCCTTGCAACTGGTCTCCCTCTTCGACTCATCCTTAGTATCTACAAAAAGGACTAATTAGAACACCTTGAGGAACAACCACATAAGGAGTTCAAATCCATCTAAACTACTATACTATATATAGTAATCATCCATCAAAATACAATTACGTCTCTCTTACGTAGTTACGTCAGCGAGCGTTGGCTAAAATCGATTAACCTGGCTCTGATACCAAATGTGACGACCGCCCACGACTCCCGCACCAAAATAAGGAAATAATGCGCTGAAAGGCGTGCCAGACAGCCATGGGTGACCGTCAAAGGTAGAATAAACATCGCAGAATCTATCGCATAACTCACAGCGCATGGATAAAATACGATAGAGAAATATATGTATAGTGAAGTTTCATGACAGAATATCATCAAATAAGCATCTTAGTAGTTTGATACAATCATCAGAACAGTCAATACATCAAAACCTCACTACAAAGCACTCAAAGTGTATACAGCGGAACACCCAGTACATAATATGAAATAATATGCAAAAGCCTCCTGCTCGTCTTTGTCATCATCAACGTAGATCTCCAAGAACAGCACCTGTCACCTGCTACCTAGTCTGCTCATCCCAACATGGATGAACAGCCCAAGGTAAAAAGAGGAGACATAAAACCTTGAGTCAGACAAAGTCTTAGTGAGCAGTAAATCAACTATCAAACATACCAAAAGAACATAAAGGATAAAAGGAATAGGAACCCAAATCATCCCACTCCACCTCTTTCTACAGTGATAGCCCCCAGACACACTAAGGAGAAGCAAGCATAACAAAGCAGATAATTAAAGTAAAGCAATAATCACTCGAGTCAAGGTCGATGTTTTCCAAATACAAACCCCCAAGGCCTAAACCAAGATCAGATAAGCACCCAGAAAACACCGCTCTTGAGACCGAATGATGATATAACCAACATCCATGACTCTGGCTATCACTGTTATTATTGCCTTGATTTCATCGTTAGTTGAATGAACGGCACATTCTTTCATCCGTCAGTCAAGGGCTAATGGTAACCCCGGTTCTAGACATAACTCCGCACGTCATCGTGACTCGTGCCTAGGATATCAATGTTGCCCAGAGTACTAGCACGTCATCGTGACCCGTGCCTGGGATATCAATGCCGCCCATCGTACTCTTGCTTTGAGCATGCTAGAACCTTCAATAACGATGAAGTCTTAGCCTCCTAGTCATCCTCCTTGACGACTATTCCCATACTAGCTCAAGCGCCTCTCGAGCCATCCATTATCCATCAAAACTCGAACCATATCACCGAGTTAACATCATGCTTGGAATGATCCTGCCCGGACTAGACCAAGGCTATCTCATCTCATACTTTGCTTCATCGCATCTTAGCAAAGTCCATATCATGCTTCGCCTCATCATATCACGGCAAAGTCCATCATCATCATACTTTGCTTCATCGTATCATCGCAAAGTCCTCGAATCCATCCATATGAGCTTCCTCATCCGCTTCATATGCCACAAGCAACTTTCACCATTCAAGAGCCTTTCCACTTAGCTTTTGGATCATCTTCGACCATCTTGTTCCAAATCAACTACTAGCTAACTTAAAACAATCAAATCAATCATACATTCAAACAATCAATCATTCAAACAAGATCTAATGAGCAATATTAACTATAATGGCAATTTCGTAAATAAATGAGTGAAAGTCTATCATACATGAATTATGGATTTCTAGCAAAGATCTATCAAATATAAAACATGGGTTTTGTTCCTATAACTCGATAAATGAACTTGCATAGGTAAACATCTTCATAAACAATGGATCTACATGCAGACTTAAGAGAAATGCGAGAAATCACTATCTTTAACACAGAAACGAACCACCACTCCAATATACTCCTTTGGATCCGTGTGAGAGATAACTACCACTCACCGAATCACCCAAACACTTCAAAAGAAACCCACTTCAGATCTGGACAGCAATTACCCAAGCTTGATCCGGCAAAATCTCGCTTCAATCGATGAAATTTCACTCGAACGGATGAAGATCTTCAACTTTGGCCCTTGAATCTTCGATCTTGGATGGATGTTAGAACTAGACTGGAATGGAGAAAAGGAGATGAAGAAATGTTGTAGTCGAGCTCTCAAAATGGCAGCACTTCGTTGCTTCAAAATCCGGTGCCAAAAAGTGCACAAGTGGTCACGTATTTATAGGCTGAATCGCCCCCCCCTTAGGTCGCTCAGTCCATAACTCGCGCTCGGTCTTAGGTCGTTGCCGACCTAACATGTTACGACTCATGACCCAAAATTTCCACGACTCACGACCTAACGACTCAACGGCTTACGACTTATCAAACCCAACGACTCAACTGGGAAACGACTTATAAATGTCACGACCTAACGCTAATAGGCTCACGACCTAACAGGCAACACGAGTTACGACCTATCATTAAGTCACTAACGACTTAGCATGTGCCGACCTAACTCTTAGGCGACCTAAGGCCTTAACTCGTACCAACGACTCAACCAAAACTCGGGTTAACTAGGTCGTTAACGACCTAACTCCAAAGCCCCTCTACAACCTATAAGATCCAACGGCTCACAATCCCTATGACCTAAAAAGAACGCAGATCCGCTAACTCGTAAACGAGTTACGACTTACGACATAGCGAGCTACTAAGTCGCACACACGATCTAACAGTCCTAAAGCTGCGCGACTTAAAATGAATGCAGATCCACGATGTCGCGACTTAACTTCTTAACGACCTTCCTACCCTAACAACCTAACACCTTAAGTTGCCAACGACTTAACTCGTAAGCCGCTGCTCCACCTAACTCGCACACACACTAACTCGCTAGCCCCTAAGTCGGTCAAAACCTTAAGTCGCTAGCCCTTAACTCATCCCAAACCACTAAGTCGTAGCACACTAACTCACTAACTCTTATAACTCGTTAACGACTTAAAACCCTATTAACTCGAACACGACTCAACACTTAATACGTTAGCTCGTAATTCCTTAAGCCTTAACTCGTTAGCACTAACACGCTAACTCATCCAAATCTATAGGTCGCTCCACTCGACCTACTCTCACACGACCTAAGCTTAAGTTGCCTACACGAGATATCTTCCTTACAACCCAATCAACACACGAGTTAACCTCCCATACGACTTAGGCTAGGAATAACATAACACTAACGACCTGTAAATTCTACGATATATCGACACGTAAAATACGGGTCGTTACATTCTCTCCCCCTTAGGAATTTCGCCCCCGAAATTCCAAACAAACAACAGCAATCAAAGCTATCCTGCATGCCTACCATCCATAGCAATCAACAAATCATGCATCCAATTTCTAACCTAGCATGCAGAATTCTAAGATCAGAATCAAGTTACAAATTCATGAGATGTTACGGCACCTTAGGGCCATACCTTGAAGAGTTCAGGATGAGCTGCCTTCATCCTCTCTTCCTCCTCCCACGTACAGTCGTTAACATCATCACTCCATTGTATCTTGAGCAACGTAACCGTCTTCCTCCTAAGCTGTTTCGTATCGGTTTCAACAACACGGAGCGGCTTACGAGGTCTCGTAACCACTGGATCAACCTCCAAATCTTCACAGCTATCAGCAGAAACCACTGTATTCGAGTCGTGCACATACTTTCGTAGATAAGATACATGAAAAACATTGTGCACACCCGACATCTTTTCCGGTAACTCCAATCTATAAGCGAGCTTTCCAATTCGCTCGATGATCTGGAATGGTCCAACAAACCTTGGGGTCAACTTTCCTTTCTTCCCGAATCGAATAACATTCTTCAGAGGAGAAATCTTCACAAAAACCATATCACCTACGTCGAACTCCAAATCTTTACGATGCTTATCGGCATAACTTTTCTGACGATCTTGGGCTGCCTTCATTCGTTGCCGAATGATCCCTATACAATCTGAAGTCTGTCGAATCATCTCTGGCCCAAGTATCAGCTTTTCTCCAGTTTCCAACCAACATGTCGGAGAGTTACACGGTCTTCCATACAGCGCTTCATACGGTGCCATACCAATGCTTGACTGGTAACTGTTATTGTACGCAAACTCCACCAAATGAAGATGATCTTCCCACGATCCTCCGAAATCCAAAACACAAGCTCTGAGAAGATCTTCCAAAACTCGGTTGACTCTCTCAGTCTGACCATCTGTTTGGGGATGATAAGCTGTACTCAAACACAACTTAGTTTCCAAAACTTCCTGGAAGCTCTTCCAAAATCCACTAGTGAGCAAAGGATCTCGGTCGCTCACTATATTCTTCGGAACACCATGGAATCGAACTATCCACTTAACATACAACTCAGCCAACTTCGATGCAGTCCTAGTCGATCGAACAGGAATGAATCTTGCACTCTTGGTCAAACGATCTACTATGACCCAAATCCCCTCATTCCCTGCTCTGGTTCTAGGTAGACCATCGATAAAATCCATCGATATCTGCTCCCACTTCCATGTAGGAACTTCTAATGGCTGAAGTAATCCACTGGGCTTTTTCTGCTCAGCTTTCACCAACTGGCAGTTCATACACTTGGAAATAAAATTTCCAACATCCTTCTTCATGCCTTCCCAATAATAGGTTCTCTTCATATCCCGATACATCTTATTTCCACCTGGATGAATTGTCAACTTCGAGTGATGACTTTCTCTAAGAACTTCATCTCTCAATCCATCTACATCGGGAACAACTAGTCGTCCTTGCTTCCGAAGCCAACCCTCTCGATCGACTTCGAATCCTTTATCCTTCCCTAGTTCCAATCCAAATTCCAAGTCACGGATAATCTTGACAAGCTTATCGTCTCGCTTTTGGCTCTCGCCAATCCTTTCCACAAGAGTAGGTCTTATTGATAAGTTTGCCAACATTTCAGGTTCCAATTCACATCTAGGCCTAAAGTCAAATCCAGCCAAATACTCGAGACTCTTCCATTCCGAAAACATGGCTCCCAATCCTGCATGTCTTCGACTCAACGCATCAGCTACTGCGTTCCCTTTTCCCGGAGTATAAGCTATACCAAAATCATACGATGCTAAGAACTCTAGCCACCGTTGCTGCCGAAGATTCAAATCCTTTTGGGAAAACAGATACTTCAACGACTTATGATCCGTAAACAACTCGAATCGAACTCCCAAAAGATAATGTCTCCACATCTTCAAAGCAAATACAATCGCCGCTAACTCCAAATCATGTGTCGGATAGTTCCTTTCATGCGGCTTCAGTTGTCGACTAGCATACGCAACAACTTTATCTTTCTGCATTAGCACTGCTCCAAGTCCAGTACCACATGCATCGGTGTAAACCACCATCTCATCATTCCCACTAGGAATGGTCAAAACAGGAGCACTTGTCAGTCGCTTTTTCAGGATTACGAAAGCTTGTTCACACTTAGCGTCCCAACTGAACACTTGGTTCTTCTTCGTCAATCCTGTCAATGGTGCAGCTATCTTGGAAAAGTCTTTGATAAACCGACGATAATATCCTGCTAATCCAAGAAAACTTCTCACATCAGATGCATTCTTAGGTCCAACCCAATCCTGGATTGCTGCCACCTTAGCGGGATCAACTGCTATCCCATTTCCAGAGATAACATGGCCTAAGAATCTCACTTCACTCTTCCAGAAGTGACACTTCAAAAACTTAGCCTTCAGCTGATGTTTCCGCAAGATTTCCAAAACAATCCTCAAGTGCGTCTTGTGCTCTTCTTCAGTTCTGGAGTAAATCAGAATATCATCCACGAACACAAGCACGAACTTATTCAACTGATCTCTGAACACTCTATTCATAAGATCCACAAAATATGCTGGTGCGTTAGTCAATCCAAACGGCATTACCAGCCACTCATAAAAACCGGATGGTGTCCTGAAAGCAGTCTTCGGCACACTATCCTTCGCCACCCTTAACTGGTGAAATCCCGTTGCCAAATCCATCAGAGAAAACGCACGGGTTTTCATAAATAATCCCTTCAAATCTATTAAAATTTCCTTCTCCAATTCATAAATTCTATTTAAAACGCACACATACAATTTCACACTTCGAGCGGAGTGGAAGGTTGATTAAATGGTTAGGTAAAACACGGACCATGAATCCATGCGTTTATCATTCCGATTAATCCCTAACCTATTCGATTGATCGTTTTGGCCTTTTAGTATGGTTTACCGATGAAACGAGGTAAACTTTGTACTGCTTTGAGTCTGAAATTAACTAACGGATAGTAAACCGTTTTGTGCGAACGAGTGGTTATGGGACTCACGTTACCACTTTTCGGATTCCTTTTCGAGAGTTGTGACACATTCTGCCAGTTAGTGGTGTCCAGTACTGGGCCTTCGGACCTTCACCACTACGGTTTATTGCCTTTGGGATAGTGTATTCGGACTGTCTCCTTCAGGTTTGTTGCCTTCGGGTATGTTGCCTTCGGGTTTGTACCTTTGAGTTTGTGCTTTCGGGTTTGTTGCCCTAATAGTGTCGCTTTCGGAGTTGGTCTTTATGAGCCGCTCGGGTGATATTTGGGTTTGGAGCCTTCGGGCTTATGGATCCTTGTTTATACAGTACTGAGCTCGAGCAATCTTTTGTTTTCATTGATATGTATATTCCCTAGGTATCGCTCTTCGGTGTTGGTCTTTTTGAGCCGCACGATATATAGCGATTACCTTGTGGAACTTGTGTTACCTTCATTGGTATTTGTTATTTGCCTTTATGGCTTGTTTTGGGATATTCCTATCCTTTGTTTCTATGAGTTGCCGATGATACGAGACTTGTTAAGATATGATTCATCCTTTTGTTAGATGATTGTGTTATCTCTTTTGGAGATATTTGTTATACATTGTGACCTTGCAGGTTATTGTTGTTCACTTTATCTAACTGATTTGTTTAGCTAGACTGACCTGTGTATTTTATACTCGGGTCAGACCGAGATGTTTCAGGTTAGGTGCATTTGGACTTAGCCTATTTTGCTTCCGCATGGACTATCCAGCTTGTTCCTTTTTGTTAAAGCTCTTTGTGTAGTCCTTTTTGTTGTAACTCTGATATACATTCATTTGGAATCGTCTGTATATTGTGGTTTTCCATACCACTTGACATGTATTATTTTGTATACTCTGTTATGTATCAATATATGTGCATATGATGATCTACTGTTCTGTGATGTATATTACATTTGAGTTGTTATATTCTGTTCTGATAGATCCTCCAACCACCTATGGTTTTGTTTTAAGTATTCATTGGGTATCTCAACCTGCTTGGTATGTCTATTGTCGATGTATTCAATAGATAGTTAGAGCAAGGCTATAGATGGTCGCTCCTAACCAGCTTTATTCTCCATGTTAATTGACGGCATTACCCTGTAGTGTCCTTGGCTAGCGTGGGTATAGAGGTAGGGCGTCACAGTATTTGTAAACATGGAGATGTATAAACATATATGTAGTGAAATGTATGTTAATATATATAGATATGAAGTATGTATATATACTTATGTAAGCATACAAGAAGGCATCATCATAACATATTTCAAAATCAAGGTCAAAAATTAAATCAAAGTCAAGCAAAAATCAAAATCAAAAGAAAAGTGAAAAAAATTTATAATATACAACGCAGAGGAATGCAGTTGTATACGCTCTTATATATATACAAAAGAATGCATATGTTGTGTACACAAAAGGGAACACAACATTAAATACCCATCCTCTCAAGTACATACTTAATCAAATAAGTATGAAAAATAAAATCACTAGAATTAAAGAAATTTACTCATATGGAAATATATCTAATCAGCCAAAAAATATTAAAAAAATTAAAAGTAAAAGAAAACCAAAAACTCACTGGATACAAAGAACTGCAGCCTACACTCTTATATATACCTCCACCCTATCTTCTTTTATTCCATCCATTCGAACAAGCTAAGTAAACAGAAAACCTACTCCCATTTCAAACTTAAGAAGGATCAAAACAACTCAACTTAACAGAAAGATCATCAACCAAGTTAACAGCAGTATTTCAAAAGCATCTTGCTCTGTTCCAAACAATTATGGGGTGAGTAAACATTTTTTCAAAAGCCTAGTCCTTCTAATAACATGAGTATGCTTAAAGTAGAATAGAATGACAATATGTATTATAGAAATGAATGTGTACATATATATATATATATATATGTTTGTATATTGATATATGTGAACCTGTACACATTTTTTTGTCTCCGTGTTTGGTTTTTCTATTATGCCCAACTATTAAAAATCAAATCCTTTTCATCTAAATACTTTAGGCCGAGATGATTGTAGAAATTTTATTTGTAATTGAGTATTCTTATTTTTAAAAATGATTTCATGGTAAACTATGAAGTAGTGTCATCGGAAGTAGATTTTACAGTGGATAATCAAATATTTCCAGAAAACCAATCATGTTAATTCATGTTTCTACCTACATAACTAGAATCAGTTTTAGAAATGATGAATTTGGGTAGATATAATATGATGTATAGAGGTGTGGATAGCGAAGGAGAGGAAGATGACCAGAATTCAGTCGTGGGGTGTTTTCTAGCGACTGCGTTGTCTAACGGCTCCGGGATTTTGGTTGTTACAGGAAATATAGAGCCATATTTTTATGGGTGTTGTGGTGGCGGGCCAGAGGAGAGATAGAGTTTTAGGCGTGTTTTAGGTCGAGGTGGGTTTACGCTCGATTTTGGCATCGGGGTGGCATCGGGGTGGCATCGGGGTGACTCGATGGAGGGGGAAGAGGAAGAGAAGAGTTAGGCGAAGCTCAAGGTGCAAGGATGTGGGCTTGGGTGGTCGGTGGCGGCGGTACGAGGTGGGAGTTGGGTCGGGTTTTCTTTCTGGTAATGGAGAGCTTTGCTCGATTTTGTTTTTGGTGTATTTGTAGGGTTCTGGGTAGCTGGGTTGGTCAAGGGAGACGAAGGAAACTTCGAGGTGGTGTCAATGGTCGGCGTGGCTCCGGTGGTGTGTGCACGTGCACACCATGGGTTGGTTGTTAGGTAGTAGCAGGTTGTTAAATAGATAAGGGAAGAGAAAAGTAAGAGAAGAGAAAAGAGATGAAGGGAGGGAGTATTTTGGTAATAAGTTTGGGCGTATAGGCCTAGTTTTCAATAAGATAAAATAAAAGTTAATTTTTTTAAGATTTTCAAAAACAAATGTACTTTAATTTATTTACTTTTAAACCCAAATTTCCTAATTTTTAAAAATATAGGAACCAAGTTAAGTAACTCGCTAATTACATGTTCATAATCTTATTTAATAATAATAATTAAAGAATTAATTAGTTATGGTAAATATAAAATGAAGTGTTTTCAAACTTTTGATTAATTAAAAGTCTTAGGTTAATTATACATGTTAATTAGTGATTGATTCCAAAAATTTATCTATGTTAAAATAAATGGTTTGTAATTAGTTTAATAATTACACAAGATTTGAAAATAATTAATTTTGTTCAAATTAAATAGTCGACTGTGTGTGTGATGACTTACCTTTCTCTCCCTAGAAGGACGCATCATCATTAAGAAAGAAAGGGATAGAAAAGAGAAAAGACAGAGAAGAAAGAATAGAAACAACATCAGAATCTCAACAGTGGAACGAATAAATTATATTAATCACATAAAGTAGTACATAGTATACAACATCTATCAGAGTTACACAGATTATACACCACATACTAGGCAGTTATAAACACTTGTCTACTTATTATAACACAATACAACACAAACATTTGACTCAGAGATCACACAACGGAACACTATGTATATGTCCACAAACGCTGAAGACTCCTTCTCCATTGCTCCTCCAGAATTCGTCAAAGCTAACCTGAATCCCTTGGATACTCATAAAAATTTGAGTACCCAAGAGTTTAACAAAACAGAAGATAAACTCCGGGTCAGACAGGGTCTGGTGTGAGTAACAGGTTAAAGTTACTTAACTTTGAAAATCCTTTGAAAACAAAAGGTATCACGTAAGACTTTCCACACATAAACATGGGTAAGTTTTTACCTTACGCTAACCAAAACATTTGATTGGAAATCCAGTGATATTATAGTAGGGTCTAGGGTTTTAAAGTAAATAAGAATAGCTGAAATTGTTACATTTATTAAATTCCAACATGCATAGGTATACAATCAAAACCGTAAAGGTACGTATGAAGAATAGGTTTCCATCAATGGCAGGGCTACTGGAACACCGTCCGTCACAGTACGTGGCCCAGATCACTATACCGAGGATCCACCCGAAATCCCCTACAACACATGGCCAGAACCATCCCTTACTGGATAGTCCCGAACAAGACATTCCCACAGTTGTTTGCAACCAACTACCCACACAGCCGAATATAAAGGGACCTCTAGACAAGGGTAAATATCGTCCTACTTGGGTGCTACCCACTTAGCCTTGCTGCAACTCCCCTGTTTTAGCCATTCCCGGTTGATGAGGCTACCTTAAAGACCACATCTCTTAGAATGCTCATCGTCACCCTAATGATGTTCTGAAAGCATTCAATCCACACATGTTCGTTCCAGGTTCGAACAAAACCGAAGGCATTATCTCGTTACGCTCATTTTGGAATCACCATCAGGGTTAACGACAATAATCCTTGCACTATGAATCTTCATCTTCACTTGAGATTCACGACCTATCGTTAATTTGGATCGATGTGGTTTTTGGATATCCAAATCTAAAAACCCGATCCCGGTCTCATCGAAATCTCAAACGCCATCTTTTAGGTCCAAGTTGTTTTTAAGATAAAAAAATTTGATTATATTATCTATATTCACACAGATAGATAATTCATAATATAACAAATAGATAATCCACATTATCATCACAAATAGATAATCCACATTATTATCACCAATAAATAATCCACATTATCATCACAAATAGATAATCCGTATTATCATCACAATTCAACCAAAACACCCAATATCACATATCAGCACATATCTCATCAGAGATATCAAACAATCAAGGCACCAATGTCAATCAGCCATGCATAAGCAAAGATCTATTAATCTCATCATCTATAATTAATTTAAAATGAATTAAATTAATTACTTCATTTCTCATTAATTTAAAATAAATTAAATTAATTACTTCATCACTATAACTCTTGCTTAACTTAACCATTAATTAATTACAATCAAATTAATTAATCATCCTCTAAGTATTCACTTCAATTAATCACTCTTGATTAATTATATTCTAATTACAATAAGCAATTAGCCTTTAAGTAATTCCACGGATTAATTATTCTCAAACAATTACAGTAATTAACCTTTAATTACTTTATTAATTAATTAATTTAAATTAATTACATTATCCTTAATTAATTACATTACTTAGTTACTCTATAATCACTTATTATTGATTAATTAATCTTAATTAATCAACCCCTAAATACTTCATTAATTATATTAATTAATGATCCCTTAATTACTTCTTAATTAATTATTAATCCCATTTAATAATTAATTTTTAATTAATCTTTATTCATTAATCAACCCTAATTAATCACAATCAGTAATTAATTATCCTTAATTAATTACATCACTTAATTATCTTAAAATAACTTTATTAATCAATTCTTATATTAATTACACAAAGTAATTAATTATTAATTACTTCCACTAAGTAATTATTCTTCATATTAATTACACATGGTAATTAAACCCAAAACTACTTTCAATCTTCAATTAATTAGATCCTGCAATTAACATCACTAATTACTTCACTAAGTAATTATACATTAAGTAATTTTACTTAATCCATCATCCAAAGATTATTTTAAATTAATTAAACTAATTAATTAACTTAAAGTAATCACATTAATATAATTAATTAACTGAGTAATTAATTCCTCTAATAACTTTCATTAAGTAATTATACTTAAACAATTTCATAAATGATTATCTTTAATTAATTAATCTAATTAATTGTTAAAATTAATCACATTAACTAATTATTTAATAATTCGTAGTTAATGATCTCCATTAACTATTAACAATTTCTTAATTACTTTCGTTAAGTAACTATACTTAGATTAATCATTATTAATTACAAATTAAACCAATTAATTAATCTCTAATTATTAAATTAATTAAATTTTTAACTGTAACTTAATTAATCTTTAATTACTTGATTAATTAAATTCTAATCATTAATTTATAATCTAATCTTATCTAATTAATGATTCTTAATTACAAATTAATTATTCCTTAATTAATTAACTTAAACTTTAATTAGTTACTTTAAACCCTTAATTACTTAATTAATTAATCCAAATTATTAATTAATTTAATTAATTAATTATTCTTTAATTACCTTAATAATTTAATGAATTACAAATCATCAAATCTTAATTATCTTTTAAGATAAAGACAATATTCTTATTAATGACTAAATTATCATTTACAAATACATTTGAAAACATTTTACTTTCAAATTTACTTTTAAATTTCATTTCAAATTAAAATTCAAAAGAAATACAAATTTAATTGTAACAAAGTTTAAAACAATTTAAAAACCTTTTTAAATCACATGTTAAGAAACATTTATCTTATAAAAGAAATTTAAAAGAGTTTTTAAAACCAAATTCATTTTAAATTCAAATCATTTTAAAATGCACTTTTAACATTTTAAAGTTGTTAAAACATTTTAGTTTTATAAAACCCTGTTTATTTAAAACAAGGAGGCAAAAGTCAATTTGAATCCATATCTTAAAATTTGGTTTAAACTTTGTTTAAAACCCAACTTTCAAATTTAATTTCAAATTAAAATTTGAAATAGACAGGTTTTAAAAAAAACTGTAACAAATTATTACCCAAGCCAACTCTTTAGACTTCGAGCCAAAACACCCCATACTTCGAGCAGTCTATGAAGCAATTCGAGTAAAAACCCGAGTAGTCATCCCCTGCTTTAACCCAACATTACCAGAAAATAAGAATGCACCGTCCACCTACACGATGGCTCTGATCAACTCCGGCCATCTCCGATGACCTTCCCACATCGGCAACCATCCCCGCAACATCCCACAATCAACATATCGTCAAAACAAATCGAAATCAGATTCGAGCGTGCTAACCCAAACCTGGAACCAAAAGAGAAAAACCTGGAATCTCCTCATCCTTCCAATTTTGATCATCGGAGCGCCTACGCCTCCAGCCACAACTTCGCCAACGTCCAAACTATCTATTCCCAGAGTTCTGTTGAACTCGATCATCTGGAGACGCTGAGATGATCACAAACTCCTACCTTGCACAAACTAGGTTTAGAAACTAAAATCGATCACTGCCGCTGCCGCTGCCCCAGTGCTGTGAGCACCTCTTTGACAATTTTGCCGAAGTCCCCGATCATCCTACTACCACCAGAGGGAACCCTGACCTCCCAGACCATCAAGATCATCAAAAACCCACCAAAACCCAATTTCTGGTCAAACCAGAACTGCACATTCATCCCTAAGCTAAAAATTATGATTTTAATTTTAAAAATCAAGTTTTAGTTTAGGTATTTAGTTTATATACCTGAATTTATAAATTAAGACGTTTGAATTTTGACTTATATTAAGTTTGCTCGGTTTTTCTTGATTCCTAGAGGCAATACCAAATTATTTAACTTAAATAAATTTTAAAACTTTATTCTATGATACAACAAACATATTTTGTTTGAAACTTAAACCTTAACATAGATTAGATCATTAGATAATGATTTTTGATTAAAACTTAAGCCTAGAAACTAAGAATGGGCAAGAACTAAATACAACAGCAAACATGCATCGATACATCCATGTATACACACAGAGAATTCAATTATATACATTCACACAATACTACATTATTTCCAGTAATCCACATGCAGTCAGATATCAAGATACTTAAGTTTCTAGAAAATATGTTACTCACTTATTTTATAGAAGAACAGAGCCTTCATTTCTATTTTGAAAAAAAAAATTGAATCTTTAAAACTTTGTATTGCTAGAATTTGCTTCTTACTTAAAAACTGGAGTTGCTGAAGATTGCTTGTCATTAAATCTTGCTTTTGATTCCAGATTTTACTTGCTTTGATTATCTGCTACAGTCTTGATTTCTAATCTTGAAAATGTACGGATTCTAGTTTGCAAACTTATTGACTTTCTTTTAGAAAATGAATGAAGTTTGCAGGCTTTAGATTTTGATTTGCAAACTCGATTACAGGTTTGCTTGCTTCAGACAAAATTCCAGGTTGAAGAATTTAGTTCAGGCTTTATAATTTTGAAAATGTACATGTTTTAAGTTTTGATTTCTAGTTAGAGGAGTATTGATTTTCAGATTTGTTTTGAGAATTGTAGGCTGAAGATTTGGTTTTCAAATTTGAGGAATGATATTCAGGTTTTTAGATTTGTTTAGAGAAATTGGTTTGAGTTTTCTTCTTAGTTTCGAGTAAAAAAGCAGAGAAGAAAATGAAGAATGAGAAAACAATGTACATAGGCTGAAAATATGATTTAACAAAAATAAAAGAAAAATAAAAAATTAAAATGACAAATGTTTAACATGCTTACCGTTTGTCATTTGAAATAGTTTATCACCTAATACTTGTAACTAATGTCTCTTAATTTTATTACATTTGTCATAACTTAATTTTTATTTATTTATTAAATGTTAATAAAGGCTTTTATACTCAGTTTATTATTTTATAAATGCTTATCTATATTTATATATGAATCACTTAAAGAAAATGTTATAAAACCAATTATATATAAATATAAGCTTAAACTTATATTTTAAAACCCAAAATACTATAAAATATTTACCTTTTGAATTTCAATTTTAAATTCAAACTCAAATTCAAATTAAATTTTAAAACCCAAACTAAAGTCAACTTATTCAATTTGAAATAACAATCCCATTTCTTGTTGAAATCATTTTTATATTTATATATAAAAATAATACATTATTAATATTGTTTAAAAGTAACAAATTTGTCAATTTTAAATAATTTATAAAGGAGATTATAAATTACTTCTATTACTGAATGAATTAATATATCATATGCTTTAAGTATTTGTAAATTGTATTTTAAACTGATATATTTCAAATCATATTTATCAAGTAATATTTAAAAACAAAACAAATCTTTTTATTAATCTTATTTAAATTTAAAATTAAGCTAAAAATATATTTTAAATAAATAATTTTTATCTTAAGTATTTTAAAACAATATTTATTTATTCAAATAGATTTGAAAAGTTTTACATTGAATTAAATCAGAATATCCAAATTTCAAAATATAATTTAGAATTTGAAAAAATGATTTATTTATTTATTAAATTCAAACCAAAGAAAACCGAAGATTTCTATTACAATATATACAAATATATATACATTACAAATAGAAAATATTTTATTAGTTTTTAAAAGATAAAATTCACCAATTTAAATATTTATTTGTTTTTGAAAGAATAAATTTGCCAATTTAAATCTAAATTATAAATGAAATTATCAAATTAATTTAATTTTTAATACGATTATTAAATTGATATTGCCTAAAATTTCGGGTCATCACATTCGTCCCCCTTAAAAGAATTTCGTCCTCGAAATTTAAAAGCAAAGGTAATTTAATAATCCATCAACAATTTTAATTTAAATCAAAAACATATATTATCAACCATATGCTAACAACCATAACAACCAATTTACTCAATCAAACAAATCTAACTATCCTGACAAAATTCTTGATAGAACTTCCTAGAGTCTTCCAAGTATAAATACTGGAATACTCGCTCTACAGAACACAAACAGTCAACACTACTAAGCTACAGAGCTCCAACTCATCTTCATCTACAATACTGAATAGGATATCAGAGCGCAGACAAGTCCTGCTCAACTACCTAATCCTCCTGAATTGTTGGTTCCACAACCAGACATGGATCGTACACGTACTCCCTCGGAGATACGTGAAACATATTGAATCCCAGTTTTCCAAACTAGCAATTCAATCTTATAAGCCAAAAACACTTATCCTCACAAGAACACAGAAAAGATCCAAACACCTCGGAGCTAGCTTCCCGGTTTTACCAAAACTTATAGCTCTTTTGATCGGAGAAAGCTTATCGAAAATCAAATCGCTGACTTTGAAATCTCAATTCTTTTGACTCTTATCCACAAAATTCTTCTGAAGAACCTGGGCTGCCTTCATCCTTCCTAATCAGCTCAACCTTCACTGATACCACTTGAAACAGATGAGACCGAAAACAACCCAACAGAATGATCCTATCAAGATCAACCAAAATCAAGATCAAACTCTACTATCATCAGTAGAAAATAACTTCTCCCATCTAGAAAGGCAAAACAGGAGCACTCGTCGAACTTGCCTCAAATCCTGAAAAATTCCAGTAGAAACCCTCTAATCCAAAACACTGCAACTTCTAGTTTGCTTCCACTCTAGATTAGCTGCCACCTCGCTTCCGCTGCACAACTCTGATCTGGAGTAGATGAAAATTCTGAAGATAAACATGATCACAAACTTGTCCGGCACATCCCAAAAGACATGGTTCAACAGATCCATAAAAAGAAAACTCATAAATACCACCTAATCCTGAGCTACTACACCAAACCCTCTCTCTAGAAACCATCCTTCTACTAGCTGAACCACCAGTACCACTCCTGGAATCCAAATCGATGAGAAAACCCAATCTCTAGATGCTAGGGAAAACCTCGACATCTACGAAGACATCCGGAAAGATCTCTGACAACTTCCAATCCCTGGAGATGCCTTGATCCCAAGAAAAAGATAACCCAAGAGAACACTTAACTATCTCAAGTCACCTTTGCGATCAACCCAGCCTATTTCCAAAAAAACTGTTCTCTCTTTATCAATCAGAACAGCTTATACTTGTCTAACCAAACCATTGAAGAAATAGATCCACTATGCTGCTTCTAAACTCTACCTCTAGAAAACTGCTAGTCAGATGACCTTCTTGCAGGCACACAGAATAATCTGAGCTGCAACGCTGCCACTGATGCCAAAGACTTCCTTAACTAGAAGCTCTTTGAAAAACTCAGGCCTCAAAGCCAAACACAAATACCCTGCTGAATCAAGCCACAATATCGATGTAGACACAATTCCTTAAACTTGCTCCAAAGAAACATCTTCGGGAACATCCGTAGTCGCTGCATCTCATCTCGTAGTTGCTTCTTCTGTTGCTCAGATACTATCATTCGCTTCTGCTTAACCGACAGATCCAAATTCAACTCATCCAAACCTGCGCTTCAAAAATGGACTCCAAACCTCAAAAAGACTTCCTTCAGAGAATGGTGATACCCTTACACCATTTCAAAGCTCGCTTGAGACAGTATTGAGTCTACAGTATCGACAGATATGCTTCCAACCCAACAATCAGACTCCTACCATTAGTAGTCGTGCTACACACACCACTACCCTTCCTACCTCTAGAAATTATAGTGGAAAGGCCGAACAGGTAACCCAATAAATAGGTAGAAATATATATATATATATATATATATATATTAAAATTACAAATACGCTCTCCCAAGAAAGAAATCTCTCCAAAGCCTAGGTATTCACTCAACCTGGCTCTGATACCAAACTGTGATGACCCGCCTTTCTCTCCCCAGAATGACGCATCATCATTAAGAAATAAAGGGATAGAAAAGAGAAAACATAGTGAATAATGAAAAGAAACAACATCAGAATCTCAACAGCGGAACGAACAAATTATAATAATCACATAAAGTAGTACATAGTATACAACATCTATCAGAGTTACACAGATTATACACCGCATACTAGACAGTTATAAACACCTGTGTAGTTATTATGACTTAAGACAACACAAACATTTGACTCAAAGATCACACAGCGGAACACTATATATATATATATATATATATATATATATATATATATATATATATATATATATATATATCCACAAACGCTGAAGCGTCCTGCTCCATTGCTTCTCTAAAATTAGTCAAAGCTATCTTGAATACCTTGGCTGCTCGAAAAAAATTGAGTACCCAAGAGTTTAAGAAAACAGAAGATAAACTCCGGGTCAGACATGGGTCTGGTGTGAGTAACATGTTAAAGTTGCTTAACTTTGAAAATCCTTTGAAAACAAAAGGTGTCACGTAAGACTTCCCACACATAATCATGGGTAAGTTTGTACCTTACGCTAACCAAAACATTTGATAGGAAATCCAGTGATATTATAATAAGGTCAAGGGTTTTCAAGTAAATAAGAAATAGCCAAAATTGTTACATTTATTAAATCCCACCATACATAGGTATATAATCAAAACCGTAAAGGCACGTAGGAAGAATGGATTTTCATCAATGGCAGGGCTACTAGGGTACCGCCCGTCACAGTACGTGGCATAGATCACCGTACCGAGGATCCACCATAAATCCCCTACAACACAAGGCCGGAACCATCCCTTACTGGATAGTCCTGAACAAGACAACCCCGCAGTTGTTTGCAACCAACTGGCCACACAACCGAATATAAAGATACCTCTAGATAGGGGTAAATCTCATCCTACTTGGGTGCTACCACTTAACCTTGCTGCACCTTCCCTGTTTTAGCCATTCCCGATCGATGAGGCTTGAGGCTATGATTAACTTTAGAGAACACATCTCTTAGAATGCTCATCGTCCACCTAACTATGATCTGAAATCATTCAATCCATACAAGTTCATTTTGGGTTCGAACGAAACCGAAGGCATTATCTCATTACACTCATTTTGGAATCACCCTCAGAGTTAACGATAATAACCCATGCACTCTGAATCTTCATCTTCACTTGAGATTCACAACCTATCGTTAATTTGGATCGATGTGGTTTCCAGATATCCAAATCTGGAAACACGATCCCGGTCTCATCAAAATCCAAGATGCCATCTTTTAGGTCCAAGTAGTTTTAAAGTTAAAACAATTTGATTCTATTATCTATATTCACACAGATAGATAATTCACAATATAACAAATAGATAATCCACATTATCATCACAAATAGATAATCCACATTATTATCACCAACAGATAATCCACATTATCACAAATAGATAATCCATATTATCATCACAATTCAACCAAAGCACCCAAAATCACATATTAGCACATATCTCATCAGAGATATCAAACAACCAAGGCATCAATGTCAATCAGCCATCCATAAGCAAAGATCTATTAATCTCATCATGTATAATTAATTTAAAATGAATTAATTATATTACTTCATCTCTAATTAATTTAAAATAAATTAAATTAATTACTTCATCACTATAAATCTTCCTTAACTTAATCTTTAATTAATTACAATACAATTAATTAATCATCCTCTAAGTATTCATTTCAATTAATCACTCTTGATTAACTATTTTCTAATTAGAATAAGTAATTATCCTTCAATTAATTACACAAATTAATTATTCTCAAATAATTACAGTAATTAACCTCTAATTACTTCATTAATTAATTAGTTATAATTAATTACATCAATCCTTCATTAATTACTCTATCATAACTTATTATTGATTAATTAATCTTAATTAATCAACCCTTAATTACTTCATTAATTATATTAATTTATGATCCCTTAATTACTTCTTAATTAATTATTGATTCCATTTAATAATTAATTTTTAATAAATCTTTATTCATTAATCAACCTTGATTAATCACAATCAGTAATTAATTATCCTTAATTAATTACATCACTTAATTATTTTCAAATAACTTTATTAATAAATTCTTAATTTAATTACACTAAGTAATTAATTATTAATTACTTCTAATTATTCTTTATATTAATTACACAATGTAATCAAACCCAAAGTACTTTCAATCTTCAATTAATTACATCATGTAATTACCATCACTAATTACTTCACTAAGTAATTATACATTAAGTCATTTTACTTAACCCATCATCCAAAGATTATTTTAAATAAATTAAACTAATTAATTAACTTAGACTAATCACATTAATATAATTAATTACACTGTGTAATTAATTCCTCTAATTACTCTCATTAAGTAATTATACTTAAACAATTTCACAAATGATTATCTTTAATTAATCACTCTAATTAATTATTAAAATTAATAACATTAATTAATTATTTAATAATCCTTATTAATGATCTTCATTAACCACTAATAATTTCTTAATTACTTTCATTAAGTAATTATACTTAGATTAATCATTATTAATTACAAATTAATTAACCTCTAATTATTTAATTAATTAAGTGCTTAACTGTAACTTAATTAATCTTTAATTACTTGATTAAGTAATTTCTAATCATTAATTTATAATCCAATCTTATCTAATTAATGATTCCTAATTACAAATTAATTATTCCTTAATTAATTAACTTAAACTTTAATTAATTAAATTTAACCCTTAATTACTTAATTAATTTATCCAAATCATTAAATAATTAAATTAATTATTCTTTAATTACCTTAATAATTTAATGAATCACAAATCATTAAATCTTAATTATCTTTTAAGATAAAGATATTATTTTTATTAATGACTAAATTATCATTTAAAATACATTTGAAAACATTTTACTTTCAAATTTACTTTTAAATTTCATTTCAAATTAAAATTCAAAAGAAATACAAATTTAATTTTAACAAAATTTAAAAATAATTTAAAAACCTTTTTAAATCACATGTCAAGAAACACTTATCTTAAAAAAGAAATTTAAAACAGTTTTTAAAACGAAATTCATTTTAAATTCAAATCATTTTAAAATACACTTTAAACATTTTAAAATTGTTAAAACATTTTATTTTTTTATAAAACTCTATTTATTTAAAAGTAGGAGGCAAAAGTCAATTTGAATCCATATCTTAAAATTTATTTTTGAACTTTGTTTAAAACCCTGCTTTCAAATTTAATTTCAAATTAAAATTTGAAACAGACAGGTTTTCAATAAAAATTGTAACAACTTATTACCCGAGCCAACACTTTAGACTTCGAGCCAAAACACCCCATACTTCGAACAATTCACAAAGCAACTCGAGTAAAAACCCAAGTACTCATCCCTTGCTTCAACCCAACATCACCAGAAAATAAGAATGCATCGTGCACATGCACGGTGACTCTGATCAACTCCGGCCATCTCCGATGACCTTCCCACATTGGCAACCATGCTCACGCCATCCCACAATCAACATATCGTCAAAACAAACTCGAAATCAGATTCGAGCATGCTAACCCAAAATAGGTACCAAAAGAGCAATACCTGGGATCTCCTCGTCCTTCCAACTTTGATCATCGGAGCGCTTATGCCTCCATCCATAACTTCGCCAACGTCCAAGCTATCGATTCCCAAAGTTCTATTGAACTCGATCATCTAGAGATGCTGAGATGATCACAAACTCTCAACTTGCCAAAACTAGGTTTACAAACTAGAATCGATCTCCGTCGCCACCACAGTGCCATGAGCACCTCTCTGACAATTTTGTCGAAGTCCCCGATCATCCTACTATCACCAAAGGGAACCCGACCTCCTAGACCATCAAGATCATCAAAAATTACCCCCAAAACCCAATATCTGGTCAAACCAGAACAGCACATCCATCCCTAAGCTATAAATTATGATTTTAGTTTTAAAAATCAAGTTTTAGGTTAGGTATTCAGTTTATATTCCTGAATTTATAAATTAAGATGTTTGAGTTCTGACTTATATTAAGATTGCGTAGTTCTTCTTGATTCCCAGAGATAATATACCAAATTATTTAACTTAAATAAATTTTAAAACTTTAATCTATGACACAACAAACACATTTTATTTGAAACTTGAACCTTAACATAGATTAGATCATGAGATAATGATTTTTGATTAAAACTTAAGCCTGGAAACTAAGAATAGGCAAGAACAAAATACAACAGCAAACATGCATCTGTACATCCATGTATATACACAGAGAATTCAATCATATACATTCACACAATAATACATTATTTCTAGTAATCCACATGCAATCATATATCAAGATACTTAAGTTTTTAGAAAGAATGTTACTCACTTGTTTTACAGAAGAACAGAGCCTTCATTTCTATTTTGAAAAAACCTTTGAATCTTTAAAACTTTGTGTTGCTGGAATTTGCTTCTTACTTAAAAACCGGAGTTGCTAAAGATTGCTTGTAATTAAATCTTGCTTTTGATTCCAGATTTTACTTGCTTTGATTATATACTACAGGCCTGATTTCTGATTTTAAAAATGTACAGATTCTGGTTTGCAAACTTATTGACTTGCTTATAGAAAATGAATGAAGTTTGCAGGCTTTAGATTTAGATTTGCAAACTCGATTACAGGTTTGCTTGCTTTAGACAAAATTCTAGGTTGAAGAATTTAGTTCAGGCTTTGTGATTTTGAAAATGTACACGTTTTATGGTTTGATTTCTGGTTATAGGAGTACCGATTTTCAGATTTGTTTTGAGAACTGCAGGCTGAAGATTTGGTTTCAAATTCGAGGAATGATATTCAGGTTTTCAAATTTGTTTAGAGAAATTGTTTTGAGTTTTCTTCTTAGTTTTGAGTAAAAAAATA
Source organism: Allium cepa (assembly GCA_030765085.1). Lineage (NCBI taxonomy): Eukaryota > Viridiplantae > Streptophyta > Magnoliopsida > Asparagales > Amaryllidaceae > Allium > Allium cepa. The sequence goes on along the minus strand of CM060928.1, from coordinate 673,427,795 downwards.
GGAAAGAAAATGAAGAATGAGAAAACAATGTACATAGGCTGAAAATATGATTTAACAAAAATAAAAGAAAACAAAAAATTAAAAATGACACATGTTTAACATCTTATCATTTGTCATTTGAAATAGTTTATCAACTAACACTTGTAACTAATGTCTCTTAATTTTATTACACTTGTCATAACATAATTTTTATTTATTTATTAAATGTTAATAAAGGCTTTTATACTCACTTTATTATTTTGTAAATGTTTATCCATATTTATATATGAATTACTTAAAGAAAATGTTACAAAACCAATTTCATATAAATACAAGCTTAAACATATATTTTAAAACCTAAAATACTTTAAAATATTTATCTTTTGAATTTCAATTTTAAATTCAAATTCAAATTAAATTTTAAAATCCAAATTAATGTCAACTTATTCAATTTGAAATAACAATCCTATTTCTTATTGAAATCTTTTTTTATATTTATATATATAAATAATACATTATTAATATTGTTTAAAAGTAAAAAATTTGTCAATTTTAAATAATTTATAAAAGAGATTATAAATTACTTCTATTACTGAATGAATTAATGTATCATATGCTTTAAGTATTTGTAAATTGTATTTTAAACTAGTATATTTCAAATCATATTTCTCAAGTAATATTAAAAATAACAGATCTTTTTATTTATCTTATTTAAATTTAAACTTATACTAAAAATATATTTTAAATAAATAATATTTACCTTAAGTATTTTTAAGCTATATAATTATTTATTTAAAAAGCTTTGAAAAGTTTTGTATTAAATTAAATCAGAATTCCAAAATTGCCAAATATAATTTTGAATTTGAAAACATGATTTATTTATTTATTTATTAAATTCAAAACAAAGAAAACCAAAGATTTCTATTTACAATATATACAAATATATATATATATATATATATATATATATATTACAAATAGAAAATATTTTATTACTTTTTAAAAGATAAAATTCACCAATTTAAATATTTATTTGTTTTTAAAAGAATAAATTTTCCAATTTAAATTTAAATTATAAAAGAAATTATCAAATCAAATTCAATTTTAAATACGGATTATTAAATTGATATTGCCCAAATTTCGTGTGACGCCCCACCTCTATACCCACGCTAGCCAAGAACACTACGGTGTAGTGCTGTCAACTAGCACGGAGAATAAGGCTGTTGAGGAGCGGCCATCAATAGTTGGCCTTACACTAGTATTGGTTATCTCGATGGGAGTGATATAAATATATATATTCTTTCATTTTTCATCTCTGATTTATTTTCTCCCATCGACATACCCCAATTCCTGTATAAAACGAACTACGATGGTTCGTAATAGTTTAGAACAGTAAATATAAAATAACAACACAGATAATATAAATGCGGAACACAGATGAAACGGAAAGTCTCATATATATATAATAACTGATGTCAGTTACAATACATTCATACGGTACATATGATACAACTACAACAGTCGACTAAGGAAGTTACATATACAAGTACATTAACGTATATAATATACATGAATACATATCTTCCTATACAATTTTACATACTACTACAAATGACGACGACTACTCCAAAAGATATGAAAGAACTTCATAGCTCTAGCAGCAACCCAAAGCAGAATATCTACAACCTGAAATACTCGGTCTGACCCGAGTATTAAATTCAAAAGAAAATAATACTCGGGTCAGTCTAATTCAAACTCAGTTATTAGTGCACAGAAGCAATAATAATTAAATAATGAATAGACGACAGTAATTAAACCAAATCAGAATGCAATTCAGAATATTGAATTGAAATGAACAAACAGTTCAAACCATTGAAATATCAATTAAAATATTAATTCAAGTAGGGCTGCAGTACACGCACGCGTGCACTGCCTCGCCACTACTGCATAAGGAATATGCAAAAGATCAAACAATCAAAACAAAATAAAATATCATAAAGGCCATACCGTGTGGCTGCAGTTCACGCTTGCGTGCACTGCCTTGCCACTACAGTGATGATGTACACAAACGGGCACAAGGTCAAACCCGAAATACCGGATTCAACTCAAGTGACTTCGAAAACAATCCATTTGCATCAATGCAATGCAAAACAACAAGGGCAAGACCGCATACCCAAAAAAAACTGCAGTCAACAATGAATGCATCATTACATACAACAGTAATGAGTCAGGTACAAGAACATGAAGGAACCAGCTAATGAACAAAGAGTCAGCACCCAAAACAGATGCAAGTGCAGTCTGCACCTAGGTGAAGACCACATGAACTTAGTGCAACACAATTATTCAAGTGCATATACAGGAATGCAACAATGAATCACGAACCAAGTGTACCAAAGAGACAACATGTTTGCAACTGTGAAACTGGCAGTGCAAATATCAGATTCGATAACGAAGGCAGTAGCACACACAATTCAACTTCAAATGCACTGCAGCTACATGTATTCAGGTACATGAAGACAGCAAATACACACTGAACTACATGCCTCGAAGAACAGAGGACAGAACTAATGCAATCCCTACATGAAGTGGAAGTGAAACAGTGTCCACTAAATGAAACTGGAAAAATGCAAATGAAATCAGTAATCATTGCAAGGCAAGGCCCACACATCTAATCTGCCTAGGCCCGAGGCTAATGAAAATGCAATGCCTTAGCACACATGAGTGTTAACCCAGTGCGATACAAACCAACAAAGCAGACCCAAATCAATACATGCTTCCACACATACATATGTATGTGCGTACTCAGATGCACATATGCGGCAGCAGTGTAAACCATCAAGGGCGAATCAATAAAAAGAAATGATAAAAGAGGCAAGTGTTGCACTTTCAAAGTAACAAGCAACTATCAAACGAAAGAGTGCAGACCTGAATGTCAAGACACTGCAACTGACAAAATACAAGCTCAACTGCACAAACAATAGGCAGTGACAATAAAGCAGTGAGACAGTAAATGGCAACAAGTGCAACAGTGAAATGAAGTAGATAGTTGTCTCGAGCAATAGCAAGTCTACATGTACATGAAGACAGCAAAACAGGTACAACTACAAGTGAATGACAACAAGTGATGCATTAGTGAAACAATTCTACAGTTGCATATAACATCAAGGTGGATATATGTACACAATGATACTACAATGATGAACAGAGCTACAGACTAGACTAGTGAACAGCTAGAGATGATTGCAGCCTCAACACATGAATATACAAATCTGGTGATATAGCAGTAAAAATGGAACAATAAATAGTACATCAGCCCCCAAATCAATGCAGCAGTGTGCATATCACCATGAAAAAGGCAATGTCACAGACAAAAGAAAGTCTCGACATACTTGTGAGAAACAACATCAACCAATAAGGAATCAAATTACATACTGCAATTGAAACAACAATTAAATGTATGGTCTGTCAAGGTAATATTGAGCAAAGAATTTAAAGTAGCAATCTCAAATCAAAATCAAAACTGTGGCAAGTTCAACCAAATTGCAATGCAGCTCAAAATCAAGTCATAGGCGAAGTCAATGCATATGTCTACAGAGTTCAGTGCACAAACAAGAGTACATATGTGAATTCATATAGAACCAGAGCAATGCGCATAGCACTAACACATACATATGCAGTGCGAACACATATCCAAGTGGAACAGGTCAAAGACAATTTTCTTTATACAAAAATCAATTTTTTTAAAAATGTCAGAAATTCAAATGTAATAGCGGTTTTGAATAGCATCAGGTAGTAGTTTCAAACGATATCAACCGCAGTGCCAAAGCCGATATTGGACAAGTCAGTGCCAAAATCGAACCACAAAAATCGAAACCGTGATGAGCAAGGCAATTCAAGGCCGTGAGTATCACGTACAATCAAAAATATACGAAGTGAAAAAGTCAGAAATCATCACCATGGCCGAAGTCAAAGTGGAACATCAAGTAAAAATCAAACAAATCAAGCCGTTGCTACCACAGAAACCAAACAGTGCCATGACGACTAAGGCACAAATTGACCAAGTCAGAAATCAAGCAAGAAATTCACGAATTTGAACTCCTCATAATTCACAAAATTTCGAATTCGAACAAAAATCCAAAATCCTCAAAGCCATAAAAATGAATCAGTCAAAATCAATACTATGAGAAGCAAGTGCCATTACTGTTCGAACTAGATGTGAGTGAGATAGAATCACTCACCGTGTCGACGAATTAAAGGAGCAACCGAATGTCGAAGCAAGCAACGTTAGCGCCACAAGAACGAACGAGGGAAAGGGGCGGGCCGCCATTAATTTTCTTCGTTCATTTTTATTCTAGGGTTCGTGAATGAAAAGGGGGAAGAGGGGGACCGGGTTATATATAAAAAAAAAAAAGAGAACGAGAGAAAGGAATGGGTTTGAAAATAAATCATGGCCCATAAACCCTTTTAAAAATTTATAAAAGAATTTTAATTCAAATTTAAAACTTAAATTGGCAATAAGCGAAAATATTAATCGTTTAATGTCGATTATAAATCGACACGAAATACAGGGTTGTTACATTCCGAGTCATCACAGTGTGGCTAGTTAATCAAGTTTATGAATAGTTTAAAATGGTTGAGTGCATTAGATTGCCTTGTTTCTCTAGAGTGTTATTTCCAGTTATTCTGTGACATAAATACCCTGAATTGAGAAGTTAATATAAAACATGGTACGTTTTATTAAATATATATTTGTGATGAAATTTCTATGTGAATGTGACATGCTGAAATTAAAGTGTTTGTTAAAAACAACTTCGTCTTAAAAGAGGGCGTTTGGATTCAAGGAAACCAGGATCAGATATCAGCGTTATCCGGAACCACTTGGATTTTTGAACTACAAAAAATTTCTACGGATTGGCATATAGTCGAATAGGATGGGATTGAATAAAATTAAGTAAAATCTGACCATTTAAAATAAGTAACGGTACTCAGATATTATTTAAATATCAATGGACTTGTATAACAAACGATAGGCTATAGCAAGATAAAAACTCGTAGTGACGTACGAGTTACCTTGATTTCCAAAGAAGTTTTAAATCTTAAGCATTTCATATCAAATAGGTTTACTCACGTTGGTTTCCAGCTGACTCGGGTGTCACTTTATTGTAATGCTCAGGTCAAATCGAATGCTATAGAAAATGATTGGCTCAAGCGAATCAAATAGGGAACTTGCAGTGTGAGAAGCAGAAAATATAATAAAAAGTATAACATGGCATATCATATCAGGTGATGTAACAGGCATATAATCAGGTTATAACTTCATGAAATATCATATCACAGGCATGTATAAATTACTATCAATACAACATATTACAACTACAATTCACATGTCATTGTTTCACGATTATGTAAGTATGAATGTCGAGAGTGATAAACTCACCTTCTAAAGCTGGAGATAACAACTCAAGACACACGAACAAACTTCGAAAAGAATGAAAAACAACAAATCAAATTCGAGTGGATGGAGAGCCAAGATTCAAATCTTATAAACAAACAAATATAAACATACAATAAATATATAATTCAATACAAGATTATAAATCAAAACAATGTACAAATATGAATCAAAATTGAAGCAAAATGACTTAACAACTACAAGTGGGCTCGGCCACCATCAAAATGGGCTAGACCATCATCAACATGCCTCGGCATGGTTAGATCTGAAGCAATTAGGATCGGCCATGGCTTGAAATGAGGCAAGGCTATGGTGTTTTTGAAGTGATGGCAAGGCAAAATCAATAGGAAGGCAAAAGGTCAAAGGAGATGCAACTTTGGGTTCGGCCCAAGGCTCTATGGCTCGACCGTTGGGTTCATGGTGTGGCTTTAGGCTTGGATCAGGTCAAGGCACCTGAAGTGACGCGGCTATGGTGTGGTATTGGTCATGGCAAGAAAAGATGGTGGAGGAATAAGGGGTGGCCGAGGCAAGCAAAGAGGGGTTTGGCCTTGTGGTGCTCGGCTAGGGTTTGTACAAGCATGTTTTGGTGATGGATTGGATCTTGGGTCCACGGCAAGGTTGGAGGAGATGAGATGGTGATGGTTGTGGCCAGCCATAGGCGGTGTAGAGGAGGAGATGGTCAGCTAAAGGCGATTATGGTGATGGCGGAGCTTCGTAAGGAGAAACAAACAAAAGAAAAGAGAAAAGAAAGGAGAAAGAAGGAGATAACTTACCGTAAAATTTTCTATAGGAAATAAAATGAGAAAGAGATGAGATGGGAAATGATATGTACGTGAATTAAGAAGTAAATGAGTAGTTTTGTACGGTCAAGAAATGGAATGCTTTGAACGGCTAGGAATTAGAAAAGGCATTACTTCACATTCAAGAAAAGAAACCTATGCCTTTTGGAATTCTAAGCCCATACAAAATAGAAAATAGAAAGTAGGGAACGGTAAATAAAGTAAAAATAGAAATGAAATAGAAAATAAAAAATATTGAAAATAATCGCGTGTAAAAACGCTGAAATTTATCAGATTTAAAAAGTATAAAACAGAATTTGACAAAACGAAAAGCAGAACGAATATCAGAATCAACTTCAGCTTCAAAGAAAAACATTGGAAATTAAAAATTCAAATTTTAAAATTTCAAATAAAAGTCAAAGTTTGACCACAGTTGACCAAAATTTAAAAATTTCAGAAAATCGTTATTTTATTTTATTTGGAAAAATGATTATAAAAAAATCCAAAATTTCATTGGAAAATTCCAAAATTCCAATTTTGAATGATTTGAAATAAAAAAAATTCAGGTAAATTGAATTAAAAATATTTTCAAAAATTATGGGTTGTTATGCTCTCCTCCACTCAAAACTTTTCGTCCCCGAAAAGGAACGAGACACAAAAACAAGTAAAGATAAGATAGAAAAGCAAATAGTACCTGAAATAAACAATTCCAGATTCGAAGCATGCATGCTCTCCTCCCTCTTCCAGGTACAATCCCGATCATCAGTATACTACTGCACTTTGGCCAGGTTGACAAATTTCCTTCTCAGCTGCTCCGTACCTCTATCGACAATACGAAGTGGCTTCCTCTCGATAGTAAGATTAGGCTCAATATCCAAACTCTCGAGAGCAGAAGGTTGAACAATCAAAGTGGATCATGAAGACATCGACAAAGATGCGAAACATGTAATACATTATGCACTGCATAAACTTCTCAGGCAAATCCAAACGATAAGCTAAAGAACCAATCCCCTTTGAGATATGGAAAGGACCAACAAACCTAGGAACAAGCTACCAACATTTTCCTATTTATCCCAATTTATTATTAAATTTATTCAACTTAATATATCCTATCGCATATATTAAGTATATTCACTCTTATCATAACCACTCAAGTTTATTTATAAATTCTTTTAACATCATTTTATATTGTATATTATCCAATTACATATCTAACTTCTGAATAATTAGATAACTTATATTGGAATGAAATTTAGTATTATAAATAAAATTTTGCAATTCAATTATTTATCCAAAATTCGAATTATTTATCCAAAATTTCTTTTTAGTTTATAATTTAAATCATCCCTGAATCATAAATTTATGAAATTTGATCTCTGGTTTATTTCAAACAATTAAAGATAATTATATATATAATATATATCAGATCAAATCAAATCTAAAATCACGTACTATATATATTAAATCAAGCAATACTTAAGAAATTTAAATCAAATTTTCTTTCAAACAAAAGTGTAGCAAAGCTACGAATTTGTCTCTTCACTTGGAAACTCGAAATTGAATGTCGATGATGCGGCAGCCATCACCGAAATTATTTTTCAACGGCATAAGAAAAGAGCATAGATTTAAACATTATAAAATTTATATTCAAACGTACCTTCAAATTATATACATTTTAAACATTAAAACCAAAGTTTGAAATCACCAGAATTTAATTCTCAAATCCAAAATTTAAATTATCCACGTCCTAAATCAGTTTATAAACTATACATAAAAATTCCAAATAAATTTATAAACTGTTTATAAATTTATTTTATGCGGCAATAGTCATTGGTTTGTAGAACAATAAATGAGAATTAAATATTATTATTTTGTTAACCAATTCATTTACTGTCTTTTGGAAAACGATATTGTGTCGGTTTGCTCTGTTTAAGTGTTTTGGAAATCCTATCGATGGCGTTGATCAGATGAATCAATCCAAAATCCAAATCAACATCAACAACTCAAACAACACAACATATAAAACACTCTATATTAATACAAATACACAACCTCACACGATGATTCCAGAACGGGTTTCAAAATGAGGATAGAAATTCAAATTTAGGAGATTCAAAGAAAAATGAGATAGATAAAGGATTAGGACAAGATTAAAATAGAAGATCGAAATTACGCCTGATGACCGTCGTTATAGGTGAATTCAATGAGATAGAGACAATCCTCCATAAACAAGAACACAAGCACAAAGAAGATCTTTGTGATTCACTCTTTTCGTTTGACCGTCTGTCTATGGGTGGTAAGTGGTGCTTAGATTTAAATGAGTACCCAAAGATTACTGACAAGCGTTCTAAAACTGACTGGTAAATATAAGATCTCTGTCACAACCAATACTGATAGGAACCCCATGGAGATGAACAGTCTCCCTTAAATAAATCTCAGACAAACTAGAAGAAGAACCGGTAGACTTGACCGGAATGAAATGAGCTGACTTGTTCAATCTATCCATAAAGAGAGAAAAGAAGAAAGACTTACATTGATCGCAGCAATTTCAACTGGATCAACAGGACTCCATTACTAGAAACAACATGCCTGAAAAACCAGATTTCATCCTTCCTGAAATGGCATTTAGGGAATTTAGCCTTCAACTGATGATTTCTAATAGTCTTCAGAACAAATTCCAAATACGATTCATGCTCATGCCTTGACTTAGAGAAGACGAGGATATCATCAACAAAGACTAGAACAAACTTATTAAGCACATCACGAAAAACATGATTCATCAAATCAAAAAAGAAAGTAGGAGCATTAGTCAAACCAAAAGGCATAACTAATCATTCATAAAAACCATTTTCAGTATGGAAAGCAGTCTTGGGAATACTTTCCTCAGCAACCCTGAGCTGGTGGAAACTTGTGGCAAGATCAAGCTGAGAGAAAACTGTAGCTCCATGGAGTTGTTCTATAATATCATTGATACGAGGCATAGGATATCTATTCCTCACAGTGAGCCTGTTCATCTCCCTATAATCAACACACATCTTTAAAGAACCATCGGACTCAGTGACGAAAACAACTTTTTCTCCCCATTTTGAATGGCTAGGTCTGATCAGACCCTTGGAGAACAAGTCCTCACTTTGCTTCCTCAACTCAACCTTCTCAAGGGGTGCCATTCTTCTAGAAGGAAGAACTATAGGTCAAGCTCCAGGAAAAAGATCGCTACAAAATCAATTTCTCGCTTAGGAGATAAAGAAGCGACTTCACCAAATATATCGGGATAGAGTCTAACCATAGGAGTGGAATCAAGATCATCTGGAGAAGATTCAAGAGAACAAATAAACCTACTGGAAAATCCTGAGCCAAATGGCACTGAATCACCAAAGAATCACCAAAATAATCCATAAGAGAAAAAGTTCGGTTTTACAAGAGATAACGGCTCCATGCCTCATAAGCCAATCACCTCCAAGCAATAGATCAAAAGCCTGGGAAACCGAACATAGAAATCACCACTGAAACGGTGATCAAAATATAGGAGTTTCACTCGATTACAAATCCTATTAAGATTCGCAGGACCAACAATAGGATTTGAAACACACAAAGACACAAGAGCCAACTCAGGAGAAAGAAGGTGCTCAAATTTATCACAAAGATTCATAGAAATAAAACTATGGGAAGTTCCAGTATCAAATAACACACAAACATGAGATTTAAACAAATTAAAGGTGCCTTGAAGAGTACATTAGGTGTCACCAGGAGCAGGAGCAGGAACAGGTGCAGGTGGAGCTAGTGAAGATGCGGAGGTAACAACAAAGACACCAGAGGACTTGCCCTTCTGTTAAGTAGGAAAATCCTTCTTGAAATGGCCAGGCTGCGAACAAATATGACAGAGATCACGCCTAGTCAACTGAGCTGGAGGGACAGCAGCACCAACTAAAGTACGAAAACTATTAGCATAGTGTCCCTTCTGATTACTGTTGAAGTAAGTAATGGAGGATAGGTCGACAGGCTGCCTTTGAGAAGAAGAAGATCCCAAACCTGGAGTCTTGTTCCAATTCTTCTTCTGTCGATGAAAGTTAGGACTTCACTTCTTAGGATTACTAGAGAAGGGCTAAGATAAAGCAAGATGAGCAATAGGAGGATCCTTAGAAGTAGGTTCTCATATCTAATGACCATATCCATCAGACTAGTGAAAGGGTTATGCAGCGATGAGATGATCATAATACTCTAGAAGAGCACCAGCTATCAACTTCTCATTCTTCTTGAGAGGAGTGTCAATCAGATTAGGGCCAAACTTAGAAAGTTCATTGAACTTCCTCTTATACTCAGCAAATGACATATCACCCTGTTTAAGATACATGAATTCCCGTTAAAGCTGAGTTTTCCCTGCTTCGGGCATCCACTTCACAACAAAAGCATCCTTAAAGCACGGTAAAGAAACATAAGAAAGATTTCAAAAGAAAAAAAAACTGAACCAGATTCAAGACAAACAAAAGATGATACCTAAACTTCTCCTAAGAAATATGAGCCTCTTAACAGTCTCCCACCAATCCAAGGATGCTCCCTTCAAATGCCAAGTGGCCAACTAACGCTTCTGAGCATCAGTGATCTCAAGATCGGAGAAGATTCTCTCCAATCCCTTTAACCACTGCTGAGCCTCGATAATGCTCTCTGATCTGGTAAACTTGGTACCACCAATCCCACTGTATTCCATACAGAGAGTAGTGAACCAGACTGGTGCAGCAGGCTCAGGAACTGGGGTAACACCACGACCCCTACCTCTAGCATTCCTACGACTCATCCCGAAAAATCAAGAATGAATTTTAGGACAGAGATAACTGAGAAACAAAGACAGGGTTAGATAAGATTAGATTCAACTAGGATGAAAATCCTAAGCAAAGAAATTACTCACAAGATGGATAAGGAATAGAAAGAAGTTAAGAAAAATTTTGATTTCAAAACAAGAAAAGTTTTATCTCAAAATAATCTTTAAAATCCCTTTAAAAATCATTTGAAAACCATTTTATACTCTAAAATACATTCTCTCACAAAGAAATAATTCTAAGATTGATTCCACTCATTCTTGGGTATTTCTACCCTATCTCTAAAGCAAAGTATAATATATTTTAAAAATAGCGTTAAGGATTTACATTTTCCACCTTAACACATTTTATATTTTCCCATATTCTATATAATACCGTAATCTCCTCGGTATTGGGCGTCATCAAAGGGCACTCCATAAGTATGGTACAAAACAAAATCATATAAGGCACGCTAGGGTAGGTGACATGGCAGAACTAGGAAATGCCTAGGTAGATAAACCAATTATGCATTCGGACTGGTGATAACGCATAGCAGCCATTACCGCCCACCTCAAGCTGCACTCCCAAAATGAAAGGTGCGCACCAATCAATCACAAAGTAATAGAATGACATACGAAGAAGTGTGTCTGATAAGAGGAGCTACCTCATTGGCCCGGAATCGCTCCCATTTTAGCCACCTTATGCCAACTCATGGGAGTCGGTTCCACGTAAATACATTAAAAGAACTTCACCACTATCCTACTACATTCTGGAATCTCCACCGCGTAATGGTTGTTAAAGTGGTTTTCAAATTTGGCAGAGAGTATGACAACTTCAGATTCCGGTCTCTTTAACAACCAAACGTTATTATAAACCATGGATATTTATTTCAAAACATATCTATTCCAAAAGCATTTAAAATCAATTGCTATTAATCTTTCCAAAATAATATCCATTTTCAAAATTGCTAATGTTTCCACAGTCATACATTAGTTATAACATTTTTAAAATGTAACAACTTAAAATCATAACACTTTCAAAAACCATACCCTTATTATAGCATTTTTAAAATAATGATTTTGAATTTGTAACACTTTGAAAATGTTATTCCCATACAATAGCACTTTGGAAAACATTACCATTTGGAAATAGTAGCATTTTCAAAACATAACCTAAAGCAACATAGCACTTTTAAAAATGTTATTCTTTTATAACTACGGTATTTTAAAAACATAACTAAGATACCATAGCAAAAATGCTACGAATACTACTATAACATGTTTAAACATACTACTTCCATTTATATCATAGTTTTATTTATACAAAACATATCTATTTCATAAATAAAATCTTTTATTCTTATTAGGTTAGAATTAAAATCCCATATTAAATTAAATTTAAATTATTAACTTATTTACCATAGATATAATCTTTAATTTAGTTTGAAACCAATTATTTACTTATAAAATTCCAATATATCGTTATATTTAAAAATCATTACATCGAATTTTTAAATTAAATTTCATATATTTAAAGATTCAAAATACTTAATAAATTTTAGAAAACAATTATTTTAACCATGGGTCTATATAATATTTTCTAACCTAGGTCAAGTGATACGGATATATATCATTTCAAACCCGCAATTCCAAGTCAAATAAAATAAAAATCTCTTGAGCCTACCATTTCAACTCATGATGATTTTTCTCTATCTAAAGTCCGTTCGAGCATGTATCATTTCAACCCATAGTGATTCTATACTAACAGGGAACTTGCAGTGTGAGAAGTAGAAAATAAAATAAACAGTATAACATGGCATATCATATCAGGTGATGCAAGCGACATATAATCAATTTATAACATCACGAAGTATCATATCACAGGCATATATAAATTACTATCGATACAGCGGATTATCAACTACAATTCACATGTTATTGTTTCACGATTATATAAGTACGAATGTCGAGAGTGATAAACTCATCTTCTAAAGCTGGAGATAACAGTTCAAGATACACGAACAAACTTTAAAAAGAACGAAAAGGTATGTATCAAATTCGAGTTGATGGAGAGCCCATATTTAAATCTTGTAAAAAAAAGTATGAACATACATAAATATATAATTCAACATAAGATTATAAGTCAAAACATTGTATAAATATGAATCAAAATTGAAGCAAAATGACTTAACCCCTACAATTGGGCTTGGCCACCATCAAAATGGGCTAGACCATCATCAACATGGCTCGGCCATGGTTAAAGCTGAAGCAATTAGGTTCAACCATGGCTTGAAATGAGGCAAGGCTATGGTGTATGTGAAGTGATGGCAAGGTAAAATCAACAGGAAGGCAAAAGGTCAAAGGAGATGCAACTTTGGGTTCAGCCTAAGGCTCCTATGGCTCGGCCATTGTGTTCATGGTGTGGCTTTGGGCTTGGATCACGTCAAGGCACTTGAAGTTTCACGGCTATGGTGTGGTATTGGTCATGGCAAGGCAATGGTGGAGGAATAAGGGGTGGCCGAAGCAAGAAAAGAGGGGTTTGGCCTTGTGGTGCTCGGCTAGGGTTTGTACAAGCATGTTTTGGTGATAGATTGGATCTAGGGTTCATGGCACGGGTGGAGGAGATGAGATGGTGATGGTTGTGCCGACCATGGGTGATGTAGAGGAGGAGATGGTCGGCTAAAGGTGATTATGGTGATGGCCGAGCTTTGCTAAGGAGAAACAAACAAAAGAAAAGAGAAAAGAAAGGAGAAAGAAGGAGAAAACTTGCTATAAAATTTTCTACAGGAAATAAAATAAGAAAGAGATGAGATGAGAAATGATGTGTACGTGAATTAAGAAGTAAATGAGGAGATTTTAATGCTAAGAAATGGAATGCTTTAAACGACTAGGAATTAGAAAAGGCATTACTTTACATTCAAGAAAAGAAACCTATGCCTTTTGGAATTTCTAAGCCCATACAAAATAGAAAATAGAAAGTGGAGGATGGAAAATAAAATAAAAATAGAAAACAGAAATGAAATAGAAAATAGAAAATAAACAAAATATTGAAAATAATCGCGTGTAAAAACGCTGAAATTTATCAGATTTAAAAAGTATAAAACAGAATTTGACGAAACCAAAATCAGAACGAATATCAAAATAAACTACAGCTTCGAAGAAAAAGATAGGAAATTTAAAAATTAAAAATTTCAACTGAAATTCAAAGTTGGCCACAGTTGGCCAAAATATAAAAATTTCAAAAAATCATTATTTTATTTTATTTGGAAAAATGATTATAAACAAAATCCAAAATTTCATCGGAAAATTCCAAAATTCCAATTTTTGAATGATTTAAAATCAATGTTCGTCAGATAATTTGAACTAAAAATATTTACAAAAATTATGGGTTGTTACATATCTTGTATGTACATTGACAGTTACAACTTTTTTGTATAAAATGCTGCTATTTGTATATTATATTTTGTTCCGCTATGATTGTGATATTATATGCTGTTGTTTTTGTTTTTTCTTCTACCTCTTTTTTTCTTAACCCTAACAGCCTGGTATTTTCGGTACTCGATTGCTCGGCACTCTATACAGTGAACGTATTAGTGTCAATTTTCAGGGTTGAAAATCTTCGGGCCACTATATGTAGTATCAGAGCTGAAGGTTAAGCAAGAACCTTGGCTCTGATGGGGATTACTTATTAGAGATAGGGTCAGTAATACCCTAGAATGAGCTGAGTGTAGTCTATATGAGGGCGTACTTTTTATTTACTTATATAATGATTTTAAAAACCGTCTTAAAAGTAGTTTTTATATAAGGCTATATTTTGATATATATAAAGAAATAATCTTTTCTAGTTATTATGCTATATTAAGGTGATTGGTTGTTATTATACATATCAAATGAAATTATAAATTTTAAGTGGTAATCATATCATCAAATAAAATTTGGGTAAGAATAAATTTTGCAAATAAGTTGAGCTAAAAATGGATTCAAATTTGAATTTAAATCCTAGAAAATTCAAAAGAATTTTCAAAGTGTTTGAACAAAGTTACCCTGATTGTATTTTTCCACTAAATTATAGCGAATGGCCATCTCCACCACCACATTACAAGGTTCTCTAACATGTGTCATAGCCATTCTTCCTAGCTCTAGCTTTAATTCTTGAATGAATCTCTCATTCCTTTTGATATCAGTGTCTAATAAAGCATATCCATATTGAGATAGCTCATAAAACAAGCAGCATACTCGATCACGCATATCTCCTTAAACCAAATCCATGAACTTCCTCATCAATGCCGACTTGGCAACCTCAGATAAGAACCTCTGCTCAAACCTTCTTCTAAAATCAACCTATGTCAGCTCTTCCTTCAAAACTCCAGCTGACATATTGTTCCACAAGTGAAGCGCTAATCTTTGCAACTGTCTAGATGCAACAGTCTAGAGGCTAGCCTTCTCTTTTCTCCATCATCCAAGCCTAGATCAGTAAAGATCCTCTCACAGTTCAAAAGCCAATTCTCAACTTCAACAGCATCCTCTGTTCCCATAAACGGCTTTCCACCCAAACTGTTGCAGTCTCTACTCAGCCTAGCATAGTTATATCCAATTGGAAATAAAGGATTAACTCCCCTAACAGTTCCAGCAGCTCATGCTTGTAAAATATTAACCAACAACTGATAAGCTATCCCCACATCTACTGGCGAATTTCCAGCACCTACGTTTGCTTTAGCATTTTGGTTAGCAGTAGCCTGTCGACCTTAGTTCCTCCTAGTGTTAGGCTGAGCATTTCCATTGGTAGTGGTGCTTCCTCCACCTAGATTTCCTCTTTTGTTTCCTACTTCTATATCCTCTTTCTAAATCTGCATACGCGCCTTAGTAAGATAAAGAATAACAGTCTAAGAGAGAGGAGAACATGTACTTAGATATATCTGTATATCATATACAAGTATGTTACTATAGCGTTAACCTAAACCTCAATCATATTTTGGATTATGTTTCAAAAAGATTTTATGTTTAACTTTTCTTTTAAAGTTTCATAAGCCTATGCTCCGATACTAACTTGTAACATCCCCCTACTTGGAGGCCCAAAACTAACGGCTACGGATGCTACAGTCATCCATAGTTATTAATCCTCGACGACCAAATATAGCGGTGCCAGATACATTAATACACAAATCACAAGAATATGGAAAAAATTAACAATTCAAAAACATATTTCTACATTTCATTCAAAACATTTGATGTTCGTTGCATAATCCCAAAAACGTTAACTACGTTCAGCAAAATATAATTATTATACATACGCCAAGAGCAACATACGAAGATGCCCCCTTGATTGATCAAAGTATATAGTAAGGCTAGTAAATCTTCCATTACATCCAAATACACAGCAGAAAAGATAACATTAAATAACTAACTGCCTCATGCATGCCTCCGATAGCTTTATTCTCCTCAGAAGAGAACCTGAAAACCTTAAATCTCAAACTACCCAAAATCAATTGAGTATCCGAGAGTATTAAAGGGAAAACAAAACTTCGAGTCAGATTTAAATCCTGGTATAAATAATAATCTAATATCTCAATCTTTTTAGATATCTAGTGAAACCACGCCGCTTAGCAGAATGGGTTTTCCCCTTACCTGTATCCTAAAACCTTTATAAAACCATATACTACGCTCCTACATCAACAATGGTTAAAATATACATTTCAAAATATTATGATGATATGCATACGTTAGACATTTTGGATTTCCCATTCTAGGTTTAATTTGACACCCTGTCATAATTATAGGCTCTAGGGTACTATTACCATGTTAGTTTTATGGGTTTACTAATAATCTTTTTGTAATTCATGGACACCTTGTCCTGTTCATAGTTTTCATGGGATCTTTAAAATCCTATAGGCTCCTGCCAATTAACTTAATTGATTCATGGGTGCCCCCTAAACCTATTAGTCAT
This sequence comes from Allium cepa, assembly GCA_030765085.1. Lineage (NCBI taxonomy): Eukaryota > Viridiplantae > Streptophyta > Magnoliopsida > Asparagales > Amaryllidaceae > Allium > Allium cepa. The sequence continues at coordinate 673,410,849 of CM060928.1, read as the reverse complement.
TTTAACTAATCCCCTTATCCTATTTTTCATGGGTTAACTAGGAAACTATGGATTTATCCAGCAACTCACTTCTTATCCTAGTTTTCATGGGTTGACTAGGAACCTACGATACCTCCATTAACTTCTTTCATATCCTAGTTTACATGGGTTGACTAGAAACCTTTTGACTGATGTCAATTCTTAATCCATATATAGTTTTCATGGGTTTGAGGCAAACCAATTAGCCCCTGGCAACCTACCTTTATACCTAGTTTTCATGGGTTTATTATGAACCTGTTGTTTACCTCCAATAAATAAATAATCGTAGTTTTTATGGGTTTACTATAAAACTATCTCCCAAACAACTTCAAGGTTTACGCATCCTATATTTTAGTCTCCCTGACTCTCTGGATGCAATTCTACTAATTCAAAAGTTTAACCAATTTATAATCACTGCCTGGTTAACCTAGCTAGATCTCCTACCCCTTTATCCCCAAAATATAGTTATGGGTTCTTTATCATGTGAATATATTCATATTTTAAGAAGCGAACATAATAATTTAACAATACCACTCCTGTAGATTTAAGGCCCTTGAAATACTTTTCATATAAAACGTTGTTAATCCCTTTAACTTATATTTTTATCAAGGCAATACTTCTTAAAATTTACATACTTAAGGTCATTACAAAACTCCTTTATTTAACCCATGGGTTATTCCTTTCAAAAATTTGAGTTTAGTTCTTAAAAACCTTTCGAAACCTTCAAACTTTGCTTTCAACCTCATAGGATGGCCACTTTCAAAAGCATAAAATCTATCTTTAAAACATTGGGCTCCTTCCTTTGGAATAATGTAAAACATCTCTTTCGAAAACTTTCGACCATGTAAAAGTATTATCATATGAGTATAGAAACATAACTTCGAAACTATTTAAAAGTATTCTTTCAAAACCATTAAAGGTTACCCTTCGAAACCATTGAAAGTCCACCCATTCAGCATTGGGTTCATACTTAAAACGTCATTTTTGGGTCAAAGTGAACATAGGCGAAAGCATCTCTTTTAAAACCAATTTTTAATTCAAAAAGGTATTGGGGAAGCTTGATGGTGTTGAAACCATTCTTTAGAAATCATTAAAAATATCTGAGCAAAACAATTGAAGGTTGACTTCGAAACCCCTTCCAAAACTGTTGGATTCGAAACCCCTTCCAAAACCGCTGCCTTCGAAACCCCTCACCCCTTTAGAAAGCATTTGGAAGTGCCTTATATTTATAAAACTACTGAACCCTTTGACAACATTGATGTCTTGAATACCATCGAAAGGTCATAAATTCTTCGAAGGGTTTCGACTTGGTTGAAACCGCCCCTTCCAAAAGCTTTAAACAAAATCGAAATGAATCCTTCGGAAGCTAGTTCTCTAAAACATAAGCAGCAGCTCTCTTTTGAAAGCCTCTTTTGGAAATACTTTTTGCAACCATAGGTTTCGACTAAGCTGAAACCCCTTATATAACCAAGAAAACGTTTTTCTTTCAAAACAAGAGGGAACAAAGGAACCAACCCTTCCAAAGCCACCTTTCGACACCCTACCTTCCACCTTTCTTCAATTCATCATGTACCATCTAAATGATACCATGTGTATTGGTCTACTGGTTTCAACTAGGTTGGAGGTGAAAGGTCTGAGTCAAAGGGTCCTTTTAAAGAAGGCGGAACCCTTTTTCTGGGAAAAAGGCAGTTTTTACCAATCAAGTAAACTTTTTGTAACAAACTTTCCTACTTGTAAACATTTGATTGTATGCCATAAACTTTCAAAATTATTTGGATAATGTTTTTCGAGTTTTCTCAGATCTAAAAACATGATAATTTTTAACAATTTAGCCCTTTCTATTAACAAAACAATTAAATCATTTAGGTCCTCCTTTCAAATAATTAATTTCCATACTAAATCACTTAGTAAAAATCCCTAAAATTTCCATAAATTCACTTTATTCATGTTATCTAACATATCAAAATTCAAACCCAAAATTCTCAACATCTTTTACTACATAAATTCATAAATCTAAATAACCATATTTTCCTTTGAAAATTCATAATTAAATCTTAATGGCTTGAGAAATTACGAAAACTAAAACCCAACTCCAAAGTTATGTTTTCCATAATATATAGTCTTTCATGGCATTTAAAAATCATTTGATCTCGGTTTTACCCTAAAATCATGCATATCTCCCCTTTATCATCGTGTTTATACCAAATAAATAATAAATCAAGCATATCATCATTCAATAAACCATAAAAACAAATTTGCCTCTTAAATATGAAACCATATGATTATAAAACCAAATTAAAGATGTAGTGATTATTTTTCACCTTAGATTGGATACGAAAATTGAAGATTGATTGAGATTGATTTCTTCTAGCTTGAATCCTAAGCCTTACTTTGATTTTCTCTTCTTTCTTCCTAATGACCGGCCTTGCTCTTTCTTACGGTTATAATTTAGCTTGTGATAAAATGAACATGTTGGATAAGGGGAATAATATAAGGGTGGTAAATATGGCCGGCTATTTACTCTAAAGCAGTTATATTTATTTTGGCTAACCCTTAACCATATTTAAATTCGTTTAATTTAACCATTTATAAGTTCATTTAAATTAAATAAGCATGGCTACTACATGTTTACTAATCGACCTCATTCTCATTATCTATATTATTCTGACTAAATATCCTGAATAATGTTAATAAAAATTAGGGGTGTTATATGTTATTTTTTGCAATAGACATGTTATGCTAATATATAGTGGTGATAGGATGCCATGAAAAGGAGTAAAACCCATAAAAAATCACTATGGAGAAGATGTAACCATTGGAAATTTGCAATAGTTGAAATATGAATGGATACATGAGTCTGGAATGCTTTTTTTACCATTTGAGATGAATCTAAAACACCTTTTCTGCATTTTAGAATTGACAGCCCATTACCAGTTATATCTACTAAAATGGTTATAACATTTTATTAGAATGTCAGAATTCAAAAAGAAAATTTTCATAATAAACTAGAAGATGTAAGGAATATGCGTAGAAAAATTTAGGTCAAAAAGTTAAGTTTAATATCTATATATATTTTGCAAAAACAGATTGTGTTTTTATATAAAGTGCTTTGAAAAAATACTTAAAAGATCCAAAACATTCCATATAAATGAATGGAGATGTAAGTTAATATTTCAGATGTTGTGAAGTAGTTTGGCGTGGTTTGGAGATCTTATGTGGGGTTTTAACAAATCCAAATTATAAGGACTCATTAAGGACTTAATAAAATGACATATTCTATTTTTAGCTCTTTGGTCTAATCGAGTGTTTTTTTCCTCTACGTGATTTGTTAACTCCATTATATATTCTTGAATGCTTATACTCCACTCCTTAACCTTATTTGTTCCAATTTTGATATCCGTTCATATATGTGTGTCTTTCAGGTAGATATATCAACAATTGTGCGTCCAAAGGCTCTACATTTCTTCTCTTTATGTTGTAGCTATTTATCGATCTATAATAGCTTGAGAAACTCATTAGTAGCATTATTATACAGATGTTATCATCAAAATCATCAGAAGACCATTAATCATGGTTTTAACGTTCTCCTCAATTTTGATGATAACAACTACACAACTTTAAATAAATAATAATTGATCTCCCTTAATTAATGCTCCCCTTATATCAATGAACTGCCCTTATTTATATATAGTTATGCATAATTTTTCTCCCACTTTGTCATCAAAAAAACATGAAAATATAGTACGGAGAATTCACTGATATTATTAGTAAAAAAATTATAAAATATGTATAAGCAACAAACATATATTAGCTGGTGACATAGAAAAATAATTACACCCCTTATCGATATGCACGATTTTTCTCTAAGATATAAGGAACATTTGCTATTCGAAATCCATCTCGTCATCTATGCAACGTCCCAGAATTTTAGTCATTTGAATTTTGAATATTAAATTTATTTTAAATATTGAAAAGTTAATTTTATTAGTTAAATAACTTGAATTTCATATATTCAAATATAATAGTTATTTGAATATTTGAAATTGTTTTAATAATTATATCTTAAATTTTATGTGAATAAAAATGATATCAAAAGTTGATTTGAATTTCATTATGATAAGAACGAAGATAGTAAACTTTTGAATTTGAATTTAAAAGCGATTAAGCTTGTTTTATAATAATCGTTTTAATAAACATGTAAAAGTAGCCTTCTCAGGCACTGTCTCGGATTTCGACGAAAGTAATTCATTGGATTCGTAATAGTGAGTTATTGTGTGCCATCGAATTTCATGGAAATTGGATGATCGTGTGGTCGTACAACTTTGAAACACATACAAATTAACTTAAGAAATTATTATAATATAACTGAATTTAAAAAGCTATCTTCTATATATGATCGAACTAGGTCTCAAGGCTTGTTCCATTGAGTTCAGAATAGGGGTATTACATGTAGAAAACTAGGCGGTACACCTTGTTTAGAGTTCAAGTTTTTTAAGCGCGTAGAATGGGATATTAAAATGTTATATATTATTGCAGTACGTATCCTATTTATTGGACCCATGCCTTCACATCTCAGCCTATACCCCTAACCATACCTCACGCTTATAAAAACACATATTAGGGCATTTTTCCTCCCTTCCATCTTGTTAACAATAAAGGAAATGGAAATCCTTCCTTCGAATTTCGATTAAATCAAACAAAAACCAAAAAAAAAATATAACAAGGACCTTCGATCTCGTAAGGACGAGAATTTACAAACCCCTATGCTCGAAATGGGTGCATTGTGACGACCCAAAATTTTCGAGTATTTGAAATTGGAATATTTAATTGATTTTAAATATTTAAGAATTAATTTTAAACTTGAATTCAAAAAACACTATTTATTTGATAATTAAACTATTGCATTAAATAATTTGAAATTGGGTAAAATGTTGAATCTAGAGTTTTAAGCCTGTTAAAAATAACTTGAAGGCTTATAAAATTTATATTGACAGTACTGAGGATAATAGAAGTTTTAAAATTGAATTTAACAGTGATTTTTTCAGTTTTGAAATTTTATCGGTTAAATTGAATTTAAAAATAGCCTTCCGGGGCACAGCCTCGGAATTCGACGAAACCAGTTTCATTGGATCTGTAATATTGAATTATTATCGGATTTCAAATTTCATATTGATCGGAGTTGTTGTGTGCTTGTATGTTAAGTAAACACGTTGAAAATTAAATTGAAATTTAATATAAGAACTAGGTTCAAAAAGCTATCTTCCCCATACGATCAAATTGGGACTCGAAACCTTTTCCAATGCGTCTGGAATAGGCGTATAACATTATAAACGCCTAGCGGCACGCCTCGATAGGAGTTTGAAATTTTGAGTTACGAATTGAAGACAGTTTAAATTCAATTTGAATTCAATTATACTTGTTCTGTTTGAATAGTCAAATCCTTCCTGACAACTTTTTCTTCAAGCCGTTTTTCAAAAATCATTGTGGTCAGTTTTCTTCACGCAACCATCAAATCGTGTCTCCCTCTTCACGTTTTCTTTTTATTTTAAGCCGAGCCTTCTTGCTAAAGTCTCGTTCAAGAATAAATTAATGGTTGAGCAAATCGACTTTCCCAAAACCTTTTCTTTCAAACCTATTCGTTCAAACCCGTAATGAAGAAAAAAACAAACAAAATATATACTTATGGCCACAATCAATTGTGATATCTTCTCGTCCAAAATCCAAACCCTTTTTTTCCTCAAGCGAAATCGAATCATTGGAATAGAGAACGAACTCGACTCGTTCGAAGCCGATAGGTAGAGTTCGAATACGAATCACGAATCATTGGCTTTGCACAGCGTTTGTCCCAGAATCTTTTGAGAGCCATTCGAGTAGGGTATCGCGATCGAGGCCGCGAGTTGGCGAAGTAAAATCGTGGGAAGCCGTGCGATCGGAAATAGGAAGTAGCGACGTTTCCAAGGTCGAGCAAAATGGTGCTTGATTCGAGGCTGCGTTGAGTCTCGGTCGAGTTCGAGACTAGGGTTCAAGTTTTATGAAGATGTCGTCTTCGATTTGGGAAATAATTTGGGATTGGAGTTCATCGTGGTCAATGGAAACTCTGGCCAAAGAAGGGGATGTGTGACAGTCATTGGAGGTTGTGAATGAGCATGGTGAATAGTCGGCATCATCAGGTGAGAATTGTTTTTGATCCAGTAATTTGTTAGCTGTGTTTTTTTTATAAAAAAAGAAAATGGAGCATTTAGGGTACTTAAAATTTTGAATGCTGAAACAGAAAATTTATTTATAAGGTTTAAAAAGTAAATAGAAATTTTAAAAAAATAAAATAAAATAGTTTATAAAAGGGAAATTAGTTTAAATAAAATTGTTTGATTAAATTAAATTTGTTAAATGAAATTAATTGACTGATTAGTTCAAATGTTAATAAATTAATAAACAATAAATTTTTTATACAAGGTCAATATCATGAAGGAATCAAGCCGGGTTAGGGAGGATTGCAAGCTAAAATCAAAGGTGAGTTAATCTTACTCAGCTGAATATAAATTTAAATTTGAATGATTAAATTTTATTTAAATAACTTGGTTGAATGGTTGAATTGATTTGATATGTTATACTATAGTATATATTACATCTTGGAATGATTGATTTCCCGCATTATATAGCGGATGATTTATATTAGTTCCATATACCGTGATATCCCACCTCGAATTGGAATTGGTATTTTATGTTGTGCTAACGTCTGTGGATGTAGGGAAACAGGTTGGAGGGATCCAACTAGGTCCCTCAAGATTTATTTAAATTATTTAATAATATCTGTAGTGATTATTTGGTATTCTATGATGAATTATATTGGAATATGGAATGTTATAGTTTCATTGAATATATTTGGAGATAATGAGTTACCAAAAATATATAAATTAGATTTTGGAAAAAAAATTAAAAGAAGTGAATTTGTAAGCGAAACAATTATAGAAAATTTGAATAAATTAAGAATGAATAGGAAGAAGTGGAAGTGATATCACAATACTAATAAATAACTTCGAGTATGAAAAGATTTTGAATAAACAGAAATTAATGAATGGTAAAATCAAGTGATATTATTTCAAAGGAATAAAGAATTATTTTAAAAATTTAAAGTTAAAATTTATTTAAAAGAATAAAGAAGTAATTTGAGAAATCTAAATTGGTATTTCATTTAAAAATATTTTAAATCACAATTAAGGATTTAAATCCGGAGTTAATGGAATTTGGAATAAATGGGGTAAATTGGAAATCAATTTGGAAATTGATTCAAGTGTTTGGAATTGGAAATTTTAAAAAAATGTGAAGAGAAATATATTTCTCTGGATAGCCAAGTACGTTCAAAGTAAATTTTTATTTATAAGTTAAAAAAAATTTGATGTTGTTTTAAAAAGCATGTTTTAGAAAATTTATTATTTCTAATCGTTTAAATTCTTAAGTAAGTATTTTTTCAAATCTATTATCGTAATAATTATTTAGAAGGTGACTTAGTATTTTGTTTTAAAAAGTGAAAACCTAGTTTTATATTTTATAAAGTAACCTTATTTTCAAATATTCATATAGTATGTTTTTTTAACAAGTTATTGAAGTAGTTTAACTTAAATGTTTAAAATAAACTTCAAAGTAAAGCGTTGTAATTATTTTAAAAGTCTAAAGTTTTGTGTTTGGTGAATTCGGTGGAAATAGAAATATTTGGGAAAATTTATTCTGAGAAAGGAAGGTAGTTTGAAACTGTTTTCAAAAGGGTTTGAAAAGTGAAAATATATCTTGTGAAGATATTTTTGGGATTAATAAATAATTTGGGAAATTATTTATTGTTTGATGGATGTTTGTGAATATTAGTTGATAGTTAAATAACCGACTACCAATATTGGACAAATGCGTTGATCGTTTCGAAGAGACCGGGATCGGGATTTATATCTCGAAAACCATTTCGATCCCGTTTGTACGTTTCATGGGAAACGAGTTTGGATTCGAAGTTGGAGTAGTGAAGCGCAAGGGCTAGTCGCTACTAATCATGAGGATATTTCCAAAATGGATGTAGTAGGAATAGTGCCTTTGGTTCCGTTCGAACCCGGGATGGACTTGTATGGATGAATGCTTTCGGAACCTCGTCAGGTGGGCGATGGGCATTCTAAGGGATATATTATGAAAAGGTAATGCTTGGCCACAAGCCTTATCAACCGGGAATGACTAAAAATCAGGGGTTATGCACAAGGCTAGGTGGGTAGCACCCATTCAGGGTGAGGTCATCCCTGTCTAGATGTCCCTTTTTATTTCGGCTTAGTGGTGCGGTTGCTGATCCCAACCGCGTGGTGGTCTCACTTGGGATTATCCAGTAAGGGGTAGTCTCGGTCTTGTATTGCAGGGGGTGGGGAGTGATCCTCGGTATTGTGATCTAGGCAACGTACTGTGACAGGTGGTACCCCAGTGCCTAGTCATTAGTTGGAAATTAATTCTCCCTACGAGCCTTGTACGAGTTCTGTTTGTATTACCCACTCTGTGGCTAGTAGCTGGAATTTAATAATGTGACAATTTCGGTTGTTTTAATAAGTATTTGTATATAGACCCTATTATAATATCAGAGGATTTTAATAAGAAATGTTTTAGCTATCGTAAGGTAAAAACACGACATGTTTATTTGTGGCGTGGTCTTACGAGATGCTTTTGTTTTCAAAAGATTTTTGAAACTTTAATAATCAATTTGAGTGTGATTTCTCACGCTGGTACTCCAGAGTGACTCGGGTGTTATTTAACGGTAATGCTCTGGTCAGACCGAGTATTACAAGATATAGGAAAGATGCTGTGAAGCTCAGGAGAAGGAGCTGGATGACGATACATACTTCCGTATTTGATTATTATTCCGCTGTGTGTCTAGTTGTATATTATTGATGCGGCACTCCGATGATGTACTCTGATAATGTATGTATGAAACAGATATAGTTTTCTTTTGTGTAATGATCTGATAATATATATATTATATCTTATTCCGATGCGTTGGTTAGATTCTGTTATTGTTTTCTGTTTTCTCTTCTTCCACCTCTTCTTATTTAACCCAAATGGTTCGTATTTCTGTTCAACTTGAGTTGATTGATGTAGAATAGTGTTGACTCAAGGGGTACGGATTTGCGGTTCGTTACACTTGGTATCAGAGCTTAGGTTGGTGATAACCTTGGCTTTGGTGGGAATAACTCATAAAATAGAGTCCATAGTACTCTAAAATGAGCTTGAGCGTATTAATAGATATGAGTGCGTATTTGTTAGTGAATATATAAATTTGTTTTTATATTGCGTTGATTTATCGGTTGAGTGTTTATCGATACTGGTCGATATGTGGGACACCATGTTATCGATAAGGATTTCTAAATTCTTAAACAAGGTAAACCGACACAGTATTGTTTTAAATAGGGTAAATGAAATAATTTTCCCCAAATATTTTTTGATATATAAAATAAATGATTTTTCATAAATTATTGTAGTTATATAGGGATGCTTAGTTGTTAGAAACTAATAATATTAAATTATTATCATTGCTATATGAGAATTGAATAAAAAATTGAAGATAATAACTAAAGGTTAAGGAATAAGTTAATAAATAAATGGAATTTGTAAATGTGATTCATAATTGAATAAGGAATTGAAACCATAATTAAAAACTAGAAACAAATTCATATACAAATGAAATTTGTAAATGTAAGTTATAAATGTGAATTAGAGTGTGATTAATAATTAAAATAAGATGAAATTCCAAAGTAATGTTTGAATATAAATTTAAAGGATTTGGAATTTGAAAATTTGGAAATTTAAATTTTCTTTGAAGTTGAAAATGATTCTCAAAAGTTGGGAAGATAATATATATATTGAGAAATATTTTTGAATCAGATTTGAAATCTAGAAGAGATTTGGAATTTAAAAATATTTGAAGGGTTTTGAAAGAGATAAAAGCATTGAACTCACTTCAGTCGCTGGAAAATAATCCTGATGATGATGGCCACTTCATCAGTATTCATTTTCGAGTTTCTAAAGTGATGGATTTGCCACCAGGATAGTTGGTTATGATATTGTTTGGGATTGTTGGGTATACAAGTTCTTTAGAAATTTCAAAAGGAAATTTTGTTTTGGTAAAAACAAGTGTTTGAAATCCGGAGACTTGATTTGATATACCAAGAGGGTATGTGTAGTTATCATTTAAAAATGGTTTTGGAAATGCAACCGGACAATTGAATTCTAAGAAATTCTATTTAAAGAATGTGAAAAGTTTGAATGAATCAACTATTGAACTTATAAGTAAAGTTGATATTAATAAGAAGAAATTGGAATTTTAATCCGGGAATTAAAATTTAACTTAAGTGAATGAAAGCGAAGAAAATACATTTGAATTTAACTTGAGATAAGTTAAATTAATTGAAATTGAAATTGAATTAAATTGGATATAAAGTTGAAAGGTAAAATGATTATAATTGTGAAATGAAAATTTATACCTTAAGCTAGTAAGTGATATATATAATCTGAAATTGTGGTTATAAGATGAAATGACTCTAATAAGCAATATAAGCTTTTAAGTAGATAAATAAGTTTTGAACTCATATATTGGGAAATAAAATTTAGTTAAAATTGGATTAATTGAATCGAAATTCAGGTTTGTCATGAATGATATTAAATGGAATTAAGTCCTTGCTTAATAAAATTTAAAAGAATGGTATGTAGCTAGATTTAACTGAAGTTGAGTTGGAATAAAACTGAATTTAAATAAATTCAATCGAATTATAGATAATATTAAATGGAAGTAAGTTGGATAAGAAATAAGTTGGAATAAATAATTTAGAATAACTTATAAAAGAATTAAAAATCCATAGAATAAGATATACTTGTGCTATAAATAAGCGTAGATTTTGAGTTAAAAATAAAAGATGAATATATTCAAGCCTAGAATGAATGGAAATGTGTAAAATAATAAGTTGTGACTTGTAAAATTGTGAATAGATAATTGAGTTTGGAAATGAAGCTTGAGTTATAAACAGAAATTCAACTTAAAATTGCGAGTGAATTGAATATGAATGGAAGTTGTATGAAATTGGATTAAAATAAAAATGATTTGAGATGAAAATAAATCCAATTCGAGTATGAATAAATTAAAACGAGAATGAACTTAAGTTATGAAATGGTAGTGAATTGAAGTAAATTAACTTAAGTTTAAAGTTAATAGAAGCATGGAATGATGCCAAGTATAACAAAATGGCTTTGAAAACAAAACCAATGTGAAACGGTATGGAATGCAACTGCAGTTTGTAAACAAGTTAGATTGAAATGGAATCTATATACATTGAGTTGTAATCAATTTAAATGGTTATAAAGCTTAAGTGATTATTTATTCACATTAATACTGTAGAATTGTATAAGGAAGTGGATCGTTTGATGTAAACGAGATTGGATAAAATTCTATGAATTATTAGAAGTGCAATGAGATGATTTTGAAATCAATTGGTTGTAATTTGGATGCAAACAATTTAAAACTAGTGTCGGAACCTTGCATATGTACTTATGAATGTATATCACATGCATTACTAATGAAATCTATGTGTTAGCTATTTGAATATAAGTGAAATGTTAATAAATTGCATATATTTAGTACTTACATATTTATATTGAGTATGTACAGGTACCGGGAAGCCGTTTGGCTGGATTGGATCGTGCTAAACGCTAAAATAAATAGGCCGCTTTCTTATAAATGCTAAATAAGGTACGCCTACGCAATAAAAAGGAAATATGAACTGTTTTTGATTTTTTCGACCGGGTGGATCGATGTATATATATTTATATCTTTTGTCAAATTGCTAAAGCTCCTCCATACAAAGGAGACTCTGCCAAAAAAATTCGAAAAGTTTGGGAGTCAGAAAATTTTTTGAAATTTTTTGTTAAAAATTTTTGTTAACGGCAAAACGATTTCAAATTGGAAATTGAAATAAATTAGTGAATGAAACTAATTTAAAATAATGATATGAATTAGTTATAAATGGAAGATAAAATTAAATATACAGAGTTGAAGATAAATTGAATTTATATGGAAATGGAAGAACTAATGTGAATAGAAATAGATATAAACTAAAGTGGTAAAGTGAAAATAAATAAAGAAACGTATAAAATGCTTATACTAACTTAAGAAAGGAATGGTGAATTTTTGATTTGAAAAATTGATATTACAAATATATTCTAAGTTAATATTTGAAGGAATAAATATTGACATTTCGTAAGGAAGTCAATAAAAAGTTTTGAATGTTGTGATCGGATATTATCGCTATGTAGGATATACATGTATTTTAAAGGAAAAGAAAATTGGTTTTAATTTTAGAGGATAAATTTGAATTGCTCGACAAAAAGGTATGTGTTTAAAATTCTGTATGAAATTTGATTGTGATTTTGATCTAGCCACTTGCTTTTGCTTTCTTTTGAAATTTGGAGGCCCGTAGAGGCATATTGTAGTTGTACCGAGCTAGCCGCCGAAGGAGACGCTGGCGAAATTTTTCGGAAATTTAGAGAGTTAGAAATTTTTGAGAAAATTAAGATAATTCAAATTTTGGTTTTAAATTGAAACTTGAAGGGTTAAACAAATAGTATAGTTTGAAACTAATGAAAGGTTTGGAAAGTTAGTAAGAGTGATAATGGGTCTTTTATAAATAGATAGTTGGTTAGATGTTGAATTATTTGGTTTTGGGATACGTAAACGGGTATTGGACCATTCTTCCTAACTAGTAATTTCAGGGACGAAATTCTTTTAAGGGGGAGGAATGTGACGACCCGAAATTTTCGAGCATTTGAAATTGGAATATTTAACTGATTTTAAATATTTAAGAGTTAATTTTAAAATTGAATTCAAAAATCACTATTTATTTGATAATTAAACTATTGCATTAAATAATTTGAAATTGGGTAAAATGTTGAATCTAGAGTTTTAAGCCAGTTAAAAATAATTTGAAGGCTTATAAAATTTATATTGATAGTGTTGAGGATAATAGAAGTTTTAAAATTGAATTTAACAGTTATTTGTTCAGTTTTGAAATTTTATTGGTTAAATTGAATTTAAAGGTAGCCTTCCGAGACACAGCCTTGGAATTCGACGAAACTAGTTCCATTGGATCCGTAATATTAACTATTATCGGTTTTCAAATATCGTATTGATCAGAGTTGTTGTGTGCTTGTACGTTAAGTAAACGCGTTGAAAATTAAATCGAAATTTAATATAAGAACTGGGTTCAAAAAGCTATCTTCCCGATACGATCGAATTAGGACTCGAAACCTTTTCCAATGCGTCCAGAATAGGCGTATAACATTATAAATGCCTAGTGGCACGCCTCGATAGGAGTTTGAAATTTTGAGTTGCGAATTGAAGACAGTTTAAATTCAATTTGAATTCAATTGTACTTGCTCTGTTTGAATAGTCAAATCCTTCCCAACAAATTTTTCTTCCAGCCGTTTTTCAAAAATCACTGTGGTCAGTTTTCTTCACGCAACCATCAAATCGTGTCTCCCTCTTCGCTTTTTCTTTTTATTTTAAGCCGAGCCTTCTTTGTAAAGTCTCGTTCAAGAATAAATTAATAGCTGAGCAAATCGACTTTCCCAAATCCTTTTCTTTCAAACCTATTCGTTAACCCGTAAAGAAGAAAAAAACAAACAAAATATATACTTATGGCCGTAATCAATTGAGATATCTTCTCGTCCAAAATCAAAACCCTTTTTTTCAAGCGAAATCGAATCAGTTGGAATAGAGAACGAACTCGACTCGTTCGAAGCCGATAGGTAGAGTTTGAATACGATTCGCGAATCATTGGCTTTGCATAGCGTTCGTCCCAGTATCTTTTGAGAGCCGTTCGAGTAGGGTATCGCGATCGAGGCCGCTAGTTGACGAAGGGAAATCGAGGGAAGCTGTGCGATCAGAAATAGGAAGTAACGATGTTTCCAAGGTCGACCAAAGTGGTGTTTGATTCGAGGCTGCGTTGAGTCTCGGTCGAGTTCGAGACTAGGGTTCAAGTTTTATGAAGATGTCGTCTTCCATTTGGGAAATAATTTTAGATTTGAGTTCATCGTGGTCAATGGCAACGCTAGCCAAAGAAGGGGATGTGAGACAGTCATTGAGGTTGTGAACGAGCATAGTGAATAGTCGGCATCATCAGGTGAGGATTGTTTTCGATCTAGTAATCTGTTAGCCGTGTTGTTTTTTTATAAAAAAAGAAGAAAAAGGAGCATTTAGGGTACTTAAATTCTTGAATGTTGAAACAGAAAATTTATTTATAAGGTTTGAAAAAAAAGTAAATAGAAATTTTAAAAAAATAAAATAAAATAGTTTATAAAAGGGAAATTAGTTTAAGTAAAATTTTTGGATTGAATTAAATTTGTTAAATGAAATTAATTGACCGATTAGTTCAAATGTTAATAAATTAATAAACCATAAATTGTTTATACAAGGTTAATATCATAAAGGAATCAAGCCGGGTTAGGGTGGATTGCAAGCTAAAATCAAAGGTGAGTTAATCTCACTCAGCTGAATTTTAATTTAAATTTGAATGATTAAATTTTATTTAAATAAATTGGTTGAATGGTTGAATTGATTTGATATGCTATATTATAGTATATATTACATCTTGGAATGATTGATTTCCCGCATTATATAGAGGATGATTTATATTAATCCCATATACCGCGATATTCCACCTCGAAGTGGAATTGGTATTTTATGTTGTGCTAACGTCTGTGGATGCAGGGAAAACAGGTTGAAGGGATCCAACTGGGTCACTCAACATTTATTTAAATTATTTAATAATCTCTGTAGATTATTTGGTATTCTATGATGAATTATATTGGAATATGGAATGTTATAGTTTTATTGAATATATTTGGAGATAATGAGTTACCAAAAATAAATAAATTAGATGTTGGAAAAATAATAATAAAAGAAGTGAATTTGTAAGCGAAATAATTATAGAAAATTTGAATAAATTAAGAATGAATAGGAAGAAATGGAAGTGATATCATAATACTAATAAATAACTTCGAGTATGAAAAGATTTTGAATAAACAGAAATTAATGAATTGTAAAATCGAGTGATATTATTTCAAAGGAATACATAATTATTTAAAATTTAAAGCTAAAATTTATTTAAAAGAATAAAGAAGTAATTTGAGAAATTTAAATTGGTATTTCAGTTAAAAATATTTTAAATCATAATTAAGGATTTAAATCTGGAGTTAATGGAATTTGGAATTAATGAGGTAAATTGGAAATCAATTTGGAAATTGATTCAAGTGTTTGGAATTGGAAATTTAAAAAAGAATGTGAAGAGAAATATATTTCTTTTGATGGCCAAGTACGTCCAAAGTAAATTTTTAAATATAAGTTAAAAAATATTTAATGTTGTTTTAAAAAGCATGTTTTAGAAAATTTATTATTCTAATCGTTTAAATTCTTAAGTAAATATTTTTTCAAATCTATTATCGTAATAATTATTTAAAAGGTGACTTAGTATTTTTGTTTTAAAAAGTGAAAACCTAGTTTTATATTTTATAAAGTAACCTTATTTTTAAATATTCATATAGTATGTATTTTTAACAAGTTATTGAAGTAGTTTAACTTAAATGTTTAAAATATACATCAAAGTAAAGCGTTTTAAATTATTTTAAAAGTCTAAAGTTTTGTGCTTGGTGAATTCTGTGGAAATAGAAATATTTGGGAAAATTTATTCTGAGAACGGAAGGTAGTTTGAAACTGTTTTCAAAAGGGTTTGAAAAGTGAAAATATATCTTGTGAAGATATTTTTGGGACTCGTAAATAATTTGGGAAATTATTTATTGTTTGATGGATGTTTGTGAATATCAATTGATAGTTAAATGACCGGCTATCAATATTGGACAAATGTGTTGATCGTTTCGAAGAGACCGGGATCAGGATTTATTTCTCGAAAACCACTTCGATTCGGTTTGTTCGTTTCGTGGGAAACAAGTTTGGATTCGAAGTTGGAGCAGTGAAGTGCAAGGGCTTGTCGCTACTAATCCTGAGGATATATCCAAAATGGATGTAGTAGGAATAGTGCCTTCGGTTCCGTTCGAACCTGGGACGGACTTGTATGGATGAATGCTTTCGGAACATCATCAGGTGGGCGATGGGCATTCTAAGGGATATATTCTGAAAAGGTAACGCTTAGTCTCAAGCCTCATCAACCGGGAATGACTGAAAATCAGGGATTATGCAGCAAGGCTAGGTGGGTAGCACCTATTCCGGGAGGACATCCCTATCTAGATGTCCCTTTTTATTTCGGCTTAGTGGTGCGGTTGCTGATCCCAAACGTGGGGTGATCTCACTCGGGATTATCCAGTAAGGGGTAGTCCCGATCTTGTGTTACATGGGGTCGGGAGTGATCTTCGGTACTGTGATCTAGGCTACGTACTGTGACAGGTGGTACCCCAGTGCCTAGTCATTAGTTGGAATTCATTCTCCCTACGAGCCTTCTACGAGTTTTGTTTGTATTACCCACTCTGTGGCTAGTAGCTGGAATTTAATAATGTAACAATTTCGGCTATTTTAATAAGTATTTGTATATAGACCCTATTATAATATCAGAGGATTTTAATAAGAAATGTTTTAGCTATCGTAATGTGAAAACCCGACATGTTTATCTGTGGCGTGGTCTTACGAGATGCTTTTGTTTTCAAAAGATTTTTTAAACTTTAATAATCAATTTGAGTGTGATTTCTCACGCTGGTATTTCAGACTGACTCGGATGTTATTTAACTGCAATGCTCGGGTCAGACCGAGTATTATAGGATACAGGAAAGATGCTGTGAAGCTCAGGAGAACGAGCTGGATGACGATACGTACTTCTGTATTTGATTATTATTCCGCTGTGTATCCAGTTGTATATTATTGATGTGGCACTCTGATGATGTACTCTGATAATGTTTGTATGAAACAGATATAGTTTTCTTTTGTATAGAAATCTGATATTATATATGTTATATTTTATTCCACTACGTTGGTTAGATTCTGTTGTTTTCTATTTTCTCTTCTTCTAACTCTTCTTCTTTAACCCAAATGGTTCGTATTTCTGTTCAACTTGAGTTGATTGATGTAGAATATTATTGACTCAAGGGGTGCGGATTTGCGGGTTGTTACATGCATTTTCAATTCAGGAAGCTCGACAGTGGAGGTTTTGATGCTTAGATCACTAGGGTTAGTTTTTTGGAGTCGTTTGGTGCTTGAACGGAGGTATGGAGTTTGTATCTAAGTTCAGAAAGGAAGATATCACCTCGTTGCAAATTTTGAGGTGTTACAGTTGTTCATGGTAAAGTGCACTCGAGCACTATAGCGTAGGAGGGAGGCCCAGTCATGGTTTCAGGTGAGAGGCCTAGGGCATCATGGTGGGGCGAAATGGGTAGCAATCGATGAGAGGTGAATGATGATGTTGGTTTCAAGGCATGGCGTGGTTGGACGGAGGTGCTAAAGTTGTGTGATCGTGTGGCCATGTCATTTTGGTTATTCTTGTTTGGAACGAGAATTTGATAAGGAGAAAGAAGGTTTAAAATTTTGAATTAGATTTTAATCTAATAAATAGTGGATTTAAGTATATAATTCAAGAATCGTTTAATTTTAAATTGTATAACTCTCTCAGACGTGGTCAGATCGAGGCATAGAATTTTGCATCGTGCTCTAACAATGAATGCTTCGCAATGGAGCTAGTTTTGTTAAGTTTGAAGCACATTAAAATTTAGGCTAAAATTGGACGTTGTTTGGTTAGTTCCAAACCGGAAGGCATCGCCGTCAAGTGGAATTTTGGTGATTTAAACTTACCTTTTTGGTTAACCAATAATATTATATAAATGATAAAAAAATTATTAGATGTATAGATGATTTGCCATTTTATCGATTGGTTTGGGTTTCTATTCCAGTCGCTCGAGCGAATGACCATTCATATATATCCGCCTTGTAGCATCCAGATATTTCATGGCGTTCGCATCGACACATATCAGACTTGAATTGCTCAAAATATAAGATTGTTAATTTTACATTTGGAAAAACTCAGCATATATAGTAAGTAAATCAATCACAAAATCACAGACATAGAGTAATATAACAATAAGCAGAGGAAATAGATAAATAGTAGTTCATGAAGCTACTATATAAATAATAGAATATGAAACAAAATACAACAGAAATTAAGATACATAGAAGTCTCAAATACATAAGCAATGTCGAGTCTAAACATAACAACGGGAATAAGTGAAACAACTAAAAGCTGGATAGATAGATGGATCTCCAAGCGAAACTCCAAAGGCGAGTCTCAAATGTTGTGCCACTCAGTCTGACACGAACATAAAGAAAAACAAAAAACACTCGAGTCAGGATTAACATTCTTATATCAATAAATTCAACTCAAATGAAATATCAACTGAAATACAAGTAACTTAAAGGATGTTTGGATACCATCCTCTAAGGATCCGTGGAACTATCTATTATGTTGTAATATACGTAATGTCTATAGTAAAGTAAACTATTAAGATAAAATTAACTCGTTACCCATATCCCCATTAACACATTTTATAATGTCGTAGTCTATACAGTACTATAAACTCCACCAAACCAGTGGGCTATCTGGGAGAACTCCATAGGTACGACATAAAACAAACTCGTAATGGGCTCGATAAGGTTGGTGACAAGGCATAACTAGGAAATGCCAAGGTAGATATACCAATTACACTTCTGGGTTGATGGTAACGCATTGCAGCAGCTACCGCCCACCTCATCCAATACTCTCAAAAATCCGAGGGTGCACCCAATCAATCACAAAGTAATTAATGGTATCGAAGAAGTGAGTCCGATCGGAGGAGCTACCTCACTTGGCCCGTCACTTGCTCATGTTTTAGCTACCTTAAGATAACTCAAGGAGTCGGGTCCACGTAAATACCTCATATAGGATCGTCGCCAAACATCCCACTTCATTCTGGATTCTCCACCGTGTACACCGTAGTTAAAGTGGTTTTCGGTATTGGCAGAGCGTATGCCAATAATCAATCTTCGTCGCTTAACAACCAAACGTTATTATAACACTGTGATTACTTCATTTCGAATAGTTATAATTCATATCAAAATATCATATCATTTAAAAACCATATCAATTCGAGATCATTACTCCCTTTAAAATAATATTCGTTTCAAAAATCATAACACTTTCCAAATTTCTAACACTTTCGAATTTATAACAGTTTGGATGTGAAGTCCCGGAAATTTGGGCAATATTTATTTAATAATTTCCATTAAAAATTATTTTAAAATGTGAAATGTTGATTTAATAATCTAATTCAAACAGAAATTATCTTTTGAAAACTAATAATTATTTAGTTTGACAAATGTTATCTTTTCAAGATTTATAATAATGATAATAACAATTAAATTTGGGAATATTATTCTTTTCAAAGTTAAAAGTATTTAAATGATAAAATTTATCTTTCTAAGCTAATTTAAAAGGATATTTTATTTATAATGTATATATGTGTATACATTGTAAATAGGGAGTTTGATGTTAACTTAAATTTAAATTTAATAAAAATATTTTCAAATTTATATTATATATATGTGTATAAATTGTGAATTGCAAGATTTAATTGAAATTAATATAGAAACATTTCAAAAGTTAATTTAAAAATCTATCTGATATTTTCAAAAGAAATTAAAGTAAATATTTATTTTGTTTAAAAAAAATATAATAGTTTAAATTGTATATTATAATGAAAGTTTAATTTTGTTTTCTTTTAAAAATTGTTTTTTTGAACTAGACTTAGTTCATATACATTAAAGTACAATATTTTAGTTTGAACCTTTGAAATAAGGTTTAATTCAATATTCTTTTTTTTTAAATTTTCTCTCTTGAAAATTTAGCCTTAAAAATATTATTTCAAAAAGATACAAATAAACATTAAAATATGTAATTTTATAAAGGAAATGTATATGTAAACATTTAAAGGCTAAGTAGAAATAAACATTTTAAAACATGATAACATAAATAAGAAATGAATTTTTAAACATTTATAAAATTAAGAAATTTATTTTAATATTGAATTATAACATGTGTAGACATTTAACTCTTAAGGAAGACGCTTCTAAATCACTCTACAACATAATGTAACAAGTGGCATTTGTTTTATTTATTTTTGAAAAACATTTTATTAAAAATATATTAAGTAGAAAACTTGGAAATTCACTTTAGATTCAAACATTCTCTTCAAAAAGAAAACAAAATTGAAATCAGATTTTAAGATAATTTTGAAACCCAAAATCTAAATCTGTTAAAAAAAATCTACAAAGAAAATCTGAAATCATTTTTCAAGTTTCAACTTTAAAGTGAAGATCAACTCAAGATCATATGCATGCATTTAAGTCTAGGATCATCTTCATCAAAGTTTCATCAGCATGCAGTTTTAAAATCAACTACAACAGCAAGTAATTAAACAATCAAAATTGGAAGCAAATTCACCTGATTCAACTAGCATATCTGTTCCAGGAAAATGAATTGCAACAGAATTGTTCTCTGCTTCTATAAATTGGTGAGTAAACTTCTGTTTTTAAAAAAAGTTCTTTTTTTTTAAATTTGGATGAAATCTATTTTCATGTGTCATAATATGGTCTCTAATGATTACTTGTGTTGGAATATCAATGGGTGTATATAAGCATAATATTGCCTGCTTATTTGTTTCTGGATATTGTATTTTGATGCTCTGTTGTTGATAACAGACCCACCTTTATGACAAATAAATTCATGTCTCACTATATAATTAATATTTTACATTGATCACCAAAGAGAAATTGTTAATAACACTATATTCTTGTTTTTAAAAATGGTTTAAGATAGAATTATTTAATAAATAAACTATAGATATTGATATTACAGTAAAAACAAGTTTTGGTTAAAAATTAATAACAACAATTTCATTTTTAAATTATATAGTCTGATTCATCTAAACAAATTATGAATTTTAGTGAAAATCTTGTGAATTTTAGTTTAGAATTTGAGGAGTTGTTCAGTGATGTATGTTTTTGGGGTTTTGGTCTTCTATTGTTGATCGACGAAGTTTGGTGGCTCGAGATTTGGCCTGAAGGTGGAGGAGAAGTGAGTGGTCACTGGAAAATTATTGATTGATTTTTCTTTGGGTTGTGATGATCGGTATTGGACGAGGTAGGGTTTTATGCTGTTTTGGTGTCGATGATGTTTTGGGGGTTCGTTCGGCATCAGTGGTGCACCGGGTTTGATCGCGTAGGGAGGAATGGCTTCGGTGGTTCGAGAGGCGTAGTTCGTCGGCGATGAGGGGTTTTCTGATAACTTGCACTTTCTAGTTAAGGTGCGTATGTTGTTTTTGACATTTGCTTCATGATTCGGCGAACTGCAAAATTGTAGAGTTTGTTGAGGTCGTTTGTGAGTTGCTAAAGATCTGAAGTGGGTCGACGGTGAATTTTTATGGCCGTGCACGTGCACGTTGACGTTCGCGTGCATCTAGGTCTCGAAGGTTGGGGAAGAAGGAGTGAGCTCGGGTGTATCTTCATGTTGACGCGGGTTGGTATCGAAGCAGGGTTCGTGTGGTCGTTTGTGAGGGATTACGCGAGTAATGTTGTAGTTAACTCGAGAAATTGATGTTTGCTCGTGCTGATTTGTTGTCCATATTTTCAAACTTAGTGGGTTTAAAATTTTAAGAAGCAAAGCAGTTACTAAAACAAAGTTTGACCAGTTTTAAAAGTGTGAAATGTTTAAAGTTAGAAATTATAGTTTAAACAAATTTAATTTTTATAAGAAATGAATTTTGAAGTTTAAATGTTGTTTTTTAAAATAGTTTGATTATATAAATATTAGAATAGAGTAAATTTTTAATTATTTTTTTTAAAAGTGGTTTCAACTTAAATAAATTATTGAAATGTAATTATGATTTAATGAAAAAAAATACAGTGAATCTCTTGTCATTTTCATGGCAGCTCCCGCCCATACCCCCCTTTCCCCGTTTTTTCAAGCTGTTCCTCCTGTACCAACAGCTATTCCCTCTCTTTCTTCTCGTCCTAGCCCCCTACCTAACTCTCCTCCTGTCTTACCTCCTCCAGTTCCCCCCCCCCCCACCCCGCTTGCTTCATCTTCCTTTCAACCTCCAGTAGCTTCTTCTTCCCGGTCCTCTCTCTTCAAAACAAAACCCCGTAATGCATGGCAATACTCCCCTATCGATTTCCCTCTCGTTTTTGATGGTAATGCTTTGGTTCCACCGGAGGTGGTGATCAAAGCTGGAAGTGAAATTTGGAGTGAATGTTAGTTGGTTTTTTTCTTGACAAACCTCTATCCTACCTTACAGTCATCAACCACCTGAAGAAATTATGGAAGCTTAAAGGCGAGATTGTGGTTAAATCTGATGGAACTTTGTTCCTTTTCCACCTATCTTGCGCTGACGACAGAAGGAGAATCTTGGAATCTGATCCAATTTTTATAAGGAACAAATTTTCATAATCAAGGCATGGGATCCTACCATTGGCAATAGTTGCAGTTCCATTAGATCGGTTCCTGTATGGCTTAAATTGGCTAATATTCCTATCTTTGCTTGGTCTCTTCTCGGCATCAACTGGTTGGCTTCCAGAATTGGAAGGTTGTTATGCATGGATTCTTCCACAGAGAGACTGGAGAGGATTGGTTTTGCAAAATGTTTGGTGGATGTGTTTCCTGATTGTCAACTTATTGATGAGTTTCCTGTTAAAATGCTTGATGGATCTACACGGTTGGTTCAAGTCAGCTACCAGTGGAGACCTGACATTTGTAATGAATGTAAAGAGTTTGGTCATTTAGATAGCTCATGCCTGAAAGTTAGAAATGAAAAGATTGGAAGTAAGGATGATGCAGCTCTAAATAGGAATTATCAAGAAGGAGATAAAGCAGATAAAGGAACAAACAAGCAAGAAAAAAAGGGTAAACAAATCTGGCAGAAAGTAGTAAAACATATTCTAATGATCCACCTTTACAGAAGGCGGCTGATTTGAATGAAAGCAAGGTGCATATTGTTGATCATGTAGGACCCCATGAAAATCATATTCATACTGAATCAGATAGTTCTGGTGTAACGACCCGAAAATTTCGATCCCGAAAATTCCAGATAGTTAGTGAAAAGAAGAAAAAGATAGAAGAAGAAGAACAGAAAACCAAACCCAAAGTCTCACATACGCAGCGGATAAAATATAATATCACATAAATAATAGTTATACAAAGGAAACTGTACTTGTCAAATTTCACTTTATTATATCATAGTTACAACAGATTTACAATCACAGAACAGATAAATCTATCTGTTTCAGATACTATAATATATTAACATCAAAAGCTCTCCATACGTTCCTACTCTCCAGCTCGTCTCCTGAGCTCCAGAACGTTCTTACCTGAAAATCTGTAATACTCGGTCTGACCCGAGCATTACATCAAAGTAACACCCGGGTCAGGCTGGAAACCAGCGTGAGTAAACCTATCTAACATGTAATCTAACAACATACAACTTATATAAACCCGGGGTAACTTATATCAATTACACTTCACAAGATGTCAGAGACATCAACCATTTACACATCAGTTTTCTTAGTGCCAAACTTAGATTTAAATGGTCCAATTTACTTAAGTCATTACATTTCCAGCCTATTGATTTCACAATCTAAATCCATTCATTTTATAGAGGATTATAAATCGAAGTGGTTTTGGGTATTTATTGATACCCGACTCCGGTCTCTTCGAATTCAATCCCATCTTATCTCAACTTATTCAAGTGAAACTCAATTCAAAACTTAAATACAGAGTGTCACCTATATGCATTAATTTATCATCAATGAATAACCATAATATCTCAGCTTAAATCCAATCATAACACATCACATAGCATCTCATAATACATATCCAAGATGTCAATCAATCTAGGACATACAATATTTTCAATCATTCCTAATCAAAATAAATTATTCTCATCACTTCTAATTAATTCGAACAAATTAAATTAATTACTTAAATCTCCATTAGTTACAAACAACTTATTTGATCATTCTTTAATTAATCATACTTGATTAATTATTTTCAATTAAATAAAGTAATTATCTATTAAATTTATTTACATAATTAATTATTCTCAACCATTTACGGAAGTCAACCATTAATTACTTTCATTAGTTACATTGTATTTTTTTTATTTAATTAATTACCTTGTCAAGTAATTATAAATTAACCTTAACCCTTTAATTAATTTTATTAATTAATTAATCCTTTAATTAATAACACTAAGTGATTAACCCTTAATCAGTTCTATTTAATTACTTCATAAAGTAATGATCCCAAAATTTCTTATATAATAATCACTTTTTATCTTATTACATTTAGTAATTATTTCTTAATTACTTCTCCAAGTAATTTTATTAATAAATCCATACGTGATTATATTAATTTATCACTAACTAATTTCTTTAATTAATTATTTAACTAATCATTCAAAATTAATCAAATAATTTCTTAATCCCTTATGTTTTAAAAGATCTTAATTAAGGAAGAATTCTTTATCCAATTAGATTATTTACAATAACCAACCATTCTTTAATCATTAACAGTAATTAAATTAATCCAGAAATCATTAATTAATTGATTTCCCTTTTATCACTTCATTAATTTAATTAATCAATAATTATTCAAGTCCTTAATTACTTTTAAGATAAATAATTTTCTTGATACTTTAGGCTAAAACAAATCTTACCCTTTCTTAAATCAAGAAAAATCATTTATTTACAATTTTAAATCTTTCCTTTATTAAATTGAAAACTATTATAACTACCCGAGACAACATAGGGTTTCTCAGTCTCCAAACCGAGCTCAAACCTTATCCTTTCTTCTCCTTACTTAGTTTAAATCTAAAACTGTCATTAATATCAAAACCCACTCTCATAGCCGATGCCAACTCGAGTCCTTCCTTCATTGCTCTCGAGTACGTCCTCGAGCAAAACTCGCAACTGGACTCGAATAAACTTTGAGTATCACAATCCTCCACCGCTTCGAGATTCTCACGCGTAAACTTCGAACAGTAACCCGAGCTTCTCAAGTCCACACCAACGCTAAACTCACAGCACCAAACCAGCCTCAACTAACGTACATGTGCACGTGCACATGGCCACGGCGGTGCTTCGGCGATCCTCTACACCTCCAGCAAGTCATCGATTGCCTCCTCTATCGATTCCACCCATCCAGACATCGTCGCAAGCCCTAAATCATAGTCGAGCTTCCAAAACCAAACTGGAAACCATTCCATCGACCACAACTGTCTCAAACCTTCGCCGCCGACCACCATATCATCAGAAACTTCGGTCCTATGCTCGATAGCCTCCACGCTACCCTCTCCCCACTTCTCATGAAGCTCGATCACCCAGAGACGCCACGGTAGTGGAAATTCTGACTTCATCATAAACCCATTCGAAACCCTACTTCAATCCACTGCCAATGCTACGACAAACAAACATTACTTCCACTATTTTTCCACTGAACCTCATCACGTTGGCCACCTTCAGACCAAAAATTATCCAAATCGTTCAAGCCAATCACTGGAATTTCGCAAATTCCCAAATCCTAATCATCTCAGAAATTCTCAGTATTTTCTAGTCTAAAAATTTTAATTTCCACACCTAAATTCAGCATTTGTTATCACAAATCTAATCATGTATTCAATTCATGATTTTAAGTCATTTGATTTTACTGATAAATTTAATCTCGAATGAAAGAAAACATTTCAAACTTTTTACTACATAATTTCATCTGAATCTGTTTTTTTTTATAAAAAAAAAATATTCACATAGTTATGATCATCTCCATTTTTAAAGATCAAGTTCTGAAATAATTTAATATAAAAGATATGAATTTGCAAACGAATTTGGTTCCTATTTTCTAAATACAGAATATACATGCTTCAGAACAAATACTCACAGGCATATTCTATTTACTAAACACAACCATTACTCATGCAACAACTAAAACACTGCAAAATTTCATCCTGCATGTCAAAGGTCCACACCAGATTTAATCTTTGCAAAACAATTTGTTTATCCACCTGAAACAGATGACGAACAGAGCATATTTTCATATTTTAAATAGGTTAAAATTTCAATTTACTCATCTCTTTGAAAATGCAGAGTTTTCTTTATACTGAAAAATCAGGTTTTGAAAACTCTAAGAAGACATGCTTGATTTATACTTTCTAAAATCTTGTTGTTCAAACATGTACCAAATTCTTGACATGCATATACATTATTTCACTTTCAAACAATCATGCAAGCGTAGTTTCATCCAAAATTCGATAATCATTCCATATAAGTCAAGATATAGTTAAAATAATTAAAGAGCAGTTTACTCACAGTTTTGAAGCAGAGAACACTCATTTGCATTTCATATTCCTGAAATTGATTTTACTCTGTATTTTGAATCTGCTTGCTATTGTAGTTGATTAAGTTTTTGTAGCTGTTTTGATTTTAAAACTGCATGCTGGTGAACCTGATAAAGATGATCCTAGGCTTAAGTGCATGCAGATGATCTTGAGTTAATCTTCTCTTTTGAAGTTAAACTAATTTAAAGTTTTAGTGGAATTTGTTTGTAGATTTTTAAGTGGAACTGATTCTAGATTTTGGGTTGTATTTAATTTTGAATTTCTCCTAAATCTGATTTCAGTTTTTTTTGTCTTTTGAAGATAATGTGTTGAACTAAAATAAACTTAACATATTTAAATAAAATGTTATTTTAAAACAATGCCACTTGTTACATAGTGATGTATATTAATTTACAAGTGTCTTCCTAAAGTATAAATGTCTTACACATGTTCATCTTAATATTAAAAGAAATTCTTAATTTATAAATGTATTTAAATTTATCTAAATCAAATTCTAATTTATATTATCATGTTTATATAAATGTTTATCTATTTTTAGCCTTAAATGATTACATATAAATTATTTTTATAAAATTACACATCTTAATGTTTATTTGAATATATTTTTTAAATAAAACAAAATAAACTTTTATTATGAAATACAATTTAAACCTTAATATTTTTGAACAAAATAGATTTTTACTTTAATTATTTTGAAGATATAAGATAGACCTTTAAATTAACCTTTGAAAAGTTTCGATACTATTTCAATCAAATTCACCAATTCATAATTTAAGTCCAAACTATAATATTATTTTTATTTTAAGATATATATTCTTTTAAATTCCATTATTAAATTTAAATTCAAAATAAATCTTTAATCATAATTTAAAACATTACACTATTAATTAATTGGTTATTTATATTTGAAAATAACAATTTTTATCAATTTTAAACAATTTAATTAAGAGATTTTCACATTTTAAATCTCTTGAAATTCCAGGATATCACATCTGGTGCTACGAGAGATAATGAAAATCTCTTGGATGTTTGTATTCCCGACAAACATCAGGATGTTTATCTGTCTGGCAATAAATTTGGAGTGTTAAATGAAATGAAAGATGATGCACATGTAGGGTATGAAGTTATAAATGGCGATGATAATGTGGATGGGGTAATTACACTTGATGAGGAGGTGGACATTGAAGGAAAGGAAAGTAGGCCATACAAAGGAGATAAAATTGTTGAAACTGATTGTATTCTTGCTTTGGACACTGTTTTTGAAGACACACCGAATATGCACAACATATCCTTTGTGCATGGAATCCACTCATCACCTCATAAAGGCAAGTCACAGAGGCAAACACATCAAACTGATCATTGCTTGAACAACCTTGTAACAGCAGCTTCCTTACTTAACCCAAATTCCTCATCCAAACAAGATTTCCCATACCACTCTGTTCTTGATCCTGGTGTCCATTTTTGCAAAATTTTACAAAGTCAAATTACTGACTTATTCATCTCTATGCATCCTTCTTCTCTTACTCTATCCAATCCATCCTCATCAATTTCTCTATCTTTGAATCAAGCAATCCCAAAGCAACCTTATGTATTCACAGGAACTATTCCTAGTTGGTTATCTCCTCCCTCATCTCCCAAAGAAGCAAATCACATTAACAATGTCCCATCTTCAAACACAAATGTCAGAAAAAAGGAAATCAATGAAACAAACTGTCCCAACTAGATCAGAGTCTCCTGTAACAAGGAGCATGATAGAAGCTACTCTCCATTCCTTAGTTTAATTTATGTCGCACAATTTTGGAGCATGGAATATTAGAGGTTCTCATAACTTCCTCAAGTTAGAACATGTCAAGAAATTAATTAATAAGCATCAGCTGTCAATATTTTCTATCCTTGAAACTAAACTAAACCTTCCGCTTACTATTTCTACTGCTAAGTATGTAAACCCTTCCTAGTCCCTATCTCATAACCTAAATGAAGCTAATTATGGGCGTATTATGGTGCTTCATAATCCTATTGTCCTCACTCTTGTTCTCCTTCTTACTTCACCCCAAATCATGCATTTCCACGCCAAATATCATAACCCTCCTTCCTCCTTTTATATTTCTTTTTGTATGCCTTTAATACTCAAGTCTCAAGACAAAATCTTTTTGATTTGATGCCAGCCCTAAGACAAGAAACACACCCGTGGATTATGGTTGGAGATTTCAACAGCTGTTTCTCCTTGTCTGACAAGCAAGGTGGTTTGCCACTCATGCTTAAGGATATCAATCCCTTGAACTCTACCGTTTTTGATTCAAATCTCATTCCTATCCACAAGGAGGGTGCTGCCTATTCTTGGAATAACATGTCCAGGAGTGGTGTCAGGACCTTCTCTAATATTGATCATTCATTGTCTAATTTCAAATCCCTCTCCTCTTGGCCTAATCTTTCTACATTACTTCCTCCTTCTATACTTTCTGATCATTCTCCGCTCATTACCACCACTGGTAGGAAGCTTCATGGAATCAAAAGCGGATTTAAATTTTATAACTCATGGTCTCATGATCCTGAATATAATAATATAATACAAACTGCTTGGGCTAATGTTTTTTTTGGAAATCCAATGTTTATTTTCTACAGAAAACTCAAGGCAACAAAAGAAGCATTAAGGGCTTGAGCTAAAGACAAATTTGGTTATGGCAAACTTAGATCCTCTACACTAAAGGTACATCTAAGTGAGGCACAGAAGTTGATGATGGCTTTTCCAGATAACGCTGAAATGGCTGCCAAAGAAGCTGCTCTCTTCCATGAGCTCAATCATGTGTTGGAAATTGAATGTGATATGAAAAAGCAGCAGTCGAGAATTAAGTGGGCAGATGAGGGGGACAGGAATACTAAATTTTTCCATGCATCCCTAAAAGCAAAACAATCAACAAACAATATCTTTTCCATTCTTGATGAAGCAGGAAGCTTACATTCTTCCCCTGAGATGGTTGACAATGCCTTTCAGCATCATTTTTCTAGTCTTCTTGGCAATAGTAAAAACTTTATTCCTCATTTGGATGATCTATCTTTTTTCTCTCTGCCCAAAGTCAACAATGAGGAAGCAGCTAACCTTGTGGAAAAAGTGACTGATGAAGAAATAAAGAATACACTCTTTGCTATGAATAAGAACTCGTGTGGTGGTCCCGATGGTTTCAATGTTCACTTCTTCATTACTAGTTGGGAAATTGTTGGTGTGCAATTCTGTAAGGCTGTGCATAATTTTTTTGACAGATGTAGGCTTCTTAAATCGGTTAATGCGAGGAACTTGATACCTAAGAGCTTGCATCCAACTTCTATGTCCTCATTCAGACCAATCTCCTTTTGTAATGTGGTATATAAGTGCATTTCAAAAATCATTGCTTCTAGGCTCGTTGCAGTGCTGGTGAGAATCATTTCCACGAACCAAGTTGCCTTTCTTCCTTCCAGAAACATACTTGACAATGTTATGCTAGCACATGAACTCTTAAAGGGTTACAGTAGAACTAATGCCACTCAGGGAGCCATGCTTAAGCTCGATCTGAAGAAGGCATATGACAGTCTTTAGTGGTCTTCTCTTGTCAGAACAATGTCCCTTATGGGGTTCCAAAGGTTTTTGTTGCCTGGATTTATGAATGTATTTCGTCACCTTCTTATTCTTTGATTTTGACTGGTACAAGTACAGGTTACTATGAAGCTAAACAAAAGATTAGGCAAGGTGACCCCCTTTCCTCGTATGTCTTTATTTTGGTGATGGAAGTCTTCACATGCTACATCAGGCCCTTGTATACGTCCAGGAAGATTTCCTTTCATTCCAAATGTAAAGATATGCAATTAACATCTCTTCTTTTTGCTGATCACATCATGATTTTCACCAAGACAAATTTACAGTCCATTGATACCATCAAAAATGCTCTCTACAGCTTCTACTTGATGACAGGTCTAGAACTCAATCTTAATAAATCTAGTATTTTGATTACTGGTGTGCCAAGTGTGCAGAGACAATCTCTTGCTTCAGCTGCTGGGATTCAAAACATGAATCATGATATGTCTTACCTAGGCATGCCATTATGTACTTCTAGGGTGACAATGGCTAATTGCTCACCTATTTTCCAAAAAATTACCGCTGTCATGGAGAGGTGGACCACCAAATTCTTATCACAAGCAGGCGGGCTTGTTCTTATAAAATCAGTGTGCTTCTCTATGATGGTTTATTGGGATAGGACCTTCATCCTACCCACTAAGCTTCTGAAAATGGTTAGATCAGCAATGTTGAGATTCTTCTGGTTTGGTACTATACATGCAAAGAAGGTTTTCCCATGTTCATTCACATTTTTTGAGAAACCAGTTTGCAAAGTTGGTTTAGGATTGTTCTGCATCCCTGTTTGGAATAAGGCAGCTTACAGTTGCCACCTAAATGCTCTAATGCTTAGGAAGGACACTCTATGGGTTAAATTGACTCTAAAGCATAATGATGGCTCAAGGAATTTTTTGGAGATGGAAGTTCCACAATTTTGTAGCTGGATATGGAGGTGTATTTTGAACTTGAGGAATATTTTTAGACCTATAATCCAAATTCAGCTTTCTGGTACTAGTGTTTGTAGCTTCTGGCATGATCCTTGGATAAGCAAAGGCATTATTCTTCATCAAATCTTCACTTCATAGCAGATATATCAATCTGGCATTGGCCTTAATGACAGGGCTGTTGACTACATTGCAGAAGGAAAGTTAATGCTGCCATACTCCAGTAACCAAAATGTCAGAGCCCTATGGAGCCAATTTACTCATAACAAGTATGATTTTGATGATCATGATTCAGTGCTATGGAATGGCAAGGCACACTCCATCTACTGTGTTTATGTGGCACTTCTTGATATTGATTCCATGCCTGATTGCAAATGGCACAGGGATACTTGGAATGGCATATCTCCGAGTAGTGACAAATTGATGCTCTGGAAAGTTGTGAACAAGGCCTTGTTAACAAGGGATAAATTGCTTACTTATTGTAACGAACACCATTTTTCGTCGCCGAAAAACCGTACCGTTATGGTTAAAGAAGAAGAAAGAGGTAGAAGAAGAGAGGAAAAAAGATAGAATAGAA
Organism: Allium cepa; assembly: GCA_030765085.1. NCBI lineage: Eukaryota > Viridiplantae > Streptophyta > Magnoliopsida > Asparagales > Amaryllidaceae > Allium > Allium cepa. The sequence continues at coordinate 673,379,252 of CM060928.1, read as the reverse complement.
CAGAAAGAAATAACAGAACAACATCAGAATCTCACAATTCGCAGCGGAACAACATATAATAGATAAATGAATAATCTTTATACAAAGAACTATATCAGTTATTACATTTCATCATATTACATTACATTACATCATCAGAGTGTACAACAACAAACAAACAGCTGAAAATAAATACTATATACTAGTGAATACGTCATGCCATCCAGCTTGCCTCCTGCAACTCCTGAATTCCAGAATATCCTGATAAACCTTACTCCTGACTGCCCGTGTGGAAATTGGTGGGCACCCAGAGTTTAGGAAGGAAAACAATAAACTCCGAGTCAGTCATGTGACTGGTGTGAGAACTAAGACAGTTTATTTTTTCTTTAAAATCAAAATAGAGGAATATTTTTAAAGTCAATTCGCAATGCTTTTAAAAATGAGACTACCATAAGGCCTCCCGCACACACACACACAATGCAAACGCAGAATCGGAGGAGATTTCTCCTTATGATAGTCAAAGATGCTTGATACGCATTAAAAAGAAACAGTTGATATTATTACTAGTGCATAGTGTAGAAAACAATTTCGAAAATAAAGATATAAATCTTAGCCAGCATAGGCATTCCCCACTTATGCCTACTATAGCTACCATCCAAACAGTGTGGCGCCACCATAAGTGAATGATAGGTTCTACAACTAAAACCGTACAAGATCGTATTGTTTCTTTGGATTTCCAACAAATGGTCAGGCCAAGGAACTTCCCATTGCCACATAGGTACGCCTCTGGAAAGGCGACCCGAGAACCAAAACCGATCTCTGCCAACACAAGGCCGGGTTACCCCTAACCGGGTAACTACTGACACGAATATGTCATCCCCCGATCGTAACCGATCTATCTGAGGATCCTCGATTTCCAACAATCACAGAGCAATAAATTTGCAGCAACAACATAGGTTAAGTATTTGGGCTCCATACTATGATACCACCTCTGTCCAGAAGGAATGACATACACTAAGGGGGCGCTACCCCCTAATAACCTTGCTGCATCCTTCCTGTTTTGACCATTTCCGGGGTGTGAGGTCCGATGAAGTCTCGTCCACAAAGCCACGCTTTATACAAAAGTTGTGATTTGGGTCAACAAATGATCAAAGTAATGATCACCAAGATAAATGATCAAACAAATGATCCTATCACAAATGATCAAACAATGATCATTCCACAGCAACACTCAGCATGCCACGCTACCAAATTGGGAGTATATCACTAATAACCTTCAACTACATAACCTCTGAGCTCGTACGTCCCAGAGAAGGGTGTTAAGCTAAGAGAATAAATTCTCCACCACCAACAGAAATATATTTGAAAGAAATCAGCTTTATATCTCAACTTGTAATGTCAGACATACAATCCATACAAGTCTGTTCCGGGCTCGAACAGAACCGAAGGCACTTACAAAGAAGTCCTTGCATTCCGGATAATTTCTAATCACGTTCGGACTTCCCGTCACTAAGGGTGATAAAACCTCTATATCGGAGATCAGCCGATGCAGAGTAACTCAACGGTAATCCTTCCGTTTTCAAAAATATCCGGTCTTCAACACCGGTCATCGAATGCAATTCATTACGACGTATCACATATTCGGAATGGGTTATACGACCCCAAGGTCCTTTCCCGGCTAACCCGAATAGTGAGCACTTATTTTAAAAATAAGTGTGGCATTCAAATTCAAGCAATCACAACAAATACCTATTTAAAGGTAAATATTGATAGTCGGTTATTTAACTATCAATAATGATGCTCAACGTCATCAGATTCCAAATAATTTTCCAAATTATTTATTTTCCAAAAATATCTTTACTAGATATAAACTGCAACACTTCAACATCTGAAAAACAATTTCAAATCACTTTCCTCCTTTATAACTTTCATTTCAAAATAGTTCATTTAAATCAATCAAATAAATCCTTACCGATTTACTTTACATTTACGTTCCAAATCCGTAAATATATATTCCCACACTTCATAAATAAATCAATGTTTATTTTTAAACAATTTCCATTTCCTTTATAAATTCCATAGTGAATTTACATTCCAAAATATTTATGAATATACGATTTTCAAATCGATTTCTAATATTCATTTTCAATTTATCTTTAAAAAGATAAATTCTCAAAACATTTCATTTTTTATATTGGAAAAGCATTTCCATACTTATTTAATAATAAGTACTTCACAAATCTATTTATTTTCAACATTTGAAACTATTCCATTCTTTAAGGAAATCATTCTCTTAACGCATTTATTTGGGTCAAAACGAATGTTACGTAAAACATCGCTACGACGATCCAAAATCACTAGTATAGGGATTCAAAGTTTAAATAGATATATAAATCCCAATACTATATAAAACATTTCCTTTCGGAAATCATTTACTATAACAACAGTGTTATAGTCCACCATTTCCTTCTATTTCTCGAAAACGTCTATTTAAACAATGAATGTTGAAATCTATGGTTTCGATATTTAATGCATTTCAAAACATGTCTAAAATGATTTACTTCATTTTATAATATTGCTTTTCCAAAACATAACCATTTTATTTAATAATATATTCACTGTCCAAAATCGTGAATATACTTCATTAACCAATTCCAACATTTCTATGCATTTTATATACAGAATAAATTCGCTATCCAAAATTGCGAATATACTTCCTTTAATAATTTCCATTTTCAATTTATCAGATTCCATTGGTTTCGAATTTATAAACAATGTTTATAAATTCCAATTCTATTTATAAGCTTCAATTTATAAATCTCATTATTAACAAATTCCATTTATATCTCATTTGAATGCCAAAATCCGATTTATAAGATAATTAATTATAAATCTTCTATTTTACAAAATCTATTCATTTTATAACTTTACAATTTATAAATCTACAAATTCCGTTCACTTATGAAATCCATTTTTATTTCATTTTTAACACTTATATAAACTCGTTTTAACATTCCAATATTTTTAATTTATAAAATATCAATTTTATAAGTCTTTTATGTACATCATTTTTAATAATTCAAAAATCCTAATTTAAACCAATTTATAAATTACTTAACTATTTATTTCAAAAATCGCTCTTTGGTTATATTTCACAAGAATATAATCTTTATAACTTTAAAACTTTAACGTTTTAATTATTTCAAATGAATCAATTCGAAAATTTAATAAAACGTATACTTTCAAAAATCACTTTTAAAATCCCTTAAGATCAAAATCGTTATTTTAAACTTTAAAAATGGATCCGATGATGCAACAGCAACAAATAGTCAATCACGACAACAAACATCATATATCGATATGATAATCAATAAATATCTCAATATCTGTAATAAATCAATACAGTTAAGGAATCCAGTTGGATCCCTCCAACCTGTTTCCCTGCATCCAAAGATGTTAGCACAATACTAATTCCGTTCCAGTACGGAATTATCGCGGTATATGGGATTTATAAAATATTATCCGCTTAATAGGCAGCGCAATAGGGTCTCATCCGCTATATAATGCGGGAAATCAACTCCAAGTACATATATAATACCAATTTCACTATACTGTGAAATATTCGTGGTATATGTTTTTAATAAATAACCTCCGCTTACTAAAAGCACATAATGTCTATTTTAACAATCAATAGATAACAATCATCATTCAAACATACAATCAAGAATTTTAAATCTAACTATTTAAAATTAAAATCGAAACCAATTCGATTGAGTGAGAAGTTCTCACCTTGATTTCAATTTTGTTTTAGCGATTTATTTCGGATAAAATTAAACGGACATTTAATTTTACCCGAAATTTTCGCTAGCTCCAAACGACTCCAATCCAATTCCATAGCGTAGTGCTCGTCCATACGATTCCAACGCAACTGGTTTCGCTCGTTTTTGACCTCGTATGAAAAGGATACGAATTTTTTTAAGTTACACGAATTTTTTATATAAATTTACAATATATTTTTATATTTTAAACCTACATCTAAATCACAGCCGTTGATTCCATCCTTTGCAAATCTTGGCCGCACCCTTCCTCCTTCCTTCTCACGTTCAATACCCAGTAATGAGCACGCGTCTAAACCCATTTAGCTCCAAATTAGGGTTGGATTTTCGAGCCTCCACGACGAACATGAACACGATCAGAAGCTTCCATATGAAAGAGCATCTTCTTCTCTACCTTCGGCTGCAAGGGCGTTGAGCTCGACCCCTTCCAGCACCTCAAAATTCGTGCCGACCTGATGGTGAACGCGGGCACGTAGCCCCCACCTCGTCGCTCCAATTCCGATCATCACCGTATAGAATCAAAGCTCTCATCGAGCTCTTCAATTTTGCTGTTGTACACTTTCTCTAATTGCTTACGGATTTGGAGAGATTGAGGAGGAAAGAAGATGAATTTCTGGCCTTTGAAATGTAAGTGGCGGCCGGCCATGTTTTCTGAAACCCTAGGGTTATAATTTTTGCAAATTTATGAAGAGAGGGGGCTTATATAGAAAATTCACGCGACACTATTCACCCCGAATTTTCCGAACTCCAAACGAAGCATGCCGGTTGGCGTTCCTAAGGTTTACCCCGCATTCCGAACAAAATGGAACATGTTTCGGGAGCAAATTCGGTCATCTGTGCGAGTTATGGCAATAAACGTTCAATTTAAAATTAAACCGATTAAACGATTTTCTAGGCGTTTTAGCTTGCCCCGGACAAACGGTAAATCCGATTGATATGAAATTTGAAACCTTACAATAATATCACATTACGGATCCGATGAAACTGGTTTTGTCGAAATCCGAGACTGTTTGAAAAATGACTATTTTAACTCGCCAAATTAATATTAAAACAATTTCAATGCGTTTCGAGCTGCCACGGTAAAACAAAAACTCCGATTGCTACGAAAATTGTAATCCGATAATAACAAACTATTACGGATCCAATGGAACTAGTTTCGTCCAATTCTAAGACTGTTTGAAAAAAGGCTAATTTCACTAGTCGATTTAAATATTAAAATATTCAATTTTCACAAATAAACTTTTAATTCAATTTTAAAAGTTCTATAACATCATTATAACTTCAATATGATATAATAAAATTTTACAAATCATTTTCAATCATATTTAACCCAATTTTCAATTACTTCTGTAATTTCACATATTAAATTATTGATTTAATTATCCAATTAAATTCAATTATCCGAAATAAAATTTATTCGACTTATAAATTTCACTTATTAGTATTAAAATTCAATTAAATATATAATTTTTAATTGACAGAAATTCTGGGTCGTTACATACTTCCCCCTTAAAAGAATTTCGTCCTCGAAATTATCAAGTAAGAAAAGTTACAGAATTCATTAACTTTCCAAAATCCATAGTTAAACTTCTTACATACTTTACTAAGTTTTCAAATCATACTTAGTTATCTTTTAGAAACTAACTACTACTGTTTAACTTTCAACTCCAAATCAAAATTATAGTTTTCAAATTTTTCCATTTTTTCTCAAATTTTTCTAACGCCTTAAATTTTCGAAAAAATTCGCCATAGTCTCCTTTGCGCGGCTCGATCCGAAAAAGAAATGACAGTATATATATCAAAAATATACATCTCATCAAGTGATGAGGCATCCCGCAGGGAAAAAAGTGTAAAAGTACGGTATGTAATCCGAGATATGTACCTCATTTATTATTAGCGAGCATATACGGCTAATATAGCGCGAAAACGAGATCCAAATGCGAAGCAACGCCATCCGCACCTACTAAACACTTAACAACAACATGAGAATCATGCATATATGAAAATAGTATCAATATACAACATATAGCAACATAACAACTACATGTGTCAATATAGAAAATGCAACAAAACAACAAATGCAAACATCAACCAACTATCATCCATAACCAAATCAATATTCATTCATATTCTCATTAATATTCAATGAATTGGTTTTCCAATTAATTCATTAACATTGGATTTTATCAACATTTATTCATATCCAATTTCAATTAGTTTGCATTTACTAATTTACATTCAAGTCGGTCCATTTCCAAATCAAATTTCAATTCCATTTAAGTTCATTTTCTTCCAAGTTGGATTCAATTTCTTTAGCTTCCAATTTCGCTAATTCACTTTCATTAACACTTAATGAATTTATATACAATCAACTAACAATCAATAACAACCAATGTTTATTCAACATAACCAAATTATTTAATTTACATTCAATTTGGTCCAACACTTTTAATTCCAATTGGTTTGATATTCTATTGATTTTCATTCAATTATTCAACTTCTAATTTCATTGGCTTTCAATGAATTAACACTTTCATCCGTTATCCCATATCAATTTTATTTGCATTCAATTGATTTACATTCAATTCATTAGTTTAATTCAATTGCTAATTCCTTTAACAATATAAAGTTGAATTTCTTTCATATAACTCAAGTTCAAATTCTTAATGACTTCATTTCATTAATTCACTTACTAATTTACTTTGACACCAAAAATCAACTTCATTCAACATCACTTAAGTTATATTCCATTTCAAACATCTTATCAAATCCAAATCAATTTATTTAACTTTCCTTTTGTTAAATTTCAAATCACATATCTTTGATGACAACTCAAATTTATTTCAACTTGGATTTTATTGATTTACTTATACTTCCTTTAATTTAACTTCATCCTTTAAGTTAAATTATTCTATCAAAATTCAATCTGTATAAGTTATCAACTCATTTATCATTCCCATAAATCTTAAATAGGATTCCAGAGTCCTTTCAAATCTTTCAAAACCATTTTTGAAATCAATTCAATTATCTTTTGAATTTCAAAACCCAAACTCAAAATTTTCCAAACAACTTTTATTTTAAACAATTTGGCAGCAATCCCTCGTTTGAAAACCCGAAAATGAACACCGATGATGTCATGATCACCATCGGAATTATTTTCCAGCGACCGAAAAGAGTTTAGAGCTTTAATTTCTCCAAAATAATTTTCCAAATTATCAAATCCTTTCAAAACACTTCTCTGGAATTTTATTTTCAGATTATAAATCACATTTACAAACCCTTTTACTTATATAATTTCACTTATTATATATAAGATTATTTCACAATTGTAAATCACTTTAATTATAATTTCGTCTTATAATTCATTTGCTTATATAATTTTTCTTTCAAAATTGGTGTTTTATTTAACTTATTCAACAACCAAACAATCAATTCATATACACTTAATAATCCTGAAAAATTATTCCTTTATATACAAAATATAATCAAGGTAAAATTATTTCATTTACCTAATTTAAAACGATACTATGTCAACTTGCCTCGTTTAAGAGTTTAGAAATTCCTATCGATAATATGGCGCCCATCTACCGATCAGAATCCACAAACAGCTCAACGGATAAGCAAACACAATATAAAACATTTTTTTAGTTTCACTAACAAATACGCACTCGTATATATTATTACACTCACACTCATTCTAGAGTACTAATGACTCCATCTCTAATGAGTAACACCCAACAGAGCCATGGTTGTCGCTTAACCATAAGCTCTGATACCAAATGTAACGAACGCGATTTTTCGTCGCTGAAAAACCGTACCGTTATGGTTAAAGAAGAAGAAAGAGGTAGAAGAAGAGAGGAAAAAAGATATAATAGAACAGAAAGAAATAACAGAACAACATCAGAATCTCACAATTCGCAGTGGAACAACATATAATAGATAAATGAATAATCTTTAAACAAAGAACTATATCAGATATTACATTTCATCATATTACATTACATTACATCATCAGAGTGTACAACAACAAACAAACAGCGGAAAAGAAATACTATATACTAGTGAATACGCCATGCCATCTAGCTTGCCTCCTGCAACTCCTGAATTCCAGAATATCCTGATAAACCTTACTCCTGACTGCCCGTGTGGAAATTGGTGGGCACCCAGAGTTTAGGAAGGAAAACAATAAACTCCGAGTCAGTCATGTGACTGGTGTGAGAACTAAGACAGTTTATTTTTTTCTTTAAAATCAAAATAGAGGAATATTTCTAAAGTCAATTCGCAATGCTTTTAAAAATGAGACTACCGTAAGGCCTCCCGCACACACACACACAATGCAAACGCAGAATCGGAGGAGATTTCTTCTTATGATAGTCAAAGATGCTTGATACGCATTAATAAGAAACAGTTGATATTATTACTAGTGCATAGTGTAGAAAACAATTTCGAAATAAAGATATAAATCTTAGCCAGCATAGGCATTCCGCACTTATGCCTACTATAGCTACCATCCAAACAGTGGGGCGTCACCATAAGTGAATGATAGGTTCTACAACTAAAACCGTACAAGATCGTATTGTTTCTTTGGATTTCAAACAAATGGTCAGGCCAAGGAACTTCCCATTGCCACATAGGTACGCCTCTGGAAAGACGACCCGAGAACCAAACTGGATCTCTGCCAACACAAGGCCGGGTTACCCCTAACTGGGTAACTACTGACACGAATATGTCATCCCCCGATCGTAACCGATCTATCCGAGGATCCTCGGTCTCCAACAACCACAAAGCAATAAATTTTCAGCAACAACATAGGTTAAGTATCTGGGCCCCATACCATGATACCACCTCTATCCAGAAGGAATGACATACACTAAAGGGGCGCTACCCCCTAATAAACTTGCTGCATCCTTCCTGTTTTGACCATTTCCGGGGTGTGAGGTCCGACGAAGTCTCGTCCACAAAGCCACGCTTTATACAAAATCTATGCTTTGGGTCAACAAATGATCAAAGTAATGATCACCAAGATAAATGATCAAACAAATGATCCTATCACAAATGATCAAACAATGATCATTCCACAGCAACACTCAGCATGCCACACTACCAAATTGGGAGTATATCACTAATAACCTTCAACTACATAACCTCTGAGCTCGTACGTCTCAGAGAAGGGTGTTAAGCTAAGAGAATAAATTCTCCGCCACCAACAGAAATATATTTGAAAGAGATCAGCTTTATATCTCGACTTGTAATGTCAGACATACAATCCATACAAGTCTGTTCCTGGCTCGAATAGAACCGAAGGCACTTACAAAGAAGTCCTTGCATTCCGGATAATTTATAATCACGTCCGGACTTCCCGTCACTAAGGGTGATAAAACCTCTATATCGGAGATCAGCCGATGCAGAGTAACTCAATGGTAATCCTTACGTTTTCAAAAATATCCGGTCTTCAACACCGGTCATCAAATGCAATCCATTACAACGTATCACATATTCGGAATGGGTTATACGACCCCAAGGTCCTTTCCCGGCTAACCCGAATAGTGAGCGCTTATTTTAAAAATAAGTGTGGCATTCAAATTCAAGCAATCACAACAAATACCTATTTAAAGGTAAATATTGATAGTCGGTTATTTAACTATCAATAAAGATGATCAACATCATCAGATTCCAAATAATTTTCCAAATTATTTATTTTCCCAAAAATATCTTTACTAGATATAAACTTCCACACTTCAACATCTGAAAAACAATTTCAAATCACTTTCCTCCTTTATAACTTTCATTTCAAAATAGTTCATTTAAATCAATCAAATAAATCCTTACCGATTTACTTTACATTTACGTTCCAAATCCGTAAATATATATTCCCACACTTCATAAATAAATCAATGTTTATTTTTAAACAATTTTCATTTCCTTTATAAATTCCATAGTGAATTTACATTCTAAAATATTTATGAATATACGATTTTCAAATCGATTTCTAATATTCATTTTCAATTTATCTTTAAAAAGATAAATTCTCAAAACGTTTCATTTTTTATATTGGAAAAGCATTTCCATACTTATTTAATAATAAGTACTTCACAAATCTATTTATTTTCAACATTTGAAAATATTCCATTCTTTAAGGAAATCATTCTCTTAACGCATTTATTTGGGTCAAAACGAATGTTACGTAAAACATCGCTACGACGACCCAAAATCACTAGTATAGGGATTCAAAGTTTAAATAGATATATAAATCCCAATACTATATAAAACATTTCCTTTCGGAAATCATTTACTATAACAACAGTGTTATAGTCCATCATTTCCTTCTATTTCTCGAAAACGTCTATTTCAACAATGAATGTTGAAATCTATGGTTTCGATATTTAATCCATTTCAAAACATCTCTAAAACGATTTACTTCATTTTATAATATCGCTTTTCCAAAACATAACCATTTTATTTAATAATATATTCACTGTCCAAAATCGTGAATATACTTCATTAACCAGTTCCAACATTTCTACGCATTTTATATATAGAATAAATTCGCTATCCAAAATCACGAATATACTTCCTTTAATAATTTCCATTTTCAATTTATCAGATTCCATTGGTTTCGAATTTATAAACAATGTTTATAAATTCCAATTCTATTTATAAGCTTCAATTTATAAATATCATTATTAACAAATTCCATTTATATCTCATTTGAATGCCAAAATCCGATTTATAAGATAATTACTTATAAATCTTCTATTTTACAAAATCTATTCATTTTATAACTTTACAATTTATAAATCTATAAATTCCGTTCACTTATGAAATCTATTTTTATTTCATTTTTAACACTTATAAAAACTCGTTTTAACATTCCAATATTTTTAATTTATAAAATATCAATTTTATAAGTCTTTTATATACATCATTTTTAATAATTCAAAAATCCCAATTTAAACCAATTTATAAATTACTTAACTATTTATTTTAAAAATCACACTTTGGTTATATTTCACAAGAATATAATCTTTATAACTTTAAAATTTTAACGTTTTAATTATTTAAAATGAATCAGTTCGAAAATTTAATAAAACGTATACTTTCAAAAATCACTTTAAAATCCCTTAAGATCAAAATCGTTATTTTAAACTTTAAAAATGGATCTGATGATGTAACAGCACCAAATAGTCAATCATGACAACAAACATCATATATCGATATAATAATCAACAAATATCTCAATATCTGTAATAAATCAATACAGTTGAGGAATCCAGTTGGATCCCTCCAACTTGTTTCCCTGCATCCAAAGATGTTAGCACAATACCAATTCCGTTCCAGTATGGAATTATCGCGGTATATAGGATTTATATAATATTATCCGCTTAATAGGCGGCGCAGTAGGGTCTCATCCGCTTATAATGCGGGAAATCAACTCCAAGTACATATATAATACAAATTTCACTTTACTGTTAAATATTCGCGGTATATGTTTTTAATAAATAACCTCCGCTTACTAACGACGCATAATGTCTATTTTAACAATCAATAGATAACAATCATCATTCAAACATACAATCAAGAATTTTAAATCTAACTATTTATAATTAAAATCGAAACCGATTCGATTGAGTGAGAAGTTCTCACCTTGATTTCAATTTCGTTTTAGCGATTTATTTCGAATAAAATTAAACGGACGTTTAATTTTACCCAAAATTTTCGCTAGCTCCAAACGACTCCAATCCAATTCCATAGCGTAGCGCTCATCCGTACGATTCCAACGCAACTGGTTTTGCGCATTTTCGACCTCGTATGAAAAAGATACGAATTTTTTAAACTTACACGAATTTTTTATATAAATTTACAACATATTTTTATATTTTAAACCTACATCTAAATCACAGCCGTTGATTCCATCCTCTGCAAATCTTGGCCGCACCCTTCCTCTTTCCTTCTCACGTTCAATACCCAGTAATGAGCACGCGTCTAAACCCATTTAGCTCCAAATTAGGGTTGGATTTTCGAGCCTCCACGACGAACATGAACACGATCAGAAGCTTCCATATGAAAGAGAATCTTCTTCTCTACCTTCGGCTGCAAGGGCATGGAGCTCGGCGCCCTCCAGCACCTCGAAATTCATGCCGACCTGATGGTGAACGAGGGCACGTAGCCCCCACCTCGTCGCTCCAATTCCGGTAATCAAAGCTCTCATCGAGCTCTTCAATTTTGCTGTTGAACACTTTCTCTAATTGCTTACGGATTTGGAGAGATTGAGGAGGAAAGAAGATGAATTTCTGGCCTTTGAAATGTAAGTGGCGGCCGGCCATGTTATCTGAAACCCTAGGGTTATAATTTTTGCAAATTTATGAAGAGAGGGGGCTTATATAGAAAATTCACGCAACACTATTCACCCCGAATTTTCCGAACTCCAACCGAAGCGTGTCGGTTGGCATTCCTAAGATTTACCCCACGTTCCGAACAAAATGGAACGTGTTTCGAGAGCAAATTCGGTCATCTGTGCGAGTTATGGCAATAAACGTTCAATTTAAAATTAAACCTATTAAACGATTTTCTAGGCGTTTTAGCTTGCCCGCGGACAAACAGTAAATCCGATTGACATGAAATTTGAAACCTTACAATAATATCACATTACGGTTGGGATTAAACTGGTTTCGTCGAAATCCGAGACTGTTTGAAAAATGGCTAGTTTCACTAGTCGATTTAAATATTAAAATATTCAATTTACACAAACAAACTTTTAATTCAATTTTAAAAGTTCTATAACATCATTATAACTTCAATATGATATAATAAAATTTTACAAATCATTTTAAATCATATTTAACCCAATTTTCAATTACTTCTGTAATTTCACATATTAAATTATTGATTTAATTATCCAATTAAATTCAATTATTCGAAATAAAATTTATTCGACTTATAAATTTCACTTATTAATGTTAAAATTCAATTAAATATATAATTTTTAATTGACAGAAATTCTGTGTCATTACACTTATGGTATGAATGTTCCCATTTCATGTTTACTGTGCAATGCCCATGATGATACTACCCTGCATATTTTCTTTGAATGTCCTTATGTTCTTTATTTATGGAGTAAGATTTTATGTAATTTGGGGTTGGCAACTGTCCCTCAACAAACTGCAGATCAGTGGGCTATGGTTGAGAATGCAACTAAATGGAATGATGTGAGAAGATATCCTTTCTTCTTCACAATTAAAAAACTGATGAAATTAGTGTGGGATGAGAGGAATTAGAGGAACTTTGAAGGACAAATGAGAAGTCCTTTAGTGCTTTGGGTTATACTAAAGAATGAAATTATGAATGGTATGAGAGTGAGTAAGCATGATTTTCAAGAGCATCAGTTTGTCCCTTGGATTCCATAGTTTCCCTTGTATTTCCTTTTGTAACTCTGTTTTCCCTTTTTAATAAATCTGGTAGGGGTCCAGTTTTCAACCCCGCTTGCCCTGCAAAAAAGAATAATGATTTTAATCAATCATATTCAAGTTTAAAATTTATTTATTTTAAATGGAAATCAAGAGTTTAATGTAATGAATGTTTATCTTAATTTAAATCAAATTTTATTTACTAAAGAAATTAAAGAAAATTACTTAATTAACTGAGATAAGAAATTTGAGTAGTTGAATTAAGATAAATTAATTTGTGAAATTAAATTTAAACTTAGAAGTGTAATGTTTTAAATACACTTGAATATTAATTAAGTCATTAATAAAGTAAATGAATTATCTTAGAAATAATTAAGATAATAAAAGAATTTAATTTATAAGAGAATTAAGGAATGACTTATTTATTTGCTTTTAAATTAATGATTTAGATTAATTTATAATTAGAGATGATTAATAATGATTAATCTAAGATAAATTTCTTAAGAAAGTAGTTAAAGAAAATTTTATTAGTTAATAAAGGTAATTATCTAAGAATTATTAAGTAATTAATTAATGTGATTAATTTTGATAATTAATTAGATTAATTAATTGAAGATAATCAATTGTAAATTGTTAAGCATAATTACTTGATAAAAGCAATTAAGGGATTAATTACTTATTGTAATTAATTATGATAATGTGATTAGTTTAATTTAATTAATTTAGTTTAATTAATTTAAGAAAATCATTTAATGATTTAATAAGAGTAATTACTTAATGTAATTAATGGAGCATAATTACTTAGGGAAGTAATAAATGATAATTACTGGAATGTAATTAGTGAAAGATGATTCATAATGAAGTAAGTTGGGTAATTACTTTTGTAATTAATCAAGGGATTAATTAATGAAGATAATTAATTATGGAATAATTAATTTGTTAATGAGTAATTAAAGGCAGTTAATTACTGGATTGATATTAATCAAGGGTGACTAATAATTGTATTTTAAGTTATAGATTAATTACTAAATGTAATTAATTTAAATAAAGCAATTAATTTAAGTATAAATAAGAGATCATTAATTACTATAATTAATGATGTAATTAAGAATTGTTTAATTAAGGAATTATTAACAATAAAGTGATTAATTAATGTAATTAATTAAGGATAAATTATAGTTAATTAATAAATGAAGTAATTAAATGCTAATTTCTAAATGATTAAGGTTAACTAAATTGTGAAATTAATTAAAGACTAATTACTTATTGTAATTAGAGAATGATTGATCAAAGGTGTTTGATCAAGATGAATACTTAGAGAATAATTAATTAACTAAATTATAATTAATTAATGGATATATAAGCATGATTTATAGATGTAGTAATTAATTTAATTTACTTTAAATTAATTAGAGAGAGAAGTAATTAATTTAATTCATTTTAAATTAATTATAGATGGTGGTTAATAAATCATTGCTTATGGATGATATTGATATCTCATTGAATGGTTGTGATCATAGTAATGAGATGAGTAATCTCTATATGATATGGATGCTTAGTTAAAGTATGATAATACGGATTATCTGTTTGTGATGATTATCTGTTTGTGATGATAATACAGATTATCTATCTATGATGAAAATGTGATTATCTATTGTGATATGTGAATTATCTATCTATGTGTATATAGATAATGATGAATTGAATTAATTGTTCAAACTAAAATCACTTGGATATTAAGATGGCATTTGGATTTCGATGAAACCCGGATCGGGTTTCCAAATTTGTAATTCCGAAAACCATATCGATCCAAATTAAACGTTAGGTCGTGAATCTCAAGTGAAGAGTGAAGACTCAAGGTGTAAGGACTATTCGTGTTAATACTGTGGGGGTGATTCCAATACGAGTTTAACGAGGGTAGTACTTTCAGGTTCGAGATAAAGATTCGGAATACAAGGGCTATTGTCGTTAACTCTAAGGGTGATTCCAAAATGAGTGCAACGAGATAGTGCCTTCGGTTTCGTTCGAACCCGGAACAAACTTGTTTGGAATGAAGGCTTTCAGAACATCGTCAGGTGGATGATGAGCATTCTAAGATTGATGTGTCTTATAAAGGTGATCGTAGTCTCAAGCCTCATCAACTGGGAATGGCTAAAACACGGGAGGTGCAGCAAGGCTAAGTGGCTCATGCCCAAGTAGGACGAGATTTACCCCTGTCTAGAGGTCCCTTTTGTTTTGGCTGTGTGGGCAGTTGGTGACGGCCATCTATGGGGTCGTCTTGTTCGGGACTGTCCAGTAAGGGATGGTTCCAGCTTTGTGTTGCAGGGGATTGGGAGTGATCCTCGGTACGGTGATCTTGGCCACGTACTATGACGGGCGGTGCACCAGTAGCCCTGCCATTGTGTGGAATCCAAACTTCAATAAGTGCCTGTACGGTTTTGATTGTGCCCAACTATGTTGAAACGTGAGATGTAAGCATTCCAGGTATTTCTGTATTTTATTTTGAAAACCCTAGACCGTATTATAATATCACTGGATTTCCTATCAAATGTTTTGGTTAGCGTAAGATAAAAACTTTTCCATGTTAATATGTGGGAAGTCTTACGTGATATCTTTTGTTTTCAAAAGATTTTCAAAGTTAAGCAACTTTAAACCCATTTACTCACACCAGACCCATGTCTGACCCGAGTGTTTATTTTCTGTTTTATTAAACTCTTGGGTGCTCATATTATGTATGAGTAGTCAAGGGATTCAGGATTGCTTTAACGAGTTCTGGAGGAGAAATGGAGCAGGAGGCTTCAGCGTGTAGATATATAGTGGTTCCACTGTGTTTGAGTTGTATCTGTTTTCTGTGATGTACTTGAATTGTAATAACTAGACAGGTGTTTATAACTGTCTAGTTTGTGTTGTATTAGCTGTATAACTCTGATGTATATATAGCTCTGATGTATATGATACTATGAAATATTTTATGTGATATAATATAATTTATTTGTTCCGCTGTGAGATTCTGATGTTGTTTGTTTCTTTCTTTCCTATCTTTTCTCTTTTATATCCCTTTCTTTCTTCTTAATGATGCGTGTTTCTATGGAATGAAAGGCGGGTCATTACATTGTGTATCAGAGCGCTAGGTTGAGCGAATACCTAGGCTCTGGAGTAATGTCTGTCTTGAGAGAGCGTATTTGTAATTTTAAATTTGTGTGTATATATATATTTATACCTATTTGTTGGATTACCTGTTCGGGTTTTCCAATAAGAGTTCTAGAGGTAGATAGGGTAGTGGCGTGTGTAACACAACTACCAATGGTTGGAGTCCGAGTGTTTGAGGTTTGAAGTGAATCTGCTAGGGCAGTATTGGGCATCTTGAGTAGTTTTGCAGTTTGGTGTAAAGGATTTCACCGATCTTTGAAGGAAACCTTTTTAAGGTTCGGAGTCCATCTTTGGAATGTAAGCCTGGTTGCACTCGTGCGAGTGGATTTTCTTGAGTTTGGATCAGTCGAAAGTGTTGAAGCAGTGATGGTATCTTGGCAACCTTAGGAAGGAGTTATGTTAATATTGGATTTTGAGACTCAGTTTGGCAGAGTGTTTGTGCATGGTTTGTAGTCGAGTTTCCTGAGAGATATCTGTCTACTGAAGGATCTATTGTTAAAGTGGTTGGTGTAGCTTTGTGATGCGATGAGCTTTTGAATAAGAAATTCTTTGGCAGCAGTAGCAGCTTGGAGGTGTTGAATGGGATGTCAGAAAGATCTCTTGGCTTAGCTGTATCCTAGAGGTGGAGTCTGGAAGCAGTGGAGTGGCCTGTTTCTTCAATGGTTCAGAAATCTCTGTGATTTTTCTGTCAGTAGGCCAGGCAAATGGTGAAGCTTGTCCATTTCTTCTGGAAGCTCAGCTGGGTGTGATGTTTATGGTTGAAGGTGGACCACTAGTTTCTTCTTTGGATTAGAAGGCTTAAGCTATTCTGATTTGTGAAGAGAGAACGTTTTCTTTGAATCTGAACTGAGTAGAATCGCAAAAGTGACTTGCGATGGTTTGGAAGTTCTCTGAGTAATCTTTGTTTGGATTGAAGCATCTCTAGAAGATGTTAGAGTTATCGAAGTGGTTTGGTATTTTACGGATATCATCAAAGGAATTAAGGTTTGCATCCACATCAGAAGATTGAGTTCTGTATCGACTTGGTTCTTAGAGCTTTACCGGTGGTTCAGCCTAGTAGGAGGGCTTTTTGAGAGAGAGGTCTGTTTAAGCTGGCAGGATTGATCGGATATAGTTTTCTAGTTGAATTTTTGCTATGGTGTTTGTGACCGAATCGGATAGGTCACTGGGATTTTATGAAATTTGATGGACAATGTCTCCGAAATGGGTTGATCAAGTTTGTACTTGTGTTGATCAACATCATTCTCATCTTCCTCAAATCAGAGTTGCGCAGCGGAAGCATAGTGGAAGTTGTTCCAGAATAGAATTTGTGTTTTGTCTTGGATTAGAGGATTTCTACAGGAAATTCGTTTTGAATCTGGAGGCTTGGTTGTCTTGGGCATCTGTTCTATTTTCCAAAAAGGAGTAGCATGTTTGAAGTTTTCTTATATTTGTATAGTAGAGTTTGTGAGGTGGATTTTGATGGATCTTAGGGGAACCATCTTGTTGAGTAGGATCTGGATATCGTTTATTTCTTTGTCTGGATTTGTTCCGTAGGGCATCTGCGAAGATTGCATTGATCTTGAAGGTTGAAGGCAGCCCAGGATCAATAGGAGATATTTTTGGATAAGAGACAAAGGAATTCAGAATTTGAAGTGGGAGATTTGATTTCAAAATTTGGAAATTTAATTTTGGATAAGTTTTCTTCGACCATAAGAGCTATAAGATTGGGTAAGTTTGGAAGCCAGCTCAAAAGAGTATTGTATCTTTCTGTTTTCTCTTAAAGGTTAAGTGTTTGGTCTACAGGATTGAATTGCCAGTTATGACGGTTGGGATTCATAATGTACTTCACGTATCTCTGAGGGAGTACGTGTATGGTCTTTGGTTTTAGAACCAGTAGTTCTAGGAGATTAAGAAGTTGATTAGGACTTGTCTGTGGTCCAGTATCCTGTTTAGGTTTGTAGATCTAGATACATAGGTGCTCTGAATCTTAGTGGTGTAGCCACTTTAGATTTTGTAGGGCGAGTATCCCGGTGATTGTACCAGGGAAACTCTAGGGAATCCTATCCAGAATTTCGTCTGGATAGTTAGAATTGTTTGTTTGAATTGGTTGCTATAGTTGTTAGTATTTGGTTGATAGCATATGCTTGCTATTTTAAAATTAAAATCTGTATGGGATTATTAAATTATCATTGCTTTTAAATTTCGGGGACGAAATTCTTTGAAGGGGGACGAATGTGATGTCTCGGAATTTGGGCAATATTTATTTAATAATTTCCATTAAAAATTATTTTAAAATGTGAAATGTTGATTTAATAATCTAATTCAAACAAAAATTATCTTTTGAAAACTAATAATTATTTAGTTTGACAAATGTTATCTTTTCAAAATTTATAATAATGATAATAATAATTAAATTTGGGAATCTTATTCTTTTCAATGTTAAAAGTATTTAAATGATAAAATTTGTCTTTCTAAGCTAATTCAAAAGGATATTTTATTTATAATGTATATATGTGTATACATTGTAAATAGGGAGTTTGATGTTAGTTTAAATTTAAATTTAATAAAAATATTTTCAAATTTATATTATATATATGTGTATAAATTATGAACTGCAAAATTTGATTGAAATTAATATAGAAACTTTTCAAAAGTTAATTTAAAAATCTATCTGATATTTCATCAGAAATTAAAGTAAATATTTATTTTTTTTAAAAAAATATAATAGTTTAAATTGTATATTATAATAAAAGTTTAATCTTATTTTCTTTGAAAAATTGTTTTCTTTGAAATAGACTTAGTTCATATACATTTAAGTACAATATTTTAGTTTGAAACTTTGAAATAAAGTTTAATTCAATATTCTTTTCTTTTTTAAAATTTTCTCTCTTGAAAATTTAGCCTTAAAAATGTTATGTTAAAAAGATACAAATAAACATTAAAATATGTAATTTTATAAAGGAAATTTATATGTAAACATTTAAAGGCTAAGTAGAAATAAACATTTAAAAAATGATAACATAAATAAGAAATGAATTTTAAAACATTTATAAAATTAGGAAATTTATTTTAATATTGAATTATAACATGTGTATACATTTAACTTTTAAGGAAGACACTTGTAAATCACTCTACAACATAATGTAACAAGTGGCATTTGTTTTATTTATTTTTGAAAAACGCTTTATTAAAAATATACTAAGTAGAGAACTTGGAAATTCACTTTAGATTCAAACATTCTCTTCAAAAAGAAAAAAAAACTGAAAATCAGATTTTAAGAGAATTTCGAAACCCAAAATCTAAATCTGTTAAAAAAATCTACAAAGCAAATCTGAAATCATTTTTCAAGTTTCAACATCAAAGTGAAGATCAACTCAAGATCATCTGCATGCATTTAAGTCTAGGATCATCTTCATCAAAGTTTCATCATCATGCAGTTTTAAAATCAACTACAACTGCAAGTAATTCAACAATCAAAATTGGAAGCAAATTCACCCGATTCAACTAGCAAATCTGTTCCAGGAAAATGAATTGCAACAGAGTTGTTCTCTGCTTCTATAAATTGGTGAGTAAACTTTTGTTTTTAAAAACAGTTTTTTTTTAAATCTGGACGAATCTATTTGCATGTGTGGTAATATGGTCTCTAATGATTACTTGTGTTGGAATATCAATGGGTGTATATGAGCATAATATTGCCTGCATATTTGTTTCTAGATATTGTATTTTGATGCTCTGTTGTTGATAACAAACCCACCATTGTACAAATAAATTCATATCTCACTACATAATTAAAATTTGACATTGATCACTGAAGAGAAATTGTTAATAACACTATATTCTTGTTTTTAAAAATGGTTTAAGATAGAATTGTTTAATAAATAAACTGTAGATATTGATATTACAGTAAAAACAAGTTTTGGTTAAAAATTAATAACAACAATTTCACTTTTAAATTATATAGTCTGATTCATCTAAACAAATTATGAATTTTAGTGAAAATCTTGTGAATTTTAGTTTAGAATTTGAGGACTTTTTTGGTGATGTTTGTTTTTGGGTTTCGGTCTTCTACCGTTGATCGACGAAGTTTGGTGGCTCGAGATTTGGCCTGAAGGTGAAGGAGAAGTGAGTGGTCATTGGAAAATTATTGATTGATTTTTATTTGGGTTGTGATGATCGGTATTGGATGAGGTAGGTTTTTACACTATTTTGGTGTCGATGATGTTTTGGGGGTTCGTTCGGCATCGGTGGTGCACCGGGTTTGATCACGTAGGGAGGAATGGCTTCGATGGTTCGAGAGGCGTAGTTCGTCGGCGATGAGGGGTTTTCTGATAGCTTGCACTTTCCAGTTTTGGGTGCGTATTGTTTTTGAGATTTGCTTCGTGATTCGGCAAACTGCAAAGTTGGAGAGTTTGTTGAGGTCGTTTGTGAGTTGCCGAAGATCTGAAGTTGGTCGGCAGTGATTTTTATGGCCGTGCACATTGACGTTCGCGTGCATCTGGGTCTCGAATGTTGGGGAAGAAGGAGTGAGCTCGGGTGTATCTTCGTGTTCACGCGGGTTGGTCTTGAAGCAGAGCTCGTGTGGTCGTTTGTGAGGGATTAGGCGAGTAATGTTGTAGTTAGCTCGGGAAACTGATGTTTGCTCATGTTGATTTGTTGTCCAGATTTTCAAACTTAGTGGGTTTAAATTTTTTAGAAGCAAAGCAGTTATTAAAACAAAGTTTGACCAGTTTTAAAAGTGTGAAATGTTTAAAGTTAGAAATTATAGTTTAAACAAATTTAAATTTTATAAGAAATGAATTTTAAAGTTTAAATGTTGTTTTCAAAATAGTTTGATTATATAAATACTACAATAGAGTAAATTTGTAATTTTCAACTTAAATAAATTGTTGAAATGTAATTATGATTTAAGGAAAAAGTATTTAACTTGAATAAAAGAGAAAAGATTTTAATAAATCATATTCAAGTTTAAAATTTATTTATTTTAAATGGAAATCCAGAGTTTAATGTAATGAATGTTTATCTAAATTTAAATCAAGTTTTATTTATTAAAGAAATTAAAGAGAATTACTTAATTAACTGAGATAAGAAATTTGAGTAGTTGAATTAAGATAAATTAATTTGTGAAATTAAATTTAAATTTAGAAGTGCGATGATTTAAATACACGTGAATGTTAATGAAGTCATTAATAAAGTAAATGAATTATCTTAGAAATAATTAAGATAATAAAAGAATTTAATTTATAAGTGAATTAAGGAATGACTTATTTATTTGATTCTAAATTAACGATTTAGATTAATTTATAACTAGAGATGATTAATAATGATTAATCTAAGATAATTTCTTAAGAAAGTAGTTAAAGAAAATGTTATTAGTTAATAAAGGTAATTATCTAAGAATTATTAAGTAATTAATTAATGTGATTAATTTTGATAATTAATTAGATTAATTAATTGAAGATAATCAATTATAAATTGCTAAGCATAATTACTTGATAAAAGTAATTAAGGGATTAATTACTTATTGTAATTAATTATGATAATGTGATTAGTTTAAGTTAATTAATTTAGTTTAATTAATTTAAGAAAATCATTTGATGATTTAATAAGAGTAATTACTTAATGTAATTAATGGAGCTTAATTACTTAGGGAAGTAATAAATGATAATTACTGGAATGTAATTAGTGAAAGATGATTCATAATGAAGTAATTTGAGTAATTACTTTTGTAATTAATCAAGGGATTAATTAATGAAGATAATTAATTATGGAATAATTAATTTGTTAATGAGTAATTAAGGGTAGTTAATTACTAGACTGATATTATCAAGGGTGATTAATGATTGTATTTTAAATTTTAGATTGATTACTAAATGTAATTAATTTAAGTATAAATTAGAGTTCATTAATTATTATAATTAATGATGTAATCAAGAATTGTTTAATTAAGGAATAATTAACAATAAAGTGATTAATTAATGTAATTAATTAAGGATAAATTATAGTTAATTAATAAATGAAGTAATTAAATTTTAATTTCTAAATTATTAAGGTTAATTAATTTATGAAATTAATTAAAGACTAATTACTTATTGTAATTAGAGAATGATTAATCAAAGGTGTTTAATCAAGATGAATCTTAGAGAATGATTAATTAACTAAATTATAATTAATTAATGGATATATAAGCAGGATTTATAGATGTAGTAATTAATTTAATTTACTTTAAATTAATTAGAGATAGAAGTAATTAATTCAATTCATTTTAAATTAATTATAGATGGTGGTTAATAAATCATTGCTTATGGATGATATTGATATCTCATTGAATGGTTGTGATCTCAGTAATTAGATGAGTAATATCTATACGATATGGATGCTTAGTTAAAGTATGATAATATGGATTATCTATATGTGATGATTATCTGTTTGTGATGATAATGAAGATTATCTGTTTATGATGAAAATGTGATTATCTATTGTGATATGTGAATTATCTATCTATGTGTATATAGATAACGATGAATTGAATTAATTGTTCAAACTAAAATCACTTGGACATTAAGAGGGCGTTTCGATTTCGATGAGACCGGGGTCGAGTTTCCAAATTTGGAATTCCGAAAACCATATCGATCCAAATTAAACGTTAGTTCGTGATTCTCAAATGAAGAGTGAAGACTCGAGGTGTAAGGACTATTCATGTTAATACTCGGTGGGTGATTCCAATACGAGTTTAACGGGGGTAGAACTTTCCGGTTCGAGATAAAGATTCAAAGTGCAAGGGCTATTGTCGTTAACTCTGAGGGTGATTCCAAAATGAGTGTAACGAGATATTGCCTTTGGTTTCGTTCGAAACCGGAACGAAATTGTATGGATTGAATGCTTTCAGAACATCGTCAGGTGGACGATGAGCATTCTAAGATTGATGTGTCCTATAAAGGTAATCGTAGCCTCAAGCCTCATCAACTGAGAATGGCTAAAACAGGGGAGGTGCAGCAAGGCTAAGTGGGTCATGCCAAAGTAGGACGAGATTTACCCCTGTCTAGAGGTCCCTTTTATTTCGGTTGTGTGGGCAGTTGGCGACGGCCATCTGCGAGGTTGTCTTGTTCGGGACTGTCCAGTAAGGGATGGTTCCGGCTTTGTGTTGTAAGGGATTGGGAGTGATCCTAGGTACGGTGATCTAAGCCATGTACTGTGACGGGCGGTACCCCAGTAGCCCTGCCATTGTATGGAATCGAAACTCCAATAAGTGCCTATACGGTTTTGATTGTGCCCAACTATGTTGGGACGTGAGATGTAAGCATTCCAGCTATTTTTGTATTTTATTTTGAAAAACCTAGACCCTATTATAATATCACTGGATTTCCTATCAAATGTTTTGGTTAGCGTAAGGTAAAAACTTTTCCATGTTTATTTGTGGGAAGTCTTACGTGATACGTTTTGTTTTCAAAAGATTTTCAAAGTTAAGCAACTTTAAACCCATTTACTCACACCAGACCCATGTCTGACCCGAGTGTTTATTTTCTGTTTTATTAAACTCTTGGGTACTCATATTATGTATGAGTAGTCAAGGGATTCAGGATTGCTTTGACGAGTCTTGGAGGAGATATGGAGCATGAGGCTTCTGCGTGTAGATATATAGTGGTTCCACTGTGTTTGAGTTGTATCTGTTTTTTGTGATGTACTTGAATTGATATATAGTGGTTCCACTTATATATTTTTAAAATAGTAAAATTTTAAGTAAAATTTTAAAACTTATTATTTCAAAACTAACTTACAAATTTAAATTTTTAAACATATAAATTTAAAAATAAATTTTTTAGATATATATAAAAATAACATTTATATGTTATATTTTAAAAATCACTACTTATAAACCATATGTTTCTTTTAAAATTTGGAAATCATTTTCAAAATACAGACCAATGGTGTATGTATATAATTTTCTGTCCTATGGTCAAGTGATACGGATATTTACCATTTTTATCCGCAATTTAAATATCTACGGGTATATATCATTTCAACCCGTATTCTCAAATTCAAAGTCAATGAAAATCGCTTGGGTTTATCATTTCAACCCATAACGATTTCTCCTACTCTACAAGATCGTTCGGGTATATATCATTTCAACCCATAAGGGATTTTATACTAATAGGGAACTTGAAGAACGAGAACAAATATGTAATATAACATATTAACAACAGGCATATATCATCAGTGATAAACTAAATAAAATATAAACATCAAGATATGGTGTCATATCTCGCAGGTGAACAGATACAGATAATGGCATATCATATATAGCAATTATCTAATTAACAGTTCAATTTAGCAGCATATTTCAATTGTCGTTCCAAATGGAATCAAATCTAATACATGTAAGAATGTTAATTGTAAGTAATTGCATACCTTTCGAGGCTAGTGAACAATGAGATTGGAAATAGTTACACTGGTACGTACACGAATATGGACACGAGCAAATCAAAAGATGTTGTAACCAAATAGTACATCGGCGAGATAATAGCAAGGCACGATGAACTGGATTTGATAAAGATCAATGGTATAACTGAACTTATATATATATATATATATATACATAACTATACATATAAAGTCATATACTAAATTCAAACACATATTAAATTAAATATATATATATATATATTTCAAAAAAATCATTGGTTTAAATTATAACACGTATAAGAATAATCAAACATATACACATAATATATTTTGAAATAAGTACTTATGTATATACATAAACATATCACATTCGAAAGTAAAAATCCATGTAATCTTATATAAATATATGTATAACCTAATATATATAGTTAATATATAAACAGATATATAAACTTACATATTATATATATAACTTAATATATTACTAACATTAGATACAACAGACATAAATTATACTCATATATATACTTATATATTATATAACAAACACTGTCATACATACATAAAAAACAACATATTATAACTTAAAAAATTAATATATAATAAGATTTGTATGAACTACATAGTTCCAGGTTACAACTTATATTGCAAATACTAACATATTTTAAAATTTATGTAAACTAACATAAAACAAAACTATAACATATATATAATATACACCTTATACAACAGATGATGTCGCGGGAAAAATTCTGGAAATAAATAGATTTTAAAATTTAGAATGAAACCCATATATTATAAAAGTATATATAGACTAATAGACACATTGCCAGCATACACATCTACTATATGACTTGCATTTTATACTAACAGCACAAACACTATTATATAAAAATCAATATAACTAACATAAATATAATATACAATATATCATGTATACTAACATATATATATATACTATACCTCATAATATATATTACTAATATTTTCCAAACTGCAAACTACTGAAAAGAATTACACATACACACACACACTACGTTCATAGAGGTCTCAGCGAATGAGCTTCGGTCAGTGGGGTGCAAAGCTGTGGCTAGTTGTGGTTCAGAGGGGAAGGATGTTGAGGGTGAGACTGAACGCCAGAGGAGGCTGGTGTCGATGAATGGGTGGAGGTCGAAACGGCTAGGTGGAAGGCATGGAAGTGGAGCTGTGCGCGAAGGTGGGAAGGAGGAAATTCACGGCAAAGGGAGAGTGTGGAGAGGCCGAGCATGCAGGGGAGGAGATGGAGCTCAAGTGGGGAATGGCTTCAAGTAAGAAGCAAAGCTACATGCAACACATTTTCCTTTTTTGATAGTAAAGAATGTACAGGAAAGGAAACGAAGAAACAAAAAGAAACTAAATGGAGGGTTATAAAATAAATTGAAATAGGGAATCGTGTCAGCGATAAAGTTGAATTTTGAGAATTGAAAACGGCTATAGGCTATTGGTTAATAGATGGTGGAATATGAAAGAGTATGGGAAGCTAAAATGTCTAAATGTGGAACCGATATGTCAATCGTTCCGTAGATTTCTCCATCTCCCGGACTCCAAAACATAAAAATGAATACACTATGGAGATGAGCACAACGAGAAGATCAAAACGGTATACAGATATCAGTGATAGGACCATCCTATCCAAAGTCAATATCCGGTACTAAAAATGCTGCTAAAACGCCGAAAATAAGATAAACGAAGCAATATAGTCCAAATTTTGCGAAATGAAATATGATGACTCACTCAGAAGATAATTTACAAATTTGTTATATAAAAATATTCAGGTTTAAAAAATATATTATTTTCATCAAGCTTAACTGATCTGAATTTAAATAAAATTACACAACAAATAAACTTCCACATTTTCAGTTGAAATTTTTTCCATTTGCTATGCTTAAATAGACATGTTCCAAATATTCAATTTTCTTTTACAAATTCAATTATTTAAAATTTCATAAAATTTCAGTTAATTACATTATTAAAATTGTTGAAATTTGTGGTCGTTACACTCTCCCGCACTCAAAACTTTTCGTCACCGAAAATAAAAAAGATAGGAGAATAGAAATAACCAAAAAGCAAAATAGATTTGAAATACAAAATACAACAATTAATTTTTAAACCATATAAATTTCATTAGTTTTTAAATTGTTTTGTATTCAATTATTTGATTTTAATTCAAGGTACTTTCATTCAGCTGATTTAATTTTAGTTTAATAATGTTTATTACAAAATTTCTTCAAAGCAAATATTTATTTTATTTATCACATTTATTTAATCCATTTGATTTCACTTAAGTTTATTTCACTTATAATTCGATCATCGTATTCATTTATTCATTATCTTATTATTCATTTTATCTCAATTAACATCTTCTATAATCATAAATTTGGTGTATAAACATTTATTACAATCATATATTATTCAATAAATAAATTCTTTTCCCCCTAAATTATTATTCAACTTGTTCCATTTAATATATCTTATCACATAGATTAAGTGTATTGGCACTTATTATAATCACTCAAATTTATTCATAAATTCCTTTAACATCATTTTATATTGTATACTATTCAATTACATAGCCAACTCCCAAGTAATTTAGGTAAGTTATATATGTTGGAAATGCAATCGAGTATTATACAAGTAAAATTTTCTTGATTCAACTATTTCAAGTTTTAAATATTTATTCAAAAAGAGTTAAATTTCCAATTTCACTTCAAATCATTTAGAGATAAATGTAGACACATATATTATATATCAAATCAATTCTATAATTATATACCTATATGTATTATAAATCAAGTCATAATTCAGAAATTTAAATCAAATTCATTTTCCAAAAAAAAGTGTAGCAAAACTACTAAGTGTTTCTCCACTTTGAAACTCGAAAATTAATGTCGATGATGCTGCAGTCATCACCGAAATTACTTTCCAGCGACAATAAAGGAGAGTACTGATTTAAAACTTTTAAAATTCTTTGGAAATGATATCTATTCAAAAATACCTTTAAATAATATGCTCTAAAATTTTATAAGCCAAATTTTCTAAAATACTAGAAAATTGAATTCTCAAATTCTTAATTTAAGTTCATTTCAATTCCAAGTCAATTTATAAACCATGTTTTATAATTTCATTTATTTATATTATGTGACAATAGTCAATGGTTTACGAACAATAAATGAAAATTAAATATTATCATTTCTAACCACCAATTCATTTAACTATTTAATTTTCAGAAAATTTATACTTATTGTAACGACCCGTAAATTTTGATAATTAAACTGGTTAATTTAATAAGATTTTGAAATTAAATTTAGAGAGGAAAAAAACTTTATAATTTATAATGAAGTGAGTGATAAAAATAAAATGTAAATTAAAGGTTATAGTAACGGTTGTAAGTTACTATTTAATTGGTCTATTAATGTAGTTGTAACTATTACATTTGGGTATAAAATCGAATATAAGTAAATAAATGTATGGTTATTAAATGAATTCAAAATTATATAAGAAATCCTGATAATTAGTGGAATAATAAACTTAAGTGTAATATAAAGTTAGTGATAACATTTATGAAGGTCACCTTTTATTTAGGCTGCTAAATTTAGCGTAGGAAATCAATTATATTTAATTGTAGGTAAATGTTCATTAATGTGGGATAGAACTGTACTATAAAGTGTGAATGTAATGACATAAATGGGAATGTATATTTTATTCATAAGATGAAATAAAGGAATGAAACCAAGTTGAATAAATTTATTGAGGTTTTAATTATAATAAATGTATATATTTGGCAAATTCAGTATAATTGAAAATAACAGTTATTACAAAAGGAAGATGAAAATTTGAATATATACTTATGTAATGAAAGATAAACAAATAATAACTAGGTTCATAGAGTGATAATAGATTTAATAAAAAGAGTAGAATTGAAGCAAGGCAGATATTGGAAATTAATTAATTGGAATTCAATCCGTAATAAATGGATTTATTATAGGTAATAAAATTTAATACTATGTAAATTGAAATTTGGATGAATTGGGAAATTATTAGTGTATTAGTATATAAACCAATGTTAATATTATCCATAAGAGAATAAATTAATAATTGATTCAATAACAAGATTGAGAAATCAAATATATGTATTTATTGGGAATTTAAAACCTATACTTTTAAACTGGATAAATTACAGCGTTTTACATACAATAAATTTTTGTACTTTTATTATATATATTTATATATATATATTTCCTATATCCATCTCTATTTTATATTTCTGTTTTTATTTTGTCTAGACAGTCATGTTTATTTGACTGTTACTTGTTTATATCTTTTGTTTATGGCTTGAAATAAATCAAAGGGTGACTTTTCCTTTACTTACCATTCAAGACTCCACTCCTTTGTCGTTTCTTCTTTTTCCTTCTATAGCCATGAATTACTCTTATCAAATCACGTACATATTGTTCCTCAAACTCCTCTTTTCATTACGTGCATACAAAGGAAAGAAATTAATTAAATCCATCAAGTTATTTGTTTTTATAGTGTGGCATTTTTTTTCCAAACCATTCAAAATCTTGCCTTTTATTTCCTAGCCTCTTTATTACTTACCTTAGCCATTCATTCCTTTAATGTAGCCATACTTTTGTAAATCCTAGCTGCCATATCATTTTACAAATCACGTACAATGTTTCTCATTTCCTCTTTTTATTCATTTGCGCGAAAGAAAAAATACAAGCTTTAAATTCATGGCTGCTCCTTCTTCCTTCTTTCCATTTTTCTTTTATTTTTCTCCTTGATTTTTCTTTTGCTATGCTCAGCTCCACCTTGTCCTTGCCTTGCTTTTCCATGACCTTATCACCTCCTTGGCACAAACTAGAGATGCACTTGAGCCAAACAAAACCAAGGCTGAGCCCACTTGGTGGTTGAAGCGAAGGTTATGTCATGTTTATCTCATATGTCCCATTGTTTTAATTTCTTTTCTTTTGTATTGAAATATATTCATATATATGTTGTATTTGTTTGCATACAATATTTGAATCTGACTCTTCGTTCACTCAAAAATATAGTCGTACATTGTCATGCCTTTTCGTGCTTTGTGGAGTTTAGATTTGGGTTTGAATTTCAATTCTAGCTTTAAAAGATGAGTTTATCACTCTAGACATACGTACTTTTATAATTGTGAAATGATGACAAGTGAATTGTGTAAATTAATATGCTATATTCATACATGCCTGTGATATATTTATATGATGTTAAATGTTGTTTGTATAACTGTTACGTCATCCGATATTATATGTTATATTGTATTGTTCATTTTATTTATTGTATCATACTGCAAGTTCCCTATCACTATGGGTTGAAATGATACATACCCGAATGGACATTAGAATAAGAAAAAAATCATTATGAGCCGAAAAGATAATCTCGAGTGATTTTTATCGTATTTGATTTACTTAGGATTGCAGGTTTGAAATGATAGAACTTGGATTTTTCTTTTTAAATTACGGGTTGAAATGATACATATTTGTACCACTTGACCTAGGTTAGAAAATATTATACAGACCAATGGTTATATTTGTAAATAATATTTTAAAAATTTATTAACTATTTTTAAATAATATTTTCCTAAAAGATTATTAAGTAATTTTGAGTTTATAAATATATGAAAGTTTAACTTAAAATTTGATTTAATGCTTTAAATTATAAAGGTATATTGGTTTTTCTATAAGTTAAAATATATAAGTTATTAATTGGTTTTAAGTTAAATTAAATATCTTTATGGATGACAAATAACTTAATAATTTAGTTTGATACCTAATATGGAAGTTGTAAATCTAACCTAGAAATTGTTATGAATTTTACTATATGAAATGGACATGTTTTGTATAATAAATAATGTATTTTGAACTGGTAAAATGGAATACAGTTTTGATTGGACAATTTGTAATAAAATTTATTTAACTAGAAAATCATAGTTAATTGATGTCTAAATGAATAGATCTATGAAGAAAATTTGATTGTCATATTAACTATGATAAAATATTCTTTTGTGAAATGTTATGTTTTGTAAGATAAATAGCTATGACGTTAAAGTGGAAAAATGTAAGTTAAACATACATGTGAGATGTAAGTTTAGTTAATATTTTAATTGATTAACATAATAAATGTTCTTTACTGTAATAACAAAAACGAAAGAAACATGTAAAGTTTTAATTAGTGAAGGAAACATGTAAAGTTCTAATAATGAAAGAAACATGTAATGTTTTAATTGATGAAGGAAACATGTAAAGTTTTAATTAATGTAATATTGATCAAAATGATAAAAGCTCTTTAATATAATAAAAATGTAAATTAAACCGTACATTTGATAATGTAAGTTTTAATTAGTGTAATATTGATTAAAATGATAAATGCTATTTATTTTAATAAAAATGTAAGTTAAAAACATACATGTGACATGTAAAGTTTTGATTAATGTAATATTGGTTAAAAGTAAATGCGGTTTACTGTAATAAAAATGTAAATTAAAATGTACATTTGATGACGTAAGTTTTAACCAGTGTAATATAGATTAAATGATAAATGCTCTTTACTGCAATAGAAATGTAATTTGAAACGTACATTTGATAATGTAAGTTTTAATTAGTGTAATATTGATTAAAATGACAAATGCCCTTTATTGTAATAAATGTAAGTTAAAACGTAAATTTGTCATGTAAGTTTTAATTAATGTAATGGTGTATTTTAAATTGATTAAAATGATAAATCTTCCTTACTGTAGTAATCAAAGGTAGTTGATAATTTACATTTGATATGTAAGTTTTAATTAATATAAATGAAAAATTTTAAATGAATAAAATAATAAAGTTCTTTATTGTAATAATAAATGTAAGTTAATAATGTATTTTTAACTTAACATAATTTCAGCTTTAAATTCGATATTACTGTAACAAAGTTTATTTAACTATGAGGCTATGATAAAATGACCATGTTAAAATTTATAAGTATATAAATACTTTGATTATATAAAATGTAAAAGTGGAAAGTATTACATTCCAAAAATGCTATGATTCCTTAAGGTTACATTTCCAAAATGCTATGATTTTCTTAAGTTTTACTTTTCCAAAATGCTATGATGTCTGAAGGTTATGTTTTTCGAAATGCAATTTCTAAAATGCAATGTTTTAGAAATGCTATAATTATAGAGGTTGCATTTTTAAAGTACTATGGTTTCTAAATTATTATGATTTCAATGTGTTATGATTGAATGTATAAATTTTGGGAGTGTTACAATTTTGAAAATAATACTACTTTTCTAAAGAATAATGGTACTGGGTTTATATTCTTTTGAAGTGAATATGTTTGATATGAAATACAAACCATTTGGTAATAAATATCCATGGGTTATAATAATGTTGGGTTGTTAAATAGACCGGGATCGGAAGTTGTCATACTCTCTGCCAACTCCGAAAACCACTTTAACAATCCTGTACGCGGTGGAGATTTCAGAATGAAGTAGGATGGTGGCGACGTTCCTTTGAGATATATACGTTGACTCGACTCCCGTGAGTTGGCATAAGGTGGCTAAAACAGGAGCGATTCCGGGCTAGTGAGGTAGCTCCTCTTATCGGACACACACTTTAATACCATTCTTTTACCTTGTGATTGATTGGGGCCCTTTGATTTTTGGAGGTGTGGCTCGAGGTGGGCGGTAGCTGCGCGCTATGCGTCACCACCAGTTCGGATAGTAATTGTTATATCTACTTTGGCATTACCTCGTTGTGCCGTGTCACCTACCCTAGGGAGCTTTACTACGATTTTGATTTGTGTCGTACCTATGGAGTATTTTCTCGTAGTCTCCCAATCAGGAGGTATGCAGGTACGGTATATACTACTGGCACTATTATGTGTTAAGGGGGATATTGGGTAACTCCTTAACGCTATTTAAAAGTAAGTTTATTTTACTATAGACATTATTATAATAGCAAAATATTACAACATAGCAAATAGTTTAACGGATCCTTAGAGGATGGGAGGTCCCAAGCATCCTTTAAGTTACTTGTACCTTATATTACAGTTCACTTGAGTTGGTTTACATTGTATAAGTATGTATGTCCTGGCTTGAGTGTTTTTTGTTTTGCTTTACGCTCGGGTCAGACCAAGTGATACAGCATTCAGGTTTCTCCTTCGGAGTTGGAGCTTTGCTTGAAGATCCAGCTATCTATTTCAATTTCAGTATTCAGTTGATTCCGGTTATTCGGTTGATTTCGGTGATGTATTCACCTTTGTACTTGATTATTGTATTAAACTTCTGTTGTACCCTTGTTTAACTCTGATGTATTTATATAGTAGCTTCATGAACTACTATCTCTTTACTTCCGCCGCATTTTATTACTCTATGTCTGTGATTCTGTTATTTATTTATTTGCAATATATTCTGAGAATTGCCAAATTTATATTTATAATTTGGTATTTTGAGCAAGTCAAGTCCAACATGTGTGGCTGCGAATGGTTGAAAATATCGGGTCGTTACATTTGGTATCAGAGCTTTGGCTCTAGGCAAAACTTAGCATATATGGTGAATTTATTTACAGAATCACTTTCTTTCGAGCTTGAATCTCTTTCTCTTTGACTCTGTTTCCTTTGAATTTTGGAACGTCCCCACGGTTTTGAAATTCATTCTTGTCCCTCGTTATTTGTACTGTTTTGAATTCTAGAGCATTCCATTGCTCCCCTGAATGACTTGTAAAGGGGTGAAACTCCTTTACGATTGTTAATGATTCATCGCAGATCTCTATATATTCTCGGTTAGATGCTAGTATCTTTGTTATTCCAAATTCAATCTCTTGAGATCGAATGTAGATTTGCCTTAGAATTCCACATCGATCTAATTCTTGATGTCATGGTTGAACCGGTTAAGGTTGCCCGTGATTTATATAAGCTTATCCATTTCCTTATTTGGTTAGTTAATCATCTTATCTTCTGTTCCAACGTATCCTCAAATCAAAATTTTCTTTGATCTGAGTTAATCAAATTTGAATCTTTATCCTTGCTTTGAAAATCTATCCCTGTGTAGTGTACTTTGAAATCTATATTTAAATGTTCTATATATGATGTTGTTTGATTTGTTGATGTTGCTTTGGGTTGTCGATCGATTCGTCTGATCAACGCTATCGGTAGGATCTCCAAAACACTTGAACAGAGCAAACTGACACCATATTGTTTCTAACTTGGTGAATGGATAAATTTTGTATAATTGTATAAGTGAATTTTTTTGAATTTTGATAGTTAATTGACTTGGATGTTGAGAAATAATATTTCACTCTATCTTGTAATTATTGGCTTTGGTTTCATATATGAATAATTGAACTAAAACATGGTTATAAATAAATTTGGAAATTTAAATGAATTTAAAACAAGGAACTAAGAATTTAATTTTCGATGGTTTCAAACTTTGGGTTTAAACTTTTAAAAGGGTGTATTATTAAAAGTATTTCAAGTAGAAATTATTTCAAAGAATTTTAAGTTAAATCGGTTCTCTTTTCATTATCGTTGGAAAATAATTTTGGTGATGACTGCAGCATCATCGACTTTCATTTTCAAGTTTCGAAGTGAAGAGACCATTCTGTAGATTTGGTATAGTCTTGCTTTGGAGAATTAAATTGATTTGGATTTCTAAAATATGACTAGATTTATAATATATATATATATATATATATATATATATATATATATATATATATTGGTATGTGATTTCAAATTCTATTTTGATATATATTATGTATATAAAATTATTTATCTCTAAAATAGTTTGAAGTTAATCATAAATTTAATTCTAAAATTTTATCTTAAAGGAAAATTTCAATTATAAGAGGAAATCAAATTATAAATTATTATTTAAGCTTGAATAATTGAATTATAAAATTCTATTTGTATAATATTCTATTGCATTCCAATATAACTTACCTTAATTATTAGAAGTTAACAATGTAATTGGATAATATACAATACAAAAGGATATTATAAATAAAATTTGAGTGGCCATAGTAAGTGTAATACACTTAAATTTTAGTTATAAAAAGATTAATAGAGGTAAATAGAATGAAAGGTTAATTGAATAACTTACAATATAAAATGGTGTTAAAGGAATTTATAAATAAATTGGTATATTTTATTCAACTTCATTAATTTTGTAAATTTATTTGTTTATAAATTTAGTATTTTTGAATAAGATGTATTATTTAGTTAATTCTTTCTTTTCCCTTCTTTTTCCTTTTCGGGGATGAAAAATATTGAGTGGGGGAGAATGTAACGACCCGTAAATTTCGATAATTAAACTGGTTCATTCAATAAGATTTTGAAGTTAAATTTAGAGAGAGAAAAACTTTATAATTTATAATGAAGTGAGTGTTAAAAATGAAATGTAAATTAAAGGTTATAGTAAAGGTTGTAAGTTACTATTTAATTGGTCTATTAATGTAGTTGTAACTGTTACATTTAGGTATAAAATTGAATATAAGTAAATAAATGTATGGTAACTGAATGAATTCAACATTATATAAGCAATCCAAATAGTTAGTGGAATAATAAACTTGAGTGTAATATAAAGTTAGTGATAACATTTATGAAGGTTACCTTTTATTTAGGCTGCTAAATTCAGAGTAGGAAATTAATTACATTTAATTGTAGGTAAATGTTCATTAATGTGAGATATAATTGTACAGTAAAGTGTGAATGTAATGACGTAAATGGAATGTACATTTTATTCATAAGATGAAATAAAGGAATGAAACCAAGTTGAATAAATTGATTGAGGTTTTAATTATAATAAACGTATATATTTGGCAAATTCAATATAATTGAAAATAACTATTATTACAAAAGAAAGATGAAAATTTGAATATATATTTATGTAACGGAAGATAAACAAATAATAACTAGCTTTATAGAGTGATAATATATTTAATAAAAAGAGTAGAATTGAAGCAAGGCAGTTATTGGAGATTAATTAATTGGAATTCAATACGTAATAAAAGGATTGTTATAGGTAAATAAATTTTAATACTATGTGAACTGAAATTTGGATGAATTGGAAATTATTAATGTATTAGTATATAAACCAATGTTAATATTAACTATAAGAGAATAAGTTAATAATTGATTCAATAACCAAATTGAGAAATCAAATATATGGATTTATTTTGAATTTAAAACTTATACTTTTAAACTAGATAAATTACAGCGTTTTACACGCAATAAATTTCTGTACTTTTATTATATATATGTATTATATTTTTCCTTTATCCATCTCTATTTGATCTTTCTATTTTTAATTTGTCTAGATAGTCATGTTTATTTGGTTGTTGCTTGTTTATATCTTTTATTTATGGCTTGGAACAAAATCAAAAGGGTGACTTTTCCTTTTCTTACCATTCAAGACTCCACTCCTTAGCTGTTTCTTCTTTTTCCTTCTATAGCCGCGAATTACTCTTATCAAATCACTTACATATTGTTCTTCAAACTCCTCTTTTCATTGCTTGCATAAAAGGAAAGAAATCAATTAATCCATCAACTTATTTGTTTAATAGTGTTGCCTTTTTATTTTTCAAACCATTCAAACTCTTGCCTTTTATTTCCTTGCCTCTTTATTACTTACCTTAGCAATTCATTCCTTTAGTTTAGTCGTGCTTTAGTAAACCCTAGTTGCCATATCATTTTACAAATCACATACAAAGTTTCTCATCTCCTCATTTTCTTCATTTGCGTGAAAGAAAAAAAAATATTGGCTCTAAATTCATGACTTCTCCTTCTTCCTTCTTTCCATTTTTCTTTTACTTTTCTCTTTGATTTTACTTTTGGTATGCTCGGCTCCACCTTGTCCATGCCTTGCTTTTCCATGACCTTATCACCTCCTTAGCACAAACTAGAGATGCACTTGACCCAAACAAAACCAAGGCTGTGCCCACTTGGTGGTTGAAGCAAAGGTTATGTCATGTTTATCTCATATTTCCCATTGTTTTAATTTCTATTCTTTTGTATTGAAATATATTCTTATATATGTTGTATTTGCTTGCATATGAGATTTGGATCTGACTCTTCATTCACTCAAAAATATAGTCATGCTTTTTCATGCCTTTTCGTGCTTTTCGGAGTTTAGATTTAGGTTTGAATTTCAATTCTACCTTTAAAAATGTGAGTTTATCACTCTAGACATACGTACTTTTATAATTGTGAAATGATGACAAGTGAATTGTATAATTTAATATGCTATGTTCATACATGCCTGTGATATTTATATGATGTTAAATGCTACTTGTATAACTATTACATCATCTGATATTATATGTTATATTGTACTGTTCATTTTATTTACTGTATCATACTGCAAGTTCCCTATCTCTATGGGTTGAAATGATACGTACCCGAACAGACATTAGAATAAGAACTAAATTATTATAAGCTGAAATGATAGGCTCAAGTGATTTTTATTATATTTGATTTACATGGGATTGCGGGTTTGAAATGATAGAATCTGCATTTTTCTTTTTAAATTACGGGTTGAAATAATACATATCTGTATCACTTGACCTAGGTTATAAAATATTATACAGACCCATGGTTATATTTTTAAATAATATTTTCCTAAAAATTTATTTATTATTTTTAAATAATATTTTCCTAAAAGATTAGTAAGTAATTTTGAGTTTATAAATATATGAAAGTTCAACTTAAAATTTGATTTAATGCTTTAAATTATAAAGGGATGCTGGTTTTTCTGTAAGTTCGAATTTATAAGTTAATAATTGGTTTTAAGTTGCATTAAAGATCTTTATGGATGATAAATCACTTAATAATTGAGTTTGACGAAATATGGAAGTTGTAATCTAACCTAGAAATTGTTATGAATTTTACATTATGAAATGGATATGTTTTATATATATAATAAACAATGTATTTTGAACGGGTAAAATGGAATACAGTTTTAATTGGACAATTTGTAATAAATTTTATTTAACTAGATAATCATAGTTAATTGATGTCTAAATGAATAGATCTATGAAGAAAATTTGATTGTTATATTAACTATGATAAAATATTCTTTTGTGAAATGTTATGTTTTGTAAGATAAATAGCTATGACTTAAAATGGAAAAATGTAAGTTACAAAATACATGTGAGATGTGGGTTTAATTAATATTTTAATTGATTAACATAATAAATGTTCTTTACTGTAATAACAAAAATGAAAGAAACATATAAAGTTTTAATTAATGAAAGAAACGTGTAAAGTTTTAATTAACGAAAGAAACATGTAAAGTTTTAATTAACGAAAGAAACATGTAAAGTTTTAATTAATGTAATATTGATCAAAATTATAAATGCTCTTTAACGTAATTAAAACGTACATTTGATAATGTAAGTTTTAATCAGTGTAATATTGATTAATATGATAAATGTTATTTATTGTAATAATAATTTATGTTAAAAACATACATGTGACATATAAAGTTTTGACTAATGTAATATTGGTTAAAGTGATAAACGCTCTTTACTGTAATAAAAATGTAAATTAAAATGTACATTTGATAATGTAAGTTTTAATTAGCGTAATATTGATTAAATGATAAATGCTCTTTACTGTAATAGAAACGTAAATTAAAACGTACATTTGATAATGTAAGTTTTAATTAGTGTAATATTGATTAAAATGATAAATGCTCTTTATTGTAATAAATGTAAGTTAAAACGTAAATTTGTCATGTAAGTTTTAATTAATGTAATGGTGTATTTTAAATTGATTAAAATGATAAATCTTCCTTACTGTTATAATAAAATGTAAGTTGGTAATTTACATTTGATATGTAAGTTATAATTAATGTAAATGGCATATTTTAAATGATTAAAATAATAAAGTTCTTTGTTGTAATAATAAATGTAAGTTAATAATGTCCTTTTAACTTAACATAAGAATTTCAGCTTTAAATTGGATATTACAGTAACAAAGTTTATTTAACTATAGGGCTATGATAAAATGACCATGTTAAAATTTGTAAGTACATAAATACTTAGATTATATAAAATGTTAAAGTGGAAAGTATTACATTCCAAAAATGCTATGATCCCTTAAGGTTACATTTCCAAAATGCTATGATTTTCTTAAGTATTACTTTTCCAAAATGCTATGATGTCTTAAGGTTATGTTATCGAAATGCTATTATTTCTAAAATGTAATGCTTTCGAAATGCTATGATTATAGAGGTTACATTTTTAAAGTGATATGATTCCTAAATTATTATGATTTTAATGTGTTATAATTGAATGTATAAATTTTGGGAGTGTTACAACTTTGAAAATAAATATTACTTTTCTAAAGGATAATGATACTGGGGTTATATGGTTTTGAAATGCATCTGTTTGATATGAAATACAAACCATTTGAAAATAAATATCCATGGGTTATAATAATGTTGGGTTGTTAAAGAAACCGGGATCGGACGTTGTCATACTCTTTGCCAACTCCATAAACCACTTTAATAACAGCGTACACGGTGGAGATTCCAAAATGAAGTAGGATGGTGGCAACATTCCTTTGAGGTATATACGTGGATCCGACTCCTGTGAGTTGGCATAAGGCGGCTAAAACATGAGCGATTCTGGGCCAGTGAAGTAGCTCCTCTTAGCGGACACACTCCTTGGACACCATTCTATTACTTTGTGGTTGATTGGGGCCCTTTGATTTTTGGGGGCGTGGCTCGAGGTGGGCGGTAGCTGCGCTCTATGCGTCACCACCAGTCCGAATAGTAATTAGTATATCTACCCGGGCATTGCCTCATTGTGCCATGTCACCTATGACACCCCACCCTGAGACCCATATTAACAAAGAGAATTACATAGCCATTCTGTCTGCTAATGCGGAGAATAGGGCTGGTTAAGGGCGACCATCATAGTCTTGCATTAGATAAGAGATAAGTACGTCGATATTTATACTCTTTTTTTCCTTCATTTCGTCTCGAGTACTAAACATACTTAATTCCTATCTAATACACTACTACGGTGGCTATAGGATTGTAACGAACGCGATTTTTCGTTACCGAAAAACCGAATCGTTATGATTTAAGAAGAAGAAAAGATAGAAGAGGAGAGAAAAAGGTAGAACAGAACAGAAAGAACAATAAAACAATATCAGAATCTCACAATCGCAGCAGAACAACATATAATAGATAAATGGATAATCTTTAAACAAAGTACTATATCAGTTATTACATTACATCTCATTACATTTCATTACATTACATCATCAGAGTGTACTACAACAAACGGCGGAAAAGAAATACTATATACTAGTGAATACGCCATGCATCCATCTTGCCTCCAACAACCCTTGAATTCCAAAATATCCCGATAAACCTTACTCTTGACTGTCCGTGTGGAAATTGGTGGGCACCTAGAGTTTAGGAAGGAAAACAATAAACTCCGAGTCAGTCATGTGACTGGTGTGAGAACTCAAAACAGTTTATCTTTAAAACAAAATAGAGGAATATTTTTAAAGTCAATTCGCAATGCTTTTTAAAAATGAGACTACCATAAGGCCTCCCGCGCACACACAATGCAAACGCAGAATCGGAGGAGATTTCTCCTTATGATAGTCAAAGATGCTTGATACGCATTAAAAAGAAACATTTGATATTATTACTAGTGCATAGTGTAGGAAAATTATTTTGAAAGTAAAGATATAAATCTTAGCCAGCATAGGCATTTTGCACTTATGCCTACTATAGCTATCATCCAAACAGTGGTGACCACCATAAGTGAATGATAGGTTCTACAACTAAAACCGTACAAGATCGTATTGTTTCTTTGGATTTCTAACAAATGGTCAGGCCAAGGAACTTCCCATTGCCACATGGAAACGCCTCTGGAATGACGTCCCGAGAACCAAACCGGATCTCTGCCAACACAAGGTCGGGTTACCCCTAACTGGGTAACTACTGACACGGTTATGTCATCCCCCGATCGTAACCGATCTATCCGAGGATCCTCGATTTCCAACAACCACATAAGAATAATAATGCAGTAACCACATAGGCTAAGTATCTGGGCTCCATTCCATGATACCACCTCTATCCACAAGGAATGACATACACTAAAGGGACGCTACCCCCTAATAACCTAGCCGCATCCTTCCTGTTTTGACCATTTTCGGGGTGTGAGGTCCGACGAAGTCTCGTCCACAAAGTCACGCTTTATACAACAGCTGTGCTTTGGGTCAACAAAGGATCAAAGTAATGATCATAAAGATAAACGATCAAACAAATGATCATATCACAAATGATCAAACAATGATCATTTCACAGCAACAATCAGCATGCCACACTACCAAATTGGGAGTATATCACTAATAACCTTCAACTACATAACCTCTGAGCTCGTACGTCTCAGAGAAGGGTGTTAAGCTAAGAGGTTAAATTCTCCGCCACCAACAGAAATATATTTGAAAGAGATCAGCTTTATATCTCAATTTGTAATGTCAGACATACAATCCATACAAGTCTGTTCTGGGCTCGAACAGAATCGAAGGCACTTACAAAGAAGTCCTTGCATTCCGGATAATTTCTAATCACGTCCGGACTTCCCGTCACTAAGGGTGATAAAACCTCTATATCGGAGATCAGCCGATGCAGAGTAACTCAACGGTAATCCTTCCGTTTTCAAAAATATCTGATCTTCAACACCGGTCATCAAATGCAATCCATTACGACGTATCACATATTCAGAATGGGTTATACGACCCCAAGGTCCTTTCCCGGCTAACCCGAATAGTGAGCGCTTGATCAAAAATAAGTATGGCATTCAAATTCAAACAATCACAACAAATACCTTTTTAAAGGTAAATATTGATAGTCGGATTATTTAACTATCAAATGGCATGCTTTGACATCACCAGATTCCAAATAATTTTTCAAATTATTTATTTTCCAAAATATCTTTACTAGATATATATTTTCCACACTTCAATCATTTGAAAACAAATTTTCAAATCACTTTTCACCTTTACCACTTTTGAAAACAAATTTCAATCAATTTCCTTATGCGAAATACTTTCATTTCAACATGGTTCGTTTAAACCAATTAAATAAATCCTTACCGATTTACTTTATATTTACGTTCCAAATCCGTAAATTAATTCCCACACTTCAAAAATAAATCAACGTTTATTTTTAAACCAATTCCCCTTTTCATTTATAAATTCCATAGTGAATTTACAATTCCAAAATATTTATGAATATATGATTCCCAAATCGATTTCTAATATTCATTTTCTATTTGTCTTCAAAAAGATAAATTCTCAAACTGTTTCATTTCACTTTGGAAAAAAACATTTCCATACTTATTTATTTATAAGTAATTCACAAATCCATTTATTTTCAACACTTGGAAAATATTCAATATGCTTAAACCGAAATTAAGTATATATTTCATTCTTTAAGGAAATCATTCTCTTAAACATATTTATTTGGGCCAAAACGAATGTTGCGCAAAACATCGTTACGACAACCCAAAATCACTAGTATAGGGATTCGAAATTTAGATAGATATATAAATCCCAGTACTATACAAAAAAAATTCCTTTCGGAAATCATTTACTATAACAACAGTGTTATAGTCCATCATTTCCTTCTATTTCTCGAAAACGTCTATTTCAACAATAAATGTTGAAATCTATGTATTCGATTAATAATATATTTTAAAACATCGTTAAAACGATTAACTTCATTTTATAATATTCATTTTCCCAAGCATATCCATTTTATTTGATAATATATTCACTGTCCAAAATCGTGAATATACTTCCTTAACCAATTTCAACTTTCAATTTATCAAATTCCATTGATTTCGAATTTATAAACAATGTCTATAAATTCCATTTCTATTTATAAGCTTTGATTTACAAATCTCCTTTATTAATCCAATTTATATTTCGTTTATATGCCGAATCTAACTTATAAGTAAATTATTTATAATCCATTTATTCACAAATCCATTCTTTTATATCATCATTTGTTTATAAATCTAAAATTCTTATTTACTTATAAAACTAAGTGCAACTTTATTTTAACACTTATAAAAGCTCGTTTTCTAGTTCCAATATCTTTAACTTATA
The DNA here is from genome assembly GCA_030765085.1 of Allium cepa. Classification (NCBI taxonomy): domain Eukaryota; kingdom Viridiplantae; phylum Streptophyta; class Magnoliopsida; order Asparagales; family Amaryllidaceae; genus Allium; species Allium cepa. The sequence goes on along the minus strand of CM060928.1, from coordinate 673,336,312 downwards.
AAATATAAATTTTATAAATCTTTTATATAAACCGTTTATAATAATTCAAAAATCTCAATTTAAATAAACCAATCTCTTTATTAATTTACAAAACGTTATTTAAAACTTATATAACTCCAAAATTACACTTAAGTATTATTTTCCCAAAAATATAACTTTTATAACCATAAAATTAAAATGTTTATTTATTTTAACAATTCAAAATTAAATAAAACGTATACTTTCAAAAATCACTTTAAAAATTCTTTTAAAAACCAAAATCATTATTTTAAAACTTCAAAAATGGATCCAATAATGCAACAACACCAAATAGTCAATCACGACATCCAAATATCATATATCGATATGATAATCAACAAATATCACAATATCTGTAAATAAATCAATACAGTTGAGGAATCCAGTTGGATCCCTCCAACCTGTTTCCCTGCATCCAAAAACATTAGTACAATACCAATTCCGTTCCAGTACGGAATCATCGCGGTATATGGGATTTATAAAATATTATCCACTTAGTAGACGGCGCAATAGGGTCTCATCCGCTATATAATGCGGGAAATCAACTCCAAGTACATAAATAATACCAATTTCACTATACTGTGAAATATTCGCGGTATATGTTTTTAATAAATAACATCCGCTTACTAACGGCGCATAATGTCTATTTTAACAATCAATAGATAACAATTTATCATCCATACATACAATCAACAATTTTAAATCTGACTATTTAAAATTAAAATCGAAACCGATTCGATTGAGTGAGAAGTTCTCACCTTGTTTTAAATTCCGTTTTTCAGCTTTTATTTCGAATAAAATTAAACGCGCGTTTAATTTTACCCGAAATTCTCACTAACTCCAAACAACTCCAATCCAACTCCAGACCGTAGTGCTCGTCCAAACGATTCCAACGCAACTGGTTTCGCGCGTTTTCGACCTCGTATGAAAAAGATACGAATTTTAGAAGTTACATGAATTTTTTATATAAAATTTACAACATAATTTTATATTCTTAAACCCTACATCATCCAGACCGTTGATTTCTTCTGCCGCACCATCAAGGCCGTTCGGCCCTTCTTCCATCTCACGTTCAATACCCAGTAATTAGCACGCGACTTGAACCCATGAGCCATCAATTAGGGTTAATTTATGCAACCACCACAAGAAACTTCAACTCGATCAGCAAGCGCCATGTTGAAGGCCATCACGAACTCCATGCTCGGCTGCAACCATGGCGAACTCGGCCCCCTATTGAGCATTCAAAACGAGGCCGAACTGCAGGCCGTCGGCCCCCCTAGTTCCCCCTCTGTCGCTCCAATTTCGATCGTAGCCGTTCATCATCTAGATCTCTTCATGCTCTACAACTTTCGTGTTGAAGAATTCTTGAATTGGTTGATGGATTTAGGGAAAAACGAGGAAGAAGGAAATGTTGTTTCAGCCATTGAATTTGAGGGGGGCTGCTGAAGAAAATTTAGGGTTAGGGCTTGCTTCTTTTGCAAATGAACAAGTTGAGGGGCTTATATAGAAAACATTCCAAAACACTATTCATCCCGGATTTTCCGAACTCCAAACGAAGCGTGCAGGTTGGCGTTTCTAAGGTTTACCCCACGTTTCGAACACAATGGAACATGTTTCGGGAGCTAATTCGGTCATCTGTGCGAGTTATGGCAATAAACGTTCGATTTAAAATTAAATCGGTAAATCAAATTTCTAGGCGTTTTAGCTTGCCCCGGACAAACGGTAAATCCGATTGACATGAAATTTGAAAGAATACAATAATATCACATTATGGATCCGATGAAACTGGTTTCGTCGAAATCCGAGATTGTTTGAAAAATGACTATTTTAACTCGCCAAATTAATATTAAAACAATTTCGATGCGTTTCGAGCTGGCACGGTCAAACGATAACTCCAATTGCTACGAAAATTGAAATTTGATAATAACAAACTATTACGGATCCAATGAAACTAGTTTTGTCCAATTCTGAGACTGTTCGAAAAATGGCTAATTTCACTAGTCGATTAAATATTAAAATATTCAATTTTCACAAATTAACTTTTAATTCGATTTTAAAAGTTCTAAAATATCGTTCTAAGTCCAATATGATAAAATAAAATTTTACAAATCATTTTCAATCATATTTAACTCGATTTTCAATTATTTCAGAAATTTCAACTATTAAATAATCGATTTAATTATCCAATTAAATCCAATATTCGAAAATAAATTATTCGACTTATAAATTCCACTTATTAATAATTAAAATTAATTAAATATTCAAATTTAATTAATATAAATTCTGGGTCGTTACAGACTTTCCCCCTTAAAAGAATTTCATCCTCGAAATTACAAAGTAAGAAAGAGTTACAGAATTCATTAACTTTTCAAAACAAACCATTCAAATTAGATTTTACAAATCTCTTAAGTGTTTAACTTTCTCAAAATTCATAGTTAAACTTCTTACAATATCTTTACTAAGTTTCCAAATCCAAACTTTAGTTCTCAAAAATTTCCCAATTTTCTCAAAAATATTCTAACGCCTTAAATTTTCGGAAAAATTCGCCATAGTCTCCTTTGCGCGGCTCGATCCGAAAAAAAAATGACAGTATATATATCACAAATATACATCTCATCAAGTGATGAGGCATCCCGTAGGGAAAAAAGTGTTAAATTACGGTATGTAATCCGAGATATGTACCTTATTTATTATTAGTGAGCGTATACGGCTAATATAGCGCGAAAGCGAGCTCCAAATGCGAAGCAAGCGCAATCCGCACCTACTAAACACTCAACAAACAACATGAGAAATGTATATAGACAATAGTATCGATATACAACATATAGCAACATAATAACTATATAATATAGCAAATGCAACTAAAGCAACAAATGTAACCACCAAATCAATATAATTTTACTTCTCATTAATATTTATTGAATTGGTTTTCCAATTGATTCATTAACATTGGAATTTTACTAACGTTCATTCATTCGATTTCAGTTAGTTTACATTCACTAATTTTCATTGAAGTTGGTTCATTTCCAAATCAAATTTCAATTCTATTCAAGTTCATTTTCTTCTAAGTTGGATTTAATTACTTTAGCTTCTAATTTTGCTAATTCAATTTCATTAACACTTAATGAATTTATATACAATCAATCAACAATCAAATAACAACCAATGTTTATCCAACACAACCAAATTTATTAAATTTACAGTCAATTTGGTTCAACACATTTAATTCCTATTGGGTTGATATTCTATTGACTTTCATTCAATTTATTCAATTTCCAATAACATTAGCTTCTAATGAATTAACACTTATCATTGTTTCATACTAATTATTTACATTCAGGTGATTAATATTCCATTTATTAATTCAACTGTTAACTCCTTTAACAATATAAAGTTGAATTTCATTCATATAACTCAAGTTCAAATTCTTAATGACTTCACTTCATTAATTCACTTATTAATTTACTTTGACACCAAAAATCAACTTCATTCAACATTACTTAAGTTATATTCCATTTCAAACATCTTATCAAATCCAAATCAAATCCAAATTTTCCAAACAACTTTCTTTTAAATAATTTGGCTGCAATCCCTCTTTTGGAAACCCGAAAATGAACACCGATAATGTCATGATCATCATCGGAATTATTTTCCAGCGACCGAAAAGAGTTTAGAGCTTTAATTTCTCCAAAATAATTTTCCCAAAATATCAAATCTTTTCAAAACACTTCTCTGGAATTTTATTTTCAGATTATAAATCACATTTATAAATCTTTTACTTATATAATTTCACTTCTTATATATATATAAGATTACTTCACAATTGTACATTACATTAATTATAATTCCACACTTATAATTCATTTGCTTATACAATTATTCTTTTAAAAATTGTTGTTTTTATTCAACAACCGAATAATCAATTCATATACACTTTAATTATTCTGAAAAATTATTTCCTTTATATATAAAATATAATCAAGGTAAAATTATTTCATTTACCCTATTAAAACAATACTGTGTCGATTTGTTCTATTCAAGTGTTTAGAGATCCCTATCAACAACGTTAATTACTCGTGTTGACCAAAATCCATATACCACTCAACAAACCAATCATCACAATATAAAACAATTTATATTCACTAACAAATACGCGCTCGTATCTATTATTACACTCAAACTCATTCTAGAGTACTACTGACTCTATCTTTAATGAGTAATACCCAAGAGAGCCATGGTTGTCGCTTAACCATAAGCTCTGATACCAAATGTAACGAATGCGATTTTTCGTTGCCGAAAAACCGAATCGTTATGATTTAAGAAGAAGAAAAGATAGAAGAAGAGAAAAAAGGTAGAACAGAACAGAAAGAACAATAAAACAATATCAGAATCTCACAATCGCAGCGGAACAACATATAATAGATAAATGAATAATCTTTAAACAAAGTACTATATTAGTTATTACATTACATCTCATTACATTTCATTACATTACATCATCAGAATCTACTACAACAAACAGCGGAAAAGAAATACTATATACTAGTGAATACGCCATGCATCCATCTTGCCTCCAGCAACTCCTGAATTCCAGAATATCCTGATAAACCATACTCTTGACTGTCCGTGTGGAAATTGGTGGGCACCCAGAGTTTAGGAAGGAAAACAATAAACTCCGAGTCAGTCATGTGAATGGTGTGAGAACTCAAAACAGTTTATCTTTAAAACAAAATAGAGGAAAAAATTTAAAGTCAATTCGCAATGCTTTTTAAAAATGAGACTACCATAAGGCCTCCCGCACACACACACAATGCAAACGCAGAATCGGAGGAGATTTCTCCTTATGATAGTCAAAGATGCTTGATACGCATTAAAAAGAAACATTTGATATTATTACTAGTGCATAGTGTAGGAAAATTATTTCGAAAGTAAAGATATAAATCTTAGCCAGCATAGGAATTTCACACTTATGCCTACTATAACTACCATCCAAACAGTGGTGACCACCATAAGTGAATGATAGGTTCTACAACTAAAACCGTACAAGATCGTATTGTTTCTTTGGATTTCCAACAAATGGTCAGGCCAAGGAACTTCCCATTGCCACATGGAAACGCCTCTGGAATGACTTCCCGAGAACCAAACCGGATCTCTGCCAACACAAGGCCGGGTTACCCCTAACTGGGTAACTACTGACACGAATATGTCATCTCCCGATCGTAACCGATCTATCCGAGGATCCTCGATTTCCAACAACCACATAAGAATAATAATTGAGTAACCACATAGGCTAAGTATCTGGGCTCCATTCCATGATACCACCTCTATCCACAAGGAATGACATACACTAAAGGGGCGCTACCCCTTAATAACCTTGCTGCATCCTTCCTGTTTTGACCATTTCCGGGGTGTGAGATCCGACGAAGTCTCGTCCACAAAGTCACGCTTTATACAAAAGTTGTGCTTTGGGTCAACAAATGATCAAAGTAATGATCACAAAGATAAACGATCAAACAAATGATCATATCACAAATGATCAATCAATGATCATTTCACAGCAACACTCAGCATGCCACACTACCAAATTGGGAGTATATCACTAATAACCTTCAACTACATAACCTCTGAGCTCGTACGTCTCAGAGAAGGGTGTTAAGCTAAGAAGATAAATTCTCCGCCACCAACAAAAATATATTTGAAAGAGATCAGCTTTATATCTCAATTTGTAATGTCAGACATACAATCCATACAAGTCTGTTCCGGGCTCGAACATAACCGAAGGCACTTACAAAGAAGTCCCTGCATTCCGGATAATTTCTAATCACGTTCGGGCTTCCCGTCACTAAGGGTGATAAAACCTCTATATCGGAGATCAGTCGATGCGGAGTAACTCAACGGTAATCCTTCCGTTTTCAAAAATATCCGGTCTTCAACACCGGTCATCAAATGCAATCCATTACGACGTATCACATATTCGGAATGGGTTATACGACCCCAAGGTCCTTTCCCGGCTAACCCGAATAGTGAGCGCTTATTCGAAACTAAGTGTGGTATTCAAATTCAAACAATCACAACAAATACCTATTTAAAGGTAAATATTGATAGTCGGATTATTTAACTATCAAATGGCATGCTTTGACATCACCAGATTCCAAATAATTTTTCAAATTATTTATTTTCCAAAATATCTTTACTAGATATATATTTTCCACACTTCAATCATTTGAAAACAAATTTTCAAATCACTTTTCACCTTTACCACTTTTGAAAACAAATTTCAATCAATTTCCTTATGCGAAATACTTTCATTTCAACATGGTTCATTTAAACCAATTAAATAAATCCTTACCGATTTACTTTATATTTACGTTCCAAATCCGTAAATTAATTCCCACGCTTCAAAAATAAATCAACGTTTATTTTTAAACCAATTCCCCTTTTCATTTATAAATTCCATAGTGAATTTACAATTCCAAAATATTTATGAATATATGATTCCCAAATCGATTTCTAATATTCATTTTCTATTTGTCTTCAAAAAGATAAATTCTCAAACCGTTTCATTTCACATTGGAAAAAAAACATTTCCATACTTATTTATTTATAAGTAATTCACAAATCCATTTATTTTCAACACTTGGAAAATATTCAATATACTTAAACCGAAATTAAGTATATATTTCATTCTTTAAGGAAATCATTCTCTTAAACATATTTATTTGGGCCAAAACGAATGTTGCGCAAAATATCGTTATGACAACCCAAAATCACTAGTATAGGGATTCGAAATTTAGATAGATATATAAATCTCAATACTATACAAAAACATTTCCTTTCGGAAATCATTTACTATAACAACAGTGTTATAGTCCATCATTTCCTTCTATTTCTCGAAAACATCTATTTCAACAATAAAAGTTGAAATCTATGTATTCGATTCATAATACATTTTAAAACAACGTTAAAACGATTAACTTCATTTTATAATATTCATTATCCCAAGCATATCCATTTTATTTGATAATATGTTCACTGTCCAAAATCGTGAATATACTTCCTTAACCAATTTCAACTTTCAATTTATCAAATTCCATTGATTTCGAATTTATAAACAATGTCTATAAATTCCATTTCTATTTATAAGCTTTGATTTATAAATCTCCTTTATTAATCCAATTTATATTTCGTTTATATGCCGAATCTAACTTATAACTAAATTACTTATAATCCATTTATTCACAAATCCATTCTTTTATATCATCATTTGTTTATAAATCTAAAATTCTTATTTACTTATAAAACTAAGTACAACTTTATTTTAACACTTATAAAAGATCGTTTTATAATTCCAATATCTTTAACTTATAAAATATAAATTTTATAAATCTTTTATATAAACCGTTTATAATAATTCAAAAATCTCAATTTAAATAAACCAATCTCTTTATTAATTTACAAAACGTTATTTAAAACTTATATAACTCCAAAATTACACTTAAGTATTATTTTCCCAAAAATATAACTTTTGTAACCATAAAATTAAAATGTTTATTTATTTTAACAATTCAAAATTAAATAAAACGTATACTTTCAAAAATCACTTTAAAAATTCTTTTAAAAACCAAAATCATTATTTTAAAACTTCAAAAATGGATCTGATGATGCAACAACACCAAATAGTCAATCACGACATCCAAATATCATATATCGATATGATAATCAACAAATATCACAATATCTGTAAATAAATCAATACAGTTGAGGAATCCAGTTGGATCCCTCCAACCTATTTTCCTGCATCCAAAAACATTAGCACAATACCAATTCCGTTCCAGTACGGAATTATCGCGGTATATGAGATTTACAAAATATTATCCGCTTAGTAGACGGCGCAATAGGGTCTCATCCGCTATATAATGCGGGAAATCAACTCCAAGTACATAAATAATACCAATTTCACTATACTGTGAAATATTCGCGGTATATGTTTTTAATAAATAACATCCGCTTACTAACGGTGCATAATGTCTATTTTAACAATCAATAGATAACAATTTATCATCCATGCATACAATCAACAATTTTGAATCCAACTATTTAAAATTAAAATCGAAACCGATTCGATTGAGTGAGAAGTTCTCATCTTGTTTTAAATTCCGTTTTTCAGCTTTTATTTCGAATAAAATTAAACGCGCGTTTAATTTTACCCGAAATTCTCACTAACTCCAAACGACTCCAATCCAATTCCATAGCGTAGTGCTCGTCCATACGATTCCAAATGCAACTGGTTTCGCGCGTTTTCGACCTCGTATGAAAAAGATACAAATTTTAGAAGTTACACGAATTTTTTATATAAAATTTACAACATATTTTTATATTCTTAAACCCTACATCATCCAGACCGTTGATTTCTTCTGCCCCACTATTAAGGCCGTTCGGCCCTTCTTCCATCTCACGTTCAATACCCAGTAATTAGCACGCGACTTGAACCCATGAGCCATCAATTAGGGTTAATTTATGCAACCACCACAAGCAACTTCAACTCGATCCGCATGCGCCATGTTGAAGGCCATCACGAACTCCATGCTCGGCTGCAACCATGGCGAACTCGGCCCCCTATTGAGAACGCAAGACGAGGCCGAACTGCAGGCCGTCGGCCCCCTAGCTCCCCCTCTGTCGCTCCAATTTCGATCGTAGCCGTTCATCTTCAAGATCTCTTCATGCTCTACAACTTTCGTGTTGAAGAATTCTTGAATTGGTTGATGGATTTAGAGATAAACGAGGAAGAAGGAAATGTTGTTTCAGCCATTGAATTTGAGGGAGGCGGCTGAAGCAAATTTAGGGTTAGGGCTTGTTTCTTTTGCAAATGAACAAGTTGAGGGGCTTATATAGAAAACATTCCAAAACACTATTCATCCCGGATTTTCCGAACTCCAAACGAAGCGTGCCAGTTGGCGTTCCTAAGGTTTACCCCGCGTTCCGAACACAATGGAACATGTTTCGGGAGCTAATTCGGTCATCTATGCGAGCTATGGCAATAAACGTTTGATTTAAAATTAAATCGGTAAATCAAATTTCTAGGCGTTTTAGCTTGCCCCGGACAAACGGTAAATCTGATTGACATGAAATTCGAAAGCATACAATAATATCACATTACGGATCCGATGAAAATAGTTTCGTTGAAATCCAAGAATATTTGAAAAATGACTATTTTAACTCGCCAAATTAATATTAAAACAATTTCGATGCGTTTCGAGCTTCCACGGTCAAACGATAACTCCAATTGCTACGAAAATTGAAATCCGATAATAATAAACAATTACGGATCCAATGAAACTAGTTTCATCCAATTCTGAGACTGTTCAAAAAATGGCTAATTTCAGTAGTCGATTAAATATTAAAATACTCAATTTTCAAAAATTAACTTTTAATTCAATTTTAAAAGTTCTAAAATATCGTTCTAACTCCAATATGATAAAATAAAATTTTATAAATCATTTTCAATCATATTTAACTCGATTTTCAATTATTTCAGAAATTTCAACTATTAAATAATCGATTTAATTATCCAATTAAATCCAATATTCGAAAATAAATTATTCGACTTATAAATTCCACTTATTAATAATTAAAATTAATTAAATATTCAAATTTAATTAATATAAATTCTGGGTCGTTACAAGGATCGATTTAGAAACAAAACATAATGACTATATCAATTACAAGTCATAGAATGGCAACACAGAAACGATACACATGAATACATACATCAAATGTTATACAACATGCCATTAGTGGTATACAACCGCAATACATACATACATTCCCCACAAAATAATACATACATCACAAGCTCCCAACATATAGACTACTACACAAAAACTATGCCATATCCCAAGTCGATGGTGAAGTTCGAAAGGTAAAGCAAGCAAAGAATCCAACTACTAACCTGCAACTTGGTCTGACCCGACTAATTAATACACTGGTCAGGCTAGCTAGAACTTGATATTAGTATAAGATAAGAGGAATTTAAGTGCATAAGAAAATTACTCCTTCAACTAAAAATAAAGAGTACAAGTATAGTATAATCTCAATGCATGGTATATGTTCACCAAGGGTTGTCACATGAATAGGTTTAATTCAAATAACAAATCCATACTTAGTGGCATTCAACTAAAATACAAGGAATAATATAAAAGTCATAAGAGAAAATCATTAAAATTCCAATATGAATCTCATGGAACTCAAGTTTAAGTTCAAATATCATAAAAACGAAATCACTATACATAGCATCCCATGTAGCACTAGGCTATCGATGTAACAAAAATATCTCAAAATAGTGAAATCGTATAAAACTAAAAAAAAAATTCAAATACCCCGGATTGGCCAGATCCCTGATTGCAAAGCAGAAGCAATGCTGCACGTGCTAAACTCTTGTCCAATGCTATTTATAATTTAGGTACCTAACTCGTGGACCCGAAGATCATACTCGTGGTGACCGATGTCACATAACTCGTGGTGACCAAAGTCACATAACTTGTGGTAACCGAAGTCACATAACTCGTGGTGACTAAAGTCATATAACTCAGATGACCCGAAGGTCTATAGCACTGGCATACTCGTGGATGTGTCACAAACTCTCGGAAAGGAACCTGAAAAGTGTTAGCGTGCGTCCCATACCACACGTTCGCACTAACGGTTTACTAACTGCTAGTTAACTCCACATCATAAAACTAAAATCTCAAACCTCAAAAATTAAATCTCAAAATGCTCATATATCTTGCCTCGTATCATCGGCAAGTGCAAATAAATCTCATAAACCATAATTCCCGCAAGAGGAAAATCTAATCTCAAGACTCGCCTTATCTCATCGGCGGGTAATACAACATCTATAAGGAGTTATCATCGATTATTACTCTTATAATAGGAGATCTCAAATGTCTCAACTAGTCAAATATTGGCCAAAACAATTTCTAAGATCAACAATCAATGTTGCTGTCATTTTGATCTCGGGACAGCAACAATCAAGCGCATTTTTAGTCGACAAAACTTTAAAATTTCAGAAAAGGCAAAACATGAAACTGCTAGAGAAAATTCTAATCTTTCCAAAACATCCAAGATTTTTGAATTTGGATAAAAATTGAAAAAGTTATGCTTAAAATGGTTCAGAAGTCTAAATTCAACACTGCTGTAGCTTTAGTCTCGGGATAACAACAAAAAAAATGAAATTTTGATCAATTTAACTTCGGAATTTCAGAAATCTCAAAACATAAAAATTTTAGAGCAAATTCTTAGATTTCCATAACATTAAAGATTACTGAATTTGGATAAAAATTGAAAAAGTTATGCTTAAAATGATTCGGAAATCTAAATTCAATACTGCTGTAACTTTAGTTTCGGGATAGGAAAAAAAATGCAATTTTGATCAATTTAACTTCAGAATTTCAAAAATATCATAACATGAAACATTTAGATCAAATTCTAAGCTTTCCATAACATCTAATATTATTGAATTTGGTTAAAAATTGAAAAAGTTATGCTTAAAATGGTTTAGAAGTCTAAATTCAACACTGCTGTAGCTTTAGTCTCGGGATAGCAACAAAAAAAATGCAATTTTGATCAATTTAACTTCAGAATTTCAAAAATCCCATAACATAAAACTTTTAGATCAAATTTTAAGCTTTCCAGAACATCTAGGTTTATTGAATTTGGTTAAAAACTGAAAAAGTTATGCTTAAAATAGTTTACAAGTCTAAATTCAACACTGATGTAGCTTTAGTCTCGGGACAACAACAAAAAATTGCAATTTTGATCAATTTAACTTTAGAATTTCAGAAATCTCAAAACATGAAACTTTTAGAGAAAATTCTTAGCTTTCCAAAACATCAAAGATCATTTAATTTGGATAAAAATTGAAAAAGTTATGCTTAATTTAGTTTCAGATTCAACAACAGAGCAAATAATAGTTTTGCTCTCGGGATTGCAATAGAAACACTCAAATCTGAAATAGATAACTTCAAAACTATGAAAAATACAAAACATGAAACTTGTAGTATATTATCTATGATTTCCAAAACATCTAAAAATTTTGAATTTGGTTAAGAAATGAAAGAGTTATAGCAAAATTCGTTTCAGCCACAATCACAAAACAAATATTACAACAGTCATCTTTTTTTCCAGCAAACTCATTATTGTAAATCATCATTAACCGCATGAATCCAAAATAGAATGCGTGAGGGAACCCTCACCTTAGATATGCAGCAAAGTTTGGGTTGAAAGCTTCTCCGGTTTGGATCAATTTGATGATTTTGAGGCTCCTTTGTTAGCTTAAGCAGCTGAAAAAGATGAAACAAGAACATGCATTGATAAAGAATTGGTCACAAACGATTTATATCATAAGTTCAAAGCTTTTTGATGAAATTTATAGAGTATTGGGTAGAGATTACCTCGTAAATTCTTGTATTATTGATTTGCTCCTTTAATTTGCAACAGATTTGGTGAATTTGGGTTTTAATTGGAGAAAGCCATGACTTTTTTCTCTCTCTAAACTCTTGTTTGAGAAGGAGGATAGAGAAGAAAGGTACGTACAGACACTTTTCCACAAACCAGAAGCTTCTAAGATAGGCTAATGGATCCAATCTTACCCAAATAAGACCAAGAGCATAATTACTTAGAGAATTATGAAACAATATACATGTTTTCTCTTATTTTAACATTATATACAAACATTTTCAACATTTTTAAGTTAAATAAAATGTATACAATTATTTGTTATGAAAATGAACTTATTATTAGAACAAAATAAACTTAATTTTAACAATAAAAGCTATTTTTTCTTATTTAACAATATTTTACAATTTACACAAATTTAAGTGTAAAGACATCATTCTTAACATAACAAACTAAATAAAAATTTCTTTCTTTACAAATAAATTTGCAATAAACAATTATAACACTTTTTAGTCATCAACTCTTATTTATAAACCATATTTCATCTTTTATTTTAATAAAATACTTATTTTCTCCCTTTTTAAATTCAATAAAAACTTTAATATAAGCAATAACTTACAACATTATTGCATAACACAAATAAAAAAAAATAAAAAAATCAACATTTGATCATTTTCTTTTCAAACTTGACAATAAAGCTTTAAAACTTTATTTTCAACTATAAATATTTATTCCAACCATTAAATGTTGAAATAAACACTCAATTGATTTATTAACTTAAAGTTAACAAAAACCCAATATTTATTCTCAAGTCACATTGTTTATTTGAAATAGAAAAAAAATTAATTCAATTTTTTTCCATTTTATTTCCAGTTTAAATTTTAACTCACGTTATAATTTAATATCATAGGTAATCACCAATACCAGGATTGTTACAAACTTCCCCCCTTATAAAAATTGCGTCCTCCCAATTTCTAGAGGAAATATGTATTGAACACAATTCATTTCTTCAAACAAAAGAAATTTGATAACTTGAAGTGGAAACTTCTTACCTTCGGAGTGGGAAGATAAGAAATCAGGATACGATCGCTCAATGAATTCTCTGGTTTCCTAAGTGCAGTCATTGGGATTATCGGACCATTGAATCTTCACGAGCGGAACACTCTTGTTTCGAAGACGTCTAGTCTCCGAAGCAAGAACTCTCACAAGATGCTGCACATAAGATAGATCTGGAGAAACCTCCAACTTTTCTAAAGCACGAGAATAAAGCATAGAATCTAGATCTCGTAGACACTTCCTCAACTGCGAGAAGTGAAATACGTTGTGAACTCCAGAAAACTGATCGGGAAGTGCTACACGATAAGCAACAGGACCTATACGCTCTAAAATCGGAAATGGCCCAATATAGCGTGGTGCCAATTTCCCAGTCTGGCTAAAGCGTACCACTCCTTTTAGAGGAGAAGTGCGAATCTAAACAAGGTCGCCCACTGAGAATTCAAGAGGCCTCCTATGGTTGTCCGCGTAGGATTTCTAGCGACTTTGTGCCTCTTTCATTCTCTCACGAATAAGATGGATCTTCTCAGATGATTCTCGAATAGATTCGGGGCCTAAAGTAAGCTTTTCCCCTGACTCAAGCCAACAAGATGGAGAATGACACGGCCTTCCATATAAGGCTTCAAAAGGAGCCATGCCGATAGAAGATTGGTAGCTATTATTGTAAGCAAACTCAACTAGAGGAAGATGATCCTCCCAGCTACCACCAAAATCCAAGATACAAGCACGAAGCAAGTCTTTCAAAATACGGTTCACCCGTTCAGTCTATCCATCTGACTGTGGGTGATAAGCTGTGCTAAGGTTAAGCTTTGTGCCTAAAACTTGCTGGAGACTCTGCCAGAAGTGACTCGTGAAAAGAGGATCACGATCACATACAATAGATGAAGGGACACCATGCAATCGTTAATATATAGCTTCGATAAAAGTGATGCCGTCCTATCCGACTTAATAGGAATAAAATGTGTGGACTTGGTGAGACGATCCACAACAACCCAAATACTGCTATGGACTGACCTCGAACGAGGTAAGCCATCAATGAAATCCATAGAAACTTGGTCCAACTTCCACAATGGAACCTCTAAAGGCTGAAGAAGACCACTGGGTCGCTGATGCTCGGCCTTAATAAGCTGACAAGTCATGCAATTACTCACATAACTTGCCACATCCCGCTTCAAACCTTCCCAGTAATACAAGCGGTGCATATCAGCATACATCTTGTTGCTGCCTGGATGGATAGTATACTTAGAACGGTGACATTCAGCTAGAATGTCTCGCCCAAGTTCTGGAATAGGAGGCACGACTAGACGGTCCTTCTTTCGAAGACACCCATGAATATCGATGCTGGAATCCCTTATCTCAATATTATCATGGGATTTAGACTTACACTTCTGAATAAGAGCAGATATATCAGAGTCTTGCCGTTGAGCTTCGGCAATCCGATCTAAAAGAGTAGGGCGAGCTTCCATGCTATATAATAGAATAGGAGAGTTGGATATGGAAGCACGATCGTGAATATCACACATTGAAAGTGTCTCAAGAACTTTCCATTCTGCAATCATCATGGAAACAATAGCTGAATGATTACGACTCAAAGCATCAGCCACTCGATTCCCCTTGCCAGGGGTATACTGAATATCAAAATCATATGAAGCTAGAAACTCGAGCCAACGTTGCTGTCGCATGTTGAGCTCCTTCTGGGTGAACAAATATTTGAGAGACTTATGATCGGTGAAAAGAGTAAAGTGCTCTCCCAACAAATAATGACGCCACATCTTTAAAGCAAAGACAATGGCGATAGGTTCAAAATCATGGGTAGCATACCGAACCTCGTTCGGGCATAATTGCCTTGAAGCATAGGCAACTACCCTATCCTTCTTCATAAGAACAACACCGAGGCCACTATGACTGGCATCGGTATAGACAATAAGATCCTGATTCCCTTCGGGAACAACAAGAACAGGAGCATTAGTGAGAAGCTCCTTCAATCTTTGAAAGGAAGCCTCACACTTATCTTACCATATATAGCGAACGCCTTTCTTCGTAAGACTAGTCAATGGAAGCACAATAAGGGAAAAGTCTTTGATGAAGCGGCGGTAATAACCCGCCAAGCCAAGAAAGCTACGAATCTCATGAACATTCTCGGACCTCTTCCAATTTCTGATGGCTTCGATCTTAGAAGGATCGACCGATATGCCTTTAGAAGAAACAACGTGGCCTAAGAATTTAACTTGCTTTTTCCAAAAATGACACTTAGAAAGTTTTGCTTTGAGTTGATGTTGTCGAAGAGTACTCAAAACAATTCTAAGATGTCTAGCATGGTCCGCTTCGGACTTAGAATATACAAGAATGTCGTCGATGAATACAAGAACGAACTTATCGAGGTATTCCCGAAATACTCGATTCATAAGGTCGATGAAATAAGCAGGGGCATTCATTAAACCGAATGGCATGACGAGCCACTTATATGAACCATAGCGAGTGCGGAAAGCTGTAAGTGGAATGCTATCTTCAGCAACTCGGAGCTGATGAAATCCTGTGGCAAGGTCAAGCTATGAGAAGACCTTAGCGCCACTTAACTGATCGAACATATCGTCGATCCTAGGTAATGGATAGCGGTTCTTGATGGTTAACTCATTAAGCTTGCGATAATCGACGCATAGCCTAAGAGTCCCATCGGACTTCCTCACAAATACCACCGCAGCTCCCCACGGTGAGGAACTAGATCGAATTAAATGCTTGGCTTCAAGCTCTAGGAGTTGCTTCTTGAGTTCCTTATTCTCTTTGGTAGACATCCTCGTGGGAGGACGACTAACAGGCTGTGCGCCTGGAATAAGGTCGATGTGGAACTCGATGGCCCGCTTAGGTGGTAACCCAAAAACAGGCTCAAATAAGTCTGGAAAGTCACAAACAACAGGAATCCGAGACACATAATCATCATCGTCTCGAGATTCAAGAGAGAATAGAGAAGCTTCATAATTACCATCGACGTCTCGAAGTATAAGAGACAACCGAGCAGAAGAGTCGGGATGTCGAAGGTATAGGATTCTCTCTAAACATAGAATCCTAGAATCGTATTGAACTAGCCAGTCCATACCCAATATCATATCAAAACCAAGAGAAGGAACCACGTGCAGATTCGCACGGAAAGAAAAGCTACAAATAAGGATCTCAACATCTTCACAAAGCATACTAAGGGTTGCGGATCCCCCGATAGGATTCGCAATCCTCAACGAAGTAATCAAATAAGAAACATCCAACTGTAAAGTACCAACGAGTTCCTTCGATACGAATGAATGCGACGCACCAGTATTGAAGAGCACTCTAATAGAACAATCATGGAACAATATAGAACCCTCCAAAATAGTGGGAGATATACCTCGAGACTGAGAAGCACTACCAGAAGCCTTTGCCACATTCATATTAGCAGAACGAGCATCCTTCTTCTTCTTAAAGCAAGTAGAAATCTTGTGCCCCTCTTGTTGCAATAGAGACACTTGTGAGAATGAGGACACTCGCGAGCTAGATGGTCTTGATAATTACAGTTGAAGCAGGATAAGACCTTTGCTGAATGAGGTGTGCCATGAGGATGAGAACTAGAATTTCCTTGCTTCTTCTTCTTCTTAGGAGGAAAGGACTTGGATCTTTGAAAAGGGAATTTCTTCTTGTGTGGGTTCTTTTGAACCTCGGCTTCATCACTACTATCCTTTTCCTTTTCGACAGCTTCGAGGTGAAGCGCTGAATCTACAAGCTCCTCGAATGAGAGCTTAAGCTGGAGCATGAGAGATTTCTTCAAATACTTCTTAAGTCCAGATACGAACTTAAGATTCTTCTTATATGGGGTGCCGATGAACTCAAGCCCATACTTAGATAGAGACTCGAAGGATGAAACATAATCAGATACGGAGGATTTTCCCTGCTTCAAATTGAGGAAGCGGGGGCAAGAAATTCCTTTTCAGATTCTGGCATGAACTTGAGCTCAAAGCGGTCTATAAAATGTTGCCAAGTGAGGGTGGACTCATCCGTCTCTGCTATAAGGAGCTCGTACCAGTCTAAAGCCCGTTCTTGTAGCATACTGGATGCCACAAGAACTCGATGACGATCGGATATCTCCATGCGAGTGAAGATGCGCTCACAAGTACGGCCTAAGCCTGAACCTCAAGAACTATCTCGGAGCCTTTGAACGGGTTGCCTCTAAGGTGGGTAAAGTCACTGCACATGCGTGCAAATGCGGATTTGCATGGAGGAGAGGACTGAGCTGGGGCAGGAGGCTGAGTGCTCCTAATAAGCTCGAGAATCTGGTCAGTCGACATATAAACTCCTTCGGGACGAGAACCACTAGACGGTCCTGCCTCCGAGGTGCGACCTCTTCCTCTTCCAGACATAGCTGAAAGTTAAGATAAGATAGAATTATTCACAGGGGTAGATATTAGCAAATAAAATGCATTAAATAAGGAATACTACGGAATTTAAAATTAACATTCCTAGACATGTTCCTTTCTATCTAACTCCAAAGGAACTAAAAGGGTAAGGACAAAGTCGAGTTTGTTTACGATTGGGGATGATGTTTACACTTGTATTATACTTGGTGTATGGTAACCGTGTATATTGTTCTGTATTAACTACATTTTTTTCTGAATCCAGCTCTGATACCAAGCTGTGACAACCCACCCTGAGATCCATATTAACAAAGAGAATTACATAGTAATTCTGTCTACTAATGCGGAGAATAGGGCTGGTTAAGGGCGACCATCATAGTCTTGCATTAGATAAGAGCTAAGTATGTCGATATTTATACTCTTTTTTTTCCTTCATTTCGTCTTGAGTACTCAACATACTTAATTCCTATCTAATACACTACTACGGTGGCTATAGGATCGATTTAGAAACAAAACATAATGATTATATCAATTACAAGTCACAGAACGGCAACACAGAAACCATACACATGAATACATACATCAAATGTAATACAACATGCCACTAGTGGTATGAAACCACAATACATACATACATTCCCTACAAAATAATATATACATCACAAGTTCCCAAATATAGACTACTATACAAAAACTATGCCATATCCCAAGTCGATGGTGAAGTCCGAAAGGTAAAGCAAGCAAAGAATCCAACTACCTAACCTGCAACTCGGTCTGACCCGAGTAATAAATACACGGGTCAGGCTAGCTATAACTTGATATTAGTATAAGATTAGAGGAATATAAGTGCATAAGGGAATTCCTCCTTCAACTAAAAAGAAAGAGTACAATTATAGTATAATCTCAATGCATGGTATATGTTCAACAAGGGTTGTCACATGAATAGGTTTAATTCAAATAACAAATCCATACTTAATGGCATTCAACTCAAATACAAGGAATCATATAAAATTCATAAGAGAAACTCATTAAAATTCTAATATGAATCTCATGGAACTCAACTTTAAGTTCAAATATCATAAAAATGAAATCACTATATATAACATCCCATGTGGCACTAGGCTATCGATGTAACAAAAATATCTCAAAATAGTGAAATCGTATAAAACTCAAAAAAAAAGACTCAAAAACCCCGGATTGGCCAGATCCCTGATTGCAAAGCAGAAGCAATGTTGCACGTGCTAAACTCTTGTCCAGTGCTATTTATAATTTGGGTACCTAACTCGTGGACCCGAAGGTCATACTCGTGGTGACCGATGTCACATAACTCGTGGTGACCGAAGTCACATAACTCGTGGTGACCGAAGTCACATAACTCGTGGTGACTAAAGTCACATAACTTAGATGACACGAAGGTCTATAGCACTGGCATACTCGTGGATGTGTCACAAACTCTCGGAAAGGAACCCGAAAAGTGTTAGCGTGCGTCCCATACCACACATTCACACTAAACGGTTTACTAACCGCTAGTTAACTCCACATCATAAAACTAAAAACTCAAACCTCAAAAATGAAATCTCAAAATGCTCATATATCTTGCCTCGTATCATCGGCAAGTGCAAATAAATCTCATAATAGTTTCTCATAAACCATAATTCTCGTAAGAGGAAAATCTCATCTCAAGACTCGCCTCATCTCATCGGCGGGTAATACAACATCTATAAGTAGTTCCCATCGATTAATACTCCTATAATAGGAGATCCCAAACGTATCAACTAGTCAAATATTTGCCAAAACAATTTCTAAGATCAACAATCAATGTTGCTGTCATTTTGATCTCGGGACAGCAACAATCAAGCGCATTTTTAGTCGACAAAACTTTAAAATTTCAAAAAGGCAAAACAAAAAACTGCTAGAGCAAATTCTAAGCTTTTCAAAACATCCAAGATTTTTCAATTTGGATAAAAACTGAAAAAGTTATGCTTAAAATGGTTTAGAAGTCTAAATTCAACACTGTTGTAGCTTTAGTCTTGGGATAGCAACAAAAAAAATGAAATTTTGGTCAATTTAAATTCAGAATTTCAGAAATCACAAAACATAAAAATTTTAGAGCAAATTCTCAGATTTCCAGAACATCAAAGATTACTGAATTTGGATAAAAATTGAAAAAGTTATGCTTAAAATGATTCATATGTCTAAATTCAATACTGCTGTAACTTTAGTCTCAGGATAGCAACAAAAAATGCAATTTTGCTCAATTTAACTTCATAATTTCAAAAATATCATAACATGAAACTTTTAGGTCAAATTCTAAGCTTTCCAGAACATTTAAGATTATCGAATTTGGTTAAAAATTGAAAAGTTAGGCGTAAAATGGTTTAGAAGTCTAAATTCAACACTGCTGCAGCTTTAGTCTCGGGATAGCAATAAATAAAATGCAATTTTGATCAATTTAACTTCAAAATTTCAAAAACCTCATAACATAAGACTTTTAGATCAAATTCTAAGCTTTCCAAAACATCTAAGTTTATTAAATTTGGTTAAAAATTGAAAAAGTTATGCTTAAAATAATTTAAAAGTCTAAATTCAACACTGCTGTAGCTTTAGTCTCGGGATAGCAACAAAAAAATGCAATTTTGATCAATTTAACTTTAGAATTTCAAAAACCTCATTACATAAAACTTTTAGAGAAAATTCTTAGCTTTCCAGAAAATCAAAGATTATTTAATTTGGATAAAAATTGAAAAAGTTATGCTTAATTTAGTTTCAAACTCAACAACAGAGCAAATAATAGTTTTGCTCTCGGGATTGCAATAGAAACACTCAAATTTGAAATAGATAACTTCAAAAATATTAAAAATACAAAACATGAAACTTGTAGTATATTATCTAAGATTTCCAAAACATCTAAATTTTTTGAATTTGGTTAAGAAACGGAAGAGTTATAGCAAAATTCGTTTCATCCACAATCACAAAACAAATATTACAGCAGTCGTCTTTTTTTCCAGCAAACTCATTACTGTAAATCGTCATTAACCGCATGAATCCAAAATGGAAAGCATGAGGGAACCCTCACCTTAGATATGCAGCAAAGTTTGGGTTGAAAGCTTCTCCGGTTTGGATCAATTTGATGATTTTGAGGCTCCTTTGTTAGCTTTAGCAGCTGAAAAAGATGAAACAAGAACATGCATTGATAAAGAATTGGTCACAAACGATTTATATCGTAAGTTCAAAGCTTTTTGATGAAATTTATAGAGTATTGGGTAGAGATTACCTCATAGATTCTTGTTTTATTGATTAGCTCCTTTAATTTGCAACAGATTTGGTGAATTTGGATTTTAATTGGAGAAAGCCATGACTTTTTTTTTCTCTGTAAACTCTTGTTTGCGAAGGAGGATAGAGAAGAAAGGTACGTACAGACACTTTCCCACAAACTAGAAGCTTCTAAGATAGGCTAATGGATCCAGTATTACCCAAATAAGACCAAGAGCATAATTACTTAGAGAATTATGAAACAATATACATGTTTTCTCTTATTTTAACATTATATACAAACACTTTCAACATTTTTAAGTTAAATAAAATGTATAATATTATTTGTTATGAAAATGAACTTATTATTAGAACAAAATAAACTTAATTTTAACAATAAAAGCTATTTTTTTCTTATTTAACAATATTTTACAATTTACACAAATTTAAGTGTAAAAACATCATTCTTAACATAACAAACTAAATAAAAATTTCTTTCTTTACAAATAAATTTGCAATAAACAATTATAACACTTCTTAGTCATCAACTCTTATTTTTAAACCATATTTCATCTTTTATTTTAATAAAATACTTATTTTCTCCCTTTTTAAATTCAATAAAAACTTTAATATAAGCAATAACTTACAATTATTGCATAACTCAAATAAAAGAAATAAAAAAAATCAACATTTGATCATTTTCTTTTCAAACATGACAAAATAAAGCTTTAAAACTTTATTTTCAACTATAAATATTTATTCCAACCATTAAATGTTGAAATAAATGCTCAATTGATTAATTAACTTAAAGTTAACAAAAACCCAATATTTATTCTCAAGTCACATTGTTTATTTGAAATAGAAAAAAATTAATTCAATTTTTTTTTTTAATTTTATTTCCAATATTAAATTATAACTAACGGTATAATTTAATATCATAGGTAATCACAAATACCAGGATTGTTACATCACCTAACCTAACGAGCTTTACTGCTAGTTTGATTTGTGTGGCACCTATGGAGTATCTTCTCGTAGTCTCCCGATCAGGAGATATGCAGGTACTGTATGGACTACTGGCACTATTACGTTTTAAGGGGGATGTTGGGTAACTCCTTAACACTATTTAAAATTAAGTTTATTTTACTATAGACATTATTATAATAGCGAAATATTACTACATAGTAAATAGTTTAACGGATCCTTGGAGGATGGGCGGTCTCAAGCATCCTTTACGTTACTTGTACTTATATTACATTTCACTTGAGTTGGTTTACATTGTATAAGTATGTATGTCTTGACTCGAGTGTTTTGTGTTTTTCTTTACGCTCGGGTCAGACCGAGTGATACAGCATTCAAGACTTATCTTCGGAGTAGGAGCTTTGCCTAAAGATCCAGCTATCTATTTCAATTTCATTATTCAGTTGATCCCAGTTCTTCAGTTGATTCCATTGATGTATTCAACTTTGTACTTGATTATTGTATTAAACTTCTGTTGTACCCTTGTTTAACTCTGATGTATTTATATAGTAGCTTCATGAACTACTATCTCTTTTCTTCCGCTGCATTTTATTACTCCGTGTCTGGATTCTGTGATTTATTTATTTGCTATATATTGTAAGAATTGCCAAATTTATATTTACAATTCGGTATTTTGAGCAATCAAGTCCAATATGTGTGGATGCGAATGGTTGAAAATATCAGGTCGTTACACTTATATGTGTATATATAATATAATCATACAAAATTTTATTTCATTTATTAAATTTGAAAATAATATTGCGTCGGTTTTCTCTGTTCAATTGTTTTGGAATTTCTAGCGATAGCGTTGGCTAGATGAACCGATCGAAATCCAAAATTCAAACTTGACAATTCAAACAACACACAATAAGATATTTTATATTAATTACAAATACACTCCATCACTCGGTGATTCTAGAATGGGTTTCAAAACAAGGATAGAGATCCAAATAAGAGGAACCCTAACCAAAGAGAATTCTAACTAGAAGATAAGCTCGAAATAGAGATAAGAAGATTAAATAACAAAAGAGAAAAGATGGGTAGACTTATATAAATCACAGGCAACCTTAATCGGGTCAACCGTGACTTCAAGAATAAGATCGATGCAGAATCCTGAGGCAAATTGACATTTGATAGCAAGAGATAGAATTCAGACATAGTAAGAGATAGTAGCATTTAAACCGAAGATATAGAAATCTCTGGTGAATCAATGCCTGTTGTAAGGGAGTTTCACCCCTTTACAAATCATACCAGATTGGCGGAATCGCCAATTCATTATAGAGATCAACCGAAGTGGAGCTATGAGATGCTTCAAAATCAAGAAGAACACGAATAGGAAAGACAATGATGTAGTTCAGAACAAAGGGGGGAAAGTTCCAAAATTCAAAGGAAACCGAGTCAAAGATGAAAAATTCAAGCTCGAATAAAGGTGATTTTTAAATTAGTTTTACCCTATATGCTAAGTTATGCCTAAAACCAGAGCTCCTATACCACATGTAACATCCAAATATTTCATGCCATTCGCATCTACACATATCAGACTTGAATTGCTCAAACTTTTAGATTGTTAATTTTATATTCGGCAAAACTCAGCATATACAGTAAATAAAACTATCACAGAATCACAGATAGAGCAATATAAAAATAAGCGATGGAAATAGATAAATAGTAGTTCATGAAGCTACCATATAAATAATAGATTATGAAACAAAATACAATGGAAATCAAGATATATAGAAGTCTCAAATACATAAGCAATGACGAGTCTAAACATAACAAATTGAATAACTGAAATAACTAAAAGCTGGATAGATATATTGATCTCCAAGCGAAGCTCTAAACTCCAAAGGCGAGTTTCAAATTCTATGCCACTCAATCTGACCCGAGCATAAAGCAAAACAAAAAAATCTCGGGTCAGGATTAACATTTTTCTATCAATAAATTCAACTCAAGTGAAATATCAACTAAAATACAAGTAACTTAAATGATGTTTTGGATACTCATCCTCTAAGGATCCGTGGAAATATCTACTATGCAGTAAAATACGCTATTATCATAATGTCTATAGTAAAGTAAACTATTAAAATAGCGTTAAGGCGTTACCCATATCCCCCTTAACACATTTCATATGCCATAGCCTATACAGTACTGTAAACTCCACTAAACCAATGGGCTATCAGGGAGCACTCCATAGGTACGACACAAAACAAATTCATAGTGAGCTCGATAAGGTAGGTGACAAGGCACAACTAGGCAATGCCAGGGTAGATATACCAATTACACTTCCGGGCTGATGGTAACGCATAGCCGCAGCCTGTGTGGTTAATGCCCCGCTATTACCCCGTTATAACCCCGCTATATCTCATAGCGGATTTCCACCGCTACGATTTTTCCATATAGCCTCAATATATAGCCTTTCCGCTTTAAGCCTCGCTATTTCCGCTGTATCCCGTTATTCCCACTATATTCCGCTGTTTCCGCTATATCTTCTTTAATATAATAAATTGAAAACTTGCATTTATACATTATAAAATTATAAAACTAATTTATTTGATTTAATTTTTAATATATTCTCAGAAATGAAAATACTTTAATATTATACTAAATTCAATTATGTTATATAAGTGTTTTACATTTATTTAAAGTATATTCACACATGTTTTTATTTAAAATTATTTATGTATTAATTATAATTCAACTGAATGATAATTTTTGATTTAATTACCATTTATATATTTGTAAAAACATTAAGTATGAGTTTTTTATGCTATTTTAGAGTCATCCGCTATATCCTGTTATATCCTCTATGTATCCCCGCTACGACTTTTTGCACCTCCACCACTTTGAATCTGCCGAGTGCTTTAACTGCACAAGCTGCAGCTACCGCCCACCTCGTCCAACAAATCCAAAAATCCGAGAGTGCACCCAATCACAAAATAAAAGAATGGTGTCGAAGAAGTGTGTCTGATCGGAGGAGCTACCTCACTTAGCCCATCAATCGATCCTGTTTTAGCCATCTTAAGCTAACTCACGGGAGTCGGGTCCATGTAAATACCTCATATTGGATCATCGCCAACCATCCTACTTCATTCTGGAATCTCCACCACGCACATGGTAGTTAAAGTGGTTTTCGGTATTGGCAGAGAGTATGACAATAATCGATCCCTGTCTCTTAACAACCAAACGTTATTACAACATCGTGGTTATTTCATTTCAAATAGTTTATAATTCATATCAAAATATCATATCATTTCAAAACCATATAAATTCGAGATCATAACTCCCTTTAAAATAATATTCATTTCAAAAATCATAACACTTTCCAAATTTGTAACACTTTCGAATTTATAACACTTTGGAAATCATAACACTTTGAAATCATAATACTTTGAAATTTTAATACTTTGGAAATCATAACACTTCCCATTTAAATAGTTTAAATATTACAAATAGTATATATAATAAAAATAGTTATAATTTAAAATAGTTTACATATTAAAATCATTTTATATTAAAATGGTTATAGATTAAAATAGTTTGTATTAAAATAATTAGTATATTACAATAGTTTTATGTTAAAAAAGTATTTATATATTAAAATAGTTTTAATATATATTAAAAATACGTTATATAAATAAATAGTTTCCTCGAATTTCACAAATCGATCCCAAATCAACTCGAATTCTAAAATCCAATTTAATTAAATCTTAATTCACAAACTTTCAATTTAATTCAACATCTCAATAAAACATTAATTTATATTTATTTGAAATATAGATTTGAACTACAAATCAAACCATTCTGATTTCAACAGGTTACACGGTTTAAATATTCATACCTTTACAATAACTCAATTTTGATAAATTTCATTTATATTTCAAATTCAACTTTACCATTGAAATATTTACTTAATAAATCCCATGATATTTAAATAAAATCACAAGTTACAATTTAAATAAAACTAAATATCCCATTTTGATTTTTTTAAAATTTGGAAATATTCATTTAATCATCTTAAACAAAAAATCAAGTTATAAATCATATCTTCAAAATCTCAAATTCAATAAATTTCAAATCGATTTTATTTGAGTATAATTATTAAATAATTACAATTTCAAATCAATTTCAAATTTATCTTTCCAACCCTTAATTTATTAAAATTGTATAAAAATCTACTTTTAAAATATAATTTTAAACAAATACTTAAAACATATTATATACTAATTAAATTAAAATTTATTTTTATACTAAATATACTTTTATATATTTTTAAAATAGTAAAATTATAAGTAAAATTTTAAAAATTTTTATTTCAAAACTAACTTATAAATTTAATTTTTTTTATACTTATAAATTTAAAATTCAAAATTGTAGATATATATAGAAATAACATTCATACATTATTTTTTAAAAATCATATTTATAAAACCATATAATTCTTTCAAAACTTTGGAAATCATTTCCAAAATATGGACCAACGGTGTCCGTATATAGTTTTCTATCATATGGTCAAGTGATACGGATATTTATTATTTCAATTCCTAATTTAAATATCTACGGGTATATACCATTTCAACTTGCAATCCCAAATTCAAAGTCAATAAAAATCGCTTGGATTTATCATTTCAGCCCATAACGATTTCTCCTATTCTGTACGATCGTTCGCGCATGCATCATTTCAACCCATAGGGAATTTTATACTAACAGGTGACTTGTAGAGTGAGAACATATAACGAATTAACAACAGGCCCATATCATCAATGATAGACAAAATAAAATATAAACAACAGGATATGGTTTCATATCTCATAGGTGAACAGATACAGATAATGGCATATCATATATAACATTTATCTAATTAACAGTTCAATTTAGCAACATATTTCAATTGTCGTTTCAAATGAAATCAAATCTAATAAATATAAGAATGTTAACCAGGAGTGACTGCTCACCTTTCGAGGCTAGAGAACGATGAGAATGCGAACAGTGACGCGGACACGTACACGAATACGGACACGAGCAAATCAAAAGATTCTACGACCAAATAGGACATCGGTGAAATAAGAGAAAGGCACGATGAACTGGTTTTGATGAAGATCCATAGTATAAGTGAAAACACACACACACACACACACACACACACACACATATATATATAACTACACATTGTTAATACTCTAGGTATTGATTTTGATGACAACAACCACATAAATATTACTACTAATGTATCTTCGAGCTATGCAGTCATATCAGATATATTATAGAGACATTTACAAAGATTTACAAAAATACAGCGGAAGCAGACATTTACAGAGAAAAATGCTAAGGGATAAAGGTTTTTGAAGTGATGATGAGTTGGTTGAACCCTAGAATATCTTGTTAAAGATCTCACGGCAATTATACTTGAATATCATCAACCATTGACCTCAACCGAATCATAAAAATCCATAAATATAAAGTAATTTGAAATGTTGAAAATTTGCAACAATTATTAGTGTTGCTGTTCATTTTGCAACACACCCTTGTCGATAAGGGGGTAGGCGGTTGTCGACAAGGTACCCGTTTTTCAGAATTTCAAATTTTTAATGAAGAGACATTTTCCTCCACCTCTTCACCAAAAGACACGTCTTGATGCAGTGCCTAACCTTAAGTCACCTACTATAAGTCGCTTGCTTAAGTCGCGACCACCTTAGGTCGTAAGTCGTATGCCGCATATATCGCTTAAAGCATCATCATAAGTCGCCTGCATTGATAAGCGACTCAAGATATCAAGGCCGCAACTCTTAAGTCGTTCCTTGATGCCGCACTTCATTAGGTCGCTGATGTCTTAAGTCGCAATTACTTGTGTCACTCATTTTTAAGGCGCTTACCTTAAGTCGCTAAGTCGCTCCTGAAGCTTAAGCCACTCATCATATGCCACATCACTTAAGTCGCTCAACCTATTCCGCAGATTCTTATGTCGCAGGTTCTTATGTCGCATGGCGCTGTGCTATCTTATGTCGTTATGTCGCTATGATGTTATGTCGCGTGGTATTGTAGTTCGTATGTATTGTTGTTAAGTCATATTGTTGTTAAGTCGTGAGTCGTTGTATCTTCGTATGTTATATGTTGATGTATTGTTAAGTCGTGTGTTGTAACTCGTGTGATGTTCGGTCGTGATTTGTTAAGTCGCAAGTGTTAGGTCGTAGGTCGTGTGTTGTATGTTAAGTCGGTCTGTGTGTTGTAATTCCTATAAATAGGGTTGTGTTATCATTGTAAAAAGAGAGTTGATTTTTGAATAAAATTTGTGTGTGAGCTTTTTGCCACCATTGTTGAAGTTGAGTGCGATCGCCTTCTTCTTTCCTTCTTCGGGTTATTCATGCGCGAATCAACGAAGTAGAAGCCAATTCTCGGTATCACTTGCGAGTGATCAACGATCCAATTGTAGATCTCTCAACACGGTATCTTGCGAGATCAACGAGTTGGAGATAGCTAGATTCCGGTATCGTCACGATCAAAGGAATTAGGCATTTATCGTTCTATCAGGTTTATTTGACACGAAATCATTTCATGAGGAAGAAAGCTGCGCCGAATTGGTATCAAAACATTATTAGCATGTAAAAGTTATATTTGATGCGTCACTTTTTTGGTGTCAGAGCTAGATTAAAGCCGAGTTAAAGCCAAGTTAGGTCGGAGCCGAACCAGAGCCGAACCAAAGATAGAGCCAAAAGTAGTGTCAGAAAAGGAAACGAGATTGTTTGAAGATCATGCCTCTGAGACGTGCTAATCGCTATCATAATGTTGAGGATGTGTATAGAAGACAAGAAGCTGAACAGACGGAGCAACATATCAATGAAAAGTTCAATGAGGGTATTGAAAAGTTCGAGAAATTGATGAAAGACATGAATAACAATCAAACGAGAACGTCGCCAGTTTCGAACCAAAGTGGAAACAGGGTTTCACCATCGGTTTTGGAAGAAAGGAGAATGTCACCCAAATCTTATCGAGATAGGAGAGAATCATCAGTTTCAATGAGGCGAGAACACCATGAGTATCGAAATGAAGAAAGAAGAACTTAATGTGGGTTTGAGAATGAACCTTATCGTGATTGTAACGACCCGCCATTTTGGACAGTTTAAACCGACGATCAAATACACATGCCGGTTCCAAACCATTAAAAAAAGGCAGATGATTATTGGGGTAATTAAGAAAAGAAAAGAAATAAAGGAAATGAAACACCACAGAATCTCGTAGCGGAACGATAAAATATAATAGTCAAATAAACAGTTCATGAAGCTGTTTACTATACTTAGACAATTATTTATACAACATTTATCAGAGTTATACATATACAACAGAATAAATAAATAATGCAGCAGACAACATGATGCACAGATAATAATAGTAATAGTATACCAAATCTTCGTCTTCGTCCTCCAGAATAGATCTTCAAAAATCTGAAAACTCAGGACTGACCCGAGCGTAATGAAAAGACAAAACACTCGAGTCGGGACTAAAATATCCATATGAAAGTTAAATCAATCGTAAATAAATATGAGTGTGACGGCGTAAGAGATGTTTACGGGGTTTGACATCTCATATCCAGTGTCAACGTGCGTGCAATAACTTAAGAGATGTTACGGGATTTTCCACCTTTCAAGGATCCGTTAAACTATCTACTAGGTAGTAATGTACGCTAAGTAGATAATGTCTATCAGTAATATAAAGTATCAAAATAGCGTTAAGGCGTTACCATAATCCCCCTTAACACATTTTATATTCCCAAACGCATATACAAGACCGTAGTTTCCCCAAAACCGGAAGTCACCAGAGGGCAATCCATATACTCAAGGTACAAACCAAAACGTAGTGGTCGCGAATAGGATAATCAGTATGACAAGGTACATGAGGCGATACCAACTAGGATACTAGTAGTTGCGTGATCCGGACTGATGTTGAGCATAGCAGCTACTACCTCAACACCGCGAAACAACACTCCCAAATCAAGGGGTGCACCCAAATCAAATCACAAATGTAATAGATATGGTATCGAAGAAGTGTGTCCGCTAGAGGTGGCGAACCTCAATGGCCCGGCGCGGCTCCTGTTTTAGTCATGTCAGGGGTCATCCAATATCGTTCTCTTTCTTCAGTCAACGCGTTCACCAAACCATCCACTTCATTCTGGATCAACACTCCGCGTATAATAGTTATTAAAGTGGTTTTCGGTATCGACAGAGAGTATGTCCATATCCGATCCCGGTCTCTTTGATAACTACGTATTATTACACTGATGACTCTTTTATATTTCAAATTGATTCATGATTGATAACAAAATATCATATTCGCTTTAAAATCAAATCCATTTCAAAATCATCATATATTCAAAATTATCAATTTTGTCCGATAAATCAATTTCACTTCAAAATTTGATTCGAATTCAATTTAGGTTATAATCTCTACTTTAACCTAGTTCGTATTTAAACCAAAGGTTTAAATATAAACATTTCCGTCTCTTTAACCAGTTTGAATTTAAGAAAATAGTTTAAATAGTTTAAAATAGTTAAATAATTCAAAATAGTTTAATAGAAAAAATTTAAATAGTTTAATCGAAAATAATTTGAATATAAAATGGTTTATATATAAAATAGTTTGGAAAAAATCAAAAATTATTTGATAAATAATTCCAAAGTCAAACCGGTCAACTTCCCAAATTTCCTATCCAAATCAAATCCAAATTCCATTTCGATTTAATCGATTTATTCCAATTTCAACTTGAATAAATTTCTATTCCACGTAAATTTCGATTTCAATTCACAAATTTCTTTAAACTTCAATTCAATTCCAAATTAATTTAAATCTAAATTTCAAATAAATTTTCAATTCCAAACTCAAACTTGAAATATCATTTCATATCAATTTTCTTAGAAATATTCAGAGTTCGATTAAAAGTCCAATCTTTTAAAACAAATCAACTTTCAAAAATTTACACCGTATTTCAATTTTCAATTTAAATCTAAACTTCGATTTTATTTAATAATTTCGTTTACCAAGTTTAAATTCTAACATTTCGAGCTCCAATTCAAAATAATTCAATTTCCATAAATTGGATTTTATTCTTAAAATCAATTCATTTAAATAATTTCAAAACAACTTTTAAAATCATTTAATTTATCCAACTCGGTGTCCGTATATAATTTTCTAACCTATGGCCAAGTGATTAGTTATTACAATTAAATGTCAGGGATGATATATCATTTAAATCAATCACAGTGTCATATGTATGCATAGCAGGATATATATAAACAAATAAACATCCAAACATTTAAATATCAACCAATAACATCCATCGAAATACATCATCCAATAGGCAATACAATTCACGACAATTTCATATTTATCAATGTCAGGTAATTTAATCGCAATTCAATTTTAATTTAAATTTAACTGTCAATTTAATTTTTTTAACGGTGAATTCAAATGACAATCAATATGATAATTAAATTTTATCAAACAACAACAAATAAAAATCATAACTATGCATAATGTCAAATTTAACTAGCATAAAGATATTCAGTACGTTGTGAGCGTTATAAAACACTCACCTTGATTTTACGATTTTAAATCAAATCGAACGACGTTCGATTTAACATAAAATTTTAATGAGCTCCAAACACTTTCGGATCTGCACTGCAGCGCAGCTCTCATCTCCGTGATTCCGGCGCTTCTTCCCCAACGTGAAATTCACGTATGCAAACCCATTAGCCGCCGATCTTCAAGCAATTTTCATGACCGCCTCGTCGACTTCCAGAACGATCAGCTAGCGCCACCACGAAGTCCTTCAAAAGAGCCACCTACGCGCCAAGTTTCATCCCGGCATTCGCCGTCGTTTGCACGCAATTCAAGTAAATACGTACACACTTCCAAGTCAGATCTGGACGAATCCATGAAAAATTAGCATACATCAACCATATGGATTTGAAGAGCTCGTCGAGATTTACACTTTTGCTTTTGGAATTTTTCGATTTCGTCGAACGGATTGAAAGATATTAGGGAAAGAAGATCGGCAATTTCTGGCCATGCAATAGGTGGCGGCCATGATTTAGAATTAGGGTTTCTGGATTAAAATAATAATAAAACTGTCTCGGTTTGCGTGCGTATTTATATAGGTAGGTCCAAAATCATCCGAACTCCAATCGAGACGTGCCGCCGGGCGTTTATAAGGTTTTACCCCCATTCCGGACGCAATGGAACTAGTTTCAAGGCCTAATTCGATCATATCTGGAAGATAGCTTTTTGAAGTCGATTATTTTAATTAAATTCGAAATTAAATTTCTACGCGTTTTAAGCTCGCACGGCCAAACGACAAGTCCAATTGCTACGAAAATTGAAATCCTACCATAATTTACTATTACGGATCCGATGAAACAAGTTTCGTCGAAATCCGAGACTGTTTGAAAAATGGCTATTTTAACTCGTCAATTAAATATTAAAATATTCAATTTTCACAAATTTACTTTTAATTCGATTTTAAAAGTTCTACAACATCATTCTAACTTTAATATGATAAAATAGAATTTTACAAATCATTTTTAGTCATATTAAACCCGTTATCCAATTATTCAAATAATTTCAAATATTAAATTATTCAACAAATTACATTAATAATCATTTTCCTTCAATAATCACCTTAAATTTTCTAATTAAAATAGCTAAAAATACGGGTCGTTACACTCTCCCCCACTCAAAACTTTTCGTCCCCGAAAAGGAAAAGAAGGAAAAAGGAACTAAGTATAGAATTCAACATTAAATATATTTTATTCAAAGTTACCAACTTATAAAACAATGAAATTCCATTTATAAAGTCATAACTACGCTTCCACAATGTTACTCCGAATGGCTTTCTAAATTTAAAAGTTAGTTATCAAAACAAGTTATAAAATTTAAAAACTTGAAAAATTTTCTAACACCCGGATTCACGGAAAATTTCGGCAGGGTCTCCTTTGCGCGGCTCGATCGAAATTTTTTACAATTCAATATATAACACAAATATAACCAATATATATCAAATATACATCTCATCTCAATGATGAGGCATCCCATATCTGGGGAAACAACATATATATATCACCAATACCATATAAAACCATAAGCGTACCTTTTATTTAGCATTTATTAGCAGTTTACTTACATTTTGTATTTAGCACAGAAGCGAGCTCTACAACGAAGCGCAACCCCTTTGCTACCTACTAAAATGCTCAATAACTAAGTTAGAACCATGCATATAAACATAGATCGATATATTTAGCCTACACAACATATATATAACCTATTTAGCTTCAAAACTGCGATTCCAATTTCAGGATAGCAAACAAATCTCAGTTTTAGGTCACCTAAGCTATAAAATTTGGCAACAGAATCTAAACAAAAGTAGTTGTATTCATTTCAAGCTTTCCGGAATGTCCAAAATCATCGAATTCTGACCATACATTCAAAAGTTACGGCCATTTTACTTAGAGGATACGCCTCAACCTGGGCAATGAATTGCGCAGGTCAGCGACGTTCACCCACATTTTCGACCTTCTAAACGATATCAAAACACAAAACACTTAAAACAAAAGTTTTAGCTTAAGTTCTTAGCTTTCCAGAAAGTGCAAGATCATCAAAATCCGATAAATCAGTCAAAAGATATGGCGAAAATACTAAGAGTGTATACTACTGATTTTACTTATTTTTACACAGGACAGCGAGTAACATTCAAGTTTTTAACCAAGAATACGAAGGAATTTTCTCAAGTTATCTAAACAAAAGTTGTGCTATAGTTTCTAAGATTTCCGAAAAGTCCAAAATCGTCGAATTCCGTTCAGCCATTTAAAAGTTATGGTTGTTTTCATTTCAGCATATATTGGACAATGTTGGATTTTTTTTTTTTTCCAAAAATTTGCTTTTATTATTTCAAAGTACAAAACATCAAAACTTCAAATTTTCTAAAGAACAATCATAAACACAAAGTCATCTATTTTCTTATTCATCCATGCAATAGGTTTACATTCAATTTGTTTCCGATTTATTCAAGTTTGTTTCATTCACATTTTTAATTCAAGTCAATTTGCTCTCAATTTGAATTTAATTATTTAAAATTTTATTCCGTTTATTCAATTCCATTAACACTAATGAATTCTACTTAATCAATTATCATCCATCTAACAACCAATGCATATCAAACATTAACATCCATCCAAAATCTACACTAAATCAATTATACATTTCCAAGTCAATTTTAATTTCATACACTTCCAAGTTTATTGACATTTAGTTATATTCAAATTTAATTAGTTTCCATTTACCAATTTTATATTTCATTAAGTTTAAATTTTATTCATTCACTTAAACATGTATCATTCATTTTACAGCTTAAATTTCTTTTATATTTACAACTATCAATAGATCTTTACATTTTATTTTTCACTCTCACACTGGTATATTATTTCTCTACTTATCCTTATTAGCATTTTAAACCCTTTAAGTATTTGGTAAGTTATAGTTATGCAAATAGAATGTAGTTAAACAACATACAACTTCTTTTCATTTAAAGTTGAATTTTCAATTTATCAATTCTTAAGTCATTACTTAAATTTCACTATAATTTAATTTCACATTTACATTCACATATAGTATTTTCATTTTATATTAACATAATTGTGAATCACCTTTAAATGTTAATTTAAATTCCAATTATTTACTAACAATTTTATTTATATTTGCAAACCATTAATTAAATGCATATTTCATTATTCAAACCTATACTTATATATTATCCAATTAACAATTCATATAACATTTTTGAACTTCTTAAGTATTTTGGTAAGTTATATCTAAGCTATGGAATGAAATTTAATACTATGCGAGTTTTACAGTTTCAATTTTATTTTAAGTTCATATTTTCCTAATTCTAAGGATTTCTACTTCAATTGATATTTTCACTTAGCTCTTAGGTTCATTTCTCATTTCACAATTCAGAAGTTCCTTAATGATTCAAGTCTAAATTCATTTCAATCATAAAAAAAATCATTAATTATTAAAGAACTTAAGAATTCAAATCCCGGTTTCATTTCAAATCAAGGTTTGAAATAATATATACTTATATAATTTATATATCAAATCATACTATAGAGAATGCAAAACAAAATAAAATTTGAGTCAAAACAAGGTTTAGACAAGCTATTAAGTGGTCTCCCCCACTCGGACTCTCGAAAATAAACGCCAATGATGCGTGCACACATCATCGAAATCATTTTCTAGCGTCAAGAGAAGGGAATATAACACTTATCATAAAAAAATCCTTCGAAAACAATTTCAACTCAATTATACTATCATATAATGCTCATATTATATTTTTCAAATTCTTGTAAGTCAATCTCAAACACCGGAATTTAAATTCCCAAATCCAAGTTAAAATTCGTTTATATTCATTATCAATTGTGTTTACAAGATTTCATTTTCCTAAATCCATTGTTATTTAATCAATTGTTGTAAATATTGACTGATCAAACAATAACGATAATAATCTAATATTATCATCTCCTAACAATCAATTCAATCAAAATGAATAAATATTCAAATAATTCTTTTATATAAAATATATTCCAAAATGATATTGTGTTGGTTTGTCCTTTTCGAGTGTTTAGAAATTCCTATCGACGCCTTGGCGTCCCAAGTATCGACCAGAATTCATAAATACTCAACGGAACAAATTAACACAATATAAAACCATTTTATATCAAATAACAAGTACGCTCTCTCATATACACTCAACTCATTCATATAGTTTACCTCCATTTCAATGAGTTATTCCCCACTAGAGCCAAGGTTTATCGCTAAACCAAAGCTCTGATACCAACTGTAACGACCCGCCTTTTTGGACAGTTTAAACCGACGATCAAATACACATGCCGGCTCCAAACCATTAAAAAAGGCAGATGGTTATTGGGGTAATTAAGAAAAGAAAAGAAATAAAGGAAATGAAACAACACAGAATCTCGCAGCGGAACGATAAAATATAATAGTCAAATAAACAGTTCATGAAGCTGTTTACTATACTTAGACAATTATCTATACAACATTTATCAGAGTTATACATATACAACAGAACAAATAAATAATGCAGCAGACAACATGATGCACAGATAATAATAGTAATAGTATACCAAATCTTCGTCTTCGTCCTCCAGAATAGATCTTCAAAAATCTGAAAACTCAGGACTGACCCGAGCGTAATGAAAAGACAAAACACTCGAGTCAGGACTAAAATATCCATATGAAAGTTAAATCAATCGTAAATAAATATGAGTGTGATGGCGTCAGAGATGTTTACGGGGTTTGACATCTCATATCCAGTGTCAACGTGCGTGCAATAACTTAAGAGATGTTACGGGATTTTCCACCTTTCAAGGATGCGTTAAACTATCTACTAGGTAGTAATGTACGCTAAGTAGATAATGTCTATCAGTAATATAAAGTATCAAAATAGCGTTAAGGCGTTACCATAATCCCCCTTAACACATTTTATATTCCCAAAAGCATATACAAGACCGTAATTTCCCCAAAACCGAAAGTCACCAGAGGGCAATCCATATACTCAAGGTACAAACCAAAACGTAGTGGTCGCGAATAGGATAATCAGTATGACAAGGTACATGAGGCGATACCAACCAGGATACTAGTAGTTGCGTGATCCGGACTGATGTTGAGCATAGCAGCTACTACCTCAACACCGCGAAACAACACTCCCAAATCAAGGGGTGCACCCAAATCAAATCACAAATGTAATAGATATGGTATCGAAGAAGTGTGTCCGCTAGAGGTGGCGAACCTCAATGGCCCGGCGCGGCTCCTGTTTTAGTCATGTCAGGGGTCATCCAATATCGTTCTCTTTCTTCAGTCAACGCGTTCACCAAACCATCCACTTCATTCTGGATCAACACTCCGCGTATAATAGTTATTAAAGTGGTTTTCGGTATCGATAGAGAGTATGTCCATATCCGATCCCGGTCTCTTTAATAACTACGTATTATTACACTGATGGATCTTTTATATTTCAAATTGATTCATGATTGATAACAAAATATCATATTCGCTTTAAAATCAAATCCATTTCCAAATCATCATGTATTCAAAATTATCAATTTTGTCCGATAAATCAATTTCACTTCAAAATTTGATTCGAATTCAATTTAGGTTATAATCTCTACTTTAACCTAGTTCGTATTTAAACCAAAGGTTTAAATATAAACATTTCCGTCTCTTTAACCAGTTTAAATTTAAGAAAATAGTTTAAATAGTTTAAAATAGTTAAATAATTCAAAATAGTTTAATAGAAAATATTTAAATAGTTTAATCGAAAATAATTTTAATATAAAATGGTTTATATATAAAATAGTTTGGAAAAAATCAAAAATTATTTGATAAATAATTCCAAAGTCAAACCGGTCAACTTCCCAAATTTCCTATCCAAATCAAATCCAAATTCCATTTCGATTTAATCGATTTATTCCAATTTCAACTTGAATAAATTTCTATTCCACGTAAATTTCGATTTCAATTCCCAAATTTCTTTAAATTTCAATTCAATTCCAAATTAATTTAAATCTAAATTTCAAATAAATTTTCAATTCCAAACTCAAACTTGAAATATCATTTCATATCAATTTTCTTAGAAATATTCAGAGTTCGATTAAAAGTCCAATCTTTTAAAACAAATCAACTTTCAAAAATTTACACCGTATTTCAATTTTCAATTTAAATCTAAACTTCGATTTTATTTAATAATTTCGTTTACCAAGTTTAAATTCTAACATTTCGAGCTCCAATTCAAAATAATTCAATTTCCATAAATTGGATTTTATTCTTAAAATCAATTCATTTAAATAATTTCAAAACAA
This sequence comes from Allium cepa, assembly GCA_030765085.1. Lineage (NCBI taxonomy): Eukaryota > Viridiplantae > Streptophyta > Magnoliopsida > Asparagales > Amaryllidaceae > Allium > Allium cepa. Next base: position 673,298,229 of record CM060928.1, on the reverse strand, counting down.
CTTTTAAAATCATTTAATTTATCCAACTCGGTGTCCGTATATAATTTTCTAACCTATGGCCAAGTGATTAGTTATTACAATTAAATGTCAGGGATGAATATATCATTTAAATCAATCACAGTGTCATATGTATGCATAGCAGGATATATATAAACAAATAAACGTCCAAACATTTAAATATCAACCAATAACATCCATCGAAATACATCATCCAATAGGCAATACAATTCACGGCAATTTCATATTTATCAATGTCAGGTAATTTAATCGCAATTCAATTTTAATTTAAATTTAACTGTCAATTTAATTTTTTTAACGGTGAATTCAAATGACAATCAATATGATAATTAAATTTTATCAAACAACAACAAATAAAAATCATAACTATGCATAATGTCAAATTTAACTAGCATAAAGATATTACCTTGATTTTACGATTTTAAATCAAATCGAACGACGTTCGATTTAACATAAAATTTTAATGAGCTCCAAACACTTTCGGATCTGCACTGCAGCGCAGCTCTCATCTCCGTGATTCCGGCGCTTCTTCCCCAACGTGAAATTCACGTATGCAAACCCATTAGCCGCCGATCTTCAAGCAATTTTCATGACCACCTCGTCGACTTCCAGAACGATCAGCTAGCGCCACCACGAAGCACTTCACCAGAGCCACCTACGCGCCAAGTTTCATCCCGTCATTCGCCGTCGTTTGCACGCAATTCAAGGAAATACGTACACACTTCCAAGTCAGATCTGGACGAATCCATGAAAAATTAGCATACATCAACCATATGGATTTGAAGAGCTCGTCGAGATTTACACTTTTGCTTTTGGAATTTTTCGATTTCGTCGAACGGATTGAGAGATATTAAGGAAAGAAGATCGGCAATTTCTGGCCATGCAATAGGTGGCGGCCATGATTTAGAATTAGGGTTTCTGGATTAAAATAATAATAAAACTGTCTCGGTTTGCGTGCGTATTTATATAGGTAGGTCCAAAATCATCCGAACTCCAATCGAGACGTGCCGCCAGGCGTTTATAAGGTTTTACCCCCATTCCGGACGCAATGGACCTAGTTTCAAGGCCTAATTCGATCATATCTGAAAGATAGCTTTTCGAAGTCGATTATTTTAATTAAATTCGAAATTAAATTTCTACGCGTTTCAAGCTCGAACGACCAAACGACAAGTCCAATTGCTACGAAAATTGAAATCCTACCATAATTTACTATTACGGATCCGATGAAACAAGTTTCGTCGAAATCCGAGACTGTTTGAAAAATGGCTATTTTAACTCGTCAATTAAATATTAAAATATTCAATTTTCACAAATTTACTTTTAATTCGAGTTTAAAAGTTCTACAACATCATTCTAACTTTAATATGATAAAATAGAATTTTACAAATCATTTTTAGTCATATTAAACCCGTTATCCAATTATTCAAATAATTTCAAATATTAAATTATTCAACAAATTACATTAATAATCATTTTCCTTCAATAATCACCTTAAATTTTCTAATTAAAATAGCTAAAAATACGGGTCGTTACAGTGATGCTGAAAGACAGGGTAGAAGGGACATGTATGGTCGAAGAGACGTAGATGGACGGGATCGATATCGAAGTACATATGATTTTGAGGAGGATGGTGATGGAGGTAGTATACATTATCGAAATCGAGGCCAAGTACGAAATCAATATCTGGATGTAGAAAATGATCGTAAATGAGAGTCAGGTATGAGGATGGAAATTCCCGATTCAAAGGTGGTATGCAAGCAGAAGAATTTCTTGATTGGTTGTCAAATGTTGAAGAAATTTTGGAATTCAAGGAGGTACCTGAGAATCGCAGGGTTCAGTTGGTTGCTACAAGATTAAGGGGAAGAGTTATGGCTTGGTGGCAGCAAACTAAATTAACTCGGGAGAGAATGGGAAAATCAAAAGTTGTCACTTGGGAGAGATGAGAAAGATGATGAAAGCAACTTTCTTGCCGTACAATTATCAGTCTCTTATGTACCAACGTTTGCAGAATTTGAGATAAGGGACGAGGACAGTGAATGACTATGCAGATGAATTCTATCAATTGATTGCGAGGAATGATATTATGGAGACCAAGGAATAGTTAACTGCTAGATACATTGGAGGGTTACGAATGCAATTTCAAGACATGGTGAATATGTTTAATCCAATGTCTGTTGCTGAAGCACATCAGAAAGCTCTAGCTTGGGAAAAACAAGGGAGACGAGGAGGTGGTTTGCTTACAAATTCTAACAACCAGGATAAGGGTGCTAGTAGCAGTGCTAATGTTCCCAAGGCCGTCAGTAAACTAATTGTCAATGAAGCCGCCAAAGAAAAGGTCAATAACAGTACAAGTGCTATAATTGTCAGGAGTTTGGTCATAAAAGTAATGAATGTACAAAGCCAAAGAAGAGAGCATTAGTTGTAGAGGAATGTGAGTATGAGGATGTGGAAGCTGAAGTTGATTATTCTCAACCATCGAAGTTTGATGAAGATGAAGAAGTTGTGTCAGGAGACGAAGTGTGTAACTTGATGATAAGGAGGTCTTGTTTAGTGCCAAAGCATGAGAATGATTCTAGTTGGCTGAGGAGCAATATCTTTCAGTCTACATGTACTATCTTGGGAAAGGTTTGTCGATTTGTTATCGATGCGGGAAGCTGCGATAACATTATTTCTGAAGAAGCCGTTACGAAGTTAGGGTTGAAGACTGAGAAACATACTAGACCTTATAAACTAGCATGGCTGAAGAAAGGTGGAGAAGTGATTGTGAGAAGACGAGCATTTGTTACATTTTCTATTAGGAAGAAGTACAAAGATGATATTTGATGTGATGTTATCGATATGTTTGTGTGTCGTCTATTATTGGGAAGACCGTGGCAATATGATAGAGATGTACAACATAATGGTCGCACCAACAACTATGTTTCATGTTTGAAGGTACTCAAATTACTTTAGTCCCTAAGAAGCGTGAACAAAGTGAAAGCAACGCAGAGAAGAAAGTGGAATCAACTAGCCTATTATCTACGAGAGAATTTGTTGAAGAAGTGAAAGATAGTGCTGAAATGTTTATGTTGATTGGGTATGAAGCAAGTGAAGATTTTGAAATTCCTACGGAGGTTAGACCAGTGTTGAATGAATTTGATGATGTCTTTCCTGTAGAATTACCCAAGGGATTACCACCGCTGAGGGATATACAACATCAAATTGGTCTAGTGCCAGGTGATGTTTTACCGCATAGGCCACATTATCGTATGAGTCCAAAGGAGCATGAAGAATTGAGGAGACAGGTTGAGGAGTTACTTGAGCAAGGGCGTGTTCGAGAGAGTCTCAGTCCTTGTGCTGTACCAGCTTTGTTGGTACCGAAGAAAGACGGTTCATGGAGAATGTGTACAGACAGTAGGGCACTCAACAAAATAACGATCAGATACATATTTCCTATGCCAAGGCTTGATGATCTATTAGATCAGCTCAGTGGGTCTGTAATTTTTTCGAAGATCGATCTTAAGAGTGGTTATCATCAGATTCATTAAGACCAGGTGATGAATGGAAGACACCATTCATGACTCGGGAAGGATTATATGAATGGTTGGTCATGCCGTTTTGTCTATCTAATGCACCAAATACATTTATGAGGGTGATGAATCAAATTTTCAGACCTTACATCGGAAAGTTTGTTGTAGTCTACTTTGATGATATCTTGATCTATAGTGCTAGCACAAAGGAGTACATTCAACACATGCGAAAGGTGTTAACTATTCTTCATCAAGAACAGTTCTATGCAGCGACGAAGAAATGCGTGTTCATGACGCCAAGTTTTTTATTTCTGGGTTATATCATGTCTGAGGAAGGGATACAAGTGGACCAGAATAAAGTAACCGCAATCAAAAATTGACCACAGCCCAAAACTATAACCGAAGTCAGAAGTTTCCATGGGTTAGCTTCATTTTATCGAAGATTTATACCGCACTTTAGTAGTGTAATGGCCCATGTTACTGATTTTATGAAGGGAAAGAAGTTTTCATGGACGAAAGAGGCAATATATGCTTTTGAGAAAATCAAGGAACTTTTAACCTCAGCACCGATTCTAGTGTTACCGGATTTTCAATTACTATTTGAGTTACATACGGATGCATCTAAAGTTAGAATTGGAGGAGTGTTGAGTCAGAAGGGACGTCCAATTGCCTATTTCAGTGAAAAACTTTCTGAAGCAAAGATGAGATATAATACTTATGATGTGGAGTTTTATGCTATAGTGCAGGCTGTGAAGCATTGGAGACATTACGTGTTCCACAAAGAATTTGTTTTGTATATGGACCATGAAGCATTGAAACATTTACAAGGGCAGAAGACCAAATAACTCGATTAGGGTTGTTGCTGAACCATACCACATAGTTCCAGCAACAACAAAAGCTGCAAAAAAAACAGCAGCGATACTACTAGAAAGTACAATTTCAATATTGCCCATACGTAATCCTTTGTAGAGACGTTGAGGCGGACGGACACTAAGATGGAATAGGCCTGCCAATATGCCCAGTGTACCTGCTGTAATATGATGAGAGGCGATTCCGCCAGGAACAAAAGGATCAAAACCTTCCGCGCCCCACGCTGGACTTAGAAAATACTATAAAATATACTATAAAATATACTATAAAATATGAAAATGAAAGAATATTAAAATTAATAATTTTTTTATTAGTATTTATTAATTAGTATTAAGTAGTATTTTTAATTAAGTAGTATTTTTAATTAAGTAGCATTTTCAATTTTGAGTCTTTTTTCTCAATTGAGTTAATTATTTAACTGGAAAAAGGCACATACAGCTATTAAATAATATAATATAAAAAATGAAACACACACAGCTAGGCATGCATGGTGGATAACTTATTTGCAGCAATTTACATTCGTCGTAAAACAAAAGTCTGGAGTAACTAATCGTGTTGCTGATGCATTGAGTCGGAGGGAGAATTTACTAACAACCGTGCGAGTAGAGGTGATGGGTTTTGACTTACTTCCAGATTTTCTTACTTCAGATTCATATTTTTCTAGAATCCTAGACAAAGTCAAGCAAGGAAGCATGGATGGATATATGCGGATTGAAGGTTTTCTATTCAAAGGAAATCAGTTGCGTATTCCAGATTGTAGTTTACGAATGAAGATCATTAAAGAATTACATGAAGAAGGATACGTGGGCCGCGATCGTACTATGTAGTTGATCTCAAGGTCTTATTTTTGGCCGTCAATGAGAAAGAAAGTTGAAAGGTTTGTTCAGAGGTGCCATATTTGTCAAGTTTCAAAGGGGACCGCAACGAATGCAGGTTTATATATGCCGTTGCCTATACCTACTAAACCATGGGTGGATGTTAGTATGGACTTTGTATTGGGTTTGCCGAGAACGCAACGTGGCAATGATTCTATCTATGTGGTGGTTGACCATTTTTCAAAAATGGTAAATTTTATCGCATGCAAGAAGACGGCAGATGCAGTTAATGTCGCATAGTTATACTTCAGAGAGATCTATCGTCTTCATGGGTTTCCTAAATCTATTGTATCGGATAGAGACACTCGTTTTCTGAGTCATTTTTTGATGAGTCTATGGAAAATGATCGGGAAAAAGCTGAAATTTAGTAGTTCTTATCATCCACAGACGGATGGATAGACAGAAGTTGTGAATAGATCCTGGGTAATCTATTGGGATGCCTCGTGAATGATAATTTGAAGAGTTGGGATTCTAAGCTGTGTCAAGCTGAGTTTGCACACAACCATGCAGTTAATCGTAGCACTGGTTTCAGTCCATTCCTGGTTTTTTATTCAACAATTCCGAAGGGACCATTGGATTTATCTATAGTACCACAGCAGAAATGAGTGATCAAGCGAGCTAGTGATTTTGTGAATGAGTTGCAAGAATGCCACAAGGTTGTGTAGGAACGATTGCTTAAGGCGAATGAGAAATATAAGCAATCCGCAGATATCAAATGACGACATGTTGAATTCAAAGAAGAAGATTTTGTGTATGCAGTACAAACTAAAGATCGATTTCCTATTGGTGCTTACAACAAGCTAGCTGCTAGAAAGATTGGTCTTTTGGAAGTCGTAAAGAAGATTAATGAGAATGCTTATCAGTTAATATTGCCGGATCATATCCATACTGCTGCCGTTTTCAACGTCAAACACTTGATTCCATATCATGAGATTAAGCAGGTCGAAGAAGAGGAAAGTGTGAATTGGAAGTCGAATTCTTTTCAACCAGGAGAGGATGATGCAGCGCGTAACCTTAAGTCGCCTACTATAACTCGCTTGCTTAAGTTGCGACCACCTTAGGTCGTAAGTCGTATGTGGCATATATCGCTTAAAGCATCATCATAAGTCGCCTGCATTGATAAGCGACTCAAGATATCAAGGCCGCAACTCTTAAGTCGTTCCCTGATGCCGCACTTCATTAGGTCGCTGATGTCTTAAGTCGCAATTACTTATGTCGCTCATTTTTAAGTCGCTTACCTTAAGTCGCTAAGTCGCTCCTGAAGCTTAAGCCGCTCATCATATGCCGCATCACTTAAGACGCTCAACCTATTCCGCAGATTCTTATGTCGCAGGTTCTTATGTCGCATGGAGCTTTGCTATCTTATGTCGTTATGTCGCTATGATGTTATGTCACGTGGTATTGTAGTTCGTATGTATTGTTATTAAGTCATATTGTTGTTAACTCGTGAGTCGTTGTATCTTCGTATGTTATATGTTGATGTATTGTTAAGTCGTGTGTTGTAACTCGTGTGATGTTGGGTCGTGACTTGTTAAGTCGCAAGTGTTAGGTCGGAGGTCGTGTGTTGTATGTTAAGTCGATCTGTGTGTTGTAATTTCTATAAATAGGGTTGTGTTGTCATTGTAAAAAGAGAGTTGATTTTTGAATAAAATTTGTGTGTGAGCTATTTGCCACCATTGTTGAAGTTGAGTGTGATCTCCTTCTTCTTTCCTTCTTCGGGTTATTCGTGTGCGAATCGACGAAGTAGAAGCCAATTCTCGGTATCACTTACGAGTGATCAACGATCGAATTGTAGATCTCTCAACACGGTATCTTGCGAGATCAACGGGATGAAGATAGTTAGATTCTGGTATCATTACGATCAATGGAATTGGGCATTTATTGTTCTATCGGGTTTATTTGACATGAAATCATTTCGTGAGGAAGAAAGCTGCGCCAAATTGGTATCAAAACATTATTAGCACGTCAAAGTTATATCCGCTGCGTCACGTCTCTTCAACCACTATATAAAGGCATCTGAAAACAAATTTTAATATCAAGAATTCTTATTTTTTCTTACTCCTTCTTCTCCAAACATTTGCAAAAGAAATACATTGCATACTCATTCAGTCTCCTTGCAAATCAATATTGTTTCACTCCAATTCTTCACCGATTAGCAAACTACACATTATCAGAGAGTTGTACTTTAATTCACACCATTCTCTCTCTGATTTCGTCCTATTCCTCAAAGAATTCAAAGATATATTGCCATTGGAGGTCTATAGGATCACTGTACCGAATCTACAAGAATCTATATTAAAGATACGACTACTTGACATAGTTTGTTGTTAGTGATAAGGAGAAGGTGTTCTTGTAGCCTGTGAAATCAAGAGGGTGTATCTTATAGCCCGTGAAACCAAGAATGTAAAGGTGTTCTTGCCACCCATGGAAAGCAAGCGATTATAGTAGAATTCTACATGATAGAGTGCAAGACTGGATGTAGGATTGGTTAATCCGAACCAGTATAAAAATCCGGGTGTTATTTACATTACTGCATTTTAATTTATTACTTATTTATTCTCTGAGTACTTCTTTCTGTTCGCAATTTGAGTAAATACAGTTTTATATTCATAAGTAAGTAGTTAATACACATTTCACCACTTCTAGTATCTGAATAGCTTTAAGATCTAATATTGTGTTGTAGCCACCCGAGTTTCCAACATTTGGTATCAGAGCATTGGTTTTCAAAAATTTATGACTTGGTTTTTGAAAAGTATAAATGGCTAATGACACTAGTAACACATTTTTTAACACTTTTATATAAGGGCAATCTACCACTAGACCCCCTCAATTTGATGGCAGTAGTTATGCATATAGGGCTTGTAGGATGAAATGTTATTTGTAGTCTAATGGTTGGATATTTGGAACATTACCCAAATAGAATACATAGAGCCTCAAACTGAATATTCAAAATGGACACTAGACCAAAATACACAAGCATTAAATAATTCTAAGGCCATGAACATTTATTTTTCTCCTTAGATAGAAATGAATTTAATCGAGTGTTTATTTGTAATTCTGCATATGAAATTTGGAGAACACTGCAAGTCACACATGAAGGCGCCAATAAAGTAAAACAAACAAAGGTATTAATGCTAACTAACCAGTTTCAACTCTTTCAAATCAAACCAAATGAGTCTATTTCTGATATGTATTCTAGATTTTAAGATATATTACATGCCTTAATATCATTAGGAAATAAAATTACCAAATAAGACTAAGTCAGAAAGATCTTGAATTCACTTCCTAGTGAATGGTATCAGAAGACTCTGGCAATTGAAGAAGCCAATGATATTATTATTATGAAATTAGAAGATTTAATTGGTAACCTAATGTCCTACGAAGTAAAGTTGTAGATTAGAAAAGAGAATCAGGCAAATAAGAAGAAATCACTAGCATTCAATGCTATGATTGACAAAGATGAACCAGATGATGATGCTATTGATGATGATATCGAGTTTAAGACCAAGAAGTTCAAGAAATTCTTGAAGTATTGGATAACATACAAACTTCAAAAAAATAACAATAATTGTAGAAATGGAAATGTTGTTAAGTGTTTCGAATGTGAAAAACCCGGTCATTTGAAAAGAGACAGTCCCAAACTTACGAAATCAATGTCAAGCACTTTCAATAAGGAGAGGAAACATGCATTCAATGCAAAGTGGGATGATTCAAATACATCATCAAGTGACAGTGATTCAGAAACAGAAAATGCCAACATATGCTTCATGGAAAAGGATGACCAGGTATGTAATTTAATAAAGAAATTACTAATGAATGATAATGATTCAGGGATATAAAGTACTTAGGAAAGAGTACAACAATAGTATGGCAGAGATAGATAGATTAAAAATATTTATTCAAAGGTTAACTAAAGAAAAACAATGTATAAAAGATGAAATTGAAAGACTTAATGAGTATAATGATGAAAAGGATTTGACACTTGGAAGTTTTGAAAAACGAAAAAGTGAAAATGAATCCTTAAAATCAGAAAATATTTCAATGAAGTCACAGATCACTAATGTGAATGACAAAATAACATTTGGACAATGTTAGTCTTAACCGTTATAAGGATTTTGACAAAATACAAACTGATATTGATAAATTTAACAAAGGGAAGGATAATCTAGAAAAATTATTATCCGGATCTAAACACACTAGGAACTTGGACACTATAACGACCCACAAATCCGTACTCCTTGAGTCAACACTATTCTACCTAAATCAACTCAAGTTGTACAGAAATACGAACCATTTGGGTTAAAGAAGAAGAGGTAGAAGAAGAAAATAGAAAACAACTACAGAATCTAACCATCGCAGCGGAATAAAATATAATAGATAATTAGTGATCTTTACTCAAAATAAAATATATCTGTTTATATATTACATCATCAAAGTACATCAATCACAACTCAACATCAATAACATACAACTGGATACACATATACTCTACACAGCGGAATATATATAAAACAAGCACGGAAGTACGTATCGTCATCCAGCTCGTCTCCTGAGCTCCACAGCATCATATCATGTATCCTATAATACTCGGTCTGACCCGAGCAATACAGTTAAATAATAAACGAGTCAGTCTGGAATACCAGCGTGAGAAAATCACACTCAATCGTTTACTAAAGTTTCAAAAATCCTTTGAAAAACAAAAGTATCTCGTAAGACCTCGCCGCAAATAAACATGTCGGGTTTTTACCTTACGATAGCTAAAACAATTTATATAGAAATCCTCTGATATTATAATAGGGTCTATATACAAATACTTATAAAATAGCCGAAATTGTTACACTCATTAAAATCCAGCTACTAGCCACAGAGTGGGTAATACAAACAAAACTCGTACAAGGTTCGCAGGGAAAATGGATTTCCAACTAATGACTAGGCACTGGGGTACCACCTATCACAGTACGTGGCCTAGATCACAGTACCGAGGAGTACGCCCGCTCCCCTACAACACAAGACCGGGACTTCCCCTTACTGGATAATCCCGAGCGAGATCACCCTATGGTTGGGATCAACAACCGCCCACTAAGCCGAAATAAAAGGGACATATAGACAGGGATGACCTTACCCTGCTTGGGTGCTACCCACCTAGCATTGCTGCATAACCCCTTATTTTCAGTCATTCCCGGTCGATGATGCTTGAGGATAAGCCTTACCTTTTTAGAACATATCCCTTAGAATGCCCATCGTCCACCTGACGATGTTCCGAAAGCATTCATCCATATAAGTCCGTCCCGGTTTCGAACGGAACCGAAGGCACTATTCCTACTACATCCATTTTGGAAATATCCTCAGGATTAGTAGCGACTAGCCCTTGCACCTCACGGCTCCATCTTCGAATCCAAAATCGTTTTCCATGAAAACGTACAAACCGGATCAAAGTGGTTTTCGAGAAATAAATCTCGATCCCCGTCTCTTCGAAACGATCAACACATTTGTCCAATATTGATAGTCGGTGATTTAACTATCAATTAATATTCCCAACATCCATCAAACAATAAATAGTTTCCCAAATTATTTATTAACCTCAAAAATATCTTTACTAGATATATTTCTATTTTCAACCCTTTGAAAACAGTTTCAAATCATCTTTCTTTTTCAGGATAAACTTTCCCAAATATTTTCTATCTCCAATGAAATCACCAAGCACAAAACTAGATTTTTAAAATAATTTAAAACACTTTTCTGAAATATACTTTAAAACATTTAAGTTAAAATTACTTCAATAATTTGTTAAAAGTACATACTATATGAATAGTTGAAAATAAGGTTACTTAATAAAATATAAGACAAGAATTTCACTTTTAAAAACAAAATACTAAGTCACTTTTTAAGTAATTATTACTATAATATATTTGAGAAAATACTTACTTTAGAATTTAAATATTAGAAATAATAAATTTTCCAAACTTGCTTTTTAAAACAACTTTAAAAGCTTTTGACTTATATTTAAAAATTTCTTTGAAAACGTACTTGGTTATTCTGGGAGAATATCCAATCTTAATCACTTAAATCAATTTTCCCAAATTGATTCCCAATTTATTCCATTTGACATAAGTTTCTTTACTTACTCAGTTCATTTCAAAATTCATTAATTATGGATTTTATTATTATTATTATTATTATTATTATTATTTTCTATTTGATTTTAAATCTCTTAACTGAAATGTACAAATTTCAGATTTTTCCCAATTTCTTCTTTATTCTTTTCGAAATTTAAGTCTTAAATTTAATATGAATGCTATGTTCTTTTAAATAATAACACTGGAGTTTAAAGTTCGTTAACTTTTAGTTTATTCAAAATTTCCATTCCATACTCAAGATTCATTTATTAGAATTTTGAAGTCACTTTATCTCTTTTCCAATTCATTCTTAAATTTATTCAAATTTCTATAATTATTTTACTTACAATTTCACTTCTTTTATTATCTTTCCAAAATCCAATTTATATATTTTTGGAAATTCATCATACCCAATTATATCCAATCGAACCATAGCATTCAACATTCCAATATATTTCATCATAGAATATCAAATAATTACAACAGAGGGTATTAAATAATTTAAATAAATGTGAGGGATCCAGTTGGATCCCTCCAACCTGTTTTCCTTGCATCCATAGACATTAGCACAATATAAAATACCAATTTCAAAACATACCATACTATAGCACATCAATCAATTCAACCATTCAAACAATTATTTAAATTTAATCATTTGAATTTAAATATAAATTTAACTGAGTGAGATTAACTCACCTTTGATTTTGTTTGTAATCCATTACCATCACGCCATGTTTTCTTCATGATTTTACCTTGAATAAATATTGGATGATTTAATAATATTCGAACAACTTGAACAATTAATTAAATTTCAAACTAACAAATTTTCTTCTACTGAAATAATGTAAACTTAACCCAATTCTTTTTATAAATTACTTTAAGTAACTAAAATTTAAATGAGCAAATTAAACAAGCAAACCACTTTAATACATTAGTTTAAATTCAACTGGTAAGTTTAAAATGTGTATGTGCATACTTATGGTTATCATCATCATCATCATCATCATTATTATTATTATTTTGAAAACACACATACGTATATAAATAACCTGTATAGATTTAAATCCAATCTTTATGTAAATCTTATAGTACCATTATTATTATTACCAATATTATTATTATTATTCTTTTTTACCTTTATAAATTAAAACCTGACCTCACTGCAAATAAATTATTTTTAAAACAGTAGGTGAATATATAAATTTAAACTTATAAAATTCATACCCAAAACTAGCTCTGCTCAAAAGGCTTCTTCCCCAGATTGTTCGAACTTCCCTCTGCCTGCTTTGAGAACAACACCGAACACGCCCCATACCCCGAAGCTCTAAAAGAGCTCGAATCCATCGACGGCCACTAGTGCGAACCCAAATAGAGCTCTACGTCGAAGCCGCCGGCCTCTGCCCTAGTACGCTACTGCGCGCACGCCACTGCCAACGCCATCGCGACTCAATTTATCGCGAGCCATCCCCCTTTTCTACCTTCGAACGAAATCGATTCAAAATCGAATTCGAATTCCTTGTTCCCCTCTTTTTTTTCGGCCCCTATTTGTTTTAAAAAATTTCTGATGCGAAACAATTTGAAAGGCTCGGCCCCTTTTTTTATATAGGGATCGACTTTCGGTTGAATAAGCGAACGAGGGGGAAGAAAGATTTCATATCGGCCATTAATGTTTCTGAACGAAAGGAGAGAGGGACTACGCGTTTGTTTCTGAATGAAGAAAATATCTCCTATTTTTAATTATTAAACGAAGAAGCATATTGGAGAAGGTAACGCTAGTTTTTAAACCCTTATACGTGATGCTAGCTACAACACTCAATGCAATATCAACGCGTTTATATATCGTACGCTCACACAACAAGTCCAAAAGCTACGAAATTTGAAATCCGATAATAATTCAATATTCCTGACCCAATGTGACTGGTTTCGTCGAATTCCGAGATCGTGCCTCGGAAGGCTATTTTTAAATTCAATTTAAACGATATATTTTTAAAACTGAACAAAACACTATTAAATTCTATTTTTAAAGTTCTATTACCTTCAATATTATTAATGTAAATTTTCCAAACCTTCAAATTATTTTTAACCGGCTTAAAACTCCAGATTCAATATTTTACTCAACTTCACTTATTTAATTTAATAATTCAATTATCAAATAAATTGTGATATTCATAATTCAAGTTAAAATTACTCTATTGAATATTTAAAATCAATTAAATATTCTGATTTTAAATGCTCGAAAATTCCGGGTCGTCGCATTACTCCCCCTTAAAAGAATTACGTCCTCGAAATTACTAATTAGGAAGAATGGTCCAATACCCATTTACTTATCTCCAAAACCAAACAATCCAACATCTAACCAACTATCCTTTTATAAAAGACCCATTATCATTCTTATTAACTTATCAACTCTCCCATCGTTTCAAACTATACTATTTGTTTAACCATTCAAGTTTCAATTTAAAACCAAGTTTTGAATTATCAAAATTTCCTCAAAAATTTTCTAACTCCCTAAATTTCTGAAAATTTTTGCCAGCGTCTCCTTTGCGCGGCTAGCTCGGTACAACTACAAAATGGCCCTACGACCTCCCAAATCAAAAAAGAAAACAAAACGCCAAGTGGCTCGATCCAAAAACCTAATCAAATTTCACAGAAATTTAAACACATACCTTTTTGGTCGGGAAATTCAATTTTTATCATCTGAAATCAAAACCAATTCTCTTTTCCCTTTATATTACCTATATATCTTACACAGCAATATGTCCAATCACAATATTCAAAAACATTTTATCGACTTTCTTACAAATGCCAATATCTATTCGTTCAAATATTATTTTAGATTATATTTGAAATATCAATTCCCAATTGAGAATGCATCATTCCTTACTTAAGTTAGTATAAGCATTTATATGCTTCTTATATTTATTTCCACCTTACCACTTAGTTTATATCTATTTCTATTCAAATCGATTCTTCATTGCCATATGAATTCAATTTATCTTCTACTCTGAATATTTGAATTTTATTTTCCATTTATAACTAATTTATGTCATTATTTTAATTAGTTTCATTTACTAATTTATTTCAATTTCCAATTCGAAATCGTTTTGTCGTTACCAAAATTTTCTAAAATTTTCAAAAAATTTCTAACTCCCAAAATTTTTGAATATTTTTGGCAGAGTCTCCTTTATACGGAGGAGCTTTTGCAATTTGACAAAAGATATAAATATATATATATCGACCCACCCAGTCGGAAAAACAAAAAACAGTTCATATTACCTACTTTTATTTCGTAGGCGTACCTTATTTAGCATTTTTAAGCAAGCGGCTTATTATTTTAGCAATTAGCATGCCCAAAATCCAGCCACACGGCTTCCCGGTACCTGTACTTACTCAATTTAAACATGTAAGTGCCAAATTTATGAAGTTTAACAATATTTCACTTATTTGCAATAGTTAAACACATGAATTCTAAAAGAAATTCACACCAAACATTTTTCCGTAAGCAACTTATACAGTTTTCATACTAATTCAACTGTTCCAATTAATTTATAACCATTTTCATTCAATTTGAATGGTTTTCAATCCATTCGCATGCAATTTCATCAATTTGAATGGTTTAAAACTCAATCGCTTACATTTAATTTATTTTTAATTTTCAACAAACCCATATTATTCCAATTGATTTAAAAATCAATTTTATTTACTTGCAATGATTCATAGAATTTTATTTCCTTCTATTTTCGTCCAACGACCAATTTTCCTCATGCAAATTGGTAATATTCATTCAAGTAAATAACCACTTAAGCCGACGACCATTTTAAATTGATTCCAACTCAATTTATTATTTAATTCTATTCCATGTTTAAATTTATTCACAATCCATATATTTGCGTTTCATTTCAAAATTGTTTATTCCAAACTATTTTCCTTATTATCAAGTTATTTCAATTCCTTATTATTTAAGAATTTCGTTCCATTAAATATTATCGGTAACTCACTGAATTTTATTTCGGTTGAAATTTATTTTCACTTGATTTATAACCAATCCAATATCATTAAACTTAGTTTAAGTTGACTTCAATTTCAATTCTCCTCCATCCATTAGCTTAAGTTAATTTACTTCAGTCTATTCAAATTTTATACTTAAGCTCAATCTCATTTTGCAAACAAAGTTCTCTATTTAATTTGACTTGATTCTATTTCAACCCAATCTCATTTCAAACTACAAATTTATTTGATTAGTTATTATGAATTTCAAATTTCCAAATTCGATTCATTCTCAGTTCACTTAGATAAATTACAAGGTCATTTCAAATTATATTTAATTTGTTAACACTTCAAGTTAAATTTTAATTTATAACTCAAGTTCTGAATCCACTATCCATTTTCAATTTATCACCCAACTTCATGAACTTACGATTCAATTACATTCTCAATTCATTTAATTAATTGCAAGGCCACTTTCAATTATATTTCTTCACTAATGATTCAAGTCGAATTTGATTTATAACTTGAGTTTTATACTCCAATTTCATCATAAACTCACAATTCAGCTTCTATTTAACTACATTAGGCATCCATTACGTATTTCATTATCTAATTTATTATCTAAATAGTCTTTCCCAAACTTATAATCCAGAACTTGATTTTAATCTCAAAATCTCTTCATAAAATTTTCTTAAGTTCAATTTATTTTATAATTCAAGTTTTGATTTTCATTTTATTTTTCAATTCACCAAAAATATTTATTTTGTGTTTTCTATCCCACTTTTCAAATTTTAGAAGTCACCACTTATTATTTACACAATTCCATTCATTATAGGCTTGAATATATTCTTCTTTATTTTTAACTCAAGATTTACGCTTATTTATAACTCAAGCATATTTTTATTCCATGCATTTTAATTCTTTTATAAGTTATTCTGGTTTATTTGTTTCAATCTAATTCTTATCCAATTTATTTCTTATCCAACTTATTTCTATTTATTTAGGTAAGAATCTAATTCCATTCCAACAACTCAATCGAATTTTTACTCCAATTCAATTTTATTTTAATTCAATTTTATTTAAGCTCAGATTTATTTAACTCAATTCAATTCCAACTTAATTCGAATACAACTGGATATTGTTTTCAGCCTATTTAATTAATTTCAATCCAGTTAAATTTTTATTCCCCAATCCAAGTTAATTTCATTTTTAACCTTTCACTTTAAATTTATATTCCAACATTCAAATCTTATGTTTGCTTCCTGATTTAAAAATCATCTCAATTTATAAGCTTACAACTATCTCATCAGGATTTTTAATCATCCGTCTTTTGTTTTCAAATCATTTTGAAATCTTCAACATCCCAAATCACATTTCTCAAAAGTCAAACCAACCCTGGTTTTATTCCCAACAAATTTCCTTTGAAATCTTCAAAACAACTAGCTTTTCTGAACAAATAAATTTTTGGCAACAATCCGACACTTAGAAATTTGAAAATGAATACTGATGATGCGGCCGTCATCATCAGAATAATTTTCCAATAATCTAATTGATTTCAATGCTATATCACTTTCAAAATCCATTTAAAACAAATTTCCTTTCAGAAATACCTCTAAAACAATAATGCCATTATTTATCATCAATACACTATGACAAACACTTCCAAAATCTTTGGGATTTTAAACTTTCAAATCCTACTTAAATCAAATTTAACTATAATCCATTTGCATAGCTTATGCTCATACAAATTCTCATTTGATTATATTTCAATTTATAAATTACATTTATAATTCATATTTATAAATTTCATTTTATAATGAATTTATTCCCTTAAACTTTGGTTATATTTTCATCTTCTAGTTAAATTTTTACTTAACAATGATAATAATTAATATTATCATTCCTAACATCCAATCAGCCATATATTAGCTAAAATAGTTTACAAAAACTTTTATTTATATCAAAATATATTTTGGGTAACATTATTTCATTTACCCACATTTAAAACAATACCGTATCAATTGTTCTATTCAAGTGTTTAGAAACCCCTTCAATACAGTTGTGCAGACGGTGCCGATGAAGGTTCATATACCACTCAATAAATCAATCAACACAATATTAAAACAATTTATATTCACTAACAAATACGCGCTCATATCTATTAATATGCTCAAACTCATTGTAGAGTACTACAGACTCTATTTAATGAGTAATCCCCAGCAGAACCAAGGTTATCACCAACCTCGCTCTGATACCAAGTGTAACGACAAGCAAATCCGTACCCCTTGAGTCAACACTATTCTACCTAAATCAACTCAATTTGTATAGAAATACGAACCATTTGGGTTAAAGAAGAAGAGGTAGAAGAAGAAAATAGAAAACAACTACAGAATCTAACCATCGCAGCGGAATAAAATATAATAGATAATAAATAATCTTTACTCAAAATCAAATATATCTATTTATATATTACATCGTCAGAGTACATCAATCACAGCTCAACATAATAGCATACAACTGGATACACAGCTAATCTACACAGCGGAATATATATAAAACAAGTATGGAAGTACGTATCGTTATCCAGCTCGTCTCCTGAGCTGCACAGCATCATATCCTGTATCCTATAATACTCGGTCTGACCTGAGCATTACAGTTAAATAATACCCGAGTCAATTTGGAATACCAGCGTGAGAAAATCACACTCAATTGATTATTAAAGTTTCAAAAATCCTTTGAAAAACAAAAGCATCTCGCAAGACCACGCCACAAATAAACATGTCGGGTTTTTACCTTACGATAGCTAAAACAATTTTTATAGAAATCCTCTGATATTATAATAAGGTCTATATACAAATACTTATAAAATAGCCGAAATTGTTACATTCATTAAATTCCAGCTATTAGCCACAGAGTGGGTAATACGAACAAAACTCGTACAAGGTTCGTAGGGAAAATGGATTTCCAACTAATGACTAGGCACTGGCGTACCACCTGTCACAGTACGTGGCCTAGATCACAGTACCGAGGAGTACGCCCGCTACCCTGCAACACAAGACCGGGACTGCCCCTTACTGGATAATCTCGAGCAAGATCACCCCGCGGTTGGGATCAGCAACCGCCCACTAAGCCGAAATAAAAGGGACATCTAGACAGGGATGACCTCACCCTGCTTAGGTGCTACCCACCTAGCCCAACCCCTGATTTTCAGTCATTCCCAGTTGATGAGGCTTAAGGCTAAGCACTACCTTTTTAGAACATATCCCTTAGAATGCCCATCGTCCACCTGACGATGTTCCGAAAGCATTCATCCATACAAGTCCGTCTCGGGTTCGAACGGAACCGAAGGCACTATTCCTACTACATCCATTTTGGAAATATCCTGAGGATTAGTAGCGACTAGCCCTTGCACTTCACTGCTCCATCTTTGAATCCAAACTCGCTTTCCACGAAAACGTACAAACTGGATCGAAGTGGTTTTCGAGAAATAAATCTCGATCCCAGTCTCTTCGAAACGATCAACGCATTTGTCCAATATTGATAGTCGGTGATTTAACTATCAATTAATATTCCCAACATCCATTAGACAATAAATAATTTCCCAAATTATTTATTAAACTCAAAAATATCTTTAGAAGATATATTTCTATTTTCAACCCTTTGAAAACAGTTTCAAATCATCTTTCTTTTTCAGGATAAACTTTCCCAAATATTTTCTATCTCCACTGAAATCACCAAGCACAAAACTATGTTTTTTAAATAATTTGAAACACTTTACTTTGAAATATACTTTAAAACATTTAAGTTAAAATTACTTCGATAATTTGTTAAAAATACATACTATTTGAATATTTGAAAATAAGGCTACTTAATGAAATATAAAACTGGAATTTCACTTTTAAAAACAAAATACTAAGTCACTTTTTAAGTAATTACTACGATAATAGATTTGAGAAAATACTTGCTTTAGAATTTAAATATTAGAAATAATAAATTTTCCAAACTTGCTTTTTAAAACAACTTTAAAAGCTTTTAACTTATATTTAAAAATTTCTTTGAAAACGTACTTGGTTATTCTGGGAGAATTTCCAATCTCAATCACTTAAATCAATTTTCCCAAATTGATTCCCAATTTATTCCATTTGATATAAGCTTCTTCACTTACTCGGTTCATTTCAAAATTCATTAATTATGGATTTTATTATTATTACTATTATTATTATTTTCTATTTGATTTTAAATCTCTTAACCGAAATGTACGAATTTCAAATTTTTCCCAATTTCTTCTTTATTCTTTTCGAAATTTAAGTCTTAAATTTAATATGAATGATATGTTCTTTTAAATAATACCACTGGAGTTTAAAGTTCATTAACTTTCAATTTATTCAAAATTTCCTTTCCATACTCAAGATTCATTTATTAGAATTTTAAAGTCACTTTATCTCTTTTCCAATTCATTCTTAAATATATTCAAATTTCTATAATTATTTTACTTACAATTTCACTTCTTTTATTATCTTTCCAAAATCCAGTTTATATACTTTTTGAAATTCATCATACCCAATTCTATCCAATCGAACCATAGCATTCAACATTCCAATATATTTCATCATAGAATATCAAATAATTACAACAGAGGGTATTAAATAATTTAAATGAAT
This sequence comes from Allium cepa, assembly GCA_030765085.1. NCBI lineage: Eukaryota > Viridiplantae > Streptophyta > Magnoliopsida > Asparagales > Amaryllidaceae > Allium > Allium cepa. The sequence continues at coordinate 673,278,193 of CM060928.1, read as the reverse complement.
GTGAGGGATCCAGTTGGATCCCTCCAACCTGTTTTCCCTGCATCCACAGACATTAGCACAATATAAAATACCAATTCCAAAATATACCATACTATAGCACATCAATCAATTCAACCATTTAAACAATTATTTAAATTTAATCATTTGAATTTAAATTTAAATTTAACTGAGTGAGATTAACTCAGCTTTGATTTTGTTTGTAATCCATTACCATCATACCTTGTTTTCTTCACGATTTTACCTTGAATAAATATTGGATGATTTTATTAATATCCGAACAACTTGAACAATTAATTAAATTTCGAACTAACAAATTTTCTTCTATGCAAATAATGTAAATTTAACCCAATTCTTTTTATAAATTACTTTAAGTCACTAAAAGTTTAAATGAGCAAATTAAACAAGCAAACCACTTTAATACTTTAAGTTAAATTCAACTGTAAGTTTAAAATGTGCATGTGCATACTTATGGTTATTATCATTATTATTATTATAATTTTTTTATTTTGAAAACACACAAACGTATATAAATAACCTGTAAAGATTTAAATCCAATCTTTATGTAAATCTTATAGTACCATTATTATTCTTACCAATATTATTATTCTGTTTTACCTCTATAAAGTAAAAACTGACCTCACTGCAAATAAATTATTTTTAAAGCAGGAGGTGAATATATAAATTTAAACTTATAAAATTCATACCCAAAACTAGCTCTGCTCAGAAGGCTTCTTCCCCAGATTGTTCGAACTTCCCTCTGCCAGCTCCGAGAACAACACCGAACACGACCCATACCCCGAAGCTCTAAACGAGCTCGAATCCATCGACGGCCACTAGTGCGAACCCAAATCGAGCTCGACGTCGAAGCCGCCGGCCTCTGCCCTAGTACGCTACTGCGCGCGCGCCACTGCCAATGCCATCGCGACTCAATTTATCGCGCGCCCTCCCCCTTTTCTACCTTCGAACGAAATCGATTCAAAATCGAATTCGAATTCCTTTTTCCCCTCTTTTTTTTCGGCCCCTATTTGTTTTAAAAAAATTCTGATGCGAAACGATTTGAAAGGCTCGGCCCCCATTTTTATATAGGGATCGGCTTTCGGTTGAATAAGAGAACGAGGGGGAAGAAAGATTTCAGATCGGCCATTAATGTTTCTGAACGAAAGGAGAGAGGGATTACGCGTTTGTTTCTGAATGAAGAAAATATCTCCTATTTTTAATTATTAAGCGAAGAAGCGTATTGGAGAAGGTAACACTAGTTTTTAAACCCTTATACGTGATGCTAGCTACAGTACTCAATGCAATATCAACGCGTTTATATATCGTACACTCACACAACAACTCCAAAAGCTATGAAATTTGAAATCCGATAATAATTCAATATTCCTGACCCAATGGGACTGGTTTCGTCGAATTTCGAGACTGTGCCTCGGAAGTTTATTTTCAAATTCAATTTAAACGATGTATTTTTAAAACTGAACAAAACACTATTAAATTCAATTTTTAAAGTTATATCACCTTCAATATTATTAATGTAAATTTTCCAAACCGTCAAATTATTTTTAACCGGCTTAAAACTCCAGATTCAATATTTTACTCAACTTCACATATTTAATTTAATAATTCAATTATCAAATAAATTATGATATTCGTAATTCAAGTTATAACTACTCTATTGAATATTTAAAATCAATTAAATATTCCGATTTTAAATGCTCGAAAATTCCGGGTCGTCATGGATACAAACCTAAGGCTAAATCAAAGAAAAATAGTATTCAAAATACTAAGTTTGTTAATACTACCAAGTTCAAACCAAAACCTAGGAAAGTAAAGTTAAAACCTCCAAATCGATTCATTAATTAGTGGGTTCCAAAAAGGTTGGATGATATTGAAAAAGAAAAATATATTGCTAATTTGATTAATAAGGTTCATTCATCTAATGATTATATTTTGAATGGACATTCAAACTCTTCTTAGGTTTGGTATCCCAAAACTTAACCCCATGGACCCCAGAATAAAAAGGGTACTGGTGTGCATATTTTATAATTTTTCAGGTACCAAACAATGTATATCAGATAGCAGATGCTTAAAGCATATGACAAGAAATCTATTGAACATTGGATAAATATGAAAAGGATTTGTTATTGGCATCGGCAAAGTTGGTAACTCTAAAACTCATCTTATCATCAGATAATCTTATTTCACGTTTTGAATTGATTTGTTTTCCCCTCAAGTAATTTGTTTATCAGCATTTATCTCTATATACAAACTCTACATATTGTCTACTAGTGATTTAAGCGACTCTTTTTCGCCCTTTTTGTTGATGACAAAGGGGGAGAAAAGGTATAAATATACAAGGCAAAATGATAAGGGGAGTGCATAGAGTTAGTGGGAGTCAAATAATGAGTAATATATCTTATCTCTCAAATATTTATATGGCTGTCATTATCAAAATGGGGGAGATTGTTAATACTTTATGTATTGATTTTGATGACAACAACCACATAAATATTACTACTAATGTATCTTCTAGTTATGCAGTCACATCAGATATATCATGGAGACATTTACAGAGATTAACAAAAGTACAGTGGAAGCAGATGAATTATAGAAGAAGGTTAATCGGAGCAATTGAAGAACAAAACCCAATTAGAGAAGAATGCTAAAGGATAAAGGTGTTTGAAGTGATGAGGAGTTGGATGAACCTTAGAATATCTTGTTAAAGATATCAAGTCAATTATTCTTGATGATCATTAACCATTGACCTCAACCGAATCACAAAAATCCATAAATATAAGGTAATTTAAATTGCTGAAAATTCGCAACACTTATTAGTGTTGCTGTTCATTTTGCAACACACCCTTGTCGACAAGGGGGGTAGGGGGTTGTCGATAAGGTAGCCGTTTTTTATAATTCAAATTTTAAACGAAGAGACATTTCCCTCCATCTCTTCACCAAAAGACAGGTCTCTTCAACCACTATATAAAGGCAACTGAAAACGAATTTTAATATCAAGAATTCTTATTTTCTCTTACTCCTTCTCCAAACATTTATAAAAGAAATCTATTGCATACTCTTTCAATCTCCTTGCAAATCAATACTGTTTCACTCCAATTCTTCACCGATTCTCAAACCACACAATACCAGAGAGTTGTACTTAATTCACACCATTCTCTCTCTGGGTCATCCTATTCCTCAAAGAATTCAAAGATATATTGCCATTGGAGGTCAATAGAATCATTTTACCGAATCTGCAAGAATCCATATTAAAGATTCCACTACTTGACATAGTTTGTTGTTAGTGGTAAGGAGAAGGTGTTCTTGTAGCATGTGAAATCAAGAGGGTGTGTCTTGTAGCCCGTGAAACCAAGATTGTGAAAGTGTTCTTGCCACCCGTGGAAAGCAAGCGATTATAGTGGAATTCTGCACGATAGAGTGCAGGACTGGATGTCGGATTGGTTAATCCGAACCAGTATAAAACTTCGGGTGTTATTTAAATTACTGCATTTTAATTTATTACTTACTTATTCTCTGATTACTTCTTTCTGTTTGCAATTTGAGTAAATATAGTTTTATATTCATAAGTAAGTAGTTAATACACATTTCATCACTTCTAGTATCTGAATAGCCATAAGATCCAACATTGTGTTGTAGCCACCCCAGTTTCCAACATTTGGTATCAGAACATTGGTTTTCAAAAATTCATAACTTGGTTTTTGAAAAGTATAAATGACTAATGACACTAGTAACACATTTTTTAACACTTTTGTAGAAGGGCAATCTACCACTAGACCCCTCTATTTGATGGCAGTAGTTATGCATATTGGGCTTGTAGGATGCAATGTTATTTGTAGTCTAATGGTTTGGATATTTGGAACATTACCCAAATAGTATACATAGAGCCTCAAACGAATATTCAAAGTGGACAACAAACCAAAAGACACAAGCATTAAATAACTCTAAGGCCAAGAACATTTTATTTTTCTCCTTAGATAGAAATGAATTTAATCGAGTGTTTATTTGTAATTCTGCATATGAAATTTGGAGAACATTGCAAGTCACACATGAAGGCACCAATAAAGTAAAACAAACAAAGATATCTATGCTAACTAACCAGTTTCAACTCTTACATATGAATTCAAACGAGTTTATTTCTGATATGTATTCTAGATTTCAAGATATAGTACATGCCTTAATATCACTAGGAAAGAAAATTACCGAAGAAGACCAAGTCAGAAAGATCTTGAATTCACTTCCTAGTGAATGGGATCAGAAGACTCTGGCAATTGAAGAATCCAATGATATCAGTATTATGAAATTAGAAGATTTAATTGGTAACCTAATGTCCCATGAAGTAAAGTTGCAGTTTAGAACAGAGAATCTGGCAAATAAGAAGAAATCACTAGTACTCAATGCTATGATTGGCAAAGATAAACCAGATGATGATGCTATTGATGATGATATCGAGTTTATGACCAAGAAGTTCAAGAAATTCTTGAAGTATCGGATAACAAACAAACTTCGTAAAACTAACAGCAATAATTCTAGAAATGGAAATGTTGTTAAGTGTTTCGAATATGAAAAACCCAGTTATTTGAAAAGAGATTGTCCCAAATTTATGAAATCAATGTCAAACACTTTCAATAAGTAGAGGAAACATGCATTCAATGCAAAATGGGATGATTCAAATACATCATCAAGTGATAGTGATTCAAAAACAGAAAATACCAACATATGCTTCATGGCAAAGAATGACCCGGCATGGAATTTTAACAAATACTAATATTTTGAATGATATGAATCAGGGATATAAAATAATCAAGAAAGAGTACAACAATAGTTTGGTAGAGATAGATAGATTAAAAATATTTATTGAAAGGTTAACTAAAGAAAAACAATGTCTAAAATATGAAATTGAAAGCCTTAATGGGTATAATGATGAAAATGATTTGACACTTGGAAGTTTTGAAAAACTAAAAAGTGAAAATGAATCCTTAAAATCAGAAAATCTTTCAATGAAGTCATAGATCACTGATCTGAATGACAAAATAACGTCTTTGGACAATGTTATTCTTAACCGTAGTAAGGATTTTGACAAATGAAAGCTGATATTGATAAATTTAACAAAGGGAAGGATAATCTAGAAAAATTATTATCTGGATCTAAACACACTAGGAATAAACATGGACTTGGATACACACCTAAGGCTAAATCAAAGAAAAATAGTATTCACAATACTAAGTTTGTTAAGACTACCAAGTTCAAACCAAAACTTAGGAAATTAAAGTTAAAACCTCTAAATAGATTCATTAATTTATGGGTTTCAAAAAGGTTGGATGATATTTAAAAAGAAAAATACATTGATAATTTGATTAATAAGGTTCATTCATATAATGATTATATTTTGAAAGGACATTCAAACTCTTCTTTGGTTTGGTATCCCAAAACTTAACCCCATGGACCCCAGAATGAAAAAGGTACCGGTGTGCATATTTTATGATTTTTCAGGTACCAAACAATGTATATCAGATAGCAGATGCTCAAAGCATATGACGAGAAATCTATTGAACGTTGGATAAATACGAAAAGGATTTGTTATTGTCATCGGCAAAGTCGGTAACTCTAAAACTCATCTTATTATCAGATAAGTTTATTTTATGTTTTAAATTGATTTGGTTTCCCCTCAAGTATTTTGTTTATAAGCATTTATCTCTATATAGAAACTCTGCATATTGTCTAGTAGTGATTTAAGCGACTCTTTTTCACCCTTTTTGTTGATGAAAAAGGGGGAGAAAAGGTATAAATATTTTAGGAAAAATGATAGGATGAGTGCATAGAATTAGGGGGAGTCAAATAATGAGTATTATATTTTATCTCTCACATATTTATATGGTTGTCCTCATTGAAACCGGGGAGATTGTTAATACTCTAGGTATTGATTTTGATGACAACAACCACATAAATATTACTACCAACGTATCTTCGAGTTATGCAGTCATATCAAATATATTATGGAGACATTTACAGAGATAAACAAAAATACAGTGGATGCAGATGAATTATAGAAGAAGGTTAATCAGAGCAATTGAAGAACAAAACCCAATTAGGGAAGAATGCTAAATGATAAAGGTGTTTGAGGTGATGAGGAGTTGGTTGAATCTTAGAATATCTTGTTAAAGATCTCATGGCAATTATACATGAAGATTATCAACCATTGGCCTCAACCGAACCGCAAAAGTCCATAAATATAAGATAATTTGAAATGCTGAAAATTTTCAACACTTATTAGTGTTGTTATTCATTTTGCAACACCCTTGCCGATAAGGGGGGTGGGGATGTCGACAAGGTACCCGTTTTTTCAGAATTTCAAATTTGAAATGAAGAGACATTTCCCTCCACCTCTTCACCAAAAGACACGTCTCTTCAACCACTATATAAAGGTATCTGAAAATGAATTTTAATATTAAGAATTCTTATTTTCTCTTACTCCTTCTTCTCCAAAATTTGCAAAAGAAATCCATTGCATACTCTTTCAATCTCCTTGCAAATCAATACTGTTTCGCTCCAATTCTTCATTGATTTTCAAACCACACAATATCAGAGAGTTGTATTTTAATTCACACCGTTCTCTCTCTGATTTCATCATATTCCTTAAAGAATTCAAAGATATATTGCCATTGGAGGTCAATAGAATCATTGTACCGAATCTGCAAGAATCCGTAATAAAGATACCACTAGTTGACATAGTTTGTTGTTAGTGATAAGGAGAAGGTATCCTTGTAGCATGTGAAAACAAGAGGGTGTATCTTGTAGCCCGTGAAACCAAGATTGCAAAGGTGTTCTTGCCACCCATTTAATGCAAGCGATTAAAATGTAATTCTGCATGATAGAGTGCAGGACTGGATGTACGATTAGTTATCCGAACCAGTATAAAAATCTGGCTGTTATTTACATTACTATATTTTAATTTATTACTTACTTATTTTCTGATTACTTCTTTCTGTTTGCAATTTGAGTGAATACAGTTTTATATACATAAGTAAGTAGTTAATACACATTTCACCACTTCTAGTGTCTGAATAGCCTTAAGATCCAACACTGTGTTGTAGCCACCCAAGTTTCCGACATTTGGTATTAGAGCATTGGTTTTCAAAAAATCATAACTTGGTTTTTGAAAAGTATAAATGGCTAATGACACTAGTAACACATTTTTTAACACTTTTGTAGAAGGGCAATCTATCACTAGACCCCCTCTATTTGATGTCAGCAGTTATGCATATTGGACTCGTAGGATGAAATGTTATTTCCAGTCTAATGGTTTGGATATTTGGAATATAACCCAAATAGAATACATAGAGCCTCAAATTGAATATTCAAAATGGACAATAGACCAAAAGACACAAGCACTAAATAACTCTAAGGCCATAAACATTTTATTATGCTCCTTAGATAGAAGTGAATTAACTCGAGTGTTTATTTGTAATTTTGCATATGAAATATGGAGAACACTGCAAGTCACAGATGAAGGCACCGATAAAGTAAAACAAACGAAGATATCTATGCTAATAAACAGTTTCAACTCTTTCAAATGAAAGCAAATGAGTATATTTCTGATATGTATTCTAGATTTCAAGATATAGTACATGCCTTGATATCATTAGGAAAGAAAATTACTGAAGAAGACCAAGTCAGAAAGATCTTGAATTCACTTCCTAGTGAATGGGATCAGAAGACTCTGGCAATTGAAGAAGCCAACGATATTAGTATTGTGAAATTAGAAGATTTAATTGGTAACTTAATGTCCTATAAAGTAAAGTTGCAGATTAGAAAAGAGAATCAAGCAAATAAGAAGAAATCACTAGCACTCAATGATATGATCGAAAAAGATGAACCAGATGATGATGCTATTGATGACGATATCGAGTTTATGACCAAGAAGTTCAAGAAATTCTTGAAGTATTGGATAACAAACAAACTTCAAAAAACTAACAGCAATAATTATAGAAATGGAAATGTTGTTAAGTGTTTCGAATGTGAAAAACCCGGTCATTTGAAAATAGACTTTCCCAAACTTATGAAGTCAATGTCAAACACTTTCAATAAGGAGAGGAAACAGGCATTCAATCCAAAATGGGACGATTCAGATACATCATCAAGTGATAGTGATTCAGAAATAGAAAATGCCAACATATACTTCATGGCAAAGGATGACCGAGTATGGAATTTTAATAAAGAAATTATTAATGTTTTGAGTGATATGAATCAAGGATATAAAGTACTTAGGAAAGAGTACAACAATAGTTTGGCAAAGATAGTTAAGTTTAAAAATATTTATTGAAAGGTTAACTAAAGAAAAACAATGTCTAAAAGATGAAATTGAAAGACTTAATGGGTACAATGATGAAAAGGATTTGACACTTGAAAGTTTTTAAAAACTAAAAAGTGAAAATGAATCCTTAAAATCAGAAAATCTTTCAATGAAGTCACAGATCATTGATCTGAATGACAAAATAACATCTTTGGACAATATTACTCTTAACCGTAATAAGGATTTTGACAAAATGAAAACTGAAATTGATAAATTTAACAAAGGGAAGGATAATCTGGAAAAATTATTATCTGGATCTAAACACACTAGGAATAAACATGGACTTGGATACACACCTAAGGCTAAATCAAAGAAAAATAGTATTCAAAATACTAAGTTTGTTAAGACTACCACGTTCAAACCAAAACCCAGGGAATTAAAGTTAAAACCCCTAAATAGATTCATTAATTATAGGTTCAAAAAATGTTGGATGATACTGAAAAAGAAAAGTATATTGATAATTTTATTAATAAGGTTCAATCATCTAATGGTTATATTTTGAAAGGACATTCAAATTCTTCTTGGGTTTGGTATCCCGAAACTTAACCCCATGGACCTCAGAATAAAAAGGGTACCAGTGTGCATATTTTATAATTTTTCAAGTACCAAATAATGTATATCGGATAGCAGATGCTCAAAGCATATGACAAGAAATCTTAAACATTGGATAAATATGAAAAGGATTTTTTATTAGCATCAACAAAGTCGGTAACTCTAAAACTCATCTTATTATCAGATAAGTTTATTTCATGTTTTTAATTGATTTCGTTTCCCTTCAAGTATTTTATTTATAAGCATTTATCTCTATATAAAAACTCTACATATTGTCTAGCAGTGATTTAAGCGACTCTTTTTCGCCCTTTTTGTTGATGACAAAGGGGGAGAAAGATATAAATATACTAGGCAAAATGATAAAGGGAGTGCATAGAGTTAGGGGGAGTCAAATAATGAGTATTATATTTTATCTCTCAAATATTTATATGGTTGTCATCGTTAAAAAGGGGGAGATTGTTAATACTCTAAGTATTGATGTTGATGCCGACAACCACATAAATATTACTACTAACGTACCTTCGAGTTATGCAGTTATATCAAATATATTATGGAGACATTTACAGAGATTAACAAAATACACTTGAAGCAGATGAATTATAGAAGAAGGTTAATCAGAGTAATTGAATAACTAATCCCAACTAGAGAAGAATGCTGAAGGATAAAGGTGTTTGAAGTGATGAGGAGTTGGTTTGTAACGACCCAGAATTTCTATCATTTGAAATTCGTATATTTAATTGATTTTAAATATGAACAAGTAAAATTTATAAGTCGAATAATTTATTTTTCGAATATATGGATTTAATTGGACAATTAAATTGATAATTTAATATTTGGAATTACAGAAATAATTGGAAATTGGGTTTAATGTGATTAAAATTGGTTTGTAAAGTTATATTAAATCATATTGGAGTTAGAATGATGCTGTATAACTTTTAAAATCGAATTAAAAGTTAAATTGTGAAAATTGAATATTTTAATATTTAATTGACGAGTTAAAATAGCCATTTTTCAAACAGTCATGGATTTCGACGAAACTAGTTCCATCGGATCCGTAATGTTAAATTATTGTATGGTTTCAAATTTTGTGTCAATCGGATTTACGGTTTGTCCGGGGCAAGCTAAAATGCATAGAAATCGATTCGAGTGAATTTTTAAATTTAAATAGTCGATTCAAAAACTTATCTTCCAAATTTGATCGAATTGGCTCCCGATATATATTCCATTGCGTTCGGAATAGGGGTAAAACATTATAAACGCCAGGGGGCATGCTTCGTTTGGAGTTCGAAAAAAATTTCGAGTGAATAGTGTCGCGTAATTTTCTATAAAAGGCCGCATAATTCACAATTTTACACTCAAACCCTGGCTAGGGTTACAGCCGCCTCCATCTTCATTAATGGCCGAAAAGCTCCTGAATTCTTCCTCAATTATTTTCAAATCCACTCATTAATTCAAGAAACTTCCAACTACAAAAATGAAGATCGTAACGAGATATATATTCTCAACGGTCATGATCGGAAATGACGCGACGGATTGACGACAAAAGGGGCTTGAACAGCCGAGCTTCGCGCACGAAATTCGAGCAAGAAGGACCATCGAGTTGCATGTGATTCACGGCATAGGTCGAGCTCGACACGAGCTTTCGTTTGGCGTTGCTTGATCGTGGTAGAAGTCGACGTGTTGGCCGCGTGATCTAGGGTTGGATGGCGGCCGTGGGTTGTATTCGTACGCGACCTGGAAATGATATGCGTTAGGGAAGAAGAAAGGTCGAGCGGCCTGGATCTAGGAAAGAGAATGGATGGCTATGATGAGCTTAGCTTATAAAATAATAAAGAAAATTGTAAATTATTTATATTTTATAATTCGTATAAACTTTAAAACTGTGTAACTTGTTCATACAAGGTCGAAAACACACAAACGAATTGCATTGCAATCGTATTCGCGAACACTACACGATGGAGTTGGATTGGAGTTGATTGGACCTAGTGAAAATTTTAGGTAAAATTAAATGCGCGTTTAATTTTATTCGAAATAAAACACTGCGACTGTTATTGAAAGCGAGGTGAGAACTTCTCACTCAATCGAAATTTTTCCGATTTAAAATTTAAATAGTTAGATTTAAAATTACTTGATTGTGTGATTAAATGATAAATTATTATCTATTGTTTTAAATATACCCTATACGCCATATATTAAGCGGATGTTATTTATTAAAAACATATACCGCGATAATTCTATCTTAATTGGAATTGGTATTATATATGTACTTGGACTTGATTTTCCCGCATTATAGTAGATGGGACCCTATTGCGCCGCATAATAGCGGATAATATTTTATTGAACCCATATACCGCGATATTCCGTATTGAAACGGGATTGGTATTGTTCTAACATCTGTGGATGCAGGGAAACAGGTTGGAGAAATCCAACTGGATTTCTCAACAGTATTGATTTATTTACAGATATTGTGATATATTCTGTTATCAGATGATATATGACGTTTTGGATGCCGTGATTGTTATATTTAGTGCTGCTGCAGCATTGGGCCTATTTTTGGAGTTTTAAACAAGTGAAAAGTAACGAATTTGAATTTAAATGGATTTTGAAGTAATTTTTGACGTTTTATTAAATTTTGGAATTGATTGATTTTAAATAAATAAATGTTATAATTTTTATGTTATAAAAATTATGATTTTTGAGAAATATAGTTGAAATTTGATTTTTGAAATATGGAGTTAATGATTTTATAAAATAGTTTAAATCGAGATTTTTGAATTACTATAAACGGTTTATGTAAAAGATTTATAAAATTGATATTTATAAATTTAAAATATTGGAATTACAAAATGAGTTTTTATAAGTGTTACAATGAAATATATATGGATTTCATAAGTAAATGGAATTTATAGATTTATAAATTATGAAGTTATAAAATGAATAGATTTTGTAAAATAAAATATTTATAAGTGATTAACTTATAAATTGGATATTGGCATTTAAATGGGATATGGATAGAATTTGTTAATAAAGTGATTTATACTTGAAGTTTTTATAATATATAAATGTGAATTTATAAACATTGATTTATAAATTCAGGATTGATTGAATTTGATAAGTTAATTTCTATAGCTTATTAAAGGAGTATATTCACGGTTTTGGACGGTGAATAATATATTAAAGAAATGTTTTGGAGAAGTGATATTTTAAACAGAATTTAAACGATTTAAAGATGTTTTATAATGTATTAAGTATAAAAACCATAGATTTCAACAATCATTGTTGAAATAGATGTTTTCGAGAAATAAAAGGAAATGGTGGACTATAACACTGTTGTTATAGAAAATGATTTTCGAAAGGAAAAGTTTTATATAGTATTAGGATTTATATATCTATCTTAATTTCGAATCCCTATACTAGTAATTTTGGGTTGTCGTAACGATGTTTTACGCAACATTCGTTTTGACTCAAATGAATGTGTTTAAGCGAATGTTTTCCTCAAAGAATAAAATATATACCTAATCATGTTTTAAGTATATTGAATATTTTCTAAGTGCTGAAAATATATATAGATTTGTGAATTACTTATTATTTATTAAGTATGGAAATGTTTTCCAATATGAAGTGAAATGTTTGGGTTTTTATCGTTTCAAAGATAAATTGAAAATGAATAATTATTTGGAATTGCCTTTCCAATATGAAATTGAAATGGTTTAGAGAACATATCTTTATAAAGATAAATTGAAGTGAATATCTGGCAAGTTTTTAATTTATAGAAGATTAATAAAAAGGGCCTAGTGATTATTAGGGTACTGGATATTTCATTGTAGGCCTTGATAGTTAAATAACCGACTATAAATATTTACCTTTAAATGGGTATTTGTGTGATTTGCTTGAATTTGAATGCTACACTTATTTTTCAAAATAAGCGCTCGTTATTCGGTTTAGCCGGGAGAGGACCTTTGTGTCATAAATCCCATTCCAAATAAGTGATATGTCGAAATGGATCGCATTTGAAGACCGGTGTTGAAGACCTGTTATTTATGAAAACGAAAGGATTACCGTTGAATGACTCTGCATCGGCTGATCTCCGATATAGAGATTTTATCACCCTTTGTGATGGGAAATCCGGTCGTGATTAGTGAATATCCAGATTGCAAGGGCTTCTTTGAAAGTGCCTTCGGTTCTGTTCAATCCCAGAACAGACTTGTATGGTTGTGTGTCTGACGTTACAGTTTGTGATGTAAAGCTGATTTCTATCAAATATATTTCTGTTGGTGGCGGAGAATTTATTCTCTTAGCTTAACACCCTTCTCTGAGACATACGAGTTCAGAGATTATGTGTTGATGGTTACTAGTGATATATTCCCAAATTGTTAATGTGGCATACGAATTGCTGCTGAGCATTTGTTGATCAAAGCGTGGCTTTTGTATAAAGCGTAGCTTTGTGAACGAGACTTCGTCGGACCTCACACCCCGAAAATGGTCAAAACAGGAAAGATGCGGCAAAGTTATTAGGGAATAGCGCCCCCTTAGTGTATGTCATTTCCTTATGGATAGAGGTGGTATTATGGTATGGAGCCCTAATACTTAACCTATGTTGTTGCTGCAAACTTATTACTTTGTGGCTGTTGGTGAATCCCGGGATTTAGGTCGGTTGGGACCGGGGGATGGCATATTCGTGTCAGTAGTTACCCAGCTAGGGGTAACCAGGCCCTGTATTGACAGAGATCTAACCGTATATTAGGTTAGATTCTCGGGGCGTCTTTCCAGAGGCGTTTCCATGTGGCAATGGGAAGTTCCTTGGACTGACCATTTATTGGAAATCCAAAGAAACAATACGAGCCTTGCAAGGTTTTAGTTGTAGAACCTGCCATCTAATATGGTAGCTATAGTAGGCATACTATAATGGTACCTCTTCTGGCTAAGATTAATATTGTACTTTCGAAATTTTTTCCTGCACCTTGCACTTATAATAATAATATCAAAGAAAATTTCTACGTATCAAACATATTTGACTATCATAAGGAGAAATCACCTCCAAGTTCTGCGTTTGCATTGTGTGTGTGGCGGGAGGCCTTATGATAGTTTCATTTTCAAAAGCATTGTGGATCTATTTTAAAATTAATTTCTTTGTTTGTTTTTTTTAAAGATAAACTGTTTTAAGTTCTTACACCAGTCCCATGACTGACCTAGAGTTTATTGTTTCCTTCCTAAACTCTGGGTACCCACCAATTTTAACACGGACATTCTAGAGTTAGGTTATCAGGATATTCTAGAATTTAGGAGATGCTATGGAGCTAAAGAGGCAGGCTGGATGGCTTGGCGTATCAATAAGTAAGTATTTCTTTTCCGCTGTTTGTTGTTGTAAACTCTGATTATGTAATGTAATGTAATGTGATGTAATGTGATGTAATGTGATGTAATGTAATAACTGATATAGTTCTTTGTTTTAAAGATATTTATTTATCTATTATATGTTGTTCCGCTGTGATTGTGAGATTCTGATATTGTTTCTGTTGCCTTTTATTTTTTTCTTTCTTTCTTCTTCTGTCTTCTACCTCTTCTTTAACCCTAACGGAACGGTTTTCCGGCCTTCGATGGCGCGGCAGTTGATACAGTAGACGTATTGATGTTGGCCTTCGTGGACGAAAAATCGCGATTGTCACATTTGGTATCAGAGCATATGGTTAAGTGACAACCTTGGCTATGTTGGGAATTACTCATTAGAGATAGAGTCAGCAGTACTCTAGAATGAGTTTGAGTGTAATAATAGCTATGAGTGCGTATTTGTTGGTGAATATAAAAAAATTGTTTTATATTGTGATGATTGGTTTGTTGAGTGGTATATGGATTCTGGTCAATACGAGTAATTAACGTTATTGATAGGAATCTCTAAACACTTGTACAGAGCAAATTCGACACAATAGCGTTTTAAATTGGGTAAATGCAATAATTTTACCTTTATTATATTTTACATATAAAGAATAATTTTTCAGAAATTATTAAAGTGTATATGAATTGATTGTTTGGTTGTTGAAAATGTAAGAATATATATATAAGTTAACTAAAAGAATAAATTGTATAAACGAAGAATTATAAGTATGGAATTATAATTAATATGATTTACAAAAGTGAAATAATCTTATATATAAGAAGTGAAACTATATGAATATATTTATAAATATAAATTGTAAACTGTGATTCATAATTTGAAATAGAATTCCACAGTAATATTTGAAAACAAATTAATAGAATTTGAAATTTTGAGATTTGGAAAATTTAAATTCTTTGAAGTTCGAAAATGATTTTCAAGGGTTTTGGAAAATTGTTTTGAAGGAAAGAAAGCACTAAACTCTTTTCGGTCGCTGGAAAATAATTCTGATAATGATCGCGACATCATCGATGTTTATTTTCGGGTTTCCAAAAGAGGAATTGCTACTGAATTATTTTAAATGAAGGTTGTTTGGAAAATTTGGGTTTTGAAATTCAAAGGATAATTGAATTGGTTTCATAAATGGTTTTGAAAGATTGAAAAGACACTGGAATGCTATATAAAATGATTGAAATACAATTATTAAGTTGGAAAATGTATTGTGAATGAATAAATAAACTTTGCAAGTGTAAGAAAATGAAATTGAAATCCATTTAGAATTTGTAAGTTAATAGAACTGGAATTGGAATCTGAATTGGATTTATAAGTGGAAATTTAAGTTAAGTTAAGCAAATGACGTTTGAAATGAAATATAGCTTAAGTAATTTTGAATGAAGTTGATTTTGGTATCGAAGTAAATAATAAAGTGAATTAAATGGATGTGAATTTGAGTTATATAAAGGAGATTCAACTTTGATTGTAAAATAAATTGGTAATTGAACAAATGATTTGAATATTAATCAATCGAATGTAATGAATTGCTATGGAATAATGGATGTAGTTGTTAATTCATTAGAAGCTAATGAAGTTGGAAGTTGAAAAATTGGATGGAAATCAATAGAATATTAAACCAATTGGAAATTAAAAGTGTTAAACCAAATTGAATGAATGTAAGCAAAGTAAATAAATTTGGTTATGTTGGTTATACGTTTGTTGTTTGTTGATTGTATATAATTCATTAAGTGTTAATGAAGCTGAATTGATATAAAAAATTGGAAGCTATGAAATTGAATTTGATTTGGAAGTGAACCAACTTGTATATGAATTAGTGAATGTAAACTAATTGAATATGAATGAATATTGATTAATTGGATAGATATTGGATGTAGTGGATGATAGTTGGTTGATAGTTGAATTTATTGCTTTTGATTGCATTGGCCATATTGGCAAATATAGTTGTTGGTATATGTTGTATATTGTCATTATTTTCATATATGCATGTTTCTCATGATTTGTTGAGTGTTTAGTAGGTGCGGATTGCGCATTGCTTCGCTTTTGGAGCTCGCTTTCATGCTATATTAGCCGTATATGCTCGCTAATAAAATACAAGGTACATATCTCGGATTACATATCGTACTTTTACACTTTTTTCCCTACGGGATGCCTCATTACTTGACGAGACGTATATTTGCGATATATATATACTATGATTTTTTTTCGGATCAAGCCGCGCAAAGGAGACTATGGCGAATTTTTCTGAAAATTTAAGGCGTTAGAATATTTTCGAGAAAATTGAAAAATCTTGAAAGGATAAATAAGTATGATTTGAAAACTTAGTAAAGTTATTGTAAGAAGTTTAACTATTGAATTTTGGGAAAGTTAAACTGTTTAAATGAATTTGAAATTTAATTTAAACAAATGATTTTGAAAAGTTAATGGATTCTGTAACTTTTTCTTATTTGGTAATTTCGAGGACGAAATTCTTTTAAGGGGGAAGTTTGTAACGACCCAGAATTTCTATCATTTGAAATTCGTATATTTAATTGATTTTAAATATTAACAAGTAAAATTTATAAGTCGAATAATTTATTTTTCGAATATCTGGATTTAATTGGACAATTAAATCGATAATTTAATATTTGGAATTACAGAAATAATTGGAAATTGGGTTTAATGTGATTAAAATTGATTTGTAAAGTTATATTAAATCATATTGGAGTTAGAATGATGTTGTAGAACTTTTAAAATCGAATTAAAAGTTAAATTGTGAAAATTGAATATTTTAATATTTAATTGACGAGTTAAAATAGCCATTTTTCAAACAGTCTCGGATTTCGACGAAACTAGTTTCATCGGATCCGTAATGTTAAATTATTGTATGATTTCAAATTTTGTGTCAATCGGATTTACGGTTTGTCCAGGGCAAGCTAAAATGCGTAGAAATCGATTCGAGTGAATTTTTATATTTAAATAGTCGATTCAAAAACTTATCTTCCAAATTTGATCGAATTGGCTGACGATATATATTCCATTGTGTACGGAATAGGGGTAAAACATTATAAATGCCAGGCGGCACTCTTCGTTTGGAGTTCGAAAAAAAATTCGAGTGAATAGTTTCGCGTAATTTTCTATAAAAGGCCACATAATTCACAATTTTACACTCAAACCCTGGCTAGGGTTACAGGCGCCTCCACCTTCATTAATGGCTGAAAAAATCCTGAATTCTTCCTTAATTATTTTCAAATCCACTCATTAATTCAAGAAACTTCAAACTACAAAAGTGAAGATCGTATCGAGATCTATATTCTCAACGGTCATGATCGGAAATGACGCGACGGATTGACGGCAAAAGGGGCTTGAACCGCCGAGCTTCCCGCATAAAATTCAAGCAAGAAGGACCACCAAGTTGCATATGATTCACGGCGTAGGTCGAGCTCGAGATGAGCTTTCGTTTGGTGTTGCTTGATCGTGGTAGAAGTCGACGTGTTGGTCGCGTGATCTAGAGTTGGATGGCGGCCGTGGGTTGTATTCGTGTGCGACCTGGAAATGATATGCGTTAGGGAAGAAGAAGGGGCCGAGCGGCCTGGATCTAGGAAGAAGAATGGGCGACTATGATGAGCTTAGCTTATAAAATAATAAAAGAAAATCGTAAATTATTTGTATTTTATAATTCGTATAAACTTTAAAACTGTGTAACTTGTTCATACGAGGTCGACAACGTACAAACGAATTGCATTGCAATCGTATTCGTGAACACTACGCGATGGAGTTGGATTGGAGTTGATTGGAGCTAGTGAAAATTTTGGGTAAAATTAAACGCGCGTTTAATTTTATTCGAAATAAAACACTGCGACTGTTATTCAAAGCGAGGTAAGAACTTCTCACTCAATCGAAATTGTTTCGATTTAAATTTTAAATAGTTAGATTTAAAATTACTTGATTGTGTGATTAAATGATAAATTATTATCAGCTATTTTAAATAGACCCTATACGCCGTATATTAAGCGGATGTTATTTATTAAAAACATATACCGCGATAATTCCATCTTGATTGGAATTGGTATTATATATGTACCTGGAGTTAATTTTCCCGCATTATATAGCAGATGAGACCCTATTGCGCCACATAATAGCGGATAATATTTTACTGAACCCATATACCGCGATATTCCGTATTGGAACGGGATTGGTATTGTGCTAACATCTGTGGATGCAGGGAAACAGGTTGGAGGAATCCAACTGGATTCCTCAACAGTATTGATTTATTTACAGATATTGTGATATATTCTGTTATCGTGTGATATATGATATTTTGGATGCCGTGATTGTTATATTTAGTGCCATTGCAGCATTGGGCCTATTTTTGGAGTTTTAAACATGTGAAAAGTAACGATTTTGAATTTAAATGGATTTTGAAGTAATTTTTTAAAGTATACGTTTTATTAAATTTTGGAATTGATTGATTTTAAATAAATAAACGTTATAATTTTTATGTTATAAAAATTATGATTTTTGAGAAATATAGTTGAAATTTGATTTTTGAAATATGGAGTTAATGATTTTATAAAATAGTTTAAATTGGGATTTTTGAGTTAACGGTTTATATAAAAGATTCATAAAATTGATATTTATAAATTTAAAATATTGGAATTATAAAACGAGTTTTTATAAGTGTTAAAATGAAATATATATGGATTTCACAAGTAAATGGAATTTATAGATTTATAAATTGTGAAGTTGTAAAATGAATAGATTTTGTAAAATAAAATATTTATAAGTAATTAACTTATAAATTGGATTTTGGCATTTAAATGGGATATGGATAGAATTTGTTAATTAAGTGATTTATAACTTGAAGTTTTTATAATATATTAATGTGAATTGATAAACATTGATTTATAAATTCAGGATTGATTGAATTTGATAAGTTAATTTCTATAGCTTATTAAAGGAGTATATTCACGGTTTTGGACGGTGAATAATATATTAAAGAAATGTTTTGGAGAAGTGATATTTTAAACAGAATTTAAACGATTTAAAGATGTTTTATAATGTATTAAGTATCGAAACCATAGATTTCAAAATTCATTGTTGAAATAGATGTTTTTGAGAAATAAAAGGAAATGGTGGACTATAACACTGTTGTTATAGTAAATGATTTTCGAAAGGAAAAGTTTTATATAGTATTGGATTTATATATCTATCTTAATTTCGAATCCCTATACTAGTAATTTTGGGT
This sequence comes from Allium cepa, assembly GCA_030765085.1. Classification (NCBI taxonomy): domain Eukaryota; kingdom Viridiplantae; phylum Streptophyta; class Magnoliopsida; order Asparagales; family Amaryllidaceae; genus Allium; species Allium cepa. The sequence goes on along the minus strand of CM060928.1, from coordinate 673,258,666 downwards.
TGTCGTAACGATGTTTTACGCAACATTCGTTTTGACTCAAATGAATGTGTTTAAGCAAACGTTTTCCTTACAGAATAAAATATATACTTAATTGTGTTTTAAGTATATTGAATATTTTCTAAGTATTGAAAATATATATAGATTTGTGAATTACTTATTATTTAATAAGTATGGAAATGTTTTCCAATATGAAGTAAAATGTTTTGGGTTTTTATCTTTTCAAAGATAAATTGAAAATGAAAAAGTATTTGGAATTGCCTTTCCAATATGAAATTGAAATGGTTTAGAGAACATATCTTTTTAAAGATAAATTGAACTGAATATCTGGCAAGTTATTAATTTATGGAAGATTAATAAAAAGGGCCTAGTGATGTGAGGGTGCTGGATATTTGGTTGTGTTCCTTTATATTTAAATAACCGACTATAAGTATTTACCTTTAAATGGGTATTTGTGTGATTTGCTTGAATTTGAATGCTACACTTATTTTTGAAAATAAGCGCTCGTTATTCGGTTTAGCCGGAAGAGGACCTTTGTGCCATAAATCCCATTCCGAATAAGTGATATGTCGAAATGGATAGCATTTGAAGACTGGTGTTCAAGACCGGATATTTATGAAAATGGAAGGATTATCGTCGAATGACTCTGCATCGGCTGATCTTCGATATAGAGATTTTATCACCCTTCGTAATGGGAAATCCGATCGTGATTAATGAATATCCGGATTGCAAGGGATTCTTTGGAAGTGCCTTCGGTTCTGTTCAATCCCAGAACAGACTTGTATGGTTGTATGTCTGATGTTACAATTTGAGATGTAAAGCTGATTTCTATCAAATATATTTCTGTTGGTGGCGGAGAATTTATTCTCTTAGCTTAACACCCTTCTTTGAGACGTACGAGCTCATAGGTTATGTAGTTGATGGTTACTAGTGATATATTCCCAAATTGGTAATGTGGCATACGAAGTGCTATTGAGCATTTGTTGATCAAAGCGTGGCTTTTGTATAAAGCATAGCTTTGTGGACGAGACTTCGTCGGACCTCGCACCCTGAAAATGGTCAAAACAGGAAAGATGCGGCAAGGTTATTAGGGGATAGCGCCCCCATAATGTATGTCATTTCCTTCTGGATAGAGGTGGTATTATGGTATGGAGCCCTGATACTTAACCTATGTTGTTGCTGCAAACTTATTGCTTTGTGGTTGTTGGTGAATCCCGGAATTTAGGTTGGTTGCGACCGGGGGATGACATATTCATGTCAGTAGTTACCCAGCTAGGGGTAACCCGGCCTTGCGTCGGCAGAGATCTACCCGTAATGTTAGGTTAGGTTCTCGAGGCGTCTTTCCAGAGGCGTTTCCATATAGCAATGGAAAGTTCCTTGGCCTGACCATTTGTTGGAAATCCAAAGAAACAATACGAGCCTTGTACGGTTTTAGTTGTAGAACCTGCCATCTAATATGGTAGCTATAGTAGGCATACTATAATGGTACCTATGCTGGCTAAGATTAATATTGTACTTCCGAAATGTTTTCCTACACCTTGCACTTATAATAATAATATCAAAGAAAATTTCTACGTATCAAACATATTTGACTATCATAAGGAGAAATCTCCTCCAAGTTCTACGTTTGCATTGTGTGTGTGGCGGGAGGCCTTATGGTAGTTTCATTTTCAAAAGCATTGGGGATCTATTTTAAAATTTATTTCTTTGTTTGTTTTTTTAAAGATAAACTATTTTAAGTTCTCACACCAGTCCCATGACTGACCTGGAGTATATTGTTTCCTTTCTAAACTCTAGGTGCCCACCAATTTTAACACGGGCAGTCTAGAGTTAGGTTATCAGGATATTCTGGAATTCAGGAGATGCTGTGGAGCTAAAGAGGCAGGCTGGATGGCTTGGCTTATCAATAAGTATATTATATTTCTTTTCCGCTATTTGTTGTTGTAAACTCTGATTATATAATGTAATGTAATGTGATGTAATGTAATAACCGATATAGTTCTTTGTTTTAAAGATATTCATTTATCTATTATATGTTGTTCCGCTGCGATTGTGAGATTCTGATATTGTTTCTGTTGCTTTTTCTTTTCTTCTTTCTTTCTTCTTATGTCTTCTACCTCTTCTTTAACCCTAACGATATGGTTTTTCGGCCTTCGATTGCGCGGCAGTTAATACAGTGGACGTATTGATGTCGGCCTTCGTGGACAAAAAATCGCGATCGTCACATGGTTGAACCTTAGAATATTTTGTTAAAGATCTCATGACAATTATGAAGATCATCAACCATTGACCTCAACCGAATCACAAAAATCCATAAATATAAGGTAATTTGAAATGCTAAAAATTCACAACACTTATTTGTGTTGTTGTTCATTTTGCAACACACTCTTGTCGACAAGGTGGGTAGGGGTTGTTGAAAAGGTACCCCATTTTCAGAATTTCAAATTTTAAACGAAGAGACATTTCCCTCCACCTCTTCAGCAAAAGACATGTCTCTTCAACCACTATATAAAGGCATCTGAAAACGAATTTTAATATCAAGAATTCTTATGTTCTCTTAATCCTTCTTCTCCAAACATTTGCAAAAAAATCCATTGTATACTCTTTCAATCTCCTTGCAAATCAATACTGTTTCACTCCAGTTCTTCACCGATTTGCAAACCACAAAATATCAGAGAGTTGTACTTTAATTCACATCATTCTCTCTCTGATTTCATCCTATTCCTCAAAGAATTAAAAGATATATTGCCATTGGAGGTTTATAGGATCATTGTACCGAATCTGCAAAAATCTGTATTAAAGATCGACTACTTGACATAGTTTGTTGTTAGTGACAAGGAAAAGGTGTTCTTGTAGCCTATGAAATCAAGAGGGTGTGTCTTTTAGCCCGTAAAACCAAGATTGTAAAAGTGTTCTTGCACTAGTGGAAAGCAAGCGATTATAGTGGAATTCTGCACGATAGAGTGCAGGACTGGATGTAGGATTGGTTAATCCGAACTAGTATATAAATCTGGGTGTTATTTACATTACTATATTTTAACTTATTACGTACTTATTCTCTGATTACTTCTTTCTGTTTGCAATTTGAGTAAATAAAGTTTTATATTCATAAGTAAGTAGTTAATACACATTTCACCACGTCTAGTGTCTGAATAGCATTAAGATCCAACATTGTGCTGTAGCCACCCCAGTTTCCAACATACATAACAATATATATAAAATCATATTTTAAATTCAAACATATATTAAATTAAATATATATGTATTTCAAAAAAAATCTTTGTTATAAATTAAAATACATATATAAAAATCAAACATATACACATAATATATTTTGAAATTAATACTAATACACACACACACACACACACACACACACACACAAACATATCACATTCGAAAGTCAAAATCCATGTAATCTTATATAAATATCTGTATAAACTAATTTATATAGTTAATATATAAACAAATATATAAACTTACATATTATATATATAACTTAATATATCACTGACATTCGATACAACAGACACAAATTATACTCATATATATACTTATACATTATATAACAAACACTGTCATACATACATAAAAAATACAACATATTATAACTTACAAAATTAACATATTATATGATTTGTATGAACTATATAGTGCGAGGTTATGACTTATATTTCAAATACTAACATATTTTAAAATTTGTATAAACTAACATAAAATAATACTATAACATATATATAATATACACCTGATACAAAAGATGCTGTCATAGAAAAAAATTCAGGAAACAAATACATTTTAAAATTTAGAATGAAACCCATATACCATAAAAGTGTATGTGTATATATATATATATACATATATATATATATATATATATATATATATATATATATATTAACATAGACATAGCCTGCATGCATTTCATACTAATAGCACATACATTATTATATAAAAATCAATATAACTAACATAAATATAATATACAAAATATCATGTATGCTAACATATATATACTGTACCTCATAATATATATAACTAATATTTTTCAAACTGCAAAAAACTGAAAAGAAAACTATACATACAAATGTATACGCTGCGCACATGGAGATCTCGGCGAATGAGCTTCGGTCAATGGGGTGGAAAGTGGTGGCTAGCTTTGGTTCAGCAGGGAGGGATGTTGATGGTGAGGCCGATAGCTAGAGGAGGCTGATGACAGTGAATGGGTGGAGCTCGACATGGCTAAGTGGAAGGCATGGAAATGGAGCTGTGCGCGAAGGTGGGAAGGAGGAGAATTCACGGCAGAGGGAGAGGGTGGAGAGGCTGAGCATGCAGGGGTAGAGTAGGAGCTCGAGTGGGGAATGGCTTCAGGTAAGAAGAAAAGCTACAAGCAAGACATTTTCCTTTTTTTACAATAAAGAATGTACAGGCAAAGAAAAGAAGAGATCAAAGAAACTTAATGAACCATCATGAAATAAATTGAAATGAGGAAGTCAGTCATAAAATTGAATTTTGAGAATTAAAAAAGGCTACAGGCTATTGGTTAATAGAAGATGGAATATGAAAGAGTATAGGAAGCTAAAAGGTCCAAATGTGGAATCGATATGTCAATCATTCCGTAGATTTTTTCATCTCTCAAACTCCGAAACACACAAATCAATATACTGCAGAGATCAACACGACGAGATGATCAAAATGGTATACAAATATCAGTGATAGGACCATCCTATCAGAAGTCGATATCCGATATCGAAAACGCCGAAAATAAGATAAACGGAGTAATAGCACTCTAAATTTGGCAAAATGAAATATGACGTCACAATTATAAGATGATTTGAAAATTTATTATATAAAAATATTCAAGTTTGAAAAATATTTAATTATCGTGAAGTTCAACTTATTCAAATTTAAACAAAATTACACAACAAATAAACTTCCATATTTTCGGATGCAAATTTATCATATGCCATGCTTAAGTAGACGTATTCCAAATATTTAATTTTCATTTTCAAATTAAATAATTTAAAATTTCATAAAATTTCAGTCAATTACGTTACTAAATTGTTAAAATTTACGGATCGTTACATGATAGTAGTGGAAGACCCATATTATGCGATTATATACCGACCATGACGTAGGGGGATAGGTTAGAGGGATCAAACAGGAATCCTCACTGCTGTTGATTTTATGTACATATATGTGCGTTGATATATGTAAGCTGTGTTGCAGGGGAAGGTTAGAGGGATCCGATAGGATTCCTCACCATTGTTGATATTAATTTTAATAATATTTCTGTCATATGAATTATTGGATATTAAAACTAATTGTAGGCTGTATTCATTATGACATTGTTATATGTCCAAAAACTTAGACCCTGTGGCAATAGAAAATCAATAATCTATATTGGTAAAACGTCGGGTAGCTATTGGCCTCAAATTAGTATTTTAAAAAATATTATAAATTTCCATTTGAGTTGGAATTTGTTTTTCTGAGACAGGAAATGATTTTAAAATCCGAATTTGGGTTTCAAAGATATTTTGTTTTTAAGAATTTAACTTCTAGTTTACTCCAACCTTTTTATCTGCCTTTTCTAAGTTATTTATTTATATTTAATTTTGTTTTAAAGTTACTTATTTATACTTAATATTATTTAAAAGTTATTTATCAATATTTTAATATTTTGAAAAGCTAGTTATTTAAATAATTGATACACTTTGAAAGTAATGATAATGATTTCTTAATAATGTTTTGGAAATTAATTATTATTATTTGTAAAAACTTTGAAGAATTATTTATTTTCTTTTTATTAATAATGTCTTTGAAATTATTAATTATTGATTCAAGATGTTTTAAAGTTGAAAATTATTATTTATTTATAATGTTTATTATTATTAATTATCATTATATAATAGTGTTTAAAGTAAATGATTAGAATTATTTATCAACGTAGAGGAATTTTATAACACGGTTTGGAAACTTAAAGGAAAGATTAGTTAAGGGTGAAAAGAGTTTTATAATTGGTTTTAGATATCTATAAAAGAATGTTAGAAATGGGTTCATAGATCCATAAAAGGGGTTTATAATTACTTTTATGGATTTATAAAGAGTTATAAATGATTTGAGAAAAATACTTACATACTCTTATAAGTGGTTTCTGGAGATTTATAAAATAGTTATAAATAGGTTGGAGATTTATGAAGGAATTTGTAAATGATCCTTAAATTTTGTAAAAAGGAAATCGTCCTCTGTTTTGTGAATATACTTATACCATTGAGATAAGTATAAGTATTTTATAAGTATTGAAAATATAGGGATTTGTGGCTACATCTTTGTAAAAGGATTTTCAATGCAAATATTTACAAAGTGAATTTAATTAATAAAAAGATCAACTAAGGAGGCTAGTAGTTACTTATGTGCTAAACTAATGTTGGTTTTCCTTTTGGAATAAAATCTGTAACATGAATGTATGCTTGTTGATTATTAAATAAAAGACTATCAAATTTGTATCCAAAACGTAACTGTGAAAAAATGAAGGAGAAACCTGAAAGTTATATGGCACAGTCATCTCTGATGATGCTATACTGTGCGTGTGACGATCTGCCTTTCTTACATCCAAAGATGACACTTAATACATCCTCGGCATTCATGTACCAATCATCTAAATGTCCAGAAGATAGGTCATAGGTTAAAGAAAATAAAAGACAAAAGGAATAAATATAGATTTTTCTCACAAACGATAGAGATACATATACGTAATCACAGAATAGTACATATGGTTACTCCAAAATGTTACATCAAAGTTACAACAAGTACTATTCTCAACAAGGACAACCATATTAGCCTACAAAAATTAATAATACATAATGTACATCACAGCGTAAATAAACATAACTAGTAGATATAGTGAAAGCTTTTGCTCCATACTGCTTCCCAAAATGCTCCAAAGGAACTTGACTACTTAGCTACTCATAAAAGATTTGAGTAACCAAGAGTTTAAGAGAAAGAAATAAAACTCTTGGTCAAATATGGGTTACAATTGAGTAAAGCATAAGTTTAACTTTGTAAAAATCTTTAAATTAAAGGTATCTCGTAAGACCACGATGCACATAAACACGGACAGTTTTTTACCTTACGATAACCGAAAAATTTCTATATAAAATCCTCTGATATTATAATAATGTCTAGGTTTTAAAAAATATGGAATCATAGCCGAAATTTTTACATTATTAAATTCCAGAATAATAGGTATACGGTCAAGTCTGATGGTTCGTATTGGAAAATGAATTCCACTAGTGACAAGGTAAGGGATTACTTTTCGTATAGTACACCTCTAGATAAAATGTACTTGGGGTCAGACCCTAAACCCTGCTAACATAGAACAGGTTTACCCTTAAACTTAGATAGTACCGAATATGAGCACCCCTTGCTTGTGATAAATAACCATAAAAGGAACTCGAAGAATAGATAAAACGTAGATATCGCTCTAGATTTGGTGATAATCATACCCAATGGGCGCGTCCCACATAGCTTTGTTGCATCTACCTTGTTATAGCCACCTTCGGGTTGTGAAGTTTGAGGCTACACATTTACCTTCCTTCTAGACAACCATCTTGGAATGCTAACCTTGCCCTCAAGCATCCAATGCAATGGTAGCATTTATCCATGCAAGTTTTTCCAGGATTGAAAAAACCTTCAACGTTTACTATCTTCCATTTTGGATTCAACCATTGGAAGAATAGTACAGCTCCATAACATACTTAATAATAATCCATCATGAATGTTATTAGTTTGGAGTGGTTTGGATAAATTACACTTACCCGAAACCGGTCTCCAAACTAAGCAACGATTCCCGGCTAACTCAATTTTGATTTTTTTGGAAGTATGTAGCTACTATTCGTGCTCGGTGAACTATAATATACAAAACATACTTCCTAAGTTAAAATAGATCAAGTTATAAATAGCAAGAAGTCTTCTACTTATGTTAATTATACAGAGTTCGGATATGAGTAACCATGTCTTAATTGAAACAATGACCGATTGATAGGAATTAACCCTCCTATATCATTCATTTTTTCGATATTTTGACCTTACTATATCCCTCGCCTAGAAATAATTCTAGATCTCACAGATAGAGGATCGACCGACGTATTGGCTTTTATTACTAACTTTGGGATGACTTACTTCCCATAAATGTGCCACCACATTAACTTTGGTTTCATATTTGTTTGAGGTTACTTATGGGTAATCGACGAAGAAATCCCTTGATTTAAATCACCTTTGAAAAGAAAAACAGTTAAATAAAACCAATATTTTAAAAACAAATGGATTTTAAACTCTTATTTATTAATTCAATAGTAAATTAAACCTATATTAAATAATTATTAAATCTTAGTGAAGACTTAATTACAACATTAATAAAATTTAATTAATCAATAATTAATTAATAATTAATTAAATCACTTTTTTATAAATAATTATACTTTAATAAATAATTAAAAATAATTAACTTTAATTAATTAACTAATTAAAATCACTTCATTGGTAACAGTTAGGTATTAATTGCTTTTATTAACTAGTGATTAAGTACTAATTACTTAATTAATTAAACAATTATAAAATAATTAATTAAATAATTACGTTTTCTTACTTAGTATATGTTTGAAAAATCTTTTCAGAAATATATATTTAAGTGAAAACAAATTTATATTCTAAAATATGTTTGATTCCTCGAACTACACCTGTAGCGACTATCGCTATACGGCCCGTAATTAAAACTTGAAATTTTATTTCCCAACTCTTTTCCAAACTTTAACTCTTGAGAAAACTTTACTAAGACATAAAGGTTTTCTCTTGAAAACTAAAGCAAGTTTTAAATTTGAAAATACCTTGAAATTTAAAAACCAAAGATTATAGTTTTTATGTAAGAGATTCCATGTCACTTAAGTTAGCAAAGGTGCTAATTTCCTTAGCATACAATCATTTATTCAACATCATAGCATGCATAATTGCATCACAACCATACCACAACATGAAATCATGTCATAACCAACATATATAAATAAGGGTTATAACTTGCAACTAACTTGACATTTCAAATCTCAAATTCCAAACTATTTATCATCTCATCCAAACACATACACATACATACATGGTAACACAATTTATATCCAAACGACGTCATATTTTTACAATAAATCAAGAATATTTTTAAGTTTATAAAACTTAGTAAAATGTTTGAATCTTTACTCACCAAAGTTCTCTAACTGCAAGTAAACTCTTTCTATAATTCGATTATGCCTTAGATCTTTAACTAAACTTGGAAAAATGAAGTCTCTAAGTGGTTTATGGCCACAAAAGGGTTCGGCCATAAGCAATATGGGTTTGGCCTTGACAATATAAGGTGGAAGTGGACTTTATTTTTGGAGAGGAAGTGAAGCATGTGATGAAGAAGTGTTTTTAGAAGCTTTGGAAGGAATTAACGTGGAAATCTAAGACTTTTAAAGCTTTGAAAATATATTAGGAAGCCATGAAAGATTTTCTTAAAAGCTTAGGAAGTTTGGAAATGAAGATAGGAATGGGGAAAATTGAAAATAATTTAAGAAATTTTGCTTTTATAATATGTTAGCAGGTGAATTTACTAAAATACCCTAAGTATTTTACCCTCCTCTCACACTTTGCCACCTCACTCCTCCTTTCCCATCACATAATTTCACCCCTCCTCTTAGCCATCTTACTATTACATCAAAACAAATATGTTTGTACTTCTTGTATAATTTATGTTGGAAAAAGCATCGTATATAATATATGTTTGTACATTTTACAAATAAAATCTTATCTTAACATTCATATGTACATACTCAAGTGTACATGCATATTCACATGTACATTTCCATGTACAAGGTGATTTATAATTGTCTACATGTGTACACAAAAGTTTACAACATTACCGATAACTTTTAGTCGACAAACACTCAAAAATTCAAAAAAACGACTTTCGGTCACATTTTCAATCTTTCTTTGAACTAATTATTTTTGTAAACAAGGTTTAAAAATGATTTCACTGTCATTTTTTTTTAAAAGGAGTCTATTTTAGTTATAAAATCCAACTAAGTAATTATTAGAACTATATTTAAATATCCATACTTAAAGTGATCAAATTCTGGGTCGTTACTCTCTTCCCCCCTTAAAAGAATTTCGTCCCCGAAATTAGCACATAAGAAGATAAATCAGTTTTTTGAAAAGCTATGTATTCATATAATAAAACACATACAAAAGATATACACTAAACATCCATAACACAATAGTGCATATACTATACATTCAACAATGACTAACCCAACATCAATTTTGGATAGGCTTCCCTCATACCGTCTCACAAGTACAATCTCGGGGATCCTCACTCCACTGGATCTTTACTAATTTTACCACCTTATCATGCAATCTCTTCTCATCCGAATATACAATATGAACAGGATGTCTAATCACCATCGGGTCCAGTTCTGTCTCCAAATCGTCTTGAAACTATGATTCTACAATTAACGAAGGGTCATGAACAAATTTTCTCAAATGGAATACGTGGAAAACATTATGGACCCTCGACAATCTTTATGGTAATCCAACCATATAAGAGAGTAGTCCAAAATTGGAAGGTGCAATTTACCTAAGTGTCAACTTCCCAGCCCTTCTGAATCAAACAATTCCTCGGATTAGTGCGATCTTTACAAATACAAAGTCTCCGGCTTACTCTAAATCTCTCCTCCTTTTATCAGCATAACTCCGTTGTTGATCTTGGACTTCCTTCATTGTTCTCTTTATCACTGCAACCTTTTCAGTAGATTCTCGGATCATATCTGGTCAAAGTATTAACCAACCTCCGGTCATAACCCAACATGCTGGTTACTTGCATGGACATCCATAGAGAGCTTCGTAAGGTGCCATGCCGATACTTTCCTGGAAGCGATTATTGTAGGAGAATTCCACTAAGTGGAAATGATCTTCCCACAATCCTCTAAAATCAAGAATACAGGACCATAGAAATTTTTTTGGAATCCGATACACCCTTTCTGTTTATCCGTCCGTTTGGGGGTGATATGCTATGCTTAAGCTTAGCTTTGTTCCTAAAGCTACTTACAATGCCTCCCAAAACTAAATATTGAAGATGGGATCTCAATCACTTACAATACTCACTTGGACTTCGTATAATCGAATAATCTCCCTAATATAAATTTCCATCAAAGAAGCCGCAGATCTTGTCGGCTTTACTAGGGTAAAATGAGCACTCTTCGTTAGTCGATCCACGATAAGCCATGCACCTTCATTTCCTTTTCTAGTTCTAGGTAAACCTTTGATAAAATCCATTGATATCATCTCCCATTTCCTGGGATTTCCACGAGTTGAAGTAATGCAGTCGTTCTCTAGTGATTTCCCTTTAACTATTGACAGCCCAAATACCCGCTGGCAAAGATGGATACATCCCTCTTCATTCCGGACTACCAATATACTCGTTTCATCTATGTATGCATCTTAGGAACACTAGGGTGGATACTGTAATGATCCCGAAATTTTACTAAGTTTAAATTAATGATTAAATTAATTTTTTGAATAAATTTTTTGAGATTAATTGATTTATTTATTTGAGTTTCTCCAAATACAAATAAAATATGTTATTCATTAATAAAGGAATGATTTCTTTTACAAATTATTTCAATTCACTAAGGAGTTATTTTTAAACAATATTTATAATAAAATGTCTTTACAAATGAATTCTTATTTTAAATAGAAATTTTCATTTCAAATTATTTATAAATATATATATATATATATATATATATATAAATATGTGTGTTTTGAAAGAAGCTATGATTTGAAAAATTCAAAATGAAGTCTTTCAAAAAAAAAGTTTAAAATAAAATAAACCTATAAATATTAAAGCATAAGTATAAAATCAAATAATGGTTATAAACATAAGTATAAAAATAAATACATAAGTTGAAATTATAACAAATAAATAAAACTAAATATACATGTACATAAAGGGATAAGAAAGCAAGCTAGGCAAGTAAATTATATAAGAATGTAGCTGTGAAATAGTATGTGAGTTAAATAAATGTTAAGTTTAACCAATAAATAAATTAAGTTCACATAGAGGAATTTAAACAACATGTTAGTGAACTTTGTAAGATATAAAGTAAAACAAATTTGATAAAGTATAACAACATAATAAATATGACATATGAATTATGGAAATTAACTCATGCAAGACAAAGACATACAAGGTATAATTCTTATAAATAAATATGAAACAGACCGTCAAATGTTTAAATATGTAGATTTAAAATATCTATACACAAGACAAAGAAATTTATGCTTAGCCACCCTATAGATATCATCAGCCGAGATCTTGTTGATAAAACAAAGAAAAATATATATCTCTGCTTTGTAATGTACAGGACATCACCTGTAGACTCATTTTTTTATATCAGCCACCATATTGACAAAATCTCTGCCTATTTTTAGTAAAACGATTCTAATCACCCTGTATATGTAAAAAAAAAATATCACCATGTACAAATAATGTTCAACCTGTGCACTTCTTTTATTTATATCAACTTCACCTCAGCTTCTTCATTTCAAGCTGAAACAATCTAAAGTGATATCATCTTAAATCTTATACAAGTTCAATTCATTCATTAAAAACAAAACAGAGGAAAAAAAAGAGAAAAGATTTAAGGAAGATTACAGGAAACTCAAAAACAAGGAAGGCACGCTGTTCTTATTCTGGAAAAAAATCAATGGTGAGTAACATTTTTTAAAACTTTAAGAATATAAGTTTGTTTGCATGATAAAATCTGGAATAAGTATGCTCTGTTTATATGTATGTTTCTGTGTATATATATATATATATATATATATATATATATATATATATATATGCATTGTTAAGTGAGGATTTTATCTAATTGTCCTCTTCTGTTTGTAGTTACAAAGATTGATTAAAGGTTCAAAATTCAAAACTTATTCATCAAATCAGCTATAGTCTTACAGTTTAAACAAAACAAGTTGCTTAAACACAAATTAGGATAAACAAATCTGTTTTAGACATGTTAGAGGAATATATTAACTGGGGAACTTGTTTTACAGTTAACATATGATTATATGTTAAATTCGAGTGTTCTAAAATTGCTAATTCAATTTCATAACTTAAATCCACACCGCAAAATGAGATTTTTAAAACAAAAATGGGAATTTTTAGTTAAACGTGTTAAGGGCAGTTCCTAGTTGAACTAAAAATGCTTTTTAACAAATTTTCAGTGATCGAACAATTTTAACATGTTGAAATTTTGTCTGAAGCTTGCTTGATCTTCGTAGAATTCAGGAAAAATGTTTAAAAAAATTTCTATTGCATGGGATGTTCGATCGAGGCAAGACTAGGGTTTAGTGAATGGATTTGTCACCTCTGTTAGACCGAGTCGTACGAAACTTGGGGGAGAGAAGCGTCGATGGTCAGGGAACGCGTGGTCGAAGTCGCGTGACCTCCGGTGGTCTGTGGCGAGGGCTGTGGTGGGTTTTCTAATTTGTTTGGTTTCAGTTTTTGGGTTCGTGGTACTCGATCTTCATTCCTGATGAGTTCGATCGAACTGAATGATTCTTTGGGTAAGGGCAATCATCGTTGGCGTGTCAGAGGCTACGGAAGTGGTCAGAGTGATAAAATTCAGGTGTACACGTACACCGTGCACGTGGTATCTGGGTTTGGGAGGTTGAAGAAGAAGAAGCAGGTTGGGGGTTGTTTGCGCAATTCTCGAATTTGGGCTTTTGGAAGTAACTCGGGTTTTCACTCGAAGCAGTTCGAGTTCCTCTCGTGCTCGTCTCGGGTAGGAAGAAAGGGATGCGAAGCGTGCTACTCGAAGGCTGACTCAAGTAATTCGATTCTGGGACTCGAAGCAACTGGGTATTGGGTTCGAGCCATTTCGGTGTGCCTCGGGTTGTTTATCTTTGTCTACAGGTTTTCAAAAAAACCTTTTATACCGGTTTTTAAATTAAAAAAAAATTAAAAGCTAGTTTAAATGGAAAGAAAGTTTTAAAATAAGTAAATCTAAGTTTTAAACTGGCTTAAGTTATGTTTAAATCTCAGTTCAAAATAAATTAAGTTTTAAACTTCAATTTGTTTAACTACTTAAAAAAATGTTTAAATAGTTTGAATTTTATGAAGTTTTAATATGTATTTCAGATTCGAAATAAATGGAAGTTTTGAATATAAAAAAAATGATTTAAACAATTTTGATTATTAAAGTGTATTTTAAAATTGATTTGAAATTAAAATGAAATTGGGTTTTGAATTCTTTTAAACTTCTATTATAAGATAAATAATTCTTTAACTTGTGAAATAAGAGGGTTTTGAAATTTGTTTTAACCATTTGAAGAGAATTAATTTTTGATTAGAAATAAATCAATCAAGTAATTAAGAATTAATTTAGTTATTGCTAGGTACTTAATTAACTAAATAATTAGAATTAATTAATGTGTTTTTAATGGTTATTCAATTTATAATCAATAATGATCAATATGAGTGAATTTCTTTAGCAAAGTAATTAAAGAAATTTTAATCGTTAATAAAGGTTATGAACTAAGATTAATTTAGAAGTTAAAGATCAATTGATTCATTAATTAAGGATGGTTAGTTAATAATTAAAGGTTCACTAATAAGTAATTAAAGGGAAATTTATCTCAGATTTTGAAATAATTTAAAAGTTGAATATTTTAATTCAAATGTTTTGGAAATGGATTGGGGTAAAGTGAAAAGCTTTTGAAAAGGAATTTCAAAGATGAAATTTATTTTGAATAACTTGATTAAGTTTTGGAATTTAAATAATTTGATTTAAACTTAAATTCAAGATTTGAAATTGAATTCTATGATTTGAAATTAGAGATTAAATATGTTATATTAGTTATATATGTGTTAAACCATTTTTTTAAGAATTGTTTTTGGGAATTTGAATTAACCCAAAGATTGTAACTTGTATAAATGAAATCGGGTTTTTTTTTCAAAATAAAACTATTGTTTCTAAATGATAAAAAGCTTTCGTTTCAAATCGTATTAAAAGGATTTCAAATTTAAACTGAAATAGTTTTCCAAGTTATAGATGAATATTTGGAAACGAGTTTTGAAAGTGAATATTTGGGAACGATTTGAAAGCTATGAGGCAAATCTTTGATTTAAAGATTTAATGAATTAATCCAATTGAAATGGAATTGTTTTGAAATCTGGGAATGAATCTATGTGAAACTAGGTGAACTTTATGAAATAAATCTTTTGTTTAAAAGATTCGAAATGGTAATTGGTTTAAACCATTTGAATGATTTTGAATTATTAAGTTGTGACTTAATGGAAATCCCATATCCATGTGTTTTAAATGTTGCGCTCACTGTTCGGTTTAGCCGGGAGAGGACCTTTGTGTCGTATAACCCATTTCGAATATGTGATTCGACATTATGGATAGCATTTGAAGACCGCTGGTGAGGATCGGGTATTTATGAGAGCGATAGGATGACCTATTGATTATCTCTGCACTGAGTCGCGCCGGTATAGAGATTTCCTAAGTGATGGGAAGTCCGATCGGGATTGTGAATACCAGGATTGCAAGGGCTTCTTCGGAAGTGCCTTCGGTTCTGTTCGAACCCAGAACATACTTGTATGGATTGTATGTCTGACATTACATTTTGAGATATAAAGCAGATTTCTTTCAAATACATTTCTGTTGGTGGCGGAGAATTTATTCTCTTAGCTTAACACCCTTCTTTGAGACATACGAGCTCAGAGGTTATGTAGTTGATGGTTATCAGTGATATACTCCCAAATTTGGCAATGTGACATGCTGAGTGCTGCTGATCATTTGTTGATCCAAGCGTGGCTTTTGTGAAAAGCGTAGCTTTATGGACGAGACTTTATCGGACCTCACACCCCGGAAATGGTCGAAACAGGAAAGATGCAGCAAGGTTATTTGAGGGTAGCGCCCTCTGAGGGTATGTCATTTCCTTTTGGATAGAAGTGGTATCATGGTATGGAGCCCAGATACTTAACTTATGTGGGTATCACAAATATATATATATATATATATATATATATATATATATTACTTTGTGATTGATGTTGGGGCCCCGGATAAAGGTTGGTTACGACCGGGGGATGGCATACTCGTGTTAGTAGTTACCCTGTTAGGGGTAACCCGACCTTGTGTTGGCAGAGATCCGGTTAGGGTCTCGGGGCGTCCTTCCAAAGGCGTACCCATGGGAAGTTCCTTGGCCTGACCATTCGTTTGAAATCCAAAGAAACAATACGATCCCTGTACGGTTTTAGTTGTAGAACCTGCCATCTAATATGGTAGCTATAGTAGGCATACTATAATGGTACCTGTGCTGGCTAAGATTTATATTATACTTTCGAAATGTTTCTGCACTTTGCACTTATAGTGATAATATCAAGAAATTCTCTCGTATCAAGCACGTTCGACTATCGTAAGAAGAAATATCCTCCAATTCTGCTTTTGCATTGTGTGTGGCGGGAGGTCTTATGGTAGTTACATTTTCTAAAAGCATTGCGGATCTATTTGAAAATATTTCTTCGTTTGTTTTTTTAAAGATAAACTGTTTTTGTTACTCATGCCAGTCTCATGACTGACCCAGAGTTTATTGTTTCTTTCCTTAACTCTGGGTGCTCAAAATTTTTCCACACGGGCAGTCTAGAGTTGGGTTTTTCAGATAGCTAGGTTTAGTGGATTATCTGGAGCTAGTTCAATCTTTGGAAGTGGATGAGACTTGCTTGTCTTAGTTTATCGTGATGTTGGTTCAAGCTGCTACTGGAGTTCTCTCTTGAATATTATATTGGAGTTATTTGTTCCGCTGCTGGTGTTATCTATTTTCTTTTCCGCTGCTATTTCTTGTATCATATCTCTGACGTATATTGATATTCATTGTATCATCTGTTGTATCGGATATTGTATCAGTGCTGTATATCAATGTATTATTCCTTTTCTTCCGCCGTGTTGTTTACTTAATTGTGTTATAAGCTCCGGTGACTCGGATTTGAACGGTCGAATCTGTGGCATTCGAGTACAATGTAAAGTATGGATGTCGATTTTCGAACGCGAAAATCTGATCGTTACATTTGGGATCAGAGCTAAGGGTTAAAACTTTAGCTCAGGAGTATAACACATTTGGTAGCTCATTTGAGATAGGGTGAAATATATCCTAGAATGAGTATATTCCTAAGATATCCGCTCGAATGCCTCAGTAAATTCTCTTGTTATCCACTGATAGTGAGTATGAATGCAAGAAGAGAATGAGATAGGGGACAGGGGAATACGATTATAAATGGTCAGTACCCTGCGACAATGGAAACAATTTTCTTCTCAGTCTCCTTTGATTCGTCTTCCCAAATCTTTTGATTGCTTCGTGACAGCTCCAGAAAGAAGTTCCAGTGTGATGGTGGCCCTACGAATTGTTGTAGAAAATCCTTACCTCGTATCTTCGTCGGTTTCTTATCAATTTCTTGATTTAAACTCTAATGAATATGAATTTTAAATTTGAATTTGGAAATTTTGAATAAATTGAAAATTTTAAATTGAGTTAAATTAGTTAACAGAATATGAAGGCTAGATTGAATTGAATCGATAAAACGATTTCGTTTAAAACCAAATTTGAAATTTTATTATAATTTCTCGGGTTGATCGAAGTCCGAAGAGGGACAAAGTATACATACTTTGGGGTATTCCGATTTGAGTTTGGAATCCATATCCAGTGGTTGAAAGTTGTGGAAACTTAAATCCATTTATCTATTGTTTGGGTCTCGATATAATCTACGAATGGTTAGTTATCCCTTCGGACTAACCAGTGCCTTGCATATTTCGTAGATTTGATGACCCAAGTATCTTGTGAGTGTTAAATAGATTTGTTGTTGTATATATTGCTGATATTCAGATTTGATAAGCCAAATGCAGAATAGATATCCAACTTGAATTGAAAAGATGTTTCATCTATTTTTCATCTATCTCTGTGTTGTTTTCGTGCCGGCAAATTTCGGGGACGAAATTTCTTAAGGATGGATGTCGATTTTCGAACGCAAAAATCTGATCGTTACATTTGGTATCAGAGCTAAGGGTTAAAACTTTAGCTCAGGAGTATAACACATTAGGTAGATCATTAGAGATAGGGTGAAATATACCATAGAATGAGTATATCCCTAAGATATCCGTTCGAATGCCTCAATAAATTCTCTTGTTATCCACTGATAGTGAGTTTGAGTGCAAGAAGAGAACAAGATAGGGGAGTAGGGAATACGATTATAATTGGTTAGTTGTAACGACCCAGAATTTTAATTAATTAAAATTTGAATATTTAATTAATTTTAAATATTAATAAATGAAATTATAAGTCGAATAAATTTTATTTCGAATAATTGGATTTAATTGGATAATTAAATCGATAATTTAATATGTTAAATTATGGAAATAATTGAAAATTGAGTTAAATATGATTGAAAATGATTTGTAAAATTTTATTTTATCATATTGAAGTTAAAACGATATTTTAGAACTTTTAAAATCGAATTAAAAGTTAATTTGTGAAAATTGAATATTTTAATATTTAATCGACTAGTGAAAATAGTCAATTTTTGAACAGTCTCAGAATTGGACGAAACTAGTTCCATTGGATCCGTAATAGTTAGTTATTATCGGATTTCAATTTTCGTGTCAATCGGAGTTGTCGTTTGATCGTGGCAGCTCGAAACGCATCGAATTATTTTTAATTTTAATTTGGCGAGTTAAAATAGCCATTTTTCAAAAAGTATCGGATTTCGACGAAACAAGTTTCATCGGATCCGTAATGTGATATTATTGTAAGGTTTCAAATTTCGTGTCAATCGGATTTACCGTTTGTCCGGTACAAATTAAAACGCCTAGAAAATCGTTTAAATCGGTATAATTTAAATTGAACGTTTGTTGCCATAACTCGCACAGATGTCCGAATTAGCTTCCGAAACCTGTTCCATTGTGCCCGGAACGCGGGGTAAACCCTAGAAACGCTGGTTACGGCGCATGAATCGGAGTTTGGAATTTCCGGAATGAATAGTGTCGTTCGTTCTTCTATAAATAGCCCCTCCATTCACAAATAAAAAAAAAAAATCTAAAACCCTAGCCGCCTCAGCCTAAACCAATGGCCGAAAAGCAATGTTCTATCTCCCCAAAAATCTCCAAATCCGTTCATCTATTCGAAGAATGTTCAACATCAAAGTTAAAGAGTGTATCGTGATCTTCAATCTGGACGGTGGTGATCGAAATCGAAGCAGTAAATCGATGGCAATTTGCTCGAGAAGCGTGCGCGTTTGGGCATGAATTACGTGACCTAGGAGCGACCGAGTTCGCCGAGATTGCTGCCGTGGGTCGAGCTCGCGTTGGGCAACAGGGTGGTGGCCTTTGATCATTCTGGAATCGAGGTTGGTGGCTCGCGTTTTGAGGAAGACGGGGTCGGTTATGGGTATGTTGGCCTGGAATTGAACGAGGAAGAAAGGAAGAAGGAGGGGGGGTGTGCGCACGGGCCTGATGAAGGGGGGGTGAGAATCAACGGCCACGATCTTGAGTTAGGTTTTAAAAGAAATTAAATGTTGTAATTTATAAATATAAATTCGAGTAAACTTCATAAATGCATATCTTTTTCATACGAGGTCGAAAACGCGCGAAACCAGTTGCGTTGGAATCGTATGGATGAGCACTACGCGATGGAGTTGGATTGGAGTCATTTGGAGTTAGTGATAATTTTGGGTAAAATTAAACGCGCGTTTAATTTTATTCGAAATAAATCGCTAAAACGAAATTAAAGTCAAGGTGAGAACTTCTCACTCAATCGAATCAGTTTCGATTTTTATTTTAAATAGTTAGATTTAAAATATTTGAATGCATGTTTGAATGATGATTGTTATCTATTGATTGTTAAAATAGACATTATGCGCCGTTAGTAAGCGGATGTTATTTATTAAAAACATATACCGCGAATATTTCATAAACAGTGAAATTGGTATTATATATAATAGCAATATATATATTGGCATATGTATATATTGGAGTTATTGATTTCCCGCATTTGTATAGCGGATGAGACCCTATTGCGCCGTCTATTAAGCGGATAATATTTTAAATCCCATATACCGCGATAATTCCGTACTGGAGCGGAATTGGTATTGTGCTAATGTTTGTGGATGCAGGAAAACAGGTTGGAGGGATCCAACTGGATTCCTCAACAGTTTTTATTTGAATTCAGATATTTTGATATTTGATGGATTATCATATCGATATATGATATCGTTGTTGTCGTGATTGACTATTTGGTATGTAGCATCATTGGACCAAATTTTGGGATTTTAAAATGATTTTTAAAGTGATTTTTGAAAGTATACGTTTATAAAATATTTTTGGAACTGATCCATTTTAAATAAATAAACGTTATAATTTTTAAAGTTATAAAAATTATGATTTTGAGAAATACGGTTAAAGATTGATTTTTGAGAAATATGGGTTAATGTTTTTATAAAATAATTAAATTGGATTTTTTAATTTATTATAAAAGTTTAAATATAGGATTTACAAATTTGATTATTTTATAAATCAAGAGAATGGTGAAATTATAAAGGAGATTAAAGATGTTTTAAAATAATAGTATAAATTGATTTTATAAAGGATTTATAAATTGATAATTTATAAATGAAAATATTTGAATTATAAAACGAGTTTTTATAAGTGTTAGAATGAATTGTGAATGAATTTCATAAATGAATGAAATTTATAGAATTATAAACGGTGAAGTTATAAATGGAATTTTATAAACAGTAGGTTTGTAAAATTTACAAAGTTATTGAAAGAATAGATTTGGATAAATAATTGAATCTTATAAGTTATAAGATTTATAATTATAAAGTTCAAAGGAACGATTTTTGCAAACAAATAAATTATAAGTATTTCGCTTATAATATGAATCTTTAGTATATCATTGAGATATGAATTGAGATAGGTTAATAAAGGAATTTATAAAGGAAGTTGTTATAAAATAAATAGAAATGGAATTTATAAACGTTGTTTTATAAATTCGCAAACGACTTATTTTGATAAGTAAATTGTTGAAACCTATTAATGGAGTTATATTCACGTTTTGACTGTGAATAATCCTTTGAAATAAAATGAATAAAGGGATGAAATTTGTTAACAAAGTATATTCACGTTTTTGAATAGTGAATAATATGTTAAAGAAAATGTTTAGGATGTGATATTTTAAACAGAATTAAAACGATCTAACGATGTTTTAAATGTGTTGAGATTCGAAACCATAGATTTCAACATTCATTGTTGAAATAGACGTTTTCGAGAAATAGAAGGAAATGGTGGACTATAACACTGTTGTTATAGTAAATGATTTCCGAAAGGAAATGTTTTATATAGTATTGGGATTTATATATCTATTTTAATTTCGAATCCCTACACTAGTGATTTTGGGTTGTCGTAACGATGTTTTACGCAACATTCGTTTTGGCCCAAATAAATATGGTTAAGAGAATGATTTCCTTAAAGAATGAAATATATACTTAATTTCGATTTAAGTATATTGAATATTTTCCAAAGGTTGAAAATAAATAAAATTTGAGAATTACTTATTAAATAAGTATGGAAATGTTTTCCAATATAAAGTGAATGTTTTGAGAATTTATCTTTTTGAAGATAAATTGAAATGAATAATTGAAATCGTTTTTTCATAAATATTGTGAAATATAAATTCACTATGGAATTTATGAATAGAAAGGGAAGTTCTTCTAAAAATAAATATTGATTTATTTATGAAGTGTGAAAATTATATATCTTGTAAAGATAAACTTGGGAAATAAATTATAATTTGGAAAATTAATTGGAATCTGGTGATGTTGTGCATATCCATTGATAGTTCAATAACCGACTATCAATATTTACCTTTGAAAGGTATTTGTTGGGATTTGTTGAATTTGAATGCTACACTTGTTTTTAAATTATTGCGCTCGTTATTCGGATTACCCATTCCGAATAGCGATACGACGTAATGGATAGCATTGAAGATCGGTGTTGAAGACCCGGTATTTGCGAGAGCGATAGGATGACCTGTCGATTGACTCTGCACCAAGTAGCTACGGTATAGAATTCTCCATATGTGATGGGGAATCCGATCAGGATTGTGGATATCCGGATTGCAAGGACTTCTTTGTAAGTGCCTTCGGTTTTGTTCGATCCCGGAACAGACTTGTATGGATTGTATGTCTGACATTACAAATTGAGATATAAAGCAGATTTCTTTCAAATATATTTCTGTTGGTGGCGGAGAATTTATTCTTTTAGCTTAACACCCTTCTCTGAGACGTACGAGCTCAGAGGTTATGTAGTTGAAGGTTATCAGCAATATATTCCCAATTTGGTAATGTGACATGCTGAGTGTTGCCGTGAAATGATCATTGTGTTGATTATTTGTGATAGGATCATTTGTTTGATCGTCTATCCTGGTGATCATTTCTATGATCATTTGTTGACCCAAAGCATGGCTTTTGTATAAAGTATGTTTTTGTGGACGTGACTTCGTCGAGCCTCACACCTCGGGAATGGTCAAAACAGGAAAGATGCGGCAAGGTTATGAGGGGCAGCGCCCTTTAGGATATGTGCATTTCCTTCTGGAAAAGGGTGGTATCATGGTATGGAGCCCAGATACTTACTCATGTTGAAAACACTTTATGATTGTGTGAATTGATTACGAGCGCTCGGTGAAAGGTCCCAAAGGACCGGGGGATTGCATATTCGGTCAGTTGTTACTCAGTTAGGGGTAACCCGGCCTTGTGTTGGTAGAGATCCGGTTTGGTTCTCGGGGATGTCCATCCAAAGGCATTCTCATGTGGCAATGGGAAGTTCCTTGGCCTGATCATTCGTTTGAAATCCAATTCCCAATACGAAACCTTGTACGGTGTTAGTTGTAGAACCTGCCATTTACTTATGGTGGTCACCACTGTTTAGATGGTAGCTATAGTAGGCATACGATAATGGTCGTATGTTGGCTAAGATTTATATTCTATTTTTGAAAATGAATTTTTCCTACACTATGCACTAGTAATAATATAAAATGTTCTTTTAAATGCGTATCAAGCATCTTTGACTATCATAAGGAGAAATCTCCTCCGATTCTGCGTTTGCATTATGTGTGTGTGCGGGAGGCCTTATGGCAGTCTCATTTTTAAAAGCATTGCGAATTGACTTTAAAAATATTCCTCTATTTTGATTTTAAAGATAAATAAACTATTTTGAGTTCTCACAGTAGTCACATGACTGACTCGGAGTTTATTGTTTTCCTTCCTAAACTCTGGGTGCCCACCAATTTCCACACGGGCAGTCAAGAGTTAAGGTTTATCAGGATATTCTGGATATTCTGGAGTTGCAGGAGGCAAGCTGGATGGCATGGCGAAATTACTAGTATAGTATTTCTTTTTCCGCTGTTTGATGTTTGATGTTGTTGTTGTTGTACACTCTGATGTAATGTAATGTAATGTGATGTAATATAATAACTGATATAGTTCTTTGTTTAAAGATTATTCATTTATTTATTATATGTTGTTCCGCTGCGAATTGTGAGATTCTGTTATTGTTCTGGTTTTCTGTTCCGTTCTATTTTCTATTTTCTTTCCTCTCTATTTTCTATCTTCTTCTCTTTCCTTCTGCCTCTTTCTTTTTCTTAAAACCCTAAGTATTCGGTTTTCCATCGATCGATTACTCGGCAGTTGATACAGTGAACGTATTGATGTCAGTTTTCGGAAGACGAAGAATCGGGTCCTTACATTTGGTATCAGAGCATATGGTTAAGCGACAACCATGGTTCTGTTGGGTATTACTCATTAGAGATAGAGTCACTAGTGCTCTAGAATGAGTTTGAGTGTAATAATAGCTATGAGAGCGTATTTGTTAGTGAATATATAAAATTGTTTTATATTGTGACGATTGCTTTGTTGAGTGGTATATAGATTCTGGTTAATACGAGTAATTAACGT
The DNA here is from genome assembly GCA_030765085.1 of Allium cepa. Classification (NCBI taxonomy): domain Eukaryota; kingdom Viridiplantae; phylum Streptophyta; class Magnoliopsida; order Asparagales; family Amaryllidaceae; genus Allium; species Allium cepa. Next base: position 673,234,578 of record CM060928.1, on the reverse strand, counting down.
TGTTGATAGGGATCTCTAAACACTTGTACAGAACAATTCGACACGATATTGTTTTAAATTGGGTAAATGAAATAATTTTGCCTTGATTATATTTTATACATAAAGGAATAATTTTTCGGAATTATTAAAGTGTATATAAGTTGATTGTTTAGTTGTTTGAATAATCTAAGCAAAAGAATTGTAAGAATTGAATTATAATTAAGGTGATTTACGATTGTGAAATAAACTTATATATATAAGAAGTGAAACTATGTGAATATATTTATGAATATGAGTTGTAAATAAAAATGAATTTAAAGTTAAATGGAAATTTACTTTAGAATTTGGAATCTGAATTGATTTATAAGTAGGAATTTAAGTTATGTAAAACAAAGTGATGTTTATAAAATGAAATATAACTTAAGAGATGTTGAATGAAGTTGATATCGGTATCAAAGTAAATTAATAAAGTTAAGTGATAAATGTGAACTTGAGTTATATAAATGAATTGGAAATTGAATTGAATGAATGGATTGAATGTAAATCAATTGAATGTAAATTAAATTGATATGAAATAATGAATGTAAGTGTTAATTCATTAAAATCTAATGTTATTTCACAAATTAATTTAATTAAACCAATTGAAAGTAAGGATGTTAAACCAAATTGAATGAATATAAGCAAAGGAATTTGGTTGTAAATTAATATACCTTGGTTGTTATATGATTGTTAGTTGATTGTATATAATTCATTAAGTATTAATGAAATTGAAAGCTAAAATAATTGAAATTCAATTGGAAGTTAAGTGAATCTTGAATAGAATTGAATTTGAATTGGAAGTGAACCAACTTGAATATGAATTAGTGAATATAAACTAATTGAAAATGAATGTTAGAAACATCCACTATTAATGAATCAAATGTGATTAAATTGAAAACCATTTCATTGAATATTAATGAGAATATGAATATTTATTGGTTATGGATGATGGTTGATGGTTGATGGTTGAATATATTGCTTTTGTTTCATTTGCTATGTTGACATATATAGTTATTATGTTACTATATGTTGTATATTGATACTATTGTCTACATGCATGTTCTCATGTTGTTTGTTGAGTGTTTAGTAGGTGCGGATCGCGTTTGCTTCGCATTTGGAGCTCGCTTTCGCGCTATATTAGCCGTATATGCTCGCTAATAAAATATAAGGTACATATCTCGGATTACATACCGTACTTTTATACTTTTTCCCTTCGGGATGCCTCATTACTTGATGAGATGTATATTTGTGATATATATATTGTCATTTTTTTCGGATCGAGCCGCGCAAAGGAGACTATGGCGAATTTTTTCGGAAATTTAAGGCATTAGAAAAAATTTGGAAAAAATTTGGAAAATTTTGAAAACTTAACTTTGATTTGGAATTGAAAGTTAAACAATAGTAGTTGTTTTTGAAAAGATAACTAAGTATGATTTGAAAACTTAGTAAAGTATTGTAAGCAATTTAACTACGGATTTTGGGCAAGTTAATAGATTCTGTAATTTTCTTACTTGTTAATTTCGAGGACGAAATTCTTTTAAGGGGGGAAGATTGTAACGACCCAGAATTTTAATTAATTAAAATTTGAATATTTAATTAATTTTAAATATTAATAAATGAAATTTATAAGTCGAATAAATTTTATTTCGAATAATAGGATTTAATTGGATAATTAAATCGATAATTTAATATGTTAAATTACGGAAATAATTGAAAATTGAGTTAAATATGATTGAAAATGATTTGTAAAATTTTATTTTATCATATTGGAGTTAAAACGATATTTTAGAACTTTTAAAATCGAATTAAAAGTTAATTTGTGAAAATTGAATATTTTAATATTTAATCGACTAGTGAAAATAGTCAATTTTTGAACAGTCTCAGAATTGGACGAAACTAGTTCCATTGGATCCGTAATAGTTAGTTATTATCGGATTTCAATTTTCGTGTCAATCGGAGTTGTCGTTTGATCGTGGCAGCTCGAAACGCATCGAATTATTTTTAATTTTAATTTGGCGAGTTAAAATAGCCATTTTTCAAAAAGTCTCGGATTTCGACGAAACTAGTTTCATCGGATCCGTAATGTGATATTATTGTAAGGTTTCAAATTTCGTGTCAATCGGATTTACCGTTTGTCCGGTTCAAATTAAAACGCCTAGAAAATCGTTTAAACCGGTTTAATTTAAAGTGAACGTTTGTTGCCATAACTCGCACAGATGTCCGAATTAGCTTCCGAAACCTGTTCCATTGTGTCCAGAACGCGGGGTAAACCCTAGAAACGCTAGTTACGGCGCGTGAATCGGAGTTCGGAATTTCCGGAATGAATAGTGTCGTTCGTTCTTCTATAAATAGCCCCTCCATTCACAAATAAATAAATAAAAAAAATCTAAAACCCTAGCCGCCTCAGCCTAAACCAATGGCCTAAAAGCAATGTTCTATCTCCCCAAAAATCTCCAAATCCGTTCATCTATTCGAAGAATGTTCAACATCAAAGTTAAAGAGTGTATCGTGATCTTCAATCTGGACGGTGGTGATCGAAACCAAAGCAGTAAATCGATGGCAATTTGCTCGAGAAGCGTGTGCGTTTGGGCATGAATTATGTGACCTAGGAGCGACCGAGTTCGCCGAGATCGCTGCCGTGGGTCTAGCTCGCATTGGGCAACAGTGGTGGTGGCCTCTGATCATTCTGGAATCGAGGTTGGTGGCTCGCGTTTTGAGGAAGACGGGGTCGGCTATGGGTATGTCAGCCTGGAATTTAACGAGGAAGAAAGGAAGAAGAGGGGGGTATGCGCACGGGCCTGATGAAGGGGGGGGTGAGAATCAACGGCCACGATCTTGAGTTAGGTTTTAAAAGAAATTAAATGTTGTAATTTATAAATATAAATTCGAGTAAACTTCATAAATGCATATCTTTTTCATACGAGGTCAAAAACGCGCGAAACCAGTTGCGTTGGGATCGTATAGACGAGCACTACGCGGTGGAGTTGGATTGGAGTCGTTTGGAGTTAGTGAGAATTTCGGGTAAAATTAAACGCGCGTTTAATTTTATTCGAAATAAATCGCTAAAACGAAATTAAAGTCAAGGTGAGAACTTCTCACTCAATCGAATCAGTTTCGATTTTTATTTTAAATAGTTAGATTTAAAATATTTGATTGTATGTTTGAATGATGATTGTTATCTATTGATTGTTAAAATAGACATTTTGCGCCGTTAGTAAGCGGATGTTATTTATTAAAAACATATACCGCGAATATTTCATAAACAGTGAAATTGGTATTATATATAATAGCAATATATATATATATATATATTGGCATATGTATATATTAGAGTTATTGATTTCCCGCATTTGTATAGCGGATGAGACCCTATTGCGCCGTCTATTAAGCGGATAATATTTTAAATCCCATATACCGCGATAATTCCGTACTGGAGCGGAATTGGTATTGTGCTAATGTTTGTGGATGCAGGAAAACAGGTTGGAGGGATCCAACTGGATTCCTCAACAGTTTTTATTTGAATTCAGATATTTTGATATTTGATGGATTATCATATCGATATATGATATCGTTGTTGTCGTGATTGACTATTTGGTATGTAGAATCATTGGACCAAATTTTGGGATTTTAAAATGATTTTTAAAGTGATTTTTGAAAGTATACGTTTATAAAATATTTTTGGAACTGATCCATTTTAAATAAATAAACGTTATAATTTTTAAAGTTATAAAAATTATGATTTTGAGAAATACGGTTAAAGATTGATTTTTGAGAAATATGGGTTAATGTTTTTATAAAATAATTAAATTGGATTTTTGAATTTATTATAAAAGTTTAAATATAGGATTTACAAATTTGATTATTTTATAAATCAAGAGAATGGTGAAATTATAAAGGAGATTAAAGATGTTTTAAAATAATAGTATAAATTGATTTTATAAAGGATTTATAAATTGATAATTTATAAATGAAAATATTTGAATTATAAAACGAGTTTTTATAAGTGTTAGAATGAATTGTGAATGAATTTCATAAATGAATGAAATTTATAGAATTATAAACGGTGAAGTTATAAATGGAATTTTATAAACAGTAGGTTTGTAAAATTTACAAAGTTATTGAAAGAATAGATTTGGATAAATAATTGAATCTTATAAGTTATAAGATTTATAATTATAAAGTTCAAAGGAACGATTTTTGCAAACAAATAAATTATAAGTATTTCGCTTATAATATGAATCTTTAGTATATCATTGAGATATGAATTGAGATAGGTTAATAAAGGAATTTATAAAGGAAGTTGTTATAAAATAAATAGAAATGGAATTTATAAACGTTGTTTTATAAATTCGCAAACGACTTATTTTGATAAGTAAATTGTTGAAACCTATTAATGGAGTTATATTCACGTTTTGACTGTGAATAATCCTTTGAAATAAAATGAATAAAGGGATGAAATTTGTTAACAAAGTATATTCATGTTTTTGAATAGTGAATAATATGTTAAAGAAAATGTTTAGGATGTGATATTTTAAACAGAATTAAAACGATCTAACGATGTTTTAAATGTGTTAAGATATCGAAACCATAGATTTCAACATTCATTGTTGAAATAGACGTTTTCGAGAAATAGAAGGAAATGGTGGACTATAACACTGTTGTTATAGTAAATGATTTCCGAAAGGAAATGTTTTATATAGTATTGGGATTTATATATCTATTTTAATTTCGAATCCCTATACTAGTGATTTTGGGTTGTCGTAACGATGTTTTACGCAACATTCGTTTTGGCCCAAATAAATATGGTTAAGAGAATGATTTCCTTAAAGAATGAAATATATACTTAATTTCGATTTAAGTATATTGAATATTTTCCAAAGGTTGAAAATAAATAAAATTTGAGAATTACTTATTAAATAAGTATGGAAATGTTTTCCAATATAAAGTGAATGTTTTGAGAATTTATCTTTTTGAAGATAAATTGAAATGAATAATTGAAATCGTTTTTTCATAAATATTGTGAAATATAAATTCACTATGGAATTTATGAATAGAAAGGGAAGTTCTTTTAAAAATAAATATTGATTTATTTATGAAGTGTGAAAATTATATATCTTGTAAAGATAAACTTGGGAAATAAATTATAATTTGGAAAATTAATTGGAATCTGGTGATGTTGTGCATATCCATTGATAGTTCAATAACCGACTATCAATATTTACCTTTGAAAGGTATTTGTTGGGATTTGTTGAATATGAATGCTACACTTGTTTTTAAATTATTGCGCTCGTTATTCGGATTACCCATTCCGAATAGCGATACGACGTAATGGATAGCATTGAAGATCGGTGTTGAAGACCCGGTATTTGCGAGAGCGATAGGATGACCTGTCAATTGACTCTGCACCGAGTAGCTACGGTATAGAGTTCTCCATATGTGATGGGGAATCCGATCAGGATTGTGGATATCCGGATTGCAAGGACTTCTTTGTAAGTGCCTTCGGTTTTGTTCGATCCCGGAACAGACTTGTATGGATTGTATGTCTGACATTACAAATTGAGATATAAAGCAGATTTCTTTCAAATATATTTCTGTTGGTGGCGGAGAATTTATTCTTTTATCTTAACACCCTTCTCTGAGACGTACGAGCTCAGAGGTTATGTAGTTGAAGGTTATCAGCAATATATTCCCAATTTGGTAATGTGACATGCTGAGTGTTGCCGTGAAATGATCATTGTGTTGATTATTTGTGATAGGATCATTTGTTTGATCGTCTATCCTGGTGATCATTTCTATGATCATTTGTTGACCCAAAGCATGGCTTTTGTATAAAGTATGTTTTTGTGGACGTGACTTCGTCGAGCCTCACACCTCGGGAATGGTCAAAACAGGAAAGATGCGGCAAGGTTATGAGGGGTAGCGCCCTTTAGGATATGTGCATTTCCTTCTGGAAAAGGGTGGTATCATGGTATGGAGCCCAGATACTTACTCATGTTGAAAACACTTTATGATTGTGTGAATTGATTACGAGCGCTCGATGAAAGGTCCCAAAGGACCGGGAGATGGCATATTCGGTCAGTTGTTACTCAGTTAGGGGTAACCCAGCCTTGTGTTGGTAGAGATCCGGTTTGGATCTCGGGGATGTCCATCAAGAGGCATTCTCATGTGGCAATGGCAAGTTCCTTGGCCTGATCATTCGTTGGAAATCCAATTCCCAATACGAAACCTTGTACGGTATTAGTTGTAGAACCTGCCATTTACTTATGGTGGTCACCACTGTTTAGATGGTAGCTATAGTATGCATACGATAATGGTCGTATGTTGGCTAAGATTTATATTCTACTTTCGAAAATGAATTTTTCCTACACTATGCACTAGTAATAATATAAAATGTTCTTTTAAATGCGTATCAAGCATCTTTGACTATCATAAGGAGAAATCTCCTCCGATTCTGCGTTTGCATTGTGTGTGTGTGCGGGAGGCCTTATGGTAGTCTCATTTTTAAAAGCATTGTGAATTGACTTTAAAAATATTCCTCTATTTTGATTTTAAAGATAAATAAACTGTTTTGAGTTCTCACACCAGTCACATGACTGACTCGGAGTTTATTGTTTTCCTTCCTAAACTCTGGGTTCCCACCAATTTCCACATGGGCAGTCAAGAGTTAAGGTTTATCAGGATATTCTGGATATTCTGGAGTTGCAGGAGGCAAGCTGGATGGCATGGCGAAATTACTAGTATAGTATTTCTTTTTCCGCTGTTTGATGTTTGATGTTGTTGTTGTTGTACACTCTGATGTAATGTAATGTAATGTGATGTAATATAATAACTGATATAGTTCTTTGTTTAAAGATTATTCATTTATTTATTATATGTTGTTCCGCTGAGAATTGTGAGATTCTGTTATTGTTCTGTTGTTTTCTGTTCCGTTCTATTTTCTATTTTCTTTCCTCTCTATTTTCTATCTTCTTCTCTCTCCTTCTGCCTCTTTCTTTGTCTAAAATATTGATAATTCGTATTTTCGTTCATCTTGAGTAAATCTATGGAGATTAGTGTATATTCAAGGAGTACGGATTTACGGGTCGTCACATCAGTACCCTGCGACAGTGGAAACAATTTTCTTCTCAATCTCCTTTGATTTGTCTTCCCAAATCTTTGGATTGCTTCGTGACAGCTCCAGAAAGAAGTTCCAGTGTGATTGTGGCCCTACGAATAGTTATAGAAAATCCTTACCTTGTATCTTCATTGGTTTCTTATCAATTCTTGATTTAAACTCTAATGAATATAAATTTGAAATTGAAAATTTTAAACAAATTGGAAATTTAAATAAATTGAAAATTTTAAATTGAGTTAAATTGATTAATAGAATATGAAGGCTAGACTGAATTGAATCCATAAAACAATTTCGTTTAAAACCAAATTTGAAATTCTATTATAATTTCTCAGGTTGATCGAAGTCCGAAGAGGGACAAAGTACATATACTTTGGGGTATTCTGATTTGAGTTTAGAATCCATATCATGTGTTTGAAATTTGTGGAAAATTAAATTCATTTATCTATTGTTTGGGTCTCGATATAATCTACGAATGGTTAGTTACCCCTTCGGACTAACCAGTGCCTTGCATATTTTGTAGATTTGATGACCCAAGTATCTTATGAGTGTTAAATAGATTCGTTGTTGTATCTATTGCTGATATTCTGATTTGTTAAGCCAAATGCGGAATAGATATCCAGTTTGAATTGAAAAGATATTTCATCTATTTTTCATCTATCTCTGTGTTGTTTTTGTGCCGGCAAATTTCGAGGACGAAATTTCTTAAGGAGGGGAATCTGTAACGATCCCGAAATTTTACTGAGTTTAAACTAATGATTAAATAAATTTTTTAAATAAATTTTTTTGAGATTAATTGATTTATCTATTTGAGTTTCTCCAAATACAAGTAAAATATGTTATTCATTAATAAAGGAATGATTTCTTTTACAAATTATTTCAATTCAATAAGGAGTTATTTTTAATTTATAATAAAATGTCTTTACAAATGAATTCTTATTTTAAATAGAATTTGTCATTTCAAATTATTTATAAATATATATATATATGTGTGTGTGTGTGTTTTGAAAGAAGCTATGATTTGAAAAATTCAAAATGAAGTCTTTCAAAAAAAATGTTTAAAATAAAATAAACCTTATAAATATTAAAGCATAAGTATAAAATCAAATAATGGTTATAAACATAAGTATAAAAATAAATACATAAGTTGAAATTTATAAGAAATAACTAAAACTAAATATACATGTACATAAAGGGATAAGAAAGCAAGCTAGGCAAGTAAATTATATAAGAATGTAGCTATGAAATAGTATGTGAGTTAAATAAATGTTAAGTTTAACCAATAAATAAATTAAATTCACATAGAGGAATTTAAACAATCTGTTAGTGAACTTTGTAAGATATAAAGTAAAACAAATTTGATAAAGTATAACCACATAATAAATATGACATGTGAATTATGGAAATTAACTCATGCAAGACAAAGACATTTAAGGCAATATTATTATAAATAAATATGAAACATACAGTCATATATTTAAGTATGTTGATTTAAAATATTTATATACAAGACAAAGAAATTTATGCTTAGCCACTCTATAGAAATCATCAGCCGAGATCTTGTTGATAAAACAAAGAAAAAATATATATCTCTGCTTTGTATTGTACAAGACATCACCTGTAGACTCATTTTTTTATATCAACCACCATATTGAAAAAATCTCTGCCTATTGTACTAAAAGGATTCTAATCACCCTGTATATGAAAAAAAATTATCACCCTGTACAAATAATGTTCAACCCGTACACTTCTTTTATTTATATCAACTTCACCTCAGCTTCTTCATTTCAAGCTGAGACAATCTAAAGTGATACCATCTTAAATCTTAAACAAGTTCAATTCATTCAATCAAAACAGAACAGAGGAAAAAAAAGAGAGAGAAAAGATTAAAGGAAGATTACAGGAAACTCGAAAACAAGGAAGGCTCTTTGTTCTTATTCTGGAAAAAAATCAACGGTGAGTAACATTTTTTAAAACTTTAAGAATATAAGTTTGTCTGCATGATAAAAACTAAAATAAGTCTACTCTGTTTATATGTATGTTTTTGTGTGTGTGTGTGTAAATATATATGGATTGTTCAGTGAGGATTTTATCTAATTATTCTCCTCTGTTTGTAGTTACAGAGATTGATTAGAGGTTCAAAATTCAAAACTTATTCATCAAATCAGTTAAAGTCTTACAGTTTAAACAAAACAGGTTGCTTAAACATAAATTAGGAAAAAAATATCTGTTTTAGACATGTTAGAGGAATATATTAACTGGGGAACTTGTTTTACAGTACAACATATGCTTATATGTTAAATTCGAGTGTTTTAAAATTGCTAATTCAATTTCATAACTTAAATCCACACCGCAAAATGAGATTTTTAAAACAAAAATGGGAATTTTTAGTTAAGCATGTTAAGAGCAGTTCCTAGTTGAACTAAAAATGCTTTTTAACAAATTCCCAGTGATCGAACAATTTTAAAGTGTTGAAATTTTTTCTGAAGCTTGCTTGATCTTCGTAGAATTCAGGAAAAATGTTTAAAAAAATTCTATTGCATGGGATGTTCGATCGAGGCAAGACTAGTGTTTAGTGAATGGATTTTGTGGTGGTCAGAAACGAGGTGATTTTGTCACCTCCGTTAGGACGAGTCGTACGAAACTTGGGGGAGAGAAGCGTCGATGGTCAGGGAACGCGCGGTCGAAGTCGCGTGACCTCCGGAGATCAAAGGCGAGGGCTATGGTGGGTTTTATGATTTGTTTGGTTCCAGTTTTTGGGTTCGAGGTACTCGATTTTCATTCCTGGTGAGTTTGATCGAACTGAATGATTATTTGGGTAGGGGCGATCATCGTTGGCATGTCAGAGGCTATGGCAGTGGTCAGAGTGATAAAATTCAGGTGTACACGTACACCGTGCATGTGGTATCTGGGTTTGGGAGGTTGAAGAAGAAGAAGCAGGTTGGGGGTTATTTGCGTGATTCTCAAATTTGGGCTTTTGGAAGTAACTCGGATTTTCACTCGAAGCAGTTCGGGTTCCTCTCATGCTCGTCTCGGGTAGGAAGATAGGGATGCGAAGTGTGCTACTCGAGGGTTGACTCGAGTAATTCGAGTCTGGGACTCGAAGCAACTGGGAATTGGGTTCGAGGCTTTTCGTTGTGCCTCGGGGTGTTTTTCTTTGTCTACAGGTTTTCAAAAAAAACTGTTACACCGGTTTTTAAATTAAAAATAAAATAAAAGCTAGTTTAGATGGAAAGAAAGTTTTAAAACAAGTAAATCCAAGTTTTAAACTGGTTCAAGTTATATTGAAATCTCAGTTCAAAATAAATTAAGTTTTAAACTTCAGTTGGTTTAACTACTTAAAAAATGTTTAAATAGTTTGAATTTCAAGAATGAAGTTTTAAAAATAAGTAAAGTTTCTAAAACCTAAGTTTAATTTGGAATCTGAAATTAAATATGTATTTCAGATTTGAAATAAATGGAAGTTTTAAATATATAAAAAATGACTTAAACAATTTTGATTATTAAAGTGTATTTTAAAATTTATTTGAAATTAAAATGAAATTGCGTTTTAAATTCTTTTAAACTTCTATTATAAGATAAATAATTCTTTAACTTGTGAAATAAGAGGGTTTTGAAATTTGTTTTAACCATTTGAAGAGAATTAATTTTTGATTAGAAATAAATCAATCAAGTAATTAAGAATTAATTTAGTTATTTCTAGGTACTTAATTAACTAAATAATTAGAATTAATTAATGTGTTTTTAATGGTTATTCAATTTATAATCAGTGATGATCAATATGAGTGAATTTCTTTAGCAAAGTAATTAAAGAAATTTTAATCGTTAATAAAGGTTATTAACTAAGATTAATTTAGAAGTTAAAGATCAATTGATTCATTAATTAAGGATGGTTAGTTAATAATTAAAGGTTCTGTCAGGACCCGATTCTTCGTCTTCCGAAAATTCAACATCGATACTCACTTTATCGACTGCCGAGTAATCGAACGACGGAAAACCGAACACTGAGGGTTTTAAAAAGAATTTAAGAAAGGAAGAGAGAAGAAGAGAGAAGATAGAAAATAGAGAGAAAAGAAAATAGAAAAGAGAACAGAAAATTTTAAAATAGAAGAAAATAGAAGATAGGAAATTTTAAAAATAGAAGAAATAGAAAGAAAAAGAGAATAGAGGAAAAAGAAAACAACAGAACAACAACAGAATCTCACAATTCGCAGCGGAACAACATATAATAATAAATGAATAATCTTTAAACAAAGAACTATATCAGTTATTATATTACATACATTTCATTACATCATATCATCAGAGTATACAACATCAACAACATCAAACAGTGCAGCGGAAAAAGAAATACTATATAAGTAATACGCCATGCCATCCAGCTTGCCTCCAGCAACTCCAGAATATCCAGAATATCCTGATAAACCTAACTCTTGACTTAAAAATTCACTTATTAACATTTAAAATAAATTAAATATTCAAATTTAAATTATTAAAAATTCTGGGTCGTTACAGGTTCACTAATAAATAATTAAAGGGAAATTTATCTCAGATGATTTGAAATTAACTTATGTTAAGTAACTAGAATTAATGACAAGTAATACATCTGATCTAGATTAATCAGTTGATTAATAAATTTACCTATGAATGTTTAGATCTTATTGAATGGTTGAATTGTTGATATTCCCGATGTTTGATGTTTTGTGATATTTCCTGATTTGCGTGGTGATTTATAATGTGATTAATTATCTGTGATGTAATTCATTACCTGTGATAAATATATCTATGATCTGTGAATGAAGATAAACGTTATAGTTTATATCGCTTATTAGATATATTGTTGTATTTGATCTGTCATGATTGAACGATGTTGCACTATTGTGTTAAAACCCTGGACCACACTTATACGCACACGAATATGGATTTCACGAGGAAATAGGTTAAGTCACAGATTTTGAAATAATTTGAAAGTTGAATATTTTAATTCAAATGTTTTGGAAATGGATTAGGGTAAAGTGAAAAGCTTTTGAAAAGGAATTTCAAATATGAAATTTATTTTGGATAACATGATTAAGTTTTGGAATTTAAATAATTTGATTTAAACTTAAATTTAAGATTTGAAATTGAATTCTATGATTTGAAATTAGAGATTAAAGATGTTATATTAGTTATATATGTGTTAAACCATTTTTTTTAAGAATTGATTTTGGGAATTTGAATTAACCTAAAGACTGTAACTTGTATAAATGAAGTCGGGTTTTTTTTCAAAATAAAACTATTGTTTCTAAATGAAAAAAAGCTTTCGTTTCAAATCGTATTAAAAAGTTTTCAAATTTAAACTGAAATAGTTTTCCAAGTTATAAATGAATATTTGGAAACGAGTTTTGAAAGTGAATATTTGGGAACGATTTGAAAGCTATGAGACAAATCTTTGATTTAAAGATTTAATGAATTAATCCAATTGAAATGGAATTGTTTTGAAATCCGGGAATGAATCTTTGTGAAACTAGGTGAACTTTATGAAATAAATTTTTTATTTAAAAGATTCGAAATGGTAATTGGTTTAAACCATTTGAAAGAAAGTTTTGAATTATTAAGTTGTGACTTAATTGAAATCCCATATCCATATGTTTTAAATGTTGCACTCACTATTCGGTTTAGCCGGGAGAGGACCTTTGTGTCGTATAACCTATTCCCAATATGTGATTCAGCTTTATGGATAGCATTTGAAGACTGATGGTGAAGACCAGGTACTTGTGAGAGCGATAGAATGACCTATTGATTGTCTCTGCATTGAGTCGCGCCAGTATAGAGATTTCTTAAGTGATGGGAAGTCCGATCGGGATTGTGAAAACCCGGATTGCAAGGACTTCTTCGGAAGTGCCTTCGGTTCTGTTCGAACCCAGAACAGACTTGTATGGATTGTATGTCTGACGTTACATTTTGAGATATAAAGAAGATTTCTTTCAAATACATTTATGTTGGTGGCGGAGAATTTATTCTCTTAGCTTAACACCCTTCTCTGAGACGTATGAGCTCAGAGGTTATGTAGTTGATGGTTATTAGTGATATACTCCTAAATTAGGTAATGTGGCATGCTGAGTGCTGCTGATCATTTATTGATCAAAGCGTGGCTTTTGTGAAAAGCGTAGCTTTATGGACGAGACTTCGTCGGACCTCGCACCCCAAAAATGGTCAAAAACAGGAAAGATGGGGCAAGGTTATTAGGGGATAGCGCCCCCTTAGTGTATGTCATTTCCTTCTGGATAGAGGTGGTATTAAGGTATGGAGCCCTGATACTTAACCTATGTTGTAGCTGCAAACTTATTGCTTTGTGGTTGTTGGTGAATCCCGGGATTTAGGTTGGTTGCGATCGGGGGATGGCATATTCGTGTCAATAGTTACCTAGCTAGGGGTAACCCAGCCTTGTGTTGGCAGAGATCTACCCGTAATGTTAGGTTAGGTTCTCGGGGCGTCTTTCCAGAGGCGTTTCCACGTGGCAATGGGAAGTTCCTTGGCCTGACCATTTGTTGGAAATCCAAAGAAACAATACGAGCCCTGTACGGAAATGGTCGAAACAGGAAAGATGCACCAAGGTTATTTGAGGGCAGCGCCCTTTGAGGGTATGTCATTTCCTTCTGGATAGAAATGGTATCATGGTATGGAGCCCAGATACTTAACTCATGTGGATATCGCAAATATATATATATATATATATATATATATATATATATATATTACTTTGTGATTAATGTTGGGGCACCGGATAAAGGTTGGTTACGACCGGGGCATGGCATACTCGTGTCAGCAGTTACCCAGTTAGGGATGACCCAGCCTTGTGTTGGCAGAGATCCGGTTAGGTTCTCTAGGCGTCCTTCTAGAGGCGCACCCATGTGGCAATGGGAAGTTCCTTGGCCTGACCATTCATTGGAAATCCAAAGAAACAATACGAGCCCTGTACGGTTTTAGTTGTAGAACCTGCCATCTAATATGGTAGCTATAGTAGGCATACTATAATGTTACCTATGTTGGCTAAGATTTATATTATACTTTCGAAATGTTTCTGCACTTTGCACTTATAGTGATAATATCAAGAAATTCTCTCGTATCAAGCATGTTCGGCTATCATAAGAAGAAATCTCCTCCAATTCTGCGTTTGCATTGTGTGTGTGGCGGGAGGTCTTATGGTAGTTACATTTTCTAAAAGCATTGCGGATCAATTTTAAAATATTTCTTTGTTTATTTTTTTAAAGATAAACTGTTTTTGTTGCTCATACCAGTCTCATGACTGACCCGGAGTTTATTGTTTCTTTCCTAAACTCTGGGTGCTCAAAATTTTTCCACACGGGCAGTCTAGAGTTGGGTTTTTCAAATAGCTAGGTTTAGTGGATTATCTGGAGCTAGTTCAATCTTTGGAAGTGGACGAGACTTGCTTGTCTTAGTGTATCGTGATGTTGGTTCGAGCTGCTGCTGGAGTTCTCTGCTGAATATTATATTGGAGTTATTTGTTCTGCTATAGGTTTTATCTATTTTCTTTTCCGCTGTTATTTCTTGTATCATATATCTGACGTAAATTGATATTCATTGTATCATCTGTTGTATTAGATATTGTATCAGTGTTGTATATCAATGTATTATTCTTTTTCTTCCACTGTGTTGTTTACTTAATTGTGTTATAAGCTCCGGCGACTCGTATTTGAACGGTCGAATCTGCGGCATTCGTGTGCGATGTAAATTACGGATGTCGATTATTGAACGCGAAAATCTAATTGTTATAGATACTTAATTTGGATTGATAACATTCTAATAAAACTTCTTGTCTAAGGCCATTGACATTGGGATGCAGATCGTTCCATTCAAACATAATACACAATGTTTATCTAACTCGAAACTTAAAGATTGCCCCCTCTCAACATCCTGGATGATCTTCCCTAAATGCTCATCCTCCCTTTGCTTACTAGCAATTCTTTAAAAAAAGTTGGTTTAACTTCCAAGAAATGTCAAAACTACATTTTGTACTAAGAGCGCCTGCCATAATATTTGCTTTTCCAAGCGTGTAGAGAATATCCAAGTTGTAGGTTGCCAAGAACTCTAACCATCGCTGTTGCCTTAGCTCAGATCCTTCTGAGTGAAAAGGTACTTCAGGGACATGTGATCAGTGAAGAGCTCGAAATTTTCATCTATTTAAAGAATGAAATTACTTACAAGGATCCTTGAACATTAAAAATAAACAAAAGTGGGAAAGAAGGATTTTACCCAGCAAGTAATGCCTCCACATCTTTAATGCACATACTACGGCTAACAGCTCCAAGTCATGCATTTCATAGATCTTCTTGTGAGGCTTTAATTGTCTACTTTCATAGGCTATAACCTTTCTATGTTGCATCAACATTGCACCCAGGCCAACTCTACATTCATCGATAAAAACAGTTAACCCTTCTCCTCCATCAATAATAGCTAAAATAAGGGCACTGGTCAATCTCTCTTTTAACTCAAGAAATGCACTCTTACATATCAGAGTCCACTCGAATTTAACATCCTTCTTTGTTTGCTTGGTTAGGGAATGTAGTAATCCTTCATGAACTTCCTATAATAACCTTTCATCCCTAAAAAGGTTCTCACTTCTGTAAGAGTTTATGGTCTTTTGAAATCTTGCATAATAGCTACCTTAGTTGGATCAAACGAGATGTCATCACTTGATACAATATGTCCTAGGTATCTTACTTATGATTGCCAAAAGTGGCACTTAGAAAACTTAGCTTTAAGAATGTTTTTCCTTAACGTTTCCAACACCACATCCAAATGGTGTTTGTGCTCTTCCTCGGTCTTTGAGTGGATAAGAACGTCGTCAATGAAAACTAACATAGACTTATTCAACACATCCCTAAAAACTCGATTCATAATATCAACAAAAATGAAGGTGCATTGGTCAGCCCAAAAGGCATAACCAACCACTCATAGAATAAGTCCTGTCCTCTAGAAGCCATTAAGGGTATACTATTCTCCACTACCCTAACCGATCGAAACCTTAACAAGGTCAAATTGGGAGAATACTCTAGCCCTGTAAAGTTGGTTAAATATACCATCTATTCAGGGCAACAGGTATTACTTGAATGGTTTGCTTGTTATGTTCCCTATAACCCATGCACAATCTTAACGAACTATCAGACTTAGCTACAAAAACTACTGCAAATCCCCAACTTTATCGGCTCAGCCTAATCAATCCTCTTCTCAACAAATCATTAGTATGATCCTTTAACTCTTGTTTCTCCCCCGGGGCAATTTTATGCAGGTGTTGGATAGCAGGTCTCGCATCGGGAAATAGATCGATTTGAAATTCAATTTCTCGATGGGGAGGAAAACTGCTGATCGACTCAAAAATATCAGAGAAATCTTTAACAACTTCTATCAATCCGAACTCTTCTTGGATGATTCTAAGGCATACTAGAAACTACAAAATAATTTGCTAGGCCCATGACAAGGCACCATCGCCAATCTTCCTAGTTTGGTTACCGAAGATATTGTTCTTCTAACATAATTCATAATGGCTCTATTCTCTGCTAGCCAATCCATCGAAGTAATATATCAAATCCCTTAAAATCTAGAACAAACAAGTCGCGTGAAAAGCAGTGGGTAAGGTACGAGGCATGTACATATTTATAAACCATGCATAGATAAGTTACGCCTCCTATGGGGTTTGACACACAAAGATGGTTTTCTACAATTTTAGGGGGAAATTTAAATTTTCTAAGTAATTCAAGAGAAAGAAAACTATGGGAAGCTCCGATATCAAAAAAAATCTAACAAAAACACCATTAATAATTAAAGTACCTTCCAAGATTCCCTTACCTTTCATAGCTCACGAAGTTGGGGGTTCATCCTTGATTGCATAAACTTTGGCTTGCTATCTTTTCTTTAACACTAGGCAGTCCTAACTATGTGCTTCGGCTGTTGACGATTACAACAAAATGTCTTTTGACACCATTGGAAAGATGGGTCCTACCTACTGATAAACTTTAGAAGTGTGACCCTTCTATTTTCAGTTAAAACGTTCAATATATTTGAAACGGTTTCCTTGATCTCCTCCTGCAGGTTTTCCTTTTCGCTGCTTCTTCTTCCAGTTTGGATTAAACTTCCTTATATGTGGGTTAATTTTACCTTCACTAGATGCTTCTTCTGTTGCCTTTTTCTTCAAAAGCATTTCATAACTTAAGGCTATATCAAATAAATTCACAAATGATTCATTCACTTGAGCCATCATCTTTTCATGGAACTCTTCTCTCATATGAGCATCTCATTTTTCTTTAATGGTGTATCAATAAGTCTAGGGCCAAAATGAGATAATTTATTAAACTTCGAGTCGTATTCAGCTACCGACATGTCTTCCTACTTGAGATCCATGAAACATCTATATAATCACGTTCTGCCCACCGTCAGCATGAATTGATCTTCAAATACTTCTTTGAATCTAGCCCATGAGAAGTCATCTTCCGGAACATTTGCGGTGACATAATCCCACGATGTAGCTGCACCCTCTTGCAATTGTCGTGATGCCAAGAACCATTTATGATCATCAGAAATGTCCAAAATTTTGAAAATCTTCTCACATGATTATAGCTAAGCTTTTACTTTTGTGATGGATTCTGCCCTTGAAAGGTTTTCCTCCTAGGTTTGTGTTGTCCTTGCATAGATTTGCGAAGTTTACTCAAGGCTGCACTCGAGCTATTGCCTCAACAGCTATTTCGCCCCTTCTAACTTTCACGGTTCTTCCATTTGTGGTTGTTGCACTACCATTCCCCTTCCTCAACTCCTTATCATACTCATTCTAACTACTTGAATAAAGTAGGAAATCTTTAGAACAAATGGATGGGATTATCTTAGGAAAAAGAGCATAAAACCAAACATATAGATGTTGATCGAAATGAACAGAAACGCGGTCTTAAAGACTGAACTCATTCTAGGGTACTAATAACCCTATCTCTAACGAGTTGACCCCCAACCAAGGCCCAAGTGTTCGCTCAACCTAGCTCTAATACCTGTTTAATATGCTAGTATATGATTTTTGTTTGATGATAATAAACATATACATATATATATTCACTTAAATGTATTTGTTACTGTACTATTTTATTTTCACATAATTAAATAAATATTTGCTGAAATAAATAAATAACACAGAATTTAAATTCAAACAGATATTTTATTCAAATAAATATTTTATTATAATTTTTGAATAGTACAAATTTAAGCTCTCACTATATATACACAATTCCAATTGCAATACAATTTCAATAACATCACATTTTCATTATACGATTATCATTTACATTAGCACCTCATTACATATCACTCATTCACTAGTATTTTATCTTTAACTTTGCTCCAGCCTAAATTCTGCATCTGAGTTATCTGCATAATAAACATTGATGCAGTAAAATTGAAAAAGAAATATTATTCTGCAGTGAAAAATAAAATATGTTTTGAAAATATTATTTTCCTCAGATATTTTGGTTGTTTGTCATCATTTGATTTTGAATTCATCAAACATGAACAACCTGTGACACGCATAGTGTATCAATATACATGCCACAAGGCCGTGCGTACTGATATACACTTGATAAAACTACAGGGACAGGTGAACACAAGGTCAAACCTAAGCCAAAGGTAGGTTCAACTCAAGTGCACTACAAATAATGTCACGACACGAGCTTAAGGTCATACCCGAGGCAAAGCTAGGTTCAACTCAGGTGCAATACAAAAACAAAATAGAATGGTCAAGTTTTAATGACCGGAGCAAGCCTCAACCAAAAAATTCAATTGTGTACACATGAAAACAATTCAACTCAACAATCAACATGTACAAAGCTCAAAGGATCATTTGAATCCAGACTACAACAACAAATCCAGAATTGAAAGCAGTCCAATATGTAGCCACCAGACTACATGAAGTCTAACTGACTTAAGAGAGCATATACCAACCTGAACATATACATATACACACACATATGTAGTGAAAGCCAGTGATCAAGTAACATTACAACTACCACGTGTATATACATAGTACAGACTCAAATAAATACAAAATCATTGCAACTATTGTGAATAGCACCTAAATGAGGCATGTACAAGACAGCAACTCACCAAACAATAAAGCATGGTCAGATCTCAAAAATATTGAGAACAACGAGCATACATATATACATATGCACATATGCATATACATATTTATATAGGCAGTGCACATATAAACAGAACCAAAAAGTTAACCAAACCAAGAACTAAAATGAAACCAGACCAAACTCCATGTACACATGCACCAGATCAATCAACATGAAGATACCATGAACCAGTTCATAAAGAAAAGTTAGTGGAACTAGAATCAGACCAGTACAAATCTCAAATGAACCAGCACACAATGCGACAATGGACTCTGAAACAAAACCTTGAAATGATCGAAGCTGTGCATGCATGGGTGGATTACAATATCAAGTGCAAATTCAAGTGACAATATGTGACAGCAAGTGTGATTCAAAGTAAAGCAAGCACACTCCAAGAAGCATTAATGCATATAGACCAGAGACCACGTGATACATGACTCGAGAACAAGACCACATACAACATCACATCGAACAAGCTACTGGACATAAGACTTCAAGACCACATTCATATGAAACCATGGTCAAATACATACATACATACATATATATATGACAGTTCAAAGTTTCGACTGCAACAAAAATTAAGTACACAACATACATAGATACATGTGTGTGTGTGTGTTTATATATATGATGTATGTAGTGGTAACCAGCACCGCAACTCGAATGGTACAAGTGCAATCGTGGCAACAAGGAAGCAAGTGCACCATGTATATCCATAAATAACTCAAAGTGAACAGAGCAAGAGCAAGTGCTTAATGCAATACAGACCGGTACATCCAAGCATACTTATATACATGCGCAAACACACATGTATACATGTATATATATGTAGTGCGACCAGATCAACTCAAATACAAAGATGAACAAAGTCAATTTGCAGTTACAAAAATCAAGTGCAGACCAACAGTGGACTAGAAGTACAAGTGAATGAGCTGCAGCAGTTCAAATGTCACAGGAGATGTCAAAATAACCAAATCAAGCCAAATACAACATGAATACATATGCAGTTCAATATCAAAGTAAAGCCATAGTCACACATTGTCAATTTAACAAGTTGAAGACAAAGTTCCCATCTCAAAAATATCATCACAAAATCGAAGTTCCGAAGCCACAGAGGTAACAATATTCATATATTCACGGTGCCAGAAATTAACGAAACCAAAGTCAAGTATAATCAGAGAATTCAAAGCCGTGATGACAAAGAAACATCATTAAAGCAATTCAAAGCCGTGATAATCAAGCAAGAAATTATATGAATTGAAGAAGTCAGAAAACATCACATGCATTCAATCGAAAAATCAATGGTATCAATTGACGAATTCAAGTAAAAATATTCGAACGAAATTATAGGTTAGTATGTGCAGATTTTTTGATACCACTGATTTTTTCTATGCTGCTATTATTCTGTGTTGAAATTATGCGTTCGAATTATGCGTTCAAATATTATCTGTGCTACTATTATTCTGTTATATCTGTGTTGAAATTAATTTATATAGTTCCACATTTAATTTTATTAATTAGTAGTATCACCCTATTCACCCCTCCTCTAGGGAGAAATCGATCCTACAATATCAAGTGTGACGATCTGCCTTTATCACACCCAAAGATGACACTTAGTACATCCTCAATATTCATGTGCCGATCATCTACGTATCCGAAAGATAGGTCATGGGGTAAAGAAAATAAAAGACAAAGGAAACAATAAAAAAATTCTTAGAAACGACAAGTTATATATACATCATCACATAATAGTACACATTGTTGCTCCAAAATGTTACATCAAAGATACAGCAAGTACTATTTCCAATAAGTACAACTATATCAACCTACTTAAATTACTAATAAATAATATACAATCGCAACGAAAATAAACATAACTACTGAAAGCTTCTGCTCCATACTGCTTCCCAAAACGTTCCAAAGAAATCTGACTATTTGGCTACTCATAAAAAATTTGAGTACCCAATAGTTTAAGTGAAAGAAATAAAACTCCGGGTCAGACATGGGTCTGGTGTGAGTAAAGCATAAGTTTAGCTTTGTAAAAATATTTGAATTAAAATTATCTCGTAAGACCACATCGCACATAAACCAGACTGGTTTCTACCTTACGATAACTAAAGCATGTTTATACAAAATCCTCTGATATTATCATATCTAGGTTTAATATAAATATGAAATCATTGCCAAGTCCAGTGGCTCGTATTAGGAAATGGATTACAACAATGACAAGGTAAGGGACAACCATCCGTATAGTACACCTCTAGATAAAATGTACCTGGGGTCAGGCCCTGAGCTTGGCCTACCCCTACTAACATAGAACCAGCCTATCCCTAAACTTGGATAGTAAAGAATATGTTCACCCCTTTGTTGCGATCAACAACTGTAAATGGATCTCGAAGCATACATAAACCATAGATATCGCTCTAGATTTGGTAATGATCATACCCAAATGAGTGTGACCCACATAGCTCTACTATATTTACCTAGTTTTAACCACCTTCAGGTTGTGAGGTTTGAGTCTATGCATTTATCGTCCTTCTAGGAGACCGTCTTAGGATGCTAACATTTCTCTCCAGGCATCCAATGCAATGATAACATTCATCTATACAAGTGTTCCGAGAATGAATAAACCGTCGACACTTACTATCTTCCATTTTGGAATTACCCTCAAGAAGAATAGTATAACTCCATAACATACATCATAACGATCAATCATGAACGTTATTAGTTTGAAGTGGTTCAGATAAATTATACTTACTCGAAACAAGTATCTTCGAATTAAGCGATAATTCTCGGCTAACTCAATTCTGGTTCTTTTGGAAGTATGTAACCAGCATTGCAGTCCTCACTGGGGAACTCTAATATACACAACATACTTCTTGACTCAAAACAGTCAAGTTATAAATAGCGGACAATCCGCTACTTAAGTTAATTATACAGAGTTCACATATGAATAGACATATGCTTAATTTAACCGAAGACTCACGGATAGGAATTAACCCACCCATATCTATCACGTTTCTAATATTTCAACCTTACTCCATCCCTCACTTAGAAATAAATTCTAGATCTCATAGATAGAGGATTAGCCTACTTAACTGTTTTTAGTGCTAACTATGGGATGACTTTCTTCCTATAAATGTGCCACTACATTATCTTTGGTTTCATATTTATTTGAGGTTACTTAAGGGTAATCGACGATGAAATCCCTTGATTTAAAATACCTTTGAAAAGAAAAACAGTTTAAACAAAACCAATATTTTAAAAACAAAACAATTTTAAACCTTTATTTATTAATTAAATAATAAATTAAACCCCTATTAAATTATAATTAACTCTTAATTGCAAAATTAATTACATTTAATTAATTAGTAATTGATTAAATCCCTTTTTTAAATAATTA
Organism: Allium cepa; assembly: GCA_030765085.1. NCBI lineage: Eukaryota > Viridiplantae > Streptophyta > Magnoliopsida > Asparagales > Amaryllidaceae > Allium > Allium cepa. The sequence continues at coordinate 673,211,885 of CM060928.1, read as the reverse complement.
ATATTTAATTAAAAATTAAAAATAATTAACCATTAATTATTGATTACATAATGATTAACTTCAATTAATTAATTAATTAAAATTAACTTCATTGATTAACACTAAGCTATTAATTACTGTTATTAACTAATGATTACGTACTAGTTACTTAATTAATTAATTAACCATTTTTGTATTACAACATTCGGATAACTTTTGGTTGACGAACAATCGGACGTTCAAAAACGATTTTCAGTCACATTTCCAATCTTTCTTCGAACTAATTACTTTTTAACAAAAAATTTAAATGATTTCACTATCATTTTTTATTATTTAAAAGGAGTTTATTTTAGTTATAAAATCCATTAGTTAATTATTAGAATTATATTTGAATATTTATACATAAAGTGATCAAATGCTAAGTCGTTACATTGCACCTGAATCTCAGTTCATTCTACAAGGATAAATGATAAGGAAATCCATCCACTAACAGTTAGAAGGTGATCTCTGCTCTTAACTTTGGATGTTTATTTCGTAAAGAACCGGTGTAGAGTTTATCGAAGATTATCTAAAGTTGTTTCAAACTGAACGGGATGACATCTGGTTGGTGAGGTTCATGCACGATAAGGGGTTCTCGTTTTGTTGGTGGCGAGCAAGAGACTCTTACCCTTACATGTCTTGGGAAGGTAGTATAAGGCCTTGAAGGGTTGGCTATAGGCCGAGAGGCTGGCCATAAAATCAAATTCGAGGTACCAGCGTAAACAACAGTAGGTTTTACCTAATGACCGGATGGTTGAAAGCCTATGGTTAGTTACAATTTTGGTATCAGACATAAATTTAAGCGAGAACCTTGGCTTTAGTGGAGCAACTCAATATGAGATAAGCTAATGGAATGCCTAATTATGAGTTTGAGTGTATACATATATGAGCACATGTTTGTTTGTGATATAAAAATGTATTACATTGTGGTTATTGATCTATTGAGTGGCTCGTGGATTCTGGCCTATACGAGTAATTAATGTTATTGATAGGGATCTTTAAATACTTGAACAGAAATTCGACATGATACTATTTAGAAATTAGGTAATGAAGTAATTTTACCTTGATCATATGTTATATATAAAGGAATGATGTTTCAGAAATTATTATAGTATATAAGCTATGTTTATTTGTTAGAGAATGATAATATTTAATTATTATATTTTTTTGTTGTGTTCTAATAAAAGTTGTTATTATTATAAGAAAAACAAAGATATTAAGAAATGGTTTTACATAACCATAGTGAACTTATGTATTATGGGAATGTATAAATAGGATTAAAAACTAAGAATTTGAGAACTTGAGTCCCATTGATTTTAAGAATTGTTTTTCAAAGGTTTTGGAAGAATAATAATGATATTACTTTGAAAACATTTTGACTAGAAATAATTTTTTTAAAAGAATTTAAAGGAAATAAAAGCTCTAAACTCACTTCGATCATTGGAAAATAATTTCGATGATGACTGCAGCATCATCTATGTCCATTTTTCGATTTCCAAGAGAGGAATTTCTACCATAGGATTTGTTTTGGTAAATAAGTTTTGATTTAAATACTAAATATAATTTTTTATACAAATATATATACACACACACACACACACACACACTATATTATGTATTATTTCAAAATAGATTTGAAATAAGAACAGGGTGTTTGAAATTCTAAAATCCTTTATATAAGTAATTTGTTAAAATTATAAAAAAAATTAGTTTTTGTAGCTTATATATTGAGGAATAATAAGTTGAAACAAATTGTTGAATAAGAACATTAAGAAAAGCAATTTTGAAATGAAATTTAACGTAAGTTAAGTTAAATGAAATGATATTTGAAATGAAATTGACCGTGGTTTGAAATGAATCAATGAAATGATCTAATTAAATAATCAGTGAATTGAATATGATTTTGAATGTTGTTTGATAGAATTGAATACGAACTTAAGTTGTGAAGTGATAAAAAACATGAGAAGTGTTGTAGAAGATGATTGTAATTAACTCAAGTAAAATTTGATGGAATGGTTCTTAAGTGATGTTAATATTAAAAATTTATACAAAGTAATAAATGAATATGAATAAAGCAATGTAAATGATGACTGTGAATAAATGAGTGTAAATAAATGGATTTCAATAATGAGAAATCAATTGAAATAAATATGTAAGTTGTATGTGGATCATTTTATTTGCATAACTGTTCGATCCAGATTCGAGCACATAATTTCAAGGCGATTTAGATTGATATGAGTTTGAACTTTTCATTCGATTCTCGATGGTGAATATTAGATATGAATTTTGAATAATCTGGAGTTCTCTATCACAGTATATTACTAGGCAAGGAGGGTGATAGTTTCTAATAAAGGAACTAGATTTGAGTCCGCACTAGAGAAGTCGATTGAAAGATATTAGTTCGGAAGTGAATTGTGCGATCGAGCAAGTGATCAGATTGGTATTGCATATGGATGGTTTATGTACATCGTACGAGCTTAATAATTTGGATATTATTTGATGGATGGATATTATCTGTTGATGGTTTCTATGGTTATATTTGTTACATTTACATATAGTTATTGTATATTCTATGCTATATATTGATATTACTTTCTTTATACTTGTTCTCAGTAGTTGTTGATTAATTAGTAGGTGCAGATGGCATATATTTCGTATTTGGAGCTCGTTTTCACATTACATTGATTGTGTATGTCGGCTAATACTAATGAAAGTTACCATCTCGGATTACATGTTATATTTTTATGTTTTTCCCTACGGGATACCTCAACCTTGAAGAAGAGATGTATATTTTAGATTACATGTGTGTGTGTGCGTCTAATATTGTAAAATTTTTTGATGGAACCACGCAAAGGAGACGCTGGTGAAATTTTCTGTAAATTTAAGAGTTAGAAGTATTTGAGAAATGTTGAAAATTTTTAATAAGTGAAATTTGATGTTTATGTTATAACTTGGAATGGTATTGGTAAATAATTATGAATGAACAAAAGATTTAGAAAAGGTGATAACAAAGTTTCAACAAATTGATTTTGAAAAATTGAAGGACTAAGAGAATTTGGTAGGCTATTTCAACTAATTGGTTTTGAAAAGTTAATGGGTTTGGAGAATTTTCTTATTTGCTAATTTCGAGGATGAAATTCTTTTAAGGAGAAGAGTGCAATGACCTAGAATTTCAGTCATTTGAATCTGAGATGTTAAATTGATTTTAAAATTGAAAAGTTAATTTTATAAGTTAACTAACTTGAATTTCAAATATAATTGTTATGTGAATATTTGAAATTGTTTTAATAATTAAATCTTAAATTTTTGTGAACATAAATGATTTCAAAAGTTGATTTAGTTTCTATTTGTATAAGAATAAAGATAGTAAACTTTTGAATTTGAATTTAAAAGCAATTAAACTTGTTTATAATAATCGTTTTAATTAACATATTAAATTAGCCTTCCGGGGTACTGTCTCGGGTTTCGAGGAAACCAATTTTGTTGGATTCCTAACAGTGAGATATTGTGTTTCATCAAATTTCGTTGCAATTTAATGCATCGTGTGGTCGTACAAGTTTGAAATCCATATAAATTAATTTCAGAACCTAATATAATATAAGTGGATTTAAAAAGATATCTTCCGTGTATGATCAAATTAGGTCTTGAGACTAGCTCCATTGAGTTTGGAATAGGGGTACCACATATAGAACGCCATGCGACACACCTTGTTTAGTGTTCGAGATTTTTAAGCACTTACAACATGATATTATAATATAATATATTATTATACTACGTACCCTATTTAATAGACCCATGCCTTCACGTCTCAGCCTATACGCCCAAACCATTTCCCTCTCTTCCTTCTTATTTATAGTAAATGAAATGGAAATCCTTCTTTCGAATTTAGATTAAACCAAATAAAAAATGAAAAATATATAACAAGGACCTTCGGTCTCGTGAGGATGAGAATTTACAAATCCCTATGCTCGAAATGGATGCGTCTTCAATTCTAAAAGCTCGACAATGGACGTTTTGATGCTAGGTGACTAGGTTTAGATTTTTGGAGTGATTTGATGCTCGATTGGAGATATTGAGTTTGTATTTGAGTTCGGAAGGGGAAATAGCACTCCGGTGCAAATTTTCAGTTGGTGCGGCTGTGTGTGGCGGAGTGCTTTCGAGTACATAGCGTGGGAGGGAGGCACAGTCGCGAATCTAAGGGATAGGCCGAGTGTGTCATGGTGGGGCGAATTGGGTAGCTATCGGCGATAGGTGTGTGACAGTGATGGTTTCGGGATGCGGCGTGGTTGGGCGGATGTGTTGGAGGTGTGTGAACATGCGGCCATGTCATTCTAGGTATTGTTGTTTGGAGGAGAATTTGATTAGGAGGAAGAAGTTTAATTTGTAACTAGATTTTAATGTAATGACTAGTGGATATAATTATATAAATTAAAAACTATTTAATCAAAAATTGTACAACTTTCTCATATGAGGCCCGATCGAGGCGCGGATTTTTGCGTTGCACTTATAACGACGAAACCTTCATAATGGAGCTAGTTTGGTCAAATTTGAAGTACATTGATATTTAGGCTAAATTTGGACATCATTTGTTTTTTGTACCAAACCGGAATGCCTCGGTGACAAAAGGAATTTTGGTGAGTTAAACACACTTTTTTCATTAACCAATAATATTATGTAGGTGATAAAAAAATTTGTTTGGTTGTTTGGATGATTTACTATTTTATTAGTTGGTTTGGGTTCTATTCCCATCCCTGGAGTGGATGACTATCTGTATATATCCCCTACTAGTGGATGTCCATTTATATATAACTGTCTAGTAGTGAATGGCCAATAATATATGATTATATAATGTCTGTAATGTAGAGGGATAGGTTAGAGGGATCCAACAGGATTCCTCACCAATATTGGTTTTATTTACATATATATGTGCTGATATGTATAAGTTGTAATGCAATGGACAAGTTTGAGGGATCTTATAGGATTCCTCGCCATTGTCGATTATAATTTTAATAATATTCCTATCATATGAATTATTGGATATTGAACCTATTTGTTTGTCTATTGATTATAACATTGTTATATATTCAAAAGCTTAAATCCAATATAGAAAATCAATAATCGATATTGGTAAAACATTGGGTAGCTATTGGCCTCAAATTAGTATCCTAAAAAAACAATAAATTGCCATATGAGTTGGAATTGGTTATTTTGAGAAAGAAAATGATTTAAAATCAGAATTTGGATTTCGAGAATATGTTATTTTAAAGATGTTAGCTTCTATTTTAATCCAATCTTATTATCTGCCTTTTCCATGTTAATTGTTTATATTTAATATCATTTTAAAGTTATTTATTTATACTTAATGTAGTTTTAAAGTTATTTATCAATAGTTTAATATTTCAAAAAGTTAATTATTTAAATAGTTAGGATGGTTTGAAATTAATAAAAATGATTTATTAATAATGTTTTAAAAATTAGTTATTATTATTTGTGAAAACTTTGAAGATTTATCATCATCATTTTATTAATAACGTCTTAGAAATTATTAATTATCAATTTTAAGTTATTTTAAAGTTGAAAATTATTATTTATTTATAATGTTTATTATTAATAATAATTTTTTATATAACAGGGTTTAAAGTAAATGATTAAAATTTATTTATAAATGTTTTTGAGATTTATAAATAGCGTTTTATAAATAGACATGAGTTTTATAAAGGGAATTTTTAAAAATGGTTTGGAAACTTGAAGGAAGATTAGTTAAGTCTGAAAAGAGTTTTATAAATGGTTCTACATTTATAAAAGAATATTAGAAAGGGGCTTATAGATCTATAAAAGGTGTTTTTAATTAGTTTTATGGATTTATAAAGAGTTATAAATGATTTGAGAAATGATTTAGAGACATTAATAAATGGTTGTTGAGACGTATAAAATAGTTATAAATGGATTGGAGATTTATAAAGGAAGTTATAAATGGTCTTAGAATTGTGTAAAAAGAAAATCTTCCTCTATTTTGTGAATGTACTTAAACCATTGAGATAAGCATATGGATATTTTCTAAATATTGAATATATAGGGATTTGTGGGATTTATAAAAGAAGTTTTGATACAAATATTTACAAAGTGAATTTAATTAATAAAAAGATTAATTAAAGGCTAGTGGCTTATGTTCTTAACCAATGTTGTTTTTTCCTTTAGAATAAATTCCCTAATATGAATTTGTGTTTTTTGATAGTTAAATAACCGACTACCAAATTTGGACCCAAAACATAACTTTGGAAATATCTAGGAGAAACATGTGAGTTATATGGCATAGTCATCTTCGGTGATGTTGTGCTGAGCATATAAATCTTGTTTCGTCCTAGTAGGGTAAATAATACAGAAATCCGTCCACTAAGGGTTAGGAGGTCATCTCCGCTCTTATCTTTGGCTGTTTATTTCCTAACGAACTGGGGTCGAGTTTACCAGAAATTATCACAAGTTTTTTTGAAGAGACCGGGGTCAGACATGTTATCCAAAAACTACTTTGATCCGGCTCAATCATTTCAAACTAAAGACATCTGGAAGATGATGGAATTGAAGACGGAGCTCCTTGAAGTGCAAGGGCTACTTGCTACTAATCTTAAGGGTGGTTCCAAAATGGATGCAGTAGAAGTAGTGCCTTCAGTTTTTGCAGCTCCTGGACAACTTGTATGGATGAATGCTGGCATCGCATTATTGGCAGGAGGGCGGTGTTAGCATTCTAAGTGGGAAATTCTATATAAAGGTAAAACATTGCCTCAAGCCTCATCAACCGGGAATGGCTAAAAATGGGGAAATGCTGCAGGGCTAAGTTGGTCGCTCTCAAGTAGAGTATGATCATCCCTATCTAGAGTCGATATTATATCTCATTTGTATGCTTCGGGGCCCATAAACGGAAGGATGATCATATTCTGTACTATTAGTTAAGTGGTAGTCCGGTTCTATACTGGCGGGGGTCCTGGCAAGGTTCCCGATGTTATTTTATCTAGAGATGCATAGTGATGGGTGGTACCCAGTATCATAGTCATTGTATGAAATCCATTTTCTAATAAGTGCCATATGGACCTAGTTGTGCCCAACTATAGTGAAACGTGAGATGCAAGCATTTCAGCTATATCCATATTTTACTTTGACGCCTAAACATTATTATAATATTAATGGATTTTCTATACAAAATATTTTGGTTATCGTAAGGTAAAAACTCATCCGTTTTTATATGCGACGTTTTCTTGCGAGATATTTTTATTTTCAAAAGATTTTTGAAACATTAAAATTCAACTGTGTGTTTTTTTATCATGCTGGTTTCCAAGAATGACTCGGGTTATATAGTTATAATGCCTGGGTCAGACCTAGCATATCTACAGATTGCTTTGGATGCATTAGAGCTCATGAGATGAGCTAGGGGCCTAAGGCCTATCTGTGTTTTTCATTGTGTTCCATTGTGTTTTCTATTGATTTTATTTATCAGAAATTATAAGGATAGGTCGTTATAACCGTCCGGGCTGAAATATGTTAGTGTACTCTGATTTGAGTATGAATATTACAATTTTTTCTTTGCGTAAAGATTTGTTATATTTTATAAATTATTTGTTTCGCTATGAGAATCTATGTTGTTAGTTTCTTCTAATCTTCTTTCATCCTTCTTCTTTCTCTCTAGCTATCCGCTTTTCCATTCATTTTGAGTGGGTTGTGTGAGGTTTATTGTCCACACTTATAATAATATTCTTAACACTTATCAACTTTTGTACATCAAACCAACTTTTGAAAATATTTGTTGAGATATAAATCAAATATATAACATGTCTTTTGAAAAATAATTTCAGCATAAAACTTTACTTCCTCAACATAAAATTTTCTAAAACATGCGAAATGAATATTTTCCTTAATTAATTTCAAAATTTCCAATTTTAAAATCTCAAGAGCACTTAAAATCCAAGAATAATTTCTTTCATACTTTCAAGTTACTTTCTAATACTCAAAATAAATTTATATTCTTTGAAACTATATTTCCACACATATTTCTTTCACAAATACAACTTTAAAACGAGTGCTTTAATTTTCAAAATACACACTATAATTCTAGTCAATTTCTTATTTATTAATCTCTTAAAAGATAAGGACTAAACGTAACTTTAAAGATAAATGCATTTTTTAATCACCTTATAAAACAAGGGATCACTTCCCGTTTCTTTTTTTCAAATCACTTCATAAAATAGGGGACACTTCCCTACATAATACCTTTTCTTTTCTCCTAATAATTTATTTCATCGTCCATATCAGAAATATCATTTGTACATGTTCGAAAATGTTGTTATGTCAAATCACCTTGTCCAATGATTTAGGAATCCATATTGATATGTATGCAACCCTATCGATAAGAATTCTTAATGTAATAAATGGATAGATTGATACAAAAACTTCCCAAATCATCTTTCTTTAAAATAAACTTCAATACTACTTTTCTTTATAAAAAATGTCGTCATTTTTTTCTTGGAGATATCCTTAAATTTTCATATGTATATACACATCGATTAAAAATAAGTGCAATTTTCTTTATTTACTTTTATCTCCAAAAATATATTTCTCTTTTAAAAATATTCTTCTATGGATTGGCCTTCTAATTTATTTCCAAAATTTGTATTTTCCTTCAAAATATTTTCATAAACAAATCTCATTATTCTTTGAAAATCGAAGCTTGCTTTCAAAATATGACTAATGTCTATTTTTAAATATTCATTTAAAATCATATACAGCTTTGTAATTTAAACTTCTGAATAAACTACACATATTACCAAGCAAGCATCCATTATTTTATTATAGCATAAACACATACAATTATGCACCCTATATGTGTGAATATTATTTTCCAAGAAATATTACTTTTTTTACCATAAATATGTACGTATATATATATACTCATATGTATACCATATCCCAATAATCTACCCATTTGATCAATCAAGAACTTGCACATCGTTTGTGCGAGTCAAACAAAAATGGGTAAAACATCTTAAGTCTCACTCTTTTATGGCCAAATTTACCTCTATCTCTGTAGTATTCCAACATCGGCACTGGTACCATGATGTACTGTTATTACTCCAGTAATCAAATTAACAAAGGGAGTTTTATCGCTTGATAGCTCGGACTGAAAGGAACAGAAGGAGAAACTTCTTATAGATGCTCATTGGGTTAACAATGACATGTTACAATACCTAAACAGATCTAAAGTAATACATATCTTGTTTCGACATAAAGCAACATATATGAGTTATGTAGATTGAATAATACAATATTATAGAAATATAAAAGAATAAATCCAATTTTATCAAAATCAGAGTCAAATAATAAACAATAATCAAATATTGTATTGTATTTGAGAATCTAATACATTAGTTTTATTTTTATTTTTTACCATAATATGGTCTTTTTTAACCATATATCTAGGTAATTAACAGATGCACTGTTTCATTACTCAAAAATTATATTTTACGAGGTCGATATACACAAATAAGGTATATATATTCTCTTCCTTGATTTCCCAATAGAATATTCTTGGTAAACCCTTTTGAATTCATCCTCTATTTGACTAAATTCCTCGATAACTTCGTGCCGTCCTTCACACCCATTTCTTCCAACCAGTTTTGGGTGCATTTTATATGATCCCTTAGTTGCATTGGAACTCCGACTTTTGAAGACAAATACATTTTCTATGTTGTAGTCTCTTACCAAGTTCCATCTTGAGGCATTAGCTCCCATTACACTAAAATCTTTGATATCTTATTAGTTATCGTCATATTGTCTATGCAATTGATTATTGGACTATGCGACCAGTGACAAAGTCATTATGATTCAGGTGTAGTCCTTGAATCAATCTGCTAGGATGGATTTTAGCAGTTTGGAACTTAATAACTCATATCATTCTCATTAAATGTTAAATTTTGTACTTTAAAAAACATTTGACTTCCCAAAAAATCATTTATTCCTGAAATGATTTTATATCCTATAACAACCCTGGTATTGGTGACGACCTATGATATTAAATTATAATGTTAGTTATAGTTTAATATTGAAAATAAATTGGAGAAAATAAATTTGATTTAAATTTTTTATTTCAAATAAATAATGTGATTCGAGTATAAATATTGATATTTTGTTTACTTTGAGTTAATATATGGAAAATAATAGAATTTAGGTAAATTTGAGTTAGTAAATTAATCAAGTGATGTATTTCAACATTAATTGTTGGAATAAATATAAATTGATGGAAATAAAGTTTTAAAAGCTTTATTTTGAGAATTTGGAGTGAAAATAATTATTTATTGGATTTTAATTGAGTCATTGTAATAATATTAATAATTATTGCCAATATTAGCCTTTTATTGAATATAAAAGGAGAAACATATAGAAAATATTTATTTTATTAAAATAAAAGATGATACTGTTTGAATTTTTTTTTTTAAAAAAGTGTTATAATGTTTTGTTATAATTTATTTGACAAAGAAAATGATCTTTGAACAAGTTATGCTTTAAAATTAGTGTTTTTACACTAAAATTGTGAAATTGTAAAGTACTGTCAAAAATATGGTTTTATTCATAAAAATAGTTTTTATTGTTGAAATCAATTTTATTTTGTGTAAAAAAAATTGCTTCAAACAATTGGTTGCATACATTTTTGTTTGAGTTTATACTAAGAAATATGTGTATATTGTGATAATATAGGTTAAAATATGTACATAGCCTTGATTTTCACTAAGTAATTTTTCTCTTGGACTTAATTGAGGAGATATTCGATCCATTTTCCTGATCTTTAGAGTTTTATGGCTTGAGAAAACTAACTTTATGTTAGTTTCTCTTCTTCCTTCTTTAAGAAATAAACATACAATAAAGAAAAGAAAAACAATAGCTGTCTTCTACGAAAAATAAATTTCCACTCCAATTTGCTACAAAATAAAGAAGAAATCCACCTAGATAAGATCATACAAAGTAATCTCCATCCAATACCAAAAATTTTCACCAAAAATCTTTGAATTAAGATATGAATTGTTTGTAATTTTCTTTTGTTTGTTTACATGTATGTTATCAAGCTTGTACAGGTTCCTAGAGCTTCTATCTTCATCAAATTTCGCTGCTTGCAACCTAAGTCGCTACTAAATCATCAAGGTGAATTCAAGCTCACAAATTGCTAGCTGGAAAATGAATTTCCTACTAAAATTTTAGCTAATTCATTTACTGTATATGAAATTCTGTCTGTTAGTTGCTTCTTAGTTTTTCTAATTTCCGGATGCTACTTTGATCACCGATATTCTTTGATATTCAGTTGAATTGCTATCGGATCTTTTTCGAATTGTAGTTTAGTTGTCAAACTCTATGCACGTCAATTTTCACTGCAAAACTTGATCATTTGCTATGCTAATCTGCTAAACAAAGTTGAGAATGGAGCAGAAAACACCCCGGGAAAAACATATCCGTAACCTGGGTCGACCTGCCGACAAAGCAAGCACCAGTCGACCTGGAGGTTGACCTAGCCTCTTGGCTTAGTCGATCCTTGGTTGGCCCAGGTGCATGCATTTGTGGTCGTTTGTTCCTATTCCTTTGTAGATTGTTTTGAAGTATTTGCCTTAAAATTGTGATGGTTTTGTTGCTTGTTTTGATGCAAATTTTGAGTTGATTTTGATGATGATTATGGGACATGATGTCCATCAATGGATTAGCTAAGTTTTGGAGGAATTTGAAATTCAAATTTTTTTAATTTAAATTCGATTTGAATTTAAATATTATTGGGTGTATTTTCAATGATTTTCTCGATTTTCAAGCACTATTTCTTTCAAATAAATTTTTGGAAAATTTCTAAATAGCTTTTGAAATCATTATTATAAAATATTTTCAAATTATTTTTAAATTATTGTTATATTATTTTAATTTATTTTAAATATAATTATTTCCTATAATAAAGTGAATTTTGCAATAAAATGCCTTTAAAATGATTTCATAAATTTATTTTAAAATGCCATTTTCTCAAATAGATTGTTTTATAAATAATATATACCAATTTTACACTTTTTCGACATATGAGAAAGAGAATTAAATGATTTAGTAAAACACGTGGTGTGGGACATGTGAGTTTACTTTTTCGGTTAATTCCGGACTTGTACGGTCGAAACCTCTTGAGTATATTGTTTTGAGTTGATTATTGAGATTTATAATTCCACCTATATGAATTATCCGCATTAGCCAATATTTGGCGAGTTGAGAGGTACGAGATCTCCTTTTGTATGACTAATATTCGATGAGAACCACTTATATATGTTGTTTTACTCGCCGATGAGACGAGGCGAGTCTTGAGATGAGATTTCCCTTTTTGAGAATTATGGTTAACGAGAAACCACTATGAGATTTATTTGCACTTACCGATGATACGAGGCAAGATATGAGTATTCTGAAATTTCTGAGATTTGATATTTTGTTTTTAAGATGTGGAGTTAACTAGTGGTCAGTAAACCGTTTAGTGCGAACGTGTGATATGGGATGCACGTTAACACTTTTCCGATTCCATTCCGATAGTTTGTGGCACGTCCACGAGTATGCTAGTGCTATAGACCTTCGGGTCATCTGAGTTAAGTGATTTCGGTCACCATGAGTATGACCTTCGGGTCCACGAGCTAGGTACCTAAATTATAAATAGCACTGAACAAGAGTTTAGCATGCAGCATTACTTCGACTTTGCAATCATGGATCTGGCCAATCTAGGTTTTCAAAGTTTTCTGATTTCACCATTTTGAGATTTTGTTGCATCGATAGCCTAGTGCTACATGAGATGTTTTATACGATTATTTCATTTTTATTAGTTTTGAACTCCTTATGAGAGTTCCATGAGATTAGAGATGGAAATTTTGATAAGTTTCTCTTATGGTTTTTGAATGGTTGCTTGCATGTATATTTAATGCCCTTGAATATGGATTTCTTATGTTGAACTAAACCTATTCATGCGACAACCATTAATAAATATATTCCATTGCATTGCATTTGAGCTATACTTGTATATAATTCCTTTATAACTAAAAGAAGAGTTCCCTTATGCACTTATATTCCTCTTATCTTTTACTAATATCCAGTTCTAGCTAGCCTGACCCGTGTGTTTATTACTCGGGTCAGATCGATTTGCAGGTTAGGTAGTTGGACTCTTGACTTGCTTTACTATTTGGACTCCACCGTCGTCTTTGGTTACAACATAGTTTTTGTGTTGTAGTCTTTTGTTTGGAAATTTTGATGTATATTCTTTTGTACGGGACGTATGTATATGTATATATATATATATATATGGTGGTCAAATGCCACTTGTGACGTGTTATATAATATTTGATGTATGTATATGTATATCATTTCCGCATTGCTATTTTGAGACTTATAATTGTTGTAGTTATTATATTTTATTTCTGAACTAATTCTGTAGACACCATAGTAGTGTATTAGACAAGAATTAAGTATGTTGAATATTCGAGATGAAATGGGAAAAAATTGAGTGCAAATACCGACATATTAACTCTTATTTAATGTAAGACTATGATGATTGTCCTTAGCAAACCCTATTCTCCGCATTAACAGACAGAATTACTAAGTAATTCTCTTTGTTAATGTGGGTCTCGAGGTGGTCATCCATATCCATTTTCTTTAAATAAATGTCACGTACACTCATTCCATGTCATCAAGCAGTAGCCCATTCCAAACACTTCAACTCAAACAAGGCAAATCCATACACTTTAACTTAAAGAAGGCAAATCCATATTTACATCAATATCAATGAGATATATTTGACTTGCGTATGCATATCATGGCTGAAGTGCAAACATTATAATCATATGCTTGTTACTTCTAAAATAAACAATTATTTAAAATCTCCCATGTTCACTCAAGAATACATTTCATCCATTTAACTTGCATAGCATACTTAGCGATTCATTATACACTTGGTATACTTCACAGATCAAATCTAGTCAAGTGTCATTCAGTTTTATTCAAATTCAAATCAAGCAAGTTTTCAATCACCTATTATAACAAGAATATCTTGCATACGACGGGTGAGTGAAATATTCAACTATTTGCATCAAACTCAAACAAACTTTCCATTCACCTATTTTAAGCTTATATTTCACATATTATATACTCATGTTTCTAAAATAATAAACACACACGCACTCGGTATTTCTTTTTCAAAGTCGTGCCATAGCTTTTCGAATATAACCAAGTATTTATTTAATACCATTTAGTGTTCAAAATATAATTCAAACAATATACCTAAATGAATTCAAATTCCTTTATAGAACACTTTTAATCACTTCCAAAATATTAGAGCAAATCATTATTCCTTCCTTTTGCATCTTATATGAATAAACACTTTTTATATTACGAACATTGTAAAAAAATAATTTAACTGCTTCACATAATTATTAAAATGAATTTAAAACCCACTCTTATAAAATCATGCAAAAATGAATTTTAAATTCATTTATAAATATTGTAAACATAAAGTCCGCCTCTTTGGTATAAAAATTCTTTTCAGACTTCTTTAAAATTAATATATATTTCATAAATTATCTCAAAATTATATACCTTTTTATTTTCTTAATACGTTAAATCTTCTTAAAGTGGCATTTAACCGTTCCTTTTAAATATAATTTAAATCATATCTTGATATTTCAAAACCCATGCATGGAAACATTTGTATTTACTTCAAAAACCAAAATCACTTTTTCTTCAATTTAGCTAGAATCAACTTCACTCTAACTTTGCCACTTTCATTCTTTGAAGAAATTTTCAAATTTAATTTTTTTATTGCATAACTTCTAACCATTTTCCATTGGGACACAATACCAACAAGCTTTGCAATCACACAAGTACAATCGATGAATCAAATACATGACGTCCAACCTAAGTTAGACTTGGAATTAGTGTTCCAGGCTAGCCCAGAACCAGTTCATCCGTCCAAATGAATGGATCAACCATCTGGTTGTGGTCCGGATCACCCATTTCAGGCCACCAGCTAACTGTCGACCTACTGTTCTAGCGATATAAGGGGCTTCCCAGGAGAGTTTTAACACCTATGTATTTCTGCATACATCATGAAACAACGATCCAACAATCATAAAATCTAATTAAATAAATCACTATTATGAAGCATTTTCATCTTAAATTAAATATACAGCTTTATTTTATGTTTAACATACAATATTCTATCTATTTTAGAAATAAACGACAAACATACCTCAATATTAACTCATAATAAATCAAATTAGTGACTCAAACTCATTAAATTTAATTGATACGCTCACATATAAATAAGAAAATCAGATATCAGCACATTTAAATCAAAGTAAAGTAATTAAATCATTATCTTTGCCATTCAAAAATATCTTATGCCTTACTGTCAAACCCTATCAGCCTTGCCAGAAGTCGCCGTGCACCCAACAGCAGCCTCCTCCATGACTCACGTTGCTTACATAGAAAAACCCAACTAGCATCTAACCTTGCGTGACATTGAACGTCATCACAAGCTCCTAGAAATTAGCTTGCCATCCCTTCATCATGCATTTATTATTATTTTTTCTTTTATCTCGCTTGATTTTGACATTGTGAACTGAAGGGAGGAAACTGGATATGGTTTTATTATGGGTGAAGGACATACATTTAAAAATAAGGATGAATATAATATGGAGTTTGGCTTTGGGTTTCAAAGTATTACGTCCATGAAGAAAAACAAATTAAGTTCCTTTTTCAAATGACACTCTACTCTTTGAATTTAAATTTAAATCAAATCATTTTATTACTTTTAAAAATTGAGCCAAATCATTACAAAAAGTTTAATAATATTTTTCATTCTTGAAATAATTTTTCAACTGTCAAAGCACGGTCTCTTGACCTTAACCAAATTTAAATATAATTGGTTTTTCCTTAAATAAATTCCAAAATTCAAAAATATCATTTATTTTGCCGAAATAAATTTTCAAACAACTTTAGATTTTTAAAATGCAATTAAAATTACAAATTTGAAATTTAAATCAATTTTCTTCTTTTATTATCTAATAAATCCAAAAGTTCCATTTATTAAATAAAGTTTAATAAAACATAAAATAAAATTTTAACTTTATTGAACTATATTAAATACTTATTCAATCATTTAAACTTAGTTTAAATCTCAATTCTAAATTTTTTATTAAATGATTTGTATTTCCAATTCAAATATCTAATTAATTCCAAAAATCCATTTTAATGTATTTATTTTATTTTAATTTCAAATGGGGATATTACATATTTATATAATTAAAATCACGTACTTTTTTTTAAAATAACAATGTGGCTAAAATAAATAACAGTTATCTTTTGCATTAAAGACTGGCCATATAAATAAGAAATGATGGTTTCTACCATCAATTGCTTTTGAATCATTTAAAGTTGTATATTGCGTCTTAAAGTGAATGACCAAGAACTCATTTTGATGCAGCAATGAAAGAGTTACTGAAATATTAGGACTAGTACATACTGATGCATGCTATCCTATGTTTATAAGTACCAAAATTGGAACCTCTTAATTCATTATTTTTGCTAATGATCTAGATATGGATATATGTCTCTTAATAAATACAAACTAAGGGTTTATGGTAAATTATATAATATAAGAACAAACCTGAAAACCAAACGTATCAACGAATCTTAAGAATATTATTTTCTTAATCAAATTGGGTCCAACTAGGTTATAACTTAGGAATGTTGAGTATTTACATTTTTGACCCTTAAAAAAATTATGATTGGATCTGACCTTAAAAATTGCAAGATCTATATTTTGGCAGATGCCGAATTAGGGTCTAGAAGCACATCCAAATGAAAGATTTGATAGTTTTCTTTTCCATAGAGTGGTCATATAGATTTTGGCTTTATTGTTTAGGAGCTATGTCTATTTTAAACTTGACATGTTTTATAAAGACCAACGGATAATTGGCTTAAGCCTAAAATTCAGCCCATTAAATGATTTCGGGAATTAAGTCTAACTACAATAGTATAGGCATTCCCTAATCAATTTTCCATTTCCTAAAAATTTCTCCAAACCTCCATAACCTCCTATCAAAACTCGAACAAATCTATAATAAATTTAGCCTAATCAAGTAAGTAAGAGTACATTAGCAAGAGGATTATCTAATTGCTACTTTGGGTTCTTTGAATTTCGTGTATTGACTGTCCATTTCAGATCTACCTTGTTTATGGTGATTTTGATCGCTTATACATCGATATGAACTTTCGTTGATTTAATGTCATGATTTACTTATAAAAAAAATTAGATGATTTTAAATTAATTTTAACATGTGTTTCCATCTCATGCTTGATTCTATGAAAACTAGAATAGGATATGGATGTTATTGTCTGCAATGATATGATGCTTTTTTTGTTTGTTTGATGTGTTGCATGTTTGAATTTGGTTCATCATCTTAATGGAGTTACTTTGATGGATTGGCTCAAGAATGTTGGAGTTAGATCAAAGCAATTGAGTTACATAAAGGTCGAAGCGTTCAACATAGAGACATGTCACAATAGGAAAACTCCAAAATTTTGCTAAGTGACTAGCGTAATAGATTTGCAATGATTGAATGCCATGAGTTGGCATCCAGTATTTTAGCATGTGGACTGAAGCAACAAGGTGAGTAAGCTTTTTCAGTTTAAGACATACATGAGAAAATTAAGGCACCAATCAATCATGCATGTTGAAGTGTTTGGAAATGATGAAGTGGTGAGAAATTGTAGGATAGATGAGGGCAAACATCGAGGGAAGTCTAGGCTGAATCGATCGTCCCTGAGGCAACGAAACACCATAAAAAGCTTCAAAATTGGCTAAGTGTTAGGAAATACTGGTGGGCACTGACCCAACTGATAGCTTTTGCCAAAGTGGTGGGGATGTCCAGGACATGCTACACGATGGATCGTTCTTGATTTGGATGGATCTTGAGGCTTAGGGATAGACTAGTGAGAGCACAACGCATTGGATAATTACATGAGACTAACATGAGAGAATGCAGCGGCTACTCCGAGGTAAGCAAGAGGCTATTTTGGGATAGATGTGCGATTTCTTTAGGGTTGAGAAGCTTTGATGAGTTTGAAAGTAACTAAGAAAGTAGCAAGAGTTTAATGAGTGATCTACATTATGAATGACGTGGGTTGAGTACTTCATAAAAGGAGTGGTTAGCTCATTTAGAGATTGACCAAACATATAAGTTCTATCTGATAACTTATGGAGTAGGACTAGAGGTGTTTCTACTATTGTAGCATATGCTAGAGGATCATTGGGTAAATTTGAGGATGATATATGTGCTCTTAATTAGGAATATGTGAAGATGCTCACAAAGAGTAATCTCACTGTACCCATGAGTTGGACGTCCAAATGTGTCCAGTTCATGACCTTCTATGTGTCACATGAGTATAAGCATTGAGTATTGCAATGTTGAGTAGTCACTAACCAACTAAGTAGGGTTGTATGAGTTATCATTTATACATTAACATATAAGCGAGTGATTAAAGATCTGATTGATTGGTTGCTATATTTGTTATGACTACTATTTTTGATATGGTTGATGTGTTTTTATATAAATGTCAAGTGATATAGGTGCTAGTGAGCTAAGTATCCTGATACCCTAATTATAGTTCATGTGGCATAACTATATGATGATCGTATAACATGTACTTTGTTATGTCCTAACTTATTGGATGGGATGGATCATGCATTATTTTTATACTGTATGTTCCCACATTACTATATTAGCTTTTATATCTGTTTGGAGATTATTGTTTTCTCGTACCAGGCTTATATCTATGTAACGACCCGTATTTTTTCTATTTTAAATTATTAAATCTAATGAAATTATCGGTGAATATGGGTAAAAATATAATGATTCGTTAATACTAATTTATTGGATAATTTAAATTATTTAAATTTTATATAGAAGATTATTTGAATAATTGAATTATGGATGTAATAGGATTAAAAATGGTATCATAAATTTATTCAAATTTTATATAAATATGAATGAAGATGGTAAACATTTAAAATTGGATTTAAATATGAATAATTATAATTTGGAAATTTAATATATTAATTGACGGGTAAAAATAGACATTTTGGTCACTGTATCGAATTTCGATGGAACCAGTTTCATTGGATCCGTAATAGTGAATTATTGTAGGATTTTAAGTTTCGTAACGATCGGACTTAGTTTTTAGCCATGCGATCTTGAAACGCATAGAAATTTAATTTTGAATTTAATTAAAATAATCGACTTTGAAAGCTATCTTTCGCATATGATCGAATTGGGTTTCGAAACTAGTTCCAATTTGTTTGGAACAGGGTTAAAGCATTAGGAATGCCAGGCAGCACGATTCATTTGATGTTTGAATTTTTTTGGCTATTGGGTTAATACTTTATAATATAAAATTATGCAATTCATTCCAAAATCGTTCAAAAAAAACACCCCACGTTTCTTACCTTCCCCGCATATCACTCTTTTCCCTTTATTTGAAAATCTTAGATTCAAATCAGAAGAACGAAAAATATTCATTCAACAAATCGACTAAAAAACCCTCGCACGAAAAAATCAACGCAGATCGATCTCGAATAAAAAAATTGAAGAAAAAAAACATTGCAGTCGAAGTCAACTAGCTGGGGAGAGCGAGTGGCGGCCTTAGTTCTCGTCTATTGGGTGGTCGAAGCTCACAGAGGCATGTATGGTTGAGGAAGATGGTGCTGACGAGGACATCGGCAGCATCATGTAGGCGATTAGGGTTTCGAGCATCGACGTGAGATGGTCAAGGAGGCGATGAATGAAAGGGGATTAGTGATGGAAGGGCGGTTACTGGAAGGAGAAGAGGTACGACATGAGGAGACGACGGGCGGTGGCGTGTTAAGGTGTTGGACGCGTGCGAAAAAAAAGTAGTTGGAAATCTCGATCTGGTGGGGATGTTGGATTCGTTCATGTTGGAGTATAGGGTAGGTGTGGTAATTATCTTAGTTAATTTTTTTATGTTAACTAAATTTGAATTATCATTATACGAATTTACAATAACTTTTCATATGTTACCTGATTCGATCGAAACGAGTAAACGCTGGAATCATAGCGACAAAGGCAGCGTCATGGAGTCGAATGGGATTTTATTTGAAGCTGGAAAGCTTTTCAGTTCCAGATAATAAGGTGAGTGTTTTATATGCTCATAATTGACTGTAATTTTATTTATGTTAGTTAAATTATATCATGATGAGATTTGAATTTTGTTGATAGTAGTTTGATTATTTAACATTTAAATTACATGTGAATAAATTAATAGAATTTAAATTGACAGTTAAAATTGGATTAGAATTTAACTACTAGCAAAATCCTCAATTTATCGATAATTATTTGATTGTTGTGGTTATTTATTGTTTGAATTATGTATTGAGATGGATGTTATTGATTGATATTTTGGATGATTGGATGCTTATTTATATTTAATATATCATGTTAACATCTTATATATTACTTACAGTATATAAAACTATAAATTGAATTATTTTGATTAAATTAAGAAATAGGTTATAATGATATACCAATGACATTTATTTTGGTTTGAAATTATATATATCCATCCCTTGAATTTAAACTGAAATAATTGATTCACTTGGCCATTGGATAGAGAACCATATACGAATATTGGATTGGTAAAATTAAATGATTTTGAAATTTTTATTTTGAAATTATTCAAATGATTTGTTTTAAAGGAATAAAAATAAAATTTATGGAAATCAATTTATTTTTCGGACTTGAGCTCAAATTGATGAGTTTAAATTTGGTAAATGAAATTGTTTAAATAATCGAATTTGAGATTTTGAAGCCATAATCAAAATATGATTTGAATTTCAGAAATTGATTGTTTTAAGATTAGTTTTATTCGAACTTTGAATATTGCTAAGTAAAAGTGATAAACAATATTTCGAAATTTTGCTCGGATTTGAATCTATTTAAAAAAATTGGATTTTTAAATTGGATATTGAAGAAAATTTGTGTAACAACCCGCATATTTATCGAGTTTGTATTTAAATATTTTATTTAAATATTAACTCGTTAATCGGATTTTGGTCCGAAAAGCTACTTTTTGCAAACGGTCAAATTAGGACTCGAGACCACTTCCATTGAGTTCGAAATGTTGTTTACAACTTTTTAAGTATAAACATCGATAGGTTTGGAGTTAGTGAAATTTCACTGACTTTTCCCGCTTTGGACTTTGGGTTAGTTTAGCCTATTAAGCCCAAGTTCCAACCCTCTTCTCCTCACTCTTCATAAATTTCCTAACTAATCAAGCTTTGGCATTAATGGTGGAGGGAATGGGAAATTAAAACTCCAAGCACAAATTCAATTGCAAATCCAACATTCAACTCCAAATTCAAGTAGAAGATATTGGATTCAAGCCTTGGATTGCTTCTCCTTGCTTTCAAGCTTCATCTTTATAAACTTTAGTGCAAAGGTGAGATTTTTATCTCACAAATCTAGTCTATATCTATCTTGGACTGTTGGGAATGATTCCCTATCACTTTAGCATGCATATTTGCTTTTGGTTTGGATTGGATTGGCGAAAGACTCCGATTTTTGGTGTTTGGGTGAAATTTCTGCATTTAGGTCGTTCTGGCCGTTTTTAGCTCGCTCGGAGTTAGGTCGTGTGGACCTTAGGTCGTAGGTCGCGTACGAGTTAACCCCTAGGTCGCTCTGGCCATTTTCGTGTTTTCGGAGTTAGGTCGCTCAGGACCTTAGGTCGTAGGTCGTATGGCCGTTAGGTCGCTCTGCTTTGGCTCTGGCCATTTTTGCTCACTCGCAGTTAGGTCGCTCACGACCTAGGACTTAGGTCGCTCGCGAGTTAGTGGCTTAGGTCGTTGGGTCATATAACCCATTAAGTCGCGCCCCTTTAGGTCGTGAACCTTGTTAAGTCGTTCACCCTGAGCTTAGGTCTTAGGTCGCATCACCCTTAAGTCGTTCGACCTGATCCTTTCTTAGGTCGCGCATCCCCTTAGGTCGCTAGGTCTTAGGTCGCGCCATCTTTTAGGTCGCGCCATCTTTTAGGTCGCGCATCCCCTTAGGTCGCTAGGTCTTAGGTCGCGCCATCTTTTAGGTCGCGCCATCTTTTAGGTCGCGCATCCCCTTAGGTCGTATGACCTGTTTGTTAAGTCGGCTGTCCTTAAGTCGTTCGACCCCACTAAGTCGTAGGTCGCCTCCGACCTTACCCTTAGGTCGTATGACCTGTCATCCACTAGGTCGCGCCACTTAGGTCGTATCCCTTAGGCCGCGAACTCTTTAGGTCGTTAGACCTCATTTTGCTTTAGGTCGTAAGCCGCTTGTCTTCACTTAGGTCGTACCGTGACGGGGCGCTGCCCCGCACCCCGCCGGGGGCGCTGCCCCCTGGACCCCCGCGACCTGACCGGGCAGGTCGAACCCCGTATAACTCTGCGTAGGGGATCTTATCTGAAAAATATTGAGCTGATTTCCTTGGATTTTATTCGCATCTCCGTATGCGATCTTTGTGACTGATTGTTTCTACACTTGCTTATGTGTTTTGTCACTTTATAATATAAAGGTTTCAATACTAGTAGTAAATATCAAAACTCTTTTAACCAACAATTTCAACTCTATTTTTAATAACAAAGCTCTTTTCTTAAACCGTTTTCCAATCTATTAGTATATACAAGCCTTTACCTCACTCGGATGAGAAATCTAATTAAACGACTTAGTAAAACAAGTGGTATGAAACGCTTGCGTTCACTTCGTCGGTTAATTCTTGGACTTGTTCGATTGAACCTCTTGTGACAATTTTATTAGTGAAGATTTACAGTTTGTTCGTAAATATTTAAGTTAAGCAAGTGGTTATGGGACATGAAGCTAAACTTCTATATTTACTAGCTTAGTGTAATTGACACTTCTCGTTGATCTTGATGATCGCTCTATGAATTAGACTAGCAATTGCACGATGTCTCTTTCATTGCAAGGTTAGACTAGACACCACTTGTGTGATTCCATTCACACATACCTTTCTGCTTTTTGGTTAGTCTTGACCTTAATCTGTGTGATTCCATTCACACATGCGGGGTAGCTCCCCTTGGTTTTCGGACCATCATGTGATAGGCCTCTTTCCCTTTTTATGATTTCTGGATCTCTTGTGTTGATTTCTGGAATTTATCTCTTTGACTTGTCATGAGTACAAGTTTAGGGTATGATGCCCTCTTCGAATCTTTGAGAAGATTCTTGTGATAATGATTATCTCTTATTGATTGATCTTCTGTTGATCATTATTTACATACTTATAGTGGTATGTCGTTATGGATGTTTATGTTTATGCCATATCTTTTATGTTATATCATGTCATCTGATATTTATAGCTAGACTGATCCGTTTATTATTTTCTTAAATAATACTCGGGTCAGACCGAGATGTTACAGGTGCTTCTGCTTGACTTCTTCCCAGGGATTCATCACTCTGACTTTTGGCTAACTGTTTAGATTAGCAGTTTTTGTTGTATACACTTGAGATATAGACTCATAGTTGTATTCTTTTGTATAGCACGTGTTGCTATTCTTTTGTATTATCGTGGATCTTACTGACCACTACTCTGATGTACACTTTCATGTGTTAGTTATATATTCATATCTTCTTCCGCCTTTGTGATATGGATATCTGTGACTGATTTGTGATATGATTATTTCTATGTTTGTTTCCGAAGATTATTTATAGCCACCGTGTGATAAGCAATTACATGGATGGTCGCTCCTCAACAGCCTTATTCTCCGTGCTAGTTGACAGCACTACTCCGGAGTGTTCTTGGCTAGCGTGGGTATAGAGGTGGGGCGTCACAATTTGATTTAAGTGTTTTGAATTGATAATTGAAAATGGACTCGGAATTGATATAAATTGAAATGGTTTAAAATTTGGGATTGGAGTTGAAATTAATTTGCAATTGGAATTTAAATTAATTTGAAATTGGAAGCGAATTTACATTCGACTTGAAATCGGAATTTAATCAAGTAGATCAAAATGAAAATTGATTTGGATTGGGAAATTTTGGAATTGAATCAGTTGCTGGGAATCTATTTTTGAATAAATTATTTTAGTATAAACTATTTCAAATCTATTTTCCTTAAATATTCAAACTTTTTTAATTTTCCCAACTATTTTACTATATAAACCATTTTATTTCTCAAGCTATTTTCTATTAAACTTTTTTAACTATTTAACTATTTAAAACTATTTTTTGAAATCCAAATTGGTTAAAGGGTGGAATTTTTACATTTAAATCTTGGATTTAAATGCGAATTGGGTTAAAGTGAATTATAACCAAAACTGTAATTCGAATCAAGTTTGAAGTGAAATCGATATATCGTGTTGAATTGACATTTTGAGTAAATATGATGATTTCAAAATGGATATGCTTTTTGAGTAAATACGATGATTTCGAAATGGATATGATTTCGAGTAAATACGATGATTTCGAAGTAGAATTGATTTTTGAAGTGAATATGATACTTTGATATCAAATACGAATTGTTTTCGAAATGTAAAAATACCAATCGGTGTGTAAAACAACGTTTGATAGTTAAAGAGACCGGGGCCTCTTATTGGTATACTCTCTGTCAATATTGGAACCAATTTAACAACCATGTACGCGGTGGATGAAATCCAGAATGTAGTTGTTGAATTGGCGACATTTACTGGAATGAAGTAAGAGAACGATGATGGATAGCCTTGACATTCGTGTCATAATAAAAATGATTAAAATAGGAGCATATGTCTGGTCAATGAGGTTAGCTACCTCTAGCAACGTTGATCCCTCATATTACTATTGTGGTTTCGGATTCGATGGGTGCACCTTTTTGTTGTTTGGATTGATTGTCGCGGTCGGCCACGGATGGGTTACGACCAGCCAGAAAGGGTAAACTGGTAGAATCCTACCTTGGGCATTGCCTCATGTGCTTTGCCATATTTATCTCTAAACGAACCCATTACGACTTTGGTTTAAAACTGTAAAAATGTGTTTAGCTGGATCAATGTAAAGCCTTAACACTATTTTGATATTTATTTTATGGATCGACATTATCTATTATAGCATATACTATTACATATAATAGTTTAACGGACCCTTAGGAGATGGAACATCCCGTAACATCTCTTAAGTTATTGCACTCATATTTGTGATATTGATTTGACTTACATAAGAGTATTTTAGTCCTGACTCAAATGTTTTGCCTTTTCATTACTCTCAGGTCAGTCCTGAGTTTTTTCAGCGCACTGAAGACTATTCTCTGGAGGACGAAAACGGAATTTTACTATATTACTATTATCATTATCCCCCGCATCTTGCTATTCTACTGTATCGATTATTTATTCCTGATATGTATATATATATATAACTCAGATAAATGTGTATAGATTAAAATCAAATGTGTAGTAAATAGTTTCATGAACAGTTTATTTGATTATTAGATTTTATCGTTTCCGCTTATGATGTCCTGAATTTTGGCAATATCAATTTAATAATCTGAATTAAAAATTATATTGATTTGATAATATTTGTTAATAAGATTGGAATTAATTTAATAATCCAATAAAATAAATATTTAATTGATAGATTTTATCTTTTAAAGCTAATAAATTGTTTTCTATCTATAATGTATATAGAATATGTATATATTGTAAATAGATAAGCCTTGTTTTATATTTAATAAAAAATAAATCTTGTTTTCTAAATATATATATCTTTGGTAAAATTGGGAATTTTGATTTTATTTAAAGTTAAACTTTTAAAAACTATCGAATAAATAATATATGGTTTTAAATTGTTAAGATAAAAGTTTAATTTGTTTAAATTCATTTTGAGTTTAAATTTAAATAAATTAACCATAACGTTTGTTTTCTTTTTAAATATAGTTTGATAAAATAAGTAATGTATTAATAATGAAACAATTTCTTTTATAAATTATTTAAAGTTATCAAATTTGTTATTTTCAAAATATAATAATGTATTGTTTTTAACAAAGGGATTTTAATAAAAAGTAGCATGTTATTTCAAATTGAATTTTAGAATTTGATTTGAATTTGAGTTTAAAGCCTTGAAACTTAAAGTATAAATTTTTAATTCGTTTTGTATTTTAAAATATTTGTATAATTTTTTATTTTTATAAATAGTTGTTTTATCCCTTTTAAATTTATCTATACATATATATATC
Source organism: Allium cepa (assembly GCA_030765085.1). Classification (NCBI taxonomy): domain Eukaryota; kingdom Viridiplantae; phylum Streptophyta; class Magnoliopsida; order Asparagales; family Amaryllidaceae; genus Allium; species Allium cepa. The sequence goes on along the minus strand of CM060928.1, from coordinate 673,185,577 downwards.
CTTATATACTAAATACTTAAGCATATTCTTATATTAAAACTTGAATTACATATAACTAATTAATTAGGCATAAACTACATTGAACATATTAACTAAATACTAATTAACATTTACTTAAAACTAATTAAACTTAAAAGACAAATGTACACATTTTAGAACTTAATTTAACATGTGTTAAGATAATAAACAAGGTAAGTGACAAATGTTAGTTTCTTTTGCAAGTGTCATTTATTTTAGCTTTTCTTTTATTTTAATAAAATCAAATTTTAGCCTATTTATAAATCTATTTTCCTTCCCCTTCAATTCTTTTTCTAAACCTAAAGCTAAGAAACAAGTCAGTAAACAAAAGTCTGAAATCATCTTGAAACAAAAAAACCCTGTAACATCATTTTCAAATCTAAAACCAAATCAGTAACCATCTTCAACCTGTAAATCAAACTCCTCAAATCAAAATGGCAAAATCCCTGTAATTCATTTCAAAATACAATCTGGAAAATTGTTTTCTGCATTTTCAAATCTGAAGCAAAACCCTATAACCATCATCAAACATGCAAAGCCTATAAATCATTACCCTGTAACCCATTTTCAAACCCTGTACAATTTCAAAGAAAATCTGTAACTTTTGCAAACATGCAAGCAAATGTGTGAAGGCTGCATTATTTCAAAATCTGGAAATAAAAAGCATCTGCATTCTTCAACCTAGAATTAAAAGAAATCCAGTAACAGCTGCAGTTTTAAAATCAAAAACTAAGAAGCAACTCAAGTTTTCTAAGGCAAAGAAGTATCTTACTTCACAACTCAAAGTTTAAAAAAAAGATTCAAAAGCTGTTTTCAAAATGGAGGCTCTACTCATATTCATGATTGGTGAGTAACTTTATTTTAAAAAAAAATTAGTATAAAATCTGGTTGCATGCTAGTGATGATGAGATGAATATGATTGTGTGAACCTGCTGTGTATATATATGTAAGATATATGCTTGTCTGTTTCAACAGAATTTACTCTGTTTATAGTTCCTGAATTTTGTTTTTGATTTGAATTCAATTTTCTCTGGAAACAATTATTGTTAGGACCTGTTTTACAAACAAAATATGTTGATTTAACATAGATTAAGGTTTAAAAACTTAATTTAGTTAAATTAAAAACCTGGGTATCTCTGTATAAATTAAAATATCAGTGCATGTGGAATAATATGGAAACTTAAACTGGGTAGTTTATAATTCCAGAATTGTAAATTAACACAAAGCAAAACAATTGGTCGTAATTTGATTCTTTTTCTTGTTGATCGAAATTTTATCACCACCATTTTTTCCTTCAACACTGATCACTCCTCCATCATTTCCTAAAACTCCGACCACCCGAGCAACAAGATTACCAGAAAACTTCCATTTTCCATTTTCAGTTCATAGCAGAACTGCACCCTCCTCCTCAAACTATAAATTATGATTTTAGTTTTGAACTTCATCGAGAAGGCAGCGATGGCGAATTATCTTCTGTAACCCTAGTTTTAAACTAGGTTAGTTGATTGGGTCGGTACGGCCTGTTGGGTGATCGAGTTCAACTAGGTATTAGGAGTTGGAAGTTTGGTCGTAGATGAGAGCATGGCTGGAGTTGCTGAGATACTGGTGATCGGAGGGCGTGGATGAGCCGATGACAGGTTTTGGGTTAGTATAGTTCTGTTTGTTCCAGGTTTGAGATGAAGACTCAAATTCAATCTCGAGCTGTGGAAGGGTGATCTGTTGATCGTGTTTGGATGTGGGGTTGATCGCCGTCGTGAGGAAGCTGAAGCCGATGGCTGGAGTCGATCGGAGGCATGGTGCATGTGCACGGTGCACTTTTAATTCCTGATGGTACTCTGGGTGGAAGCTGTGGAGTGGACTCGAGAATCACTCGGGTAGTTTATGTGCATGGCTCGAAGTTGTATAAGGTTGGACTCGAAGCAAAATTTGGTTGACTCGAGTCAATGTAGTTGTTACAGTTTTTTTTAGAAACCTGTCTGTTTGGTTTTAATACAAATTTTGAAATCAGTTTTTAAATAAGGTTTAAATCATATTTTGAGATATGGATCTAAACAACTTTTGTATCCTAGTTTGAAATTTAAGAAAGTTTTATAAATTTAAATTATTTTAAACAACTTTAATGAGTTAAAAAATAAAACTCAAAATGTTTTGTTTAAAAATTTCAAACTAAAGTTTTAAGATAAAAAGCAAAAGTTTAAACTAAATTTTAAATCCAAGTTTAAAATTTGGAATTCATGTTTAAGTTCGAATCTCAATTTTAAAATAAATAAAGTTTTTAAACTTGAATTGTTAAATTACTTTAAAATGTTTAAGTATTTTGAATTTTAAAAATGAAATTTTAAAATGCAAGAAGAGTTTAAAAATCTAAAGATTAATCTGAATTCAAATTTAAATATGTATTCAAATTTTGAAATGAAGGAAGTTTTAAATTTAAAATGATTTACAGAATTTTGGATGTTTAAAGTGTAATTTAAATTGATTTGAATTTAAAATGAATTTCATTTTAAATTCTTTTAAACTTCTTAATTAAATGAGTATTTCTTAAACTTGTGAAATGAAAAGGGTTTTAACAATGTGTTTTAAACTTTGTTTAAATAAATTTTATTCATTTTAAATTTTTAAATTTTTAAATGATATTTAAAAGTAAATTTAAAGTAAATTGATTTAAAATACTTTGTAAATGATAACTTGATACTTAATAAGAACAAAGTTTGATCTTAAAGTAAATTTAGAATTTAATGATTTGTAATTTCATTTAATTATTAAGGTAATTAAATGGATAATTTATTTATTTAATTAATTAATGGAATGGATAATTAATAAGGTAATTAAGGGTTTTAAATTATTAATTAAGGTTTAAGTTAATTGATTAAGGAATAATTAACTTGTAATTTAAGAATTGTTAATTAAATAAGATTAGATTTTAATTAACGATTAGTAATTAATTAATCAAGTAATTTAGAATTAATCAAGTTACAGTTAACACTTAATTAATTTAATAATTAAAGGTTAATTAATTGATTATTCAAGATTAGTTAGTTTATAATTAATATTGATTGATGAAAGTTAATTACTTAAGAAAAGTAATTAAAGAATGGTTAATAGTTAATGAAGGTCGTTAACTAAGGATTGTTTAACAATTAATTAATATGATTAAAATTAATAATTAATTAGTTTAATTAATTAAAGATAATCATTTGTGAAATTGTTTAATTATAATTACTAATGGAAGTAATTAAGAAATTAATTACTTAATTAATTGAGTTTAATGTAATTAGTTTAGATTAATTAATTAAGTTTAGTTAATTTAATCATTGCATGCTTTGGTAAATAATTACCTAATGTAATTAATTGAGTTTAATGTGATTGGTTTAAATTAATTAATTAAGTTTAATTAATTTTAAACACTGGATGATTTAATGAATAATTACTTAATGTAATTAATGAAGTATAATTACTTAGTGATGTAATTAATGATAATTACTGGATGTAATTAGTGAAAAATGGTTTAATTGTGGGAGTAATTTGGATTAAAGTACTTTATAATTAATCAAGGGATTAATTAAAGAAATTAATTAAGGAGTGTTTAATTTGATGAAGTAATTAAGGATAATTAATTACTGAATGTAATTAATCAAAGGTGGTTAACAATTTTAGGTTAATTAAGATTAATTATTTAATGTAATTAATTAACTAAAATGTAATTAAGGGTCATTAATATAATTAATGATGTAATTAAGGATTGATTAATTAAGACTAATTAATCAATAATAAGTGATTAATGTAATTAATTAATGTAATTAATTAATGTAATTAATTAAGGATCAATGTAATTAATTATAGTTAATTAATTAATGAAGTAATTAGAGGTTAATTACTTCATTATTTAAGGATAATTAATTTGTGAAATTAATTAAAGGATAATTACTTGAATGTAATTAAAGAATAATTAATCAAGGGTGATTAATTAAGGTGGATAATTAGAGGAAATTAATTTATTAAGTTGTAACTAATTACGGATACGTAAGCAAGATTTATATTGATGTAAGTAATTAATTTAATTCACTTTAAATTAATTAGAGATGGAGTAATTAATTAGAGGTGGAGTAATTAATTTAATTCATTTTAAATTAATTATAAATTGTGATTATAGATCATTGCTTATGTATGGATGGATGATATTATTTGCCTTGAATGGTTTGAAATCTCAGCTATGAGATAAGTAATGTTGTGTGATATGGATGCATTGATTGCATTATGATGATAATATGGATTATCTATTGATAATAACCATATGGATTATCTGTTGTGATGATAATATTGATTATCTATTGTAATCTATGAATTATCTATCTGCGTGTATATAGATAATTGTATTGAATTGTTTTAAACACTAAAATAACTTGGCCTTAAAAAAATACGTTTTGTATTTCGATGAGACCGGGATCGGGTTTCCAGATTTGGATATCCGAAAACCACATCGATCCAAATTAACGATAGGTCGTGAATATCAAGTGAAGAGTGAAGACTTGAGGTGTAAGGACTATTCGTCGTTAAAACTCTGAGGGTGATTCCAATACGAGTTTAACGGGGTAGTACTTTCAGATTCAAGATGAAGATTCAGAGTGCAAGGATTGTCGTCATTAACTCTGAGGGTGATTCCAAAATAAGTGTAATGAGGTAATGCCTTCGGTTTCGTTCGAACCCGGAACGAACTTGTAAGGGTTGAATGCTTTCAAAACATCGTCAGGTGGACGATGAGCATTCTAAGATAGATGTGTTCTATAAAGGTAATCGTAGCCTCAAGCCTCATCAATCGGGAATGGCTAAAACAGGGGAGGTGCAGCAAGGCAAAGTGGGTCATGCCCAAGTAGGACGAGATTTCCCCCTATCTAGAGGTCCCTTTTTATTCGGCTTAATGGCAAGTTGGATATGCGCACCAACTGCGGGGTTGTCTTGTTCTGGACTGTCCAGTAAGGGATGGTTCCGGCCTTGTGCTACAGGGGATTGGGAGCAATCCTCGGTACGGTGGTCTAGGCCACGTACTGTGACGGGCGGAACCCCAGTAGCCCTGCCATTGTATGGAATCCAAAATCCAATAAGTGCCAACGGTTTTGATTGTATTACCCACTTTTGTAGCTAGTAGCTGGAATTTAATAGATGTAACAATTTTGGCTATTTCATATTTACTAGAAAACCCTAGACCTATTATAATATCACTGGATTTCCTATCAAATGTTTTGGTTAGCGTAAGGTAATTTTTTTTTCATGTTTATGTGTGGGAAGTCTTACGTGATGCCTTTTCTTTCAAAGGTTTTTAAAAAGTTAAGCAACCTTAACCTGTTACTCACACAAGACACATGTCTGACCTGGAGTTTATCTTCTGTTTTCTTAAACTCTTGGGTACTCAAATTTTTACGAGTAGCCAAGGGATTCAGGTTAGCTTTGACGAATTGTAGAGGAGCAATGGCGTAGGAGGCTTCAGCGTTGTAGATATATAGCGGTCCGCTGTGTTTGATTCTTTGAGTTGTATTGAGTTGTATAACTAGACAGGTGTTTATAACTGTCTAGTATGTGATGTAAAATTTGTGTAACTCTGATATATGTTGTATATGATAATATGTAATATCTTATGTTATTAATATAATTTATTCATCCCGCTGTTTAGATTCTGATGTGTTGTTTCTTCTTTCTTCTCTTTCTTTCTCTTTTCTATCCCTTTCTTTCTTATTAATGATGCGTCATTCTGTGGAGATGAATGGCGGTTCGTTACAGTGGTATCAGAGCACTAGGTTGAGTGATACCTAGGCTTTGGAGTGATTTCTTCTTGAGAGAGCGTATTTGTATTTTTAATATATGTATATATATATATATATATATATATATTTATCTATTTCTACCTATCTATTGGGTTACCTGTTCGGGTTTTCCAATATAAGTTATAAAAGTAGATGAGATAGTGGTGTGTAACACGACTACCACTGGTTGGAGTTTGTATGTTGAGGTTGGAAGTGTAATCTGTCGAGACTATAGATCTAATACCGTCTCGAGTAAGTTGTGTAGTGGTGTAGAGATTTCATCAATCTCTGAAGGAAACCTTTAAATGGTTCGGAGTCATCTTTGAAGTGCAGAGTTTGGTGAGTAGAGTTTGGATCAGTCGGCTGAGCAGAAGCGTGTAATGGTACCTTGATACCTCGGGAACTAGCAGCTGCGTGATGAGATGCAGTGACTATGGATTGTGTCCGAAGATATTTCTTTGGAATAAGTTTAAGGAAGTAGATCTGCTTCGGTATTGTGGCTGAGTTCAGCATGGTGTTTCTATTTGCTTTGAAGTCCGAGTTTCTCAAAGAGCATTGGATTAGGAATTTTTTGGCATCTGTGTCAGCGATGCAGCTCGGAGAGTTCTATGATGGCAGGAAGTTTTCTGGCTGAGTAGTTTTTCTGGAGGTGGAGTTCAGAAGTAGCAGAGTGGATTGGCTAGACCGGCGTAAGCTGTTATGTTTGGTAAAGGGAGAACAGTTTGTTTTTGGAATTTGATCTGGGTTGATCGCAAAAGTGACTTGCGATAGTTGAGTGTTCTTTTGGGTCGTCAGAGATTTTTCGGATGTCTTCAGGATAGTCACGAGCTGTCCGCATCTGGAGATTGAGTTTTCTTATCGACTTGGATTCCAAGAGTGGTTCCGGTGGTTTAGCTTGTAGAGGGATGGTTCCTAGAGAGAGAGTTTGGTGAAACAGCTAGGATTTTGGAGGAACTTCTGAGTTTTCCCTTTTGGATCTATGGAACCATATTTCTGGGATGTGTTGTCTGGTTTGTGCTTGTGTTCTTCATCAGCATTTTCATGAGCCCCGGATCAGAGTTGTGCAGCGGAAGCAGTTTGGGAGTGTTTCTGTTTTGTCTTTTTTGGATAGGAGAAGTTTGTTGTCTTTTGATGTTTGAGGAGTAGAGTTTGTGTTCTTGGTTTTGGATTGATCTGAGGAGATCATTGTGTTGGGTTGTTTTTGGTTCTGTTTGTTTCAAGAGGCATCAACAAGGGTTGAGCTGATTAGAAAGGATGTTGGTAGCCCAGGATCGTCCGAAGAATTTTGTGGATAAGAGGCGGAGGAATTTGGATTCTGGTGTCGAAGATTTGGTTTTGGTTAAATTTTCTCCGATCTAAAGGAGCTATAAGATGGGATAAGGATGGGAAGCTAGCTCCAAGATGTTTTGGATCTTTTCTGTGTTCTTGTAAGAATAAATGTTTAGTCTTATGGATTGAATTGCCAGTTTGGATAACTGGGATTGATGTGTTTCACGTATCTCTGAAGGAGTACGTGTATGATCTATCTATGGTTATGGAGCCTGCAGTTCAGGAGGTTTGGTTGTTGAGTCAGATTTTTCTATAGTCTAATATCCTATCTAGTTGAGTAGGAGCTCTGTAGCTTAGTAGTTTTGATTGTTTGGATTATGTAGAGCGAGTATCCCGGTATATATACTTGGGAAACTCGAGGAAACTCTATCCAGAATTTTGTCTAGAGAGTTAGATTTGTTGATTGGATAAATTGGTTACTATGGTTGTTAGCATATCATTGATATATGCTTGCGTTTTAAAATTAAAATCTTTTAAAAGATTATTAAATTACCTTTGTTTTAAATTTTAGGGACGAAATTCTTTTAAGGGGGGAGGAATGTGATGTCCCGGAATTTTTAGCAATATCAATTTAATAATCTGAATTAAAAGTTAAATTGATTTGATAATCTTTGTTAATAAAATTGGAATTAATTTAATAATCCAATAAAATAAATATTTAATTGATAGATTTTATCTTTTAAAGCTAATAAATTGTTTTCTATTTATAATATATATAGAATATGTATATATTGTAAATAGATAAGCCTTGTTTTATATTTAATAAATAAATAAATCTTTTTTTCTAAATATATATATATATATATATATATATATCTTTGGTAAAATTGGGAATCTTGATTTTATTTAAAGTTAAACTTTTAAAAACTATTGAATAAATAGTATATGGTTTTAAATTGTTAAGATAAAAGTTTAATTTGTTTAAATTGATTTTGAGTTTAAATTTAAATAAATTAACCATAAGGTTTGTTTTCTTTATAAATATAGTTTGATAAAATAAGTAATGTATTAATAAAGAAACAATTTCTTTTATAAATAATTTAAAGTTATCAAATTTGTTATTTTCAAAATATAATAATGTATTGTTTTTAACAAAGGGATTTTAATAAAAAAATAGCTTGTTATTTCAAATTGAATTTTAGATTTTGATTTGAATTTGAGTTTAAAGCCTTGAAACTTAAAGTATAAATTTTTATTTCATTTTGGATTTTAAAATATTTGTATACTCTTTTATTTATATAAATAGTTGTTTTATCCCTTTTAAATTTATCTATACATACATATATATATATATATATATATCCATATATATATATATCCTTATATACTAAATATTTAAGCATATTCTTATATTAAAACTTTAATTACATATAACTAATTAATTAGGCATAAACTACATTGAAAATATTAACTAAATACTAATTAACATTTAATTATAACTAATTAACCTTAAAAGACAAATGTAAACATTTTAGAACTTAATTTAACATGTGTTAAGATAATAAACAAGGTAAGTGACAAATGTTAGTTTCTTTTACAAGTGTCATAAATTTCAGCCTATTTGTAAATCTATTTCCTTCCCCTTCAATTCTTTTTCTAAACCTAAAGCTAAGAAACAAGTCAGTAAACAAAAATCTAAAATCATCTTCAAACAAAAAACCCTGTAATATCATTTTCAAATCTAAAACCAAATCAGTAACCATCTTCAACCTGTAAATCAAACTCCTCATATGAAAATGGCAAAATCCCTGTAATTCATTTCAAAATACAATCTGGAAAATTGTTTTCTGCATTTTCAAATCTGAAGAAAAACCCTACAACCATCTTCAAACATGCAAAGCCTGTAAATCATTACCCTGTAACGCATTTTCGAACCCTGTACAATTTCAAAGAAAATCTGTAACTTTTGCAAACATGCAAGCAAATCTGTGAAGCCTGCATTATTTCAAAATCTGGAAATAAAAAGCATCTGCATTCTTTAACCTGGAATTAAAAGAAATCCATTAATAGCTGCAGTTTTAAAATCAAAGACTAAGAAGCAACTCAGGTTTTCTAAGGCAAAGAAGTATCTTACTTCACAACTCAAAGTTTTTTTTAAAAAAGATTCAAAAGCTGTTATCAAAATGGAGGCACTGCTCATATTCATGATAGGTGAGCAACTTTATTTAAAAAAAATTAGTATAAAATATGGTTGCATGCTAGTGATGATGAGATGTATATGATTGTGTGAATCTGCTGTGCATATATATGTAAGATATATGCTTGTCTGTTTCAACAGAATTTACTCTGTTATAGTTCCTGAATTTTGTTTTTGATTTGAATTCAATCTTCTCTGGAAACAATTATTGTTAGGACCTGTTTTACAAACAAAAGATGGATTTAATATAGATTAAGGTTTAAAAACTTAATTTAGTTAAATTAAAAACCTGGGTATCTCTGTATAACTTAAAATATTAGTGCATGTGGAATAATTGGAAATTTAAACTGGGTAGTTTATAATTCCAGAATTGTAAATTGAATACACAAAGCAAAACATGAATTTCAACACTAAAATCATAATTTATAGTTTGAGGAGGAGGGTGCGGTTCGGGTATGAACTGAAAATGGAAATTGGAAGTTTTTTGGTGATTTTGTTGCTCAGGGTGGTCGAAATTGTGGGAAATGATGAAGGGGTGATCAGTGTTGAAGGCAAAAATGGTGAGTGGTGTTGAATTTCATCGAGGAGGCAGCGGTAGGGAATTATCTTCTGTAACCCTAGTTCTAAACTAGGTTAGTTGATTGGGTCGGCACGGCCTGTAGGAGTGATCAAGTTCAACTAGGTTTTATGAGTTGGAAGTTTGGTCGTAGATGAGAGCATGGCCGGAGTTGCTGAGATACTGATGATCGGAGGGCCGTGGATGAGTCGTTGACAGGTTTTGGGTTAGTATCGTTCTGTTGCTCCAGGTTTGAGATGAAGACTCGAATAATCTCGAGTTGTGGAAGGGTGATCTGTTGATCGTGTTTGGATGTAGGGTTAATCGCCGTCGTGAGGAAGCTGACGTCGATGGCTGGAGTCGATCGGAGGAACGGTGCATGTGCACCGTGCACTTTTAATTCCTGATGGTACTCTGGGTGGAAGCAGTGAAGTGGACTCGAGAATCACTCGGGTAGTTTGTGTTTATGGCTCGAAGTTGCATAAGGTTGAACTCGAAGCAAAATTTGGTTGGCTCGTGTCAATGTAGTTGTTATCGTTTTTATAGAAACCTGTCTGTTTGGTTTTAAAACAGATTTTGAAATCAGTTTTTAAATAAGGTTTAAATCAGATTTTGAGATATGGATCTAAACAACTTTTGTATCCTAGTTTGAAATTTAAGAAAGTTTTATAAATTTAAATTATAAACAACTTTATTGAGTTAAAAGTAAAACTTAAAAAAATGTTTTGTATAAAAATTTCAAACTGAAGTTTTAAGATAAAAAGCAAAAGTTTGAACTAAATTTCAAATCCAAGTTTAAAAATCTAGAATTCAAGTTTAAGTTTGAATCTCATTTTTAAAATAAATAAAGTTTTTAAACTTGAATTGTTAAATTACTTTAAAATGTTTAAGTATTTTGAATTTTAAAAATGAAATTTTAAAATGCAAGAATGGTTTAAAAATCTAAAGATTAATCTGATTTCAAATTTAAATATGTATTCAAATTTTGAAATGAAGGAAGTTTTAAATTTAAAATGATTTAAACAATTTTGAATGTTTAAAGTGTAATTTAAATTGATTTGAATTTAAAATGAATTTCATTTTAAATTCTTTTAAACTTCTTAATTAAATGAGTATTTCTTAAACTTATGAAATGAAAAGGGTTTTAACAATGTGTTTTAAACTTTGTTTAAATAAATTTGTATTCATTTTAAATTTTTAAATTTTGAAATGATATTTAAAAGTAAATTTAAAGTAAATTGATTTAAAATACTTTGTAAATGATAACTTGATCCTTAATAAGAACAAAGTTTGATCTTAAAGTAAATTTAGAATTTAATGATTTGTAATTTCATTTAATTATTAAGGTAATTAAATGGATAATTTATTTATTTAATTAATTAATGGAATGGATAATTAATAAGGTAATTAAGGGTTTTAAATTATTAATTAAGGTTTAAGTTAACTGATTAAGGAAAAATTAACTTGTAATTTAAGAATTGTTAATTAAATAAGATTAGATTTTAATTAATGATTAGTAATTAATTAATTAAGTAATTTAGAATTAATCAAGTTACAGTTAACACTTAATTAATTTAATAATTAAAGGTTAATTAATTGATTATTCAAGATTAGTTAGTTTATAATTAATATTGATTGATGAAAGTTAATTACTTAAGAAAAGTAATTAAAGAATGGTTAATAGTTAATGAAGGTCATTACTAAGGATTGTTTAACAATTAATTAATATGATTAAAATTAATAATTAATTAGTTTAATTAATTAAAGATAATCATTTGTGAAATTGTTTAAGTATAATTACTAATGGAAGTAATTAAGAAATTAATTACTTAATTAATTGAGTTTAATGTAATTAGTTTAGATTTATTAATTAAGTTTAGTTAATTTAAACATTGGATGCTTTGGTAAATAATTACTTAATGTAATTAATGGAGTTTATTATGATTGGTTTAAATTAATCATTAAGTTTAATTAATTTTAAACACTGGATGATTTGATGAATAATTACTTAATGTAATTAATGAAGTATAATTACTTAGTGAAGTAATTAATGATAATTACTGGATGTAATTAGTGAAAGATGGTTTAATTATGGGAGTAATTTGGATTAAACTACTTTATAATTAATCAAGGGATTAATTAAATAAATTAATTAAGGAGTTATTTAGTTTGATGAAGTAATTAAGGATAATTAATTACTGAATGTAATCAATCAAAGGTGATTAATAATTTTAGGTTAATTAATTAATTAAAATATAATTAAGGGTCATTAATATAGTTAATGATGTAACTGAGAATTGATTAATTAAGACTAATTAATCAATAATAAGTGATTGAAGGTAATTAATTAATGTAATTAATTAATGTAATTAATTAAGGATCAATGTAATTAATTATAGTTAATTAATTAATCAAGTAATTAGAGGTTAATTACTGTAATTATTTGAGGATAATTAATTTGTGAAATTAATTAAAGGATAATTACTTGAATGTAATTAAAGAACAATTAATCAAGGGTGATTAATTAAGATGAATAATTAGAGGATAATTAATTAATTAATTAATGGATATGTAAGCAAGATTTATATTGATGTAAGTAATTAATTTAATTCACTTTAAATTAATTAGAGATGAAGTAATTAATTTAATTCATTTTAAATTAATTATAAATGGTGATTATAGATCATTGCTTATGTATGGATGGATGATATTGTTTGCCTTGAATGGCATGAAATCTCAGCTATGAGATAAGTAATGTTGTGTGATATGGATGCATTGGTTGCATTATGATGATAATATGGATTATCTTTTGATAATTACAATATGGATTATCTGTTGTGATGATAATGTTGATTATCTATTGTGATTTGTGAATTATCTATCTACGTGTATATAGATAATTGTATTGAATTGTTTTAAACTCTAAAACAACTTGGCCTTAAAAAAGTACGTTTTGGATTTCGATGAGACTAGGATCAGGTTTTCCAGATTTGGATATTCGAAAACCACATCGATCCAAATTAACGATAGGTCGTGAATATCAAGTGAAGAGTGAAGACTCGAGGTGTAGACTTTTCGTCATTGAAACTCTGAGGGTGATTCCAATACGATTTTAACGGGGTAGTACTTTCAGATTCGAGATGAAGATTCAGAGTGCAAGGGTTATCGTCATTAACTCTGAGGGTGATTCTAAAATGAGTGTAATGAGGTAATGCCTTCGGTTTCGTTCGAACCCGGAACAAACTTGTATGAATTGAATGCTTTCAGAACATCGTCAGGTGGACGATGAGCATTCTAAGATAGATGTGTTCTATAAAGGTAGTCGTAGCCTCAAGCCTCATCAATCAGGAATGGCTAAAACAGGGAGGTGCAGCAAGGCTAAGTGGGTCATGCCCAAGTAGGACGAGATTTTCCCCTATCTAGAGATCCCTTTTTATTCGTCTTAGTGGGCAATTGGATATGCGCACCAACTGCGGGGTTGTCTAGTTTGGGACTGTCCAGTAAGGGATGGTTCTGGCCTTGTGTTGCAGGGGATTGGGAGTAATCCTCGGTACGGTGATCTAGGCCACGTACTGTGACGGGCGGTACTACAGTAGCCCTGCCACTGTGTGGAATCCAAATCCAATAAGTGCCAACGGTTTTGATTGTATTACCCACTTTTGTGGCTAGTAGTTGGAATTTAATATATGTAGCTATTTCATATTTACTTGAAAATCATAGACCTATTATAATATCACAGGATTTCCTATAAAATGTTTTGGTTAGCGTAAGGTAAAAACTTTTCCATGTTTATGTGTAGGAAGTCTTACGTAATACCTTTTCTTTCAAAGGTTTTTAAAAAGTTAAGCAACCTTAACCTGTTACTCACACTAGACCCATGTCTGACCCGGAGTTTATTTTTTGTTTTCTTAAACTCTTAGGTACTCAAATTTTTACGAGTAGCCAAGGGATTCAGGTTAGCTTTGACGAATTGTGGAGGAGCAATGGAGCACGAGGCTTCAGCGTTGTAGATATATAGTGTTCCGTTGTGTTTGATTCTCTGAGTTGTATTGAGTTGTATGTGTTTATAACTATCTAGTATGTGATGTAAAATCTGTGTAACTCTGATATATGTTGTATATAATACTATGTAATATCTTATGTTATTAATATAATTTATTCGTTCCGCTGTTTAGATTATGATGTGTTGTTTCTTCTTTCTTCTCTTTCTTTCTCTTTTCTATGTCTTTCTTTCTTATTAATGATGCGTCATTCTGTGGAGATGAATGGCGGGTCGTTACACCGCTATAAGATTTTGTGTTGGTTTTTTTCTTCTTTTCCTAATTTTATTTTTTAACCCTATTGATTATCAACGTTTCGGATTATTTAAGTTGAACATGTGTGGATTATTATCAATTTAAACCTTTCGAAATGTGGGTTTTACGGTTGGTATCAGGGCGAAGGTTTAGCGATAACCTTGGCTTTATGGGGTTTGACTCATTAGAGATAGGGTAGTAATACCCTAGAATGAGTTAGTTTGAGTGTGTGTATATATGAGAGAGCGTACTTGTTATTGTTATAAAAATGTTTTAAATTGTGTTTACTTATCCGTTGAGTTGTTTATGAATTCTGGTGGATGTGCGGGACGCCGTGATATCGCCGTTATATCGATAGGGGTTTCCAAACACTTAGACGAGGCAAGCCAACATAATATTATTTAAAATAGGCTAAATGAAATAATTTAACTTAATTATATTATATATATAAAATGATAATTTTTAATGAAATTTTTGTCAGAAGATGATAATATTTAATTATCATCAATTATTGGTTGAATTAAAATAAAACGAATATGAATGAATTTTTTTAAAGAAACATTCAATAATTAAATTGAATTGAAATATAATTGCAATAAGAATTGGTTAAAATGACCAAGTTAAAAATTAATGGAATATTTTGGTAAATAAGTTAAGGAAATTTATATAAATATTTTAATAATATGGTTTATATAAACAAATGATTTTTAGAATTGAGAATTTTAGAACCTAAAACCTTTATTTTCAAAATTGTTCTTTAAAGCCTTATAAATTAATAAATAGTAATATTTGAAAGAGTTTTGATTAGGAAAATATTTTGAAAATATTTTGAAGAAATAAAGCTTTAAACACTACAAAGAAAGGACCCTACTACAACTGTAATTTAGCAGCTGCCATAAAATGTCAGTTGTAATAAAGGTCTTTTACAATGTTATTTTTTCTAAAAGTTGTAATAAACTTATTTTCAACAACTCTTTTATATATCCAGCTGTAATAGATGCCTATTACAACCATTCTTTTTTGTCAGTTATAATATATGCATATTTTTAACAACTATTTTTTATCAGTTGTAATAGATGCATATTTTTAACAATTATTTTTTATCAATTGTAATAGATGCCTATTACAACGTTTCTTCATTGTCAGTTGCAATAGACACCTATTTTTAACAACCATTCTTTTTTTCCAGTTGTAATAGGTGCCCATTACAACCTTTCGTTTTTACCAGTTATAATAGATGCCTATTTTTTAACAACTTTTTTATCAGTTATAATAGATGTCTATTACAACCTTTTTTCGTTTGCCTGTTGTAATAATTAAATTAATAATTATGATTAAATAATAATAATTAATGTTTAAAAAATTTATAATAAATAATAATTATTACTAGATAATATTAATTAATAATTAGTTTAAAATATGAAATATTTACTATTAATAATTAATATAATAATTATTAAATAATTAATAATGATTATTTAAAATAATTGATCGTTAATAGATATAAATTAATTTCTAATAATTAATATTAATAGTTAATAAATAAAAAGTAATAACTAGAAATTAATAATTAACATTTGATAATTGATATTAAATATATAGTAGCTAATAATTAATAATTACTATAAATAATTAATAATCAATAATTAATAAAAGTTACATAATAATTAACATTTAATGATTAATATTCGATTATAATTAAGAAGTAATAAATAGTAATTAATAAATAAGAAGTAGTATTTAATAATTAATAATTAGTAATTAATAATTACTATTATAGATTAACAATTAATTATAAAGACTAATAATTAATAATAATTATTGAATAATTAAGACTAATGTTTAATATTTAATAACTAATTATATTTATGGTTTAATTATTAGATTTCTTCAACAACTTTGATTGCATTACCATTGTAAATATTAATTTACAACTGGGTTAATTTATAGTTGTCTTTGACAACCAATGAAAATTACGAGTCGACATAATGATACTAATAACTATTAATAAATAATTTATGCTAAGTAAATGTTTGAATTTGAACTATCTAGTTTATGCCAAAGAGTACATCCAAAGTATCACTTCTATATACATGTACTATTTTCTTTTGTAACTATTTACATCCACATACAAGTTTTATTTGGCTCCAATTTAAAAGTTTTTTTTGGCTCAAATCCAAAATTTTGGCACCCTCGTCAAATTTTCAATTATACTAGTTTTCTCCCATGCCACTTCTTGACCTCAAAACAAAACCAAAAATCGCTCGCTCAGGCCTCTTCTTCATCAAATGTAATCTCACTTCACAAATATATTTATTTGTATTACATGCTCACCTGGAACTGTACGATCGATAGCATAAAATCCAAGAATGCCGTCAGGCTTTTCAGAGAATGCCCAAATTTCACCAACATTCAAAACCCTAAAAGCGTTATCTTCCTCAACCGTAGGAAGAACTTCGATTGCCTTACCCTTCCTTATGCTTTGATTTTGACGCTTGTGCATTTGGTAGTAGACACTTCCTTCAGAGCGTGGGAACCGTCATCGCCATCTGTTCCAGCTATTTCTAGAGCAGCGGTAGGCGTCGTCGTGGTTATTTTCTTCTCTCTTGACGGTCTTAGTGGGTTTATTTTCTTTTCGGATCTTGTTGTGATTATTCTTAATGGGTTCGGTTTTATTTTTGCTAGGATGGATCTTGTTGTGATTATTCTTATTTTGTTGTGATTTTCTTCTCTCTTGTCAAAACAAATTTCAGCAACCAGATTTTCTCTTCTTGTTGGTCCATTTCAACAAAACTAGCAACGAATGTGTGTGTTTATTTTTTACCTTATTTCATGATATGAATAATGCAGGCCAATCAAAAAGGCATCATAGGACTGAATGTCTAAGTTTTTAATTTTCTCCCGCTAGCCAATTCAGAAGAAGATTTAGCTGCTAAAAGTAGAGCCTTTGACTTTTACAGCGGCTGGTATGTGTTATAATTGTGTTTCATTTCACTCTTATATGTGTCAGTACTTTGGTAAGATAGCAAACATCCATTTGTGGCAACGGGATAAATGTGCTGGTTAACCATTAGTGCGTGGAGATTACCCAAGAGTATGGGGCTGGCTGCCGGATATAAAATACCAAAATTTACTGAAACGCGGTCGAACCAACTCAAGAAGTCTTTTGATTTTTTTAGAGTCAATTACTATACGACTTTGTATGTGAAAAACAAACCTTATACTGCACCTGTTGATCAAAGAGACATCACAGCCGATGCTGATGTGTTCATGGATTTGTTTTCAGGCTCTCTTATTCAGCAGAGAAAAGGAATCTCTAACAAAAATTTAGTATGATTTCAGACATGTATTGGTAGATAAAATTTATAATATGACCTAATTATAACAGCTGAATTAATAGTTAGATAAGCTCAATAACTGGAATGCAAGGAGCATTGGAATATATGAAGCAAAACAATGGAAATCCTCCTGTTTATAATCATGAAAACGGTGACAATAAAATTAGTGTGTTATTCTCATATCTAAACCTAAGAACAAGCAATAAAATTAGCGTATTATTTTCATATCTCAACATAAATCTCTGATTTTGGATTTCGGATTATGCAGGTTTTCGAATGCATTCAAATGCATCACTTCATGACACATTGAGGCTATATATTACATAAGAGCAAATTTAGAAATTCTGCGAGATGCAATAAGGTCCAGATACGATCTCATGTTTATTTTCTAGTTTTTTTAATTACTTACTTAGTACATTAATGTTTTTACTAAAAGTTAATTACTTCGTTTAAGGAATGGTCCAAATGCAAAGAGATATTTCACCTGGTCGTTCATAGACGTGTTTGAGGTACTTGCGTTTGCTCCGGGTGGATTCAAAACCAAATTTGGGTTATATCACGTGGACTTCAAGGATGAAGAAAGAAAGAGAAGCCCAAAACATTCTGCAAAGTGGTACTCTAGTTTTCTCAATAGGCGAACCAATGATACCTACATTTAAGATGGAGTTATAACTTTGCATAGCAAGATCATGCTTTGTCCTTTTGATTTAGTGGTTATTTGAGTCTACTTGCGTGGAGCTATCAGTCTTCTGGAACAAATAGTCACTCTAACATGTACTTGTTGTTTCGGCATTTTTGTTGGGTCAAAGTGTATGTGTCAAGTGTTATCTCAAAAATGTTGGTATGTTTTGTGGTTTATGTCAGTGATATGTTGCACTGTATTATTTTGGTTTACTTTGATTTTGTTTTGGTTTGTATGATGCATTAGTTTTGCAGATAATAATAATGTATTGTTTGAATTGCTTATAATGTATGGTTATTTTTATTCTATTATATATGTTTATATGTTTCTTGCTTTACTTGTAAAATGCATTTAGAATTTTTTTGTATTTTACATTCTTTTCATCACAACTGCTAGTCGCAGTTGTAAAAATTCTTCACAACAGGCAAAAGTAGTTGTAAAAAATTATTTTGCAACTCTTGAAGACTGTTGTAAAAAAAAAAATTACAGCTATTAACAACAGTTGTAAAAAATTCTTTTACAACTACGAACAACAGCTGTAAAAAAATCCTTTACAGCTGCCAACGGAAGTTGTAAAAAGGTTTTTTACAACTGCCCATGCCGCTTGTAAAACAATCATGCTCTATTACAACTGGGATATAAAGACTGGCAGTTGTAAACTTATTACAGCTGTTTTTGGCTATTGTGAAAAGGTATGTTTCTTGTAATGAAATCACTTGGTCGCAGGAAAATAATTTAGGGGATGACTACAGCATCGCCAGTTTTCATTTTCGAGTTTCTAAGTGAAAATTGCTATCAAAAGAAATTTATTTTCGATTAAAACAAGTTTTGATTGTGAAAAATATTCTAAGTGATTTAATAAATATATGAAACTGTTTTGAACTTAATTAAAAATGGTATATAAGGAATAAGTTTATGACTTATAAATTTAAAATAGTGTAGAAAAATTTATGCTATAACTTATAAATTTGAATAGGAAAATATAAACCAAATTTAAAATGGTTAAAAATTTTGGTTAAGCAAAATAAATGATATAAGAAATATTAAATTAATTGGGATTAGTGAAAATGAAGTAAATAAAATATAGTTTAGCTCATGAAAGCTTAAATAAAATTGAACTACATTTAAAATGAAGTTGTTGAATGAATAAATAGTATAATTTATAGCTTTGAGAATATTAACCTAGGAAATTTTTTAAATTTGTTAAATTTGAATGATAAGAAAAAAAGTTTAACTTCAATAAATTAAATAAAAAGAGCAATAGATTAAAATGAAATGAAGATTAACTTAATAAATTGAATTGAATATCAAATGAAACTAGATAAATTAGTAAAGTGGATTAATTTCATTTGAACTTTAAAATGAATTGAAAATGAATACGGACTTGAATTTTTAAAATGAAATGTAATTTAAGTTTGTAAGAAATTGAATAAAAATAAATGAATGCAAGTAAAATTTAGTATGAATAATTGGATTTGATTTAAATTGGATAAAAAAAATTAAATTACAAGAGGAGTAGTTTCAATAAAAATTGAATGTTAACTAATATAATATGGGGTAAGTTAACGAAACACATTAAAGGATGAAAGTAACTTAAGAAAATTGAAAGAAAGAAAAAGAAATTATTAATATAAATTAAGATATAAAAATAAAATTTAATTTAGTAAATTGATAATATGAATTTGAATAAATGAAGTGAATCGACGAATTAATAATAACTGAAGATATGAAGTAATAATAATAACTGTGATTATGTTGTATAAATTATTTATAATAAATTTAGATGGTTTACAAATGTTTTTAGTATATAGTAATTAAAAAAAGATATACTAAGTGGAAATAAAATAGATTTAACTTAAGCATGGTTAAGTGGAATAAATTTTATAAATGATTCATAAATAAATTTATATGACATAAGTTAAATAAATAAAGGTGAAACAATTGGAATTTCACAAATTGAATTGAATAAAATTGAATAATGAATTTGCAACGAATGTTAATAAATTTAAAGAAATCAATGGAATGTAAATTAAATTCAAATGTGGATGAAACGAATGTAAATAATTGGAACAAATCGGTTGAATGTAAGTATGTTGAATTGAAATATATCAAATGTGAATGCAATAAATATTGATGAAAATGAAGAAAAAGAAAAAAGAATGAATTGAAATCAAATTAGCTGAATGTAGAAATTAAAAGCGAATGAAATGAATATAAATCTATTGTATGATAAACGAAATGAATATTAATAAGTGAATGATAATCCATTTAGAACATATGGAATGTGGTACGGAATTAATTTACTTAAATGTAATTAATTATACGAATTTTTGAAATGAATTAATTAAAATGTTAATGAAATGAATGTTAATAAGACATGAAGGGTATAAATTAAAATTTTGGCATTGGATAATACTAATTCACATGGTTATAAATTAAATTAAATTAATTGGACGGATATTGATAGTTGGATGGTTTCTTTTGTTGCAAACCGTTGTTATTACCGTTTTGATTGCATATGATTGCCGTACGCTGTGTATTTATGATTGTTTGTGTTGTTTGGATTCAAATTACATGTTAAACGCTTATATTAGACTTACAGATGTTTCTGTGTCAGTATAAGTGACTAACATTCTGAATTGAGTTAAGATAGGTACATACGAAGATCGTTTCGGCGTATATAGGGATTTATATGATATTGCTTGCTTAATACGAGCGAGCTTGCTCGTATTATTAATAATAAGGTCGTTTCTTGGATAACATACCACGATTTTTTGTTTTTTTCCTTCGAGATGGCTCGTCATTGAGATGAGATGTATATTTGATATACATTAGTTATATTTGTGTTATATATTGAATTGTAAAAAATTTCGATCGAGCCGCGCGAAGGAGACTCTGCATAATTTTTCCATAAATCCGAGTGTTAGAAAATTTTTAAGTTTTAAAATTTTATATCTTGTTGTCTATATAAATTATATTTTCCGTAAACCGATAGCGGAGTGATGTAGGAAAATCATAGTAAAGATTTTCTAATAAGATTTTAAAGTTATAAGTAATTATTTAAATAAAATCTATTGTATGTTAAATTCTTTTGTAACAACCCTGTATTTTGTGATTTATTTTTTTTGTATATTTTTAATTAGTTTAATTATATTTTTTGATTTAAAAACTTATTTTATCTATTTTGAATGATAGACTTTAGTTTTGATATGAATTATCATTCCAAAGCATGACTAAAAAGAATATTTTCCAAAAAGTGAGTTTTTGGTCAAAATAGTCAAACTTTGTCTTTTATTTTAAAATTTTAAAAGTTCGAAAATTTAAATTTTATCTTTTATTATGAAAGTACATAAAATTTTAAGAACACTGCTTTTTGTTTCGTTGGAGACGGATGTAAATTGTGAAAGTTATGTATATTTCAATATTGAGTGTAATTTGTTTATTCTGCAATTTTGTTATTTTAAATAGTATAAATTTTATTTTTTCTTTGTCATATTTTATTATAATATGCATTGATATGTTATTTTATGTATTTTTTTCTTTTAATATTTTTGAAGTGAGGTAGGAATTTTTCTAGAGCTAGTAGTATTTTTCTTGTAATTTCCATGCCCTGTTTTCAATTTTTAAACATTTTCTTTAGTTCTTTTCTATTTTTCTCCAATTTAATTATTTATTTTATTTTATAAATTATAAATAAATTATTTTATTTCAAAAATTTTCTTTAGAATATTTTTAAAATGAAGTAGATATTTTTCCAAAGCCATTGATGTTTTAATTGTAATTTTTGAACCCTGTTTTCAATTTTTAAGCAATTTCCTTAATTCCTTTTATATTTTCTTTAAATTAAATTATATATTTTTATTTTATTTCACTTTGTTTCGGCTTTTAGATGTACTTGCTGAAGTTTATTTTGTTTTACTTGATTTAAAAGAAAAGGAAGTATGGAAGGTTTTAAAAGCTAAGAAACGTAAAGTCGTTTCACCGTTTCTTTTTCAATCAATACACAATTTATTTTGGCTGTACCTTTCTCTATTCTTTTCAGCTGCATTCTCTCATCTTTTTCACGTATTTTCAAAGCTTCTCAACCCTAAAAAAAAAATCATGGCCTCCATCTTGCAAAAATTTGATAAAATCTTCTTCTCTTCTCTTGTTTTCTACTTTTTCTATGTGATTTTGCAACTTGTTCTCTACTTCATGGCTCCACTCCTCCTCAACCAGATCTAGGCTGACCTCCACCTCCTCCTTCTCTGATCAACAACCCCTCTAGTCCATCACCATGACCAGGCCGAATCCACCTTAGCAAGAGACAAAACCAAAAATGCACAAACCCATCACCTATTTACATAAATCAAGCCTAGTTTGCTAGCACCACCTTCTACAACCATTAGCCGCCACTTCCACCACCACCACCACCTCTGACCTGATCTCCACCCTCTTCCACATCACCCACCACCACCTGGACCCACTGGCCATGCCCCTAGAGCCTATGGCCGAACCCATTTATAGCATAGAAGTGATGAATT
Organism: Allium cepa; assembly: GCA_030765085.1. Taxonomy (NCBI): domain Eukaryota; kingdom Viridiplantae; phylum Streptophyta; class Magnoliopsida; order Asparagales; family Amaryllidaceae; genus Allium; species Allium cepa. The sequence continues at coordinate 673,162,901 of CM060928.1, read as the reverse complement.
TGCCTTGTAGTTGTTGTTTTGTGGCACCTATGTCCATCCACCTTTGCACCATTACTTCCAAGCTATGGCCGAACCATATGAGCTCAAGACCTGATCCTAACCCACTCTTTAGACATGTATTTCAGATCTATAGATGAAGCATAGGAGGTAGAAAGCAAGTGCAAAAACTTTGGATTTGTTTTATGCATTTAATTCTAACATTATTTTATTGAATTTTGGTTTGAAAACTTATGTTATTTGTTTGTTTTGTTTGAATGTTTGCAAGGCTATTAGCCTTGTCTCTCCTACACTCATATCATCATCATTGCTGAGAAAACGAACCCCTTAGTCGAGCTTTTGAATGGTTGTAGCAAGGTCAAGTTATCTTGTCTTCGTTGCCTTTCAATTTCAATTTATTTCAATATATTTTGGATGAATATTCATAAGTTATATTGTCTTGTTTTGGGGTTGTTTACAAGATGATATCTTGGCTATTTCTCTCCACTCAAATCAAAGGTCGTGCCTTCCGGATCCGTTGTGTCATTCAAATTAATATCTCCAGCATAAAAATGTGAGTATTTCTCACCAGACATTATGTACTTATATAAGTAGTAAATTGACACCCTGCGAATCTGTAGAACTACACTAACATGTTATAACTGCTTATATTATTATCATATGATGTTCACACCTATTAAACACCTGTTATATCATATGTTACTATTATTTCATGCTATTCTGTATATTTTATCAGTTTATCACACTGCAAGTTCCCTGTAAATTAGAATCACTATGGGTTGAAATGATACATACCCGAACGGACTTTAGAATAGGGAAAAATCATTATGGGCTGAAATGATAGGCTTGAACGGTTTTTATTTAATTTATTTTAACTTGGGATTGCGGGTTTGCAATGATAAAACCCGGATTTTCTTTGTAAATTACGGGTTGAAATGATATATTACCCGTATCACTTTACTTGGCGTAGAAAATTATATACAGGCACGTAGTTAAAATATGTTTTTCTAAAAATTTTAAAATATTTTAGAAATTTAATTATTATAATATTTGATTTGAAATTTAATAAAAATATAACTTTTGTAAAGTATTATTTATTTTCTGGAAATCTATAAGTCAAATAAATTATGGAAAAGTTAGAGAATATGAATGTAAGTTATTTTGGAAATTTTGATTTAATTTTTAATGGAATTAAAATTAACTTTGAAAATATGATAAATTTATGATATTTTGAATTTAAATTAATTTAAAGTGATTCTATATCATATTAATGATTTTTGATAAAGTTGAATGTGAAATGAATGAATATTTAAGTTGAAATTTTGAAATATAACTAAAATTGGAAATTTATGAAATTGACTTAAAAGTGAACTTTTAGTTAAGCAAATAAAAATAAAACTAAGTTATATTTGAGAATTTGAACTTAAGTGTTAAGTTGAAATTCAATGCAAGGAATCTAAAATTGAACATTGCAATTTAATAAGTGAATTATTATTAAATCTTGATTTTTGAATGGAAAATTAACTTTATAAAATCATGAACTTGAGGAAAATTAAATGATGTTTATAAATGTGAAAATGTATGATTTTATGAGTTAAAAATGTTTTAAATAAAAATATAATTGGTTGAGAAATTATATTGAATATTTGAAGTTAATTGACTGCATTTTTGAAATGCTATTGATTACAATGTAAATGATATTATAGCATTTGTAAATGCTGTAGTTGATGATAATGAACTAAAAAGCTAAATTGAATTAAAAGCTATTATAGCAATTTTTTTAAGTGCTATAATTTTTGAATTTAACTAAGTTTATTTGAAATTTAAGTAAACCTTATTACAACATTTTAAAATGTTTTCTTCTGTTAAATTGAACTGTTTTGAATGTATCTTTCCGTAGCGTTTTCTAAATGCCACGAAAAGTGAATTTTCACTGTTTTGATAACTTAAGTGAATAAATGAACTTTGAAAGCTGAAAATTTTGAAAATTTAATAATTTAATTATTGAACATAATAACTTCATTTTAGTGATTAAAAATGATTTTTTTTGAATATAAACTGTTTTGAAATGTGAATTGAAATGGTATTTTAAATTGAATAAAATGAATAATGATTTGAAATGAATGTGGTTTTTATATTTTGATATATTAAATGATTGAAATGTGGTTTTGAAAAGATATGATATTTTGATATATTAAAATGATTTGAAAATGGAGTTTTGAAAGATATGACATTTTGATATCAAAATAATTTGAAAGGAAGTGCTGAAAGATAAGATATTTTGAACAAAGTTTTGAAAGGTTATGATATTTTGATATATTAAAATGATTTGAAAGGAATTTTTTAAAGGATATGATAACTTAAAATATTGAAATGGTTAGAAATGACTCGATATTTATTTTGATAAATATTTGAATTGAAAGATATGGTATGATGATATATTGAAATGGTTTGGAAATGATTTAATCTTTATTTTGATAAAGGTTTGGGTTGAAATGACATTTTATTTTTGAAGTTTAAAACATTTTTTTAAAGTTATAACTACGGGTTATAATAACGATTGGTTGTTAAAGAGACCGGGATCGGATATTGTCTTATAGCCGGCCAATACCGAAAACCACATTAACAACTGTGTATGCGGTGGAGATTCCAGAATGAAGTAGGATGGTGGCGACGTTCTCGAGGTATATTACGTGGACCCAACTCCCGTGAGTTGGCATAAATGACTAAAACAGGAGCTATACCGGGCTACACAAAGGGTCGCACCCTTTCATCGAGCATGCTCCATCGGAAACCATTCTATTACTTTTGTGATTCGATGTGTGGCGCCACTTTGATTCGGGGGTATTGTTCAAGGTGGGCGGAAGCTGCTGGCTTGCCGTCACCATCGGTCCGGGAGTGCAAACGGTGTATCCACCCTGGCATTGCCTCGCGTGCCGTGTCATCTCCTTATAGCGAGCCCACTACGATTTTGGTTTTAAAGATCCGACCGCGTTAAGGTTCACCATCCCCTTAACGCTATTTTCTATATGATTATACTTTGCTGATTAGACACTACTGTATATAGCGTATATTACTACATAGTAAATAGTTTAACGGATCCTTAGAGGATGGGCGGGCCCACGCATCTTCTAAGTTACTTGTACCTTTACTACAGTTCACTTGAGTTGGTTTACATTGTATAAGTATGTATGTCCTGACTCGAGGGTTTGTATTTTTATTTACGCTCGGGTCAGCCTGAGTATTCACAGATTTGGATTTCCACTTTCTGGAGATTGGAATCGCTGGAGATTATCTTCTTGTCAAGTTTTATCTTTTGCAGTCTGTGGATCCTTTCCAGCTATTGTATTAGTAGATTTCTATATATTGAGACTTCTTTTGTACTTTATTTCTTCTGTTGTATCTTATGTAACTCTGATATATTTATACAGTAGCTTCATGAACTACTATCTCTTTTATTTCCGCTGCATTATTATTACTCTGTGTCTGTTGTGACTCCCCACCTCTATGCCCACGCTAGCCAAGAACACTACGGTGTAGTGCTGTCGACTAGCACGGAGAATAAGGCTGTTGAGGAGCGACCATCCGTGTAATTGCCTCGTGCGAGCACCGATATGCCAGATAGTAAAAACATGCATTTCATTTCAGGAGGGAATCCGACATGCCGATGCAAACTCAAAGCTACTACACAGTGGCTATAATAGTCTAGGACAAAAATATAAAATAATAACACAGATAATATAAATGCGGAACACAGATGAAACAGAAAATCTTATATATATATATATAATAACTGATGCCAGTTACAATACATTTGACACGGTACATGTGATACGACTACAACAGTCGACTCAGGAAGTTACATATACAAGTACATTAACGTATATAATATACATGAATACACATCTTCCTATACAATTATACAGACTACGACAAATATCGACGACTACTCCAAAAGATATGAAAGAACTTCATAGCTCTAGCAGCATCCCAAAGCAGAATATCTACAACCTGAAATAACTCGGGACTGACCCGAGTATTACATTCAAAAGAAAATAATACCCGATTCAGTCTAATTCAAACTTAGTTATTAATGCACAGAAGCAATAATAATCAAATAACGAATAGATGACAGTCACACTAAATCTCGTCTATCCAATCACTAATAAGGATGAATTGGACAAAGGAAACAATCTAGTAATTGGAAACATCAATTAAGACGTCAACTCGAGTAGGGCTGCAGTATACGCAAGCGTGTAATGCCATGCCACTACAACATATGGAATACGAAATAGTTCCATAAATCAAAAGCAAAAGAAATAACAATAAAAGCAGTACCGTGTGGCTGCAGTTCACGCTTGCGTGCACTGCCTTGCCACTACAGTGATGATGTACCCAATGAATACCGTGTGGCTGCAGTTCACGCTTGCGTGCACTGCCTTGCCACTACGGTGATGTGTGCACAATGAAAATTCACAAACGAGCACAAGGTCAAACTCGAAGTACCGGATTCAACTCAAGTGAATTTGAAAACAACTAAATGCTAAGGTCAAGTCGGTGATTCAACGCAACTGCAACAATGAAGGGCAAACTGCAACAAAATTACAGCCACCACAAGTATGCAAGGTAACAATTAGAAGAAGATGCAGTGAAGCATGTACAAGGGCAGTACATATATGTAGAACATCAACAACTACAGGGGCAAAAGAATGTACAACGATGCACACATTCATGAACACAAATATATGGTCTGAAACTCAAAGACAACACAAATGCAACTATATGAGATGCACTTGTAAAACTGGACAATGGTCGAGTGGAAAATGCAAGATGAACGACGTGAATCCAGTCAAGAAGCTAGTAATCAAGTGTCCAAAGATGTCGAAGTCAAGTAACCTCAAATTCAGGTCTAGTGCACAGTGAAGACAGACCAGATGTGAGAACTAGACAGCACAAAATGTCAAATGCTTCAAATGGTACAAGTTGCAGACTACAACATCAAGTGGTTCCAAGTACAACAAATCAAACTGCTCCGAGTACTAACGAAGACCAGCAGTGAACAAGTGAAGATACAACATGAAACACTGCAACCCAAACAGCAGTACAACTGGAAGTGATCAAGAGAACATAAGCATCATCAAGCATAGTTCAACTTAACTACAACAGAAGTATACACAAAGCAACTACAAATGGTCCAGTTTCAACATGAATACATAGTTCAAATACAACAGGAACTACAACAACTGAAATGAACAGAATGAATGCCTGTACAAATGCAACAACAAGGAAGTAAAGTCAAGAGACCCAAGAACAGACATACAGTGACAAATACATACAACTGCAGCACCAAAGTCTTGAGTGAACACATGAATACAAGCTGAATAACTTATATGGTAAAAGTGATATGCACAATGCACAGTGAAGCTCAAGTGTTCATTGATGCAACTCGAAACAATGCACCAAATTCATATGTACAGCAAACAACACAAGTGACACAACTGCCAAATATCAACCTACTGCAAATGCGACAGGAAAAAGGCGAGCACAGAGATGGTCAGAGCCGAAGCTCGCAGGGACCAAGAGATGTCAAAGTCAGTGACAAAGCGGAAACAAATCAAAGAAATCTTCATTTACCAAAGACAATAGAACAATGCTCAAAGTCGAATCCACGACAAATAAAAGGGTCGAACAAATCAACCCCAACAGTCAAGTAGCAAAAGACGTAAATTCGAACAACCCAAAAATCAGCAACATCAACAAAGTCGAATGGCCGAAGTCAGGTACCAAGAATTCAAGGCCAAAGCACAAAATCACCTAACTATGAATTTGAATTAGATGTGAGTATTAATTACTCACCTTAGACGATGCGTAGAGGAACTCGAACCCCGTGCAGAAGCATCCCAGCGACGAGCAACCGATAGAGCAAGGGTTGAGCGGTTGAAGTCGCGAATTGCACGAAGCCCTATTTTGGATCGAAGGAGGAACGAACGGCAGCCGCCGTTATTAATTTTAATTTTCGTTTTTAGGGTTACGAACGAATAAAAGGAAAATGGTAAAGGAACGGGTATTAGCCCAAGTTAATTCTCACGGCCACGATAAAAAAATGGGCCACAAAATTTTAATTTTTTAAATCCCTTTAATTTTACTAAAATTTTGTAAAAGAATTTTAAATTCAAATTTAAAAACTTCAAATGGAAATTTGTGTCAATATTAATCGTTTAAATTGTCGATTATAATTGATGCAAAATACCGGGTTGTTACAGACTCCCCTCCTTAAAGAAATTGCGTCCTCGCAATCTTAAGGAATAAATGGACAAAAGGTAACAACCATAAAAGCATGTCATCATAAAATGACAAAATTTGAAAATAAGAAGTTCACCATATAGAGCATGAAAGAGAAAGCCAGAGCGTGTTTGCTCGATGAATTCTCTGAATTCCAAAGTGAAATCCATAGAACTATAGAACACTGAACTTTCACGAGAAGAACATCTTTATTTCGAAGGTGCTGAACCCCCGAAACATTGATGTGAATAGAATGTTGCTCAAAGTCAAATCTGGTGAAACTTCAATTTCTTCAATAATACCAGGCTCAAGAATAAAATCGGAATCCCTAAGGCATTTCCGTAGAAGGAAGACGCGTGAAACACATCATGAATAACAGAAAATTGAGCCGGTAATAAGAGGCGATAAGCCCAGAAACCAATACGTTCAGTGATAGGAAATGGCCCAATATATCGAGGCACTAACTTTCCCGACCGACCGAAACGCACAACATATTTCATAGGTGAGACACGAATAATTTGGAACAATAGCGTAGTACAATAACGATACGCCAGATGAATCAAAGCTTCATTAATTCGGAACGCCGTCGTAGGACAAAAACGGTACGTCCAATGAACCGATCAACATAAAAGAACATCAGGCGTAAGTCCATAAAAGGAGTGAGACAAAGCTCAATAAAACGAAGTACATCGAAACGTCTGATGAACTTGGTAAAAAGATGATTCCATACGGACATCATCAAAGAAACAACCACTTGTTGCCTACGACTAAGTGCATCGGCAACACGATTTCCCATCCGGGAGTGTAAAGAATGTCAAGATCATGAGATATATAAGAAACTCGAGTCAACGAGGTTGACGTAAATTAAGTTCCTTATAAGAAAATAAATATTCCCAAGATTCATGATCAGGGTAGAGAACAAATTTCTCACCCGAAAATAATGATGCCAAATTTTCAAGAGCGAAATCAATAGCCACGAGCACTAGATCATGAGTGACATATCTAGTCTCAATAGGAATTAATGATTTAGAAACACAAGAGACAGCACGTTCTCTTATGCAAGAGAATGGCATGCAAACCAATACGATTAGCATTGGTGCAAACGATAAACTCTTGGTTCCCCTCGGGAATCGCAAGAATAGAAGTATCGGAAAAGAGTTGTTTTAAATAATATTCTCTACCGAAAAGCTAAAACTTTCGAAATTTACGATTTACTTTATGTAATTATCTTTTCAGACAAATTTACATTTTAAAATTCAATTTACTGTGTCTGATCGTCTCATCAAAGCGTCTAAGAGATTCCTATCGATAACGTTGATCAAGCGCATCGACCAGAATTCTTAAAGCATTCAATGGACAATACAATCACAAAATATTCGATTATCAAAAACGATAACCAGAAATCACAAATATTCAATTAACAAGTCCGGGATTAATCGAAATAGCAAACACACATGTCCCATAACCACGAGTTTTACTAAATCGTTTAATTCACTTCATCGTTTCCTTGAAGGTGCAAGAATTGTGCATTTTAAAAATAACATTTCACATTCTCAAACGGACAAGTCCGGAATTAAACGAATCAGTAAAAGAAAGGGGTCATAGTCCTCGATTTTGCTGAAATGTTTAAATCGCTTCCTCATTCTTTTGAAAGCATAAACTGTAAAAATTTTGAAAACGATTTTTATTTTGAAACAATTTTTAAAACACGTGATTAAAACAGCGATATTAGTAGCAACTTCGATAAGTGGATTTTCCTTCATCAAAAATGTCACAAGAATCTTCTCAAAGATAGAAAAGGATATCATACCCTAAACTTGTATTCATAACAAGTCAATGACACACGAATTCACCAATGCACAAAAATTGATAAAACTTATCAATAGAAATCACGAAAATTGGTGAAGCACAAATTCCAGAAGTCTACACAAGAAATCCAAAAATCACAAGATGAGAGTATGAAAACTCGAACGGGAGTATGAAAACTCGAACGGGAGTATGAAAACTCGAACGGGAGTATGAAAACTCAAATGGGAGTATGAAAAGTCACCTACACGCGAGCATGAAAACTCATCAGCACATGTAACGCAAAGCGAGAACGGGAGCATGAAAACTCACCTACACGCGAGCATGAAAACTCATCAGCACATGTAACGCAAAGCGAGAACGGGAGCATGAAAACTCACCTACACGCGAGCATGAAAACTCATCCACACGTGCAACGCAAAGCGAGAACGGGAGCACGAAAACTCACCTACATGCGAGCATGAAAATTCATCAACACGTGCAACGCATAACGAGAACGGGAGCACGAAAACTCACCTACATGCGAGCATGAAAACTCACCAACACGTGCAATGCAAAGCGAGAACGGGAGCATGGAAACTCACCTACACATGAGCATGAAAACTCATCAGCACATGTAACGCAAAGCGAGAACGGGAGCATGAAAACTCACCTACACGCGAGCATGAAAACTCATCAACACGTGCAACGCAAAGCGAGAATGGGAGCACGACAACTCGTGTAATGACCCGTATTTTTACGTATCGATAGATTGTAGAATTATTAGGTCATTAGTGTTGTTTAAGGCATCTTTAGCCTAAGTCGTATGAATTTAACTCGTAAGGAATTGACCCGTGTGGAAATTAGGTTGAGTTAGAGGAACTAATGGGTTAAGAGATGAGTCGTGTACGAGTCAGTGGGGTTTTAAGTCGTAAACGACTTAGGAGATTACGACCTAGCAGTTAAGATGAGTTAACGAGTTAGTGTGTTAGGCCGTTAACGAGTTATAAGAGTTGCCGAGTTATAGAGGTTACGAGTTATGGGTTTCTGAGCGACCTAGTAGTATTATGAGTTATAGAAGTTGGCACAAGTTAAGTGATAGGTCGTATACGAGTTAGGGTGATAGAGCGACCTATAGAGGTAACGACCTAAGAGTTAACGAGTTAGGGAGTTACTAGAGTCTTAAGTCGTAGACGACCTATAGTAATAGACGACCTAAAGGTTAGACGACTTAGTGATTTGGGACGAGTTAAGGGTTGACGACCTAAGGGGTTAGGTCGTATGATAGTTAGGTCGGTGGAGTTTTGGAACGGCCTAAGGAAGTTAGGTCGTAGACGAGTTATGGCCTGGTAGTTAAGTCGTCGTGTTTTAGGTCGTAGCATTGTTAGGTCGTAAGCTGATGAGTCGTAACTCGTGTAAGTCCTTAGGTCGTATGTGTGATAAGTCGTATGAAAGCTTGAGTCGTAGGTCGTAACCTAATAGGTCGCGGCATAGCGGATCCTCGTTCGTTTTAGGTCGCGTAGCATCTGGACCGTTGGATTGTTATACCATGTTAAGTCGTTAGCGACTTAGTGATAAGTCGTAACTCGTGTTGCTCGATAGGTCGTGACTAGGTTAGGTCGTATAGAGGCTTATGTGTTAGGTCGTAAGCTTTTAAGTCGGCAGCTAGGTAGGTCGTGTAAGTGCATGTGTGTGCTAAGTCGGCCTTGTTTGTTAGGTCGCATAGGAGTTAGGTCGTGAGATCTTGTGTGTTTGGATAAGTCGTAGGTCGTTGGTTCGAGTTAAGGAAGGCGGCTGTGTTTTAGGTTGCATGTACTATTGAGACTTAGGTCGTAAACGACCTAAGTTAGGTCGGGGATCTTTAGGTCGGCAACGACCTAAAACTGGGCGACGACCTAAGGGTGAAATCAGCCTATAAATAGAGGAGTTTGGCTCACTTTTTGGCACCGGATTTTGAAGCAACGAAGTGCTGCCATTTTTAGAGCTCGACTACAACATTTCTTCACTTCATTTCTCCACTTTGATCAAGTGCTAACATCCATCCAAGATCGAAGATCAAGATCGAAGATCGAAGAGCCAAAGTTGAAGATCTTCTTCCGACGAAGCTAGATTTCACCATTTCAAGCGAGATTTCAACAAATCAAGCTTGAATCCTTGCTGTCCAGATCTGAAGTGATTAGTTTTTGAAGTGTTTGGGTGATTCGGTGAGTGGTAGTTACCTCTCACACGGATCCAAAGGAGTATATTGGAGTGGTGGTTCGTTTATGTGTTAAAGATAGTGATTTCTCGCATTTCTCTTAAGTCTGCATGTAGATCCATTGTTTATGAAGATGTTTACCTATGCAAGTTCATTTATCGAGTTATAGGAACAAAACCCATGTTTTATATTTGATAGATCTATGCTAGAAATCCATAATTCATGTATGATAGACTTTCACTCATTTATTTACGAAATTGCCATTATAGTTAATATTGCTTATTAGATCTTGTTTGAATGATTGATTGTTTGAATGTATGATTGATTTGATTGTTTCAAGTTAGCTAGTAGTTGATTTGGAACAAGATGGTCGAAGATGATTCAAAAGCTAAGTGGAAAGGCTCTTGAATGGTGAAAGCTGCTTGTGGCATATGAAGCGGATGAGGAAGCTCATATGGATGGATTCGAGGACTTTGCGATGATACGAGGAAGCAAAGTATGATGATGATGGACTTTGCCGTGATATGATGAGGCGAAGCATGATATGGAATTTGCTAAGATGCGATGAAGCAAAGTATGATATGAGATAGTCTTGGTCTAGTCCAGGCGGGATCATTCCAAGCATGATGTTAACTCGGTGATATGGTTCGAGTTTTGATGGATAATGGATGGCTCGAGAGGCGCTTGAGCTAGTATGGAAATAGTCGTCGAGGAGGATGACTAGGAGGCTAAGACTTCATCGTTGTTGAAGGTTCTAGCATGCTCAAAGCAAGAGTACGTTGGGCGGCATTGATATCCCAGGCATGGGTCACGATGACGTGCTAGTACTCTGGGCAGCATTGATATCCTAGGCACGGGTCACGATGACGTGCGGAGTTATGTCTAGAACCGGGGTTACCATTAGCCCTTGACTGACGGATGAAAGAATGTGCCGTTCATTCAACTAACGATGAAATCAAGGCAATGATAACAGTGATAGCCATAGTCATGGATGTTGGTTATATCATCATTCGGTCTCAAGAGCGGTGTTTTCTGGGTGCTTATCTGATCTTGGTTTAGGCCTTGGGGGTTTGTATTTGGAAAACATCGACCTTGACTCGAGTGATTATCGCTTTACTTTAGTTACCTGTTGCTATGCTTGCTTCTTATTAGTGTGTGTCTGGGGGCTATCACTGTAGAAAGAGGTGGAGTGGGATGATTTGGGTTCCTATTCCTTTTATCCTTTATGTTCCTTTGGTATGTTTGATTGTTGATTTACTGCTCACTAGGACTTTGTCTGACTCAAGGTTTTATGTCTCCTCTTATTACCTTGGGCTGTTCATCCATGTTTTGGGATGGGCAGACTAAGTGACAGGTGGCAAGTGCTGACCTTAGTGATTGACGATGCAGATGGCGAAGACGAGCAGGATGCTTTTACATATTATTTTCATATTCTATGTACTGGATATTTCCGCTGTTTTGTTGTTACTCCGAGTGTTTGTAGTAAGGCATGATTGTACTAACTTTCAGATGATTGTATCAAACCACTATGATGTCTATGATGATATTCTGTTTTGGAGCTTCACTATATATATTTTTCTCTATTGTATTTGATCCATGCGCTGTGAGTTCTATGATAGAGATTCTGCGATGTTTATTCTACCCTGACCATCGTCCATGGCTGCCTGGCACACTTTCAGCGCACCATTCCCTTGTTTCCGTGCGGGAGTCATGGGCGGTCGTCACAACTCGCCTACAGGCGAGCATGAAAATTCATCAGCATGTGCAACGCATAATGAGAACGGGAGCATGAAATTACACAAATGGTGTCTAGACAATCCTCAAAGACCAAGAGATATGTGTGAGACGAAATCACACCGATGAGGCCTAGTCTAACCGTGCAACAAAGAAATATGTGTGAGACGAAATCACACAAATGGTGTCTAGACAATCCTCAAAGCCCAAGAGATATGTGTGAGACGAAATCACACCGATGAGGCGTAGTCTAACCGTGCAACAAAGAAATATGTGTGAGACGAAATCACACAAATGGTGTCTAGGCTAACCAAAAAGCAAAAAGATATGTGTGAATGGAATCACACAAGTGGTGTCTAGCCTAACCAAAAAGCAAAAAGATATGTGTGAACGGAATCACACAAGTGGTGTCTAGGCTAACCACAAAGCAAAAAGATATGTGTGAATGGAATCACACAAGTGGTGTCTAGCCTAACCAGAAAGCAAACATAGGGACATAGCACTATTGCTAGTCTGAATTATAAAATGATCGTCATGATCAACGAGAAGTGTTAATTACACTAAGCTAGTAAATATAAAAGTTTAGCTTCATGTCCCATAACCACTTGCTTAACTCAAATATTTACGAACAAACTGTAAATTTCCACTAGAAAATTATCACAAGAGATTCAATCGAATAAGTCCAAGAATTAACTGGCGATATATACCACTCGTTTTACTAAGTCGTTTAATTAGATTTCTCATACGAGTGAGGAAAAGGTTAGTATATACTAATAGATTGGAAACGGTTTAGGAAAATAGTTTTGTAGTAAAATAGTTTTGAAATCGTTTGGAGAAAAGGGTTTTGATATTTACTACTAGTATAGAAAACCTTTATATTTTTAAAGTGAGAAATCACAAAAATGATTGTAGAAATAATCAATCACCAAAATTCACATAAAAAGATGTGAATAGAATCCAAAGAAATCGATACTGTATCCATCAAAAGGTATGTTCACGAAAATCCCGAATAAAATGTTACCAAAGTTGCTAATAAATGATAGCAACAAATCGGGGAATTAACAAGAATCGATTAATTTTGGAAACCAAATGAATTCACTAAAATTCACATTCGAAGACGTGAATAAAATCCAAAGAATTCGATTCCAAATCCATCAAAGTAGGAATATCCAAAAATTCCAGAAATAGAAGTTATCAAAGTTGACAAAGAAGATAACAACTAATCGAAAAAGAAGAATCGATTAACAATTGGAAAGACAAAGCAAAACGAGCATAAACGCATGAATGACTTTAACAAAAGTAAAAGTCAAGTCAATGTCGATATCGACAAGGCAAAGTCCAAGACAATTTCTTTTATACCAAAGAAATTTTAAAACTATCAGAGAGAGGCACAGGAAAACCAACCAACCATGGATAAACAGACAGAGTCGACAATTGAAATGCAATTTGTCGGATAAACAGAGAGAGTCGACAATTGAAATGCAATTTGTCTCAAAGATTGATACCCAAAACTCAATTGCATGGAGACTGGATCAAGTACACGAATCAGAGAAAAGAATACATATGTACAGCAGTTCGAATAAACAATGCGAGCTCAAATCGAAGTGGGTACGAGTTGCAGCAATATGAAACTTGGTATAGCATATACACAATGATACTTAGCAGTGCATACTCGAATGAGCAAGTGCAACAGAGAATAGCAGCAATGCTCATGAATAAGCGTTAGGAATTCATACCTAACAAATCAAAGATGATCTTGGGCAAAGATGAGAGATAAAACATCGACAAATAGTTGTAACACATGTTCCATCTAAGTTATGTTTTATATTCGTCCTAAACCCCAGGCTTTGATACCAAGCTGTGACGCCCCACCTCTATGCCCACGCTAGCCAAGAACACTACGGTGTAGTGCCGTCGACTAGCACGGAGATTAAGGCTGTTGAGGAGCGGCCATCCGTGTAATTGCCTCGTGCGAGCACCGATATGCCAGATAGTAAAAACATGCATTTCATTTCAAGAGGGAATCCGACATGCCGATGCAAACTCAAAGCTACTACACAGTGGCTATAATAGTCTAGGATAAAAATATAAAATAATAACACAGATAATATAAATGCCGAACACAGATGAAACAGAAAATCTCATATATATATATATATATATATAATAATTGATGCCAGTTACAATACATTTGACACGGTACATGTGATACAACTACAACAGTCGACTCAGGAAGTTACATATACAAGTACATTAACGTATATAATATACATGAATACATATCTTCCTATACAATTATACAGACTACGACAAATATCGACGACTACTCCAAAAGATATGAAAGAACTTCATAGCTCTAGCAGCATCCCAAAGCAGAATATCTACAACCTGAAATAACTCGGGTCTGACCCGAGTATTACATTCAAAAGAAAATAATACCCGTGTCAGTCTAATTCAAACTCAGTTATTAATGCACAGAAGCAATAATAATCAAATAATGAATAGATGACAGTCACACTAAATCTCGTCTATCCAATCACTAATAAGGATGAATTGGACAAAGGAAACAATCTAGTAATTGGAAACATCAATTAAGACGTCAACTCGAGTAGGGCTGCAGTATACGCAAGCGTGTAATGCCACGCCACTACAAAATATGGAATACGAAATAGTTCCATAAATCAAAAGCAAAAGAAATAACAATAAAAGCAGTATCGTGTGGCTGCAGTTCACGCTTGCGTGCACTGCCTTGCCACTACAGTGATGATGTACCCAATGAATACCGTGTGGCTGCAGTTCACGCTTGCGTGCACTGCCTTGCCACTACGGTGATGTGTGCACAATGAAAATTCACAAACGAGCACAAGGTCAAACCCGAAGTACCGGATTCAACTCAAGTGAATTTGAAAACAACTAAATGCTAAAGTCATGTCAGTGACTCAATGCAACTGCAACAATCAAGGCAAAACTGCAACAAAATTACAGCCACCACAAATATGCAAGGTAACAATTAGAAGAAGATGCAGTGAAGCATGTACAAGGGCAGTACATATATGTAGAACATCAACAACTACAGCGGCAAAAGAATGTACAACGATGCACACATTCATGAACACAAATATATGGTCTGAAACTCAAATACAACACAAATGCAACTATATGAAATGCACTTGTAAAACTGGATAATGGTCGAAGTGGAAAATGCAAGATGAACGACGTGAATCCAGTCAAGAAGCTAGTAAATCAAGTGTCCAAAGATGTCGAAGTCAAGTAACTTCAAATTCAGGTCTAGGGCACAGTGAAGACAGACCAGATGTGAGAACAAGACAGCACAAAATGTCAAATGCTTCAAATGGTACAAGTTGCAGACTACAACATCAAGTGGTTCCAAGTACAACAAATCAAACTGCTCCGGGTACTAACGGAGACCAGCAGTGAACAAGTGAAGCTACAACATGAAACACTGCAACCCAAATAGCAGTACAACTGGAAGTGATCAAGAGAACATAAGCATCATCAAGCATAGTTCAACTTAACTACAACAGAAGTATACACAAAGCAACTACAAATGGTCCAGTTTCAACATGAATACATAGTTCAAATACAACAGGAACTACAACAACTGAAATGAACAGAATGAATGCCTGTACAAATGCAACAACAAGGAAGTAAAGTCAAGAGACTCAAGAACAGACATATAGTGGCAAATACATACAACTGCAGCACCAAAGTCTCGAGTGAACACATGAATACAAGCTGAATAACTTATATGGTAAAAGTGATATGCACAATACACAGTGAAGCTCAAGTGTTCATTGATGCAACTCGAAACAATGCACCAAATTCATATGTATAGCAAACAACACAAGTGACACAACTGCCAAATATCAACCTACTGCAAATGCGACAGGAAAAAGGCGAGCACAGAGATGGTCAGAGCCGAAGCTCGCAGGGACCAAGAGATGTCAAAGTCAGTGACAAAGCGGAAACAAATCAAAGAAATCTTCATTTACCAAAGACAACAGAACAATGCTCAAAGTCGAATCCACGACAAATAAAAGGGTCGAACAAATCAACCCCAAAAGTCAAGCAGCAAAAGACGTAAATTCGAACAACCCAAAAATCATCAACATCAACAAAGTCGAATGGCCGAAGCCAGGTACCAATAATTCAAGGCCAAAGCACAAAATCACCTAACTATGAATTTGAATTAGATGTGAGTATTAATTACTCACCTTAGACGATGCGTAGAGGAACTCGAACCCCGTGCCGAAGCATCCCAGCGACGAGAAACCGATAGAGCAAGGGTTGAGCAATTGAAGTCGCGAATTGCACGAAGCCTTATTTTGGATCGAAGGAGGAACGAACGGCAGCCGCCATTATTAATTTTAATTTTCGTTTTTAGGGTTACGAACGAATAGAAGGAAAATGGTAAAGGAACGGGTATTAGCCCAAGTTAATTCTCACGGCCACGATAAAAACATTGGCCACAAAATTTTAATTTTTTAAAGCCCTTTAGTTTTACTAAAAATTTGTAAAAGAATTTTAAATTCAAATTTAAAAACTTCAAATGGAAATTTGTGTCAATATTAATCGTTTAAATTGTCGATTATAATTGATGCAAAATACCGGGTTGTTACATCTGTGATCTGTGATTTTTATTTACTGTATATTCTGAGATTTTCCAAATTTTTATTTACAACGCGGTATTTTGAGCAATTCAATTCTGGCATGAGTGTCTACCTGTACACTTATAATGGATGCGAATGGTTGAAAATACCTGGTTGTTACATCTTTGCTTAATGCCTTTTCGAGGATGAAAAGTTTTGAGTGGGGGAGTATGTAACGACCCGTATTTTTGGCTATTTTAAATTATTAAATCTAATGAAATCATTAGGTGAGTAGGGGTAAAAATATAATGATTCGTTAATGTTAATTTATTGGATAAGTTAAATTGTTTAAATTTAATATAAGAGATTATTTGAATAATTGAATTATGGATGTAATAAGATTAAAAATGGTATCAGAAATTGATTCAAATTTTATATAAATATGAATGAAGATGGTTAATATTTAAAACTGGATTTAAATGTGAATAATTAGAATTTGAAAATTTTATATATTAATTGACAAGTAAAAATAGACATTTTGGTCGCTGTCTCGGATATCAACGAAACCAGTTTCATTAGATCCATAATAGTGAATTATTGTAGGATTTCAAGTTTCATAGCGATCGGACTTATTGTTTGGCGGTGTGAGCTTGGGACACATAGAAATTTAATTTCGAATTAATTGAAATAATCGACTTTGAAAAAGCTATCTTCCACATACGATCGAATTGGGTTCCGAAACTAGTTCCATTGTGTTCGAAATGGGGATAAAACATTAGTATTGCCAGGCGGCACGAGTCATTTGGAGTTTGAAATTTTGCGGCTATTGGGTTAATACTTTATAATATAAAATTATGCAACTCATTCCAAACTTGTTCAAAAAAAAACCCCCGATGATTCTTACCTTCCTCACATATCACTCCTTTCCCCTTTATTTGCAAATCTCGGATTCAAATCAGAAGAACGAAAAAAAATTCAGGAAAAAAATCAACGCAGATCGATCTCGAATAAATAAATCGAAAATAAAACATAGTAGCCGAAGTCGACTAGCGAGGGAGAGCGAGCGGCGGCCTTAGTTCTCGTCTATTGGATGGTTGAAGCTCACGGAGGCACGCGCGATTGGAGGAAGGTGGTGCTGACGATGATATCGGTAGCATCGTGCAGGCGATGACGATTAAGGTTTCGAGGATGGAAGGTTTTTAGTCGCGCGCGTCGGCGCGGGCTGGTCAAGGAGGTGACAAATGAAAGGGGATTAGTGATGGGAAGGCAGTTGCTGGAAGGAGAAGACGTGCAACATGAGGCGACGATGGGCGACGGCGTGTCAAGGTGCTGCACGCGTGCGGAAAAATAAGAAAAAAGAAGAAGTTGGAAATCTCGATCTAGTAAGGATGTTCGATTCGTGCATGTTGGAGTGTAGGGTGGGTGTGGTAGTTATCTTAGTTAATTTTTTTTATGTTAATTAAATTTCAATTATCATTATAAAAATTTACTAATAACTTTTCATATGAAATCTGTTTCGATCGAAACGAGTAAACGCTAGATTTGTATCGATGAAGGCTTTGTCATGGAGTCGAATGGGATTTTATTTGAAGCTGGAAAGATTATCTGTTTCAGATAATAAGGTGAGTGTTTTATATGCTCACAATTGACTGTAATTTTTTTTATGTTAGTTAAATTATATCATGATGTGATTTGAATTTTATTGATAGTAGTTTAATTATTTAACATTTAAATTGACGTCTGAATAAATTGATAGAATTTAAATTGACCATTAAAATTGAGTTAGAATTTAAATGCTATTAAAATCCTCAACTTATCGATAATTATTTGATTGTTGTGATTATTGATTGTTTGGATGATGTGGATGCTATTGATTGATATTTGGATGTTTGGATGCTTATTTACATTTAATATATCATGCTATCATCTTATATATTATTTACAGTATATAAAACTGTATGTTGAATTATTTTGAATAAATTAAGAAATAGTTTGTAATGATATATGTAACGACCCGGAATTTTGGGCAATATAAATTTAATAATATGTATAAATAATTTAACTTGTTTGATAAATTTTCTTTATAATTTTAATTTAAACTGATAATTTTTCTTTAAAGGTTAACAAATTTTTAATCTGGCAATATTGATAAGAATTATTTTTGTCAAAGCTAATAAAATTTTAATTCTATTTATAATATATACATTTGATATCTATTGTGAACAGGAGATCTTTTGTTTTAATTTAAAGATCAATTTTCAAATTGTAATATATATATATATGTTATAATTTTATATTGTTTTAGAAATTTAATTTTAATCTATTGATAATTTGAATATGTATGAAATAATAACTTAAAGCTTTGTTTAAAAATTAATATTCTTCAAAATCTAATTTAAAGACTAATTTAATTGTTTTCAAAATATAAGATAATTGTTTGTTTTTAGATATAATAGTTTAAATAAAGTTTTCTTTTTGTTTTCTTTAAAAATGCTTAATTTAAAATGGTTATAAATGTACATATAAATATTCTAGATTTTAGAATATATGTATAAGAATATATTTGTATTATAATTAGTTTTCTAATATTTTCTTTAAAGGCAAACTTATGTATATGTAAACATTTATTAATAAAAGTAAATTAATTATGTAAGTTTATATTTACATTTTAAACTAAATAAAAATTTATTTAAAAATACTTAGGGACATGTGATAATATATTAACACATCTTAGTAACATGTGTTGTTTAATTAAATAGCATAGTTGACAAATGTAAAAACTTTAACAAGTGTCTTTATTTTAAAATTATACTTTCTTTAATTTTAATAAACCTAACATATGAAGAAATTGTTTCCTCTTTCAATTAATGGCAATCAAAAACTATTCTCAAAACAGAAATCTTTCTTAAAATCTGAAATTAAAAAGCAAAATTAAATCAAAAGTTCAAAACAGAAATCTTTGTCAAAACCTGGAACTGCAAATCCAATCTGAAATTCAAATGGATGTTCAATCTGCAACTTTCAAACCTAAAGTGCATGAAGATCTGCAGTTTCAATCTTTTAAATCATCAAATTTGAGGCATGCAAATGATTTTTCTTCAGCAAGCAAAGCAAATGCATTATCCATATTTAAAGTATTCAAGCCTGGAATAAGAATTCAAAAACCTGCTCTATTTAATAAAATCTGCTCTGCATAATATAACCTGGTGAGTAAACCCTTTTAAAAACAGTTTTTAATAAATCTATGGTTGAATATTGATGCATATGTTGAATTGTGCTATGATGATGAATTTATGTTTGCATGAAATATTGTTATGCATGCATATTAAAAGTGTGGAGTGTCTGGTAATATAAGTACCTGTAAACTTTCATCTCTGTCTCTTTACTGTGGTTATTTATAAAATAGAAAAAATTCAAATCTTTAAATCTATACCCTATTTGAACTTGTGATATGAATGAAAGTTGTAGATTTATGTTTG
This sequence comes from Allium cepa, assembly GCA_030765085.1. Classification (NCBI taxonomy): domain Eukaryota; kingdom Viridiplantae; phylum Streptophyta; class Magnoliopsida; order Asparagales; family Amaryllidaceae; genus Allium; species Allium cepa. The sequence continues at coordinate 673,142,817 of CM060928.1, read as the reverse complement.
TTGGTAATATTAATAATAGTTTCTGAAAATTTAAATTCACAAATAATTTTTAAAATGAAATTTACAGTAAGACTTTGTTTCGTGTCAAAAATCAACTGCTTTAAATTCAAAATTGAATTACATGTATGTATTAATGATGGAAAATCATGATTTTAGATGATACTTTCATAATTTTTAGTTGAGGAATTAATGTGAATTTGGGGTTTGAATGTTTTGGGGATTTTTGTGAAGTACCGATGATATACTCAATAATTTTTGTCGAAATTTTGTTCAAAGCTTGTTTATAGATTGATGATGATGGGAAAAAGGTGCATGAATTTTTCTAATGAGCGAATCGTTCGAAATTGGATGAACTAGGGTTTTATTTTAGTTTTTACTCGGCTTGTCTGTCGTGACTTTTACGTCAAGGAGGATGGACCGGAAGCGATCGCGATGGTGTAGTATTGTGCTGGAGGTCGTGATGCATTAATATGGGCGTCGGCGAGTTTCATCGGTGAAGAAATTGTCGGTGCCGTGGTGGTTAGTGTTCGAGATGTTGCTGCAGTTTCGAGCTAAGGATCGATGATTCGTTTATGTTTCGTACGACTGAGTGTTTGGGAAGGGTCGCACGCCATCGTGTGATGGTTGTTGATGGTCGCGATGACCATCGCTGGCCAGAGGTGATGTGCTAGGTGCACATGCATGTTAGTGTGCACGGCTTGGATTTGGGGGTTCAAATTTGGGGAAGACGAGATGAAGACTCGGGTGGGTTCTCGCATTATGCTAGGGAATGACTCGAAGTGGGATGGTAGCTCGTTTGCTTCGGTGTTGTCTCGGGTGGAATAATTGATTGCTTCGGGTTTTTGGTTATTGTTCTGGTAGTTAGGTATAATACTATGTTGCAATATAAACTTGTGTTGAATAATTTAGGAATCAAGCATTATGGAAATAAACAAGTTTATAAAGTTAAACTTGTCGTTTAAAAGCGAAGGCAAACCAAACGTTAAAAAGTGAAAATTTAATTTATATTTCAAATTTAAAAATGTTTTAAGATGTTTGATTTTAAATAATTATCTTAATTAAGTTTTAAAATTCAAATTTGAAAGAGAAATTTGAATTTAATTATTAAATCAAAGTTTTAAGTAAAGATTGAAGTAATGTTTTAATAACAAAATTTCAATTTATATTAGTTTAAAACTTGATAATTTAAAGTGTTTTAAATTTGGAAATGATTTATAAAAGCTTTATCTCCAAGTAATACTATTGTTATGATTTTGTAAACCAAGTTTAATAATTTGTCTTTGAATTAATAAGATTTAAATAATTCAAATAATTTATTTATGGAAATAAATAAGGTTAAATTATTTAGGAAATTAACTTAAGAATACTTGTTTAATATGATTTGATTAGTTTAATTAAGAATAATGTTTTCTTAATTAATTAAGGATTTTAGACAAAATAAGTTAATTAATTAATTGTTTAATTAATTTTAAATAATTAGTTAATTGTTTATTTAAATTTATATAATCACTTAATGATGGATTAATTAAGTGTAATTACTTAATAGAGTAATTAATGGTTAATTGTTGAATGTAATTAAGGAAGTTAATTACTTATGGAAGTAATTAATGATAATTACTCATGGAAGAATTTTAATAGAAGTGATTATTGGTTAATCACTTGATGATATCAATTAAAGAATTGATTAATATAATTGTGGAAATTAATTAATTATGAAGTAATTAATTAATTTAAAGAATTAAGGATTATTTAATAATGGAATTAATTACTTATTAAGGTAATTAATTAAGAAAGTATCAAGATTGATTAATAAAGGTAATTAGAGATAATCACTTATGTAAGTAATTAAGGGTTAATAACTTAATTATCTTAGATAATCAATTAATGTGATTAATTAATTAATTAATGAATTTAACTTAAGATTAATTATTAAGTGTAATTAATTAGAATTGAAATTAATTAATAAAGTCATTAATTAAGGATTTATTTATTAATTTAATTGTTTAATAATTACTTAATAAAGTAATTAAAGATTAATTAATTAGATTAATTAATCAAGGATTAATATAATTAATTAAGAAGTTAATTAATTAAGAAGTTAGTTAATTAAGATAAGTAATTACAAACTGTTAATTACTAATTATGATTAATGAGTTGATTAATTATAAGTTAGTTAGTTAATTAATTAAAGAAATTATTAATTAATAAGGATCATTTGATAATTAATCAAGGTTGATTAATGTAAGTGATTTAATTGAAGTGTGATTACTAAATTGTAATTAATTAAGGTTTAATGTAATTAATTATGATTGACTAATAAATGAAGTAAATGTATGATCATTAATTACTGTAATTAATGATAGTAATTAAGGGTTAATTACTGAATATGAATAAGAATAATTACTTGAATGTAATTAAAGTATAGTTAATCAAGGAAGATTAATTAAGGAAGATCATTAGAGATGATTAATTTATTTATTTGGAATAATAATTATTAAAGAAGGATTTAAGTAATCCAATTGATTAAGAGTTAATCAAATTCTGTTGATGGATGATTGATTGCTATTGATTAATCGATGTTGGATAATTGATTGATATTGGATGGTTGATATTAGATGATGATATTGGGTAATTGATTGATAATGGATGATTTGGTATCTATGATATGCTTCTTTGTGAAGATGAATGTTTTTATGAATTATCTATTGTGTAGTATGATTCATCCATCTGTTTACATATCATCTTGAATATGAATTAAATTTTTTAAACCCCTAAGTACAACTTGGACATTTAAAATGGCGTGTGGTTTCGGTGAGACCAGGATCGGGTTTCCATATTTGGGATCCGAAAACCACATCGATTCCAATTAAACGTTAGGTCGTGAATCCAAGTGGAGCAAGTGAAGACTCGAGGTGTAAGGGCTATACGTCAGTATAACTCTATGGGTGATTCCGTAATGAGTTGACGGAATAGTGCTTATTGATTCGAGATGGTGACTTAGAGTGCAAGGGCTATGGTCGTTGACTCTGAGGGTGATTCCAATAATGAGTGCAACGTGATAGTGCTTTCGGTTTCGTTCGAACCCGGAACGAACTTGTATGGATTGAATGCTTTCAGAACATCGTCAGGTGGACGATGAGCATTCTAAGATAGATGTGTTCTATAAAGGTAATCGCAGTCTCAAGCCTCATCAACCGGGAATGGCTAAAACAGGGGAGGTGCAGTAAGGCTTCGTGGGTATCCCCCACTTGAGAGTGAGATTTACCCCTATCTAGAGGTCCCTTTCTATTTCAGCTTAGTGTGTGGTTGGTCGCGCCAACTACGGGGTGGTCTTGTCCGAGACTGCTCAGTAAGGAATGGTTCTGGCCTTGTGTTGCAGAGGAGCGGGCGTACTCCTTGGTACTGTGATCTAGGCCACGTACTGTGACGGGCGGTACCCCAGTAGCCCTGCCGTTGATGGAATCCAAAATCCAATAAGAGCCCGTACGGTTTTGATTGTGCCCAACTATGTTGGAACGTGAGTGTAAGCATTCCAGCTATTTCTGTATTTTATTTTGAAAACCCTAGACACTATTATAATATCACTGGATTTTCTATCAAATGTTTTGGTTAGCGTAAGGTAAAAACTTTTCCATGTTTATGTGTGGGAAGTCTTACGTGATACCTTTTCTTTCAAAGGTTTTTCTAAAGTTAAGCAATTTTAACCGTTTACTCACACCAGATCCCTGTCTGACCCGAGTGTTTATTTTCTGTTTTATTAAACTCTTGGGTACTCATATTATGTATGAGTAGTCAAGCGATTCACGTTAGCTTGACGAATTTTGGAGGAGATATAGAGCAGGAGGCTTCGACGTGTAGATATATATTGATTCCGCTGTGTTAGTTGTATCTGTATCTGTTGTATTTTAGTTGTATCATTAGATAGATGTTTATAACTGTCTAATATCTGTTGTTTTAAGTTGTGTACTCTGATGTAATGAGATACTATGTAATATTTTATGTGATATATTATATTTCATTCGTTCCGCTGTGAGTTCTCTGATGTTGTTCTGTTTCTTCTTTCTCTTTCTTTTCTTCTTCTATCCCTTTCTTTCTTCAAGATGATGCAATTTCCTGGAGAAAGAAAGTCGGGTCGTCACAATATACCAACGACGTTTAATTTGGATTGAAATTATATATATCCATCCCTTGAATTTAAACTGAAATAATTGATTCACTTGACCATAGGATAGAAAATTATATACGAACACCGGATTGGTTAAATTAAATAATTTTAAAATTTTCATTTTGAAATTATTTAAATGTTTTGTTTTAAAGAAATAAAAATTGAATTTAGGGTAATCAATTTATTTTTCAGACTTGAGCTTGAAATGATGAATTTAAATTTGGTAAACGAAATTGTTTAAATAATCGAATTTGAGATTTTAAAGTTATAATCATAATATGATTTGAATTTCAGTAATCGATTGTATTAAGATTAGATTTTATTTGAACTTTGAATATTGCTAAGTAAAAGTGATAAATGGTATTTTGAAATTTAGCTCGGATTTGAATCATATTTAGAAAATTTGGATTTTTAAATTGGATATTGAAGAAAATTGGATTTTAGTGTTTTGAATTGATAATTGGAAATGGACTCGGAATTGATATACGTCGAAATGGTTTAAAATTTGGGATTGGAGTTGAAGTTAATTTGCAATTGGAATTTAAATTAATTTGAAATTGAAAGTGAAATTAATTTGGAATTGGAATTTAAATTCGACTTGAAATCGAAATTTAATCGAGTAAATCAAAATGAAAATTGATTTGGATATGGAATTGAATCAGTTTGGCTTGAAAACTATTTATAAATAAATTATTTTAGTATAAACTATTTAAAATATATTTTTCTTAAATATTGAAACTATTTTAATTTTCCCAACTATTTTACTATATAAATCGTTTTATTTCTCAAACTATTTTCTATTAAACTATTTTAACTATTTTAATTATTTAACTATTTACGTATTTAAAACTATTTTATAAAATCCAAACTGGTTAAAGGGTGGAATGTTTACATGTAAATCTTGGATTAAAATGCGAATTGGGTTAAAGTGAATTACAACCAAAACTGTAATTCAAATCAAGTTTGAAGTGAAATCGATATATCGTGTTGAATTGACATTTAGAGTAAATACGATGATTTCATAATAGATATGAATTTTGAGTAAATACGATGATTTCGAAATGGATATAATTTCGAGTAAATACAATGATTTCGAAATAGATTTGATTTTTGAAGCGAATATGATATTTTGATATCAAATACGAATTGTTTTTCAAAATGTAAAAATACCAACCGGTGTGTAAAACGACGTTCGGTAGTTAAAGAGACTGAGGCCTCTTATTGGCATACTCTCTGTCAATATTGGAACCACTTTAACAACAGTGTTTGCGGTGGATGATATCCACAATGTAGCGATTGAATTAGTGACGTTTACTTGAATGAAGTAAGAGAACGATGATGGATAGCTTTGACATTCATGTCATAATAGGAGCCTATGTCTGGCCAACGAGGTTAGCTACCTCTTGTGACGTTGATCCCTCGCATTACTATTGTAGCTTCGGATTCGATGGGTTCACCTTTTTGTCGTTTGGATTGATTGTCGCGTGTCGGCCACATATGGGTTACGACCGGCCAGAAAGGGTAAACTGGTAGAATCCTACCTTGGGTGTTGCCTCAAGTGTCTTGTCATATTTATTCCTAAATGAGCCCATTACGACTTTGGTTTAAAACTATAAAAATGTGTTAATGTGGATCAATGTAAAGCCTTAACGCTATTTTGATATTTATTTTACTGATAAACATTATATATTATATCTTATACTATTACATATAATAGTTTAACGGATCCTTAGGAGATGGAAAATCCCGTAACATCTCTTAAGTTATTGCACTCATATTTGTGATATTGATTTGACTTACATAAGAGTATTTTAGTCCTGATTTGAGTGTTTTGTCTTTTCATTCGCTCTGGTCAGTCCTGAGTTTTTTCAGCGTATTGAAGACTATTCTCTGGGGAACGAAGATAGAGTTTTGGTATATTACTATTATTATCATCTCCTGCATCATACTATTCTGTTGTATCGATTATTTATTCCTGATGTATATATATAACTCTAATAAATGTGTATAGATTAAAATCAAATGTATAGTAAATAGTTTCATGAACTTTTTATTTGAGTATTGTATTTTATCGTTTCCGTTGTGAAATTCTGTGTTGGTTTTCTTATTCTTTCCTTATTTTTCTGTTTTTAACCACATTGATTATCTACGTTTCGGATTGTTTATGTTGGACATGTATGGATTTTTTGTCAATTTAAACTTTCCGAAATATGGGTCATCGTATATCTGACCCAAGGTTATTTGCGTAACTTCTTATCATCTCGAGTACTCTTGAATGAGTAGATTGAGATAGCATGTATGGGATAGCACATTGAGTTACGCAAAGATGATTAGTAGACTTATGCTTTCATATATCTTCATTTGGAGATATTATTGCTATCCAGCACTATGGAGCTATATCGGTACTTATTACCATTAAAGAATATCCTTTTAGAGTACATTTGATGAGATGTATAAACTCAGTCATTTCTTACATTGTATAAATATATTGAACCTGATGTACTCTGATTTATTTTTATTTATTAATTATATTACTGCCTCGGATGTTTCATTCTATGTTTGTTATTATATTTTGCATATGCGTCGTTAGATATAGGACAGTTTCTACTTTGGATTATTGTTACTTCACCCTAGCTGCTTCCCAGCATTGATCGGGTATCGATGTAGTGCAATACTTATGGTATCATATGTCTAATGGGTATTAAAGGTGTAGGGTGGTCATCACATTTGGTATCGGTACTTAGATGTAGATATGACCTAAGTTGATACTAGGATCATTTAGACATAAGTTAGAAGATATCACTATAAAATAGACCAAAAGATATATGAGAGAGCATATTTTAATATTTTGGTTTTTGTTATTCAGCATTTGAACCAAGTGTTGTCTCAATGAATCCTACTTCAAGATGATAAGGAAATGGATCAATAAGCTTGGACGATGTTAAGGAGGACGAAAAGATGTAGTACAAGAGGTTTGGCAACGATTTGCATAAAGAAAATCATGTCTGTACCAACATGATTAATCATGTCGGTACTGAGTTGTTGGAAGGTGGGACCTATTTTGAAATACAGATGATGCTGCCTGCAATTTTGAGGGAAAATACACAGAAATGAATGCGATAAATCATGTCAGCATTGATATGATTTGGAGGATAATTTTGTCAACAAAGAATCGAAGCTTTAAGGTTTGAACAAGTATGAAGAAAAGGCAAAGAAGCAAGTCAACAACACATGCCTGTACTGACATGATCATGTTGGTACTGAGTTGCTTTGACTATTGAATTTTAATCATTCTTCATGCCTGAAAGCATGGATATGACTTTTGACCTATTCGTCCATGAGCTAGCGACTCTAATGAATGAATTTAGCAACAAATATCCATCCTTTGACATTGAAATATGGACTTCTTCCATCTCTTTGATCATTGAACCAAATTGCTACCATTTTCTGTTATTAACTAGTGGTAGAACTATCCGATTATTTAAAATTGTTGTAAATGCAAGGTTCGATCAGAATAAAACTAGTAGTGGACATCGACAACCGATTTGAGTTGAAAAGGTTTAAAAATCTCGTGTTTCCACAATTTAATATCATTTTTACTTGAATCATCTCATTTTTACTTGAAGGGTGTAGTACCAATTATATTGGCACAAAATTTTTGGTGCTTTCATCCGGAACAAAGACTCATGGATCTACGCTTTAACTTTGGATTTGAAGAATCTAAAAGCCCAATCTAGATATTTTTGTTGAGGATCTAATAAGAAAATGCTCTAAAGAAAGCTGATTCTTAATTTGGAGTTATTGTTGAAGGAGTTCACAAAGGGTCTCAGCATGACAAAGAAACAACTCAATCCTTGAATGTAACAACCAAAAATTTTACCACTTTAGTAGGCTATTTAAATATATTTTAAATAATGAATAAAATGATTTTTATTAACAAATGTTCGAAAAATGTTGTGCATATTTATGCATCATGTACACACATTTAAATGATATAACTAGTGATAATAAATCTCAGCTAAAAGTAAATTAACTTGTATATATATTTATTTAATCATGAAATGACAAGTCATAGTTAAAATATAAACATATATATATACATATATTTGCGCACACACACACACATATGCATACATAATTCCTTACTTCAAGTTCACACACATGGCTTTACTTGCACGATTTAGGGAGGTAGAGTGGGCAACATGTGCTAGGAAGGTGGAGGGGTATGGTGTAGCATGCATGCATATATATTATTCAATACAAAAGAGTAGGTTAGTCTTTTACACATTTTCCTAGCCTATAAATACCCTACCATCTTCAACAATCATTTACATTCCATTCTCCATTTTCTTTATTTCTTTTCTTCTTGCTCTTATCCATTCTAATGGTTTCCTAGAAAAATATTTCAAGAAGAAACTAGTTTAAAATATACTATAACCACTTCAAAACAACTCTAAATCATTTCAATCCACTTCTAAGCATCATATCCACCAAAACAACACCCCATCACCTCATTTCTTTGTTTCTCAAGCCTACAAAACCCTCTAGGCCAAGCAATATTGACCCACTTTAGCATCCAAAGTCCAAAAACTCTAAAGCTAGGAGGCGTTTAGGTCGTGTTTGAATTTCGGTGAAGTTCGAAATTATTTTAACAAGTTTTTGTGAGTAAAGTTAAATTTTTTAAACAATTAGTTAACTTTATTAAAGTTAGCAAATTTATAATTTAAATTAGTGTATGAATATTATATATGATGTGTGCTTCATTGTGCAATGATTTGGTGATAATTATGTACGTCGAAGTTTGAGTAGGTAAGAAAATCTCTATCTTGTATTTTGGGCAAAAGTTAGTTCGAGATTGTTAAAAAAATATTATTGCTTATGTTAGTGTTATGATGTATGTTGTAATATGGCGTTTGAAATGAATTATTTGTTGCATATGGATTCATGACATGAAGTTAGCGATTAGCTTACCAAAAGCGTAGTAGAAATCCACTTTTGTCGAAGGTTTGATTTTTAACGTTTTTAAGTTTTAAACTTTAGTTTTGTTATAAAAAGTTCATTTTTTATGTTTTAAAGGAAATGAGGGTTCAAAGTTGAAGTTTTTTTATAACTTAGAAACCAAATTTCAAAAGGTTAGAGTAATGGATCCATATAGTGACAGTCGCTATACACGTAATTCATTAAAAACGAAATAATTTACAAAATTTGAGTGTTTACTCTTAGAAACTATATAGTAAATGTTGTTCTAAATTTAATTAAGTTAATTGAAGGTAATTAGTAAGTTTTTAATTAATTAATTATTAAATGATTAATTAATTAATTAAGGTAATTAGCACTAGTCACTAGTTAATAAAGTTGTTTTATACTTAACTGTTAATCAATTAAGTTAATCAAGATTAGTAAAGTAATTAAAGTTAATTCTTAACTAAGTATTTAATTAAGGACTAATTTATTAATTTATCAATTTTTATTCAATTGTTATTTAAAAATGGTTTAATACTAATTAATTTCTGATTAAGGATAACCATGTTTTGATTAGGGTTTAATTAAGTTTAATTGCTATTTAAGGAAGGTTTAAATTTGATTACTTAACTAATTAATAAAGACTGGAATTTTTAATTATCAGTTGATGTCAAATATCAATTTATTCTCTTTTCAAAAGCGCTTTCTATTTTCAGATGTTTTAATCAAGGGATTTTTATGTTGTTTACCCTTAAGTAACCTTGAAAAAATATCAAACCTAAGTAATTTGGTGACACAAATATGAGAAGTAAGTTATTTCATAGCTGCACTGTAACGACCTAGGATTTTCGATCCCGAAAATTCCAAAAGTTAGGAAAAGAAGGAAAGAGATAGAAGGAGAAACAGAAATGAAACAAAGAGTCCCACATTCGCAACGGATCAAAATATAATATCAAATAAAATAACAGTTATACAAAGGAAAATTGTATCAGTTAAATTACATTAATACATCAGAGTTACAACATATACATAACATACTGGACAGATACAATTAACCTGTCCCAAAAAAACTACAATATGTCGCAGCAGAATACACTCCATATGTTCCTGCCATCCAGCTCGCCTCCTGAGCTTCACTAACGTCCTTACTTGAAAAACTGTAATACTCGGTCTGACCCGAGCTTTGCATCAAAGTAACACCCGAGTCAGGCTGGAAACCATCGTGAGTAAACCCATCTAATAAGAAATACTAATGCATAAGACTTACTTAAAACCCATGGCTCATCACTACAAGTTCACAACTTGCTATAGTCAATACTTATATTCACAATCAATCCCAAAGTACATTTACTTAGTTTTAAATGGTCCAGTCATTAAATTATTCCATTTTAGCTTATTGATTTCACATATCAATCTAAGAAGAATCATTGTAGGTTACAAATCGATGTCGGTTCGGATATTTACTGATACCTGACCCCGGTCTCTTCGAATTCAATACCATCTTAACCCAAGTTATTCAAGTGAAATACAATTCAACTTTAAATACAAGATATCGCTTTTTACACAGCAATTCATCATCGATAGATAACCACATTATCACTGTCCATCCAAACATATAATATAACAAAACATTTCATATCAGAGATATCAACCAATTCAAGGCATTTAACATCGCTCAATCATTCATAAGCAAGATTGATCACTTCCAAAATTAATTTAATTTATCTCTAATTAAATTAATTAATAATCTTTAATCACTTAGATTACCTTTACTTAACATTAATTAATTACAAACCAATTAATTAATCACCCTTTAATTACCCATCTTAATTAATCACCCTTGATTAATTATCCTTTAGTTACAATAAGTAATTAACTCTTAATTAATTACACAAATTAATTAACCTTTGACCATCCATATTAATTACATTGATCCTTAATTAATTACTCAAGTTAATTATGTTATAATCACTTACATTGATTAATTATCCTTTAATTAATCACACTCGTTAATTACCTAACCCTTACTTAATTTCTTTAATTAATCCATCCTTTAATTAATTACACTAAGTAATTAATCCTTAATTACTTTCACTAAGTAATTATCATTAAATAAATCACATTTAGAAATCTCCCATTTATTTCCTTCCTTAATAAACGACATTAAGCAAATATTTTTTTTAACCACTTTCATAATTATTAATCGATTTCACTAAGTGATTAATCTTTAATTAATCATCTTTAAATTAATTACTTTAATTAATTAATCACATTAACAAATCAGTCCTTAAAATTGAATAAACAAATTTACTTAACCTTTATTAACTATCTAATGATTAAATTAATTAATTATTTCCTTAATTGATTACATTAATCAATTAACCATCCCTAAAAAGTTAAACAATTAATACTCTATTGAATTTCATCATTTAATTTACCCTTGAAAAACAAATAGGATTAACCCATTATATAATTACCTAATTACCACAATTCGAAAACCATTTAAAACTTTGGTAACTCGTTTTTAAACTTGTTAATACTTTGTATAAAAACTTGGTTTAACATTTTCCTTCGAACTAACACCTTTTAGATAAGACTTTAATACTTGATTTTATTAAACTTAAAAGCTTGTTAACATCAAATTTAACCTGAGCAAAAATTAACTAAAACCCAAGCATTCTAAACCAAGCACCGAGTCACCTACACCCTCCTGTTACTTCGAGTCATCGTGCAAACAATACGAGAACAAACCCGAGATCATGCTTTCCTCCCCAAACAAGGTACATGAGAAACTCATGTGCATGTGCACACCCATCGGAACGCCACCGCCCTCTTGCCGACGACACTCGCCAGTCAACGATAATCTACCCTAGTGTTTCGACCACCCAGATCGATCGAATACGACAGGAAATCAAAAAAAGACGTTTGATCAAAAACTGGAACTCAAACATCGATCTGAAACCACCCATCGCCGTCGCTCCGTCCTCAGAATCACCCGTCGATCCACCTAAGCCACGCTACACCCCTACGAACCTTTTCCCGCCCTCGCGATCCAGTCCGATCCCCCACGGCCGTCACCAATGCCTCGTAAACATCGTATCCCAAACCGACTCTCGAACCCTTGTTTGCCACATCTTGACCACCATGGTCATTGATAAATCGCCTCACCAATTTTTCTGAGTTCATTGACATGCCGACCATCTCCAGCCCAAATCCCGCCGTACAGCTAGTCGTCGTTCAATGATAATTGACTAAAAGGTCGAACCCGATCAACCCATAATATTACATCAATTTCAACACTAAAATTCTTAATTTCCATACCTCAATTTATTATCTTACACTATGAATTAGATTCTATACTCAATCATTGAAATAAGCCTGATCAAATTTTAACTCATTTTCAGTTTTCCTGTTATTTATAAATTTTTGAAATAAATACTTAATATAAATTCTTGAGTCCATTTTTAAAATTAATATTACATTGCTATACCCATCTTTCATTTACAAATTCTTATCTAAAATTAATCGTATGCGATGGTATAATTTTTTTATGAAAATGGTACCTGACCTAAATACAGAGATCACCTACAAATTCAATCACATGGATTTTGTTCAGACATTCCATTTACACAACATGCATTCACATATATAAACATAGGCAAACCATATTACTGCATAATCCATCACTGTTTCTAAGTGCAATCATAGATTTAAATCTGTTTTTAAGAGAAAAGATCTACTCACCTATTTTTTAAGCAAACAGAGGATAGAGCTACATGCTTATACCCTTGAACTTGATTTTGAATTTGAGCACTCTAGTCTGGGATCTTGTTTATTTGCTCCGACACTTGATTGTTTTATGAATCTCTGATTTGCTTAATTGTTTATACTGAGTTGATCTTTGCTCGAGGATCAGGCTTGAGATGCTCTGATTTATTGTTTTTTTTTTATTTCTTTGATTCCTTTCCTTTGGTTTATGCTTCTCGGTTTTGAAAGTGAGGAGAAATATGAAAGCCTGTTTTTCTTATTTTTTTGATATTTATTTACATAAAATTTTTAAATGAGAATTGTTTTCCATTTGTAAAATTGTAAGCTACTTAACTTACATTTGTCTCTTGCATGAACTCTAGCTTACAAATGTATAAAGCCCTCATTTATGTGTATCTTATGTTTTGTAATTTTTTTTAAATCATATATATATATATATATACTATACTTAGTACATGTGTAAATAAGAAAGGAAGAAACATTAATTCTTCTTTTTTTAAATCTTGTTTACATGTTATACTTAAGTTGTCATCATATTTAAATTGATAACTATATATATATATATATATATATATATATATATATACTAGAGTTAAAAATGTAGAATTCAATTTTTTTTAAATAACTCTTGAAAATTATCATATTAATTTTCAAAAAATAACTTCCAATTCATTATATATACCTATATATTATATTTTATGATTAGAAAATCATCTTTGAAAAGATAAAATGTAACATTCCTGATTTTTAAGCCAAATTAATTTAGTGATTAATTTGATTTTTGAATTTAATTTAGAATTAATTGGTAATTTTAATTTGAAATTTCCAGGAACAAATGAAATAAGATGTGTTTGTTTATTTTATAAATAAATTTTTAGTTTGGAATTTTTTGAAATTCGAATACATATATGTTAAAAATAAAGATTTGGGAAATAAATAAATTACGATTGGTACAAAATTTGTACTTATAAAAAGATATTTGTTTACTCATTTATAAATATAAATATGATTTTTATTAATTTTTGAATTTGAAATTTAAAAATAAACCTTTCGAATAATATATTGGATTTGAAAACTGTATATAATTTTATAGAAATTTGTTTTCTAATTTTAAGAAACTTATATAATATATTTATAAAGTAATACTTTGAATTAAATACAATGATTTTCAAAAACAATTGTTTAAAGCTAAATTCTATAATATACATATGTGTGTTTATTTATTTAAAAGTATAATAACTTGAATTTAAATTTTAAAACAACAATGAATAAAAGCTTTATATATGGAAATGCATTAATTAGGATTCAAAATGGAATAATTACATATAAAATATATGTGTTAAAGCATAATTTGATTTTAAATCATATTTCTGTAAAGAATATAAATATATTTAAAAAGGTATGAAACATAAGGACTTCCCAGTAGGTCACCCATCCTTTACTACTCTCGTCCAAGCACGTTTAACTTCGAAGTTCCGTTGGGCGATGAAAATTTAAATTTAACCCAAGTTTTATACTAGAAGGACTTTAACTTATGCAAATGTAATCGAATTTTTCTGAAATGAAAATTATTTGTTTCAAACAATAATAGCTTTCATATAAAGAAAGCATTTCCAATTTAAGTTGAAAGATTTCAAGTTATAAATGTGTTTATATGGGTTTTAAACCATTTTTAAACGTATTGTTTTGAGAATATAAATATATGTATTACTAAAAGTAAACTAATATACATATATTTATATTCTTTAAAGAAATATGATTTAAAATCAAATTATACTTTAACACGTATATTTTTATGTACTTATTCCATTTTGAATCCTAATTAATGCATTTCCATATATAAATCTTTTATTCATTCTTGTTTTAAAATTTAAATTCAAGTTATTATACTTTTAAATATATAAACACACATTTGTATATTATAGAATTTAGCTTTAAATAATTGTTTTGAAAATAATTTTTATTTAATTCAAAGTATAACTTCATAAATAAATTACATATGTCTCTTAAAATTAGAAAATAAATTTTTATAAAATTATATACAGTTTTCAAATGCAATATATTATTCAAAAAGTTTATTTTTAATTTCAAATTCAAAAATTAATAAAAATCATATTTATATTGATATTTATAAATGAGTAAACAAATATGTTTTTATAAGTATAAATTTTATCCTAATCATACTTTATTTATTTCCCAAATCTTTATTTTTCAACATATATGTATTTGAATTTCAAATTCAAATTAAAAATTAAAAATCTATTTATAAAATAAACAAACACATCTTATTTCATTTGTTCCTAGAAATTTCAAATTAAACTACCAATTAATTCTAAATTAAAGTCAAAAATCAAATTAATCACTAAATTAATTTGGCTTAAAAATCAGGAATGTTACATAAAACTTGCAAAATTAAATTATTATATTTTCAGATATCAGAATTTAATCTATTCATCTGAATAAACCAATTAATTATCCAATTATCAGATGCCCAAAAATTTGGGTTATCACATTCCTCCCCCCTTAGAATATTTTCGTCCTCGAAAAGGAACGAAGCCAGAATTATAAAAATGCTTATTATCAGAAAAATTATTCTTTGATCGCTTTTTAAACAACTTTTAAAATCTACGTAATATTATAAAATAGTTTTTATAAAATACTTTTTATAACTCGATGTCTCAACCAGTCCATCCTTGTTCTCATAGAAATTCGGTCATATGTTGATCAGGTGTACGATTAAAAATCTATAAGTACTTAGCAGACCCATTTTCAACACCCAGTGAAAATGCTTGGAAAATAATTTTATTGAAAATGTAGAAAACCTTTTTGAAAATAGTGGAAACATCTTTGGTGAAAATGCTCTGGAAATCATCACCTCCATCTATGGTCGTAGTTAACCCAATGGTTACATTGCCGTCCCAGCAAAATCCATAGATAACTGTAGGCACTCCGCGCCCCTCGATTACACATTTGAATCAGCTACAGATCGCAGCTACATCTGGGGTTACGTTGCTATCACAGCAAAAACCCTTATAACTGTAGGCATCAGCGCCCTCGAATTTCACTGCCAAAAGAATGAAACTTCTCCACTCAACCATAGATCGCAATCTACCAATGTTACTTGCCTTCCAGGCAAAATCAAACATAAACCATTGACACTCACCTCCACACGATTTTCGCTATGGTCCACAGTCGATCGCAGCAACATCGACTTACACTGTCGTCACAACATAATCCAAACGCCCATGTAGGCATCATCGCCCTTTACTTTCGTGACCCAATAATCCTTAGGAACTTCAGTTTGTCCGGACTTCCTTATAGGATCCACTTTAGAGCCTCCCTCCTTTGAGGCTCAAGGCGGTACAAACCTATGGTACTCTCAAGAAATTCATTTCAAGGGAGCGCCTTTTTTCTCCAGAGCCATTTTCAAAATACTTTATACTATACACCTATAGTATCTTCCAAATCATACACCTAGTATGAATCCCATATAAATCACCTTTTCTCAAAATCGATTATCCCAAAATCGATAATTCTGAACTAAGTTTTCCAAATTTTCAAAATTTATTTTTCTCCAAAAATCAAGAGCCCTTCCAAAATCCATAGGTTCCAAAAACCTTTTCTCCCAAATCATTCTCATAAGATCCTTCATTAAAAAATATAGATATATATAACCTTGAAAATCTTTGGATCACTTCATACCTGTATAAATTCCCTTTTCATACTTCAAATACTTTTCAAAAATCCTTTTCTTCTAGCTATAGATTCAGCAAGAGGAATTTATCAATTATATATATAACTTTGTTTGTGCCAAATCAATATTCAAGCTTGATTACTCTATAATGTCACTTACCATGTTACTTACTTCCATAAAGTAAAATTTCTGTCATAGAAATATCCAATTTCCACTTTATTTCAACATATTTTCTCAAAATATACCTTTCATTTCAAAAACCATTTCACATTTCTTATCCATAAATTCCCAATATCAATTTCATTCAAACCCGTGCGATGTACACATATCATCCATACGTTATAACAATCTGATCGCTCACTTGATCATACAATTTCACTTTCGAACTAGTATCGTCCACCCGACTTCCTAGTGCGGACTCGGATATGGTTTCTTGATCAGAAATCGTCATTTTCCTTACATAGCCATAACTATGATGGAGAATATCCAAACCAATCGACAACCCACATCCAGGTTCGTCGCCGAAAATGGAGTGAAAAATCCCGACTCGGATCGATATACTATCTCGAAATCCTATCTCAAATTTAGATCAAATTATTATGCGAATAGAATAATGTACGTACATCCTACGTATTTATCTCCATTGATTATTAGCTGAATAAATTCTTTTTCCATTCAAATTCATCTTGATTTTCATTCACTTATTCACAATTGCCTCAATCCCAATTTGGATTATCACCTCAATTCTTGTCTCAAATGGATATATAATCATTAACAGTTTGAACTCTGACCAGCTTAAATTTAGAAAATAGCTTAAAAAGTTAAAAATAGATAAGTAGTTGAAAAATAATTATTAGTTTGTTAAATAGCTATAAAATAGTTAAGTAGTTATAAAATAATTGTAAAATAGTTGTAAAATAGTATTTAGTTATAAATAGTTGAAATTGGTAATTAGTTTATAAAACAGTTGTAAAATAGTTAAATAGTTCCATAAATAATTGTAAAACAAGCATGAAATAGTTTGGCTTTAAACAGAAAGATTGTATATAGTAAATAGCTTGGAAAAATAGATTTAAGAAAGCTTATATTAAAATAATTTGTTTGAAAATAGTTCAGAGCCAAATTTTTCAATTTCCAATCAAATTGCCAATTTCCAATTAACTTTTAATTTCAATTCAAATTAAGTTAACTTCCATTTCCATTCCAAATTCAAATCAACTTCCCGTTTGAATTTGACCTTATTCAATTTCAATTTCATTTCAAATTAATCCAGTTCAAATTTTTCCATTTGATTTTAAACTTATCCATCTTCAATCACAATTGTAATTAATTCAAATAAATTTCAAATTGAACCAATTTCAATTCATTTCAATTCTAGTTTGAATTAATCCCTATCCCAATCTCCATTTTTAAATTATCTTTACTTCTCCATAAACCTATTTCTAGGTTCTAATAATAATTCAAATCCCTTTTTAAACAATTTAGTCTTTGAAATTCAATTTATTACCAAATTTCAATTTTGAAACCAATCCTTAACAATTTAAATTTACAAGTTACCCTTTAAACATTAATTCTTAAATTCAAAGTAATTTCATTTTCCATTTATATCTGCAATGGACATATATATATATATATATATATATATATATATATATATATATATATATATCATTCCAATCCATTTCTTAATTCTTTTCAAATATTCCAATTCGCAGTTTCATATATTATTAATAACAACATGATGATAGCAGGGTATAAATAAACATCCAATTATCCAAACACCAATTAACAGTATCCATTTTCAATTTCCAAATCTCAAACCCATTTTGAGATCACTAATAAATCCCATTTTAAATCAATCATTTAACTTCCCGAGTTAACTTTTAATTTCATCTTGAAATTTCCAATTCAGGATGCTTATTCCAAACTTATTTAACTTCCTCTTAAGTTAAATTCAATTAAGTCTTGTTAACCTTACTCAAATTTGAATTCCTACTTCAAAATTTAAATTTCTATCAATATTCTTTCTTACTTTTAAGTTTAAAAACTCATTTCACTATGGGATTTTACATCACACTTCAAGGAAAATCAAAACTCAACACTTCAAATCATCTTTGATATTATGTATATCCACACATATATACATATTTATTTCTTAGCCCACCCAGCTATACTTTAAAATTTAAACCACCTTTGGTTTTTCAAAACAAATTATTTTAATGTTTTCAAACAACTTCTTATTTTAAAATAAGATTACATTCAAAGTATTCTGAATATTATTTATTATTTCTTCGACCTTTTTGAAAACAATTTCAAATGTTTTTAGACTTAGAATTCAAAATTTCGCAATTTAAAACTCGCTTCAATTTATAAGTCATACTCACCAAAATGTTTATTTCCTTAAACATTTTATTTTTTCTTAATCATTAACAAACATTTCATCATTTTAGGATAATAACCAAGGTTATTACAACTGGAAACCAATTCACTATTATCTTATTCTGAAAATTCTTCTCTAAATTCAAAATCTTAATTTCAGTTTGAATCCATTTCAAACTTATCTTCATTCAGTTTCAGTTTGGTAGTATTTCTATTAACACTTAATTCTCGTTATTTTATTTAATTCCAATGATTAAACAACCAATTACCTTAATATTTATAATTGTTAGAAAGAAATATTGCTTTATATCTCAAAATATAAATCTTATATAAAATCATTTTTAAATTTATTTTATAATAAAATAACAAATACGCCCTCATATATATATAGACACACTCAACTCATTCTAGGGTACCACTGACCCAATCCTTAATGAGTAATCCCACCAGAGCCAAGGTTCTCGCTTCACCTGGCTCTGATACCAAATGTGACGACCTGGGATTTTCGATCTCCAAAATTCCAGATAGTTAAGAAAAGAATGAAAGAGATAGAAGCAGAAACAGAAATGAAACACAAAATCTCACATTCGCAACAGATCAAAATGTAATATCAAATAAAATAACAGTTATACAGAGGAAAATTATATCGGTTAAATTACATTAATACATCAGAGTTACAACATATACATAACACACTGGATAGATACAATTAACCTATCCCAGACAAACTACAATATATCACAGTGGAATACGCTCCATACGTTCCTGCCATCCAACTCGCCTCTTGAGCTTCAGTAACGTCCTTACCTAAAAAACTGCAATACTCGGTCTGACCGGAGCATTACATCAAAGTAACACCCGAGTCAGGCTAGAAACCAGCGTGAGTAAACTCATCTAATAAGAAATACTAATGCAGAAGACATACTTAAAACCCGGGGTAACTTGTTCATCACTACAAGTTCACAACTTGCTATAGTCAATACTTATATTCACAATCAATCCCTTAGTACCTTTACTTAGTTTTAAATGGTCCAGTCATTAAATTATTCCATTTCAGCTTATAGATTTCACATATCAATCTAAAAAGAATCATGTATGTTACAAATCGAAGTGGGTTCGGGTATTTACTGATACCCGACCCCGGTCTCTTCGAATTCAATACCATATTAACCCAAGTTATTCAAGTGAAATACAATTCAACTTTAAATACAAGATGTCACTTTTTACACAGCAATTCATCATCGATAGATAACTACATCATCACCGTCCACCCAAACATATCATATCATAAAACATTTCATATTAGAGATATCAACCAATTCAAGGCATTTAACATCATTCAATCATTCATAAGCAAGATTGATCACTTTCAAAATTAATTTAATTTATCTCTAATAAAATTAATTAATAATCTTTAGTCACTTAGATTACCTTTACTTAACACTAAATTAATTACATACCAATTAATTAATCATCCTTTAATTATCCATCTTAATTAATCACCCTTGATTAATTATCCTTTAGTTACAATAAGTAATTAACTCTTAATTAATTACACAAATTAGTTAACCTTTACCCATCCATATTAATTACATTGATCCTTAATTAATTAATCAAATTAATTATTTTATAATCACTTACATTGATTAATTATCCTTTAATTAATCACACTCATTATTTATCTAACCCTTAATTAATTTCTTTAATTAATCCATCCTTTAATTAATTACACTAAGTAATTAATCCTTAATTACTTTCACTAAGTAATTATCATTAAATAAATCACATTTAGAATTCTCCCATTTATTTCCTTCCTTAATAAATGACATTAAGCAATTATTATTTTTAACCACTTTCATAATTATTAATCAATTTCAATAAGTGATTAATCTTTAATTAATTGTGACGCTCCACCTCTATACCCACGGTAGCCAAGAACACTACGGTGTAGTGTTGTCAACTAGCATGGAGAATAAGGCTGTTGAGGAGCGACCATCCATGTAATTGCTTATCACACGATGGCTATAAATAATCTTCGGAAACAAACATAGAAATAAGCATAACATAAATCAGTCACAGACATCCATATCACAAAGGCAGAAGAAGATATGAATATATAACTAACACATGAAAGTGTACATCAGAGTAGTGGTCAAAAAGATCCACAGTAATACAAAAGAATAGCAATACATGCTATACAAAAGAATACAACTATGAGTCTATATCTCAAGTGTATACAACAAAAACTGCTAATCTAAATAGTTATCCAAAAGTCAGAGTAGTAAATCCCGGGAAGAAATCAAGCAGAAGCACCTGTAACATCTCGGTCTGACCCGAGTATTATTTAAGAAAATAATAAAAGGATCAGTCTAGCTATAAATATCAGATGACATGATATAAAATAAAAGATATGGCATAAACATAAAATATCCATACTGACATACTACTATAAGTGTGCAAATGATGATCAATAGAAGATCAATCAATAAGAGATAAATCAATATCACAAGAATCTTCTCAAAGATCCAAAGAGGGCATCATACCCTAAACTTGTACTCATAACAAGTCAACGACATAAATTCTAGAAATTAACATAAGAAATCCAGAAATCACACAAAAAGGGAAAGAGACCTATCACATGACGGTCCGAAGACCATGGGGAGCTACCCCATATGGCTGAGTTGGAATCACCCAGATAAGGTCTAGGCTAAACAAAAAGCAAAAAGGTATGTGTGAGTGGAATCACACAAATGGTGTCTAGCCTGACCTCGCAACAAAAAAGTATGTGTGAGTGGAATCACACAAATGGTGTCTAGACTAACCTTACGGACAAAGAGATATGTGTGAGTCGGAATCACACCAATGAGGTCTAGTCTAACCTTGCAAACAAAGAGACATCGCACAATTGCTAGTCTAAATCATAAAATGATCGTCATGATCAATGAGAAGTGTCAATTACACTAAGCTAGTAAATATAAAAGTTTATCTTCGTGTCCCATAACCACTTTCTTAACTTAAATATTTACGAACAAACTGTAAATCTTCACTAGAAAATTGTCACAAGAGGTTCAATCGAACAAGTCAAAGAATTAACCGACGAAGTGAACGCTAGCATTTCATACCACTTGTTTTACTAAGTCGTTTAATTAGATTTCTCATCCGAGTGAGGTAAAGGTTTGCATATACTAGTAGATTGGAAAACGGTTTAAGAAAAGAGCTTTGTTATAGAAAATAGAGTTGAAATCATTTTGTTGAAAGAGTTTCGATATTTACTGCTAGTATTGAAACCTTCATATTTCTAAAGTTGTTATCCCGCCTTTTTAACAAGGCCGTGATACCATAAAATCGACCGAGAAGCCAAAGATAGTTTGTCTCGAAGAATGGTCAACTCAGCATCTCAACAAAGCAAGTTCTGTTGAATGTTTTTCAGATAAGATCCCTTACGGAGGGGGATCCTGGGGGTGGCAACCCCCAAAGGTGGGGGTGCGGGGGCAACGTCCCCGCTACGGGGTTCGACCTATTGAAGACCTAAGGGAGGATAGGATCAAGCGACTTAAGAAGCTCACGACCTATCATTAGCACGGTCGAGCGACCTAAATAGAATGGCCTAAGGTTGAAGGCCTAGCGACCTAATGTCCAGCGACCTACGACCTAATGGACTCAAGCGAGGTCAAGGTGGAACGACCCAACGGCACGCGACCTAAGGAGGCAACGAACTAAAATGGCCCAGCGACCTAGTGGTTGCGACTTAGAGGTCTTGGCAACCTAATGGGAAAGGGGGTCAAACGACCTAACGATACAATGATCATGCGATCTAACTGGAATTAAGGTCATGCGACCTATCTATGTGAGCGACCTAAGGGTTTAAAGGCCACGCGACCTAACGCCTTAACTAGGCTGAGCGACCTAATAGATATCGCGACCTAAAATGGGAACGACCCAAAAGGGGAACGAAGGCCTACGACCTAAAGTCCTAACGAGCTAAGGCGTACGACCTAAGGCCTTAACGTGCTAACATTTGTCGCGGCCTAAATGGTAACGACCTAACAGGGAAAGGCTGAGCGACCTAACACTGCAGAGGGGATTTAAGGCCAGAAACGACCTAAGTGTTAGCGAACTAGCGACCTATAGGCCAAACGACCTACGACCTAATTCTGAGGCGACGTTTCCAGGCAGTGCGATCTAAATGCAGAAAATTCACCAAATCGCTAAAAATTGGAGTTTTTCGCCAATCCAATCCAAACCAAATGCAAATTTACATTCAAAAGTGATAGGGAATCATTCCCAACAATCCAATATAGTTATAGGCTAGAATTGTGAGATAAAAATCTCACCTTTGCACCAAATTTATGAAGAAAAGCTTGAAAGCAATGGAGAAGTAATCACAAGCTTGAATCCAATATCTTCTTCTTGAATTTGGAATTGAATGTTGGATTTGCAAGAGAATTTGAGCTTGGAATATTAATTTTCCCTTCCACTCACCATTAATGCTAAAGCTTGGTTGTTAGGAAATTTATGAAGAGTGAGGAGAAGGAGAGAAGTGGGTTTGAGTTATAATGGCTAATCTAACCCAAAGTCCAAAGCGGGAAAAGTAAGTGAAATTCCACTAACTCCAAACCTATCAATGTTTATACTTAAAAAAATTGAAAACGGCATTTCGAACTCCATGGAAGTGGTCTCGAGTCCTAATTTGACCATTTGCAAAAAGTAGCTCTTCGGACCAATATCCGATTAATGAAAAAATATTTAAATATAAAATCGATAAATGTGCGGGTTGTTACATTAATCATCTTTAAATTAATTACTTTAATTAATTAATCACATTGACAAATCAATCCTTAAAATTGAATACACAAATTTACTTAACCTTTATTCATTATCTAATGATTAAATTAATTAATTAATTCCTTAATTGATCACATTAATCAATTAACCATCCATAAAGCATTAAATAATTAATACTTTATTAAATTTCATCATTTAATTTACCCTTGAAAAACATACAGGATTAACCCATTATATAATTATCTAATTATCACAATTTGAAAAACATTTAAAACTTTGGTAACTCGTTTTTAAACTTGTTAATACTTGGTAAAAAAACTTGGTCTAACATTTTCCTTTGAAGTAACACCTTTTAGATAAGCTTTTAATATTAGGTTTTATTAAACTTAAAAGTTTGTGAACATCAAATTTAACCTGAGCAAAAATTAACTAAACCCAAGCAAAAATTAACTAAAACCCGAGAATTCTAAACCAAGCACCGAGTCACCTACACCTTGCTGTTACTTCGAGTCATCATGTAAATAGTACGAGAACAAACCCGAGTTCATGCTTTCTTCCATAAAAAAGGTACACGAGAAAATCATGTGCACGTGCACACCCATCGGAATGCCACCGCCTCCTTGCCGACGACCCTCGCCAGTCGACGATAATCTACCCAAGTGTACCGACCACCTAGATCGGTCGAATTCGACAGGAAATCAAAACAAGACGTTTGATCAAAAACTAGAACCCAAACATCGATCTGAAACCACCCATCGTCGTCGCCTCCGTCCTCAGAATCGCCCGTCGATCCACCCAACGCCACGCTACACTCCTACGAACCTCTTCCCGCCCTCGTGATCCGCTCCAATCCCCTATGGCCGTCACCAATGCCTCGTAAACATTGATATCCCAAATCGACTCTCGAACCCTAGTTCGCCACTTCTCGACCACCATGGTCATTGATAAATCGCCTCACCAATTTTTCGGAGTTCATCGACATCCCGGCCATCCCTAGCCCAAATCTCATCTTACAACTAGCCACTATTGAATGGCAATCGACTAAAAGGTCGAACCCGATCAACCCATAATACTCCATCAATTTCAAAACTAAAATTCATAATTTCCATACCTAATTTTATTATTTTACACTATGAATTAGATTCTATACCCAATCATTGAAATAAGCCTGATCAAATTTTAACTCATTTTCAGTTTTCTCTGTCATTTATAAATTTTTAAAATAAATACTTAATATAATTTCTTAAGTCCATTATTAAAACTAATATTACATTGTTATACCCATCTTTCATTTACAAATTCTTGTCTAAAATTAATCATATGTGATGTATAATTTGTTTTATGAAAATGGTACCTGACCTAAATATAGAGATCACCTACAAATTCAATCACACAGATTTTGTTCAAACATTCCATTTACACAACATGCATTCACATATATAAACATAGGCAAACCATATTACTGCATAATCCATCGCTGCTTCTAAGTGCAATCAAAGATTTAGATCCGTTTTTAAGAGAAAAGATCTACTCACCTGTTTTTTAAGCAAACAGAGGACAAAGCTACAGGCTTATACCCTTGAACTTGATTTTGAGTTTCAACACTCTATTCTGGGATCTTGTTTATTTGCTCTGACACTTGATTGTCTTATGAATCTCTGATTTGCTTAATTGTTTACACTGAGTTGATCTTTGCTCAGGGATCAGGCTTGAGATGCTCTAATTTATTGTTTGATTTTATTTCTTTGATTCCTTTCCTCTAGTTTATGTTCCCAGGTTTTGAAAGTGAGGAGAAAAATGTGAACCTGGTTTTCTTATTTTTTTGATATTTATTTACATAGAAATTTTAAATGAGAATTGTTTTCCATTTGTAAAATTGTAAGCTACTTAACTTATATTTGTCTCTTGCTTGAACTCTATCTTACAAATGTACAAAGCCCTCATTTATGTATCTTATGTTTTATAATTTTTTTAAATTACATATATATACTATACTTAGTACGTGTGTAAATTAGAAAGAAAGAAACACTAATACTTCTTTTTTTAAATCTTGTTTACATGTTATACTTAAGTTGTCATTATATCTAAATTGATAAATATAAATGTGTATGTGTGTGTATGTGTGCATGTGTGTGTGTGTGTATAAGTACTAGAGTTAAAAATGTAGAATTCAATTTTTTTAAGTAACTCTTGAAAATTATCATATTAATTTTCAAAACATAACTTCCAATTCAATATATATATATACCTATATATTATATATTATAATTAGAAAATCATCTTTGAAAAGATAAAACTTGCAAAATTAAATTATTATATTTTTAGATATCAGAATTTAATCTGTTCAACTGAATAAACCAGTTAATTATCTAATTATCAGATGCCCAAAAGTTCAAGTTATCACATGCACTAAAAGCATATGAGTATGCTGACCATCAACTAGTGAGATCCAAAGTTTATCTCTAGGCGAGGGGTATGAAAAGTTCGAAATGTCGGAAACGTGATAGATATAGGAGATTTAATTTCCATGAATGTTTCACATTTAATTAAGTATAAGGCTATCCATATATTAACCTTGTATAATCACCATTAAGTAATGAATTTTCCGTTGTTGATCACTTGACCTATTTTGACTTAGGGAGTATGGTTGTAAGTTTGAATTCCCTAGCAAAGAGTCGGACACATTTAAATACTTCTAAGAGAACCATAATTGAGTTAGTCGAAATTATCGCTTAGTTTGTAAATGCTATTTTCTGATAATATGATTATTCCGAACCACTCCAAACTAATAATGTTCATGTCGGATAGTTATAAAGTATGCTATGGAGCTATACTGTTGTTCCTAAGGGTGATTCCAATATGGAAGATAGTAGTTTGTGATTGTTTGTTGATCGCAACCAAGAGGGGATCATATTCGGTGCTATTCGAGAAGGGGGTAGTCCCGATCTTGAGTAGCAATTGTAGCCTCACGTAAATTTTATCCAGAGGTGTATGGATTCAGTGGGTAAAGCCTTACCCTTTCATAATTGGAATACATTATCCACTATGAGCCTTCGGTTTTTGGTGGTAGAGCGTAGTATGCTGGAATTTAATTAATGTAACAATTTCGGCTAAGATTCTATATCTTACTTTAAATTTAGACATTATGATAACATCAGTTTATTTTAATAAAAAATGTTGTGGTTATCGTAAGGTAAAACCCATTGTTTATGTGTGGTGTGGTCTTATGAGATTCGTTTATTTAAAGGTTTTTATAGATTTAAACTTTATGCTTTACTCACACCAGACCCATTTCTAACTCGAGTTTATTTTTCTTTCACTGAATTCTCAAGTACTAAAATATTTTAAGTAGCCAAGTTGCTAGGTTTAGAGAAGAATTTTGGAGCAGGATTGAGTAGGAGTCCTCCTAGAATCAGTAGTTATATTTGTATTTCACCTAGGTTGTGTGTATTATGTAATATTAATGAGCAGTCTGATCTAGCTGTCCTTACATTTGGATATGGAGTAGTACTTGTTGTAACTTTGTGACTACACAAAATTTTTGGACATTTGAAATTGTAATATTTATGGATTTTAAATATTTGAAAGTTAGTTTAACTTAAATTTGAAATATCACTATTTTGTTTGGTAATTAAATTATTAAATTTAATAATTGGAAATTGGTTAAAATGGCGAATCTTGGTTTTTAAGCTGGTTAAAAATATTTCAAAGGCTTGGAAATTTTATATTTATTATACTGGAGATAATAGAAGTTTTAAATTTAAATTTGAGAGTGTTTTGTTTAGTTTTGAAAATATATCGTTTAAATTGATATTTAAAAAAATAGCATTTGGAGGCATAGTCTCGGAATTTAACGAAACCAGTTCCATTGGATCCGTAATAATGTAGTATTATCGGATTTCAAATTTCATAGTGTTTGGAGTTGTTATGTGATCGTATGATAGGTAAACGCGCTGAAATTTAAATCGAAATTAAGTATAATAATAAGATCCAAAAAGCTATCTTCTCTATACGATCGAATCAGGACTCGAAACTTTTTCCATTTTGTTCGAAATAGGGGTATAACATTATTAACGCCTAGCTGCATGGCTCAATAAGAGACCGAGATTTTGGGCTTCGTTTTTGAGATGATTTAATTTTGAATTTAAATTCAAATAAATATTATAATTGCATTAAAACTGTTGCAAGTCTATGCAGACATGTAAAAGAATTTATTACATGTGTTCTCTCTAGTTTGACATGTGATTTTTTAAAATAAATTAACAAGGATAACCGAACGCCTTCTCTAATATATGAAAATCGAACCAGCAGAAGAAAAATTAATGGCCGAACTTGTCTTCCCTTTTCTTTATTTCAAGCGAAAGAAATCAAAAAAAGGGGAAGAAAAGTTCAGCCATTAATTTTTCTTCTGCTGGTTCGATTTTTATAAAGTGGAGAAGGGGTTCGGTTGTCCCTTCTTATTTTATTTTTAGGAAAAACGCATGTTAAACAGGAGAGAACACATGTAATAAATTCTTTTACGTGTCTGCATAGATTAGCGATAGTTTCAATGCAATTATATTATTTATTTAAATTTATCGTCTTGAAAAAAAGCCTTAAATCTCGATCTCCAATCGAGGCATGCTGCAAGGCATTTATAATGTTATACCCCTATTCCGAACGCAATGGAAAACGTTTCGAGTCCTTATTCGATTATGGAGAAGATAGCTTTTTGATCTTATTATTTTACAGAATTTCGATTTAAATTTTAGTGCGTTTACCTATCGTACGATCACATGACAACTCCAAATACTACGAAATTTGAAATCTGATAATAATACATTATTACGGATCCAATGGAACTAGTTTCGTTAAATTCCGAGACTATGCCTCGAAAGGCTATTTTTTAAATATCGATTTAAACGATATATTTTCAAAACTGAACAAAACACTCTCTAATTTAAATTTAAAACTTTTATTATCTATAGTATTATAAATATAAATTTTCCAAGCCTTCGAAATATTTTTAACCAGCTTAAAAACCAAGATTCACCATTTTAACCAATTTCCAATTATTAAATTTAATAATTTAATTACCAAATAAATAGTGATATTTGAAATTAAAGTTAAACTAACTTTCAAATATTTAAAATCAATTAAATATTCCAATTTCAATTATCCAAAAATTCCGGATCGTCACATTGCTCCCCTTTAAAAGAATTTCGTCCCCGAAATATCCTGTTAAGAAGAATGGTACATAACTCGTTTGCTATTTTTCCAATCCAAATAGTTTTAACAACTTTCCAAACCCAATATTTTTACTAAAGTCATATTATTACTCTTACTAACTTTCCAAACTCATCCATAACTTCCAAACAGTATCGCTTACTCAACCATTCAAATTATAATTTAGATTCAAATTTAAATTATCAAAATTTTCTCAAAACTTTGATAACACTCTAAAATTTCGAAAAATTTCGCCAGCGTCTCCTTTGTGCGGCTAGACTGGTACGTCTACAAAATGCCTCTATGGGCCCCCAGATTTCAAAAGAAAACAAAAGGCCAAGTGGCTAGACTAGATAATCATCAAATTTTATATGCCAATTTAAATACATACCTTTTGTCGAGCAATTCCATTTATCTTATAAAATAAAAAATCCCAATTTCCTTTTTGCTCTTATATATTTGTACACTACTGAGCAATAATATCCAATCACATAATTCAAAATCATTTTATTCATTTCTTTACAAAAGTTTCAACATTTGTTTTACTTAAGCCTGTATGATGTAAACATAACATCCGTACACAATATCAAATTCAGTTGCTCACTCGATTACAAAATTTCACTTCCAAACTAGTATCGTCCACCCTACGTCATAGTAGGGACTCAAACCTGGTTTCTTGATCAGAAACCGTCATTCTCTGTAACGTCTCGCCTTTTCGCACGCTTTAAATCGAGACATGTGCCTTTTCCAACCATACGGAAGGGCGGATTGTTATGGGGTAATTAAGAAAAACAAGAAAGAAATAAAACAAAACAGAAACTCACAGCGGAAGGATAAAATATAATAATCAAATATACAGTTCATGAAGCTGTTTTACGAAAACATTTGATTTTACTTATATAATATATATCAGAGTTACACATACCAAAGAATAATACAATACAGCGGAACATTTTGAATGTAGTGGAGTACTATAATAAATAATAGTAATGCAAATCTTCGTCTTCGTCCTCCAAAATAAAATCTTCAAATCCTGAAACGCTCGGACTGACCCGAGCGAATGGAAAAGACAAAACACTCGAGTCAGAACTAAAAGATCTTATATAAGTTAAATCAACATAAATAATATGAGTGCAGTAACTCAAAAGATGCTCGGGATTTACATCTCTTAAGGATCCGTCAAACTATTTACTATGTAGTATATTCGCAATTATAATAGTGTCTAATTGTAAAATAAACTTACTTTTAAATAGCGTTAAGGCTTTACATTTTCCACCTTAACACGTTTATATATTCCCATAGTCTATACAGTACCGTAATCTCCCCCGTACTGGGCGCCGTCAGAGGGCACTCCATAGGTATGGTACAAAACCAAAATCGTATAAGGAGCGCTAGGGTAGGTGACACGACGCAACTAGGCAATGCCGGGGTAGATATACCAATTAAGCTTCCGGGTTGGTGGTAACGCATAGCCGCAGCTACCGCCCACCTCGAGCCACACCCCTAAATCAAAGAACTCAAAAGTGGCCACCGAATAAATCCAAAGTCAGAGTAGAATATCGAAGGGATGTGTCCGATAAAAGGTGATACCTTCTTAATCCGTCGATCGCTCCTGTTTTATCCACCTTATGCCAACTCACAGGAGTTGGGTCCACGTATTTACCTCAAAGAAAACGTCGCTGCCATCCTACTTCATTTTGGAATCTCCATCGCGTACACGGTTGTTAAAGTGGTTTTCAGAGTTGGCAGAGAGTATGACAACTTCTGATCCCGGTCTCTTCAACAGCCAAACGTTATTATAACACCACGGTCATTTAAAATAATTTATACTTTAAAATCAGGATATAATATTCATTTTAAAACCATATAGTTACGATATCATTTCCCTTTTAAACCAAATTAATATGATATCTTTTTATTTCAAATATATCCTTTTTCAAAAATCATAGTACTTTCAAATATATATACCTTAAACCCGTAGTTTTGAAACAAAATTTTCAATACTTAAATGGTTTAACAATAAATTACTTTATAAAGTAAATTAGTTTTTAAATTTCTCAAATCAAATCCAAATACAGATTTCAATTCCCAACTAAACCATTTAAATTTCCATATATTTCAAAGTTTCAATATTCCACCATTTCAAACTAAATTTTTAATTCATATGTGTATATGCCAAATTTACTTTACTATGATTTAGTTTTGAAATACTTACTTATTAAATCCAGTATCCTTTAAATAAAACTTTCAAATTCAATAATTGAATATTCCTCCATTTATTTAGACTAGATATATTCACTTAAATCATCTTAAACCCGAATGTAGTTATAACACCATATTCTTTTTAAATCCAAATTTCAATAAGATCTTAATTAAATAAAATCTCAAATCAATTTCAAAACTATCTTCTCAACTTTGATTTATAAAATCAATATAAACTCTATATTAGAATATAATTTAAGTAAATACTTATCCATAATTTTTTTTTTACAAAATCAACTTTATTATTAAACTTACTTCATACTTTAAACAATTTTATACATAGATTAAAACCAAGAATTTAACTATATATAAAATAACCTTTATCAAATATCTGAAATCAATATCTCATAAAACCATATATATTTCTTTACAAACCATAGAAAAATTATATCAAAAAAATAATTATATATTTATATATACCGCGGTGCCTGTATATAATTTTCTATCCTATGGTCAAGTGATACTGATATTTATTATTTCAATCCGCAATTTAAAAATAAAAATGCGTTTGTATATCATTTCAAACCACAATCCCGAATGAGATGAAAATGCATAATAACTTGCAGTTTGTAACATTATAAATACAGCATCCATTCATCCAATATCAACCATCAACCATTTATCACAATCATCATCCAATTCAAACAATAACATCAATATAGAACGGATAATAATCATTAGGAATTAACTAGAAGTTTATATTCAATGATAAATTAATAAATGTTTAACTAGCAGTTTATACGCAATAATAAATAAATAACAATTTAATTGGCAGTTTATATGCAATGAATAAGTAAATGACAATTTAATTAGATAAATGCAATTTAGCTGAGATGATGATTAAAAATATGTCAAACATTCATAAATAAATTTTTAATCACATCCAATTTCAATTTAACAAACATAAGAAATTTTAGAAGTTGTGAGTGGGTTAAAACACTCACCTTTTGAATTTAAATTGAATTTAAATCCAATTTAACCCAAAAATTTAACGGTCCCAGAATTTGTCCAAACCAGCGCCAAAATGTTCGGAATTTCAATACGATCCTAACAAAAAAAACCGCGCGTGAATTGGTGTTCGTATGTCAAAGGTATAGCGATAAATGCATTTGAATTTCAATTTATAAAATAAAAAAACACACATTCAATCTATCACACCTGCCACGTCACACCCACATCACGTAGAACACTGTGCACGCGACAGAACCCTACCTAGCTGAAAAGAAAACACGCTCCAACAACGCCGCCATCCAACTCGTTGCCGCACCGCCTCACCTCACGTCACCTCGACCCTGCCGACGATACGACTCCTGCCCCATATCCACGCCGCTAATTTCCATCTCTGGCTCGAATTGAACAGTCGCTACCCAATTTATATAACCCTAGTTAGCAAATTGCCGACAATCCAACCGTTAACTCCACGAGCGAATGACACAGATCAACTCCCTCAGTCCCCTCTACAAAACCCAGAAACGGTTCGCCGATCCGTCGAGTTTGATTTTGACGTAATGAACGGCCGAGACTTCCTCGATTTTTACCGGTGAAACGACAATCCAAAATGAAAAACGAATTTCTTGAGAAGATTACGCACTCCGAGAGCTTCAACATATTTTTTTTTTGAATTTTTCTGAGGAGTTTGGATTTTTAGGTTGATTTTTGATTTGAGATTGGGCTGAGGAGTTTCAGGGTTTCAGCCATTGGAAGGAGGAGCTGAGCAGGAATTACACGTGCAGACAAATGAGAATTAGGGAGGCTAGGGTTTATAGCAGGATATTTATAGAGAAAGTTGAAATAGAATAAATTTATCGGCTTGAATACGCGCTAACGACAAAGTGGCCCAAAAAGCCCGTTCTGACCCTGGAATGAAATTGGGTAAGCCCATATATGAAAATAGGTGTTTTAAAATATTTTAAACACGATGGAACAAGTTTCAAGTCCAAATTCCATCGTATGAAGAAGTTATGCTGAAATAAATATTTTTCAAATTGATTTCAACCATTTCAAGGCGTTTCGCGTTCGTACGATCAAACGACAAGTCTGATCGCTACGAAACTTGAAACCCAACAATAATTCACCGATACGGATCCGATGAAATTGGTTTCGTCAAAATCCGAGTCAGTGGCCAAAATGGCTATTTTTATATTAATTTAATAAATAAAATTTAGTCAATTTAATTAAATTCGATAATTACCCATTCTTATCATTTTAAATTTCCTAATCATTTACAATGATTTAAACCCAATTTAACTGTCAATTTAGAGTTGATAAATTTAAAAATTTCGGTATTAACCACCATTTCATTAAATTCAAAAATTATAAAT
This sequence comes from Allium cepa, assembly GCA_030765085.1. Classification (NCBI taxonomy): domain Eukaryota; kingdom Viridiplantae; phylum Streptophyta; class Magnoliopsida; order Asparagales; family Amaryllidaceae; genus Allium; species Allium cepa. The sequence goes on along the minus strand of CM060928.1, from coordinate 673,109,276 downwards.
TAAATTTCCAAAAATTCTATCAAAATTACTTTTCATTATAATATTCAGTTCCTTAGTAACAATTAGATGAAACTAAAATTGGGTTCATACTTTATTATATAACTATCTCCAAATTTCATCTAAATTTCTATCAACGTAAAATTTAACTGTTAAATTTCATTTATTCGCAATAAATTCAATTATTGAATTTTTTTCTTCAATCAAATAAATAAATATTGCTTTCTATTCTTTAAATCAGCCAATTGTCATATTATAAATAGAATTAGCATTAGCTTCATCTAATAAAATTAACCATTTTCAATGACAAAACACACCTACCCTATCTGCACAAATTAAGTCAATTAATTGTAATTGATTTCCCATTAAATGTTATAAATTATAAATTGAAATCTCAATAAATTCGTTTATTGATTTAAAATCTTGCTATTAAATAAATTGACATTTTATGGGTATAATTAACAGTGCATTATGTTACACTTCCTTAATGTACTTATTAAATTTATTTCCAATAATGTACTACCTAAATTCCTTTAATTGCAATTTGATTTCCAAATTTTATGCAACATACTAAAGAAATAAAACATATATCAATCGATTCGTTTAATTTAAATCTTTTTATTAAGTTCAATACTACTATATAAACTTAGGTACCTTGTTTTTCCCATTCATCACTTTAATATATACATTCTAACAACTCCTAACCATTGTATTACATTTCACAGAAATGTAACATTTGTTACAATTTATCTCCAATTAACCATCTAAATGAATAGGTAACCTACAATAAACATTATCGTTACTCTTTAGTCACATAAGTAAGCCTCTATTATTTACAAATCAATGTTGGCATTTATTTCCATACTACTAATTGGATTCACTACATTTAGATTTTATTCCCGTTAATTAATTCAATATTTACATCCACTTATTAACAATTTACTTCCATTTATACAGTTGCAATTCATTTTAGTTATATTGATTTTGTCAAATTACCATTAAATTTACCTTTAATTACTATTCATTGTATATTTATTCATTAATTAGTTCGATATTTATGTTTGTTTCCTTCCATTTGATTTAAAACCTAGTATATATTTACATTAATCCCATTTCATTCCATCCATTAATGGGTATTGCATTAAAATTTAATTTATTAGGTTATATCAACATTATTACCATTAATTGCAATTGGATTACCAAATTTATTCAATACCCTAAATAAATAACATATATTAATTCAATACTTACATTTTTTTTACCTATGTATGTTTTCATTCCCGATAATATTTCAATTACTACAGGACATTGATTTAATTCAATTTACTATTTAATATTATTAATTCATTAAATTAATTCTCTATTTGCCTTTGTTTTCTTATATTCAAATCTTAGCCTAGTATAACAATTTACATTACTTCTGTTATTCGTAATTTCATTTCAACTATTAATACTTATCTTTAATTTCCATGGTTTCATTCCATTTTCAACATTCGCTTCATTATTAATTATAATTTTTTTTATTTCTTCCTAAATTTAATTTCAAAAATTAATTAAACTAACCAATTTGTTTATTAAAATTTACGGTCGTTACACTCTCCCCCAATCAAAACTTTTCATCCCCGAAAAGGAAAAGAAGGGAAAGAATAATTAAGAAATCAACCTATCTTATTCAAAATATTTACTTTATAAACAACTAAATTTAAAAAATTAATTACTTTATATAAAATATACAAATTTATAACCATTAAACCTTTTTATACTCAAATTAATAAAATTTGGAAAACATTTTAAGAAATTTTTAGGTCTAAAATTTACGAAAAATTTCGGCAGAGTCTCCTTTGTACGGAGAGGCTCGGGAGAAAATTTAATATCAAATATAACAAAATGCCACATATATTTTTCAAAATAATATATCCCAACACGGGAAAAATAACATAATAGAGCTATAACCGTAATCTGAAAAACGTACCAATTTGTCGGGCAATTTACGCTTATTTTATGGAACCAAAAGCAGTAGCAATTGCTTCCATAACCTGCATTTTACTTATATAATCTAAAAAGGGTTAATAATTATATAAAATGAAATATTTAAGGTTGTTTCAACCACAACAACAATCAATTCCAACAAGGCATACAACCATCATACAAAATCAACACAATTCAATCATTCGTTCATATTAAACAAAACAAATAGTTGTTTGGGTTCAAAATTTAAATTGTACGGAATGAAATAAATAAACTACTAAGTGTACCCTTCACTCAACAGTCTTAGGTGAAACTAAATAGATTATTTATACATCCCACAATTTTAAAATATCCTTACCCAACAACCATAGGCCAGAAAAAACAACACTTCCAAATAAGAAATCAAATTAAAATTTCCAATTTCATAGCATTTATTGTCTGATTTCCTTTATATAATGATTTATTCCCTTTTTTTCTTTATCTTCATTTATTTGTGCATTCATCTTTCTGCTTATTTTATTAATAAATAGCTTCAATCATTTACTTAAGTTTATTAACTTTCATATGTACTACTTAATTTTATTTATTTACTTTCATTTATTACTAAATTCCATTTATAATACTTACCTTTCTATTTTAATTAATAGCCTTTATTTTTATTCTTAAGTTCATAACAACTCTAACACCAAATTCTTATTTGTTAAGGAATTTCATTGAATACTTCCATTATTTCTGATTTACTTGTATAATATTCTATTACAATTTCTTATTAAACGTTTCAACTTTTCATATCTTTTGGTAAGTTATATATATGCCTTTAAGAATGTAATTGAAAATCATACAAGTTTATCTTATTTCTTTTAAAATTTATTCAATATTCAATAATTATTCTTTGTTTCATAGGTTATAGTTTCAAATTACCTTTAATTTCATTCATAACCTAGCATTAAATTCCTTATTTTAATTAAAGACTCCAATTATTAACCGGTTACATTCCATTTCACTACAATAACGGAAACTATAAATAAATCATAAACTTAAGAATTAAATACCGGGTTAGTTTCAAATCATTTTAAAATAATAGATACATGTATATACTTACACTTTATATATCCAATTATATTTAGAACACTTTAAAAATTTACATTTGGTTATCAAAATAAATCCGTAGTAAAACTACTACAGTGGCATTCCCACTTCGAAACTGGAAAATGAATGTCGATGATACGTGCACTCATTACCAAAATTATTTTCCAGGGACAGAGTGGGAAGTACAGAACTTATTTTTTTTACAAAATTTCTTTTAAAAACATTTCTTTCAAATTATATTAAAATAAGTATATCAAAAAATACTTCTAAAATATTATTATTATATTCCAAAATCATTTGAAAGAAATTATCAAAACCCTGGAACTTAAGTTCTAAATTTCCAATTTCATTTATTTTATTTTCAATCTTATTTCAACTATTATTTATAATTTCATTACCTAACAACCAATATATTGCAACCAAATATATATATCATTTATAAAATTTTATTTTATATATAGAAAATATAATAGGCAAAATTATTTCATTCACCTATATTAAAACCAAATATTATGTCTGTCTATCCTATTAAGTGTTTAGAAATCCCTATTGATGTCATAGCGTCTCATGCACCAACCAGAATTTATAAATACAAAACGGAACAAATTAACACAATATTAAAACCTTTTTATAACATTAACAAATGCGCTCTCTCACATATACACTCAGCGATTCATCATAGGGTATTACTACCCTATTAATAAAGAGTCAAACCCCACAAAGCTAAGGTGTATCGCTAAACCAAAGCTCTGATACCAGATGTAGCGGGCCGTGCCAGTGGGGTAACGCCCACCGTAGCATACGTTGGTACCTGTGTTCCGCCTTTACGGCCAGCCTCTCGACTGCACCACCAACCCCTACAGGGACATGTAGGAATAAGAGTCAACCGTTCGCTACCAAACCAGGAAGCAAGAACCCCCTATCATGCTGCACCCTCCATGTGCAATGGCAGACACACGTGTCAATTCAAACCATATGAAAGGGCGGATTGTTATGGGGTAATTAAGAAAAACAAGAAAGAAATAAAACAAAACAGAATCTCATAGCATAAGGATAAAATATAATAATCAAATATACAGTTCATGAAGCTATTTTACGAAAACATTTGATTTTACTTAGACAATATATATCAGAGTTACACATACCAAAGAATAATACAATGCAGCAAAACATTCTGAATGTAGTGGAGTACTATAGTAAATAATACTAATGCAAATCTTTGTCTTCGTCCTCCAGAATAAAAACTTCAAATCCTAAAACGCTCGGACTGACCCGAGCGAATTGAAAAGACAAAACACTCAAGTCAGAACTAAAAGATCTTATGTAAGTTAAATCAACAGAAATAAATATAAGTGCAGTAACTCAAAAGATGCTCGGGATTTACATCTCTTAAGAATCCGTCAAACTATTTAATATGTAGTATATTTCTCAATTATAATAGTGTTTAATTGTAAAATAAACTTACTTTTAAATAGCGTTAAGGCTTTACATTTTCCACCTTAACATGTTTATATATTCCCATAGTCTATACAGTACCGTAATCTCCCCCGTACTGGGCGTCGTCAGAGGGCACTCCATAGGTATGGTACAAAACCAAAATCGTATAAGGGGCGCTAGGGTAGGTGACACGGCACAACTAGGCAGTGCCAGGGTAGATATACCAATTACGCCTTCGGGTCGGTGGTAACACATAGCTGCAGCTACCGCCCACCTCAAGCCACACCCCCAAATCAAAGAAATCAAAAGTGGCCACTGAATAAATCCAAAGTCAGAGTAGAATATCGAAGGGATGTGTCCAATAAAAGTTGCTACCTTCTTAACCCATCGATCGCTCCTGTTTTAGCCACCTTATGCCAACTCACAAGAGTTGGGTCCACGTACTTACCTCAAAGAAAACGCCGCCGCCATCCTACTTCATTTTGGAATCTCCACCGCATACATGGTCTTTAAAGTGGTTTTCGGAGTTGGTAGAGAGTATGACAACTTCCGATCCCGGTCTCTTCAACAACCAACGTTATTATAACATCGCGGTTATTTTAAAATAATTTATACTTTAAAACCAGGATATAATATTCATTTCAAAACCATATAATTACGATATCATTTCCCTTTTAAAACAAAATCAATATGATATCTTTTTATTTCAAATATATATACCTTAAACAAATAGTTTCGAAACAAAATTTTCAATACTTAAATGGTTTAATAATAAATTACTTTATAAAGTAAATTAGATTTTTAAATTTCTCAAATCAAATCTAAATACAGATTTGAATTCCCAAATAAACCATTTAAATTTTCATATATTTCAAAGTTTCAATATTCCACCATTTCAAACTAATTTTTTTAATTCATGTATATGTATATATATATGCCAAATTTACTTTACTATTATTTAGTTTTGAAATACTTACTTAATAAATCCAATATCTTTTAAATAAAACTTTCAAATTCAATAATTGAATATTCCTCAATTTATTTAGACTAGATATATTCACTTAAATCTCTTAAACCCGAATTTAGTTATAACACCATATTCTTTTTAAATCTAAATTTCAATAAGATCTTAATTAAATAAAATCTCAAATCAATTTCAAAACTATCTTCTCAACTTTGATTTATAAAATCAATATAAACTCTATATTAGAATATAATTTAAGTAAATACTTATCCATATATTTTTTATGAAATCAACTTTATTATTAAACTTACTTCATACTTTAAACAATTTTATACATAGCTTAAAACCAAGAATTTAACTATATATAAAATAACCTTTATCAAATATCCGAAATCAATATCTCATAAAACCATATGTATATTTCTTTACAAACCATAGAAAAATTATTTCAAAAAAATAATTATATATATATACTGCGGTGCCTGTATATAATTTTCTATCCTACGGTCAAGTGATACGGATATTTATCATTTCAATCCGCAATTTAAAAATAAAAATGCGGTTGTATATCATTTCAAACCGCAATCCCGAATGAGATGAAAATGCATAGTAACTTGCAGTTTATAACAATATAAATACAGCATCCATTCATCCAATATCAACCATCAACCATTTATCACAATCATCATCCAATTCAAACAATAGCTTCAATATAGAACGGATAATAATCATCAGGAATTAACTAGCAGTTTATATTCAATGATAAATTAATAACTGTTTAACTAGCAGTTTATATTCAATAATAAATAAATAACAATTTAACTGGCAGTTTATATGCAATGAATAAGTAAATGACAATTTAATTAAATAAATGCAATTTAGCTAAGATGATGATTAAAAATATGCCAAACAGTCATAAATAAATTTCTAATCACATCCAATTTTAATTTAACAAACATCAGAAATTTTATAAGTTGTGAGTGGGTTAAAACACTCACCTTTTGAATTTAAATTGAATTTAAATCCAATTTAACCCAAAAATTTGAAGGTCTCAGAATTTGTCCAAACTAGCTCCAAAATGTTCGGAATTTCAATACGATCCTAACAAAAAAAAACCGCGTGTGAATTGGTGTTCGTATGTGAAAGGTATAGCGATAAATGCGTTTGAATTTAAATTTATAAAATAAAAAAAACATATATTCAATCTATCTCACCTGCCACGTTACATCCCCATCACGCAGAACACTGTGCATGCAACAGAACCCTACCCAGATGAAAGCAAACATGCTCCAACAACGCCGCTGTCCACCTCGTTGTCGCGCCGCCTCACCTCACGTCATCTCGACCCTGCCGACGTTCTCCCGCATGACACGACTCCGGCCCCATAATAACACCGCTAATTTCCATCTCTGGCTCGAAAATTGAACAGCCGCCACCCAATTTATATAACCCTAGTTCATGAATTGCCGACAATCCAACCTTTAACTCCATGAACGAACGGCACAGATCAACTCCCCTCGGTCCCCTCTACAAAACCCAGAAATGGTTCGTCGATCCGTCGAGTTTGATTTCGACGTGATGAACGGCTGAGACTTCCTCGACTTTTACCAGTCAAATGACAATCCAAAATGGAAAAAAAAATCACCAGAAGATTACGCACTTCGAGAGCTTCAACATATATATTTTTTTGAATTTTTCTGAGGAGTTTGGATTTTTAGATTGATTTTTGATTTGAGATTGGGTTGAGGAGTTTTAGGGTTTCAACCATTGGAAGGAGGAGCTGAGCAGGAATTACACGTGCTAACAAATGTGAATTATAGAGGCTAGGGTTTATAGCAGGATATTTATAGAGAAAGTTGAAATAGAATAAATGGATCGGGTTGAATATGCGCTAACGACAAAGTGGCCCAAAAAGCCCGTTCTGACTCCGGAACAAAATTGGATAAGCCCATATATGAAAATAGGTGTCTTAAAATATTTTAAACGCGATGGAACAAGTTCCAAGTCCAAATTCCATCGTATGAAGAAGTTATGCTCAAATCAATATTTTTCAAATTGATTATGATTTCAATTAAATCGATTTCAAAGCGTTTCGCGTTCGTACGATCAAACGACAAGTCTGATCGCTACGAAACTTGAAACCCTACAATAATTCACCGATATGGATCCGATGAAACTGGTTTCGTCAAAATCCGAGTTAGTGGCCAAAATGGCTATTTTTATATTAATTTAATAAATAAAATTTAGTCAATTTAATTAAATTCGATAATTACCCATTCTTATCATTTCAAATTTCCTAATCATTTACAATGATTTAAACCCAATTTAACTGTCAATTTAGATGGATAAATTCATAAATTTCGGTATTAACCTCCATTTCATTAAATTCGAAAATTATAAATTAAATTTCCAAAAATTCTATCAAATTTACTTTTCATTATAATATTCAGTTCCTTAGTAACAATTAGATGAAACTAACATTGGGTTCATACTTTATTATATAACTGTCTCCAAATTTCATCTAAATTTCTATCAACATAAAATTTAACTGTAAAATTTCATTTATTCGCAATAAATTCAATTATTGAATTTTTCTTCTTCAATCAAATAAATAAATCTTGCTTTCTATTCTTTAAATCAGCCAATTGTCATATCATAAATAGAATTAGCATTAATTTCATCTTATAAAATTAACCATTTTCAATGACAAATCACACATACCCTATCTGCACAAATTAAGTCAATTAATTGTAATTGATTTCCCGTTAAATGCTATAAATTATAAATTGAAATCTCAATAAATTCGTTTATTGATTTAAAATTTTGTTATTAAATAAATTAACATTTTATGGGTATAATTAACAGTGAAATATATTGCACTTCCTTAATGTATTTATTAAATTTATTTCCAATAACGTACTACCCAAATTCCTTTAACTGCAATTTGATTTCCAAATTTTATGCAACATACAAAAGAAATAAAACATATATATATCAATCGATTGTTTAATTTAAATCTTTTTATTAAGTTCAATACTACTATATAAACTTAGTTACCTTGTTTTTCCCATTCGTCACTTTAATATATACATTCTAACAACTCCTAACCATTGTATTACATTTCACATAAATGTAACATTTATTACAATTTATCTCCAATTAACCACCTAAATGAATAGGTAACCTACAATAAACATTATCGTTACTCTTTAGTCACATAAGTAAGCCTCTATTATTTACAAATCAATGTTGGCATTTATTTCCATACTACTAATTGTATTCACTTATGTTCTATCCAAACATACATTTAGATTTTATTTCCATTAATTAATTCAATATTTACGTCCACTTATTAACAATTTACTTCCATTTATACAGTTGCAATTCATTTTAGTTATATTGATTTTATCCAATTATCTTTAAATTTACCTTCAATTACTATTCAATGTATATTGATTCATTAATTAATTCGATATTTACGTTTGTTTCCTTCTATTTGATTTAAAACCTAGTATATATTTACATTAATCCCATTTCATTCCATCCATTAATGGGTATTGCATTGAAATTTAAATTATTAGCTTATATCAACATTATTACCATTAATGGCAATTGGATTACCAAATTTATTCAATACCCTAAATAAATAACATATATTAATTCAATACTTAAATTTTTTTACCTATGTATGTTTTCATTCCTAACATTATTTCAATTACTACATGACATTGATTTAATTCAATTTACTATTTAATATTATTAATTCATTAAATTAATTCACTATTTACCTTTGTTTTCTTATATTCAAATCTTAGCCTAGTATAACAATTTACATTACTTCAGTTATTCGTAATTTTATTTCTACTGTTAATACTTATCTTTAATTTCCATGGTTTCATTCCATTTTCAACATTCGCTTCATTATTAATTATAATTTTTTTTATTTCTTCCTAAATTTAATTTCAAAAATTAAATTAAACTGATCAATTTGTTTATTAAAATTTATGGGTCGTTACATTCTCCTTGCATAGCCACATACTATGATAGAGAATTTCCAGAATCAATCAAAAATCCATATCCAGGGTTCGCCGTTGAAAATCGAGTGAAAAATCCCAACTCGGATCGGTATGGCTACCTCGAAATTCTATGCTCGATCTAAATCAAATTATTATGCGAACAGAATAATATATGTACTTCCTACGTATTTATGCAATTGATTATTAGCTATATCAATTTCCTTTTATTCACATTTATTATTGTTTTCCATTTTCTTCTTCTACCTCCTTCTTCTTTCCCTTACGGTCTGTTTTTCTAGCATTTGATTGTTAAGCATTTAATACCATGGACATATTGATGCCGATTTTTCGAGCGTCGAAAAATCGGTTCGTTATAGTTGGTATCAAAGATGAAGGTTAAGCAAGAACCTTGGCTTTGGTGGGGATTACTCGTTAAAAATAGAGTCCGTAGTACTCAAGAATGTGTTCGAGTGTATTAATAGATATGAGCGCGTATTTGTTAGTGAATATAAAAATTATTTTTATATTATGTTGACTTATCGGTTGAGTGTTTATGGATTCTAATCGATATGTGGGACGTCATGTCGTCGACAGAGATTTCAAAAATCTTAAACAAGATAAACCGACACAGTATTATTTTAAAATAGGGTAAATGAAATAATTTTACCAAAATTATTTTTTTATATAAAAGAAATAATTTTCCATAAATTATTACAGTTATATGTGGTTGCTTGGTTGTTAGGGAATGATAATATTAAATTATTATCATTATGGTATAGAAATTGAATAAGGAATTGAAAATCATAACTAAAAGCTAAGAAATAAATTCATATACAAATGGGATCTGTAAATATGAATTGTAAATGTGATTCATAATTGAAAATGAGATGAAATTCTAGAGTAATATTTGAGTATAGATTGAAAGATTTGAAATTTGAGAACTTTGAGAAAATTTAATTTCCTTTGAGTTAAAAATGATTTTCAAAGGATTTGAAGGAATAATAGAGATATTATTCAAAAATATTTTTGAATTGGATTTGAAATCTAGTGAGATTTGGAATCAAAAATATTTGAAATGATTGTGAAAAAGAATTAAAGCACTGAACACTTTTTGGTCATTGGAAAATAACTTCGTTGATGACTACAGCATCATCGATGTTCATTTTCGAGTCTATAAGGGTGGAATTGCTACTAAATTGTTTTAAAATTGGAGTTGTTGCAAAAATTAAGTTTGATTTTGGAATGCAGAGGATTAATTTGGTTTGGGTACATATGATTTCAAAATGATTTTTGAAACGTTGAGTAATTGTTTAAAAGACTCTGGAATTTTATGGATTATAAATAAGTTTGATAACTTATAAAAATTTGAAATTTATTGGAATAAGATTCAACTTGAAAAGGGTTAAATAAAAGTAAGTGTGAAAACAAAATAAGTTGGAAGGTAAGCTAATTAATTGAAGTGAAATTGAAGAAAAATCTAAGAAGACTAAGTAAAGTGGCCATTGAAATAAAAATTTAATTAGTTAGAAATTAATTTGTGAATGAACAAATGAATTTACAATTGTAAGTGAAATGGAAAATTAGTCAAGTTGAACTAAATAAAACAAAGGTATGAAAATGAAATTTGTGAGTAAACTAATTAACTCAAATAGGTAAGCAAATGAATTGAAATTGATTATTGAGATGATATTTAATTTAAAATTGTGTAAAGTAAAGTAAAGTTGTAGAATTGATTTGAAGTGAACTAAAATAATAAAAGTTTGGAAATAAAAAATTGTTTGAGATTTAAAATAAATTATTAAATGGAACTAATTAAAGGAATGGTTAGTTAAATATAAATAGAATTCAATATTTAAAATTGGAGGGTAAATTGAATTCAAGTGGAATTGAAAATGCAAAATTGAATGGAAATGGATATATAACTTCAGTAGTGAAGTGAAAATAAATATTCAAATGTAAAAATTTATATTGAACTTATGAAATTGATGGTAAATTCTTAAGTAAAATCAGAATTGAGAAATATATGAAGTAAAAATTTGGTATTAGGAAAATATTTAAGTAATATTTGTATGAAGATTAATTAAAGTGGTGAGAAGGATATTTGTGAATAAGTGAATGGAAAACAAAAATAAATGTGAATAAAAGGAAATGGATATCGCTAGTAATCAATTGAGATAAATACGTAGGATGCACATATATTATTCTATTCGCATAATGATTTGATTCAGATTGAAGCACAGAATTTCGAGGTAGTTATACCGATTCGAGGTGGGATTTTTCACTCGATTTTCGATGGCGAACTCTAGATACGGATTTTTGATTGATTTTGGACATTCTCTATCATCGTATGTGGCTATGCAAGGAGAATTATGGTTTATGATCAAGAAATCAGGTCTGAGTCCACACTAGGAAGTCGAGTGGATGATACTAGTTCGGAAGTGAAATTATGTGATCGAGTGAGCGATCGAATTTGATATTGAGTGCGGATGATATGTGTACATCGTACAGGCTTAAGTAAACAAATGTTGAAATTTTTGTAAAGAAATGAATTAAATGAATTTGAATTCTGCGATTGGATATTATTGCTATGTAGTATACAGGTATATAAGAGCAAAAGGAAATTGGGATTTTTGGATTTAGAAGATAAATGGAATTACTCGACGAAAGGTATGTATTTAAATTGGCATATGCAATTTGATGATTTTCTGGTCTAGCCACTTGGCCTTTTGTTTTCTTTTGAAATCTGGGGGCCTGTAGAGGCATTTTGTAGTCATACCGATCTAGCCACGCAAAGGAGACGTTGGCGAAATTTTTCAAAATTTTAGAGTGTTAGAAAAATTCAAAAATTTTGTGAAAATTTTAGTAATTTAAATTTGAATCTGAATTATAATTTGAATGGTTGAGTAAGTGATATTGTTTGGAAGTTATGTATGAGTTTGGAAAGTTATTAAGAGTAATAATATGTCTTTAGTAAAGATTAGGTTGGGGAAGCTGTTAAAACTATTTGGATTGAAAAAATAGTAAACGGGTTATGTATCATTCTTCTTAACAAGTAATTTTGGGGAAGAAATTCTTGTAAGGGGGAGGAATGTGATGACCCGGAATTTTTGGACCTTTGAAATTGGAATATTTAATTGATTTTAAATATTTGAAATTTATTTTAACTTGAATTTCAAATATCACTGTTTATTTGGTAATTAAATTATTAAATTTAATAATTGGAAATTAGTTAAAATGGTGAATCTTTGTTTTTAAGCTGGTTAAAAATATTTCAAAGGCTTGGAAAATTTATATTTATAATGCTGGAGATAATAGAAGTTTTAAATTTAAATTTGAGAGTTTTTGTTCAGTTTTGAAAATATATCGTTTAAATCGAAATTTAAAAAAATAGCCTTCTGAGGCATAGTCTCGGAATTTAACGAAACCAGTTCCATTGGATCCGTAATAATGTATTATTATCGGATTTTAAATTTCGTAGTGTTTGGAGTTGTCATGTGATCGTATTAAGGTAAATGCGGTGAAATTTAAATCAAAATTTAGTATAATAATAAGATCCAAAAAGCTATCTTCTCCATACGATCGAATTAGGAATAAACCTTTTCCATTGCATTCGAAATAGGGATAACATTATAAATGCCTAGCGGCATGCCTCGATAGGAGATCGAGTTTTAGGCTTCGTTTTTAAGACGATTTAAATTTGAATTTAAATTTAAATAAATAATATAATTGCATTGAAACTGTTGCAAGTCTATGCAGTTACGTAAAACAATTTATTTCACGTGTTCTCTCTAGTTTAACACGCTTTTTTTTTAAATAAAATAAGAAGTGATAACCGAACCCCTTCTCCACTTTATAAAAATCGAACCAGTAGAAGAAAAATTAATGGTCGAACTTGTCTTCCCTTTTTCTTCATTTCAAGCGAACGAAATCAAAAAAATCAAATTTCATTCGATTCATAAAAAATGGCCGATTGAGTTCAAAGCTGCAGTAAAATAAAGTGCGCCACGATGTGCCTCTTAAAAATCGAAAGCCAATACAATAGCATAACCCATTTTAATCAAAATCGTTTCGTTTGGATCTGAATTTAAGGGGATCGAGCTCGTGAAATCGAGTTGTTGTGGCTGGGCATCGGTGATGCGTTGATGAGGAGGTTTCAAGCTGGGTTGATGATGGTTCTTTTTTGCATGTCGCGTTGACGGTTGGATATCGAGCTTGGAGTAGCTCGAACGCGTGGTAAAGTGGGAAGAGATTCGCGGTGGCTTTGGATTGTCAGGGGGATGGCCGAAGTCGTGGAAGAGCAAGCTAGGTTTTGAGCAGAGGTATATTTAAATTTTTCATTTCAATTTGAAATTTATAATAGGCATAAAATATAGAGAAGAAAATTTATAAAATTTAAAATAGAAACTTTTTTCCAGAGTAGTATGCATGTAGATTTTTCTTTTTATTTATATATATGTGTGTGTGTGTGTGTGTGTCTATAGATAACTGTGAAGGAAAATAATGGAAAATAATAATCTATTTTTCATTTATATATGTATATAGGAAAACCAGAAAAGAAAATATAAACACAAACACATATTTTAATATAGATAAAAGTAAAGCAGTAATAAATTTTATATAGATAAGATTTTGGAAAAAGTAGGAATTTTTAAAATATTTAAAGGTTATGTAAAATTAGATTTTTTTTAGCCTATATAGATTATTTTATATGTAGTTTGAAAATGAAAAATAAAATAAATATACATATACACATTTTATATCTACTAGTTTATTTTTAGATATATTATAATGATTAACTTGTTAATAAAATTATTTAATTGTATTTAGTTACTAAAAGACTTTTAAAAAAGGGAAACTATTAGTTAAATTAAATTGTTAGTTAATTAAATGGTAATAAATTGTTTGATCATTTAGAATATTAATAAACCACATAAATGTTAATAAGCAAGCTGGATTGGAAATAGGTTGCATACAAAGTTAAAGGTAAGTTAAACTCACTCATTTGGATTACTTTTTAAATCTAAATAGTTAAATTTAAATTATAGGTTGAACGATTGAATTAACTGGATGTGATATTATATATGATAGTGTGTGTGTGTGTGTGTATTGGACCGGTTGATTCCTGCGTTATATAGCGAATGAGACCCTATGCGCCCAACACGATAGCAGATGACCCTTTATACCGCGATATCCCACCTTGAAGCGAGATTGGTATTTTATTGCTGTTCTAACATTTGTGGATGCAAGAAAACAGGTTTGAGGGATCTAACTGGATTCCCTTAAATATTGAAATTGCTTTCATAATCTTTGATTTGATTCATTGATTATCTGTGATAGGTTATTGATTATATTAGAAATTGGAAATATTGGATGTTATGGTTTGATTGAATATATTTGGGTATATTGAGTTATAAAAATATATAGACTAGATTTTTGAAGGAAAATAAAGAGAGAATTTTTAAGTAAATAATTATAGAGAATTTGGATAAATTAAAGAATGAATTAGAAAAGGATAAAAGTTGATTTTAAATTCTAATAAATAAATTCCAAGTATGGGAAAAAGATTTTTGAATAAATGGGAATAAATGAATTATTAAACTCAAGTGATATTATTTAAAGGAATAAAGGATTTATTTTTAATTCAAGGTTTAAAATAGCAGAGAGAGATAAAGAAGAATTTTGAAAAAAAGTTTGAAATTGGTATTCCAGTTTAAATAAGATTTTAAACTATAATAAATGAGTGAAATCTGAAATTAATGGGTTTTGAAATAAATTTGATTTAGTAAAGGAATTTATTTTTAAATGGAGTAAATTTTGGAAATCGATTTGAAAATTGATTAAGTGTTTGAAACTGTGATTTAAAAGGAGGATGAGACTATGGAATTTATAAACTGGGTTTATAAAGTAAAATAAGATATCAGTGGATATTTGGAAGTATAAGTTCACTGTAGGAATTTATAAAAGAATGGGTAATTTGTTTTAAAAATAAATAATCGTTTATTTTTAAAGGTGTGGAAAGGAAAGTGTTTTTCTCGGGAAAGCCAAGTATATTTTCAATGAAAGATTTCCAAGTATACGTTGGAGGTTTTAAAGTGGTTTTAAAAGAATGTTTTAGAAAGAAATTATTATTTAATGATTTTAAAAAATTTTAAAAGTAAATATTTATTAAGTTAATTATATAAGTAAATTATATGAAAGGTTTGACTAGTATTATGATTTTAAAGATAATTATTTAATATTTATACCTTATAGAATAACTTTTATTTTAAAATTTGTTTTGGCTTAAGTTTTACATAAGAAATTAGTATAAAATTTGATAACTAGTATTTTAAATAAAGTGTTTTAAGTAGTTTTTATTTTAAGTGTTTTAAAGTATATATTTTTGGATAAAGTTATTTAAATTATTTAAAAATCTAAGTATTAAGACTCGGTGATTTTCAGTGGAAATAAACAATTGGGTGGGAATTTATTCCGCAAGAGAAAAAGTGATTTAAAAACTATTTTCAAAGGGTCGAAGTGTAAAAAATATCTTGCGAAGATATTTTGAAAATTTAAGAAATTATTAAGGCCTAATGATTGTTTGTGGATGTTATATGATTGTTAAATAACCGATTATCAATATTGGCCAATGCGCTGATTGTTTCGAAGAGACTGGGATTGGGATTAATTCTCAAAAACCACTTCGATATGGTTTGAACGTTTTCATGGGGAAGACAAGGGCTTGGATTCGAAGATGGAGTAGTGAAGTGCAAGGGCTAATCGCTACTAATCCTGAGGTGATTCCAAAATGGATATAGTAGGAGTAGTGCCTTCCGTTCCGTTTGGACCGGGAACGGACTTGTATGGATGAATGCTATCAGAACATCGTCAGGAGGACGATGAGCATTCTAAGTGAGATGTGTTCTAAAAAGGTAATGCATGGCATCGAGCCTCATCAACTGAGAATGGCTAAAACAGGGGAGGTGCAGCAAAGCTAAGTGGCTAGTAACCAATTAGGGAAAGGTTATCCTTGTCTAGAGATCTCCTTTTATTCGGCTGTGTGGGCGGTTGTTGATCCCAACCGTGGAGTGATCTTATTCGGACAATCCAGTAAGGGAGAGCTCTTATCTTGTGTAGCAGGGGATAAGGGTGGATCCTTGGCACGGTGATCTAGACCACGTACTGTGACGGGCGGTACCCCAGTTGACCTACCATTGTACGGAATCCAATCTCCAATGAGCGCCTATACGGTTTTGATTATGCCCAGCTATTGCTGGAACGTGAGATGCAAGCATTTCAGCTAGATTCTATTTTACTTTCTATAGACGCTATTATAATATCAGACGGATTTGGTAAAAATGTTTTGGTTATCGTAAGGTAAAAAACCGGCACGTTTATTTGTGGCATGGTGTTACGAGATACCTTTGATTTCAAAGGATTTTGAAAAATTTTATATCCAATTGAGTGTGTTTTCTCACTATGGTTTTCCAAACTGACTCGGGTGTTATTTCACTATAATGCTCGGGTCAGACCGAGTATTATAGATTACAGATTCTAGATGTACTGCTGTGGAGCTCAGGAGACGAGCTGATGACGAGGCGTATTTCCATAGATTTATATTCCACTGTGCAGTGTAAACTGTATATTTAGTTTTTGGGAGGACAAGTTATTATAACCTTCCTGAATTGTGTTGTTGATTTTGTTGTACTCTGATGATGTAATGTATATAACACATACAGTTCTTTTGTATAAAGATACAATCATTTATCTATTATATATTGTTCCACTACGATTGTGAGATTCTGTTGTTGTTTTTCATTTTCTTCTTCTACCTCCTTTTCTTTCCCTTACGGTATATTTGGCATTTAATACCGTGGAGTATTGATGTCGATTTTTCGGGCGTCGAAAAATCGGGTCATTACCAACTTTATCTCATATTTTGGAGTAACTTCATGTATTATTTAGTGGTGTTATGTATGACTCTCATATTGCAATGAATTTGTGCTTTATTTCTCTTGACTATGATTTCTATACCCTGCGACCTATCTTTTGAAAGTTGAATGATTGACACAAAAATAACATAGATGTATTAAGTGTCGTCTATAGGTGTAAGAAAGGAAGATCATCACAGATGGTATTAGAGCTTATGTTGAGCGAACACCTAGGCCTTAGTTGGGGTCAACACATTAGAGATAGGGTTAGCAATACCCTAGAATGAGTTCAGTTTATGAGAGTGCATTTCTGTGTTGTTCTGCTCAGTATCTTTATGATCTTTTTCCTAAGTTAACCTCATCTATGTATTCTAAGAGTTACCTTACTATATCCAGGTAGTAAGAATGAGAACTAGAGGAAGGCGAGGAAGGGGAACTGGCAGTACTACAACCACCAATGGAAGAATCCTTAATGCTGGAAGGGGTGGAACAACAGTTGAGGCGGTAGCTGCAGTTTAGCCCACGGTTAAATTCGCTGCATCATGCAAGGATTTTACCAACTTAGGAGGGATACTATTCGAGGGCACAACATCAATCATTGAAGTTCAATTTTGGTTGATATCATGCAAGAAATATTTTAAAGGATTAGACACCTTAGGTGAATAGAAAAGGTTCCTAGCTTCATGGCAGTTACAGGAAAGTGTCGTAGCTTGGTGTGATTCAGTCACCGCAAGTTCCCCAGAAGATGAATCCTCATGGGATTGATTAAAGAAGATATTCGAAGAGCAGTTTATGCCAGTTGCAGTTAAGAAAAGGTTATATAGAAGTTTTATGGATCTCAAATAAGGAGAATTATCAATAGCTAATCTGAGGCAAAGTTTACTGAGTTATCTCATTTTGGACCCAATCTCATAGATATTCCAATGAAGAAAAATGAAAACTTCATGGCGGTAATGAGGAAGGAGTTCCATGAGAAGATGACTGGACATGTGAAGAAACCATTTGTGGATCTAATTGATATGGCCTATAGGCATGAGGCACTTTTGAAAGTAAAGCCAGCAGCAATAGGTGGGGGTAACTTTAATCCAAATAAGAGAAAATTCAACCCAAAAAGGAAAATGAAGAAAGAAAAAGGAAAATCCACAGGAGGTGATCCAAGAAACAATTACAACGATGTTGTTTGTTACAATTGTAAGAAGAAGGGACATATTTCAACTTATTATCAGCAAGCGAAGGAAATCACCCTAATAGTCCAGAAGACTCTTTGCTACAATTTCCATCAACCTAGCTACATAATTAATGATTCTCCTTTGATGAAGAAGGGAGAGCAAGCTAAGGTGTATACAATTTAGGATGAGCCCTCCACCTCTGAGGACATGAAAAGGAAAGGACTTTCAAAAGGCACCTTACTTATTTTTAGTGTTTTGGTTCATGTTTTATTCGATATTGTAGTCTCTTATAGTTTCATCTCTAAAGAGTTAGTAGATACGTAGAGCTTAAATCGAAAATGGTTGAAACCCATATAATTGTGTAAAACCCTATAGAAAGTACAACTAACTTATTTTTAATTTGTAAACACGTACAAATTGATTTTCAAAAACATTATTTCTTTTTTAAGTTTCCTATCTTGGATTTCGGGGAATTTGATGCGATTCTTGGTATGGATTGGTTGTCAAAAATTGGAGCAATTGCAGATTGCATTAAAAAGGAGGATAGCATTGAAAGCCACCTCCGGGGATGTGTTGGAAAGTATAAAGGGTAGGAAGCATAATGGGTCTATAGATAGTTTTCTTTACTCTTGGAACATAACAAGATGAATTAGAATTGATAGAACTTGTTAGAAATTTTCTGGTTATCTTCGAACCATTTAATAGTCTACCCCCATATCAGGAAATAGAATTCTGTAATGATTTAGTTCCCAGCGCGAGACCAGTTTTCCAACCCCTACGTTGGATGGCACCAAAGGAGAGACAGGAGTTGAGGGGCCAAACTGACGATTTGCTGAGCGAAGGATTGATTAGACAAAGTAAATCGAACTGGGCGTCATTAGTAGTTTTTGTGGCCAAGTCTGATGGTTCGTTAAGGCTATGTGTAGGTTATAAGGAACTAAATAAGCCGACCATTCGAAATAAATACCCATTACCTTGCATAGATGATATGTTCGACCAACTACATAGGACTAGGATATTATCTAAGTTTCACTTCGCTACAGGTTTCCGTAAGTTACGGGTAGCCGAGGTTAGTATACCCTCAATTGCTTTTAGAAATTCAGAACTTTCGTATGAGTGGTTGGTTATGCCTTTCAGGCTGACCAATGCACCTGCATTTTTCATTAATCTGATGAACCGAGTGTTTAGCAATGTTCTGAATAAGTTCATATTTATATTTATAACATCTTTATCTATTCTAAAATTGAAGAAGTGCATACATTTGGAAGCGGTATCGGAAATGTTAAGGAAGAACATTTTAAAGGAAAAAAATTTCAAGTTCCACTTTTGGTAGTCAGAAGTAAAGTATCTTGGTCATGTTATATCTGGAGATGGCATTTCAGTGGATCCGGCCAAGGTAGCAGCTGTTAGGGACTTTAAGCGACTCCAAACTCCCACTGAAGTGAGAATCTTTGTAGGGATTGTAGGATATTACATAAGATTTACCAAGGATTATTCTAAGATCACCTTATATTTAACTAAGCTGACAAAGAAAGATGTAAAGTTTGAATGAATGCCAAAGTGTGAGAGCGTGTTTTTCGAGTTAAATGAAAGGTTGACTGGTGCGTTGGCTTTGGCAATTATTGATAGAGGTGATGGACTGGTGGTTTATATTGATGCTAGTAGAGTTGGTTTAGGTGTAGTGCTTATGCAGCATAGGAAGGTGATAGCCTATGCAAATAGATAGTTAAAACCTCGAGAGAAGAATTATGCGATGCCTGATTTGGAGCTGTTAACTATAGTTTTTGCATTGAAGATGTGGAGGCACTACGTGCTAGGTGAAAGTTTGAACTCTTCACGGATCACAAGTCCCTAAAGTACCTTTTCACGCAGAAGGTCTTGAAGCTGAGACAGTAGAGATGGCTAGAATTTAACGACCCAGAATTTTAGGTATTTTAAATTAGAATGTTTAATTAATTTTAAATATTGAAAAGTTATTTTTGTAGATTTAATAGTTTGAATTTCAAATATAATGATTTACTGGATAATTTGTTTTTAAATTTAATAATTGGAATTTGCTTAAATAATTGAATCTTGGGTTTTAAGCTTGATAAAAATAATTTAAAGGCTTATTAAATTTATATTAACAAGAATGAAGGTAATATAACTTTTAAATTCAATTTAAAACTGATTTACTCGATTTTAAAAAGAACTCGTTTAAATTAACAAATAAAAATAGCCTTCCAGGAAATAGTCTCGGAATTCGACAAAACAAGTTACATTGGATTCGTAATAGTGTATTATTATCGAATTTAAAATTTTATAGCATTTGGAGTTATCGTTTGATCGTACGAGATAGAAATGCGTTGAATTTAATATCGAAAATATAATAATATAATTGAGTTCAAAAAGGTAACTTCCACATAAGATCGAATTGGAACTCAAGACTTGTTCCATTCCATTCGAAAGAGGCGTATGACATAATGAATGCCTTGTGGCATGCCTCGATCGGGTTTCGAAATTAATATCCAGATTTTTTTGAATTTTAAATAATTTAATTTCATCGAATCGACTAGGCAGTCACTTTCTTTCACTCAGCCCACAATCCACCATATATCAGCCACCCTATATACGTACGAGCCTATGTTGTTGTTCCTTATAGAAGAAGCTTCTCTCTCTTCACTTTTAAAACACAGCAAACAAAGATTGAGCGAAGAAAAAAAAATTCAACTTCAAAAATTATTATCACCAAATACCAAATTTACTTAAAGGAAAAATGTGAAACCAATTTTAAAAATCATATTTCACCATGAGCTTTGATCTGGTAGGTGATTAGGTGCGGCGACGGATTGTTGAAGTCAATAGTAGTCACGTATGAAAGCTTGAAACTAGGGTTAGCCTTTACGGTGGGAGTGATCATCGATTCCATGTTTGGAGTTTTGATTCGAGTTCGTCGAAGAAAATAACATCTAGTGCAGATTTGGGTGAGGTCAAAGCACCTCTAGGAGGATGCGATCATAGCTGCAGTAGCTATGACCTATCAGTTTGGGAATAGATTCGGATGGCATGGCATTGATATGAGATGTCGACCAAGTGGAGTTCGCGTAGAGCAATGCGACGGAGAAAATGGTTCGTTGAACGGAGGTCCGTAGCTCCATATCCTTGAATTTAGTGCACGCGATGTTTACGTGGATTGTTTCTATTCATGTACAGGAATTGATCTAGTTTGGGAAGAAGGTTTAGGGGCATAAGGGTATTGATAGTGAAGTTGTTTTTGTTATTTATTTATTAGTTTAAATTCCGATCACTTATAAATTGCATAACTCCTACATACAAGGTCCGATTGGAACAAAACTTTTGCGTTACAATCGTGATGCGATTGTTTCGTGATGGAACGGGTTAGGTGATTGTCGAAATTTGGGCTAAAATCGAACATCTTCCAGTTTTAGTTTCAAATTGAAATGTCTCAACGACAACAGAAAATAAAAGGCAAGGGTTTTTAACGCTCACGACGTACTATAATATTTTTATATTCGTTAAAAATTGAATCGTGAAGTTATCTAATTTTATTGACTATTTTTTGAAAATGAAAATGAAATTGACATAAGAATTGACTGTAGGTGTTAAAATTGACAGTTAAATAGGAATTTATTTGCCAGTAAATTACCTGATATTGATAACTATGAAATTGTTGTGAATTATTGGATGATTTGGATGTTAGTTGTAGTGGATGCTATTGATTGATGTTTTGGATGATTTGGATGTTTATTTATTTTGGTATATCCTGCTATCATCCTGTATATTACTTATAGTATATAAAACTGTAAATCAAATTATATCGAATAAATTAAGAAATGGGTTGAAATGATATATACATATGACATTTATTTTGGATTGATCCAACCCTGAAATTAAATTGAGATAATTGATTCACTTAGCAGTATGATAGAAAATTATATACGGATGCTGGTTGGTTAAATTAAATGATTTTATAAACTTTGATTTGAAATTATTTAAATGATTTTGATTTTAAGAAATAAAATCGAATTTATGGAAATGGAATCATTTTTGAACTCGAGCTTGAAATGTTAAAAATGAACATGTCAATCGGAATTGTTTAAAGTATCGGGTTTGAAATTTTGAAGTTATAGTTGAGAAATTTAACTTGAATTCCGAAAATTGATTTGTTTTAAAAAGATTTGAACTCTTACTCGAACTTTGAAATAAATCCAAGTAAAAGCAATTTAAATGGATATTTCAATCTTTGGGCTCGGCATTGAGTTATTTTAAAGAATTGGATTTTTAAATTGAATATTGAAGGTTAATTTGATTTAAGTGATTTAAATCGATTTTTTAAAAATCGAACTTAAATTTATATAAATCAAAATGGTTTAAAATTGAGAATTGAATTGAAATTAATTCAAATTGGAATTAACTGGAGTTGAATTGAATTAATTGGAATTGAAATCAAAATTGAATTAATTTGGAATCGAGATTAACACTAATTTGAATTAAAATTGGAATCGGAGTTAATTCGAGTTGAAATCGAAATTGAATCGATTTAAATGGAAATGGAAGTTGAAATTGATTTGAATTGGAAGATTGGGAATTGAATTGGTTTGACTTGAAAACTATTTTCAAATAAATTATTTTAATGTGAACTATTTAAAATCTATCTTCTTAATGTTCAAATTATTTTGATTTTCCAAGCTATTTTACTATATAAACCATTTCTAAAACTCGAACTGTCTTATATTAATTATTTAACTATTTAAAACCTATTCAAGCTATTTTCTAAATTCCAACTAGTCGGAGTAGGAATTATTTATATTTAAATTATGGATTTAAATACAAATTGGGTTAAATTGAAGTTATAAACCGAATGGATATTCGAAGCAATTTTGAATTGGAATTGAAATCGAGATATTGAAGTGAAATAATATTTTCATGTGAGAATGATGTATCGAACTGAATATGATTTTTGAAGTAGATATGATAATTTTGAAATGAATTTGATTTTGAAGTGAATATGGTGTTTTGATATCAAGTACGAATTGTTTCTGAAATATAAAAGTACCCACTGGTGTGTAAAACGACGTTTGGTTGTTAAAGAGACTAGGGCCTCTTACTGGCATACTCTCTGTCAGTATTGGAACCAGTTTAACAACTACATATGCGGAGGAGACTTCAGAACGAATTGGCTGGATTTGGCATCATTTGTTGGATTTAAAGAAAGAGAACGATGATGGATACACCTAGGCACTTGTGCTAATTTGAAATGACCAAAACATGACGGCTTGACGGGGCCAAGTGGGCAAATTACACCTAGTAGACATCCGTTCTTCAATTTTCTTAGATGTGGTCCATATTATTACTCTTGGTGTTGGTTTCGACTAGTGCATCTTGATTTGGCATAGCCTCCCTTTAACTGGATATAGGATGGATGGATGCGGTGGGCGGTCATGGCTATGATGCTTTACCACCCGCCCTACGACCCTAACTGGTAGTATCCTACCTTGAGCATTGCCTCACGTGCCTTGTCATACCTTTATCCCTATAAGAGACCACTATAATTTTGATTTAGTGTTTTCGTATCACGACGCATCTCTATCCACCAACGTTTTACTAGTGTTTTGTATGCAAACTGTACGAGAATGCTAAAAACAAGTTAAGGGGGATCAATGTAAAGCCTTAATGCCATTTTGATATTTATTTTATTGATTACACATTATATATGTAGTGTATTCTACTACATATAAATATTTGATGGATCCTTAAGAGATGGAAAATCCCGTAACATCTCTTGAGTAATTGCACGCACATTATACACTAGATAGGGATGTGAAACCCCATAAACATCTTTGATGCTGTGGTGCTCATGTTATATGCGATACCGATTTGACTCACATAAGTATATTTTAGTCCTAACTCGAGTATTTTGTCTTTTCATTATGCTCGGGTCAGCCCTTAGTTTTCAGCGCGTTGAAGATTTATTCTGTTGGACGAAGATGAAGATTTGGTATATTATTACTATTAGTATTCCTCCATCATGTTGTGTGATGCATTATTTTATTTATCCTTGTTGTATATATAACTCTGATAAATTTTGTATAAATTATAATCAAATGTATAATATAAACAGCTTTATGAGCTGTATATTTGCTTATTATATTTTATCATTCCGCTGCGAGATTCTGTATTTGTTTTCTTCTTCTTTTTTTATTTTTTTAATTTACCCCATTGATTATCTATATTTCAGATCGTTTAAGTTCAACATATGTGGTTTATTGTCGATTTAAACCTTCCAAAATATGAGTCATCACATGTGGTATCAGAGTTGAAGGTTAAGCGAGAACTTGGCTTTAGTGGGGAAACTCATTACAGATAGGGTCAGTAGTACCCTAGAATGAGTTTAAGTGTACATATTTTAGCATGTATTTTTTAGTGAATATAAAAATTGTTTTATATTGTGTTGATTGGTCAGTTGAGTGGCTTATGGATTTTGATCAACATGAGTAATTAACGTTAATGATAGGGATCTATAAACAGTCGAACATATCAATTCGACATGATATTGTTTTGAAATTAGGTAAATGATATAATTTACCTTGATTATTTTATTTATAAAGAAATAATTTTCTAAAAAATTACTATGGTATATATATGATGTGCTTGGTTGTTAGGAAATGATAATATTAAAATGTTATCATTTGTTCATTGTTGTTGTGATTGAATAGAAGGTTATATTATAATGAAAATAAGATAAAAATTTAAGAAATAGTTTCATATAAAAAAATGAAATTACGTAAATATGGGTTATACATGTGTTTTATAAATTAAAAGGAGATTTCAGAAGTATATTATAGATATAATTTATAAAAATGATTTAAAAGCTGGAAATTTGGAATTTAGCTACCGTTGATTATGAAAAATATTTTTCAAATTTTTGGAAAATAATAATGGCATTACTTAGAAAGTGTTCTTAAATAGGAAAAATGGAAATATTTAAAAAGGATTTTAAAAGGAAATAAAAAGCACTACACTCACACTGGTAGCTGAAAATAATTTCGGTGATGACTGCAGCATCATTGACGTTCATTTTTGAGTTTTTAAGAGAGGAATTGCTACCATTAGAATTGTTGGGTAAAAGTGGTTATGGATTTTGAAAATTCAAAGGAACAATTTGATATACCAAGGGATTTTGTGTGTGTGTATGATTTCAAAAATGAGTTGAAAACCTAGAACAAATTATTTAAATTCTGGGATTTTGATATAATTTTTTTTATTTGGAAATAGGAGAAAATAAGTTGATCACTTATAAATATTTGTAAATTGCAAGTTAAAGTGTTGAATATGGAGACAAGAAAAGTAAAATTCTAAAATTTAACCGTGGAATGAAATTTAACTTAAAATTAGTTAAATAAAGTAAAATTTTGGAGATTTAGCCTACGTTAGGTTAAATGAAATAACTTTTGAAAATGAAATTGATTGAGCTTGAAATAATTAGTCAAATGGGCTAATTGAACTAACTAATTTACTTAGTGAGCTGAATATGCTTGGGGTTTAACAATTGGATTGAGTTAAAGTGTATATAGACTTAAGTGGTGAGGTGGTAATAAACATAAAAGCTTTTGTATAAAATGTTTATAACTTAAGAAAATTGATGGAATAATTCTTAAGAAGTGATTAGTATTGAAAGGAATATACTTAGTAAATATTTGAATGCAGATCAAATTAATGTGAATAACTGAAAGTGCAAAAAATTGATTGTAAATAGAACAAATGTGAATAAAAGGAAGTTGCTGTGGATAAGAAATCAATTGAAAATAAATACTTAATTTGTATGCATATTATTTTATTCGCATAGCGATTTGATCCAGATTCGATCATAGAATTTCAAGATAATTTATATCGATTCGAGTTGAAATTTTTCACTTTATTCTCGACGGAGAACACTGGATAGGGATATTTAGTTGATTCTACGATTCTCTATCATAGTATATAGCTATGCAAGGAGAATGACGGTATTTAATCTAGAAACCAGACCAGAGTCCACACTAGAGAGTTGTGTGAACGATACTAGTTCGGAAGTGAAATCACGTGGTCGAATGAGCGATTAGATTGGGTATGCATACATATGATATATGTACATCGTACGGGCTTAAATTAAACAAATATTGGAAATTGGAGTTGCAAATTAATATGGTTTTGAATTATAAGATTTGATACCATTGGTAAATGAAATGCAGGTGCATAAACGCAAGAGTAAAATTCGATGCCTTTGACCTTATAAACAAAACTGGGTTGCCCAACAAACAGGTATGTGTTTAAATTATTGTTTGAATTTCATGATTTTATGAGCGAGCCACCTGGCTTTTGTTTTCTTTTGTTGGTTTGGGCCCATGGTGGCGATTTGTAATTGTTCCGATATAGTCACACAAAGGAGACGCTGGCGTAATATTTTGAAAATTTAAGGAGTTTGAAGATTTTGAAGAAAAATTTTAATAACTAAATTTTGATTTTTGATTTGAAACGATTGAGTAAATAGTATTATTGGAATCTAAGGATGAATTTGGAAATTAGTAAAAGTGATAATGTGGTTTCAACATATTGATTTTGGGAAGTTGTTTCAACTTATCGATTTGGGAAAGTTAATGGTATTTGGACCATTCTTCTTACCTTGGCAATTTCGGGGATGAAATTCTTTTAAGGATGGAGAAATGCAATGACTCAGATTTTTGGATATTTGAAATTGGAATGTTTAATTAATTTTAAATATCGAAAGGTTAATTTTATAGATTTAATAGTTTGAATTTAAAATATAATGATTTATTAGACAATTTGATTTTTAAATTTAATATTTGGAATTTGCTTAAATAATTGAATCTTGGGTTCTAAGCTTGATAAAAATAATTTAAAGGCTTATTAAATTTATATTAATAAGAGTGAAGGTAATAGAACTTATAAATTGAATTTAAAAGAGATTTACTCGATTTTAAAAATAACTCATTTAAATTAATAGATAAAAATAGCCTTCCGGGGCACAGTCTTAGAATTCGACGAAACCAGCTTCTTTGGATCTGTAATAGTGTATCATTATTGGATTTCAAATTTCATAGCATTAGGAGTTATCGTTTGATCATACGAGATAGAAATGCTTTGGATTTAATATCGCAAATTTAATATTATAATTGGGTTCAAAAAGCTATCTTCCACATTGTAACGACCTAGGATTTTTCGTAATTTAAATTTGAATATTTAATTTATTTTAAATATTAATAAGTGAATTTATAAGTCAAATAAATTTCTATTTGAATAATTGGATTTAATTGGATAATTAAATCGATAACTTAATATGTTAAATTATGAAAATAATTGAAAATTGGGTTAAATATGATTGAAAATGATTTGTAAAATTTTATTTTATCATGTTGGAGTTAGAACGATATTTTAGAACTTTTAAAATCGAATTAAAAGTTAAATTGTGAAAATTGAATATTTTAATATTTAATCGACTAGTGAAAATAGCCAATTTTTGAACAGTCTCAGAATTGAACGAAACCAGTTCCATTGGATCCGTAATAGTTAGTTATTATCGGATTTCAAATTTCGTGTCAATCGGAGTTATCGTTTGATCGTGGCAGCTCGAAACGCATCGAATTATTTTTAATTTTAATTTGGCGAGTTAAAATAGCCATTTTTCAAAAAGTCTCGGATTTCGACGAAACCAGTTTCATCGGATCCGTAATGTGATATTATTGTAAGGTTTCAAATTTCGTGTCAATTGGATTTACCGTTTGTCCGGTACGAATTAAAACGCCTAGAAATCGATTTAAATCGGTTTAATTTAAATTGAGCGTTTGTAGCCATAACTCGCACAGATGTCCGAATTATCTTTCGAAACCTATTCCATTGTGTCCGGAACACGGGGTAAACCCTAGAAACGCTGGTTACGATGCGTAAATCGGAGTTCGAAATTTCCGAAATGAATAGTGTTTTCGTTTGAAATTCTATAAAAGGAGACCCAACCCCCTCTTCAATTTACAAAACCCTAATTTCATATTACAGCCGCCACCCCCCAATGTATGGCCGAAATTTCATCTTCTTCCCCCTCTCAAATCTCGAAATCCAATCACTTTTATCAGAAACTCCAAACTAGGAAATCGTAGAGCACATCAAGTACTCCATATCCAACGGTGGAGATCGTCTGAAGTGTTGTGGATTGGCGGCAAATTGGGCTCAAAGGTACGAAGTTGCACACGGTTTTCGAGGGGCATATGGTGGCCGAGCTTCACCACCTTGGGGCCGAACATGGCTCTTGGCATGAGCTTCAACATGGCAGTGGTTTGATGAAGTATAGATACGAGATGGAGTTGCAAGATTAAATCCTAGTTCTAAGGGGATGGGTTTGAGTTGCGTGTTATGTATCTGGAGATGGAGTTGCGTGAGGGAGAGGGAGAGAAGGGGTGCGGCCTGGATTGCAGGAGTTTGGAATCGATGGCTCTGATTCGTTTAGGTTATAAAAAAAAGAAAAAAAAGAAATTCTGTTGTAATTTGTTTATGTAAAATCGTGCAATCTTTAAAAATTCATAACTTTTTCATACGAGGTCGAAAACGCGCGAAACCAGTTGCGTTGGAATCGTATGGACGAGCACTACGCGATGGAACTGGATTGGAGTCGTTTGGAGTTAGTGAGAATTTCGGGTAAAATTAAACGTCTGTTTAATTTTATTCGAAATAAATCGCTAAAATGGAAATTAAAATCAAGGTGAGAACTTCTCACTCAATCGAATCAGTTTCGATTTTATTTTAAATAGTTAGATTTAAAATATTTGAATGCATGTTTGAATGATGATTGATATCTATTGATTGTTAAAATAGACATTATGCGCCGTTAGTAAGCGGATGTTATTTATTAAAAACATATACCGCGAATATTTCATAAACAGTGAAATTGGTATTATATATAGTAGCAATATATATATATTGGCATATGTATATATTGGAGTTATTGATTTCCCGCATTTTTTTTTGTTTAGCGGATGAGACCCTATTACGCCGTTATTAAGCGGATAATATTTTAAATCCCATATACCGCGATAATTTCGTACTGGAGCGAAATTGGTATTGTGCTAATGTTTGTGGATGCAGGAAAACAGGTTGGAGGGATCCAACTGGATTCCTCAACAGTTTTTATTTGATTTCAGATATTTTGATATTTGATGGATTATCATATCGATATATGATATCGTTGTTGTCGTGATTGACTATTTGGTGTGTAGCATCATTGGACCAAATTTGGAATTTTAAAATGATTTCAAAGTGATTTTTGAAAGTATACGTTTATAAAATATTTTTGGAATTGATTCATTTTAAATAAATAAACGTTATAATATTTATGTTATAAAAATTTTGATTTTTGAGAAAAATAGTTAAAAACTGATTTTTGAGAATATGATGCTAATGATTTTATAAAATAGTTTAAATTGGATTTTTGAATTTATTGTAAAAAAAGTTTAAATATAGGATTTATAAAATTTAATTATTTTATGAATCGGAATGCTGAAATAATAAAGGAGATTAAGGATGTTTTAAAATAATAGTATAAATTGATTTTATGAAGGATTTATAAATTGATATTTATTAAAAAAAAAATCTTGGAACTATAAAACCAGTTTTTATAAGTGTTTGAATGAAGTGAAAATGAATTTTGTAAATGAATGGAATTTATAAAATTAAAAATGGTGAAGTTATAAATGAAATTTATAAATAGTAAGATTTATAAATTTTGTGAAATTATAAAAGAATATATTTGGATAAATAATTGAATCTTATAAGTTATAAGATTTATAATTATGAAGTTCAAAGGAACGATTTTTGTAAAGTAATTGTTTTATAAGCGTTTAACTTATAATGTGAACTTTTGTTTTATAATTGAGTTATAAATCGAATAGATTAATAAAGGAATTTATAAAAAGAAGTTGTTATAAAATAAATATTAATGGAATTTATAAACGTTGTTTTATAAATCCGCAAACGACTTATTTTGATAAGAAAATTGTTGAAACCTATTAATGGAGTTATATTCACATTTTTGAACTGTGAATAATCCTTTAAAATGAAATGAATAAAAGGATGAAAGTTGTTAACAAAGAATATTCACGTTTTTGAATAGTGAATAATATGTTAAAGAAATTGTTTAGAATGTGATATTTTGAATTGAATTAAAACGATCTAACGATGTTTTAAAATGTGTTGAGATTCGAAACCATAGATTTCAATATTTATTGTTGAAATAGACGTTTTCGAGAAATAAAAGGAAATGGTGGACTATAACACTGTTGTTATAGTAAATGATTTCCGAAAGGAAATGTTTTGTATAGTATTGGGATTTATATATCTATTTTAATTTCGAATCCCTATACTAGTGATTTTGGGTTGTCGTAACGATGTTTTACGCAACATTCGTTTTGGCCCAAATAAATATGTTTATGAGAATGATTTCCTTAAAGAATGAAATATATACTTAATCTCGATTTAAGTATATTAAATATTTTCCAAGTGTTGAAAATAAATAAAATTTGTGAATTACTTATGAATAAATAAGTATGGAAATGTTTTTCCAATATAAAGTGAATATTAGAGAATTTATCCTTTTGAAGATAAATTGAAATGAATAATTGAAATCGAATATTCATAGATATTGTGGAATGTAAATTCAATATGGAATTTGTAAAAGAAAAAGGGAAGTTGTTTAAAAATAAATATTGATTTATTTTTGAAGAATTGAAATTTTATATCTAGTGAAGATATTTTGGAAAATAAATAATTTGGAAAATTATTTGGAATCTGGTGATGTGTGCATATCAATTGATAGTTCAATAACCGACTATCAATATTTCCCTTTGAATGGGTAATTGATGTGATTTGATTAAATGTGAATGCCACACTTATTTTTGAATAAGCGCTCACTATTCGGGTTAACCGGGAAAGGACCATGGGGTCATATAACCCATTCCGAATATGTGATACGTCGTTATGAATTGCATTGAAGATCGGTGTTGAAGACCCGGTATTTGCAAGAGCGATGGGATGACCTGTCGATTGACTCTGCACCGAGTAGCTACGGTATTGAGTTCTCCATATGTGATGGTGAATCCGATCAGGATTGTGAATATCCGGATTGCAAGGACTTCTTTGTAAGTGCCTTCGGTTTTGTTCGAGCCCGGAACAGACTTGTATGGATTGTATGTCTGACATTACAAATTGAGATATAAAGCCGATTTCATTCAAATATATTTCTGTTGGTGGCGGAGAATTTATTCTTTTAGCTTAACACCCTTCTCTGAGACGTACGAGCTCAGAGGTTATGTAGTTGAATGTTATCAGCGATATATTTCCAATTTGGTAATGTGACATGCTGAGTGTTGCTGTAAATGATCATTGTGTTGATTATTTGTGATAGGATCGTTTATTTGATCGTCTATCTTTGTGATCATTTCTATGATCATTTGTTGACCCAAAGCATGGCTTTTGTATAAAGTATGTTTTTGTGGACGTGAATTCGTCGAGCCTCACACCCCGTGAATGGTCAAAACAGGAAAGATGCGGCAAGGTTATGAGGGGTAGCGCCCTTTAGGATGTGTGCATTTCCTTCTGGAAAAGGGTGGTATCATGGTATGGAGCCCAGATACTTACTCATGTTGAAAACACTTTGTTATGATTGTGTGAATTGATTGCGAGCGCTCGGTGAAAAGGTCCCAAAGGACCGGGGGATGGCATATTCGGTCAGTTGTTACTCAGTTAGGGGTAACCCGGCCTTGTGTTGGTAGAGATCCGGTTTGGTTCTCGGGGATGTCCATCCAGAGGCATTCTCATGTGGCAATGGGAAGTTCCTTGGCCTGATCATTCGTTGGAAACCCAAAGAAACAATACGAGACTTGTACGGTTTTAGTTGTATAACCTGCTATGGAATGTGGCGGTAACCTGCTATTGAACATAGTTAGCTATAGTAGGCATACGATAATGGTCGTATGTTGGCTAAGATTTATATTCTACTTTCGAAATGAATTTTTCCTACACTATGCACTAATAATAATATCAAATGTTCTTTTAAATGCGTATCAAGCATCTTTGACTATCATAAGGAGAAATCTCCTCCGATTCTGCGTTTGCATGTGTGTGTGTGCGGGAGGCCTTATGGTAGTCTCATTTTTAAAAGCATTGCGAATTGAATTTAAAAATATTCCTCTATTTTGATTTTAAAGATAAATAAACTGTTTTGAGTTCTCACACCAGTCACATGACTGACTCGGAGTTTATTGTTTTCCTTCCTAAACTCTGGGTGCTCACCAATTTCCACACGGGCAGTTAAGAGTTAGGTATATCAGGATATTCTGGATATTCTGGAGTTGCTGGAGGCAAGATGGATGGCATGGCGTATTACTAGTATATAGTATTTCTTTTTCCGCTGCACTATTTGTTTGTTGTTGTTGTACACTCTGATGATATGATGAAATGAAATGTAATGTAATGTAATAACTGATATAGTTCTTTGTTTAAAGATTATTCATTTATTTATTATATGTTGTTCCGCTGCGAATTGTGAGATTCTGTTGTTGTTCTGTTGTTTTCTGTTCCGTTCTATTTTCTATTCTCTTTTTCTTCTATTTTAAAATGTTCTATCTTCTATTTTCTTTTCTCTCCATTTTCTATCTTTTCTCTCTTCTTCTGTCTTTTCTTCTTTCTTAAAACCCTCAGTGTTCGGTTTTCCGTCGTTCGATTGCTCGGCAGTCGATAAAGTGAGTATCGATGTTGAATTTTCGGAAGACGAAGAATCGGGTCCTGACAATGTGGTATCAGAGCTTATGGTTAAGCGACAACCATGGTTCTGTTGGGTATTACTCATTAGAGATAGAGTCAGTAGTACTCTAGAATGAGTTTGAGTGTAATAATAGATACGAGAGCGTATTTGTTAGTAAATATAAAATTGTTTTATATTGTGATGATTGGTTTATTGAGTGGCATATGAACCTTCGTCGGCGCAGCCTCGAAACTGAATCGAAGGGGTTTCTAAACACTTGAATAGAACAATTCGACACAATATTGTTTTAAATTGGGTAAATGAAGTAATTTTACCTTGATTATATTTTATATATAAGGAATAATTTTTCAGAATTATTAAAGTGTATATAAGTTGATTGTTAGGTGGTTTGAATAATCTAAATTAAGGAATAATGGTATAAGCAAATGAATTATAAGGATTGAATTTTAATTAAAGTGATTTACAATTGTGAAATAAACTTATATATATAAGAAGTGAATTTAAAGTTAAATGGAATATAACTTAGAAGTTGTTGAATGGAATTGATTTTGGTATCGAAGTAAATAATCAAGGGGATTAAATGGATATGCTTGAGTATATAAATGAAATTCAACTTTAGCAATTGAATTAATGAAATTGAAAGCTATGTAATTAAATTCAAATTAAAGGTAAATAAATTTGAATAGGAATTGAATTTGATTTGGAAGTGAACCAACTTGAATGAAAATTAGGAAATGCAAACTAATTGAAATTGAATATGAATGAATATTTAGTTGATTGATGGTTTCATTTGTTGCTTTTACTACATTTGCTATGTGACATATATAGTTGTTATGGAGATATATGTTGTATATTGAGATTATTTTCATATATGCATGTTCTCATGCTGTTTGTTGAGTGTTTAGTAGGTGCGGATCGCGTTTGCTTCGCATTTGGAGCTCGCTTTCGCGCTATATTAGCCGTATATGCTAGCTAATAAAATATAAGGTACATATCTCGGATTAAATATCGTACTTTTACATTTTTTTCCCTTCGGGATGCCTCATTACTTGATGAGATGTATATTTGTGATATATATACTGTCATTTTTTTTTTCGGATCGAGCCGCGCAAAGGAGACTATGGCGAATTTTTCCGGAAATATAAGGCGTTAGAAAAAATTTGAGAAAATTGGAAAATTTTGAAAACTTTAACTTTGTTTTGGAATTGAAAGTTAAACAATAGTAGTTGTTTTTGAAAAGATAACTAAGTATGATTTGAAAACTTAGTAAGTATTGTAAGAAGTTTAACTATGAATTTTGGGAAAATTAATAGATTATATAACTTTTCTTACTTGTTAATTTCGAGGACGAAATTCTTTTAAGTGGGGAAGATTGTAACGACCCAGGATTTTTCGTAATTTAAATTTGAATATTTAATTTATTTTAAATATTAATAAGTGAATTTATAAGTCAAATAAATTTTTATTTGAATAATTGGATTTAATTGGATAATTAAATCGATAACTTAATATGTTAAATTATGAAAATAATTGAAAATTGGGTTAAATATGATTGAAAATGATTTGTAAAATTTTATTTTATCATGTTGGAGTTAGAACGATATTTTAGAACTTTTAAAATCGAATTAAAAGTTAAATTGTGAAAATTGAATATTTTAATATTTAATCGACTAGTGAAAATAGCCAATTTTTGAACAGTCTCAGAATTGAATGAAACCAGTTCCATTGGATCCGTAATAGTTAGTTATTACCGGATTTCAAATTTCGTGTCAATCGGAGTTATCGTTTGATCGTGGCAGCTCGAAACGCATCGAATTATTTTTAATTTTAATTTGGCGAGTTAAAATAGCCATTTTTCAAAAAGTCTCGGATTTCGACGAAACCAGTTTCATCGGATCCGTAATGTGATATTATTGTAAGGTTTCAAAATTTCGTATCAATTGGATTTACCGTTTGTCCGGTACGAATTAAAACGCCTAGAAATCGATTTAAATCGGTTTAATTTAAATTGAGCGTTTGTAGCCATAACTCGCACAAATGTCCGAATTAGCTTTCGAAACCTGTTCCATTGTGTCCAGAACGCGGGGTAAACCCTAGAAACGCTGGTTACGACGCATAAATCGGAGTTCGAAATTTCCGAAATGAATAGTGTTTTCGTTTGAAATTCTATAAAAGGAGACCCAACCCCCTCTTCAATTTACAAAACCCTAATTTCATATTACAGCCGCCACCCCCCATTGTATGGCCGAAATTTCATCTTCTTCCCCCTCTCAAATCTCGAAATCCATTCACTTTTATCAGAAACTCCAAACTAGGAAATCGTAGAGCACATCAAGTACTCCATATCCAACGGTGGAGATCGTCTGAAGTGTTGTGGATTGGCGGCAAATTGGGCTCAAAGGTACGAAGTTGCGCACGGTTTTCGAGGGGCATATGGTGGCCGAGCTTCACCACCTTGGGGCCGAACATGGCTCTTGGCATGAGCTTCAACATGGCAGTGGTTTGATGAAGTATAGATACGAGATGGAGTTGCAAGATTAAATCCTAGTTCTAAGGGGATGGGTTTGAGTTGCGTGTTTTGTATCTGGAGATGGAGTTGCGTGAGGGAGAGGGAGAGAAGGGGTGCGGCCTGGATTGCAGGAGTTTGGAATCGATGGCTCTGATTCGTTTAGGTTATAAAAAAAAGAAAAAAAAGAAATTCTGTTGTAATTTGTTTATGTAAAATCGTGCAATCTTTAAAAATTCATAACTTTTTCATACGAGGTCGAAAACGCGCGAAACCAGTTGCGTTGGAATCGTATGGACGAGCACTACGCGATGGAATTGGATTGGAGTCGTTTGGAGTTAGTGAGAATTTTGGGTAAAATTAAACGTCCGTTTAATTTTATTCGAAATAAATCGCTAAAACGGAAATTAAAATCAAGGTGAGAACTTCTCACTCAATCGAATCAGTTTCGATTTTATTTTAAATAGTTAGATTTAAAATATTTGAATGCATGTTTGAATGATGATTGATATCTATTGATTGTTAAAATAGACATTATGCGCCGTTAGTAAGCGGATGTTATTTATTAAAAACATATACCGCGAATATTTCATAAACAGTGAAATTGGTATTATATATAGTAGCAATATATATATATATTGGCATATGTATATATTGGAGTTATTGATTTCCCGCATTTTTTTGTTTAGCGGATGAGACCCTATTACGCCGTTATTAAGCGGATAATATTTTAAATCCCATATACCGCGATAATTTCGTACTGGAGCGAAATTGGTATTGTGCTAATGTTTGTGGATGTAGGAAAACAAGTTGGAGGGATCCAACTGGATTCCTCAACAGTTTTTATTTGATTTCAGATATTTTGATATTTGATGGATTATCATATCGATATATGATATCGTTGTTGTCGTGATTGACTATTTGGTGTGTAGCATCATTGGACCAAATTTGGAATTTTAAAATGATTTCAAAGTGATTTTTGAAAGTATACGTTTATAAAATATTTTGGAATTGATTCATTTTAAATAAATAAACGTTATAATTTTTATGTTATAAAAATTTTGATTTTTGAGAAAAATAGTTAAAAACTGATTTTTGAGAATATGATGTTAATGATTTTATAAAATAGTTTAAATTGGATTTTTGAATTTATTGTAAAAAAAGTTTAAATATAGGATTTATAAAATTTAATTATTTTATGAATCGGAATGGTGAAATAATAAAGGAGATTAAGGATGTTTTAAAATAATAGTATAAATTGATTTTATGAAGGATTTATAAATTGAAATTTATAAAAAAAAAATCTTGGAACTATAAAACCAGTTTTTATAAGTGTTTGAATGAAGTGAAAATGAATTTTGTAAATGAATGGAATTTATAAAACTAAAAATGGTGAAGTTATAAATGAAATTTATAAATAGTAAGATTTATAAATTTTGTGAAATTATAAAAGAATATATTTGGATAAATAATTGAATCTTATAAGTTATAAGATTTATAATTATGAAGTTCAAAGGAACGATTTTTGTAAAGTAATTGTTTTATAAGCGTTTAACTTATAATGTGAACTTTTGTTTTATAATTGAGTTATAAATCGAATAGATTAATAAAGGAATTTATAAAAAGAAGTTGTTATAAAATAAATATTAATGGAATTTATAAACGTTGTTTTATAAATCCGCAAACGACTTATTTTGATAAGAAAATTGTTGAAACCTATTAATGGAGTTATATTCACATTTTTGAACTGTGAATAATCCTTTAAAATGAAATGAATAAAAGGATGAAAGTTGTTAACAAAGAATATTCACGTTTTTGAATAGTGAATAATATGTTAAAGAAATTGTTTAGAATGTGATATTTTGAATTGAATTAAAACGATCTAACGATGTTTTAAAATGTGTTGAGATTCGAAACCATAGATTTCAATATTTATTGTTGAAATAGACGTTTTCGAGAAATAAAAGGAAATGGTGGACTATAACACTGTTGTTATAGTAAATGATTTCCGAAAGGAAATGTTTTGTATAGTATTGGGATTTATATATCTATTTTAATTTTGAATCCCTATACTAGTGATTTTGGGTTGTCGTAACGATGTTTTACGCAACATTCGTTTTGGCCCAAATAAATATGTTTATGAGAATGATTTCCTTAAAGAATGAAATATATACTTAATCTCGATTTAAGTATATTAAATATTTTCCAAGTGTTGAAAGTAAATAAAATTTGTGAATTACTTATGAATAAATAAGTATGGAAATGTTTTTCCAATATAAAGTGAATATTAGAGAATTTATCCTTTTGAAGATAAATTGAAATGAATAATTGAAATCGAATATTCATAGATATTGTGGAATGTAAATTCAATATGGAATTTATAAAAGAAAAAGGGAAGTTGTTTAAAAATAAATATTGATTTATTTTTGAAGAATTGAAATTTTATATCTAGTGAAGATATTTTGGAAAATAAATAATTTGGAAAATTATTTGGAATCCGGTGATGTGTGCATATCAATTGATAGTTCAATAACCGACTATCAATATTTCCCTTTGAATGGGCAATTGATGTGATTTGATTGAATGTGAATGCCACACTTATTTTTGAATAAGCGCTCACTATTCGGGTTAACCGGGAAAGGACCATGGGGTCCTATAACCCATTCCGAATATGTGATACGTCGTTATGAA
This sequence comes from Allium cepa, assembly GCA_030765085.1. Lineage (NCBI taxonomy): Eukaryota > Viridiplantae > Streptophyta > Magnoliopsida > Asparagales > Amaryllidaceae > Allium > Allium cepa. Next base: position 673,070,726 of record CM060928.1, on the reverse strand, counting down.
TTGCATTGAAGATCGGTGTTGAAGACCCGGTATTTGCAAGAGCGATGGGATGACCTGTCGATTGACTCTGCACCGAGTAGCTACGGTATTGAGTTCTCCATATGTGATGGTGAATCCGATCAGGATTGTGAATATCCGGATTGCAAGGACTTCTTTGTAAGTGCCTTCGGTTTTGTTCGAGCCCGGAACAGACTTGTATGGATTGTATGTCTGACATTACAAATTGAGATATAAAGCCGATTTCATTCAAATATATTTCTGTTGGTGGCGGAGAATTTATTCTTTTAGCTTAACTCCCTTCTCTGAGACGTACGAGCTTAGAGGTTATGTAGTTGAATGTTATCAGCGATATATTCCCAATTTGGTAATGTGACATGCTGAGTGTTGCTGTAAATGATCATTGTGTTGATTATTTTTGATAGGATCGTTTATTTGATCGTCTATCTTTGTGATCATTTCTATGATCATTTGTTGACCCAAAGCATGGCTTTTGTATAAAGTATGTTTTTGTGGACGTGAATTCGTCGAGCCTCACACCCCGTGAATGGTCAAAACAGGAAAGATGCGGCAAGGTTATGAGGGGTAGCGCCCTTTAGGATGTGTGCATTTCCTTCTGGAAAAGGGTGGTATCATGGTATGGAGCCCAGATACTTACTCATGTTGAAAACACTTTGTTATGATTGTGTGAATTGATTGCGAGCGCTCGGTGAAAAGGTCCCAAAGGACCGGGGGATGGCATATTCGGTCAGTTGTTACTCAGTTAGGGGTAGCCCGGCCTTGTGTTGGTAGAGATCCGGTTTGGTTCTCGGGGATGTCCATCCAGAGGCATTCTCATGTGGCAATGGGAAGTTCCTTGGCCTGATCATTCGTTGGAAACCCAAAGAAACAATACGAGACTTGTACGGTTTTAGTTGTATAACCTGCTATGGAATGTGGCGGTAACCTGCTATTGAACATAGTTAGCTATAGTAGGCATACGATAATGGTCGTATGTTGGCTAAGATTTATATTCTACTTTCGAAATGAATTTTTCCTACACTATGCACTAATAATAATATCAAATGTTCTTTTAAATGCGTATCAAGCATCTTTGACTATCATAAGGAGAAATCTCCTCCGATTCTGCGTTTGCATGTGTGTGTGTGCGGGAGGCCTTATGGTAGTCTCATTTTTAAAAGCATTGCGAATTGAATTTAAAAATATTCCTCTATTTTGATTTTAAAGATAAATAAACTGTTTTGAGTTCTCACACCAGTCACATGACTGACTCGGAGTTTATTGTTTTCCTTCCTAAACTCTGGGTGCCCACCAATTTCCACACGGGCAGTTAAGAGTTAGGTATATCAGGATATTCTGGATATTCTGGAGTTGCTGGAGGCAAGATGGATGGCATGGCGTATTACTAGTATATAGTATTTCTTTTTCCGCTGCACTATTTGTTTGTTGTTGTTGTACACTTTGATGATATGATGAAATGAAATGTAATGTAATGTAATGTAATAACTGATATAGTTCTTTGTTTAAAGATTATTCATTTATTTATTATATGTTGTTCCGCTACGAATTGTGAGATTCTGTTGTTGTTCTGTTGTTTTCTGTTCCGTTCTATTTTCTATTCTCTTTTTCTTCTATTTTAAAATGTTCTATCTTCTATTTTCTTTTCTCTCCATTTTCTGTCTTTTCTCTCTTCTTCTTTCTTAAAACCCTCAGTGTTTGGTTTTCCGTCGTTCGATTGCTCGGCAGTCGATAAAGTGAGTATCGATGTTGAATTTTCGAAAGACGAAGAATCGGGTCCTGACACACATACGATCGAATTAGGACTCGAGACTTTTCCATTGCGTTCGGAATAGGGGAATAACATTATGAGCGCCTGGTGGCATGCCTCGATCGTGATTTGAAACTAACATCTAGATATTTTTGAATTTTAAATAATTTATTTTCATCAAATTGACTAGGTAGTCACTTTCTTTCACTCAGCCCACAATCAGCCTACTTCAGCCACCTTATAAACATCGGAGCCTAGTTTATTCCTTATACAAGATGCTTCCCTCTCTACACTTTTTAAAAATAGCAAATAGAGATTGAACGAAGAAAAAAATTCAACTTCAAAAATTATTTTCTCCAGATTTACTTAACAGAAAAATGTGAAACCAAATTTAAAAACATATTTCACTACGAGCATCGATCTGGTAGGCGATATGGGAGGTGCAACGATGGATTGTTGAAGTCGATAGTAGTCGTAAACGAGAGCTCAAAACTAGGGTTAACCTTTATGGTGGGAGTGATCATCGATTCGATGTTTGGAGTTTTGATTTGAGTTCGTCGAAGAAAATAGCATTTGGGTGCAAATTTTAGTAAGGTCCAATCACCTCTTAGGAGTGCGATCGTGGCTACAACAGCCATGACCTATCAAGTCATGAATTGTTTCGGTTGTCATGGCATTGATTTGAGATATCGACCAAGTGGAGTTCGTGTAGAGCAAAGCGATGGCAAAGACGGTTTGTCGAACGGAGGTCCATAGCTCCATATCATTGAATTTAGTGCACGCGATGCTTGGGTGAAGTATCTCTGTTCATGTACAAGCATTGACCTAGTTGGGGAAGAAGGTTGGGGGGCATAATGGTAATTGTAGTGAAGTCGTTTTTGTTATTTATTTATTACTATAAATTCCGATAACTTATAAATTGCATAACTCCCACATATGAGGCCTGATTGGAACGAACCTTTTGCGTTGCGATCGCGATGACGAGTGCTTCGCAATGAAATTGTTTTGGACAGATTTGGAGATTGTCGAAATTTGAGCTAAAATCGGACGTCGTCTGGTTTTAGTCCAAACTAAAACTTCTCAGCGATAAAAGAAAATAAAAGGTCAGTGTTTTTAATGCTTACAATGTACTATAACATTTTTATATTCATTAAAAATTGAATCGTGAAGTTATCTAATTTTATTAGTTGTTATTTTAAATGAAATGACATATGAATCTACTATTGGTACTAAAGTTGACAGTTAAATTTGAAATTGGAGTTAAATTGCCAGTAAATTACTTGATATTGATAATCATGAAATTGCTGCGAATTATTGGCTGATTTGGATGTTGATTTTGATGGATGCTATTGATTGATGTCATGGATGATTTGGATGTTTATTTATTTTGAGATATCCTACTATCATCCTTTATATTATTTACCGTATATGAAACTGTAAACCGAATTATTTCGAATAAATTGAGAAATAGGTTGAAATGATATATTCTTATGACATTTATTTTGGATTGAAATGATGTATATCCATCCCTGAAATTAAACTGAAATAATAAATTCACTTGGCCGTAGGATAGAAAATTATATACGGACACTTGATTGGTTAAATTAAATAATTTTAAAAACTTTGACTTGAAATTATTTAAATTATTTTGATTTTAAGAAATAAAATCGAATTTATGGAAATGGAATCATTTTTGAACTCAGCTTGAAATGTTATAAATGAACTATCAATCGAAAATGTTTAAAGAATCGGGTTTGAAATTTTGGAGTTATAATAGAGAAACCACTTGAATTCCAGAAATTGTTTTAAAAAAATTTGAACTCTTATTCCAACCTTGAAATAAATCTAAGTAAAAGTAATTCAAATGGATATTTCAATATCTGGGCTCGGTATTGAACTATTTTTAAAGATTTGGATTTTTAAATTGAATATTGAAGGTTAATTTGATTTAAGTGATATACGTCGATATTTAGAAAATCGAACTCGAATTTATATAAATCAAAATGGTTTAACATTGAGAATTGAATTGAAATTAATTCAAATTGGAATTGAATTGAATTAATTGGAATTGAAATCGAAATCGAATTAATTTTGAATCGAGATTGAAACTGATTTGAATTAAAATTGGAATTGAAGTTAATTCGAATTGAAATCGGAATTGAATTGATTTAAATGGAAATTGAAATTGATTTGAATTAGGAGATTGGGAATTGAATAAGCTTGACTCTGAAACTATTTTCAAATAAATTATTTTATTATAAACTATTTAAAATCTATCTTCTTAAATATTAAAATTATTTTGATTTTCCAAGCCATTGTACTATATAAACCATTTTTGAAACTCAAACTATCTTATATTAACTATTTAAGTATTTTAACACTATTCAGACTATTTTCTAAATTCAAATTGGTCAGGGTGGGAATTGGTTATACTTAAGTCATGGATTTTAATACAAACTGGGTTAAATTGAAGTAATAAGCCAAATGGAAATTCGAAGAAATTTTGAATTGAACCGCAATCGAGATATTGAAGTGAAATGATATTTTCAAGTAAGAATGACGTATCGAATTGAATATATGATTTTTGAAGTAGATATGATGATTTTGAAATGAATTTGGTTTTGAAATGAATTTGATTTTGAAATGAATATGATATTTTGATATCAACTATGAATTGTTTCCGAAATGTAAAAGTACCAGCCCGCGTGTAAAACGACATTTGGTGGTTAAAGAGACCAGGGCCTCTTATTGGCATACAATCTATAAATATTAGAACTACTTTATCAACTATTTACGCAGAGAAGACTCCGGAACGAAGTGGTTGGATTTGGCATTGTTTGCTGGACTTGAAGAATGAGAACGATGATGGATAGACCCCATCATTTGTGCCAGTTTGAAATGACTAAAACTGGACGGCTTGACAGAGCCAAGTAGGTTAATTACGCCTAGCGGACATTTGTTCTTCGATTTTCTTAGACTTGGTCCATATTATTAATCTTTTTGTTGGTTTCGATTGGTGCACCTTGATTTGGCATAGCCTCCCTTTGACTCGATATGGGATGGATCGACGTGGTGGGCGGTCATGGCTATGATGCGTTATCGTTAGCCCTGTGACCCGAATTGGTAGTATCCTACCTTGGGCATTGCCTCATGTGCGTTGTCATACTTTTATCCCTATACGAGACTATTATGATTTTGATTTAGAGTTGTCGTATCATGGCGTATCCATATCCACGACAATTTATTAGTGTTTTATATGCAAACTGTGAGACAATGTTTAAAAACGCGTTAAGGGGGATCAATGTAAAGCCTTAACACTATTTTGATATTTATTTATTGATTAGACGTTATATACATAGTGTATTCTACTACACATAAATATTTTGACGGATCCTTAAGAGATGGAAAATCCCGTAACATCTCTTGAGTTATTCCACGCACGTTATACACTGGATAGGAGATGTGAAACCCTATAAACATCTCTGACGCCATAGCACTCATGTTGTATGCGACATCGATTTGATTCACATAAGAATATTTAGTCCTGACTTGAGTGTTTTGACTTTTCATTATGCTTGGGTCAGCCCTGAGTTTTTCAATGCGTTGATGATTTATTCTAGTGGACAAAGATGAAGATTTGGTATATTATTACTATTAGTATTTCTGCATCATGTTGTCTGCTGTATTATTTTATTTATCCCTGTTGTATATATAACTCTAACAAATGTTGTATAAATTATAATCAAGTGTATAATATAAAAAGCTTCATGAACTATTTATTTGACTATTATATTTTATTGTTTCGCTACGAGATTCTATGATTGTTTTCTTCTCTTTTCTTATTTTCTTAGTTAACCCCATTGATTATCTATATTCCAGATTGTTTAAGTTGGACATGTGTTTAATATTATCGATTTAGACATTCCGAAGTGTGGGTCGTCACATGGAATTTCTAGCGGCGTATGATTTGGACATTCTATACACGCTAGGAAAGGCTAATGTGGTAGTGGATTCCTTAAGCATAAATGTTGTTTTGACTCTTTTAGTAGTTATTATAACACTTCAGGAAAGGATTATATGGAATCAAAGGAAGAATGAGATACTCGAAGGGTTAATTCAAGATGTTAAAGAGGGTAGATGTTTGGATTTTGAGACGGATAGTCAAGGTACTTTAAGGATGAACGGACCAATGTGCGTTCCAAATGTCGATGGACTAAGGCAGGAAGTTTTGGTAGAATGTCGTCGATTAAATTGAGTATTCATCCAGATGTTTCTAAATGTATTGTGATATGAAGAGGGTGTTTTGGTGGAACGGAATGAAGAGTCGATTTATGTTAGTAGATGTTCGAACTATCAACTAATCAAAGGTAAATATTAGAAGACAGCTGGACTATTAGAACCCTTGGAAATATTAATTGGGAATGTGAAATGAAATCATTGGATTCTATCGATGGTTTCCCGAGAACTAGAAATGGAAATGAAGAAGTAAGGGTTACTGTGGATCAGCTAACGAAGAGCACACATTTTATTTCGATGAAAGCAACAAGGACCGCAACTTCGTTAGCCGAAACATATATGAGACAGATAGTCAGGTTACATGGAGTTCTAGGGAATATAGTAAGCGATCGAGACCCAATATTTACTAGTTGGTTTTAGGAGGCACTACAGACAACTCTAGGAACTAAATTAAGCTTAAATACCGCCTATCACCCCCCAATAGGCGGGTAGACGGAGTGGGTAAATCAGATTCTGGAAGATCTTTTAAGGACTTGTATTTTTTATTTTGGTGGATCTTGGGAAGATCATCTGCATTTGGTTGAGTTCTCCTACCACAATAGTTATCAAGTGAGCATCAGCATGGAACCTTCTGAAGCACTCTATAGACGTCCTTGCAAATCACTTGTAGTTGGGTAGAGACAGCAGATAGATTAGTACTTGTGCAAGACATGATCCAAGAGGCTACGAAAAAAATTTCATTGATTAAGAAAAGAATGAAAGAGGCCTAAGGTCGACAAAAGAGTTATCTGTTAAAAGGAGAAGGGATTTAGAGTTTGGAGTTGACGATTCTGTGTTTGTGAAGATAGCTCTAATTAGAGGAGTCGTTCGATTCGAAAGAGTTGGAAAATTGGCACCAATGTACATTGGACCGTTTAAACTGACAAAAAGGATTGGACCATTAGCCTACAGAGTTGAGTTACCAAAAAAAATTTTAGGGTCCATAATTTTTTTCATGTATTCCATTTAACGAAAAGTGTTCATGATCCTTCTTTGATTTGGAATCATCAGTTCAAGATGATGTGGAGAAAGAGTCGAATCTAACTGTGATTAGGCATCCTGTTTCATATTATTAACCAAGACGAGAAAAGGTCATAGAAAAAAGTGATAAGGCTAGTAAAGGTTCAGTGGGGCGAGGTCTCCAAGATTGTACATGGGAGACGGTTATCATATGCGTGGAATTGATGTTAGGATAGTATGGTTGTTTGTTTGTAAAGTGTATGTATTGCATCGCTATGAATGCTTAGTGTATGTTCTTTATATGAATTTCACAGTATATGATATATGACTTTTGGGTTTATTTTATGTATACCTTAGTTAACAAATTTTAGGACAAAATTTCGTTTAAGAGGAGGGGCGTGGGAGAAGACTGTAACAGACCAGAATCTTACCACTTTAATATAGGCTATTTAAATATATTTTAAATAATGAATAAAAGGATTTTTATTAACAAATAAACCTATTTTAAATAGTTACTAATTATGATAAAATAGTTTCTAAAAATTTGTTTATTAATATAGATAGTTCATAGAGAAATATAAAATGTGATCAAAGAATGTTTTAGAAATTTCGACATTACGACACTAGAATGTTGGTGGAAACATTGTGCACATTTGTGCACAATGTATACACATCTGAGTGATATAATTAGTGATATTAAATATCAAATAAAAGTATATTAACTTTTATATATATATATATATATATATATATATATATATATTTACACACTTATATATATATGTACACATACTTACCTCCTTACCTCAATTACGCATACATGACTTTACATGCATGATTTAGGGAGATAGAGGGGCGAAACATGCGCTAGGAAGGTAAAGGGGAATGGTAAAACATGAATGCATCTATATTATTTATTACAAAAGGGTAGTTTAGTCTTTTACCCATTTTCCTAGCCTATAAATACCCCACCAACTTCACCAAAATTCATTTACATTCCACTCCCCATTTTTTCATTTCTTTTCTTCTTGCTCTTGTCCATTCTAATGGCTTCTTAGAAAAAATATTTCAAGAAAAAACTAGTTCAAAATATACTAAAACTACTTCCAAACAACTTTAAATCACTTCTATCCACTTCTATGCTTCATATCAACCAAAATAATATCCCAGCACAGGTGTACACGTGTATATTTTTACTCATACATTTAATCTCATTTTAGTAAAATGAATGTCATAATTAGATGTTTTTACATGTTTAAAACTAAATTTCAAAAATGCTTTCTAGTCATCATTCATGCATGTAACGACCAAGAAATTTAGTCGTTAATTTTGAACATTTAATTCATTTTAAATGTTGATTTTTGGAATGTGAATGGGATTTCAATATGAAGTTTATCGATCAAAAATAGTGTAATAAAATCTTAAGTTCCAAATGTAATGATTTAATTAATAAATTTTATTTTTGAGTTAATAATTAAAAATTCCTTCAATAATTGAATTGGAGTTAAATATGAAATCGAAACGATTTCTGATATTTATATAAATTCTATTTGAATTAGAATTAAGTAAATAAGTTTTAAAACTAGATTTTCAGGTGATTTTGGAATTTTCAGAACCATCGATTCAATCGGCGTGTTAAAACAGCGTTCCGAGACATAGTCTCGAAATTTGACAAAACCATCTCCATTGGATCCCTAACAATGTATTATTATCGGATTCCGAATTTGGTAGTGTTTGGAGTTATCATTTGATCGTATGGGATATAAACGCGTTGAAATTTATATCGAAAATTAAACATAATAATTAGGTCCAAAATGCTATCTTCTGCATATTATCGAATTAGGACTCGGAACTTTTTCCATTGCGTTTGGAATAGGGTATAACATTATAAATGCCTAGCGGCACGCCTCTACAGGGGTTCAAAATTTCGTGTTATGTAATGTAAGATAATTGAATTATAAAAGAGAAATATATAGTCAAATCTTAGCCGACAAACATCATATCTAAACCCTTCCTTCATGTTAAATCGCATCTTTCCCCTCTTTTCTTCTTTAGGTTCGTTTTCAAATTCAAATCAAGAGATTAAAGCAAAAAGACAATAGAGAACGAAGTCGAATCATTCAAAAATAAGAAATAAACGCAATCGAAATCGCAACTCCTAGGGCTTCTCATTTAGATTGTTTGCGCGTATTGTCAAGCGAGACGGAAGGAGGTCGATATTAGCCTCGAATGGGAGCACGGGGGACACGGCGGAATTTAGGGCCGCAATGTTTGGCCGAAGTCGCACACGAGGGTGGAATGTGGATGGTCGCGATCTGGTGGCAAGCGTCGAGGGCTGCGACTGCGTGGCAAGGTGAGCGGCGCATTATGGTTTGCCTCGTTCTCGATTGTAGCAGAAAGGAGGGCAGGAGGTCAGAACTGGAACTTGTCGAGGTCTGCGGCTACCTCTGGCAAACTTGCGACGAGGATGGGTGGGCTGAGGCGTGAGCACGGATGAGATAGTTCGAGTGCGAACAAGTGTCTTAATCTGGAATGGCAAGGAAGTGAGAAGATAATTAGGATTTGCTAACGATGCATTGGAAGGTAATTAGCTGGGTAATCAATTGCCTAATTATTTAAGTTATATTAAAATTTTAATAAATTCATATTTTCTCGTACAACGTTGAAATTGGACAAACTAAGTTGCGATGCACTTATATCGACAAGCACTAATTGAATAGATTTGGGATTGGAACGGTTAGCAAAAAAAATTCAAAGTAAGTAAAATCTCACTCATTTGGATTGCTAGAATAATTTCAAAAAAATGTTGAATTTGAATTATTGGCTTTTTTGTTGATTTTATAAATTATTATATGTTGAATGTTAAATATATATATATATAGTAACATATATACTAGTATTTGGAATGATATTCTCGCACATTATAGCAGATGAAACCCTATGCGTCTTGCATAATAGTGGATGATCCTATATACCGCGATATCCACCTTAAAGTGGGACTGGTATTTTTTATGTTGTATTAACATCTGTAGATGCAGGAAAACAGGTTGGAGGAATCCAACTGGATGCCTCAAAATGTTGATTTTAACCCCATATATTGTGATATATGGATTGTGTAGAATAATCTATTATAGTTATTGTAGTGTTTGGAATATCGGATGCTTTTGTAGCACTGTTCTGAATTTTAATATTTTAAATACCATAAATATATTTTTTAAACTGAAGGAATAAAAGGAATTTTTGATATAAAAATATTTATATTGGGATTGGGATTATTTTGAAGAAATTGAGTTAAAAAAAATTATTTGATTTTTGGATATACTTAACTATTGTGTGAATTATTAAATGGAGAATTTTAAAAAATGAATTATATAAAAAGAATTTATAAATGATATTTGGGAAATATAAAAAGGAGTTGAAGTTGATATTAAAATATAATGGAAGTTATAAATGGGATTTATAAAGAAATGGATTTATAAAATGGAAATTTATAAATAAGGTTGTTTTTATAAACAAGTAAAACTCAAAGGAGTATAAAAATTTATAAATGATGTTTAGAAATAAATTAAGCAATATCAATGGATATATTTGGAAAATAAATTTGTAAGGGTGAACCTATATAAAATATGGAAATAGGGTGAGAAAAATAGTAGATACTATTTTTGAAAGTGAAAACAGTTATGGAGATCGGAATGGAAGTGATGTGATTCGAGAGGAATTTATAAAATCGAATTGATTATTAATGTTTAAAAAAAAATATTTTTAATTCTAAGAAGTTAAGTTGCTTTTAAAATAAAAAATTATTATTTAAAACTATAGAATTTTAAACTATTTAGGATTGAAATACTTTGGAAAGTAGATTTTCAAATAGTTGTATGTATGGATGCTATCAGAACATCGTCATTGGAGGACGATGAGCATTCTAAGCAGAAATGTTTCTTGAGAGGTAACTCTTAGCCTCAAGCCTCATCAACCGGGAATGACTAAAACATGGGAGATACAACAAGGCTAAGTGGGTCGCACCTAGTTAGGGTATGTTATCACTTTTCTAGATAACCTCGAAAACCTATATATTATGGAAACGGTTGTGTATGAAAGAAGGAGCGCTCGATTTAAGGGTGGGAACACTTGGGATGATAACATGTTCGGTCTATCCAGATTAGGGGGAGGCCGGTCTTATGTAGCAGGAGATCCTGGCAAGGTCCTTGGTATATTTTCTAGAGGTGTACTGTGGTGGGCTGTACCCAGTGGCCCAGTCATTGTATGGAATCCCAGTGGCCTAGTCATTGTATCGAATTCATTCTCTAATACGAGCCTTATGGTTTTGTTTGTAGAGCCTAGTATGCTGGAATTCAATTAATGTAACAGTTTCAGCTATTTGAATAAGTATTTGTATTTAGACACTATTATAATATCACTGGATTTCTATAAAATGTTTTGGTCATCGTATAGGAAAAACCCGTCGTGTTTATGTGTAACGTGGTCTTACGAGAAACCTTTGTTTTTCCAAGGATTTTGATAACTCTAATAATTCAAATTGGGTGTGTTTTCTCACGCTAGTTTTGCAAACTGACTCGAATGTTATTTTATTATAATGCTCGAGTCAGACCGAGTATTATAGATCTAGGTTAGAATGCTATGGAGCTCAGGAGATGAGCTGGAGGAGCTCAGACATATATCACGTAATTGGTTATTTCCACTGTGTGTGCGAGTTATGTATATCAGGACAGGTGATTATTGTTGTCCACATTGATGTACGGATTATTGAACTCCGATGATTGTAAGTATAAAACAGTTACAGATTCTTTCATATAAAAAGCTGTTGTTAGCCCGCCTTTTGGCAAGCTAGTGGATGGGCGGATTTAACTAAATCGAATACTCATTTGTCGAGGCTGGAATACGATTGGTTTGAGTCAATTGGATGGATAGACGATCAATCACGGATGATAAATATAACTATGAAGCCGAGGTTCGGCATAGTATGATAAGGTCGTTGGAGTTCTACCAGGTGGTTCGGTCAGGATGGTGTGGTTCAGTCTTGACGATGTGGTTCCTTCTCAGTGGCATGGCTCGGCCGTACATGGCTCGGTGTTGGAGTATGGTCCGGTCAAGACAGGCCGGCTTAAGTCAATCAGCATCTTGTTTTTGGTTTAGCAAGCATTTGGAGACAGGCTTGGTAGTTTGGTTTTGGATTGATCATGAGCATTCGGTCGCTGTGGTTTGGCATTTCTGGATCGGTCGTTGTAGAGTCGATCGGTAGGAAGGCTAGGAGACGATGACGAGTGGTTCAGAATTAGTTGATCGACCATGTGTGGATCGGCCAAGTTAGTTAGGCTGAGGTGGTTCGGCATGTTGAAGTGGGTCGGTTTCAGTGGTGTGGCTCGACGTTTCGATGGGTTGGTGAATTGGCCTTAGAGCGGTAAACATGGGAAGAGCACTTGGATCGGCACTGATTCCTGCTTCGAGTCGGTGGGCAGTAGGCTTCGGGATAGCACTCGAATATGCTCGGTCGTCAACTTGGGTTCAGGGTCGGTCGGTAATATGGAGTGGGAGTTATTTGCTTCAGGTCAGTCTGTGCATATCCCCGGGTCGGCATAGGTGAGTGGGTCGACATAGGAGAGTATGTCGGCAACAAAATTTGGGGTCGGCATGTTAAAGGACGGGATCGACTGTGGTCTTAGTGGGCCTATATCACTAAGGACGCCCAATAACTCAGGTTTTGCCTATAAATACAGCATGCGGGGCTTCCGAAAAGGGGATCCTCATTTTGTTTCCCTTCGCCTATTACACTAAGGCTGCTCTTCCGTTGTTGTTCTAAAAACTCTAGGTTGTAACTGTAATTGATTTTAACATCAATAAAAAGGAAATTTCTTGAGTGGACATAGGCCAGAGTCAGCCAAACCACTATAAATCCTCTATCATTGCTGCTTTCTTTTTTAATTTTTACTTTTCTTCATTTTTATACTCTCTACATATATTATATCCGTGTTCTGTGGCTGTGATCTGGTGCTTTCATCCGGATTTGGGTGTTAGTGACCAATTTTGGCGCTAACGTTTTGGTGCTTTCACCGAGAAAGCTAGCACTCAAGGATTCAGAAGCTTAGTGTTTAGATTTGAAGGCTTGGGAACTTGGATTTCGAAGACTATGGAAAAGCAATCAACTAGGAGACAGAGGATGGAAAGAAGTCCGCAATAGGGAAGTCAGGAGGCTTCCTATGGAGCTAATCAAGCCTCCATATACATCACTAGGAACGAGATGCAGGTGATGATGAATTCGATGCAGGAACAGTTCAAAAGGCAAGAGGAAATGATGTAGGCAGTTTTAAGACAATTAAGACGAGCAGGAACTGCAGGATCTCAGATCTATATAGCTGGATCAGAAGGACTCAACCGGCAAGTGGATGGAATGGTTCAGTAGAGGCATCCACTAATCAGCAAACAACTATCAATCGGAGTGGACCTAAACTCGAAGGCACACCACCAGGTAATGCTGGACCAATCCATGAAGGGATACCATATGACGCTACGCAACTCGACGCCAATGGGAATACAGGAGTATGTAATGAGGAGTATGTGCCAGAATTTCCACGTGGACTTGGAAGGTAGTTAGGAAATGTGGATAGGGGGCAACCCTTGGTAGGTAACACTAGATTGGCTTACATTATCAGGCGAACTATTCACGGAGGTCTAACAAATAGGGATTTGGTGGGAGTAAACAAAAGTTCGGTTTACCCGAAACATCTAGCTAGGAATCTACCTGATTTCAAGCTACCCACTCGGGAACTATACAATGGTAAGACGGATTGCACTGACCACTTGATGAGGTACACAAGGCATATGGAAGTGCTGGAGGAATCAGAGGAGGTTATGGCTCGGTGTTTCCCTCTGTATTTGACTGATATAGCTGTTATATGGTTCAGACAGCTAGAGGATGGATTTATTGATACATGGACATAAATGGTGGATAAGTTCTTGAGACAGTTTCGAGTTCACAATAAAAGGCCAAAGAATGTGATGACACTGACATCAGTTAAGCAGAGGGAAGATATATTGCATAGGACTTTCTTAAATCGGTTTAATGCAGCAGTTGCCTTGGTGGATGGGCCGGATCCATCAATGGTTCTGATGGTGGCAGTGTTAGGAGTCAGGGATAATTTAGATTTCAAAGTATTATTGATACAGGACCCATCACTGGATCTTGGAGAATTCTTTCAGCAAGTTGAGAGATGCCATTGACAAGAGAATGCATGTTTGGATATAAAATCAAAGGAAGTAAACGTGGTTGAGGATGGAGGATCGCCCGTTGAAAGCTCGGGTAAAGACAAGGATAGAGGGAAAAGGAAGCGCTGGGGAGAATAAAAATTCTCCACTTACATAGGTTGAATGCAACATTGGAACGGATATTCTTGGATACGCTAAATCATCTTCCTTATCGAAGGCCGGCAAGGAGGGAACCCTCAGAACATGTAAGGGCATCAGGAAGGCACTATCTCTTTCATAACATGGACAGGCATGACACTAATAGCTGTTGACATCTAAAGGATATAATTGGGGAGCATGTAAGGATGGTCAGTTGCGGTAATATGTCGAAAATTGGAGTGCGGCGATGGAACAGGAGCTGCTACTGCCTACCTTGAACGATGATGGCACGAGGTCCAGGAATGTGGTCGGTTGGTCTAACTAATCATGATGGTTTGGAATAAGTAGCAAACTCTGGACAGGCGGTTAAGTCACTTACTCATGTATGGAGACGGAGACAACCCCTAAGCATGCTCTAAGATGATGGTAAACCGTGACGCTCTAGTTTGTGAAATCTTTTTTTTCTTTTTAGCTTGGACACTTTCTTTTTCTACTTTGGTTTTGCAGTTCGGTTTAAACTCCTAGTTTTTGTTGGTTTTCTAGGTTGGATTTTGGGTTGGATGCCTGATTTTTTATTCGGATTTTGATTTGGACTTTTGATATGGATTTTTGATTTTTTGGTTTGAATCTGGATTCCGGATTTTGGATTTTGGTTGACTTTTTGTCTGGTTTTTGGTTAAAAGGTCATCCAGCATGGACTATGCTCGGCAAGGGTCCAGAGAGACCAGGATTTGGCTTAGGACTTAGGCGCCATAATATCCATTGGTCGCTGTTATAAGTCATCGAGCATGGACTATGCTTGGCAACGGACCGGAGAGACCAGGATTCGACCTAGAATTTAGGCCCCCTATTATCTATCAGTTACTATTTTAGGTTGTCGGGTATGGACTATGCTCAACAAGGGTCTGGAGCGACCAGAATTCGACTTAGGACTTAAGCCACGACATTACTCAACGTTCAGGGACATTGAACCAGGAACACCACGGCATTACTTGACATAGGTCATCAGGTGTAGGTTGACCTTGGCAAGGACCTGGAGAGGTTACGGATTTGGATATTGGCTATGAACAGCTAAGGATTTGGGCATAGAACCCAAAGTTGTACCAGAATTGGATATTGACCTGGAGAGGTCATGGATGTGGTTATTGGTTATTAGATATGGATGGATTAGAACTCGGTTGTCGGGTTCGGATGGATGTAGAACTGGATGAGGATTTGGTTACTGGATAGGAACCAGATATCGACTCGAAGCAATCGTAGATTTGGAAAAGAATACAGCAATGGAACTTGGATAAAATGGATTGGATTATGGATCGAAGGGTATGGAAATGGATAACATATTGGCTTTGGATATCGGATTTGAGGCTATTCCAAACACACCATCCAATAGCAAGGCATATTTTGGTAGGCAAAACCTGCCTTTTGGCAAGGCCATGGACAGGCGGATTTAACTAAATCGAATACTCGTTTGTCGAGGCTAGAGTACGATGGGTTTGAGTCAACAAGATGGATAGATGATCAATCACAGATGGTAAATATGATTATGAAGCCGAGGTTCGGCATAGCATGGTTCATTCATTGGAGTTCTACCAGGTGCTTCAGTCAGGATGGTGTGGTTCGGTCTCAGTGGCGTGGCTCGGTCATACATGGCTCGGTGTTGGAGTATGGTCAGGTCAAGGTATGTCGACTTAAGTCGATCAACATCTTGTTCTAGGTTTGGCAAGCATTTGGAGATAGGCTTGGTAGTTTGGTTTTGGATCGCTCATGAGCGTTCAATCGCTGTGGTTCGGCATTTCTGGATCGGTTGTTTTAGAGTCGATCGGTAGGAAGGCTAGGATACGATGAGGAGTGGTACAGAATTAGTGGATCAGCCATGTGTGGATCGGCCAAGATAGTTAGGCTAAGGTGGTTTGGTATGTTAAAATAGGTCGGTCTCGGTGGTGTAGCTCAGCATTTGGATGGGTCTGTGAATTGGTCTTGCACCGTGAACATCGGATCGGCATGGGAAGAGCACTTGGATCAGCACCGATTCCTACTTCGGGTCGGTAGGCACTAGGCTTCGGGACATCACTCGAATTTGCTCTGTCGTCAACTTGGGTTTAGGGTCGGTCGGTATCATGAAGCGGGAGTTATTTGCTTCAGGTCGATCTGTGCATATCCCTGGGTCGGCATAGGGGAGCAGGTCAGCAACAAAATTATGGGTTGGCATGTTAAAGGATGGGATCGGCTGTGGTCTTAGTGGGCCCGTATCACTCAGGAATCACAGTAACTCAGGTTTTGCCTATAAATACAACATACAGGGCTTCAGAAAAGGGGATCCTCATTCTATTTCCCTTTGTCTTTTACACTAAGGCTGCTCTGCCATTGTTGTTCTAAAAACTCTGAGATATAACTGTAATTGATTCTAACATCAATAAAAAAGAAATTTCTGGAGTGGACGTAGGCCAGAGTCAGCTGAACCACTATAAATTCTCTATCATTACTGCTTTCTTTTTAATTTTTACCGCTTTTAGTATTTATACTCTCTACATATATTATGCCTATATTCTGTGACTATGATCTAGTGCTTTCATCTGGATTTAGGTGTTAGTGACCAATTTTGGCACAATAGCTGTTATTATATATTTTGTCCCGCTGCGACTGTGAGATTATGTGTTGTTGTTCTATTTTCTTCTACCACTTTCTTCTTCATTACCCTAGTTACTCGCTCTTTCGTACAATTTTGGTTGAACAGAAGTAAATTATCAACTCAAAGGGTACGGAACTACGAGTTGTTGCACTTGGTATCAGAGATGAAGGTTAAGCGAGAGCCTTGGATCTGGTGGGAATTACTCATTAGAGATAGAGTCAATGGTACTCTAGAATAAGTTGAGTGTACTAATAAATATGAGCGCGTATTTGTTTGTGAATATATAATGGTTTATATTATGTTGATTTATTGGTCGGGTGGTATATAAATTCGAATTGAATTGTGGGACGCGGCTTAAATCGATAGGAGTTTCTAAACATTTGAATAGAGTAATTTGACATAGTATGTTTTTGAAGCAGGTAAATAAAATAATTTTACCCAAACTATATTTTGATATCAAGGAGAATAATTTTCTAAAAAATTTTGTGTTGTGTTTGTGTAACGATTCCATTTTTAAGCCAAATTTAATTTAGTAATTAATATAAATTTTAGAATTAATTTGTGAATTAATTTGAATTTTCCCAAAAAATAAATAAGATATGTGCTTGTTTGTATATATATAAATATATTGTAAATAGAATTTTGATTTGAAATTCAAAAATAAATGACTTAAAAATAAATTGTATTTAAAAAATCTATATTTAAAAAAAACTAATATATATATATGTATATGTATAATTATTTATTAGTGTATAATTACTTTAATATCATTTTCTTTAAATATTATATAAATATTAATAAAAGAAAAAGCTTAATATAAAGACATTAAAACATATATTAATATGAAAACATAAAACGACATGTGTAGGCTAAATGTAAATGCAATTTAACAAATGTCAATTATTAGTTTTCTTTTATTTTTAAAATAATGAATAAAATGTGAAAACAAGATTATGTTATATAAAAAGAAATGTATTAAAACAAAATTGAAAATATAATGTAAAATTATATAAATTAAATAAAGACCATATTAAACACAAATACATGAAAATTACAAGTGTAAACCATTTAAATTGTAATTTAACATTTGTAAGTTGATTTCAACATGCAATTAACAAGTGTCACATTTATTTCATTTTTAAAATTAATAAATAAAAGGATTTCAAGGCTATATATATCTCTCTAACTCTTCTTTCCATATTCTTTCATTCAATTTTTTTTCCAAACTTGAGCAAACTCAAACCTGAAACTCAAACCAGAAATACACACACACACACACACACACACACACACACAACAACAACAACCACCTCTTTCAATCAAAAAAACTGAATCAAGCAACTTCAACCTGAAGTTGAAAGCAAAGATCAAATTCAAGATTTTCAAAGTTCAAATCTGCTTAGTTTTATCAAGCAAATCAGGTTCAAGTTTTAGATATTTTCAATTTTCAAATTCAAAACAACTTCCAGTTTCAAAGAAACTTCTATGTTCAAATCAAAAAATAGGTAAGTAAACTACCTTAAATCTATTATATATCTTGATGTTTAGATTTATACTTGAAGCATGATTTGAAAAATGTTTGTATATTTGTTGCTTAAATGTGCTTGCATGTCTGTGTATATATGAAAATGATGATGTGCATGCCTGTGTATGTGAACTTTTCATTCTCTGTTGTTGTTTACAGGTTTTAAAACCTATTCAAAATTCAAAATCAAATCCCCTAATTCTTTTTAGAGTTTGATGTTTAAAATAAAAAGTGTTTGAATTAACAAGATCTTTACTTTAAAAATATTTCTACGTGTTATTAGTTTAAGTTTTTCTGAAAAGTTAAAATTTACATTGAAACTCAAAACATATCAAGACCCTCATGATTGTAAGATTCAATTATATAACCTGATTCGTTTTTTGATAAGATGATTTTTGGTTATAAAATCATGATTTTTAAGTTTGGGATTGAGGAGAATTCGCAAGATTAACGGAATTGAATGTTTCCACAATTTCTGGTGGTCGGCGAGGAGTGGAAGGTCAGGATTGCTGTTGGAGGAAGCTGAAAGGTTGACGATCTTGGGAAAAATGATCAGAGGACTCTCTGATCATCGTGTCTGTGGCACGGCTTCGATTTAGCGTTTAAAACCAGGTTTTGGTCAATGTCAGATTTTGCGCTGGTTCATCAGCGTCGATGCATCGGACTCATTCAGAGGTGGGGGAACTGGAGCGTGGGTCTTCGGTGAAATCAGAGTGGCGAGTCTTTTGGTGGTCGTAGGCATCGAGTCGAGGTGGTTCTTAGACGGTCAGTTTTGTTCTAGTGGGTTTGTGTGTGCTCTATTTCGAGTCCAAGATTGATACGGGGTTCTGGGAGGTCGGAATCCTAGGCAAGGTCATTGGCGACTTGTCGATGGTCGGAGCATTGGTTGGAGACGGTCAGTTCTGGTATGCACGTGCACATGCTTCTTCTTGTATCTGATGGTAGAAGAGCATCGGGGAAGAAGAAGAGATGGCTCAGGTTTATACTAAGGAATTTGGTTTATTGGCTCGAGTATGTTTTTGGTTTTGGTTTTGTCATGTTACAACGGTTTAAAATTTAAAACAGAAAAAAAGAAAAGAAGAAGAAGGGTGTAACTCAGGTTTTGGCTCTAAAATTTCGTAGTTTGACTCGGTTAGTCCCGGGTAATGTTAGGATATTTACAAGTTTTTAAATTTTAAAACAGATCAAGTTTTAATTAAACAATTTTCTTAACCCACTTCTTTTAAATGATAAATGTTTTATTTAGTTTTGGAATTAGTTAAAGGTTTAAAATAAATTTTTTTAAATTAGTTAAGTTTAATTTCTTTTATTATATTCCTATTATTTTAAATTTATTCTTAAGTTTATTTAACTAAATTTAAAATAATGTAAGTTAATAGTTAATTAAAGAAGGTAAAAGGACTTTAATTATTAAGTAACTTAAAGGATCTTACGTTAATTCATATGCTACTTATAATTCATTCCAAAAGTTTATTAAATTAGATATAAATGGTAATTAGATTAATTAAGGTAGATGGTTTATCTTTAATTAATTAAGGTCTTAATGTAATTAAAGGATCATTAATTAATGTGATTAATTAAAGGATCATTAATTTATTAATTAAGCAGGATTTAGAGGTAATTAATTTAATTTATTTGGTGATTAAATTAAATTAATTAGGAATTAAGTAATTGATTAAGATAAATAGTTTATCTTAAAATTAATTAAGATCTTAAGGTAATTGAAGAATCATTAATCAGTAATTTAATGATAATTACTTAATGTAATTAATTAAAGGATGATTTATTTAATATGAGTAATTAAAGGATAATTACTTAAAGGATAATTATTTAATGAAAGTAATTAAAGGGTTAATTTGTTAATGTAATTAATTGAGGGTTAATTAATTAATGTAATTAACTTAAGGATAACTAATTTATGTGATTAACTAAGGAATAATTAATTAATGTAATCCATAAAGGATAATTAATTAAGATGGATAATCAAGGTTGATTAATTAATTTCATTAATTAAAATAATAACAAATGGTTTGTAATTACTTAATGTTGATTAAGTAGGGTTAGGTAATTAATTCATAAGTAATTAATTTATTTGGGTAATTATAAATTTTGTGACTAATTATTCTTGATTATGGATGATTGGATTATATTGAATACCTTGAATTGTTTGATATCTCTAATACGTAATGTTCTGTGATATGAATTATTTTGGATTGAGCTATGATAAATGTAAGTTATTTATCTGTGATGTATTGCTGTGTGAATGTGAACTTCGGAATTGAATTAAAATTGTTTACTTAAACAACTTGGCCTTTAAGAAGGCATTTGAATTTCAATGAGACCGGGATCGGATTCCAAATGGTTATCTGAAAACCACATCGAATCTTAAAGGTGGATCATTTTTTTAAAAGATTTAAAAATGGAAATTTGTATCCACATGTTTTAAAATATGCGCTCATTATTCGTAAAGGCTGGGAGAGGACATTAAGTCATAAAACTCATTCCGAATAATGGTACGAGGAAATGGGATTGCATTTAAAGATGGTGGTTTAAGACTGGGTATTTTCAAAAATGAAAGGATTGCCTGTTGATTGTCTCTGCACCGAGTTGCTCTGGTATAGAGAATACCCTAAGTGATGGGGAGTTCGGACGTGATTAGGGGATATCTGAATTTGCAAGAACTTTTTCCTTAATTGGACGAAGTGCCTTCGGTTCCATTCAGACACAGGATGGACTTGTATGGATGTATGTCTGACATTACATTTTGAGATATAAAGCTGGTTTCTATCAAATACATTTCTATTTGGTGGAGGAGAATTTATTCTCTTAGCTTAACACCCTTCTTTGAGAAGTACGAGCTCAGAGGTTATATAGTTGTTTGTTACTAGTGATATATTCCCAATTTGATAATGTGGCATGCTCAGTGCTAAGCATTGGTTGATCGAAGCATGGCTTTTGTGTAAAGAGTAGGTTTGTGGGACGAGACTTCATCGAACATCACTCCTTGGGAAATGGTTGAAACAGGAAAGATGCGGCAAGGTTATGAGGCTCGCGACCCTTAGCGTATGTGAATTTTCTTCTGGATAATCATGGTATGGATCCCAGATATTTTACTTATGTCGTTATTATTGAAATTTTGATGGCGCCTCGGTAAAGGTCGGTTACGACCGGAGGATGGCATAGTCGTGACAGTTAGTTACCTAGTTACAGAGGTAACCCGACCTTGTATTGGTAGAGATCTGGTTAGGTTCAAGGGACGTCCATCGAAAGGCGTATCCATTCGGATAAAGGAAGTTCCTTAGCCTTGGTCATTTGTTGGAAATCCAAACCATCAATACGTGCCCTTTACGGTTTTAGTTGTAGAACCTGCCATTTAACATGGTAGCTATAGTAGGCATACTATAATGGTACGTATGCTGGCTAAGATTAGTATTATACTTGCAAATGTTTTCCACACTATGCACAAATAATAATATCAAAAGGATTTCCACGTATCAAGCATGTTTGACTACTATAAGGAGAAACCTCTCCCATGTGTGCGATTGCGTTGAGTTTGTGCCGGAAGACCTTATGGTAGTTTCATTTTCCAAAAGCATGAAAGAATTTCTTTTTGTAATTTCTTTTGTATAAATAACTATTTTTATGTTCGCCAACACCAACCCATGACTGACTCGGAGTTTATTGTTCCCTTTTCTAAACTCTGGGTGCCCCTAATTTTCCACTCGAGTAGCCTAGAGTCAGGTTATCAGTAGGTTCAGGAGCTAAGTCAGATAGTAGATGTAGATTTTGGAAGTCTTAGAAGTCTTTGATTTGGAAGCTTTTTGTTTTGAGCTTTTGGGTTTGAGATTTGGAGCTTTGGAATGAAGGTGCAGTTTGTTGGATCTCTCTCTCCCTCTTTGGAAGACCCTATTGTTGCTCTTGTTTCCCTGTTGAAGATACTTTTCCGGTGTCATGTTGTTTTCCATTGTTGTGTTGTATATATAGATCTCTGATGTTGGTGGGAATTTGTTATCAGAATGTTGTATCCATGTTGTGTATCAATAAAGTTATCATTTTTTTTCCCATTCTGTTGTTATCATCTAATGTGTTATAAGCTCCAGCAAACCGGACTCCAACGTTTGAATCTCTGGCATTTGAATACGGGTGATGTATTGGATGCCGATTTTCAAAGGTTGAGGTCCGGATCGTGACATGTGGTATCAGAGCTAAAGGTTGAGTAAGAACTTTAGCTTTGGAGTATAACTCATTAGGTGACTCGTTAGAGATAGTGTTATAAATGCCCTAGAATGAGTATATTCCCTAAGATATTTCATCCATATACCTAGATCAATTTTCTTACTATTCACTGATAGTAAGAATGAGTGCAAGAAGAGGATGAGGTATAGGAAGGGGGAGTACCACTACAAATGGTCGATACCCTTCAACAATAGTAATGAAAGGAGCATTTTTTTCCCATCCAACCGCAACTAAATCTAGCAGAGTTATATCGGAATTTCTCAAGACTTTGAGGGAAACCATTCAAGGTTCGGAGACTATTATAGAAGTGCAAGTTTAGATTCAATCTTGTGAGAGGATTTTTAAAGGATTGAAATTGGATAATGATCAAAGGAGGTTGATGGCTTCCGGGCAGCTCCAGGAAGAAGCTTTGGTATGGTAGGAGACCGTTAGTTTGGTCGAATCGGAGGATGATTTTACATAGGATAGATTCAAGAAAGTATTGAAGCAGTGTTATATGCCTCCGACTGGTATTCCCGGATGTATCAAGAAAATTACGTTACTTATTTATGATAAAATTGTTAGAGTTATATTCGACACTGGAGCCACACATAGTTTTATTTCCCAACAAATCATAGAAGAGTTAAATCTTGAACTCGAATTCGTAGACGGATCTATCTGTGTGAAGAATCCGGTAGGAGGCCCTGCGAATCTTTGTTACGCTGTCGAAAAGTTCCTATTTCGTATTCTCATCATCAGTTTCCTATCATCTTTTTCGGTTTTGACTTTAATGAATTTGAAATTTTACTTATTAACAAAATATGAAGCTAAATTAGATTGTATCAATAGAACGATTTTGGTTAAAACCAAACTTAGGAATTTTGTTGATTTCTTGTAAGGATCCAAGTCCGAAGAGGGACAAGCTAAGGTATACTTTAGGATATTCCGACCTGAGTTTGAAATCCATACATATTGTTCGAGAATTTCTTGACGTATTTGTAGAAGTCAAGTTTTTACCTCCGCATAGGGAAATTGAATTTAGAATCGACTTGGTTTCCAATGCCTATCCAGTTGTGCATGCAAGTCGTATGATGGCATCAAGGGAAAGAGTAGAGCTAGTTGACCAAATCCAAGATTTACTGGAGAAAGTATTTATACGACCTAGTCGTTCCACTTGGGGTTCAGCTGTAGTATTTGTAGCCAAGTCCGATGGATCTTTGAGATTGTGCGTAGATTATCATGATCTTAATAAGTCAACTCTTAAGAATAAATTTCCTTTGCGCCGAATCGACGACCTGTTCGATCAATTGCATGGTGGTCGATTCTTTTCCAGGATGGACCTAGTCCAAGGATTCCATCAGCTAAGAATTGTAGAAGATTGTGTCCATTTAACTGTTTTTAGGGGTCCCGACACATTCTACGAATGGTTAGTCATGCCCTTCGGACTAACCAATCCCCCGGCATATTTCGTAGACTTGATGACCTAAGTATTTCAAGAAGTATTGAATAAGTTCATTCTTGTATTTATTGACGATATTCTGATTTATTCCAAAACTGAAAAAAACATGCAGAAGCCGAAAAATCCACTCTATATTTGGGATAGGACTTCTCTACGTTTGATCTGGTAAGAAATTTCTCTATCTTTTTATGTGGTTCATATATTCTTTGTTTGTCTCCTTGTCTATCAAATTTCGAGGATGAAATTTTCTTAAGGGGGAAATTTGTAACGATCCCGTTTTTAAGCCAAATTTAATTTAGTAATTATTATAAATTTTAAAATTAATTTATGAATTAATTTGAATTTTTCCAAAAAATAAATAAGGCATTTGTTTGTTTATATATATGTATAAATAGAATGTAAATAGAATTTTGATTTGAAATTCAAAAATAAATATCTTAAAAATTAATTAGATTTAAAAACTCTATATTTAAAAAAAAACTAATATATATATATGTGTGTATATATATATATATAATTATTTATAGTATATAAAACTAGTTATATCATTTTCTTTAAAGATTATATAAATATTAATAAAAGAAAAAGCTTAATATAAAGACACAAAAACATATAGTAATATAAAAACATAAAAAGACATGTGTAGGCTAAATGTAAATGATATTTAACAAATGTCAATTATTAGCTTTCTTTTATTTTTAAAATATTGAATAAAATATGAAAACAAAATTATGTTAATATAAAATGAAAAGTATTAAAACAAAATTGAAAATATAATGTAAAATTATATAAAATTAAGCAAGAAACATATTAAATCATAAATACATGCAATTTACAAGTGTAAACCATTTTAAAATGCAATTTAACATTTGTAAGTTGATTTCAATATGCAACTAACAAGTGTCACATTTATTTCATTTCTAAAAATAATAAATAAAAGGATTTCAAGGCTATATATATATATCTCACTAACTCTTCTTTTCATATTTTCTTTCATTGAATTTTTTTCTTCCAAACCTAAGCAAACTAAAACCTGAAACTCAAACCAATATACATACATACATACATATATATACACACACACACACATACATACACACATAACAACCTCTTTAAATCTAAAAAAACTGAATCAAGCAACTTCAACCTGAAGCTTAAAGCAAAGATCAAATTCCTGATTTTCAAAGTTCAAATCAACTCAGTTTTATCAACCAAATCAGATTCAAGTTTCAGATCATTTTCAATTGTAAAATTCAAAACAACTTCCAGTTTCAAAGAAACTTCTCTGTTCAAATCAAAAACCAGGTGAATAAACTAACTTGAATCTGTTATATATCGTGATGTTTGGATTTATACTTGAAGTATGATATGAAATTTTTTTGTATAGTTGTTAAATATGCATATATGTCTGTGTATATATGAAAATTATGATGTTCATGTCTGTGTATATGAACATTTCATGCTCTGTTCTTGTTTACAGGTTTTAAAACCTATTCAATATTCAAAATCGAATCCACTAATTCTTTTTAGAGTTTGATGTTTAAACAAAAAGTGTTTGAATTAACAAAATCCTAGCTTTGAAAATATTTCTAAGTGTTATTAGTTTAAATTTTTCTGAAAAATTAAAATTTACAGTGAAACTCAAAACATATCAAAAATTTGACCCTCGTGATTGCAAGATTCAATTATATAACCTGATTCGTTTTTAGAAAAGATGATTTTTGTTTATAAAATCATGATTTTTAAGTTTGGGATTAAGGAGAATTCGCAAGATGAACGTAATCGAATGTTTCCATGATTTCTGGTGACCGGCGAGGAGTGAAAGGTCGGGATTCTTGTAGGAGGAAGCTAAGAGGTTGACGATCTCGGGGAAAATGATCAGAGGACTCTGTGATCATCGTGGCGGCGGCACAGCTTCAATTTAGGGTTTAAATCCAAGTTTTGGTCAATGTTAGATTTCGGGCTAGTTTGTCAGCGCCGAGGCGTTGGATTCGTTCGGAGGTAAGGGAATCGAAGCATGGGTCTTCGATGAAGCTTTGGTCGGAGTGGAGAGTGTTCTGGTGGTCGTGGGCATCCGGTCGAGGTGGTTCTTGGACGATCAATTTTGTTCCAATAGTTTTGTCTGTGCTCGGTTTCGAGTTCAAGATTGATACAGGGTTCTAGGTAGTCGGAATCCTAGGCAAGGCCATTGGCGACTTGTCGATGGTTGGAGCGTTGGTCGGAGATGGTCAGTTCTGGTGTGCACGTGCATATGCTTCTTCTTGTATCTGATGGTAGGAGAGCATCGGGGAAGAAGAAGAGATGGCTCGGGTTTGTGCTCAGGAATTTGGTTTGTTGGCTCGAGTATGTTTTTGGGTTTGGTTTTATCATGTTACGACGGTTTAAAATTTAAAACGGCAAAAAAGAAAAAAGAAGAAGGTTGTAACTCAAGGTTTGGCCCGGGAATTTCGTAGTTTGACTTGAGTTAGTCCCGTGTAATGTTGGGACATTTACAAGTTTTTAAATTTAAAAAAAAAAATCAAGTTTTACTTAAAAAAATCCCTTAACCCACTTCTTTTAAATGGTAGATATTTTATTTAGTTTTGGAATTAGGTAAAGGTTTAAAATAAATTATTTTAAATTAATTAAGTTTTAGGTATTTTTTTATATACTTTTTATTTTTGATTTATTCTTAAGTTCATTTAAATAAGTTTAAAACAATGTAATTTACTAGTTAATTAAAGAAGGTGAAATGACTTTAATTATTAAGTAACTTAAAGGATCTTAAGTTAATTCATATGTTAATGATAATTAATTCTGAAGGATTATTAATTAAGATTTAAACGGTAATTAAATTAATTAAGGTAGATGTTTTATCTTTAGTTAATTAAGGTCTCAATGTAATTAAAGGTTCATTAATTAATTTGATTAATTAAAGGATCATTAATTTATTAATTAAGCAGGATATAGAGGTAACAAATTTAATTTATTTGGTGATTAAATTAAATTAATTAGGAATTAAGTAATTGATTAAGATAAATGGTTTATCCTAAAATTAATTAAGACCTTAAGGTAATTGAAGGATCATTATTAGTAATTTAATGACAATTACTTAGTGTAATTAATTAAAGGATGATTTATTTAATATGAGTAATTAAAGGATAATTACTTAAAGGATAATTACTTAATGAAAGTAATTAAAGAGTAAATTTGTTAATTTAATTAATTAAGAGTTAATTAATTAATGTAATTAACTTAAGATTAATTAATTTATGTGATTAATTAAGGGTTAATTAATTAATGTAATTAACTTAAGGTTAATAAATTTATGTGATTAATTAAGGTTAATTAATGTAATAAAGTTAAGGTTAATTAATTTATGTGATTAATTAAGGGATAGTTAATTAATGTAATTAATAAAGAATAAATAATTAAGATGGATAATTATGGTTGATTAATTAATTTCATTAACTAAAATAATAACAAATGTTCTGTAATAATTAATGTTAATTTAGAAGGGTTAGGTGTCATAAGTAATTAATTTATTTGGTTAATTATAAATTTTGTGACTAATTAATCTTGCTTATGGATGATTGGATTATATTGAATGCCTTAAATTATTTGATATCTCTAATATGTAATGTTCTGCGATATGAATTGTTTTGGATTGAGCTGTGATAAATGTAAGTTATTTATCTGTGATGTATTGCTGTGTGAATGTGAACTTCTGAATTGAATTAAAATTGTTTACTTAAACAACTTGGCCTTTAAGATGTCATTTGAATTTCGATGAAACCGGGATCGGATTCGAAATGGTTATCCGAAAACCACATCGAATCTTAAAGGTGGATCTCTTGTTTAAAAGATTAAAAATGGAAATTTGTATCTACATGTTTTAAAATAAGCACTCATTATTCCGAAAGGCCGGGGGAGGAATTAAGTTATAGTACCCATTTCGAATAATGATACGATGAAATGGGATTGCATTTGAAGACGGCGGTTGAAGACCGAGTATTTTTGAAAATGAAAGGATTGCATATTGATTGTCTCTGCACCGAGTTGCTCCGGTGTAGAGATTACCCTAAGTGGTGGGGAGTCCATACGTGATTAGGGGATATCCGGATTTGAAAGGACTTTTTCCCTAATTGGACGAAGTGCCTTCGGCTCCATTCAGACCTAGGATGGACTTGTATGGATGTATGTCTGACATTACACTTTGAGATATAAAGTTGGTTTCTATCAAAAATATATTTCTATTTGGTGGTGGAGAATTTATTCTCCAAGCTTAACACCCTTCTCTGAGATGTACGAGCTCAGAGGTTATGTAGCTGATTGTTACTAGTGATATATTCCCAATTTGGTAATGTGGCATGCTAAGTGTCGAGCATTGGTTGATCGAAGCATGACTTTTGTGTAAAGTGTAGCTTTGTGGGATGAGACTTCATCGAACCTCACACCCTGGGAAATGGTCAAAACAGGAAGGATGCGGCAAGGTTATGGGGTTCACGACCCTCGGGGTATGTGCATTTCCTTCTGGATAAAAATTGGTATCATGGTATAGAGCCCAGTTATTTTACATATGTGGTTGTTATTGGAATTTTGATGGAACCTCGGTAAAGGTCGGTTACGACCGGGGGATGGCATACTCGTGATAGTTAGTTACCTAGTTACAGAATAACCCGGCCTTGTGTTGGTAGAGATCCGGTTAGGTTCTCGGGACGTCCCTCTAGAGGCGTACCCATTCGGATAAAGGAAGTTCATTAGCCTTGGACATTTGTTAAAAATCCAAACAATCAATACGAGCCCTTTACGGTTTTAGTTGTAGAACCTACCATTTAACAAGATAACTATAGTAGGCATACTATAATGGTACGTATGCTGGCTAAGATTAATATTATACTTGCAAATATTTTCCACATTATGCATTAATAACAATATCAAAAAGATTTTCGCATATCAAGCATGTTTAACTACTATAAGGAGAAACCTCTTGCATGCGTGCGATTGCACTAAGTGTGTACCGGGAGACCTTATGGTAGTTTCATTTTTCAAAAGCATGAACGAATTTCTTTTTGTAATTTCTTTTTGTACAAATAACTGGTTTTATGTTTGCTCACACGGTCTCACGACTAATTCGGAGTTTATTGTTCCCTTTTCTAAACTCTGGGTGCTCCTAATTTTCCGCAGGGGCAGCCTAGAGTCAGGTTATCAGTAGATTCAGAAGCTAAGTCATATAGAGATGTAGATTTAGGAAGTCTTTGAAGTCTTTGATTTGGAAGCTTTTGGTTTTGAGCTTTTGGGTTTTGGAGCTTTGGAATGAAGATGAAGTTTGTTGGATCTCTTTTTCTCTCTCTCTCTCTCTCTCTCTTTGGAAGACCCTGTTGTTGCTCTTGTTTCCCTGTTGAAGATACTTTTCCGCTGTCATATTGTTTTTCAATATTATGTTATATATATAGATCTCTGATGTTGTTGGGCATTTGTTATCACAATGTGGTATCATGTTATGCATCAATACAGTTATCATTTTTGTTCCCATTGTATTGTTATCAATCTAATGTGCTATAAGCTCTAGCGAACCGGACTCCAACGTTTGAATCTCCGGCATTTGAATACGGGTGATGTATTGGATGCCGATTTTTGAAGGTTGAGGTCCAGATCATGACAGTTTGGTTGTTATTATACAATCAAAATAAGATTATAAAAAATTGAAATGGTTATAAATATAGAAAAATTAATATTGTACAAGCATTTTTACAATTGGATTAAAAATTACAAATGGGTACAAACCAGAATTTTGAAAATTTAAATCCTAGAGATTTTCGGAATTATTTTCCAAAGTGCTTGAAGATAAATAATGGTATTATTATTTTGGAAAACTTTTTGAATATAAAAATGGTTATAAATGGATTTTCGAAGTGATATGGCATTGAACTCACTTCAATTGCTAGAAAATAGTCCTGGTGATGACCGCAGCACCATCAATATTCATTTTCAAGTTTCTGTGTGATGAATTCTACCATAGTGAATTGATAAGAATATTTTTGGTGAAAATAAGTGTTGTTTTGGAAATTTCGAAGGGAAATTGTTTTCGAATGGAACCAAGTGAATTTTGAAAATCCAAGTAAGTGTTTTGTTAAACTAAAAAGAGTATATATGTATATATTTGATTTCAAAGTGATTTGAAATATATACCGGGTGTTTGAATTCTGGAGTTTTAATATAAATGTTGGCAGAAGCCTCGGGAATAATTTATGAACTTATAAAATAAGGATGATTTCAATAAGAAAAGAAAGTATGTAATTTTAGTTTTTGGAAGTAAATTTTAACTTAAGTAAGTTAGAGTGGATTGTGTGAATAGAATTTAACTTAAGGGAAGTTAAATAAATTTATTAGGAATTGAGACAATAATAAATTCGAATGGTAAAATTGCCATATAAATACAAGTTAGGAAGTGGGAAAAAATCTGAAATTTGAATTGAATTCTTACTGGACTTAAACTGAATGGATTAAAAATTAAAATTATATGAAGTGAAATTAATTTAAGTATGAATAACTCGAATTTGGTGATGAACTGTTCGTTAAAAAGAATTAAAATTTAAATAAAAAGTTGAGTGTGATTTGAATCATATGGAATTTAATTAAATATATAAATGTGAATTATAATGTGACTATATAACTATAAGTTGTAAAATTTGAATTGGATTAGAAATAATATCGAATTAAAGTAAATATTGATTTTGAATTGTGAAATAATTCTATAACCATAAGTTGTAAATTTTGAGTGGAATAAAATTAAGTGGAAATTGTTGGAAGTGTGGATAAATGAGTTTATATAGCTTATAATTCTTAGGCTATAAGTAAATGTATAATCTTGAGTTAAAAATTAAATAAATATATTCGAGTGTAGAATTGACAAAAATTTAGAAAATAAGTTGTGTAATTTATAAAATTGAAAAGTGGAATAGAACAACCAGAATAAATGGTATTTTAAAAGCGAGAATAAAAGGCTGAACTTGAATTTTGAAATAAAATTTGAACTCAAGAAACTAAATAAGGTGATTTTTGAATGGAAAATCACATATTGGAATATAAATTGAAAGTGAACTAATTGGATAAGTTAATTTAATACGGAACTTGAGTAATAAATTAAATTCGACTTAATAGTAAACAAATTAAATATATTTTGAAATGACTGTCGAATAAAATAGAAATGGTTTGAAATAGAGATGATATAAGTTATAAATAAATTCTATTTAAGTGTAAATAAATTGAATATGACTTGAGATAATAATTAAATGCTTTTGAGTATGGAATTAAAATTGAAGTGAATAAATGAATGAACTAATTAATTGATTGATTAATTACTTAGTAAATGAAATTGAAGTTGGTTGAAATGAAAATAAACTTAAGTTACAAGATGGAAATAATATAAAATAACGGATTAACTTAAGTAAATATTTTAAATGGAAGCCGGACTTAAATAAATTTGTGAAATGGTTATTTAATGAAGTAGCAAGAATGGTTCCGAGATTAATAAAATGAATTTGAATGTAATGAAATAACATTGAATATAAATTGATTGGAATCAATTTAAAATAGCTATAAGCCTAAATGATTATTCTATTAAATGAATATCATCGAAATTGCATAGAAAAAATTAGCGTTTGGCGTAAGGAAGTAAATAAAATTTTATGAATTAATAAAAGTGAATAAAATTGATTTTAAAATCAATATGGAATGGATATGAGTGTTTGAAAAAAAATGAATTGAATGCAAGAAAATTTGGTTGTAAATCATTTGAATTGAATAAAGTGATATATGGATCGATTGGAAGTAATTAAACTAGTATTGAAACCTTATAGTTGCTTATAAATATATGTTATTATGCATTGTTTATGAAATCTATGTGTTTTAACTATTTAAATAAGTGAAATGCTAGTGAATTTCATATTTTTGGTACTTACGTAGTTTAATTGAGTAAGTACAGATACGAAAAGACCATTGGCTAGAGTTTGGTTGTGCAAATTACATATTAAATCCGCTTGCTTAAAAACGCTAATATAAGGTACGTTTTCGGATTAAATATCACAAAATATATAAATATTGATATATATTTTGTTTTTCGACCGTGAGGGTTATATATATATATATCTTGTTATATTGCAAAAGGTCCTTCGTATAAAGGAGATTATGTCAAAAAAAATCGGAAATTTAGGGTGTTAGAAGATTTTTGGAAATTTTTGAAAAATAATTTGTTAACTTAAAAAGGCTGATTTTTGAATTAAAATTGGAAGAGAGGATTTTGAATTAGAAATGGAAACTAAATGTTTGGTTGGAACTAATAGATTATAAAAGTGAATACTAAATTTTCACTAAGTAGGTATTGAATAAATTAATGGGTTTACAGCATTTTCCTGCCATAGCAATTTCAGGGATGAAATTCTTTTAACGGAGGAGGAATGTAACGACCCAGATTTTTGGTTGTTAATTTTGAACATTTAATTCATTTGAAATGTTCAATTTTGGAATGTGAAAGAGATTTCAATATGAAGTTTATCGTTCCAAATATAGTGATTTAACTAATAAATTTAATTTTTGAGTTAATAAATAAAAATCGCTTAAATAATTGAATTGGAGCAGAATATGAAAATGAAACGATTTCTAATATTTATATAAATTATATTTGAATTAGAATTGATTAAATAAGTTTTAAAACTGGATTTTCAAGCGATTTCGGTATTTTCGAAACCATCGATTTAATCGACGTGTTAAAATAGCGATCCGAGACACGATCTCAAAATTCAATGAAACCGGCTCCATTGGAACAGCAATAATGTATTATTATCGGATTTCAAATTTTGTAGTGTTTGGAGTTATCGTTTGATCGTATGGGATATAAACGCGTTGAAACTAATATCAAAAATTCAATATAATAATTGGTCCCAAATAGATATCTTCTCTATACGATCGAATTACGGCTAGAAACCTTTTCCATTGCGTTCGAAATAGAGGTATAACATTACAAATGTCTGACGGTACGCCTCTATAAGGGTTCAAAATTTCATGATACTTAACGTAAGATAATTGAATTATAAAATAAAAATATGTATGGTCAAATCAAAGTCAAATCTCAACTAACAAACACAAACCCCTCCTTCACGTTAAGTCACGTCCTTCCCTTCTTTTCTCCTATCAGTTCGTTTTCAAATTCAAATCAGGAGATTAAAGAAAAATGAAAAATGGAGAACGAAATCGAATCATTCAAAAAAAATGAACGCGATCGAAATCGCGACTGCTAGGGCTTCTTGTTTCGATCGTGCGTGCATGTTGTCAGGCGAGGCGAAGGGATGTCGATGTTAGCCTCGACTGGGAGGATGGGAGACGTGGAGGGATTTGGGGCCACGATGTTTGGCAGAAGTCATGCACGAGGGTGGAATGTGGATGGTCGCAATCTGCTGGCAGGTTCGAGTGGTGCGACTACATGGTAAGATGAGCGGCGCATTGTGGGTAGCGTCGTTCTCGACTGTGGCAGAAAGGAGGGCAAGAGGCCGGAACTAGAACTTGGCGAGGTCTGCGACTACCTCTAGCGAACTTGCGCGAGGATGGGTGGGCTGAGGCACGAGCACGGAGGAGATAGGTGGAGTGCAAACAAGTGTCTTGATCTGGAATGGCAAGGAAACGAGAAGATAGTAGGATTTGCTAACAATGCATTGGAAGGTAATTAGCTGGGTAAATTAATTGTCTAATTATTTAAATTATATTAAAAAGTTAATAAATTCATATATTTTCGTATGAGGTTGAAATTGGAAAAAATAAGTTGTAATGCACTTATATCGACAGGCAATAATGGAATAAATTTTGAACTGGAATGGTTAGCAAAAACAAATTTATGGTGAGTAAAATCTCACTCATTTAGATTACAAGAATAATTTTAATGTTGAATTTAAACTATCAGTTGTTTGGTTGATTTTATAAATTATTATCTGTTAAATGTTAAATATATATATAGTAACATATATACTAGTATTTGGAGTGATATTCCCGCACATTGTAGCGGATGAGACCCTATGTGCCTTGGATAACAGCGGATAATCCTATATACCGTGATATCCCGCTTGAAGTGGGATTGGTATTTTTTAATGTTGTATTAACATCTGTGGATGCAGGAAAACAGGTTGGAGTGATCCAATTGTATTTCTTAAAATTTTGATTTTAATGTCATATATTGTGATATATGGATTATGTAGAATAATCTATCCTTGATTATTGTATTATTTAAAATGATTGGATGCTATGTAGTACTGGCCTGAATTTTGATATTTTACAAACCATAAATATATTTTTAAAATTGAAGGAATAAAAGGAATTTTTGATATAAAAATATTTATAATGGGATTGGGATTATTTTAAAGAAATTGAGTTAAAAAAATATATTTGAATTTTGGATATACTAAACTATTGTAAATTATTAAATGGAGAATTTAAAAAAAATGAATTATATAAAAATAATTTATAAATGATATTCAAGAAATATAAAAAGAAGTTGAAGTCGATATTAAAATAGATTGGAAGTTATAAATGGGATTTATAAAGAAGTGGATCTATAAAATGGAATTTTATAAATAAGGTTGTTTTTGTAAACAAGTAAAACTAAAAGGAGTGTAAAAATTTATAAGAGATGTTTAGAAATAAGATGAGCGGTATCAGTGGATATATTTGGGAAATAAATTGGTAGGGGTGAATATATATAAAAATATAGAAATAGGGTGAGAAAAATAGTAGATACTATTTCTAAAAGTGAAAATGGTTAAGAAGATCGAAATGGAAGTGATATGATTTGAGAGGAATTTATAAAATAGATTTGGCTAATTGATGTTTTTTAACAAAAAAATTAATTTTAAGAAGTTAAGTTGCTTTTAAAAGGAAATTTTTTACTATTTAAAACTATGGAATTTTAAGCTAGTTAGGATTGAAATACTTTAGTAAGTAGATTTTGAAATATTAGTATTTATTTTAGTAAATTCAAATTTTTAAAATCAGCTTTGATAATCTATTTGTTCAACTAAAAATGAGTTATTGATGTTTATAATAGTGTATTCGATATTTTTAATAATTATTTGAACATATTTTAAAAATAAATTACTATCCTTTTTAAATACTTATTTTAAATATATATATAGAGTTTTGAAGTGACTGAAATTTTTTTATTTATAAATTCTCTCGAGATTTTTAAATGAGGTTTTTAAACTGATATGATTTTAAGGGGAGGAATTTTATAAGGAATTTGGAGTAAAAGAAATTTCAAATTGTTGAATACGGGAATTCCAAAAATGAAATATGAATTTATAAAGAAGTCAGAAATTGTTGAATGGGGTTAAAAATAAGCATACTGGTTTTTTGGAAATTGGAAAGGGAATTTATTAGTTATTCCGAAAAATTATGAGATAAGTTACAAAATATTCTTTTAAGTGTTGGTATTTGAAAAGATTTTGAAAACTAAGATTTATAATATTTTCCTAAGTATAAAAATTGAAATTTGGAAATAATTCTAGGTGTTGAGATGGTTTTGAAGATATCATGTTGTGGATTAAGTATTTGAATTTTTTTTCAAATATTGGAATATGGTAAGGGATTTGAATATGTATCTTAGTAAAGATATTTTGAAATAAATATTTGAAGAATTATAAAATAAGGCCTTGTGTCTGCTTATGGATGTTTTATCGATAGCTAAATAACCGACTATCAATAATTGGCCAAGTTCGTTAATCGTTTCAAAGAGACCAGGATCGGATTTAATTATCCGAAAACCACTCCGATATGCTTTGAACATTACGAATAAACACCGTGAAGATGAAGAAGATGGTGATTTAGTTTGTCCAGACCTAGGACAACTTGTATGGACGAACGCTATCAGAACATCGTCATTGGAGGACGATGAGCATTCTAAGTAGAATTGTTTCTTGAAAGGTTAAATGCTTAGCCTCAAGCCTCATCAACCGGTAATGACTAAACAGAGGAGATGCAGCAAGGCTAATTAGATCACACCCAATTAGGATATGTTATCACTTTTCTAGATATCCTCGGAATCCTATATATTATGGATATGGATGTGCATGAAAAAGGAGCGCTTGATTTAAGGGTGGTTATCACGATCCGTAATCCAGCGATTGAAAATTGACATCAAATACCTCACTTGTATTCGACTGCCGGAGATTCAAGCGTCGAATTTCAGTTTGGATGGAGAATAACAACATTAGATGAATATAAACAGCGGAAACAAAATGAATATCATATATCAACACAGAAACAGCATGATACAATATCCAATAAAACATCAATCCCAAATATCAGAGTGATACGAATATGATACAACAATAATACGACAACAGAAACTTCAACAAGTTTCCAACATACTTCAACTTCGACAAGGTCTTCAAAAACTCTAACACTTCAAAAGATTCCCAAATCCAAAGCTTCCAGAAGACTACAAAATCCAAGCTAGCTCCAAAACACGGATTACCTGCTTCTAGGCTTCCCGTGTGGAAAATTATGGGCACCCAGAGTTTAGGAAAGGAACAATAAACTCGGGGTCAGTCATGTGACTGGTATAAGTAAACAAAAATAGTTGTTTGAAATAAAAACAGTTTATTTTTATCAAAAGAAAACAAAAGAATTTGAAAGAAATCCGCAATGCTTTTTGAAAATGAAACTGCCATAAGGCCTCCCGCCATACACACAATGCAAGCGCAAACTTGGAGGAGATTTCTCCCTATGACAGCCAAAAATGCTTGATACGGGAAACCACTTCTAGATATTATTATTAGTGCATAGTGTGAAAATATTTTCGAAAGTATAATATTAATCTTAGCCAGCATACCACATTTTGTCGTATGCCTACTATAGCTACCATGTTTTGTAGCAGGTTACCGCCATGCTACGTGGCAGGTTATACAACTAAAACCGTACAGGGCTAGTATTGTTTTGTTTGGATTTCCAACAAATGGTCGGGGAAAGGAACTTTCCATATAAAATGGAACGCCTCTGGAGGGACGTACCCGAGAACCTAACTGGATCTCTGCTACACAAGGCCGGATTACCTCTGTGACTAGGTAACAACTGACACGAGTATGCCACCTCCCGGTCGTTACCAACCTTTATCCGAAGCGCTTCTCCACCGACATCCACAAAGCAATAAGTTTGCAGCAACCACAAAGTAAGTATCTGGGCTCCATACCATGATACCACTTATAATCCAGAAGGAAATGGACATACCCTCAGGGGGCGCTACCCCCAAATAACCTTGCTGCCACGATTCCTATTTCGACCATAACCGGGTTGTGAGGTTCGACAAAGACTCGTTCACAAAGCTACGCTTTTTCACAAAGCCATGCTTCGATCAATAAATGATCAGCAACACTCAGCATGCCACACTACCAAATTGGGAGTATATCACTAATAACCTTCAACTACATTACCTCTAAGCTTGTACGTCTCAGAGAAAGGTGCTAAGCTAAGAGAATAAATTCTCCGCCACCAACAGATATGTATTTGAAAGAAATCAGCTTTATATCTCAAATTGTAATGTCAGACATACAACCATACAACTTTGTTCCGGGTTCGAACAGAACCGAAGGCACTTCCGAAGAATTCCTTGCAATCCGGGCATCCACAATCCCGATCGGACTCCCTACAACATATGGAGATCTCTACACCAGAGCAACTCAGTGCAGAGTCATTCGACAGGTTATCCTATCTTTTTCGAAGACGCCCGGTCTTCACCACCGTCTTCAATTGCCATCCATTTCATTGTATCACATATTTGGAATGGATTATACGACACAAAGGTCCTCTCCCGGCTAAACCGAATAGTGAGCGTTCAATTTAAAAATAAGTGGATGTATCCATCACAAAGATTCATATTCAGGGTTCGATGTGGGTTTCGGATAACCAACTGGAATCCGACTCCCTGTCGCATCGAAATTCAAATGTCGTTTTACGACCAATAGGTGTTCACATTCACACAGAAGAATATTCATCACAGATATCATAGCTCAGCACGAAGCATTTAATATTACATAGCATCACATCACATATCAGATATATCAATCCAACACAAGCATTCAAGAACAAAATATCTTTAATTAAGATGAATAAGTCGTTGTGGTCTTAATTTATTAACCACATAATGATTTTTATTAGTAATCTTTAACCAATGATCATAAATTGCAATTGGTTAAGTCTTAATCACCTTCATTGATTAATCATTCCTTAATTAATTATCTTAATTTAATTAACCCTTAACTGTTAATTAATCAACTCTTAATTACTTTTATTAATTTATTACTCCTTAATAATTAATAATTTATCACAAATTAATTAACCTTAATTATTCCTTAAGAAATTATATTAACAAAATCATTAATTGTTTTAATAAACAAAAAGATAATTTAGTTACTTTGATTATCCTTTTAAACCTTGTTAAATCATTATCCTTATACATTGGTTGCTTTGGAAAGTTAAGATTAGTTTAAATAACATTCTATCTTAATTTCCTTTTAAATTTCATTATTTAACGTAAATGACTTTATAAAATGATGTATCAATAATTAAATAAATTAAAACGCAATTACTTTAAAACCATTTACTTAAATCTTGAATTTAATTCAAAAATTCGATCAAATCATCATTTGAATACATGGTTTATAAGTGTTTAAAAATATGAAATTTTTTAAAGTAAAAACTGTTTAATATGTCAAGCTCGAGACTTTCTTCGAGTCACCCCTGAGAAATTTGGTTGCTTGCTTCGGGTTATATCAAAAATCAACCCGAGTGCCAAAATTTTCAACATAAAATTTTTTCTAAGTATTTTAACCTGGCGCACAAAATTTTACTCGAGTTAATACTTAAGCCATCACACATTTTTCCCCAGGCCTACTTCGAGTCGAACCATGCTCCTTCACTTCACCAACCACTAACACCATTAATTCGCTATGCACATGCACAGCAGGAATCGCCACCTCCGGTAGAAGCTCCAATCGACATTGCATCGTCGAACAAGTCGACGATCATCCGCGCACCAATTCCCGACCACCAGAACCCCAACGTCCACTCGAAATCAAAATCGAGTTTAAAAATTGAAACCTGGAAACATCATCTGGGTTCACCATCAAAACCTGGAAATGCGTCGCCTCCGCAACCTCGACCACCAGATGGTCAGCAACTCCGGACAAACACTCGTAGCCATCCCCTCTACCATCTCCCAAACCCCTGTAGCACTCGATCACTTTTAGACGACGAACGAGACAAAATACCAAGCCTCGACAAAAATTAGGTTTACGAACTTCTCAAGCTCGCCGCCGTCACCACGACCATCTGCACCCCATTCCAATATTTTTTCCAGATCGCCCGCTCATCCCTCCATCACCAGGCAAGATCTCGACCACTACAAGTCAGTGGATCGCCAGAGATCATCAAAACAATGAAACTTATACAAAACAAAACTGCTCCCTCAACTTCGCTCTAAAAATTATGATTTTTGTTTTAAAAATCATATTAAAGTATACGAATTCAACCTACATACCTGAATTCGAAAATTAAAAGGTTGGAATTTTAACTTATTTAAAGCCTTGCTCAGGTATTTTGGTTTTCAGAGTCATTAACAGGTTTTTCAAACTTGAATTGATTTTTAAACTTTAGTTCATGATCAAACAAAAAATCTTTGTTTTAATCCCAAGTCCAAAAAGTGAGTGAAACAAGTGGAAATGAATTTTTGAATCAAATTTTTTATGTTTATAACTCGGGACAGGGAACATATATAAACGACAGCTTGCATGCAATTCTTCCATCATTCAGAGAATTCTTATATATATATATATATATATATATATATATATATATAAAAAAACATACTTATCACAGATTTGATTTGCAACAGATCCATATTTTTAAATTTTAAGAAAAATGTTACTCACCTTAAATTTCAGAATGAACAGAGCTACTTTTATTTGAAACAGTCTTGAACTTTGCTTACTGAAACCTAGTCTTTAATCTTCTGGTTTGTTGGGTTAGACTGTTGTTTAAGTTGAATTGGTATTTAAGTTGTAAAATGATATTACTTCAAATGCTACTTAGGTTTGAATGAACGAACTAAAATAAGGAGTTGATGTATATATAAAGTAGATAGTTTGTACAGGGGAGGTGTTATCTGGTTAAGCTTTCTTTGTTTTTTTTATTTATTTTGATCAGAAATTTTTTCTTGCTACCTCCATCTTTGACCAGAGATTGTTCTTTGGAGGCTAAAATGATTTTCTTTTCCATTCGAATGACCCATTTTTGTGCTGAGAAGAAATGGCATTAAATGCTCGTGTTCCCATCTAAGTTTACATACAATCCTATTGATTTATTGTAAGTACATCTTTGTTTTATCTATAGATATTTATCATAGCCTTGAACACATTTTTTTTTCTTTTTTTTTCTTGCTTACATAATTTCACATACATACTTTTTGTTTGATTTGCTTTGCTTAATATATAATTGTCATAGTTATTTTTATAGTTTTTAACTTACCTTATATATTTATGTTCAACGCAATTCTTTTTTTACATTATTATTATTATTATTTATTTAAAGCTTAAAGTACTAAATACTTTATTTATATCCATATTTTTTTGTAATACTTAATATTAATAATATTTTATTTTGTTTCGAAACTTTCCAAATTAAATTACAAAAGTTTAAATAAGTTACCAAATTTAAATTAAAAATTTTAGGATGTTACAAATATCCGCCCTTAAGAAAATTTCGCCGTAGAAGTTTGAAAGAGAGAAAAAAGCAAACAAAGAATATACAAATTTAGAAAAGAATAGAGAAATGGCTTACCAGTTTAAGCCGAGATATCCACTGTGCAATTGGGATATGATTTCTGCATATTACCTTCGGTTTCCCAAGTGCAGTCCTTTGAATCGCCACTCCACTGAACTTTAACTAGTTTCAAAATTTTGTTTCTCAATCGCTTTTCATCACGATCCACAATCTTTATCGGTTCCCTCTTTACTGCCAAGTTGGGAGTGATCTGAAGATCCTGCTGAGCTGCCTCCTCAATAATACTATCTGGGTCATGCACAAATTTTCGGAGGTTAGAAATATGAAACACATTATGCACGCCAGATAACCAAATGGGTAGCTGCACTCGATATGCTAGATGATCGATCCTCTCTAGAATAGGAAAAGGACCAATATAACACGGTGCTAGCTTTCTAGTTTTCCCAAACCTCAATACACCCCCCATTGGAGACACTTTCAAAAATATAAAATCTCCAACTTGAAATTCCAAACCTCTTCTTCGGCAGTCATAATAACTCTTCTGACGACTTTGAGCAGTTATTAATTTCTTTCGAATAAAATCTACCTTATCCATGACTTCTTTAATCATATCTGGTCCAAGGACGAGTCTATCACCTGATTTGATCCAGCATGCAGGTGATCGACACGGACGACCATATAAAGCCTCATAAGGAGCCATTTCAATACTGGCTTGATAGCTACTGTTATAAGAGAACTCGACCAGATGCAAATTGTCCTCCCAAGAACCACCAAAATCAAGTATACAAGCATGTAAGAGATCTTCTAAAATTCGGTTAATCCTTTCAGTCTGCCCATCAGACTGTGGGTGATAAGCAGTGCTGAAATTCAGTTTTGTCCCCAATGCGGCTTGGAATGCCTCCCAAAATCTACTAGTGAAGAACGGATCACGATCACTCACTATGCTACTAGGAATACCGTGGAGATGAACAATCTCTTTTATATATAGCTCTGCTAAGCTTGCTGTAGTCTGAGTGGATTTTACTGCAATGAAGTGAGCAGTTTTAGTCAGACGGTCCACTATAACCCAAATTGCTTCATTTCCCTTCTTGGTTCATGGCAATCCGTCGATGAAATCCATCGACACCTGATCCCATTTCCACTTCGGTACTTCCAAAGGCTGAAGTAAACCCGTCACTTTCTTTTGATCGCTTTTGATTTGTTGACAAGTAGCACGTCGACTCACATATATAGATATGTCCCTTTTTAATGTCTTCTACCAAAACGTTCTTTTCACATCACGATACATTTTATTGACTCCTGGATGGATGCAAAGTTTGGACTTGTGACATTCGTCCAAAACTTCACATTTCAGCTCTGGAACGTCAGGGACACAAATTCTTTCTTTCAATCTTACAACTCCATCATCATCGATACCAAAACTGGAATCCTCACCTTGATGTATTCTTTTACAAATTCCACGAAGAAATTGGTCTTCCTTCTATTTGCTAGCAATCTTTTCAAGGAGAGTAGGAGTAACAAGTAGATATGCTTGAACAGCATGCTTCCTACTTCAAGCATCGGCAACTACATTGGCTTTTCCGGGGGTATATCGAATATCTAGGTCATAAGATGGCAGAAATTCCAACCAACGTTGTCGCGGATTCAAAACTTTCTAGGAGAAGAGATACTTTAAAGATTTGTGGTCGGTGAATAATTCAAATTTTTCACCTAACAAGAAAGATTTTATTTAATATATATTAAGTTAAGTTGAACTTTAAAATTTTCTTTTAGAAAAGTTGAAGGGATTCTTACCCAGAAGATAATATCGCTAGATTTTTAAGGCGAAAATAACAGCCGAAATCTCCAAATCATGTGTTGGGTAGTTTCTCTCGTACGGACGTAATTGTCTACTCGCGTAGGCAATTACCTTCCCATTCTGCATTAATATTGCACCTACCCCATCACCACAAGCGTCGGTATAGACAGATAAGCCTTGGTTCCCGTTAATGATAGCGAGAACAGGAGTAGTAGTTAATCTCTTTTTCAATTCCTGAAAAGCTTCATCACATTTTAGAGTCCAATTGAACTTGGCATTCTTCATTGTTAGCTTAGTCAATGGGCTAGCAATCTTATAAAAGTCCTGAACAAACTTCCGGTAATAGCTTGCTAAATCCAGAAAACTTCGAACTTCTTTCGGGGTCGTGGGTCGCTTCTAGTCAAGAATAGCGGAAATTTTGCTCGGATCAACAGAAATCCCTTCTTCATTAAAAATATGGCCAAAAAATATGACTTCTTTGACCCAAAAGTGACATTTTGAAAATCTAGCGAATAAGATGTTCCTTCTCAAAATCTTCAAAACAATTCTGAGATGTTCAGCATGCTCCTCTTTGATTTTGGAGTAGATTAGGATATCATCATAAATACGAGAACAAATTTATTCAGCACCTCCCGAAACACACGGGTCATCAAATCTACTAAGTACGCGGGAGCGTTAGTTAATCCGAAAGGCACAACTAACCACTCGTAGAACACAACCGGACCCCTAAAAGCGGTTAGCTGAACACAATCTTCGGCAATTTACAATTGATGGAATCCCTTAGCTAGATCCATCTTAGAAAAGAATCATGCACCATGGAGTTGATCGAATAAGTCATCGATCCTGGGTAAAGAAAACTTGTTCTTGAGAGTTTGCTTATTGAGATCGCGATAGTCGACACAAAGTCTCAAAAACCCATCAGATTTAGCCACAAATACTACCGCTGAACCCCATTCAGAAACACTAGGACGAATCAATCCCTTTTTTAGCAAATCACCGGTTTGCTTGACTAGTTTAATTCTTTCTCGCGGTGCCATCCTATTACTAGCATGAACGACAGGACGAGCATTTGGCACTAAGTCAATTCTGAATTTTATTTCTTTGTGTGGTGGTAAAGATTCTACTTCTTTGAATACATCGGGAAAATGCTGGACAATAGGAATGGGATCCGGACTAGATTCTGGATATCCCAACGTATACATCAGTTTATCCCTTTTTGGACTAGGGTCTTCACAAGAAATTTCAATGAGACCTCCAAGTTTAGTTTTGACTAGAATCGTTAGATTGTTGCAATCTAATTTGGCTTCATATCTCAATAACCAATTCATCTCGAGTAGGATTTCAAATTCATTAAAGTCAAGAACATAAAGGTTAATAGGAAATTTATGGCCAGAATAAGAGATAGGCATCCTCCTACAATATAGAAAAAGATTTGTAGGACCACCCACTAGATTTTTTACACAAATAGGTTCATCGACAAACTTGAGTTTAAGTTTTAATTCATCCATGATCTGCTGGGAGATAAAGCTATGTGAAGCTCCCGTGTCAAATAAAACTCTAACAACTCTTTTACCAACAATAAGGTTACCCTCCAAAACTCCGTTTCCTTCATTCGCCTTTGAAGTTGAGGGGTTATCTTTTATTGCGCACACTTTCACTATTTGTACTTGTTTCTTTTTCGAGCAATTCTTAACTCCATGACCTGGCTGGTGACAACAATAGCATTTCTTGGATCTTCGACTTGTCTTTACTAGTTGATCTTTCTTAATTTGTTTATTTGGCTTCTCACAATCATTTGCTAAATGGCCTTTCTCCTGACAGTTATAACAAGTAACATTTCTGGTTGAATTCTC
Source organism: Allium cepa (assembly GCA_030765085.1). Lineage (NCBI taxonomy): Eukaryota > Viridiplantae > Streptophyta > Magnoliopsida > Asparagales > Amaryllidaceae > Allium > Allium cepa. The sequence continues at coordinate 673,026,088 of CM060928.1, read as the reverse complement.
TTGATTACTCCTCTTCTTCTCCTTGCCTTGAACTGGCCTCTTTCCTTCAAATTTTCTTTTCTTCCAATTTGAACTACTTGAACTCCCCTTCTCTTTTGAAACTTCCTGCATATCTAAAGTAGAATATCGATAACCCATATCAATCAAGTCTGAAAAAGATTCTTTAATGTCGGCTGTCATCCTCTCGTGATACTCCTTATTCATTCCCCGAATGAATCTTTCATTCTTCTTCAAGGGTGTACTCACTAGCTCCGGACCAAATCGAGACAATTCATTGAATTTATTCAAGTACTCCTCAAATGATAACTTCCTTGCTTCAAATCTAGGAACTCCTGGTAAATTTGAGAGATACCAGCAGATGGAACGTATCGCTGCTCAAACACTTCTTTAAATTGTCTCCAAGTAAACTTATCTTCTGACTCATCCATGGTAACTGTCTCCCACCAAGCTAATGCTTCCTCTTAGAGTTGCCAAGAAGCTATTAATCACTTTTGATCGTCTTCCAACTTCAATCCTCTGAAAATTCTTTCACAGGATCGGATCCAGGCTTGGGCTTCTACAACAGATTTCTTGCCAGTGAACGGCTTTCCACCAAGTCTCAAGAAGCCCTTATACAGATCAGCCAGATTCGGCTGAGGTTGAGTAGGCACAGCTACAGTTACAGGGACTTGACCAATTGCTGTGGTATTTCCCCATTCCCTACCTTGTCCTCTTCTTCCGCCCATTCTTACTATCTATAAATAGTAAGAAAACTCGATTTAGGCATACGGACAAGATAACTTAGGAAACATCAACAGTTTAAAAGGAATAGACCAAGAAATTTTAGGGTTTCGGCCTTTCGGTTTATACTCATTCTAGGGTATACTTCACCCTATCTCTAATGAGCCATCTAATGTGTTATACTCTGTAGCTAAAGTTCCTACTCAACCTTCAGTTCTGATACCACTTCATCACGATCCGAAATCCAGCTTTTGAAAATCGACATCAAATACCTCACTTGTATTCGATTGCCAGAGATTCAAGCGTCGAATTTCAGTTTGGATGGAACTTATAACAACATTAGATGAATATAAACAGTGGAAACAAAATGAATATCATATATCAACACAAATACAACATGATACAATATCCAATAAAACATCGATCCCAAATATCAAAGTGATACAAATATGATACAACAATAATACGACAACAGAAACTTCAACAAGTTTCCAACATACTTCAACTTCGACAAGGTCTTCAAAAACTCCAACACTTCAAAAGATTCCCAAATCCAAAGCTTCCAGAAGACTTTAAAATCCAAGCTAGCTCCAAAAAATGGATAACTTGCTTCTAGGCTGCCTGTGTGGAAAATTATGAGCACCCAGAGTTTAGGAAAGGAACAATAAACTCCGGTTCAGTCAAGGGACTAGTGTGAGTAAACAAAAACAGTCGTTTGAAATAAAAAATAGTTTATTTTTATCAAAACCAAATAAAAGAATTTGGAAGAAATCCATAATGCTTTTTGAAAATGAAACTGCCATAAGGCCTCCCGCCAAATACACAATGCAAGCGCAAACTTGGAAGAGATTTCTTCTTATGACAGTCAAATGCTTGATACGGGAAACCACTTGTAGATATTATTATTAGTGCATAGTGTGACTTAATCTTAGCCAGCAAACCACATTTCGTCGTATGCCTACTATAGCTACCATGTTTTGTAGCAGGTTACCGCCATGCTGCATGGCAGGTTATACAACTAAAACCGTACAGGGCTTGTATTTTTTTGTTTGGATTTCCAACAAATGGTCGGGCAAAAGAACTTCCCACATAAAATGGAACGTGTGACGCCCCACCTCGATACCCACGCTATCCAAGGACAATATGATGTAATGCCGTCAACTAGCACGGAGAATAAGGCTGTTGAGGAGCGACCATCTGTATAATTGCTTTGTGCGAGTACCGATATGCCAGATAAAATATAACTTGCATTCTTTTCAAGAGGAAATCCGACATACCGACACCAACTCAAAGCTACTACACAGTGGCAATAATATCTTCGGAAACAAATATAGAAATAAACATAAAACAAATCAGTCACAGATAATTCATATCACAAAGGCGGAAATAGACGTGAATATATATAACACATAAAAGTGTTCATCAGAGTAGTGGTCTAAAAAGATCCACAATGACACAAAAGAATAGCAACATGTGCTATACAAAAGAATAAGTACACAGCTATGAGTCTATATCTCAAATGTATATAACCAAAAACTACTAATCTAAGTAGTTAGCCAAAAGTCAGAGCAATGAATCCCTAGGGAGAAGTCAAGCAGAAGCACCTGTAACATCTCGGTCTGACCCGAGTATTATTTCATAAGAAAACAATAAATGGATCAGTCTAGCTATAAATATCAGATGAAATGATATAGAATAAGAGATATGACTAAACGTATAATAATCACAATGCCAAGCTATGATAAATAAGTAATTGAAAATCAACAAGAGATTTATCAATATCACAAAAATCTTCTCAAAGATCAAAAGGAATGTCATACTCCTTATTTCATTCACCAAGCCACAAATATTGACAACATATAAATGCCAATCATAAAATTGGTGAAATTCAAATTCTAGAAATCATCAATAGAAATCCAGGAATCACAAAAATGATCGTAGAAATGATCAATCACAAAAAGGGGGAGGCCTATCACAAAACGGAAGCATGAAAACTCACCGACACGTGTATCACAAAACGGGACGCTATCCCATGGTCGCTAACTATAGAGCCGGTGTAACGACGTAGTACAACGGTACGCCCGAGGAACCAGAAACTCGAATAGTTCAGAACAACGACGTAGTACAACGGTATGCCCGAAGAACCAGAACTCGTAAAATTCGAAACAACGACGTAGTACAACGGTACGCCCGAAGAACCAGAACTCCATAAAAACCTGGGTCGCTAGCCCACAAAAATTGGTTCGAAACCCTAAGAAATAAATAGGTCATTAGCCTATAATAAAAATGAGACGAAACTCAATAAAACATAGGTCATTAACCTATAAAAGAAATGAGACGAAACTCAATAAAACGAGGTACCGTCCCCTACGTGGACGAAGAAACATAGCGTATCGCTAGTCTAAATCACAAAATGATCATCATCGATCATTAAGAAGTGTCAATTACACGAAGCTAGTAAATATATGAGCTTAGCTTCATGTCCCATAACCACTAGCTTAACTTAAATATTTACAAACAAATTGTAGATCTCTACTAGAAAATTGTCACAAGAGATTCAATTGAACAAGTCCAAGAATTAACCAACAAAGTAAAATCAAGCGTTTCATACCACTCCTTTTACTAAGCCGTTTAATTAGATTTCTCGTACGAGTGAGGAAAAGGTTTGTATATACTAATAGATTGGAAAACGATTTTAATAAATGAGATTTGTATTGAAATAGTGTTGAAATCGTTTAGATGAAAGAGTTTTGATATTTACTACTAGTATAGAAACCTTTATATTTTTAAAGTGACAAATCACAAAAATGATTGTAACACAATCAATCACCGAAATTCACATTCGAAGACGTGAATAATCCATAGAAATCAATACAGAATCCATCAAAATGGATATTTCTAAAATTCCCGAAGAAAAGAAGTCATCAAAGTCAATAACAAATGATAACAACAAATAGTGAAAGAACTCGAATCGATTAAATTTGGAAACCACGCAAAATACGTGACATAGGCAGAATAGCAACAGGTCGGTCGGCCAGCTACAGAGCTCCGTCGACCGGACCCTGTTCTGGAAAATTTCTCGGGAAGCAGGTCGGTCGACTGAGCTCTGCAGCTGGTCGACCGGACCAGAGAGAAAAGTGCCTATGCACTTTGGTAGCAGGTCGGTCGGCCGGTCTCAGAGCTCGGTCGGCCGAACCTGATGTTCTGCAATTTGAAACCCATTTCAAATGAGGTGCCAACTCCTTCAATTTGCAAACAGACAAGCACGGACGCTAGGTGTTTACGTCTATCGGCTACCCGGTCCTATAAGCTCATCGATTCATCACCAAAAACATGATCAAAACATCAAGTTAGGATTTTTGAGGAATTGAACTCAAAACACTAAAATTTGGAATATTCAGCAAATCAATCCAAACCAAAAGTAATTGCATAAGAATAAGTGTTAGGAATTCATACCTAACAAAGGAAGATAATTATAAGCATAGATGTGGATTAAAATCTCACCTTTTGACAAAATCAATGAAGAAGATGCAATAGAGAAATGGCAAGAACAATCACTCTTCAATTCCAACCCAACAAGCTTGAATCTAAGCTTAAAAGAGAAACATTTCCTAAATTAGGTTTAGGAAATTTATGAAATTGAATGGAGAAAGAGTTGGAGAAGATGAAGAGAAGGCTTACCAAAGCTTCTTCTATTAGTTTGGAGCAAGAGCTTGATTTGCAAAAGACAACTAGGGTTTGGAGTTTCAATTCCCATTCCATTCACCATTAATCTCTTTAGAACTGAAAAGCAGAGGAAGAGAGATTGAATGAAGAGGAGTGGTTCAGTTTGGGGTATTAAGTTGGCTAGTGGGCTGAACCCAACCCAAAGCCCTAAATGATAAGGTAGCAAAATTCAACTTACTCCAAACATATCGAAGTTTATACTCAAAAAGGTTGCAAACAGCATTTTGAACTCAATGGAAGGGGTCTCGAGTCCCAATTCGACTGTTTGTAAAAAAGTAGATTTTGGGACTAAAATCCGAGTATCGATAAAATATTTAAATATAAAATCAATAAATATGCGGGTTGTTAAAGACTCCCCTCCTTAAAGAAATTGCGTCCTCGCAATATTTGAGAAGAAAATATAAAGTAACAACCATAAAAGCATATTCAACACAAAAGAAATTTGAAATAAAAAGTTCACCTCAAAGAGCACGAGAAAGTAAGTCCGGATGTGTTCGCTCGATGAATTCTCTAGTTTCCCAAGAGAAATCCTTAGGATTTGAGGACCATTGAACTTTAACAAGTGGAACATCTTTATTTCGAAGGCGCTTGACTTCCGAAGTAATGATACGAATAGGATGTTTCTCATAAGTTAAATTAGGCGAAACTTCAATTTCTTCCACAACACCGGGCTCAAGAATATAATCGGAATCTCGAAGGCACTTCCGCAATTGAGAAATGTGAAACACGTCATGAATAGTAGAAAACTGAGCCGGTAATAAAAGGCGATAAGCCACGGAACCAATACGTTCGGTGATGGGAAATGGACCAATATATCGAGGTGCTAACTTTCCAGATTGACTGAAATGTACAACACCCTTCATAGGTGAAACACGGATAAACACAAGATCTCCCACAGAAAATTCTAATTTCCTTCTTCGGTGACCGGCATAGGATTTTTGTCTATTCTGGGCTTCTTTCATCCTATGACGAATAAGATCAATCTTTTCTGTGAAATCTCGAAAAAAATCTGGACCAAAAACCAGCTTCTCACCAGCCTTAAGCTAACAAGAAGGAGAACGGCATGACCTTCCATAGAGTGCCTCAAAAGGAGCCATGCCAATACTAGATTGGAAGCTATTATTATAGGAAAACTCAACAAGAGAAATGTGATCTTCCCAACTTCTTCCAAAATCAAGAACACACGCACGAAGAAGATCATCAAGAGTTTGATTCACAAGCTCAGTTTGTCCATCGGACTGAGGATGATAAGCGGTGCTAAAATTAAGCTTCGTTCCCAAAGCTTTTTGAAGACTCTTCCAAAATCCACTATTGAACAATGGATCACGATCACTAACAATAGAAGTAGGAACTCCATGCAATTTACAATTTCTTTAATAAAGAGTTTGGCCAAAAGAGGTACGGTCCGGTTGGAGCGAACGGGAATAAAATGGGCAGATTTCGTAAGTCTATCAAATATCACCCATAAGCTATCATGACCCGAACGAGAACGGGGAAGGCCATCTATAAAATCCATGGAAATTTGATCCCACTTTCAAATTTAAATTTCTAAAGGTTGCAATAACCCACCAGGCCTTTGATGCTCGGCCTTAATGAGTTGGCAAGTCATGCAACACTTAACAAAATTAGCAATATCAGATTTCATTCCCTCCCAATAATAAAGTCGCTTCATATCCGCGTACATTTTACTACTACCGGGATGAATGGTAAATTTAGAACGATGTGAATCTTCTAAAATAACTTTACGAAGATCACTATTATTTGGCATGGTAAGTCTACCAAATTTTTGAATACTGCCAAGAGAATCGATATCAAAGTCTTTCAAACCTTCAATATCAATTATATCCTTAATATTTTGGCCAAGAAGAGCCAATTCAGGATCTAGCTTTTGAGCTTCAAGAATGCGGTCAAAAAGAGAAGGATGAGCCTCAAGGCTACATAAAATAAGAGATGAACATAAATTGGAAATACGATCTCGAATCTCACAAGTGGATAAAACCCCGAGATCATTCCATTCGGATATCATCATAGAAACAACCGCTTGTTGCTTGCGACCAAGTGCATCGGCAACACGATTTCCCTTTCCGGGAATATAAATAATATCAAGATCATAAGCCGCAAGGAATTCGAGCCAACGTTGTTGACGCAAATTAAGTTCCTTTTAAGAAAATAGATACTTCAAGGATTTATGATCAGTGTAAAGAATAATTTTTTCTCCCAAAAGATAATGACGCCAAATGCGAAGGGCGAAAACAATATCCACAAGCTCTAAATTATGAGTGGCATATCTAGTCTCAGCGGGCTTCAATTGCCTAGAAGCAATAACACGTTCTCTTTGCATAAGAACGGCACCCAAACCAACACGACTAGCATCGGTATAAACAACGAAATCTTGATTCCCCTTGGGAATAACAAGAATAGGAGCATCGGAAAGGAGTTCTTTTAATTTATGAAAACAAACTTCACATTTGTCCGACCAAATGTATTAACACCTTTCTTCGTCAAACTAGTAAGAGGCACGGAAATTTTAGAAAAGTCCTTTATGAAACGGCGGTAATAACCTGCCAATCCAAGGAAGCTACGGATCACCGTCACACTTTCCGGTCTCTTCCAATTTTGAATTGCATCATTCTTTGAAGGATCCACGGAAATTCCGGATTCGGAAATAATATGACCGAGAAACTTCACACAAGATTGCCAAAAGTGGCATTTAGAAAATTTTGCTTTCAATTGATTTCTCCTAAGAGTTTCCAACACAATCCGAAGATGTTTTTCATGCTCCTCCTCGGTTTTTGAATACAAAAGAATATCATCAATAAAGATGAGAGCAAATCGATTGACAAAATCTTTGAAAACTCGATTCATAAGGTCGACGAAATAAGCCGGAGCATTTGTTAAACCAAATGGCATAACAAGCCATTCATAAGATCCATAACGAGTACGGAACGATGTCAAAGGAATGTTATCCTCTGCGATATGAAGCTGATGAAAACCAGTAGCTAAGTCTAATTATGAAAAGACTCTAGCACCACTAAGTTGATCGAATAGATCATCAATCCGAGGTAAAGGATATTTATTCTTGATAGTAAGATCATTAAGCTTGCGGTAGTCAATGCAAAGCCTAAGTGTACCATCGGATTTCTTCACCAAAATTGCCGAAGCTCCCCTAGGAGAGGAACTAGAGCGAATAAATTGCTTCGTCTCCAATTCGGATAATTGATTGCGCATCTCCTTATTTTCTTTATTAGACAACCGATAAGGAGGACGAGTAATAGGTTGAGCTCCAGGGATGAGATTAATTCTGAACTCAATTGCTCGCTTAGGTGGTAATCCTAAAACGGGCTCAAATATGTCGAAAAATTCACGAACAACGTGAATAAGAGAAACAATATCTTCCTCATCATCATTATTGTCATCATGAGGGTTTAAGGAGTATAAAGATACAACCAAACAGGAATCCGAATCTTTAAGGTTAATAGAAATCTGCTTAATAGATTGAGGATGTCGAAGATGAATAGTCCGCTCAGGACATTGGATAAGAGCTTCATAACGGTTAAGCCAATCCATTCCCAAAATCATTCCAAAGCCTAAGTAGCGCATAATATGCAAGTCGGCACGGAAAGAAAGATCACACAAAATAATCTCGACATTTTTACACAATAAACTGATTGTTGCGGATCCACTAACCGGATTCGCAATTCTCAAAGAAGTCATTAAACACAAAACATCAAAAGAAAAAGTATCCACAAGTTCTTTTGAAATAAAAGAGTGAGATGCACCCGTATCAAAAAGAACTCGAATGGGTTGATCACGAAACATAATAATGCCATCAAGGATAGAATGAGAAATACCTTTTCCACGAGATGTGTTGCCAGGGCCTTTAGCAACATTAAGCTTTCCCTCCTTCCTACCTTGAAGTTTGGGACAAGAAGATAAATAATGGTCCAAACTTTTGCAATAGCGACAAAAGAGAGGTTTCGGACACTTGGTCGCATAATGGTCCTTAAAACCACAATTGTAGCATTACCCACCACTTGGGGCAGAAGCTTTTGCTACCGGAATTGCTTGCTTCCCTTTCTTGTTAGGATAAGACCCCTTGAACTTAATAGGCTTTTTCTTGTTGTGGTTGAATTTTGGTTTGGCACCCACAACATCAGCATCACTTTCTTTATCTGCCTCTTCAAGTCGAAGAGCGATATCAACAAGTTGATCAAAAGAAACTTCTAGCTTTAGAAGTAATGGCTTCTTGAGATTTTTGTTCAAGCCATAAACAAATCTCTGATTTTTCTTCAATGGGGTATTAATGTATTCAACCCCGTATTTGGAAAGAGATTCGAAAGATGCGACATATTCTGTCACAGAAGATTCACCTTGAACAAGGTCAATAAAATGGCGAGCCAAAGTCATCTTCTCAGCTTCTGGCATAAATTTTAATTCGAAGCGTTTTCGGAATTTCTCCCAAGTGAGATCCGCTTCAATAATTTCAGAAATCAGAAGCTCATACCAGTCTAATGCTCTTTCTTGGAGCATATTAGAGGCCACCTGAACTCGGTGAAGATCAATAAGGTTCATGCGAGAAAAGATTCGATCGCATGCTCTTAGCCAAGCCTGGACTGCGATAATAGTTTCAAAACCCTTGAATGGTTTCCCACCCAAGTTGGTATAATCGTTGCACAAGCATGCAAATCCAGACTTAGGATGAATTGGTTCCGAATTAGAACTGGCTGCTTGAGCATTCTTTACAAGATCAAGAAGCTGCTGGGCAGACATAAAAACTCCATCTTGGGGAGTAGCACTAGATTGACCGACGCAGGGACGGCCAGGTCTAACCATTTCTCTCCTTTAGAAAGAAAGAAAGAAGAAGAAAAAAGGTTATTCACCAAATGAATATCAAGCAATCTTGATAGATAAAATAAGGAATCATAAAGAAACTAGGATGAATCGGTACGAAGACTCGAATTAAATCCTAAGGCACGACTCCTAAGAAGGACTTAGGACGATGATCCTTGTTAAATTATTCTACATTGTTCCGAAGTCTGACTCTGATACCAAGCTGTGACGCCCCACCTCTATACCCACGCTAGCCAAGGACAATACGATGTAACGCCGTCAACTAGCACGGAGAATACGGCTGTTGAGGAGCGACCATCTGTATAATTGCTTTGTGCGAGTACCGATATGCCAGATAAAATATAACTTGCATTCTTTTCAAGAGGAAATCCGACATACCGACACAACATCAAAGCTACTACATGGTGGCAATAATATCTTCGGAAACAAATATAGAAATAAACATAACACAAATCAGTCACAGATAATTCATATCACAAAGGCGGAAATAGACATGAATACATATAACACATAAAAGTGTTCATCAGAGTAATGGTCTAAAAAGATCCACAATGACACAAAAGAATAGCAACATGTGCTATACAAAAGAATAAGTACACAGCTATGAGTCTATATCTCAAATGTGTACAACAAAAAACTACTAATCTAAGTAGTTAGCCAAAAGTCAAAGTAATGAATCCCTGGGGAGAAGTCAAGCAGAAGCACCTATAACATCTCGGTCTGACCCGAGTATTATTTCGTAAGAAAACAATAAACGGATCAGTCTAGCTATAAATATCAGATGAAATGATATAGAATAAGAGATATGACTAAACGTATAATTACCACAGTGTCAAGCTATGATAAATAAGTAATTGAAAATCAACAAGAGATTTATCAGTATCACAAAAATCTTCTCAAAGATCAAAAGGAATGTCACACTCCTTATTTCATTCACCAAGCCACAAATATTGACAACATATAAATGCCAATCATAAAATTGATGAAATTCAAATTCTAGAAATCATCAATAGAAATCCAGGAATCACAAAAATGATCATAGAAACAATCAATCACAAAAAGGGGGAGGCCTATCACAAAACGGGAGCATGAAAACTCACCGACACGTGTATCACAAAATGGGACGCTATCCCATCGTCGCTAACCATAGAGCCGGTGCAACGACGTAGTACAACGGTACGCCCGAGGAACCAGAAACTCGAATAGTTCGGAACAACGACGTGGTACAACGGTACGCCCGAAGAACCAGAACTCGTAAAATTCGGAACAACGACGTAGTACAACGGTACGCCCGAAGAACCAGAACTCCATAAAAACCTGGGTCGCTAACCCACAAAAATTGGGTCGAAACCCCAAGAAATAAATAGGTCGTTAGCCTATAATAAAAATGAGACGAAACTCAATAAAACATAGGTCGTTAACCTATAAAAGAAATGAGACGAAACTCAATAAAACGAGGTACCGTCCCCTACGTGGACGAAGAAACATAGAATATCGCTAGTCTAATCACAAAGTGATCATCATCGATCATCAAGAAGTGTCAATTACACGAAGCTAGTAAATATATGAGCTTAGCTTCATGTCCCATAACCACTAGCTTAACTTAAATATTTACGAACAAATTGTAGATCTCCGCTAGAAAATTGTCACAAGAAATTCAATCGAACAAGTCCAAGAATTACCCAACGAAGTAAAAGCAAGCGTTTCATACCACTCGTTTTACTAAGTCGTTTAATTAGATTTCTCATACGAGTGAGGAAAAGGTTTATACATACTAATAGATTGGAAAACGGTTTTAATAAATGAGCTTTGTATTGAAATAGTGTTAAAATCGTTTTGATTAAAGAGTTTTGATATTTACTACTAGTATATAAACCTTTATATTTTTAAAGTGACAAATCACAAAAATGATTGTAACACAATCAATCACCGAAATTCACATTCGAAGATGTGAATAAAAATCCATAGAAATCGATACAGAATCCATCAAAATGGATATTTCTAAAATTCCCGAAGACAAGAAGTCATCAAAGTCAATAACAAATAGGGAAAGAACTCGAATCGATTAAATTTGGAAACCATGCAAAATACGCGACATAGGCAGAATAGCAACAGGTCGGTCGGCCGACTACAGAGCTCGGTCGGCCAGACCCTGTTCTGGAAAATTTCTCGGGAAGCAGGTCGGCCGACTGATCTCTGTAGCTGGTCGACCGGACCAGAGAGAAAAGTGCCTATGCACTTTGGTAGCAGGTCGGTCGGCCAGTCTCAGAGCTCGGTCGGCCGAACCTGATGTTCTGCAATTTGAAACCCATTTCAAATGAGGTGCCAACTCCTTCAATTTGCAAACGGACAAGCACGGACGCAAGGGGTTTACGCCTATCGGCTACCCGGTCCTATAAGCTCATCGATTCATCACCAAAAACATGATCAAACCATCAAGTTAGGATTTTTAAGGAATCGAACTCAAAACACTAAAATTTGGAATATTCAGCAAATCAATCCAAACCAAAAGTAATTGCACAAGAATAAGTGTTAGGAATTCATACCTAACAATCGAAGATAATTATAAGCATAGATGTGAGATAAAAATCTCATCTTTTCACAAAATCAATAAAGAAGAAGCAATAGAGAAATGGCAAGAACAACCACTCTTCAATTCCAGCCCAACAAGCTTGAATCTAAGCTTAAAAGAGAAACATTTCCTAAATTAGGTTTAGGAAATTTCTGAAATTGAATGGAGAAAGAGTTGGAGAAGATGAAGAGAAGGCTTACCATAGCTTCTTCTATTAGTTTGGAGCAAAAGCTTGATTTGCAAAAGATAACTAGGGTTTGGAGTTTCAATTTCCCATTCCACTCACCATTAATCTCTTTAGGTATGAAAAGTAGAGGAAGAGGGAGTGAATGAAGATGAGTGGTTCAGTTTGGGGTATTAAGTTCGCTAGTAGGCTGAACCCATCCCAAAGCCCTAAGTGAAAAGGTAGCAAAATTCAACTTACTCCAAACAGATCGAAGCTTATACTCAAAAAGGTTGCAAACGGCATTTTGAACTCAATGGAAGAGGTCTCGAGTCCCAATTCGACTGTTTGCAAAAAAGTAGGTTTTCGGACTAAAATCCTAGTATCGATAAAATATTTAGATATAAAATCGATAAATATGCGGGTTATTATAAAACGCCTCTGGAGGGAGTCTCCGAGAACCTAACCGGATCTCTACAACACAAGGCCGGATTACCTACGTAACAACTAACATGAGTATGCCACCTCCCGGTTGTTACCAACCTTTGTCCGAAACGCTTCTCAACCGACAACCATAAAGCAATAAGTTTGCAGCAACCACAAAGTAAGTATCTGGGCTCCATACCATGATACCACTTATAATCTAGAAGGAAATGGACACACCCTCAGAAGGCGCTAACCCTAAATAACCTTAATGCCACGACTTCTGTTTCGACCATAACCGGGTTGTGAGGTTCGACGAAGTCTCGTCCACAAAGCTTCGCTTTTTCACAAAGCCATGCTTCGATCAACAAATGATCAGCATCATTCAGCATGCCACACTACCAAATTGGGAGTATATCACTAATAACCTTCAACTACATAACCTCTGAGCTCGTACGTCTCAAAGAAGGGCGTTAAGCTAAGAGAATAAATTATCCGCCACCAACAGATATGTATTTGAAATAAATCAGCTTTATATCTCAAATTGTAATGTCAGACATACAACCATACAAGTCTGTTCCGTGTTCGAACAGAAATGAAGGCACTTCCAAAGAATTCCTTGCAATCCGGGCATCCACAATCCCGATCGGACTCCCCATCACATATGGAGATCTCTATACCGGAGCAACTCAGTGCAGAATCATTCGACAGGTTATCCTATCGTTTTCGAAGACGTCCGATCTTCACCATCGTCTTCAATTTCCATCCATTTCGTCATATCACATATTCGGAATGGGTTCTACGACACAAAGGTCTCTCCTGGCTAAACCGAATAGTGAGCATTTAATTTAAGAATACGTGGACGTATCCATCACAAAGATTCATATTCAGGGTTCGATGTGGGTTTCGGATAACCAACTGGAATCTGACTCCCTGTCGCATCGAAATTCAAATGTCGTTTTATGGCCAATGGGTGTTCACATTCACACAGAAGAATATTCATCACAGATATCATAGCTCATCACAAAGCATTAAATATTACATAGCATCACATCACATATCAGATATATCAATCCAACACACAGCATTCAAGAACAAAATATTTTTAATTAAGATGAATAAATCGTTGTGGTCTTAATTTATTAACCACATAATGATTTTTATTAGTAACCATTAATCAATGATCATAAATTGCAATTGGTTAAGTCCTAATCACCTTCATTGATTAATCATTCCTTAATTAATTATCTTAATTTAATTAACCCTTAATTGTTAATTAATTAACTCTTAATTACTTTTATTAATTTATTACTCCTTAATTAATTAATAATTTATTACAAATTAATTAAACTTAATTATTCCTTAAGAAATTATATTAACAAAATCATTAATTGTTTTAATAAACCAAAAGATAATTTAATTACTTTGATTATCCTTTTAAACCTTGTTAAATCATTATCCTTATACATTGGTTGCTTTGGAAAGTTAAGATTAGTTTAAATAACATTCTATCTTAATTTCCTTTTAAATTTCATTATCTAACATAAATGACTTTATAAAATGATGTATCAAAAATTAAATAAATTAAAATTTAATTACTTTAAAACCATCTTATTTAAATCTTGAATTTAATTCAAAAATTCGATCAAATCATCATTTGAAAACATGGTTTACAAGTGTTTAAAAATCTAAAAAATTTTAAAGTAAAAACTGTTTAATATATCAGGCTCGAGACCTGCTTCGAGTCACCCCTGAGAAATTTGCTTGCTTGCTTCGGGTTATATTAAAAATCAACCCGAGTGTCAAAATTTTCAACTTTAAATTTTTTCTAAGTATTTTAACCTGGCGCACAAAATTTTACTCGAGTTAATACTCAAGCCACCACACGTTTTTCCCCAGGCCTACTTCAAGTCGAACCATGCTCCTTCACTTCACCAACCACGGACACTATCAATTCGCTGTGCACATGCACAACCAGAATCGCCACCTCCGGTAGAAGCTCGAATCAACGCTGCATCATCGAACAAGTCGACGATCATCCACGCACCAATTCCCGACCACCAGAACCCCAACATCCACTCGAAACAAAAATCGAGTTTAAAAATTGAAACCGGGAAACATCATCTGGGTTCACCATCAAAACCTGGAAGCACGTCGCCTCCACAACCTTGACCACCAGAAGGTCAGCAACTCCGGCCAAATACTTGTCGTCATCCCCTCTACCATCTCCCAAACCCCTGTAGCACTCGATCACTTTTAGGCGACGAATGAGGCAAAATACTAAGCCTCGACAAAAATTAGGTTGACAAACTTCTCGAGTTCGCCGCCGTCACCACCACCATCTGCACCCCATTCCAATATTTTTTCCAGAGCCCCAGGTCATCCCTCCATCACCAAGCAAGATCTCGATCACTGCAAGTCAGTGGATCGCCAGAGATCATCAGAACAACGAAACTTATACAAAACCAACCTGCTCCCTCAACTTCACTTTAAAAAATTTGATTTTTGTTTTAAAAATCATATTAAAGTATACGAATTCAACCTACAAACCTGAATTCCAAAATTAAAAGGTTTGAATTTTAACTTATTTAAAGCTTTGCTCAGGTATTTTGGTTTCCGGAGTCATTAACAGGTTGTTCAAACTTGAATTGATTTTTAAACTTTAGTTCATGATCAAACAAAAAATCTTTGTTTTAATCCCAAGTCCAAAAAGTGAGTGAAACAAGTGGAAATGAATTTTTGAATCAAAATTTTTTGTGTTTATAACTCAGGACAGGGAACATATACAAATGACAGCTTGCCTACAATTCTTCCATCATTCAGAGAATTCTTATATATATATATATATATATATATATATATATATATAAACATACTTATCACAGATTTAATTTGCAACAGATCCATATTTTTAAATTTTAAGAAAAATGTTACTCACCTTAAATTCCAAAATGAACAGAGCTACTTTTATTTGAAACAGGCTTGAACTTTGCTTACTGAAACCTTGTCTTCAATCTTCTGGTTTGGTGGATTAGATTGTTGTTTAAGTTGAATTGGTATTTAAGTTGTAAAATGATATTACTTCAGATGCTACTTAGGTTTGAATGAACGAATAAAATAAGGAATTGATGTATATATAAATTAGATAGTTTGTACAGGGGAGGTGTTATCTGGTTAAGCTGTCTTTGTTTTTTTTTTTTTTTTTGATCGGAATTTTTTTCTTGCTGCCTCCATCTTTGACCAGAGATTGTTCTTTGGAGGCTGAAATGATTTTCTTTTCCATTCGAATGACCCATTTTTCTGCTGAGAAGAAATGGCATTAAATGCTCGTGTTCCCATCTAAGTTTACATACAATCCTATTGATTTTTTGTAAGTACATCTTTGTTTTATCTATAGATATTTATCTTAGCCTTGAATACATTTTTTTATTTTTTTTTTGCTTACATAAATTCACATACATACTTTTTGTTTGATTTGCTTTGCTTAATATATAACTGTCATGGTTATTTTTATAGTTTTTAACTTACCTTATATATTTATGTTCAACGCAATTCTTTTTTTTACATTATTATTATTATTATTTATTTAAAGCTTAAACTACCAAATACATTATTTATATCCATATTTTTTTGTAATACTTAATATTAATAATATATTATTTTGTTTCGAAACTTTCCAAATTAAATTACAAAAGTTTAAATAAGTTACCAAATTTAAATTGAAAATTTTGGGATGTTACAAATATCCCCCCTTAAGAAAATTTCGTCTTAGAAATTTGAAAGAGAGAAAAAAGCAAACAAAGAATATACAAATTTAGAAAAGAATAGAGAAATGGCTTACCAATTTAAGCCGAGATATCCACTCTGCAATTGGGATATGATTTCTACATATTATCTTTGGTTTCCCAAGTGCGGTCCTTTGAATCGCCACTCCACTGAACTTTAACTAGTTTCAAAATTTTGTTTCTCAATCGCTTTTCATCACGATCCACAACAGCTTGCACATAATTCTTCCATCATTCAGAGAATTCATATATATATATATGTATGTATGTATGTATGTATGTATGTATGTATGTATGTATGTATGTATGTATGTATGTAAACATACTTATCACAGATTTAATTTGCCACAGATCCATACTTTTAAATTCTTAAGAAAAATGTAACTCACCTTAAATTCCAGAATGAACAGAGCTGCTTTCATTTGTAACAGCTTGAACTTTGCTCTTCTGGTTTGTTGGGTTAGACTATTGTTTAAGTTGAATTGGTATTTAAGTTGTAAAACTTCAGATGCTACTCAGCTTGGAATGAACGAACTAAAATAAGGAATTGATGTGTATATAAAGTAGATAGTTTGTACAGGGGAGGTGTTATCTGGTTAAGCTTTCTTTGTTTTATTTATTTATTTTGATCAGATTTTTTTTTCATGCTGCCTCCATCTTTGACCAGAGGTTGTTCTTTGGAGGCTGAAATGATTTTCTTTTCCATTCAAATGACCTATTGTTGTGCTGAGAAGAAATGGCATTAAATGCTCATGTTCCCATCTAATTAAGTTTACATACAATCCTATTGATTTTTTGTAAGTACATCTTTGTTTTATCTATAGATATTTATCTTAGCCTTGAATGCATTTTTTTTCTTTTTTTTTCTTGCTTACATAATTTCACATACATACATTTTTGTTTGATTTGCTTTGCTTAATATAAAATTGTCATAGTTATTTTTATTGTTTTTAACTTACCTAATATATTTATGTGTAACACAATTCTTGTTTTTACATTATTATTATTATTCTTTATTTAAAGCTTAAACTACCAAATACTTTATTTATATCCATATATTTTTGTAATACTTAATATTAATAATATTTTATTTTGTTTTGAAACTTTCCAAATTAAATTACAAAGGTTTAAATAAGTTACCAAATTTAAATTTAAATTTTTGGGATGTTACAGAACACCTGGGGTGATAACATATTCGGTCTATCCAAGTTAGGGGTAGGCCGGTCTTGTGTAGCAAGGGATTCCGACGAGGTGTTTGGTACATTGTTCTAGAGATGCACAGTGGTGGGCGGTACCCCAATGGCCCAGTCATTGTCTGAAATCCATTCTCCAATACGAGCTTTATGGTTTTATATGTACAGCCTAGTATGCTGGAATTTAATTAATGTGACAGTTTCGGCTACTTGAATAAGTATTTATATTAGACACTATTATAATATCACTGGATTTTCTATAAAATGTTTTGACTATCGTAAAGGAAAAACCCGTCGTGTTTATGTGTGAGCGGTCTTACGAGATACCTTTGTTTTTCGGAGGATTTTGATAAGTCTAATAATTCAAATTGAGTGTGTTATATCATGACGGTTTCCAGACTGACTCGGTTATTATTTTATTATAATGCTCGGGTCAGACCGAGTATTGCAGATCTAGGTTAGAATGTTATGGAACTCATGAGACAAGCTGTAGGAGTTTAGACGTATATCACGTACTTGGTTATTTCCACCGTGTGTATGAGTTATGTATGTAAAGATGGGTGATTATAGCTGTCCAGATTGATATTTGGATTATTGTACTCTGATGATTGTAAGCATAAAACAGTTATAAATTCTTTTGTATAAAAATATGTTATTATGTATATTTTATCCCGTTGCGACTGTGAGATTCTGTGTTGTTTTTCTATTTTCTTCTACCTTTTTCTTCTTCTTTACCCTAGTTATTCACACTTTCCTACAATTTGGGTTGAACAGGACTAAATTATCAACCCAAAGAATACGGAACTACGGGTCGCTACAGTCTACATGCGGGCTAAATGGTAATTTTCATGTGTTAATTAATTTGGAAAAAAATTACTTGCATTTAATTCGATTTGTATGAATTTGGATTAAACTTGGAAGTGGCTTCATGAAAATATGCATATACAAGAGTTGGAAGCCAAAGAAATAAAGAAATAAAAGAATTCATGTAATCATGAATGATCCCACCTGTAACAACCCGTAATTTTTTTATAATTAAGTTGGTATTTCAATTAAAATTGAGTAATTAAATTTAGAAGGAAACAAAAATTTTGTAATTTATAATGAAGCAAACGTAAAAAAAATAATGGAAATGGTAAATCACTTAAGACTTTACGATTTAATATTTGGAGAAATAAAATTCGGGTAACTTATTAATGAAATAATAAGTAAATTAAAATGTAACAATGTTAATTATGGTTAATAATTAATAGGTTGAATGAAATAACAATTAATGAATTTATTTAAATTTTTAAAGTTAAAATAGAATTACTGTATTTATGTATGAATGTAATTTTAAATTAGAAACGTATTATAAGGTATTAATTGATGTCATAGGAAGCAAGAGACCAAATAGGTAAATTTATTAAGGATATTAATTGTAATTGGATGTAAGCTAATAAATAATTAATTTAGCGCAACCCTAATTAATTGAAATAATTGTAAGGTCATAATTTGGTCTATTCAAAAAATTTAGAAATAAATTTCAGTAAATGTAATGAAGTATTTGGAATATATATTGTTTCCATAGGATAGTATAAAGAAATGAAAACTTGCGACCTATGTTTGGAATAATGACCAAAATATGTGAAATAGTGTTAATGTAAGTAAATTGGTAATAAATTGAATGGATTCCCATGATTTATTGGAAAATTTATATGTTACAACTTGGTTATGTATTCAATATAAGGTAAGTGAGTGGAAATATTATAATCTTTCTATAAACATAATAATGCAGTGTTAATGGTAATTAATTAGTGCTATATATGGAATTATAACCTAGGTTGATAAGTAATAAACTTATAAATGAAAGAAAAGTAAATAGTGACCATTTATATATGTTATTTATTCATTTAGTATGTTAAATAAAATTTGGAAATCAGATTTCAATTAAGGGAAATTAAGTAGTACGTTAATTGAAAATAAATTTTAAATGAATATTACATTAATGTGAAATGTAATACAAATGGTTAGGGGTTGTCAAATTTGGTAAACTAAGGTAATTATTAATAAATTGAATGAATTTCAATTCAGTGGAAATAATGTAAATATATACTTAGCTACAAATTGAATATATGAAAACAAATGTAAGCATTGAATTAAATTAATGAATTTAAATTATAATAAGTGGTCATTAAATATACTCAATGTTCTGTAAGTAATTTTAAAATAGGTTTGAAGGAAATAAATTTAAAGGTAATGAATGAAAAGAAAACAAGGTAACTAAGTTTATAGAATAGTAATGAACTTAATAAAAGTTTTGGATTGAAACAAATCACTCCATTGAAATCCAAGTTATATTAAGTGTAATTTTTGTAGCAATTGAAATTTAAGGTTATGCAATTCGAAATAAAGATAATATGAGAAAAATTAATGCAATAGTTTTAAATCCAATATTTAATCCATCTATTTAACAATAATGAATTGAATAATTATTGATGGGTTTAATTAAATAGAATTTTGGAAATTTAATTTATAATTGTTGAATTTAAGGAAATTGAGGAATTTATCAATTTTAAATCAACAATTAAATTTGTTTAAATTAGAATAAATGTTTAAGAAATTAAAAATGACAAGAATTGTCGATTATAGGATTGAAACTGAAGGTTGATTTAATTAATTTATTTTTAGTTTATTTAATTAACTGTAAAAAATAGCCATTTTGGCCACTAACTTGGATTTCGACGAAACTAGTTTCAGCGGATCCGTAACGGTGAATTATTGTAGGGTTTCAAGTTTCGTATCGATCGGACTTGTCGTTTGATCGTATGGACTTGAAACGCCTTGAAATAAATTAAATTCAAATCAATTGAAATCAATTTGAAAATATTGATTTTAGCATAACTTCTTCATACAATGGAATTTGGAGTTGAAACCTTTTCCATTGCATTTAAAATATTTTAAAACATCTGTTTTGATATATGGGTTGACCCAATTTCGTTCCGGAGTCAGAACGGGCTTTTTGGGCCATTTTATCGTTAGCGCATATATTCAACTCGATCCATCTATTCTATTTCAACCCTACCTATAAATACCTGGTTATAAACCCGAGCCCTCTATTTCTCATTTGTTTGTACATATATCTTCTTCACAACTCCTCCTTTCCAATGGCAGACAAAACCTAATTACAATTGCAATCCCAAATCAAATCCAAAGCTGAAATTTCAAACTCCTCAGAAAAATTTGAAAAAATATAAATTGAAGCTCTCAATGAGCATAACTCATATCCATGATTCATTTTTCGTTTTGGTTCATCGTCTGATCAGTAAAAATTGAAGAATTTTTGGTCGTTCATCACGTCGAAATCAAACTCGACGGATCGACGAACCGTTTCTGGGTTTTGAAGAGTGGACCGAGAGGATCGCATCGGCATAGTTTGTTCGTCGTTTTGACGGTTGGATTTTCGGCAAAGTTCGATTAGGATTTGAGAGTTTGGGCAACAGTCGGAGGTACTGGAGGTGACGCGAGCACTGTCGATGCTCCATGTGGTGCGGCTTGGCGTGGGGATTACGGTGGTGGGTGTAGATCTCGTCATATCGAGCGTAGGGACGGCAGAATTTGGGATTAGGGTTCCTGGAAGTGGCGGCCGTGACTTGCAGAACGCGTTTGAGAGCAAGTTACTGTGCGCGCATGCGTTTCTCAGGATGATGACGTGGCAGGTGAAAGTGTCCACTTTTCTTTTATTTTTATTTTAGATTTCAATCACATTTATCGTCATAACTTTTGCATACGATATCAGTTTTACGCGCGGTTTCTTTTATTAAGATCGTATTGAAATCTTGGACTTTATGACGCTGGTTTGGGCGAATTCCGAGACTGTCAAATTTTTGGGTTTAAATTCAATTTAAATTCAATTTAAATTCAAAAGGTGGGTGTTTTAACCCACTCACAACTTCTAAGATTTCTTATGTCTGTAAAATTAACTTTTGACGTGGTTTAAAATTTATGTATGATTGTTTGGCATATTTTAATCATCCTCTCAGTTAAATTGCATTTATTTAATTAAATTGTTATTTAATTATTCATCGCATATAAACTGCCAGTTAAATAATATTTATTTATTATTTCATATAAACTGCTAGTTAAACAGTTATTTAATTTACCACTGAATATAAATTGCTAGTTAATACCTGTTGTTTATTATCCGTTCTATATTGATGCTATGGTTTGAATTGGATGATGATTGTGATAAACGGTTGATGGTTGATATTGGATGAATGGATGTTGTATTTTATATTGTTATAAACTGCAAGTTGTTATGCATTTTCATTTCATTCGGGATTGTGGTTTGAAATGATATATAACTGTAATTTTTATTTTAAATTACGGATTGAAATGATAAATATCCGTATCACTTGACCATAGGATAGAAAATTATATACAGGCACCGCGGTCTATATATAAAAATATTTTGGAAGGATTTCTATGGTTTTGTGAAGAAAAATATGGTTTATGAGATATTGATTCGGATATTTATAAATGTTATATTTATGTATATAATTAATTTCTTAGTTTTAAGCTATGTATAAAATTGGTTTAAAGTATAAAAGAAGTTTAATAATAAAAATTGATTTTATTAAGAGATGATACAGTGAAGTATTTGTTATTTGTAGAGTATAATGACTTAAATAATGAAGTCTGGAAGAGAAATATGAATTGACTTGAATTAAAGTGTTTTAAGAATTACCCTCGAATAAAAATTGATTTGAAATTTAAATAAATCTGAGATTTTAAAGGTATGATTTGTATAACTTGATTTTGGTTTAGAGGATTTAAATGAGTATCAATCACTTTAAACGAATATTATCAAGTTAATTTGAATAGAAAGTATATCCTGTTATTTGAAGTTTAAAGGCTTTGCGTAAATGATATTTGATTTATTAAGTAAACATTTCAAATCTAAATAATAGTAATTGAAATTGATATATATGGAATTATCAAAGAATTTGTTTGAAATGGTGGAATATTTAAAGCTTTGAAATATATGAGTTGAAATGGTTTATTGAGTGGTTCAAATCGGTATTTGGGATTTATTTGAAAAATTAAAGAAGCTATTTTATTATATAAGCTAATTTAATATGTAAACCATTGAAGTATATTAAGTTATGTTTCAAATATATAGATTTCAGGGTATATAGATTTGAAAGTACTATGATTTCTTGAAAAATGATATATTTGAAATAAAATGATATCATATTGATTTGGGTCTTAAAAAAATGATATCGTATTTATATGGTTTTGAAGTGAAAACTATATTCAGGTTTTAAAGTATAAACTATTTTGAAGAGACCGCGGCGTTATAATAACGATTGGTTGTTGAAGAGACCGGGATCGGAAGTTGTCATACTCTATGCCAACTTCGAAAACCACTTTTACAACCATGTACGCAGTGGAGATTCCAGAATAAAGTATGATGGTGGCGGCGTTTCCTTAGAGGTAAATACATGGACTCAACTCCCATGAGTTGGCATAAGGTGGCTAAAACAGGAGTGATTGACGAGTTAAGAAGGTAGCACCTTTTATCGGACGCATCCCTTCGATATTCTACTCTGACTTTGGATTTATTCAGTGACCACTATTGATTTATTTGATTTGGGGGTGTGGCTCGAGGTGGGCGGTAGCTGCGGCTATGCGTTACCATCAACCCAGAAGCGCAATTAGTATATCTACCCTAGCGTTGCCTAGTTGTGGCGTGTCACCTACCCTCGCGCGGCTGATACGATTTTGTTTTGTATCATACCTATGGAGTGCCCTCTGACGACGCCCAGTACGGAGGAGATTACGGTACTGTATAGACTATGGGAATATAAAAGTGTGTTAAGGGCTATATGGGTAACCCCTTAATGCTATTTTCAATATACTATACTTTACTGTGGACATTATTATAATAGCGTATATTACTACATAGTAGATAGTTTAACGGATCCTTAGGAGATGTGAATCCCGAACATCTCTTAAGTTACTGCACTTATATTTATTTCTGTTGATTTAACTCACATAAAATCTTTTAGTTCTGACTCGAGTGTTTTGTCTTTTCAATTCGCTCAGGTCAGTCCGAGCGTTTCAGGATTAGAAGATTTTATTCTGGAGGACGAAGACGAAGATTTGTAGTACTATTATCTACCATATTATTCTACTACAGCATTTAATTCCACTGCATTAATTATTATTCTCTGGTATGTGCACTCTGATATGTATTGTATAAGTAAAATCAAATGTTTTGTAAAACAGCTTCATGAACTGTATATTTGATTATTATAGTTTATCGTTCCGCTGCAAGATTCTATTTTGTGTTTTTCTTTCTCTACTTTTCTTATTTACCCCATGACAATCCGCCCTTCCGTATGGTTTGAATTGGCACGTGTGTCGATTTAAAGCGTGCGATAAGACGGCCGTTACATCTGGTATCAGAGCTTTGGTTTAGCGATAAACCTTAGCTTTGTGGGGTTTGACTCTTTATTGATAGGGTAGTAATACCCTATGATGAGTCACTGAGTGTATATATATGAGAGAGCGTATTTGTTAGTGTTATAAAAAGGTTTTAATATTGTGTTAATTTGTTCCGTTTTTGTATTTATAAATTCTGGTTGGTGCATGAGACGCTATGACATCAATAGGGATTTCTAAACACTTAATAGGACAGACCGACATAATATTTGATTTTAATATAGGTGAATGAAATAATTTTTTCTACTATATTTTCTATATATAAAAAGGAATTTTTCACAAAGGCTATATTTAGTTGTATTGTATTGGTTGTTAGGTAATGAAATTTATAAATAATAGTTGAAATAAGATTAAAAATAAAATAAATGAAAAATTAGAAATTTAGAACTTAAATTCTGGGGTTTTGAAAATTTCTTTCAAATGATTTTTGGATATAATAATAATATTATAGAAGTATTTTATGATATAAATATTTCGATATAATTGAAAGAAATGTTTTAAAAGAAAATTTGAAAAAGAAATAAGTTCTGTACTTCCCTCTCTATCCCTGGAAAATAATTTCGGCGATGGCGGCCGCATCATCAACATTCATTTTCAAGTTTCGAAGTGGGAAGGCCACTCTGGTAGTTTTACTACAGATTTATTTTGATAAACAAATATGAATTTTTAATTGTTTAAATATAATTGGATATATAAATTGCAAGCATATGTTTATTTGTTATTTTATAATGATTTTGAATAAAACCTGGTATTTAATTCTTAAGTTTTCGTTAATTAATAGTTTCAATTAAGGGTAGTAAAATGGAATATAACTAATTTACAAATTGGAACCTTTAATTAAAATAAGTGATTCAAAGCTAAGTTACAAATGGGATTAAAGGGAATTTGAAATTGTAACCTATTAAATAAATAATAATAATAATAATGAACATTAAGTTAATTAAAAGAAATAAAGTAAAATTGTATAACTTTCAATTACATTCTTAAAGGCATATATATAACTTACCAAAAGATATGAAAAGTTGAAATGTTAATAAGAAAATGTAATAGACATTATACAAGTAATAAACTTTAGGTAATGAAAGTAATAAATGAAATTCTTTAGTAAATAATAATTTGATGTTGAAATTTTGCGAACTTAAGTTAAAATTTAAATGTTACTGTAATAATGGTAATAGGAAGTAAGTATTGTAGGTATAAGATCATAAACTTAAGTAAATAAAATGGAAATGCTAAGAAATTGAATGGGACATTAATACTATTAATAAATGGATGAATAATTATAATGCAATAAAAAGAAATTGCTAATTGAATGAATGTAATGCAAATAAATAAATAAATGAAACTGAAAATTTGCAAGAAATAAATGTGAATTAAAAGAAATCATTAAAAGAAAAAAAGGGAAATCAAACAAGAAAGGTTATGAAATGAAACTAAAGGATGAACTTAAATTATTGGTTGCATTTGTTGTTTGTTTTGGTTGTGGTTGCTTGGGTAAGGATACTTTAAAATTGTTTAGATGAATGTATAATCTATTTAGTTTCGCCTAACTGTTGAGTAAAAGGGTACACTTAGTAGTTTAATTTCATTCCGTACAATTTGAAGTTTTGAACCCGAACAGCTATTTGTTTTATTTGATATGAAGGAATGATTGATTTGTATATGATGTGGATGATGTGGTTGCAAGTGATTGTTGTTGTTTGTATTGATTTGTTTGTTATTGATTGAAACAGGTAAATACTTCATTTTATATGATTGTTAACCTTTTTGGATTATATAAGTGAAATACAGGTTATGGGAGCAATTGTTACTGCTTTTGGTTTCATAATTAAGCGTTAATTACCCGACAAATAGGTACGTTTTCGGATTACGGTTTATAGCGCTATTATATTGTCTTTCCCGTGTGGAGATATATATTATTTTGGAAAATTTATGTTATATATTGTTATATTTGATATTATATTTTCTCCCGAGCCTCTCCGTACAAAGGAGACTCTACCGAAATTTTCTGGAAATTTTGGACTTAGAAAATTTTTGAAAATATTTTTCCAAACTTTATTACTTTAAGTATAAAAAGATAAATGGTTATAAATTAGTATATTTATTTAAATTAATTTATTTTGTAAATTTATTTGTTTACAAAGGTAATATTTTTGAATATGATGTATTGTTCACTCAATTCTTTCTTTTCCCTTCTTTTTCCTTTTCGGGGACGAAAAGTTTTGAGTGGGGGAGAGTGTAACGACCCGTAATTTTTTTATAATTAAGTTGGTATTTTAATTAAAATTGAGTAATTAAATTTAGAAGGAAACAAAAATTTTGTAATTTATAATGAAGCAAATGTAAAAAAAAGTAATGGAAATGGTAAATCACTTAAGACGTTGTGATTTAATATTTGGAGAAATAAAATTCGGGTAACTTATTAATGAAATAATAAGTGAATTAAAAAGTAACAATGTTAATTATGGTTAATAATTAATAGGTTGAATGAAATGACAATTAATGAATTTATTTAAATTTGTAAAGTTATAATGGAATTATTGTATATATGTGTGAATGTAAGTTTAAATTAGAAACATAGATTTATTATAAGGTATTAATTGATGTATAGGAAGCAGGAGACCAAATAGGTAAATTCATTATGGATATTAATTGTAATTGGATGTAAGCTAATAAATAATTAATTTAGCGCAGCCCTAATTAATTGAAATAACTGTAAGGTCTTAATTTGGTGTATTCAGTAAATTTGGAAAATAAATTTCAGTAAATGTAATGAAGTATTTGGAATGTATATTGTTTCCATTGGATAATATAAAGAAATGAAACTTACGACCTATGTTTGGAATAATGACCAAAATAAGTGAAATAGTGTTAATGTAAGTAAATTGGTAACAAATTGAATGGATTTCCATGATTTATTGGAAATTTTATATGTTACAACATGGTTATGTATTCAATACAAGGTAAGTGAGTGGAAATATTATAATCTGTCTATAAACGTAACAATGCAGTGTTAATGGTAATTAATTAGTGCTATACATGGAATTATAACCTGGGTTGGTAAGTAATAAACTTATAAATGAAAGAAAAGTAAATAGGTGACCATTTATATATGTTATTTATTCATTTAGTATGTTAAATAAAATTTGAAAATCAGATTTCAATTAAGGGAACTTAAGTAGTACGTTAATTGGAAATAAATTTTAAACGAATATTGCATTAATGCGAAATGTAATACAAATGGTTAGTGGTTGTCAAATCTAGTAAACTAAGGTAATTATTAATAAATTGAATGAATTTCAATTCAATGGAAATAATGTAAATATATACTTAGCTACAAATTGAATATATGAAAATAAATGTAAGCATTGAATTAAATTAATGAATTTAAATTATAATAAATGGTCATTGAATGTAATCAATGTTCTGTAAGTAATTTTAATATAGGTTTGAAGGAAATAAATTTAAAGGTAATGAATGAAAAGAAAACAAGGTAACTAAGTTTATAGAATAGTAATGAACTTAACAAAAGTTTTGGATTGAAACAAATCACTCCATTGAAATCCAAATTATATTAAGTGTAATTTTTATAGCATTTGAAATTTAAGGTTATGCAATTCGAAAATAAAGATAATATGAAAAAAAATTAATGTAATAGTTTTAAATCCAATATTTAAGTCATCTATTTAACAATAATGAACAGAATAATAATTGATGGGTTTAATTAAATAGAATTTTTGAAATTTAATTTATAACTGTTGAATTTAAGGAAATTGAGGAATTTATCAATTTTAAATCAACAGTTAAATTTGTTTAAATTATTATAAATGTTTAAGAAATTAAAAATGACAAGAATTGTCGATTATAGGATTGAAATTGATGGTTGATTTAATTAATTAATTTTTAATTTACTTAATTAACTGTAAAAAATAGCCATTTTGGCCACTAACTCGGATTTCGACGAAACAAGTTTCATCGGATCCGTAATGGTGAATTATTGTAGGGTTTCAAGTTGTGTATCGATCGGACTTGTCGTTTGATCGTATGGGCTTGAAACGCCTTGAAATAAATTAAATTGAAATCAATTGAAATCAATTTGAAAATATTGATTTTAGCATAACTTCTTCATACGATGGAATTTGGACATGAAACCTTTTCCATAGCGTTTAAAATATTTTTAAAACATCTATTTTGATATATGGGTTGACCCAATTTCGTTCCGGAGTCAGAACGGGCGTTTTGGGTCACTTTGTCGTTAGCGCGCATATTCAACCCGATCCATCTATTCTATTTCAACCCTACCTATAAATACCCGGTTATAAACACGAGCCCTCTATTTCTCATTTGTCTGTATGTATATCTCAATGAGCGTAACTCGGATTCATGATTCGTTTTTCGTTTTGGTTCATCATATGATCAGTAAAAATCAAAGAATTTTCGACCGTTCATCACGTCGAAATCAAACTCGACGAATCGACGAACCGTTTCTGGGTTTTGAAGAGTGGACCGAGGGGATCGCATCGGCATAGTTTGTTCGTCGTTTTGACGGTTGGATTTTCGGCAAAGTTCGATTTGGGTTTGAGAGTTTGGGTGGTGGCCAGAGGTACTGGGGGCGACGCGAGCACTGTCGATGCTCCAGGTGGTGCGGCTTGGCGTAGGTATTACGATGGTGGGTGTAGATCTTGTCATAACCGAGCGTAGAGACGGGAGAATTTGGGATTAGGGTTCCTGGAAGTGGCGGCCGTGACTTGCAGAACGCGTTCGAGAGCAAGGTACCGAGCGCGCGTGCGTTTCTCAGGACGATGACATGGCAGGTGAAAATGTCCACTTTTCTTTTATTTTTATTTTAGATTTCAATCACATTTATCGTCACAACTCTTGCATACGATATATGTTTTACGTGCGGTTTCTTTTGTTAGGATCGTATTGAAATCCTGGACTTTATAGCGCAGGTTTGGACGAATTCAAAGACTGTCAAATTTTTGGGTTTAAATTCAATTTAAATTCAAAAGGTGGGTGTTTTAACCCACTCACAACTTCTAAGATTTCTTATGTCTGTAAAATTAACTTTTGACGTGGTTTAAAATTTATGTATGATTGTTTGGCATATTTTAATCATCCTCTCAGTTAAATTGCATTTATTTAATTAAATTGTTATTTAAATATTCATTGCATATAAACTGCCAGTTAAATTGTATTTATTTATTATTGCATATAAACTGCCAGTTAAACAGTTATTTAATTTATCATTGAATAAAAGTTGCTAGTTAATACCTGTTGTTTATTATCCGTTCTATATTGATGCTATGGTTTGAATTGGATGATGATTTTGATAAATGGTTGATGCTTGATGTTGGATGAATGGATGTTGTAGTTTATATTGTTATAAAATGCAAGTTATTATGCATTTTCATTTCATTCGGGATTGCAGTTTGAAATGATATAACCGTAATTTTTATTTTAAATTACGGATTGAAATGATAAATATCCGTATCACTTGACCATAGGATAGAAAATTATATACAGGCACCGCGGTCTATATATAAAAATATTTAGGAAGGATTTCTATGGTTTTGTAAAGAAAAATATGGTTTATGAGATATTGATTCGGATATTTATAAATGTTATATTTATATATATAATTAATTTCTTGGTTTTAAGCTATGTATAAAATTGGTTTAATGTATAAAAGAAGTTTAATAATAAAAGTTGATTTTATTACGAGATGACACAGTGAAGTATTTGTTATTTGTATAGTATAATGACTTAAATAATGAAGGCTGGAAGAGAAATATGAATTGATTTGAATTAAAGTGTTTTAAGAATTACCCTCGAATAAAAATTGATTTGAAATTTAATTAAATCTGAGATTTTAAAGGTATGATTTGTATAATTTGATTTGGGTTTAGAGGATTTAAAAGAATATCAATCACTTTAAATGAATATTATCAAGTTAATTTAAATAGAAATTATATCCTGTTATTTGAAGTTTAAAGGCTTTGCTTAAATGATATTTGATTAAATAAGTAAACATTTCAAATCTAAATAATAGTAATTGAAATTGATATATATGGAATTATCAAAGAATTTGTTTGAAATGGTCGGATATTTAAAGCTTTGAAAATATGAATTGAAATGGTTTATTGAGAGGTGCAAATCGGTATTTGGGATTTATTTGAAAAATTAAAGAAGCTATTTTATTATATAAAGTAATTTAATATGTAAACCATTGAAGTATATTAAGTTATGTTTCAAAGCTATAGATTTCAAGGTATATAGATTTGAAAGTGCCATGATTTCTTGAAAAATGATATATTTGAAATAAAATGATATCATATTGATTTTGGTCTTAAAAAAATGATATCGTATTTATATGGTTTTGAAGTGGAAACTATATTCGGATTTTAAAGTACAAACTATTTTGAATAGACCGCGGTGTTATAATAACAATTGGTTGTTGAAGAGACCGGGATCGGAAGTTGTCATACTCTATGCCAACTCCGAAAATCACTTTAACAACCGTGTACACGGTGGAGATTTCAGAATGAAGTAGGATGGTCGCGACGTTTCCTTTGAGGTAAATACGTGAACCCAACTCTCGTGAGTTGGCATAAGGTGGCTAAAATAGGAGCGATCGACGGGTTAAGAAGGTAGCATCTTTTATCGGACACATCCCTTCGATATTCTACTCTGATTTTGGATTTATTCAGTGGCCATTATTGATTTCTTTGATTTGGAGGTGTGGCTCGAGGTGGGCAATAGCTGCGGCTATGCGTTACCACGGACCCGGAAGCGTAATTGGTATATCTACCCTGGCATTGCCTAGTTGTGTCGTGTCACCTACCCTAGCACGCCTTATACGATTTTTTTGTACCATGCCTATGGAGTGCCCTCTGACGACGCCCAATACGGGGGAGATTACGGTACTGTATAGACTATGAGAATATAAAAGTGTGTTAAGGGCTATATGGATAATCCCTTAACGCTATTTTCAGTATATTATACTTTAATGTAAACATTATTATAATAGCTTATATTACTACACAGCAGATAGTTTAACGGATCCTTAGGAGATGTGAATCCTGAACATCTCTTAAGTTACAACACTTATATTTATTTCTGTTGATTTAACTCACATAAGATCTTTTAGTTCTGACTTGAGTGTTTTGTCTTTTCAATTCGCTCGAGTCAGTCCGAGCGTTTCAGGATTTGAAGATTTTATTCTGGAGGACGAAGACGAAGATTTGTAGTACTATTATCTACTATGTTATCCCACTACACTATTTAATTCTGCCACATTAATTATTATTCTCTAGTATGTGTACTCTAATATGTATTGTATAAATAAAATCAAATGTTTTGTAAAACAGCTTCATGAACTGCATATTTGGTTATTATATTTTATCGTTCCCCTACAAGATTCTATTTTGTGTTTTTCTTTCTCTTCTTTTTCTTATTTATCTCATAACAATCCGCCCTTCTGTATGGTTTGAATTGGCACATGTGTCGATTTAAAGCGTGCGATAAGGCGGGCCGTTACACCACCTACCCACTAACCATGAACTACAATTAAGAGCCAATGCACGTGTTAGTGGGGATTAAAAGCATATGCACATTTAATGGAGGATTAATTTCATGCTAACGATAACTTGGATGCCACATTACTTCAAGGACATTTTAGAAAGTTCTCTAAAAATGGATTAGGGTTTTAGTCATGTATAAATAATCCTCTTATGTTCGTGTAATAGAGGTTTTTATAATCTTATCATATTATGCAAGTTGTAGCCACAAAATTAATGAGAAATAAAATGGCTTCCTAAGCCTCTTCTTCTTTGTTTTTTACATGCTTTTATTTTATTTTATGCTCATTTTTATTTACATGCTTTCTTTCCTTTTATGTTAATAGAGTAGATTTCTATTTATGCACTTAGTTTAGTTTTATTCTTATACAAGTGGTTAGTTCCTTTTATTTTAATTAGCTTGCACTTTCCTCTTTTTTTTTCTATATTGCAATCTACATGTGTTGAAATGATAAAAAAAGTGAAGCTAAACCCCTTCAATTTAGGGATAATGAAGCTCTCTTAAACCATGTAGATTAAACGTATTTACTAACTTATGATCTCTTTTTATGCTTCATGGATAGTCAGATGTTGATGTAAGTTTATTAATGAATTTGATAGCCTATCTTGTTTATCACAAATAGGCTATTCTTACTCAGATATAAAACACAATTTATCTTAACATCCGACTAAGTGATTTTAATCGTAGAATTAAAATGGAATCAAAATTTGATGATCTACGTTAATAATCAAAAAATAGCAAATAGATCATGCTTAAAACAGATTTTATTTTAGTTCCATATTCATTTTCATGACATTTAATAAGCGGATTTAGTTGTTGTATAAAATTTTGATGGTTTAAGCTTTTTTTTGAGAAAAATGTGCGATTCTCTAATAAAAGAGGAGAGCACACATGAAGCGCTATATATATAACAAATAATAAGGAGCTGCCAACATGCCTGGCAGGTGGCACAACTATAAAACTAGAAAAAATAAAGAAAAAGATACCCCTCAAATGAGCTCCGGCAAAGCCACCGCCCATTACACCCTAATACCGAGCTCCGGCAAAGCCACCGCCCCATTACACCCTAATACCGAGCTCCGGCAAGACCACCGCCCAATAATAGGGTGTTAGAGGTATCTAAAATCCCAAAAACAAAAGTATAAAACACAATGAAAACGCCTCAGAAGGTCAATAGAAAAACTCCAATAGGTGGACCAAAATGAAGAACTCTACACTATGACCTGGAGTAACCAAAAAGAAATGCCAGATGCAATCCAAATCCCTGAGAAAAACTATCCTGCCAACCTGAAAAAAGCTGCAAGCTATCCTGCAAACCAGTCAAGAGAAAAACCAGCAACCAACCTAAACCAAACCTGTAACATAACTAGGAAATCAAGTTAGAAAGAATCACATATATGTATATAAATAGAATTTATATACATATATGTGAGAATGAAAACCAAAGAGAAAAATAAAGCAAGGATAAACTGGAACCAAAAACCAACAGTTCTAAAAAAGAAAAGGGAAAAAAGAGTTAAAATAAGAAAAAAGAAAAAAAACAAAACAAGAAACTAACTTATGGGCCTAATATAGTAAGAGAATTATGATGCATCATGTGAACATTATTAAAATCAGAATAGGGATTAATATAAGTATTATTAGAAACAAAATTATTGAAGTTAAGTTTGAATATGTTAATATTATTTCTAACCTTGTTAAGGTAATCCTTAAAACAATTATTTTTGGCTAATTTATATTTGGGATTAGAAATCCAATTTAAGCAGAAATTAGAAATTAAAATTATCAAATTATTATAATGTTGATTTTTATTATTAAAAATCCTTTGATTTCTTTCAAACCAAATGTACCAACAAGAAATAGTGAATAAAGTATCAAGCAAGAATCTAAAAACCTTATTGAACATAAATCCAAAAGAGTTCCAATAGAAAAAACAATCAGAAACTCTAGAACTAATATTAAACTCAAAAATATTAAGGGTCATAATAAGAATAAAATGAGTATCCATGCATTCGAAATAAATATGCTTAATATCTTCAGAGTGTGCGTTGCAAAAATAACATTTATTATCAATGTTATCAATAACACAAATAGACCGTACTTGAGATAAATACATAACTATTTCTACTTAGATTAAAATGAAAGATCATATATCTATTTTGTGTTGATTTTAGGTGAGAGTATAAAAGTGGGTTTGCATCAAAATTGTCTCTTACTCTCGTATTTTTCATTTTTGAAACTGCGGTACAATGTTACCTCTTTTTGTTACATTGTTTCACTACTCTCTGGTTACAATTCTATTTACATTGTTACATGTTTTTTCATCTTTTCGTTCCCTACTAGCCACTCCAACTCTGCTAAAAACAACACCGCCATCTCCTCTATCACCTTTTTACACTGCCTCTTCGTATACAAACCAACTGCACTACGTACACATCTTCTCTAGCTGACTCAACCACTTTTGTTCACTTCTGTTCATCTCACACTTTTACATTTCACTTTTGTTCATCTCATAGTTTTCAACTACAACTTGCATCACAGTGATCACACTTCCACCCATAACCATACATCTCATAACTGCATCACCGTGCATGTTCACATAGCCTATACCCAATTGCCTTACTGCCATTTCAACAGCAGAAAACCAGCCATCTCCTTCAACTACAACAACATCAACATTTCTGCGCATCAACCCCTGCTATTACTTCTGTGCATCCCCTTGCCTCCTCACGCTAACATAAACTATTGCATTTCAACTTGTAATTTGCATTTCACAGCCACTCCACCACAAACAACCAACCTACCACTGCCTTACGCAAACTCACTGCTACTGCTACCACCATACTTCACCGTAACATCAATCCATACACTGCCAACATCCACCATATTTTCCACATACTTCCACATAACATACTTCATCACCCAAACTTGACAACACACCCACTACAATCACCATACGCTGCTTATAATATACTTCTGCATATCACCTACATGATCCACCACCAGAACCATCTTCCATCACCTCTTCCATCTGCAAACACTACCCTGTGCACATCACACTACCCTGTGCCTTCACTACTCTACAACGCTTCTCTGATCATCCTCTACAACCTGCCATACACACTGCCTCCAGCATATCACCACCCCAACATACAACATCCAACTCCAACCTGCACCTTTTCCTCCAGCCAACCAACATACACATCATACAGTGCACATCATATACTTGCACATACCATCCATCTTTAACAAACCATCCTCTACCTACAAACATAGTTTCCCATCAACATTCACCAAATACCCTTCACACACTCAACTGTTGATAACACTCCACCTTCACAAACCTTCCACTTCACAAACATTATCACAGCAGCCACACCTTCTCCTCCTTGAAGAATCCTCACTGCCATCAACATCCTCTACCCACTGCCTTCCGCCTGGACCTTGCAAACAATTATAGCCACCTGCTCCAACTTCCAACCCCACTAAAATCAAAACTTCGAACAATACTACTGGACCAAAACCATCACCCCAAACACCTGAAAGGCTGAAACCACTACGATATCCATCTCTCAAACAGCTTTTCAAGTCGCAACTACCATAACCAGAACCCAAATCAGCGACTTCCCAATCAATCCAACCCTAAATCACCCGAGCTACCTCTGCATCATCTCGATTACCATCACCTCCTACTGAAATTGAACAAACGGCTGAACCCGAACATCCAATCTCCCAAATCATTGACTATCGCTGGCGACTTTAATTGATTTGTTCAATTTACGAATTTCTGGTTTAAGCGAATTGATTTAAGCAAGGTGCATGAGTTTTTAATTTTCTGTTTGGGTTGGGAATTGATTTAAGCGAATCAGTTTAAGCGAATCGTTTGGGTTTATAAATTTGTGGGCTGAATTTTAAAATAGCTGAATTAATTAAGGAAAGCTCGTGAATTTTTTTTAAAAGAAATAATAAAAAAAGAAAGAAAAGAAAAAAGACAGAAAAAAGAGTTTTCTCTCGTTTGGTTTTGGAACCGGGTATTGAAATTGTACTAGTGTTTGTGTTATTTATTTTCTTTTGATTTTAAGATTTTTGGTGTGAATCTTTGTTTTCCTTTTGTTCATATACACTTATATATACTTAAAAAAATTATTTACAATTTTGCAGGTTGTAATTTGTAAGGACTCAGAAGAAGAAGACATGCTTGCTAATTTTTTTTGCTTTGCTTGCTTATATAAAAAAATTGCCGCTTTAAAATAAATTGTTAATAATTCTGCACGCCCTAGCATTGTGCTCTTATCTCTTATTGTTATTTGCTTTGCATTGTTGGTTAATTGCATTTTAAAAAAAATCAAAAACAAATCTCATTCGTAGTTGCATCGTTAATTCATGTTTATTTTCAGTTTTCCATTCATTTCGTCTTGTTTTTAGTTTCTAAGGGGAACACTGTGGCGACCCACATTTCGGAAGGTTTAAATCGATAATAATCCACACGAGGATCAATCCAAACGAAAAAGGTGCACCCATCGATACGAAATCACAATAGAAATACAAGAGATCAACGTTGCCAGGGATAGCTAAGCTCATTGGTCAGGCATAGGCTCATGTTTTAGTCATTTTAATTATGACATGAGTGCCAAAGCTATCCATCATCGTTCTCTAACTTCATTCCCGTAAACGTCGCCAATTATATTCTGGATATCATCCACCGCGTACATAGTTGTCAAAGTGGTTCCAATATTGACAGAGAGTATGCCAATAAGAGGCCCCGATCTCTTTAACAACCAATTGGCATTTTACACACCAGTTGGTACTTTTAAACTTCGAAAACAATTCGTACTTGATATCAAAATATCATACTCACTTCAAATTCAAATCCATTTCAAAATCATCATATTTATTCAAAATATGCCATATCATTTTTGCCTTAATTTCTCGATTTCGCTTCCAAAACTGTTTCGAATTTCAATTTAGGTTATTACTTCATTTTAACCTCAATTCGCATTTAAATCTAAGAATTTAAAGATAAAAATTCCACCCTTTTGACCAGTTTGAAGTTTTAGAAAATAGTTAAATAGTTAAGATAATTTAATAGAAAATAGTTTGAGTATTAAAATGTTTATATAGTAAAATAATTTGAAAAATCAAAATAATTTGAATATTTAAAGAAGATAGATTTTAAATAGTTTATACTAAAATAATTTATTTTGAAAATAGTTTCGAAGTCATATTGATTCAATTCCAAACTTTCCAATTCAAATCAGTTTCAATTTCCATTTCAATTTGATCAATTCAATTCTTAATTTCAAGTCGATTTTTTACTTCGATTGCAAATTATTTTCGATTCCAATTCCAAATTAATTTCAAAATCTAATTCCAAATTAATTTAAATTTCAATTCCAATTCCAAATTAATTTAAATTCCAATTCCAAATAAATTTCAAATCAATTCTCAAATTTTAAGCCATTTCGATTTATATCATTCTGAGTTCGATTTCCAAAATATCGATTCAAAACACTTAGATCGAATTTTCCTTCCATATCCAATTAAAAATCCAAATCTTTAAATATAATTCAATTCCGAGCTCGAGATAATCTCACTCATTTGGATTACTATTATAACTATATAATTAAATTTAAATTATTGATTAAATGATTGAATTGACTGGATATGATGTTATATATACAATAGTGTGTGTGCATATATTGTAGTGATTGATTTCCCACATTATATAGCGGATGAGATCCTCTGTGCCCCGCATAATAACGGATGACCCCATATATCACGATATTCCACCTCGAAGTTGAATTGGTATTTTATATTGTGCTAACATCTATGGATGCAGGCAAACAGTTTAGAGGGATCCAATCGGATTCCACAAAATGTTAAATTTATTTTATATTCAGTAATATGATTTATGCAATAATCTATGATAGATTATAATGATTATATTGGAAATTGTAATTATTAAATGCTATGGCTTGGTAGAATATATATTGGTATTTAAGAGAATGAAAAATATACAAAGTTTGGATTTCTAATGGAAATATAAAGGGAAATTTTTAAGCAAAATAATTATGGAGATTTTGGATAAATTTAAGATTGAATTTGGAAAAGTATAAAAGTTTGATTTTTTAATTTTATTAAATAAATTATGGGTATGGAAATGTAGACAGAGATTTTAAATAAATGAAAATAAAAGAGTTAGAGACTTAAATGATATTATTATAAATTTTAAGGAATTTTATTTTCAAATTAAGATTTAAATGTTTGGAAAGAAATAAAAGGGTAGGATTTTGAATAAAGTATGAAATGGGTATTTCAGTTTAAAATAAGATTTTAAAATCTAAATATAGAAGTAAATATGGAAATTTGTGGGTTTAAAATAAATTTGGTTAAGTAAAGGAATTTATTTTAAAAGGGAGTTAGTTTTGAAAATTTATTTGAAAACTGATTAAGTGTTTGAAACTGGAAATAAAAGAGAATGAGATTGTGAAATTTATAAACAAGGTTTATAAATAAAGTGAAATATTTATCAGAGGATAATTTGGAAGTGTAAATTCAGGATGGAATTTATAAAGGAATGGTAATTTGTTTTAAAAAAATAAATAGTGGTTTATTTTTAAAAGGTGTGAAAGAAGAGTGTATTTACCTAAAAAGCCAAGTAAAATTTCAAAGCAATTTTTTAAATATAAGTTAAAAGTCTTAAAGTAGTTTTAAAAGAATGTTATTTGACAAATTATTATTTAAGTTGTTTAAAATTTTAGAGGTAATATTTGTTAAATTAGTTATAGTAGTAATAATTTTAAAGCGTTAATTGGTATTATGATTTAAAAAGACAATTATTAATATTTATTAAAGTATTTTTATTTTAAAGATAGTTTGGTTAAAAAATTTATTTGAAAACTTGTATAGAATTTCGTAACTTTTATTTTAAAATTTGTTCTGGCTTAAATTTTACATGAAAAATTATTATTAAATTTCATAATTAGTATTTTAAATAAAGTGTTTTAAATAGATTTATTTTAAATATTTTAAAGCATATGTTTTTGGATAAAGTGATTTAAATTATTTTAAAATTTAAAGTATTTAGACTTGGTAATTTTCAGTGGAATAAACAATATTTATAAATTTATTTCGCAAGAGGAAGTGATTTGGAAACTGTTTTCAAAGGATTGAAATGTAGAAAGATATTTTGCGAAGATATTTTGAATAATAAATAATTTTGGAAAATTATTAATCTCTGATGGTTGTTTGTGAATGTTATTTGATAGTTAAATAACCGACTATCAATATTTAGCCAAAGCGCGGATCGTTTCGAAGAGACCGGGATCGAGATTAATTTTCCAAAACCCGCTTCGATCCGATTTGAACGTTTTCGTGAGGAAGACAAGAGCTTGGAATCGAAGATGGAGCAGTAAAGTGCAAGGGTTAGTCGCTGCTAATCCTGAGGGTGATTCCAAAATGGATGTAGTAGGAGTAGTGCCTTCGGTTCCGTTCGAACCTGGAACGGACTTTTATGGATGAATGCTATCAGAACATCGTCAGGAGGACGATGAACATTCTAAGTAAATGTGTGCTAAAAAGGTAACGCATAGCCTCGAGCCTCATCAACCGGGAATCGCTAAAACATAGGAGATGTAGCAAGGCTAATGTGACGCCCCACCTCTATACCCACGCTAGCCAAGAACACTACGGTGTAGTGCTGTCAACTAGCACGGAGAATAAGGCTGTTGAGGAGCGGCCATCAATAGTTGGCCTTACACTAGTATTGGTTATCTCGATAGGAGTGATATATATATATATATATATATATATATATATATATATATATATATATTCTTTCATTTTTCATCTCTGATTTATTTTCTCCCATCGAAATACCCCAATTCCAGTATAAAACGAACTACGATGGTTCATAATAGTTTAGAACAGTAAATATAAAATGCGGAACACAGATAAAACAGAAATTCTCATATATACAATAACTGATGTCAGTTACAATACATTTGACACGGTACATATGATACAACTACAACAGTCGACTCAGGAAGTTACATATACAAGTACATTAACGTATATAATATACATGAATACATATCTTCCTATACAATCATACAGACTACTACAAATAACGACGACTACTCCAAAAGATATGAAAGAACTTCATAGCTCTAGCAGCAACCCAAAGCAGAATATCTACAACCTGAAATACTCGGTCTGACCCGAGTATTAAATTCAAAAGAAAATAATACTCGGGTTAGTCTAATTCAAACTCAGTTATTAGTGCACAGAAGCAATAATAATCAAATAATGAATAGACGACAGTAATTAAACCAAATCAGAATGCAATTCAGAATATTGAATTGAAATAAACAGAACAGTTCAAACCATTGAAATATCAATTAAAATATTAATTCAAGTAGGGTTGCAGTACACGCACGCGTGCACTGCCTCGCCACTACGGAATATGGAATACGCAAAAGATCCATAAGTCGAAACAAAATAGAATATCATACACGCCATACCGTGTGGCTGCAGTTCACGCTTGCGTGCACTGCCTTGCCACTATAGTGATGTCGTGCCCAAAAACTCAATACCGTGTGGCTGCAGTTCACGCTTGCGTGCACTGCCCTGCCACAACAGTGATAACGTACCCAATGAATGTAAGATATGTACACAAGTGAATGTAAGATATGTACACAAGTGAATGTACATAACCAACTACACGTGGCAAAAAGAATCAGAAGTGCAACGAGAAACCGCGCCACCCAAATGAGCAAGTGCACAAGGCAGTGTTCAACATGGGGACACAACCGAATGAAGGTGAGAGCAACAAGGTGGCAACATTAAATGAATCAAAAGTAAGTCCAGATATAATGCAACAACAAACTTAACCTCAATGTTCTCAAATTCAATGACAGTAAAAGACATAGAGTAGCTTTTAAATAAGATTAGTGTCTCAAATGAACATGAAGAGAGCAAGCTACAAAATACATATGCAGCATTACTACAGACTGCAGGTCAGAGACTACAGAGGGAAACTCAACCAAGTTAAGTGGATAACCAGAGTATCAACATGAAGGAAACGCAGACTCAAACACAGGCAATATAAACCCAACAGTGCAAAATGACAGTGGT
Source organism: Allium cepa (assembly GCA_030765085.1). Lineage (NCBI taxonomy): Eukaryota > Viridiplantae > Streptophyta > Magnoliopsida > Asparagales > Amaryllidaceae > Allium > Allium cepa. Next base: position 672,985,453 of record CM060928.1, on the reverse strand, counting down.
TGTAACTGGTATTAAAACAGTTCACCAGCATGAAGTTCAACAAGGAGCCTCAACATTAAAGCCTAGACCTCAAGTACATAAAATAGTAGTGAACCATGAATCAGGTTTTGATGCATAGCTATCATGACTCAAATGAATAATGTACCAAATCAGACTCGAGACAGTGTCAATTAAATGAAACTGAAAAAGGCAACAACAATTGTAGCCACAGAAACAAGCAAGCGTATCATGGAACGGCATTGCAACTTGACTCGATCATGCAACATGAAGAAGCCAACATACATGACTAGAGGCACATATGACCATGAAGCAATAACATATGTACATGAGCATGAATAAAATGAAGCAGCACCATGCAACACAAAGTAAACTCATGTGAACATGTACATAGGAACACAAATCTGGGCCACTTTTCCATCAGACGAATAAGAAACTAAGGCCAGGCTCAACACAACAGAGCGGCAATATAATGCAACAGGGAAAAGGGCTACAACTCAAAGACCATGAGCAAATAGAAACAGGCAGTGACAAATTGCACAAACAAGTTCAAGTGTACTACAGAGACAATGCAACATGAATGACATAAAGGCAGTGAAGTGCTGACTGGTAACAGCCAATTGAAACAGGTATAACTGATATATGGTGATGGAAGTGCAGTGGTGAAGAACAATTCAACTACAAACGCACTGTCACGACATGTACACAGCTGCATGAAACAACAAGTACAAACACATGTAAACTACATGCCTCGAAGAATAGAGCACAGAACTCGAATGACCAAATACATATGTCAGTGGTCCAGCACGAAGACACTGCAGAATGGAGGTGAAGGCAAACAAGATGGCAACTTTAACTAAATCAAAAGAAGTCCAAATATACTGCAACTACACTCTCAACCTTAATTTTCTCAAATACAACTTGACAGTAAAAGGCTCAGGACAGTTTTAAATATGGATACTGTCACCAATGAAATATAATGATCAAATACAAATGAATACACTGCATCAATACAGTGTATCAGGTTCGAGTTCAACCAAGGAGACAGACATCAAGTGGACACAAGACTCACATATAAAGTGAAGTAAAACATCAACATCTACAACATGGAACGGCAGAAATTCAAGCAACAAAATACACAGATAACTCGAGACATGAATTAGATGTGAGCAAACTCACCTTGTCGACGAATTTAGGAGAAGCCGAGCACGAGATCGTCGATCGACGTAGCCACGAACAAGATGAAGGGGCGAACGAGAAATGAAAAGGGGCCGCCATTAATTTTTCTTCGTTCGATTATGATGTAGGGTTTCGAATGAAAAGGGGGAAGAGGGGGACCGGTTGAATAAAAAAAAAAGAATCGTGGGCCGAGAATTTATATCAAAGCCCCTCAAACTTAATAACCATATGTAATTTAAATTTTAATTTAAATTTTAAAAACTTCAAAATGGCAATTGACGAAAATATAAATCGTTTTAACGTCGATTATGAATTGACGCGAATATCGGGTTGTTACAGACTCCCCTCGTTAAAAAAATTGCGTCCTCGCAATCATAAGGAATAAATGGACAAATGGTAACAACCATAAAGAACATCATCACAAGATGAAGAAATTAGAAATAGAAAGTTCACCATATAGAGCATGAAAGAGAAAGCCTAAACGTGTTTGCTCGATGAATTCTCTGGATTCCTAAGAGAAGTCCATAGAATTTGAGAACCATTGAGAATCTCCACAAGAGAAACATCTTTATTTCGAAGGTGCTACACCCCCGAAGCAATGATGTGAATATAAGGTTGCTCAAGAATAGAAATCGGGAATCCCTAAGGCATTTCCGTAATTTGAAGACGTGGAAAACATCATGAATAGCAGAAAATTGAGTCGGTACACCGGCGTAATACAATATAAACGCCAAAGAAATCTTTTAATTTCATAAAAGAAATTCACAATTTATCAACAAAATCTAATTATCAATAGATAATTCAGAAATCTCAAATCACAAATATTCGATTATCAAAAACGATAATCAAATCAACAAGTATTCGATTATCAAAAATCGAAAATCAATCTTAAATCACAAATATTTAATTATCACAATTGATAATCAAATCTCAAATCGCAAATGTTTAATTATCACAAACGATAATCAAACCACAAATATCTAATTATCACAAACGATAATTAGAAACAATAAATATCTGATTATCAAAAACGATAAATCAGAAATCATAAACATCCAATTATCAAAACGATAATCAGAAATTACCACAACGGTAATCAAATTTCAAATCACAAATATTTAATTATCACAATTGATAATCAAATCTCAAATCACAAATGTTTAATTATCACAAACGATAATCAAACCACAAATATCTAATTATCACAAACGATAATTAGAAACAATAAATATCTGATTATCAAAAACGATAAATCAGAAATCATAAACATCCAATTATCAAAACGATAATCAGAAATTACCACAACAAATTTCAAATCACAAATATTTAATTAACGAGTCCGAAATTAACCGAAATAGCAAACGCACATGACCCATAACCACGAGTTTTACTAAATCGTTTAATTCACTTCATCGTTTCCTTGAAAGTGCAAAATGGTGTATTTTAAATAAATAACATTTTACGTTCTCAAACGGACAAGTCCGGAATTAAGCGAATCAGTAAAAGAAAGGGGTCATAGTCCTCGATTTTTCTGAAATGTTTAAATCGCTTCCTCATTCTTTTAAAAGCGTAAACTGTAAAAATTTTGAAATCAATTTTTATTTTTATTTTGAAACTATTTTGAAGAATAACTAATTTTTTTAAAACACGTGATATAAAATAGCAACGTCGGTAGCAACTTCGACATACGTCAAAATTTCATCGAAATAGTTGGCATCAAAATATAATACCAATGAATTTTCATTCATCAAAAGTGTCACAAGAATCTTCTCAAAGATAGAAAGGGATAACATACCCTAAACTTGTATTCATAACAAGTCAATAACACACGAATTCACCAATGCACAAGAATTGATAAAACTTATCAATAGAAATCACGAAAATTGGTGAAGCACAAATTCTAGAAATCTACACAAGAAATCCAGAAATCACAAGATAAGAGTATGAGAACTCGAACGGGAGTATGAAAACTCGAACGGAGTATGAAAACTCGAACGGAGTATAAAAACTCGAACAGAGTATAAAAACTCAAACGGAGTATGAAAACTCGAACAGAGTATGAAAACTCAAACGGAGTATGAAAACTCGAACAGAGTATGAAAACTCAAACGGAGTATGAAAACTCGAACAGAGTATGAAAACTCAAACGGAGTATGAAAACTCGAACAGAGTACGAAAACTCAAACGGAGTATGACATAGAATAAAAGATATGGCATAACATAAAATATCCATAAGGACATACTACTATAAGTATGTAAATAATGATCAACAGGAGATCAACCGATAAGAGGTATGGCATAAATATGAAATACCCATACTGACATACAACTATAAGTATGCAAATAATGATCAACAGGAGATCAACCGATAAGAGATAATCAATATCACAAGAATCTTCTCAAAGATCCAAAGAGGTATCATACCCCAAATTTGTACTCATGACAAATCAATAACATATGAATTCACCAATGCACAAAAATAGGTGAAGCATAAAATTTCCAGAAATCAACATAAGGAATCTAGAAATCACAGAAAAAGGGAAAGAGGCCTATCACATGACGGTCCGAAGACCAAGGGGAGCTACCCCGCATGTGTGAATGGAATCACACAGATTGAGGTCAAGACTAACCAAAAAGCAGAAAGGTATGTGTGAATGGAATCACACAAGTGGTGTCTAGTCTGACCATCAGAACGATCATCATGATCAACGAGGGGTGTCAATTACACTAAGCATGTGTGAATGGAATCACACAGATTGAGGTCAAGACTAACCAAAAAGCAAAAAGGTATGCGTGAGTGGAATTACACAAGTGGTATCTAGTCTAACCTTGCAATGAAAGAGACATCGCGCAATTGCTAGTCTAATTCATAAAGCGATCATCAAGATCAACGAGAAGTGTCAATTACACTAAGCTAGTGAATATAAAAGTTTAGCTTCATGTCCCATAACCACTAGCTTAACTTAAATATTTACGAACAAATTGTAGATCTTCACTAGAAAAATGTCACAAGTGGTTCAATCGAACAAGTCCAAAAATTAACCGACGAAGTAAACGCAAGCGTTTCATACCACCTGTTTTGCTAAGCCGTTTAATTAGATTTCTCATACGAGTGAAATAAAGGTTAGTATATACTAATAGATTGGAAAACGGTTTAGGAAAAGAGTTTTGTAGTAAAATAGTTTTGAAATCGTTTGGAGAAAAGGGTTTTGATATTTACTACTAGTATAGAAACATTTATATTTTTAAAGTGACAAATCACAAAAATGATTGTAGAAACAATCAATCACAAGAATTCACATACGAAGACGTGAATAGAATCCAAAGAAATCGATACCGAATTCATCGAAGGGTATGTTCACAAAAATCCCGAAGAAATGGTCATCAAAGTTGCTAATAAATGATAGCAACAAATCGGGAAATAATCAAAAATCGATTAAATTTGGAAACCAAATCAATTCACTAAAATTCACATTCGAAGATGTGAATAAAATACAAAGAATTCGATTCTAAATCCATCAAAGTAGGAATATCCAAAACTTTCAAAAATAGAAGTTTTCAAAGTCGACAAAGATGACAACAACTAATCGGAAAAGAAGAATCGATTAACAATTGGAAAAACAAAGCGGAACGAGCATAAATGCATAAATGACTTCAACAAAAATGAAAATCAAGTCAATGCCGAAGTCAACAAGTAATGGCCATAATAGAGTACAAAACGATTCAACATCATCATCAAAGGACTCAACGGCAAACCAAGTCAGAGTCTTGGAAATCAAGAATTTAGAAATTTCTCAAAACAAAGTGACCGAAGTCGAATGGAAATCAAGCCGAGGAAAACATAAAATATCAAGTTCGGAATCGCTGAGATTCGAACAAAATCAATCATCGGCTAAATCAAATCAAAGCCGAAAACACAAGAATCAAAATCAAATGCATATGAATAAGCGTTAGGAATTCATACCTAACAATCAAAGATAATCATATGCAAATATGAGAGATAAAACGTCGACAAACAGTTGTAACACATGTACTATCTAAGTTATGTTTTATATTTGTTCTAAACCCCGGGCTCTGATACCAAGCTGTGACGCCCCACCTCTATACCCACGCTAGCCAAGAACACTACGGTGTAGTGCTGTCAACTAGCACGGAGAATAAGGCTGTTGAGGAGCGGCCATCAATAGTTGGCCTTACACTAGTATTGGTTATCTCGATAGGAGTGATATATATATATATTCTTTCATTTTTCATCTCTGATTTATTTTCTCCCATCGAAATACCCCAATTCCAGTATAAAACGAACTACGATGGTTCATAATAGTTTAGAACAGTAAATATAAAATGCGGAACACAGATAAAACAGAAATTCTCATATATACAATAACTGATGTCAGTTACAATACATTTGACACGGTACATATGATACAACTACAACAGTCGACTCAGGAAGTTACATATACAAGTACATTAACGTATATAATATACATGAATACATATCTTCCTATACAATCATACAGACTACTACAAATAACGACGACTACTCCAAAAGATATGAAAGAACTTCATAGCTCTAGCAGCAACCCAAAGCAGAATATCTACAACCTGAAATACTCGGTCTGACCCGAGTATTAAATTCAAAAGAAAATAATACTCGGGTCAGTCTAATTCAAACTCAGTTATTAGTGCACAGAAGCAATAATAATCAAATAATGAATAGACGACAGTAATTAAACCAAATCAGAATGCAATTCAGAATATTGAATTGAAATAAACAGAACAGTTCAAACCATTGAAATATCAATTAAAATATTAATTCAAGTAGGGCTGCAGTACACGCACGCGTGCACTGCCTCGCCACTACGGAATATGGAATACGCAAAAGATCCATAAGTCGAAACAAAATAGAATATCATACACGCCATACCGTGTGGCTGCAGTTCACGCTTGCGTGCACTGCCTTGCCACTATAGTGATGTCGTGCCCAAAAACTCAATACCGTGTGGCTGCAGTTCACGCTTGCGTGCATTGCCCTGCCACAACAGTGATAACGTACCCAATGAATGTAAGATATGTACACAAGTGAATGTAAGATATGTACACAAGTGAATGTAAGATATGTACACAAGTGAATGTACATAACCAACTACACGTGGCAAAAAGAATCAGAAGTGCAACGAGAAACCGCGCCACCCAAATGAGCAAGTGCACAAGGCAGTGTTCAACATGGGGACACAACCGAATGAAGGTGAGAGCAACAAGGTGGCAACATTAAATGAATCAAAAAGTAAGTCCAGATATAATGCAACAACAAACTTAACCTCAATGTTCTCAAATTCAATGACAGTAAAAGACATAGAGTAGCTTTTAAATAAGATTAGTGTCTCAAATGAACATGAAGAGAGCAAGCTACAAAATACATATGCAGCATTACTACAGACTGCAGGTCAGAGACTACAGAGGGAAACTCAACCAAGTTAAGTGGATAACCAGAGTATCAACATGAAGGCAACACAGACTCAAACGCAGGCAATATAAACCCAATCGTGCAAAATGACAGTGGTTGTAATTGGTATTAAAACAGTTCACCAGCATGAAGTTCAACAAGGAGCCTCAACATTAAAGCCTAGACCCCAAGTACATAAATAGTAGTGAACCATGAATCAGGTTTTGATGCATAGCTATCATGACTCAAATGAATAATGTACCAAATCAGACTCGAGACAGTGTCAATTAAATGAAACTGAAAAAGGCAACAACAATTGTAACCACAGAAACAAGTAAGCGTATCATGGAACGGCAGTGCAACTTGACTCGATCATGCAACATGAAGAAGCCAACATACATGACTAGAGGCACATATGACCATGAAGCAATAACATATGTACATGAGCATGAATAAAATGAAGCAGCACCATGCAACACAAAGTAAACTCATGTGAACATATACATAGGAACACAAATCTGGGCCACTTTTCCATCAGACGAATAAGAAACTAAGGCCAGGCTCAACACAACAGAGTGGCAATATAATGCAACAGGGAAAAGGGCTACAACTCAAAGACCATGAGCAAATAGAAACAGGCAGTGACAAATTGCACAAACAAGTTCAAGTGTACTACAGAGACAATGCAACATGAATGACATAAAGGCAGTGAAGTGCTGACTGGTAACAGCCAGTTGAAACAGGTATAACTGATATATGGTGATGGAAGTGCAGTGGTGAAGAACAATTCAACTACAAACGCACTATCACGACATGTACACAGCTGCATGAAACAGCAAGTACAAACACATGTAAACTACATGCCTCGAAGAATAGAGCACAGAACTCGAATGACCAAATACATATGTCAGTGGTCCAGCACGAAGACACTGCAGAATGGAGGTGAAGGCAAACAAGATGGCAACTTTAACTAAATCAAAAGAAGTCCAAATATACTGCAACTACACTCTCAACCTCAATTTTCTCAAATACAACTTGACAGTAAAAGGCTCAGGACAGTTTTAAATATGGATACTGTCACCAATGAAATATAATGATCAAATACAAATGAATACACTGCATCAATACAGTGTATCAGGTTCGAGTTCAACCAAGGAGACAGACATCAAGTGGACACAAGACTCACATATAAAGTGAAGTAAAACATCAACATCTACAACATGGAACGGCAGAAATTCAAGCAACAAAATACACAGATAACTCGAGACATGAATTAGATGTGAGCAAACTCACCTTGTCGACGAATTTAGGAGAAGCCGAGCACGAGATCGTCGATCGACGTAGCCACGAACAAGATGAAGGGGCGAACGAGAAACGAAAAGGGGCCGCCATTAATTTTTCTTCGTTCGATTATGATGTAGGGTTTCGAATGAAAAGGGGGAAGAGGGGGACCGGTTGAATAAAAAAAAAAAAGAATCGTGGGCCGAGAATTTATATCAAAGCCCCTCAAACTTAATAACCATATGTAATTTAAATTTTAATTTAAATTTTAAAAACTTCAAAATGGCAATTGACGAAAATATAAATCGTTTTAACGTCGATTATGAATTGACGCGAATATCGGGTTGTTACAGCTAAGTGGCTAGCAACCAATTAGGGTAAGGTCATCCCTGTCTAGAGGTCCCTTTTTATTTCGGCTGCGTGGGCGGTTGCTGATCCCAACCGCGGGGTGATCTTATTCGGGCTAACAGTAAGAGGTAGTTTGGTCTTGTGTAGAAGGGGATCAAAGGTGGATCCTCGGTACGGTGATCTAGACCACTTACTGTGACGGGCGATACCTCAGTAGCCCTGCCATTGATGAAAATCCATTCTCCCTACGTGCCTTTACGGTTTTGTTTGTAGAATCAGTATTGCTAGAATTTAATAATGTAACAATTTCGGCTATTTGAATAAGTATTTGTATATAGACACTACTATAATATCAGAGGATTTGATAAGAAAATGTTTTGGTTATCGTAAGGTAAAAACATGACATGTTTATTTGTGGCGTGGTCTTATGAGATACCTTTGATTTTTAAAAGGATTTTTGAAACTTTAATAATCTAATTGAGTGTGTTTTCTCACGCTGGTTTTCTAGACTGACTCAGGTGTTATTTAACTATAATGCTCAGGCTAGACCGAGTATTATAGAGTACAGATTTAGGATGGACGACTATGGAACTCAGGAGGCGAGTTGGATGGCGAGACGTAGCGTACATACGTGATGTATTTTTCGCTGTATTGTAAGTTGTATAGTCAGTTTTGTGAGGACTAGTTAATATAACTGTCCAGTTGGGTGTTATAGATTTTGTTGTACTTTGATGATGTAATGTTGAAACAGATATAGTTCTTTTGTTTGAAGATTAGTTCATTTATCTACTAATTATTGTTCCACTGCGTTTGTGAGATTCTGATATTGTTTCTATTTCTTCTTCTACCTCCTTCTTCTTTAACCCTAATGGCTCTGTTATTCGGCATCTGATTGCTCGACATTTGATACAGTGGACGTATTGATGTCGATTTTCGAGCGTTGAAAAATCGGATCGTTACAGTCTTGGGGGCTAGTGTGCTCCACTCATTCAAGCTTCGAGTTGCTAAAAGGTGCTTCTACGTTGTTGTAAGCCTTATACTAGAGTTTGATAAGTTTAGGGTGAGTTGCTTGGTGTTTTATGAATTTAAAGTATAAGGTATAAGAGATGAAACCTAACCTTTTGTGCATAAAATTGTGAAAGAGGTTCATTAGTTTTAAGTGGCTTTATATAGAAGCATTCAATAGGTTGTTATGACCTCCTCTACCTCCTATTTCTAGTCAAAATCCATCCTCGCACCATGTGCCTCTATGTGACTTGCTTTTCACATCACAAGCCAAAAGAAATATCCCCACTAAATATCTACTACCTGAATAGGAACTCTCTAAAGAAAGTTTAGTTAATAATGGTAATGCAAAATATTTATATAATATATATTAATGACTTCATATGTTATATAGACATGTATATAAGATTTGAACAACCTATATTGAATAAAAATTTCTTTAATGATAAAACAATTTACGGTTACATTATCGATATTTCTTCAAAGTATTTTTTTTAAACTAATTCTAAAAACAAGTTTACCAACATTAGTTATTAGTTAAACACAGGGTTAATAGGGTACTAAATAAATTTAATCACATGATTCAATATTTAAATAATTATTTAGATATTAAATACGAATTCAAAATGTTGGTTCCATGCATTCCCCTACTTAAAACATTTCATCCTCGAAATTCCAACACAACCAACACACAAAAAGCAGCTAGTACAAATCAATACTTAATAGCATTCAAAATAACTACCATACAAAGCTAACCGTTTGCTTAGACTCATAAGCTCCCTCAATGCACAAGGATGATAAATAGTCAACTTAGTGTGCCTTACGCTCAATAGCTTTCAATTATTACTTAGCCAATTATTCATGCTACCTTATAAAAAAATCAAAGAGTCATTCCCTGAACTCTCTATAAGCCAACATAACATGCATATACTTAAACCCATACAATGTAAATGGACCACTCTACGAAATATCCAATCTGATCACTTGCTCGATCGCATAAATTTCACTTCTAAACTAGCATAGATAGTTGGACCTCTCCAGTGCAGACTCTGATCAAGTTCCTTGATTAGAAATCTCTATAATGCTTACATAGTCATGTACTATGATTAAAAACCTCAAGATCGTATAAAGAATCTATATTGACCATTGAGAATCGAGGAAAAGATTCTTGTTTGGATCAATGTAAATCACCTAGAAACCATGTACTCGAATCTTATATTAAGGACTGTCATGCGAATAAAATGATCCACATACAACATATGTATTTGTCCTGTTGGTTTCTTAATTACACCAATTGTCTTTTAATCATCACACTTATTTAAACCAAAAGTATATCTTTCAATACTAAATCATTTATGAAGCATTTCGAAAAACATAACTCAAGTTTATAAACATTTTATAAAGGCATAACTTAATTTATAAAATATTTCATGAAAACATATGTAACGATCCGCCTTTCTTACCCCTAAAGTTGACACTTAATACACCCACGGTATTCTTATGTCGATCATCTTAGAGTCCAAAAGACAACCCGTGGGGTTAAAAGAAAAGAAAACGACAAGAAGAAAGAAAACATGGAATCTTACAATGTAATGGAACAATGTATAAATAGTCAATATAAGATAATACATAATCACTTCCATAATAATACATTAGAGTCACATAGTTACAAATTTCAACTAGGGATAATTATAACTGCCTATCCCCATAAATGCTGACATAAAATACACATATACACAATAGAAAGATAAAATAAGTAGCTAGATAATGGTAAAGCCACCTACTTCATGCTCCTCCAAAATGCATTCGTAGAAATATGGACTACTCGTTTACTCAGTCAAATTTAAGTACCCAAGAGTTTTAGGAAAAGCTCTAGGTCAGACATGGTTCTGGTGTGAGTAAACTCCAAATAACCGAGCTTTTATACTTAACATGACGCTTTTAAAAACAGGGGCATCTCGTAAGACCACACCACATATAAACACGGATGGGTTTTTACATTACGATAACTAAAACACTTTTTCATAGAAAATTCAGTGATATTATAATAATGTCTAGGGTTTAAAGTAAATTATGAATATAACTGAAATGCTTGCATTTCACATTATAATATATTTGGACACAACTAAGTCTGTAAGGCACTTATTGGAAGTTGGGTTCCATCAATGACAAGGCTACTAAAGTACCACCTATCACAGCATACCTCTACATAAAATGTATAAGGGCCTCGCATGGACCACCTACATGGCAAGCCGGGCTACCCCTTACTGGATAGTATCTGTGATCAACAACCGTACCTGGATCATAAGCATACATAATCTGGAAAATATCGGTCTAGATCAGGTGGTGACTACACGCTAATGATGTGACCCACATAGCGTCACAACATATCCTCTGTTTTAGTCCTTCATAATTATAAGGCTTGAGACCTTTCTTTAGCAATCCCACTTAAAAGTCTAACATTGCCTTCCAAGCGACAATGCAATGTCAGCATTCATACGTACAAGTTGTTTAGGATATGAACAAACCAAAGGCACTATTTCTACTACATTCATTTTGGAATCACCCTCGGGACTAGTAGCCCTTTCACTTCAAAGATCTTCGTCTTCGATTCCATCATCTTCCAGATGTTACGAATTCAACCGATTAGGTTGGTTTGAAGTGGTTTTCAATACTCATGTTGTCCGATACTGATCTCTTCAAACCAACATTTTATAATTTTAAAAAGGTCAATTTATCGATAGTGGACGAATCCACTATCTAGGGTGTGCATAGATTTGCATATGAAAATAAGATCTCCTATACTTATCCCCACTTTTGATTTCAAACAATACTATGCCTTGAATTAAGAATGCAGTCGGACAAGTTAGGAAAACTAATCATGACTCGACGTACATTCTTACTTATTGGGACAGAGACGAGTTTCCGTAACTCAAATTTTAGTGTTAAGTATACAATAAAACATTATTCATATAATTAATTTATCATGACACATTTATCGAAATTAACTCCCTTATATTTATCACGTTTTCGACATTTTGACTTATCTATCCCTCGTCTAGAAATAAATTCTAGATCTCAGAGGTAGAGGAAAACATACTCATCGGCTTTTAGTGTCAAATGCAAGACAACTTACTTTCAATAAAACGTGTCAATATTTTAGAATAACTCATTCATATTTGTTTGGTTACTTAATGGCACAGACAAAGAGAATACCTTGTTTTAAACTCATTTTCTTATAAAAGAAAGCTGCTTTTAACTAAAACTGATCCTTGTAAATAGAGTTTAAAAATAAAACCTTTATTTAATAATAATTAAATCTTAATTTAATTCCTAATTGAACCTTAATTAAATATTAATTTAATCTTAATCAAATCGTAATTAATTAATAATTAAAAACTACCTAATTACTAATTTATTAATAATTAAACCTTAATCAATTAATAATTAATTAAGTAATAAAAATTTAGTAAATAATAATTGATTGAATTATTTACCTTCACTTAATTTAAAATTAGTTAACCTCTCTTAATTAACTAATTATCTTACTTAATTAATAATTAGTGCTAAATTTGCTTACTTAACTAGTAATTATCTTTTATTTAATTACTTAATTAGATAATCATTAATTCCCATACTTAATAAATAAGTATAATTACATTTTTATACTTAAAATATATCTAAAATACTTTTTCCAAAAATACTTAAAAAGAAAACACTTTTATCTCGCAAAAGTGTTCATTTTTATAAATTGCATCCATAGCGACTTTCGCTATGGATACCATAACTTTAAAATTGTTATATATATATATATATATATATATATATATATATCAAGTAGCTCTTGAAAACCTTACCCTTTTAACTTTGAAATGCTTTGAAAACTTAGTATAAAGTTTAGGAACCAAAAGGTAAATTTTGTGAAACATTTTTATTTAAAATCAAGCGAGTAAACAAGTTTTAAAACCAAAGGATCTCAATGTTACAAACAACTTCAGGTACTAACTTTTCCTTAGCACACACATCTATACACTTGAATACAACTTATATACAAATGTAAACTTTCATGAAGCAGGCAAAGATTATTCCTTTTCAAACATCACTTAACATTTCATATCCATAATTGCATATTAGATATAATTACACATATGCAAGGCACAACAACATACTTTTCAACCAACAATTACCACAATTATTATCAACAAAAATACGGTTTAAACTTGCTTACAAATGTGAGCTTTACTCACCAAAAGCTCACAAAACAAACTGTACTTCTACCATGTTTTAAATTTGACCTAGATCATGGATTCTTTTAAGTAAAAATTGGATTTTTAGTTAGGGAGGTGAACTTTTGGGTTCGGCCTAGAGGGTTGTGGGCCCGGCTATGGGTTGTAGTAGGTGATGTGGGCTTGCTTTTGAAGGAGAAGTGGAGTAGAAAGGGAAAAGAGTATTTTGAAAGGGTTCTAAAAAAATTTAAAGTAGAAAAGAGATAACTTTTTTTTTTGAAATCAAAAAGAAGTCATCAAAGAGTTTTGGAAAGAAGGTATTGGAGTTTGGAAAATAAGAAATGAAATGATAAATGAGAGAGTGAAAAATGGAAATTGCTTTTATATGAAGTGGATTAAGAAAATTATAAAATGCCCTTTTAAGTACATATCCTCTCTTGCATTTGCCACACCATCACACCATCTCCCTTTCTTCTTCCACATGCATGTTATCACCACCCCCTTCTTTGTCCAACATGTAAACCCCTTTCTTGTACCATGATGTGTAGTATAATGTGACCTTTCATTCTTTTTATTTTTATTTTTTATTTTTTGGATAAAGTTAACATATCTTGTTTATCTACTCAACTATATATATATATACCGTATATTATCGTAACCATACATATGTTATTTTTATATGTATTTGTACATGTATACTAAATAGTACATAACATTTCTAACAACTTTTAGATGATGGAAGGTCGAAAATTTGAAAATCGATTTCCGATCACATTTTCGATTTTTCCTTGAACTCAATATTTTTGTTAATAAATTTTGAAAACCATTTCACCATCACTGGTTATTATTAAAATGAGATTTATTTGAGTTATAAGTCCATAAATTAATTATTTAGAAATATACTAAATATTCATATTCAAGTAATTAAATTATGGGTCATTGTAACATACTTTACTTTATTACTCATATAATACTCTACTACATCCTAAGAGAATACACAAAACATCAAGGTCATTTTACTTTCTAAAATTCAAAAGATGGCCCAAAACAAACTAGGGTCTTATAATTGAGTCGATCTTTTGACTTCTTTAACTATCGAGATAGGTAAGTAGCTAGAAAGAGCAAGATTCTGGTATCCAAATCCTAGACTAGAGTTCACTTTCCTTAAACGCCCTAAGGTAAAGACGTTTATTAGTTGATCCAATAACATCTAATGATTTACTTAACATAGATGTTTAGACCAATTTAAAACTTGTAACTTATTACATTCTCAACTAAAGTGTTAGCTAACTTCATCTTTACAATTTCAAAATCAGTTAACTTTAAGTTCTATGACAATTCGTAATTTTCAAGCTTCCATAATTGTTGAAAAATCTATTTCATTTTCACAAATGAAACCCTCAAACAATCACATCATAACAATATGAACATAACACATTGTCCTAATGCATAAAATACATGTATCAACAAAATAACTTAAAAATGTTTTACTTATTTATTAGACACAATTTAATTAAACATGAAAATAATAGATTGTTTCACAGTTATTAGGGTTATGCCACTATCACTTGGGCTCCCCACATAGCATACAACAAATCTTTTCGTATAGAAAGCTTATTTCAAAATCTGTATTGCTAAACCTACTCCGTATAAAACTATTATGCATTTTATTCAAAATTTCTTTAAATAAAACTTATAAGACCAAATACTCGGGTTTTTTTCCAAATTATTTGAAATAACAAACACACACACATACATACACACCTTTTGTATATTAAATCATACCGTCGAGATTAAACCAAAATCATTTTCAACGCCGCATCAAATTTCCTATAATAGTATTAAGTATCATGGTCTCAATTTATAAACTAATTCCCTAAATATTTTCATTAAAATCCAAAGAAAACAAACATATTGATCGAGTAACACAAAAATGATACCATGAAAATGGGTCCTACTACCATATATTCCCTTACTAAGAAGGGTAATGTCCACAAGAAGTGCATACCAACTGAAAACATTTCTCGCCCATTTGTAGTCATTTTCGATCTACTCAAACTAAATAACATAAAAATACTTTGTTCTAGAATTGACTCTTCGACTTCGAGAGAAACCTAAAAATAGAACTAATCTAAAAAATATTTTCAAATAATAGTATTCACAAATGCTTTCAAATAACACTACCATTATTTTCTCCAAAACCTAAGAAATCATTTTCAAAGACACTGGGATTTAAGTTCTTAAAATATCAATTTAAATCTTACTTGTTTATAAACCCTAATTAGAAAATTTATACCAAACTTCTTTCATTAAAGTAAATTTCTAACCCCAGATTATCATTGAATGTCTTATAGTCAAACTGTGAAACTTAATTCTCAAGGTGTTTGTTTCAATACATCCACAAATACTGTATAGCTATCCCATGCATTCAAAAGGTAAATTGCTCACAAACTGGCGAGCACAAATCAATAATCAAAAACAGTAATCATTGCTCGTAAACTGGCCGAGCATCACTAATCAATCAACTAATGATAACAATACTCGTAAAATGGCCGAGCATGGATAAACTGATCAATGTGGGATAACGAATGCACATTATTAATCCCTACATTAATTAAACTACACTATAAGTCATATTTATATAATTA
The DNA here is from genome assembly GCA_030765085.1 of Allium cepa. Lineage (NCBI taxonomy): Eukaryota > Viridiplantae > Streptophyta > Magnoliopsida > Asparagales > Amaryllidaceae > Allium > Allium cepa. Next base: position 672,969,323 of record CM060928.1, on the reverse strand, counting down.
CTTATACAAGATCTTTAATTTTTATGGTTGGAATTACCTTTAAGTATAAGTTTATAACAAATACAAATATGTTCTCATATGTATAATACATTCGACTCATTTTACAGTGCGACTTTCCCTATCTCTAATAAGTTATATCCCACCATAGCCAAGGTTCTCGCTTAACCTTTAGCTCTGGTACTAAATATAACGATCACCCTTTTCAGTGGTGATTATAGAATGGTAAGCTCGTATCCAATATTATAGACAGGTGCTTGACTTCACAGCCAACCCGTAAAGAGACGTGTAGGGGTAAGAATCTAAGCTTCATCACAGTTCACAAAGTGAGTACCTCCTATCATGCGCATCCAGTGCGATCAAGAAACTATCGCATGTAGAAACCAAGTCTTGTATACTTATCATGATCCTGACTTTCTCAACTTATAGTATCCCTCGATCAAGAGTGAAGTCGGTAGGTTAGAGCACTATTGCATATAAACCCTACTCGAACATCAATTTTAACTCTCATAGATAGGATAAATCTACTTTATCGGATTTTAGTTCCAAGTACATGACTAAATATATTCCATAACCAAGTAAGCTTACAAATCACAATTAAGTCACATAAAGCACGATTAAGTCACACAAAGCACGATTAAGTCATGCAAAGCGCGATTAAGTCACGCAAAGCGCGATTAAATCACGCAAAGCATGATTAAGTCAAATAAGTGACTTATAATCCTCTTTTTATTTAATTAATTAATTTATCGGTTAAAAATTCATTGTAAATACTTGTACATATTTAAAATACCTTTATGAAAGATATATACATGTATACTACTATTTCATTATTCGCTTCTACTCTTTTCAATAATTAGAAATGTATTCATAATCGTATCTCAAATGGTACAAGAATATTAACAAATCTTAAACAAGTTTTCATATTTCTAAAAGTATAATTAAATTGGTTAAAAGTAAATGTCGTTAAAAATGTGTTACTACAAATCCAAAACCATTTCACTTATAATTACCTTTAAAACATTCTTTTAATGATCTAATTGTATTATAATAATCAAAAATGGGTAAAATCAAATGTTGCTTAAACATTGTGTAATATAAGCCCAAAACAATTTTATACTTGTCATTATCTATACAAACATTTATTTAAAAGATCTAATTATATCTACAGTTATTAAAAATGGTTATCTACTTTTAATTAACTTTATAAAACAATTTATTATAATATAAGTGTTATAATCCTAGACTACCTTTATTCTTCTTATAAAATACTCAACTTAACTTTTCCAGACTTATATATATGTAAAATAGTATAAAAAATGGTAAAAACAATTTAAAAGATATTTATGTTAAAATATTTACTAAAATACTAAAACAATTTGAAAAATATTTATGTTACGTAAGCTTTTAAATATATTAATATATAAAATAATTAAATAATTTTCTAAAAACTATATGTACTTAAAATATGTATTAAAATACTTATAATTATGGTTTAAATATATATATAAAATATTACTTGTAAACAACTATTATATGATTTCTTTAAAAACTTCAAAAACATGTTTTCTTTTTTTAAAATAAAGCTTATAATTTAATAAGTCATAATTAATTATTAAAAATATATATAAATTCCAAACCACTTTTAAAAACCCTAATATAAGTTAGAAACATCCCTAAAAGGAATGAAGAAAAATATTTAAGTTAAAAAACATTTTTAAACAATTTAAAGTTCAAAATAGAAACTATAGCACCAAATACTGTTAAAAAGGTTTAGAGCAACTGCAGTGGCTAAAAAGTGCAATCGTTGAATGCTATACAGATCATGAATTAGGCAGTTTTATATACAAGAAAGTTTTGTCATTTTCTATATGCTAACAATATTTTTAAGGTCCAATTCTTTTTGCAGTAAACAATATACATCACAATCATAGTGAGAAAGCTTAGGGATCTCTTAACAAATTAATATATAAATTGCCGAATACAAGACAATTCCTAAGTGCTTATATAGCGAATATTTGTTATAAAACCACTTCCAAATTCAAGTCCGATTCAATCGAAGTCCAACGGAACCTATTTGCATCATCTCAACGCTATGAAACAAGTCATAGAAAGTCATACAAGTCCAATGATACAATTTACATACGCCAATTGCTTTCCAAAGCAAGAATCACAAAAGTATATCATAATATATGGTCAAACATATTACTATAATTTAAACAAGCATATGTACACTTCATATACATTCAAATGGTGAGTTTTCTCACACATCAACAAGTACAAAACCAAGCATAAGTCTACACCTTGCAATCGTAGTTGTAAACTATAGAGGATTGAAAATAAAATATCCTATGAGAACTAATGAAAGAGGGGAATACTGTTATAACTGATAAGAAGATGAGAATATTTTTCTATATTTTAGGTTGCTGGATAAAAATGATAGTATAGGAACACACTTTATGATGGACTAGTGTATAACCCGTGCATTGCACATGGTATAGGGTTGAAAAACAATGTTATAAATATTTTTCAAAAATAGAATTTATTATACAATATATGGTGAATTTATTAGGATAAATGAGTTATAAATTGAACTTTATATATTTTCAGGTGTGTAATTTTTATTATGAGATTTACATACTTTTATATTTAAATAAAAGTTAAATTATCATTTTTGTTGATAAAAACGAGTTATATATTGATTTCTTTTTTTTTCAAATTCAATATTTGCTAAATAAATAAACAAAAATAGAAAAATAGACATGGGGAAAAAGTTACAAAAATATTTATTTCCAAGGACAACAAGTTTGTTTTTTAATCTGAAGGACACTTTCAAGTGTAAACAAAAAAATGATAGTTACAACTATCATTGTGTGATTTACATTATAAAGTGTCCTTTGGCATAAAAACAAACCTTTTGTCCCTGAAACTAAATTTTTCTTTATCTTTTTCCTTGAGCCTAAAAACCCCAAACAAAAATTAGTATTCTTAATTCATTTGAAATTAATGTTTTTATAAAATTTTATGAGTAAATATTCATGTACGTAGATTTTGAAATTAATATTAAGCTTTCGATACATCTGACCAATATATAAATGATATACATATTGAACTTCAAATATTAGTTGAGAATTGGCGAAAACACCTTAAAATGTATGTGTAATGTTAACGAATCAATATAATTATATGCATTTAAAGTTTTTACAGCATATTTTTATCAAAAGTAAGTATATAATTTTATCAAAGTGGTAAACAAAATATTTACTAAACTACTATTTAAAATATTAAGTGAAAATAAGACCTATAATGTTACAAATTACATTGTCATTTCAACTATAAAATAATAATTTCTAACCTAGTGTTTGTACATCAATAATTTTAATTTATAATAAAATTTTCAAAAATTATATAACATGTACCTCAAAGGATAATGTAATACAAAAAAAATATTTCTAATCAGAATATGATATAATATTTGTCCTTTGATTACCGTAAATTAAGGATATAAATTGTCAAAATGTAACTTTTTTACAAAAACATTCTAGCTGAATTTTTTTATTATTTTTCAACATCATTGAGTATAAAAACATTCACAATTTGTCATTAATTGCAAAGTCATTCATCACAAAAATAAATTATAATGTCAAAGAATCCACTTGATATATCACAAATTTGAAAATAAAAAATGTTATATATGTTTGTAATGATATATCAGTTTCAGAAACAGAAGAATGTGTATATATTTGCTTGTAATGAAATACAAATTTTTAAAAAAGAAAAAAACATGTATATTTTCTTTTTTTAAAATACTAATTTTAGGAAGAAAGAAATTTGTGAACTTGAATGTAAATTAATGTAATGGTATTTAATAAAATTTTATATATAATTATAGTTTATCGAATTATAAGGACTTGAAGGAATTTTTTTTGCCATTTTGTCGATAGGAAATTGGTACACATTGAATTCTTATTTTTTATGATTTATTAGATTAGTTAATAAATATCTGTTAATTGGAATTGTTTAAAAAAAAATTAATTTAAGTACGCTTAACAAATTCAAGTATACGCACTTGAATGTAAAACAATATAAGAAACCTTAGGAGACACATGTTAATAATTACAAAAACTAATGAATGTTGTTATTTAAATGTAAAATGACAGATGAGAAAATTAATACGACATCGTAATAATATGTATATAATCATGGAAATTTTAAATTAAATAGACTTGATTGTAAAATTAATTTTACCATTTTTATAAATATGTGTGACCCACGTTGAACTGTCATTCTTTAAAATAATTTATTAGATCAACTAATGAATATATTTTAATCGTATTTATTTAAGAAGTTTAAATTAATATCATCTAATCAATTTTACTGTATAGACTTAAATGTAAAATAATAAAAGAAGATAAATCTGTCAATAATTGAAATGATTTGAAAAAAAATATTCGAAGAGAGGGAATGAACGATGAGAATCAAATCTCTAGAATCGATTAAAAAACGTTCAATTTTTTCTCTTTACTAATGTTGGTAGATTTATTAGACTACGAACAATTGTTTATCGTCTAACAAAAAGAAATATGTTTATCGTCTAACAAAAAGAAATGAAAGAAGGGAATACAATAGTTCAAAAACCAGCAAACACCACCGAACCAACTTGTTGGATCAGTATAAATAATCTATCAACTCCTCTGCTTCTTGGCTTCCATTTCAAATTCAACATTAATCGACAAGCCATCTTACACACAATGCACCACGATCAAGAACTCCAACCCGAGTCCACAAATCAAGAAACCGATCAAGAAACGTCTCTTCCCCTCCCGTCAAATACCGCGACCTACGACATCTCCTCCTTCCCATTCTACCGCTACTTCTCCACCACTGGCGTCTTCTTCTTCTCCAACGAGGACGACGATGACGGTCTCCCAACTTTCAATTATCTACGCCCTTATCCCTACCTTCCCCCACACCGTCCCTCCTTCCTCTCCATCCCCAAACCGTTCTCCATCCTCTCCTCCAACAGGGGCGCCCTCCTCTGCCGCTGCCCCGACTTCTCCCACTATATCCTCTACCCTTTCTACAGCCCCGACTTCTGCATCCCTGTGCCCCGTCCCCCATGCACACCTGATGAATCCTTCACCCATCCATCCGTCCTCATCTCCGGCTACTACCGTCCCCACTTCTACATAGTTTTCGCCCTCCAACTCTCAAAGGGCATCTACTGGCCCTACGTTTACGACTCCTCCACCCAGCGCTGGACCCTCGTGATGGAAGACGTCATCGATCTTAACACACATAACCGGATCGGGCGCAGGCTTATGGAAAACACGGGGGTCACGGATGGCAGAGGGTGCGTGTTCTGGTTGACGGACGTGCCCCATTATTTGGTTGCCTACAACCTTAATGACCGGGTAGGCGCACGTGTTGATAGAATTGAATTGCCGAGGCTTCCGGGGTGGCCCATGTTGCAGCTTGGGAGGCTGCTGCTGAACCACGGGTTGGGGCTTGTGGTGGCCACTTCAACTGACGTCAACCTTTACTTGTTGAGGCATGGAGATGAGTTGTTCAATATGTGGGAACATATTGGGTTCTTTAAGGTGGATGTCAGGCCGGAGGTTATGAGGTTTGAGAATGAGGTGCCGCTTTTGGTAAAGGGAGAGTTGAAGCTGTGGGAGGTAAGGACTGGAAAATGTTCTGATAATAATGGAGGGAGTTTGGAAGGGGATTATAGTTTGAGGTTGCATACAATGCCGCCATGGCAAAGAATGCCCAGCAAGTTTCACGATTGTGTTCCTTATGTGCATTGGGCGTCCTCGCTGCCGCCAAGTTTGCAACTCGGCACCAATGGTGGTAGGGGCGGTTCCGTTCTTTGATTATACTTCTTTTGCGTCTGTTGATTGATTAATTAACCTTTCTTTACTTCTTATGGTTAATATTATGTGATTGTTTCGGTAAATTCTTGATGATCTTTTATTGGAATATTAACATCCTTCTGCTATTTCTTTAATTCATGTATATATGGTGGGCAAACAAATCAATTTGCCAAATCTATGTTCTAGTCTATGAGTCCATGCGAAATGGTAATCTCATAGTACCTTTTAAACTATATGTACAAACCAGTTTATTAGATCGATTTTCTTTCCAAAAAAACGGTTTGTACATGTTTTATAAATTTGTAACAAACACATTATTGTATATTTGTAAAGATTTATCACATCAATGCTGTGTTTAATTTCATTATATACTGTTCATGATCATTAGTAGTAAAACACTAAAACAACACTTCTAAAATAAATTTCAAAATATCCTCACTTATAAGGTTACCAGAAACGATTAATTGCCAATAACATCTGTAAGTATTAAACTATTAAAGACGATTGAAAACCTTCAAACATACGTAATACCCATGTTAAGAAAAATGTAATATCAATATATTTAGTAAATTAGTTTATCTTAACGAGTCATTCAATTCCAATCAGTAGTGGCACACACACATTACCTGGTGATGTTAATAGTAATTGTGTAAATGAACGTCGTTTAGCATGCAAATAGTCATGTGCGCTAATTTACTCAGTATATAGATATTACATTTTTCTTAACATGGGTATTACGTATGTTTGAAGGTTTTCAATCGTCTTTAATAGTTTAATACTAACAGATGTTATTGACCATCGATCGTTTTAGGTAACCTTATGATTTAGAATATTTTGAAATTTATTTTAGAAGTGTTGTTTTTGTGTTTTACTACCAATGATCATGACCAATTCATAATGAAATTAAATACAGCATAATGTCATAATGATTTGCATGCTAAGCAACGTTCATTTATACAATTACTAATAACATCACGAGGTAATGTGTGCGCTGTATATGTTATTGTTTCTTGTGTCAAGAATTGAATCTCATTGATAATATGACTCAGCGGATTAAACGTTGACGCGCTAATAATGCTCTGATACCAAACTGACGCAGCGAATTTAACACAATTGACGCAGCTTTCTTCCTCACGAAATGATTTCGTGTCAAGTAAACATGATAGAACGATAAATGCTCAATTCCGTCGATCGTGACGATGCCAGAATCTAGCTATCTCCGACCCGTTGATCTCGCAAGATACCGTGTTGAAAGATCTACAATTCGATCGTTGATCACTCGCAGGTGATACCGAGAATTGGCTTCAACTTCGTTGATTCGCGCACGAATAACCCGAAGATGGAAAGTAGAAGGAGATCACACTCAATTTCAACAAAGGTGGCCAAAGTGCACACAAAATTTTTATTCAAAAATCAACTCGCTTTACAAATGACAACACACCCCTATCTATAGGAATTTACAACACACACACAGGCGACCTATCATCCTACGACCCACGACCTTACAACATACGACATAATACATACGAGTTACGATTCAAGCGACATAACAACATATGACATAAGGAAATTACAACATACATGACTCAACAACATACGACTTAACAAACAATATGACATAAGAAACCAGCGGCTCAACTCGAGCGACTCAACAACATACGACATAAGGAATCAGTGGCTCATGAGATAGCACAGCTTCAGGACGACTTAGCGACATAAGAGAGCAATGCGGCTTATCTGAGCGACTTAAGAAATGCGGCATAGGTTGGTTGGCTTGCAAACGACTTGAGAGACGCAGGCTTGATTTCTTGAGTCGCTATCAAGGCAGGCGACTTATAACAGGCGACTTAAGGTCGTTGGCGCGACTTAACATGGTGCGCGACATAAGGTTGGCGCGACTTAAGATTGCGGCATAGTTTCTTGAGCGGCATAAGGTTGAGCGACTTAAGCTCACTAGGTCGCTATCTTGTAATGCAGGAGTCCCAAGGCAGGTGGCATAGCTCGTTAGATCGCTTAACTCGCTAGGTCGCTTATTGTGGTTGACGCGACTCAAGGCATAAGTCGCAGGCGACTTAACGTGGTGCACTGCATCATCCTCCACTGGTTGAAAAAAATTCGTCCCCGAATTTACACTTTCCTCTTCTTCGACCCGCTTATTCTCATGATATGCAATCAAGTGTTTGACGTTGAAAACGTCAGCAGTATGGATATGATCCGACAATCTTAACTGATAAGCATTCTCATTAATCTTCTTTACGACTTCCAAAGGACGAATCTTTCTAGCAGCTAGCTTGTTGTAAGCACCAATATGAAATCGATCTTTAGTTAGTACTGCATAAACAAAATCTCTTTCTTTGAATTCAACATGTCGTCGTTTGATATCTGCGGATTGCTTATATTTCTCATTCGCCTTAAGCAATCGTTCCTGCACAACCTTGTGGCATTCTTGCAATTCATTCACAAAATCACTAGCTCGCTTGATCACTCCTTTCTTTTGTGGTACGATAGATAAATCTAATGGTCCTTAAGGAATTATCGAGTAAACGACCTGGAATGGACTGAACCCAGTGCTACGATTAACTGCATGGTTGTGTGCAAACTCAGCTTGACACAGCTTGGAATCCCAACTCTTCAAATTGTCATTCACAAGACATCTCAATAGATTACCTAGGGATCTATTCACAACTTCTGTCTGTCCATCCGTCTGTGGATGATAAGCACTACTAAATTTCAGCTTTGTCCCGACCATTCTCCATAGACTCATCCAAAAATGTCTCAGAAAATGAGTGTCTCTATCAGATACAATAGATCCAGGCAACACGTGAAGACGATGGATTTCTCTGAAGTATAACTATGCGACATTAACTGCATCTGCCGTCTTCTTGCATGCGATAAAATGTACCATTTTTGAAAATCGATCAACCACCACATAGATAGAATCATTGCCACGTTGCGTCCTCGGCAAACCCAATACAAAGTCCATACTAACATCCACCCATGGTTTAGTAGGTATAGGCAACGGCATATATAAACCTGCATTTGTTGCTGTCCCCTTTGAGACTTGACCAATATGACACCTCTGAACAAAATTTCCCGACTTCCTTCCTCGTTGACGGCCAAAAATAAGACTTTGAGATCAACTGCATAGTACAGTCGCGTCCCATGCGTCCTTCTTCATGTAATTCTTTGATGATTTTCATTCGTAGACTACATTCTAGAATACACAATTGATTTCCTTTGAATAGAAAACCTTCAACCAGCATATATCCATCAATGCTTCCCTACTTGACTTTGTCTAGGTTACCGAAAAAATATGAATCTGATGTCAGCAAATCTGGAAGTAAGTCAAAACCCATCACCTCTACTCGCATGGTTGTTAGTAAATTCTCCCTCCGACTCAATGCATCTGCGACGCGATTAGTTACTCCGGACTGGTGTTTTACGACGAATGTAAATTGCTGCAAATAAGCTATCCACGATGCATGCCTAGCTGCAATTTTATTCTGTCCTTGTAAATGTTTCAATGCTTCATGTTCCGTATACAAAACAAATTCTTTGTGGAACAAGTAACGTCTCCAATGCTTCACAGCCTGCACAATAGCATAAAACTCCACATCATAAGTATTGTATCTCATCTTTGATCTAGAAAGTTTTTCACTGAAATAGGCAATTGGACGACCCTTCTGACTCAACACTCCTCCAATTCCAACTTTCGATGCATCCGTATGTAACTCAAATAGTAACTGAAAATCTGGCAACACTAGAATCGGTGCTGAGGTTAAAAGTTCCTTGATTTGCTCAAAAGCAGATGCTGCCTCTTTTGTCCACGAAAACTTCTTTGCTTTCATACAATCAACAACAGGAGCCATCACACTACTAAAGTGTGGTATAAATATTCGATAAAATGAAGCTAACCCGTGGAAACATCTGACTTCTGTTATAGTTTTGGGTTGTGGCCAATTTCTGATTGCGGCTACTTTACTCTGGTCCACTTGTATCCATTCCTCAGACACTACATAACCCAAAACTAAAACACTTGGCGTCATTAACACTCATTTCTTCGTCGCTGCATAAAACTGTTCTTGACGAAGAATAGTTAACACCTTTCGCAAGTGTTGAATATGCTCCTTTGTGCTTGCACTATAGATCAAGATATCATCAAAGTAGACTACCACAAACTTCCCGATGTAAGGTCTGAAAATTTGATTCATCACCCTCATAAATGTACTTGGTGCATTAGATAGACCAAACGGTATTACCAGCCATTCATATAATCCTTCCCGAGTCTTGAATGCTGTCTTCCATTCATTACCTGGTCTAATGCAAATCTGATGATAACCACTCTTAAGATCGATCTTCGAAAAGATTACAGACCCACTAAGTTGATCCAACAGATCATCAAGCCTTGGCATAGGAAATCTGTATCTGACAGTTATTTTTTTGAGCGCCCTGCTGTCAGTACACATTCTCCATGAACCATCTTTCTTCGGTACCAACAGAGCTGGTACAGCACAAGGACTGAGACTTTCTCGAACACGCCCTTGTTCAAGCAACTCCTCAACTTGTCTCCTCAACTCTTTATGCTCTTTTGGACTCATACGATAATGCGGCCTATGCGGTAAAACAGCACCCAGCACTAGATCAATTTGATGTTGTACATCTCTCAGTGGCGGTAATTCCTTAGGCAATTCCGCAGGAAAGACATCTTCAAATTCATTTAATACCGGTCTGACCTCCGCAGGAATTTCAACATCTTCACTTGTTTCATACCCAATCAACATAAACGATTCAGCACTATCTTTCACTTCTTCAACAAATTCTCTCGTAGATAATAGACTAGTTGATTCCACCTTCTTCTCTGACTTGCTTTCACTTTGTTCACGCTTCTTAGGAACTAAGGTAATTTGAGTTCCTTCGAACATGAAACTGTAGTTGTTGGTGTGACCATTATGTTATACAGCTCTATCATATTGCCACGGTCTTCCCAACAGCAGATGACACACATCCATATCGATCACATCACACCATATATCATCTTTGTACTTCTTCCCAATAGAAAATGTAACAAATGCTCGTCTTCCCACTATCACTTCTCCACCTTTCTTTAGCCATGCCAGTTTATAAGGCCTAGAATGTTTTTCAGTCTTCATCCCTAACTTCGTAACGGCTTCTTCATAAATAATGTTATCGCAGCTTCCCACATCAATAACAAATCGACAAACCTTCCCCAAGATAGTACATGTAGACCGAAAGATATTGCTTCGTAGCCAACTAGAATCATTCTCATACTTTGGCACTAAACAAGACCTTCTATCATCAAATTACATCCTTCATCTCCTGACACAACTTTTTCATCTTCATCAAACTTCGATGGTTGGGAATAATCAACTTCAGCTTCCACCTCCTCATACTCACATTCCTCTGCAACTAATGCTCTCTTCTTTGGCTTTGTACATTTATTACTTTTATGGCCAAACTCCTGACAATTATAGCACTTGATACTGTTGTTGACCTTTGCTTTAGCGGTTTCATTGACAATTGGTTTACTGACTGCCTTGGAAACATTAGCACTGCTACTAGCACCTTTATTCTGATTGTTAGAACCCACAAACACACCACTTCCTCGTCTCCCTTGCTTCTCCCAAGCTAGAGCTTTCTGATGTGTTTCAGCAACAGACATTGGATTAAACATATTCACCATGTCTTGAATTTGCATTCGTAACCCTCCAATATATCTAGCCGTTAGCTGTTCCTCGGTTTCCATAATATCATTCCTTGCAATCAACTGATATAATTCATCTGCATAGTCATTCACTGTCTTCGTCTCTTGTCTCAAATTCTGCAAACGTTGATACATTAGAGATTGATAATTGTACGGCAAGAAAATTGCTTTCATCATCTTTCTCATCTTCTCCCAAGTGACAACTTTTGATTTACCCATTCTCTCCATAGTTAGTTTAGTTTGTTGCCACCAAGCCACAGCTCTTCCCCTTAGTCTTGTAGCAACTAATTGAACTCTGCGATTCTCTGGCACCTTCTTGAATTCTAAAATTTCTTCAACATTAGACAACCAATCAAGGAATTCTTCGGCTTGCATACCACCTTTGAATTCTAGAATTTCCATTCTCATACCTGACTCCCATTTACGATCATTTTCTGAATCCAGATAGTGATTTCATACCTAGCCTCGATTTCGATAGTGAATACTACCTCCATCACCATCCTCTTCAAAATCATATGTACTTCGATATCGATCCCGTCCATCTACATCTCTACGACCATACATGTCCCTTCTACCTTGTCTTTCAGCATCACGATATGGATCATCTTCAAACCCACGTTGAGTTCTTCTTTCTTCATTTCGATACTCATGGCGGTCTTGCATCATTGAAACTGATGATTCTCTTCTATCCCGATAAGACTGTGGTGACATTCTCCTTTCTCCTGACACCGATGGTGAAACCCTGTTTCCACTTTGGTTCGAAACTGGTGACGTTCTCCTTTGATTTCGATTCATGTCATTCATCAACTTCTTTAACTTTTCAATACCCTCATTGAACTTTTCATTGATACGCTACTCCATCTGCTCAGCTTCTTGTCTTCTATACAAATCCTCAACATTCTGAAAGCGATTAGCACGTCTCGGAGGCATGATCATCAAACAATCTCGTTTCTTTGACTTGGCTTCGATCTAACTTTGATACAACTTGATGCTTTGGTCTAGCTCTCTAGCTTCGATACAAATGACGCACTTCAATCTCGAACTTGGCTTTGTCTCGGATCGATTAGGCTCTGATACCAAAAAGTGACGCAGCGGATTAAACTTTGACGCGCTAATAATGCTTTGATACCAAACCGACGCAGCGGATTTAACACAATTGACGCAGCTTTCTTCCTCACGAAATGATTTCGTGTCAAGTAAACCTGATAGAACGATAAATGCTCAATTCCGTTGATCGTGACGATGCCGGAATCTTGCTATCTCCAACCCGTTGATCTCGCAAGATACCGTGTTGAAAGATCTACAATTCGATCGTTGATCACTCGCAGGTGATACCGAGAATTGGCTTCAACTTCGTTGATTCGCGCACGAATAACCCGAAGATGGAAAGTAGAAGGAGATCACACTCAACTTCAGCAAAGGTGGCCAAAGCGCACACAAAATTTTTATTCAAAAATCAACTCCCTTTAAAAATGACAACACACCCCTATTTATAGGAATTTACAACACACACACAGGTGACCTATCATCCTACGACCCACGACCTTACAACATACGACATAATACATACGAGTTACGACTCAAGCGACCTAACAACATATGACATAAGGAAATTACAACATACACGACTCAACAACATACAACTTAACAAACAATATGACATAAGAAACCAGCGGCTCAACTCAAGCGACTCAACAACATACGACATAAGGAATCAGCGGCTCACGAGATAGCACAGCTTCAGGACGACTTAGCGACATAAGAGAGCAATGCGGCTTATCTAAGCGACTTAAGAAATGCGGCATAGATTGGTTGGCCCGCAAACGACTTAAGAGACACGGGCTTGATTTCTTGAGTCGCTATCAAGGCAGGCGACTTATAACAGGCGACTTAAGGTCGTTGGCGCGACATAACATGGTGCGCGACATAAGGTTGGCGCGACTTAAGATTGCGGCATAGTTTCTTGAGCGGCATAAGGTTGAGCGATTTAAGCTCGCTAGGTCGCTAATGCAGGAGTCTCAAGGCAGACCGCATAGCTCGTTAGGTCGCTTAACTCGCTAGGTCGCTTATTGTGGTTTGCGCGACTCAAGGCATAAGTCGCAGGCGACTTATCATGGTGCACTACATCATAATATGAATCCGTGCTTCGCACACGAGAATTTCACACAAGAGGATGATAAAAATATTGTGGGTATACACTAAATAGAGAATAAGTTAAATTGGTAATATAACAAAAAATAAAGTAAATTTAGTAAGTAAACATAAGGTATAGTAAGTAAGTTGAAGTAAATTTCCAACTATTAGTGATAATGAAAATGATAATGAAAAGAAGCATAGTTAAATGAATCAGTACATTTCCAACTATTAAAAAATGAACAACTGTCAAACGGTGGTTTATTCTAGAGGGCGCTGCAACCAGTAATATATATATACAACCACCAGTGGAATGTAAAAAAAAAATTCATAATACATAATACATAGAAAAAATTCTTAGTTGTCTTTCCCTTGATTTTGATAGAACTCGAAAGTTCTTATTTCCTGTCACTCTACCAAAGCTATAAAAGATAGAAGAGTCAATACAGTGAACAACTATGCAAGAGTCTTTTATTTGTTTATATATTCCATATAATAAAACTCCTTAATGTAACTTAATCATAAGATGCAAGACTCAATTAGAGATATTTTTCTTTGCCTCCATCCAATCCAGACATGGTTTTATACAATAGTATATAACTTGCACACAACTCAAATTAATTGAATATCATGGCATTACATCACTGTGCATAAAAATGGGATTCCAAACTTAGATATAAACTATAAAAATGCATGTTTAGAAAGTGTAGCTTGCTTTAACGTCCAAAATACATCAAAATTTCAACACCACAATAAAGACCGTACAGGTCTACTTCCATGCTCGCTTTATGCAGATCATATATCAATTGCAAATTGATTACCAAGATCAAAAATTGAGTGTGTATATCCGCTGTGCATCATATGCTTGTCAACTGTGATATATCAACTACAAATTGATATATGCAGTTGATATATGACCTGCATAAAGCGAACATGTAGTTGATATATGCATATTGATTTATATCTACTGCATAAATCAATTTGTTTTATATTAATTGCATAATCAATTTTCATAAAGCGGGGCTTGCAGGTCATATATCAGCTGCATGAAGCATATATCAATATATATCCAATTAATCAATATAGATCATATATCAATTGCATATATCAACTATGCATACAAATGTTTTGCTTATTCATTTATGTAACTATAATAATTAAATTGTATGAAATGCCACCATGAGCTATTTAGTATTTGTTAATTATATAACCAACATGTAGTAAGAATATAAAACAAATGCTACCATAAATTTGAATGACTAAAGCTATAACTATCAAACCGCAAATAAGTTAACAAGACCGAACATAAATTTATGGACACACCTTAGTAGCCAGAAGTCCATCAATATGAAGCATATATCAACTACATAAGCCATGTTTATAGATTAGATATAGGTTACTTTAAATATCTAATATGTTAACTTGACGTATAATGTAATCCAGTTAATAAAGTGCGATAATCAACATACAACTTACAATTGTATATGCTCATGGTCTCATGCTACATGTAGATGCTTCAATTGAACTAAAAATTGAAAAATGATAATTATTAATTATTCACACTTATGATTTATATGCTTCGTATACTGTAATTATGAATCGGTGCTATGCAAGGATTTACTTAATAATTTTTAAACAAATCATCTTCTGATACAGTGATATATAAATTGCTTGTTGTCAACAAAAATCGATGAAAACTCATTTTTTCGATGCCAAAACTCACCATTCGTTGAACTATAAGAGCAAAAGGCAAGTGATAATTGTTCAGGCCTCATTTTAGTTAGTGGGAATCAAGTGAACCCAACCAAAGCTTAATGATAATTGATGTATGTATTCTCATGTTGAGTTAAAGGTGTCATTTCTTATTTGATGAGCACCTTTTAAATGTTATATTTGTTATTTGATGATTCATTTTATCGCTAATAGCCATAAACACGTTATGATAGTGTGTTATTACATATGGGCATTCATGAATTTGATGCAATTCCTTTCTCCTCTAGTTAATCTTGTTTCTCACGTAATTAATCAAACTAAAATCATACATTAAATATCTTATATGAATTAGCCAAAGAAGCACACGTTGTAGGCTAAATAAAGTGGTCACAATAAGAATTTTATTTGGAAAAACAAAGTAACAAAATATTAGTTCCATTCAACATGCAAATTGGTAACTAGAATACATTTTTAATGAATCATGACCTACAATATGCGTTTAAGTCATCACTCCTATGATATTAAAAATCCATATGTCCACAAAGAAAAATCTTTAGTTCAATATCAACTTAAATAAAAATAGCTAGATTCTACTCGTACACAATAAATTATTTTATGTACATTGAAATCTTGTCCAAATTATATGATTCGCCTTTTACATAATATAAACCATACATATTGCAAAAAATACCCTCACTTTAAAATAAAAGAAATCACTCAATGCTCTCTTTCTCGTACATTGATAAAACAAAAGAACCTTGATTACTAAATTCTTTAAATTAACTTTTACAAATTCCAAAATTTTAATTTTAAAAACTTTGAATGGAATTAAATTTATTTAGCCACTAATATATATTAAACAGAATTAAGATTTTTAATATTCAAAGGTTAAATTACTTGAAATTTGACATAAAATTTAAACTTTATTTAATTCAAGTTAAAAGATAGAGAAGAAAGTTAATTATATATCAATCCATTTTAATAATGAATTATAAAATTTACGTACCTTTATAATAAGAATATTGCTTAAAAAGTTTAATAGATTCACAAAGTGTATTTGCTTTTAATTCCATAGAACTTTCATTCTTCTCTTAGCATCATGTTGGCGCATAATGAATATAGAAGCAAGAAGTTGTGAAATATATAATGGTTACATGTTTAACCTAATTAATAAATTAATAAACAGTACTTACTAAATGAGACTACAGTAAAATTGAAATGAAGGTGTAATGCATATCATATCTACATACAAAATAATTTGATGCCATAAGATCACATAAATGGTCACTTCCTCAATTAATCCAACCTTAATTACCTACGTATCGAAAAATAAATTAAACACTTGCAAAAAAAGAAGGTGAAAATGAGACATGTGGTGATAATGAGTAAATGACACTATTATCTTTCATAGCTATGTAAAAAATAAATAGAATCACATAAACTGTCTATTGATAAAGCACTTAAAACAAAGCTACTCGCTTGCAATCTAATAATAAAATTGGTTACATTAGAATGATCAAATTATTTCCTTATATTTGCAAACCCATTAATAATTTATTACAAATGTATGGCCACAGCCGAAATACATAGATTTAAATAATAAAAATCCACATAAAATTTCATATGTCTTTGAAGGAAAATCCCTTGATTTACTACAACAGTAGTATAGTACATAACACCTGAAGAAGACCTAAAGGCTATATATTTCATCCTTATGTCTCTAAAACGGCTATTGTTTATCAAAGTATACCACTCAATTTTACCATCATCATGAAATTTTCAAACCTAAAACAAATTGTTATAAATGATGATCTAAATTTTGATAATAAATTAATTTATGAAAGAATGAACTATGTAAATAAGAAGTAATACAAAATCCATTATTTTTTTAGCGATGTATAAAAAGAAATGTTAACTTACATATGTAGCATAAACTACAATAGTGAACTACAAAAAAAATTTGGTGTAGTCAATAAATAACAAAGTAAGGAAGATATGAATTTTGAAATAAAATAGTCATCATCAAGATCTGAGAATTTTTACGTTTAATGTGTACAAAGCTTCTTTATGGATGAGGAACATCCAGCTCCAAACCCAACCAAAAAAATTATTAGTGGCCATCAGGTATCAATATATGTGTGTGTGTGTACCAATACGTATGCTATAGGGACTTGTATACTAATCTAAATAAATAGTATAATTGTAAAATACATTTTAGCTAAAAAGATATTGCTACATGTAAATTATCTAATTGTAACGAAGAAGCACACATAACAGTAACTAACATTTATACAACTTCAAAAACCAACAACCATTATCACAAGTTTACATGATGTATCATTATTTAATAGTAAAACATAAATTTTTAGTGTCTACATCAATTTAAAAACTGAAGTTGGAGAACCATGAACTCCAGCTCAAAACAATAATACACAACTACATTAAATAATGTGTGCCTAATTACTTTACATTACCAACAGAGGTACAATACCTAACAATTTTGTTTTGATATTTGTCAATAAGCCAAGCCTGGTGTTATTAGAGTGGTTAATTATTTGAGTGATCATTATGAAAGTAATATTCAAAGTTAACATGAGAGACATAAACACCGTACGTGATTCTTTAATTATTTCCCATGCTAATTTTGGCTATAAACAGAAATGAAACATTACTTTTAATATTTCAACTAGGTGTGATTGCATGAAGATAATACAAATTGTATTTAAATATAATTCAAATAAAGGATAAATTAATATAGATAAGAACACCAGAAAGAACAAAGTTCGATTTTTTTATTCATTACCAAAGCTTCACCAGTAAGTTCTTCTTTAGTTTCATGTACAACGGCTAAGGATGTACCATAAAAACATCAAATTTTAAATTAAAAAATACGAAGGCAAGCTGTTCTAGAATAATACAACAATTAAATAACTACATGATGAGACTTTAACTTACATAATTTAAGGTTTCGATTAAGAGAGAGGAAGGGATGTCTCTATAAATCCCGAATAATGAATCGAAATTTTCAATCAATCCATTAGTGCTTCTTTAGAAGAATCATATGAGATTAGTTAGACCGAATTGCTTCGGACTTTCAGGAATGAAGTCTGGAAATGAGTCATATTTTTATCTAACATATGCAACTGGTAATGATCATGCAATATAATTCAAAAAATTGAAAATATTGAACCTATATTCAACATTACTTTAATTTTGGAACCTAAAAGCTCATATCAAATTAAATAACTATTGTTCCTCCATATATAAAAATATCTAATATTAGTTCATAAAATACCAAAGACGCTAATTATTAGCCAGTATTATGCCATGTTGAGATAAATCAAAATTGATCACTATTAACATAACAATTTTTTCTAACATAAACATAATTCACCTAACCTATAGACCAAGAAAATTAATATGTGTAATTTTGAAAAGTAAAGTATTGGAAAATAGTAAAAAGTCCTAGATAAAACGATTAGTACATAAGATAAAGGAGAAAATAAAAAAATTTCCATAAAAAACAAAGAACTACCCTCCCAAATATGAGAATATAGCTCAATTTTCGAACTTAACCATCCAAACCAAGTATACAACAATTTGTGGAGAATAAATAAAGTTTAAATTGTTACAGATTTAAATTATACATCTTTCAAATTATTTTCTTAATACCCAAAATAATTAATGATGTTATGCCAGTTAATAAAAGTATCAATTATTAAGTAGATTTAATATTTGTTAAACCCATCATTTTCACACTCATTAGGCAATGAATTCATCACTTTCGTGTATCGCTTAAGCTTATCTTGTCCATTTATTGTATATATTCATTCATCTTTAGAATCAGATGGTTAAGAGCTATAAATGAAATAACCATCTTTCCAAAATTGACACACATATATAACAACACTATAAGTAATACGTTTAACTATTGGAAGTTCGGAACATCTTACCACCAAAAAACTATATAAAAGATAACTATATACTTGGTATTCATTTATGTGATGTAGCATGCAATTGCGCTGAAGTTTATTACCACAGAAATAAAGTAGACAAATTATTATTTGTTGACAGCATGAATCCAAAAAAAATCATTGTAACACAACCTCAATTTCTATCATTGCATAAAAATATATTAACCACAAATGACTTGGTGAGGAAATCATTCAAGGCATAGTACTACAACAAATTACATAAAAAAATAGTTAGTAAAAGGCACAGAGAATAATTAAAGTTGAGTTCTAGAAAACATCTACTTTGTTAGACCATACAATCATTTTATGTTTTCCTTCTTAGAAATTGACTCTTTTTGTTTACAAAATCTTTAATAGCTTTTCATTTGTTCTTGCATGTCTATTTTAGCAGCATTAGCCTCGCAGTCCATGGATACAGCTAACATGAGAATTGTACTATGAGGCAGTCCACATTAATTATTAGCTCATTAACTTCTAAGGAAGATCAAATCATAAATGTGATTAATTGAAGTTTGAATTGGAAATTTCACTCATGTTCACAGGCGGTTTAGTTGGGATAGTGGATTTAAAGTTTTTTTTATAGTTTAACATTAATAACAATCTTCCACATAATTATTAGGCTGAAATAAAGATATTGCTCAAAAATAGGAGTAAAACTTTTTTTTCATCATATGAGCATAGTGTGTATATTTTGAGTGATAAATAAGCGTTTGAATCAGTTAAGAAGATAATTTATAGGCTAGTAATGACTTATGATGAATTTGACATATTGAGCTTGAGACTGGTAACCTATTATCTTGATGTATATGCATGAGTTGGAGCAGAGATACAATGTAATGATGATCGTGATGTTTGTTGAAAATTAAAGGTATAAGCACACAAATAGCTTGCTATATAAGTGTACTCAATGTGTGTTATGTAGACAATAGCTTTGGTGAGTTGAAAAGTGGGAAGTATGCATGTGTATATGCTATTTATATTGTGATTCATCTAGAAGCTATGCTTTATTATCCCTAATATAACCAACATTAAGATCTTAAATTATCCAGTAAGTAGTAGAAAACACCTTAGTGTCCAAAAACAAATGAACCATCTCATTTTAATGTGCGATGCTTCTCAGTAACATCTATGTTTTTGTATCCATTTTCAGTTAAAGATATGCACATGACGAACTATTTACCTTGTGTTTTGAGGCTCAAATGATAACTTAGATTTTTTTAATAAAAAAATCATAGCCTTTTAGGTTTAATGTCATTGTTATATTTTTAAGAAATTCTTTGGTATTAGCACTTGTAATCATTATTTCTACTTTTTAATCTTAGTGATCCATTGTGTAGTTTAAGCTTTTATCCATTCAAAATAATTAAAAAAAATAAAAATGTGATTTTGTGTAATGCTAGATTTGTTGTAACGGTAGCAAAAATATAGTTCCTATCATCAAGTACTTGTATATCTATTTTGTAAGAACAACAAATCAAACTATCTAGCAGATCATTTGTGTGTAACCTGGTTGCTTGTTTGTCAACTAAGGCTTTAATGTAGGATAATAGTATAGTCAGACATTATAGTCTTCGTTTGCATAAAATTTTACTTCAAACCTTCATAATTTAAATACCATTGACATGAAGAACTATACTTGGAAACTCCTAGTTGAATGTTGTTGAGCTATATAAAACCATATTGATTAATAAATCTCTTACATAGGTAGTCTTAGTCATAAATTTATTTGAAAAAAATCATTGAAAGTCAATCATCCCAAATTTAAAATAATGGATCGATACCCATTGTAACAAGGAAAGTAATAAGGGAAAACTAAGTTCAAATCAATATATTACAATACGTACCCAAATATAAAAAATGGATCGATATCCGTTGTAGCAAGGAAAGTAAAAACGAAAAACTAAGTTCAAATCCATATATTACAATCATGTACAAAAGCTACAGGGGAGTATATATAAGATAAGCATTTATTTTGTTCAAAATAAATAAGACTTAGTGGAAAGAAAACACATATTAAAAATAAATGAAAGATTTAATTGCAAAAGAAGCATGGGAAAAAGTAATTTCATTTCTTGTAAGATACAGATTAGTTTTTAGCGATGAATCATGTAAAAGAAGCCTGGTAAACTAATTTTCATTTCTCAGTCAACGAAGCACAAAATCGATTTAGAAAAGAAAACAAAAGGAAAGATAACAAAGAGATTTTACCTCAGGGAAAAATCACTCAATTGCATGAGTTCCAATATATAGAACTATGACTTTTTCCAATCTGCAACTGTGAATAAATGTTTTCATGTAAGATATATACTCAGTCAGAAAACAGTCGGTTGAATAAATGATTACCGTAACATTTTTTATAGGAGCCACATGAATCATTCAATCAACAAAGGAGTAAACGATTTGAAATCGTTGGCACTACCTCTAGTAATAGCAGCCGAGAAAAAGCATTTTCACTACAAAAACCCGTGCAGACAGCAGTATATCTAGATGAACGATGAAAATAATACCTTTGTAGATTCAACCTAATGAATAAGGAGGTTCCAATTTTTAGCACCGAACAATAAATACAAGGAAATTTTAGTGGCTATTTTACATTGCAATGTAGGGGGGCATTTATAGTAGCTAAGGTGGATAGTGGATGGATGAGATTGTGCTATAGAGCGAGCATGAAAGGTGCTTGATCATTGATCTAAATATAGATGTAGATGTTCAATGGCTGTAAAGTGTGTGTGAAGATGAGCAGTGGATGAGATTGTAATTATTGCCTCTCTATACCAGATGTGGACATGCATTAAATACTGATGGTAAGCCACATCAATTCAATTGTCCAACTACAGTGCTTTGGATGGATAGATGGACATCTTTGTCATTCATTTGAGTGCCCACACGGCTTAGTTGGCCAACTAGCTATCGGCAACATGGAGGATACTTGGAATCTTGTAGAGACCATGTATGGCAAACGATTAATGACCGGGTGCGAGACGGTTAGGAAGGAAGCCTAATACCGGTTCGACATTTTTTGCTAAAGACAGGAAATGCTTAGGACACACTTGCTTGATGTGCTATCTGCTAGGGCAGGCTTTGAAAGAAGCCGGTCATTAGCTGATGTGATGTTGGAAAAATTGTATTGGATTTTAGCTGTTGTTTTAAGAAGTTCGATATAGGAGAGTCGGTTAGGACCGGGCCGGACTTGGTCTAGATTTTGTCAAAGAGTGTTGCTTTAGGATTAGATGGCTGTGTCTCATTTTGGCATCATGTTGAGTATAAAGGTTGGTTTAAGATCAACATGGGCTTGGGTCGTCCTTTTCGAGCCAATGGCAAATCAATTGGATGGTTTTTATTAGGTCTGACTACCTTTAATTGTTCTGCTAACTACTTATGGCAAAATTGAGCAACATTTAGCTATCAAGATTGTATCTACTTACAGGTGCAGGCTTGAAAAATCATACAAATCTTACGGATAACAGCTCTGTAGTGCATTTAATGCACTTACCACATGGTATTATGCAATTGGCTGTGACGGTTCATTTTCCCAAATGTGGCAAGAGATGTGTCACATCTCCCCATGTGCACGACTTGCCTTAACACCGGTCTCTTCTAAACAGCTGTTATTCTTTTTTGCATTTTGACTTCAAGCATGCGATTGAAGGCGTGGGAATATAAGTAACCCTACTTTTGTTCCTTGAACCCATTAAATCGCTCTTCATTCAATTTTTTCAAAGCTGTGAATCTTTCGTAATTCTTTATTGATAAAAAGCCACTAGCTTCATCATCTGCATCCTTTCCAAAAGTCTTTATATGCATGCCTTTTTTATCAAATTTAGCTGGGATGTTGAGAAAGGAGAAAGCTCTTTATTGCTTGAACTACTGCTTGTTGATTATGGTTAAAAAAATTGGCTAGAAACTTCGGCTTAGGGCGGACTATGCCTTACCGCTTAGCTTGGAACCTTGCCTGTTGACCATGGTTCTGATAGTGGTTGGAAGTCGGTCTTGGACTAATGATCCAAGTAAAGTGATGGCACTTCCTTGCTTTGAGGCTCTAACACTCCGACCTCATGTCGATTTGGGCGCCTTTGCACTTCTTTGAAAGGATCAGGGGTTGTAACCTCTGCTTCTTTTGTCATGGCTAAAGCCTTAGTTTAATCATAGCGAGGTTTTTTGGAAGCTTTTTAGGGTCTCTTGTGAGACTCAATGTGGAAGGCTTCAAGGTGGGAGCATGCTCAGTTTTCTTCAACAAGATCTAGAACGGTCAAAGTACCTAAAGTCTTTTTTTCGAGAATGCCATAGGTTTCTATATGGTAATAAGAGCGTAGGTTGGCCTACCTTGAAAGAGTTGCTAGCATGCTTCTTCTTCTCTACACTTTTCTTCTTCTTTTCAAGTAGCTAGCGACAAGAATACCATTGTAAGCCTAGCAGGGCAGGCATTGTGCCCCCACGCTCTCTTGAATTAAATGAAATAGATCTTTTGTTGTAGTCTTTGATTTGAGAAATTTATTATGTTTCTTAATCATCGCTGCAACTTGTTAAGTGGTATGCCTTGAATATCCAAGTCCTTGAATTTATTTTGTTGAAATTTCTTTTTTTTAGGATTATGCTAACTATTAATGTGATGATAGTCAAGCCAAATACATCCATTAATGCAGCCAAGTGATGGCTAGGTGTAGAGCGGTGGCTAGAGGCATAAAGTCGAAGAGCTTTAAAGAAGCTCCTGAATATGAAGTTGACCAAGATGCCCCAGCCCACAAAAGCCCAATGCATATTGGAGTTGGTCAAGGCAAGAACAACAACCATGGAGTTGTGATCAAGGTAGGACATTGCTTCCCTATCTAGGTCGTGAAGCTGATCGACTGCTTTGATTCTAATCAGGGTACCTTGGACGCCCAGGACTCCAATGAGTAAACATGCCTAGCAGCGCCCACTTTCCTTTGCTACCAGGACTAGGCCCCTGGCTACCGTCGACCACATGCGGTCTTGCATATACGATCAGGACCTCGGTAATGGCTTGAACACTAGCATTATTGGGCTAAGGTGGATGATTCTGCATTCATCTCAGTTTCCCTTTGCTCGACCTGATGTCGAACAAATTCCAAGAGTACTCCTTGAAGGATGAGCCTTTTGATCTCTTCCTTGAGCATATGGAAGTGTATTATTGAATATCCATTGATCCAATGAAACTCGTAGCACTTGCCATTGAAGCAAGGTTCCTTCTGCTTTTTGTCTCTAATGGTAGCAGTTTTTATTACTTCATTTGATTCCTGGTGGAGAGGTACATGATAGCGATGTCCCTATTCAAGTGTGAATAATCATGATAACTAGACTTGTAGGAAGGGTTGACTTCGGATGCCTTCTGACACTGGCTTGATGATCGTTGTTGCTGTGATCATTATTGTTGCGAGATTCGATCTAAGCAAGGAGCTTTCTCTTACTATCATTGACTGAAAGATCTACATCTTCCATCCTCACTATGTTGTTCGCCCATTGATAGAAGTTGATTAGGGACAAAGCCGGGTATTCTGGAGCTCTTGCCATATCTTGGACTTATACCTGACCCTTGGGCATATGGTCACGACCAAGCTACTCTCATTTGGACCACTAACTTGGGTGGACTCTTCGTTAAAGTAGCTCACAGATGATCGCAAAACTTTTAGAAGGACCCTTCTTGATATTGCCCAACTCACTAGCCAACACGACAAGATATGGGACATAAAGAAACGAGTCTTAACTTCCACACACACTTGGGCTTAAGAGACGATACTGCCTTATCCTAGGTGCAAGAATCAGAGGGAGGCTATTTCTGTAGGGGTGGAGGGGAAGAGCAAGCACTTTGCTGATCCAAAGAGCTGTCCAGCATGAGTGATGGAGTTGAATGTTGTAATGTGGTCAGATCGGTCAGTACTCTCATCATACTTGTCAATTAGTGGTAAGGAATACTAGTAATGGATATAAGAGTCTAGAATTTCATTAGATAAAGGTTCCTTAATCTCGTCGCTTGAGAATGCCTCTCCTCTAACACTACATGCTTGCATCTATTGAGCACTTGGCAAAGGATTTATATTTCTTCCTTAAAGCTGGTATCAGCTTGTTGTCGGACGTTATATCCAACGACAGGCTAAGGACTCTGCCTGTGCCAGGGCAGAGTAGGAGATCGATAACGAGATGGAGAACGATGAGGATGAGCTGGAGATGATCTCCCCCTATAAACTAAGGAGAATCTAGAATGCATAGATTACTCTACTTTTTGCCTATTTCTAGCCACTTCCCTTTGGGATCAGGAGTGGGCCAAGAGATCCATGTGTGCCATGTTGACGATAGGGTGAACCCTATTAAGCCGGTCAAGTATAGAAAGTTCGCAGACAATCAAGAGCTGGTGGTCGTTTACTAAAGGAGAATGATAGTGGGTTGGCCTCACAGGCAAAGCCATGTTTAGGGCGAGATCAACTCGGCTAGGAACACATGCGGTGCACCTTCTAAGGTGGACATAGGATGTCAATCCGTGGATTTTTTGGTCCCTCTCATAGGACTCGATAATGTTTAGGAGATAATAACCGCTAGGAGGTATTGGCCTACGTGTGGGCAAGTTGACCATGTCGACTGTTGGAGGAGTTGGTAGGACAAAGTTCATTGTGGCTTGAGCATCCATCTTTGTCCTTAAGCCATTTATTTCATGGGCCATCTAACCCACATTTAACAGCTTTAGCAGTACATCATGCCATGTTTCTTTGTTGAAGCAAAAAAGGTCTGGAAAGCATCATCGAGGTTGTTGCCATTGGTTTGGTGCTTGTTAGAATTATTACCTTCGAACAACAGAAGATTGTCCATGGTAACAAGTCATATAAGGTATTGCAGAGTTGGAAGGTGTGGAAATGGGAGAGCTTTCCGGGGAAGACCCTTCTTTTAGCATCAAAATGTTGGCTAGTTTTCTAGCCAACCTCGGAATGATACGAGTGCGTTGTGAAAAGAAAAGGTTAGTTCCTAATTAGTAGACTTAAAAATAGAAAAAAGGGAGTAAAATACACAACTGAAAGGTAAATAACACAAGATATAGAGTGGTTCAGCAAAGTTGTATATGTCCACTATGAATTTCTCTTACTATATATTTCTCTTACAACTACAAAGAACTAGAGGACAATAATAAGAGAAAGGGGTACCTAAGACCGACAAAGTAATGAAACCTTAAGGACTTGTGCGGTAAAAAGAGTGCCAAATATTGCGTAGTATTCGGAATTCTTAAATTTTCCAGCCTATTTTACATTACAATACATGGGGTATTCATAGTAGCTGAAATGGATGATGGACGGTTGAAATCATGCTATAGAGCTGATAGGAAAAGTGCTTGACTATTGATCAAACTATAGAGGTGGATGATCGATAGCTGTAAAGTTTGTTAGAAGATGTGTAGCTGATGAGAATGTATTCATTGCCATTTTATACCAAATGTGTGCTTGCATTTACCATGCATTTAATGCTGATGGTAAGCTATATTAGTTCAGCCGTCCAACTACAGTGCTTCGGATGGATCGATAAACAACTTTGTCATTCATTTGAGTGCCCACATGGTTGAGTTAGCCGACCCGCTGTCAGCAATATAGAGGAGACATGGAATTTTGTTAAGGGCCATGTGAGCAATATGGTTAATGATTGAGCATGAGGCAGCCAGTAGGGGCTGATGATGGTTAGAGTTGGCTATACTTAAGCCAAGCTAAAGATGGTGTTATCCCGCCTTTTGACCAGGCAGTATATGGACGAACTTGACGAGTCAAACTTGAAAGTTATCATAGTAGGAAGCCGAAAGAGATAATTATGAATCCAAAAAACCAAGTACAATTAGAATGATAGGGCAAAATAATAGCTACCTAAAAAATTCCAGGACCAAAAATCATCAGGTGATGGATCGATACCGATTCATAGGTATAATGCCCCGTAATTTTATCGCTTTTAAATGGACATTTAATTAACATTAAATATTACAATATAGAACTAATCATGTTTTATGAAATAAATAAGAATGGTGAACTTATTTTTATAATTATTTTACAAAAATAAGATATTTTGGAGTTTCATCATAAAATTGACAAAAGCCGGTTTTCGATAAAATTGGATATGCATTCAATTTTTGTTTTAATTTGTTATAAAATGATAAAAATTGATTGATAAAAGTTATATATATATATATGTAGATGTATATACATACTTATTCTATAAAGATAGACAAACTTCGTCACACTTCGACCAATCGACGTCGTATTTTAAAATTAGATTTTAATATTATTTAATATGGTTTTATAACTCAATTTATTTTGTTTTAATTTTTTAACGATGATAAGAACTTATTTTAAATTTTTTTACATAATTAAACAGTTTGATCAAAACCAAAAAATGTGACTGGAAAACGTTTTGTCAAAAATTAACGTTTTGTTCAATATAAGTTATGTAAATGTTTTTGCAACTTGAATAGTTATTATATAAACACATTAACAAAGAAATAAACACCTCACTTATATGAAGTCAGGATTAATTAAACTAAGTGTTTAATTAAGTATAGAAAAGTACTTAAAAAAGAAATTTTCACCAAATCCAACATAATTCAAATCAAACCACTTCAAAACAAAAGAAAATCAAACCAAATCTTCATCTTAGTCCACTTTTTCAAATAGGTTCATCCCTTAAGTATTAAGTAAAGATGACATAAAGTAATAATGTGATGTGAAGATGGTAAATGTTGAAAAAGTATGTTTTGGTCTATATTGTAAGAGGCATCATCGGGGACCTGTTGAGCGCCGGGGCACTAATTCCGTAAATGGGTGCCTCGCTCTAGCGCCCTACCACCCAGAAATGCCCAATCACTAGGGTGTCACTTAGGTGGGGAGTTTTTCCCAAGGCGGGGTGCTCCTAGGCATTTTGTAAACATTTTTTTGTTTCAATTTTATTCGATTTTTTAGCATAGACAAGCAGTGCTAGCTGGTCTCCAACTAATAGAGATGTTAACTGGTTGGACCAGATGCGAGTGTATTTGATTTCTCCTAAAAAAATCATACGGACTCGGGTCGGACAAGAATTTTCTTCGTTCATTCTTCATAATAGACAGATAATTGACGGCAATTGAAATATCAACAAATATTTCGAATAGACATGAGTTTGTAAATTTTATCTTGTCCTATTTCATGTCTTAAATGAAAATAGAATAGAATCAAACATATACTTTTAAGCCACAGAATCGAACGGACGTTGGACAAAATTTACACCCAACATACTTGTTTTATTACTCATATATTTTTACAAATAATAAAAGAAATGCAAAAAAATTAAGTAAAGGAGTTGAAAAATGACGATGAGTGCCTTTTTTTATCGAGGCTCCGCTCGGACTCCGTTTGGGCTCTAAAAAAATCCTAGCGCTCCGCTCCGCCTCACGCCTCGAACAACGTAGGTTTCACTTAACGGTTAAGAAGGGTATTTGTGTCATATGACAAAGATTAGGGGTTAAGGGATTAAAGGCTATGAATAGCCATGCGTATCACTTCTATTCTCACACAAATCACTCTCTTCTCTTCTTCTTCATCTTCTTGAAATCCATGGCTTCTTCTCTTTTCTTTCTTTACTAACTTTCTTAAAATCATAACAAACCAACTTCAAACTCTACCAAACTTTTCCAAAGACCTTAGAATACCATTAGAACATGATTTGGCATCTAAGAAGTCAAAGAATAATGGAGGAGGAGGTGGAACTTGGTGAGGCCGAACACTATGGAGGCGATTGAAGGAGATGGCATGATTTTAGGTTGATGGAAAAGCTTATGGCCAAGAGCAAAGCATGGTGTAGGGTGTGGTGAAGAGCATAAAGCAAGGAGGAATGGAGTAGATGAAGATTAGTTGAAGCTAATAAAATTTTAAGTGAAGTGTTGGATTGAATGAATGTTGGTAGGGAGTGAAACGATTTAGTTAATGGAGAGTACTCATACTTTACTAATTAATCTCTAAATTATTTCAAGTATAGCGATTCGAAAGTTTAAATATATTGGATGATTAAATGTTTGATATTGAATGATAACTTGGTTGATGTTATGATTGGTTAGATGGTTGTGATAATATATTGGATGATTAAATGTTTGATATTGAATGATAACTTGGTTGATGTTATGATTGGCTAAATGTTTGTGATAAGGTTGATAACTTGGTTTGATAAATGATAAGTGAAATAATTAGTAACTAACCGTAGTTAATTAGATGAAAAATTAAAGCAAAAATAATATGTGTATGGAGTTGTTTAGCCTCTTATTGGTTTTAAACGTCTAAAAGTTTTATAAACATTTAAAAGTATTTCCTTGGTGTTTGAAAAGAAATTGGAAAAAAGTCAAAATTAGGCACGTCGCATGACGGTGGTTCGCAATTTCGTGCCGTAGAATTCAAACAAGTGTAGAAAATGGAATATAGCTCATACTTCTTTGAGATAAGAATTTATGGACTATTATATCCATAGTTTTTAAATGAATAAATAAAATCAAGATTTCATCTTATAAA
This sequence comes from Allium cepa, assembly GCA_030765085.1. Taxonomy (NCBI): domain Eukaryota; kingdom Viridiplantae; phylum Streptophyta; class Magnoliopsida; order Asparagales; family Amaryllidaceae; genus Allium; species Allium cepa. The sequence continues at coordinate 672,939,394 of CM060928.1, read as the reverse complement.
TATTTAAATAAGTCCAAAACAATTTTTAAGAAAAATTGCGATTTTGCGGTTTAAAACCCAAATTTGAAATTAATTTAAAATGGTATTCTTAAATGTTTAAAAATATCAATTTTATAAATCCTTTAAAATGGTTTAAAAGAGATTTGAGTTATACAAATGAATTTCCAAAATGATAGAAAAGTTGTTTTAACAAATAAGCTTTTAAAACACTCTTTACACACTTTTTAATAGTTTTGCAAATAATGGTTTTATCCTAATTATTCTTTCCAAAATCTTTTGTGAACCTTTTCAAATAAATAATTATGTAATTTAAAGATTATTAAGAGTTTATAAATGAGTATTTGGAACAACTAGTGCATTTGTTCCATTTGTGAATGTAATAGAAAACCTGATCGAGGAATGGAACAGATTGAAGAGAAAGCCCGGATGCTCTAAAATAATTAAAAGTTAATTAAGTATGTTCAAATATTTAGAGTTGATCAAATATCTTAACAACCTATGGATGAAAGGGATGTTGCCGCTAGTTTTGGGTTTGAGAAACCAGTTGTCTGCCTTCCCTAGCTACCTGGACTGGCCTGACGGATGGGATCGTAAATTTGATTTATTAGGATCAAAATTTCCTAATGTATAAAAGATATAATTTTCTAGATTAAAACAACTTGGAATTCATAAAATAATATGCTTATACTTGGTATTAAATTCAGAGGAGGGAATCGCACTATCTGTGTGAATTCAGAAGGTGATTCACCATTATTCGATGGATAGAAAGGTCAAATACGAAAATTGATATTTAGTAGAATTAGTATAATTTCCATGATCCTTTTTACTCAATATTGTTTTCCAATATGGGATATAAATAAATAATTTGAAAATGTTTTTTTTCCTAAGTAAAAAGTGAAGTGACTTAGAATTATTCCAAGATTAAAAAAGGGTTCTAACTAACCAAAGGATTTGATAAACCCGGCTTAATGATTCCATATACCGTGAAAAAGATAAAGAATTGATTTAATAAACATATCTCTAAAATAAATTTGATTTAAATAAAAAGGTTAATTAATTGAATGTTGTGTGGTAATCACCTATATACCTAAATGCCTTTTATTGATGATTGATTCGGAGAAACCGAAGTTGAATTTGGGTGAATCCTGTCCGAAAACCACTTCAAACCAATGTATACATTCGGAAGTGAAGATGTGTTGAAGATGATGATTATTAAAGACCAGAGATCTTCAGAATGTAGGGATTGCTGCCATGAGTCTCAGGGTTTACCCTATATTATATTTATATGGAAGTGGTATCTGCGTTTTGAAATCATCATTGTACTAAAGATTGAAGATCTTCATAGCGAAATGGCTGCTTGTTGACATTTTCTAGGTTGCTCCTAGTATAGAGATATTTATTTAGTAATGAACCTATCATGTTTTGAAATCTTCAATTACAAGGACTAATCGCTACTAATCCTATGGATAATTCCTGATAAGATGTAACAGGAGGAGTGCCTTCGGTTTCATTGAGTCCCACAATGAACTTGTATGGACGAATGTCTGACATTGCATTTCTGAAGTCACAAATGGTGACTTTTACAAACATACATCTGTTTATTAGTGGAGAATGCAACTTCTCTTAGCTTAACACCCTTTTCTGAGAAGTACGAACTTAGTGGTTGTATGTTCGTGAAAGTCAATATTAATCGAACGAATGGTAATGTGGCATTTAAAGTGGAATCTGTTGTGATCAAAGTGTGGCTTTGTGAAAAAGGATGGCTTTGTGGAACGTCGCCTCACGGGCCTCACATCCCAGGAATGATATGGGATACAATCTGGTCTGCAAGACATACTTTGGGCTATCAGTTATGATAAATGAAAGGCATCTATTGCCGCAAGGCTTTTATTGCCTTAAGATGATGAAAGGGAAAGATATGGAGGCGGATGGAGATTGTTTAAAGCCACCGAATAATACTCTATTCCATAATAGTGTACCAAGTGCAGTTCTAAGTGGCTAGCTTGAGACAAGTGATAAGGTCACCACGAGAACTATGGTTGGTATGCGTGATCGAAGGAAAAGGCCACTAGTTCCCTATCATGTTGGAAGTCTAATTCCAAATACGAGCTTTACGGTTTTGATTGTAGTTCCAAAATAGCTGTAATGCTTTATAAACATTTCAGCTACCAGTTTTGGTATTATATATTCTGTCCGGTATATTCTGGTATAAATACTTTCTTTATATATATATATATATATATATATTTGAAAGTGTTTTCAACCTAATTTCATTAATTATAATATCAAAGTGATTTTCTGTATAAAGTTTCTTGGTTATCATAAAGTAAAAAACCATCCATATTTATGAGCGATGTGGTCTTATGAAATACTATTATTTTCAAAGGTTTTGTTTAGTACCCATCTATGACTCTGTCATATGTTTATGGTTCTAGTTTCTCACACTGGTTTATCAAGCCTGATCTGGGTATTTTTAATACTCGGGTCAGATTGGAGTAGTTTCAGGTTTAGTTGAAGATGCTTAGATTTCCAGAGAATTGATGGGGATCTTCATTTATGCATGGACATATTCTATTATCCGCTACATCTATTGCATTTGTTTTTATTTTTTACCATTTGTAAGAGTAGAGGGTATATAACTTTCTAGGCTGAATCAAGGTCAGACTATGATATTGTATTCAAAATTTTCCGCTATAAAGATTGTATATTAAAATAATATATATCATCCATTCGTGTGAGATTCTGTTCTATGTTTATTTTCTTTTTTCCCTAACAATCGGGCTTTCCAACACTTCGATTTGCAACAGAGGATGTATTAATGTCGATTTTTGAGGATCGAAAATTATGGTCATTACAATAGGGATGGATCGGTACCAATTGATAGACTTATGCCCAATTCACCTCAAACTTTTTATGCCCATCAATTGTCATACCAAAAGCCCAGTTCAAGCTTTAGACCATCGATCTCATGCAATTTGCTATCGATCTCCTCAATACTCGAAACTAGCAACTTCATTCCACCACTAATCCATCACTTTGACTAAGTATCGAGCTCTAAGCACCATAAAAAAATTTGAGAAACACAAAACAAATAATAAGTCACTTCATCATAAAAAGTTCAAACCAATCCATAAATAGGTCTTATGGATCAGTGCAGATCCATGTCTATGGATCGGTACCATTTCATAGTTGCTGATGATGTGGCCATGTTTGTTAGTGGGGAGTTGATATTGGAATGTGGGAGAAGTGATGGAGATCGTGGGACAACGTATTTCGGTGGTCTACAACTATAAATAAAGGGGTAGGTGTTCGTTTTGAGGGATCTTTTTCACTTCTTATTAACTTTTACATATTTGTTGTAATCGGTTATCGAGTGGTACCAAAACGATAAGAACGGTACTTATAAAACAACAATATCAGTAATGAAATCATTAGAAAATCTAAGTAAACGTAGGCATCGACCCACCGAACAACTATTAATCTTGTATGCACTGTTTTTTTACTCGTTTAAATTTACATTTCTTCAATTTTTCCACTCCTAATATCTATTACGTGTTTGTGCCATTTTTGATAAAAAAAATTAGTGCATTTACTAAGAAAACACTTGAATTCACCAAATTAAGATTTGGAAAAGTTCAAGATGGTATGATAATCTACTAGAAAGACTACTGCTAGAGGAAATAAATAAGGGGATAGCCACGAGGCATCCTCAAGAGCTAACCCCCTTCCATTTATATAACTAGGGATGAGATGGATACTCTGATGAACGGGATACAGGAAAGGATGATTGCTTGCAAGGAAAAGACGATGGAAAATTTCTGCAAAAGGATGGGACATATAGGACAACTCGGAGTTGCTGCAAACCAACATCGAAGACATGGAGCTAGGGACCAAGCATATAGAAGTAGTGGGGAACAACCTGGGACAACCCCCGAAGGAGTTGTACAGATCGGTACCGAACGGTCCGGTACCGATCCCCAAGGACCGTTCGGTACCGATTCCCAAGAACTTGGGGGCAAGCCCTATGTTGGCTTAGGAAGAAATGGTGCATATCCAGGGAATAATTTTGAGCATGAGGATGTGAATCAGAATATTAATGCATGGCTAGAATAGTACATGCTAAAATTCCCTCATGGAATCAGGAGGCAAGCTAAGAATATGACCCTGAGAATTCCTTTGAACGATAATGAGAGATTTGCGAGCATGGTGAGATGAGACATGAGGGGTGGATTGCCTATATGAAGCCTAAAGGATGTTAACAGGAGTCTACATACTCTAAATATTCGATATTCTAGGAATCCATCCGATTTCAAGCTACCAAAATTGGAAACGTATGACAAAAAGACGGATCCAATAGTTCATTAAATGTGGTATATCTAGCACATAGAGGTATTGTGTGCATCTGAAGAAGTAATGAGACGGTGCTTCCCATTATATTTGATGTCTTTAGCGGCGTTATAGTTAAGACAACTGGAAACGATTTCATCAGCACTTGGACTAAATTGGTGGACAAGCTTATGAGACTAGGTCAGGTCCATATCTCATGACCAAAAAATGTAATGACATTGTCGAGTGTGAAATAGAGGGTCGGTGATTCCTTTAGGATTTTGGATGAGACTCAATGCATTGGCTTCTGCGGTAGATAGTCCATATCCATTAGTGGTTTTGATGGCAGCAGTTTCAAGAGTGACTAGTAAAACAGTTTTCAAAGTTATTTTGGAACGAGACCCACAATGGATCTCGAAGAATTCTATCATGAGCTCGAGAGGTACTTACATTAGGAAGACGCTTAAACTAAAACGAAAAAAGTCAATCCTGCGGATGACAAAGGACTGTTACGAGTGGGGTCCAATAAAGATAGAGGAAAAAGAAAAATGGATAATGGTTTTGAAGGATCAAAGCAGGAAAGAAGGGATTTGAAATCCTCTTCTTGCATGAACTTGAATGAAACCCCAGAGCAAGTTTACCTGGATAACACGGGACAGATCCTCTACCGAAAGCGCACAAGGAGAGAGCCCAAAGATCATGAATGGACGTCTGAAAAATATTGCCAAATCAATGAGCTGGATGGATATAACACAAATGACTGTAGACACTCGTGCGATTTGATCATAGAACTGGTTAGAAACAACCAAGTGTAGAAATTGTGAGAAGTCAAATTGTGGTGGTGGAATAAGAGCATCCATCTTCTACAGTGAAAGGAAATGGCCTTGGATTGAGGTCGGGGATGGCAATAACTAGATCAAGATGGAAAGAAATCAGGTTATGTTCCCACACTCTATCTCCACTTTCATTGAACAGTGCAATACTATAGTCGAGCCACTTACTCGTGTATGAGATCTCGATCAGTCCCTAGGCACGCTATGAGTTAGGTTCTAGGTTGTAAATCCCGGAGAGGCGAATATTATAATTTTGACTTTCTGTTTGCTAATATTTGAACGCGCATCCAGTAGATGGATCACTGTTTATTGAAATACACTTGAAAGTGATGACAATATTGATCGCATTAAGTCCCAACCAGAGAGTTGGCACCGGAGGGCAAGGTGCAAGTCCCCTTGTTGGAGATCAAGTGAATGGACGTGTACAATATTGATCGCTTAAAGTCCCAATCGGAGAGCCGAGATAGGAGTGCAAGAAGTATTTCCCCTCACTAAAAGGTTAATGGATGGGCTTACTTATCCATTGAGTCCCCTTGCTAGAGAGTGGTTGGATTGGACTTAGCATGGGTCCGGAAAGACCATGGATTTGATTATCGACCCCGAATTGCCAAAGATTTGACTAACTGTCCAAAGAGACCATGGATTCAATTATCGACCCCAAATGGCTACGGATTTGATTATTAGCTCCGAATGGGCATGGATTTAATTATCATCCCAAAATGGCCATGGATTTGTCTAATGGTCCGAAGAAGCCGTGGATTCAATTATTAGCTTCGAACGGCCATGGATTTGATTATTCGCCCGAACTGTCATTGATTTGATTATCTGCCCCGAATGGCCATGGTTTTGATTAATGTTCCGAAGAGACCATGGATTTAACTATCGGCTTTGAATGACCAAAAATTCAATAAATGATCTGGAAAGATCGCTGATTTAACTATTGGCCATGGATTTAATTAACGATCTGGAGTGATTGCCACTTAACCTGTATATAAAACAATCTGGAGAGATTGTGCATTAAATTGAATATAAAATGATTCGGAGAGATCCATTCTTAAAACAGATGCAGATTTAATAAAAGCTTTTGAATGCCTTGAAATTAGAATGAAACAGATAAATCCGGGATGAGCATAGAACGATTTTGATATGCAGTATAGTAACTTTAAATGAAATCGGAATGATGACGATGTACATATTACACTTAAGCAAAGTCTAGAGTTATAGGTTGTAATAGATTCGGAACAACCTTTGATTTATAAGAGAATCCAAAGGAATTGGACGATTCCCCAAGAACGAAGTAGCTGAAAAGCTCAACTATCGAAGATTGATGTCTAGAACATGTTCTTCAATAAATCACACCTTCCATTCGCAAGGCATGTTTTAGGGGCAAGTGCTATCCCGCCTTTTGACCAGGCATCATACGAACGAATTTGACGAGTCAAACTTGAAAGCGATTAAGACTGGATGCCTGAAGAGATGACCGCGAAGCCGAAAAATCAAGTACAATTAGAATAACATGGAAAAAATGAAAGCTACTGCAACATTCCTGTTTTTAAACAAATTTAAATTTGTAATTAATTTGATTCCTAGATTAAATTAAGAATTAATTTGGTAAATTAATATAAAATTTTGATTAAATTAGAAATTGATTTAGAATGAATTTGAGTATTTGGGATTTTAAGAATAAAAATTTTACAATTAAGAAACACATATATATGGTTAATTTTTTTTAAAAAAGTGTAATTTAGTTTCAAAAACATTTTTCTTTAAGATTGTATAAGTATAAATAATTGAAAATGTATGTATAATGTATGAATGTTGTGAAACAAGAATTAATAAAAGTTATAAAGTTGAATATGAATTTGATAAAAGAATTTAAAACACCTTTTCTTTTAAAATGAATAAATATAGTTTTTTTTTAATTTTTGAATTTAAAATGTGAAACATTTATGTATGTAAATTAAATTGAATAAAGGGTTTAAACAAAAAAAATTATAAATTGAATTCAAACAAGGTTTAAAACACAATTTGTAACTTAAATTTTAGCAAAGGATTTAAGCATAAAATATTTATAAACATAAATAAATAATATGATTCATAAATTGAAATTAAGTAGGGATCTTTAGTATAAATTCTAAATAAACTAGAGTGAGGGGTTTAAACATAAAAGCGTTGGCATTTAACACTTGTGAAATAAATTAAAAACATGCATAAAAAATGATAGATTTGTAAAGACAAGTGGCAAAAGAAAAACTTATCTTTTAATTTGAAATTAGAAAATATGCATGAGAAAGAAATACAAACCAGTTTTTTCTCTTTTCATTTCTTAAACCTGAAACACAAAAATCAAAAATCCTAAGCAAAGCATTCAAATCAAAAATACTTCCAGAGCAGGCATGCATTTCAAACATGGAAGCACTGATTCAAGGAGTAGGTCAGGCAAATTTAAATAAAGATTAAAGTGATTCAATTCAAACTTAGAAATGTAGTTCAGAAAAACAAAAAAAGGAATCAAATCTAGAACCTGATATCTGAAGCATTTCAAAAATTCAAAGCAACCTGAAATAAAAAGAAAACAAAGCTTGAAACTGGAAAATTCAACAAGCAAAACAAGATCAAAGCGGAATCAAACTTGAAGCAAATTTCAGATCATAAAACAGGAAGAAGTTCAGGCTCAAAAGAAGATTCCTCTATGTTTCCTATACAACTCCAATGTGAGCAAACTCTCCTTTCTAAATTGTTAAACTTGTTACATCTGCATGATCTTTGAAGAGTGACATGAAATGGCTTAAATATGTAATTTAGCATGTGTGTGTATTTTACAAATGTGTGTGTGTGCATATCTGGATGAAGGTGCTTTCTGTTCTTGATTAACAGGTTTCCAAACCTTTTAAAAATTAAGATCTCATCTTCGAATTCCTGATAGACTTTACTGATTAAACCAATATTGTTTAGGATAGGAAGATTTTTAATTTAAAAATAGTGATGGGTATAATATTGTTCATATGCAATCTGTAAGCAAGAAGAACAGTAAAAATGTATAACATGTTGAAATACAAGTATTGAAATCTTATAATCCACTTATATATTCTGAATTGCTATTTAAATTCATGAATTTTAAATGTTAAATCATTAATTTTTGTTTGTGATTGATAGGGATATGGGTAGTTGAACGGTTTACACCTTTCGCCTATTTTCTGGTGACCAACGGCGAATTAGGCCTCGCGACTTGGCATAATGGAGGCTGGTTGTTTGGTGGTGATTAGAAAAATGGTTGATAATTTTATAAATTGTCATGGAGGATAAACGAGCTTGATTTAGGGTTCGAACTTGTTTTTGGGTCGCTTAGATTTATGAAGCCGCCGCAATTTCCCTAGATGATCGAGTGGTACGTGAAATTGGGGGAGAGAAGCGTCGATGGTCAGGGAACATGTGGCCGGAGTCACTGGGCCTTCGGTAGACCGTGGCGTTGATAGGGGAAGCTTTTCCGGTGAGGGGTTAGTTCTAGTTTATACGTTTATGCTCGATTTTGATTTGTGGCAATTTTGAATTTCTGGGTTGTTGTTTGGGATAAGGAGATCGTAGTCAACTTGGTGGCAACCTCGGTGATGATCGGAGGTGTGATGATCATCGGTGCATGGATACACATGTCATTGTGCCTGTTGGTTACAGGAATTGGGAAGGGGAAAAGAAGAATGGTGGAAGAAGAAGACAGCTTGTTTTCAAGCATGAGGGAACATGCATTCAACTCGAATTTGAACTCGAAGTAGGATTTTGGTGTTAAGAAAAATACTTAGAAAATTTTTAAAATGTAAAATTCTTGGTTACTCGGGTCATTTTCTGGGAAAACTCGAAGTAGCGCTCGAGTTTGTGGGGGTTTAGCTCGGGGAAACACTCTGGTTGCCTAGGAATTTTTATATTTCCATCTTTAAGCTTTAATGAATTAGTTAAAGGAATTTATGGAATTTTTTTTTAATAAATGAAGGTATATTTATTGAGTAGGAACTACAAATTAAAAGTTTCAAAAATTTAAATTTTTATGTTGGATATTTAAAATCGATTTGTTTATTTATTTTCTCCAATGTTTTCAAATGGAATTTTGTAATTAATTATTAAAGTAGGTATTTAATTTATCAATATGATTAATTAAAGGATTATTTGTTTTAAATCAAGGTGATTGATTTAATTTTGTTAATCAATCAAGAACTAAGGTAAAACAATTACACGATTAAGGTAAATCAAATAATGATTTAAAGATAAATTAATTAATTAATGAAAATATTTAAGGAATGATTTATAAATAAAGGTAATTAATTTTTAATTAAGTAATTAAGGGTAATAAATTGCTCAGAGGTAATTACTAAATTAAAAGTAATCAATTTATCATTGAAGCTTGATTAACCGAGTAATCAAAGAATAAGTAATTTAAGGAATAATTAATTAATGTGGTTAATTAATAAAGGTAATTAAATTAAGAATAATTAATTAAAGGTTACTAATTAAAGTAATTAATTAAGGAATAATTAATTAAGGAATAATTAGTTAAGGTTTAATTAATTACAATTAAGGGTTAATTAATTAAAATAATTAATTAAAGAAATAATTAAGCAATGAAAGTGATTAAGACTTAATCAATTGGAGTTAACGATAATTAATCATTAATTTAAAGATTACTAATGAAGGTAATTATGTGAGTAATAAATTTTAAAACGACACGTTTTGTTCACCTTTATCAAAGATGTTGATTGTTATTAAATGTTGTATGATGGATTGATATATTTGGTATGTAATTGTAATGCTATGAGATATGAATTGCTTTGTGCCGAATTGTAATATTTGTGATTGTTCTGTGTAGATACGAAAACCCCTTGACCTGTTAAATGACATTTGAAATTCGATGCGATAGGGAGTCGGATTCCAGTTGGTTATCCAAAACCCACATTGAATTGTAATGATGAATCTTTGTGATTGATAAATTTATTTTATCTGTGATCTGTGAATGAAGATAAGCGTTATGAGTTATACCTCTTATTGATATTGTTATATCTGTAATGACTGATGGTGCACTATTGGGTAGAATCCCTGGACCACACTTATACACACACAAATATGGATTTCATGAGGAAATCGGTTAAGTCACAGATATTTGAATTTAATTCAAAATAGTTTTAAAAATTGAATTTTGAATCTAAACGGTTTTAGAAAAGAAATTGGGTTAAAAAGTGAAAAGTTTTTGAAAAGAATTTTTTAATAAAAGTTATTTTGAATAACTTGATTGAACTTTTTAAATTTAAATAATTTGATTTAAATTTGAATTCAATATTTGAAAATGAATTCTATGATTTGGGAACTAGGGTTTATAAAGGTTATTCAACTATAAATGGATTTATATGGGTTTTAAACCATTTTAAAATTATGGTTTTGAGAATTTGAATTTAACCCAACTTTATATTTGAAAGGCCTTAACTCGTACAATAATAATCGAGTTTTCGGAAACGGAAACAAGTTGTTTTCAAATAATAATAGCTTTTATATAAGAAAAGAATTTCCAAAATTATGATGAAAAGATTTCAAATTTAAAATGGAATGATTTTGAAAGCTATATTTGTATCTTTGTGAAAGATAGTTGAACCCTATTTTGAAATTGAAGAAGATTTTTAAATGGTGTATCTTTTATATATAAAAGATTAAAACGGGAATTGTTTTGAAAATTATGAATGAATCTTTGGGAATTATTTTGAAAGGCTATGATTGAATCTTTGTCAAAGATTGATGAACCTTGTTTAAAATTGAAAGGGGTCTTAAAAGTGAATCTTTTGTTTAAAAAAAGATTTAAATGTGGAAATTATTTAAACCATTGAAGGTTTCTAGAAATGAATCTTTTTGTTTAAAAGATTAGAAATGGTAATTTTTTTAACCATTTAAATGAAAGGTTTTGGGCTTTAAGCTGTGATTTAACCGAGATCCCAATATCCATATGTTTTTAAATATTACGCTCACTATTCGGTTTAGCCGGGAGAGGACCTTGTGTCATATAACCCATTCCGAATAATGATACGACGTTATGTATAGCATTTGAAAACCGATGGTGAAGACCGGGTATTTGCGAGAACGATCGGATGACCTATCGATTGTCTCTGCACCAAGTAGCTATGGTATAGAGATTCCCTAAGTGAAGGGAAGTCCGATCAGGATTGTGGATTCCCGGATTGCAAGGACTTCTTTGGAAGTGCCTTCGGTTCTGTTCGAACCCGGAACAGACTTGTATGGACGTGTGTCTGACATTACACTTTGAGATGTAAAACCGGTTTCTATCAAATACATTTCTGTTTGGTGGCGGAGATTTATCCTCTTAGCTTAACACCCTTCTTTGAGACGTACGAGCTCAGAGATTATGTAGTTGATAGTTACTAGTGATACATTCCCAATTTGGTAATGTGGCATACGAAGTGCTGCTGATCATTTATTGATCAAAGCATGGCTTTTATGAAAAGTGTAGCTTTGTGGACGAGACTTCGTCGAACTTCACAACCCGGAATGGTCGAAACCGGAGGAATGCGGCAAGGTTATTTGGGGGTAGCGGCCCCTAAGGGTATATTCATTTCCTTCTGGATAGAGGTGATATCATGGTATGGAGCCCAGATATTCAACCTATGTGGTTACTACAAATACATTACTTTAAGGTTGTTGGTATCGAGCGCTCGGATAAAGGTTGGTTACGACTGGGGGATGGCATACTCATGTCAGTAGTTACCTAGTTACAGAGGTAACCCGGCCTTGTGTTGGCAGAGATCCGGTTAGGTTCTCGAGGCGTCCCTCCAGAGGCGTACCCATGTGGCAATGGGAAGTTCCTTGGCCTGACCATTTGTTGGAAAACTCAAAGAAACAATATGCGCCCAGTACGGTTTTAGTTGTATAACCTGCCATGGAATGTGGTGGTAACCTACTATTAAACAGGTAGCTATAGTAGGCATACGACGAAATGTTGTATGTTGGCTAAGATTAATATTATACTTTCGAAATGTTTTTCACTATGCACTAATAATAATATCAAAATGGTTTTTCACGCAACAAGCATGTTTGACTATCATAAGGAGAAATCTCCTCCAATTCTGCATTTGCATGGTGTGTGTGGCGGGAGGCCTTATGGTAGTTTTATTTTCTAAAAAGCATTGCGGATTTCAAATTTTAATTCTTTTGTTTGTTTTAAAAAATAAAACTATTTTTGTTTACTCATACCAGTCCCATGACTGACTCGGAGTTTGTTGTTCCTTTCCTAAACTCTGGGTGTCCACAAATTACCACACGGGCAGTCTAGAGTTGGGTTTTTCAGATAGTAGATATAGATATCGATTTGGTAGCTTTTAGCTTTCTCTTTGGAATTCTTTGGAGTCTTTGGATTCACGACTGGACTTGCTTATCTTGGTGAAACGTGATGGTGGTTCGAGCTTGTAGTTTGGAGTTATAACTTTGGAGCATTGGATTGGAGTTATCTCTTGGTTATTTGTTTTCCACTGCTATATCATATTGTTATTCCGCTGTAGCATTGTTATCTTGTATCTCTGATATTGATTCATATTGTATCATTGTTGTATCGAATGTTGTATATCAATGATATTCATTTCTTTTTCTTCCGCTATGTTGTTTACTTAATTGTGTTATAAGCTCCGGCGAACCAGATTCGACGTTGGGATCTGCGGTATTTGAATACGAGTGTTGTATTCGATGCCGATTTTCGATGGTCAAGTCAGGGTCGTTTCATCTGGTATCAGAGCTGAAGGTTGAAACATTAGCTCAGGTGTATAACACGTTAAGTAACGCATTAGAGATAGGGTGAAGTATACCCTAGAATGAGTATATCCCTAAGATATCCGTCTGAATGCCTCAGTAAATTCTCTTACTATCCACTGATAGTGAGTATGAGTGCAAGAAGAGGACGAAATAGAGGACAGGAGAGTACGACTACAAATGGTCGATACCATGCAATAGCGGAAACAACTTTCTCTATCGATCTCCCTTGATTCGTCTTTTCAATTCTTTGATGGTTCCTGGCAGCGCCAGGAAGAAACTTTGATATATTTGCATGGGACACAAACTCCAGATGGGTCAGAATTGTTTGTTTGGATGAATTGTTTGCTTTGGTTGCTATGGTTGATAGGTATATTTTGGTTGTTTAAACTAAAATTTTGGATTGCATCCATATATCTGTTTATTCTTTTGGGTCTCGATATATTCTACGAGGGGTTAGTTATCATTTGAACTAACCAATATCCCTGTATATTCATAAATCTGGTGACCCGAGTACCTTGATTCGTTCTTGTATCCATTATTGATATTCTGATTGGGTAAGCCAAATGCAGAATAAATACCCAGTTTGATTTGGAAACTGTCTCTCTATCTTTGTGTATCCATCCTTTGTTATCTCCCTACTTTCAAATTTCAAGGACGAAATTTTCTAAGGGGAGAATCTGTAACATTCCTGTTTTTAAACAAATATAAATTTGTAATTAATTTTATTCCTAGATTAAACTAAGAATTAATTTGGTAAATTAATGTAAAATTTTGATTAAATTATAAATTGATTTAGAATGAATTTGAGTATTTGGGAATTTAAGAATAAAAAATTTAAAATTAAGAAATACATATATATGGTTAATTTTTTTTTACAAAGTGTAATTTAGTTTTAAAAAACATTTTTATTTAAGATTGTATAAGTACAAATAATTGAAAATGTATGTATAATGTATGGATGTTGTGAAACAAGAATTAATAAAAGTTCTAAAGTTGAATATGAATTTGATAAAAGAATTTGAACACCTTTTCTTTTAAAATGAATAAATATAGTTTTTTATTTTTGAATTTAAAATGTGAAACATTTATATATGTAAATTAAATTGAATAAAGGGTTTAAATAAAAAAAATATAAATAGAATTCAAACAAGGTTTAAAACACAAATTGTAAATTAAATTTTAGCAAAGGATTTAAGCATAAGATATTTATAAACATAAATAAATAATATGATTCATAAATTGAAATTAAGTAAGGATCTTTAGTATAAATTCTAAATAAACTAGAGTGAGGGTTTTAAACATAAAAGTGATGGCATTTAACACTTGTGAAATAAACTAAAAACATGCATAACAAATGTTAGATTTGTCAAGACAAGTGGCAAAAGAAAAACTTTTCTTTTAATTTGAAATTAGAAAATATGCATAAGAAAGAAATACAAACCAGTTTTTTCTCTTTTCATTTCTTAAACCTGAAACACAAAAATCCAAAATCCTAAGCAAAGCATTCAGATCAAAAATACTTCCAGAACATGCATGCGTTTCATTCATGGAAGCACTGATTCAAGGAGTAGGTCAGGCAAATTTAAATCAAGATTAAAGTGATTCAATTCAAACCTGGAAATGTAGTTCAGAAAAACAAAAAAAGGAATCAAATCTGGAACCTGATATCCGAAGCATTTCAAAAATTCAAAGCAACCTGAAAATAAAAAGAAAACAAAGCTTGAAACTGGAACAAAGAAAATCTGGAAAAGCAAATGCAACTAAATCAAAATTCAGCAAGCAAAACAAGATCAAAGCAGAATCAAGCTTGAAGCAAATTTCAGATCATAAAACAGAAAGAAGTTCAGGCTCAAAAGAAGATTCCTCTCTGTTTCCTGTACAACTCCAATGTGAGCAAACTCTCCTTTCGAAATTGTTAAACTTGTTACATCTGCATGATCTTTGAAGAGTGACATGAAATGGCTTAAATATGTAATTTGGCGCGCGTGTGTGTATTTTACAAATGTATGTGTGCATATCTGGATGAAGGTGCTTTCTGTTCTTGATTAACAGGTTTCCAAACCTTTTAAAAATCCAGATCTCATCTTCGAATTCCTAATAGACTTAACCGATTCAACCAATATTGTTTAAGATAGGAAGATTTTTTGTAACGACCCGGAATTTTGGGCAATATCAATTTAATAATCTGTAATAATAATTAAATTGGATTGATAATTTTTCTTTATAATTTTAATTTAAATTGGTAAATTTAATCTTATAAAGGTTAATAAATTTCAATCTGGTAATTTTGATCAATATCCTTCTATCAATTCAAAATTGATAAGAATTTTTTTTTTCAAAGGCTAATAAAATTTTATTCTATTTATCATATATATATATATATATCTGATATATATTGGGAATAGAATATTATTAGTTTTAAATAAAACATTGAATTTTCAAATTGTAATATATATGTATGTATATGTTATAATTTGGAATTTGTTTTGAAATTTAATATAATCTGTTAATAATTTATATATGAATGAACATTGTAATTTAGATCTTTGTTTTAATTTATATTTTTCAAAAGTTAATTTAAAGATTAGTTCATTTGTTTTCAAATATCAGATTGTTATTTATTTTAAATATGATAGTTTTAAAAGGATTTAAACATTTGTGTTTTGTTTTCTTTAAAAGTGCTTCAATTTAAATGGTTATAAACATATTGTATAAAGTTATTAATAAACTTTATTTTAAAAACTATTTCTTAAACACTAAATAAAGGTTTTAGATTTATAAAATACATTTATAAAGGCATATTTACATTATAATTAGTTTAGCATATTTTCCTTTAAAGGTAAACTAATATTTATTAATTAAGAAATTTAAATAAGTAAGTTATGTTTACATTTAAACTAAATGAAAATTAAATTAAAAACACTTATGTATATGTATGAACATTCTAAGGCATCTTTAAAACACTTGTAAAACTTTTAAAACATATCCGAGACACTTGTTCAAATTAATAACATGTGGCACTATTTTTATTTTGATTTTTAATAAATGTTTTAAGAGGAGAATTAGTTTTCACGGACACTATTATTTTCTTTGTCTTCATTTCATGTTTCAAATTAATGGAAAATCTGAAAATAAATCTGCATGTAAAGATAAAACCGGAAACTTGAATTCCAAACGTAAAAGCAAAAGTGAAATCTGCATTTATTAAAGCTTCAACCAGCAATTCAAGTTAAAGATCAACTGCAACATTTTTTTTACCAACCTGCAATTCATGAAGTTCTTCACATCAATTCAACCTGCAACTAAAAGGATCAAGTTCCATCATCAATCAAAAGCATCAAAGCACCTTTTTTAGCTAATGTTCAAAGCCTGGAATAATACAGAAATTCTGCTCTGCATATTTTAAATAAGGTGGGTAAACATTTTTAAAAACAAATCCTTGGTGTTGATTGTTCTGTGTGACGACGTTATAACATGATTGTTGCTTAGTTTTTTTTATTTGGAATCTGTTTGTGTTGTATAAATGTGAATGCATGCCTGTTGTATGTTCGCTGCAAATTTCTGCTTCATGATTTAACTACAAATTAATCCTTACATCTCTGCAAAATCAAAATTGGACTTTGATTATAGAAAGAAAAAGGTAAATAACAATGTATTCTTGCTTTCAACAATAAGTATAAGTGATTATATTAGATAATATACTTTAAAATTTAAAGTTAAAGTGAAAATTGGGAAATAGGTAAAATTCAAGCATGATGAGCTTCACTTATATGATTTGTATTGTCTTCAAAAATTAGAAATTTTAAAAGTAAAATTATGATTTTTAGTTTGAGGAATCATGAGAATTTGGGGTTTGAACATTTGGGTAGTTTTGATGAATTGCCGTCGAACTACTTGATGTTTCGAGTTGAAATTAGGAGCGAGGCTAGTATTTGAAGTGTAAATGAGGGGGAAAATGTTGAATAATTTTTCCTATGATCGATTCATTTGAATTAGATCAATTTAGGGTTTTTTTACCTTGTTTAATTTCGGTTGACTGTAGAGGGATTTACGGCTTGAATATGGAACCGAAGTCGTGCGCATCTGGGGAAGTTGGAGTGCTTGGTCGAGGTGTCTCGGTGGTGGGGTCGGCAAGGGGAAACGACGAAGTGGTGATCGGCCGTGGGTGGATTTTTGGATTGTGGCAGCTGCTGTTGTACGAAACTTTTGGGTTCGAAATTTTGAATTTCGATTCGAATGACAATCGTTGGTTCTGGGTGCATTATCGTATTCGCGTGTAAAGGAGTGACCGTCGTTGGTGGTCGCGATGAACATGGGTGGCCGAAAGTTATTGGGCACGTGCACCATGCAAGTGGGTGTACACTGGAAAATCATGTTGGGGAAGACGAGGTTTTACTCGGGTGGGATCTCGCGTTATGCTCGTGAACGACTCGAAGTTGATGAGGGGTGGGTATGCTTCGGGGCTGACTCGTATGTTTGTCGTGTTTTGCTCGAGATTTTTTAGATTGGGGCTTCGGATTAATACCTGTGTAATTATTAAGGTGCTAATTCAACTTGTTATTGAAAAATTGAAGACAAGTTGTGTAACAACCCGCATATTTAACGATTTTATATTTAAATGTTTAATTTAAATATAGCATCGTTAGTCAGATTTGGGTCCGAAATGTTACTTTTTGCAAACGGCCAAATTGGAGCTCGGAACTACCTCCATTGGTTCCAAAATGGCGTTTGCGATCTTTTTGAGTATAATCTTTGATATGTTTGGAGTTTGTGAAATTTTGACCCTTTTTCTATTGGGTTTTGGGTTTGGGTTCAGCCCACTAACTATCTAATTAACCCTAACTCAGCCCTCTCCTCTCATTCACTTATTCCATTTCTTAAAACTTAAGCAAAAACTGAAAATGGTGGAAGGGAAAGAGAATTAGAAATTAGCAAGCCCTAGTTTCTTCTTGCAACTTGAATTCTTGCTCCAAAATCATAGAGAAGCCATTGGTAAGCTCCTCTTCATCTTCTCTATCTCTTTCTCTCTTCAATCTCAGAAATTTCCTAAACCTAATTTAGGAAAATACTTGTATTATTCTTAGATTGAAGCTAGTAGAGTTGAAGTGGAGATTTGTTGGTCTTCTCCTTGCAAATTGAACTCCTTCTTCTTTGTTTTTGATTTAGACGGTGATATTTTTATCTCACATCTATGTTTACAACTATGTTGGGTTGTTAGGTATGAATTCCCAACAATTATTCATGTGCAATTGCTTATGATTCGGATTGGTTTTATGAAAATTGCAAATTTGGTATTTTGGAAGTATAAAACTCTAGAATCATAGTTTGAGGTTTGATCATGTGTTTGGAGCTGGGTAAGAGAGCCAATAGCGCTGGGTTGTCGTTGGGCATAATTCCCTAGCGTCGTTGCTCGTCGATTGCATTTTGAAGGAGTGTTTCCTTCATTAGAAAGGCTGAGATACGGCCTTAAGGCTCAGTCAGTCGACTGACCTTCTGCAGTCAGTCGACTGGCTGTAGCCAATTGGCGTATCAAGGCCGTAAACAGAGACAAGAAGTCTCTGTTTCCTGCAACCAGTCGACTGGCCATTTTAGTCAGTCGACTGAATGCAGGAAATGGGATTTTGGTGTCTCTGGATCAGTCGACTGACTGCAGTGAACCAGTCGACTGACCTACCTCATTTTGCCTAATGTGCCTACTTGTTTGTAATTCCCACTTTTATCGATTTAAATTTGATTCCAATTAGTTTCTTATGCATATTTGACCATGATGATTCCTTTTTGACTTCATCCACGAGTTTTTATAAAATAATCTTCTAAAATCACATTTAAAAGTTCGTTTCTCCAATTTATAAATTCTATTTAAAACACACACTTTCGCACTTCGAGCGAAGTGGAAGGAAGATTAAATGGTTAGGTAAAACACGGATCATGAATCCCTGCGTTTGTCTTTCCGATTAGTCCCCGACCTATTCGATTGATCGTTTTGACCTTCGGGTTTGGTTTATCGATGATATGAGGTAAAGTTTGTACTGCTTTGAGTGTGAAAGTGACTGACGGATAGTAAACCGTTTAGTGCGAACGAGTGGTTATGGGACATACGTTAACACTTTTCGGATTCCTTTTCGAGAGTTGTGACACATTCCGCCAGTTAGTGGTGTCCAGTACTGGGTCTTCGACCTTCACCACTACGGCTTATCGCCCTATAGTATCGCTTCCGATGTTGGTCGTTATGAGCCGCATGGGTGATATTGGGTTTGTGCCTTCGGGTTTGTCACCCTATAGTATCGCTTTCTATGTTGGTCGTTATGTGCCGCATGGGTTATATTGGGTATGGAGTCTTCGGGCTCACGGATCCTTGTTTATACAGTACTGAGCTCGAGCAATTTTATGATGTTTCATTAATATGTATATTCCTTTGGTATCGCCCTTCGGTGTTGGTCTTTTTGAGCCGCATGATGTGTAGCGATTACCTTATGGAACTTGTATAGCTTATGGGTATTTGTTATTTGCCTTTTGGCTTGATTTGGGTTAATTGTATCCTTTGTTTTTCTATGTCGCCGATGATACGAGGCTTGTTCTATATGATTCATCTTTTGTTGATGATTGTGTTATCTCTTTTAGAGATATTTGTTATACTTTGTAACCTTGCAGGTTTATTGTTGTTCAGTTTATCTAACTGATTTGTTTAGCTAGACTGACCCGTGTATTTTATACTCGGGTCAGGCCGAGATGTTTCAGGTGAGGTACTTTGGACTTAGCCTATTTTGCTTCCGCATGGACTACTTCGCTAGCTTCTTTTTGTCATAGCTTTTGTGTAGTCCTATTATGTTGTAACTCTGATATTTATTCTTGTGAACTCGTCTGTATATTGTGGTTTGCTATACCACTTGACATGTATTATTTTGTATACTCTGCTATGTATCAGTGTATGTGTATATGATGGTTTACTGTTCTGTGATGTATATTGCATTTGAGTTGTTATATTCTGTTCTAATAGATCCTCTAGCCACCTATGGTTTTGTTTTAAGTATTCATTGGATATGTCGATCTGCTTGGTAAGGCAATTGTCGATGTATTCAATAGATAATTAAAGCAAGGCTATAGATGGTCGCTCCTAAACAGCCTTGTTCTTCGTGTTAGCAGACGGTATTATCTATTAATACTCTTTGCTAGCGTGGGTATAGAGGTGGGGTGTCACAGTGTGGTATCAGAGCGAGGTTCGGAAAAAAATATTACAAACACAGAATAGAGCACATATTACGATACATCAGAGTGTGATAAGTGATACAAATCTTTGAATCATCGTGCCTCTCTATTCCTTCTACCATCAAAGGTTAGATAGGATTTGGGAATATGCCTAGGAATGAATTTAAATTCCGTAGTGTTCCATATTGAATTATCTACCTTGGGAATAATCTTTACCTTATCTTAACTTTCAGCTTATGGCTGGAAGAGAAGGAGGACGACGCTCGGATGCCGGGCAATCATGTGGCTCACATCCGGACGGCGTTTATATGTCTGCCGATCAGTTTTTGGAGTGGTTTAGGAGCACACAGCCTCCGGCTCCTACTCGAACATCTCCTCCATGCAAGTCCACCTTCGCACGTTTGTGCAGTGATTTTTTCTCATCTTGGAGGGAAGCCATTTAAAGGCTCCGAAATTGTTCTTGAGGTCCAAGCTTGGATTCGCATGTTCGAGCATGTTCTCTCTCGCATGGATCTTTCTGACCATGATCGAGATCTTGTAACTTCTAGCTTATTGCTAAAGCGTGCCCTTGATTGGTACGAGCTTCTTTTAGCTGAATTTGATGAGTCTGCTCTTTCTTGGACTCAGTTTCGGGAACGATTCGAACTCAAGTTCGTTCCTGAATCTGAGAAAGCTTTGTTGTCCCGGCGCTTTCTTGAATTGAAGCAAGGGGAGTCTTCCGTTTCTGAATATGTTGCATCTTTCGAGGCCTTATCTAAGTATGGTCTTGAATTCATTAGTACCTCGTATAGGAAGAATCTGAAGTTGGTATCTGGTCTTAAGAAATGTCTTAAGAAGTCCTTAATGCTCCAGCTTAAGCTTTCCTTTGAAGAGTTGGTTGATTCGGCACTTCATCTCGAAGCCTTCGGGAAGGGGTGTTATTGTGGGAATGATGTTGAGGTTCGCAAGAACACCAACAAGAGGCAGTTTCCATTTGATAAGCGGAAAATTTCCCTTCCAAGAAGAAAAAGCATGTTGGAACTGAGTCTCAGTCTGTTGGAACACCTTCCACTCGGAAGTGTTTCAATTGTGGTTCATCTGATCATATGATTCGAGCGTGTCCTAAGCCTCTCTTCTGCCACTATTGCAAGAAGGAAGACCATCGTATTTTCACTTGTCCTATTGTTTCGAATAATCCTCTATCTGGCAAACTAAATATAGCGGATGCTTCTGGAGGTTCTTCTCAGGGAAAAGGTACATCTCCATCTGTTTAGGAAGGTTCTATTGTATTTCATGACTATTGTGTTCGAGTTCTCTTCGATACAGGTGCTTCACATTTTTTCGTATTGAAGAAGCTCTTTGTCTTTGGATGTTTCTTGTATGGTTACTTCTTCGAGAATTGCGAATCCGAATTGGTGGATCCGCAACGCTCAATTTGCTTGTATTAATGTCGAGATTATTTTATGTGATTTTTCTTTCTGAGCCAATTTGCATGTTATGCGTTACTTAGGCTTTGGAATTGATATTTTGAAAGGATTGACTTAATTATTGTGAAGCCGTATCCTATATCCCGAGTGGTCTATTCATCCTCAACATTTTCAACCTATTAAATAGATTTCTATCTTTCTTTGTGATTTCGATTTCCAATTTGATGGCATCATTTTTCTTTAAGTCCTCATGATGAGGAAAGTGTTGTTTCTCTCGTTCTTGTAGTTTGAGAATTTTCTGGTATTTCTAGTCTTGCCTTAGGATTATCACCTAAGCAATCTTTTGTTGTAGTGTTAAGGTGTTTTTAGCTCGACCTTACCACTGGTTTTCATTTGACTACGAGTTGCGGAAGTTAGCATTCCACTTACTGCTCTCCGCACTCGTTGTAATTCTTATGAATGATTTGTTGTGTCATTCAGTTTGTCTAGCTCATTTCATCCATTTTATGAATCGAGTATTCTATGAATATCTTGATGATTCCATTTTTGTATTTGTTGATTTTGGATGGAATTAGCAACCTAAAATTTTTGCAAATCTTTTTCATAAGATTTATTTATAAGTACAAATGAGATTGTTGTTCTTAAAACAAACAAAGATAATTTTCAAAAGTTTTTGGAAACATGTTTATCATATAGAAGATGGTTTTGTGATTGTATTGCCCATTGAGTGCTTTAAGAATTCTGGTCGATGCGCTTGATCAACGTTATCGATAAGAATCTCCTAAACGCTTTGATGAGACAATCAGACACGATATATTGACTTGTAAAATGTAAATTTTTCTAGAAAGATTTTTACATTGAGATAAATGTAATTTTGAAAGTTTTAACTTTTCAGGAAAGAAGATTATTTAAGAGAAATTCTTTCTTTTCGATACTCTTACTCTTGTGATTCCTGAAGGGGAACCAAGACTTTGCTATTTGTACCGATACTAGTCGTATTGGTTTGGATGCCGTTCTCTTGCAAAAAAAAAGATAACGTGCTATCACTTATGTTTCTAAACCATTAGAGCTTACCGAGACTAGATATGCCACCTATGATCTAGTGCTCGCGGCTATTGTTTTCGCTTTTTGTGTATTTGGCATCATTACTTTTGAGTGAGGGAATTTTCTCTCCTCACCAATCATAGCTGTGAAATGTATATCTTCTCATATGGAACTTAATGTTAGTTCGAGTTCCTAGCATCTTATGATCTTGATATTTTATTCTCAAAAAGGGGATCGTGTTGCCAATGCATTTAGTTGTAAGCAACATGTGATTGTTTCTTTGCCGATGTCCGAATGGGATGATCTTTTTACCAAGTTCATCAGATGTTTTGTTGTACTTCACTTTTGTTGAGCTTTGGTTCATTTGACGTATTGTTTGTACCACGTCGGTGTTCCAAATTATTTTGAGCTTAGGAATCCATAGAATTCTCTGAGCAAGCAAGTTCGGACTTATCCTCTCGTGCTCTTTATGGTGAACTTCTTATTCTGTTATTCTTTGAGTTGGTATGTTTGTGGTTGTTAGGAGTACCTCTTTTAGAGTTCTCCTACAATAATAGTTTTCAGTCTAGTATTGGTATGGCTCTTTCGAAGCCTAGTACGGAAGGCCTTGTCAATCATCTTCTTGTTGGTTGGAATCTGGAGAGAAGCTTATTCTTGGTCCATATTTTATTCGTGATTCTTCCGAGAAAATTGATCTTATTCGATTAAGAATGAAAGAGGCATAGAGTCGCCAGAAATCCTACGCGGACAACCGTAGGAAGCCTCTCGAGTTCTCGATCGGCGATCTTGTTTTTATTCGTGTTTCTCCTTTGAATGGGGTTATGCGCTTCAGTATGACTGGGAAATTGGCTCCTCCTTATATAGGACCATTTTCTATTACTGAACGTATTGACCCTGTGGCTTATAGAGTTTCACTTCCAGCTCATTTATCTGGTATTCATGACGTGTTTAACGTCTCACAACTTCAGAAGTGTCTTCAGGAATCGGATTCTGTTATTACTTCTCCTGACTTGCAAGAGCTTGAGGTCTCACCGGACTTATCTATTGTACAACAGCCTATGCGCATACTTGTCACGGAGGTGCGACACCTTCGGAACAAGGACGTGCCGCTCGTTAAAGTTCAATGGTCCGCTTATCCCAATGACTGTGCTTGGGAAACCAGAGAGTATATCGAGCGATCTTATCCGGGTTTTCTATCTTTGCTTGTCAATGGTGAGATTATCTCTTCATCTCTAGCTTATTTCCTCCTCTTTTGAATGTTGTATGTATGTAGTTGTTACAAATATCGTCTCTAGGAATTGCGGGGACGCAATTTTGTAAGGAGGGAAGATCTGTAACAACCCGCATATTTAACGATTTTATATTTAAATGTTTAATTTAAATATAGCGTCGTTAGTCGGATTTGGGTCCGAAATGTTACTTTTTGCAAACGGCCGAATTGGAGCTCAGAACTACCTCCATTGGTTCCAAAATGGCGTTTGCGATCTTTTTGAGTATAATCTTTGATATGTTTGGAGTTTGTGAAATTTTGACCCTTTTTCTATTGGGTTTTGGGTTTGGGTTCAGCCCACTAACTATCTAATTAACCCTAACTCAGCCCTCTCCTCTCATTCACTTATTCCATTTCTTAAAACTTAAGCAAAAACTGAAAATGGTGGAAGGGAAAGAGAATTAGAAATTAGCAAGCCCTAGTTTCTTCTTGCAACTTGAATTCTTGCTCCAAAATCATAGAGAAGCCTTTGGTAAGCTCCTCTTCATCTTCTCTATCTCTTTCTCTCTTCAATCTCAGAAATTTCCTAAACCTAATTTAGGAAAATACTTGTATTATTCTTAGATTGAAGCTAGTAGAGTTGAAGTGGAGATTTGTTGGTCTTCTCCTTGCAAATTGAACTCCTTCTTCTTTGTTTTTGATTTAGAAGGTGAGATTTTTATCTCACATCTATGTTTACAACTATGTTGGGTTGTTAGGTATGAATTCCCAACACTTATTCATGTGCAATTGCTTATGATTTGGATTGGTTTTATGAAAATTGCAAATTTGGTATTTTGGAAGTATAAAACTCTAGAATCATAGTTTGAGGTTTGATCATGTGTTTGGAGTTGGGTAAGAGAGCCAATAGCGCTGGGTTGTCGTTGGACATAATTCCCTAGCGTCGTTGCTCGTCGATTGAATTTTGAAGGAGTGTTTCCTTCATTAGAAAGACTGAGATACGGCCTTAAGGCTCAGTCAGTCGACTGGCTGTAGCCAATTGGCGTATCAAGGCCGTAAACAGAGACAAGATGTCTCTGTTTCCTGCAACCAGTCGACTGGCCATTTAAGTCAGTCGACTGAATGCATGAAATGGGATTTTGGTGTCTCTGGATCAGTCGACTGACTGCAGTGAACCAGTCGACTGACCTGCCTCATTTTGCCTAATGTGCCTACTTGTTTGTAATTCCCACTTTTATCGATTTAAATTTGATTCCAATTAGTTGCTTATGCATATTTGACCATGATGATTCCTTTTTGACTTCATCCACGAGTTTTTATAAAATAATCTTCTAAAATCACATTTAAAAGTTCGTTTCTCCAATTTATAAATTCTATTTAAAACACACACTTTCGCACTTCGAGCGAAGTGGAAGGAAGATTAAATGGTTAGGTAAAACACGAACCATGAATCCCTGCGTTTGTCTTTCCGATTAGTCCCCGACCTATTCGATTGATCGTTTTGACCTTCGGGTTTGGTTTATCGATGATATGAGGTAAACTTTGTACTGCTTTGAGTGTGAAAGTGACTGACGGATAGTAAACCGTTTAGTGCGAACGAGTGGTTATGGGACATACGTTAACACTTTTCGGATTCCTTCTCGAGAGTTGTGACACATTCCGCCAGTTAGTGGTGTCCAGTACTGGGTCTTCGACCTTCACCACTACGGCTTGTCGCCCTATAGTATCGCTTCCGATGTTGGTCGTTATGAGCCGCATGGGTGATATTGGGTTTGTGCCTTCGGGTTTGTCACCCTATAGTATCGCTTTCTATGTTGGTCGTTATGAGCCGCATGGGTGATATTGGGTATGGAGTCTTCAGGCTCACGGATCCTTGTTTATACAGTACTGAGCTCGAGCAATTTTATGATGTTTCATTAATATGTATATTCCTTTGGTATCGCCCTTCGGTGTTGGTCTTTTTGAGCCGCATGATGTGTAGCGATTACCTTATGGAACTTGTATACCTTATGGGTGTTTGTTATTTGCGTTTTGGCTTGATTTGGGATAATTGTATCCTTTGTTTTTCTATGTCGCCGATGATATGAGGCTTGTTCTATATGATTCATCTTTTGTTGATGATTGTGTTATCTCTTTTAGAGATATTTGTTATACTTTGTAACCTTGCAGGTTTATTGTTGTTCAGTTTATCTAACTGATTTGTTTAGCTAGACTGACCCGTGTATTTTATACTCGGGTCAGGCCGAGATGTTTCGGGTTAGGTACTTTGGACTTAGCCTATTTTGCTTCCGCATGGACTACTTCGCTAGCTTCTTTTTGTCATAGCTTTTGTGTAGTCCTATTATGTTGTAACTCTGATATTTATTCTTGTGAACTCGTCTGTATATTGTGGTTTGCTATACCACTTGACATGTATTATTTTGTATACTCTGCTATGTATCAGTATATGTGTATATGATGGTTTACTGTTCTGTGATGTATATTGCATTTGAGTTGTTATATTCTGTTCTGATAGATCCTCCAGCCACCTATGGTTTTGTTTTAAGTATTCATTGGATATGTCGATCTGCTTGGTAAGGCAATTGTCGATGTATTCAATAGATAATTAAAGCAAGGCTATAGATGGGCGCTCCTAAACAGCCTTATTCTCCGTGTTAGCAGACAGTATTATCTATTAATACTCTTTGCTAGTGTGGGTATAGAGGTGGGGCGTCACAAGTTGCAATTCTTTATTTGTAGCTTGAATAAATGAAACCAAGCTTGAATTTTATAAAAGAAAACAAGTTACGAACTTGTTGTTTTGAATTAAAATGTAAATCAAACTTTAAAAAATACTGATTGAATTTATTTTAAGTTCTAAATTTGTTTTAAATGATTCCTTTTTGAAGTAATTAACTTCATTCAATTTTGAATGTTAATTTAAAAAGGGTAATGTTTGAATGCAAATATTGAATCAAAGTTTTAAGATAAATTTTAAAGTAATGTTTAAAAACTCTAGTTTTAAATTTACATTGAAATGGAAAGTTTAAATTAGATAATCAAAAATGTTTTAAGTTTTAAAATTTATTTCCAAATGTTATTTTTTCCAATTAAGTTATTGATATAAATTTTGTAAACCAATAAAAATGGTTTATTTTTAAGTTATTAAAATTTGGATTAATTTCAAATAATTTATCTATGAAGATAATTATGATTAAATTATTTTGATATGAACTTAAAGGTACTTAATTAAAATGTGATTCATTAATAAGTAAAAGTTTAATTAAGAATGGTGTTTTCTTAATTAATTAAGGATTTTGAAAATATAAGAAGTTAGCTAATTAATTATTTAATTAATTTTAAATAATTAGTTAATTGTTTATTTAATTTTCAATAATCACTTAATTATGGATTACTTAAATGTAGTTACTTAATGAAGTAATTAATGATGAATTATTGAATGTAATTGAATGACAATTACTTGTGGAAGTAACTAGTAGAAATTACTCATGGGAGTAAATAATGGAAATGATTAATGGCTAATCACATGTTGTTATCAATTAAGGAATTGATTAATATAATTGTTTTAAAGATTTATTATGGAGTAATTAATTAATGAATTAAGGATTGTTTAATGATGGAATTAATTATTTGTTAAGTAATTTATTAAGAAGTAATCAAGTAATTAGAAGATAATTACTTGTTAAGTAATTAAGAGTTAATTACTTAATTAATTTTAGTTAATTAATTAATGTGATTAATTAATTAATGAATGTGATTAATTTAAGATTAATTACTAAGGGTAATTAATTAAATTGTAGTTAATTAATAAAGTAATTAATTAAGGATTAATTGTTAATTTAAATTGATTAATAATTACATGAAGTAATTAAAGATTAATTAATTAGGTTAATTAATCAAATAGTTAATATAATTAATTAAGATGTTAATTAATTAAGATAGCAATTACAAGTTGTTAATCACTGTTTATGACTAATGAGATGATTAATTACAAGTTAATTAATTAATTAATTAAAGGAATTATTAATTAATAAGGATCATTAGTTAATTAATGAATTAATCAAGGTTGATTAATATAAGTGATTAATGTAAGTGTGATTAATTAGTTGTAATTAATTGAGATCTAATGTAATTAATTATAATTGATTAATTAATATAATTAAATGAAGTATCATTAATTATTGTATTTAATGATAGTAATTAAAGGTTAATTACTGAATATGGTTAAGGATAATTACTTGAATGTAATTAAAAGATGATTAATCAAGGAAGATTAATTAAGGAAGATCATTGAGGATGATTTATTTATTTATTTGGGATAAATAAATAAAGAAGGATTATGGTAATCCAATTGGTTAGGAGTTAATCAATTCTGCTTTTGAATGATTGATTAATATTGGATGATCAATTGATATTGGATGATCAATTGATATTGAATGATTGATATTGGGTGTTTGGTTGATACTCGATGTTTTGGATATCTCTGATATGTGATACACTTTGCTTTGTGAGATGAATATTTGTTATGAATTATCAATTGTGATAATGTGATTCATCTATCTGTTAATTGTTTAAACCCTTAAGTACAACTTGGACATTAAAATGGCGTTTGGTTTCGGTGAGACCGGGATCGGGTTTCCATATTTGGAATCCGAAAACCACATCGATTACAATTAAACGTTTGGTCGTGAATCCAAGTAGAGAAAGTGAAGACTCGAGGTGTAAGGACTATACGTCAGTATAACTCTGTGGGCGATTCCGTAATGAGTTTGATGGAATAGTGCTTATAGGTTCGAAATGGTGATTAGAGTGCAAGGGCTATGGTCGTTGACTCTGAGGGTGATTCCAAAATGAGTGCAACGAGATAGTGCCTTCGGTTTCGTTCGAACCCGGAACGAACTTGGATGGATTAATGCTTTCAGAACATTGTCAGGTGGACGATGAGCATTCTAAGAGATGTGTTCTCTAAAGGTAATCGTAGCCTCAAGCCTCATCAACCGGGAATGGCTAAAACAGGGGAGGTGTAGCAAGGCTAGGTGGGTAGCGCCCATTTCAGGACAAGATTTTCCCCTGTCTAGAAGTCCCTTTTTATTTCGGTTATGTGGGGCGGTTGATTCCAGACAACTGCCGAGATTGTCTTGTTCGGGACTGTTCAGTAAGGAACGGTCCTAGCCTTGTGTTGCAGGGGAGTTAGGGTGGCTCCTCGGTACGTTGATCTAGGCCACGTACTGTGACGGGCGGTACCCCAGTAGCCCTGCCATTGATGGAAACCCATTCTTCCTACGAGACCCTACGGTTTTTTTGTATTACCCACTTTTGTGGCTAGTAGCTGGAATTTTGTAATGTAACAATTTCGGCTATTTCATATTTATTTGAAAACCCTAGACACTATTATAATATCACTGGATTTCCTATCAAATGTTTTGGTTAGCTTAAGGTAAAAACTTTTCCATGTTTATGTGTGAGAAGTCTTACGTGATACCTTTTCTTTCAAAGGTTTTTTTCTAAAAGTTAAGCAACTTTAAACCGTTTACTCACACCAAACCCCTGTCTGACCCGAGTGTTTATTTTCTGTTTTATTAAACTCTTGGGTACTCATATTATGTATGAGTAGTCAAGTGATTCAGGTTTGCTTGACGAATTCAGGAGGAAATATGGAGCAGGAGGCTTCCATGTGTAGTTATATATTGGTTCCGCTGTGTTTGTTTGATATCTGTATCTTGTGTACTTGAGTTGTATAGTTAGACAGATGATTATAACTGTCTAATATGTGTTGTATAAGTTGTTTACTTTGATGTAATATGATACTATGTAATATTTTAAGTGATATATTATATTTCATTCGTTCCGCTTTGAGTTATCTGATGTTCTTCTGTTTCTTCTTCTCTTTCTTTTCTTCTTCTATCCCTTTCTTTCTTCATTAGCGATGTGATTTCCTGGAGATAGGAAGTCGGGTCATTTCAGTTGGTATCAGAGCATTGGGTTGAGTGAATACCTAGGCTCTGGAATGTCTTCCTTGAGAGAGCATGCTTGTAATATATATATATATACACACATATATATATATACATATATATATACCCAATATGTTGGGTTATCTGTTCGGATTTTCCAACATAAGTTATAGAGGTAGATGGAGTAGTGGTATGTGTGTGGAACACGACTACCATTGATGGAAGGGGTACATATGTTTGAGATTGGAAGTATTTGTCAAGAATGTAGACCTAATATCGTCTTAAGTGAGATTTGTAGTTTGGAGTAAGAATTTCTCTGATATCCGAAGGAAATCTTTTTAAAGATTCGGAGTTTATCTTTGATGTGTAAGTTTGGATTTGTTGAAAGTGCAGAAGTAAGTGATGATATCTTGATAGCTGCGTGATTAGATGCAGTATCCTTGGATATTTTCTGAAGATGTTTTCTCTTGAAGCAGTTTTAGAAGTGGTTGAGGAGCAGTCTTTACCGGCCGTAGGGAAGATTCGTCTGTATAGAAGTTGTCTGGATTTTTTAGCATGGAGGTTGGCTGTTATGGAATATGAGACTAAGGTCTATGAGTTGTTTCACTTCGGCATGGTCTCATTTGTCATACCTTAAGGAGAGCGAGATGTTGATGCTTTGTTTGGAGCTCGAATTTCTTGTGAGCATGTCTGCCATCTTGAAGGTTTTTTGTGTGGTTTGTTGATAGTTTTGGGTTTGGAGAAGCCTTTGGATTAGAAGTCTTTGGTTAGCTGTGGTAGCAGTGCGGCTCGAAGTGTTCGGTGTCCTGACAAGAAGGTCTTTTAGCTCGCAGTATCATCGAAGTAGAGTTTGGAAGCAGCAGTGTGCTCGTTTCTCCGATGGTCAGGAATTTTGGTGGTTCTTCTTTCAACAGTCCTGGCAGGTGGTGATGTTTTCTTGAAGGTTAACCTTGTTTGGAAAAGCTTAAAGCTGTTCTAATTGGTAAAGAGAGGACAGTTTTCTTTGGAATCCAAACTAGGTTGGATCGCAAAAGTGACTTGCGATTAATTCAGTAATTTTTCTTGAGCAATCTTTTGTTTGAGATTGAGGATTCTCATGTGGAAGTACGAGCTACTAAGGTAATCAAAAGTTTGTGTGCATCTGGAGTTGAGTTCCATATTGTTTGATTCCAGAAGCGATTTTGGTAGTTAGCCTAGTAGGAGAGTTGGTGAAGCAGCTCAGAAATTTTTGGAGTTTGGATTGGTTAGATCTAGTTTTTGAATTGGATTCTGTAGTAAGGTTGTGTGACCGAGTCAGATAAGTCACTCACATAGGATTTGACGAACAAAGTTTCCCGGATATATTGGATAAGTTTGTATTCGTGTTCATCAATAGTATTCTCATCTATTTCAGAATCAGAGTTGTGCATCGGAAGCAAGGTAGCAGCTGTACAAGGAAGGAAGCAAGTTCAGTTTGCTATTGCTTGGGAAGTAGAGCTTGTGTTCTGGGTTTTGACGGATTAAGGAAGATTTTTCTGTTGAATAGGATCCAAAAACTGGCTTGCTTGGGTCTAGTTGTTTCCGGAAGTATCAGCATAGGTTGAGCTGATCAGGTAGAAGATTGGCAGCCCAGTATTTTCTGTTGAGTTATGAAGATATGAGATAAGGAGTTTGGAATTCGAAGTTTGAGACTTCATTGTTGTTAAGATTTCTCTAGTTAAGGGAATAATATTTGGGTAAGATTGGATGGTTAGTTCTGAGGCATTTGAGATTTCTTATCTGTGTTTTGATAAAATAAGATTGAATTTCTAGTTTGGATAGCTGGAATTCATTGTATTTCAAGTATCTTTGAGAAAGAACGTGTATGATTCATATTGGTTGTAGAATCTACAGTTCAGTTGGATTTGGAAGTTGTGCTAGACTTGAGTGTAGTCTAATGTTCTGTTCAGTTTAGTGATCTAGAGGTGGGAGGAGCTCTGGATTTTGGTGGTGTTGTTTGTTAGCTTCTATAGAGCGAGTCTCCCGGTAATTTTTACTTAGAAAACTCGAGATAGTATTAGAAGATTTATTCTGATTTGTGTCAGGATAATTAGTTAGGTTTGTTTGTTTGATTGATTGCTATGGTTGTTAGTAACTGATTGATAAGTATGCTTTGCTGGGTTATTAAACTACCTTTGCTTTTAAAATTTCGGGGACGAAATTCTTTTAAAGGGGAGGATTGTAATGACCCGGAATTTTGGGTAATATCAATTTAATAATCCGTAATAATAATTAAATTGGATTGATAATTTTCCTTTATAATTTTAATTTAAATTGGTAAATTTAATCTTATAAAGGTTAAAAAATTTCAATCTGGTAATTTTGATCAATATTCTTCTATCAATTCAAAATTGATAAGAATTATTTTTTTTCAAAGGCTAATAAAATTTTATTCTATTTATCATATATATATCTGATATATATTGGGAATAGAATATCTTTAGTTTTAAATAAAACATTGAATTTTCAAATTGTAATATATATGTACATATATGTTATAATTTGGAATTTGTTTTGAAATTTAATATAATCTGTTAATAATTTACGCATGAATGAATATTGTAATTTAGAGCTTTGTTTTAATTTATATTTTTCAAAAGTTAATTAAAGATTAATTCATTTGTTTTCAAATATAAGATTGTTAATTATTTTAAATATGATTGTTTTAAAAGGATTTAAACATTTTGTTTTGTTTTCTTTAAAAGTGTTTCAATTTAAATGGTTATAAACATATTGTATAAAGTTATTAATAAACTTTCTTTTAAGAACTATTTCTTAAACACTAAATAAAGGTTTTAGATTTATAAAATACATGTATAAAGACATATTTACATTATAATTAGTTTAGCATATTTTCTGTAACGCCCCGAAAATTTTCAACTTTCGAAAATTCAACATCGATACTCACTTTATCGACTGCCGAGAAATCGAAGGCCGAAAACCCGAAATGTTATGGGTTTTAAAAAGAATTTAAGAAAAGAAAAAGAAAGAAGAAGAGATAAGAAGGTAGAAAATAGAGAGGAAAGAACATAGGAGAGAATAGAAAATAGAAAATAAAGAAAATAGAGCATAGAACGGAAAGAAAAATAGAACGGAACAAAAAAACAACAGAACAACAACAGAATCTCACAATTCGCAGTGGAACAACATATAATAGATAAATGAATAATCTTTAAACAAAGAACTATATCAGTTATTACATTTTATACATTACATTACATCATCATCATCAGAGTGTACAACAACAACAACATACAGTGCAGCGGAAAAGAAATACTATATAAACTAGTAATACGCCATGCCAACCAGCTTGCCTCCAGCAATTCCTGAATTCCTGATAAACCTTAACTCTTGACTGCCCGTGTGGAAATTGGTGGGCACCTAGAGTTTAGGAAGGAAAACAATAAACTCCAACTCAGTCATGTAACTGGTGTGAGAACTCAAAACAGTTTATTTATCTTTGAAATCAAAATAGAGTAATATTTTTAAAGTCAATTCGCAATGCTTTTAAAAATGAGACTACCATAAGGCCTCCCGCACACACACACACAATGCAAACGCAGAATCGGAGGAGATTTCTCCTTATGATAGTCAAAGATGCTTGATACGCATTTAAAAGAACATTTTATATTATTACTAGTGCATAGTGTATGAAAAATTTATTTCGAAAGTAGAATATAAATCTTAGCCAACATACGACCATTATCGTATGCCTACCATAGCTACCATCCAAACAGTGGGGCGCCACCATAAGTAAATGGCAGGTTCTACAACTAATACCGTACAAGTTTCGTATTGGGAATTGGATTTCCAACGAATGATCAGGCCAAGGAACTTCCCATTGCCACATGAGAATGCCTCTGGATGGACATCCCCGAGAACCAAACCGGATCTCTACCAACACAAGGCCGGGTTACCCCTAACTGAGTAACAACTGACCGAATATGCCCTCCCCCGGTCCTTTGGGACCTTTCACCGAGCGCTCGTAATCAATTCACACAATCATAACAAAGTGTTTTCAATATGAGTAAGTATCTGGGCTCCATACCATGATACCACCCTTTTCCAGAAGGAAATGCACACATCCTAAAGGGCGCTACCCCTCATAACCTTGCTGCTTCTTTCCTGTTTTGACCATTCACGGGGTGTGAGGCTCGACGAAGTCACGTCCACAAAAACATACTTTATACAAAAGCCATGCTTTGGGTCAACAAATGATCATAGAAATGATCACCAGGATAGACGATCAAATAAACGATCCTATCACAAATAATAAACACAACGATCATTTCACAGCAACACTCAGCATGTCACATTACCAAATTGGGAATATATCGCTGATAACATTCAACTACATAACCTCTGAGCTCGTACGTCTCAGAGAAGGGTGTTAAGCTAAAAGAATAAATTCTTCGCCACCAACAGAAATATATTTGAAAGAAATCGGCTTTATATCTCAATTTGTAATGTCAGACATACAATCCATACAAGTCTGTTCCGGGATCGAACAAAACCGAAGGCACTTACAAAGAAGTCCTTGCAATCCGGATATTCACAATCCTGATCGGATTTCCCATCACTTAGGGAGTCTCTATACCGTTGCAACTCAGTGCAGAGACAATCGACAGGTTATCCTATCGCTCTCGCAAATACCGGGTCTTCAACACCGATCTTCAAATGCAATTCACAACGACGTATCACATATTCGGAATGGGTTATACGACCCCATGGTCCTTTCCCGGTTAACCCGAATAGTGAGCGCTTATTCAAAAATAAGTGTGTCATTTAAATTCAAACAATTCACATCAATTACCCATTCAAAGAGAAATATTGATAGTCGGTTATTGAACTATCAATGGATATGCACACTTCACCAGTTTCCAAATAATTTTCCAAATTATTTATTTTCCAAAATATCTTCACTAGATATATAATTTCAATACTTCAAAAATAAATCAATATTTATTTTTAATCAAATTCCACTTTCTTTATAAATTCCATAATGAATTTAAAATCCAAAATATCTATGAATATTCGATTTCAATTATTCATTTCAATTTATCTTCAAAAAGATAAATTCTCTAATATTCACTTTATATTGGAAAACATTTCCATACTTATTTAATAAGTAATTCAAAAATTTTATTTATTTTCAACACTTGGAAAATATTCAATATACTTAAATCGAGATTAAGTATATATTTCATTCTTTAAGGAAATCATGCTCTTAAACATATTTCTTTGGGCCAAAACGAATGTTGCGTAAAACGTTGTTACGACAACCCAAAATCACTAGTATAGGGATTCGAAATTAAAATAGATATATAAATCCCAATACTATACAAAACATTTCCTTTCGGAAATCATTTACTATAACAACAGTGTTATAGTCCACCATTTCCTTCTATTTCTCGAAAACGTCTATTTCAACAATAAATGTTGAAATCTATGGTTTCGAATCTCAACACATTTTAAAACATCGTTAGATCGTTTTAATTTTATTTTAAAACATCAAATCTAAAATAATTTCTTTAACATATTATTCACTATTCAAAAACGCGAATATACTACGTTAATCAATTTCATCATTTATTCATTTTATTTCAAAGGATTATTCACAGTAAAAAATGTGAATATAACTCCATTAATAGGTTTCAACAATTTACTTATCAAAATAAGTCATTTGCGAATTTATAAAACAATGTTTATAAATTCCATTTCTATTTATTTTATAACTCCTTCCTTTTATAAATTTTCTGTATTAACCTATTCGATTTATAACTCAATTATAAACTAAAGGTTCATATTATAAGTTAAATATTTATAAAACGATTATTTTACAAAATCGTTCTTTTAAAGACTTTCCAATTTATAAATCTTATAACTTATAAGATTCATTTATTTAATCAAATCTATTCTTTTAACGACTTTATAAATTTTATAAACCTACTGCTTATAAAATTCCTTTATAACTTCACCGTTTATAATTCTATAAATTTCATTCATTTATGAAATTCATTCACAATTCATTCTAACACTTATAAAAACTCGTTTTATAATTCCAACGTTTTAATTTATAAATATCCATTTATAAATCTCTTATATAAATCAATTTATATTATTATTTCAAAACGTCTTTAATCTCCTTTATAATTTTACCATTTTGATTTATAAAATAATTAAATTTTATAAATCCTATATTTAGACTTTTCACAATAAATTCTAAAATCCCGGATTAAACTATTTTATAAAATCATTAGCATCATATTCTCAAAAATCAGTTTTTAACTATTTTTCTCAAAAATCATAATTTTTATAACTTTAAAAATTATAACGTTTATTGTAACGACCCGTAAATTTAACTAGTTTTAATAGCGTTATTAATTTAAATTTTGTGAAATTTTAAACGATAAAATTTTGAAATAAAAATTTGATATTTGGAATACGTCTAGTTAAACATAGCAACTGGTAAATTTTCGTTCGAAAATACGGAAGTTTATTTCGCGCGTAAATTCACTTCAATTTAATCAGTTAAAAAGCGATGAAAATAAAACTTATTCAAAACCAAAATATTTTTACATAGAAAAATTCTAAACCATCTTTTGAACAAGTTGTCAGTTTGTCATTTTTCCAAATTCGGACATCTTTAACTCCGTCGATCTTATTATTCTACGTTTTTCATGCATTTTCCGCTAGTATGAAAATTCGAATTTTTATAATTAAATCGTACCACTGAAACCCGTATACCGTTGTGATCGTCTCATCGTGCTGATCTTCACAGTATGCTCATTTGTATATTTTGCAGTTCGGTACGCCGTGAAAACTGCGAAACGGTCATCCATATCGGTACTGTTTGAAATTTTTGAATTCGTTGTCGGTTTGTTTAACCACCGTGTAAATTTCAATAGTCACTAGCATTTAATTTCCTTGTATTCAGCTGCCAAGACCTTTGCTATTTACCACGTTATTAATTTAGTTAGATATTTCATTATTACCGGTTCATTTCCACTTATAATCTTCAGCCTTTCACAACCTTCCCTTTTATTATCTATTCTCTTCAAATATACCCTGTAGACTTCCACTACTCTTCTTTCCTCTTCATACGTCGGTTCTGACATTGGAAAAAAAAGAATGTACAAAACAAGAATGAAACCTTTGTTACAGAATTATGATCCTCTTTTCATTTTTCATTTTTTTTTTTTTGGTCCACTGAAGCACGCAACCTACCCTCCACCATCACTTTACTGCTTACGCCATCTCCAAGCAGCCCGAGCCGACCCACCACCCAAGCCACGTCGCCACAGACCATCACCAAATCGCCTCCACGCATGCAAGCTTTCCTCCTCCAGCTGTTCCACCCGAACCTGCCTCCTCCACCAATGTCCGTCGCACCCCACCACTTCAAAAAAGCACAACCATATTCACGTCGGCACTCGGCAACAACGCCTCCATCACCACTCGCCGAGCCTAGCAGCTCCTCCGCCGAGCATAACATCAACCTCGTCCCATCTCGCCGCACCAACTGTCCTCAGCTCACCAAGGCTCCAACCCAAGCTCTCTCTCACTCCACCTCTTCGTGTATACATAGAGATTTTGTTTGAAAGGTGAATTTGTTTACTTAATTATTGTTTTACTGTGTATTTGCTATATAAGTTTTATTTAAAAAAAGTATTACGTGTGCATATAGTATTAAACAATATAAATTATAGTTTATATATAATGTGAGTCTTTGCGTTAGTTTTGCATACTGGGAGCTTATTCATTCGCTTATGAATTTGGTTATAAACTGTTGTTTGATGTACATTGAAATCAAGGCATTTGTTTCTTTCTTTCACCTTGCTGTTATATAAACTTTATACAAGTATCCTACTGTATGAATAAAATATAAGTTTCGTGTATATATATACAGTTCACATGGGTTGTCCTGTTGTTTTAAATATGGTCTGGGTAGACATATTTCGCTACAGTTTCTGTTATTTGCATACATCTATTATCTTTTTGGATTTGGATATAAATGTAAAATGTGGCTTATTTCCACTGTTATAGAATTCATATGTATATGTATGTAGGATCTGTAATAACTATGGTTAAATATACACGCATATTTTCTTTTAGTAAGATATACGTTTAAGTTATATTTTGGTTTAAATATATATATATCAAGTTAGTTTATAAATTTTATATAGAAGGTTATTTATATAAGTCTGGTAACGTTGTCGGTTGATATATAGCATAAATTCTATTGGTCACATATAAAGGTTTGAACAAACTATAAATCGATTATATGTATAAAGTCAAGTTATATATATTAGTTTATACATTTTTTCTGAACAGCCGTTAGACTGCATGTTCACGATATTGTATCTCACTCATGTTTTATCGGAATGGGTTGATTCTATTTTTAAAAAGGAGTTTAAGTTACCTAGTTTATACATGTCAAATTCCAGCAAAATTCGACATCGTTTGATTTGTGGTCGAGGATCTGGAAGTTAGACCCAGGCAGATATTCTTTTGTACTTAGAATTTATTTTACACTGCTGCAAACACGACCTGAGTTCATGTTTGACGCATTGTATCTCACTCATGTTTTATCGGAATGGGTTGATTCTATTTTTAAAAAGGAGATTAAGTTACCTAGTTTATACATGTCAAATTCCAGCAAAATCCGACATCGTTTGATTTGTGGTCGAGGATCTGAAAGTTAGACCCAGACAAATATTCTTTTGTACTTAGAATTATTTTACACTGCTGCAAACACGACCTGAGTTCATGTTTGACGCATCGTATCTCCTTCGTCTTACGTCAGAATACAGTGATTCTTTTTTTGTTTAAAAGATTAAGTTTTCTACTTTCTGTATATGAAATTTTAGCTTCATACGAGATATTTCAGTCCTCCGTTTCTTACTTGAAAGTCAGACCCAGAGGGGTTTTCAGACTTGAACATTTGACATGTTTTGTAATTGTTGCTATGTTGAATGTTTTGATTTGATTCCGGAAATTCTTATTTAACAGTTTTGTTCGTCGACTCGTGCCAATCTTACTTTGCTCTGAGATTCATGCTTGGATTCGTAACTCAATTTCAGTGTCCGTATCAGTGTGCGTATCCGTGCCATCTCCGTTTTTCTCTAGCCTCGAAAGGTGAGCAATCACTCACGATTAATATTCTTTTATTTATTAGATCTGATTTCAATTGAAACGACAATTGAAATGTGCTGCTGTTAGTTATTTACACTGTTATATGTGCTATTACCTGTATCTGTTCACCTATGACATCTGACACCATTATCTGTTATTATTTATGCAATGATAATACAGTTTGGTTGATAATTGATTGATTGATTGTTGTTTATATTGGATGTAAATTGTAATGTATTAAGTGATAAATATTATGCAATTGAATTTGACGTAGAATAGTTTAAAATTGTGAATCGACATATGTGTTGAATTTGATTAGTAAATTTGAATAATATGACCCCTTTTAATTGTTAAGTTAATTGACACGTAGATTTGATAAATTACACTTTGAATCTTTGAACGTATGTTGGATTAATTGTGGCAGTATAAAATTTTAAATTGAAATTGAACGACAAGTGAAAATCGTAATGTAATAATCTTTAATCTACATGAAATGATAGTGTAGATTCTAGAGATAATCATCTTAATTCGCACAAATAACAATGCGAATTAATGCGGTTATTTCGGGATTATTTGAATTAATTATTGGATTGTTCTTGATTGTTGTTATTGCTTATTTATTTACTTTGACACCATTCCTGTTATCACACTGTAAGTTCCCTTTATTATGCTTGATTGCGAATTGAAATTGGAATCGGGTTGAAATGATATATACCCAAATGAATTTGACCTAGGATAGAGAATTAAATACAATGCGATTGGTCAATAAATTGATTTAAAAATAAAATAATGAATTTTATTCGAATAATGAATAAGTTTGAAATAAAGTTTGAATTTGAATTTTATGAAAGGAAAATGCAAATATTTAAATCTAAAACAAATATTAACGTAGTAATTGGTGAAAGAACGTTGTTTGAAATTTAATTATTTAATAATTAAATACGGAATTATTAATAAATAAATTGGAATTAGTAATAATTGAGTTTTGAAATTATTAAGTGTGAAATCATTTAATAATTAAATTCGAAATTATAATTAAGTTGGAATTATAATTAAGTTTGAAATTATTGAGTTGAATTTAAAATTAAGTTGAAATGATTCGATAATTAAGTTTGAATTCGTAATTAAGTGGAAATGAATTAATAATTAAATTTGAATTTATAATCAAGTTTGTAATTATTAAGTTTTGAAATTATTAATAATTAAGATTGAAATTATATAATAATTGAATGAGATTTAATTATTTGATAATTGAATAAAAATTGAATTCTTTGATAGGAGAAAGTGAACTTTAAATAAGTGGATTTGAACTTCGTTAATAAATGAAATTGAGTTTCTTTATTTGTTAAAGTTTGGAAAAAAAATTATTTAAGTAAGTTAATAAGTAAAAGTAAATTTCTCGAATATATGAAATTTTGTTTCTTTATTAATTGAGTTTTCAAAAATTTGTAACTAAGTGAAGAAATAAGTGAAATTGAATTTCTTTAACAAGAAAAAAAAATGCGTTTATTGAAATGAATGTAAGACTTGTAATTTTAATAATATGATTTGACGAATAGAATTTAAGTAAATTTGTAAGTTTTGTTATAATGTAATTGAACTTAAGTAATTGATTTAATTGAGTTGGAATTTAAATGAAAATTGTTTAAATGACAAATTAGCTTAACGAATATTGAGTGAAATCGATTAATGAATTGAAATTGATTTTGGATGTTAAATTAAATTAATGTAAATGATTTCGGAATGAAAATTATATAGGAACTTGAATGAATGTTTGAATTGTTTAAATAAAAGTTGAAAAACAAATTTTAAGATTTTGAAACAGTAAGTTGGAAGTTTCGAAACGTAAATTTTGGAAATTGATATTGGAAGACAAATGAAATGTCGATTTACGAATTGAAATTGAAATTGAATTTGATTTGTTTTGATAAATATATTAAACGACCAATCGGTGTAATAATTACGAAAGTTATTAAAGAAACCGGAATCGGTTATGGATATACTCTCTATCTAAACCGAAAACCACTTTAATAACTATACGCAGAGTGATGATCCAGAATGAAGTGGTTGGAATGATGTACGTGTTGACTGAAGAAAGAGAACGATCATGGATAGCCTTGACACTTGTGTCAAATTGGAAATGACTAAAATCAGGAGCCGTGCCGGGCCAAATGGGGTTAGCCACCTCGAGCGAACACACTTCTTCGTAACTACTACTCATTACTTGTTATCGATTGGTGCACCCTCGTACTTTCAGGAGTGTTGTTTCGCGGTGTTGCGATCGTTGCGGCGATGCGTTCTCACCAGTCCGGATCAGGCGAAC
The DNA here is from genome assembly GCA_030765085.1 of Allium cepa. Classification (NCBI taxonomy): domain Eukaryota; kingdom Viridiplantae; phylum Streptophyta; class Magnoliopsida; order Asparagales; family Amaryllidaceae; genus Allium; species Allium cepa. The sequence continues at coordinate 672,898,148 of CM060928.1, read as the reverse complement.
GGTAGTTTCACTACCTTGGGTATTGCCTCATGTGCCTTGTCATACTTGTATCCCGATATACGCGACCACTACGAATTTGTTTTGTGTTATACCTATGGAGTACTCCCTGATATCCCACCAGTTTACGGTGGAGTTTACAGTGCTGTATAGACTATGACATTTATAAAATGTGTTAAGGGGGATAATGGTAACGCCTTAACACTATTTTGATATTTATATTACTAATAGACACTATCTATTTAGCGTACACTACTACATAGTAGATAGTTTAACGGATCCTTAGAGGATGGTGATTCCAATATCCTTTGAGTTACTTGTATTTCGATTGCTATTTCACTTGAGTTGGATTTATTGATATGAGAATATTAATCCTGACTCGAGTGTTTTGTGTTTTGCTTTACGCTCGGGTCAGACTGAGTGTACCAGTATTCGAGGCTCACCTTTGGAGTTGGAGCTTCGCTTGGAGATCCGGCTATTTATCCAGCTTTCAGATATTCGATGATTCCAGTGATGTATTCTGATTCTTATATTTGACTGATGTATTCGAGACTTCTGTTGTAACTTATTTAACTCTGATGTATCTTATATATTTATATAGTAGCTTCATGAACTACTATCTCTTTTACTTCCGCTGCATATTATTACTCTGTGTCTGTGATTGTGTGATTATTTATTTACTGTATATCTGTGTTTTGCCAAATGTAAATTAACAATTCGGTATTTTGAATTACTCAATTCTGACATGTGCGGATGCGAATAGTCCAAAATAGCGGGTCGTTACAGTTGGTATCAGAGCATTTGTAGCTCTAGGCAAAACTTAGTATATATGGTAAATGTATTTACAGAATCACTCTCATTCGAGTTTCAATCTCATCCTATTTACTCAATTCCTTTGAATTTTTGAACATTCCCTGCGGTTCAGAATTCATTCGTGTCCCTCACTATTCGTCTTCTTTTAATTCCGGGGTATCTCATAACTCCACTTCGAATGACCCTTATAATGAATCGGCGGTCTCACCAATCTTTGAATGATTTGTAAATGGGTGAAAATCCTTTACAAATAGCATTGATTTACCAGAGATTTCTGTATCCTCGGTTTACGATGCTATCTATCTTCAGTTATACCTGAATTCCATCCCTTGAGATCTGATGTTGATTTACCTCGGAATTCAGCATCGATCTTATTCTTGAAATTACGGTCGACTCGGTTAAGGTTGCCCATGAATTAAATAAGCTTATCCATCTCCTGATTCTGTCAATTGAATTATCTCATCTTCTGTTTGAACTTACTATCGAATCAAAATTTTCTTTGATTTGAGTGCATCAAAATTGAATCTCTGTCCTTGCCTTGAAATCCATTTCTGTATTGTCGAGCAAGGAAGTATATTTGTAAATTAATATTTAAAATGTTTTAAAATATATTGTGTTATTTGAGTTGTTGATGTTGATTTGGGTTTCCGATCGATTCGTCTGATCAACGCTGTCGATAGGATTTTCAAAACACTTTAACAGAGCAAACCGACACAATATTGTTTTCAAATTGGGTAAATAAATGATTTTATATGATTATACAAGTATAAATTTTTGTCTGAAATTAAATTGTTAGTAAATTGTTATACGAAATGATAATATTTAATTTTCATTTATTGTTTATAAATCATTGACTATTTCATAAAATAAATGAATTTATAAAATTTGGTTATAATTTGATTTGGAATTTGAAATGTATTTAAATTAGAAATTGAGAATTTAATTTTAGGTGACTTCAAACTTTGATTTGAAAGTTTTAAAGTGTATAGTTTAAAATATTTTCAAATTAAAATCAATTTCAAATTTTTTTTTAAATGATTAAATTAGTGCTCTTCTCTTTTGTCGCTGGAAAATAATTTCGATGGTGGCGGCCGCATCATCGATTTTCATTTTCGAGTTTCGAAGTGGAGAGACATCAGTAGCTTGCTACACTCTTGTTTTGAAATGAATTTGATTTGAAAATTTTTAAAGTACAACATGATTTGAAATATATATATAAGTATTTGATTTGATTTGGATATAACGTGTATATATATATATATATATTTATTTATTTCTAAATTGTTTGAAGCTAATTGGAAATTTAATTCTTAAAATTTGGGTAAAAGTCGATTTCAATTATAAATGAAACCAAATTTTGAATTAATATTTAAACTTGAGAAAATTGAATTAGAAATTTACTTGTATAATGCTCGATTTCATTCAATATAATTTACCTAAATTTTCAAAAGTTAATTATGTAATTGAATATTATACCATATAAATGTTATCAAAGGAATTTTAAAATAAATTTGAGTAGTTATAATGAATGTATACATACTTAATATATATGTGATTGGATATATTAAGTAGAATAAATTTAATAATAATTTGGAATAAAGAATAATTAAATTTGTCAAATAAGGTATGGTTATAATAAATGACTTTTCAAAATTTATGAAAAGTGAGTGTGTATAATAAATGTTATTCACTAAATTTTAATTATAAAATGTTATGGAGATAAAAAAAAAAAAAAAGAAGTTAGATAAATAATAGGTATGATTAATAGAAGAAAATTTGTATTGGAAGTTAATAAATTGAATTAAATCAACTTAAGGGGATATCTTGAATTAATTGAATTTAAATTGAATTTCATTTGTAAGAAACCTTTTGTACCTAAAATTAATAAATGTGAAATTAAATCAATTTAATGGAAACCCTGAATTTAAAGACCAATTGTTGAATATAAATTTATATGGTTTGAATTAATTGTTTATTATGTAATTCAAGTTTATTTTCTTTTGATTGTTTCTATTCTCCTACTTCCTTTCTTTTCGGGGACGAAAAGTTTTGAGTGGGGGAGAATGTAACGACCCGTAAATTTAACTAGTTTTAATAGCGTTATTAATTTAAATTTTGTGAAATTTTAAACGATAAAATTTTGAAATAAAAATTTGATATTTGGAATACGTCTAGTTAAACATAGCAACTGGTAAATTTTCGTTCGAAAATACGGAAGTTTATTTCGCGCGTAAATTCACTTCAATTTAATCAGTTAAAAAGCGATGAAAATAAAACTTATTCAAAACCAAAATATTTTTACATAGAAAAATTCTAAACAATCTTTTGAACAAGTTGTCAGTTTGTCATTTTTCCAAATTCGGACATCTTTAGCTCCGTCGATCTTATTATTCTACGTTTTTCATGCATTTTCCGCTAGTATGAAAATTCGAATTTTTATAATTAAATCGTACCACTGAAACCCGTATACCGTTGTGATCGTCTCATCGTGCTGATCTTCACAGTATGCTCATTTGTATATTTTGCAGTTCGGTACGCCGTGAAAACTGCGAAACGGTCATCCATATCGGTACTGTTTGAAATTTTTGAATTCGTTGTCGGTTTGTTTAACCACCGTGTAAATTTCAATAGTCACTAGCATTTAATTTCCTTGTATTCAGCTGCCAAGACCTTTGCTATTTACCACGTTATTAATTTAGTTAGATATTTCATTATTACCGGTTCATTTCCACTTATAATCTTCAGCCTTTCACAACCTTCCCTTTTATTATCTATTCTCTTCAAATATACCCTGTAGACTTCCACTACTCTTCTTTCCTCTTCATACGTCGGTTCTGACATTGGAAAAAAAAGAATGTACAAAACAAGAATGAAACCTTTGTTACAGAATTATGATCCTCTTTTCATTTTTCATTTTTTTTTTTGGTCCACTGAAGCACGCAACCTACCCTCCACCATCACTTTACTGCTTACGCCATCTCCAAGCAGCCCGAGCCGACCCACCACCCAAGCCACGTCGCCACAGACCATCACCAAATCGCCTCCACGCATGCAAGCTTTCCTCCTCCAGCTGTTCCACCCGAACCTGCCTCCTCCACCAATGTCCGTCGCACCCCACCACTTCAAAAAAGCACAACCATATTCACGTCGGCACTCGGCAACAACGCCTCCATCACCACTCGCCGAGCCTAGCAGCTCCTCCGCCGAGCATAACATCAACCTCGTCCCATCTCGCCGCACCAACTGTCCTCAGCTCACCAAGGCTCCAACCCAAGCTCTCTCTCACTCCACCTCTTCGTGTATACATAGAGATTTTGTTTTGAAAGGTGAATTTGTTTACTTAATTATTGTTTTACTGTGTATTTGCTATATAAGTTTTATTTAAAAAAAGTATTACGTGTGCATATAGTATTAAACAATATAAATTATAGTTTATATATAATGTGAGTCTTTGCGTTAGTTTTGCATACTGGGAGCTTATTCATTCGCTTATGAATTTGGTTATAAACTGTTGTTTGATGTACATTGAAATCAAGGCATTTGTTTCTTTCTTTCACCTTGCTGTTATATAAACTTTATACAAGTATCCTACTGTATGAATAAAATATAAGTTTCGTGTATATATATACAGTTCACATGGGTTGTCCTGTTGTTTTAAATATAGTCTGGGTAGACATATTTCGCTACAGTTTCTGTTATTTGCATACATCTATTATCTTTTTGGATTTGGATATAAATGTAAAATGTGGCTTATTTCCACTGTTATAGAATTCATATGTATATGTATGTAGGATCTGTAATAACTATGGTTAAATATACACGCATATTTTCTTTTAGTAAGATATACGTTTAAGTTATATTTTGGTTTAAATATATATATCAAGTTAGTTTATAAATTTTATATAGAAGGTTATTTATATAAGTCTGGTAACGTTGTCGGTTGATATATAGCATAAATTCTATTGGTCACATATAAAGGTTTGAACAAACTATAAATCGATTATATGTATAAAGTCAAGTTATATATATTAGTTTATACATTTTTTCTGAACAGCCGTTAGACTGCATGTTCACGATATTGTATCTCACTCATGTTTTATCGGAATGGGTTGATTCTATTTTTAAAAAGGAGTTTAAGTTACCTAGTTTATACATGTCAAATTCCAGCAAAATTCGACATCGTTTGATTTGTGGTCGAGGATCTGGAAGTTAGACCCAGGCAGATATTCTTTTGTACTTAGAATTTATTTTACACTGCTGCAAACACGACCTGAGTTCATGTTTGACGCATTGTATCTCACTCATGTTTTATCGGAATGGGTTGATTCTATTTTTAAAAAGGAGATTAAGTTACCTAGTTTATACGTGTCAAATTCCAGCAAAATCCGACATCGTTTGATTTGTGGTCGAGGATCTGGAAGTTAGACCCAGACAAATATTCTTTTGTACTTAGAATTATTTTACACTGCTGCAAACACGACCTGAGTTCATGTTTGACGCATCGTATCTCCTTCGTCTTACGTCAGAATACAGTGATTCTTTTTTTGTTTAAAAGATTAAGTTTTCTACTTTCTGTATATGAAATTTTAGCTTCATACGAGATATTTCAGTCCTCCGTTTCTTACTTGAAAGTCAGACCCAGAGGGGTTTTCAGACTTGAACATTTGACATGTTTTGTAATTGTTGCTATGTTGAATGTTTTGATTTGATTCCGGAAATTCTTATGTAACAGTTTTGTTCGTCGACTCGTGCCAATCTTACTTTGCTCTGAGATTCATGCTTGGATTCGTAACTCAATTTCAGTGTCCGTATCAGTGTGCGTATCCGTGCCATCTCCGTTTTTCTCTAGCCTCGAAAGGTGAGCAATCACTCACGATTAATATTCTTTTATTTATTAGATCTGATTTCAATTGAAACGACAATTGAAATGTGCTGCTGTTAGTTATTTACACTGTTATATGTGCTATTACCTGTATCTGTTCACCTATGACATCTGACACCATTATCTGTTATTATTTATGCAATGATAATACAGTTTGGTTGATAATTGATTGATTGATTGTTGTTTATATTGGATGTAAATTGTAATGTATTAAGTGATAAATATTATGCAATTGAATTTGACGTAGAATAGTTTAAAATTGTGAATCGACATATGTGTTGAATTTGATTAGTAAATTTGAATAATATGACCCCTTTTAATTGTTTTTTTTTTTTTTGAACTGGTACTTTATATACAACAAATCATTGGGACAACATATCCCATGTCAAATAAACGTTCGAAAGCAAGTTTCGAACTTGTGACATCCTGCACCAAAGCCGAATCAATTAACCACTTGGACAAAGGTGCTTGTCGACCCCTTTTAATTGTTAAGTTAATTGACACGTAGATTTGATAAATTACACTTTGAATCTTTGAACGTATGTTGGATTAATTGTGGCAGTATAAAATTTTAAATTGAAATTGAACGACAAGTGAAAATCGTAATGTAATAATCTTTAATCTACATGAAATGATAGTGTAGATTCTAGAGATAATCATCTTAATTCGCACAAATAACAATGCGAATTAATGCGGTTATTTCGGGATTATTTGAATTAATTATTGGATTGTTCTTGATTGTTGTTATTGCTTATTTATTTACTTTGACACCATTCCTGTTATCACACTGTAAGTTCCCTTTATTATGCTTGATTGCGAATTGAAATTGGAATCGGGTTGAAATGATATATACCCAAATGAATTTGACCTAGGATAGAGAATTAAATACAATGCGATTGGTCAATAAATTGATTTAAAAATAAAATAATGAATTTTATTCGAATAATGAATAAGTTTGAAATAAAGTTTGAATTTGAATTTTATGAAAGGAAAATGCAAATATTTAAATCTAAAACAAATATTAACGTAGTAATTGGTGAAAGAACGTTGTTTGAAATTTAATTATTTAATAATTAAATACGGAATTATTAATAAATAAATTGGAATTAGTAATAATTGAGTTTTGAAATTATTAAGTGTGAAATCATTTAATAATTAAATTCGAAATTATAATTAAGTTGGAATTATAATTAAGTTTGAAATTATTGAGTTGAATTTAAAATTAAGTTGAAATGATTCGATAATTAAGTTTGAATTCGTAATTAAGTGGAAATGAATTAATAATTAAATTTGAATTTATAATCAAGTTTGTAATTATTAAGTTTTGAAATTATTAATAATTAAGATTGAAATTATATAATAATTGAATGAGATTTAATTATTTGATAATTGAATAAAAATTGAATTCTTTGATAGGAGAAAGTGAACTTTAAATAAGTGGATTTGAACTTCGTTAATAAATGAAATTGAGTTTCTTTATTTGTTAAAGTTTGGAAAAAAAATTATTTAAGTAAGTTAATAAGTGAAAGTAAATTTCTCGAATATATGAAATTTTGTTTCTTTATTAATTGAGTTTTCAAAAATTTGTAACTAAGTGAAGAAATAAGTGAAATTGAATTTCTTTAACAAGAAAAAAAAATGCGTTTATTGAAATGAATGTAAGACTTGTAATTTTAATAATATGATTTGACGAATAGAATTTAAGTAAATTTGTAAGTTTTGTTATAATGTAATTGAACTTAAGTAATTGATTTAATTGAGTTGGAATTTAAATGAAAATTGTTTAAATGACAAATTAGCTTAACGAATATTGAGTGAAATCGATTAATGAATTGAAATTGATTTTGGATGTTAAATTAAATTAATGTAAATGATTTCGGAATGAAAATTATATAGGAACTTGAATGAATGTTTGAATTGTTTAAATAAAAGTTGAAAAACAAATTTTAAGATTTTGAAACAGTAAGTTGGAAGTTTCGAAACGTAAATTTTGGAAATTGATATTGGAAGACAAATGAAATGTCGATTTACGAATTGAAATTGAAATTGAATTTGATTTGTTTTGATAAATATATTAAACGACCAATCGGTGTAATAATTACGAAAGTTATTAAAGAAACCGGAATCGGTTATGGATATACTCTCTATCTAAACCGAAAACCACTTTAATAACTATACGCAGAGTGATGATCCAGAATGAAGTGGTTGGAATGATGTACGTGTTGACTGAAGAAAGAGAACGATCATGGATAGCCTTGACACTTGTGTCAAATTGGAAATGACTAAAATCAGGAGCCGTGCCGGGCCAAATGGGGTTAGCCACCTCGAGCGAACACACTTCTTCGTAACTACTACTCATTACTTGTTATCGATTGGTGCACCCTCGTACTTTCAGGAGTGTTGTTTCGCGGTGTTGCGATCGTTGCGGCGATGCGTTCTCACCAGTCCGGATCAGGCGAACGGTAGTTTCACTACCTTGGGTATTGCCTCATGTGCCTTGTCATACTTGTATCCCGATATACGCGACCACTACGAATTTGTTTTGTGTTATACCTATGGAGTACTCCCTGATATCCCACCAGTTTACGGTGGAGTTTACAGTGCTGTATAGACTATGACATTTATAAAATGTGTTAAGGGGGATAATGGTAACGCCTTAACACTATTTTGATATTTATATTACTAATAGACACTATCTATTTAGCGTACACTACTACATAGTAGATAGTTTAACGGATCCTTAGAGGATGGTGATTCCAATATCCTTTGAGTTACTTGTATTTCGATTGCTATTTCACTTGAGTTGGATTTATTGATATGAGAATATTAATCCTGACTCGAGTGTTTTGTGTTTTGCTTTACGCTCGGGTCAGACTGAGTGTACCAGTATTCGAGGCTCACCTTTGGAGTTGGAGCTTCGCTTGGAGATCCGGCTATTTATCCAGCTTTCAGATATTCGATGATTCCAGTGATGTATTCTGATTCTTATATTTGACTGATGTATTCGAGACTTCTGTTGTAACTTATTTAACTCTGATGTATCTTATATATTTATATAGTAGCTTCATGAACTACTATCTCTTTTACTTCCGCTGCATATTATTACTCTGTGTCTGTGATTGTGTGATTATTTATTTACTGTATATCTGTGTTTTGCCAAATGTAAATTAACAATTCGGTATTTTGAATTACTCAATTCTGACATGTGGGATGCGAATAGTCCAAAATAGCGGGTCGTTACATTTATTTATTTAAAAAGGATAAATTCCAAAAATATAGTATATTTTCAAAAATCACTTTTAAAATCATTTTAAAATTCCAAAATTTGGTCCAATGATGCTACATACCAAATAGTCAATCACGACAAACAACGATATCATATATCGATATGATAATCCATCAAATATCAAAATATCTGAAATCAAATAAATACTGTTGAGGAATCCAGTTGGATCCCTCCAACCTGTTTCCCTGCATCCAAAAACATTAGCACAATACCAATTTCGCTCCAGTACGAAATTATCGCGGTATATGGGATTTAAATTATTATCCGCTTAATAGATGGCGCAATAGGGTCTCATCCGCTAAACAAAAAATGCGGGAAATCAATAACTCCAATATATACATATGCCAATATATATATATTGCTACTATATACAATACCAATTTCACTGTTTATGAAATATTCGCGGTATATGTTTTTAATAAATAACATCCGCTTACTAACGGCGCATAATGTCTATTTGAACAAGCAATAGATATCAATCATCATTCAAACATGCATTCAAATATTTTAAATCTAACTATTTAAAATAAAATCGAAACTGATTCGATTGAGTGAGAAGTTCTCACCTTGATTTCAATTTCGTTTTAGCGATTTATTTCGAATAAAATTAAACGGACGTTTAATTTTACCCAAAATTTTCACTAACTCCAAACGACTCCAATCCAATTTCATCACGTAGTGCTCATCCATACGATTCCAATGCAACTGGTTTCGCGCGTTTTCGACCTCGTATGAAAAAGTTACAAATATTTGAAGTTACACGAGTTTTTATATAAAAATTTACAACTTAAATTAAATTTTATAAACATACAACTAACATCCACCGTTCAGATCCAAGCTCCTTCATCCAGCCGTCCAGCCCTTCTTCTCTCTCCCTCACGTTCACGTCTCCAGGAAGGAGCACGCACGTCCAAACCCATATAGCATGAACTAGGGTTTCACCTTACGCCACCAACGCTCGACGAAATTTCATCACGTCGAAGCTCATCACGAGCTCTATCTTCGGCCATAAGCTTGGCACACTCGGCCCCCCCATCTGCACGCAATCGAAGACAAACGGCCTTCATCTCGGCCTCAATTCTGGCCACCACATCGACTCAAACACGATCTTGACCGTTGACCACGTAGAGCTCGCGAAGCTCGACAAGTTTGCAGTTGAAGCCTTGGTCTAAATGTTGATGAATTGGGAGATCGGAGGGGAAAAGTGTAGGAGTTTTCTGGCCATTGGTTGGGTAGGGGGAGGCTGCAGTTTTAGATTAGGGTTTTGATATTTTTTTTTTATTTGTGAATGGTGGGCTATTTATAGAGAATTTTCGAACACTATTCATCCGGAAATTCCGAACTCCGATTCACGCGCCGTAACCAGCGTTTCTAGGGTTTACCCCGCGTTCCGGACACAATGGAACAGGTTTCGGAAGCTAATTCGGATATCTGTGCGAGTTATGGCTATAAACGTTCAATTTGAATTAAACCGATTTAAGCGATTTTCTAGGCGTTTTAATTTGTACCGGACAAACGGTGAATCCAATTAACTTGAAATTTGAAACCTTACAATAATATCACATTACGGATCTGATGAAACTGGTTTCGTCGAAATCCGAGACTTTTTGAAAAATGGCTATTTTAACTCGCCAAATTAAAATTAAAAATAAATCGATGCGTTTCGAGCTGGCACGATCAAACGGTAACTCCGATTGACACGAAAATTGAAATCCGGTAATAACTAACTATTACGGATCCAATGGAACTGGTTTTGTTCAATTCTGAGACTGTTCAAAAATTGACTATTTTCACTAGTCGATTTAAATATTAAAATATTCAATTTTCACAAATTAACTTTTAATTCGATTTTAAAAGTTCTAAAATATCATTCTAACTCCCATATGATAAAATAAAATTTTACAAATCATTTTCAATCATATTTAACCCAATTTTCAATTATTTCCATAATTTAACATATTAAATTATCGATTTAATTATTCAATTAAATCCAATTATTCAAATAAAAATTTATTTGCCTTAAAAATTCACTTCTTAATATCTAAAATTAATTAAATATTCAATTTTTAATAAATTAAAATTCTGGGTCGTTACAATCTTCCCCCCTTAAAAGAATTTCGTCCTCGAAATTACCAAGTAAGAGAAGTTACAGAATCTATTAATTTTCCCAAAACAAATTTTTAAACTTCTTATAACACTTACTAAGTTTTCAAATCATACTTAGTTATCTTTTCAAAAACAACTACTATTGTTTAACTTTCAATTCTAAATCAAAGTTAAAGTTTTCAAAAAAAAAAAAAATTCCAATTTTCTCAAATTTTTTCTAACGCCTTAGATTTTCGGAAAAATTCGCCATAGTCTCCTTTGCGCGGCTCGATCCGAAAAAAAAAATGACAGTATATATATCACAAATATACATCTCATCAAGTAATGAGGCATCCCGAAGGGAAAAAGTATAAAAGTACGATATTTAATCCGAGATATGTACCTTATATTTTATTAGCGAGCATATACGGCTAATATAGCGCGAAAGCGAGCTCCAAATGCGAAGCAAACGCAATCCGCACCTACTAATCACTCAACAAACAACATGAGAACATGCATATAGACAATAGTATCAATATACAACATATAGCAACATAATAACTATATATGTTAACATAGAAAATGAAACAAAACAACAAATGCAAACATCAACCAACTATCATCCAACTAACATTCATAACCAATAAATATTCATTCATATCCTCATTAATATTCAATGAAATGGTTTTCAGTTTAAATCATATTTGATTCATAAATAGTGGATGTTTTTACTAACATTCATTTTCAATTAGTTTATATTCACTAATTCATATTCAAGTTGGTTTACTTCCAAATCAAATTCAATTCTATTCAAGATTCACTTAACTTCCAATTGAATTTTAATTACTTTAGCTTTCAATTTCATTAACTCTTAATGAATTATATACAATCAATCAACTAACAATCATATAACAACCAATGTATATTAATTGCAACCAAATTCCTTTGCTTTCAATTGGTTTAATTAATTGATTTTTTTATTCAACTATTCAACTTCTAATAACATTAGATTTTAATGAATTACACTTACATTCATTATTTCATATCAATTATTCACATTTAATTGATTAATATTCAATCCATTCATTCAATTCAATTACTAAGTTATATTCATAAATATATTCACATAGTTTCACTTCTTATATATATATAAGTTTATTTCACAATTGCAAATCACTTTAATTATAATTCAATTCTTATAATTCTTTTGCTTATACAATTATTCTTCAATTTAGATTATTCAAACAACTAAACAATCAACTTATATACACTTTAATAATTTTGAAAAATTATTTCTTTATATATAAAATATACTCAAGTAAAATTATTTCATTTACCCAACTTAAAACAATATTGTGTCGAATTGTTCTATTCAAGTGTTTAGAAACCCCTTCGGCATAGACTTGCGGACCACGCTGACGAAAGTTCATATGCCACTCAATAAACCAATCATCACAATATAAAACAATTTTATATTCACTAACAAATACGCACTCATAGCTATTATTACACTCAAACTCATTCTAGAGCACTGCTGACTCTATCTCTAATGAGTAATACCCAACAGAACCATGGTTGTCGCTTAACCATATGCTCTGATACCAAATGTAACGCCCCGAAAATTTTCGACTTTCGAAAATTCAACATCGATACTCACTTTATCGACTACCGAGAAATCGAAGGCCGAAAACCCGAAATGTTATGGGTTTTAAAAAGAATTTATGAAAAGAAAAAGAAAGAAGAAGAGATAAGAAGGTAGAAAATAGAGAGGAAAGAACATAGGAGAGAATAGAAAATAGAAAATAAAGAAAATAGAGCATAGAACGGAAAGAAAAATAGAACGGAACAAAAAAACAACAGAACAACAACAGAATCTCACAATTCGCAGCGGAACAACATATAATAGATAAATGAATAATCTTTAAACAAAGAACTATATCAGTTATTACATTTTATACATTACATTACATCATCATCATCAGAGTGTATTACAACAACAACATACAGTGCAGCGGAAAAGAAATACTATATAAACTAGTAATACGCCATGCCATCCAGCTTGCCTCCAGCAATTCCTGAATTCCTGATAAACCTTAACTCTTGACTGCCCGTGTGGAAATTGGTGGGCACCCAGAGTTTAGGAAGGAAAACAATAAACTCCAAGTCAGTCATGTGACTGGTGTGAGAACTCAAAACAGTTTATTTATCTTTGAAATCAAAATAGAGTAATATTTTTAAAGTCAATTCGCAATGCTTTTAAAAATGAGACTACCATAAGGCCTCCCGCACACACACACAATGCAAACGCAGAATCGGAGGAGATTTCTCCTTATGATAGTCAAAGATGCTTGATAGGCATTTAAAAGAATATTTTATATTATTACTAGTGCATAGTGTAGGAAAAATTTATTTCGAAAGTAGAATACAAATCTTAGCCAACATACGACCATTATCGTATGCCTACCATAGCTACCATCCAAACAGTGGGGCGCCACCATAAGTAAATGGCAGGTTCTACAACTAATACCGTACAAGTTTCGTATTGGGAATTGGATTTCCAACGAATGATCAGGCCAAGGAACTTTCCATTGCCACATGAGAATGCCTCTGGATGGACATCCCCGAGAACCAAACCGGATCTCTACCAACACAAGGCCGGGTTACCCCTAACTGAGTAACAACTGACCGAATATGCCATCCCCCGGTCCTTTGGGACCTTTCACCGAGCGCTCGTAATCAATTCACACAATCATAACAAAGTGTTTTCAACATGAGTAAGTATCTGGGCTCCATACCATGATACCACCCTTTTCCAGAAGGAAATGCACACATCCTAAAGGGCACTACCCCTCATAACCTTGCTGCTTCTTTCCTGTTTTGACCATTCACGGGGTGTGAGGCTCGACGAAGTCACGTCCACAAAAACATACTTTATACAAAAGCCATGCTTTGGGTCAACAAATGATCATAGAAATGATCACCAGGATAGACGATCAAATAAACGATCCTATCACAAATAATCAACACAATGATCATTTCACAGCAACACTCAGCATGTCACATTACCAAATTGGGAATATATCGCTGATAACATTCAACTACATAACCTCTGAGCTCGTACGTCTCAGAGAAGGGTGTTAAGCTAAAAGAATAAATTCTTCGCCACCAACAGAAATATATTTGAAAGAAATCGGCTTTATATCTCAATTTGTAATGTCAGACATACAATCCATACAAGTCTGTTCCGGGATCGAACAAAACCGAAGGCATTTACAAAGAAGTCCTTGCAATCCGGATATTCACAATCCTGATCGGATTTCCCATCACTTAGGGAGTCTCTATACCGTTGCAACTCAGTGCAGAGACAATCGACAGGTCATCCTATCGCTCTCGCAAATACCGGGTCTTCAACACCGATCTTCAAATGCAATTCACAACGACGTATCACATATTCGGAATGGGTTATACGACCCCATGGTCCTTTCCCGGTTAACCCGAATAGTGAGCGCTTATTCAAAAATAAGTGTGTCATTTAAATTCAAACAATTCACATCAATTACCCATTCAAAGGGAAATATTGATAGTCGGTTATTGAACTATCAATGGATATGCGCACATCACCAGTTTCCAAATAATTTTCCAAATTATTTATTTTCCAAAATATCTTCACTAGATATATAATTTCAATACTTCAAAAATAAATCAATATTTATTTTTAATCAAATTCCACTTTCTTTATAAATTCCATAATGAATTTAAAATCCAAAATATCTATGAATATTCGATTTCAATTATTCATTTCAATTTATCTTCAAAAAGATAAATTGTCTAATATTCACTTTATATTGGAAAACATTTCCATACTTATTTAATAAGTAATTCACAAATTTTATTTATTTTCAACACTTGGAAAATATTCAATATACTTAAATCGAGATTAAGTATATATTTCATTCTTTAAGGAAATCATGCTCTTAAACATATTTCTTTGGGCCAAAACGAATGTTGCGTAAAACATTGTTACGACAACCCAAAATCACTAGTATAGGGATTCGAAATTAAAATAGATATATAAATCCCAATACTATACAAAACATTTCCTTTCGGAAATCATTTACTATAACAACAGTGTTATAGTCCACCATTTCCTTCTATTTCTCGAAAACGTCTATTTCAACAATAAATGTTGAAATCTATGGTTTCGAATCTCAACACATTTTAAAACATCGTTAGATCGTTTTAATTTTATTTTAAAACATCAAATCTAAAATAATTTCTTTAACATATTATTCACTATTCAAAAACGCGAATATACTACGTTAATCAATTTCATCCTTTATTCATTTTATTTCAAAGGATTATTCACAGTCAAAAATGTGAATATAACTCCATTAATAGGTTTCAACAATTTACTTATCAAAATAAGTCATTTGCGAACTTATAAAACAATGTTTATAAATTCCATTTCTATTTATTTTATAACTCCTTCCTTTTATAAATTTTCTATATTAACCTATTCGATTTATAACTCAATTATAAACTAAAGGTTCATATTATAAGTTAAATATTTATAAAACGATTATTTTACAAAATCGTTCTTTTAAAGACTTTCCAATTTATAAATCTTATACTTATAAGATTCATTTATTTAACCAAATCTATTCTTTTAACGACTTTATAAATTTTATAAACCTACTGCTTATAAAATTCCTTTATAACTTCACCGTTTATAATTCTATAAATTTCATTCATTTATGAAATTCATTCACAATTCATTCTAACACTTATAAAAACTCGTTTTATAATTCCAACGTTTTAATTTATAAATATCCATTTATAAATCTCTTATATAAATCAATTTATATTATTATTTCAAAACGTCTTTAATCTCCTTTATAATTTTACCATTTTGATTTATAAAATAATTAAATTTTATAAATCCTATATTTAGACTTTTCACAATAAATTCTAAAAACCCGGATTAAACTATTTTATAAAATCATTAGCATCATATTCTCAAAAATCAGTTTTTAACTATTTTTCTCAAAAATCATAATTTTTATAACTTTAAAAATTATAACGTTTATTTATTTAAAAAGGATCAATTCCAAAAATATAGTATATTTTCAAAAATCACTTTTAAAATCATTTTAAAATTCCAAAATTTGGTCCAATGATGCTACATACCAAATAGTCAATCACGACAAACAACGATATCATACATCGATATGATAATCCATCAAATATCAAAATATCTGAAATCAAATAAATACTGTTGAGGAATCCAATTGGATCCCTCCAACCTGTTTCCCTGCATCCAAAAACATTAGCACAATACCAATTTCGCTCCAGTACGAAATTATCGCGGTATATGGGATTTAAATTATTATCCGCTTAATAGACGGCGCAATAGGGTCTCATCCGCTAAACAAAAAATGCGGAAAATCAATAACTCCAATATATACATATGCCAATATATATATATTGCTACTATATATAATATCAATTTCACTGTTTATGAAATATTCGCGGTATATGTTTTTAATAAATAACATCCGCTTACTAACGGCGCATAATGTCTATTTTAACAATCAATAGATATCAATCATCATTCAAACATGCATTCAAATATTTTAAATCTAACTATTTAAAATAAAATCGAAACTGATTTGATTGAGTGAGAAGTTCTCACCTTGATTTCAATTTCGTTTTAGCGATTTATTTCGAATAAAATTAAACGGACGTTTAATTTTACCCAAAATTCTCACTAACTCCAAACAACTCCAATCCAATTTCATCGCGTAGTGCTCGTCTATACGATTCCAACGCAACTGGTTTCGCGCGTTTTCGACCTCGTATGAAAAAGTTACAAATATTTGAAGTTACACGAGTTTTTATATAAAAATTTACAACTTAAATTAAATTTTATAAACATACAACTAACATCCACCGTTCAGATCCAAGCTCCTGCATCCAGCCGTCCACCCCTTCTTCTCTCTCCCTCACGTTCACGTCTCCAGGAAGGAGCACGCACGTCCAAACCCATATAGCATGAACTAGGGTTTCACCTTACGCCACCTACGCTCGACGAAACTTCATCACGTCGCCACCACGTCGAAGCTCATCACGAGCTCTATCTTCGGCCATAAGCTTGGCACACTCGGCTCCCCCATCTGCACGCAAATCGAAGACAAACGGCCTTCATCTCGGCCTCAATTCTGGCCACCACATCGACTCAAACACGATCTTGACCGTTGACCACGTAGAGCTCGCGAAGCTCGACAAGTTTGCAGTTGAAGCCTTGGTCTAAATGTTGATGAATTGGGAGATCGGAGGGGAAAAGTGTAGGAGTTTTCTGGCCATTGGTTGGGTAGGGGGCGGCTGCAGTTTTAGATTAGGGTTTTGATTTTTTATTTTTATTTTTGAATGGTGGGCTATTTATAGAGAATTTTCGAACACTATTCTTCCGGAAATTCCGAACTCCGATTCACGCGCCGTAACCAGCGTTTCTAGGGTTTACCCCGCGTTTCGGACACAATGGAATAGGTTTCGGAAGCTAATTCGGACATCTGTGCGAGTTATGGCTATAAACGTTCAATTTGAATTAAACCGATTTAAGCGATTTTCTAGGCGTTTTAATTTGTACCGGACAAACGGTAAATCCAATTAACTTGAAATTTGAAACCTTACAATAATATCACATTACGGATCCGATGAAACTAGTTTCGTCGAAATCCGAGACATTTTGAAAAATGGCTATTTTAACACGCCAAATTAAAATTAAAAATAAATCGATGCGTTTCGAGCTGCCACGATCAAACGGTAAATCCGATTGACACGAAAATTGAAATCCGGTAATAACTAACTATTACGGATCCAATGGAACTGGTTTCGTTCAATTCTGAGACTGTTCAAAAATTGACTATTTTCACTAGTCGATTTAAATATTAAAATATTCAATTTTCACAAATTAAATTTTAATTCGATTTTAAAAGTTCTAAAATATCATTCTAACTCCCATATGATAAAATAAAATTTTACAAATCATTTTCAATCATATTTAACCCAATTTTCAATTATTTCCATAATTTAACATATTAAATTATCGATTTAATTATTCAATTAAATCCAATTATTCAAATAAAAATTTATTTGCCTTAAAAATTCACTTCTTAATATCTAAAATTAATTAAATATTCAATTTTTAATAAATTAAAATTCTGGGTCGTTACATTTTCTTTTAAAGGTAAACTAATATTTATTATTAAGTAATTTAAATAAATAAGTTATACTTACATTTAAACTAGATAAAAATTTAATTAAAAACACTTATGTATATGTGTGAACATTCTAAGGCATCTTTAAAACACTTGTAAATTTTTAAAACATATTTGAGACACTTGTTAAATTAATAACATGTGGCACTATTTTTATATTGATTTTTAATAAATGTTTTAAGAGGAGAATTAGTTTTCACAAACACTTTTATTTTCTTTGTCTTCATTTCATGTTTCAAATTAATGGAAAATCTGAAAATAAATCTGCCTGAAAAGATAAAGCCTGAAACTTGAACTCCAAACATAAAAGCAAAAATGAAATATGCATTTATTAAAGCTTCAACCTGCAATTCAAGTTAAAGATCAATTACAACATTTTTTTTATCAACCTGCAATTTATGAAGTTCTTCACATCAATTCAACCTGCAACTAAAAGGATCAAGTTTCATCAGCAATCAAGAGCATCAAAGCACCTTTTTCAGATAATGTTCAAAGCCTGGAATAATACAGAAATTCTACTCTGCATATTTTAAATAAGGTGAGTAAACATTTTTAAAAACAAATCCATGGTGTTGATTGATCTGTGTGACGATGTTATAACATGATTGTTGCTTAGATTTTTATCTAGAATCTGTTTGTGCTGTATAAATATGAATGCATGCCTGTTGTATGTTCTCTGTAATTATCTACTTCAAGATTTAACTACAAATTAATCCCTATATCTATGCAAAATCAAAATTGGACTTTGATTATAGAAAGAAAAAGGTAAATAACAATGTATTCTTGCTTTCAAGAATAAGTATAAGTGATTATATTTGATAATATATTGTAAAATTTAAAGTTACAGTGAAAATTAGGAAATAGGTAAAATTCAAGCATGATGATTTTTGAATTCACTTATATGATCTGTATTGTCTTCAAAAATTAGGAATTTTAAAAGTAAAATTATGATTTTTAGTTTGAGGAATCATGTGAATTTAGGGTTTGAACAGTGGGTTGTTTTGATGAATTGCCGTCGAACTACTTGACGATTCGAGTTGAAATTAGGAGCGAGGCTAGTATTTGAAGTGTAGATGAGGGGAAAAATGTTGAATAATTTTTCCTATGACCGATTCGTTCGAATTCGATCAATTTAGGGTTTTTTTTTTTTACCTCGTTTAATTTTGGTTGACTGTAGAGGGATTTACGGCTTGAATATGGAATCGGAGTCGTGCGTATCTGGGGAAGTGGAGTGCTTAGTCGAGTGTCTCGGTGGTGGGGTCAGCAAGGTGAAACGGCGACGTGGTGATCGGCCGTGGGTGGATTTTTGGATTGTGGCAGCTGCTATTTTTCGAAACTTTTGGGTTTGAAAGTTCGAATTTCGATTCGAATGACAATCGTTGGTTCTGGGTGCATTATCGTGTTCGCATGTGAAGGAGTGACCATCGTTGGTGGTCGCGATGAACGTGAGTGGCCGGAAGTTATTGGGCACGTGCACCGTGCAAGTGCGTGTACACTGGAAAATCATGTTGGGGAAGACGAGGTTTTACTCGAGTGGGATCTCGCGTTATGCACGTGAGCGACTCGAAGTTGATGAGGGATGGGTGTGCTTCAGGGCTGACTCGTATGGTTGTCGTGTTTCGCTCTAGAGTTTTTAGATTGTGGCTTCGGGTTAATACCTGTGTAATTATTAAGGTGGTAATTCAACTTTTTATTGAAAAATTGAAGACAATTTGCAAATCTTTATTTGTAGCTTGAATAAATGGAACCAAGCTTGAATTTTATAAAAGAAAACAAGTTAAAAACTTGTTGTTTTGAATTAAAATGCAAATCAAACTTTAAAAAAATATTGATTGAATTTATTTTAAGTTCTAAATTTGTTTTAAATGATTCCTTTTTGAAGTAATTAACTTCATTCAATTTTGAATGTTAATTTAAAAAGGGTAATGTTTGAATGCAAATATTGAATCAAAGTTTTAAGATAAATTTTAAAGTAATGTTTAAAAACTCTAGTTTTAAATTTATATTGAAATGGAAAGTTTAAATTAGATAATCAAAAATGTTTTAAGTTTAAAATTTATTTCCAAATGTTATTTTTTCCAATTAGGTTATTGATATAAATTTTATAAACCAATAAAAATGGTTTTTTTTAAGTTATTAAAATTTGGATTAATTTCAAATAATTTATCTATGTAGATAATTATGATTAAATTTGTAACGACCCAGAATTTTAATTAATTAAAATTTGAATATTTAATTAATTTTAAATATTAATTAGTGAATTTATAAGTCGAATAAATTTTATTTTGAATAATTGGATTTAATTGGATAATTAAATCGATAATTTAATATGTGAAAATACAGAAATAATTGAAAATTGAGTTAAATATGATTGAAAATGATTTGTAAAATTTTATTATATCATATTGAAGTTAGAACGATATTTTAGAACTTTTAAAATCGAATTTAAAGTTAATTTGTGAAAATTGAATATTTTAATATTAAAATCGACTAGTGAAAATAGTCAATTTTTGAACAGTCTCAGAATTGAATGAAACTAGTTTCATTGGATCCGTAATAATTAGTTATTACCGGATTTCAATTTTCATAGCAATCGGAGTTACCGTTTGATCGTGGCAGCTCGAAACGTATCGAATTGTTTTTAATATTAATTTGGCGAGTTAAAATAGTCATTTTTCAAAAAGTCTCGGATTTCGACGAAACTAGTTTTATCGGATCCGTAATGTGATTTTATTGTAAGGTTTCAAATTTCAAGTCAATCGGATTTACCGTTTGTCCGGTTCAAATTAAAACGCCTAGAAAATCGTTTAAATCGGTTTAATTTAAATTGATCGTTTATTGCCATAACTCGCACAGATATCCGAATTAGCTTTCGAAACCTGTTCCATTGTGTCCGGAATGCGGGGTAAACCCTAGAAACGCTGGTTACGGCGCGTGAATCGGAGTTCGGAATTTCTGGAATGAATAGTGTCGTTCGTTCTTCTATAAATAGCCCCCTCTCTCTCTAAAAAAAAAATATAAACCTAACCCTAGCCGTCGCCAGTAACTAAACCGAAGGCCGAAAATGCTCCTTTCTTCTCCCTCAATTATCTTCCAATCCATTGATTATTATCAACAACTTCCAACTACAAAAACGTAGAGCACATCGAGATCTTCGTGTTCAACGGTGGAGATCGAGAATGGAGCTGTATTTCGTGAGATAGGAAGCCGCGTTCGCCTTCGCTTTAAGCGCGCAGTTCGAGGAAAGGGGGAGGCCGAGCTCCACCCTGCTATGGCCGAGTATAGTGCTTGAGGTAGGCTACAATATGGAGCTTCCTGATCGTGTTTTCATGCATCGAGGTGGTTGCAAAAATCAAAACCTAAATTTGAGCTATGGGTTCATATGCGTATTATATCACCTATAGTTGAACGAAGAGATGGAAGAAGGGGAGTGACGGTCTTGATGCTGCAGAAAGGATCCAACGGCTATGATAGCTTAGGTTTAAAATTATTATAAATTTATGTTGTAAATTTGTTATATAAAAAAATCGTGTAACTTGTAAAATGCATAACTTTTTCATGCGAGGTCGAAAACGCGCGAAACCATTTGCGTTGGAATCGTATGGACGAGCACTACGCGATGGAATTGGATTGGAGTCGTTTGGAGTTAGTGAGAATTTTGGGTAAAATTATTCGAAATAAATCGCTAAAACGAAATTGAAATTAAGGTGAGAACTTCTCACTCAATCGAATCAATTTCGATTTTTATTTTAAATAGTTAGATTTAAAATATTTGAATGCATGTTTGAATGATGATTTTTATCTATTGATTGTTAAAATAGACATTATGCGCCGTTAGTAAGCAGATGTTATTTATTAAAAACATATACCGCGAATATTTCATAAACAGTGAAATTGGTATTATATATAATAGCAATATATATATATATATATATATTGGCATATGTATATATTGCAGTTATTGATTTCCCGCATTGTATAGCGGATGAGACCCTATTGCGCCGTCTATTAAGCGGATAATATTTTAAATCCCATATACTGCGATAATTTCGTACTGGAACGGAATTGGTATTGTGCTAACATCTTTGGATGCAGGAAAACAGGTTGGAGGAATCCAACTGGATTCCTCAACAGTTTTTAGTTGAATTCAGATATTTTGATATTTGATGGATTATCATATCGATATATCATATCGTTGTTGTCGTGATTGGCTATTTGGTATGTAGCATCATTGGACCAAATTTTGGAATTTTAAAAGGATTTCAAAGTGATTTTTGAAAGTATACGTTTATAAAATATTTTTGGGAATTTATCCATTTTAAATAAATAAACGTATAAATTTTAATGTTATAAAAACTATGATCTTTGAGAAATATAGTTAAAGGTTGATTTTTGAAAATATGAGGCTAATGATTTTATAAAATAGTTTAATCGGGATTTTTGAACTTATTATAAAAGTTTAAATATAGGACTTATGAAATTTGATTATTTTATAAATCAAAATGGTGAAATTATAAAGGAGATTAAAGATGTTTTAAAAGAATAATATAAATTGATTTATATAAAAGATTTATAATTTGATATTTATAAATTAAAATATTGGAATTATAAAACGAGTTTTTATAAGTGTTAGAATGAATTGTGAATGAATCTTATAAATGAATGGAATTTATAAAATTATAAATGGTGAAGTTATAAGTGAAATTTATAAATAATAAGATTTATAAATTTCGTGAAGTTATTAAAGAATAGATTTGAATAAATAATTGAATCTTATAAGTTATAAGATTTATAATTATGAAGTTTAAAGGAACGATTTAGTAAACAAATAAATTATAAGTGTTTAACTTAAAATATAGACCTTTGGTTTATAATTGAGTTATGAATTGAATAGGTTAATAAAGGAATTTATAAACGTTGTTTTATAAATTCGCAAACGACTTATTTTGATAAGTAAATTGTTGAAACCTATTAATGGAGTTATATTCACGTTTTTGACTGTGAATAATCCTTTGAAATAAAATGAATAAAAGGATGAAATTCGTTAACAAGTATATTCACGTTTTTGAATAGTGAATAATATGTTAAAGAAAATGTTTTGAATGTGATGTTTTAAATAGAATCAAAACGATCTAACGATGTTTTAAAATGTGTTGAGATTCGAAACCATAGATTTCAACATTCATTGTTGAAATAGATGTTTTCGAGAAATAGAAGGAAATGGTGGACTATAACACTGTTGTTATATTAAATGATTTCCGAAAGGAAATATTTTGTATAGTATTGGGATCTATATATCTATTTTAATTTCGAATCCCTATACTAGTGATTTTGGGTTGTCGTAACGATGTTTTACGCAACATTCGTTTTGGCCCAAATAAATATGTTTAAGAGAATGATTTCCTTAAAGAATGAAATAAGTACTTAATCTCGATTTAAGTATATTGAATGTTTTCCAAGTGTTGAAAATAAATGGATTGAGGATTACTTAATAAGTAAGTATGGAAATGTTTTCCAATATAAAGTGAATATTTTGAGAATTTATCTTTTTGAAGATAAATTGAAATGAATAATTGAAATCGTATATGCATAGATATTTTAGAATATAAATTCACTATGGAATTTATAAAAGAAAGTGGAATCTATTTAAAAATAAATATTGATTTATTTTTGAAGTATGAAAATTATATATCTTGTAATGATATTTTGGAAAATAAATAATTTGGAAAATTATTTGGAATCTGGTGATGTTGTGCATATCCATTGATAGTTCAATAACCGACTATCAATATTTACCTTTGAAAGGTATTTGTTGTGATTTGTTGAATTTGAATGCTACACTTATTTTTAAATTATTGCGCTCGTTATTCAGATTACCCATTCCGAATAGTGATACGACGTAATGGATAGCATTGAAGACCGGTGTTGAAGACCGGATATTTGTGAAAGCGATAGGATGACCTATCGATTGTCTCTGCACTGAGTTGCAACGGTATAGAGACTCCCTAAGTGATGGGAAATCCGATCAGGATTGTGGATATCCGGACTGCAAGGACTTCTTTGTAAGTGCCTTCGGTTCTGTCGAGCCCGGAACAGACTTGTATGGATTGTATGTCTGACATTACAAATTGAGATATAAAGCCGATTTCTTTCAAATATATTTCTGTTGGTGGCGGAGAATTTATTCTCTTAGCTTAACACCCTTCTCTGAGACGTACGAGCTCAGAGGTTATGTAGTTGAAGGTTATCAGCGATATATTCCCAATTTGGTAATGTGACATGCTGAGTGTTGCTGTGAAATGATCATTGTGTTGATCATTTGTGATAGGATCATTTATTTGATCGTCTATCCTGGTGATCATTTCTATGATCATTTGTTGACCCAAAGCATGACTTTTGTATAAAGTATGTTTTTGTGGACGTGACTTCGTCGAGCCTCACACCCCGGAATGGTCAAAACAGGAAAGATGCGGCAAGGTTATGAGGGGTAGCGCCCTTTAGGGTATGTGCATTTCCTTTTGGAAAAGGGTGGTATCATGGTATGGAGCCCAGATACTTACTCATGTTGAAAACACTTTATGATTGTGTGAATTGATTACGAGCGCTCGGTTAAAGGTCCCAAAGGACCGGGGGATGGCATACTCGGTAGTTGTTACTCAGTTAGGGGTAACCCGGCCTTGTGTTGGTAGAGATCCGGTTTGGTTCTCGAGGACGTCCATCCAAAGGCGTTCTCATGTGGCAATGGGAAGTTCCTTGGCCTGATCATTCGTTGGAAATCCAATTCCCAATACGAAACCCTGTACGGTATTAGTTGTAGAACCTGCCATTTACTTATGGTGGTCACCACTGTTTAGATGGTAGCTATAGTAGGCATAGTTCGAAATGTCTATGCTGGCTAAGATTTATATTCTACCTTCGATATAAATTTTTCCTACACTATGCACTAGTAATAATATCAAATGTCTTTTTAATGCGTATCAAGCATCTTTGACTATCATAAGGAGAAATCTCCTCCGATTCTGCGTTTGCATTGTGTGTGCGTGTGTGCGGGAGGCCTTATGGTAGTCTCATTTTTAAAAGCATTGCGAATTAACTTTAAAAAAAAATATTCCTCTATTTTGTTTTCAAAGATAAATAAACTGTTTTGAGTTCTCACACCAGTCACATGACTGACTCGGAGTTTATTGTTTTCCTTCCTAAACTCTGGGTGCCCACCAATTTCCACACGGGCAGTCAAGAGTTAGGTTTATCAGGATATTCTGGATATTCTGGAGTTGCTGGAGGCAAGATGGACGGCATGGCGTATTACTAGTATATAGTATTTCTTTTCCGCTGTTTGTTGTTGTTGTTGTACACTCTGATGATATGATGTAATGAAATATGATGTAATGAAATATGATGTAATTCTTTGTTTAAAGATTATTCATTTATTATTATATGTTGTTCCGCTGCGAATTGTGAGATTCTGATGTTGTTCTGTTATTTCTTTTTGTTCCGTTCTATTTTCTATTTTCTTTTCTCTATTTTCTATCTTTTTCTCTCTTCTTCTACCTCTTTCTTTTTCTTAAACCATAACATTTCGGGTTTCCGGCCTTCGATTTCTCGGCAGTCGATAAAGTGAGTATCGATGTTGAATTTTCGAAAGTCGAAATTTTTCGAGAGGTTACATTTGGTATCAGAGCATATGGTTAAGCGACAACCATGGTTCTATTGGGTATTACTCATTAGAGATAGAGTCAGTAGTACTCTAGAATGAGTTGAGTGTAATAATAGCTATGAGAGCGTATTTGTTAGTGAATATAAAATTGTTTTATATTGTGATGGTTGGTTTATTGGGTGGCATATGAACTTTCGTCAGCGTGGTCTGCAAAACTATGCCGAAGGAGTTTCTAAACACTTGAATAGAACAATTCGACACAATATTGTTTTAAAATTGGGTAAATGAAATAATTTTACCTTGATTATATTTTATATATGAAGGAATAATTTTTCAGAATTATTAAAAGTGTATATATGTTGATTGTTAGGTTGTTTGAATAATCTAAATTGAAGAATAATTGTATAAGGAAATGAATTATAAGAATTGAAATTATAATTAATGTGATTTACAATTGTGAAATAAACTTATATATATATATAAGAAGTGAAACTATATGAATATATTTATGAATTTGAATTGTAAATAAAAATGAATTTAAAGTTAAATGGAAATTTACTTAGAATTGGAATCTGAATTTGATTTTAAGTGGGAACTTGAGTTTTATAAATGAAATTCAACTTTTGTAATTGAATTGAATGAATGGATTGAATATTAATCAATTAAATGTGAATAATTGATATGAAAAAAATGAATATAAGTGTTAATTCATTAAAATCTAATGTTATGGAAAGTTGAATAGTTGAATGAAAATCAATTTAATTAAACCAATTGAAAGTGATGGTGTTAAACCAAATTGAATGAATATAAGCAAAGGAATTTGGTTGTAATTAATATACTTTGGTTGTTATATGATTGTTAGTTGATTGTATATAATTCATTAAATATTAATGAAATTGGAAGCTAAAGTAATTGAATAAATTCAATTGGAAGTTAAGTGAATCTTAAATAGAATGGAATTTGAATTAGAAGTGAACCAACTTGAATATGGATTAGTGAATATAAACTAATTGAAAATGAATGTTAGTAAAAACATCCACTGTAAAGAATCAAATGTGATTTAAATTGAAAACTATTTCATTGAATATTAATGAGAATATGAATGAATATTTATCGGTTATGGATGATAGTTGGTTGATGTTTGCATTTGTTGTTTTGTTTCATTTGCTATGTTGACATATATAGTTATTTTGTTGCTATATGTTGTATATCGATACTATTGTCTATATACATGTTTCTCATTTTGTTTGTTGAGTGTTTAGTAGGTGCGGATCGCGTTTGCTTTGCATTTGGAGCTCGCTTTCACGCTATATTAGCCGTATATGCTCGCTAATAAAATATAAGGTACATATCTCGGATTACATACCGTACTTTTATACTTTTTTCCCTGCGGGATGCCTCATTACTTGATGAGATGTATATTTGTGATATATATATACTGTCATTTTTTTTTTCGGATCGAGCCGCGCAAAGGAGACTATGGCGAATTTTTTCGAAAATTTAAGGCGTTAGAAAAAATTTGAGAAAATTGGAAAATTTTGAAAACTTTAACTTTGATTTGGAATTGAAAGTTAAACAATAGTAGTTGTTTTTGAAAAGATCACTAAGTATGATTTGGAAACTTAGTAAGTTATTATAAGAAGTTTGGCTATGAATTATGGAAACTTAATAAATTCTATAACTTTTCTTACTTGATAATTTCGAGGACGAAATTCTTTTAAGGGGGGAAGATTGTAACGACCCAGAATTTTAATTAATTAAAATTTGAATATTTAATTAATTTTAAATATTAATTAGTGAATTTATAAGTCGAATAAATTTTATTTTGAATAATTGGATTTAATTGGATAATTAAATCGATAATTTAATATGTGAAAATACAGAAATAATTGAAAATTGAGTTAAATATGATTGAAAATGATTTGTAAAATTTTATTATATCATATTGAAGTTAGAACGATATTTTAGAACTTTTAAAATCGAATTTAAAGTTAATTTGTGAAAATTGAATATTTTAATATTAAAATCGACTAGTGAAAATAGTCAATTTTTGAACAGTCTCAGAATTGAACGAAACTCGTAGCAATCGGAGTTACCGTTTGATCGTGGCAGCTCGAAACGTATCGAATTGTTTTTAATATTAATTTGGCGAGTTAAAATAGTCATTTTTCAAAAAGTCTCGGATTTCGACGAAACCAGTTTCATCGGATCCGTAATGTGATATTATTGTAAGGTTTCAAATTTCAAGTCAATCGGATTTACCGTTTGTCCGGTACAAATTAAAACGCCTAGAAAATCGTTTAAATCGGTTTAATTTAAATTGAATGTTTATTGCCATAACTCGCACAGATGTCCGAATTAGCTTTCGAAACCTGTTCCATTGTGTCCGGAACGTGGGGTAAACCCTAGAAACGCTGGTTACGGCGCGTGAATCGGAGTTCGGAATTTCTGGAATGAATAGTGTCGTTCGTTCTTCTATAAATAGACCCCTCTCTCTCTAAAAAAAATATATATAAACCTAACCCTAGCCGCCGCCAGTAACTAAACCGAAGGCCGAAAATGCTCCTTTCTTCTCCCTCAATTATCTTCCAATCCATTGATTATTATCAACAACTTCCAACTACAAAAACGTAGAGCACATCGAGATCTTCGTGTTCAACGGTGGAGATCGAGAATGGAGCTGTATTTCATGAGATAGGAAGCTGCGTTCTCCTTCACTTTAAGCACGCAGTTCGAGGAAAGAGGGAGGCCGAGCTCCACCCTGCTATGGCCGAGTATAGTGCTTGAGGTAGGCTACAATATGGAGCTTCCTGATCGTGTTTTCATGCATCGAGGTGGTTGCAAAAATCAAAACCTAAATTTGAGCTATGGGTTCATATGCGTATTATATCACCTGTAGTTGAACGAAGAGATGGAAGAAGGGGAGTGACGGTCTTGATGCTGCAGAAAGGATCCAACGGCTACGATAGCTTAGGTTTAAAATTATTATAAATTTATGTTGTAAATTTGTTATATAAAAAAATCGTGTAACTTGTAAAATGCATAACTTTTTCATACGAGGTCGAAAACGCGCGAAACCAGTTGCGTTAGAATCGTATGGACGAGCACTACGCGATGGAATTAGATTGGAGTCGTTTGGAGTTAGTGAGAATTTCGGGTAAAATTAAACGTCCGTTTAATTTTATTCGAAATAAATCGCTAAAACTAAATTGAAATTAAGGTGAGAACTTCTCACTTAATCGAATCAGTTTCGATTTTTATTTTAAATAGTTAGATTTAAAATATTTGAATGCATGTTTGAATGATTATTTTTATCTATTGATTGTTAAAATAGACATTATGCGCCGTTAGTAAGCGGATGTTATTTATTAAAAACATATACCGCGAATATTTCATAAACAGTGAAATTGGTATTATATATAATAGCAATATATATATATTGGCATATGTATATATTGCAGTTATTGATTTCTCGCATTGTATAGCGGATGAGACCCTATTGCACCGTCTATTAAGCGGATAATATTTTAAATCCCATATACCGCGATAATTTCGTACTGGAACGGAATTGGTATTGTGCTAACATCTTTGGATGCAGGAAAACAGGTTGGAGGGATCCAACTGGATTCCTCAACAGTTTTTATTTGAATTCAGATATTTTGATATTTGACGGATTATCATATCGATATATGATATCGTTGTTGTCGTGATTGGCTATTTGGTATGTAGCATCATTGGACCAAATTTTGGAATTTTAAAAGGATTTCAAAGTGATTTTTGAAAGTATACGTTTATAAAATATTTTTGGGAATTTATCCATTTTAAATAAATAAACGTATAAATTTTAATGTTATAAAACTATGATCTTTGAGAAATATAGTTAAAGGTTGATTTTTGAAAATATGAGGCTAATGATTTTATAAAATAGTTTAATCGGGATTTTTGAACTTATTATAAAAGTTTAAATATAGGATTTATGAAATTTGATTATTTTATAAATCAAAATGGTGAAATTATAAAGGAGATTAAAGATGTTTTAAAAGAATAATATAAATTGATTTATATAAAAGATTTATAATTTGATATTTATAAATTAAAATATTGGAATTATAAAACGAGTTTTTATTAGTGTTAGAATGAATTGTGAATGAATCTTATAAATGAATGGAATTTATAAAATTATAAATGGTGAAGTTATAAGTGAAATTTATAAATAATAAGATTTATAAATTTCGTGAAGTTATTAAAGAATAGATTTGGATAAATAATTGAATCTTATAAGTTATAAGATTTATAATTATGAAGTTTAAAGGAACGATTTAGTAAACAAATAAATTATAAGTGTTTAACTTAAAATATAGACCTTTGGTTTATAATTGAGTTATGAATTGAATAGGTTAATAAAGGAATTTATAAACGTTGTTTTATAAATTCGCAAACGACTTATTTTGATAAGTAAATTGTTGAAACCTATTAATGGAGTTATATTCACGTTTTTGACTGTGAATAATCCTTTGAAATAAAATGAATAAAAGGATGAAATTCGTTAACAAGTATATTCACGTTTTTGAATAGTGAATAATATGTTAAAGAAAATGTTTTGAATGTGATGTTTTAAATAGAATTAAAACGATCTAACGATGTTTTAAAATGTGTTGAGATTCGAAACCATAGATTTCAACATTCATTGTTGAAATAGACGTTTTCGAGAAATAGAAGGAAATGGTGGACTATAACACTGTTGTTATAGTAAATGATTTCCGAAAGGAAATGTTTTGTATAGTATTGGGATCTATATATCTATTTTAATTTCGAATCCCTATACTAGTGATTTTGGGTTGTCGTAACGATGTTTTACGCAACATTCGTTTTGGCCCAAATAAATATGTTTAAGAGAATGATTTCCTTAAAGAATGAAATAAGTACTTAATCTCGATTTAAGTATATTGAATGTTTTCCAAGTGTTGAAAATAAATGGATTGAGGATTACTTAATAAGTAAGTATGGAAATGTTTTCCAATATAAGGTGAATATTTTGAGAATTTATCTTTTTGAAGATAAATTGAAATGAATAATTGAAATCGTATATGCATAGATATTTTAGAATATAAATTCACTATGGAATTTATAAAAGAAAGTGGAATCTGTTTAAAAATAAATATTGATTTATTTTTGAAGTATGAAAATTATATATCTTGTAAAGATATTTTGGAAAATAAATAATTTGAAAAATTATTTGGAATCGGGTGATGTTGTGCATATCCATTGATAGTTCAATAACCGACTATCAATATTTACCTTTGAAAGGTATTTGTTGTGATATGTTGAATTTGAATGCTACACTTATTTTTAAATTATTGTGCTCGTTATTCGGATTACCCATTCCGAATAGTGATATGACGTAATGGATAGCATTGAAGACCGGTGTTGAAGACCGGATATTTGTGAGAGCGATAGGATGACCTATCGATTGTCTCTGCACTGAGTTGCAACGGTATAGAGACTCTCTAAGTGATGGGAAATCCGATCAGGTTTGTGGATATCCAGATTGCAAGGACTTCTTTGTAAGTGCCTTCGGTTCTGTTCGAGCCCGGAACAGACTTGTATGGATTGTATGTTTGACATTACAAATTGAGATATAAAGCCGATTTCTTTCAAATATATTTCTGTTGGTGGCGGAGAATTTATCCTCTTAGCTTAACACCCTTCTCTGAGACGTACGAGCTCAGAGGTTATGTAGTTGAAGGTTATCAGTGATATATTCCCAATTTGGTAATGTGACATGCTGAGTGTTGCTGTGAAATGATCATTGTGTTGATCATTTGTGATAGGATCATTTATTTGATCGTCTATCCTGGTGATCATTTCTATGATCATTTGTTGACCCAAAGCATGGCTTTTGTATAAAGTATATTTTTGTGGACGTGACTTCGTCGAGCCTCACACCCCGGAATGGTCAAAACAGGAAAGATGCGGCAAGGTTATGAGGGGTAGCGCCCTTTAGGGTATGTGCATTTCCTTTTGGAAAAGGGTGGTATCATGGTATGGAGCCCAGATACTTACTCCTGTTGAAAACACTTTATGATTGTGTGAATTGATTACGAGCGCTCAGTTAAAGGTCCCAAAGGACCGGGGGATGACATACTCGGTCAGTTGTTACTTAGTTAGGGGTAACCCAGCCTTGTGTTGGCAGAGATCCGGTTTGGTTCTCGGGGACGTCCATCCCGAGGCGTTCTCATGTGGCAATGGGAAGTTCCTTGGCCTGATCATTCGTTGGAAATCCAATTCCCAATACGAAACCCTGTACGGTATTAGTTGTAGAACCTGCCATTTACTTATGGTGGTCACCACTGTTTAGATGGTAGCTATAGTAGGCATAGTTCGAAATGTCTATGCTGGCTAAGATTTATATTCTACCTTCGAAATAAATTTTTCCTACACTATGCACTAGTAATAATATCAAATGTCTTTTTAATGCGTATCAAGCATCTTTGACTATCATAAGGAGAAATCTCCTCCAATTCTGAGTTTATTGTTTTCCTTCCTAAACTCTGGGTGCCCACCAATTTCCACACGGGCAGTCAAGAGTTAGGTTTATCAGGATATTATGAATATTCTGGAGTTGCTGGAGGCAAGATGGATGGCATGGCGTATTACTAGTATATAGTATTTCTTTTCCGCTGTTTGTTGTTGTTGTTGTACACTCTGATGATATGATGTAATGAAATGTGATGTAATGTAATAACTGATATAGTTCTTTGTTTAAAGATTATTCATTTATTATTATATATTGTTCCGCAGCGAATTGTGAGATTCTGATGTTGTTCTGTTATTTCATTTTGTTCCGTTCTATTTTCTATTTTCTTTTCTCTCTATTTTCTATCTTTTTCTCTCTTCTTCTACCTCTTTCCTTTTCTTAAACCATAACATTTTAGGTTTCCGGCCTTCGATTTCTCGGCAGTCGATAAAGTGAGTATCGATGTTGAATTTTCGAAAGCCGAAAATTTTCGGGACGTTACAAAATTATTTTGATATGAACTTAAAGGTACTTAATTAAAATGTGATTAATTAATAAGTAAAAGTTTAATTAAGAATGATATTTTCTTAATTAATAAAGGATTTTGAAAATATAAGAAGTTAGCTAATTAATTATTTAATTAATTTTAAATAATTAGTTAATTGTTTATTAATTTTAAATAATCACTTAATTATGGATTAATTAAGTGTAGCTACTTAATGAAGTAATTAATGATGAATTATGGAACGTAATTGAATGATAATTACTTGTGGAAGTAATTAGTAGAAATTACTCATGAGAGTAATTAACGGAAATGATTAGTGGTTAATCACATGTTTTTATAGATTAAGGAATTGATTAATATAATTGTTTTAAAGATTTATTATGGAGTAATTAATTAATTAATGAATTAAGGATTGTTTAATGATGGAATTAATTATTTGTTAAGTAATTAATTAAGAAGTAATCAAGTAATTAGAAGATAATTACTTGTTAAGTAATTAAGAGTTAATTACTTAGTTAATTTTAGTTAATTAATTAATGTGATTAATTAATTAATGAATGTGATTAATTTAAGATTAATTACTAAGGGTAATTAATTAAATTGTAATTAATTAATAAAGTAATTAATTAAGGATTAATTGTTAATTTAGATTGATTAATAATTACTTAATGAAGTAATTAAAGATTAATTGATTAGATTAATTAATCAAAGGGTTAATATAATTAATCAAGATGTTAATTAATTAAGATAGTAATTAAAAGTTGTTAATTACTGTTTCTGATTAATAAGATGATTAATTACAAGTTAATTATTTAATTAATTTAGGGAATTATTAATTAATAAGGATCATTAGTTAATTAATGAATTAATCAAGGTTGATTAATATAAGTGATTAACGTAAGTGTGATTAATTAATCGTAATTAATTGAGATCTAATGTAATTAATTATAATTGATTAATTAATATAATTAAATGAAGGATCATTAATTATTTTAATTGTTTGGGCCAAAATTGGCCACAAACACCCAATATCGTGAAAGCACCCATTTATGAACACAAATCAGTAACAATCAACATTGAATTCAGATCTGAGCAATAACAATCACAATAATTCACAAATAACAATCACAAACACATGATTTATAGTGGTTCGGCGATCTTGCCTACGTCCACTCTGAAGGTTATGTCTTTATTGATTCACTTGATGATTACAATCGATTACAGCGGATTACAATTGATGATAGCTTTGAAATGTGAATACAACAGCGATTATGAAGAGTAGAATTGAATCCGGTAGAGTCTTGGCGCTTCAGAATTTCGATCCCCTTTTCTGAATGACCTGGGGCTCTATTTATAGCTGTAGGAGGCTGATATTTCGCCTAAATTTAGGGAGACCACTTCTGGGACGTGAGGGGGCCCATGAGCCCAACCTTAGGAAATTTGGGCCCACTTTGGGATCGATTCGAAGTATGTTCGAATCGATCAAGAATTCATCCAATCGAGGCGAAACTTGGCGTGGACATTCTTCAACATGCATGCAAGCTTCTGTGAAAATTTCGTGGCATTTGGACTTGTGGATCTCGAGTTATGATTGATTTAAGATTGTATTTCCGGTTGATGCATTCTGTTCGAATCGAATGGGTCGAATTGAAGGCATTACGTGCCCAAGTGATGACGTGGTGCGCATTTCCAAGGTCAACCCGCTCTTTGCTCCGAAACGACTGGGTCGACTCCACACTTTTCGCCGCTTCGACTTGGTGGATTCGAGGGAATGGATTTGAGGCAAGGTGCATTTGTATCGATCGTGGCCTATAACAGTTGATTGATACGAAGCCGTCTCAACGGAATGGATTCGAGGCCAGGCACAAGATGGATTCGAAGTATAGTTGCTTCACGGACTCGAGGTACTTTGCCGAATGGATTCGAAGTATAGTTGCTTCACAGACTCGAGGTACTTTGTGTTGAGTCACAAGTTTTATGAAGGTTTTGATTTCTGACAAATAAATAAAGGCGATCGACAAAACAAGGTCATTATGGCTATAAAGAGCTACATATGGTACTCTAGATTGTAGGTTGATTATTTGATATTATAATAGTGATAAACTTGTTAAAATCTATCCTCAAATAATCATGCATTTCAAGGAAATCAATATATATACGACTAAATTGTAGTTGCACATTCAGTGTGCAACTTTACAGGGACCGGTCGACCGGTCATAATATATGCGGTCGACCGTTCCTACATAATTTGCACACTGAACGTGCACACATGCACATAACGTATATATATTTGAATTCCTGTCTACTGGTCACTTTTTAACCTGTCGACCGTTTTTAAACAGAAAGCAATTTTTCCAAAAGACACTTCTTTTCTCCAAAGGTTGCATCTCTTACCTTTCATCAAAGATCATATCTCTTAATGGCAACTGCTCACAAAGAGTTACAACCATTCTTCTCTATATAAACTCATCTAAATCGTTGATTAAAACAACATGATTGTATATGCTTTTTACTCTAATCTCTGATCTTACTTTCTACATACTCCTGCATTCTAAAAGCTCTTAATTATTTTAATTGCTTATTGAATCATTGAAATTATTTCATATCTTTTGATTCAATAAGTAATATACTTTCCTTAATCTTCACAAAACATCATTCGTATATTTTGAGGATAAGATTATAGGAAATTTGTACTACAAGTGACAAAACTGTGTTATCAAGAACACATACCGTCGACAAACAATTATATTCATTGTTGTTGAAGTCCTCTGTGTTGTAAGAGGCAAGTGTTGAAGTCCTCGGTGTTGTAAGAGGCAAGTGTTGAAGTCCTCAGTGTATTAGAGGCGTGAAATCCCGTTCGTTTGCTCGGGTATTGTAAACCTGTTCCTCCGGGTGAAGCGAGGTAGTTAATAGTGAAAATCCAGATAGAAGTCTGGGACTGGACGTAGGACGGCGCTCCGAACCGGTATAAAAATCTCTGGTGTGATTTTTCTATTTTTATTTTTACTTTTCTACTATCATCTATTTTCCGCATTTATATTATAGTCCATATTACACGATCCGTGTGTACTATATTAGCACGTGCATTCGTATACACACCGCACTTTCATTTGGTATCAGAGCACGGTCATCATATAACCGTAACACAGTTATTTGATATATTATAGTAATAATGCAAATAACATAAGTACTAGCACTCAAAACACCACTTACACGGAGGGTCAATCGACACAAAGACCTCCATTTTTCAATGGTCTTAACTATAGTTATTGGGCAACACGTATGTCATTCTTTATGCAATCAAATAGCTATGATGCTTGGAATGCCACTCAAAGAGAAATAGTGAATCCAACAACTGATTATTCAGAATGGACTGCAGCTGAGAAAACGGCAGCAGCCGTAAATGCAAGAGCAATAAATATGTTGTTCTGTGCCTTAGACCAAAATGAATATAACCGTGTTAATATCTGCACTACTGCATATCAAATTTGGCAAACACTAAAAATCACTCATGAAGGTACTAACAAGGTTAAACAAGCCAAAATAGCCATGCTGAAAAGTCAATTTCAAAATTTCAAAATGAAACCAAATGAGACAATCAATGACATGTATTCACGGTTTCAAACTATTCACCATGCACTTATTGGCTTAGGACAAAAGTATTCTGATTTCGATGTTGTTTCAACAGTCCTACATTCTCTGACTAGTGAATGGGAAGGAAAAGTATTAGCAATTGAAGAAGCTAATGACCTTTCCGTCATAAAGCCAGATGAATTGATAGGAAATTTAATGTCCTATGAAGCAAATTTGCAGGCTAGAAAAGAACAGAAAGAAGAAAAGAAAAATGTAGCATTTCATGTTGAGAAAGATGAAAATGAATCAGATTCTGAAGACGAAGATTTGGCATTCATTGCGAAAGGATTCAAAAAATTCCTAAAATATCGAAAAGCCAGTCGTTACAATAAAAGGAAACCTGGATCAAATAAATCATCTTCATCTGCTATAGAATGTTTCAACTGCCACAAAAAGGGACACATGCAGAAGGATTGTCCAGAACAAAAGAAGAAGTCAGAAAATGACAAATTCAAATATAAGAAGGACAAATCTAAGAAACGAGCCTTCTCAGTAACATGGGATGATTCAGAATCATCTTCATCAGAAAGTGAAAGTGATTCAGAGAATGAACAAGCTAATGTTTGTTTTATGGCAACAGAAGATGAGGTACAAATTCCTACATTTGATGAATTACTTGATATTAATGTTGAATTGATAGTCAAATATAAAGACATAAAACGTCAATTAAAAGTAGTCAAAGCAGATTTAAGTAGAGCATAGTTTGAACGAGTTATGTTAAAAGATGAGAAGAAAATATTAGAAGAGGAACTTGAAAATATTCAAGAGTCATCATCTAATGTTGACTCTCAAATATCTCTTGTGAGTCAAGAAATAGAAGCTCAAAAAGAGAAAAATAATGCTCTCACTATTGAAAATCATGAGCTTAAAGCAAAAGTCAAAATTCTAGACCTAGAAAAAGCTAGCTTACAAACAAAGTTTGATGACATTACTCAAAATGTTTCTAACTTTAACAAAGGTCGAGAAAATTTGACAAAAATCATTGAAAGTTCACAATCTATTTCAGACAAACAAGGATTGGGATATAACAAACAAGAAACCAAGAAACATCTTGGAAATAAAAGGAAGAAGAAAGCACAAAAAACTGAAGCTAAGAAAAATCTTAGTTTATTATATTCCAAACCAAAACCAGTTGTGAAATTTCAAAAGAAAAATGTCAAGACTATCAAAATATGGGTTCCTAAAACAAATAACAATTTGATTAGGAACAAATACATTCAGCAATTCATGAATACTATGCATTTTAATAATAATTATATATATAAAGGGGATACCGGACCCATATGGGTTTGGACTCTTAAGACCTAACTCTTAGGACCCTATAAAAAGTGGATACCATGGACTTAATTCTATTTTTTGCAGGTCCCACTTAAGAAAAGAGGAAAGTGGATATTGGACAGTGGTTGCTCAAAGCACATGAAGGGAGACAAGAGCTTATTAACAAATATTACATACTCAGATGGTGGCTCCGTCACTTTTGGAGATAATTCAAAAGGCTATATCATCGGCAAAGGCGATGTGAGCAATTGCATATCTGTTACTCCTTTTTGTCGATGACAAAGGAGGAGAAAGGGCTAACAATTGTTTGCAGGAACGTACATATATAAGAATTCAAAGAGAGAGATCACATACTCAGGGGGAGATTCAGATTTGCAGATATATATTGTCATCAATCAAAAAGGGGGAGAATAAAAGGGCTAACAATTGTTTGCAGGAACGTACATATATAAGAATTCAAAGAGAGAGATCACATACTCAGGGGGAGATTCAGATTTGCAGATATATATTGTCATCTATCAAAAAGGGGGAGAATGTTGAGTCACAAGTTTTATGAAGGTTTTGATTTCTGACAAATAAATAAAGGCGATCGACAAAACAAGGTCATTATGGCTATAAAGAGCTACATATGGTACTCTAGATTGTAGGTTGATTATTTGATATTATAATAGTGATAAACTTGTTAAAATCTATCCTCAAATAATCATGCATTTCAAGGAAATCAATATATATACGACTAAATTGTAGTTGCACATTCAGTGTGCAACTTTACAGGGACCGGTCGACCGGTCATAATATATGCGGTCGACCGTTCCTGCATAATTTGCACACTGAACGTGCACACATGCACATAACGTATATATATTTGAATTGCTGTCTACTGGTCACTTTTTAACCTGTCGACCGTTTTTAAACAGAAAGCAATTTTTCCAAAAGACACTTCTTTTCTCCAAAGGTTGCATCTCTTACCTTTCATCAAAGATCATATCTCTTAATGGCAACTGCTCACAAAGAGTTACAACCATTCTTCTCTATATAAACTCATCTAAATCGTTGATTAAAATAACATGATTCTATATGCTTTTTACTCTAATCTCTGATCTTACTTTCTACATTCTTCTGCATTCTAAAAGCTCTCAATTATTTTAATTGCTTATTGAATCATTGAAATTATTTCATATCTTTTGATTCAATAAGTAATATACTTTCCTTAATCTTCACAAAACATCATTCGCATATTTTGAGGATAAGATTATAGGAAATTTGTACTACAAGTGACAAAACTGTGTTATCAAGAACACATACCGTCGACAAACAATTATATTCATTGTTGTTGAAGTCCTCAGTGTTGTAAGAGGCAAGTGTTGAAGTCCTCAGTGATGTAAGAGGCAAGTGTTGAAGTCCTCAGTGTATTAGAGGCGTGAAATCCCGTTCGTTTGCTCGGGTATTGTAAACCTGTTCCTCCGGGTGAAGCGAGGTAGTTAATAGTGAAAATCCAGATAGAAGTCTGGGACTGGACGTAGGACGGTGCTCCGAACCAGTATAAAAATCTCTGGTGTGATTTTTCTATTTTTATTTTTACTTTGCTACTATGATCTATTTTCCACATTTATATTATAGTCCATATTACACGATCCGTGTGTACTATATTAGCACGTGCATTCGTATACACACCGCACTTTCACTTTGCCCTGATGGATTCGAAGGAAGGCCATTGGGATTGATACGAAGCTTGGCCACCTGATGGATTCGAAGCAGGGGAAACTTGATGGATTCGAACTAGACAGACAGTGATGGATACAAATCCTATGGATTCGAACAGTATACTTTGACTAACTTGCATCAATCATATCTCATTCATACGAACTCCGATTATCCTGAAATTTGGAATGCTGATTCCCATGACTTTGCTTGCCGTGTTCTATCAATTGTAGCCTGATCCGGGCTCGGACAAAAATTCATCGATATCCATAGCGAAGCGAAGTACAATAAATCTCTGAGACGAACTGTCTTTTGTTTTCGATCAATCTTTTGGTATCACGGCTTTTCCAAAAAGCGGGATAACATTTGCCCCCCAAAATATGCCTTGCTTAGGAAGGCGTGTTTTGTAATGCCATAAGCTGGATGTTCATATCCTGTTGATGTCCTGCAAAGGAATTTACAGTTTTATGTGACCTCAAATGACGACCGTTCGGGATCGAGATATTTGAGATGAAGTGCGACCGTTCATGGTCAAGCGCCTAACCTCAAATGACAATCGTTCGGGATCGAGCCATTTGAGGTGAAATGCGACCGTGCGCGGTCAAATGGCGGACTTCAAATGACGACCGTTCGTGATCGAGCCATTTGAGGTGAGGTGAGTTGTGTCGTTCGGGGCGAGTTGTGACCGTTCGAGGTCGGGTGCCGTTCGAGGCAAATTGTGACCGTTCGAGGTCGGGTGCCGTTCGAGGCGAATTGTGACCGTTCGAGGTCGGATGCCGTTCGAGGCGAGAAAGTGTGCCCGTGAGGGCTTGGTTTTATCGATGCCAGGATCACGTTCGGGTGAGTTCCTGGATCGTTTGTGTGTCTATTGGAGGCGAATAAGTGTGCCGGGGGGGCTTGTTATTGTTGATACCAGGTTCACGTTCGAGTGGGTCCCTGAATCGTTTGTCAGGGCGGCATATCGCCATCTCAGAGCATGCCTAAGGACCGTTCGCGATCCCGTACATGTGTAAGTAGATTAGCCATTTTAGATTTATCAGAATCAAATATCTTTTCAACAGATGAGTTTTAAAATAGAAATGTCCAAACAAACCAAGTCTAAATGTTCAAATTAAAACGAAACAAAAGCAAAGCAAGGATGTCAAAGTGTAAGTTCCCACTACGAAACGGCTAAGGATCATTCAGAGCATGCCTGGGGATCGTTCGCGATCTCGTACATGTGTAAATGATTTAATTGTGTTAGTAGGAAGCTTACGACTTTTTCATCATTATTTTAATCAATTGATAATCAAACGGTGCCCCGGTTCAGGGCCACCCCTGGCTGATGTAGACGGTGGCCGCTCCGACTCCACCGCTGGAGCTCGCCTCCTCACGTATTGAAGCAGCATACCGTTCCTGATGTGTCCTTCTACCTCATCCTTCAGATGCCTACAGTCGTTAGTGTTATGACCATTTAATTCATGAAATACATAAAACTTATCTGATTTTCTTTCGTTAGAGGTTGGATCCCTTCGCATTGGTCTACGATACGGAACCTGCTCCTTGGTATCCTGATAAATTCGTTCCAGACTCTCATTCAGCTCATTGTAAGTGGTGAATCGCCGCTCCCTCCGTTGCCGC
The DNA here is from genome assembly GCA_030765085.1 of Allium cepa. Taxonomy (NCBI): domain Eukaryota; kingdom Viridiplantae; phylum Streptophyta; class Magnoliopsida; order Asparagales; family Amaryllidaceae; genus Allium; species Allium cepa. Next base: position 672,856,897 of record CM060928.1, on the reverse strand, counting down.
TTTGACCTGTCATTATTATCCTTAGCCTTTCGTTTTCCCTTGCTAGTTTCTTCACCTTTCTCCAGGGGGTTTCCTTCTTTGATTGCAAAAATATCAATTCCTTCTCCTTCTTCTCTTTCGGCGTTTGCATCTTCCAATCGTAAAAACTTTTCTGCCTCGTCGTAGAATTCCCCTAGATCCACAGGTGGATCTTTAGTCAATGAATTTTTGAATTCTGTGCCGTCAGCTACTCCGGACACAGCTGCCATCACAACCATAGATGGATCTGCTCGATCGACCAAAGCTGCTGCTGCATTGAATCGCGTTAGATAACTCCTCAAAGTCTCTCCGGCTTTTTGCTTTAGGGTTGCCAAAGTCATCACATCCTTGGGTCTTGTAATGTGAACCTTGAATTGCCTCATAAATCTCTCAGTTAAATCATTCCATGTTCCGATAGATCCACTCTCTAGTTGTCTAAACCATAACGCTGCAATATCCGCCAAGTATAATGGAAAGCACCGGGTAATAACCTCCTCTGATGCCCCCAGCACTTCCATATGCCTCATGTACTTTGTCAGATGAACCGTAGGGTCCGTCCTCCTGTTATACATGTCCAACGATGGCAACTTGAAATCTGGTGGGTTCCTAGCTTGTCTGATTGTCATGCTAAAAGGACTTCTATTAATATCCTCCAAATCTTTGTTCACCAAACCGCCTCTCATAGCTCTTCTAACCATTTCCGCCAATCTATCGTTGTCTCTAAGATGCAATCTTCGTTCGTCACCTTCAACCAGCCCCCCGAGTTCACGAGGGAATTCTGGGATCCACCCCCTTGACTGAGCGTTCATTCCTCGACTACTCCCGGGTTGCGCAGATGCTCCTCTTTCTCTCTCTGAAATTGGATCAATGTTCTCTATGGGTGTGCCTCCTAATCCAGGTGCTATGCCGGATGGTACTGCTCCATTCTGAACTCCATCCGCTTCCTTATTCTGTGCTCCAAGTTGTCCTATCTGCTGAAATAAGCTCTGGATCAACTCCTCATGTTTCTTCATCATTGTCTCCATCTCGTCTCTAGTGATGAAGATCGATGCTTGATTCGCTCCTGAAGAAGCCTCTTGACTTCCTTGGTGTTCACTTCTCTCTGGCCTTTGTTTCTTACCTGTTTGTCTCGTCATAGTTCTTAGATCTAAATTCTTCAGTCTTCAAACTCAACTTATCCTGAATCAGCTGTTCTTAGTGAAAGCACCAAAATGTTTGGGCCAAAATTGGCCACAAACACCCAATATCGTGAAAGCACCCGTTTATGAACACAAATCAGTAACGATCAATATAGAATTCAGATCTGAGCAATAACAATCACAATAATTCACAAATAATAATCACAAACACAGGATTTATAGTGGTTCGACGATCTTGCCTACGTCCACTCTGAAGGTTATGTCTTTATTGATTCACTTGATGATTACAATCGATTACAGCGGATTACAATTGATGATAGCTTTGAAATGTGAATACAACAGCGATTATGAAGAGTAGAATTGAATCCGGTAGAGTCTTGGCGCTTCAGAATTTCGATCCCATTTTCTAAATGACCTAGGGCTCTATTTATAGCTGTAGGAGGCTGATATTTCACCTAAATTTAGGGAGACCACTTCTGGCACGTGAGGGGGCCCACGAGCCCAACCTTAGGAAATTTGGGCCTACTTTGGGACCGATTCGAAGTACGTTCGAATCGATCAAGAATTCATCCAATCGAGGCGAAACTTGGCGTGGACATTATTCAACATGCATGCAAGCTTCTGTGAAAATTTCGTGGCATTTGGACTTGTGGATCTCGAGTTATAATTGATTTAAGATTGTATTTCCAGTTGATGCATTCTGTTCGAATCGATTGGGTCGAATCGATGGCATTACGTAGCCAAGTGATGACGTGGTGCGCTTTTCCAGGGTCAACCCGCACTTTGCTCCGGAACGACTGGGTTGACTCCATGCTTTTCGCCGCTTCGACTTGGTGGATTCGAGGCAAGGTGCATTCGTATCGATCGTGGCTTATAACAGTTGATCGATACGAAGCCGTCTCAATGGGATGGATTCGAGGCCAGGCACAAGATGGATTCGAAGTATAGTTGCTTCACGGACTCAAGGTACTTTGCCGGATGGATTCGAAGTATAGTTGCTTCACAGACTCGAGGTACTTGCCCTGATGGATTCGAAGGAAGGCCATTGGGATGGATACGAAGCTTGGCCACCTGATGGATTCGAAGCAGGGGAAACTTGATGGATTCGAACTAGGCAGACAGTGATGGATACGAATCCTATGGATTCGAACAGCATACTTTGACTAACTTGCATCAATCATATCACGTTCATACGAACTCCGATTATCCTGAAATTTGGAATGCTGATTCCCATGACTTTGCTTGCCGTGTTCTATCAATTGTAGCCAAATCCAGGCTCGGACAAAAATTCATTGATATCCATAGCGAAGCGAAGTACAATCAATCTCTGAGATGAACTGTCTTTTGTTTTCGACCAATCTTTTGGTATCACGGCTTTTCCAAAAAGCGTGATAACAATAATTAATGATAGTAATTAAAGGTTAATTACTGAATATGGTTAAGGATAATTACTTGAATGTAATTAAAAGATGAATAATCAAGGAAGGTTAATTAAGGAAGATCATTGAGGATGATTAATTTACTTAGTTGGGATAAATAAATAAAGAAGGATTATGGTAATCCAATTGGTTAGGAGTTAATCAATTCTGCTTTTGAATGATTGATTAATATTGGATGATCAATTGATATTGGATGATCAATTGATATTGAATGATTGATATTGGGTGTTTGGTTGATACTGGATGTTTTGGATATCTCTGATATGTGATATGCTTTGCTTTGTGAGATGAATATTTCTTATGAATTATCTATTGTGATAATGTGATTCATCTATCTGTTAATTGTTTAAACCCTTAAGTACAACTTGGACATTAAAATGGCGTTTGGTTTCGGTGAGACCGGGATCGGGTTTCCATATTTGGAATCCGAAAACCACATCGATTACAGTTAAACGTTTGGTCGTGAATCCAAGTGGAGCAAGTGAAGACTCGAGGTGTAAGGACTATACGTCAGTATAACTCTGTGGGTGATTCCGTAATGAGTTTGATGGAATAGTGCTTATAGGTTCGAAATGGTGATTTAGAGTGCAAGGGCTATGGTCGTTGACTCTGAGGGTGATTCCAAAATGAGTGCAACGAGATAGTGCCTTCGGTTTCGTTCGAACCCGGAACGAACTTGGATGGATTGAATGCTTTCAAAACATCGTCAGGTGGACAATGAGCATTCTAAGAGATGTGTTCTCTAAAGGTAATCGTAGCCTCAAGCCTCATCAACCGGGAATGGCTAAAACAGGGGAGGTGCAGCAAGGCTAGGTGGGTAGCGCCCATTTCAGGACAAGATTTTCCCCTGTCTAGAAGTCCCTTTTTATTTCGGTTGTGTGGGGCGGTTGATTCCAGACAACTGCCGGGGTTGTCTTGTTTGGGACTATTCAGTAAGGAACGGTCCCAGCCTTGTGCTGCAGGGGAGTTAGGGTGGCTCCTTGGTACGTTGATCTAGGCCACGTACTGTGACGGGCGGGACCCCAGTAGCCCTACCATTGATGGAAACCCATTCTTCCTACGAGACCCTACGGTTTTGTTTGTATTACCCACTTTTGTAGCTAGTAGCTGGAATTTAGTAATGTAACAATTTCGGCTATTTCATATTTATTTGAAAACCCTAGACACTATTATAATATCACTGGATTTCCTATCAAATGTTTTGGTTAGCGTAAGGTAAAAACTTTTCCATGTTTATGTGTGGGAAGTCTTACGTGATACCTTTTCTTTCAAAGGTTTTTTTCTAAAAGTTAAGCAACTTTAAAGCGTTTACTCACACCAGACCCCTGTCTGACCCGAGTGTTTATTTTCTGTTTTATTAAACTCTTGGGTACTCATATTATGTACGAGTAGTCAAGTGATTCAGGTTTGCTTGACGAATTCTGGAGGAGATATGGAGCAATAGGCTTCCATGTGTAGTTATATATTGGTTCCGTTGTGTTTGTTTGATATCTGTATCTTGTGTACTTGAGTTGTATAGTTAGACAGATGATTATAACTGTCTAATATGTGTTGTATAAGTTGTTTACTTTGATGTAATATGATACTATGTAATATTTTAAGTGATATATTATATTTCATTCGTTCCGCTGTGAGTTATCCGATGTTCTTCTGTTTCTTCTTCTCTTTCTTTTCTTCTTCTATCCCTTTCATTCTTCATTAGCGATGCGATTTCCTGGAGATAGGAAGTCGGGTCGTTTCTTTTTAATTTAAAAATAGTGATGGGTATAATATTGTTCGTATGCAATCTGAAAGCAAGAAGAACAGTAAAAATGTATAACATGTTGAAATTCAAGTATCGAAATCTTATAATCCACTTATATATTCTGAATCACTATTTAAATTCATGAATTTTAAAAGTTAAATCATTAATTTTTGTTTGTGATTGAAAGAGATATGGGTAGTTGAACGGTTTACACCTTTCGCTTATTTTCTGGTGACCAACGGTGAATTAGGCCTCGCGACTTGGCATAAAGGAGGCTGGGGGTTTGGTGGTGATTTGAAAAATGGTTGATGCTTTTATAAATTATCATGGAGAATAAACGAGCTTGATTTAGGGTTCAAACTTGTTTTTGGGTCGCTTAGATTTATGAAGCGGCCGCAATGTCCCTAAATGATCGAGTGGTACGTGAATTGTGGGATAGAAGCGTCGATGGTCAGGGAACACGCGACTAGAGTCGCTGGGCCTCCGGTGGACCGTGGCGTTGACAGAGGAAGCTTTTCCGGTGAGGGGTTAGTTCCAGTTTATACGTTTATGCTCGATTTCGATTTGTGGGCAATTTTGAATTTCTGGGTTGCTGTTTGGGATAAGGAGATCGTAGTCAACTTGATGGCAACCTCGGTGATGATCGGAGATGTGATGATCATCGGTGCATGGATACGCGTGTCGTTGTGCCTGTTGGTTACAGGAATTGGGAAGGGGAGAAGAAGAATGGTGGAAAAAGAAGACAACTCGTGTTTAATCACGAGGGAACAGGCATTCGACTCCAAGTCGAACTCGAAGTAGGATTTTGGTGTTAAGCAAAATACTTAGAAAAATTTTAAAATGTAAAATTCTGGGTCACTCGGGTCAATTTCTGGGAAAACTCGAAGTAGAGCTCGAGTTCGTAGGGGTTTAGCTTGGGGAAACACTTGGGTTGCCTGGGGATTTTTATATTTCCAGCTTTAAGCTTTAATGAATTAGTTAAAGGAATTTCTGAAATTATTTTTTTGATTAATGATGATTTATTTATTGAGTAGGAAGTATAAATTAAAAGTTTCAAAAATTTAAATTTTTATGTTGGATATTTAAATTTGATTTGTTTATTTATTTTCTCTAATGTTTTCAAATAGAATTTTATAATTAATTATTAAGGTAGGTAATTAATTTATCAATATGATTAATTAAAGGATTATTTGTTTCAAATAAAGGTGATTGATATAATTTTGTTAATCAATCAAGAACTAAGGTAAAACAATTACATGATTAAGGTAAATCAAATAATGATTTAATGATAAATTAATTAATTAATGAAAATGTTTAAGGAATGATTTATAAATAAAGGTAATTAATTGTTAATTAAGTAATTAAGGGTAATAAATTGCTCAAAGGTAATTACTAAATTAAAGTAATTAATTTATCATTGAAGGTTGATTAACCGAGTGGTCAAAGAATAAGTAAATTAAGGAATAATTAATTAATGTGGTTAATTAATAATGGTAATTAAATTAAGAATAATTAATTAAAGGTTATTAATTAAAGTAATTAATTAAGGAATAATTAATTAAGGTTTAATTAATTACGATTAAGGGTTAACAAATTAAGATAATTAATTAAAGAAATAATTAAGTAATGAAAGTGATTAAGAATTAATCAATTGTAGTTAATGATAATTAATCATTAATTTAAAGATTACTAATGACGGTAATTATGTGAGTAATAAATTTTAAAACCACACGTTTTATTCACCTCAATCAAAGATGTTGATTGTTATTAAATGTTGTATGATGGATTGATATATTTGGTATGTAATTGTAATGCTATGAGATATGAATTGCTTTGTGCCGAATTGTAATATTTGTGATTGTTCTGTGTAGATATGAAAACCCCTTGGCCCGTTAAACGACATTTGAAATTCGATGCGATAGGGAGTCGGATTCCAGTTGGTTATCCGAAACCCACATCGAATTGTAATGATGAATCTTTGTGATTGATAAATTTATTTTATCTGTGATATGTGAATGAAGATAAGCGTTATGAGTTATACCGCTTATTGATATTGTTATATTTGTGATCATTGATGGTGCACTATTGGGTAAAACCCCTGGACCACACTTATACACACACAAATATGGATTTGACAAGGAAATCGGTTAAGTCACAGATATTTGAATTTAATTCAAAATAGTTTTAAAATTTGAATTTTGAATCTAAACGGTTTTAGAAATGAAATTGGGTTAAAAAGTGAAAAGCTTTTGAAAAGAAATTTTTAATAAAAGTTATTTTGAATAACTTGATTGAACTTTTGAAATTTAAATAATTTGATTTAAATTTGAATTCAATATTTGAAATTGAATTCTATGATTTGGGAACTAGGGTTTATAAAGGTTATTCAACTATAAATGGATTTATATGGGTTTTAAACCATTTTAAAATTATGGTTTTGAGAATTTGAATTTAACCCAACTTTATATTTGGAAGGCCTTAACTCGTACAATTATAGTTGAGTTTTCCGAAACGGAAACAAGTTGTTTTCAAATAATAATAGCTTTTATATAAGAAAAGAATTTCCAAAATTATGATGAAAGGATTTCAAATTTAAAATGGAATGATTTTGAAAGCTATATTTGAATCTTTGTGAAAGATAGTTGAACCCTATTTTGAAATTGAAGAAGATTTTTAAATGGTGTATCTTTTATATATAAAAGATTGAAACGGGAATTGTTTTGAAAATTATGAATGAATCTTTGGGAATTGTTTTGAAAGTCTATGAATGAATCTTTGCCAAAGATTGATGAACCTTGTTTAAAATTGAAAGGGGTCTTAAAAGTGAATCATTTGTTTAAAAAAAGATTTAAACATGGAAATTGTTTAAACCATTGAAGGTTTCTAGAAATGAATCTTTTTGTTTAAAAGATTAGAAATGGTAATTTGTTTTAACCAATTGAATGAAAGGTTTTGGGATTTAAGCTGTGATTTAACTTAGATGCCAATATTCATATGTTTTAAATATTGCGCTCATTATTCGGTTTAGCTGGGAGAGGACCTTGTGTCATATAACCCATTCCGAATAATGATACGACGTTATGGATAACGTTTGAAGACCAGTGGTGAAGACCGGGTATTTGCGAGAACGATAGGATAACCTATCGATTGTCTCTGCACCGAGTAGCTACGGTATAGAGATTCCCTAAGTGATGGGAAGTCCCATCGGGATTGTGCATTCCCGGATTGCAAGGACTTCTTTGGAAGTGCCTTCAGTTCTGTTCGAACCCGGAACAGACTTATATGGATGTGTGACTGACATTAAACTTTGAGATGTAAAACTGGTTTCTATCAAATATATTTCTGTTTGGTGGCGGAGATTTATTCTCTTAGCTTAACACCCTTCTCTGAGACGTACGAGCTCAGAGGTTATGTAGTTGATGGTTACTAGTGATACATTCCCAATTTGGTAATGTGGCATACAAAGTGATGCTGATCATTTGTTGATCAAAGCATGGCTTTTGTGAAAAGCGTAGCTTTGTGGACGAGACTTCGTCGAACTTCACAACCCAGAATGGTCAAAACAGGAAGAATGCAGCAAGGTTATTTGGGGGTAGTGCCCCCTGAGGGTATGTTCATTTCCTTCTGGATAGAGGTGATATCAAGGTATGGAGCCCAGATATTTAACCTATGTGGTTACTGCAAATACATTACTTTGTGGTTGTTGGTATCGAGCGCTCGGATAAAGGTTGGTTACGTCCAGGGGATGGCATACTCGTGTCAGTAGTTACCTAGTTACAGAGGTAACCCGGCATTGTGTTGGCAGAGATCCGGTTAGGTTCTCGGGGCGTCCCTCCAAAGGCGTACCCATGTGGCAATGGAAAGTTCCTTGGCCTGACCATTTGTTGGAAAACTCAAAGAAACAATATGCACCCAGTACGGTTTTAGTTGTATAACCTGCCATGGAATGTGGTGGTAACCTACCGTTGAACATGGTAGCTATAGTATGCATACGACGAAATGTTGTATGCTGGCTAAGATTAATATTATACTTTCAAAATGTTTTCCACTATGCACTAATAATAATATCAAAATGGATTTTCACGTATCAAGCATGTTTGACTATCATAAGGAGAAATCTCCTCCAATTCTGCGTTTGCATGGTGTGTGTGGCGGGAGGCCTTATGGCAGTTTCATTTTCTAAAAAGCATTGCGGATTTCAAATTTTAATTCTTTTGTTTGTTTTAAAAGATAAAACTATTTTTGTTTGCTCATACCAGTCCCACGACTGACCTGGAGTTTGTTGTTCCTTTCCTAAACTCTAGGTGCACACAATTTACCACACAGGCAGTCTAGAGTTTGGTTTTTCAGATAGTAGATATAGATATCGATTTGGTAGCTTTTAGCTTTCTCTTTGGAATTCTTTGGAGTCTTCGAAGTCACGACTGGACTTGCTTAGCTTGGTGAAACGTGATGGTGGTTCGAGCTTGTAGTTTGGAGTTATAACTTTGGAGCATTGGATTGGAGTTATCTCTTGGTTATTTTTTTTCCGCTGCTATATCATATTGTTATTCCGCTGTAGCATTGTTATCTTGTATCTCTGATATTGATTCATATTGTATCATTGTTGTATCAAATGTTGTATATCAATGATATTCATTTCTTTTTCTTCCGCTGTGTTGTTTACTTAATTGTGTTAAAAGCTCCGACGAACCAGATTCGACGTTTGGATCTGCGGCATTTGAATACGAGTGTTGTATTCGGAGCTGATTTTCGATGGTCAAGTCAGGTTCGTTTCAGCTACCTCAAAAACTCTAAGAGCAAATATTACCAATTGATGGATCGATACCAATTCATCCCTATGGATCTGTATTGATTAATAGACTTATGCCCTATTCACCTCACGCTTTCTATGCTTATCAATCATCATGCAAATAACCCTCTTCAAGCTTCAAACCATTGATATCATGCTATTTTCTATCGATCTCCTCGATACCCAAAACTAGCGACTTCATTTCACCATTGTTCCATCACTTTGACCAAGTAACAAGCTCCTAGCACCACAAACATGATGCGCAACACAAAGCAAACAATATGTCACTTAACCAAAAGGAGTTCAAACCAATCTATGAGCAAGTCTTATGGATCAGTATCGATCCATGCTTGTGGATCGTACTGATTTATAGCTGTTAATGATGTGGCTATGTTTGTTAGTAAGGAGTTGATACTGGAACGTGGGAGAAGTGATGAAGATCGTAGGAGAGGGTATCTTGGTCTCCAGCTATAAATAGAGGGGCATGGGGTCGTTTTGGGAGACCATTTTCACTTTGTAGTAACTTTTACATATTTCTTGTAATCGACTAGCGAGTAGTACTGAACGATAAGAATAATTCTTGTAAAATAACAATATCAAGAATAAAGTCATTGGGAACTCTAAGTGGACGTAGGCATGAATCGGCCGAACCAATGTAAATCTTGCATGCACTGTTTTTTACTCGTTTTAATTTACTCTTCTTCCATTTTCATCTCTTTTAATATTTATTCGACGTTTCTGTCATTTTTGATGCAAACTGATAGGTCATGCTTAGGTCACTCTTTCCTGATGTGTTATCTGTTGGGGTGGGCTTGGAAAGGAGCCAACCGTTAGCTGATGTGATACTGGGAAAATTGTGTTGGCTTTTAGCTACTGTTAGAAGAAGATCGATATAGGAGAGCATGTTGAAATCAAGCCTGACCTTGTTAAGATCTTGTCTAAGTGTGAAAATTGCTTTGAGATGAGACGGTCAGGCCTCATCTTGGTATCTTGCTAAGTAGGAAGGTTGGTTTTAGACCAATATGGGCTTGGGCCAGCCTTTTTGGATCGGTGGCAGATCATTTGGGCTGGGTTTGATTAAGCTAGACCGCCTTCAATTAGCCTGCTAACTACATGCGAGAAAATTGAGCAACACTTAGCAATGTGTATATTATTTAAGTTCAATATGATTTTAGGTGGTGGACGATGTGTTGAAAGCAACATAATTATTGGTCTTATATTAATGGCTATACTTAGTGGGTTTTGGTTTTATTAGGAGATCCCTGGCCTACTAACCTGGTACGTGACGTTTAGGTCATGACTGGTGTTGTTATATTTTGTATATGATAGTTTTATCGTATGGTGTAGCGTGACAGTAGAAACGTGTTAACCTTTTGGATTCAGTTGAAGAGGCATGCTAAGATATGATTACATCACCCCGAGTATTACCATTTAGTATTATTCATAATAGATTAGCATATCGGTAATCATGTAGATTAGTGATATTTCCTTTTCACCGGAATATATGTTTGCCTTCACTTTGTTATCTATGCTTTGAATAGGTTTACTTAGAGATAGGGATCTCTGCCCTTCGAGGTGATTCATAGAGTCGTAGCTATATGACAAAAATGATTATATCTATTCCATTTTTGGTGTATTGACATGTAGACCAAATGTATTATTTTGGGACATTTATTAGTATGAGATTTGACGTATTATTTAAACTTTGCGTTATAATGTTGGATCTTATGTCTCTGGATATGATATGCATCAGCCTTCTACATGTTTATGTCAAAATTGTATATTTATAACATTCTGCTATGAGCGTTAGTTTGTTGAGATAGATATGCTTTGTGATATTCATTATGTTTCTATATCTACCTTTAATGGAATGTTTTCCTTGACACTGTTCCTGGAATCTGGTTTCTTGTATGTGAAGATTCTAGGTGTTACGGGAGGTAGATCGTTACATTTGATATCAGAGCTTAGGTTATCAATCACCATAAACTGAGATAAGTTGAAAGGGCATATTTGTATTTTGATTTACTTATGCATATAATAGTTAGGCACACACATTTTTGTTACTATTGCTCTATTTAACTTTTGGGAAAGTTGGTAATTATTCCCATATACTAATAGTCACTATGACTCATGCCAATCAAGGACCGACCTTAGAGGCAATATTGATGCTATGGATCTTTACATGCTTGCGTGGTTCTAGAGATACTTATGACTACAATGTTAAGCACTCCACCACTAGCGGTAGTTCCACTTGTACCAACAATAGTTAGAGTGAGGCATATTCCTCGCTAACCGTTCTTGACACCCTAAGACTCTATAAGTACCTTACTCTTAGTGTAGTTTCAATGGGTTCTTATTATGGTTGTCTTGATGACATGACATTATTAAACTCCATATATGGTGAGGCAACGAAAAGGGAAAATGCCAAAGTTGAAGCAAAGTCGGTGTCCTAAGGTTAGAGAAAGAGGAAATGGGTCAAGAATGACCAAGGTCAAGCTAAGAAGTAGGGAGCGATTTGTAATATATGTCATCTGTAAGGGCATATAGCTAGAGATTTCATAGTTAAAGTCCAAGTGACGAAACACTACCTTTATGACCAATGGAGACATTTTAGCAAGGATTGTCCATCTCTTCCAAATAGTGAGTAAATGGTCAAAGTCTATGTTATTCGAGCATCCTAGCTTGAGTGCTCCACCAAAGCTCGGCAAGGGGAATAACATAGTCATGAAATGTGTGCTTTCTATTTAAAACTTTGTTATTCATGTTTTTTTTCATACGAGAGCTCCACCAAAGTTTTACCAGTGCTATGCTATTATCTATCAAGAACCATTTCATTTGAGTTTATTATTTTAATGCACAAACTCGATTTCATATTTCTATAATTGTGTTGGACCGACTATGCTTTTGATTCTTTGGTTCTTTTTAGTTATATTATCATCTTGCTTTTATTCTATGTGATCCTCATATGTTCTCTTATATGTTGTGAGGTATACAATAGGTTTTTCTTTAGGTTACTACAACCTTATCCATGAATATCGCTTTACATCGACTGAGTACCATTGCACCACACTCTACGGTTATACTAGGTATCAAAAGTGTAGGATGTTCATCAATAGGCTATAAGGATTCTCATTTGACGGTAGGGCCTCCAGAAATTGGTAAATCTAACAATACATCAGGCATTTAGTCTTATGTTGGGCCACTTAACTATACATCGAGTAAAAAATCTCAGTGCTAAACTGCCCGATTATATATTGAATAAACAATCACAATGGTAAACAGCCTAAGGCGCACACCTAGTATATAATCTTAATAGTAAACTGCTTATCGAAGCATCGGTATATAATCTCAAATGGTAAACGTGCCATATGCTCTATATCGTTCAAAAAATAACATACAAGAATGGTAGACAATTCGACTCCTCTTGTAGGTACATTGGCCGAACATCATAAATCCAACTAATATAGATACCTCCATTCTCTTGATAGTCCACAAATTAAAATATATAATCATGGGGAAAATCGTAATAATAATAATAGGAACTAATTACGATATAATCACACTCTCGGATTAAGTATCATGTTATACAACATAATGAAGCTATGTAAACTCTAGAACATCAATAAAGCAGGAAACAAGTCATTCAAACACTCCTACTTGGCCTGCACCAGGTCCCGTTTCAACGTGGCTTGATGTAGGTTTCAAGTTGATTAGAAAAAATCACCAACCAACTAGTACGAGTCAGTTGAAACTTTTCTACTCTATCGGACACCTATAGCAAGCACTAATCTGCTTTTTCAATCAATTAGAACATTATTTCCAATTGACTTGAACTCCGCTCCTTTTCTTCCTTGTATGCGCCTTTTCACCAGTCGACTCCTCGCCAATATCTCATGTTCCAATGCTTCAAATTACATAGTTTTAACCATATTTGTTACTATTTCATCCTATCTTATTTCCAGACTTCAAATACGATGCAACATTCATTATAAATCCATTCTATTACGTATTTATACTTACCAACATCATATCATATAATCTAAAAATTATTAATTCATTCAATTTGATTATAATCCATTTCCACTGCAAATATTACAATTCAATCATAAAAAATGCATTATGATAAATATATTCACAAAGTTAGCTATATATATCTTTTATGATTTATTTTACCAACCCTTTCTGCAAAACCAACGATAAATTATACCTATAAAAATCTCATCCAAATTAATTGCCCCCCAGATTAAATTAAATTTTCTTATCGAAATGATAATCTAGGCAATTTATGCAATTCATTCAAATCATCAACTTAAATCATCAATTAAGTTTGTAAATCATATTTTTAACTTAAATTGATGTATAATGAAAATTTAGTGCATATATAACAACATGACCATTTTATGGGTAACCTCACTCTCCTCAATCCCCTACTTTGGATAATTTTTGGCAGAACTACTAAATTCCCTTCTTTGATTTGATTTGATTTATCGTCTCTCTCCTTCTATTTGATTTTCTAATGGTTGGATTAGATTCCATTTTTTCTATTTGATTTGGAGTTTTATTTGAAGAATTTTGTTTTAGATTTGATGAGGAAAAAGAAAAAAAAGGAACTTTAGTTTTAGGGTTTAGAGGAACGAGTTTTGGTATGAATTAAGGTTATAAATTTCCCTCACATAGAAACAAATCCCAAAATCCCCCTCAACCTATCCGGATTTCTGACTTATTTTGCCTCCAAATGCGTGTTACGATAAACGATTTATATGTAACGACCCAGAATTTCAGTCATTTGAAATTCATATATTTAATTGATTTTAAATATTCAAGAGTAAATTTTATAAGTTGAATAACTTATATTTCAAATATAAGGATTTATTTGGACAATTAAATTGTTAATTTAACATTTGAAATTATGTAAATAATTGGAAATTGAATTTAATGTGAATAAAAATGATTTATAAAGTTGAATTAAATTCTATTTGAATTAGAATGATGTCGGAGAACTTTTAAACTTAAATCAAAAGTTAATTTATAGAAATTGAATATTTTAATATTTAATTAATGTGTAAAAATATTCATTTTTCATACAGTCTAGGATTTCAACGAAACTAGTTCATTGGAACCGAAATTTTATATTATTATAGGATTTTAAATTTTGGGTCAATTGGATTTACGGTTTAGTCGTGGTAAGCTGAAATGCATAGAAATTTGTTTAAGTAAATTTTAAATTTAAAAAAAGTCGATTCAAAAACCGATCTTCCAAATACGATCGATTTGGCTCCCGATATATATTCTGTTATGTTCGTAATAGGGGTAAAATATTATAACTATCCAGGCTGATGAATATTGATCGATTGTTGAACTCTGATTGATGTATGTATATTACAGTTTCTGTTTTATAAAGATTATTGATATGATATTATATGTTTTCTACTGCGATGTGAGATTTTGTATTATTCTGCTTGGTTCTCTTTTCTTTTCTTGTTCTCTTCTCTCCTTCTCTCTTCTTTTCTTTCTCTTGACTTTCCGTCAGTCTATGCTTTTTGGGTCGGACATGTGCGGTTTATTGTCGATTCAAAGTGTACGGATTTACGGGTTGTCACACGTGGTATCAGAGCTTAGATTTTTTATATTCCTAGGCTTTGATATATACTCAGTATAGATAGGGATAGTAGCACTGTAACAACCCGCATATTTATCGATTTTATAGTTAAATATTTTATTTAAATATTTTATCGTTGGTCGGATTATAGTCCGAAAAGCTACTTTTTGCATACGTTCAAATTAGGACTCGAGACCACTTCCATTGAGTTCGAAACGCCGTTTGCAACTTTTTAAAGTATAAGCATTGATATGTTTGGAGTTGGTGGAATTTCACCACTTTTTCACTTGAGACCAATAGTTGGGCTTTTGACCTATTAAACCCAAACTCCACCCTCCCCTCTTCATAACTTTCTAATTGCTTTAAACCTTCAAGCTTCTTCAAAAATGGTAGTGGGAATGGGAAATTAAAACTCCAAGCCTAGGTTTCAACTTCAAATCCATCATTCAACTCCAAATTCAAAGAGATGATATTGGATTCAAGCTTCTTGGGTTGAGATTGAAGTGGATTGATTCTTGCTTTGCTTCAAAGCTTCATTTTCATTGACTTTTGGTGCAAAGGTGAGATTTTTATCTCACAATTCTAGCCTATAACTATAATGGACTATTGGGAATGATTCCCTATCATTTTTGCATGCATATTAGCATTTGGTTTGGATTGGATTGGCGAAAAACTCCAATTTTTAGCGTTTTGGTGAATTTTCTACACTAAAGTCATTCTGGCCATTTTTCTATGTTCGGAGTTAGGTCGCTCGCGTGTTATCGCGCTAGGTCGCACTGCCTTGAATTTTCACTTCGGAGTTAGGTCGCTTGCGACCTAACCCTTAGGTCGCTCGCGTGTTATCACGCTAGGTCGCACTGCCTTGAATTTTCACTTCGGAGAGGTCGTTTCACGTTAGGTCGTATGGGGTTTAGGTCTTAGGTCGTAGGTCGTTTGGCCATGAAATGTCGCCTGGGAGTTAGGTCGCAAGGTCGTTGGGTCGTAGGTCGTTAGGCTTAGGTCGTTAAGTCATTCCCTCTGTTGGAAACGTCTTCTCGGTCTTAGGTCGTTAGACCTTAGGTCGGCCCCCCTAGGTCGTTAGACCCTGAGTTGTTCCGCCTTCATTTAGCTCGTGCACCTCTTTAGGTCGCATACTCCTTTCGGTCGCACGACCCCCATCCCTTTAGGTCGTCGGACCTTATTTTCCTTAGGTCGTTGGACCCTATTTCCTTTAGGTCGTATGACTCATTAGATCGCGAACCTCGATAGGTCGCGTACTCCCTTAAGTCGCTCACCTCTTCTAACCCGCGAGTCCCTTAAGTCGCTCGCCTCTGTTAGGTCGCTCATTTCTGCTAACTCGCGAACACCCCTAGGTCGCAACCAGTAGGTCGCTCGATCCTATCCTCCCTTTGGTCTTCACTAGGTCGAACCCCGTAGCAGGGGCGTTGCCCCCACACCCCCACCTTGGGGGGTTGCCACCCCCCCGGACCCCCCGTCCGTAGGGGATCTTATCTGAAAAACATTCGATAGAACTTGCTTTGTTGAGATGCTGAGTTGACCGTTCTTCAAGACAAACTATCTTGGGCTTCTCAGTCGATTTTATGGATTTTTGAATATCTGTTTCGATGGATTCTTTATCGGTTTCTTTGGATTTTATTCACGTCTTCGTATGTGATTTTTTATGATTGATTGTTTCTACAATCACTTCTATGATTTGTCACTTTAAAATATGAAGGTTTCAATACTAGTAGTAAATATCAAAACTCTTTCAACAAAATGATTTCAACTCTATTTTCAATAACAAAGCTCTTTCTTAAACCATTTTCAAATCTACTAGTATATACAAACCTTTACCTCACTCGTATGAGAAATTGAATTAAACGGCTTAGTAAAACAAGTGGTATGAAATGCTTGCATTTGCTTCGTCGGTTAACTCTTGGACTTGTTCGATTGAACCTTTTTGTGACAATTTTCTAGTGAAGATCTACAGTTTGTTCGTAAATATTTGAGTTAAGAAAGTGGTTATGGGACATGAAGCTAAACTTTTATATTTACTAGCTCAGTGTAATTGACACTTCTCGTTGATCATGACGATCATTTTGTGATTTAGGCTAGCAATTGTGCGATGTCTCTTTGTTTGCTTCATGGTTAGGCTAGACACCATTTGTGTGATTCCATTCACACATACCTATTTGCTTTTTGGTTAGCCTCGACACCCTTTGTGTGATCCACTCACACATACCTTTTTGTTGCGAGGTCAGGCTAGACACCATTTGTGTGATTCCATTCACACATACCTTTTTGATTTTTGGTTAGCTTAGACCTCATCTGCGTGATTCCGACTCATCCATATGGGGTAGCTCCCCATGGTCTTCGGACCGTCATGTGATAGGCCTCTTTCCCTTTTGCTGTGATTTCTAGATTTCTTCTGTTGATTTCTGGAATTTATGTCATTGACTTGTTATGAGTACAAGTTTAGGGTATGATGCCCTCTTTGGATCTTTGAGAAGATTCTTGTGATATTGATTTATCTCTTATTGATTGATCTTCTGTTGATCATCATTTGCATACTTATAGTAGTATGTCAGTATGGATATTTTATGTTTACGCCATATCTTTTATTCTATATCCTGTCATATGATATTTATAGCTAGACTGATCCGTTTATTATTTTCTTAAATAATACTTGGGTTAGACCGAGATGTTACAGGTGCTTCTGCTTGACTTCTTCCCGGGGTTTGCTACTCTGACTTTTGGCTAACTATTTAGATTAGCAGTTTATGTTGTATACACTTGAGATATAGCCTCATAGTTGTATTCTTTTGTATAGCACGTGTTGCTATTCTTTTGTATTATTGTGGATCTTTTTGACCACTACTCTGATGTACACTTTCATGTGTTAGTTATATATCCATATCTTCTTTCGCCTTTGTGATATGGATGTCTGTGACTGATTGTGTTATGCTTATTTCTATGTTTGTTTCCGAAGATTATTTATAGCCACCGTGTAATAGCTTTGAGTTTATATCGGTATGTCGTACTTCCTCCTTAAATGAAATGCATGCTATATTATCTGACATAACGGTGCTCGCACAAAGATGTTACATGGATGGTCGCCCCTCAACAGCGTTATTCTCTGTGCTAGTTGACAGCACTACATCGTAGTGTTCTTGGCTAGCGTGGGTATAGAGGTGGAGCGTGACAAGCACCCTAGATTGAGTTTGAATGTATTATATATATATGAGCGCATATCTGTTAGTGATATAAAATGTTTCATATTGTGTTTACTTATCTGCTGAGTTGTTTGTGAGTTTTGGTCGGTATGTAGGATGCATGTTATCGAATGGGATTTCTAAGCACTTAAACGAGGCAAGTCGACATAGTATCATTTTAAATTCGGTAAATGATATAATTTTACCTCTATTATATTTTTTATATGAAGGAATAATTTTCCAGAAATTATTAAAGTGTATATAAATTGATTGTTTGGTTGTTTGAAAATGTAAATATATATAAGTTAATAAAAGCTATTTGAATAATCTAAATAAAAGCAATAATTTGTAAAAGAATAAATTATATATTCAAATGAATTATAAATATGGAATTATAATTAATATGATTGACAATTATGAAATAATCTTATATATAATAAATGAAACAAATTGTGTATATTTATAAATAAGGGTTATAAATAAAAATGAACTTAAACTAAGAATTTGAAAATTTGAATCCTGTTGATTTTGATAGTTGTTTTTCAAAGTTAACGAGATTATATTATTTTAATTTAAGTAAATTTGGAATAAATCTTATGTAAGTAAAGTAAAATAGTGAAATTATATAAGTAAAAATATTTATAAAGGCAATTAATAATAAAAGGGATTTTTAAAAAAAGAATATAAAGCACTAAATTCACTATCGTTGCTGATAAGGGTGATGACTGTAGCATCATCAGTATCATTTTTGATTTTCTATGTGATGGATTTGCTGCCGTAGTAAATTGAAATTTAAGTTTTGTTGTGATAAACAAATTTGCATTTAAATTCCAAGTTGAAATTGATAAATATAAGTAAAATGAGTTTTGGACTTATAATATGAAATAAAAATTTAATTTTAGTAAAGTTAAATTGAATTTGGTTAGCATAATAAAATATATGATTTGAAATTTAACTAAAGGAAGGTTAAATAAATTGAATTTTATTTGAACTGGATTGGATAAGTTATTGAAATGAAAATTATGCTTAAGTGTTAAGTGATTATATAATATGAATTTGGAAGTTTAAATAAATAAGTTATGTAACTTATAAAATAGGAAAATGTAAGGAAAAACCAAATATTAAAATGGTTAAACAATTTTGTTAAGCAAAACAAAATCCGAATTTGAATAGTGATAGGAAATTTGACTTAGGTAAAGGTTAAATAAAATGACTTCTGAATCGGATTTATGAGTTGAAATTTATGTCAAGTGAAACAAAATGATGTTTAAAAATGAAACATAAATTAAGTGACGTTGAATGAAAATGGAATTGACATTAATAGTGAATTAATGAAATGAAGTAGTTAAATGAATATGAATATAAACTTGAATTTTTAAATGAATTTCAACTTTAATTGTAAAATTGAATTAGTGAATAAACATGGATTAGAAAATGTTGTTACTAAGAATGGAATAAAACTTAAATTAAGAAGTGACAACAAAATTAGCATTGGAAGTGTTGTATAAAAATGTGAATATAGTGAATATTAGAATTCAATCTAAATTGAATATCAAACCAACTGAAATTAAATGTGTTGAATAAAATTAAATAAATTTGGTTATGTTGGATATGCATTGGTTGTTAGATGGATGTTAGTTGATTGTATAGAAATTCATATGAAATTGAATTAAAAAAATTGAAAGCAAAGCAAATGAATTCAAATTGATAGTTAGTGAATCTAAATAGAATTGAATTTGATTTAATTTGGAAGTGAAATAATTTGAATGTAAATTGTGAATGTAAACTAATTGAATTCGGATAAATGAATGTTAGAAAAAAATCTGATTTTAATGAATCAAATGTGAATTAATTGGAAATTAATTCAATGAATATTAATAAGAAATGAATGTATATTGATTTGGTTATGGATTGATTGGATAGATATTGGTTTGTTGGATGTTAGTTGGATGATAATTGTTTGATGGTGAGTGTAGAGACCCTGACTCGACCTTCGAAAAATCGGCATCAAATACGACACTCGTCTTCAAATGCCGCAGATCCAAATGTCGAATTTGGTTCGCCGGAGCTTATAACACATTAAGTACAACAACACAGCGGAAGAAAGAAATGAATATCATTGATATACAACATTCGATACAACAATGATACAATATGAATCAATATCAGAGATACAAGATGACAATGCTATAGCAGAATAACAATATGATATAGCAGCGGAACCAAAAACTCCAAACAGCAAATCTAACTCTAAAGCACCAATCCAGAAATAGCTCGAACCACCATCACGTTTCACCTAGATGAGCAAGTCTGGTCCGTTGTCCTAACCAAATACTTCAATATCCAAAGTCTTCAAAGAATACCAAAGAGAAAGCTGAAAGCTACCGAATCGATATCTATATCTACTATCTGAAGAAAAAAACCCAACTCTAGACTGCTGTTGGGCGAATTCTCACCCAGAAAATCTCGAGACCAAGAAGTGTCATTTTCACCCGGGTTTGCAACCTCCATTCCATCAGCTCTTATCGGCGATTCGAAAGAACAAGTTCCATTCGGCAGTGAGGGCTCATTCGGCATACAGGTTCATCCGGCTATGCAAGGATATGGGCTCATTCGGCACTCCAAGTTAAGGTCCATCCGGCGTGATAGCATTCGGTATTCCCCCTCATCGCCCTACCACCAAACTTGTTTGGTGCCGGACCAAACACCACCGGACACAACACCACCGGACCAAACACCGCCGAACCAACTCCCAAGGCCATCACCGAATCAAACGAGCACCGAACCACCTCATTACCACCGGTCCATACATACCACCGGTCCATACCTACCACCGAATGGAGCTCCGCCGAACCAGATGATTGCCAGCCCAGATTGCTTCAGCCCGGGCCCACCAGCAGTTATATACTTCCAAGATCCCTGCCCCCTACCTCATTCTATAAATAGAGGGGCAGGGGTACAACAATGGCAGACAGGTTTGAGAGCTCAAGCAAGGAAGGAACTTTCAAACTACTTTCGTATACTTGTATACGAAGCATTGTACTTGTAATCCGAAAGAAAGAAGATAATAACATATAAAGTGGACGTAGGCATATTCCGGCCGAACCACTATAAATCTGCGTGTCTTTTACATTTTAGCCCTTACTTTTATCATATTTACATAACTCTTCTAAACCATTGAAAATCACATATAATCAACTAAATAATACGACTTGGAGGTGTTTGTCCATTTTTTGTGCAAACATTTTTGGTGCTTTCATTGAGAGTTGAACTCAAGCTTCATCTTCTCCCACTCAACCTTCTTCCTAACAACATCGCTCGTTGCTTAGAAATCATGCCTTCCAAACAGAGAAAGGATGTTAACAAAGGAAAGAACATCGCAACTAGCAGCCTTCCAGATCCTGCAATCGCAGATCAGCCCACTTCAACAGCGGTACCAGATGAAAATCAGGAAAATCCAACTGGTCCCACAACGGAACAACCAATCACTAGGGCAGATCTGGACAGAGTTGTGGCTGAAGTAACTAACCGCTTCACATCCCAACAAGAAGCTTTGGTGGACCAACTCATGTCACGCTTAAGGGATGCTGAAGAGTCCAACCGCAACACTGAATCATGGGGTGAATCCCAATCTGGAGGATCTCGGAGGCAACAAAGGTCTTCCCTCTTCGAAGAAGCTATCAACAGGAACAACAATGATAGGGGCCGCGCCCGGACTCAGCCCGAATTCCGACTCGAGGAAGCCCTTGGAACCGAACCCAGTGGGGGAGGCACCAGGCGAGGGTCGGATGTAGCTGAGCCAGTCATGCCACCTAATCATAGAAACCCCGCTGAACAGAGCCGAGCTAGAACCCAGCCCGAAGTTGACCCCATGGATGTGCTCGAAACAGAACCCCACAGGGGAAGATCAAGGCAGGGGGCAACTGTAGCTGGTCCTAGCGTGCATCCGAGCAGCCAAAGACAACCACTGGATAATGCTAGAAGTGATAGACTGTACCATCCCTACAGGTCATCTGGACGAGATAGATCCCGCAGGGAAGAGCCAAGCTCATTTTTGTCCGCTCCAAGTTCTGACGAACGAATGGCACGATTATTCAGAGAGTGTGTCCAACGAGAGCAAAGGGACCGGGGAATAGGCGCTAGGGTCACCAGCCCCTTTACCCGAAATATCGAAACTGCCATCACTCCCCGGGAATGGAAAATGCCAACCATGGAACCTTACAAAGGAACTTCCGACCCCATCGTACACTTGCAGAGATACACCCAGCATATGCTCATGAGTGGAGCAACAGAAGGAGTATTATGTAAATGCTTTCCGCTATTCCTAGCAGATCTAGCTACCTCCTGGTTCTGCCATCTACCCCAAGGATCCATCAGCTCATGGGTGATGTTGAAAGAAAGGTTTATTAGCCAGTTCCGCATCCATGTGGAACAACCCAAGGATGCTTATTCTCTATCCAATGTCAAACAGAAATCCGGAGAGACGCTGCAACAATATCTAACGCGGTTCAATGCCGCAGCGGCAGCAGTTCAAGATGCCGATGAAAAACTCACTCTAATGGCCCTCTGTAGTGGTGTACATCCAGACACCAAGTTTGCCAGAAGATTAACTAAGGAAAAACCAGCTACCTTGCCTGATTTCTTCCATGAAGCTGGAAAGTATATGAGACTTGAAGACGCTGCTACGGAGAGGCAGTCAGGGCAACAAGGTAAGACAGTTCAGGACAAGGTTCCCACTGCGGCTAAGGACGCTCGAAGAAATGAATCTAGAGACAATGCTGGGGGCAGAAAGGTCGAAAAACGCCAATATCGACCAGGACCGAGATTTGACTCCTACACTCCTTTGAATGACACAATCGAAAATATCTTCCTAGCCACTCAGGGCGAACTAGGATACAAGCGCCCCCCGCATAAGAAAGAATCAGATAACGCACTCAAGTCCGGAAAGTTCTGTCGCTTCCACGAATCCCACAGACATGACACCAATGAATGCCACCATCTTCGGGACTTGATCGAAGAACACATTAGAAGAAGAAGACTGGAACGCTATGTGAAGGGTCAGAACAGGACTCCAACTCCAGCCAATGAGAACTCAAAGCAACCCCTCCCAGAGGTAGGCGGAGGGAATCGCAACAATCACAACACCAGTGGCTCTAGTCAAGAGAAGATAGTGGTCCTTACCATCTCAGGAGGACCACACATCGCCGACAGAAGTTGGGCAGAGATGGAAAGGTACGGCAAGTCGCTTAGAAATGCAGAAGGCTATGTTAACTCCATCACGGAAGAACGCCACCCGAAACGAAAAGAGAACGACGACATCATATTCAGTAGGCGTGATTTGGAAGGATGACAGTACCCACATATGGATCCTATGGTCATCTCTGCCTGGTTCGGTCCAGCTAAAGTTTTTCGGATTCTAATAGACATAGGAAGCTCCGTAAATATCCTATTCAAACATGCTTTCGACAAAATGAAGTTATCAATGAAGGATGTATCCCCCTGTGACAAACCACTGCACGGTTTCACTGGAGATGCAAAAATGCCCCTCGGGCAACTTGACCTCTTCGTCGAAATAGGAAGTCATCCCCGCTCCGTTGTGCGAAAACAAACGTTCGTACTAATAGAAAACCACTCGGCTTACAACGCCTTCTTGGGAAGACCAGCCTTGTCTGACTTCCAGATTGTATTAGCCCCCTGGTGCCTAAAAATGAAATTTCCAACAGACAACGGAGTAGGAGAAGTAGAAGGAGATCAAGATGCTGCCCGAGACTGCTACGTAACTGAACTTCGCAATAACCGCAGAAAGAATAAAGGAAAAGGTGCAGAGACTACTCTCTGCATGAAAAGCTTGGAGGCATAGCAACTAAAGAAAGCCCCTCCTCTTCGATACACAAGTGATCCCTTCAATGAACTAGACCCCAGGGATAAAGAGGAGGAGGCTACCGCCGAACCTGCAGAGGCTATGGAATTCGTATCTGTAGATAAGCACGATTCAAGTAAACTATTAAAAATCGGATCTCAGCTAAAAACGGAGTTGAAAGATCAACTCATTGACTTTCTCCGCCACAACTTAGATGTATTTGCGTGGACCCATGCCGATATGACAGGAATCTCCCCCGACATAGCATGCCACATGCTGAACATCGATCCCACCAAGGTGCCAGTAAAACAGAAAAAGAGGAGCATGGGGGCAGAGCGATCAGCAGCCCTTGATGAGGAAGTAAAGAATCTACTTGCTAATGGCTTCATACGGGAAGCCATCTACCCAGAATGGATCGCTAACCCAGTGCTAGTAAAAAAGGCCAATGGAAAGTGGCGAACATGTATTGACTTCTCCAATCTGAATGACGCTTGCCCAAAAGATTGCTTCCCACTTCCCCGAATCGACCAACTTGTGGACAGCACAGCCGGACACGAACTCCTATCTTTTATGGATGCATACTCCGGATATAACCAAATTCCCATGCACGCTCCTGATCAAGACCACACTAGCTTCATCACTGACCGCGGACTATATTGTTACAAAGTCATGCCTTTTGGACTCAAAAATGCTGGAGCTACCTATCAGCGCCTCGTCAACAAGATGTTCGCAGAGCTAATCGGACGAACTATGGAAGTGTATGTGGATGACATGTTGGTAAAGTCCAGGAAAGCCGACGACCATGTAAGCCACCTGGGCGAGATGTTTCAAGTACTTCGCCGATATGGAATGAAGCTGAATCCTCTAAAGTGCTCCTTCGGAGTATCATCGGGAAAATTCTTGGGATTTATCGTCCACGCCAGAGGAATCGAAGCAAACCCTGAACAAATCCGGGCTCTAAAAGAAATAAGGATACCCTCCACTCGAAAAGAAATGCAAAGCCTAAACGGAAAGGTGGCCGCCCTAAGCAGATTCATTTCCAAGGCAACTGACAAGTGTGTCCCTTTCTTCGAAGCTCTCAAGAAAGACAAAGGGAGATTCGAGTGGACCGATGAATGCTTAAAAGCCTTCCTCAACCTAATCGAACACCTTCAGAGACCACCAGTACTCTCAACTCCAAATGAAGGTGAAGTGTTATACCTATACCTCGCTGTATCATCTCATGCTCTAAGCGCCGCCTTGGTAAGAGAAGAAGACCGCACACAACGCCCGGTTTACTTTGTAAGTAAGAGATTTACAGGGGCAGAGGCCAGATATCCTAAACTAGAGAAATTAGCATATTGTTTATTGATCGCGTCACGAAAACTGCGACACTACTTCCAGTCTCACTCCATCAGGGTTCTAACCGATCAACCGCTAAGACAAGTGCTCCATCGTCCTGACACTTCTGAGCGACTCCTCAAATGGTGCATCGAACTAAGTCAGTATGATATCACCTACCATCCTCGCGCCGCTATCAAAGGACAAGCCATGGCCGATTTCATTGCCGAATTCACTACCAACGAAGGCAAGGAACAATCCGAAGTAGCAAAAAACATCAAGTGGAACCTCTTTGTAGATGGAGCATCGAACGAACAAGGCTCGGGGGCAGGAATTGTGATCATCACCCCCAGGGGAAGAAAGTTGTACTATGCATTAAGGTTGGAGTTCACAGCCACTAACAACGATGCTGAATATGAAGCAGTAATAGCGGGATTGGAGCTTGCCCTGGAAATTGGAATCAATTCCTTATGTCTTCATAGTGATTCTCAGCTTATCGTAAACCAAGTACTAGGAGAATTCCAGACTCGAGGAGAACGACTCACAGCATACCTAAAGAAAACCAAACTGCTGCTCGATCAATTGAACCACTATCTAATCAAACATATTCCTCGAGAAGAGAACCAAGAGGCAGATGAACTTGCAAAGCAAGCTAGTATGAAGAATAGCACCATTTTCGGAACACTAGCCATCTCAAGGCAGCTAGCCCCAAGTTTCGAACAAGTAAATCTGGTAACTGTAATCGAAGAAGGAACCTGGATGACTCCTATCCGGAAATATTTGCAAGATGGCACACTGCCCGACAGGCGTAATGAAGCCAAGAAGATCTTGAGGAAAGTTCCCCACTACACAATACAAGAAGGCATCCTCTATCGGCGTGGCCTCTCTAGCCCCTTATTAAGATGCGTCGCCGGAAGGGAAGCCAAGGAAATCTTATCAAACATCCATCAGGGAGGATGCGGAGATCACACTGGAGGGCAGACTCTGGCAAAAAAGATACTCCGATATGGATATTACTGGCCCACACTAAACAAAGACGCCTTAGACTTCGTCAAGAAATGCGACAGATGTCAGAAATTTGCCAAAATTCCTCGACTGCCCACAAATGAAATTACTCAAATGACCGGCCCTTGGCCCTTTGCTGTATGGGGAATTGACTTAATTGGAGAACTGCCAACGGGCCGAGGCGGAGCCAAATATGCTATAGTGGCAGTCGATTATTTCACCAAATGGGTGGAAGCGGAACCTCTAAATAAAATATCTTCAGCAAAAGTTATCAACTTCTTGATCAAAAATATTCTGTGCAGGTATGGAGTCCCACTCAAGATCGTATCAGACAACGAACTCCAATTTGACAGCGAAGAATTTGCCGACTGGTGCCAAGAGCATGGAATTCATAGAAGCTTCTCATCAGTAGCTTATCCTCAGGCAAACGGACAAGTTGAAGCTGTCAACAAAATTCTCAAAACCCTAATCAAGAAGAAACTTGAAAAGTCAAAAGGCGCTTGGGTGGACGAACTTCCTACGGCACTATGGGCGTACCGCACATCTTTCAGAACATCAACGGGACATACTCCTTTCTCTTTGGCATATGGATCGGAGGCAATGCTCCCAGTTGAAACTATTGTGCCTTCCCACCGTAGGATCCACTACAACCCAGAGGAAAACGAAGAACTCCTCCTCATGTCTTTGGATCTGATTGAGGAAAGGAGAAACGATGCAGCACTCAAAGCAGCAGCTCACAATCAAAAAGTGGCAGCACTATACAATTCCAAAGTCAAGCATCGCAGCTTACAAGAAGGAGATCTTGTCCTCAAGCGAATCTCCCCGCGCCCCGGGGCACTGGACCCCATCTGGGATGGACCATATGTAATTCATAAAGATCTCCACAACGGAGCTTATATTTTGTCAACAGTGGACAGAGAGGTGTTCCAGAGGGCATGGAACATCCGACACCTCCGTCGATACTTTTCTTAACTTGTACTGCCCATATGAAGTGAATTAACAAAGAGAATCAGTGGACGTAGGCATTTTCGTGCCGAACCACTTTAAAAAATCTTGTCTCTTTTTAACTTGTTTCTTTATGTCTTGGCTACTTGTTAAGTTTTATCCCTTTCTGTTGAACAAAGTCCTATGGCATCTCCACTCAAGACGCACCGCGGCCTCATATGGACTAGGCCTAACAGGTACGCTACGATTCTATGCACTCGCCAATGAGACACTTTTGCTCCAGCATCCCTCTGCTGCGGGTTAACTCATTGCTCGCGCCTGCCCTCAAAGCCAACTGTAATGAGCCGATCATAAGTCATCATAAAGGCCGACTATAGCCGATGGCAGCTCATTACGGCGTTCGGCTCGCCGGCAACTGTGAACCTACTTTAAGCCCCAACATAAGGTGTGGCCAGCCAGGGGTAGTTCACGGCCAACGGCACCCACGCTAGCCGGCCACGGTAAATCGAATAATACCCACGATTATGGACCATAATGGTTCGGGTAGTTACCGTGCGCGATCTCGGCTCCGATGTGTCTTAAGTGCGGCTGTGGTAAAAAAGAAAACTCCCCGCGGAGGCGTAAGATGGGTGACAAATGTCTCCAAGACCCACAGCTAGGGAAAGTGACTACAAAACCCGTTTGCCACGAACTTAAGCACATCGACGGCCTTCCGTGACTGGAAGTTTTACTTTTACTATATTTCCATTTCATTTAAATACTTTTCTCCTATCCTGTATAACAAACTCTAAAGTACAGGAAACCAAATAGGAAGCATTCACTCATGAGAAACTAAGTCTGCATACTGGGTGGCAGGGTACTCAGCTATATCCGTGAACAGTTACATAAGACACTCTAAGCTACCGCCTGCGAATGAAACATAAAGGACGGTACTCTCTTTTCTTGTACATAAATACGTAACTATAGCTTGTTCGTACAATAACATTACAGCACATGAAATTATATTTCTAGCAAAAAACTTAGCATCAAACACAACTAGAATCACAGACATATACATAGTTATATTTCTCACGCAGCACATCAAGATGACAACAACATTTAAACATAACAACATCAGCTTATATTATAAAATCACACGAAGTTATTCTTTGCAAATAATATTATTATAGTTACATGTCAATGACTAACGTAAACAGTGATAAAAAGAAATAAAAAGGTGGCAGCCGCGTCCACACTCCATCACCAACTTCCCCAGTCTACTTAGCCGCAGGATCAGAGCCCCCAGCATGTGGATCAGGAGTCCCACCTATCCAGTTCAGAAGAGGAATTCATTAAACGAACGATCAAGTTATGAAAACACGGAAAGGAAAGAAAGGGAAAAGAATAACTCACCAGCATCCGCCGCTTGATCCTCATCATCCAACTGCACGCCCGCTTCCTCTGCAGCAAGCAGCCGCATCCCCTCCTTCACCGCCGCTTGCTCCTCCTTCGAGAACTGGGCAGTAACCGCATCCAAATTGAAAGCCTCTCCGCCTTCCTTACCCGCGTTCACCCTGGCCTCCTCTAAAGCCTGGAGATACACCTTGGCCATCACCCGAGGGTAATCGTCCATCCAAGACAAGCCGCCCTCCTTCCAAGTGTGGAAGTACATGTCCTGCAGCATCTCATCCATCATCCCCTCATTCTCCTCAAACTCCCTCACCCGGGCCTCGGAAGCTTGCAACTTGGCGACGGCAATGTCTCTCTCTGATTGGTATCTCAAGCAGTCAGCCTGGAGAGACCTCCTCATTTCCTCCTCCTTTAACTTGAGGGACCTCCTCATCTCCTCCATCTCCTCCTTCAACTCGGCCTAAGCCATCTCCGCAGCCTCGAGCCTCCCAGACAACTCCTCTACCCGCTCAAGATCCGCATTTCGAACCTCGTCCACCGTCGTAATGGCCATGTTAATCCGTTCCCTGCAGGCGACCTCCATCTTCCGTAATTCCGCCCTACTGGCCTTCTCCATCGTCTCTTTCAGCCGCTTGGAGGCTTCCTCATGTTGGGAAATCTGGATGGCTTGATCGGCGAGCTGCTTGGCCTGATCGGCAACTTTTAACCTCAACCAAATATTAGCACTCCCGATATCTTCCCCGGCCTTGGCCAATTTAGCATGATGCTCCATTAACTTCTTGGTCTCTGCGGCCACCCGATCGATGTTAGCCTTGGCTTCGTCCCCCATGGTGACTACCCGTGTAGTAAGTAAATCAAGATCTAAAGACTTGGCCTCGTCCAGCACTCTTACCATGGGGTTCCGGGGAAGGAGGTGCTCGCCCGTGGCCTCATCAAATGAGATATCCTGAAAGCTCGGATCTAAATCAGGATGACCGGCAAAAGGGTCACGAGGCACGGGGCGAGGCACATCAGGACGCCTTATACGAATAACAGTTGGGCTCTTGGAGGATGAGGGGGGCCGGATTCCGTGCTCTCCTCCGTAGTATCACGAGGAGGCTGAGTAGGAAGCTGCGAACCAGGGGAAGACTCAAATAAGGAACGACTCCGCTTCTTTTTCCGAATGCCGTCTTCAATGACCCCAAGAAGAGGGCGATAACTGACTACATCCCCAGTGCGACCAGTAGAGGGTTTCGCAGAAGCTCTCCTCGACTTAAACTGCTCAAGGCGGTGTCGAACGTCCGACGTTTTAACCACCTGGCCTGCCCCTGGAATAAAGAACAAGTGTTACGAACATACAATCATCCACAGTTCGAAAAATGTGTTAAGTTAAAAGGAAAGAAAAGTGAGAAGACACGTCTATTATACAAACCCGGCGGAGGAGTGGGATACTGCAATAAGTCCTGGATCTCATTCCAGGACGGAAGTGAACCGTAAAAAATTTCTAAGTCCCTATCGAAAATGGAATCGGCAGAAGACAAAAGTTCACCTTGCATCGCCGGAATCGCCCTAGCTGAGGAACCCTTAGAGGATGGGTCAGTGCCAGCCACAGCTTTGCCGGTTTCCTTTGCCTTCTCCGTTTCCGACTCTCCCTCCGACTCCCCGAAGGCCCGACGGAGAGCCTCATCCAGTTCAAGGTCTTGCTCAGAGGTTAGGGCACCGACGCCATTACCACCTTGACCGTCGCCGTCTCCTCCACCCTCCGACCCTTCTCCAACCTCGCCTCCTTCCTCCTCTTCTACACCTTCCTCCTCCGGGACAGTCGGACAAGTGCTTGGAGAAGGGCCATCAGACTTCTTCAGCTTCTTCCCCCCGACAACGGGACGCTCTACAAAAGGCTCCCTCTTACCGCTCTTCACCGTAGCCCCCTCCTTAGCTTTAGCAGCCTTCTCCTCAGCCGTATCCCTTTGCTTAACCACGGACTGGTGCGGTAAGATCAAATTATACTCCAAGAGGGTTGCGTTCCTGATCAAGAAGGAGGCCGACCGGTCCCGTGCCGGAATAGCCTTTAGTTCAGCAGCCATTCGCACCAAGGAATCATCCTCCACGACTGCAATACCACCTGTCGCTAGCCAGAAATAGAAGCATGTCAGAAAAAACACTACAGTCAAAACATGGAAAATATAAATGAAATCCATCTTACAGCCGGAAGTGAAAAGGCGGAAAGAAACAGCATCGTCCTTGATGAAGAACCACTCTTTCTTGAACATGGTAAACTTGGAATATAAGTCCAGGACTGGTTTGAAGGGCACGGCCGCTTCCAGACTAATATACGGAGACCCCTTCTTATAGCCTCTCAGGTTGTACAAGTATCGAATTTCCCGGTTAGAAGGAGGACGCCCGTACCTCCTCTGGAAGATAACAAAGAGGCTCACCAGGATGGCATAAGAGTTAGGCTGAAGTTGGAAAGGAGCCACCTTCAAATATGTGGTGAAACTTACTATCCAAGCGTTGATAGGAGGGATAGCACCGCACATACAATGGTATCTGCTATAAGCAAAATAGCCTTCGGGAGGATTATATGGCATCACTCCATCTCCCGGCAGCAGCATAAGAGCCCTATCTATCCCGAAGGAACGGGATATAGCGTCAAGTTGCTCCTCCTTTAGGAAGCTGGGAAAGCAATCAGGGGGGGAGATCAGAAGTTCCTGTGGACCATATCCATCCACTAGCGACCTCGGAATAGGTCGATATTGCCCGGATCCTGGTTGGACTGGGGGCAAGGAAGAAGAAGACTCTCCTGTGCCTCTAGACTTCTTTCTGTCCGATCGTGTTTCCGCTTTGCGAGACATTTCCTGCAGCGCAAGAAAAACTTGATATTAGAATAAGAAGTATAGAAACATAAACAAGCAAGTATATAAGGAAAGCGTGCAAAGAAGTCTAAGATTCCGCTCAAGGTTCAAGTATGAAGTCTCATTCGGCGGTGCAAGACGAGTTCATTCGGCGTCAAAAGCATATGGTCATTCGGCACTAAAATCCCATGCTCATTCGGCATATATATCATTCGGCCCTAAGACATGAGTCTCATTCGGCATACATATCATTCGGTCCTAAGTCTCATTCGGCTATCCAATACACACCGTATACATTCGGCAAACAGGACCATTCGGCAAACAGGACCATCCGGTGACAAGAGGTCATTCGGCAAAAAGTATATATATACCTGATTCGGTATAAACTGGTTCGGCAAAGGGTTTGGTTCGGCAGGTCAGCTGATTCGGCTCTCTAGTTCGGTAAGGGAAAACTAAGGGGAGTACGGCCTCTATATATAGGCGAGCTCAGGGCCGCCGAACCAACTGGTTCGGCCCACCGGATAGGAGCACCGGACCAATAACAAACATACCAAACCAACCAGATACCGAATGAAACCAAAACCGGATGAGCACGACTGGACCGACGCAAAACCGAATGAACTCTCTCTCTACCGACAACAACCAGTGACTAGGGGCTTGCAGAGTGCCTCACGCAGATAAGTACCGAACTCCAGAACTAACTAATAAAATCAGGATTATGATGACGATGAATAAGTCGTAAAACTCTCACTAACATGGATTAATCGTTTACGCGTGTACGCGACCACGAATGGTCCATAGGCACGCTCTGAATGGTTATTAACCTTATCGTCGTGGGAATTTACACTTTGACACGCCTTTTTAAACTCATGGGTGAAACGGATATTTGACTCTGATAATTATGAAATGGCTAAGCTGCTTACACATGTACGGGGTCGCGAACGACCCCTAGGCATGCTCTGAGCTGGCGATAAACCATCTTGACAAACGATCCAGGGACCCACTCTGACATAAATCTGGCATCGCTGATGCTAAGCCCCCTCGGGGCTCACTCTTTCGTCCCGAACGGCACAGTTCACTTCATCTCGAACATTTCGATCATGAACGATCGTTATTTGGAATCACGCTAAAACTGTAATTTCCTTTGCAGGACATCAACAGAATACGGACGCCCAACCCCTGGCGTTACAAAGCTAGTCTTCCTACCACAGGGAAAACAAAGCGCGACACATGCAAGCACGTGCCCCACTTTGGGGGGGCAAATGTTGGGCGAATTCTCACCCAGAAAATCTCGAGACCAAGAAGTGTCATTTTCACCCGGGTTTGCAACCTCCATTCCATCAGCTCCTATCGGCGATTCGAAAGAACAAGTTCCATTCGGCAGTGAGGGCTCATTCGGCATACAGGTTCATCCGGCTATGCAAGGATATGGGCTCATTCGGCACTCCAAGTTAAGGTCCATCCGGCGTGATAGCATTCGGTATTCCCCCTCATCGCCCTACCACCAAACTTGTTTGGTGCCGGACCAAACACCACCGGACACAACACCACCGGACCAAACACCGCCGAACCAACTCCCAAGGCCATCACCGAATGAAACGAGCACCGAACCACCTCATTACCACCGGTCCATACATACCACCGGTCCATACCTACCACCGAATGGAGCTCCGCCGAACCAGATGATTGCCAGTCCAGATTGCTTCAGCCCGGGCCCACCAGCAGTTATATACTTCCAAGATCCCTGCCCCCTACCTCATTCTATAAATAGAGGGGCAGGGGTACAACAATGGCAGACAGGTTTGAGAGCTCAAGCAAGGAAGGAACTTTCAAACTACTTTCGTATACTTGTATACGAAGCATTGTACTTGTAATCCGAAAGAAAGAAGATAATAACATATAAAGTGGACGTAGGCATATTCCGGCCGAACCACTATAAATCTGCGTGTCTTTTACATTTTAGCCCTTACTTTTATCATATTTACATAACTCTTCTAAACCATTGAAAATCACATATAATCAACTAAATAATACGACTTGGAGGTGTTTGTCTATTTTTTGTGCAAACAACTGCCCGTGTGGAAAATAGTGGGCACCCAGAGTTTAGGAAAGGAACAATAAACTCCGCGTCAGTCATGAGACTGGTATGAGCAAACAAAAACAGTTTTATCTTTAAAAACAGCAAAAAAATTTAAATTAAAAATCGCAATGCTTTTTAGAAAATTAAACTATCATAAGGCCTCCTGCCACACACACAATGCAAGCGCAAACTTGGAGGAGATTTCTCCTTATGATAGTCAAACATGCTTGATACGCGAAAACCATTTGATATTATTATTAGTGCATAGTGGAAAACATTTTCGAAAGTATAATATTAACCTTAGCCAGCATAGACATTCTACTATAGCTACCATCTAAACAGTGGTGACCATCAAAAGTAAATGGCAGGTTATACAACTAAAACCGTAAAGAGCTCGTATTGGATGATTGGATTTCCAACAAATGGTCGGGCAAAGGAACTTCCCGTATAAAATGGAACGCCTCCGGAGGGACGTCCCCGAGAATCTAACCAGATCTCTGCTACACATGGTCGGGTTACCTCTATGACTAGGTAACAACTGACACGAGTATGCCAACTCCCGGTCGTTACCAACCTTTATCCGAAGCGCTTCTCAACCGACAACCACAAAGCAATAAGTTTGCAGCAACCATAAAGTAAGTATCTGGGCTCCATACCATGATACCACTTATAATCCAGAAGGAAATGGACATACCCTCAGGGGGTGCTACCCCCAAATAACCTTGCTGCCATGATTCCTGTTTTGACCATAACCGGGTTGTGAGGTTCGACGAAGTCTCGTCCACAAAGCTACGCTTTTTCACAAAGACATGCTTCGATCAACAAATGATCAGCAGCACTCAGCATGTCACACTACCAAATTGGGAGTATATCACTAATAACCTTCAACTACATAACCTCTGAGCTCATACGTCTCAGAGAAGGGTGTTAAGCTAAGAGAATAAATTCTCCGCCACCAACAGATATGTATTTGAAAGAAATCTGCTTTATATCTCAGTTTGTAATGTCAGACATACAATCCATACAAGTCTGTTCCGGGTTCGAATAGAACCGAAGGCACTTCCAAAGAAGCCCTTGCAAATCCGGGCATCCACAATCCCTATCGGACTTCCCATCAATTAGGGAATCTCTATACCATAGCTACTCGGTGCAGAGACAATCGATAGGTTATCCTATCATTTTCGAAGACGCCCGGTCTTCACCACCGGTCTTCAAATGCTATCCATAACGTCGTGTCATTATTCGGAATGGGATATACGATACAAGGTCCTCTCCTGGCTAAACCGAATAGTGAGCGCTATATTTAAAAAACATATGGATGTTAGGGTCTCAGTTAAATCACAGCTTAAAGCCCAAAACCTTTCATTCAAATGGTTAAAACAAATTACCATTTTCAACTTTTAAACAAAAAGATTCATTTCAAAAACCTTCAATGGTTTAAACAATTTCCACATTTAAATCTTATAAACAAAAGATTCACTTTAAGACCTCTTTCAATTTAAAACAAGGTTCACTAATCTTTTAAACAAAGATTCATTCATAGCTTTTCAAAACAATTCCATTTCAAATTTGATTAACTCATCTGCTCTTTAAATCAAGGACTCATTTCATAGCTTTCAAAACAATTCCCGTTTCAATCTTTTATATATCAAAGATACACCATTTAAAATCCTCTTCAATTTCAAAATAGAGTTCAACCATCTTTAACAAAGATTCAATTATAAATTTCAAAGCCATTCCATTTCAAACTTGAAATCTTTTCATCGTAATTTGGAAATTCTTTCTTTATATAAAAGCTATTATTATTTGAAACCACTTGTTCTCATTTTGAAAAACCCGATTATAATTTGCACGAGTCAAGGCCTTTCAAATACAAAGTTAGGTTAAATTCAAATTCTCAAAACCATACTTTTGAAATGGTATAAAAACCCATTTAAACACATTTATAGCTTGTATAACCTTTTACGTCATAAATACGAAATATAGAATTCAATTTCAGATATTGAATTCCAATTTAAATCAAATTATTCAAATTCAAATCTTAATTAAGTTATTCAAAATAAGTTTCATTTTTAAAACACCTTTTCAAAAGTTTTTCACTTTAAACCCAATCCATTTCCCAAACCATTTGGATTAAAAATTCAAATTCAAAACTATTTTAAAAATCCGTGACTTAACCGATTTCCACGTGCAATCCATATTTGTGTGTGTATAGTGCAGTCCAGGGGTTTTACACACAATAGTGCAGCAACATCAACCATTAGAGATTCAAACACAGAAATATCGATAAGCAGTATAATCTATAATGCTTATCTTCATTTACAGATCATGGATGAATAATATAAATTCATCGCAGATAATAAATTACATCACAGATAAATAAATTACCTCAAACACAGCTCAAATCAAAACAGATCATCACAATCAGGGATATCAAACAATTTAATCATCTAATAGAACCCAAACATTTATGAGTAAAGTAGTTAATTATCTGGTTAATTCAAATCAGATTAACTACTTATGAATTACTAATCCTGGTTAATTATCATTAATGAATTACAAATCATTTTGATTAATTACTCTTTAATCATTTATTAATTAACCATTAATAATTAATTAATTAACCTTTAATTAAAATTAATCGACCTTTAATTATTAAATAATTAACCTTATTCATTTGATTATTCTTTAAAATATGGATAAATTAATCAACCCTTAAATTAATTTCATTAATAAATTATCACTTAATATACTTATATTAAGTAATCATCCTTTAATAAATCTTATTAATCAATTATAAATCATCCGTTAATCAATACTTAATTATTAATTTATTAAATCCTAATTATTAATAAATTAAACCTCTGATTAATAATCAATCAACCTCTAAAATTAATTACATTTACAAATTACTTTTAAAATTAATTAATGATTCTTACATTATTCAAAAATTTCATTTAATTAAAGATAAATATTTTATCTAGATTAATTACTTAATCACACTACTAATTAAGTTTTAAATAAGCTTAAGAATTATCATCACAAGCCATTAATTATCTTTGAAACAATTTTAAAATAAATTTAACTTTAAAGTTTAAAATCTTCGAAATTTTCTTAAACTTGTAAACAAAAACAAGCAACCCAAGCCAAAACCTTATTTACCCGAGCTTAACTTCGAGTAAAACCCTAGATTACCCGTCCTTTCTCCGAGCCCCCCCTCTCTTTCTTCTCGCGCTTCTTCTTCTTCTAATTTTTTCAGTTGAGTTAAACTTAAGTTTTAAACGAAATCACCCGGTAACCAACTCACGAACTCGAGCATGAACCCGAAGCATTCACCCGCCTTTCTCGAGAATCAACTCGCGTCACTTCCCACCATCAAACCCGACATCAACGATAACGTGCCCGTGCATGTGCACGATCTCGTCGATCATCTCTGGTCACCATCGCGATTCTCGGCAAGTCGACGACCACCACGTCGATACACACAACCACTCAGATTCGTCAATTGTGATGCAAATCAAAATCGAGTCTTTCGGTTCAACCCAGAATCCAACCCACATCGACAAATTACGTTCGCCATGGCGCTCACGGCGATCAAAAACCATGCCGTTCTGACTAACGACGTTCCGACGATCCACAAATCCAACCCCATTATCCGATCGCCTAAATCACCCTGACGGTGATGTAGTTCCACTTCAAACAAAGATAAGCAAAATAGCTTTTAAAACCCTAAAACATCATCGTTTCCATGCCTTGATCATTTATAAATTCAAATTGTATTTTTCCATTGATCCTTGACGCTCGAACCATTATCTAACCCAAGCACAACGAACTTCATTTCGCCGTGCGACGTAATTTGACCAAAGTGTCATTTCCATTCAACTCGTAATCTCTCAAAATTTAACAAACAAAAGATCTCGATTTTATTTTCTAAATTCATCATTCTATAATAAAAATTAGTTTATGCATTCCAGATTTGAAATAAAAATCATTTATTTTTATTATTTCCAAGAAGTTTACTGTAACAGTTAATTTTAGAAATAAACCCTTAATAAATACAGTTGGAATTATTTTTTTAAAATTAGTATTATGTTGTTAGAATCAACTTCTATTTGAAGATTAACACCTAAACCCATCGAGGAAGAAGTATTTGAATTCCTTTATCGACTTGATCTGTTAAAAAGTTAAACAGAGGAAGAAGAAAGTGTAGATATCCCTGTAACAGACATATATGTATTTACAGTCATACATATTTAGACATAACCATACTCATAGCATTCATATTTCACACAATCATTATTGATCACATTCAATCCAAGGTATGTTCATAAATTTTTAGAGTTTGCTCACTTGAAACTTTGAACAGAGAGCTGCTCCTTTTTTGAAAAACTGTAGTTTTAAATCTGCCTTTGAATCCTGCTTTGTTTTCTTTGAATTGCTACTAGGTTTGAATTTTGAGGATCTGTTGCTTGCATTTATTTCAAAACTGATTTGAGTTTTTATATGTTTGAGTTGAGTTTTGAATCATTGCTTGATTATGTTCTTGATCTTTATTATAGTTTAAATCTGATCTTTGCTTTGCGAATAGATTTGACTTCAAGATTAAGCTTTACCTTAGCTTTAGTTTTGGAACTGAAGTTGCTGTTACCTTTGATTTTCAGGTTTGAATTCATTTCCAGGTTGCACTTTTGAATACTTGAATTTGGTTTTGATTTTGTGTTTCCAGATTTATATTTTTATATTTTTTTCTTCCTTGTTTACTATCTTAATTTCAACTTGAAGATGAAAGAAGAATTTTGATATTTACTTACATAATTCAATTAAAGAACACACTTGCCACTTGTTCTATAAAACCATACGCTTGTACATTTATTTTTAACACTTGTTGAAATATAAATGTTTTATGTTTATATCCTATTGTTAAATTTAATTATAAATTTTGTTTAAGTCCTTTATTCAGATTAATTTAAAATTTATAGTGTAAACCCTTTTCCATAAATTTATTTACAAATTGTGTTTTTAAACCTTGTTTTATTTTTAGTTTACAAATCATGTTTTTCATGTTTTCTTACTTATACTTTTATGTATTTTAAACTTAGTTCATTTTAATATTTTACATATGTATGTTTTCTTATTTTATTTTCAAAAGATAATTTCAATTACTTATACTTATATATCTTTCACATCAAAATGCACATTTACAAAAATTATGAAACAAGATTTTATTAGTTTTAAATACATAGAATTTTAAATTCAAAATATTTATTAAATTTTAAGATCACACTTTATTTTGTACTTATACAATTTCTTATTATCTTTAAAAATAAAGTTTTTAAATCCAATTTATTTCCTAAGATATTTATTCTTGAATTTCAATCTCACAATTTA
Organism: Allium cepa; assembly: GCA_030765085.1. Classification (NCBI taxonomy): domain Eukaryota; kingdom Viridiplantae; phylum Streptophyta; class Magnoliopsida; order Asparagales; family Amaryllidaceae; genus Allium; species Allium cepa. The sequence goes on along the minus strand of CM060928.1, from coordinate 672,818,157 downwards.
AATTTAAAATAAATTTTATATACAAATATGTGATTATATTTGGAAAAATTCACATTTATTCAAAATTCGATTCTAAAAATTAAATTAGTTGTCAAATTAACTTGTTCAAAATTCGGGAATGTTACAGTGAGATTTGTTACTTTTGTTGCATTTGCTATATTGGCATATATAGTTGTTGTATTGCTATATGTTGTATATTGATATTACTTTCTGTATACATGTTTCTCATTTGTTTGTTGAGTATTTAGTAAGGGCGGATAGTGTCTGCTTCACATTTAGAGCTTGCTTTCGTGCTATATTAGCCATATATTCTCGCTAATAGAATAAAAGGCACATACCTCGGATTGCATATCGTACTTTTACACTTTTTTCCTTACGGGATGCCTCATCCTTGAAGATGAGATGTATATTTGTGGTATATATATATTGTGATTGTGACGACCCGCCCTTCTACTACCAGAAAGACGCATCATCATTAAGAAAGAAAGGGATAGAAATAGAAAAGAAAAAGAAAGAAAGAACAACAACATCAGAATCTCAAAGCGGAACGGAAGAAAATATAATATATCACATAAATATTACATAGTTTTTACATATATCAGAGTTATACAATATCAATACACATGACAACCATACATATATCTATCACTATATACATCAGAGGTACAGTACACATCAACTAACACAGCGGGACTAGATAGATAACTACATACATCTGGAAACTCCTGCTCCAAGCTCTCCAGAAATCAAGGTCCAAATCCTATCACTTGGCTACTCGTAAAAATTTAAGTACCCAAGAGTTTATGAAAAACAAAATATAAACTCCAGGTCAGACATGGGTCTGGTATGAGTAAACGGTTTAAATTGTTTAACTTTGAAAAACATTTGAAAATAAAGGTATCACGTAAGACTCCCCATAAATAAATACGGGTAAGTTTTTACCTTACGCTAACCAAAACATTTCATAGGAAATCCAGTGATATTATAATAGTGTCTAGGGTTTTCAAGTAAATAGAAAATAGCCGAAATTGTTACATCTATTAAATTCCAGCTACTAGCCACAAAAGTGGGTAATACAAATCAAAACCGTAGGGTCTCGTAGGGAAAATGGATTTCCAACAATGGCAGGGCTACTGGGGCACCGCCCGTCACAATACGGGGCCTAGATCACCGTACTGAGGATGACACCCGACCCCCTACAACACAAGGCCGGAACCATTCCTTACCGAACAGTCCCGAACAAGATAAACCCCGTGGTTGGCGCGACCAACCACCCACTAAGCCGAATAAAAAGGGACATCAAGACAGGGGAAATATCTTGTCCTGCTTAGGCATGACCCACCTAACCTTGCTGCATCTCCCCTGTTTTAGCCATTCCCGGTTGATGAGACTTGAGGCCGCGATTACCTTTAAAGAACATATCACTTAGAATGCTCATCGTCCGCCTGACGATGTACTGAAAGCATTCAATCCATACAAGTTCGTTCCGGGTTCAAATGAAACCGAAGGCATTATCTCGTTACATTCGTTTTGGAATCACCCTCAGAGTTAACGACGATAACCCTTGCATTCTGATAACTCCATCTCGATCTTCATTTCAGGATTCACGACCTAACGTTTAAATTGGATCGATGTGGTTTTCGGAGAATCAAAATTGATTCTTCCGATCCCGGTCTCATCGAATTCAACCGCCCATTTAAGGGCCAAGTTGTCCAATTAACTTAACAGTTTAAATAATTTAAATTCAACAATTGAATTAACATAGCATTTATTACAGATAAAACATATACAAGCATCATAGATATAACACAGCATATCACAGAGTAACATAGGATATCATCACATAAATATCCAAATCAGATATTCAATCACAACAGTCCATAGGCAGTCATCTTCAAGTCTTATTTGTAATTAATTCAATTTAGAATTAATTAATTGAGAGTTAATCACTTAACTCTATTTAATTAATCATTAATTAACAATTAATTGCCTATTTCATTTCAAATCATCTAATTAATGATTCCTTAATCAACTATTAAATCTTAATTGTTCAATTAATTATTTATTTCATTTTTTAACTAGTTACTTTATAATCAAGTTGTTTATCTTTAATTACTATTCCTTATTCATTAATTGATTACCTTAATTATTAATTAATGAAACTTAATTACTTAACTATGTAACTATTAATTACTTAATTAATCGATTATAAATCCTTAATTCTTAATCACTTAATTAATTAACTATTAATTCATAATTAAATTATTTGATTAGTTAACTATTAATCATTCATTTATTGACTTAAGTTGTTAATTACTCATTTATCAATCACTTAAACATCCTTAATTACTTCCTGCAAGTAATTAGAAGAAGTTTCTATAAAATTTTGAAGCTCAAATTACTACTAACTGCAAACTTAAACGTTAATCGGTTACGCTTCTAACTTAAAGTAATTACTTAACTTATACTGTTATTACTTGATTAAAATAATAATAATTTAGGCTTAAACATCGTTAAGTAATAACGAAAACTAATTAAAACATGTAACCAGCTTCTAACTTACAATCATTTAACAGTTATTTATATTTCAATCTTAATCTTGAAAATTCAATACTGCAATTACAAAAACCCGGGTCTCCTCCTATTATTCTCGAGTGCAACTTCGGTATCGCATGCAATCTTCCCCGAGTCTCCCCCCTGAACCCATTCTTCTTCTTCTCTCTTTCTTATTTATTTATTTGCAGTAAGTTTGTAAAAACTTAAATATAAAGCAACATCAGGAAATAAAACTGGCCTCGATCAAAACTCGAAGCAACCATCAGCGAGACTCGAGCACGACACGGAGCACACTCACGTTGACAGAAAAACAAAACTCCACCTCCATCGCCACCGTGCATGTGCACGGTGGCACACGAGGCTTTATGATCATCCAAGATCATCTGCATGTCGCAATTTCCATGAAAACATGAAATCCAACCTCGCATCATCTTCAAAGATTTCAAATAGAAATTTGGTCATTTGGGTCGAAAACTGAAGCTCACACGGTCGACAAAACGAGTTCGCCACCGCCGCCGAGACCACCTGAGACTCTCCACCCCTGGCCACACCACGACAACACGGTTCTCTACCATTCCCTTGAACATCGTGGAGCTCGATCACGTATGGATGCCGTACACGATTTGATAACAGAGAAGCACAAAATTTCCAGTAAAACCCTAAATAGATCTCGTGTTCAAATTTCAATCAATAGAAAAATTATTGAACATTTTTCCTGAAATCACAATTACTTATACTTGCTTCACTTCAAATCTTAACTTTTATTATTGATTAAATTTTTAAAAATTGGTAAACATACAATTTTTGCATAAATTCGAACTGCCTTTGAAATACTGCACTAAAACCTTCCTATTTGTTTTATAAATCATTAATTTCAGTAAGGATTTGAAGTATGATCCTAAATTATTGATTTATATCAGTCGAATTTCATCAATTATTCTTTGATTACCCGTATCTCATTGTTACAGTGATATACTTCATGGAGATGGTTTAGTCACCCTTTAACAATCTTAATTTAAGTATCACATCTTGTAATATTGAGAAATCAAGACTACTAAATGATTTAAATAAGGATAATTGGAGCTTTAGCACAAAGTATGTAACCTGTACCAACTAGAAAACACAGAACATTACATACTCATATGCAAACTGGAACAAACCATGTTATCAATGAAAATTTGAACTGATTTAAATAACTTAAAACTTCTAAAAATTTGTTTACTCACCAAAATATTCTGGTGAATCAGTAAGCATGAATGTTTTTGAAGCCTAGTTGCTTGAAACTAAAGTTTGAAACTGCAGCCTTTGAATCTGTTTTTCCCGTTGAACTAAATTTTTTGAACTTTCCCCTTTTTCTTTCTTTTCTGTGGTTGTCTCAGGTTTTATCAATGAACATTATAATGTGAAGTTTGTATATATAAAGGCATTTGAACAGTATAGGTATTTACTAACCAGTTTTTACCAGTATTGCAATGCTTTTTATTGGCTAAGAGTTATATACTGCAGAAGGAAATTTTCTCAGAAATTTCGGCTACAGTACTTTGCATGAACAAGATGTTGTGCTAATAAATGCTCATGCTCTCATTTATGATAGCATGTTATTAATGGTTTGCTAATTTCTGTAATTTGTACAAAGATATTTGTTTTATTGTTGAAATGGATGCTTGTTTTCTTAGGCGTATAAAATCTTCACAGCAGCAAATATATTTAATTTGTTTCTTAGTTAGTTTACATGTTATAATTGTGACCTGCTGTACATAAAGATATTTGTATAAAATTGATCATTTTGTAGTTAACTTATGGCTTGTATATGAAGCTACTTATTTATAATATTTGCTTTATATAAAAGCTTGTTTTATAATCTTCTAGCTTAAGTAATTCATGTACATATGTGTCTGATGTACTGTTATGCCTTGACTAACTTTGTTTCTTCCATATTCATTTGGTTTAGTTTGAATAATATACAGGTTGTAATTATGGTTTACTTTGTATAAGGATATCTATTTAAATATTTGTTTTAAAGATGCTTTTGTCAGGTTTCCTTCCATATTTGACAAATTTCCAATTTTCTTTTCTACCTTGCTCTTATTTTGCTTTGGGTTGTACTAATTCTTGTTTGTACTTACATTTATATTTTATATTTTGACAGTCAATAATTATATGGTTTATTTACTTATATTTGTATTTATTCTTCATATTTAACTATCGTTATTTAAATGATATTCAATTGCTTACTTATTTGTATTTATATTTTATATTTTAATTATCAATATTCATATCATACTTTTAAGTTTTACTTATATTTAATATTCATATTTTATTGATAAACTTTGGTTTTATGTTGAACATTATCATTCACATCAATATATATGTTAATAAGACAAAGTATTGTAATCAATCATATTTATTTTAAAATGATCAGTTCACATTCCATTTAATCTGATTAAATATTTATATAAACGGGGCCAAAATCCAGGGTCGTTACATTCCTTCCCCCTTAAAAGAATTTCGTCCTCGAAATTTAAATCAAGGATAACTTAAAAGCTGTTATATCAACCATTCAAACATAGAGATCATTTATATATTAACAAACAATCAAAAAGTCTATCCTAACAAACAACACAAACTATCTGAACACAAATCCGGATTGTTTTTCCTAAAATTATCGAGAGTTGTCTCTCGATGATCAACAATCCGAACTGAACTCCTGACCACAGTTAAATTTGATTCAACTACCAATTTCCTGAATTACTAGTTTAACAAATAATGATGAATCATGAACAAATTTCCTGAGATATATGGAATACACAACAAATTTTAGATATCCACTCTGGAAATTCAATTCTGAAATCTACAGTATTAACTCTTTCCAAATTTTATTGACTTCTTTACAGAATTTCAATATTTATTTTAATCAAGCCCGTACGATGTACATATATCAAGTAACATCCCGCCTTTTCGCACACTTTAAACCGACACACGTGCCAATTCAAAACATAACGGAAGGGCGGATTGTTATGGGGTAAATAAGAAAAACAGAGAAGAAATAAAAAAAAATAGAATCTCACAGCGGAAGGATAAAATATAATAATAAATATACAGTTCATAAATGGTTTACAAAACACTTGTTATTCTTTACACAATAAATATCAGAGTTACACATACCAATACAGTCAATGCAGCGGAACAGTATGAGTGTGGTGCAATACTATAAATAATAATAATACGGATTCTTCGTCTTCGTCCTCCAAAGCTAAAGTCTTCGATCCTGAAACGCTCGGACTGGCCCGTGCGAATTTGAAAAGACAAAAACACTCGAGTCAGAACTAAAAGATCTTATGTGAGTTAAATTAACAAAATAAATATGGGTGCAATAACTCAAGAGATGCTCGGGATTTACATCTCCTAAGGGTCCGTTAAACTATTTACTATGTAGTATATTGCGCTATTATAATAGTGTCTATTTATAAAATAAACATACTTTTAAATAGCGTTAAGGCTTTACATTTTCCACCTTAACACGTAAAATGCCAATAGTCTATACAGTACCGTAATACCTCCTGATCGGGAAGCTACCAGAGGATACTCCATAGGTACGACACAAATGGAAACTCGTAGTAAAGGCTCGGTATGGTAGGTGACACGGCACAACTAGGCAATGCCAGGGTAGATATACCAATTGCTTACCCAGGCTGATGGAAACGCGTAGCCGCAGTTACCGCCCACCTCGAACAAACTCCCCCAAAATCAAAAATAAAAGTGGCCACTGAATCAATCCAAAGTCATAGTATAATATCGAAGAGGAGTGTCCGATCAGAGGTATGACCTCATTGGCCTGGGAATCGCTCCTGTTTTAGCCACCTTATGCCAACTCAAGGGAGTCGGGTCCACGTATGAAACGCCGCCACCAACCTACTTCATTCTGGAATCTCCACCGCATGCACGGTTAGTCAAAGTGGTTTTCGGTATCGACAGAGAGTATGTCCATATCCGATCCCGGTCTCTTTGCCAAACCATCGTTATTATAACACTGTGGTCATTTAAAATAGTTTATACTTTAAACCAGAATAAAATTTCCATTTCAAAACTATGAATACGATATCAATTTAAAACCCAAACAATATGATATCATTTTATCTCAAATATTTTTCTTTCCAAAATCATACTGGTTTAAAATTTAGAATATCTTGAAACCAAACAGTTGAATTATACTTTCAAAATATAATATTTCGGAATTCATACCTTTAAAACCATAACTTCTAAAACTTGAATGGTTTGGATATTCAACGGTATATAAAATAAGTGGTTTAACTTTATGGTTACTTTGTAAAGAAAAATTTTTACCTGGCTTCACAAATATGGTTCTTTATTTAAAGTTTAAACCATAATTTAATTATCACTTCAAGTTCCAAAAACCCCTTAAATTTCTATATGTATAAATCATTTGGAGTATTAATATTCAAAACTAAAGTTGGAATTTATTCTTTCAACAAATTAAATGTTTTATTATTTAGGTTTGAATATCCACATACAATTTATAAATAAAACTCCAAATTCTAGTAATTAAATAATTTCTCAACTTTACTTTATACTAGAATATCCATTTCTAAGTTTATTTAGGAAAAATTCAGTTTACACATATCATATCTTTAAAATTTCCAAACTTAACATATATTATAAATTATCAATCTCATTTCTAAATTTTTATTCCATTTTATTTAACGGATTTATACACAGCTTAAGTTCAAAAGTTTAACTTCATGTGTATATATATAAATGGAAGAATAATATTTATAAAATATCAAAATTAAATTTTTATAAATCGTATCACATCCAAACCATAGAAATCACTTTTAAAATAATTTATATATAGACCACGGTGCCTGTATAAAATTTTCTATCATATGGTCAAGTAATACGGATATTTATCATTTCAATCCGCAATTTAAAATAAAATGCGGTTGTATATCATTTCAAACCACAATCCCAAATGAAATGAAAAATGCATGATAACTTGCAATTTAATGATATACAATAAACATCCATTCATCAACATCATCCAACATCCAAATCAAAATCATCAATCAATATCAAAATATATTTGATAATATATAACAGGTATCACTGGCAGTTATATTCAAAATAAATTTAACAACTATTAAATTAACAGTTTATATTCAGTAATAAATTTTATAACTTTTTAACAAGCAGTTTATATGCAATTAAATAGATTCTAGCTGTCAATTAATACGCAATAAATAAACTAAATTAACAGTTAATTTAAATAAATGCAAATAAACAGATATGATGAATAAAACATGTCAAACAATTCTAAATAAATTTCTACTCATATCAAACATTAATTTAACAAACATAAAAGCTTCTAGAAGTTGTGAGTGGGTTAAAACACTCACCTTTGGAATTTAAATCGAATTTAAATTCAATTTAAACTCAAAAATTTGACGGTCTCCAAATTCATCCAATTCAGCGTCATCAGATCCGAAATTTAATTACGATCCTAATAAAAAAAATCTCACGTGAATCGGAGATCGTATGCGAGAGTTATGTCGAAAATTGCACTTGAATCCAAAATTCAAAATAAACAAAAGTGACACACATTCAACAACTTACCCTAAGCCACGTCATCAAATCAACAACACGTACAGGCCTCGTCTTCCCAGAGAACGCACGCAACAGAACCGAACCCATGAACACACCCATTGACCGAGCTTTGACCTCCGTTCTCCTCCCTTAGACGCCGCCGTTGGCCACGCCGTCGCCTCCCCTGGAACCTCCTCCTCCACCTCTACCGAGCGCGCCACCTCCGGCCGTCCCAGGTGCCACGCGCCGCCGCCAAACGTGCCCAGGCCGAAACCCTAAACCACACTTCCACGAAGATCTAGCCGTTCATTCGTTGCAAAAATCACATAGATCTAACCCCCTCAGTCCCCTCTCCAATACCCAGAAACCGTTTGACGATCAGACGAAGTTTGTTATGGCGATGATGAATGGCCACGAACTGTTTTGAATTTTTCTGAGCAAACCACAACCCGGATCGAAAAACGAACAGCACCATTGAATTACGCTCATCGAGAGCGTTGACATATATTTTTGTGGAATTTTTCTGGAGAGTTTGAATTTTCATTGAAATTTGAATTGAAGTAGATCTAGGTTTTGCAACCATTGAGGAAGAGAAAGATATGAAGAAATGAACGTACATCCAAATGATAATAGAAAGGAGGCTAGGGTTTATCACAGTATATTTATAGGTAGGGTTGGGTTAGAGAAGATAGACTAGATAGATGAACGTACGGAACAAACTAAGGCCCAAAAAGCCCGTTCTGACCCCGGAACGAAATTTGTCAAACCCATATATCCAGATAGGTATTTTAAAATATTCTGAACGCGATGGAAAAAGTTTCACGTCCAAATTTGATCGTATGAAGAAGTTATGCTGAAAACAAAATTTCCAAACTGATTTCAAATTGATTTTAATTAAATCGATTTCAAGGCGTTTCGCGTCCGTACGATCAAACGACAGGTCCGATCGATACGAAACTTGAAACCCTATAATAATTCATCGATACGGATCCGATGAAACTAGTTTCGTCGAAATCCGAGTCCGTGGCCAAAATGGCTATTTTTAATATTCATTAAATAAATTAAATAAATCATAAAAATCCAATCTTATATTAATATTCTAAAATTGTCCAAATTTTATTGCTTACAAAATTAAAATCAACTTAAACGATTTAACAAGTTTGGCTGTGAATTAGAGTTGACAAGTCTATCAAATTTCAGTATAAATTTCTCCGCTTCCTTATATTAAGGAATTATAAATAAATTTCTCAAAACCTATTTATTAAATTTTTAACCTTTATGTACTCATCTTTTATCCAAAATAGAGATGCCACATACTTTGGTTCATGATTCACATCGTTATTCTTAAAGTCTATTTTAAATTTCAATAACGTAATATTTAATGTTAAATTCCCTTTATTTATGCAATAAATGCAATTATTGAATCTGATACTCAAATTTTTTCATAGATCCAGCTTTCTAAAAATCTATATCAACAATTGGTCCAATTAAAATAGAATTAGTATTAACCTCATCTTAAAGAATTAACTACTGCAATCGCAAAATCAAAACTACGCTAACTGCAATAATTTAGTGAATAAATTTGAGATTGATTTCAAAATAAACTTAACAACAAATAAGAGAGGTAACGAACAATAATTATTGTTATTAAATCTATTTCAAAAATTCTACACTCAATTATTACCTTAAAGTAAGTCTTACATTTCTATAAATTTATTCATACTTCCGTTACTATATTTATACTTAATAAAGTAACGTTTATTCTTAATAACAACATTATAACTATTCAACATATAAAAGAACTCTATTCTCAAATACATTCATTGACAAATAAATTAGGAAATTTATAATGGTTGTTATCCTTTCTTAAATTTATCTCCAAATAACGTACTTCCCAATTGCATTCACTTATGTCCTATCCAACATTCATTTATATTTTATTTCCATAAATTTGTTAATATTTACATCCATTTATTAACAATTTACTTCCATTATACAATTGCAATCTATTATAGTTATTATTACGTTAATACTATTTCAAATTTTATTCTTTTAGTATTAATTAAACAATCGTATTAAATTAAGAGATTATAATGATTTTCACTATTTATATACACTCCATTAAAACCCAACAGTCGTTTCAATCACCTTTGTATTGCATTAAATTGGTTATCCATCACTGCCTTTTATTTTACTACCTAAATTCACATATAGTTACAATTTTACCAATATATATAAACACATAGGAAATTTAAATTCTTGTCATAAATTCTTTAATTTATATATTATTCAAGTGCAACCAATTTACGCTATTTCCTTATTTATTTTTCCCTTAACTTTCCAACAATCAGGTTAAATAACCGTTTCTACAATTCATTATTAATTATACATTTAAATCTCCTTTATTTATAGAACTTACACAAAGATATACATCTTACACTATCTCAATTAGATTTTCATTCAATTTAACAATAATTAAGCTTTACTTATTGCTGCTAAAATTTCCATTTAGCGTTCATTCAGTATTAATTTATCTCTCGTACTTTTATATAAATATTTTTTTTCCAGAAATTCAGACCACAAAATCCTTTTTAATTTATAATTTAATTGTCGAAATTTACGGGTCGTTACACTCTCCCCCACTCAAAACTTTTCGTCCCCGAAAAGGAAAAAGAAGGGAGAAGTAAGAATTAAAAACAGTACATCTTATTTCAAAATATTATTTATAAACAATAATTTACTAAATTTATTACCTTATATAAAATATACCTGTTTTAAAATCATTATATCCTTTTATACTTAAATAATTAAAGTTGGAAAAACGTTTTTAACAAATTTCTAAGTCCAAAATTTACGGAAAATTTTGGCAGAGTCTCCTTTGTACGGAGAGGCTCGAGAGAAAATAAAATATCAAAATATAACAAATATATACATATATTATCCAAAATATTATATCCCAACACGGGAAAATTATATAGAATAGCGCTACAAAACGTAATCCGGAAACGTACCTATTTGTCGGGCAATACGCTTATTATTATGGAACCAAAAGCCGTAGCAGTTGCTTCCATAACCTGCATTTCACTTATATAATCTAAAAAGGTTAAATATTAATTTTAAAGTGAAATATTTAAGTGGATTCAATCATTAATCAATCAATCAGTACAACAACCATCATCCTTACAAACAGCATACATACACAAACAAAACAACCATTTAATCCATCAAACAAATAGTTGTTTGGGTTCAAAACTTGAAATTTGTATGAAATGAAACTAACTATCAAGTGCATCCTTTACTAACCAGTCTTAGATGGAACAAAGATAGATTATTTATTCATCCAACAACTTCAAATTCCTTACCCAATAAACATAAATCAACAATAACAATTCAAACCAACAACCAAATTAACTTATTATACATTTATTTCATGCTTCAGTGGTTTGATTTTCTTTCTTTCATTTATGGAGGGATTTCTTTATTTCTTACAATTTTCATTTTCCATTTTTTTTTTACAAAATTCATTATATTTGTATTCCAATTTATTGACTAAAGTTTATATCATCTATTTATACTACTTACCTTTACTTATATAGTAAAATTTCCAATTTAACTTAAGTTTATACAATTAATTCTCATTAATAACAGCAAATTTATTGAATACCTTTATTACCTCAAGCTTCACTTGTAAGATTTCCCCTACATTTTCTTACTAACATTGCAACTTTTATTATATGGTAAGTTATGTATGTTTTAAGAATGTAAGTGAAAATTTACAAGTTTCTTCTCAATTCCTTTTTATTAATTAATGGTTCAATAAATATATATTCGTTTTATAAATACAATTTCAACTTACCCTTAATTTCATTCCTTTATTTAATGTTTATGTTTCTATTATATTTAATTACAGTAACCCTCTACTTAAACTTAAATTATTAACCTTAAAACCTCCATTCTTATAAATAAAGGCTTTTTATTAATTTATTACCTAGGGTTTACAGTCATTTATTTATATTACCTACTTTTATTATATTAAAGTAGTAGTGTTTCAATCATACTTAAGTTAATAACCCTACGCATCAATCCTTATTTATTAAAGAATTTCATTTATTTACTTAAGTTTAAATCACTTGTTCATAATACTTACCTTTATTTATGGGAAAAATTCAATTTATAACTTAAGTTTATAACATTAACTTCTTATTGATAACAGCAATTCATTGAATACTTCATTATTTCCAAAATTCCTACTTGTATAATATTCTATTCCAATCTCTTATTTAACATTTCAACTTTTTATATTTGGTAAGTTATTTATGTTAAAGAAGATGCAATTGAACTTATACAAGTTTAATCTCAATTCTTTTAATTCCTTGATTGTTCAATAAATCTTTACCATTATTTATAAGTTAAAATCTTAACTTCCTTTATAACTTAGCATTAATTCTCTTTCCTAAATTAGAGGTTTTCAATCCATTTATTTCTTACTTTATATTTCACTGAAATAATTTAAACAATTAATTAATGGAAAATTTTAGAATTAAATACCGGGTCAAATTTCAATTTATTTTAAAATAATAGATAATTAGTTTCCTATAACTTTTATATCTCAATTATATTTTAAAACAATTAAATTTTTAGATAATTTCAAAATAAATCTGCAGTAGAATTTTACTACTGTGGCCTTTCCCCTTCGAAACTCGAAAATGAAAGTCGATGATGCGGCCGCCATCACCGAAATTATTTTCCAGCGACAGAGAGGAAAGTACAAAATTATTTTCTCCAAAATCCTCTTTAAACCAATTCCTTCGAATTATACTAAATATTTATATAAGAAAATACTTATAAACCAAATCATTATATTTCATAAATCCTTTGAAAGTAGATTTTCAAAATCCCGGACTTAAGTTCTAAAAAAAATCTCCATTTTGATTCATTATAATTTCAACTTAGCTTCAATTATTATAAATATTTTTATTACCTAACACCCAATCTATAGCAACCAAAATATATATCTTTATAAAATATTTTTATATATAGAAAATATCATAGGCAAAATTATTTCATTCACCTATATAAAACAAATATTATGTCGATCTGTCCTATTAAGTGTTTAGAAATCCCTATTGATGACATAGCGTCCCATGCCTCAACCAGAATTTATAAATACAAAACGGAACAGATTAACACAATATCAAAACCCTTTTATAACACTAACAAATACGCTCTCTCATATATATACACTCAGCGACTCCCATAGGGTATTACTACCCTATTTACAAAGAGTCAAACCCCACAGAGCCAAAGTTTATTGCTAAACCAAAGCTCTGATACCAACTGTAACATCCCGCCTTTTCGCACACTTTAAACCGACACACGTGCCAATTCAAAACATAACGGAAGGGCGGATTGTTATGGGGTAAATAAGAAAAACAGAGAAGAAATAAAAACAAAATAGAATCTCACAGCGGAAGGATAAAATATAATAATAAATATACAGTTCATAAATGGTTTACAAAACACTTGTTATTCTTTACACAATAAATATCAGAGTTACACATACCAATACAATCAATGCAGCGGAACAGTATGAGTGTGGTGCAATACTATAAATAATAATAATACGGATTCTTCGTCTTCGTCCTCCAAAGCTAAAGTCTTCGATCCTGAAACGCTCGGACTGACCCGAGCGAATTTGAAAAGACAAAAACACTCGAGTCAGAACTAAAAGATCTTATGTGAGTTAAATTAACAAAATAAATATGGGTGCAATAACTCAAGAGATGCTCGGGATTTACATCTCCTAAGGGTCCGTTAAACTATTTACTATGTAGTATATTGCGCTATTATAATAGTGTCTATTTATAAAATAAACATACTTTTAAATAGCGTTAAGGCTTTACATTTTCCACCTTAACACGTAAAATGCCAATAGTCTATACAGTACCGTAATACCTCCTGATCGGGAAGCTACCAGAGGATACTCCATAGGTACGACACAAATAGAAACTCGTAGTAAAGGCTCGGTATGGTAGGTGACACGGCACAACTAGGCAATGCCAGGGTAGATATACCAATTGCTTACCCAGGCTGATGGAAACGCGTAGCCGCAGTTACCGCCCACCTCGAACAAACTCCCCCAAAATCAAAAATAAAAGTGGCCACTGAATCGATCCAAAGTCATAGTATAATATCGAAGAGGAGTGTCCGATCAGAGGTACGACCTCATTGGCCTGGGAATCGCTCCTGTTTTAGCCACCTTATGCCAACTCACGGGTGTCGGGTCCACGTATTTACCTTACAGGAAACGCCGCCACCAACCTACTTCATTCTGGAATCTCCACCGCGTACACGGTTAGTCAAAGTGGTTTTCGGTATCGACAGAGAGTATGTCCATATCCGATCCCGGTCTCTTTGCCAACCCATCGTTATTATAACACCGCGGTCATTTAAAATAGTTTATACTTTAAACCAGAATAAAATTTCCATTTCAAAACTATGAATACGATATCAATTTAAAACCCAAACAATATGATATCATTTTATCTCAAATATTTTTCTTTCCAAAATCATACTGGTTTAAAATTTAGAATATCTTGAAACCAAACAGTTGAATTATACTTTCAAAATATAATATTTCGGAATTCATACCTTTAAAACCATAACTTCTAAAACTTGAATGGTTTGGATATTCAACGGTATATAAAATAAGTGGTTTAACTTTATGGTTACTTTTTAAAGAAAATAATTTACATGGCTTTACAAATATGGTTCTTTATTTAAAGTTTAAACCATAATTTAATTATCACTTCAAGTTCCAAAAACCCCTTAAATTTCTATATGTATAAATCATTTGGAGTATTAATATTCAAAAATAAAGTTGGAATTTATTCTTTCAACAAATTAAATGTTTTATTATTTAGGTTTGAATATCCACATACAATTTATAAATAAAACTCCAAATTCTAGTAATTAAATAATTTCTCAACTTTACTTTATACTAGAATATCCATTTCTAAGTTTATTTAGGAAAAATTCAGTTTATACATATCATATCTTTAAAATTTCCAAACTTAACATATATTATAAATTATCAATTTCATTTCTAAATTTTTATTCCATTTTAGTTAACGGATTTATACACAGCTTAAGTTCAAAAGTTTAACTTCATGTGTATATATATAAATGGAAGAATAATATTTATAAAATATCAAAATTAAATTTTTATAAATCGTATCACATCCAAACCATAGAAATCACTTTTAAAATAATTTATATATAGACCACGGTGCCTGTATAAAATTTTCTATCCTATGGTCAAGTAATACGGATATTTATCATTTCAATCCGCAATTTAAAATAAAATGCGGTTGTATATCATTTCAAACCACAATCCCAAATGAAATGAAAAATGCATGATAACTTGCAATTTAATGATATACAATAAACATCCATTCATCAACATCATCCAACATCCAAATCAAAATCATCAATCAATATCAAAATATATTTGATAATATATAACAGGTATCACTGGCAGTTATATTCAAAATAAATTTAACAACTATTAAATTAACAGTTTATATTCAGTAATAAATTTTATAACTTTTTAACAAGCAGTTTATATGCAATTAAATAGATTCTAGCTGTCAATTAATACTCAATAAATAAACTAAATTAACAGTTAATTTAAATAAATGCACATAAACAGATATGATGAATAAAACATGTCAAACAATTCTAAATAAATTTCTACTCATATCAAACATTAATTTAACAAACATAAAAGCTTCTAGAAGTTGTGAGTGGGTTAAAACACTCACCTTTGGAATTTAAATCGAATTTAAATTCAATTTAAACTCAAAAATTTGACGGTCTCCAAATTCATCCAAATCAGCGTCTTCAGATCCGAAATTTAATTACGATCCTAATAAAAAAAATCTCACGTGAATCAGAGATCGTATGCGAGAGTTATGTCGAAAATTGCACTTGAATCCAAAATTCAAAATAAACAAAAGTGACACACATTCAACAACTTACCCTAATCCACGTCATCAAATCAACAACACGTACAGGCCTTGTCTTCCTAGAGAACGCACGCAACAGAACCGAACCCATGAACACACCCATTGACCGAGCTTTGACCGCCGTTCTCCTCCCTTAGACGCCGCCGTTGGCCACGCCGTCGCCTCCCCTGGAACCTCCTCCTCCCCCTCTACCGAGCGCGCCACCTCCGGCCGTCCCAGGTGCCACGCGCCGCCGCCAAACGTGCCCAGGTCGAAACCCTAAACCACACTTCCACGAAGATCTAGCCGTTCATTCGTTGCAAAAATCACATAGATCTAACCCCCTCAGTCCCCTCTCCAATACCCAGAAACCGTTTGACGATCAGACGAAGTTTGTTATGGCGATGATGAATGGCCACGAACTGTTTTGAATTTTTCTGAGCAAACCACAACCGGATCGAAAAACGAACAGCACCATTGAATTACGCTCATCGAGAGCACTGACATATATTTTTGTGGAATTTTTCTGGAGAGTTTGAATTTTCATTGAAATTTGAATTGAAGTAGATTTAGGTTTTGCAACCATTGAGGAAGAGAAAGATATGAAGAAATGAACGTACATCCAAATGATAATAGAAAGGAGGCTAGGGTTTATCACAGTATATTTATAGGTAGGGTTGGGTTAGAGAAGATAGACTAGATAGATGAACGTACGGAACAAACTAAGGCCCAAAAAGCCCGTTCTGACCCCGGAACGAAATTTGTCAAACCCATATATCCAGATAGGTATTTTAAAATATTCTGAACGCGATGGAAAAAGTTTCACGTCCAAATTTGATCGTATGAAGAAGTTATTCTGAAAACAAAATTTCCAAACTGATTTCAAATTGATTTTAATTAAATCGATTTCAAGGCGTTTCGCGTCCGTACGATCAAACGACAGGTCCGATCGATACGAAACTTGAAACCCTATAATAATTCATCGATACGGATCCGATGAAACTAGTTTCGTTGAAATCCGAGTCCGTGGCCAAAATGGCTATTTTTAATATTCATTAAATAAATTAAATAAATCATAAAAATCCAATCTTATATTAATATTCTAAAATTGTCCAAATTTTATTGCTTATAAAATTAAAATCAACTTAAATGATTTAACAAGTTTGGCTGTGAATTAGAGTTGACAAGTCTATCAAATTTCAGTATAAATTTCTCCGCTTCCTTATATTAAGGAATTATAAATAAATTTCTCAAAACCTATTTATTAAATTTTTAACCTTTATGTACTCATCTTTTATCCAAAATAGAGATGCCACATACTTTGGTTCATGATTCACATCGTTATTCTTAAAGTCTATTTTAAATTTCAATAACGTAATATTTAACGTTAAATTCCCTTTATTTATGCAATAAATGCAATTATTGAATCTGATACTCAAATTTTTTCATAGATCCAGCTTTCTAAAAATCTATATCAACAATTGGTCCAATTAAAATAGAATTAGTATTAACCTCATCTTAAAGAATTAACTACTGCAATTGCAAAACCAAAACTACGCTAACTGCAATAATTTAGTGAATAAATTTGAGATTGATTTCAAAATAAACTTAACAACAAATAAGAGAGGTAACGAACAATAATTATTGTTATTAAATCTATTTCAAAAATTCTACACTCAATTATTACCTTAAAGTAAGTCTTACATTTCTATAAATTTATTCATACTTCCGTTACTATATTTATACTTAATAAAGTAACGTTTATTCTTAATAACAACATTATAACTATTCAACATATAAAAGAACTCTATTCTCAAATACATTCATTGACAAATAAATTAGGAAATTTATAATGGTCGTTATCCTTTCTTAAATTTATCTCCAAATAACGTACTTCCCAATTGCATTCACTTATGTTCTATCCAACATTCATTTATATTTTATTTCCATAAATTTGTTAATATTTACATCCATTTATTAACAATTTACTTCCATTATACAATTGCAATCTATTATAGTTATTATTACGTTAATACTATTTCAAATTTTATTCTTTTAGTATTAATTAAACAATCGTATTAAATTAAGAGATTATAATGATTTTCACTATTTATATACACTCTATTAAAACCCAACTGTGACGACCCAAACTCGATGTCCAATAAACGACATCAAATTCGCATCGCCGGAGCTTATAACAACAATTAGATGAATATAAAACAGCGGAACAGAATCAATATCATAAATAACATCACTGTTACAACATCAACATAATATTCATACTATATCAGAGTACATAGTACATACACCACTATCTCTAAATACAACATCATGATAATATAACAGTGAACATGTATCCAAAAGTCCTCAAAATGAAAGAGGTGATAACGAACTCCCAAGAGCTAAACACCTGAAGTCTCCAATAGCTCCTAAGATATATCCAAGATAAGAGCTCCAAAATACTGCTACTCCAAAATAACCTAAACCTGTTACTAGGCTGCCCGTGTGGAAATAATGGGCACCCAGAGTTTAGGAAAGAAAACAATAAACTCCGGATCAGTCATGGGACTGGTATGAGTAAACAAAAACAGTTGCATTTAAATAAAACAAGATTTATAAAAGAATTTTCGGAATGCTTTTAAAAATGGAACTACCATAAGACCTCCCGCCACACACACAATGCAAACGCAGAATTGGAGGAGATTTCTTCTTATGACAGTTAAATATGCTTGATACGAGAAAAGAATTCTTTGATATTATTACTAGTGCATAGTGAAGTAAATCATTTCGAAAATAGAATATTAATCTTAGCCAGCATAGGTACCATTATAGTATGCTTACTATAGCTACCATATTAAATGGCAGGTTCTACAACTAATACCGTACAAGTCTCGTATTGTTTCTTTGGATTTCCAACAAATGGTCAGGCCAAGGAACTTCCCATTGCCACTGAGAACGCCTCTGGAAGGACGTCCCCGAGAACCAAACCGGATCTCTACCAACACAAGGCCGAGTTACCCCTAACTGGGTAACTACTGACACGAGTATGCCATCTCCCGGTTGTAACCAACCTTTAACCGGGGCCCCAGCAACAAATCACAAAATCATATATATATATATCTGCGATATCAACATAAGTTAAGTATCTGGGCTCCATACCATGATACCACTTCTATCCAGAAGGAAATGTACATACCCTAAGGGGTGCTACCCCCAATAACCTTGCTGCATCTTTCCTGTTTTGACCATTTCGGGGTGTGAGGTCCGACGAAGTCACGTCCACAAAAACACACTTTATACAAAAGCCGTGCTTTGGGTCAACAAATGATCAACACAATGATCACTAAGATAGACGATCAAATAACGATCCTATCCCAAAAATCAACACAATGATCATTTCAGCAACACTCAGCATGTCACATTACCAAATTGGGAATATATCGCTGATAACTTCAACTATATAACCTCTGAGCTCGTACGTCTCAGAGAAGGGTGTTAAGCTTAAAGAATAAATTCTCCGCCACCAACAGAAATATATTTGAATGAAATCTGCTTTATATCTCAACTTGTAATGTCAGACATACTATCCATACAAGTCTGTTCCGGGCTCGAACAGAACCGAAGGCACTTACAAAGAAGTCCTTGCAATCCGGATATTTACAATCCTGATCGGATTCACCATCACATATGGAGAACTCTATACCGGAGCAACTCGGTGCAGAGTCAATCGACAGGTCATCCTATCGCTCTCGCAAATACCCGGTCTTCAACACCGGTCTTCAAATGCTATCCAATTCGACGTATCACTATTTGAGATGGGTTATACGACACGAAGGTCATCTCCCGGTTAAACCGAATAGTGAGCGTTAATTTAAAAACAATGTGGATGTCATTCATAACAATTCATAGGTTCGATGTGGGTTTCGGATAACAAACTGAAATCCGATTCCCTGTCGCATCGAAGTTTAAATGCCGTTTCACGGACAACAGGGTTTTCACATCTATACAGAACAAATCATAATCACAGTGCATCACATGGCAATTGCATCCTACAGAATTACAAACAGAACAGAGATATCACTGTAAATTAACAACAATAGTTAATTACTTTCCAATGTGATTTAAATACATGTGCCACTAAATTAATTAAATTTAATGATAAGAATTTGGATAAATAAATTACATTTTGATTTCTCAATTTATTGTTTCAAAATTTACAAATTCTTACTTACAAATTTATTTAAACATTTAATTGTTTATAAATCAATTAAATTACAAGTTTGTAAATCATTCTTAAATTCCTTTTCAAA
This sequence comes from Allium cepa, assembly GCA_030765085.1. NCBI lineage: Eukaryota > Viridiplantae > Streptophyta > Magnoliopsida > Asparagales > Amaryllidaceae > Allium > Allium cepa. The sequence goes on along the minus strand of CM060928.1, from coordinate 672,797,684 downwards.
ATCATTGATAAATGACAATTATTCACTTTAATTATCATTTTAAACTACAATTCAATTAGATCTCAATTGAATATATTAATTTATTATTCCTTAATAAATTATTTTAATGTAATTATAAATTTTGAATCAATCAATTTAAATTATCAACTTAATGATTTTTAAATTTACAACTTTAATTTTTATTGCTTTTATTTATTTATTATTTAAAAAGTAATTTTAAATCATAAATTATTTAATCATTAATTTATAAACTTCACATTCCATTTACAAACGATCTTCATTTTATAAACAATGCTTATAAACATCGTTTAAACTTAAGTTTTCGACGAGCTTCAACTGAATATGCTGTTTCAGGTGGTCGACCCGAGTCTTCCCCGAGTCGCGCCCGAGTTCAATCTCTGCCTGCTTCGAGTTCCTTCCCAAAACTACCCGAGTGATTAAAATTTTTGTAAATTTTGTTAAGTCCAAATTTTGACGCGATAAACCCCTGAAATCTCTCGACTTCCCCTTCGAGTCCCTGCCCTATTTCCCCGATCTGAGCTTCGAGTCACCCACTTGAGTAAAAACCTGAAATACTTCAGGAAATCAAATTTCCTCCCCCCCACGCTTCCTTCTCCTATACATGTAACTTTTCTTAAGTGAGTTTAAACTTAAATACTATTCAACAGGAAAGCAAGCTTAAGTACAACAGTGGTTCGAAATCCAGATGGTCCCTCTTCTCCCAGGCACGCCTTCAAAAACCCAACCCAAAACAGTAAGACGTGCACACGATCAACTGTGCACGTGCACTGTCGAATTCGCCACCTCCGGTCAGATCTCCAGCCACCCCCAAGTCAATGATCCTCCACCTGAACCCTATGAGCAACCAGCGTGGTGAAAAGATGACGAAATCGCGATCGAGCATCGCTACCCAAAACTGCACCAAAACAGCCCACCAGAAAAACGCATCTTCCTTCCACCTCTGGCCATCGGAGGCCATGAAATTGTATCTGAAGCTTCGCCTCCACCTGACGCTACTATCCCCAGTACCCCATTCAACTCGATGCACCCAAAACCCATCGCGACCGATTATTTCAACATGAACAGACATGGGTTCCTAAACCCTATTTCAATCTCGCACTCAAAATTCTCGCAATAATTAAATTTTTAAATATTTTTCCTAACATTATTGAGTATAACATTAGCTCCACGCGAAATCTCAACATTCAAAAGTCTTTTGATTTATAGGAATTGACTTAAAAGCAACATTTGCTAAAATACAAACTGCTCCTAAGATGCCAAAGTAAAAATCATCATATTTAGTTTAAAAATCCCATTTTTGTATACTTACTCGAATTATACAATCAAATCAATGATTAATCCCACTTGAATTTATCACTATTTTGATTTACTGTAAGATTTTAGGTTGCACAGCCAAAAAGTTTCACTTCAAACTTAAAATAAAATCTTAAAACTGTGTTTTAAGTTTACACAACATATTTTGGTTTAAGATTTTTATTACCTAACAATGTTTCAATGTAAATGAATCTAATTCTTTGAATAACGATCAAGTGCTTTGATAGTTACAGAGAAATGAAATACAGAGCATACAAAATCCTCTTTATAACTGAAGCATATATATAAACAGCTTATAAATGAAATTTAGACTATTTAAATAGATTTAAGCTTTTAAAGATTATTTTACTCACATGAATAATATAGAAACAGAGAATACTTTTGTTTCTTTTTAACTGCAGTTTGATTCTTCTTCTCTGATTTGGCTTTCAACTTCTTTTTATTTCCTGTTTTGATCACCTGAATGTTTTTTTTTTTTATTTATGAAATATGATGTTTTCTTTTGTTTATTATCTTTGTTTTGAACGGGATGAAAATAAATATGGATGTGTGTATTTTTATAAGAAGGATGGTGTGCAGGTGAAAGGATAAGCTGAGTTCACAGAGCAAGTACAAGTTGAAGTATAAAAAAAAAACTAACCATGCTTTTAGATCTGCTAGGCAGTAAAATCATTAAATGAAGTATGTTGCTTGTATTTAATGCAGTTATGCTTCTTTGCTAAAGGTGATAGCATTTAATGAAGGTATGAAAAAGGAATGTTCAAGTTTTCTTCTTTTTCCTATTTGCAGCATGTTATGTTCTGATTTCTTTTTTTTATATGTATAGTTTATATACTTTTTACAGTTTTATAATCCTTCATACCCTTTTGTTATCTTATTTCATTTGTTTATTTGTTTACATTGCTTAAATGTTAGATTATTATATATATTATTATTATTTTTTTATTTGTTCTCTTATGTCTTTCTATTGTTCATAGCAACTTGTTTTAGTTATTTTGCTAAATATATGAAAAGTTGTTTTATTTTATTTTATCTTCTTTTGCTTACATATTTTACTGGTTTGTACATTTGTTCATTTATTTGTTTATTTATTCTTTTGTTCATTTGTTTGATCCTTTGTTTATATCTTTTATTTAATTATTTGTTTAGATGTTTAATTATTTGTTATGTGATTTAAATCTTATAATTTCATCATAACTTTAACAAATTCTAAATTCTATTAAAAGATCATCTATCCATATCTCTTTTTTTTATTTAATTCTATATTAATGTGTAATATTAATATCAACAATTAAAATATTTAGATTAAATTTTACTAGTTAGATCCCGAAGTTCAAACAATTTATCAAATTTTAAATTTCAAAAATTTCGGGATGTTACAATATCCCCTCCTTAAGAAAATTTCGTCCTCGAAATTGAAAGAGAGAGAACGTAAACAAATAATATACAAATTCAGAAATAAGGAAATGACTTACAGATCTAAGTCGAGATGTCAATTCTGCATTTGGGATACGATTTCTTCATATTATCTTCGGTCTCCCAAGTACAGTCCTTTGGATCGCCACTCCATTGTACTTTGACCAGCCTCACAATCTTGTTCCTCAATCGCTTCTCATCACGATCTACAATCTTTATCGGTTCCCTTCTAACTGCTAAGTTGGGAGTGATTTCAAGATCCTGCTGAGCAGCTTCTTCAATAATATCATCTGGATCGTGCACATATTTCCGAAGATTAGAAATATGGAACACATCATGTACGCCAGATAACCAGTTGGGTAACTGCACTCTATATGCTAGAGAACCAATCCTTTCCAGAATAGGAAAAGGACCAATATAACGCGGTGCTAACTTTCCAGTTTTCCCGAATCTCAGCACTCCTCGCATCGGAGATACTTTCAGAAATACAGAATCTCCAACTTGAAATTCCAAATTTCTCCTTCGACGGTCATAATAGCTCTTCTGACGGCTTTGGGCAGTTAATAACTTCTTTCGAATAAAGTCTACCTTCTCAGTGGCTTCTTTTATCATATCTGGTCCCAGAACAAGTCTATCACCTGATTCGATCCAACATGTAGGTGATCGACACGGACGACCATATAAAGCTTCGAATGGAGCCATTTCTATACTGGCCTGATAGCTGTTATTATATGAGAATTCAACCAGATGCAAATGGTCCTCCCAAGAACCACCAAAATCATGCACACAAGCACGCAGTAGGTCTTCTAAAACTCGGTTAACTCTTTCAGTCTGTCCATCAGATTGCGGATGGTAAGCAGTACTGAAATTTAATTTCGTTCCCAATGCATCCTGAAACGCTTCCCAAAATCTACTAGTGAAGATCGGGTCACGATCACTCACTATACTACTGGGAATACCATGGAGGCGAACAATTTCCTTTATATAAATACCTGCCAAGCTTGCTGCAGTCCGAGTAGATTTAACTGGAATGAAATGGGCATTCTTGGTTAGACGATCCACAATAACCCAAATCGCTTCATTGCCTTTCTTGGTTCGTGGCAATCCGTCGATGAAATCCATCGATACTTGATCCCACTTCCATTTCGGTACTTCCAAAGGTTGAAGTAAACCGGCCACTTTCCTTTGGTCGCTCTTGATTTGCTGACAAGTAGCACAACGGCTTACATAAATAGATATGTCTCTCTTCATTGTTTTCCACCAGAATGTCCTTTTAACATCACGATACATTTTGTTGACTCCTGGATGGATGTTAAATTTGGATTTGTGGCATTCATTCAATACTTCACGTTTCAATTCTGGAATGTCAGGGACACAAATCCTGCCTTTCAAACTTATGACCCCCTTATCATTAATTGCAAAACTGGAATCTTCACCTCGACGAATCCTCCCATATATTTCCTGAAGAAACTGGTCCTCTTTTTGTTTACTGGCAATTTTCTCAAGAAGAGTAGGAGTGATAACCAGATAAGCAAGAACAGCATAACTTCTGCTCAAAGCGTCTGCAACTACATTGGCCTTTCCGGGTGTATACAGAATATCCAAGTCATAAGATGCCAGAAATTCCAACCAACGTTGTTGTCGCAGATTCAGATCCTTCTGGGAGAAAAGATATTTCAAGTTTTTATGATCGGTGAATAATTCGAATTTTTCACCTAAAACAAAGAGAGTTTATTAGGTATATTTCTTTAGTTAATTTCACAAATTATTTAGAAAGCTGAAAAGATTCTTACCCAGAAGATAGTGTCGCCATATTTTCAAAGCGAAAACAACAGCCAAAAGTTCCAAATCGTGCGTTGGGTAGTTCTTCTCATGCGGACGTAATTGTCTACCTGCGTAGGCAACTACCTTTCCATTTTGCATTAATACTGCACCTACCCCTTCACCACTTGCATCAGTATAGACAGATAAGCCTTGGTTCCCGTTAACAATAGTGAGAACAGGAGCAGTGGTCAATCTTTTTTTCAACTCTTGAAAAGCTTCCTCACATTTCGGAGTCCAATCAAATTCTACATTTTTCATTGTTAGCTTAGTCAATGGGCTAGCCAACTTAGAAAAATCTTGAACGAATTTCCGGTAATAGCCTGCTAAACCCAAAAAGCTTCGAACTTCTTTTGGAGTAGTGGGTTGTTTCCAATCAAGAATAGCGGAAATTTTGCTAGGATCTACTGAAATTCCTTCTTCATTAACAATATGGCCAAGGAATTTGACTTCATTGACCCAGAAATGGCATTTGGAAAATTTCGCATATAGAACATTTCTCCTCAAAATTTCTAAGACAATTCTAAGATGCTCGGCATGCTCATCTTTAGTTTTGGAAAAAATTAAGATGTCATCAATGAATACAAGCACAAATTTATTTAAAACTTCCCGAAACACACGAGTCATGAGATCTACGAAGTAAGCTGGAGCATTGGTTAGTCCGAAAGGCATAACTAACCATTCATAGAACATATTAGGACCTCTGAAAGCGGTCAGATGTACACAATCTTCGGCGATTCGTAATTGATGGAATCCTTGGGCTAGATCCATTTTTGAAAAGAAACGAGCGCCGTGCAACTGATCAAATAAATCATCAATCCTGGGCAGTGGAAATTTATTTTTGAGAGTTTGTTTATTTAGATCGCGGTAATCTACACACAATCTCAAAGATCCGTCTGATTTGGCAACAAATACGACGGCTGATCCCCACTCAGAAACACTGGGTCGAATTAATCCTTTTGCTAGTAGCTCATTAGTTTGATGAACCAATTCAATCTTTTCCCTAGGTGCCATCCTGCGACTTGCGTGAACAACAGGACGAGTATTAGGTACAAGATCGATTCGGAATTCTATTTCTCGATGAGGAGGTAAAGATTTCACTTCTTCAAATACGTCAGAAAAATCCCGAACAACAGGTATAGACTGCAAAGTGGGTTCAAGATTTCCCAAAGTATATATCAATCTGTCGCTCCTTGGACTTGGATTCTCACAAGAGATTTCAATAAAATTTCCAAGACTTGTTTTGATCAAAACTGTCCGATTACTACACTCCAATCTAGCATCGTATCTCGTTAACCAGTTCATACCGAGTAAGATTTCAAATTCATCAAATTCGAGGACATACAGGTTGATAGGAAATTTATAGCTAGCATATGAAATAGGAACTCTCTTACAATATGAACTAAGATTTGCGGGACCTCCGACCGGATTTTTCACGCAAATAAGATCGTCAGCAAATTTAGTTTCAAGTCCTAGTTCATTTACGGTTTGTTGGGAAATAAAGCTATGTGAAGCTCCCGTATCAAATAAAGCTCTAACAGTTCTATTATTAATAGTAAGGTTACCTTCCAAAACACTTTTCCCTTTGTCAGCTTTTGAAGATGAGGGGTCCTCCTTTATTGCATAGACTTTTGCTACCTGCGCTGTCCTCATCACTGGGCAATCTTTAACTAAATGTCCCGGTTTATGACAATTGTAACATTCTCTAGCTGGTCTCTTCGGTTTTGGACAGTGACTTGAATAGTGGCCTTTCTCTTTGCAGTTTTAACAAGTGACATTTTCTGCTGCGCTTCCCTGAATGCTCCTCTTCTTCTCATTGCCTTGCCAAGGTTTCTTGCCTCCGAATTTACGCTTTTTATAATTCTGACTACCTGAATTACCTTTCTCCACAGTCGCTTCCTGTATATCAAGAGTAGCGTACCTGTAACCCATATCTACTAAATCTGAGAAAGATTCTTTAACATGACCCGTCATTCTTCCATGATATTTCTGGTTCATTCCTCGGATAAACCTTTCGTTTTTCTTCAGAGGTGTATTTAGCAATTCCGGACCAAACCGAGATAGTTCACTGAATTTATTCAAGTATTCTTCAAACGACAAACTTCCTTGTTTCAAATCCAGAAATTCCTGATACATTCTAGAAACACCTGCTGATGGCATGTAACGTTTCTCAAACACTTCTTTAAAACGATCCCAAGTGAATTCTTCCTCGGGTTCATCTACAATGATGGTTTCCCACCAAGCTGAAGCTTCTCCTTGGAGTTGCCAAGAAGCTATAAGTCTTTTCTGCTCATCCTGCAATTTTAGTCCTTTAAAAATCTTTTCACACGATCTTACCCAAGCTTGAGCGTCAATAATTGACTCTTTGCCAATAAATGGTTTTCCACCAAGCTTTTCAAACTTCTTATATAATTCAGCCAAGTCCGGCTGCTGCTGAATTTCTATTACTGCTTCTGCGGCTGCGGGAATTTGATTTGGTACTGCAGCATTGCCTTGACCCCTCACTCTTCCTCTGCGTCCACTCATTTTCACTATCTGAGATTAGTAAGAAAATTGATTTAGATATGCAGACGAAATATCTTAAGGAATATCAGCAGTAAAAATAACAGACTAAGAAAATTTTAAAGTTTCAATTTTGATTATACTCATTCTAGGGTATACTTCACCCTATCTCTAATGAGCCATCTAATGTGTTATACTCCGTAGCTAAAGTTCTTACTCAACCAACAGCTCTGATACCACTTTGTGACGACCCAAACTCGATGTCCAATAAACGACATCAAATTCGCATCGCCGGAGCTTATAACAACAATTAGATGAATATAAAACAGCGGAACAGAATCAATATCATAAATAACATCACTGTTACAACATCAACATAATATTCATACTATATCAGAGTACATAGTACATACACCACTATCTCTAAATACAACATCATGATAATATAACAGTGAACATGTATCCAAAAGTCCTCAAAATGAAAGAGGTGATAACGAACTCCCAAGAGCTAAACACCTGAAGTCTCCAATAGCTCCTAAGATATATCCAAGATAAGAGCTCCAAAATACTGCTACTCCAAAATAACCTAAACCTGTTACTAGGCTGCCCGTGTGGAAATAATGGGCACCCAGAGTTTAGGAAAGAAAACAATAAACTCCGGATCAGTCATGGGACTGGTATGAGTAAACAAAAACAGTTGCATTTAAATAAAACAAGATTTATAAAAGAATTTTCGGAATGCTTTTAAAAATGGAACTGCCATAAGACCTCCCGCCACACACACAATGCAAACGCAGAATTGGAGGAGATTTCTTCTTATGACAGTTAAATATGCTTGATACGAGAAAAGAATTCTTTGATATTATTACTAGTGCATAGTGAAGTAAATCATTTCGAAAATAGAATATTAATCTTAGCCAGCATAGGTACCATTATAGTATGCTTACTATAGCTACCATATTAAATGGCAGGTTCTACAACTAATACCGTACAAGTCTCGTATTGTTTCTTTGGATTTCCAACAAATGGTCAGGCCAAGGAACTTCCCATTGCCACTGAGAACGCCTCTGGAAGGACGTCCCCGAGAACCAAACCGGATCTCTACCAACACAAGGCCGGGTTACCCCTAACTGGGTAACTACTGACACGAGTATGCCATCTCCCGGTTGTAACCAACCTTTAACCGGGGCCCCAGCAACAAATCACAAAATCATATATATATATCTGCGATATCAACATAAGTTAAGTATCTGGGCTCCATACCATGATACCACTTCTATCCAGAAGGAAATGTACATACCCTAAGGGGTGCTACCCCCAATAACCTTGCTGCATCTTTCCTGTTTTGACCATTTCGAGGTGTGAGGTCCGACGAAGTCACGTCCACAAAAACACACTTTATACAAAAGCCGTGCTTTGGGTCAACAAATGATCAACACAATGATCACTAAGATAGACGATCAAATAACGATCCTATCCCAAAAATCAACACAATGATCATTTCAGCAACACTCAGCATGTCACATTACCAAATTGGGAATATATCGCTGATAACTTCAACTATATAACCTCTGAGCTCGTACGTCTCAGAGAAGGGTGTTAAGCTTAAAGAATAAATTCTCCGCCACCAACAGAAATATATTTGAATGAAATCTGCTTTATATCTCAACTTGTAATGTCAGACATACTATCCATACAAGTCTGTTCCGGGCTCGAACAGAACCGAAGGCACTTACAAAGAAGTCCTTGCAATCCGGATATTTACAATCCTGATCGGATTCACCATCACATATGGAGAACTCTATACCGGAGCAACTCGGTGCAGAGTCAATCGACAGGTCATCCTATCGCTCTCGCAAATACCCGGTCTTCAACACCGGTCTTCAAATGCTATCCAATTCGACGTATCACTATTTGAGATGGGTTATACGACACGAAGGTCATCTCCCGGTTAAACCGAATAGTGAGCGTTAATTTAAAAACAATGTGGATGTCATTCATAACAATTCATAGGTTCGATGTGGGTTTCGGATAACAAACTGAAATCCGATTCCCTGTCGCATCGAAGTTTAAATGCCGTTTCACGGACAACAGGGTTTTCACATCTATACAGAACAAATCATAATCACAGTGCATCACATGGCAATTGCATCCTACAGAATTACAAACAGAACAGAGATATCACTGTAAATTAACAACAATAGTTAATTACTTTCCAATGTGATTTAAATACATGTGCCACTAAATTAATTAAATTTAATGATAAGAATTTGGATAAATAAATTACATTTTGATTTCTCAATTTATTGTTTCAAAATTTACAAATTCTTACTTACAAATTTATTTAAACATTTAATTGTTTATAAATCAATTAAATTACAAGTTTGTAAATCATTCTTAAATTCCTTTTCAAAATCATTGATAAATGACAATTATTCACTTTAATTATCATTTTAAACTACAATTCAATTAGATCTCAATTGAATATATTAATTTATTATTCCTTAATAAATTATTTTAATGTAATTATAAATTTTGAATCAATCAATTTAAATTATCAACTTAATGATTTTTAAATTTACAACTTTAATTTTTATTGCTTTTATTTATTTATTATTTAAAAAGTAATTTTAAATCATAAATTATTTAATCATTAATTTATAAACTTCACATTCCATTTACAAACGATCTTCATTTTATAAACAATGCTTATAAACATCGTTTAAACTTAAGTTTTCGACGAGCTTCAACTGAATATGCTGTTTCAGGTGGTCGACCCGAGTCTTCCCCGAGTCGCGCCCGAGTTCAATCTCTGCCTGCTTCGAGTTCCTTCCCAAAACTACCCGAGTGATTAAAATTTTTGTAAATTTTGTTAAGTCCAAATTTTGACGCGATAAATCCCTGAAATCTCTCGACTTCCCCTTCGAGTCCCTGCCCTATTTCCCCGATCTGAGCTTCGAGTCACCCACTTGAGTAAAAACCTGAAATACTTCAGGAAATCAAATTTCCTCCCCCCCACGCTTCCTTCTCCTATACATGTAACTTTTCTTAAGTGAGTTTAAACTTAAATATTATTCAACAGGAAAGCAAGCTTAAGTACAACAGTGGTTCGAAATCCAGATGGTCCCTCTTCTCCCAGGCACGCCTTCAAAAACCCAACCCAAAACAGTAAGACGTGCACACGATCAACTGTGCACGTGCACTGTCGAATTCGCCACCTCCGGTCAGATCTCCAGCCACCCCCAAGTCAATGATCCTCCACCTGAACCCTATGAGCAACCAGCGTGGTGAAAAGATGACGAAATCGCGATCGAGCATCGCTACCCAAAACTGCACCAAAACAGCCCACCAGAAAAACGCATCTTCCTTCCACCTCTGGCCATCGGAGGCCATGAAATTGTATCTGAAGCTTCGCCTCCACCTGACGCTACTATCCCCAGTACCCCATTCAACTCGATGCACCCAAAACCCATCGCGACCGATTATTTCAACATGAACAGACATGGGTTCCTAAACCCTATTTCAATCTCGCACTCAAAATTCTCGCAATAATTAAATTTTTAAATATTTTTCCTAACATTATTGAGTATAACATTAGCTCCACGCGAAATCTCAACATTCAAAAGTCTTTTGATTTATAGGAATTGACTTAAAAGCAACATTTGCTAAAATACAAACTGCTCCTAAGATGCCAAAGTAAAAATCATCATATTTAGTTTAAAAATCCCATTTTTGTATACTTACTCGAATTATACAATCAAATCAATGATTAATCCCACTTGAATTTATCACTATTTTGATTTACTGTAAGATTTTAGGTTGCACAGCCAAAAAGTTTCACTTCAAACTTAAAATAAAATCTTAAAACTGTGTTTTAAGTTTACACAACATATTTTGGTTTAAGATTTTTATTACCTAACAATGTTTCAATGTAAATGAATCTAATTCTTTGAATAACGATCAAGTGCTTTGATAGTTACAGAGAAATGAAATACAGAGCATACAAAATCCTCTTTATAACTGAAGCATATATATAAACAGCTTATAAATGAAATTTAGACTGTTTAAATAGATTTAAGCTTTTAAAGATTATTTTACTCACATGAATAATATAGAAACAGAGAATACTTTTGTTTCTTTTTAACTGCAGTTTGATTCTTCTTCTCTGATTTGGCTTTCAACTTCTTTTTATTTCCTGTTTTGATCACCTGAATGTTTTTTTTTTATTTATTTATGAAATATGATGTTTTCTTTTGTTTATTATCTTTGTTTTGAACGGGATGAAAATAAATATGGATGTGTGTATTTTTATAAGAAGGATGGTGTGCAGGTGAAAGGATAAGCTGAGTTCACAGAGCAAGTACAAGTTGAAGTATAAAAAAAAAACTAACCATGCTTTTAGATCTGCTAGGCAGTAAAATCATTAAATGAAGTATGTTGCTTGTATTTAATGCAGTTATGCTTCTTTGCTAAAGGTGATAGCATTTAATGAAGGTATGAAAAAGGAATGTTCAAGTTTTCTTCTTTTTCCTATTTGCAGCATGTTATGTTCTGATTTCTTTTTTTTATATGTATAGTTTATATACTTTTTACAGTTTTATAATCCTTCATACCCTTTTGTTATCTTATTTCATTTGTTTATTTGTTTACATTGCTTAAATGTTAGATTATTATATATATTTTTTTTTTTATTTGTTCTCTTATGTCTTTCTATTGTTCATAGCAACTTGTTTTAGTTATTTTGCTAAATATATGAAAAGTTGTTTTATTTTATTTTATCTTCTTTTGCTTACATATTTTACTGGTTTGTACATTTGTTCATTTATTTGTTTATTTATTCTTTTGTTCATTTGTTTGATCCTTTGTTTATATCTTTTATTTAATTATTTGTTTAGATGTTTAATTATTTGTTATGTGATTTAAATCTTATAATTTCATCATAACTTTAACAAATTCTAAATTCTATTAAAAGATCATCTATCCATATCTCTTTTTTTTATTTAATTCTATATTAATGTGTAATATTAATATCAACAATTAAAATATTTAGATTAAATTTTACTAGTTAGATCCCGAAGTTCAAACAATTTATCAAATTTTAAATTTCAAAAATTTCGGGATGTTACACCAACAGTCGTTTCAATCACCTTTGTATTGCATTAAATTGGTTATCCATCACTGCCTTTTATTTTACTACCTAAATTCACATATAGTTACAATTTTACCAATATATATAAACACATAGGAAATTTAAATTCTTGTCATAAATTCTTTAATTTATATATTATTCAAGTGCAACCAATTTACGCTATTTCCTTATTTATTTTTCCCTTAACTTTCCAACAATCAGGTTAAATAACCGTTTCTACAATTCATTATTAATTATACATTTAAATCTCCTTTATTTATACAACTTACACAAAGATATACATCTTACACTATCTCAATTAGATTTTCATTCAATTTAACAATAATTAAGCTTTACTTATTGCTGCTAAAATTTCCATTTAGCGTTCATTCAGTATTAATTTATCTCTCGTACTTATATATATATATAATTTTTTTTCAGAAATTCAGACCACAAAATCCTTTTTAATTTATAATTTAATTGTCGAAATTTACGGGTCGTTACATATCATTCGTACGCAATATCAAATCCGATCACTCGCTCGATCACACAATTTCACTTCCGAACTAGTATCGTCCACCCGACTTCCTAGTACGGACTCAGAACTGGTTTCTTGATCAGAAACTGTCATTCTCCTTGCATAGTCACAACTATGATAGAGAATTTCCAGAACCATTCAAAATTCATATCCATGGTTCGTTGTCGAAAATCGAGTGAAAAATCCTAACTCGGATCGATATAACTATCTCGAAATTCTGTGCTCGAATCTGGATCAAATTGTTATGCGGATAAAATAATATACGTTCATCCTACGTATTTATATTCATTGATTATCAACTATATCAATTTCTTTTATTCACATTATTTTGATTTCTATCCACTTGGAAATTTCTCAATACCAAATTTACTTAAGAATTCCACCATTCATTTCTTAAGCTTATTATAAGCATTATATATATTCCTATATTATTACTCTACCACTTTAGTCTTTATATTCCTTTATTTGAATTTCCAATTCCATGTGAATTTCAATTTATCTTCAACTCTGAATATTTAATTTTATTGACCATCTTCCATTTATAACTGATTTTATTATTATTTTAAATTAATTTCATCCACTAGTTTATTTAAATTTTCAATTTGAAATTGTTTTGTTGTTAAATTTTTTTTTAGCATTACATATTTTCATAAGCACATATTTAAGGTCTCAATCCTTATCATAATTAATTTTAACCAATTCTCAAATCATTCTCTTCAGTTTAAGTGATTTACAACTTACTTGCTTAAGCAAAACAAACTCATATTCAAAATCATCCTATTTTGCTTCCAACAATTCATAAAATTTTATCTAATCTCGTTTACTTCAAAACAACTCATTTCTATATGGAATTCAACAATATTATTGTGAATAAATAATTACTTAAGCTCTATGACAAATCTTAAATTGATTCCACTCAATTTACACTTGAGTCCATCACAATTAATTTATTCACAATCTCTACATTGCATTTTCTTTTATTTCAACAGGTTTAATTCCAAACCATTTATTTAAACTTGACAATCAATATTTTAAATAATCATCTCACAATTTACTTAAGTTATTTATTTTCTTCAAACTGTTCCACCTAAGAACTTAGGTTTATTCTATTTCACCAATTCCCATTTAAATCTCTGATTTGATTTTCTTTTAATCAAATCCCAACTATTTACTAATTTATTTGAGTAGTTTATTATTTTATCCATTCTTAAATTTTAATTTACATTAACAGCTTATATTACTCATTTGGGTCATTTCATTTTATAATCACAATTCCATATTATATTACATACACTTACTGTCTTAAGGTATAATTTTCATTTTACAATTACAATCGTTTTACCTTCAAATTTTATATCCAATTAAGTTCATTTTGAACTTCAATTCCATTTAACTTACCTCAGGTTAAGCTCCAATATGTTTTCTTATTTTAATTTACTTAAGTTAAATTTTAATTCCGGGATTACAATTCCCGATTTCTTCTTATTAATATCAACTTTACTTTGTAAGCTCGATATTTGATTCCTTTAAACTTTCACATTATCTAAATAGAATTTCTTAGAATTCAATTACCCGGTATTCATTTCCAAAACCATTTTGAAAGGATAACTACACTTACCCACTTTGTGTCAAATCAAATTTTCGAATTCCAAACACTTGTTTTCACCAAAACAGATTTTCTCTATTTGAAAATCTCTAAAACAACTTGTATACCCAACAAGTCCAAACAATATCATGATCAACTATCCTGGTAGCAATCCACCACTTTAGAAACTCGAAAATGAATACTGATGGTGTGGCCATTACCATCAGGATTATTTTCTAGCGACTGAAGTGAGTTCAGTGCTTCCTTACTTTCACAATTTTTGCCCAAAAAAATTTCCATTCAACCATATTTTTCCAAAACAATACTCCATTATTGCCGTCAAATCTTTGGAAAGACATTTCAAACATTTCTAAGATTGCAAATTCCCAAATCCTTTTGTTTAAATTCATTTAAACACCTTTTAAATTTCCGGGACTTAAATTCTAGTTTAGATATATTCCTTTTTATTTAAAATCATACTTAGACAATTTTATTTGGTTATAAACCACTCAAATTTTAAATTTTTATTCAATTATAGTATGAACAACCCATCATCCAAATATATAATAATTTCAGAAAAATATTTCTTTTATATCAAAATATAATTTTGGGTGAAATTATTTCATTTACCCTACTTTTAAAAACAATACTGTGTCGTTCAATCTTGTTTAAGAGTTTAGGAATCCCTATCGATGAAATGGCGTCCCACACATCGACCAGAATCCATAAACACTCAACAGATAATTCAACACAATATAAAAATAATTTTATATTCACTAACAAATACGCGCTCATATCTATTTATACACTCAAACTCATTTTAGAGTTCTACAAACTCTATTCTATGAGTAATTTCTTACCAGAGCCAAGGTTATCACCAACCTATGCTCTGATACCAACTATGACGACCCGCCCTTCTACTACCAGAAAGACGCATCATCATTAAGAAAGAAAGGGATAGAAATAGAAAAGAAAGAGGAAGAAAGAACAACAACATCAGAATCTCATAGCGGAACGAAACAAAATATAATATATCACATAAATATTACATAGCTTTTACATATATCAGAGTTATACAATATCAATACACATGACAACCATACATACATCTATCACTATATACATCAGAGGTACAGTATACATCAACTAACACAGCGGGACTAGATAGATAACTACATACGTCTGGAAACTCCTGCTCCAAGCTCTCCAGAAATCAAGGTCCAAAACCTATCACTTGGCTACTCGTAAAAAATTTGAGTACCCAAGAGTTTATGAAAAACAAAATATAAACTCCGGGTCAGACATGGGTCTGGTATGAGTAAACGGTTTAAATTGTTTAACTTTGAAAACATTTGAAAATAAAGGTATCACGTAAGACTCCCCACAAATAAATACGGGTAAGTTTTTACCTTACGCTAACCAAAACATTTCATAGGAAATCCAGTGATATTATAATAGTGTCTAGGGTTTTCAAGTAAATAGAAAATAGCCGAAATTGTTACATCTATTAAATTCTAGCTACTAGCCACAAAAGTGGGTAATACAAATCAAAACCGTAGGGTCTCGTAGGGAAAATGGATTTCCAACAATGGCAGGGCTACTGGGGCACCGCCCGTCACAGTACGGGGCCTAGATCACCGTACCGAGGATCACTCCCGACCCCCTACAACACAAGGCCGGAACCATTCCTTACTGAACAGTCCCGAACAAGATAAACCCCGTGGTTGGCGCGACCAACCACCCACTAAGCCGAATAAAAAGGGACATCTAGACAGGGGAAATATCTTGTCCTGCTTGGGCATGACCCACCTAACCTTGCTGCATCTCCCCTGTTTTAGCCATTCCCGGTTGATGAGGCTTGAGGCTGTGATTACCTTTAAAGAACATATCACTTAGAATGCTCATTGTCCGCCTGACGATGTACTGAAAGCATTCAATCCATACAAGTTTGTTCCGGGTTCGAACGAAACCTAAGGCATTATCTCGTTACACTCGTTTTGGAATCACCCTTAGAGTTAACGACGATAACCCTTGCATTCTGATAACTCCATCTCGATCTTTATTTCAGGATTCACGACCTAACGTTTAAATTGGATCGATGTGGTTTTCGGAGAATCAAAATTGATTCTTCCGATCCCGGTCTCATCGAATCCAACTACCATTTTAAAGGCCAAGTTGTCTAATTAACTTAACAGTTTAAATAATTTAAATTCAACAATTGAATTAACATAGCATTTATTACAGATAAAATAATACAAGCATCATAGATATAACACAGCATATCACAGAGCAATATAGGATATCATCACATAAATATCCAAATCAGATATTCAATCACAACAGTCCATAAGCAGTTATCTTCAAGTCTTATTTGTAATTAATTCAATTTAGAATTAATTACTTGAGAGTTAATCACTTAACTCTATTTAATTAATCATTAATTAACAATTAATTGCCTATTTCATTTCAAATCATCTAATTAATGATTCCTTAATCAACTATTAAATCTTAATTGTTCAATTAATTATTTATTTCATTTATTTAATTAGTTACTTTATAATCAAGTTGTTTATCTTTAATTACTATTCCTTATTCATTCATTGATAACCTTAATTATTAATTAGTGAAACTTAATTACTTAACTATGCAACTATTAATTATTTAATTAATCGATTATAAATCCTTAATTCTTAATCACTTAATTAATTAACTATTAATTCATAATTAAATTATTTGATTAGTTAACTATTAATCATTCATTTATTGACTTAAGTTGTTAATTACTCATTTATCAATCACTTAAACATCCTTAATTACTTCCTGCAAGTAATTAGAAGAAGTTTCTTTAAAATTTTGAAGCTCAAATTACTACTAACTGCAAACTTAAACGTTAATCGGTTACGCTTCTAACTTAAAGTAATTACTTAACTTATACTGTAGTTACTTGATTAAAATAATAATAATTAAGGCTTAAACATCGTTAAGTATTAACGAAAACTAATTAAAACATGTAACCAGCTTCTAACTTACAATCATTTAACAGTTATTTATATTTCAATCTTAATCTTGAAAATTCAATACTGCAATTACAAAAACCCAGGTCTCCTCCTATTATTCTCGAGTGCAACTTCGTTTTCGCACGCAATCTTCTCCGAGTCTCCCCCCTGAACCCATTCTTCTTTTTCTCTCTTTCTTATTTATTTATTTGCAGTAAGTTTGTAAAAAATTAAATATAAAGCAACTTCAGGAAATAAAACTGGCCTCGATCAAAACTCGAAGCAACCATCAGTGAGACTCGAGCACGACACGGAGCACACTCACGTTGACAGAAAAACAAAACTCCACCTCCATCGCCACCGTGCACGTGCACGGTGGCACAAGAGGCTTTGATGATCTTCCAAGATCATCTGCATGTCGCAATTTCCATGAAAACACGAAATCCAACCTCGCATCATCTTCAAAGATTTCAAATAGAAATTTGGTCATTTGGGTCGAAAACTGAAGCTCACACAGTCGGCAAAACGCGTTCGCCACCGCCGCCGACACCACCTGAGACTCTCCACCCCTGGCCACACCACGACAACACGGTTCTCTACCATTCCCTTGAACATCGTGGAGCTCGATCACGTATCGATGCCGTACACGATTTGATAACAGAGAAGCACAAAATTTCCAGTAAAACCCTAAATAGATCTCGTGTTCAAATTTCAATCAATAGAAAAATTAGTGAACATTTTTCCTGAAATCACAATAACTTATACTTGCTTCACTTCAAATCTTAACTTTTATTATTGATTAAATTTTTAGAAATTGGTAAACATACAATTTTTGCATAAATTCGAACTGCCTTTGAAATACTGCACTAAAAACCTTCCTATTTGTTTTATAAATCATTAATTTCAATAAAGATTTGAAGTATGATCTTAAACTAATGATTTATATCAGTCGAATTTCATCAATTGTTCTTTGATTACCTGTATCTCATTGTTACAGTGATATACTTCATGGAGATGGTTTAGTCACCCTTTAACAATCTTAATTTAAGTATTACATCTTGTATTATTGAGAAATCAAGACTACTAAATGATTTAAATAAGGATAATTGGAGCTTTAGCACAAAGTATGTAACCTGTACCAACTACAAAACACAGAACATTACATACTCATATGCAAACTGGAATAAAACATGTTATCAATGAAAATTTGAACTGATTTAAATAACTTAAAACTTCTAAAAATTTGTTTACTCGCCAAAATATTCTGGTGAATCCGTAAGCATGAATGTTTTTGAAGCCTAGTTGCTTGAAACTAAAATTTGAAACTACAGCCTTTGAATCTGTTTTTGCTGTTGAACTAAATTTTTTGAACTTGCCCCTTTTTCTTTCTTTTCTGTGGCTGTCTCAGGTTTTATAAATGAACATTATAATGTGAAGTTTGTATATATAAAGGCATTTGAACAGTATAGGTATTTACTGACCAGTTTTTACCTGTATTGCCATGCTTTTTATTGGCTAAGAGTTATATACTGCAGAAGGAAATTTTCTCAGAAATTTCGGCTGCAGTACTTTGCATGAACAAGATGTTATGCTAATAAATGCTCATGCTCTCATTTATGATAGCATGTTATTAATGGTTTGCTAATTTCTGTAATTTGTACAAAGATATTTGTTTTATTGTTGAAATGGATGCTTGTTTTCTTATGCATATAAATCTTCACAGCAACAAATATATTTAATTTGCTTCTTAGTTGTTTACATGTTATAATTGTGACCTGCTGTACATAAAGATATTTGTATAAAATTGATCATTTTGTAGTTAACCTATGGCTTGTATGTGAAGCTACTTATTTATAATATTTTCTTTATATAAAAGCTTGTTTTATAATCTTCTAGCTTAATTAGTTCATGTACATATGTGTCTGATGTACTGTTATGCCTTGACTGACTTTGTTTCATCCATATTCCTTTGGTTTAGTTTGAATAATATACAGGTTGTAATTATGGTTTACTATGTATAAGGATATCTATTTAAATATTTGTTTTAAAGATGCTTTTGTCAGGTTTCCTTCCATATTTGACTAATTTCCATTTTTCTTTTCTACCTTGCTCTTATTTTGCTTTGGGTTGTACTAATTCTTGTTTGTACTTAAATTTATATTTTATATTTTGACAGTCAATAATTATATGGTTTATTCACTTATATTTATATTTATTCTTCATATTTAACTATCACTATTTAAATGATATTCAATTGCTTACTTATTTGTATTTATATTTTATATTTTAATTATTAATATTCATATCATACTTTTAAGTTTTACTTATATTTAATATTCATATTTTATTGATAAACTTTGGTTTTATGTTGAACATTATCATTCACATCAATATATATGTTAATAAGACAAAGTATTGTAATTCAATCATATTTATTTTAAAATGATTAGTTCACATTCCATTTAATCAGATTAAATATCTATATAAACGGGGCCAAAATCCAGGGTCATTACAGTGATCCTACTACGATCGAACTGAGCAAAGGAGACACTTGTGAATTTTTGTGAAAATTTAAGGCGTTAGAAATTTTTTGAAAAAATTGGAAAATTTTTGATAACTAAAATTTTGATATTGTGTTAAAAGTTAAACGATATAAGTTAGTTTTGAAAAGATGACTATACATGGATTTAAAACTTAGATAAGTTTTTATAAGAAGTTTAACTATTGGATTTTGGAAAAGGTTAAATCGTTTAAATGATTTGATATTTAAAGTGAACGAGTTGTTTTGAAAAGTTAACGGATATTTTTTTGGTTTTTTCTTACTTGGTAATTTCGGGGACGAAACTCTTTTAAGTAGGGGAGAATGTAGTGACCCAGAATTTCAGTCATTTGAAATTCGTACATTTAATTGATTTTAAATATTCAAGAGTAAATTTTATAAGTTGAATAACTTCTATTTCAAATACAAGGATTTATTTGGATAATTAGATTGTTAATTTAATATTTGAAATTGTGTAAATAATTGGAAATGAAATTTAATGTCAATGAAAATGATTTATAAATTTGAATTAAATTCTATTTGAATTAGAATGATGTTAGAGAACTTTTAAAATTGAATTAAAAGTTAATTCATAGAAATTTAATATTTAATAACGTGTAAAAATAGTCATTTTCCATACAGTCTCGGATTTCGACGAAACTAGTTTCATTGGATCCGAAATTTTATATTATTGTAGGATTTTTAATTTCGTATCAATCAGATTTACGGTTCGTGGAAAGATGAAACGCGTAGAAATTTGTTTAAGTAAATTTTAAATTTAATTAAGTCGATTCGAAAACCTATCTTCCAAATACGATTGAATTGGCTCCCGATAAATATTCCATTATTTTGAAATAGGGGTAAAATATTATAACTGTCCAGGCTGATGATTATTGGTAGATTGTTGAACTTTGATTGATGTATGTATATTATAGTTTCTGTTTTGTAACGATCATTGATATGATATTATATGTTTTCCGCTGTGATGTGAGATTCTGTATTGTTCTGTTTGGTTTTCTTTTCTCTCTTTCTTCTCTTCTCTTCTTCTCTCTTCATTTCTTTCTCTTGACTTTCCGTCAGTCTGTGCTTTTTGGGTCGAACATGTGATGTTTATTGTTGATTCAAAGGGTACGGATTTGGGGGTCGTTACATTATATCTCCTTCATTCGATGTTTGTTTCAAACGTTTTATGTATGAATTTAGGGTAGGAAAATCGACTTAACAATGGAAATGCTATACTTCCCAAGTTTCTTCATTTATAATAATTCAATTTCTCAGTTTTATATAGAATTATAAAAATGTTTTTTCTTATTATAATTACTTTTATTGAAATCGGCATGTTACAAAAGTGGACTAAAAAGGGCCATTATTTAACGGATTCGTGGTGTTATTATTTTGTATCTAATTTTCGATTATGCTTTCCATTATTGATAAAAAAAATTATTACATTTTCATTATGGAGAACACATCTTTATGTATTATCAAGATGTTAGTTCCCTTTGCAATCTCTATTGATTATTGTAATCACAATACATTATTGGATTTTAGTAATGAAATCTACTCCTAGCTCTCTTATAAATTTGTGCACATATACTGATTTATTATGGCACTACTCAAGGCAATGAACTTAACTTCTATAGTTGAGTCTACCACAACTTCTCATTAGGAACATCTTCATCTTAAAGCTACTTAATTAAATTTGAACATGAATTTAAAATTGACTTATTACATTAGATGCCGCTTATGAAGTTTGAGTCTGAACGCTCCTTCATGAGGAGTTCGTTGTTTCCACAAATAATTCTCTGGTGTTTTTAAATACTTGAAAAACCTCTTAACTACCATTTAGCAATTTTACCTTAGATTTGATATTCGCTTAATACACCAAGTGTATAAACAAGATATAATATACCATGTAACATAACATACATATTGATGATCCCTACTGCTGAAGCACAAGGGATCTACAACATTTGTCCTAAATTAAAAATTTTAATATGGTGTTTATGTATATTGATTGAGACAATCCCAACATCCTCTCATACCAAATATAAAATATGTCTTTATCAAATCCTACGTTGAGAACTAAACAACCATGATTCAAGTGGTTTTAGCATAAGTATATCGTTAATAATCAATATTATGTGGTATGCTTATAGTAATAGAAATGATATAGTACCTTTAAATTTCTTTCATACAAACACATGCTTCCTCTATATTTTGATTGAAAATCAAACTATTTTGTATCTTTATCAAAATACTCGCTCAACTCTGATGCTTATTGGATGCCATTGTATATAAGCTCTTGGATTATGTCTAAAAACTTACAAACCATATTATTGCTCCTACCGACTTTGAGACATTTTTGTTGTTATGTGCTAATAGTCTGGTCTAAATTTTTATTTCAACATTGGTGTTCCAAAACTCAAAATCGAATTATGGGATAATTATGTGTAGAATCCAAATGGACTTAAGCATGTTGATTGGCTAAGTTAATTTACTAATTTCAACATTTGAAACTAATGAGGTTATTTCCTTTCAACACTGCTTTATAAACTTCCAACTGATTGATCTTCAAGTTGAAGACTCGGTTTTAACTAATGGATAATATCCTTTCGGCTATAACTAAAAAAAAAATCATATTTTGTTAATGTGTTCGGAATCCATTTTAATTTAAAGCATCAGCCACGTGGTAGAGTCTATACTCTCCATAGCCTGTCGATAATTGAGCAGGCTATTATTTTTAACAATTGATTTTCTTGACGTTGACAAGAAACTTGTAGTTTCTCTTTAATATTTGAGAATTATTATTAGACATTCTATTGTGGCAATGTCCATTTTAGACTTAGTTAAATTTGTTTCGTTTATATAATCCATTATCATGTTACAATCTTGGATTGCCTCTAAATTCTTTGCATTACCACTAATTTCTCTAGAAAGAAATTCCTTTGACGAGAAAGTGGTATGTCTTGAAACATCAATTTATTTCTTGGTGAAATAAAATAGGCAATCAAAACATCTATGAACTGCCCATTGAGTTACATAAAAAAGATTGACTTATAAAATTGTAGAACTTAACATTATAATGTAAATTGGGTAATTATGCATCTTAAAATATTTAAGATTGGGTTCCTTCCTAATTCATATATTATGTGAAATTACAAACTATGCTTTTAGATAAAAGTAAATTTAACATTGTATTTATTGTTGATTACATATCCTAGTAGAAAGAAATAACTCAACTTTACTCATTATTAATTGTACTTTGTTTAACAAAGTTTAATTACTCCTTATTGATACATCATTATGTAAAATATAGAGAGTAACTTTAAGAGGTAATATTATTCACCTTTTTTAGTACTATTGAAACTTATGTTCAATATACCCACCTATTCGATTAAATCTAAATGTTTCGGTCCGTTTGCATCCTTTTTCTACTTGCGTTTTATATTCTTTTAACTTATCATATGTACCTACTTGTGTATAAAGTGCATACATTTGTATTTTAGATCATTCTTCAATATATTTAATGAAGTGAGTGGTTCCACTTTTGGTATAATAAAACTTCGGACATATACATCTATATGTATCAATTCGATGAGTTCGTTGGCTCCTTTGTTGCTCATATTAAATAGGTGCTTTATCCTTAATCATTTGAGACATTATTCACAAGCACTGTATGGTTCATAATCATATGATTCAATAATTATTTCTCAAAGATATGGCTTAGTCCATAATTTCAAAAATAATTATTAAATATTTTGGCTGCTTCTATATTTTCTATAGCTAAAATATCATCTTGTTATGAAAATAAATACTATCATCGAAATGCTAAAGAACATATTTTTCTTATAATGACTATTCATAATATTAATATCAAAATAAAGTGGCTTCTATTTTAGGTAAATAATAAAATAATTTATTACTTCATAATTAATATTTGACATATATAAAAATAAAATTTTCAAAACAAGGTGGGTCCACTAGTGTAGCGACCCATATTTTGAACTATTTTAAATTATTAAATTTAATATGATTGATGAATAAAAATGGTTAGAAATAAAATATTCGATGATTTATTAATATAGTTTATTGAATAAGAACTTGAATAAAATTTTAAAATAAACAATTACCAAGATTTTGGCAGTAACAGATATTAAAATGGAATTCTATGTACTGCATGTGTTTACAATCAATAGCTGGATTTTAATAATGAAAGTTGAATTTACTAGATGAGGATAAAATAATTATTTGATAACCAAAACTCATTTGAAATCTAATATTGGGATTTATTGAAATTCTACTATTTGAATTCATCGAAATTGGATTATTGAAATACTTTAAAATAAAGAGGTGGAACTAAGTGTAGTAGCTGTGTTATCTGAATTCGTTTTGTAAGTTAAACTCTAGAAGTTGAATAACTTGTATTTCAACGATTTATTGGATCATTAAAATTGTTTAAATTTAACATTGGAGTTATCTAAATAGTTGAATTTTGAATTTAATGTAAATGAAAAGGATTTTAAAATTTGATTTAAATTTTAAATAAAACATGAAAGAAAATTTTAACTTTAAAATTAAAGTTAAAAGTGTTTAAATTGATTTTTGGGAAATTACTTGTTTTAATTAACGAGTAAAATAAGTCTTTTGGGCAGGGTCTTGGATTTCGATGAAACGAGTATAAATAAGTCTCCTTGATTTCTCTCAATCCACTCACAATCTCGTATTGACTTCAACATGAAAGTTGTTCGTATCGGCAAGATGTAGAAGATGACCGGTTAGATTGTCACATGGTTGCTCGAGGCTTCGTCGATTTGGAGTTGATCATCGCGTCTTTGACTTGGTTTTTCTCCATCGTGGTTGATCGTTTAGTGAAGGGATCTGAAGCAATGTTGGAGAGGACATCGAGGGCTACATGCGGATGTAGTTTGGCGGTCGCTAGCAATTTATAGCGTCCAGAATTTGAGTTGATCATTGGCATTGTTTTAGGGTTAACGCTACTCCACGGAGGCACGTGGTAGGCGAGGCTAGCGACGTTTGGTTTATCGAATTCGGAGCTGCCTTCGGAGGTAAGGCTGCGGCAACTAGTGGTTAATGGTGGAGACGGCATGTAGTAGAATGGGATGAAGAACGTGGATCTGGGATTGAGAACAAAGATATTAAGGTGAGGATTAGTTTAACTTTTAATTAAGTTAATTAAATTTTAGTTATTCGTTTTCCTAATTCATTCGTATATCATTAGTACGAGGTCTAATTTAAGTGCTGTCTTTTGCGTTGAACTCATATTAACATTGTCTACGGTATGGAATTTAATTCATTGCAATTCGTTTCCTTCGAATTTTCAGACTCGAACAAACGTGAGTGTTTAAAATGCCCACAAAGTACTAAAATATTTTTTATGTTAGTTAAATTGATATTATAAAGTAATTTAATTTTATTGACTATTATTTGGTAAATTAAATTGACATCTAAATTGACATTTGAATTGAATGTTAGAAATTAAAATTACATAAATTGGAATTAAACTATCAGTTAAATTCTCGATTATTGATAACTGGTTAATTGTTGAGACAAAGTGACAATTTTGGAATGTTGATTATGAAGGATGCTATTGTTTGATATTTTGGATGATTTGGATTATTTATTTTCATACATTCCTGTTATCACCCAATATATTATTGACCTGATATAAACTGTTATCTAAAGCATATTCAAATAAACTATGAAATAGGTTGGAATGATATATATCCAACCCTGAAATTAAAATAAAACTAACTATTCACTTGGCCATAGGATAGAAAATTATACACGGACAATGGATTGGTTAAATTAAATGGTTTTAAAATTTTGGTTTTGAATCTATTCAAATGATTTTGTTTTAAACAAATAAAAATTGAATTTATGTAGATTGAACTAATTATGAATTCGTTTTTGAAATGTTGAAATTAAATTTAGTTAAAATAAATAGTTTTAAAGAATTTAGTAGGAATTTAATGTCATGATTGAAATATGACTTGAATTATCGAAATTGAATTGTTTAAAAGGATTTGAACTTTTACTTGAACTTCAAAGTTATTTAAGCAAAGGTAATTTAAATGGATATTTCTAGATTTGGCTTGAAATTGAATTATTTTAAAAGATTTGGACCTTAAATTAAAAATTGAAGTTCAAATTTGATTTAAGTGATTTAAATCAGTAAATTGAAATTGTACTTGGAATTTATATAAACCGAATGGTTTAAAATTGAGAATTGAATTAAAATTTAAACCATTGAATGGAATCGTGAATTTGAAGTTCAATTGAACGTTTTGAAATTGAAATTAATTTTAATTGAAATTGAAATTAAAGTTAATTCGAATTGATATCGAAATTCAGTCAATTTGATTTGAATTAAAATTGAAGTTGTTTTTAGATTGAGCACTTTGAAATTGGATTGGTTTTAGATTGAGCACTTTTAAAAATATATTATTTTAATATATAAATTGTTTAAAAATCTATATTTTTAAATATTCAAATTATTTTGATTTTCCAAACAATTTTCCTATATAAATCATTTTTAATATCTAAACTATAGCGACCTATCAATTTATCACTTTGATAAATTGTATTTATTTTTGAATTTATTCAAATAAAAGGTTGATAATACAAATAATAGTGTTTCAAGTGAAAATAAGTAATAGTAATCTTATTTCATATAAATATTTAAATAATATATTTTCCATGAAATTTATATCGATAAGATAACATTGAATTTAAATTATTGTCACGACCCGCCATTTCGTACCATTCAAATCGACAATAATCCACACATGTCGGATTTGAATGATGCGAAATAACGGATTGTAAATAAATTTGAAGCAAATAAAATCAAATACACAGAATCACAAACACATAACATACATAATAATTCGCAGCGGAATATAAAAATACATAGTAGTTCATGAAGCTACTACAACAGAGTCTCAAACCAAATACATAATACAGTCTGAAAACAGCATAATAGAAATCCCAAATACCTAGAAGTTCACTAATACATGAGATAAACTAGAACAGCTGAAACAGAAGTAGATATATATGTTGATAAGCAGAAACTAAAGCAAAGACCAGCTCCAGAAAGAGAATCCAAAGCTGTGAATACTCAGGCTGAACCGAGCGTAAAGCAAAACACAAAACACTCGAGTCAGGACAATATATACTTATATAATGTAAACTAACTCAAATGAACTGTAAATAAGAACAAGTAACTTAAAGGATGCCTAGGACCGCCCATCCTCTAAGGATTCGTCAAACCATTTACTATATAGTAATATTGCGCTATTATAATAGTGTTTATAGTAAAATAAACATACTTTTATATAGCGTTCCGGGCTACCCATATCAGCCTTCACACATAATAGTCCTAGTAGTCCATCTAATATCATGACATCTCCAGATCGGGAAACTGTCAGAGGATACCACACGAGCTACGGGAGAAAAACAAACTCGTAGTAATGGCTCGGTATGGTAGGTGACACGGCTCACAAGGCAATGCCAGGGTAGATATACCAATTACGCACACGAGCTGGTGGTAACGCAGCAGCCACATACGCCCACCCCAAACAACACTCCAAAATCAAAGGGTGCACCCAATCGATCACAACAGTAATAGAATGGTATCGAAGAAGTGTGTCCAGCCAAAGGTGCTACCTCCTTTGGCCCGAGATCGCTCCTGTTTTAGCCACCTTAAGCTAACTCACGAGAGTTAGGTCCACGTAATGTACCTTAGGAATGTCGTCAACATCATATTTCATTCTGGAATCTCCACCGCATACACAGTTGTCAAAGTGGTTTTCGGTATCAATAGAGAGTATGTCCATATCCGATCCTGGTCTCTTTAACAACCAATCGTTATTATAACCCTTAGTTATAATCTTAAAAAATGGTATTTATATTTCAAAAATCAAATATCATTTAACAATTCAAATTCTTTCAAAACATTTCAAAATATCAAACAGATCATTTCATTTCAATGCCATATTCATTTTATTTAAAATACCATTTCAAATTACAATTCAAAAATAGTTTATATTTCAAATTGAATTACTTCATTTAAATCATTAAAATGAAGTTATTATATTTAATAATTAAATTATTAAATTTCCAAAATTTCAAAACTTTTCAAAGTTCATTCATTCACTTAATTTTATCAAAATAGTGAAAAATCACCTTTCGCAGCATTTGGAAGAAATTCTACAGAAAGTTATGTTTAAAACAGTTCAATTTAACAAAAGATAGCATTTTAAAATGTTGTAATAGGGTTACATTAGTTTCAAATAAAACTTAGTTTGATTCAACGATTATAGCACTTTACAAAATGCTATAATAGCCTTTAATCTTATTTAGCTTTTTAGTTCATTATTATCAACTACAGCATTTACAAATGCTGTATTATCATTTACAATAGAATAATAGCATTTCAAAAATGCAGTTAATTAACTTCAAATGTTTAATATAATTTCACAAACAATTATATTTTATTTAAATCATTTTTAACTTATAAAATCATATAATTTCTCTTTTATAATCATCATTTAATTTTCCTTAAATTCATGATTTTATAAAGATAATTTCCATTCAAAATCAAGATTTAATAAAAAATTTAACTTTAAACTTAAGTTTAAATTCTCAAAGATAACTTAATTTCATTTTTATTTACTTAACCTAAAATTCACTTTTAAGCCAAATTTTCAATTTTAGTTATATTTCAAAATTTCAACTTAAATATTCATTCATTTCACATTTAACTTTGTTCAAAAATCATTAATATATTATAAAATCATTTTAAATTCATTTCCATCCAAATTATCATAAATTTATCATATTTTCATATTTAATTTAAATTCCAATTATCACCAAAATTTAAGTTTCCAAAATAACTTATATTTCAAATTTTCTAACTTTTCATTAATTTATTTCACTTACAAATATTCATAAAAGCAATAATATTTTACAAAAATAATTTTTAATTAAGTTTAAATCAAAATATTATAATATTTACATTTTTAAAATATTTAAAAATCTTAGAAAAACATATTTTAACAAAGGGTCTATATATAATTTCTATGCTAGGTAAAGTGATACGGGCAATATATTATTTCAACCCGTGATTTACAAAGAAAACCCGGGTTTTATCATTTCAAACCCACAGTCCGAAGTAAACGAAATAATTTTGAAAACCGCTCAGGCCTATCATTTCATCCCATAACGATTTTCCCCTATTCTAAAGTCCGTTCGGGTATGTATCATTTCAACCCATAATGATTCTAATCTAAAGGGAACTTGCAGTGTGATAAACTGGTAAAAATAACAGAAAACATAATACAACAGTAACATATGGTATAACAGGTGTTTAAGCATGGGTGCACATCATATAATCATAGCATAGCAGATATAGTATGGTTATGCATTTTACAGATTCAAAAGTGTTCAATTTACTAGTTATATAGGTATACATTGTCAGGTGAGAATAACTCACTGGGTTAGGCTGGAGACACAACAACGAATGCACAAAAGAGATCCACACAAGCATGATGGCATGACAAGATATGAGTGGGAGAGCCAAAGATCAATTCCCTTGAAAACAAACCAAAACAAACAATATAATACACATAAGTTTTCAAATTCAAAAACGACTAAATTATGCTAGAATCAGCTGCACAAATCAAAGCAGAATTGCTTTGCACTTGCTTCCAACTTTCATTAGGCTCGGCCGTAGGTGAAATACAAGGCTAAATTAAGGGTTTGGATCAGGTTTTGGTTTCCTATGGGTCGGCCAGACATGGATGGAGATGGTGCAATGGTGAGCATGCATGAAACAACACTAAACAACAACATACATGATTTTCAATGCAAAGCAAGGCTCAAATAGGTCACGGCCAAGGCCATATAGGCATGGCTTTCTCTGGTGGGGTCAAGGGGATGACGTGGCAGAGGGTTCAGGTGGAGCTGGAGGTGGTGGAGTAGGCGGCGGCTAAGGGGGTAATGAAGTGGTGGCAACATATGTGGTGCTCGGCTATGCATTCAAGAAGAGTTTTGAGCAATTTTGTTGAAGGATCATCAATGATGGAGGCTCGGCTTAGGGTTGGTTAGAGAGGAGGATTTGATGGTGACATGCTCAGGTGGTGGTGGAGGCGGCAGTTTAGGTGGAGGAGCATGGCCGATCCTAGGAGAAAGCTTCCCTCTACGACCAAAGCGAATGACATTCCTGAAGGGAGAAACCTTAAGGAACACCTGATCACCAACAACAAATTCCAAATTCCGCCTACGCCTATCACCATACTTCTTCTACCTATCCTGAGCGACTCTCAACCTCTTCTTAATCTCCTCAACTTTCTCAGAAGCTTCCAAATCACATCAGGACCAAGAACCAAACGATTACCGGATTCAATCCAGCAAGATGGGGATCTACAAGGTCGTCCGTATAGAGCAGCAAACGGAGACATTTTGAGACTGGCCTGAATGCAAATATGGAATGAGATAGATAAAAAGATCAAGAATAGACTGAAAAACATAAGATAAGATTATACCTGATAGCTATTATTGTAGGTAAATTCGACAAGATGGAGATAATCTTCCCAAGATCCTCTATAATCAAGCACACAAGCACGATGAAGATCCTTAAGAACCTAATTCACTCTTTCCGTTTGACCGTCGGTCTGTGGTTGGTAAGCAGTGCTCAGATTCAGACGAGTACCCAACGATTCCGGAAAAGCCTTCCAAACCTGACTGGTGAAGATAGGGTCACGATCATAAACAATACTGGGAGGAATACCATGGAGACGAACAATCTCTCTCATGCAGATCTCAGATAAGCTAGAAGCAGAACGAGTAGACTTGATCGGAATGAGATGAGCGGACTTGGTCAGTCTATCAACAATAACCCAGATACTCTCATTACCCCTCTGAGTCCTCGGTAAACCATCGATGAAATCCATGGAAACCTGTTCCCACTTCCAATTGGGAATCTCAAGGGGCTGCAACAAACCAGTGGTCTTCTGGTGATCGTCTTTGACTCGCTGACAAGTCGCACACCGACTAACAAAGACAGAGATATCCCTCGTCATCCCCTTCCACCAATAAAGCTTCTTCATATCCTGATACATCTTCGACACACCAGGATGGATAGAAAGCCTGGACCGATGATTCTCCTAAAGCAACTCCTGCCTCAAACCATCAACATTCGAGACACAAATCCTACCATTAATTCTCAAAATCCCTCTATCAACAATCTGAGCTCCACTACTACCACTTCTACTACCAACTCTACTACGAACACTCTCCTTCATCAATCTAAGCATCTCATCCTCATCCTGCTTAGCCATAATACGATCCAGAAGAGGAGAAGAAGAAACATTAAGCTGACACAACAAAGTCTTCTTTCGACTCAAAGGATCGGCCACAACATTAACTTTACCGGGAGTATAGCTAATATCCAGCTCGTAAGAAGCCATAAACTCAAGCCAACGAACTTGCCTTTGATTCAAATCCTTCTGGGAGAAAATATATCTCAGAGACTGATGATCGGTGAAAATCTCAAACTTGGTTCCAAGAAGATGATGCCTCCAAAGATTCAAAGAAAAGACAACAGCAAGTAACTCTAAATCATGAGCAGCATAATTTGCCGCGTGGGTTTCTAACTGATGGCTGGCGTAGGCAATGACCCTACCATCTTGCATGAGAACAGAACCCAAACCCTTATGACTAGCATCAGTATATACTGTAAATCCCTCATTTCCATTCGGAACAGTAAGAATTGGTGCGGAAGTTAGCTTGCTCTTCAACTCATTGAATTCAACCTTACACTGATCACTCCAGACAAACTTGGCATTCTTCCGAGTCAAAGCTGTGAGAGGTGCAGCAATCCGAGCAAAATTCTCAATGAATCTCCGGTAGTAACTGGAAAGGCCTAGAAAACTACGAATATCAGATGGAGTCTTTGGAGTTTCCCAATCCTGAAACAAAATAGGAAAAATAAGGACAACGGGAAAAATAGAATTATTAAATGATAAAGAAAAGAGAAAGAAAGACTGACTTACATTGATCGCAGCGACCTTACTGGATCCACAGAAACTCCATTACTAGAAACAATATGCCCGAGATATCGGACTTCATCCTTCCAGAAATGGCATTTGGAAAATTTATTCTTCAACTGATGATTTCTGAGAGTCTTTAGAACATATTTCAAATGCGACTTATGCTCATCCTTGGTCTTAGAGAAGATAAGGATATCATCAATAAAGACTAGCACAAATTTATTAAGCACATCATGAAAAACACGATTCATCAAATCAACAAAGAAAAAAGGAGCATAGTCAAACTGAAAGGCATGACCAACAATTCATAAAAACCATTCTCAATGCGGAAAGCAGTCTTGGGAATGCTATCCTCGGCAACCCTGAGCGGATGAAAACCAGTGGCAAGATCAAGCTGAGAGAAAACTGTGGCACCATAAAGCTGATCAAACATGTCATTGATACGAGGCATTGGATATCTGTTTTTCGTAATGAGCTTGTTCAGCTCCCTATAATCAACACACATCCGAAGAGAACCATCAGACTTGGTGACAAAAACCACCGCGGCTCCCCATTCTGAAAAACTAGGCCTAATCAGACCTATGGATGACAAGTCCTCAATTTGATTTCCCAACTCAACCTTCTCGCGGGGTGCCATTCTTCTAGAAGGAAGAACAACAGGTCGGGCACCAAGAATAAGATCAATCCAAAAATCAATTTCTCCCTTCAAAGGTAAAGAAGTGACTTCACCAAATACATCGGGATATAATCTAACCACAGGAGTAGAATCAAAATCACTAGGAGAAGAATCTAGAGAATAAATAAAGTTTCCAGCAAAATCCTGAGGCAAGCGGCACTGAGTAGTCAAGGGTTTCCCTTGATCATCAACAAGACGAACAGCCCAGGCTTTACAAGAGATACGTGCATCATGATGCACTAACCAATCCTGACCAAGCAGTAAATCAAAAGCATCGAAGCCCAAAACATAAAAATCACCACAAAAGCGATGATCAGAATGGAGAAGTTTCACTTCTCGTAAGGTTAGCAGGACCCCAATAGAATTTGAAATAAATAATGGAACAGAAGCATACCCAGGAGATAGGGGATGCTCAAACTTATCACACAAAGCAACAGAAATAAAACTGTGTGAAGCACCGGTATCAAACAACACACGAACAAGATGATGGAATAAAGTAAATGAACCCTGGATAGTACCTTGGTCATCACTAGGAGCAGGAGGATGTGGAGGAACTAGAGATGATGCAGAAGTGACAGAAAATATGCCAAAAGGAGTACCCCTCTGCTTGGTAGGGCAGTCCTTCTTAAAGTGAACAGGCTGAAGACGGATATAGCAAAGATCACGCCTAGCCAACGAGTAGGTGGAGGAATAGCAGCACCAGATAAAGTAGGACAGCTATTGGCATAGTGCCCCTTCTGATCACACCTAAAGAAAGTGATGGAGGAGAGATCAACTAGTTGCCTCTGAGTAGGAGCAGATGATGTAGATCCTAAACCAGAACGCTTATGCCAATTCTTCTTCTGGTGTTGGAAATTAGGCTTACGCTTCTTGGAATTAGCAAAAGAAGACTGAGCAGCAGAAACAGTAGGACCTTTGGATGTGGGATTCTCATGACGAACAGCCATATCCATAAGCTGGGTGAAAGAGCCATGAACATGAGAAATAAGGCGACTATAATACTCTGGACGAGCACCAACAATGAATTTCTCATTCTTCTTTAGAGGAGCGTCAATAAGGCTTGGACCGAACTTGGAAAGTTTGTTGAACTTCTTCTCATACTCAGCAAAAGACATGCTACCCTGCTTAAGATCCATAAACTCACGATAAAGCTGAGATTTCCCGGCTTCTGGCATCCATTTTGTTATAAAAGCCTCCCTAGAATAGAGATACAGAAAACAAGCTTAAGATAGATTCAAAAGAAAGGAACAAATAAAATTCAGGATAACACAAAGGATACCTAAACTTCTCCCAAGTGACATCAGCCTCGACGGTGCTAGCCGTAACGAACTCCCACCAACCTAAAGCAGAATCACGCAACTGCCAAGCTGCTAACTAACGCTTCTGAGCATTAGTAATATCAAGACCAGAAAATATCCTCTCAAGACTCCACAACCACTGCTGAGCCTCAATGATGCTCTCTGAACCGGTGAATGGGGTTCCACCAAGCTAAGAGAAATCTTTACAAAGAACAGTGAATCGAACAGGAACAATAGGTTGAGGAGTTGGGGCAATACCACGACCCCTACCTATGGCATTTCCTCGATTCATCCTAAAAATATCAAGAATGAATTTAGGAAAGAATAAAGAAAAGCCAAAGATAAATAAAGATAAGACAAGATAATACACTTGGATGAATATCCTAAAGAAAGGGAAAAATCTAACAAGGTAGATACGAAATAAAGGAAGTTAGAAAACATTTGAAAATTCTTTAAAACAAGAAAAATTTATATATCAAAATAATTTTTGAAAATCTTTTGAAAACATTTTGAAAAATCATTTTATACTTTGAAAATACGTCTCTCACAAAGATATGATTCTGAGATTGATTTCACTCATTCTAGGGTAGAAACACCCTATCTCTAATGAGTTTTTTCTCTGCATAGGCAATGGTTTGCCAAAAACCAAAGCTCTGATATCAACTGTCACGACCAGCCATTTCGTACCATTCAAATCGACAATAATCCACACATGTCGGACTTGAATGATGCGAAATAACAGATTGTAAATAAATTTGGAGCATATAAAATCAAATACACAGAATCACAGACACAGAACAAACAGAATAACTCGTAGCGGAATATAAAAATACATAGTAGTTCATGAAGCTACTACAACAAAGTCTCAAACCAAATACATAATACAGTCTGAAAACAGCATAATAGAAATCCCAAATACCTAGAAGTTCACTAATACATGAGATAAACTAGAACAGCTGAAACAGAAGTAGATATATACATAGATAAGCAGAAACTCCAGCAAAGACCAGCTCCAGAAAGAGAATCCAAAGTTGTGAATACTCAGGCTTACCCGAGCGTAAAGAAAAACACAAAACACTCGAGTCAGGACAATATATATTTATATAATGTAAACTAACTCAAGTGAACTGTAATTAAGAACAAGTAACTTAAAGGATGCCTGGGACCGCCTATCCTCTAAGGATCCGTCAAACTATTTACTATATAGTAATATTGCGCTATTATAATAGTATCTATAGTAAAATAAACATACTTTTAAATAGCATTCCGGGCTACCCATATCACCCTTCATACATAATAGACCTAGTAGCCCATCCAATATCGTGACATCTCCAGATCGGGAAACTGTCAGAGGATACCACAGGGGCTACGGTAGAAAAACAAACTCGTAGTAAAGGCTTGGTATGGTAGGTGACACGGAACACAAGGCAATGCCAGGGTAGATATACCAATTACGCACACGAGCAGGTGGTAACGTAGCAGCCACATACGCCCACCCCGAACAACACTCCAAAATCAAAGGGTGAACCCAATTGATCATAACAGTAATAGAATGGTATCGAAGAAGTGTGTCCAGCCAAAGGTGCTACCTCCTTTGGCCCGAGATCGCTCGTGTTTAGCCACCTTAAGCGAACTCACGGGAATCAGGTCCATGTAATGTACCTTAGGAACGTCGTCACCATCCAACTTCCTTCTGGGATCTCCACCGTGTAAACAGTTGTTAAAGTGGTTTTCGGTATCGATAGAGAGTATGTCCATATCTGATCCCGGTGTCTTTAACAACCAATCGTTATTATAACCATAGTTATAATCTTTAAAAATGGTATATATATTTCAAAATTCAAATATCATTTAACAATTCAAATTCTTTCAAATCATTTTAAAATATCAAACATATCATTTCATTTCAAAGCCATATTCATTTTATTTAAAATACCATTTCAAATTACATTTCAAAAATAGTTTATATTTCAAATCGAATTATTTCATTAAATTATTAAAATGAAGTTATTACATTTAATAATAAAATTATTAAATTTCCAAAATTTTAAAATTTTTCAAAGTTCATTCATTCACTTAATTTTGTCAAAACGGTAAAAAATCACCTTTCGCAGCATTTGGAAGAAATGCTACAGAAAGTTATGTATAAATAGTTCAATTTAACAAAAGACGGCATTTTAAATTGCTGTAATAGGGTTACATTAGTTTCAAATAAAACTTAGTTTGATTGAACGATTATAGCACTTTACAAAATGCTATAATAGCCTTTAATCTTATTTAGCTTTTTAGTTCATTATTATCAACTATAGCATTTACAGATGCTGTATTATCATTTACATTAGAATAATAGCATTTCAAAAATGCAGTTAATTAACTTCAAATGTTCAATACAATTTCACAAATAATTATATTTTATTTAAATCATTTTTAACTTATAAAATCATATAATTTCACTTTTATAATCATCATTTAATTTTCCTTAAATTCATGACTTTATAAAGTTAAATTTCCATTCAAAATCAAGATTTAATAATAATTCACTTATTAAATTTCAACATTCAATTTTAAATTCATTATATTGAATTTTAACTTAACATTTAAGTTTAAATTCTCAAATATAACTTAATTTCATTTTTATTTACTTAACTTAAAATTCACTTTTAAGCCAAATTCATAAATTTCCAATTTTAGTTATATTTCAAAATTTCAACTTAAATTTTCATTCACTTCACAATTAAATTTGTTCAAAAATCATTAATATATTATAAAATCATTTTAAATTCATTTTAATCCAAATTATAATAAATTTATCATATTTTCATATTTAATTTAAATTGCAATTATCACCAAAATTTAAGATTCCAAAATAACTTATATTTAAAATTTTCTAACTTTTCATTATTTTATTTCACTTATAAATATTCAGAAAATCAATAATATTTTAGAAAAATCATTTTAGTTAAGTTTAAATCAAAATATTAAAATATTTACATTTCTAAAATATTTTAAAAATCTTAGAAAAACATATTTTAACTACGGGTCTGTATATAATTTTCTACGCTAGGTAAAGTGATACGGGTAATATATCATTTCAACCCGTAATTTACAAAGAAAACCCGGGTTTTATCATTTCAAACCCGCAGTCCCAAGTAAATGAAATA
Organism: Allium cepa; assembly: GCA_030765085.1. Taxonomy (NCBI): domain Eukaryota; kingdom Viridiplantae; phylum Streptophyta; class Magnoliopsida; order Asparagales; family Amaryllidaceae; genus Allium; species Allium cepa. Next base: position 672,760,621 of record CM060928.1, on the reverse strand, counting down.
ATTTTGAAAACCGCTCAGGCCTATCATTTCAGCCTATAACGATTTTCCACTATTCTAAAGTACTTTCGGGTTTGTATCATTTCAACCCATAGTGATTCTAATCTAAAGGGAACTTGCAGTGTGATAAACTGGTAAAACTAACAGAACTGCATAATATAATAGTAACATACGATATAACAGGTGTTTAAGCAAGGGTGAAGATCATATAATCATAGCATAGCAGATGTAATATGGTTATGCATTTTACAGATTCAAAAGTGGTCAATTTACTAGTTATATAGGTATACATTGTCAGGTGAGAATAACTCACTGGTTTAGGCTGGAGACACAAAAACGAATGCACAAAAGAGATCCACACAAGCACGATAGCATGAAAAGATACGAGTGGGAAAGCCAAAGATCAATTCCCTTGAAAACAAATCAAACCAAACAATATAATACGCATAAGTTTTCAAATTCAAAAACGACTAAATTAAGCTAGAATCAACTGCACAAATCAAAGCAGAATTTCTTTGCACTTGCCTCCAACTTTCATTAGGCTCGGCCATAGGTGAAGTATAAGGCTAAATCAAGGGTTTAGATCTAGTTTTAGTTTCCTAAGGGTCGGCCAGACATGGATGGAGATGGTGCAAAGGTGAGCATGCATGAAACAACACTAAACAACAACATACATGATTTTCAATGCACAGCAAGGCTCAAATAGGTCACGGCCAAGGCCATATAGGCATGGCCTTCACTGGTGGGGTCAAGGGGATGACATGGTAGAGGGTTCAGGTGGAGCTGGAGGTGGAGTAGGTGGCGGCTAAGGGGGTGATGAAGTGGGGGCAACATATGTGGTGCTCGGCTATGCATTCAAGAAGAGTTTTGAGAAATTTTTGGTGAAGGATCATCAACAATGGAGGCTCGGCTTAGGGTTGGCCAAAGAGGAGGAGGTAATGGTGACATATTTAGGTGGTTGTGTAGGCGGCAGTTCAGGTGGAGGAGCATGGCCGATTCTGTATAGAAGAAGATCAAGTGCAAAATCAATGAATTCGAGAAATAAAACTATAGAAAAGAAATGAATTTTACCAATTTTTTTCTCAAGCTATGGAGGTCGAAATTTTTCTTCACAAATGAGAAAAATGAAGTTTACGTGAATGAGAAAAGTGATGGTCGGCTGAAGGAATGAAGAGTTATGGCCAATTGAATGAAAAGTTATGTTGAAATGTGAAAAGGTGGGAATTCAAAAAGCCTTTAAAACAAAAGGTCACTAAACCTTTTCAAATTTCCTTATTTTCTATTTATAAGTTTAAATAACTGAAAATAATTATAAATTTAGTTAAAATTCGAAAATATAACAAATATATAAAATATAAATAAATAAATATTAATTATATATGATAAAAATAAGTAAATAGCACAGAAAATGAAAACTAGTCTAGAAAATTTGAAAATAAACAGAATAAACTTTGAAAAATTTATATGGACTTGGAAAATATTTATCAATAAAGATAAGAGAATAAAATAAAAATTCATTCAGAAAATAAATAAATAAATTTTAATTAAATATAATTTAAATGAAGAAAAAAGCAGAAAAATAAAAACTAGCCTTTAAAAATAGGAAATAAATGCAATAAATTTTGGAAAAATTAAATTATCATTTTAAAAATATTTAGAAATTAAATATCATAAATAAAAAAAAAATTTCAAAATTAAATGAAGTCAAATTTAAATTTATATTCAAAAATCTAGGGTTGTTACAATTATTGATTAATTTAATTTAAATTGAGACTTAATGATTTAAAAATTATTTTAATTATCCAAATAATGATTCAAAATAAGAATAATTCATTTTAAATAGTTATAAAGTTACAATGAATCATTTGTAATAGTTTTGTAAAGGGGATATATTTAATTTGAAAATATAAGGAAAAGTCGATATCACTTTATCGATATAATAGAAATTTTTGTAAATAATTGTTGATATTAATTTATGTGGTTTTATAATTCAAACATGATCATTTTAATTCACTTAAAATAATAAGAAATTTATTTTTGAATTTTTTTTTACAAATATATGTACGTTAAAGTATAAGTGAAAATGTGACCGATAATCAGTTCTCCGGATTTCAGCGAGTTAACAAACAAAAGTTGTTTGAAGACTTTCGAGGTGTTATAAACCTACATATATGTACATTTATATGTTAAATACACATGATAATATACATATAAACGTACATATGAAAATATAATTAATTATGAGAAATATAATATAAAATAAATAATATATTTAAGGATTTCTTATTTCTTAAGCATAAATAAGCCAACATATGTATACATGAGATGATGGAAGTGATGTGCACATGGGAGGGGAGCTTTGGCCATGCATTGTGAAAAGGGGAAGTGTGTTGGAGAAGCCTTGAAATAGTGATAAAAGTGATGTGTACATGTCTTCTTTTATACTCTTCCTTTTTCCTATCAATACCCTACTAGCTTCTCTTCACTTTCATTCATCTTCTTTTTCTTCATATTTCAAGCTTTTGCTTCCACTTTAATGGTTCCATCCTAAGAGAAATAATGTCAAAATTTATTTCAAAAACAAATTAAATTTTAATATATAGTTATATATAGTTAGAAACCTCAAAACAAGCTCAATCTTCATCTCTCCACCTCTCAGACCCAAGGCATCTCCATCCACCACCCTTGGCTGTGAGCTGCACACTCTTCCCAACCTAGGCCGTGAGTGCCAAGGCTAAACCATTTCAACGATCCAAGTTTGATTACATGGAGTTTCATTTAGAGATAGAGAAGCTATAGCCGTTTTAAAACTAGTTCGAGTGAAAATGAAGGTGAGAACTCCTAACACTATTATATGATATGTTGGATGATGACATGATGTTACAAATGGATGTTTAATATGCTTTGATCATCAAGTTTTTTTGTTTACATATGAATAATGAGATTATATGCAAGTCACGAATATACACGTCGATAAACACAAAGGAAATCACTTTCCTTGAATTAATGAATTGGTGTACAGGAATTGTTAAATCTCTTAAAAATGGTTTAAAATGTATTCGAAGTGTTTTATGAACATTTAGAATTGTTTTGGTGAAGTTTGAAAAGAAATGGAAAATTTAGAAATAAGTGTGTCGTGTAACGGTAGTTCGCGATTTCATGCTATAAAAGTCAAACAAATGTAAAAGTTGAAATATAGACCGCAATTCTTCGAGATAAGAATTTTTCGAACTATTATATCCGTTGTTTTCTAACAAAGAAAGAAAATTGAGATTCCGATAAGGAGATTTTGAAATATAAGTAAAACAAGTTTTGGAAAAATCCTAAATTTGCAGTTCGGAATCCAATATGTTTTAAAAGCGATTTGAGTAATAAAAGTGAATTTTCAAATAATAAAAAGTTGTTTTGATCAATAGCTTAAAAGAGCACTTTCCGCATCACTTTTCTATAACATTTGAAATATAGTTTTAAATCTAACGGTTCTTATCCAAATACTATGTAAATGTTTTCAAATGGATAATTAAAAGATTTCATAATGATTTGGAGGTATCTAGCTTATTGAAAAAAGTTTAAATAAATGAATTAAAGAAAAAGCTATTATAGATAGTGGTTTAATCTTGGCTATAAAAGCCAACGAGTAGATTGGATTTTTCTATTTGTGAGTTTCGAATGTGAGGTGCTTAAACTAAGGAGATGTTCGGGTGCAACCAGTTCCTTGGCTCACCTTACCTCTTCCCTGGGCGAGGGATATATAAGGTCGAAATGTCAGAAACGAGTTAAGTATAAAAATATTTAATTTTTCAAATTTAAATAACTTGGATTTTATTGAGATGATCTTCTTGTACTCAATGATAAAGCCCGTAGAGGGAACTCGTACTATTTATGGAATTTAAAAGATGGTTTCACCATTATTTCGCCCATAGTATTTGTTGAATACGGGGATTGATATTGAGTAGAATTAGATGATTTTTATATATTCTGCTCACTTAATGTTGACTGGTTTTGGATTAACGTCCTACATAACACAGTTTTATCTACGTCAAAATTTTAAGTTTTTAATTAAGAAATCTTTGTTAAGATTTAAATGAAATGATTTTGGAAATGTTTCCTAAGTGTAAAATGAAATGATTTCGAATTATTCCAAGTTCAAAAAGATTTTAAGTAATAAAATTTTTGATAAGCGAGGTTTAAAGATTCCGTATATACCAGAAAGAAGTGTTTTAAAAATTGTATATCTCTGAAAGAGATTTTTGACAAAAAGAACTTAATCAACTAACGAATGATTCTCTATTCACAAAAACCTTTTTTTACCGATGATTGGTTAGAAGGAACCAAGGTCGGATCTGGAGTAATTCCTATCCGAAAACCACTTCGAACCAATGTATGCGTTCGAAAGATAAATTCCTGATAGAGAGAATAAATAATGAAGAACAGGGAGTTTTAGGGTAAAAGGACCGCTTGTTGATAATTCAGGTTAGCTTCCAAATACTAAAGTAGCAGTGGTCCCTTCATTTCTGAAACACTTTGGGTTGTAAGGACTATGTGCTACTAATGGTAGTAGGAGAGTGCCTTTGATTTTTTTTCGGTCTTAGAACGAACTTGTATGGATGGATGTCTGACATTTCATTCTTGAGATTTCATCGTTGACTTTTATAAACATACATCTGTTTGGTGGCAAAGGAGGCAACATTTTTTAGCTTAACACCCTTCTTTGAGACGTATGAGCTCGAAGGTTGTATGTTTGGGAATGTCAATAGTGATCAATGGAATGGCAGTGTAGCATTCAAAGGAAGATGATGTGCTATGTTAAAGGTAATCGCTACCTAAAGCCTCACACCCGAAAATGACCAAAATAGGGTAGATGCCGTAAGGCTATGTGGTTAGCAACCATTAAAGTAAGATCATCCCCTTCTAGATATATTTCTACCTGCTATAACGTTCGGGTTTAAATTAATGTGGATATATGGTAAAAGGACCTTAAATAGGTCGGTAACGATTGGGCGATGATATATTTGGTACTATCTAGTGAGAAAGGTCTGCCGATCTTGTGTTGGTAGAGGTGTAGATGTTCTGTTGACTTCGGTACATGTAACGACCCATAATTTTCGATAATTAAAAATATTGAATTTAATAAGATTTTGTAATTTAATATTGGAAGAAGTTAAAATTTGTGATTTATTAATAAGAATAATGACTAGAATGAAATTTAATAATGTTAATTTAAGGCAATTGATAATTATTTTAACGCAATTTTAATCAATTGAAATGATTGTAAACATGAAATTTGGTTATAAATTGCAAATAAGGAAATAAGCCAAATGTTGTATTAATTGGTGAAATAATATGTAATTAATCGTAATTGGATAAAATCAGTGTTGTGTAAGTAGTTATGACATTTGTTTGTAGATAATAAACTCATAAATGTAATTAAATTAACTAAAAGCTGACATTTGTTAATTGTTACCCATTTATTTAATCTGTCGAATTAAATTGGAAATTAGTTGCAATTAAATTGTAATTATTACGTTAACATCAGTTAAGACGGTAACAGTAAAATGTGAATGTAATAAAATGTATAGTAATGTCAATTATATTCATAAGGCAGTAATTGATTTAATAATAAGAGCGAAATCAAGATAAATTAATTTATTGGGATTTTAAATTATAATTAATGAATTCATAGTTGAAACTAAAACCGTCATTAGTGTAATATTTAACATTGAATTGATATGTAAATTTATTTTAATAGGCTATAAATACCAGGTAATCAAAAATGGTAAAATTTGTTAATTATGAAATTTGAATTGAAAAAGTGATTTAATTAATTTAATATTAAATTTATTTAATTAACTTGAAATACCATTTTGGCCACTGTCTCTGTAACGCCCCACCCAGAGACCCACCTTAGTAAAGAGAATTAATGATAATTCCATCTACTAAAGCGGAGAATAGGGCTTGTTAAGGGCGACCATCTATAACTTTATCTTAAACATCCACTGAATACGTCGATAAATGCAATATGATTTTTCTTTTCTATCTCAATAGATCGACATACACGTTAAATACTTAATCCAAAATTATAGGCGGCTGACGGATCTATCAAAACAAAATACAATAACTAAATGTAAAGCACATCACAGAACAATAATCAACATCATACACATACATATGCATTGATAAATTTTTAGTACAATAGAATATGAATACCATAAAAGTGGTACTCGACCACACTATATACGTCAAATCAAATATAAATACATAAGAGTATATGGAAGAATAGAGATTACTCAAGAGAAAGGAGAGCTGAAGTCCAACATCAACTTAAAGCTAAGTCCAATAGATCATACCTGAAACAACACAGTCTGACCCAAGTATAAATACACTGGTCAGTCTAGCTACACAAATCAGTCAATATCAATAATATGAAGCAGAATAGTCATGAAGGTACTTCTTCTCGAAAGAGAAGAATGAATCGATAAACTCATAAGCTCAACATTTAAGTAACAAATGCTACTTAAGTGACCAAATACCTCGAAAGAGGTAACTCAAACTCAATACTCAAATAAAACACAAGTGCCTTATATCATCGGCGACATCCTAAAATTTTCTACATCGTTTCCATGAGCCATATCTCCTCAAAAGGAGAAACATCAACATAAACTCCCACCAAAATGGAAAACATAAAACATTCTCAAATAGGATTATCCAAAACTCAATTATAGATGAATCTCCAAATTTAATTATACCTTATCTCATCGGTATAAATGTATATAAATCTCAATCTCAACTCGCTAAATGGAAAAACCCAGAATATCCTATAAAATCCTAAAATTATCCAAACTCATAACTCAAGGAACTCGATAAGAGTTCAAAACATCATAATTGAAATCACCATATATATAACATCTTATATAGCACTAGGCAATCGATGTAATAAAACATCTTAAAAAGGTAAAATCACAATAAAACAAAAAACTCAGAAAATCCTGATTGGCCTAATCCCCGATTGTAATGCCGAAGCAATGCTGCACGTGCAAAACTCAAATGGCCGAATCCTCAGAAAAGGCCGCTGACACCTCCCAAAGTAGTTCTTCCTCATGACAAGGTCGCTGACACCTCTCCAAGCCATTTTGTCTGTCCTAACAAAGTCGCTAACACCTCCCAAAGCAGTTCGTCCTCATGACAAGGTCGCTAACTCCTCCCAAAGCAGTTCTGTTAGGAAAATATCGTGAATGTGTCACAAACTCAAGGATAGGAACCCGAAAAGTGTTAACGTGCATCCCATACCACACATTCACACTTGGCGGTTTACTAGCCGTTAGTCGATGCCACACTAGAAACATTATAAACTTAGAAAATTATATCTCGCCTAAGCTCATTGGCGAGTGATAAAAGGACATAATACTTGTCTCATCTCATCGACAAGTATTAAATGGCATTGTAACTTGTCCCATCTCGTCGAAAAGTGAAAACATCATGATGGTTCCTCATAAACCATAAATCTCAAAATATGAAATCATAAACTCAAGACTTGCCTTATATCATTCGCAAGTAAATAAAACATCGTGATGGCTCTCATCGACCATACTCCTACATAGGAGATCTCAAACCATAATACTTGCCAAATATTGGACATCTTAAATAATTCGATAAATAGAAATTACAAAACTCAAAATACACTATAAAATGGCAAAACATCTTAGAATCAATAATCTCAAATAGCTTCGACCGTACAGGTATGAAATTAACCAAAATAGTAAACGCATATGTCTCATATCACTTGTTTTACTAAATCGTTTAATTCTCTTTCTCATACGTTCAAAAAGTATAAAAGTGTGAATTTTTTACTAAAATAATTTATTTGAGAAAACAAGCTTTTAAAACCATTTTTCGAAATCAATTTTGAAGACGATATTTGAAAATTTCCTTATTATAGAGAATAACTAGATTTTACAGCTTAAAATAATTTAAAAATATTACATAATAATTATTTTAAATGCCAACTTATTTTAAAAAAAAAATTCAAAATTGTTTGGAAAAATCTGTGCTTGAAATCAAAGAAATCACACAAAACCGTCATTCCAATTCAATTCAAATTCAATTCAAATTTGAATTTCAAATTCATCAAAACTTGGCTAGCCTATTAATAGGCATCATCGCCCTTAAAACATTTGAGAAATATCACAAAAATGTGAAGTAAATTGAAAAATCGGATGGAAAAAGAACATAAAAACACTTGGCCAAAATAATACCCAGGTCTGAAATCTTCTCTACGTTCAACTTTCGGATATAAAACAGGTGGACGAACGATCTTTGATTGAACTAAAAATTGGTGTCCACAAGCTAGAAAACTTCATCTTTAAAAAAAAAGAATCAATGCATTCCGACTGGAAGTGAAAAAGTTACATTGTCATAAACATGGACTCAGGCCATGTTTGCAACAGTTCAAAAACCAAAATGCACAGGCCTGAAAACCCTCTGGGGTTCAACTTTCAGACATGAAATAGAGGATCAAATTAGCTCATAGTAAGCTGAAAATTGTTAAACCTATAATCAGAAACTTTATCTTTCAAACAAAAAAAGGATCATGCAATTTGGATAAAGTGTGAGAAAGTTGTGATGTTTTAAATTTGGACCCAGGCAGTGTTTTCACTCTAAAAATCTGGGCAAAAACATTCTCCGAGTCAAAATTCAGCAGGATGTTTCTATAAGCTACATGGGTCGAAATGACCTGAAATTTAACATGCATAAAGAACAACAAAAAAATTTAAATTGCACTAAGAATCATATAATTTAGACAAAGAACGAAAAAGAAATGATGTATCAAAGTTGGACCCAGGCAGTGTTTTCACTGTAAAAATCTAGGCAAAAACATGCTCCGAGTCAAAGTTCGGCAGCATGTTTCTATAAGTTATATAGGTCGAAAGATCTAAAATTTAACATGCACAAAGACCAATAAAAAAAATTAAATTGCACTAAGAATCATGCAATTTAGGAAAAGCACAAAAAAGATATGATGTCTCAAAGTTGGACTCATGCAGTGTTTTCACTGTAAAAATCTGCGCAAAAACATACTCCGAGTCAATGTTCAGCAGCATGTTTCTATAAGCTATATAGGTCGAAATGACCTAAAATATGGCATGCCTAATCTACAAAACATGCTCTACAAAACTAAAAAATTCCGACAGTATTTCATTGCAGAATAGAAAGATATGACTGCACAAAGTTGCAACTCAAGACAGTTTACACAATCAAAATAGTTCAAAAACGATTTTTTTTGCAAATTTTTGATTTCACTTTGCGATTTTTGGCATTGTATGAGCTAGATATTGTGAGACTGATCCTCACATTGCAAAAAACTTGAGATAGAAGATCGAATTGGCGAAAAGGAGCAAGGTTTGGCCTTGAAAGTTGCTTCAACAACCTACAAATGGAGTTTACAAAGACATGCAAACACAACCACCATTACTTGCAATCAAACATCTTAAAAATCATAATTTGATGAATTGCCTTTGTTTTGGAGATATAGTACCTGGCTAAATAGATTTTTAATTTGATAATTTCAATAATTAATTGGACAAAATTGGAGAATAAGATTTTCATTGTGAAAGAGGAAATGTGAGTTACTACTTTTCTTAGTTACAGGGAGAAGAAGACCTCTCCGTGTATGTACCGGAAAATGAGAAAGAGACATTTTCCTCTTTTCATTATTAAGTTGCTAAATGGGTTAAGCCCAAAACTAATTAACTTAGCCTCTAGTTGAGATTAACACACCATATCTGATTGTACACTAATATATACAAGTTATAACAAATATATGTACATGTTTTCAGTTTATAAAAATTGCACAACACATGCTTATTTTCTAAAAATTATTTTACAACTAAATAAAAGATCATTTATCTTTAGAAATTTATTTTCATTATTAAAAACCCTTAGTTTAATTTAAATGCACAAATTACACAATTATTACTTACAACTCTATTTTTAACTTCTAAAATTACATAAAATTTATTTCCTTGTATAGTAAAACATAACAAATCATATTTTCAACATTTTACAACCAAAATTTATTTTTAAACCAAATTTCCCATTTTTAATTATAATACAGCACTTATTAAATGAAATGCTTCTTTTAAAAAAATATATAAAAGAAACATTTGGCAATAATTATCAAATTTATTTCATTTCTTTATATTAAAATCATGATTAGCTCATTTTTAACTTAATTAACCAAGTTAAGTTTCAAACTTTATTTTTCACATTTTATTCCCTAAAATCCGTTATTTAATCCAAATAAATAATTTAAATCTCCAGTTTATTTTTAATTCACAATCTTAAATTATAACTACCGTTATAATTTATATTTACAAGTAATCGCCAAAACCAGGGTTGGTACAGACTTTCCCCTTAAAAAAATTGCGTCCCCGCAATTTTCTAGAAAAAGAGCCGTAAACAACACAAAAATTCAATCGACAAAGGATAAAAGACAAGCTCGAAACTCAAACCATTCATACTCGCAAGATAGAATGGTAGAGAGAAACAAGAAAAAACTCGCTTGGTTAATCCAATGGCCCATCAAATGCTAATATAATGATTATCAAACCATTGAATTTTCATGTACCTCGAAAGAATTTCGAAGATATCCCGTTTTCGAATCAAAATTCAATAAGATGCTCAACAATTAATCAGTCAAAATGATTGATTTCAAAAAATCTCCATGGATAGAGTCGGGATCAAACTCACTTAAACACGAACTCTAAGCAATAAAGAAGGCCATCAATAAGATTTTCCGCATAACATGATAGATAAATCACAAGATGGCTTTTTCCAAGTCCACCAAACTTGAACGATCGCGAAAAATGCACGTCGTTGATAATAACTCAAAGATAGAATATACTCAAGAACAAGGATATAAGCTCGATGTATTTTTAATCCAAGATATTTAGAATTTTAAATCCCAACATCTTTTAAATTTTTAAATCTCAATTTTTAAAATTTGAAAATTTCTCACTCTTTACTATATTACTTAGTAATTAATTTAAAACTCAATGTTAAAATTCAAATTTCTTCTCTTACTTCATAATTAATTTATAAAGAATTTTGTAAATCCATAATAAGATCCCTCAAAATAAATTAAGGGTTTAAATTCTCTTATTATACTCTTCTCTTAAAACATCCAATGTATATATATTCTAAAATATCAAAATATACTTCCAATAAAGCATAGCTCAAAAATGATCTCATTTATATTCTCATCTTTATAATTTACAAAATAAATAAATGGAATTGGCTCGCCATTGAGTCTCTAATAAATAAATATATCTGTTGGCTGTAGAGTTGACTGAATGGTCAAAACTGCCCTACCACTCTATTACTCATCCCTAAAATCAATGGCTGCAATTACCATTCAAAAGTAAATTTAATATTTGATCTCAAAATATTATTTTCAAAGTCTGAATCTTTAAAACACAAATCATCGTTTCTGATTGCCTCATCATAGCATTTAGGATATTTCTATCGATAACCTTGATCAGATATATCGACAAGAATACTCGATGGATAACCCAACACTCTCAAATTATTTCTATGAAAGAATACTACTCATATAAATATATTCTCAAAACATTATTTGATTTTTAAAATATCTCAAAACTCTAGTTTCTCTTTTAAAACTCATATATATACATATATATGTATGTATGTATATATATATATATATATATATATATAGCCTCAAAAACTCAAACCAAAGAACATTAAGAGAATGCATTGAGATATTCCTAGAATACTCAATTCACAAAATCAACAGAAGGAGATGGAGTGTTCGTCAACTCCTACAAGACGACGAGCCACTCTCGCAAATCATCAAGACATAAGATAAGAAAAATATTCTTCTCGAAGGAGAAGAAGCACACAAGCAACAAATCATTACTTCAAACAAAGTAATGCTACAAATGATAACACCGATTGAGTATCCAAAAAGGATAACTCAAAGAAACTGAATGATAAACTCAATCAAACTCGAACAATCTAGAAACTCACTTCCTTAGTGGATGTCCTAGTGGAAGGATAGCTGAAGGCTAAAAGCCAGGAATAAGATTAATTCAACACTCGATTGCCAGATTGAATATCAAACCCAAACGGACTCATCAAAACTCAATAAAGTCACCTTGATTGGAATTCGAGTTATATCATCAACATCTCGATACTCAAGATTGAATTCGAAAACTTCGAAATCATCATTAATGTTCCAAGTGACAGAAATAATAAACCAATCAAAATAGGAAACCTAAATATACAATAGGATCCTATAAAACAAAGGATTGGACTTAATATCAAATAAGTCAATACTTCTCAAATCAAATGCATCTTACGATTGTGAGTAACAAACAAATATTCACAAAAGCAACATCAAGTAGAAATCTTAGAATGCTCATAATGAGCCAATTGTTGTGGATCCCCTCAATACAATTCACAACTCTCAAAGGAACACAACAAGAATACTATTAGGAATCAATAAGCTTCATCGATATGAACTCGCTAGCATCAACAAAAATAAGAAAAGAATAATCCCAAATAAGATTATTCATAAGATAAGATAACATCAAACTTAATTATGGAATACTAAGGAATACAATACATATTCCTAGACATATTCCATCTCAACATATCCCAATACTTGAAAAAAGAATCAAAGCATGATTCGAAAACAAGCTCAAATAAAGTACAATGATTCACTCGTATTGTACTTCGACGTATCGTGGTATGCATATTATTCTATGTTTATTCTACTTTCTTCTGACCACAGCTCTGATACCTTGCTGTAACGCCCCACACCGAGATCCACCTTAATAAAGAGAATTAACGAGTAATTCCGTCTACTAAAGAGGAAAATAGGGCTGGTTAAGGGCGACCATCTATAACTTTGTCTTAAACATCTACTGAATACGTCGATAAATGCAATATGAATTTTCTTTTCTATCTCAAGTGGATTGACATACCCAGTAGATACTTAATCCAAAACTATAGGTGGCTAACGGATCTATCAGAACAAAATACAATGACTAAATGTAAAGCACATCACAGAATAGTAATCAACATCATATATATACATATACACTGATACATGTTTAGTACAATACAATATGAATACCATAAAGGTGGTACTCTACCACACCATATACATCGAATCAAATATAAATACATCAGAGTATGCGGAAGAACAGAGATTACTCAAAAGAAAGGAGAGTTGATATCTAGCATCAACTTGAAGCTAAGTCCAATAGATGATAACTGAAACAACTCGGTCTGACCCGAGTATGAATAAATGGGTCAGTCTAGCTACACAATCAGTCAATTCGATAGTATGAAGTAGAATTGTCATGAAGATACTTCTTCTCGAAAGAGAAGAATGAATCGATAAACTCATAATCTCAACACTTAAGTACAAACGCAACTTAAGTGACCAAATACCTCGAAAGAGGTAACTCAAACTCAATACTCAAATCAAACACAAGTGCCTCATGTCATCGGCGACATCCTAAAATTTCTACATGGTTTCCATGAACCATATCTCCTCAAAAGGAGAAACATCAATACAAACTCTCTCCAAAATGGAAAACATAAAATATTCTCAAATAGGATGATCAAAAACTCAATTATAGATGAATCTCCAAATTCAATTATACCTCATCTGATCGGTATAAATATATATATATATATATATATATATATATATATATATATATATATATCAATCTCAACTCGCCAAAATGGCAAAACCAAGGATATCCTATAAAATCCTGAAATTTACCAAACTCATAACTCAAGGAACTCGATAAGAGTTCAAATCATCATAATTGAAATCACCATATATATAATATCTCATATAGCACTAGGCTATCGATGTAATAAAACATCTTAAAAGGGTGAAATCATAATAAAACAGAAGACTCATAAAATCCTGATTGGCCAAATCCCTGATTATAATGCCGAAGCAATGCTGCACATGCTAAACTCAGACGACCAAAGCCTCAGACAAGGTTGCTAACACCTCCCAAAATAGTTTGTCCTCATGACAAGGTTGCTGACACCTCTCTAAGCCATTTTGTTAGCCCTAACAAGGTCGCTAACATCTCCCAAAGCAGTTCATCCTCATGACAAGGTCGCTAACACCTCTCAAAGAAGTTCTATTAGATAAACATCGTGAATGTGTCACAAACTCATGGATAGAAACCCGAAAAGTGTTAACGTGTGTCTCATACCATACATTTGCACTTAGCGGTTTACTAGCCATTAGTTGATGCCATACTAGAAACATCATAAAGCTCAAAAAAAAATCTTGCCTAGTCTCATTGGCGAGTGATAAAAAGGCATCATCCCTGTCTCATCTCATCGACAAGTATTAAATGGCATTGTAACTTATCTCATCTCATCGACAAGTGAAAATATCATGATGGTTCCTCATAAACCATAAATCTCAAAATAGGAAATCACAAACTCCAGACTTGCATTATATCATTGGCAAGTAAACAAAACATCGTGATGGTTCTCATCGACCATACACCAACATAGAAGATCTTAAACCATAATACTTGCCAAATATTGTCCATATTAAGTAATTCGAATAAATATAAATTACAAAACTCAAAATACGCCATAAAATGGCAAAACATATCAGAATCAATAATCTCAAATAGCTTCGATCGTACAAGTCCGAAATTAACCGAAATAGTAAACGCACATGTCCCATACCACATGTTTTACTATATCATTTAATTCTCTTCCTCATACGTTCGAATAGTATAAAAGTGTGTATTTTATATATACAATAATTTATTTGAGAAAACAAGCTTTTAAAACCATTTTTCGAAATCAATTTTGAAAACGATATTTGAAAATTCCCTTATTATAGAGAATAAATAGATTCTACAGCTTAAAATAATTTAAAAAATATTATATACTAATTATTTTAAATGCTAACTTATTTTAAAATTATTTCAAAATTGTTTGAAAAAATCTGTTCTCCAAATGAAAGAAATCACTCAAAATCGTCATTCAAATTAAATTCAAATTCAAATCAAATTTCAATTTCAAATTCACCAAAACTTGGCTAGCCTATTAATAGGAATCATACCCTCAAAACATTTCAGAAATATCACAAAAACATGAAGTATAAGTTAAAAATCGGACGGAAAAAGAACATAAATACACTTGGCCAAAATAATACCCAGGTCCAAAATAATACCCAGGTTTGATACTTAAAGTGTTTGTACAAGTGATATGGGAAGAGAGAAATGCTCGGGTCTTTGAAAATAATATGAAGCTTGAAAGTGCATTGATAAACACAATCATTTCTAGGGTCAAGGAAAAGTTTGATCATCACATTGCATATGGCTCTCTGGATTAAGGCCTTGTTTTTTCTTTCTCTTGTGTTTGTTTTTGTCTTTTTTGTTTTCAGTCTTTCTTTTTGCTTTTCGTAGTCCTCCCTGTTTCTCATTGTGAGATCTAGTATGTTAGTGCTCCTTTTATTTGTGTTTTTGGTTAATAAATATGGTAAGGGTCCATTTAACCCTGCTTGCTTTTCAAAATACCCAGGTCTGAAATCTTCTTTGGGTTCAACTTTTGGATATACAGGTGGATGAACGATCATTGATTAAACTAAAAATTGGTCTACACGAACTAGAAAACTTCATCTTTCAAACAAAAAAAGAATCAATGAACTCCAACTGAAATGAAAAAGTTACTGTAAAAATCTGGGCAAAACATGCTCCGAGTCGCAGTTCGGCATCATGTTTCTAAAAGCTATATAGGTCAAAACGACCTGAAATTTAACAGGCATAAAGACCAATAAAAAAAAATTAAATTGCACCAAGAATCCTGCAATTTAGACAAAGCATGAAAAAAAATATGATGTCTCAAAGTTGGACCTAGGCAGTGTTTTCACTGTAAAATTCTGCGCAAAAACATGCTCCGAGTCAACATTCGATAGCATGTCTCTATAAGCTATATAGGTCGAAATGACTTGAAATTTAACATACATAAAGACCAATAACAAAACTTTAAACTGCACTAAGAATCATGCAATCTAGAAAAAGTACAAAAAAGATATGATGTCTCAAAATTGGACCCAGGAAGTGTTTTCACTGTAAAAATCTGGGCAAAAACATGCTTAGAGTCGATGTTCGGCAGCATGTTTCTATAAGCTATATAGGTCGAAATGACCTGAAATTTGGCAAGATTAATCTACAAAACATGCTCTAGAAAATGAAAAAATCTGCAGCATTACGTTGCCTAAATAGAAAGATATTACCGCACAAAGTTGCAGCTTAAGACAGTTTACACAGTCAAAATAGTTTAAAAACGAATTTTTTTGCAAATTTTTTATTTCAATTTTCGATTTTTGGCATTGCATGAGCTAGATATTGTGAGATTGATACTCACCTTGCAAAAAACTTGAGAAAGAAGATCGAATCAGTGTAAAGGAGCAAGCTTTGGCCTTGAAAGTTGCTTCAACAGCCTACAAATGGAGTTTACAAAGACATGCAAACAGAAAACCACCATTGTCTACAATCAAACATCTTAGAAATCAAAATTTGATGAAGTATCTTTGTTTTAGAGATAGATTACCTGACTAAATAGACTTTTATTTGATAATTTCAGCAAGGAGTTGGATAAAATTGAAGAAATAGGTTTTTGTTGTGAAAGAGGAAAGGTGGGTTACTACTTTTCTTAGTTACAGGGAGAAGAACACTTCTCTGCGTATATATAGGAAAATGAGAAAGAGGCATTTTCCTCATTTTCTTATTAAGTTGCTAAATGGGCTAAGCCAAAAACTAATTAACTTAGCCTCTAATTGAGATTAACACCCCAAATCCTATTGTACACTAATATATACAAGTTACAACAAATATGTGTACATGTTTTCACTTTATGAAAATTATACAACACATACTTATTTTCTAAAAATTATTTTACAACTAAATAAAAGATCATTTATCTTTAGAAATTTATTTTCATTATTAAAAACTCTTATACTAATTTAAATGCACAAATTACACAATTATTACTTTAAACTCTATTTTTAACTTCTAAAATTACATAAAATTTATTTCCTTGTATAGTAAAACTTAACAAATCATATTTTCAACATTTTACAACCAAAATTTATTTTTAAACGAAATTTCACATTTTAATTATAATATACCACTTATTAAATGAAAGATAAACATTCGGCAACAATTATCAAAATTATTGCATTTCTTCATATTAACATCATGATTAGCTCATTATTAACTTAATTAATCAAGTTAAGTTTCAAAACTTTATTTTTCACATTTTATTCCCCAAAATCTATTGTTTGTTCCAAATAAATAATTTACATGTCCAATTTATTTTTAATTCACAATATTAAATTATAACTACCGTCATAATTTAATACTTACAAGTAATCGCCAAAACCAGGGTTTTTATAATCTCAGATTTTGATGAAACTAGTTTCATCGGATCCGTAATAGTGAATTATTGTAGGATTTCAAGTTTCGTAGCCATCGGAATTGTCGTTTGATCGTGCAGGCTCAAAACTCGTAGAAATCAGTTTAATTGAATTCAATTGAAATAAGCTGATTTTAAAAGCTAACTTTTTTATATGATGGAATTAGTACTTAAAACCTGTTCCATTGAGTTTAAAAATATCAAAAACATCTATTTTGATATATGGGGTGACCCATTTTCGTTTTGGGAATGAAATGGGCTACTTCGGGTCGTTGTTATCGTTTCAATCCAAACCGATCTATGTCCATCCTTTCCATTTCAGCTCTGCCTATATACAGGCTGTTACTGTGATGATCCGGAATTTTTGACAATATCAATTTAATAATCTATTTTTAAAATTAAATGATT
The DNA here is from genome assembly GCA_030765085.1 of Allium cepa. Classification (NCBI taxonomy): domain Eukaryota; kingdom Viridiplantae; phylum Streptophyta; class Magnoliopsida; order Asparagales; family Amaryllidaceae; genus Allium; species Allium cepa. Next base: position 672,742,720 of record CM060928.1, on the reverse strand, counting down.
TGATAATTTTTATTAATAAAAATTGGAAATTATTTAATAATGCAATTAAATAAATATTTAATTGATAGATTTTATCTTTTAAAGTTAAATAAGTTGTTATCTATTTATAATGTGTGTGTGTGTGTGTGTGTGTGTATATATATATATTTGTATATATATTGTAAATAGATGAGCTTTGTTTTAAATTTAATAAATAAATAAATCTTATTTTCTAATTCTACTATTTTTGGTAAATTGGAAATTTGTTTTTATTTAATATAAACTTTTTAAAAGCTATTTAATAAATAATTATATGGTTTTAAATTGTTAAGATAAATTGTTTAAATCGATTTTAGCATAAGTTTAAACTTAAATAAAATTAACAATGAGGTTTGTTTTGTTTTCTTTTTAAATATAGTTTGGTAAAATAAGTAATTTATTAATAAAGAAACAATTTCTTTTACAAATTATTTATAGTTATCAAATTTGTTATTTTCAAAATATAATAATGTATTTTTTTTAACAAATAGATTTTACTAAAAATAGTTTTTTTTTTGAAATTGAATTGTGTAGTTATATATGTATATATAAAAATTGTTTTCAAATTTGAATTTTAGAATTTGATTTGAATTTGAATTCATAGATATAGATACTTAAATTGTTTTGGATTTTAAAATATTTGTATAAACTTTTATTTATATATATATAATTGTTTCATTTCTTTTAAAATTATTTATACAAATACTTATTAACTAATTACTTAAACATCATCTTTCATTAACATTTAACATATTAACTAAATACTAATTAACATTTAATTATAACTAATTAACCTTAAAATACATGTGTAAATTATTAAGTTTATCAAAATGACATATGTTGTTGTATAGGACAAGTGTCAAATTAAATTTAGTTTCTTCTTTTATTTTTATTTATAAGTATTTCAGTTTTTATATAAACAAATCTTCTTTCGTTCTTATTTTTTTTCTAAATCCAAAATGCAAAGAAAATCTGAAAAAACAACTCTTTAAAACTAAATTCTGTAACCATCTTCAATCAGTAATCAAACATCTGAAACTCAAACAATTCTCAACAACAAAAATTAGTAATCAATCTTCTAAAAACTAAAAATCAGATTCAAGCCTGTAACTATTTCAAACATGCAAGCAAACCTGTGAAACCTGCATTTTTATTTCAAATCTGGAAATCAAGCCAGCATGCATGTAGCTCTTATTTAAAGATCAGTTTTAAAGCTCCAGCAACTCAAGTTTTCATCAAGGCAACTCAGTTTTAACAAATAAGCAAGAGCATTTCAGCACACAAGTTTTAAAAGAGATTCAAAGTTTTCTGAGTCAAAAGATTTTCAATATTCAAAGCTTTGTTCTTCCTTATTCAAAGGTGAGTAACTTTTAAACTTAAAATAAATTTGGTTGCATGCTAATATGTCTAAAATGAATAAGTATTGCATGTGTACATAAGTGAAATCTCATGTGACTATTTACAGTATGCATGTTGTTTAATATATGGCTTCATTCTGGTTTTTTTTCAGGCTCAAAAATTCCATTCAAATCGTTACACTTGATCTGCTGATTGTTAGGATGTAATTTACAAACCAATGTTGTTTGATTTATCATAAAATCAGGTTTAAAAAATTAATCAAGTTAAATTAAAGCTTGAGTATCTCTGTAAAACCAAAACATCAGTACATGCTCAAAATAAATAAAAATTAAACAGTGAAATTTATAGATTCAGTATTATGAATGGAATACATAAACCAAATAGTGATTTATAACCTTAAAATCAAGATTTTTAGGAATGAGAATTAGGTGCAGTTCTGAAATGAACCGGAAATGCAAATTTTGGGATTTTCTGGTGATCTATGAGCTTGGAGGGGTCGGGGTTCTTCCAGATGATGGAGCTGTGATCGTAGTATCTAAGAAAATTGCCAGAAGATGATCAATATCAATGTGGAGGTGGCAACAGTGAATTCTAGTTTAGAACCCTAGTTTTATCTGGGTCGAGAAATTTATTTGGTTCGACCTCCTCAGCTTGATCGAGTGTAATGGGGTTTGGGTAATGGTAGCTTGGTCGTTGACGAAGGGTTGGCCGAGGTTGCAGAGTTTCCGGTGGTCGGAGATGAAGAGACAAAGCGTTGATAGGTTTTGGTGGTGGTTGTTTTCTTTTCTGTTCCAGGTTTTAATTTTGAACTTGAATTCTAATTCGAGTTGTGTGTGAGCGATATGATGATCGCGGTGGAGTGAGGAGTTATTCGTCGATGAGGGAAGATCGTCAAATTTGATCGGAATCGATCAAGATCATTGTGCAGGTGCACGGTGCTCATTTGTGGATGCTGTTGGTTTTTAGTTTGAGCAGAAGATTGAACTCGAGTTTTACTCGTGATTTTAGGTAGGTTGCTCGAAGATAGGGTTGGTTTGTCTCGAAGCAAAAATTAAGTGGCTCGGGTAAGATTTGTTACAGGTTTGAAAACCTGTTCTGTTCTATTCTGTTTTTTAAAATTTAAAAATGAATTTAAATTGTAAAGCATGGATTTAAAATAAGTTTCTAAATCAAAGTTTAAAATGGTTTCAAATTTAATTTGAATCTTAACCAGAAATAAATTAAGTTGTTTTTAAAAATTCAAATTTGTTTAAATAACCTTAAAGTGGTTAAGTGTTTAAGGTGTATTTAAAAGAATTTGAATCTAAAACAGAGTTTGAAATGCAAAGAAAGGATTTAAACAAAGTTTAAATCAAAGTTGTAAATCTGATTCAAATATAAATTTGAATCTTAGTTTTGAAATAAAATAAGTTTTAAAAATTTAAATGTTTTTAACAACTTTGAATGTTAAAGTAAATTCTAAATGTTTAAATTTATAAAGGAACTTGATTTAAACCCTTTTAAAATCTTTTCATAAGAAAGTATTACTTTAACATATGATTTTAAAAGTTTTTTTAAATTGGATCTGAACTTTGTTAAAGATAAAATTTGTATTCATTTTAAATCTTGAATTTAAAATGAAATTTAAAAGTAAATTTGAAAATAAGTGTTTTCATATGTATTTGTGAATGATAATTTAGCCATAGATAAGAAAAGGTTCTATCTTAAAGTTAAATTAGAATGTAAGGACTTGTAATTCATTTAATTGTTAAAGTGATTAAATGGATAATTAATTTATTTAATAAATTAATGAAATAGATAATTACTTAAAGTAATTAAGGGTTTTTAATTTTAAAAAGTTTAAGATTAATTATTCTTAGAATAATTAATTTGTAATTTAAGAACCATTAATTAAATAAGATTAGATTTTTAATTAATGATTAGTAATTAATTAATCAAGTAATTTATGATTAATTAAGTTACAGTTACCACTTAATTAATTAAATAATTAGGATTAATTAATGGGTTATTAATGGTTAATTAATTTATAATTAATATTAATTAATCTAAGTTTAAATTACTTTAGAAAAGTAATTAAAGAATTTTTAATAGTTAATGAAGATCATTAACTAAGGATTATTTAATAATTAATTAATTAATGTGATTAATTATTAATAATTAATTATATTAATTAATTTAAAGATAATCATTTGTGAAATTGTTTAAGTTTAATTACCTAATGGAAGTAATTAAGGAATTAATTACTTAATGTAATTAATTAATTTTAAATGTAATTTGTTAAGTTAATTAATTAAGTTTAATTAAGTTAATCACTAGATGATTTGATAAATAATTACTTAATTTAATTAATGCGGTATAATTACTTAGGGAAGTAATTAATTGATAATTACTGGATGTAATTAATGAAGGATGATTTAAATTGGAAGTAATTTGAGTATAATTACTTTGTAATTAATCAAGGGATTAATTAAAGATAATTAATTAAGGAGAATTTAATTGATTTAATAAAGTAACTAAGGGTAGTTAATTACTGAATGTGATTAACCCAGGGTGATTAATAAGTTCGGTTTAATTAAAGATTAATTACTTATTGTAATTAATTTTAATAAAGTAATTAATTAAAATGTTATTAGGGATCATTAATTAATATAATTAATGATATAATTAAGAATTGATTAATTAAGATTAATTAATCAATGATAAGTGATTAAAAGGTAATTAATTAATGTAATTAATTAAGGATTAATGTAATTAATTATAGTTAATTAATTAATGAAGTAATTAAGAGTTCATTACTGTTTTTGGTTAAAAGTAATTAATTTGTGAAATTAATTATAGAATAATTACTTGAATGTAATTAAAAGATAATTAACCAAAGGTGATTAATTAAGATGGATAATTAGAGGATAATTAATTAATTGATTTGTAATCAATTAATAGTTATGTAAGCAAGATTTATATTGATGTAAGCATTTAATTAATTCACTTTAAATTAATTAGAGATGGAAGTAATTAATTTAATTTATTTTAAATTAATTATAGATGCTGTGATTAAGTAAATCATTGCTTATGTATGGATGAATGATAATTGATTCCTTTGAATGGTTTGAGATCTCAGATATGAGATAAGTAATGCTGTGTGATATGGATGCTTTGGATTGTATTATGATGATAATATAGATTATCTATTTACGATGATGATATGGATTATCTTTTGATAATGATAATATGGATTATCTATTGTGGTGATAATGATGATTATCTATTGTGGTATGTGAATTATCTATCTGTGTATATATAGATAATGAAATTGAATTTTTTTAAACTTTAAAACAACTTGGCCTTAAAAGATACGCTTTGGATTTCGATGAGACCTAGATCGGGTTTCCGGATTTGGATATCCGAAAACCATATCAATCCAAATTAATGATTGGTCGTGAATCTCAAGTGAAGATGAAGATTTAGAGTGCAAGGGTTATCGTCGTTAACTCTGAGGGTGATTCCAAAATGAGTGCAGCGAGATAATGCCTTCGGTTTTGTTCGAACCCGGAACGAACTTGTATGCATTGAATGCTTTCAGAACATCGTCAGGTGGAAGATGAGCATTCTAAGAGATGTGTTCTGTAAAGTTAATCGTAGCCTCACGCCTCATCAATCGGGAATGGCTAAAACAGGAGAGGTGCGGCAAGGCTAAGTGGGTCATGCCTAAATAGGATGAGATTTTCCCCTGTCAAGAGGTCCCTTTTTATTCGGCTTAGTGGGCAGTTGGATATGCACGCCAACCGCGGGTTGTCTTGTTCGGGACTGCCAATAAGGGATGGTTCTGGCCTTATGTTACAGGGGATTTAGGGTGGATCCTCAGTACATTGATCTTGTCCACGTACTGTGACGGGCGGTACCCCAGTAGCCCTGCCATTGTATGGAATCCAAAATCCAATGAGTGCCATCGGATTTGATTGTGTTACCCACTTTTGTAGCTAGTAGCTGGAATTTGATGAATGTAACAATTTCGGTTATTTTCTATTTATTTGAAAACCCTAGATCTAGTATAATATCACTGGATTTCTTATCAAATGTTTTGGTTAGCATAAGGTAAAAACTTTTCCATGTTTATGTGTGGGAAATCTTACGTGACACCTTTTCTTTTCAAAGGTTTTTGAAAGTTAAGAAACCTTAACGTGTTACTCACACCAGACCCATGTCTGACCCGGAGTTTATTTCTGTTTTTCTTAAACTCTTGGGTACTCAAATTTTTACGAGTAGCCAAGGGATTCAGGTTAGCTTTGACGAATTGTGGAGGAGCAATGGAGCAGGGGGCTTCAGCGTGTAGATATACAGTGTTCTGCTGTGTTTGATTTCTCTGAATTGTATTGAGTTGTAATAACTAGGCAGGTGTTTATAACTGTCTAGTATGTGATGTATAATCTGTGTAACTCTGATAGTTGTTGTATACTACGTAATACTTATGTTATTAATATAATTTATTCGTTCCACTGTTTAGATTCTGATTTTATTCTTTATTTCTTCTTTATCTTTCTCTTTTCTATCCCTTTCTTTCTTATTAATGATGTGTCATTCTGTAGAGATGAATGGCGGGTTGTTACGGTGGTAGCGGAGCGAGGTTGAGTGAATACCTAGGCTTTGGAGTGATTTCTTTCTTGAGAGAGCATATTTTTAATTTTGATATATATATATATATATTTATATATATATATATATATATATATATATATATATTTCTACCTATCTGTTGGGTTACCTGTTCGGATTTTCCAATATAAGTTATAAAGGTAGATAGGGTAGTGGTGTGTGTAACACAACTGCCATTGGTTGGAGTTTGTATGTTTGAGGTTGGAAGTGTATTTGTCGAGACTGTAGACCTAATACCGTCTCAAGTGAGATTTGCAGCTCGGTGTAATGATTTCATTGATCTCTAAAAGAAACCTTTTTAAGGTTCAGAGTCCATCTTTGAAGTGCAGGGTTGGATGGGTAGAGTTTGGATCAGTCGGCTGAGCAAAAGTGGGTGATGGTATCTTGATACCTTAGGAAGTAGTAGCTGCGTGATAAGATGCAGTGACTATGGATTGTCTCTGAAGATGTTTTCTTTGGAAGAAGTTTAAGGAAGTGTGTCTGCTTCGGTGTTGTGGCTGAGTTCAGCGGAGTGTTTCTGTTTGGTTTGAGGTCCGAGTTTCCCAAAGAGCTTTGGATTAGGAAGTCTTTGGCTTTGGTGTCAGCAGTGCAGCTCGAAGTGTTCTGAGTTGGCAGGAAGTTTTCTAGCTGAGTAATTTTTTTGGAGGTGGAGTTCAGAAGCAGCAGAGTGAATGTATTTCTTTGATGAATTGGCTAGACCAGTGTAAGCTATTCTGTTTGGTAAAGAGAGAACAATTTCTTTGAAAATTGATCTGGGTTGATCGCAAAAGTGACTTGCGATAGTTGAGTGTTCTCTTGGGTTATCTTTTGCTTGAGGCATTTGGATATTGATTTTTTCTTATCGACTAGGATTCCAGGAGTGGAACTAGTGATTCGGCAAGTTGAAGAATGGTTCTTAGAGATAGAGGTTAGTGAAGCAACTTAGGTTTCGGAGGAATTTCTGAGTTTTTCTTTATGGATCTGTTGAACCATATTTCTGGGATGTGTTGTCCAGTTTGTGCTTATGTTCATCATTAGCATTCTTTTCTACTTCAGATCAGAGTTGTGCAGCGGAATTAGTTTGGGAGTGTTTCTGTTTGTCTTTTCCGGATAAGGAGAAGTAAGATTCAGTCTTCTATTGTTTGAGGAGTAGAGTTTGTGTTCTTGGTTTTGGATTGATCTTGAGGAGATCATTGGGTTGGGTTGTTTTTGGTCTAGTTTGTTTCTAAAGGAATCAGTAAGGGTTGAGCTGATCAGGAAGGATGTTGGTAGCCCAGGTTCGTCCGAAGAATTTAGTGGATAAGAGATGGAGGAATTTGGATTCCAGAGTCGTAGATTTGATTTTGGATATGTTTTCTCTGATCCAAGGAGCTATAACTTTTGGTAATTCTGGAAAGCTAGCTTCGAGGTATCTTGGATCTCTGTGTTCTTGTGAGGATTAGTGTTTGGTTTTCAGGATTGAATTGCTAGTTTGGATAACTGGAATTCGATGTGTTTCACGTATCCCTGAGGGAGTACATGTATGATCTATCTCTGGTTGTAGAACCAGCATTTCAGGAGTTTTGGTTGTTGAGTCAGACTTGTCTGTAGTCTGATATGCTATCTAGTTTTGTAGATGTAGATGAGTTGGAGCTCTATAGCATAGTAGTTTTGATTGTTTGGATTCTGTAGAGCGAGTATTCTAGTATATATACCTGAGAAACTCGAGGAAATTCTATCCAGAATTTTGTATGGATAGTTAGATTTGTTTGATTGGGTGAATTGGTTGCTATGGTTTTTAGCATATGATAATATATGCTTGTGTTTTAAAATTAAATCTTTAATGAGATTATTAAATTACCTTTGTTTTAAATTTCGGGGACGAAATCCTTTTAAGTTGGGAGGAATGTGATGACCCAGAATTTTGACAATATCAATTTAATAATCTGTGTTAAAAATTAAATTGATTTGATAATTTTTGTTACTAAAAATTTGAACTGAATTAATAATGCAATTAAATAAATATTTAATTGATAGATTTTATCTTTTAAAGCTAAATAAATTGTTATCTATTTATAATGTGTATATATATATATTTGTACATATATTGTAAATAGATGAGCTTTGTTTTAATTTAATAAATAAATAGATCTTATTTCTAATTCTATTAATTTTGGAAAATTGGAAATTTGTTTTCATTTAATATAAACTTTTCAAAGCTATTTAATAAATAACTATGTGGTTTTAAATTGTTAAGATAAATTATTTAAATTGATTTTAGCATAAGTTTAAATTTAAATAAAATTAACAATAAGGTTTGTTTTGTTTTCTTTTTAAATATAGTTTGATAAAATAAGTAATGTATTAATAAAGAAACAATTTCTTTTATAAATTATTTAAAGTTATCAAATTTGTTATTTTCAAAATATAATAATGTATTATTTTTAACAAACAGATTTTAATAAAAATAGTTTGTTTTTCAAAATTGAATTGTGTAGTTATATATGTATATATATAACTTGATTTCAAAATTTAATTTTAGAATTTGATTTGAATTTGAACTAAGAGTTTTGAAATTCAAAATATAGATACTTAAATTGTTTTGGATTTTAAAATATTTGTATAAACTTTTATTTGTATATATATAATTGTTTCATTTCTTTTAAAATTATTTATACAAATACTTATTAACTAATTACTTAAACATCATCTTTCATTAACATTTAACATATTAACTAAATACTAATTAACATTTAATTATAACTAATTAACCTTAGAAGACATGTGTAAATTGTTAAGTTTATCAAAATGACAAATGTTGTTATATAGGACAAGTGTTAAATTTAATTTAGTTTCTTCTTTTATTTTTATTTATAAGTATTTCAATTTTATATAAACAAATCTTCTTTTAATCTTATTTTTTTCTAAATCCAAAATGCAAAGCAAATCTAAAAAAACAACTCTTCAAAACTAAATTCCGTAACCATCTTCAATCAGTAATAAAACATCTGAAACTCAAACTATTCTCAACAACAAAAATCTGAAATCAATCTTCTAAAAAATAAAAATCAGATTCAAGCCTGTAACTATTTCAAACATGCAAGCAAATCTGTGAAACCTGCATTTTTATTTCAAATCTGGAAATCAAGCCAGCATGCATGTAGCTCTTATTTAAAAGATCAGCTTTAAAGCTCCAGCAACTCATGTTTTCATCAAGGCAACTCAGTTTTAACAAATAAGCAAGAGCATTTCAGCACACAAGTTTTAAAAGAGATTCAAAGTTTTCTGAGTCAAAAGATTTTCAAAATTCAAAGCTCTGTTCTTCCTTATTCAAAGGTGAGTAACTTTTAAACTTAAAATAAATTTGGTTGCATGCTAGTATGTCTGAAATGAATAAGCATTGCATGTGTGTATAAGTGAAATCTGATGTGATTATTTACAGTATGCATGTTGTTTAATATATGGCTCTGTTCTGTTGATTTTTTTTTCGGGCTCAAAAATTCCATTTAAATCCTTACACTTGATCTGGTGTTTGTTAGGATGTAATTTACAAACCAATGTTGTTTGATTTATCATCGACCAAGGTTTAAAAGTTTAATCAATTTAAATTAAAGCTTGAGTATCTCTGTAAAACCAAAACATCAATACATGCTCAAAATAAATAAAAATTCAAGCAATGAAATTTATAGATTTAGTATTATGAATTGAATACATAAACCAAATAACGATTTTTAACATTAAAATCAAGATTTTTAGAAATGAGAATTAGGTGCAGTTCTGAAATGAACTGGAAATGCAAATTTTAGGGTTTTCTGGTGATCTATGAGTTTGGAGTGGTCGGGGTTCTTCCAGATGATGGAGGAGTGATCGTAATATCTAGGAAAATTGCCAGAAGATGATTAGTATCACTGTGGAGGTGGCAGCAGTGAATTCTTGTTTAGAACCCTAGTTTTATCTGGGTCGATAAAAATTTGTTTGGTTCGACCTCCTCTGGTTGATCGAGTGTAATGGGGCTTTGGGTAATGGTAGCTTGGTCGTTGACGAAGGGTTGGGCGAGGTTGCAGAGTTTCCGGTGGTCGGAGATGAAGAGACGAAGCGTTGACAGGTTTTGGTGGCGGTTGGTTTCTTTTCTGTTCCAGGTTTTAATTTTGAACTCGAATTCCAATTCGAGTTTTGTGTGAGCGATATGATGATCGGGGTGGAGTGAGGAGTTGTTCGTCGATGAGGGAAGATCGTTGAATTTGATCGGAATCGAACAAGATCATTGTTCAGGTGCACAGTGCTCATTTGTGGATGTAGGTTGTTTTTGGTTTGAGCAGAAGATTGAACTCGAGTTTTACTCGTGATTTTGGGTAGTTTGCTCGAAGATAGGGTTGGTTTGTCTCGAAGCAAAAATTAAGTGGCTCGGGTTAATTTTGTTACAGGTTTGAAACCTGTTCTGTTCTATTCTGTTTTTAAAATTTAAAAATGAATTTAAATTATAAAGCATGGATGTAAAATAAGTTTTTAAATCAAAGTTTAAAATGGATTCAAGTTTAATTTGAATCTTAGCGAGAATAAATAATTTTTTTTAAAATTCAAATTTATTTAAATAACCTTAAAGTGGTTAAGTGTTTAAAGTGTATTTAAAAGAATTTGAATTTAAAATAGAGTTTGAAATGCAAAGAAAGGATTTAAACAAAGTTTAAATCAAAGTTGTAAATCTGATTCAAATATAAATTTGAATCTTAGTTTTGAAATAAAATAAGTTTTATAAATTTAAATGTTTTTAACAACTTTGAATGTTAAAGTAAATTTTAAATGTTTATAAAGGAATTTGATTTAAACCCTTTTAAAATCTTTTCATAAGAAAGTATTACTTTAACATATGATTTTAAAAGTTTTTTTTAAATTGGATCTAAATTTTGTTAAAGATAAAATTCGTATTCATTTTAAATCTTGAATTTAAAATGAGATTTAAAAGTAAATTTGAAAATAAATGTTTTCAAACGTATTTGTGAATGATAATTTAGCCATAGATAAGAAAAGGCTTTATCTTAAAGTTAAATTAGAATGTAAGGATTTGTAATTCATTTAATTATCAATGTAATTAAGTGGGTAATTAATTAATTTAATAAATTAATGAAATAGATAGTTACTTAAAGTAATTAAGCGTTTTTAATTCTAAAAAGTTTAAGATTAATTATTCTTAGAATAATTAATTTGTAATTTAAGAACCATTAATTAAATAAGATTAGATTTTTAATTAATGATCAGTAATTAATTAATCAAGTAATTTAGGATTAATTAAGTTATAGTTAACACTTAATTAATTAAATAATTAGGATTAATTAATGGGTTATTAATAGTTAATTAATTTATAATTAATATTAATTAATCTAAGTTTAAATTACTTTAGAAAAGTAATTAAAGAATTTTTAGTAGTTAATGAAGGTCATTAACTAAGGATTATTTAATAATTAATTAATGTGATTAATTTTTAATAATTAATTAGATTAATTAATTTAAAGATAATCATTTGTGAAATTGTTTAAGTTTAATTACTTAATGGAAGTAATTAAGGAATTAATTACTTAATGTAATTAATTAAGTTTAAATGTTATTTGTTAAGTTAATTAATTAAGTTTAATTAAGTTAATCACTGGATGATTTGATAAATATTGCTTAATGTAATTAATGGGGTATAATTAAAGTAATTAGTTGATAATTACTAGATGTAATTAATGAAGGATGATTTAAATTGGAAGTAATTTGAGTATAATTACTTTGTAATTAATCAAAGAATTAATTAAAGATAATTAATTAAGGAGAAATTAATTGATTTAATAAAGTAATAAAGGATAGTTAATTACTGAATGTGATTAATCTAGGGTGATTAATAAGTTTGGTTTAATTAAAGATTAATTACTTATTGTAATTAATTTTAATAAAGTAATTAATTAAAATGTTATTAGGGATCATTAATTAATATAATTAATGATGTAATTAAGAATTGATTAATTAAGATTAATTAATCAATGATATGTGATTGAATGGTAATTAATTAATGTAATTAATTAAGGATTAATGTAATTAATTATAGTTAATTAATTAATAAAGTAATTAAGATTTAATTCCTTTTCTTGGTTCAGTGTAATTAATTTGTGAAATTAATTATAGGATAATTACTTGAATGTAATTAAAAGATAATTAATCAAGGGTGATTAATTAAGGTGGTAATTAGAGGATAATTAATTAATTGATTTGTAATCAATTAATAGTTAGGTAAGCAAGATTTATATTGATGTAAGTAATTAATTTAATTCACTTTAAATTAATTAAAGATGGAAGTAATTAATTTAATTTATTTTAAATTAATTATAGATGATGTGATTGAGTGAATCATTGCTTATGTATGGATGAATGATAATTGATTCCTTTGAATTATTTGAGATTTCAGATATGAGATAAGTAATGCTGTGTGATATGGATGCTTTGGATTGTATTATGATGATAATATGAATTATCTATTTTCGATGATTGATAATGATAATATGGATTATCTGTTTTGATGATAATGATGATTATCTACTGTGGTATGTGAATTATCTATCTGTGTATATATAGATAATGAAGTTGAATTGTTTTAAAATTTAAAACAACTTGGCCATAAAAGATACGCTTTGGATTTCGATGAGACCGGGGTCGGGTTTCCAGATTTGGATATCCGAAAACCACATTGATCCAAATTAACGATAGTTCATGAATCTCAAGTGAAGATGAAGATTCAGAGTGCAAGGATTATCGTCGTTAACTCTGAGGGTGATTCCAAAATGAGTGTAGCGAGATAATGCATTCGGTTTCGTTCGGACCCGGAATGAATTTGTATGGATTGAATGCTTTCAGAACATCGTCAGGTGGACGATGAGCATTCTAACAGATGTGTTCTCTAAAGGTGATCATAGCCTCAAGCCTCACCAACCGGAAATGGCTAAAACAGGGGAGGTGCAGCAAGGCTAAGTGGGTCATGTCCAAGTAGGATGAGTTTTCCCCTGTCTAGAGGTCCATTTTTATTCGGATTAGTGGCCAGTTGGATACGCGCTCCAACTGCGGGGTTGTCTTGTTCGGGACTGTCGAGTAAGAGATGGTTCCAGCCTTGTGTTGCAGGGGATTTAAGGTGGATCCTTGGTACGTTGATCTAGGCCACGTACTGTGGCGGCCGGTACCCCTGTAGCCCTGCCATTGTATGGAATCCAAAATCCAATAAGTGCCATCGGTTTTAATTATATTACCCACTTTTGTGGCTAGTAGCTGGAATTTGATGAATGTAACAATTTCGGCTATTTTCTATTTATTTGAAAACCCTAGACCTATTATAATATCACTGGATTTCTTATCAATTGTTTTGGTTAGCATAAGGTAAAAACTTTTCCAAGTTTTTGTGTGGGAAGTCTTACGTGATACCTTTTCTTTTCAAGGGTTTTTGAAAGTTAAGCAACCTTAACCTGTTACTCACACCAGACACATGTCTGGCCCGGAGTTTTTTTCTGTTTTTTTAACTCTTGGGTACTCAAATTTTTATGAGTAGCCAAGGGATTCAGGTTAGCTTTGACGAATTGTGGAGGTGCAATGGAGCAGGAGGCTTCAGCGTGTAGAAATATAGTGTTCTGCTATGTTTGATTTCTCTAAATTGTATTGAGTTGTAATAACTAGGCTGGTGTTTATAACTATCTAGTATGTGATGTATAATCTGTGTAACTCTGATAGTTGTTGTATACTATGTAATACTTATGTTATTAATATAATTTATTTGTTCCGCTGTTGAGATTCTGATGTTATTCTTTCTTTCTTCTTTATCATTCTCTTTTCTATCCCTTTTTTCTTATTAATGATGCGTCATTCTGTGGAGATGAATGGCGGGTCGTTACAGTTACAAACCCTAATTGTTTCACATTTCTTATTTCTGTACATTTATTACTTCCACCAATTTCTCTTTCTCAAACGATAGAATATGAAACCCTAAATCCCAATTCAATTTCAAATTAGAAATCGATTTCAAAAATTCAACCTCTCCGAACCCTATCATATTATATACCGATTTGAAGCTCTCAATGAGCGCAATCTAGATCTGCGATTTTTTTTGATTTGTGTCTCTGTGTGTCCAGAAATTGAGGTTTAAATCTTGACCGTTCAATTAAAGGATGATCATCATCATCGGGTCGTCGATTTTTGGGTATCGACGCATAGAGAGGGTTGACGGTAGTTCATCCATGCAGGTAGTTCGTCGTATCATCAGCAAGATGTGCATGGAAAATTCGATTAGGGCTAGAAATTGGTGGCAGCGGCTGGCTTCTCCATGGTCAATGAAGGTCGCGATCGACGACATCGTGGGTCGAGGGTGCTTCGTAGCGAGGTCGGCGGCTTTTTTGATGGGTGGTCATGGCCGCGATGGCCAGCAGCGGCATGAAGAGACCGTTCGATGGCAACGGCCAGGTTCTATTCATCGCGTACGAGATATTGCAATCAGGGGTTCGAGCATGGACAGGAGATGACGTGGCTATGGTTGAGTAGTAATCCTTTCTTTTATTTTTATCTTATTTAAATTTCGATACAATTATTTTAATTACGTATCTTTTTCATACGAACTTGGATTCGCACGTGGTTTGTTCCGCTAGGATCATATTGAAATTTCTAACATTTTGGAACTGGTTTGGACAAATTCTGAGACTGTTGAATTTTGGATCTTATTTTGGATTTCATATCGATTTGAAATCAAAGGTGAGTGTTTGATCCACTCACAACTACTAGATTATCTTATGTTAGTTAACTTGAATTTATGACGTGGTTAGAAATTGATTGGTTGACGTTTTGTATATTTAAATTGTCATTTTAGTTAAATATGACTTTTATTGAATATTATCGCCATTAATTTAATATTGAATTCTAATTTTCCAGTTGATACCGTTATTGATAACCAGTCACTTGTTATTGTTTATTGATTGGTTTGAATGGTGATTGCGATGGATGTTGATTGTTGACATTGAATGATTGGATGTTATATTTTTTATATTGTTACAACACTACGATTTCCCTATGGGTTGAAATGGTACAAACTTAATGATCTGATATATTAGGTAGAAATTGTTATGGGTTGAAATGATAGATTCGGGTGACTTCATTGATTTGAAGTAAAAATTGAGATTGCGGGCTGAAATAATATATACCCGTAAAATTTAAAATATTTGCAAATTGAAATGATAAATATTCGTATCACTTGACCATAAGGTAGAGAATTATATATAAACACCGGATTAGTTAAATTAAATTATTTTAAATCATTAAAATTACAATTCAGTTAAATGATATTTTTAAATAAAATTTGATTTGTATAAACTGAATTATTTTCCAAAACCAAGCTTTAATATCGAAATTGTAATCGATTTAATGAATTATTTAAAGAATTAAAATGGAAATTTCAAAGTTAAATTTTGAAGCATAAATGAAATTTATCAAAATTTAATTATTGAAAATGTTCGAATATAACTTTGAAATCAATTTAGAAGTGGTTCAAATTGATAATTAAAACATTGATTTGAAATCGATATTGATTAAATGGTTTAAATGAGAATCTGAATTGAAAGACCAATTTTAGTTAGTTGATTTGAAAGCTGGACATGATCCGAAATGGAAGAAATGGTTTAATTTTGTTATTAATTTCAAATTAATTATTTTGAATAAAAACTGTTTAAAGATTTATTATTTTAAAATCTTGATTTTAGGACTTTCAAACTATTAAACTAATTTAAATCTATTTTCAACTATTTTTAATTCATTTAAACTATTTTAATTTATTTTAACCTATTTAAATCTATTTAACCTATTTTAACCAATTTTAAACTAGTTAATCTATTTTAATCTATTTTAAAACTATTTAATTTATTTTAAACATATCTAATCTATTTTAAATCCAATTATCTATTTAAATCTATTTAATCTATTTAAAACTATTTTAAATCTAATTCAAACTATGCTAAACTATTTATAACTATCTAAAACTATTTTCTGAATTTCAAACTGTATAGAGTGGAAGTGGTTATATTTAAATCCTTGATTTTAAAAGCGAATATAGTTAAATGACGTTATAACATAAGTTGGTATTCGAAATGATATTTTCTAGTGAAATGACATATTTGATAAAATATGATGACTTTGAATGAGGATATAATTAACCTATCTTATCGATAAGATTTTGAAAGTGAATATGATTTTGAAAGTGAATATGATTTCAAAAGTGATATGATTTGAAATTGAATATGATATTTTGATATAAATTATGAATCGGTTTTGGAAATGCAAAGGAACCATCCGGTGTGCAACAAGCGTTTGGTTGTTAAAGAGACCGGGATCGGATATTATGATACTCTCTTCCAATACCGAAAACCATTTAACCACTAAGTACATGATGGAGATTCCAGAATGAAGTATGATGGTTTTGTGATATCCCGGAATTTCAAACAATTTAAAATGTGATAATCCCCTTTATTTATTATTTAAAAGTGGCAAAATAGTTATTTTCAAACAATAAATAATAATGTGTTATTTATATATTTAGATATAAATAGATTTTAAATAGACTTATTATTTTCAAATTTAATAAGTGTTGTTTAAAAGTGTGTGTGTGTGTGTATATAAATATATATTTATTTAAGTTGATTTTAAATAGAATAATTATTTACAAATTTAGCAATGTGTTTGTTTATATATGTGTGTGTGTGTGTGTGTGTGTGTGTGTGTGTGTGTGTGTGTGTGTGTGTGTTGATTTTTAAATTAGATTTTAAATTGAATTTGAATCTGGATTTAAATTTGAAATTTTAAAGATAATTATTTTGAAATATTCTGGATTCAAAAATATATGAATAAGGATTTTATTAGTATATAATTTGTTTTATAATATTTTCTTTAAAAGAAATTTATTTATATAAATTTAGAAAGTATTTATTTAATAGTAAAATAAATAAATAAGTTTTATATTAACATTTAAAAATGGACTAAAAATATTATATATAATTTTATTTAGAATGTAGTTAGTCTTTATTTTAAATTCTTTAAAGGATTTTATTTATATAAATTAAGGAAAGCATTTATTAATTTTGAAAGGAACTTATTAATTAGGGAAATTAAATATAAAAGCTTTAAATCATTTTAGAAAAATTATAAAACATACATAATTACAAGTGTTTAATTTTAAAAGCTTGTGATAACATGTGTAATTTAATAAAGGAATGTAAATGACAAATGCAAGTTGAAATAACAAGTGTCATCTTTTTATTTTTCATTTTCTTTAATTTAAATAAATCATAATTTAACTCTATACAAACATCCATCTTCTCCCTTCATTTCTTTTTCCTATCTTCTCTTTTCAAAAGCAAGAAACTCAAACCTGAAAACCTTCTCAACAGATCAAATAAAAAAAACTCTATAAACCATTTAACAAACCCTGTAACCAGTTGTCAAACTCAAAATCAAAACAAAGAAGTCCAAAAACCTATAAACAAGCCTATAACATTTTCAAAATATCAAGCAAAGTTTATCAAGCAATCATTAGCAAACAAGCTTCAACCTTCATCACAATCAAAGTCTTAAATCATCTCAGCAATTCAAGGATTCTAGTTTTAAAGCTTCAGTTTTCAAATTCCACTTTTTCAAGCTCTCTGCCTTTTAAAAAGGCGAGTAAACATTTTATGTAAAGGCTTAAGTAAATAAATTCTGTGGCATGTGAAGTTCTGAGATGAATGATGCTTTGCTTGTGTATATATATGTAATATCTATGTGTGTGTATAAAGTGTGCATGTATGTTATTTGTAAACACCTCTGTTCTTAGTTCAAAGCTTATAGTTTTGATCAAAAATTCCAAATCTTTTTATCTATTCTTTGTTAAGCTTTGGATTTCAAACAAGATAGTTTAGTTTAAACATAATCCAGCTTTTAAAAATATGTACAAGTATTTTAAGTTTGAAAATATGCTAGACTCTAGAAAATACAGTAGCAATCTTAATAACATGATAAAATCAAAAGTTGAAATTTGCTGAATCATGTTTATAACTTGAATCTACTTTGAAAATTTGGACTTTTAAAACGAAAATCACAATTTTTGGCATTGTAATAAGTGTGCATTTTGGAGATGACCAGAAAGTGGTTTTTGAGCAATTTCTAGTGGCCGGAGCATCTAGGGTGATAGGGTTTCTGTTGAAGCTTGCTGGATGGTTAGAGATGGTGGCAAAAATGGTGGTTGGTCTTATTGACAACTGTGCCACCGGCGATGGGTCGAGATGGGTTTTAAACCCAAATTTGAGTCGAGCCTGGTAATTGGACCATTGCATCATCACTGTAGTTTCGAGTTCGATCGGACTAAGGTGGATGGCTTCGTGGATGGTCGAAGAATGTGTGGCCATGGTTGCGCGTTGTCTGGTGATCGTAGACGTTCGGGAAGGAGGGTTTTGGCCTTGGTGTTTGGTTTCATTTTTCGACTGAGTTGCTCGATTTTGATCACAAGCTTGTGATGATGCTTGAGTGGTTGGGGTTGCTTGTTGGGGTGTTCGTCGACGAGACGATGGTGTCATTGATGGTCGAAATAGCCTAAGCCGATGGTGCATGTGCATGGGGATGTCAGTGGTACCGGTAGGTTGGGTTGTGGGTTTGACTCGATGGAAGGATCGAGTGTTTGGGGTAGTTGCCTCAAGTTTATACTCGAGTAGCTTGTAAGTGATAAGCCTACAGGTTTTAACTTAAAAATAAACTAAGTTTTTTTAAAATGGAATAGAAGAAGGGAACTCGGGATTTCTCTCGGGTACGGTTTGGGTTCGACCCAAAGCAGAAATTTTTAATACAGTTTTTAATTTTTTTAAAGGTTTTACAAAAGCAAGTTTTTAAATTTAAATTTAATTGAAACCATTACTTGATAAATGTTTTTTTTTAAATTTATTTGATTTAAAGAAGTTATATGAATTGTTATCTAAAATTTGTTAAATGCTTAAGTACTTTCAAAACTTAATTTTTGAATGAAATTAAGTGTTAATTAAAGATAAAATGTTTTAATGATAATTAAGTCATTAATAAAGATATAGTTTTACCTTAAAGATAATTAAGGTTTTAATGTCCTGAGATTAATTAAGTTAATATAGTAATATAAGTTTAATTAATTAATTAATGATTAATGATTAAGGATTTATAAATTAATAATTAAGAGTTATAAGTTAATTAATGATTAGAGGCTAATCAATTTGTAATTAAGGATCATTAATTAGATAATTAAAAATTATAATTAATGGTTAGAGGATCAAATTAATTTGTAATTAAGGGTATAGTTAATTAATTGACAATTAAGAATTAATTATTAAGTGATTAAGATTGGTTAATTTTATAATTAGAGATTAATTAATTATGTAATTATAGATTAATTAACTGGTAACTAAGAAGTACTTAATTTGTAATTAAGTTTTATTAATTAATAATTAGGTTTTATTAATTAATAAATAAAGGATAATTAATCTGTAATTAAGGATTGGTTAACTATTAATTAAGGATTGATTAACTGGTAATTAAGGATTAATTAATTTGTAATTAAGTTTTGTTAATTAATAACTAAGGTTTATTAATTAATAATTAAGGGACAATTGGTTAGTTAATTAAAGAATAATTGATTATAAAAAATAATTAAGGATTAATTAATTTGTATTAAGGGATATTAATTAATAATTAATGTTTATTAATTAATAGTTAAATATAATCAATTTGAAATTAAAGATTAATTAATTGGTTTAAAGAGTAATTAAGGAATCATTAATTAAATGGTTTGTAATTGATTAATGATTGATTAAGTAGGATTAGGTGATTAATTCTTAAGTAATTAATTTAATTTGAATTAATTAAATTAATTATAATATGGATTAATAATTCCTATTTGTGGATGATTGTTTGTGTAGAATATCTGGATTGATATCTATTGTATGATAATCAATAATATTCTATGTTGTGATATTGGATATAGCTGCGATGAATGTGTGATATCTATCTGTGATGAATGATGTGTGAATTCAAGTATTGAATTGAATTAAATTGTTTAAACCGTAAATAACTTGGCCTTTAAGAAAATTTTGGATTTCGATGAGACCGGGATCGGATATCAAATTTGATTATTCGAAAACCACATCGATCCAAGTTAAACGATAGGCCGTAGAGAGCTCAAAGTAAAGATTGAGATGGAGTTTCAGAGTGCAAGGGTTATTGTCCTTAACTCTAAGGGTGACTCCAAAATGAGTGCAACGAGATAATGCCTTCGGTTTCTTTCGAACCCGTAACGAACATGTATGGATAAATGTTATCAGACCATCGTCAATGGAGGACGATGAGCATTCCAAGATGCGTTCTTTAAAGGTAATCGTAGCTTCAAGCCTCATCAACCGGGAATGGCTAAAATAGGGGAGGTTTTGTAAGGCTAAGTGAGTCGCGCTCAAGTAGGATAAGTTTTTCCCCGTCTAGAGTCCCTTTTTATTCGAAGATATGGCGGTTGCTAGCTACAACCGCGAGGTTGTCTTACTCGGGACTGTCCGGTAAGGGATGGTTCCGGCCTTGTGTTCCAGGGGATTGGGAGTGATCCTCGGTATGTTGATCAAGGCCACGTACTGTGATGGACGGTACCCCAGTAGCCCTGTCATTGTATGGAATCCAATCTCCAATAAGTGCCCTCGTAATTGATTGTATACCTATGTATGCTGGAATGTAATGAATGTGACAATTTCGGCTAAGTTAATATTTATTTGAGAACCCTAGACCCTATTATAGTATGACTGGATTTCCTATCAAATGTTTTGGTTACCGTAAGGGAAAAACTTGTCCGTATTTATTGGCAGAGAGTCTTACGAGATATCTTTTATTTCAAAAGCTTTTCAAGTTAAACAGTTTAACCCGTTTACTCACATCAGACCTATGTCTGATTCGGAGTTTATTTCTGTTTTCTTAAACTCTTGGGTACTCAATTTTTTATGAGTAGCCAAGTGATCAAGTTTGGCTTGACGAATTTTAATAGCTTGGAGCAGGAGTCCAAACGTAGCTATATTTTTCTATTTCCACTGTGTTAAAGTCTTTGTCTGTTGTATTTTGGAATGTAATGGTTAGATAGGTCTTTATAACTGTCTAATGTGGTGACGTTGATGTAATCTGTGTAACTTTGATATGTAATGACTATGTAATAGTTATGTGATATATTATATTTTATTCCGTTTCCGCTGTGAGATTCTGATATTGTTTTGTTCTTTCTTCTATCTATTCTATTTCTACCTCTTTCTTTCTTATTGATGATGCATCTTTCTGTGGGATGAAGGGAGGGTCATCACACTTGGTATCAGAGCACAGGTTGAGATAATACCTAGCTCTGGAGTAGTATCTATCTTGAGAGCGTGTATTTGTAATTTTTATATAATTATATACCTACCTAAATTTGTTGGGTTATCTGTTTGGGTTTCCAACATGAGTTATAGAGAAGTTTCATCTTTCTCTTTGTTTGGTTGACCGTCCAATCTTTGCATCTATCCTATAGGCGAGGTAACCAAGTTAGATAAGATCTGTAAAGACTTAAGGCTTTCTTATCTACCCCATAGTTTTTCTTTTGACCCTTTTGTATTGGATTTCAAAGGGTTTGATCTTATTCTGGGTATGGATTGGTTGGATAAGTATAAGGTTGTCATGATGTGTGAAGAGAGGATTGTGTCTTTGGAGAATGAGTTGGGAAAAATCGCAAAAGTGACATGCGATAATTCCAGAGTTCATTTGAGCAATCTTCTACATGGAGTTGAGGCACCTCCAGAAGGTGTAGAGTCCATCGAGGTGGTAAGATATTTTTTGGATGTTTTCGAAGGAGTGAAAGGTTTGCCCCCTTATCAGGAGATAGAGTTTCGGATCGTCGTAGTTCCGGAAGCAGTACGTGTTGTGCAGCCTAGTAGAAGGATGGCGCCGAAGGAGTGAGAAGAGTTGGTGGAGTGGACCCAAGATTTCTTAGAGAAAGGTTTGATCCGGCCTATTTTTTCCAGTTGGGGTTCTACTGTAGTCTTTGTGGCCAAGTCGGATGGGTGTTTGAGATTCTGTATGGATTTGATGAACCGAGTTTTTGGGGATGTGTGGTATAAGTTTGTTCTCGTGTTCATCGATGATATTCTTGTCTACTCCAAGTCTGAAGAGGAGCTCAAGCGGCATTTGGGGATAGTGTTAGAGACTTTGAGGAGATATGTTCTGAAGGCTAAGTTTTTGAAGTGTAATTTTTGGAAATTGAAAGTCAGATTTTTGAGGCATATTGTTTCTGGAGAGTGTATTTATGTAGATCCAGCCAAGGTAGTTGCTATTCAGGAATGGAAGAAGCCGCGGACTCCGACGGAAGTCCACAGTTTTCTGAGATTGGCAGGGTACTACAGGAAGTTTATCAGGGATTATTCTAAGGTTTCTTCGCACTTAACCAAGTAGTCTCGAAAAGGAGCAAAGTTTAAGTGGACCCCTGAGTGTGAAGAGGATTTCTTGGATTTGAAGGCAAGAATTACCAGTGCACATGTTCTAGCTATTCCTAATGGCAAGAGTAAGTTTGAGGTCTACAGGGACATTTATGTATGCCTAAGGTGATGGATTGAGTCAAGAATGGTCAGTATTCCAGTTTTGAGATTGATGACCAAGTAACAACGAGGTTCAATGGAAGGATTTGTGTTCCGAATTTCAAAGATTTGAAGTAATAAGTTTTATCAAAGAGTCATTGCTCTAGGCTGAATATCCACCCAGGGATTTCAAAGTGGTATAAGGACATGAAGAGAGTCTTCTGGTGGCCGAGCATGAAGAAGGATATAGCTGCTTTCATCAAAGGATGTGTGTTCTATCAGCAGGTGAAGGTGATCAGCAGAAGACCGTGGGTTTGTTGCAGCCATTGGAAGTTTCAAAGAGGAAGTGGGAAACGATTTCTTGGATTTCGTCGATGGTTTGCCAAGGACCAAAAAAGGAAATGAAGGAATATGGGTGATTATAGACCGGTTGACCAAGAGAGCCCATTTTATTCCGGTTAAGGCAACTCGTACTACAACATCTTTGGCAGAGATTTTCTTGAAGGAGATTGTCCGACTGTATGGTGTTCCAGTCAGCATTGTTAGCAACCATGATCTTATCTTCACCAGTAAGTTTTAGGGAGCTTTGCAAATCAGCTTTGGGTACGAGATTGAGTTTGAGTATAGCCTATCATTCCTAGACCGACGGACAAATGGAAAGGCTAAATTGAATTCTTCGGGATATACTGAGGGCATTTGTTTTACATTTTGGTGGAATTATCGTACTATCACAATTATCAGGCGAGTATCAAGATGGCATCCTATGAAGCTCTGTATGGAAGACCTTATAGGTTTCCATCATGTTAGGTAGAGTCGAGAGATCGTCATGTTTTTTGTCCAGATTTGATTCGTGAGGCATCTACATAGGTGGAGCTTATCAAGAAGAGAACGAGAGCAGCACAGGATCGCCATAAGAAATATGTGGACAAGAAACGAAGACAATTGGAATTTGAGATTGGAGATTTAGTCTTTATCAAAGTTTCCCCGATTAAAGGAGTGATAAGATTTGGTAAGACGAGAAAATTTTGCCCCAAGGTATATTGGTCTGTTCCGAGTGCTCGAGAGGATTGGTGTGGTGGTCTACATGATTGAATTGCCAGTCCAGATGGATGGAATTCAAAATGTGTTTCACGTATCTCATTTGAGGAAATACGTGAACGACCCATCTCTTATTGTGGACCCGACAGTGCAGGAAGATTTAGTGATTGAGCTGGACTTATCTGTTGTCAGGCATCCTGTCGAGATCATTGACCAGGATGAGAGGCATCTCAGAGCTGCAGTGGAGGGAGGATTTCATAGTTTGTCTTGGGAAACCCTGGATAGTTTAGGGAAGCTTATCCAGATCTGTGTTCGGATAGCTAGTGATGTTTGTTGAATGAATTGTTTGTTGAATGGAATTGTTTGTTTGGATGAAATTTTTTGTTGGTTGATCGTGTATGGTTGATATGTATGCTTGGATTGTTTGAAATGAAATATAAAGGTATTGGATTATCTTTTGTTTTAAATTTCGGCGATGAAATTCTTTTAAGGAGGGAGGAATGTGATATCCCATAATTTCAAACAATTTAAAAAGTTATAATCCCCTTTATTAATTATTTAAAAGTGGAAAAATAGTTATTTTCAAACAATAAATAATAATGTGTAGTTTATATATATATATATATATAAATAGATTTTAAATAGAATAATTATTTACAAATTTAATAATGTGTTTATTTAAATATATATATATATATATATATATATATATATTTGTTGATTTTTAAATTAGATTTTAATTGAATTTGAATTTGAATCTGGACTTAAATTTGAATTTTTAAAGATAATTATTTAAAATATTCTAGATTTAAAAATATATGAATAAGGTTTTTATTAGTATATAATTTGTTTTATAATATTTCCTTTAAAATAAATTTATTTATATAAATTTAGAAAGTATTTATTTAATAGTAAAATAAATACAAAAGTTTTGTATTAAAATTTAGAAATGGATTAAAAATATTATATATGATTTTATTTGGAATATAATTATTTTTGATTTTAAATTCTTTGAAGGATTTTATTTAATTTAGAAAAGCATTTATTAATTTAGAAAGGTACTTATTAATTAGGGAAATTAAATATAAAACTTTACAATCCTTTTAAATAATTTATAAAACATACATAATTACAAGTGTTTAATTTTAAAAGCTTGTGATAACATGTGTAATTTAATAAAGGATTGTAAATAACAAATGTAAGTTGAAATAACAAGTGTCATCCTTTTATTTTCATGTTCTTTAATTTTAATAAATCATAATTTAACTCTATATAAACATCCATCTTCTCCGTTCATTTCTTTTTCCTATCTTCTCTTTTCAAAAGCAAGAAACTCAAACTTGAAAACATTCTCAACAGATCAAATTAAAAAAAACCCTGTAAACCATTTAACAAACCCTGTAACCAATTCTCAAACTCAAAATCAAAACAAAGAAGTTAAAAAACCTGTAAACAAGCCTATAACATTTTCAATATATCGAGCAAAGTTTATCAAGCAATCATCAGCAAAAAAGCTTCAACCTGCATCACAATCAAAGTCTTAAATCATCTCAACAACTCAAGGTTTCCAGTTTGAAAACTTCGGTTTTCAAATTCTAGCTTTTCATGCTCTCTGCCTTTTAAAAAGATGAGTACACATTTTATATTAAAGGCTTAATTAAATTAAATTTTGTGGCATGTGAAGTTCTAAGATGAATGATGCTTTGCTTGTGTATATATTTGTAATATCTCTGTGTATATATCAAGTGTGCATGTCTGTTGTTTGTAAACACCTCTATTCTTAGTTCAAAGCTTATAGTTTTGATCAAAAATTCGAAATCTTTTTATCTGTTCACTATTAAGGTTTGGGTTTCAAACAAGATAGTTTAGTTTAAACATAATCTAGGTTTTAAAAATATGTACAAGTATTTTGAGTTTGAAAATATGCTAGAATCTGGAAAATACAGCAGCAATCTTAATAACATGATAAAATCAAATGTTGAAATTTGCTAAATCATGTTTATAACTTGAATCTACTTTGAAAATATGGATTTTTAAAATGAAAAGCACAATTTTTAGCATTGTAACGAGTGTGCATTTTGGAGATGACCAGAAAGTGGTTTTTGAGCAATTTCTGGTGGTCGGAGGATCTAGGGTGATCGGGGTTTCTACTATAGCTTGTTGTATGGTCGGAGATAGTGGCAAAAATGGTTGTTGGTATTATTGGCCACCGTGGCGTCGGCGGTGGGTCGAGATGGGTTTTTGATGCAGCGCAACCTGCAAATTCACAAGACTTAGGTCACTCACGACCTTAGGAAGAAGTTATAGGTCGCTCATGACCTAATGAGGAAGCTTTAGGTCGTTCACGACCTAACGGAGTGAAGGATGACGAGTTAGAAAGTGTAGATGGCACAGTGGAAGTCAAGGAAGGTCGCTCACGACCTAGCTGGAAACCAGAGGGGGAAGTTGTACTGAGTTCGCGACTTAACGTGCTTGCGAGTCACGACCTAAAAAGGCTACGACCTAAGGGAAGTGTTTTAGGTCGTCTACGACCTAACGAGTGTGCTGAAGAAGGGAGCTCACGACCTAAGATAAGTCACATACGGCCTACGACCCAGTTAGGTCGCATGAAGTGATGCAGCAGTTTTCCTCTTGAGTCGCTGCATTTTATGTCGTGGCAATGTTAAGTCGTTTGCTGTTGAGTCGTGATACTATTGAGTCGTGAGTCGTGGCACCTGTTAACTCATAGGTCGCTAACGTCCTGATACAGCATGCTAACTCCATAGGCCATAGTCCTTAGTTCGCTAGTAGTTGAGTCGTTTGTTTGTTTGTTTGTTAAGTCGTACTGTATATATGTGATTTAGGTCGTTTCTTGCTTTGAGCCGCGTGTTTTGTATATATGAGTATATGTGATGTGTTAGGTCGCATACGACCTAAGCTAAGTCGTGGGTCGTGATATCGATGAGTCGTATGTCACCTATATTGAGTCACAGCTGATGAGTCGTGAGTCGTATGTCGTGAGTCGTGATATCGATGAGTCGTATGTCACCTATATTGAGTCATAGCTGATGAGTCGTGAGTCGTATGTCGTGAGTCGTGATATCGATGAGTCGTATGGGCGAAAGGCTATAAATAGGGCGTGCGTTGTAACTTGGAAGGGAGTTGATTGTTGAATAAAATTCTTGTTTGATTGCTGTGTGCTTTCATCTTAAATTGGTAGTTGAGTGTAATCTCCTATCTCCACTTTTTGTTATTCGAGTGCGCTCGAATCAACGATCGTTGAAGCCAATTCACGGTATCAAGTGTGCTTGATCAACGTTTGAAGAATTGTAGATCTTCTTTCACGGTATCGTGCGCGATCAACGTGTCGAAGATAGCTAGAATTCGTTATCTTTGTGATCAACGAATTTAGGCATTTCAGTATCTTCAATCCACCGTTTGCTACTTTCATCGATCTATATCATTTTGTTATTATCCGCCGCGTCAGTTTGGTATCAAAGCTAGACTTAGCCAATCATAGCTAAGCCGAGTCTTGGAGCCAAGGAGTTTGAAGTTGGTGTTCATCGTGTTCATCTTGAAGTTGCAACAAGTTAGAAGCTTTCGATCCATTTCATTTTGAATCAAAGTCCGAAAATTGTTTGAATTTTTGGAGAAGAGTTTGAGGTGTTTGAGTGAAGGCCGAGCATAACTTTGTGTTAAGTTTGGATCGTGCATCACTTTGGTATCATTTGTTGAAGGTAGGCCGTGTATACTTGTGAGAAGTAGCCGAGCCTTGGTGAAGTTTGTTTTGAAGTTTGAAGCCGTGCTTTGTTTGTTTGTGGGGTTTGGAAAGTTGTGAAGTTTGAAGATTGTGTTGAATCAATCATGCCGCTGAGAAGAGCTAATCGTCATCAAAATGTTGAAGCGTTGTATAGAAGAGAAGAAGCCGAGCAAATGGAACAACGTATCAATGAAAAATTTGATGAAGGAATTGGAAAGATAGAGAAGTTGATGAATGATTTGAATCAAAATCAAAGGAGGAGATCACCGATCTCGAACCATGGAGGAAACCGAGTTTCGCCATCGGTTACGGAAGCGAGAAGTGTATCACCGCAATCTTTTAGAGAAAGAAGAGAAACATCAATTTCATCAGGGAGAGATCACCATGAATATAGACATGAAGAGAGAAGAACTCCACGTGAGTTTGAAGATGAGCCATATCGTGAAGAAGAGAGACATAGTAAAAGAGACATGCGTGATCGAAGGGATGTTGATGGTCGAGATCGATATAGACGTACATTTGATTTTGATGAAGAGGGTGATAGAGCTAGCATTCATTATCGAGATCGAGACCAAGTTCGAAATTTATATAGGGATGTAGATGGTGATCGACGATGGGAATCGGGAATGAAGATGGAAATTTCAGAATTGAAGAGTGGAATGGTTGCAGAGGAATTCTTGGATTGGTTGTCTAATGTTGAAGAGATCTTTGATTTCAAAGAAGTCCCGGAGAATCGAAGAGTTAAGTTGGTTGCTACTCGTTTGAGAGGTAGAGCTATGGCATGGTGGCAGCAAACTAAACTTACACGGGAGAGAATGGGGAAGTCGAAGATTGAATCATGGGAGAAGATGAAGAAGTTAATGAAGGCTACATTTTTACCTTACAATTATCAGTCACTGATGTATCAGAGGTTGCTGAATCTGAGGCAAGGGACAAAGACTGTTAATGATTATGCTGATGAATTTTATCAACTGATTGCTCGAAATGACATTATGGAGACAGAGGAACAGCTGACTGCTAGATTTGTTGGACGGTTGAGGATACAGATTCAAGATATGGTAAATATGTTTGATCCTAGATCTGTAGCAGAAGCACATCAGAAAGCGTTGGCTTGGGAGAAGCAGGGAAGGAGTGGAGGTGGTGTGTTTACTAATTCCAACAATCAAGTGAAGGGTGTTAGTGGAAGCTCTAATGTTCCTAAATCTATCAGTAAACCAGTTGTGAATGAAGTTGCGAAGACGAAGGTCAACAACAGTTTCAAGTGTTACAATTGCCAGGAAGTGGGTCACAAGAGTAATGAATGTCCGAAGCCGTAGAAACGAACTATGATTGTTGAAGTTGAAGGTGAGGATGCTGATGAAGGTAATTCTAGTCCAGTTGAGGAGGATGAACAGGATATTGCATCAGAAGATGAAGGATGTAATCTAATGATGAGGAGGTCTTGTTTAATACCGAAGCAAGAAGAAGAAGCTAGTTGGTTGAGGAGTAACATCTTTCAGACAACATGCACTATTTTGGGAAAGGTTTGTAAGTTTGTGATTGATGCAGGAAGTTGTGACAATATTCTTTCTACTGAAGCCGTGAGAAAGTTGAAGCTGAAAACGGAGAAGCATCCAAATCCTTACAAGTTAGTGTGGTTGAGAAAAGGAGGAGAAGTGAAGGTGGACAGGCGAGTTCGAGTTCCATTTTCTATTGGGAAGAAATATAAAGACGAGATCTGGTGTGATGTAGTTGAGATGGATGTTTGTCATTTGCTTTTGGGAAGACCGTGGCAGTATGATCGAGCAGTGCAGCATGACGGTCGGACCAATAGCTACAGTTTTATGTTTGAAGGCGTTAAAATTATTTTGGTTCCAAAGAAGAGACAACAAGGAGAGAGCAAGTCAGAGGAAATTGAGGAGCTGAAGTATTTGTTGACTTTGAAGGAATTCATCGAAGAAGTAGAGGAGAGTCCAGAGGTATTTTTGTTGATTGGACGTGAAACGACTGAATCTGTTGAAATCGCAGAGGAAGTAAAGCCGGTATTGGAAGAATTCAGTGATGTGTTTCCTGAAGAGTTGCCAACGGAGTTGCCACCGTTGAGGGATATTCAACATCAAATTGATCTTGTGCCAGGGGCAGTATTACCACACAGACCACATTACCGGATGAGTCCCAAGGAGCATGAAGAACTGAGAAAACAAGTGGAAGAATTGTTAGAACAGGGGCATGTTCAGGAGAGCTTGAGTCCTTGTGCAGTGCCAGCCTTATTGGTACCAAAGAAGGATGGTTCGTGGAGGATGTGTACGGACAGTCGGGCGCTGAACAAGATCACTGTGAGACACAGATTTCCCTTGCCAAGGTTCGATGATTTGATTGATCAGTTGAGTGGGGCTGTTGTGTTTTCAAAGATTGACTTGAAGAGTGGATACCATCATATTCGTATTAGACCGGGCGATGAATGGAAGACTGCTTTCAAAACCAGGGAAGGTTTATACGAATGGTTGGTTATGCCGTTTGGTTTATCAAATGCACCAAGTACTTTTATGAGAGTGATGAACCAGATTTTCAGACCATTCATTGGGAAGTTCGTGGTTGTTTAGTTTGATGATATTTTGATCTACAGTGGGAGTATGGAAAAGCATGTCCATCATTTGCGTGAAGTACTGTTGATTCTACGACAGGAGAAATTTTATGCTGCAATAAAGAAGTGTGTGTTTATGATGGACAGTGTTTTATTTTTGGGGTATGTTTTGTCAAAGGAAGGTATTCAAGTGGATGAAAATAAAGTGGAAGCTGTCAGGAGTTGGCCACAACCAAAGACAATTACTGAAGTGAGAAGTTTTCATGGATTGGTATCTTTCTATCGAAGATTCATTCCACATTTTAGTAGTGTAATGGCGCCTATAACCGATTGCATGAAAGGAAAGAAGTTTGAGTGGTCAGAGGAAGCAGGGGTTGCTTTTGAGAAGATCAAGACACTATTGATGACAGCACCAATTCTAGTTTTACCGGATTTTCAGTTGTTGTTTGAATTACATACTGATGCATCGAAGGTTGGGGTTGGTGGAGTTTTGAGTCAGAAAGGAAGACCAGTTGCTTATTTCAGTGAGAAGTTATCGAGAGCTAAGTTGAGATATAGTACTTATGATGTCGAGTTTTACGCAATTGTTCAAGCAGTGAAGCACTGGAGACATTATCTATTTCAGAAGGAGTTTGTTCTCTATACGGATCATGAAGCTTTGAAACATTTGCAAGGGCAGGACAAAATTTAAGCTAGGCACGCTTCATGGGTCGCGTATCTACAACAGTTTACTTTTGTTGTAAAGCACAAATCAGGGGTGATGAATCGTGTAGCTGATGCATTGAGCAGGAGAAATCATTTGTTGACAACGATGAAGGTTGAAGTGACAGGATTTGGGCTATTGCCAGAATTGGTTGAAGAAGATTCTTACTTTATGAAATTTGTTGAGAAAGTCAAGGATGGGAGTACTGATGAATTTGTGTTGATAGATGGCTTCTTATTCAAAGGAATCAATTATGTGTACTAGATTGCAGTTTGAGAATGAAAATTGTGAAAGAGTTGCACGAAGAAGGACATGTGGGTAGAGATCGAACATTGCAGTTGATTTCTCAGTCTTATTATTGGCCATCAATGAGAAGGGAAGTTGAAAGGTTTGTGCGTAGATGTCATGTTTGTCAGGTTTCGGAAGGGACCGCTACAAATGCGGGATTGTATATGCCATTACCTGTTCCTACAAAACCATGGGTAGACATTAACATGGATTTCGTGTTGGGTTTGCCGAGATCTCAAAGGGGGAATGACTCTATATATGTTGTGGTGGATCGTTTCTCGAAGATGGTACATTTTATTGCTTGTAAGAAGACGGCGGATGCTGTTCATGTCGCACAGTTGTTCTTTAAAGAGATCTATCGTTTACATGGGTTACCAGAGTCTATTGTTTCGGATAGAGATACTCGTTTTCTGAGTCACTTTTGGCTAAGTTTGTGGAAGGTGGTTGGAATGAAGCTGAAATTTAGTAGCGCTTACCATCCGCAAACCGATGGGCAAACGGAGGTGGTTAATAGATCGCTGGGAAATTTGTTGCGATGTCTTGTGAAGGATAATTTGAAAAGTTGGGATATGAAATTATGTCAAGCAGAGTTTGCTCATAATCATGCAGTGAATCGTAGTATAGGTTTCAGTCCATTTCAGATTGTGTATTCAATCTTACCGAAGGGGCCGTTGGATTTAACAATAGTGCCTCAACCAAAGGGGACCGTTAAACGAGCTACTGATTTTGTTGATGCTTTGACGGAATGTCATAAAATCGTTCAGTAACGATTGGAGAAGACAAATGAGAAGTATAAGAAAACTGCAGATTTGAAGCGACGAAGTGTTGAATTTAACGAAGGTGATTTGGTTTATGCAGTATTGACAAAAGATCGTTTTCCCATGGGAACGTATAATAAATTGAAGGCCCGAAAAATTGGTCCAATCGAAATTTTGAAGAAAATCAATGAGAATGCGTATCAATTGAAATTACGAGATGATGTTCATACTTCTGATGTTTTCAACGTCAAATACTTAATTCCGTTTCATGGAAATGAACTTGTTGTGGAAGAAGATGGTGAAAATTCGAGGTCGAATTTCTGTCAACCAGGGGAGGATGATGCAGCGCAACCTGCAAATTCACAAGACTTAGGTCACTCACGACCTAAGGAAGAAGTTATAGGTCGCTCACGACCTAATGAGGAAGCTTTAGGTCGTTCACGACCTAACGGAGTGAAGGATGATGAGTTAGAAAGTGTAGATGGCACAGTGGAAGTCAATGAAGGTCGCTCACGACCTAGCTGGAAACCAAAGGGGGAAGTTGTACTTAGTTCGCGACTTAACGAGCTTGCGAGTCACGACCTAAAAAGGCTACGACCTAAGGGAAGTGTTTTAGGTCGTCTACGATCTAACGAGTGTGCTGAAGAAGGGAGCTCACGACCTAAGATAAGTCGCATACGGCCTACGACCCAGTTAGGTCGCATGAAGTGATGCAGCAGTTTTTCTTTTGAGTCGCTGAATTTTATGTCATGGCAATGTTAAGTCGTTTCCTGTTGAGTCGTGATACTGTTGAGTCGTGAGTCGCGGCACCTGTTAACTCATAGGTCGCTGACGTCCTGATACAGCATGCTAACTCCATGGGCCATAGTCCTTAGGTCGCTAGTAGTTGAGTTGTTTGTTTGTTTGTTTGTTTGTTAAGTCGCTGTACTGTATATATGTGTTTTAGGTCGTTTCTTGCTTTGAGTCGCGTGTGTTGTATATATGAGTATATGTGATGTGTTAGGTCGCGTATGACCTAAGCTAAGTCGTGAGTCGTGATATCGATGAGTCGTATATCACCTATATTGAGTCACAGCTGATGAGTCGTGAGTCGTATGTCGTGAGTCGTGATATCGATGAGTCGTATGTCACCTATATTGAGTCATAGCTGATGAGTCGTGAGTCGTATGTCGTGAGTCGTGATATCGATGAGTCGTATGGGCGAAAGGCTATAAATAGGGCATGCGTTGTAACTTGAAAGGGAGTTGATTGTTGAATAAAATTCTTGTTTGATTGCTATGTGCTTTCATCTTAAATTGGTAGTTGAGTGTAATCTCCTATCTCCACTTTCGATTATTCGAGTGCGCTCGAATCAACGATCGTTGAAGCCAATTCACGGTATCAAGTGCGCTTGATCAACGTTTGAAGAATTGTAGATCTTCTTTCACGGTATCGTGCGCGATCAACGTGTCGAAGATAGCTATAATTCGGTATCTTTGTCATCAACGAATTTGGGCATTTCAGTATCTTCAATCCACCGTTTGCTACTTTCATCGATCTATATCATTTCGTTATTATCCGCTGCGTCAGTTTTAAACCCTAATTTGAGTCGAGCCTCATAAAGGGATCATTGCATCATCTCTGTAGTTTCGAGTTCGATCAGACCAAGCGGGATGGCTTCATGGATGGTTTGAGAATGTGTGACCATGGTTGCACATTGTTTGGTGGTCGGAGAGGTGAGTTCGAGAGGGTTTTGGCCATGGTGTTTGGTTTCAGTTTTCGACTAAGTTGCTCGATTATGATCACGAGCTTGTGATGATGCTTGAGTGGTCAGGGTTGGTTGTAGGGGTGTCCGTCGACGAGACGAAGGTGTCATTGATGGTCGGAATAGCCTGGGCCGATGGTGCATGTGTACGGGGATGTCAGCAATATCTGTAGGTTGGGTTGTGGGTTTGATTCGAAGGGAGGATCGAGTGTTTGGGGTAGGTGCCTCGAGTTTATATGCGAGTAGTTTGTGGACGATAAGCCTACAGGTTTTAACTTAAAAATAAACTAATTTTTTTTAAAATGGAATAGAAGAACGGAACTCGGGATTTCTCTCGGGTAGGGTTCGGTTTCGACCCGAAGCAGAAATTTTAATATAGTTTTTAAAAGTTTTTAAAGGTTTTACAAAAGCAATTTTTTAAATTTAAATTGAATTTAATTTATACCATTACTTGATAAATGTTTTTTTAAAAATTTATTTGATTTAAAGAAGTTATATGAATTGTTATCTAAAACTTACTAAATGCTTAAGTACTTTTAAAACTTAATTTTGAAATGCAATTAAGTGTTAATTAAAGATAAAATGTTTTAATGATAATTAAGTCATTAATAAAGATAATGTTTTATCTTAAAGATAATTAAGGTTTTAATGTCTTGAGATTAATTAAGTTAATATAATAATTTAAGTTTAATTAATTAATTAATGATTAAGGATTTATAAACTTATAATTTAGAGTTATAAGTTATTAATGATTAGAGGCTAATTAATTTGTAATTAAGGATCATTAATTGGATAATTAAAGATTATTAATTAATGATTAGAGGATCAAATTAATTTGTAATTAAGGGTATAATTAATTGATAATTAAGAATCAATTGATTAAGTGATTAAGATTGGTTAATTTTATAATTAGAGATTAATTAATTAAATAATTAGAGATTAATTAACTGGTAATCAAGACGTACTTAATTTGTAATTAAGTTTTATTAATTAATAATTAGGTTTTATTAATTAATAATTAAGGATAACTAATCTGTAATTAAAGATTAATTAAGGATTGGTTAACTGTTAATTAAGGATTGATTAATTGGTAATTAAGGATTAATTAGTTTTTAATTAAGTTTTGTTAATTAATAATTAAGGGTTATTAATTAATAATTAAGGGATAATTGATTAGTTAATTAAAGATTAATTGATTGACTATAAAAAGTAATTAAGGATTAATTAATTTGTATTAAAAGGGATATTAATTAATAATTAAAGTTTATTAATTAGTAGTTAAAGATAATTAATCTGAAATTAAAGATTAATTAATTGGTTTAAAAAGTAATTAAGGAATCATTAATTAAAGGTTTGTAATTAATTAATGGTTGATTAAGCAGGATTAGGTGATTAATTCTTAAGTAATTAATTTAATTTGAATTAATTAAATTAATTATAATATGGATTAATAATTCCTGTTTATGGATGATTGTTTGTGTAGAATGTCTGGATTGGTTGATATCTATTGTATGATAATCAATGTTATTATGTGATGTGATATTGGATATAACTGTGATAAATGTGTGATATTTATCTGTGATGAATGCGTGTGAATTCAATTATTGAATTGAATTAAATTATTTAAACCTTAAACAACTTGGCTTTTAAGAAATGTTTGGATTTCGATCAGACTGAGATCCAATATCAAATTTGATTATCCGAAAACCACATCGATCCAAGTCAGACGATAGGTCGTGGAGATCTCAAAGTAAAGATTGAGACGTAGTTTCAGAGTGCAAGGGTTATTGTTGTTAACTCTGAGGGTGATTCCAAAATGAGAGTAACGAGATAATGCCTTCGGTTTTGTTCGAACCTGGAATGAACTTGTATGGATGAATGCTATCGGACCATCGCCAATGTAGGACGATGAGCATTCCAAGATGTGTTCTTTAAAGGTAATTGTAGCCTCAAGCCTCATCAACCGGGAATGGCTAAAACAGGGGAGGTGCAGCAAGGCTAAATGAATCGCACTCATGTAGGATAAGTTTTCCCCCTGTCTAGAGTCCCTTTTTATTCGGCTGTGTTGCAGTTGCTAGCTACAACCGCGGGGTTGTCTTATTCGGGACTGTCCATTAAAGGATGGTTCTTGCCTTGTGTTGCAGCGGATTGGGAGTGAACCTCTACGTTGATCTAGGCCACGTACTGTGATGGGCGGTATCCCAGTAGCCATGTCATTGTATGGAATCCAATCTCCAATAAGTGCCCTTGGAATTGATTGTATACCTATGTATGCTGAAATTTAATGAATGTAACCATTTCGGTTATGTTAATATTTATTTGAGAACCCTAGACCCTATTATAATATAACCAGATTTCCCATCATATGTTTTGGTTATCTTGAGGGAAAAACTTGTCCGTATTTATTGGTGGAGAGTCTTACGAGATACCTTTTATTTCAAAGGTTTTTCAAGTTAAACAGTTTAACCTATTTACTCACACCAGACCTATGTCTGACCCGGAGTTTATTTCTGTTTTCTTAAACTCTTGGGTACTCAAATTTTTATGAGTAGCCAAGTGATCAGGTTTGGCTTGATGAATTTTGGAAGCTTGGAGTAGGAGTCCAGACATGGCTATATTTATCTATTTTCGCTGTGTTGAAGTCTTTGTCTGTTGTCTTTCGAAATGTAATGGTTAGAAAGGTCTTTATAACTGTCCAATGTGATGATGTTGATGTAATCTGTGTAACTCTGATATGTAATGACTATGTAATTGTTATGTGATATATTATATTTTGTTCCGTTTCCGCTGTGAGATTCTGATATTGTTTTGTTCTTTCTTCTATCTATTCTATTTCTGCCTCTTTCTTTCTTATTGAAGATGCGTCTTTCTATAGGATGAAAGGTGGGTCATCACAGGTTTGGAGAACGATTCTGTATAAGGTATTTACGTAGCCCAGACTCCCGTGAGTTAGCTTGATCAAGAGCCATGCCGGGCCAAATGAGGTCGCTTCTCCTATTGGGCACATTTCTTTGATATCATATTATGACTTTATGATTGATTAGGCGGCTACCCCTCGATTTTGATTATGGGAATGTGTTCCAAGGTGGGCAGTAGTATCTTTTATGCATCAACACCAGTCTGAATCCGCAAAACTGTACTATCCTACCCTGAGCATTGCCTCGTGTGCCTTGTCACATGCCTTATCGCACCTTCTACGCGTTCGGTTTGTACTGTACCTATGTAATGCTCACCGAGTAAACCTCCAGTTTACGGAGGAGCTTACAGTATCTTTATAAACTACGAGAATATATAAAAATGTGTTAAGGGGTATATGGTAACGCCCTAATGCTATTTTAATACTTTACTTTACTTTATACACTATTATAATAGTGTATTGTACTATGTATGTAAATAGTTTAAGGGATCCTTAAGAGATGGATATCCTGAACATCTCTTAAGTTATTACGCTCACGTTTGACACCGGATAAGAGATGTCAAACCTGTAAACATCTCTGACGCTGTTACAATCATAATTTTTTATTGTTGATTTAACTTACATAAGATCTTTTAGTTCTGACTCAAGTGTTTTGTCTTTCTAATTCGCTTGGGTCATTTGAGCTTTTTAGTATATTGAAGACTGCTTTTCTGGAAGACGAAGATTTAATACTGTCATTATATATTATATTTATTCCACTGCATCATGTTGTTCTGGTGCATTATTTATTTATTTCTGTTGTATGCAATTATGATCTGTATTGTAAAAGTGTAATCAATTATTGTTCATAAATAGCTTCATGAACTATTTATTTGATCATTATATTTGTCATTTCATCGTGAGATTTTTTGTTTTGTTTTCTTTCTTTTCTCTTCTTTATCTTATTTACACTATAACAATCCTCCCTTTTAAATGGATTGAGTTGACATGTGGTTTATTGTCGATTTATATCGTCCAAAAAGGTGGGTCGTTACATTTGTTATCAGAGCCAGGTTTAGCGATAACCTTAGCTTTGTGGGGTCTGACTCATATAAAATAGGGCAGTAATATCCTAGAATGCATCATTGATGTATATATACGAGAATGCATATTTGTTAGTGTTATAAAAGGTTTTTATATTGTGTTGATTTGTTCTGTTTAGTATTTATAAATTCTGGTCGGTACGTAGGATGCTATGACATCGGTAGGGATTTCTAAACACTTAATAGGACAGACCGACACATGATTGGTTTTGAAATATAGGTAAATGAAATAATTTTGCCTCGCATTATATTTTGTATATAAAAGAATGATCTTTATAAATATATATAATTGAATGTGATATGTTGTTGTTAGGAAGTGAAATTTATAAATATTAGTTGCAAAAATAGGATTGTGAATAAAATGAATATAAATTGTAAATTTAGAACTTAAGTTTCGGGGTTTTGAAATGGTTTTTGCAGGATTTTGGAAATTGCTTTTGATGGATTTTGGAATATGATATTTTTAGTATTTGAAAGTATATTCTGATACAGATATTTTCAATATGATTGAATAGAAATTTTTAAAGGAATTTTGGAAGGAAATAAATTCTAAACTCCCCTCTCTGTTGTTGGAAAATAATTTCGATGATGGGTGCATGCATCATCGATGTTTCTTTTCGAGTTTCAAAGTGGGAAGACCGTTGTGGTAATTTTATTGCACATTTATTTTGATAAACAAATCTAATTTTTTTTGAAAATGATTGATAAATAAAGTTATGAGTACATATATTATTTAAAAATGATTTAAAAAGGAACTCGATATTTAGTTCTTAGGTTTTTTATAAATTGGAAATTTTAATTATTTTGATGAGTGAAATCTTGACTATATTGTTAATTGGAAACCTCCAAAATGAAAACAAGAAATTAAGAGTTAAGCAATTAATGAAATTTGTTAGAAATTGAAAATTTGTAACTTGCAGATATGAAAATTTAGAAGATGTGATTATTGAACATTTTGTTAACTAAAATGAATAAGATGAACTTGTGTAACATTCATTTTCATTCTAAAAGACATATATATAACTTACCAAAATATAAAGTTGAAATGTTAATAAGAATATGTAATAGAATATTATATAAGTAAAACTTAAGTTGTGAAAGTATTCAATGAGATTATTTCTATAAATAAGAATTCTGATGTTATAAAATGTTATAAACTTAAGTTAATAATATGAGGTGCTACTAATTAAATTTAATAAAATGGTGAATATTGTAAGTAAATGATTATAAAATTAAGTGATGTTTGAAGCCAATTATAGTTAAAGTAAATAGTAAAAGTGAATACTAGGTATGAAAGGAATAAATGTGAAAAGAAAAGGAATTGAAAATTTAAGTGTGAGTTACTTCACAAATGAATATTTATATAAAAATCGAAATCAAAGTAAATAATGAATTCATTGAAGAAAATTTTGAATGGAAAGTAACTTATGTAAGTAGATGAACACAAAATAATGGAAATTTCATTATGTAAATAAATGGGAAATGAAATTTTTAAGTAATGAATGTAAATTAATGAAAATAAACATTGTATGAATTAATGAAAATCGAAGAACAATAAATATTATGAAAGGCGATTTATAAGAATAAACTTAAACGACACCTGAATTATTGTTTGATTTGGCATATGAGATGGTTGGGAAAGGATACTTCTAACTATATAAAGATGTATAAATAATCTATTAATTTTTATCTAAGATTGTTGAGTGTATGGTGTAATTAGTAATTTATTTATCATGTTATACGATTAAAGGTTTCTGAACTCAAGCAAACCATTGTTTGGTTGTTGTGGATAGATGACTGATTACTTTGATTGCATGTGATGATTGTATGGTTTTGTTTGCAAGTGATTGTTGTTATATTGTGTTGGTTTGTTTGCTACTGATTGAAAAACTTAAATATTTCTTTTGGCGTAATTGTTAACTTCTTTGGATTATACAAGTGAAATACAGGTTATGGAAGCAATTGCTACTGCTTTTGGTTTTATAAATAAAGCGTTGTTTGCCCGACAAATAGTACGTTTTCAGATTACGATTTTATAGCAACATTATATGGTTTTCCCATGATTTGGGATATTCTTATTTTGAAATATGTTATATATATTGTTATTATTGATATTATTGTTCCTTCCGGACCTCTCCGTACAGAGGAGACCTTATCGAAATTTTCCGTAAAAAATTTTCTTTGAATTTTTTTGCGAAAATGGAAATATTTTTGAACTTTTATTAACTTGAATATGAAAAGAATTAATTGTTTTTAAATTGATATATCTTATTTTGATTACTTAATTATGTAAATTAATTGTTTATAAATTGAATACTTCGAATAAGATATATTGATTCCTTAATCCTTCTTTTCCCTTTTTTTCCTTTTCGAGGATGAAAAGTTTTGAGCGGGGGAGAGTGTAACGATTCATAATTTTCGATAATTAAAAAATTGTATCTAATAAGATTTTGTAACTTAATATTGGAAGAAGTTAGAATTTTTGATTTATTAATAAGAATAATTACTAGAATGAAATTTAATAAGGTTAATTTAAGGCAATTGATAATTATTTTAATGCAATTTCAATTAATTGAAATGATTATAAGCATAAAATTTGGTTATAAATTGCAGATAAGGAAATAAACCAAATGTTGTACTAATTGATGAAATAATATGTAATAAATTGTAATTGGATAAAATCAGCGTTATGTAAGTAGCTATAACATTTGTTTGTACTAATAAACTTATAAATGTAATTAAATTAAGTCAAAAGTGACAATTGTTAATTGTTACCCATTTATTTAATCTGTTGAATTAAATTGGAAATCAATTGCAATTAAATGTAATTAAATATTACGTTAAT
This sequence comes from Allium cepa, assembly GCA_030765085.1. Taxonomy (NCBI): domain Eukaryota; kingdom Viridiplantae; phylum Streptophyta; class Magnoliopsida; order Asparagales; family Amaryllidaceae; genus Allium; species Allium cepa. The sequence continues at coordinate 672,702,445 of CM060928.1, read as the reverse complement.
ATGAGTTGAGACGATAACTGTAAAATGTGAATATAATAAAATATGTAGTAATGTCAATTATATTCATAAAACAATAATTGATTTAATAATAAGAGTGAAATCAAGATAAATGAATTTATTGGGATTTTAAATTATAAGTAATGAATTTACAGTTGAAACTGAACACTGTAGTTAGTGTAATATTAAACATTGAATTGATATGGAAATTTGTTGAAAAAGATTATGAATTACCAGGTAATGAAAAATGATAAAGTTTATTAATTATAAAATTTGAATTGAAAAGTGATTTAATTAATTTAATAATAATTTATTTAATTAGTGTGAAAATAGCCATTTTGGCCACTGTCTCGGATTTCAGCGAAACCAGTTTCATAGGATCCATAACGGTGAATTATTGTAGGATTTCAAGTTTCGTAGCGATCGGTCTTGTTGTTTGATCATGCAGGCTCGAAAATCGTAGAAATTAATTTAATTGAATTTAATTAAAATAAGCTGATTTTAAAAGCTAATTCATATGATGGAATTAGGACTTGAAACCTATTCTATTGAGTTTAAGAATATCAAAAACATCTATTTTGATATATGTGATGACCCAACTTCTTTTCGGGAATGAGACAGGCTTTTTTGGGTCGTTGTTATCGTTTCAATCCAAATCGATCTGGTTCATTCTTTCTATTTCAGCTTTGCCTATATATAGGTTGTTATAAAGCCCTTTTGTTTCTCATTTCTTATTTCTGTACGTTCTATTACTTCTACCAGTCCCTCCTTCTCAAATGATATAATATGAACCCTAAATCCCAATTTAGTTCCAAATTAAAAATCAATTTTAAAAATTCAACCTCTCCAAAACCTATCATATTATATACCAATTCGAAGCTCTCGACAAATGCAATTTAGATATGCAGTTTTGTTTTTGATTTAGGCCTTTATGTGCCCAAAAAGGGATAAATCTCTACCGATCAATTGGAGGATGATCAACGTCATCGGATTGTCGATTTGTTAGTACGGATGCGTGAAGAGGGTCGAGGTGAGTTCATCCATGTAGGTAGTTCGTCGTATCAATGGTCAGATGTGCGTGGAAAATTCGATTAGGGATAGAAATTAGTGGAGGCGTCTGGCTTCTCCAAGTTCGATGGGGGTCACGATCAATGACGTCGTGGGTCAAGGGTGCTTAGGGGAGAGGTCGGCGGCTTTTCTGGTGGGTGGTCGTGGCTGTTATGGCCAGCAGCGGCACGTAGGTATCATTTGATGGTGATGGCACGGAGGGATCATTTGATGACGACGGCCTGGTTCCAGTCTCGCGTATGAGATATTGCAATCGAGTGTTCAAGCGCGGACAGGAGATGACGTCGCTATGGTTGAGTGGTAATCCTTTCTTTCATTTCAATCTTATTTAAATTTTGATTCAGTCGTTCTAACTTACGTATCTTTTGCATACGAACTCGGATTCACGTGTGGTTTATTCCGCTGAGATCATATTGAAATTTCAAACATTTTGGAACTAGTTTAGACAAATTCTTAAACTGTTGAATTTTGGGCCTTATTTTGATTTTAAAATTGATTTGAAATCAAAGGTAAGTGTTTGACCCACTCACAACTACTAGATTATCTTATGTTGGTTAAATTGAATTTATGATGTGGTTAGAAATTGATTTGTTGATGTTTGGTATATTTAAATTATCAGTCTAGATGAATTTGACTTTTATTGAATATTATCGCCATTAATTTAATATGGAATTCTAAATTGTAGTTAATACCCATTATTGATAATCAGTCATTTGTTATTGTTTATTGATTGGTTTGAATAGCGATTGCGATGGATGTTGATTGTTGATATTAGATGACTGGATGTTATATTTTGATATTTTATAACACTACAAGTTCCCTATGGGTCGAAAAGGTACATACCCGAATGATCTAATAGATTAGGGAGAAAACATTATGGGTTGAAATGATAGATTCGAGTGATTTCATGGATTTGAAGTAAAAATTGAGATTGCAGGTTGATACCCGTAAAATTTAAAATATTTGCATATGGAAATGATAAATATTCGTATCACTTGACCATAGGGTAGAGAATAATATACGGACATCGGATTGGTTAAATTAAATGATTTTAAATCGTCAAAATTAGAATTCAATTAAATGATATTTTGAAATAAAATTTGATTTGTATAAACTGAACTATTTTCGAAATCCAAGATTTAATGTTGAAATTGTAATTGATTTAATGTTGAAATTGTATTTTCGAAATCCAAGATGTAATTGATTTGGCTAACTACCCCTAGCGAACATCCATTCTTTGATTTTAATTTGGACTCTATCCATACTATTTCCTTGTTATTGGCTTCGATTGGTGCACGTTGATTTAGGCTGACCTCCTTTTGACTCGATATGGGAAGGATGATGTGGTTGGGGGTTATGGCTACGATGCGTTACCACCAGCCCTGAGACCCGAATTTGTAGTATCCTACCTTGGGCATTGCCTTACGTGCCTTGTCATACTTTTATCCTTATATGTAACAACCCGCATATTTATCGAGTTTATATTTAAATATTTTATTTAAATATTAAATCGTTAATCGGATTTTGGTCCGAAAAGATACTTTTTGCAAATGGTCAAATTAGGACTCGAGACCACTTCCATTGAGTTCGAAATGTCGTTTACAACTTTTTTGAGTATAAACATCGATAGGTTTGGAGTTGGTGAAATTTCACTAACTTTTCCCGCTTTGGACTTTGGGTTAGTTTAGCCTATTAAGCCCAAGTTCCAACCCTCTTCTCCTCACTCTTCATAAATTTCCTAACTAATCAAGCTTTGGCATTAATGGTGAAGAGAATGGGAAATTAAAACTCCAAGCTCAAATTCAATTGCAACTCCAAATTCAAGTAGAAGATATTGGATTCAAGCTTTGGATTGCTTCTCCTTGCTTTCAAGCTTCATCTTCATAAATTTTAGTGCAAAGGTGAGATTTTTATCCCACAAATCTAGTCTATATCTATATTGGACTGTTGGGAATGATTCCCTATCACTTTAGTATGCACATTTGCATTTGGTTTGGATTGGATTGGCGAAAAACTCCAAATTTTAGTGATTTTGGTGAAAAACTGCTACTAGGTCGTTCTGGCCATTTTTAGCTCGTTCGGAGTTAGGTCGCTCGTCCATAGGTCGTAGGTCGCTTACGAGTTAACTTTAGGTCATTATGGAAATATTGGCACTTCGGAGTTAGGTCGCTCGCGAGTTAAGCCTTAAGTCGTAGGTCGCTCTCGAGTTAAGCCTTAAGCTGTAGGTCGCTCGCGAGTTAAGCCTTAAGTCGTAGGTCGCTCCCGAGTTAAGCCTTAAGCCGTAGGTCGTTCGCGAATTAAGCCTTAGGTCGTTAGGCCTATAACCCGTTAAGTCGCGAATACCTTAAGTCGTGAACCTTATTAGGTCGGCCATGTTGGGTCGCGAGTCATCGTTAGGTCGCAACCTCTGTTAGGTCGGCCATGTTGGGTCGCGAGTCATCGTTAGGTCGCAACCTCTGTTAGGTCGGCCATGTTGGCTCGCGAGTCATCGCTAGGTCGCGAACACCACTACGTCGCTTGACCCTTAGGTCGCAACCATTAGGTCGCTCGACCCTATTCCCCTTAGGTCGTTAGACCTCAATTTGTCTTCACTAGGTCGTACTGTTTTGGACGGGGCGCTGCCCCCTGGACCCCCGCGACCTGACCGGGCAGGTCGAACCCCGTAGCGGTGGCGTTGCCCCCGCACCCCCACCTAGGGGGGTTGCCACTCCCCCTGGACCCCCCTCCATAGGGGATCTTATCTGAAGAGCATTCAACAGAACTTGCTTTGTTGAGATGCTGAGATTGATCACTCTTCGAGACAAACTATCTTTGGCTTCTCGGTCGATTTTATGGATTTTTGAATATCTTTTTCAATGGATTCTTTATCGGTTTCCTTGGATTTTATTCACGTCTTCGTATGTGAATTTTTATGATTGATTGTTTCTACAATCACTTCTATGATTTGTCACTTTAAAATATAAAGGTTTTCTATACTAGTAGTAAATATCAAAACTCTTTCAACAAAATGATTTCAACTCTATTTTCAATAACAAAGCTCTTTTCTTAAACCGTTTTCCAATCTACTAATATATACAAACCTTTACCTCACTCGTATGAGAAATTGAATTAAACGGCTTAGTCAAGTGGTATGAAACGCTTGCGTTTGCTTCGTCGGTTAACTCTTGGACTTGTTCGATTGAACCTTTTTGTGACAATTTTCTAGTGAAGATTTACAGTTTGTTCGTAAATATTTAAGTTAAGCAAGTGGTTATGGGACATGAAGCTAAACTTTTATATTTACTAGCTTAGTGTAATTGACACTTCTCGTTGATCATGACGATCATTCTTATGATTTAGACTAGCAATTGTGCGATGTCTCTTGTTTGCGAGGTCAAACTAGACACCACTTGTGTGATTTCACTCACACATAGCTTTATGATTTTTGGTTAGTCTAGACCTCATCTGTGTGATTTCGACTCACACATATGGGGTAGCTCCCCATGGTCTTCGGACCGTCATGTGATAGGCCTCTTTCCCTTTTTCTGTGATTTCTGGATTTCTTGTGTTGATTTCTGGAATTTATGTCATTGACTTGTTATGAGTACAAGTTTAGGGTATGATGCCCTCTTTGGATCTTTGAGAAGATTCTTATGATATCGATTTATCTCTTTTTGATTGATCTTCTGTTGATCATCATTTGCATACTTATAGTAGTATGTCAGTGTGGATATTTTATGTTTATGCCATATCCTTTAATTTATATCATGTCATCTGATATTTATAGCTAGACTGATCCGTTTATTATTTTCTTAAATAATACTCGGGTCAGACCGAGGTGTTACAGGTGCTTCTGCTTGACTTCTTCCCGGGATTAGCTACTCTGACTTTTGGCTAACTATTTAGATTAGCAGTTTTTGTTGTAAACACATGAGATATAGACTCATTGTTGTATTCTTTTGTATAGCACGTGTTGCTATTCTTTTGTATTATTGTGGATCTTTTTGACCACTAATCTGATGTACACTTTCATGTGTTAGTTTTATATTCATATCTTCTTCCGCCTTTGTGATATGGATGTCTGTAACTTGTGGATCTTTTTGACCACTAATCTGATGTACACTTTCATGTGTTAGTTTTATATTCATATCTTCTTCCGCCTTTGTGATATGGATGTCTGTAACTGATTTGTGTTATGCTTATTTCTATGTTTGTTTCCGAAGCTTATTTATAGCCACCGTGTGATAAGAACTTACATGGATGGTCGCTCCTCAACAGCCTTATTCTCCGTGCTAGTTGACAACACTACACCGTAGTGTTCTTGGCTAGCGTTGGTATAGAGGTGGGGCTTCACTTTATATGAGACCGCTATGAGTTTGGTTTAGTGTTGTCGTATCACGGCGCATCCCTGTCCCCCAACGTGCTACTGGGGCGTTATATGCAAACTGTATGACAATGCTAAAAACGTGTTAATAGGGATTAGTTTATAGCCTTAACGCTATAAAATATATTTATTTTACTGATTAGACATTACATATATAGCGTATTCTATTATATATAAATACTTTGATGGACCCTTAAGAGATGGAAAATCTCCTAACACCTCTTGAGTTATTGCACACATGATCTACACTAGATAGGAGATGTAAATCCCGTAAACATCTCTGACGCTATTACAATCCTATTATATGTGATATTGATTTGACTCACATAAGAACATTTTAGTCCCGACTCGAGTGTATTGTTTTACTTTATGCTCGATTCAGCCTTGAGTTTTCAGCATATTGAAGATTATTCTTTGGAGGACGAAGATGAGATTTGTATATTATTATTACTAGTATTATTCCCCAACATCATGTCATTCTGCTGCATTAATCTATTATTCTGTTGTATATATAATTCTAATAATTGTTGTGTAAATTATAATCAAATGTATAATATGAACAACTTCATGAACTGTTTATTTGATTAATATATTTTGTCATTCCACTGCGAGATTCTATATTTGTTTTCTTCTTTTCTTATTCTTCTTAATTAAACCCATTGTTTTTCTGTGTTTCGAATTGTTTGAGTTGGACATGTGTGGATTCTTTTCGATTTAAACCTTTCGAAATGTAGGTCATCATAGTTGGTATCAAAGCTTTGGTTTAGCGATAACCGTAGATTTATAAGGTTTGACTAATTAGAGATAGGGTAGTAATACCCTAGAATGAGTTGTTTGAGAGTATATACATATGAAAGCGCATACTTGTTAGTGTTATAAAATGTTTTATATCCTGTTTACCTATTAGTTGAGTAGTTCATGAATTCTGGTAGGTGTGTGGGATGTTATGTTATCGATAGAGGTTTCTAAACACTCAAACAAGGCAAGCCGACATAATATTGTTTTAAGATAGCTTAATGAAATAATTTCACCTAAATTATATATTATATATAAAAAGAAATTGAATGAGAATAAATGAGTAAGTGAAATTAATGTGAGTAATTGATTTTTATTTAAATTTGATGTAAATAAACTGAATGCAGATGGAATGAGTTTTAATGATTAAACGTTAACTAGTTGAATACGAAATAAGTGAATGTTAAATAAAGAAATGTTGATACCATTAAGCATAAATGGTAAAAAAATACTTTAAGTTTAAATTATGAGAGGAATAGATTTATAAAATAAATTGAATGTGAAGTGAATAGGTTGTAAAACAAGGTTTGGAATTATTAACCTAACTAATTTGAGTTTATAGATGTTTATAAACTTAAGTAATGAGTTATGAAATAAAAATGTAATCTTATTTTAAGCTAAAAGAATGAATTTAAACTGAGAATTTGATAGTTTGAGCATGGTGCTTTTGAAATTGTTTTCTAATATTTTGAAAATAACATCAGTACTATTTAAAAATATTAACGAATGGAAGTTTTTTCAAAAGGGAATTTAAAAGGAAATAAGTCTTGTATTCCCCTCTTTTGTAGTTGGAAAATAGTTTCGGTGATTACGGCCGCATCATCGACATTCATTTTCAAGGCTCAAAGTGTGGGAGGCCACTTAGTAGCTTTGCTATGCATTTGGTTTGATAAACAGATTTAGATTTAAAATTTCCAAATATGATGTGATATATATAAAAGATATGAGTATATATATTACTTCAAAATGATTTGGAAATGAGCCGCTATTTGAATTCTTAAGTTATTGTTAATTAAAGATTTACAGTTGTAGAAATAAAGTGAATTTTTGAATAGTTGGAACTTCTAAAATGAGAAATAAGAAATTGAAGCTAAGTGTTTAAATGAATATAAGAAGTTAAATTATAACTCTTAAATTTCAAGATAATGGGAATTTGAACATGTGTAATGTTAACTAAAATGAATAATAAAAATCTGTATGGCATTTAATTACATTCTAAAAACATATATAAACTTACCAGAAATGTCTAAAAAGTTGAAATGTTAAATATGAATATGTAATAGAATATTATGCAATTTTGAAATTAAGTAATAAAAATGTTTCAAATTCAAATTATGTTCTAAGAAATGTTAAATGAATAATTTTAGTAGTAAAAAGAAATACTATTTAGATATGAACTTAAGAGAAGATAAACAAATAATAAAATTAAATCATATCTTTGTAAATTGTTTACAAAAAAAAACAAAAAAAAAAATAAATTAAATTAAATTTGAGAAGGATGTTTTAAGATTGAGATGTAGCTTTCTAAGATAATTATAACTTGAATAATATTGTGCAAAAGAAGATACATCTACATAAAATGATTATAAACATAAGAAATGATTAACAAAATAAGAATGTTAAAGTTTGAAATATGAAATGAAATTTTATTTAAGTCAAGTTGAATAAAATGAATAAATGAAATGAACTAATGAGGTGAATCAATGAATTAATATGAACTTAAGTTATGAAGTAATAATGAACATGAGTTGCGTTATAGGAAATGTTTATAATAAATTTAAACGGTTTTATGAAATGGTTTATAAATGATATTAGTATTAAAGAAAATATACTAAGTGGTAATGAAATAAAATTTAATTTAAATGAGGTTAACCGAAATGATTTATAAAATGGTCCATAAATGAATTTATATGATATATGTTAGACATAAGTGAAATAATTTAAAATTAAATAAATTGAATTTAAAAGAAATAGATATGCGTAAATTGGAAGTAAACCAATTAAATATTAATAAAGAATGGATGTTAATAAGAAATAGTAGAGCAGAAATTAACTTTTGATATTGAAAAATGTAAATTATGATAGTTACAAATTAATTGGATGAATATTATTTGTTGGCTGGTTTCTTTAGTTGTAAATCATTGTTATAACTATTTCGTTGCATATGGTTGCTTTGTGTGTATTTGTGCTTGTGTTCATGGTTTGGATACAGAAGTCATGTTATATAATTCAATTAAACTCATACATGTTTCTATATTTCTATAAGTGACTTATATTTTATTTTAGTTGAGATAGGTACATATGAAGGCCGTTTGGATGTATACGTGGTTTGATTTGCTTTTGCACGGTTAATATAAGCGCACTCGCTCGTGTTAATAATAATAAGGTACATAACTCTGACTACATACCGCACTATTATTTTTTTCACTAACAGATGCCTCATTATTAAGATGAGATGTATATTTGGTATATTTGCGATATATATTTGTATTGTAAATTTTTTCCGATCGAGCCGCGCAAAGGAGACGCTGCCGAAATTTTCCGGAAATCCGAATGTTAGAAAAAATTTGAGATTTTAAAATTTTATAACTTGTTTTTGTAAATAAGTTGTAATCTCCGTAAAGCTGGTATAGGAATGGCGTAATGGAAGCATGGTAAAAGTTTTCAAATAATAATTTATTTTTATATGTTGATTATCTTTTGTAAAATATATCAAATGTTAAATTCCTTACTTAACCCTTTTTCGAGGTCGAAAAATTTTGAGCGAAGGAGAATGTAACGACCCGTATTTTTAACCATTTTAAATTATTAAATTTAATAGGATTATTGAATAAAAATGGTTAGAAATAAACATTTTAATGATTTATTAATGTATTTTATTGAATATGAACCTGAATGAAATTTTAAAATAAATAATTTCGAAGATTTTGGCAATAGCAGATATTGAAATGGAATTCTATATATTGAATGTATTTACAATCAATAGCTAGAATTTAATAATGAATGTTGAATTAATTAGATGAGGATAAAATAATTATTTGATAACCAAAATTCATTTGAAATATAATATTGGGATTTATTGAAGTTCTACTATTGGAATTCATCGAAATTGGATTATCGGAATACTTCAAATATAGAAGTGAAACTAAGTGTGGTAGTTGTGTTATTTGAATTCGTTTTATAAGTTAAACTCTATAAGTTGAATAACTTGTATTTCAATTTTAGCGAATTATTGGATAATTAAAATTGTTTAAATTTAATATTGGAATCATCTAAATAATGGAATTCTGAATTTAATATAAATGAAAATGATTTCAAAGGTTGAATTAAATTTTATTTAAACAATAATGAAAATTTTTAACTTTAAAATTGAATTTCAAAAGCGATTAAATTGATTTTTGGGAAATTACTTGTTTTAATTAAGGAGTAAAAAAAAGTCTTTTTGTGCATTACCTTGGATTTCAACGAAACTAATTTCATCGGATCCGTAATGGTGAATTATTATACGATTTCAAGTTTCATCACGATCGAACTTATCGGTTGGCCGTGCGAGCTTGAAACGCGTAGAATTTATTTTCAGAACTTTAATTAAAATAATTTGCTTTTGGAAAGCTATCTTCTGAATATGATGGAACTGGCTCCTAATACATATTTTATTATGTTTGAAATATGGGAATAACATGTAGAATGCCAAGAGGCACACATCGTTCGGAGTTCGGAAAATTTATGTGTTATAGTGTCGGAATTTATATATAAGGCAATGTATCGTTCTCATTTCTGCAATCCCTAACATCTAAAATATCGGTCGCGTTGTCTAAGCGAATTTAATGGCTGAAATTCGTTCCCCTTCTCTCCTTGATTTCTCTTAACCAATCACAATCTCGAATTAACTTCAACATGAAAGTTGTTGGTCTCGGCGAGATGTAGAAGATAACCGGTTGGATTGTCGTGCGGTTGCTCGAGGCTTCGTGGACTTGGAGTTGATCATCTTGACTTTGACTTGGTTTTTCTCCATCATCGTTGATCGTTTAGTGAAGGGATCTGGTTAGAGAGGACATCAAAGGCTACATGAGGATGGAGTTTGGCGTTCGTCGACAATCTATGGCATCCAGAATTTGAGTTGATCGGCGGCTTTGTTTTGGGGTTAATGCTACTTGCCAGAGACACGGTGGTAGGTGAGGGTAGCGACGTTTTTTTATCAAATTCTAGACTGTCTATGGAGGTGAGGCCGCGGTGACTAATGGTGTGGCATATGGTAGAATGGGATGACGAACGTGGATCTGGGTTTGGGAACGAAGAGGTTAAGGTGAGGAATAGTTTAACTTTTAATTAAATATGTTAATTAAATTATAATTATTTGTTTTACTAACTCATTCGTATATTGTTCATACTTGGTCGAATTTGATTACCGTCTTTTCCATTGGATTCGTATTGATGTTATCTACGCTATGGAGTTTAAATCATTGCAATTCGTTTCATTTGAATTTTCATATTCGAACGAAGGTGAGTGTTCTAAACGCTCATGAAGTACTAAAATATTTTTTATGTCAGTTAAATTGATATCATGAAGTAATTTAGTTTTATTGACTGTTATTTTGTAATTTAAATTGGTATATAAATTGACATTTGAATTAATTGTTAGGAATTAAAATTGATAGGTAAATTGAAAATGCAATTAAACTGCCAATTAAATTCTCGATTGTTGATAACTGATTAACCATTGTGATATGTTATGTGGAATGTTGATTGTGATGGATGCTATTGGTTGATTTTTTGGATGATTTGGATGTTTATTTACTTTTATATATTCCTATTATCACCCAGTTTATTATTAACACCGTATAAATTGTTATCTGAATTATATTCGAACAAATTAAGAAATAGTTTGAAATGATATATACCTATGACACTTTGATTTGGATTGAAATGATATACATCCAACACTGAAATTAAAACCGAAATAACTATTCCCTCGGCTATCGGATAGAAAATTATATATGGACACTGGATTGGTTAAATTAAATGTTTGAAAATTTTGATTTTGAATCAATTTAAATGATTTGTTTTAAGGAAATAAAAATCGAATTAATGAAGATTGAACTAATTATGAATTCGAGTTTGAAATTTTGAGATTAAATTTAGTTAAAAGAAATTATTTTAAATAATTTAATTGGAATTTGAAGTCATGATTGAAATATGACTTGAATTATCGAAATTGAATTGTTTAAAAATATTTGAACTTTTACTTGAACTTCGAAATTATTTAAGTAAAGGTAATTTAAATGGATATTTCTAGATTTGGCTCGAAATTGAATTATTTTAAAGATTTGAACCTTAAATTAAATAATGAAGTTATAATTTATAATATTTGGCTCGAAATTGAATAATTTTAAAAGATTTGGCTCGAAATTGAATTACTTGGCTTCTTAAATGATATTTTTTTAGAATATCGCTTAAAATATCGTTACCAATATATTACGTAGTATTTCGTGATCTATCACTCGGATATTTAGTGAAGAATATTAGACAATTTTGAGAATATTGATCAATAATGCAAGTGTTGGAGAAAATAAAATTAAAATTAAATAGCTTTACATTCTCAATGTTCGTATTCAGTATATGATGAATTACAATATGTAGGCCATATTAGAAACCCCGATGCACTATTTTTTCTAGTTTAACCACATTCTTTTGGTCTTCTTCATTGGTCTATCAATAATGAAAATCCAACTTATTTCATTATTTTTCATATTTATTTTGTTTAAACATTTTACCAGTAAAATTAAGATCATGTAATGGTTACTTCCCTTTTCTATTATTTTCATTGTTCACTATTTCTAGTTGGTTAGTTAGCTTGTAGAAATCCAAATTTTTATTTTACTTATTATCATGCACCAAGAACTAAAAGTAAAAGCCCGATAAAGTCATACATTTGGCATATCGATAAATAACATGCTAAAAGTTGTAAACAGTATAAAATTAACATTACTTGTTTGATAATTTAAGTAAAAAATGAAAATAAAGAAACTAAAATATGCAAAAAATTGAAAAATAATAAAATGATTAGATTTTGGGAGAAACATATAACGTAACAACCTAGAAATTAATCACTTCGAAAAAAATTCGAATTATTCAAATATAAGATATTTTAACAAAAATGAAACTACTTTAAATTATAAATAACGTTGGTAATCTGCTTTTGAATAAATATTTACAAGAAGTACATATGACATAATTAGTGAGCCGTTACATTTAATTAAATTGAGATTTTAATGATGTAACAATTATTTTAATTATTTAAATAATGGATTTAAAATGATTATAATTCATATTAATTAGTTATAAAATAATAGTGAATAATTTATCATGGTTTTATAGAGTTATAGAAGTAATCTAAAATTACAAGGAAAATCGATATCGGTATATCGATGTAATAACACTTTTGTAAAGAGCGGTTTGATATTGATTTTTATTGTTTTATAATTCAAATGTGATTGTTTAATTCATTTATAATAACAAGAAATAATTTTTCAATTTTTTTACACACACACACAGATATATATATATATATATATATGCTAAGAAGTGAAAATGTGATCGAGAATCGAAATTGGAATTCGTAACGGTTCAACATGTAAAAGTTTTGCAATGTTGTGGGTTATATGTGACATGCATATGCACATATACATGTATACATATATGAAGACATTCACATGCACATGAATAGACACATATACATAAACATTCATATAAAATAACCAAAAATATTAAGATATTTTATTCGCTTTCCTTGACATTTAAGCATCCCAAAGTTAACACTTGCACTCATAAGTACAAGCATCTGGCCTTGCACATGGGAAGGGGGTTTCGGCTGAACATCATATTGATGGAGGGTAGTGTCGTGGTGATGAAGTAATGATGTATATGCACTTTAACATTGATATTTTATTCCTTCCATTTACCTATAAATAACCCCATCCTTCTTCAATTCCGTTCACTTCTTTTTATTCATATTCCTAAAGCTTTTCTATCTACTTTTAATTCTTCCACACTTAGAGAAATAATGGAAAATATATTTGCAAAAGAAAATTATATTATATAGTATATACATGTACATATCAAACCACTTCAAACACTCAAGCAGACTCCTCCTCTTCCCTTAAAATACCCATGGCCACACCCTTGCAACCATCGGTCTTGAGCCTTCCTCCTTTCCATGGCAAGGCCGAGCCATCAAGGAGTAATAATCAAAGTGATCGTGAGCTAAAAGTTCGAGTTAGCTAAGCTATGGTCATTTTTAGATTAATCATTTAAATCTAAGGTGAGAAAACTCCAAAAGTATAGTTATATATACTATTCGATGTGTTTGGATTTCATTTTTAATAATGGTTGTTCATCATATTTGAATAAGTTAATATGGGTGTTTAATAAGGTTTTTGAATATATATATAGACACACACACACACACAATTCACGTTAATACACGTCGATAAGCACAACGGAAATAACTTTCGTTTATTGAATGAAATGGTGTATATGGAATGTTTACCTCTTAAAAATGATTTAATATAGTTTAAAAATGTTTTATGAGAAAATCAAGTTTTTATATAAAAAATCGCGCTTTGGCAGTTAGGTGACCAAAGTAGTAAATGTTTTAAAACATATATTTTGAATTCTTTAAAAACATAAAATAAATTCTATAAATATTTTATAATTTTTTAAAGGAGATTTGAATCATGAAAATGGAATTTTAAATGATCAAAAAGTTGGTTTTATCAAATAAGCTTCTAAACAACTATTTGCATCACTTTTAATAGCTTTTGTAAACGATGGATTTAACTTAATTATTTCTCCCCGAATCTTTCGTGAACCTTTTCAAATAAATATTTAAGTAATTTTAAAGATGATTAATAGGTTTGAAAATGAGTATATGGAAATGACTAGTACGTTTGTTCCATTTATGAGTGTCATAGAAAATCCGACCAAGGAATGGAACAAATCGAAGAGAAAGTTCGGATGCTCTAAATTAATTAAAAGTTAATTAAGTATGTAGAGTCGATCAAATAATTTGACCACCTTATAGATGGCATAGAGGTACTCTCTAAGCTTGGGTTTGGGAACCAGTTGCCTACCCTCCCTAGCAGCCCGGACTGGCCCGACGAAGTGGATAGTACATTTGATTTACTTAGATCAAAATTCCTAAAAAATTAAGATATAATTTTCCAAATAAAAATAACTTGGATTGTGTGGAGATAATCTTCTTATGCTTTGTGTTAATTCTGAGGAGGGAACTCGTACTATTCATGGAATTTAAAAGGTGATTTAGGTGTTATTCTGCCCATAGTACTTGTTAAATACGGAATTGATATTGAGTGGAATTAAAAGATTTCTATAGATTCTTCTACCTTAATATTTACTGTTTTGAATTAACATCCTAGATAACATGGTTTTATCTGTGACGACCTAGAATTTTGAACATTAGAAATTGAAATATTTAATTGATTTAAAATGTTTGAAAGTTATGTTAACTTGAATTTCAAATATCAGAATAAATTTGGCAATTTAATAATTGAATTTAATTTATTGAAATTGGGTAAAATGTTGAATCTTTAGATTTATGCTTGTTAAAAATATTTTAAAGGCTTAGAAAATTTATATTGATAGCACTGAAGATAGTAGAAGCTTCAGAATTGAATTGGAGACTGTTTTGTTCAGTATTGAAATTTATATATCGTTTAAATCGATATTTAAAAATAGCATTCCGAGGCGCAGTCTCGGAATTCGACGAAACCAGTTCCATTGGATCCGTAATATTGTATTATTGTCGGATTTCAATTTTCATAGCATTTGGAGTGATCGTTTGGCCATACGATTAATAAACGCGCTGGAATTTAATCGAAATTTAATTTAATAACTGGTTCAAAAAGTTATCTTCTCTATATGATCGAATTTGGACTTGGAACCTTTTCCATTGCGTTCTGAATAGGCATATAACATTACAAATGCCTGGCGACACACATCGATCTGAGATCGAGATTTTGAGTTGCGTAATTTGAAACGATTAAAAAAAATTAATTTAATTTAATTTGTAATACCTATATATTTGATATAAATTGTTTTCACAAGATAAAATTTACACGTTTTCATCTTTAACAGCACGTGTCCATTGCCCTTTCAAAATTGCGTACAAGTGTTCCTCCTTCACTCTATTCAGATGAAATCGATTTATTCGTTCAAACAAAACAAAAGAAATAAAAACGAACATCTCGTTCAAAGGAAATCGAATTCAAAGAAAAAAAATTCAAATGATGACCGCCTACCTCTTTCTTTCTCAAATCAAATCGGCGGTTAATAAAAAAACGAAAGGACGCGATTTCAAATCGCGGCAACCTCCGTGTGTTCAAGACGAGGGGGCGGCGACTCTTGATGTAGGCACAAGCTCGAGTTCGCGTAAGCAGGTGTCATGCGCGAGCTTGTGGCGGCGTGGTGTTTGTGCGGTCGCGATCGAGTTTTTTAGAGGCGAGCATGTGATGCGGTCGATGTAACAACCCGCATATTTGTTGATTTTATATTTAAATATTTTATTGATACTCGGAATTTAGTCGGGAAAGCTACTTTTTGCAAACAGTTGAATTGGGACTCGAGACCACCCCCATTGAGTTCAAAATGACGTTTGCGACCGTTTTGAGTATAAACTTCGATATGTTTGGAGAAAGTTGATTTTTGCCACTTTTTCACTTAGGGCTTTGGTTTGGGCTGAGCCCAATAACCCCACTTATGTATTCAGTCCCAACCCATTATCCTCTTCATTCCTTCATAATTTCCTAATACATTCAAGCTTCATCAAAAATGGGGGAAGAGAAAATGAATTAGGAAATCCTAAGCCCTAGTTTCCATTAGCAAATCCATCTTCTAGCTCCAAACTCAAGAGAACCCATTGGTAAGCATCTCCTTCTTCTTCTCCAACTCATTCTCTCTTTGATTTTAGAAATTTCCTAAACCTAATTTAGGAAACGTTTCTCTTTTAAGCTTAGATTGAAGCTTCTTGAGTTGGATTTGAAGAGTTGTTGATTCTCCTTTGCTTCTAAGCTTCTTTTTCAATCGTTTGGGTTCAAAGGTGAGATTTTTATCCCACATCTATGCTTATATTTATCTTCGATTGTTAGGTATGAATTCCTAATACTTATTCGTGTTCTATTGCTTTTGGTTTGGATTGATTTGGTGAATATTCCAATTTTTGGTGTTTTGGGTTCAATTCTTTAAAAATCATAGTTTTGATGTTTTGATCATGTTTTGGTGATGAACCGAAGAGCTTCTATAGTCGGGTACTCGATTGGCGTAAAACCTTAGTGCCGTTGCTCGTCCGATAGAAATTTGGAAGAGATTGGCATTCATTAGTTGGGCATGGTGGGTGCCGGCTACAGGTTCGGCCGACCGACCTCAGGGTCCGGTCGACCGACCTGTTACCCAAGCACTTCCCAGCCTCTGTTAGGAAGTGCAGGTTACAGGTCCGGCCGACCGAACACAGGGTCCGGTCGACCGACCTGCTACCCCGAGCATTTCTATTTTTTGGTCCGGTCGACCGAGCCTTGTAGCCGGCCGACCGACCTAGAGCATTTTTGCCTATTTCGCCTAGTTGTTTGAATTTCCAACTTTAATCAATTCGTGTTGTTTCCTATGTGTTGTTATCATTTGTTATGACTTTGATGACTCCTTTTTAGGGATTTTTGAATATCCATTTTGATGGATCCTTTATCGGTTTCGTTGGATTTTTATTCACATCTTCGTATGTGAATTTTAGTGATTGATTGTTCCTACAATCTTCTTCGTGATTTGTCACTTTAAAAATATAAAGGTTTCAATACTAGTAGTAAATGTCAAAACTCTTTCCTCAAAACAATTTCAACTCTATTTTCAATACCAAATTCGTTTATAAAACCGTTTTCCAATCTATTAGTATATACCAACCTTTACCTCACTCGTATGAGAAATCTAATTAAATGGCTTAGTAAAACAGGTGGTATGAAACACTTGCATTTACTTCGTCGGTTGATTCTTGGACTTGTTCGATTGAATCTTTTGTGACAATTTTCTAGTGGAGATCTACAATTTGTTCGTAAATATTTAAGTTAAGCTAGTGGTTATGGGACATGAAGCTAAACTCATATATTTACTAGCTTAGTGTAATTGACACTTCTTGTTGATCATGACGATCATCTTTGTGATTTAGACTAGCAATGTGCGATGTCTCTTTGTCTGCGAGGGAGACTAAACCCCGTTTTGTGGAGTTTCGACTCAAATTGGTGGGGTAGAAGCCCATGGTCTTCGGGCCGTTTGTGGAGCTTCAGCTCAATTTGTGATGGTTAGCAACCATGGAATTACCGTTCCGTTTGTGATACACGTGTTGGTGAGCTTTACGCTCCCGTTTGTGATAGGCCTTTTCCCCCCTTTTTGTGATTTCTGGATTTCTTGAGATGATTTCTAGAATTTTTGTTTCACCAATTTTCGTGATTTCCATTGATAAGCTTTATCGATATTTGTGCATTGGTGAATTTGTGCGTCATTGACTTTTTGTGATTTCTGGACTTCGTGTGCTGAATTCTGGAATTTGTGTGTCATTGACTTTTGTGATTGACATTGATATTATCGTCAATATTTATGGTTTGGTGAACTAAATTAGGAGTATGATGTTTCTTTGATTCTTGTGTAGATTTTGTGACATTGAATAATCCCTTGATGATTTTCAACTACTTATATATATCACAGCTTGGCATTGTGATTATTATGTGTTTAGTCATATCTCTTATTCTATATCGTTTCATCTGATATTTATAGTTAGACTGATCCGTTTATTATTTTCTTATTAAATAATACTCAGGTCAGACCGAGATGTTACAGGTGCTTCTGCTTGACTTCTCCCCAGGGATTCATTACTCTGACTTTTGGCAAACTACTTAGATTAGTAGTTTATTTTGTTATATAAACTTGAGATATAGACTCATAGTTGTATTCTTTTGTATAGCACGTGTTGCTATTCTTTTGTATTATTGTGGATCATTTTGACCACTACTCTGATATACACTTCCATGTGTTAATTATATATTCATATCTTCTTCCGCCTTTGTGATATGAATTATCTGTGGCTGATTTATGTTATGTTTATTTCCATATTTGTTTCCGAAGATATTATAGCCACTGTGTAGTAGCTTTGAGTTTGTGTCAGTATGTCGGATTTCCCTCTTGATAAAGAAATGCATGTTATACTATCCGACATATCGATGCTCGCACCAAGAAATTACACGGATGGTCGCTCCTCAACAGCCTTATTCTCCGTGCTAGTTGACAGCACTACTCCGTAGTGTTCTTAGCTAGCGTGGGTATAGAGGTGGGGCGTCACAGCTTGGTATTAGAGCCAAACTTCGGAACAATGTAGAATAATTTAACAAGGATCATAGTCCTAAGTCCTTCTTAGGAGTCGTGCCTTAGGATTTAATTCGAGTCTTCGTATCGATTCATCCTATTTACTTTGTGATTCCTTGCTTTATCTATCAAGATTGCTTGATATTCATTTGGTGAATAACCTTTTTCTTCTTCTTTATTTCTTTCTAAAGGAAGAGAAATGGTTAGTTCTAGCAGTCCTAGCGCTGGTCAATCTAGTAGCCCTTCTCTGGATGGCACATTCATGTCTGCCCAACAACTTTTGGATCTTGTAAAGAATCAAGAGTTTATCTGTGCGTTGAGTAAGAACCCCGAAATGGTTCTACCTTTGAAACTTGAAGTTTCTTTCAATCAGCTGGTGGATGTTACTCTTCTTCATGGAGATGTTGGTAAAGGAAGTGTTTGTGATATTGGGACTTCCAAGAAGAGGCATATTAAGTTCAAGAGCCTTAATCCCAATAAGAGAGTGAAGCAAACTACTTTTGTAGCAAAGACTCCAATCCCTAATCGTGGAGAATGCTACAATTGTGGCTCTAAGGACCACTATATAGATAAGTGTCCTAGACCTATCTCTTGCCGCTATTGCAAAGGTGCAGACCATTATATGTCTTCATGTCCCAGACTTCAAAGCAAGATGAGGGTGGAACAAGAAACTTCGGTAGCCAAGACTCCTACCCCAAGTCGTAAACAATGCTACAATTGTGGTTCCACGGACCATTATGTAATTAAGTGCCCGAAACCCCTCTATTGCCACTATTGCAAAGGCTCGGGTCATTACTTATCTACATGTCCCAAACTCCCTTGCAAGAGGGAGGGAAAGTTGAAAGTCGTGCAAGCCCCTTGTGACACTTCTCTTGGTCAAGGTATTTTACATTCAATCCTTGATGCTATTGTTTTATTTCGTGATCTTCTTATTCGAATTCTTTTTGATATGGGTTTCATCTCATTATTTTTATATCAAAAGAACTTGTCGATTCTTTTTTCTTTGAATATTTTGGGCTTGATGACTTCTTTGAGAATTGTGAATCTGGATGGTGGATCCGCAACACTCAACTTACTTTCTATTGATGTCGAAATTACTTTATATGACTTTTCTTTCCGAGCCGATATTTTTACTTAGGCTTCGGAATTGATTTGTGTGAAAGGATTGGCTTAATCATTATGAATCCATATCCTTTGTCCCTAGTGGACTACTTATCTTCGACATTCTTAATTTGTTAAGCAGATTTCTATTTCTCCTTTGTGATTTCGATTCCAACTTGATGGCATCATTTTATTCTTTAATCCCGCGTGATGAGGAAAGTGTTGTTTCTCTCATTCCTGTAGTTTGAGAATTTTTCGGTATTTTTGAGTTTGTCTTAGGATTATCACCTAAGCAATATCTTGTGTGGTGTTAAGGTCTTTTCTGCTCGACCTTGCCACCGATTTTCATTTGGCTACGAGTTGCGTGAGTTAGCATTCCACTTACGCACTTTGCACTCGTTACGATTCTTATGAATGACTTATTTTGTCCAGCTTATTTCATCCATTGTATAAATCGAATATTCTATGAATATTTCAATGAGACCATTTTTGTATTTATTGATTTTGGATGAAAATAGAAATTTACAAATTTTTGCAAATCTTTTTCATAAGATTTATTTGTAAGTATAAATAGGATTACTGTTTTTAGAACGAACAAAGAGAATTTTCAAAAAGTTTTTAGAAACATGTTTATCCTATAAAAGATGATTTTGTTATTGTATTGCCCATTTAGTGATTTAAGAATTTTGGTCGATGCGCTTGATCAACGTTATCGATAGGAATTTTCTAAACGCTTTGATGAGACAGTCAGACACAATAAATTGACTTGTAAAAATGTAAATTTTTCTAGAAAGATTTTTACAATGAGATAATTGTGATTTTGAAAGTTTTAGCTTTTCGGGAAAGAAAATTATTTAAAAGAAGTTCCTTCTTTTCGATACTCTTATTCTTGTTATTCCCGAGGGGAATTAAGATTTCGTTGTTTATACCGATGCTAGTCGCGTTGGTTTGGGTGCCGTTCTTATGCAAAGAGAACGTGTTATTGCTTATGCTTCTAGGCAATTGAAGCCTGCTGAGACTAGATATGCCACTCATGATTTAGAGCTCGCGGCTATTGTTTTCGCTCTTCGTATTTGGCGTCATTACCTTTTAGGAGAGAAATTTGTTCTTTATACTGATCATAAGTCCTTGAAGTATTTATTCTCTCAAAAGGAACTTAATTTGCGTCAACAGCGTTGGCTCGAATTTCTTGCACCATATGATCTTGATATTCTTTATACTCCCGGTAAGGGTAATCGTGTCGCCGATGCTCTTAGCCGAAAACAACAAGCCTTTGTTTCTATGATGATATACGAATGGAACGATCTCCAGATCCTATCCACTTGTGAGATTCGAGAGCGCGTATCCGATTTATGCTCATCATTTGTTTTATGTAGCCTTGATGCTCATCCTTCTCTTTTAGACCGCATTCTTGAAGCTCAAAGGCTAGATCCTGAATTGGCTCTTCTTGGCCAAAATATTAAGGATAAAATTGATATTGAAGGTTTGAAAGACTTGGATATCGATTCTCGTGGCGGCATTCGGAAATTTGGTAGACTTTTCGTGCCAAATATTGGTGATCTTCGTAAAGTTATTTTAAAAGATTCTCATCATTCTAAATTTACCATTCATCCCGGTAATAGTAAAATGTACGCGGATATGAAGCGACTATATTATTGGGAGGGAATGAAACTTGACATCGCTAACTTCGTTAAGCGTTGCACGACTTGCCAACTCGTTAAGGCCGAACATCAAAGGCCCGGTGGGTTATTGCGACCTTTAGAAATTCCAATTTGGAAGTGGGACCAAATTTCCATGGATTTTATAGATGGCCTTCCTCGTTCTCGTTCGGGTCATGATAGCTTATGGGTGATTGTTGATAGACTTACTAAATCCGCCCATTTTATTCCCGTTTGGCCTAACCGAACCGTTCCTCTTTTGGCCAAGCTCTTTGTTAAAGAGATTGTTAAATTGCATAGAGTTCCTACTTCTATTGTTAGCGACCGTGATCCATTGTTTACTAGTGGATTTTGGAAGAGTCTTCAAAAAGCTTTGGGAACGAAGCTTAATTTTAGCACCGCTTATCATCCTCAGTCCGATGGACAAACCGAGCGTGTGAATCAAACTCTTGAAGATCTTCTTCGTGCATGTGTTCTTGATTTTGGTGGAAGTTGGGAAGATCATATTTCTCTTGTTGAATTTTCCTATAATAATAGCTTCCAATCTAGTATTGGTATGGCACCTTTCGAGGCACTCTATGGAAGGCCATGCCGATCTCCTTCTTGTTGGCTTGAGGCCGGTGAGAAGATGGTTTTAGGTCTAGATTTTATTCGTGATTCCACAGAAAAGATTGACCTTATTCGTCATAGGATGAAAGAAGCCCAGAGTAGACAAAAATCCTATGCGGATAATCGGAGAAGGAAGTTAGAATTTTCTGTGGGAGATCTTGTGTTCATTCGTGTGTCACCTATGAAAGGTGTGGTACGTTACAGTCGATCGGGAAAGTTAGCGCCTCGATATATTGGGCCATTTCCTATCACTGAACGTATTGGTTCCGTGGCTTATCGCCTTTTATTACCGGCTCAATTTTCAGCTATCCATGACGTGTTTCACGTTTCTCAACTTCGAAAGTGTCTTCGAGATTCCGATTCTATTCTTGAGCCCGGTGTTGTGGAAGAGATTGAGGTTTCATCGAATTTAACTTTTGAGCAGCATCCTGTTCGTATCATTGCTTCGGAAGTCAAACGTCTTCGAAATAAAGATGTTCCGCTTGTTAAAGTTCAATGGTCTTCAAATCCTAAGAATTGTTCTTTGGAATCTAGAGAGTTCATCGAGCGAACACGTCCGGACTTACTTTCCCGTGCTCTTTAGGGTGAACTTCTTATTTCAAACTTCTTTTGTGTTGAATATGCTTTTATGGTTGTTACTATATATCTTCTTCTTAAATATTGCGAGGACGCAATTTCTTTAAGGAGGGGAGTCTGTAACAACCCGCATATTTGTTGATTTTATATTTAAATATTTTATTTAAATATTTTATTGATACTCGGAATTTAGTCCGAAAAGCTACTTTTTGCAAACAGTCGAATTGGGACTCGAGACCACCCACATTGAGTTCAAAATGACATTTGCGACCCTTTTGAGTATAAACTTCGATATGTTTGGAGAAAGTTGATTTTTGCCACTTTTTCACTTAGGGCTTTGGTTTGGGCTGAGCCCAATAACCCCACTTATGTATTCAGTCCCAACCCCTTATCCTCTTCATTCCTTCATAATTTCCTAATACATTCAAGCTTCATCAAAAATGGGGGAAGAGAAAATGAATTAGGAAATCCTAAGCCCTAGTTTCCATTAGCAAATCCATCTTCTAGCTCCAAACTCAAGAGAACCTATTGGTAAGCATCTCCTTCTTCTTCTCCAACTCATTCTCTCTTTGATTTCAGAAATTTCCTAAACCTAATTTAGGAAACGTTTCTCTTTTAAGCTTAGATTGAAGCTTCTTGAGTTGGATTTGAAAAGTGGTTGATTCTCCTTTGCTTCTAAGCGTCTTTTTCAATCGTTTGGGTTCAAAGGTGAGATTTTTATCTCACATCTATGCTTATATTTATCTTCGATTGTTAGGTATGAATTCCTAATACTTATTCGTGTGCTATTGCTTTTGGTTTGGATTGATTTGGTGAATATTCCAATTTTTGGTGTTTTGGGTTCAATTCTTTAAAAATCATAGTTTTGATGTTTTGATCATGTTTTGGTGATGAACCGAAGAGCTTCTATGGCCGGGTAGTCGATTGGCGTAAACCCTTAGTGCCGTTGCTCGTCCGATAGAAATTTGGAAGAGATTGGCATTCATTAGTTGGGCATGGTGGGTGCTGGCTACAGGTTCGGCCGACCGACCTCAGGGTCCGGTCGACCGACCTGTTACCCAAGCACTTCCCAGCCTCTGTTAGGAAGTGCAGGTTACAGGTCCGGCCGACCGAACACAGGGTCCGGTCGACCGACCTGCTACCCCGAGCATTTCTATTTTTTGGTCCGGTCGACCAAGCCCTGTAGCCGGCCGACCGACCTGGAGCATTTTTGCCTATTTCGTCTAGTTGTTTGAATTTCCAACTTTAATCGATTTATGTTGTTTCCTATGTGTTGTTATCATTTGTTATGACTTTTATGACTCCTGTTTAGGGATTTTTGAATATCCGTTTTGATGGATCCTTTATCGGTTTCGTTGGATTTTTATTCACATCTTCGTATGTGAATTTTAGTAATTGATTGTTCCTACAATCTTCTTTGTGATTTGTCACTTTAAAAATATAAAGGTTTCAATACTAGTAGTAAATATCAAAACTCTTTCCTCAAAACAATTTCAACTCTATTTTCAATACCAAATTCGTTTATAAAACCGTTTTCCAATCTATTAGTATATACCAACCTTTACACTCGTATGAGAAATCTAATTAAATGGCTTTGTAAAACAGGTGGTATGAAACGCTTGCGTTTACTTCGTCGGTTGATTCTTGGACTTGTTCGATTAAATCTTTTGTGACAATTTCCTAGTGGAGATCTACAATTTGTTCGTAAATATTTAAGTTAAGCTAGTGGTTATGGGACATGAAGCTAAACTCATATATTTACTAGCTTAGTGTAATTGACACTTCTTGTTGATCATAACGATCATCTTTGTGATTTAGACTAGCAATGTGCGATGTCTCTTTGTCTGCGAGGGAGACTAAACCCCGTTTTGTGGAGTTTCGACTCAAATTGGTGGGGTAGCAACCCATGGTCTTCGGGCCATTTGTGGAGCTTCGGCTCAATTTGTGATGGTTAGCAACCATGGAATTAGCGTTCCGTTTGTGATACACGTGTTGGTGAGCTTTACGCTCCCGTTTGTGATAGGCCTTTTTCCCCCTTTTTGTGATTTCTGGATTTCTTGAGATGATTTCTAGAATTTGTGTTTCACCAATTTTCGTGATTTCCATTGATAAGCTTTATCGATATTTGTGCATTGGTGAATTTGTGCGTCATTGACTTTTTGTGATTTCTGGACTTCGTGTGCTGAATTCTGGAATTTGTGTGTCATTGACTTTTGTGATTGACATTAATATTATCGTCAATATTTATGGTTTGGTGAACTAAATTAGGAGTATGATGTTTCTTTGATTCTTGTGTAGATTTTGTGACATTGAATAATCCCTTGATGATTTTCAACTACTTATATATATCACAGCTTGGCATTGTGATTATTATGTGTTTAGTCATATCTCTTATTCTATATCGTTTCATCTGATATATATAGTTAGACTGATCCGTTTATTATTTTCTTATTAAATAATACTCGGGTCAGACCGAGATGTTACAGGTGCTTCTGCTTGACTTCTCCCCAAGGATTCATTACTCTGACTTTGGCAAACTACTTAGATTAGTAGTTTATTTTGTTATATACACTTGAGATACAGACTCATAGTTGTATTCTTTTGTATAGCACGTGTTGCTATTCTTTTGTATTATTGTGGATCATTTTGACCACTACTCTGATATACACTTCCATGTGTTAATTATATATTCATATCTTCTTCCGCCTTTGTGATATGAATTATCTGTGACTAATTTATGTTATGTTTATTTCCATATTTGTTTCCGAAGATATTATAGCCACTGTGTAGTAGCTTTGAGTTTGTGTCAGTCTGTCGGATTTCTCTCTTGATAAAGAAATGCATGTTATACTATCCGACATATCGATGCTCCCACAAAGAAATTACACGGATGGTCGCTCCTCAACAGTCTTATTTTCCGTGCTAGTTGACAGCACTACTCCGTAGTGTTCTTGGCTAGCGTGGGTATAGAGGTGGGGCGTCACAGTCGAGGCGGCTCGCGACTTGAAGTGGGGCACGTCGGCGGTGAGGTAGAGGCTTCGATGGTGATGAGCTCGAATCGTGTAGCGGCGGAGGTTCGTCGAAGCTTGGGTTTCGATGTAAAAAGCCGCGAGTTGTTCTCTTGCTCGACCGTGATGTCGAGGCCGCGACATTGGGCTCTGGCGATGATGTTCATCGACGGCGTGGCTGTAAGCGATAGCAGGGTCAGGGCGCATGGGTTGGGTCACGATTGATTTTGGGCAGCGAGGTGTTGTTGTTATTATTTTTTTATTATTTCATTTAACTTTATAAAGGTACAGTTTTAAAAATATTTACAGTGGAGTTATATATGCAGTTTTAAAAATTATATATATATATATATACACACACACATATATATACATATATTGTTCATGCAGAAAATAAATATACGTATTTAAAACTACTTGTTATTTTAAACAATGGAAAATTAATTTATTTAGTTAACCTATGTAATTATTTGGTAACAAAAAATATTTTATTAAAAAGGAAAAAATTTGCTTAAACTAGATTTTTAGTTGATTAATTTATTCAAAAGGAAATTTAGTTTTAATTTTAATTTTTGCTATATAAACTATTAAAACGAATTGATTTAAAATAAAAGTACAGTTTAAAATAAAATCACAAGTTAATTAAATTTATTAAAAGAAAATAAATTGTTCAATTTATTCGGATATTAATAAATTGTATAAATGTTTATACAAGGTCTAGAAATCATGAAAATGATTGGGAATGGATTGCAAAACAAAAACTAAGGTGAGATCTTCTCACTCAAATTTTAATAATCGAAAATTTCAGTTATTGATTGATGATTGAATTATGATAGTTAAATTTAATTGTTGATTGGTTGTGCTTGGATGATTGATTTATTATTAGTTATATTAGTTTAGACCTTGTGCCCCGCATAATAGCAGAGGTTATTATATTAAACCCATATACCGCGATATTCCACCTCGAAGTGGAATTGGTATTTAATTGTTGTGCTAACGTTTGTGGATGCAGGGAAACAGTTGGAAGGATCCAACTGGATTCCTCAAACATTCTGATTGTGTGTTGATTATTTATAATTTGTGTGTGATTATTTGTGATTGAAACCCTTGAAGGCTAAAATTTAGCCAAATATATTTTTGGTATCGTAGGATACCAGAAATAAATAAAATTGGATTTTTAAATTTAGGTAGAAAAACTATAGTGAAATCCTATTGGATAAAATTCCAAAATATGGGAAAATGTTTAATAAATGGATTTTAAGTTATAATATTCAAAGGGCAAAAAAATTTATTTTAAAAATATGGTTTATAAATAATTTGGAAAAAAATAAAGAAATTTATTTTAAAAAATAAAGAAATTTATTTTAAAAAATAAATTCGAAAATTGATTTGGAGTTAAAAGAACAAATCTGTGGAATATCAATATGAAAATTGATTTAGTGATTGAATGAAAATCGATTTGGTGTTGAAATAAATTTATAAATTAAATTTGAAGATTAATTTGGTCTTTTAAAAATAAAACCCTTGGAAATCAATATGGAAATTGATTTGTTGATTGAAACAAATTTAAAAATCAATTTGGAATTTGATTTGGTGATTGAAATAAATTTGGAAATCAATTTAAAAATTGATTTGGGTGTTGAAAGTGAATATTTGGAAAATGATTTGAAAATCGTATATCATTGGGAATTTGAAAGTTTAAAATTCACAATGGAAATTTTATAAAGGAAAGGGAATTTTGTTTAAAAAATAAATATCGGTTTATTTTTAAAAGTGTGGAAAGAAATTTACAAATTTGGAATGTAAATTAAAATAAATCGAAAAGATTTATTAATTTATTTGAATTGACCATTTTGTAATGGAAAAAGAATTCTCCCTTGGAAATCCGAGTATATTTTTAAAAATGGCTTTTGAAATAAAATTTAAAAGTTCTAGATTTGGTTATAAAATATTATTGTTGGGGAAATTAGTTTTGGAAATTGTTTTAAAGTAAAAATTTATTTAATTAATTATATAAGGGATTATTTTAAAGATTTAAATTAATATTTGATTTATAAAATAGTTATTTAAATATTTATACTCTATCTACTAATTTTATTTTAAAATTAGTTTGGACTTGAAGTCTTATATGTGATAATTAGTATAATGATTTCATAACCAATATTTAAGTAAGTTTTTAAGATTGTTTTATTTTAAATGTACCAAGAATATTTTGGATAAGTGATTTGAATTATTTTAACTTGGAGAGTTTCAGTGGAAATGAATAAATATTTGGAAATATATTCCATGTAAGGAAATGATTTGAAAATTTGTTTCCAAAGGATTGAAATGTGAATAGTGATTGAAATTTGTTTTCAAAATATTAAAGTGTTAAAAGAATATCTTGCGAACATATTTCGAAAATAAATGATTTGGGAAAAAATATTTGAAATCCAGTGATAGTTGTGAATGATGATTGATAGTTAAATAACCGACTATCAATATTGGCCTTTTTAAATGGCATTTGAATTTCCATGCGACCGAGAGTCGAATTCCAACTGGATATTCAAAACCCACATCGAACCTTTGTGATTGTAATGGATCTTTTATTTAAAAGATCAAAGTGGAATTTGTTGTGATTTGTTTGAATTTGAATGTAACACTTACTTTTAAAATAAGCGCTCATTATTCGGATTAGCCCGGAGAGGACCTTGTGTCATAAAACCCATTCCGAATAATGATACGACGAAATGGGATTGCATTTGAAGATGGTGTTGAAGACCAGGTATTTTCGAAAGCGAAAGGATTACCTGTCGAATGTCTTTGCACCGGGATGCTCCGGTATAAAGATTTTATCACCCTTTGTGATGGGGAATCCGGACATGATTAGTGATTATCCGGATTTGCAAGGACTTCTTTGGGAGTGCCTTCGGTTCCGTTCGATCCCGGAACGGACTTGTATGGATGTGTGTCTGACGTTACACTTTGAGATGTAAAGATGGTTTCTATCAAATACGTTTCTGTTTGTGGCGGTGAATTTATTCTCTTAGCTTAACACCCTTCTCTGAGACGTACGAGCTCAGAGGTTATGTAGTTGATGGTTACTTGTGATACATTCCCAATTTGATAATGTGTCATACGAAGTGTTGCTGATCATTTGTTGATCGAAGCATGGCTTTTGTGAAAACATAGCTTTGTGGACGAGACTTCGTCGGACCTCACACCCCGGAATGGTCGAAACAGGAAGGATGCAGCAAGGTTATAGGGGGTAGCGCCCCTTAGGGTATGTGCATTTCTTTCTGGATAGAAGTGGTATCATTGTATGGAGCCCAGATACTTAACTTATGTGGATATCGCAAATATATATATTGCTTTGTGACTGTTGTTGTTGAGGATCCTTGGATAAAGGTTGTTTACAACCGGGGGATGGCATACTCGTGTCAGTAGTTACCTATTTTTGCAGAGGTAACCGGGCCTTGTGTTGGCAGAGTTCCGGTTAGGTTCTCGGGGCGTCCCTCCAGATGCATACCCATGTGACCCAGGAAGTTCCTTAGCCTGTCCATATGTTGGAAATCTAATTACCAATACGCGCCTTGTACGGTTTTAGTTGTATAACCTGCCATCTAATATGGTAGCTATAGTAGGCATACTATAATGGTACGTATGCTGGCTAAGATTAATATTACACTTGCAAATGTTTTCTACACTATGCACTAACAATAATATTAAAAAGATTTTGCGTATTAAGCATGTTTGAATATCATAAGGAGAAATCTCCCCTAAGTGTGCGATTTCATTGTATGTGTGCCAGGAGGCCTTATGGTAGTTTCATTTTCCAAAAAAAAGCATTGCGGATTTCTTTTAAATTCGTTTGTTTTCTTTTGTAAAGAATAACTGTTTTGAAGATCTCACACCAGTCCCATGACAGACCTGGAGTTTATTGTTCCCTTTCTAAAATCTGGGTGCCCATAATTTTCCACACGGGCAGCCTAGAGTCAGGTTATCAGTTATTCGAGAGCGAAGTCAGAAAAGAGTTGCTGTGGAGATCAAGAGTTGAAGCTGGATGGTGAGGCGTATCACTTATATATGTAATATTTCTTTTCCGCTGTTTGTTGTTGTAAACTCTGATAATGTGATGTATAAGGTTATATAGTGTTTTTGTTTTAAAGATTATTCTTTATCTACTATATATTGTTCCGCTACGACATGTGAGGTTCTATTATTGGTTTCTTTGTTCTTCTTCTATCTTCTTCTTCTTCTTAAACCCTAACGATTTGATTTTCCGGCATTCGATTGTGCGGCATTTGATATAGTGGACGTATTAATGTCGACTTTCGGGCGTCCTAAAACGGGTCGTTACAAATTTGGTATCAGAGCATTTGGTTAAGCGACAACCTTGGCTCTGGTGGGGATTACTCATTAGAGATGGAGTCATTAGTTCTCTAGAATGAGTTTGAGTGTAATAATAGATATGAGCGCGTATTTGTTAGTGAATATAAATTTTTTTTATATTGTGATGATTGGTTTGTTGAGTGGTATATGGATTCTGGTCGGTATAGTCCGTACAAGTCTATCAATACGAATCTCTAAACACTTGTATAGAGCAACTCGACACGGTATTGTTTTAAAATAGGATAAATGAAATAATTTTACCCAAATTATTTTCGTATATAAAAGGAATGATTTTCCATAAATTAATATATTGTTTGCTAGGAAGTGATAATATTAAATTATTATCATTGGTTATTGAATAAGAAATTGAAATCATAACTTAAAGCTGAGAAATAAAATTTATATACAAATGGGAATTATAAATGTAAATGTGATCTTTAATTTGAAATAGAATTCTAGAGAAATATTGAAAATATTTTGAAAAGAATTTGAAAGGATTTAAATTTTGAGATTTGGGAAAGATTAAATTCCTTTTAAGTTTGGAAATGATTTTCAAAGGTTTGGAAGATGTTTTGAAGAGATAAAAGCTCTAAACTCTTTTAGGTCGCTGGAAAATAACTTCTGTGATGACTGCAGCATCATCGATGTTCATTTTCGGGTTTCCAATAAAGGAATTGCTGCCAAATTGTTTTAAATAAAAGTTGTTTGTAAACTGGGTTTGGTTTTAGAAATTTAAAGGGATAATTTGAAATGATTTCAAAAAAATGATTTTTGAATGGTTAAAAAGACTCTGGAATGTTATATAAAATATTTATGGAATATCATTAAGTTTGATAACTTGTAAAGTTTAAAGTTGTTAAAATAAAAATCTAACTTAAAGAGAAGTTAGAAAAAGGTAAATGTGGAAACAAAATAAGTTGGAAGGAAAATTTAATTCAAGTGGAATTAAAAAAAATAATGAAATGAAAATTGAATAAAAGAATTGAGATTGAAAATTTGAGTTAATTTGTATAAAGGTGAATTTGAGACGTCTTATAAACTAAATGATTGGAATAAACTCTATAAAGGTGGAAAATAAATTGTGAATGAATAAATAAATTTGCAATTGCAAGTAAATGAAAGTGAATTGAATGTTGAAATTCATTTCGAATTTATGAGCAAATAGAACTGGAGTTGGAATTGAATTTGATTTGTAAAGCAAAGTATTAAACTAAAATTAGAAAGTGAAACTAATTGAAGAAAAGACAAAATAGATGTAGTTTGAAATGAATTGAATTCAATAATTATAAATAAAAGATAAATCAAATTCATATGGAGTTTGAAATTCAATCTAAATATAACTGGTTATAAACCAAAATAGTGAATTGAAAATAATATTTTGAAAATGAACAAAAGAATAAAATTGAAATTGGAACTGAATATTGAAACCAATTTGAATTGTGTGAAATAAAACAAAGTTGTAAATTTAGTTCGAAGTGAACTAAAGATAATAAAGGTGGAAATAAAAAAAAGGTTTGAGCTAAAACGAACTGGAGTTTGTAATGAATTAGTAAATGAAGCTGATTTAAAATAGTGATATGAATCGGTTGTGAATAAAAGATAATTGATAAAATTCAATATTCAGAAGGTAAATTGAATTCAAATGAAAGTGGATATATAAATTCAGTAGTGAAGTAAAAATGGTATAAGAAGCGAGTACTGAAATTTTGTAAAGGAATGTTCAAAAAAAAATGAATGTTGTAATTGGATATTATGGCTAGCAGGATATACAGGTGTATTAAAGGAAATGGAATTGGTATTTTGATTTCGAAGATAAAAATTGAATTGCTCGACAAAAGGTATGTATTTGAATTTCAGTATGGAATTTGATGATCTTCTTGTCTGGCCACTTGGATTTTTGTTTTCTTTTTGAATCTGGGGGCCTATGGTGCCATTTTGTAGTCGTACCGAGCTAGCCGCGCAAAGGAGACTTTGGAGAAATTTTTTGAAAATTTTGGGAGTTAAAAAAATTTTGAGAAAATTTTGAAAATTTGAAATTTAAATTTAAATTTAAATTCGAATGGATGAGAAAACAATATTTTTTTTGGAGTTTATGGTTGAGGTTGGAAAGTTAGTTGAAGTGGTAACGGGTCTTTAATAAAAAGATGGGTCTTTAATAAATTTGGCAATTTGATTATTGAATTTAATTTATTGAAATTGGGTAAAATGTTGAATCTTCAGATTTATGCTTGTTAAAAATATTTTAAGGGCTTAGAAAATTTATATTGATAGCACTGAAGATAGTAGAAGCTTCAGAATTGAATTTGAGACTGTTTTGTTCAGTATTGATATTTATATGTCGTTTAAATCGACATTTAAAAATAGCATTCCGAGGCGCAGTCTCGTAATTCGATGAAACAAGTTCCAATGGATCCGTAATATTGTATTATTATCGGATTTCAATTTTCGTAGCATTTGGAGTGATCGTTTGGCCGTACGATTAATAAACCTGTTGGAAATTTAATCGAAATTTAATTTAATAACTGGTTCAAAAAGTTATCTTCCCCATACGATCGAATTTGGACTTGAAACCTTTTCCATTGCGTTCGGAATAGGCATATAACATTATAAATGTCTGATGACACGCATCGATCGGAGATCGAGATTTTGAGTTGCGTAATTTGAAACGATTAAAAAAATTAATTTAATTTAATTTGTAATACCTATGTATTTAATATAAATTGTTTTCACAAGATAAAATTTACACGTTTTCATCTTTAACAGCACGTGCCCATTGCCCATTCAAAATTGCGTACAAGTGTTCCTCCTCCTCTCTATTTAGATGAAATTGATTCATTCGTTCAAACAAAAAAAAGGAATAAAAACGAACAACTCGTTCAAAGGAAATCGAATTCAAAGAAAAAAAATTCAAACGATGGCCGCCCCACCTTTTTCTTTCTCAAATCAAATCGGCGATTAATTAAAAAAAAAGAGAGGAGGCGATTTCAAATCGTGGCAGCCTGCGCATGTTCAAGACGAGGGGGGCGGCGACTCAATTGAAGTTGGCGCAAGCTCGAGGTCGCGTAAGCAGGTGTCGCGCTCGAGCTCATGGCGGCGTAGAGTTTGTACAGTCGCGATCGAGTTTTTTTAGAGGCGAGCAATGTGATGCGGTCGAGGCGGCTTGCTATTTGAAGTGGGGCATGTCGGTGGTGAGGCAGAGGCTTCGATGGTGATGAGCTCGAATCGTGTAGCAGCGGAGGTTCGTCGAAGCTAGGGTTTCGATGTCAAAAGCGGCGAGTTGTTCTCGTGCCCGAGCGTGATGTCGAGGCCGCGACATTGGGCTCAGGCGATGATGTTCGTCGATGGCGTGGCTGTGAGCGATAGCAGGGTCAGGGCGCATGGGTTGGGTCGCGATCGATTTTGGGCAGCGAGGTATTGTTGTTATTATTATTATTTTTTATTTAACTTTATACACTTACAGTTTTAAAAATATTTACAGTGGAGTTATATATGCAGTTTTAAAAATTATATATATATATATATATATATATATATATATATATATTGTTCATGCATAAAATGAATAAACGTATTTAAAACTACTTGTTATTTTAAACAATGGAAAATTAATTTATTTAGTTAACCTATTTAATTATTTGGTAACTAGAAAATATTTTATTAAAAAGGGAAAAATTTGTATAAACTAGACTTTTAGTTGATTAATTTATTTAAAAGGAAATTTAGTTTTAATTTTAATTTTTGTTATATAAATTATTAAAAGGAATTGATTTAAAATAAAAAGTATAGTTTAAAATAAAATCACAGGTTAATTAAATTTATTAAAAGAAAAAATTGTTCAATTTATTCGGATATTTATAAATTGTATAAATGTTTATACAAGGTCTAGAAATCGTGAAAATAAGCTGGATTGGGAACGGATTGCAAAACGAAAGCTAAGGTGAGATCTTCTCACTCAAATTTTAATAATTGAAAATTTCAAATATTGATTGATGATTGAATTATGATAGTTAAATTTAATTGTTGATTAGTTGGGCTTGGATGATTGAGTTATTATTAGTTATATTAGTTTAGACCCTATGCGCCGCATAATAGCGGATGTTATTATATTAAACTCATATACCGCGATATTCCACCTCGAAGTGGAGCTGGTATTATATATGTATTTCGAGTTGTTGATTTCCCGCATTATATAGCGGATGAAACCCTATGCACCATATAATAGCGGATGATATTTTATAAATACCATATACAGTGATATTCCACCTCGAAGTGGAATTGGTATATAATTGTTGTGCTAACGTTTGTGGATGCAGGGAAACAGGTTGTAGGAATCCAAACGGATTCCTCAAACATTTTGATTGTGTGTTGATTATTCATAATATGTGTGTGATTATCTGTGATTGAAACCCTTGAAGGCTAAAATTTAGCCGAATATATTTTTGGTATCGTAGGATACCAGAAATTAATAAAATTGGATTTTTAAATTTAGGTAGAAAATTTATAGTGAAATCCTATTTGAAAAAATTCCAAAATATGGAAAAAGTTTAATAAATAGATTTAAAGTAATAATATTCAAAGGGTAAAGAATTTATTTTAAAAATATGGTTTTTAAATAATTTGGAAAAAAAATAAAGGACTTTATTTTAAAAAATAAATTCGAAAATTGATTTGGAGTTAAAAGAACAAATCTTTGGAAAATCAATATGAAAATTGATTTAGTGTTTGAACGAAAAGCGATTTGGTGTTGAAATAAATTTATAAATTAAATTTGAAGATTAATTTGGTATTTTAAAAATAAAACCCTTGGAAATCAATATGAAAATTGATTTGTTGATTGAAACAAATTTAAAAATCAATTTGGAATTTGATTTGGTGATTGAAATAAATTTGGAAATCAATTTAAAAATTGATTTTTGTGTCGAAAGTGAATATTTGGAAAACGATTTGAAAATCGTATAACGTTGGGTATTTGAAAGTTTAAAATTCATAATGGAAATTTTATAAAGGACAGGGAATTTTGTTTCAAAAATAAATATCGGTTTATTTTTAAAAGTGTGGAAAGAAATTTGCAAATTTGGAATGTAAATTAAAATAAATCAAGAAGATTTATTAATTTACTTGAATGGACCATTTTGTAATGGAAAAAGAATTCTCCCCTGGAAAACCGAGTATATTTTTAAAAATGGCTTTTGAATTAAAATTAGAAAGTTCTAGATTTGGTTTTAAAATAATATTCTTGGGGAAATTAGTTTTGGAAATTGTTTTAAAGTAAAATTTTATTTAATTAATTATATAAGGGATTATTTTAAAGATCTAAATTGATATTTGATTTAGAAAATAGTTATTTAAATATTTATACTCTATCTACTAATTTTATTTTAAAATTAGTTTGGACGTGAAGTCTTATATGTGATAATTAGTATAATGATTTCATAACCAATATTTAAGTAAGTATTTAAGATGGTTTTATTTTAAATGTTCCAAGATTATTTTGGATAAGTGATTTGAATTATTTTAACTCAGAAGAGTTTCAGTGGAAATGAATAAATATTTGGAAATATATTCCGCGTAAAGAAAATGATTTGAATTTTTTTCCAAAGGATTGAAATGTGAATAGTGATTGAAATTTGTTTTCAAAATATTAAAGTGTTAAAAGTATATCGTGCGAACATATTTTGGAAATAAATGATTTGGGAAAAATATTTGAAATCCAGTGATTGTTGCGAATGATGTTTGATAGTTAAATAACCAACTATCTATATTGGCCTTTTTAAATGGCATTTGAATTTGGATGCGACCGGGAGTCGATTTCCAACTGGATATTCGAAACCCACATCGAACCTTTGTGATTGTGATAGATCTTTTATTTAAAAGGTCAAAGTGGAATTTGTTGTGATTTGTTTGAATCTGAATGTAACACTTATTTTTAAAATAATCGCTCATTATTCGGATTAGCTGGAAGAGGACATTGTGTCATAAAACCCATTCGAATAATGATACGACGAAATGGGATTGCATTTGAAGACGGTGTTGAAGACCGGGTACTTTCAAAAGCGAAAGGATTACATGTCGAATGTTACTGTACGGGTTTTCTTTGGTATAAATATTTTATCACCCTTTGTGATGGGGATTCCGAATGTGATTAGTGAATATTCGAATTTGGAAGGACTTCTTTGGAAGTGCCTTCGGTTCTGTACGATCCTGGAACGGACTTGTATGGATGTGTGTATGACGTTACACTTTGAGATGTAAAGATGGTTTCTATCAAATACATTTTTGTTGGGTGGCGGAGAATTCATTCTCTTAGCTTAACACCCTTCTCTGAGACATATGAGCTCAGAGGTATGTAGTTGATGGTTACTAGTGATACATTCCCAATTTGGTAATGTGGCATACGAAGGGCTACTAATCATTTATTGATAGAAGCAAGGCTTTTGTGAAAAGCATAGCTTTGTGGAAGAGACTTCGTCGGACCTCATGGGCTGACTAAGTTTATGGACTATCTGCTCGGTTTCGTAGTTTTCATGGGATCACTAAGAACCTATTGGCTCTACTAATAACTTCATTATTCATGGGTTCTCCTTGAACCTATTGGTATCTCTAATAACTTCTCTCATGTCATACTTTTCATGGGTTAACTGTGAACGTATTGACTCCTATCGATAACTTAATCTAATCCGGTCATAGTTTTCATGGATTCACAACAAACCTATTGGCACGTGCCAATAACTCTTTCTAATCATATTTTTCAAGGTTTTACTATGAACATGTCTATCTAACAACTTATTCAATCAATATTCAGGCATCCTATATTTTGGTCAATCTAACTTCCTGGATTCAATTCTACGCATTCAGAAGTTAACTCAATTTATATTCACTACTAGGTCAACCTAACTGGTTATTTTTCCCTGTTTCTCCCAAAGTATAGTTATGGGTCCATTATAATGTGAATATATATATATGTGTGTGTGTGTGTGTATATATATGTATATATATATATGTATGTATGTATGTATGTATGTATGTATGTATGTATATATATATATTAGGTGAAGCAACCATAATAACATAATAACACCAACACCTGTGGTTTAATATTCTTGAAATCATTTTCATATGAAACATGGTTAATTCCTTTAACCTATTATTTTATCAAGGAAAGCTTCTTCAAAAACTTCATACTTAAAAGCCAATTTAAATTTCCTTTATTTCAACCATGTTTTTTCTTTTTAAATGAGATTGAGTTCTTTGTTTTGAAAACTAAGGCTTTTGAAACCTTAAAACTTTACTTTCGAAGCCATTGGATAACCTCCGTCGTAAGCATTCAAATCTTCTTTTCAAAGCACTAAGCATATGCCCTTCGAACCACTTTAAATCATCTCTTTTAAACCAATCAAAATATACCTTTCAAAAGTATTAAAGCATTACTTATTAACTCATAGAAGTATAGCTTTGAAACCATTTGAAAGTACCCCTTTTGAAACCATTAGGTTTATTTTAAAAATATCATTGGGGTCAAATTGAATATAAACGAAAGTACCCCTTACAAACCTTCAACCTTCATACAAAAGAGTTTAGGGAAAACTGATGGCTTCGGAACCATCCTTTTGAGAACTTAAATCGGTTAAGTAAAACATTTGAAGGATAGCTTCGAAACCCCTTTTGAAGCCATTTCCTTTGAAACCATTAATCCCCTTTGAAAGATTTAGAAAGTGACTTATTACATTTATAAAAAAAATACCTTTCGACATAGTTGATGACTTCAATCCATTCAAAAGGCATAAGGTCGGTAGTAGGGTTTCGACTGGGTTGAAACTACCCTTTCGAAAGCGTTGATTTTAAAGACATGTCAATTCTTTCCAAAAATTTCCTTTAAACAAAAAGGTGGAAACCCCTTCGAAAGCTATTTAAAATACCCTTATGAAAGTGTTAGTTTCGAATTCTTCGAAAGCATTCATTAAAATCAAGGTAAGTGGCAACTTTAAAAGCTAATTAAATTTATTTCGACCCCTTCAGAAGTGTGTTTTCGAATCCATACCTTCCGCCTTTCTCCAATCCACTATGTACCAACTTATTGATACCTTGTGCATTGGTTTCGACCTGGTTGAGGCTGAAGCATAGGGTCGAAGGATATCGTCTAAAAGAGGCAAAACATAATTTCTGGCTAAAAACTAATTTAATGCCTTTTAAGTAATTGTTTTTTAACTAATCTGCCTATTTGTAAGCATTTAATTGGTTGCCATAAACTTTTCAAATTCATTCCAAAATAAAGCTGCCACAATTATTTCAGATCTAACTAAAATAATTTAGCAAATAAGCCCTTCCTTAAGCAAAACAAATAAAACATTTAAGCTCTCCATCTAAAATAATTTAATTTCCATAGTAAATTACTTAGGAAAAATCCCTAAAAATCATAAAAATTCACTTTTAATACGTTATCTAACATATACAAATTTTAGACCCAAATTCCTTCAAATATCGGCCGAAATAATTTTAAACCTAATTTATTCGTGTTCTCTTTTGAAAATTCATAATAAATTTTCCATAGCTTGGAAAATTATAAAAATTAAAACCCATCTCCAAAATAATGTTTTACATAGCATATAAATTGCTCACGGCATTCGAAACAAAACATAAATGATTTTAGCCTTAAAACCATATAAAACATTTATCAAACTTGTTTGAATATAACATATCATGAGATCTAAGCATATCATCATTAAAGATCATCTTAATGGATTTATTCTTAAACCCGAAATCAAATGATCCTTAAAAACAAAAATTGAGATGATTTTTATTATTATTCTCCTTGTTTAGGATAAGGAAGTGGAGATTTGATTCATGGTTAATTCGCCTTGCATGATTACTTAGCTTAAATTTGATTTTTCCATGTTTCTTCCTTATGTAATGTCTGGCTTGCTTTTTATGTTTTACTTTTTAGATTTTTGAG
Source organism: Allium cepa (assembly GCA_030765085.1). NCBI lineage: Eukaryota > Viridiplantae > Streptophyta > Magnoliopsida > Asparagales > Amaryllidaceae > Allium > Allium cepa. The sequence goes on along the minus strand of CM060928.1, from coordinate 672,663,529 downwards.
AAATGAACATGAAAAGAAATGGGAAAGTGTGTTTTAAGGGTTATGGGATTATGCTGTGTAAATTACCCATTAAGCCCTTGTTTTATTCTCTTATTAGTTGTCTAATGAACCATTTCCATAAACTCATTCTTTATGTTTATTAAGCATGACCTCTAAATAAATTATCAAATCTCAATCCCTTTGTCGCACTAATATTTACATTATTCTATTTAATTTATCTAATTAAATCTCCTGAATAATATTATCAAAAATTAAGGGTGTTACAGGCTCCCCTTCTTAAAGAGAATTTTGTCCTCGAAATTCAGTAAGGATTAAATACTAAACATAACAATCATCTGTAACAACTCCTAACTACCATATTAAGCTAACTGACTAGTAATAGTCTATATAAAGCTAATATAGAACATACCCTAACAGCAGATCAGGATAAGCCTCTAATCCTATCTTCTATCTTCCAAATACAGTCCTTCTCATTGTCGCTCCACTGAACTTTTACCAACTTGATTGTCTTGTTCCCTAACCTTTTCTCATCTCTTACTACAACCCGAACTGGTTGTCTAACAAAAGTCAAACTCGTCCCTACTACCAACTCTTCCAACTCTATCGGAGGAATAGTAGTCTCTGGATCATGCACATACTTGCGAAGATGAGACACATGAAATACATTAAGGACACTTACCAAACTGCTTAGCAACTCTATTCTGTATGCGAGCTTCTTGATCCTCTCTATAACTAGGAACGGACCAACATATCTTGGTGCCAGTTTCTTTAACTTTCCAAATCACAACACACCCTTCATCGGTGATACCTTAATAAAAACCCTATCTCCAACTTAGAATTCTAGGTCTTTACACTTCTTCTGTGTGTAATTATTCTATCTAGACTGAGCTTCCTTCATCCTTTCTCATCAATTCAATCTTCTCAGTTGGCTCTCTAACCAAATTTGGACCTAAGACTAACATGTCTCTAGTCTCCAACCGACATGCTGGTGATTTCGTAGCCTTTCATATAAACTTTCAAAAACAGCCATACCTATACTAGTCTGATAATTGTTATTACAGTAACACTCAACCAAATGTATGTGATCTTCCCAAGATCCTCCAAATTCCAATACACAAGCTCTTAACAAATCCTCGAGTACCTTAATAACTATTTCTGTTTGCCCATCCGTTTGAGGGTGATACGCAGTACCCATCTTAAGTTTGGCACTTAACATATCCTGTAGACTCCTCCAAAATTCACTAGTAACAAAGCATCTTTATCGCTGATTATACTACGTGGAATTCCATGCAGTATAACTATGTTCTTCATGAACAATTTAGCTAAAACAGATGCCATCCTGGTTGACTTAACTGGAATAAAATGGGCACTCCTGGTCAACCTGTCCACTATGACCCATATACTTTTATTTTCTCTATTTGACTTGGCAACCCATCTATAAAATCCATGGATATCGAACCCCATTTCCACATTGGTACCTCCAATGGTTGAAGTAACTCACTCGGCTTCTGATGTTCGGTCTTCACTTGTTTACAGTTCGTGCATTGCCTAACCCACAAGCCAACATCTTTCTTCATACCCTCCCAATAGAAGCTCCTCTTCATATCTTGATACATCTTGGTCCCTCCAGGATGAATCGTAAACTTGGAACGATGACATTCTCTAAGTACTTCTTTCCTTAGGTCCCTAACATTCGGAACACACATCCGTCCCTTCTTTCTAAACCATCCTCTCTAGTCAAGAGTAAAATCTTAAAGATCATCAATCTCTGATCCCAAATCAAGCCTTTTGATCCTTTTGGCTGATTTCGGATCCTCTTTCTGCTTAGAAGCAATCCTTTTGATCAACACTGGTCGAACTTCTAAATAGGACATCATGCGGTGCTCTGACTAGAACAAGCAGTCGATTTTAATTGCACAATACAAGTAGTCAAAACTTCTAAATCTTTCCATTCTGCCAACAGAGCTAACATCACATTTTGATATCTTCTACTAAGAGCATCTGCTACCTTATTTCCTTTTCTAGGAGTATACTCTATAACAAAATCATAAGCTGCTAAAAACTCTTGCAACCTCTGTTGTCTCATATTCAACTACTTTTGAGAGAATAAGTACCTTATGGACTTGTGATCTATGTATAGCTTAAATCTCTCTCCTAAGAGATAATGTCTCCAAATCTTCAATGCTAATATCGCCGTAGCTAACTCCAAATCATGAGTTGGATATCTTACTTTATGCGGTCTAAGTTGTCGTGAACCGTAGGCAATGATTTTACCCTTTTGCATCAACAAAGCTCATAATCCAGTCCCACATGCATAAGTATACACCACCAAACCATGGTTTTCTTCTGGAACTACTAACACAAGTGCATTGGTCAACAAATGCTTTAACTTAAAGAAGCTTCCTCACATTTGTCAGACCAAACAAACTTCACATCCTTTCTATTTAATTTAGTCAATGGTGTTGTTTTCCGCGAGAAATCCTTAATGATTCTTCGGTAATAGCCAGCAAGTTGAACAAAACTTCTAATCTCAATCACCATCTCTAGTCTCTTTCGGTTACTACTATCTACGATCTTATTTGGATCAACTGACAAGCTTTCTCTAAAACCACGTGACCATGAAACTTAACCTCCTTCTTCCAAAAATGAAATTTGGTAAACTTCGCTTTCAGCTGATGCTATCTCAACATCTCAAACACTACTCTAAGATGATCTTCATACTCTCTTTCATCTTAAGAATATACTAAAATATCATCTATAAACACCAACACGAACCTATCTGAGCACTCTCAGAAAACTCGGTTCATCAAATCCATGAAGAAAGTCAGTGCAGTCATTAACCCAATGGCATTACTAACCACTTATATTAAGTATACCTAGTCTGAAACGATGTCAATGGAATCCTTTCCTCTGCCACTCTTAATTGATGGAAACCTGTCGCCAAATCGAACTAGGAGAATACCCTGGCTCCACTCAAATGACATAGATCATCAATTCTCGACAAAGGATACTTATTTTTGATCACCTTCTCATTCAACTTATGATAGTCGATACACATCCTTAACGACCCATCCAGTTTCTTTACGAACACCGCGGCCGCTCCCTAAAGTGAACTGCTTGGTCTAATAAAAAAATTGCCTTCTGGAACAACTAGTTGAGCCTTCAATTCCTTCATCTCAGTCAGTGTCATCCTGCTAGGTGGTCTACTAACAGGTTCAGCTCCTGGCATAAGGTCTATCCGAAACTCAACAGCTCATTTCGGTTGTAGTCCTGTAACTGGTTTAAAAATATCTGCAAACTCTCTTGCTATCAGAACCTGACTTAACTCATCTTCCAATTCTATAGCACTTAATAAAGCACAAACACTCCAATTGGAATTCTCCACTGAGAATATGATTTGGTTATGACTATTAGGGCGTCTCAATGATATTTCCCCATCTGGGCAAAATATCCTAGCCTCTTATCTATCCAACCAATCCATACCCAAAATGATTCTAAAATTTACGAAATCAAAAACATACAGAATGCATGCAAACTTATGATCTAAAAAATCAAGTTCTAACTGATCACATCTCATCCCTAGAGTTACATACCCTTCTATCGGATTTGCAACCCTTAAGGAAGTAACAAGTTATGTAGGTTCTGGGCATAACCTATCAACTAAACACTGAGATATAAATGAATGTGATGCACCTGTATCAAATAGCATCCTAATTGGTGTACTCTGAATCAAAAGCGTACCTTCCGTCATTGTCTTTCCTTCTCACCAGCAGTTGGCTGAGCAGATGATGGTCCAATAGAAAAAACCTTTCCCTTGTCTGCCCTGACTAGTTCTGGACACTAATTCTTACACTTCCCAACCTGGTCATAGTTAAAGAACTTTACGCTCTTCTTTTCTATAGCCTTCTTCCCCTTGCCTGTCCAGCATTCATGGGCATAATGGCCTTTCTTATCACACTTGAAACAAACTAAATCGGTCTTTGACTTCTTGGCAGCCTCTCCCTTCAGGATTCCTTTCTTCTTAAAGAACTTCCTTTTCCTTCCTTGAGAACCTTGGGTTTCAATCAGCTTTTCCTTATTGCAAGCGTTTCCTCATGTCGAATTTCCATCTCCACAACTACATTACAAGTATCACGAAGACATGGCAAGGTCGCCCTAGCAATCTCAGGTCTTAATCCCCGAATAAACTTCTCATTCCTCTTGATGATGGTATCAATAGCAGCATATCCATATCTGCACCGCTCATCACACTTAGCAACATACTCAATAATCGACAACTCTCCCTACACCAAATCCATGAACTTTTTCAACAATGCCGAACATAGCAACATTAGACAAAAACCTTTTCTCGAATCTCCTTCGAAATTCTGCGCAAGTCAACTCTTCCTCAAGAACTCCGGCAGTAACACTATTCCACCAATGAAGCGTTGCTCCCTGCAGCTTCATAGAGGCTAGTCTCCTCTTTTACTCATCATTCAATCCCAGTCAGCGAAGATTCTCTCACAATGCAACGGCCAATTCTCAACCTCTATAGCATCCTTTGCTCCCATAAATGGCTTTCCACCAAGATTGGTGTAATCTTTTGTCAACTTTGCACAATTATTCCTAATTGGAGCCACAAAATTAGCTCCTCCAACATTCCTAGCAACTCTAGCATTTGCTGCAGCTGGCATCAGATTGATGAAGAATTAATACATCGTCCCTACATTTACTGGCGGATTTCCAACACCTACATTGGCATCTGCATTTTGATTAGCATTTTCCCGTCGACCCGAGCTCCTTCTGGTGGGTCGAACGTTTCCATTTGTAGTGGTGCTTCCACCACCGAGATTTCCTCTTTCATTTTCTGCCTCTATATCTTCCTTTCTCATAAATTTGCATACGAGCCTTAGTAAGACATAGAAGAACGGTCTAAGAGAGGGGCATATGTACTTATATATATGTCAAATACAAGTACTTTACTATAGCGTTAACCCAACCCTGATCTTATTTTCTGGTTCATTGGATTATGTCTTGAAAAATCTTTTAGGTTGAAGTTTCTTTTAAGTTTCCATAAACCTATGCTCTGATACCAACTTTTAACATACCCCTTTGGAGGTCCAAAACTAACGGCTATAGATGCTGCAGTCAGCCATAGTTATTAATCTTCGGCGACCAAATACGGTAATGTTAGATATATTGATATAACAGAAACACATGGATACATAAATTTTTAAAATCATTAAACAACTTTCACATTCCATTTCATTTCAAATTCATTACATAATTCCAATACAACAACTACGTTCGTAGAAAATATAATTATTACAATGTATGCCAAGAGCGACATATGAAAATAACCCATTGGATAATCGGTGTTAAAACATAGGCAATTTAAACAACTTTGCCTTTACAGCAAAACATGGCGGAATCAAAATAGAAAAGAACTCCTATTAGCCAGCTTGCCTCCTGCATGTCTCCGTAAGCTTATTCTTCTAATGAGGTAGCTAAAAACCTCAACTCTCAAGCTACTCAAAGTTAATTAAGCACTCAAGAGCTTAAGGGGAAAACATAAACTTTCAGTCGAATATAAATCCTGGTATGAAGAATAACGTACCATATTGAACCATTTGTATATGCATTGAGACCGCGCGTCTTAGCAGAGCGGGTTTTCTCCTCACTGGTATCGTATCAAAAAAATTATAATAACCACATACGATGCTCCTACATCCACAATGGTTAAATCATAAAATTCAAAATATTATGATGATACGCAAACAAGTAAACCATTCTGGATTTCCCATCTCCATTCATCCGACTATCCGTCATAGTTATAGTTTCTAGGGTCACTATTAAGCTATTAGTTTTCATGGACTGACTAATAACCTACTTAAAGCTTATGGACTATCTGCTTGGTTTTATAGTTTTCATGGGATCACTAAGAACCTATTAGCCGTCCAATAACTTCATTATTCATGGGTTCTCTTTGAATCTATTGGTATCTCCAATCCCTTCTCTCATATCATACTTTTCATGGGTTGACTATGAACTTATCGACTTCTGTCAATAACCTAATCTAATCCGGTTATAGTTTTCGTGGTTTCACTACAAACCTATTGGCCCCTGCCAATAACTCTTTCTAATCATAGTTTTCATGAGTTTACTATGAACTTTTCTACTTGATAACTTCTTAAATCAATTTTTAGGCATCCTATATTCTGGTCTATCTGACCTCTTGGATGCAATTCTACCTATTCAGGATTTAACTCAATTTATATTCACTACTAGGTCAAAATAACTGGTTATTCTGCCTTGTTTCTCCCCAAAGTATAGTTATGGGTCCATTATAATGTGAATATATATATATATATATATATATATATATTATAAGAAGCAACCATAATAACGCCAACACCTGTGGTTTAATATCCTTGAAATCATTTTCATATGAAACATGGCTAATCCTTTTAACCTATTATTTTACCAAGGAAAGCTTCTTCAAAAACTTCATACTTAAAAGCTAATTTAAAACTCCTTTATTTCTTCCATGGTTTTTCCTTCAAAAATGAGATCGAATTCTTTGTTTTGAAAACCAAGTCTTTCAAAACCTTAAACCTTTACTTTCGAAACCATTGGATTACCTCCTTTGAAAGCATTCAAATCATCTTTTTAAAACACTGTGCATATGCCCTTAGAAACACTTTAAATCATCTCTTCGAAACTATCAAAACATACCTTTCGAAAGTGTTAAAGCATTACTTATTAACTCATGAAAGCATAGCTTCAAAACCATTTGAAAGTACCCCTTTCGAAACCATTGGGTTTATCTTTAAAACTATCTTTAGGTCAAAGTGAATATAAATGAAAATGTACCTTTCGAAACTATTAACCTTCGTATAAAAGTGTTTGGAGAAAACTGATGGCTTCGAAACCATCCATTCGATAGCTTAAATCATTTTGGTAAAACATTAGAAGGGTAGCTTCTAAACCCCTTTTGAAGCTATTTCCTTAGAAACCATTAATCTCTTTTGAAAGCTTTAGGAAGTGGCTTATTAAATTTATAAACAAAAGCTAACTTTTGATTTAGTTGATGACTTCAATCCACTCAAAAGGCATAATTCGGCGGTAGGGTTTCGAATAGGTTGAAACTACCCTTTTGAAAGCATTGATTTCAATGACAAGGCAACTCTTTCGAAAACTTCACTTTAAACAAAAAGGTGGCAACCCCTTTGAAAGCTATTTAAAAGACCCGTTTGAAGGTAGTGGTTTCGACTCCTCCAAAAGCATTCATTAAAAAAAAGGCAAGCTGCAACTTCGAGAGCTATCTAAATTGATTTTGACCCTATCGAAAGCATGGTTTCGAGTCCATACCTTCCACCTTTCTCCAATCCACTATATACCAACATATTGATACCTTATGTATTCGTTTCGGCTTGGTTGAGTTGGAAGTATAAGGTCGAAGGGTAGCATCTGAAAGAGGGCAAAACATAATTTCTGGGTAAAAACTATTTTAATGCCTTTTTAACCAATTGCTTTTTAACGCACTTGCCTATTTGTAAGCATTTAATTGGTTGCCATAAACTTTTCAACCAAAATAAAACTACCACGATTATTTCAGATCTAATTAAAATGATTTAGCAAATAAGTCCTTCATTAAAGCAAAACAAATAAAACATTTAAGTCCTCCATCTAAAATAATTTAATTTTCATAGTAAATCACAAAGGAAAAATCCCCAAAAATCGTAGAAATTCACTTTTTATATGTTATCTAACATAATAAATTTTACACCCAAATTCCTTCAAATAATAGCCGAAATAATTTTGAACCCAATTTATTCAAGTTCTCCTTTGAAAATTCATAATAAATTTTCCATAGCTTGGAAAATTATGAAAACTAGAGCACATCTCCAAAATATTGTTTTACATAACATATAAATTCCTAATGGCAATCAAAACATAATATAAATGATTTTAGCGTTAAAATTGTCCATAACATTTTTCAAACTTGTTTAAATATAACATATCATGAAATCCAAGCATATCATCATTAAAAATTATCATAATGGATTTAAATTAAAACCCTACATCAAATGATCATTTAAAAAAATAGAGATGTTTTTGATTATTATTCACCTTGATTAGGATAAGAAAATTAAAATTTGATTCTTGATTAATTCCCCTTGCTTGATTGCTTAACTTAAATTTGATTTGCTCCTTTTTCTTCCCTAATTAATGGTCGGCTGCATTTTAGGTTTTACGTTTTAGATTTTTGAGAAATGAATGTGAAAAAAAATGGGAACATTTATTTTAAAGGTTGTGGGATTATGGTGCGGTAATTACCCATTAAGCCCTTGTTTTATTCTCTTATTAGTTGTCTAATCGACCATTTCCATAAACTCATTCTTTATGTTTATTAAACATGACCTCTAAATAAATTTTTAAGTCTTAATCCCCTTAACACACTAATATTTACATCTATTTAATTTATCTAATTAAAATCCTAAATAATGTTATTAAAAATTAGGAGTGTTACATATTTGGTTTCTATTAAGGCGATGTTTGATTGCCAAATAGGGATAGACCAGCCTCGCCAAATGCGGAGGATTATTTGTGCATCCTTGGTACATTCCTTTAGAGTTGTAATGAACGGAAAGTAGTCCCTTATCTGCCATTGTATGTAATCCACTCTCCGAATGAGCCTTGTAAGAGTTTTGTTTGTAGAGCCTAATATATCCAGAGTTCAATAATGGTAACAATTTCGACTAAGATTAATAAGATTGGTTGAAAATGCGTTCAAAAGAAAGTCATTAAAAAATAATATCAAGTGATTTTGTGTAGCAAATGTTTTGGTTATCATAAGTTAAAAACTTGTTCTGTGTTTATGTGCGGTGTGGTTTTATGATATACCCTTTGTTTTCAAAACCCATAATTTGAGTTTCTCACACCAGTCCCATAACTGATCCAGAGATTATTTTTCTTTCCTCTTAAAACTCTAGGTGCCTTATTTCTTCGAGTAGCCAAGTAGTTAGATTATTTGGAGCATTTTGAGATGGAGCATGGAGCATTTTGGATCTTTTTATCGAAATTATCTATCACATTCCGCTGTGTCTATACTATGTATAAGTATCTACCAGCACCTATAGGAATAGGCCGTTATAACTATCATAACTAGGTTATTACTTGCTATGATTCTGATATCTCATTTTAAGAGAGATTGTATCTACTATATAAATGATTACCAGTTGTTAAATATGATGGGAGATTCTATTATTGTTTTGTCTTCTATCTTTATTTTCCTTTACCCCATGATAATCTGCCTCTTCGGCACTTGGATTTACGGCATGTGAATATTAAGGATGTATTAGTGTCGATTTTTAGGGATTAAGGAGGCAGGTCATCGCATTTGGTATCAAAGCTTATGATTGAGCAAATACTTAAGCCTTGGTGGGGTCAACTCATTAGAGATAGGGTTAGTAATTCCCTAGGATGAGTTTAGTCTAAGAGAGCGCACATTTGGAAATTTTATCCGAATATTTACATTCAAATTTTGTGCCATTATTTAAGATTATCACATCTATGATCCTAAAGATATTTCCTAACTATATGCAGATAGTAGGAGATGGATGGAAGAAGAGGACGAGGAAGGGGAATGGGTCAAAATAGTGCCATAACCTCCAATGGTCGATCAAATGATTGGAGGAAGCTGTAATTCATGCATAACCTTGAATTAATTTTTCTACTCTGTGCAATGATTACACCACTTTGGGTGGTAAATCATTTAAGGGAATGGAGTCCATTATAGAAGTACAAGATTGGATCCGCTCTTCTAATAGAATTTTTAAGGGGTTGAATTGTAACGACCCGAAAATTTCGATCCCGAAACTTCCAGATAGTTAGGAAAAGAAGAAAAGAGAAAGAAGAAGAAACAGAAACCTCACATTCGTAGCGGATCAAAATATAATATAACATAAATAACGGTTTTACAAAGAAGAACATCATCAGTACAATTATATTTTTATACATAAGAGTTACAACCATTTCAATACACTGGACAGTTTAAAACAACATGTCCAACACAACTATACTATATACAGCGGTATATGCTTCATACATTCCTGCCATCTAGCTTGCCTCTTGAGCTCCAAAATGTCCTTACCTGGAAATCTGTAATACTCGGTCTGACCCGAGCATTACATCAAAGTAACACCAGGGTCAGGCTGGAAATCAGCGTGAGTAAACCCATCTAACATGGAATACAAAAGCATACAACTTGTATAAACCCGGGGTAACTTATATCAATTTACACTTCACAAGTTGTTAGAGACGTCACTTATTTTACACATCAATTTCTATGTACCAAAACTTAGATTAAATGGTTCACTTCACTCAACTCATTCTATTCTTGCCTATTGATTTCACCTATCAAGTTTATACGGAATCGAAGTGGTTTCGGGTATTAACTAATACCCGACTCCAGTCTCTTCGAATATAATACCATCTTTATCCCAAATTATTCAAATGAAACACAATTCAAACTTCAATACTATGTGTCACCTATACACATTTATTTATCATCGATGGATAACCACATCATCTCAGTTTAAACCCAACATATCATATCACATAGGATCGCAAATCACATATCCGAGATATCAACTAATTTAAGGCATGCAATATTATTCAATCATCCATAAGCAAGATAAATTAGTCATACCGTTTCTAATTGATTTAAAACAATTTAAATTAATTACTTCAATCACCCTTAATCCTTTTTATTTAACATTAATTAAATTCATACATTAACTATCCTTAACAATTTAATTCATTAATTCAATCCCGATAAATCACATTAGTAATTATCCTCCCTTAATTACTTATATCCGTTAAATCAACTCCTTGATTAGTTATATTAATTAATCTTTTAATTACATTGAGTAATTATCTCTTGATTACTTCCCTTAAGTGATTATTCTTTAATTACTTCCTAATAAGTAATTTCCTTTAATCTAATTACATCCAGTAATTATTCATTTATTCTTTACACCTCATAAATTACAATAAGTAATTGTGCTTAATCCAACATCAAATGATTATCTTTAATTAATTATACCTAGTTAATTAATTAAGTCAACCATATTAACTAAATTAATTACACTGAGTAAATAATTTTTTGTTATTACTTCATTTAGTAATTATACTTAAACAATTTCACAAATAATTCAGAAAAATCATTTATCTTAATTAACTTTTTCTTATTAACAAATCACTTACATTAATTAACTATTCTTTGTTAATTAACTAAACCTTAATTAAATGCCTTTAGTTACTTTCGTAAAGTAATTGTTCTATAGGTTAATAATCCCAGGTTAATTAACCTGTAATACTACCTTATTTAATCTTTAATTTCTAATTAAGTTAATTAATCTTTTAGTTACTTCATTCAAGAAATCATGATTTAATAAATCACCTCTAGTAATAAACTATTAATTACACACCTTAATTAATGACATTTAGCAATTACCTCTTAACGACAGTATTTATTAATTAATTACATTAAATGATTAATACTTAATTAATCATATTAATAAATCATTCTTTTAATTTTTATTTCACAAATCTATTAACTTTTAATTAATAAATCAATTAACCGTCTTAAAATTTTTTTACTTCTTCTTTAATTTCACCTTTAGTTCACTTAAGACATGTACGACCTAATCTGTTAATTAATTTCTTGATGCAACAATTTGAAAATATTTTTAATTTTGGAAATTGTTTAAACTTGCAAATACCCTGATAAAATTCCTGAGATTTACCAACAGAAACCCGAGTAAAACATTGGGAAGCCCACGAGTCCCCCACGTACACCCTGCTTCGAGTCAATCTCCCAATCAACACGAGAGAAAAAACCCCAGTTCTACTTCTTCCCCCAAACAACTCAACTTCCAGATCACGGACATGCACGGTGCACGTACACCGATAAACTGCGACGTTTCGGTCATCAACGCCGATCCCAACATATCACCAAAGACCGCGACAATTCCTCCGACCACCTAGATATCGCTACAAGCCCAAAAATCTCGAGCATTTCAAGACCAAACTGGAACTTGACCGATCGCCATAAATTATCCTCGTCATGATGCCTCCGACCACCATCATCCAAGAAATTTCGCCTATAGGTTCGTTGAAGATTGCACTTCAATTTCCCCCTCACCTTCTCGAGTTCGAAACTCCGGTGGAGACGTAGCAACCCCGATACCAATCTTGACCAAAACTCAGAGTTAAACCCTACTCTGACCACCCCTGGCCACCACGTCTACTAATAAATCTTCTGCCTATTTTTCCTACGATCGAAATCCCTTAGGCCACCTTCAACCCAAATTTCGACTCCCTTTTCACCACCGATCAATGGCAAATCACCAAATACCCAAATTCGAACAATCCAAGAATTCACAAAAATTTACAACCTAAAAATCATGAAATGAAGATCAAAATTCATGATTTCCCATCACGAATCCATTTCCATAATTCGAATTCGAAATTAAGATAGTGGATTTTAACCTGTAAAAGTAATTTCCACTGTTTTTCCATTTTTAAACTCATTTGCTAAATTTAAAATTCTGGAATTACCTTTAAAAACATCTTCATTCATTAACAAACAGCTTTCATTTATACATCGAAATCTAACATTTGTTTGATCTGGTGTTTTGAATTTTTGAAGACAAACATCAAAGCCTAGATCACAAAGTACAGGATGCATATAAAATCAGACATCTCACATACATATATGTGCACATCCAGATAAATTCAAACTGAAGAATTTGAGGCAATCCAATATCATCACATGTAGTTTAGTTAAAACCAGATAAACAAAAAGTGTTTACTCACCTGATTTGAAGATGAAGGACAGGGCACATCAGCACTGAAAACTTATAAACTTGTTTTTGCTGAAATGCTTTTGCCTCTTTGTTTAGAAACCGAGTTGCTTGTTTATTTTGGAACTGGAATGCTTGCTTCGATTTGAAAATGCAGTTGCATGTAGTAAACAATTTCTAGATTGGGAAAAAAATGCAGGCTTGCTTTACAGGTTTTTAATTTCCAGATTTGTTGTTGAATTTGTTGTAGATTTTTGAATAGATTGTACATGTTGATTTTGGCTTTGAACTTCTTTTAAAAATCTGGTTTTCAGTTTTTTTTAGAAAAGGAAAAGTGTTTGAACTAAAATGAATTTCCAAGTATTTCTTATTATTTTTATTTTAAAATGTTCAAAAATAGATAATAACAATGCCACTTGTAATCTTAAGTGGTAGAATGTTTTACAAGTGTATTTGCATGATCTAATATCCTTACACATGTTACATTTCAAATATTATAATAATTATTCATTTTTACAAATGTTTTTAAATTGATTTCTTATTTACATTAACATGTTTTTAAATGTTTATTTCAATTAGCCTTAAATGTTTACATATATAAATTATCTTTATATAATTACATACCTTTATGATTCATTTGTATATATATTTTAAAAAAAAATATTATTTCCAAAGCTAAATTTTAAAGAAAGAAAATTTAAAAATAAAACAATATTAAATAAAATCTTATTTTAAAGTTTCAAACTAAATTATTGTATTTTAATACATGTGAACTAAATTTTTTCAAAAAATAATTATTTTTAAAAAGAAAACAAATTAAACTTTTATTATAATATACTATTTACAGTTATTATATTTTTAAACAAAATAAATATTTGTCTTTATTACTTTTGAATTTCAATTTAAATATCCAAATTCAAATTAAATTTCAAATCAATTTTACATATACATATGTTTAAACAAATACAATTTCAACTTGTATATAATAATGCTATTTAAAATCTATGTATATATATACAACACAATTGCAAATATAAATATTTATTTGATCAAATTCATTTGTTCAATATATAAATTCAGTATTTCTATTAATTAACCCAGTTATATTATCAATTACAGATGCCTAGAAATCCGGGTTATCACATGAATATTAAAGATCAGCATAAGAGATTCTTAGCTTCTTGGCAACTACAAGATGTGGCTCTTACCCAGTGGGAGTCCGTTATTATGAATGAATCAGAGGACAATTTTTCTTTGGCACAATTCAAGGAGGTCTTGGAAGAATAGTATATGCCAATAGCTGGAAAATCACGCCTTTGCAAGAGTTTTACGGATTTAAAACAAGGAGAGATATTCGTAGAGGAGTACTTTAACAAGTTTAATGAAATGTCACGATTTAGGCCAGGTCAGATAGACACTCCTTTGAAGAAGAATGAAATTTTTCTCTGGAATGAAGAAATAATACCAGGACAGGATGATGGCGCATGTTAAGGTGACTTTAGAAGATTTGGTTGATATGGGTCTCCAGTATGAAACCCTAAACAAGAGGAATCCGCCCACCACTCAAAGCAGTAGCAACAATAAATGGAAGAAGAGGAAGTTTAGCCGGCAAGGGAAGAAACTAGGATAAGGAAAGTCAGACAGAAGAGCCCAAGAAGATTTTTTGAAAGATGTAATCTGATATAATTCCCAGCAAGGTTCACCTTTCCACCACCTATAAAAACCCTAAAGCATTAAAGGGAACCTGCTACAATTGCCATAAACTAGGGCACATGATAATGGAATGTCCATTGATACAGAAAGGAAGGCAAGCTAGAGTTTTTTCCATCAAAGACAAACCCTCAACTTCGACCGATGCAAAAAGGAAAGGGAGTTCTGAAAGCTAAAATTGACGTTATGAAATATTAATTAAGGTATTATTTGATACTTGGGCTTCTCGCAGCTTTATTTCTAAGAAATCAGTCGATAAACTTAAACCTAAACCAAAAATATTAGATATTCCCATACGTGTGTCTAATCCAATAGGCAGTATGACTAATCTTGTTATGATTTGTAAAAAAGTCCAAGTTACCTACCTATCCCAAATTTTTCCATGTGATCTAATAGTCCTCAACTTTAATGAATTTGAAATATTACTCAGCATGGATTGGTTATCAAAATATAAAGCTATTCTTGATTGTGATAAAAGAACAATGCTACTGCAAAATAGAAGAGATGAACATTTTAAGATAAAGTGTGAAAACCCTAGTCCAATAAAGGAAAGTAATATATATGCGTTCAATTTATTCCAAAAACTTCTAAAAGAAATACCAGTTGTTAAGGTATTTTCAAACGTTTTTTAGGAAGTAAAAATTCTACCACATCATTGTGAAATTGAGTTCCGCATAGATTTATTCCCTAATACAAGGCCAGTAGTTCACTCGATTCATAAAATGGCTCCGAAAGAGAAGGAGGAATTAAGAAAACAAACTGATGAGTTAAAGAAAGGATTGATAAGACCAAGTCGCTCAAATTGGGGAGCAGTAGTGGTCTTTGTAGCAAAGTCTGATGGCTCTCTAAGATTACGTATATACTATAGAGATCTAAATAAGCAAACGATAAAAATAAATATCCTTTACCCCACATAGATGATACGTTTGACCAAATACATGATGCTTGAGTATTCTCAAAAATGGCCCTACCTACAGGATTCCATCAGTTAAGGATAGCATAAAATTGCATTCCTTTAACCACATTCAAAAGCTCAAATGAATTCTACGAATTGCCGGTTATGCCCTTTGGGCTAACCAAAGATCCTGTCTATTTTGTAGACCTTATGAGTAGGGTATTTAGAGAAGTTTTCAAAAAAATTGTATTAGTCTTTGTCAATGACATTCTGATATATCTAAAGATCGAGGAACATGAAGGGCATCTTGTAATTGTGTTAGAAATATTAAGGAGAAATGTGTTGAAAGCTAAACTCCCAAAATGCCATTTATGGGAGAAAGAGGTAAGATTCCTTGGACATGTTGTGTCAGGGGAAGGAAATGTAGTTGATCTAGTAAAGATTATAGCTGTTCTAGACTGGAAGTAGCCACAAACTCCCAAGGACATTCACAGTTCCTTAGAGTTGGCAAGATATTATCGGAGATTCATTCATGATTTCTCCAAAATTTCCTCTCACTTAACCAAGCTAACTATGAAAGAGGGATGAAGTTCAAATGAACACAGAAATGTGAAGAAGCATTTTAGGAACTCAAGAAAAGGTTAACTATTACTCCCGTGTTAGCAATTGCCGATGAAAGCGACAGTTTGACTATATATATTGATGCTTGTGGGGAAGGAGTAGGTGCTATTTTGGTGCAGCATGGAAAGGTCATTGCTTATGAAGCAGGCAATTGAAGATCCATGAAAGGAATTATGCAACACATGACTTGGAGCTATTAGTCGTTATGTTTGCTTAAAAATGTGGAGACATTATCTACTGTGTGATGACCCAAAATTTTCAACATTTGAAATTGAAATATTTAATTGATTTTAAATATTTGGGAACTAAGTTAAACTTGAATTTCAAATATTGCTACGAATTTAGCAATTAAAATATTGAATTTAATAATGTGAAGTTGGGTAAAAATTTGTATCTTCAATTTTAAGCTGATTAAAAATATTTCAAAGGCTTGTAAAATTTATATGAATGATACTGAAGATAATAAAAGCTTCGGAATTAAATTTGAAACCTTTTGTTAAATATTGAAATATATATCGTTTAAATCGATATTTAAAAATAACCTTCTGAGGCACAGTCTCAGATTTCGACGAAACCAGTTCCATTGGATCCGTAATAGTGTATTATTATCGGATTTAAATTTTCGTAGTGTTTGGAATAATCGTTTGGCCATACAATGAGCAAACGCGTTGAAATTTAAATTGAAATTTTAATGTTTTAACTAGTCAAAAAAAGCCATCTTCTCCATATGATCAAATTTGGACCCGGAACCCTTTCCATTGTGTTCGGAAAGGGCGTAGAATATTATAAACGCCTGGCGGCACGCCTCGATTGAAAGTCAAGATTTTCGGCTCGGTTTCGAGTCGTGTAAATTCAAATTTAAATATAATTTGATAGTTTAAACAGTCAAGAAAAAAATTTCTGTGAATTCCACACGTATAAAAAATTCTAACACGTTTCGTTCTTGGTTTAACACGTGTATTCAAAGGAAATTTTTTAACAGCCGAGTTTATATTGTCTTTCCCTCATTCAAAAGAAATCAAAAGAAAAAAAATAAGGCCGAGCATTTCAAACTCGAATCAAGGGAAATAAAAAAATGGCTGAACGTAAATTCGCATCACCCTCTCCCTTCTTTCGAATGCAGATATTCGAGATCCATTTTTCCCCCTCTAAAATCAAATCGAATCGGAAGCAGGAATTCCGCGATTGAAATCGTGAGTGTGAGCTTGAATTTGAATTCGAGATGCATGGCCGAAGGCTCGATCGATGATGTCGCGATTTTTTTCAAAGTAAATTGGGGTGCACGCGCTCGTAAGAGGAGATGGCGGCGCGTTTGACTTCGGTGACGCGATCGTGGATTATCAAAGCAAGGCGGAGGACGGTGCTCGACAGTTTGGAGGCAGAGCAATATAGAAGATCGCGCATCAGGGATGGTCGAGTGCAGCGATGTCGATCGTAATAGCGAAAAGCGCGTGGCAAGACACGATGCTTGGAAGTGGTGGAGCTGCTGCCTGGTTTTGGGGGAAGGTCGTGGTTCATCGACAATGTGAGATAGGTGAGCAGCCTCTCGTTTTCTTCCTTTATTTGTTTTGAATTTTAGATGTTAAAAAAAAGAGATAAACGATAGATATAAATATATGTATAAAAGCACATACCTGGTTTAATTTTTATATATACAAGGTTTGAACAGAAAGTAAAGGGTTCAAAATGCTGAAAGTTTTATTAAAATTAGATTTTGAAATTTATATAGTTTTTTCGTATATATGTAGTTCATAAAGTAAATAAATATAGTCTATTTTTATAAGTATATGTGTTTTCAAAAATGGAATAAATATATATATATATACACACACATTTTAAATCTACTATTTTATTTTAAAATAATGTCTTATAGTGTTTAACTCATTTAATCAACTTATTTAATTATTTTGGTTACTAAAAATATTTATAAAAATGGAAATTTGTTTGAAAAGTTAAATTATTAGATAAAATAAAAATCATTGGTTAATTGAAATTATTAAATAGAAATTTAATTTTTTCGACAAGTTCAAATATTAATAAATTGTTTATACAAGGTCAAAATCTTAAAAGAAACAAATCGAGAAGGAAATGGGTTGCATGCTTAAGCAAAGGTGAGATTTTCTCACTCAATCAGATTTTTCTGATTTAATTTTAAATAGTTAGATTTAAAATTGTTGATTGTGTTGATTATGTGTTTGGAAGATAAATTATTATCAGTTATATTGGAATAGACCCTATGCGCCGTATAATAGCGGATGATATTATATTATACCCTTATACCGCGATATTCCACCTCGAAGTGGAATTGGTATTATATAAGTATTTAGAGTGATTGATATCCCGCATTATATAACGGATGAGACCGTATGCGCCGCATAATAGCGGATGATATTTTATAAATCCCATATACCGCGATATTCGACCTCGAAGTGGAATGGGTATTTAATTGTTGTGCTAACGCTGTGAACGCAGGGAAACAGATTGGAGGGATCCAACTTGATTCCTCAAATGATTGAATTTGTTCCAATAATTGTGTGTTGATTTGTTTATAATCTGTGTGTGAATATATTGTGATTGAAATCGTTGAGGGCTATAGTTTAGCCAAATTTATTTTTGGTATCGTTGGATACCAGAAATAAATAAAAATTAGATTTAAAAAAAATTCAAGTAGAAAGTCTATAGAAAAAATTATTTTTCAAAATTGGATAAATTTAAAAGAAGGAATTTGAAAAGGATAAAGTTTTATTTTTGAAATCCTGTTGAATAAATTCCAAAAAAATGGAGAAGGATTTTAATAAATGGATTTGGGTAATGTTATATAAAAGATGAAAATTTTATTTAAAATATGGATTTTATATAGTTTGGAAGAGATAACGGGAAATAAATTTTAGAAATAAAATTTGGAACTTAATTTGATGTTGAAAAGATTTTAGAAATCAATTTGAAAATTAATTTGGTGTTTGAAAATAGACCTTTGGGAAATCGATATGAAAATTGGTTTGTTGATTGAAATAAATTTAGAAATCAATTTGGAATTGGATTTGGTTATTGAAATAAATTTGGAAATCAATTCGAAAATTGATTTGGTATTAAAAGTGAATACTTGGGAATCGATTTGAAAATCATAAATTAGTGGATATTTAAAAAATTAAATCCACAATGGGAATTTTATAAAAGAAAGGAAATTTGTTTTAAAAGTAAATATTGTTTTTATAAAAGCGTGGGAAGGAATTTATGGATTTGGGCCATAAATTTAAAATAAATCCAGAAAGATTTATAAATTGATTTGAATGAACCATTTTAGAATGGAATGTGTACTTTCCCTGAAAGCTGAGAATGTTTTCAATATAGTTTATAATTATAAATTGAACTTGTAAAGACGGTTTTAAGGAATGACTGTTTTGGAAAAATTATTTACTTAGGTTATTTTAAAAATCTTTAAAGTAAAAATATATTTTAAACTATTATAGAAGTGATTATTTAAAGTTTTAAATTGATATTTGTTTTAGAAATTGGATATTTAAATAGTTATATCCTGTCTACTAATTTTATTTTGAAATTAATTTGGGCTTGAATTTTTATATGATATATTAGTATAATATATTCATAACTAATATTTAAGCAAGTGTTTTAAAATAGTTTTATTTTGAATGTTTTCAAGTATATTTTGGATAAATATTTTAAATTATTTTTTTAAATTATTTGAACTCGGCAGATTTTTTGTGGAAATGAATAAATGTTTGGAAATATTTTCCGCGTAAGGAAAATGAATTGAAATTTGTTTTCAAAGGATTAAAATGTGGAGATTGATTTAAAATCTATTTTCAAAAGGTTAAGATATGAAAATATATCTTGCGAAGATATGTTGAAAATAAATAATTGGGGAAAACTATTTGAAAATTGGTGATTGTTGTGAATTATTGATTGATAGTTAAATAACCGACTACCAATATTGGCCTTTAATCGGCATTTGAATTTCGATGCGACTGGGGTCGAATTCCAAATGGATATTCGAAAACCACATCGAACCTTTGTGATTGTGATGGATCTTTTATTTAAAAGATCAAAGTGGAAATTTGTTTTGATTTGTTTGAATTTGAATGTAACACTTATTTTTAAAATAAGCGCTCGTTATTCAGATAAACCGGGAGAGGACCTTGTATTGTAAAACCCATTCCGAATAAAGATACGATGAAATACGATTGCATTTGAAGTTGTTGTTGAAGAACGGGTATTTTCGATAGCAAAAGGATTACCTGTCGAATATCTCTGCATCGAGTTGCTTCGGTATAGAGATTTTATCACCATTTGTGATGGGGATTCCGGACGTGATTAGTGAATATCTGGGTGCAAGGGATTCTTTGAAGTGCCTTCGGTTCCGTTCGATCCCGGAACAGACTTGTATGTATGTGTGTCTAGCGTTACACTTTGAGATGTAAAGCTAGTTTCTATTAAATACATTTCTGTTGGTGGCGGAGAATTTATTCTATTAGCTTAACACCCTTTTCTGAGACGTACGAGTTCAGAGGTTATGTAGTTGATGGTTACTAGTGGTACATTCCCAATTTGGTAATGTGGCATATGAAGTGATGCCGATCATTTGTTCATCGAAGCATGGATTTTGTGAAAAGCACAGCTTTGTGGACGAGACTTCATCAGACCTCACAGCCCGAAAATGGTCGAAATAGGAAGAATGCAGCAAGGTTATTTGGGGGTAGCGCCCCCTAAGGGTATGTCATTTCCTTCTGGAAAGAGGTGGTATCATGGTATGGAGCCCAGATATTTAACCTATGTAAATGCTGCAAATTTATTCCTTTGTGGTTGTTGGTGTTGAGGATCCTCGGATAAAGGTCGGTTCCGACCGGGGGATGGCATACTCGTGTCAGTAGTTACCTAGTTACAGAGGTAACCCGACCTTGTATTTGCAGAGATCCGATTAGGTTCTTGGGGAATCCCTCCAGAGGCATACCCATGTGGACTAGGAAGTTTCTTAGCCTGACCATTTGTTGGAAATCCAGTCATCAATTCGCGCCTTGTATGGTTTTAGTTGTAGAACCTGCCATCTAATATGGTAGCTATAGTAGGCATACTATAATTGTACGCATGCTGGCTAAGATTAATATTATACTTGCAAATGTTTTCCACTATGCACTAATAATAATGTTAAAAGAATTTTGCATATCAAGCATGTTTGACTATCATAAGGAGAAATCTCCCCCAAGTGTGCGATTGCGTTGTGTGTGCGCCGGGAGGCCTTATGGTAGTTTCATTTTCCAAAAGCATAGCGAATTTCTTTTTATTTTCTTTATGAAAATAACTGTCTTTAAAGATCTCACACCGGTCTCATGACTGACCTGGAGTTTATTGTTCCCTTTCTAAACTCTGGGTGCCCATAATTTTCCACATGGGCAGCCTAGAGTCAGGTTATCAGTTATTTTGGAGCGAAGTCGGAAAAGAGATGCTGTGGAGATCAGAAGCAAGCTGGATGGCGAAGCGTATCACTTATATTATGTAGTGCCCGCTGCGTATGGCTGGTGCAAGTCAGTTTTCATATGGTCTATTTATAAAGACTGTAAGCGTTTGTATTGTGTTGTTGTAAACTCTGATAATGTATTGTATAAACTGATATAGTGCTTTTGTTTTAAGGATTATTCATTTATCTATTATATGTTGTTTCACTGCGAAATGTGAGATTCTGTTATTGTTTTTGTTTCTTCTTCTATCTTCTTCTTCTTTAACCCTAACGGTTCTACTTTTTGGCATTCGATAAAGTGGACGTATTGATGTCGACTTTCGGAAGTCAAAAAATCGGGTCGTTACATACTAGGTAAGAATTCATGATATTTTATTCTAAATAAACTTTGATCGACCCTTGTAAATAATATTCCTTCTTTAAATAGTTGAAAAGTTTGAGCTCGTCACAGACCACAAGCATTTGAAATATCATTTCACTCAAATGGACTTAAACATGAGGCAGTAGTTTTGGCTAGAATTTCTCTCATCATACGATCATAATATCTTATATACAACCAGAAAGGCCAACGTGGTAGCGAATGCATTGAATAGTAAGCATGTCGTTATAGCTTGTCTTGTAGTTACCCTGACTCTTTTAGAAAAAATGCCAGCAAGCAGAAAGAAGATCAGCAGCTAAGGGGGATTTTTAAAAAAGTATGCCAATGGCAGAGTTTAAGCTTTGAAACCGATAACCATAGGATATTATGGTTAAAAGGGAGAATTTGTGCTCTATAGGTTAACAACTTTAGACAAGAAATATTGACAGAATGCCATCAATCTAAACTGAATATCCACCCACGAGTTAAAAAAATGTACAAGGACGTAAAACAAACTTTTTGTGGAAAAGCATGAAGAGGGACATCTCCATCCATGTTAGAGACGTATGAATTGTCAACAGATCAAAAGTGATCAAAAAAAGATTGTAGGACTACTCCAACCTCTGGAAATTTCGACTTGGAAATGGGATAACATCGATGGCTTACCTCCATCGAGAAAGGTAAATAAAGGCATTTGAATTATCATAGATCGATTAACCAAGAATGAAAAGTTTATCCCAGTAAAACCAACAAGAACTGCTGCAAGTCTGGCAGAAATATACGTGAGAGAAATAGTTTGATTGCATGGTGTCCTAAGTAGCATACTCAATGATCGAGACCCAGTCTTTACCAGTAATTTATGGGAGATATTGTAGACATCTTTGGGAACAAAGCTAAACGTAAGCACCACATATCACCCCTAGACCGATGGGTAAACTGAGAGAGTAAATCAGGTATTGGAAGATATTTTGAAGCCTGTATCTTAGATTTTGGAGTATCATGAAAAAATTATCTTCATCTTATTGAATTCTCCTACAGCAAGAGCTATCAGGCTAGTGTTGGCATGGCCCCTTTCGAAGCTTTGTTTGGTCATTCGTATAGATCCCCAACATGTTAAATCGAGACTAGAGATCGATCAAAACTAGGTCCTAACATGATTAGAGAAGCTTCAGAAAAGGTTGACATGATTATATAGAAGATGAAAGAAGCCCAAAGTAGGCAGAAGAGTTATGATGATCAAAGGCGATGAATTATAGAGTTCTCAGCTGGAGATTATGTATTCTTGAATGTTTCTCCAATGAAAGGAGTGGTAAGATTTGGTCGGGTAGGGAAATTAGCACATCGATTTATTGGATCTTTTCCCGTTCTCGAGCGGATTGGCCCCTTAGCTTGTTGTGTGGGATTCCCTAAAGTTTGTCTAGTGTGCATAATGTCTTTCGTATATCTCACCTATGAAATGTGTGCATGATCCATAGCAAATTACAGAAACGGCTCCCTAAGAAGATTTACATGTTGAACCATAATGATAATTATTAGACGACCAGTTCGTATCGTGGATCACGATGAAAAACAATTGAGAAGAAAAGTTATGAGGTTGGTTAAAGTCCAAAGGAGTGGTGATGCAGCAGACTGCACTTGGGAAACAGAAGACCATATGAGGAAGGCATATCTGGAGTTTAGGATTGATGCTGTATCGAGATAGTGTAATCACCGCCTGTAGTGTAGTCGCTTATCATATCTTGTACATATTTCACTTTTGTCAAATATATACATCCAAACATACATAGATACATATACATACACACACACACACACACACACACATATATATATATATTTCAAGTTACCCTCTTCTTATCCCTAACTTTAAGGACGATTTTCTTTTAAGGAACGAGTATGTAACAGCCCAGAAATTCATCACTTTGGAAAAAAAATTATTCAAATATAAGATATTTTAACATAAATGAAAACATTTTGAATGATAAATAATATCGATAATCTTGTTTTAAATAAATATTTACAAAAAGTATATATGACATCATCAATGATGCCTTTACATTCAATTAAATTGAGATTTGATGATTTAATAATTATTTTAATTATTTAATAATGATTTTAAAGTGATTATAATTCATTTTAATTAGTTATTTTTGAGAAAAATATGTGATCCTCTAAAAAGAGGAGAGCACACTTGTAAATATATATATATATAACACAAGGTGCTGCAACGTGTCTGGTAGGAAGAAAATCTAAGTAAAAGCATCTAAGAAAAAGCTCAAGTACCCCTATAACGAGCTCCAGCAAGGCCATCGCCCATTACACCCTAATACTGAGCTCCAACAAGGTCGCCGCCCATTACATCTTAATACTGAGCTTCAGCAAGGCCATTGCCTGATATTAAGGTGTTATAAGTACCTGAAAAACAATGAAATATCAAAAAGCTAATAAAACTATAAGCTAGCTACATCTAAGAAGGAAACTCCATGATGCTGACTCGGGAAGAGTGGAGATGCGAAAGATCTAAAGAGGAACTGCTAATGATCCTGAATGGAAAACTCCACTCTGAGAACTCGGTAAATCTGGAAGTAACGCCTGCCTGAGAAGAGAATCCTCCTGAAAATGAAACTCCATAATGAAGATGAATAGTATTGAGAAAACCACCTCATTGTAATCAGCAATCCTGTGTACCAACAAAAAAACTAGCATCATACCTAGCCAAAACCTGTAACTGAAAAGAAACTAAAGAAAATAGTTAGAATGAGACACATATATGTATATAAATGAAATTTATATACATATATATGTACAAATGATATAGAAGTAAAGATATAAAAGTTAAGCTAATAGAACATAATAAAGTAAAGGTTAAAAAAATGACTAAAAAGGATCCATAATCTAAAGAACTAAAAGTTCTATAAACTAAAACAAAAAAAGACTAAAACAATAACTAAAACAAATCTAAAAATATCTTATGGCCCTTTGAGCAAAAGGATATTATGATACATAGTGAAATCATCATTTAAGTTTGAAAAAATATTAATACTACAATTATTATTGTTAAAAAAATTATTATTATGTTTATATAGTTTAATATTATTATTAACCTTATTATGATATTCTTTAAATATATTATTTTTAGCTAATTTATATTTAAGATTTGGGATCCAAATAAAACAAAACGAAGAAATTATTAAAATCAATTTATTAAAGTGACTATTAATATTTTTAAAAATTCTCTAGTTTCTTTCATACCAAATATACCAATAAGTTATAATGAATAAAGTGTCAAGTAAGAATCTATTACCCTTTTTGAGCATAAATCTGAAATTATTCCAATACAATTCACAATCAGAAATTTTAGTTGTTATATTAAAGTGAAAGATTTTAAGGATATTATTCAGAATGAAATAATTGTCAATGTAATCATAATATACATGCTTAGTATCCTTAAAATGCAGATTACAAAAATAACATTTATAATCAATTTTCTTATTTTTCTTTTTAAAAGTTCTATAGTATGTAGTTTTCCATGCATGATTAACCACATGTGAATTTTAGATTTAGGAGGAGCATTTGATTTCCAAAAAAAAATTAAGAAAGTTATTGGTTACACCCGAAATGTTAAGAACTATATTTCTTACTCTTATCCCATTCCCAACTAATGTTATCACTATCATTATCAATATTATATAGATTTAATCTAGCATGGAGCAAAGAAAGCTGCCTAAGAGTTGAACCTACTAAAATACTGTTAAAACTGAAATTCCAAGAAGGGTCGTTTTCGAGAGAAAAAACTTTTATAATTAAAGCATTCTTAAAATTATAGATTTCGTATAGCTCTCTAAATTCAAACCTAAGAGGGATAATGGAAATCCAACAATCGTTCCAAAAAGAAGTATTGTTACCTGAATGAACTAATGTAACAGTGCCTAAGTTAAAAATTTCATGACATTTTAAAATAGATTTCCAAAAATTAGATAGTTTACGTGTGACTGTAGGAGTAATTTGATATAAATTGTTAGTACCATTATAGTAATATTCAGAAATGATTTCTATCCAAGTAGCATTATCATTAAAATCCTTAAACTTCCACAACCATTTACCTAATAAGGACAAATTCATATTACGTAAATTAATGACTCCTAAACCTCCATCCTTTTTGGATTTACAAATAGTTTCCCAACTTACTAAACATTTAATGCTGCTAGTGGAGTTTTTCCCATTCTATAAGAAATCCCTTCAAATTTTATCTATTTTATCGATCACCCAATCTGGAAAAAGTTGTATAAATATCCAATAGATTGAGAGAGCTGATAAAACATAATTAATTAGAACTAAGCTACCCGCTCTCGATAAAAATCTCACATTCCAATTAGAAATCCTATTTTTGATTTTATCTATGATTATAAACCAGTCATCTTATTTAAGCTTAGTAGGTCTAATCAAAAAACCAGGATATTCAAATAGAAAGTTCATATTTTTACAATTAAGCATGTTTGCAACTAAATTTCAACTTTATCAATCATTTAAAACAAAAATTGAACTTTTATCAAAATTTATTTTTAACCCTAGAAGTAGTTCAAAACTATACAAAATAAACTTAAGAGTAATAATGTGTCCTTGCAAGTGGGAAGAAAAAAGCAAGGTATCATCTACAAATTAAAATTAATTATAAAATAATAATGAATAAATTACAATAGTTTTATAGAATTATAGAACTAATATGAAATTATAAGAAAAATCGATATCGATTTATCTGTATAATAACACTCTTTGTAAACAGCGGTTCAATATTGATTTATATTGTTTTATAATTCAAGTATGATCGTTTTAACTCATTTATAGTAATAAGAAATTATTTTCTAATTTTCTTTATAAATATATGTTTATTAGCTAAGAAGTGAAAATGTGACCGAGAATCGAAATCGGAATTCGTAACGATTTAACGTGTAAAGTTGTATAATGTTGTGGATTATATGTGAGTACATATACACATATACATGTATGTACATGAAGACATTCACATGCACATGGATACACACATATATACATATAGTTTTAGTATAAAATAACCAAAAATATTAAGATCTTTTATTCGCTTTCCTTAACCCTTAGCATCCCAAAGTCAACACTCAGACTCACAAGTACAAGCACATGGCCTTGCACACGGGAAGAGGATATCGACCGAACATCATAATGATGGAGGGTGGTGTGATGGTGAAAAAGTAATGAGGTAATTGCACCTTAAAATTGTTATTTTATTCCTTCCATTTACCTATAAACACCCCCACATCCTTCTTCACTTCCATTCACTTCTTTTTTCTTCATGTTCCTAAAGCTATTATATCTACTTTCGTGTCTTTCATACTTATAGATAATGGTAAAGATATTTACAAAAGAAAATTAAATTATATAGTGTGTATAAATGTACATATCAAACCACTTCAAAAACTTAAGCAAACTTCTCCTCTCCCTTTAAAATACCCCCGACCATACCTTTGCAACAATAGGCCATGATCCTTTGTAACAACCCGCATATTTTAAGATTGAATATTTAAATATTTTATTTAAAATAATTCATCGTTAGTCGGATTAGTGTCTGAAAAGATACTTTTTGTAAACAGTCGAATTAGGACTCGAGACCACCATCATTGAGTTCAAAATGACGTTTGCGACCTTTTTGAGTATAAACTTTGATATGTTTGGAGTTAGTAGTATTTTGCTACTTTTTTACTTAGGGCTTTGGTTTTGTTTCAGCCCATTAGACCCAAGATTCACCCGTCTTCTCTTCCTTACTTCATTTCTATTTCCTAATACTCAAGCTTTAGCAACAATGGAGAGAGGAATGGGAAATTAAAACTCCAAGCCCTAGTTTCCATTTGCAAATCAAGTTCTAGCTCCAAATTTATAGAAGAAGCTTTGGTAAGTCTCCTCTTCTTCTTCTCCAACTCATTCTCTTACCAATTTCAAAAATTCCTAAACCTAATTTAGGAGGTGTTTCTCTTTTAAGCTTAGATTCAAGCTCCTTGGGATGGAATTGAAGAGTTTTTGTCCTTGCCATTGCTCTATAGCTTCTTCTTTATAGTTTTGGGTTTAAAGGTGAGATTTTTATCCCACATCTAAGTCTATAATTATCTTTGATTATTAGGTATGAATTCCTAACATCTTTACGTGTTCATTTGATTTTGATTTTGATTGATTTAGTGGATATTCCAATTTTTGGTGTTTTGGTCTAATTTTATGAAATCCTATTATGGATATTTGGACATTGATATTCGAGGCGTATCGAAGAGCCTTTAAGGCTGGGTTGTCTCTTGACATAAATCCTTAGTCGTCGTTGCTCGTCTGATCGCTTCCGATAATCGTTTTGGCCATCATTGGCCTAGGTTCAGGGAATGCCCTG
Source organism: Allium cepa (assembly GCA_030765085.1). Classification (NCBI taxonomy): domain Eukaryota; kingdom Viridiplantae; phylum Streptophyta; class Magnoliopsida; order Asparagales; family Amaryllidaceae; genus Allium; species Allium cepa. Next base: position 672,635,218 of record CM060928.1, on the reverse strand, counting down.
AACTTCAGTTTCAGACCTCTGAAACGTAGGATTCAGACGTCTGAATATTATACTAGAAAATTTTCTATTCCCAGATTCAGACGTCTGAATCAATATTTCCAGACGTCTGAATGGGTTCAAATTGAACCAGAAAGGAAATAGGCTAAAATTTAGCATTTCCAGATGTTTGAATTTATTGATTCAGACGTCTGAATTCTGTTCTGGAAAATATTTTATTTTCTAGATTCAGACGTCTGAATCATACACTTCAGACGTCTGAATCTGCTGTCTAGGCTCTATTGTGCCTATTTAGCTTGAGTTTCCAAATTTAATCGATTCGTGTTGTTTCCCTTTTGTTGTTATCACTTATTTGTGACTTGGATGACTTTTTCTTGGGGATATTTGGGAATATCCATTTTGATGGATTTGGTATCTATTTCCTTAGATCTTAATTCACGTCTTCGTATGTGAATTTTGGTGAATGATTGTTTCTACAATCATTTTTGTGATTGTCACTTTAAAAATATAAAGGTTTTCTATCCTAGTAGTAAATATCAAAACTCTTCCATTAAAACGATTTCAACACTATTTTATTACAAAGCTCGTTTCTTAAACCTCTTTCCAATCTATTAGTATATACAAACCTTTACCTCACTCGTATGAGAAATCTAATTAAACGGCTTAGTAAAACAAGTGGTATGAAACGCTTGCATTTACTTCATCGGTTAATTCTTGGACTTGTTCGATTGAATTTCTTGTGACAATTTTCGAGTGGAGACTTACGGTTTGTTTGTAAATATTTAAGTTAAGCTAGTGATTATGGGATATGAAGCTAAGCTCATATATTTACTAGCTTAGTGTAATTGACACTTCTTGATGATCGATGATGATCATTCTGTGATTTAGACTAGTGATATGCTATGTTTCTTTGTCCACGTAGGGGACGGTACCTCGTTTTATTGAGTTTCGTCTCATTTCTTTTATAGGCTAACGACCTATGTATTATTTGGAGTTTCGACTGAATTTTTGTGGGCTAGCGACCCATGTTCTTTTATGGAGTTCAGTCCATTGGACGTACCTTTGTACTATGTTGTTGCACCAGCTTATCAGGATCATCGGGCGTACCGTTGTACTACGTCGTTGTTCCGAATTATTCGAGTTTCTGGTTCCTTGGGCGTACCGATATTGTACTACGTCGTCGAACCGGCTCTATGGTTAGCGACCATGGGATAGCGTCCCGTTTGTGATACACATGTTGGTGAGTTTTCATGCTCCCGTTTTGTGATAGGCCTCCCCCTTTTTGTGACTTCTGGATTTCTATTTGTGATTTCTAAAGTTTTTTATCCACAAGCTTTTATGATTGGCATCGATATGATGTCAATATTTGTGACTTGGAATAAAACTAAAGAGTATGACATTCTCTTGATCTTTGAGAAGATTCTTGTGATATTGATTAATCTCTGGTTGATTTGCAATTACATACTTATCATAATATGGCTTTATGGTTATCATACGTTTTTGTCATATCTCTTATTCTATATCATTTTATCTGATATTTATAGTTAGACTGATCCGTTTGTTATTTTCTTATTGAATAATACTCGGGTCAGACCGAGATGTTACAGGTGCTTCTACTTGACTTCTCATCTGGGATTATTATTCTGACTTTTGGGTAACTACTTAGATTAGTAGTTTTTGGTTGTATACAATTGAGATATAGACTCATTGACGTATACTTATTCTTTTATGTTGCACTTGTAACTATTCTTTTGTGATACTGTGGATCTTGTTTGACCACTACTCTGATATACACTTTCATGTGTAATATTCATATCTGTTTCCGCCTTTGAGATATGAACTTCTGTGACTGATTTGTGTTATGATATTTCTATATTTGTTTCCGAAGATATTATATCCACTGTGTAGTAGCTTTGAGTTTGCATCGGTATGTCGGATTCCCTCTTGAAATGCAAGTTATATTTTTATCTGGCATATCGGTACTCGTACAAAGCAATTACACAGATGGTCGCTCCTCAACAGCCTTATTCTCCGTGCTAGTTGACGGCATTACCCTGTAGTGTCCTTGGCTAGCATGGGTATAGAGGTGGGGCGTCACAGCCTTTCTCCTTTCTAGGGAAAGGCGGAGCCATCAAGGAGTAATAATCGAAGTGATTGTGAGCTAAAAGTTCGAGTTAGCGAAGCAATAGCCATTTTTAGGTTAATTGTTTGAATCTAAGGTGAGAAAATTCCAAAACTATAGTTATATATATTACTGGATGATATAAATATTTGGATTTGATTTTTAATGATGATTGTTTATCATATTTGAATATGATAATATGGATGTTTAATATGGTTGTTGAATAAATATACAAGTCACGTTAATACACGTCGATAAGCATAAAGGAAATCATTTTACTTTATTGAATGAAATGGTGTATATGAAATGCTCAAACCTCTTAAAAATGATTTAATATGATTTAGCAATGTTTTATAAACATTTAAAAGTGTTTTGGCAAAGTTTAAATAAATATTGAAAATTTAGTCAAAAATAAGCGTGTAACGTAACGGCAGTTCGCGATCTCGCATTTTAAAAGTAAAATCCATTTATAGGATGGATTCGAAGTCAGATTGCTCTGAAATAAGAATTTTTCGAATTCTTATAATCAAAATTTTCAACCAAAGAAATAAAATTGAGATTTCGTTTAGGTGATTTCAAATATGTGCAAATCATGTTTCAAAAAAAAGTCACACTTTGGCAGTTCGGAGGCCAAAGTAGTAAACGTTTAAAATGCGTATTATTAATTCTTTAAATATATGAAATAAATTCTAAAAATATTTTAAAATGTGTTAAAAGAGATTTGGGTCATGATAATGGATTTTTAAATGACTAAAAAGTGGTTTTTATCAAATATGCTTCTAAGATACTATTTTCAGCACTTTTCCGTAGCACTTTTAATAACGTTTGTAAACGATGGTTTTAACTTAATTATTCTTTCTTCAATTTTTTGTGAACCATTTTGAATAAATAATTATGTAAATTTAAAGATAATTAAGAGAAGTAGAAATGAGTACACGGAAATGACTAGTACATTTGTTCCATTTGTGAGTGTCATAGAAAATTCGATCGGGAATGGAACAGATCAAAGGGAAAGCACGAATGCTCTAAATTAATTAAAAATTAATTGAGTATGTTAAAAGGTTTAAAGTTGATCAAATATATAGACCATCTTATGGGTGATAGATAGGTAGTCTCTAGGCTAGGTTTAGGAAACCAGTTGCCTACCTTCCCTAACTTGGACTGGCCTGATGGAGGGGATAGTACATTTGATTTACTCAAATCAAAATTACTAAAATATAAAAGATACAATTTTCCAAATTTAAATAACTTGGATTGTATGGACATAATCTTATGTTACTTGGTGTTAAATTCCGAGGAGGTAACACATACTATTCGTGGAATTTAAAAGGTGATTTCGCTGTTATTCCGGCCATAGTACTTGTTCAATACGGAAATTGATATTGAGTATAATTAGATGATTTCCATAGATTCTTCTCATTTAATATTTACTGGATTTGGATTAATATCCAACATAACATAGTATCAACTCAATCAAAATTTGGATTTGAAATTCAAAAAGCTTTGTTAAAATTTAAATAAGTAATTTTCCAATAATATAGAGAGGCTTAATGTTTCCGTATATACCGAAAAGAAATGGTTTAAAATTTATATCCTTAAAAGATATTTTTGATAAAAAGGAACGAATTAATCAAATGATTATGCATATACTTAATACCTCTTTTATCAATAATTGGTTCGAAGAAGCTGGGGTCGGATTTGGGTGATTCTTATCCGGAAACCACTTTAAACCAGTTTACATATTCGAAGTGAATACTTGGAATTGATTTGGAAGATGGAATGCAGGGCTGCTTGTCACTTACTCTGGAGGAAAATTTTCCATATCATATTATGTGGTATTATTTCTTCATTTGAGATCTTTGATGCAAGAACTTCTCGCTACTAATCCTAGAGGTAATCCTCGAGTAGATGTGGTAGGAGAATGCCTTCGGATTGTCCTGTTCTTGAATAACTCTTATGGATGAATGTCGAACGTTTCTTATTACATTAATTGATCTCTATGCCATCTATTTGATAGCTAAGAAGACAACTTTTCTTGGCTTATCACACTTTCCTGAGACATATGAGCTTAGGAGTTATACCTCTGTAGAAATCAGCCATGTGATCATGGAATGGCAGTGTAGCATTCAAAGTAGAATGTGCTAAGTGAAAGGTAATCGTTACCTCAGGCCCCATCACCAGGTAATGGCTTAAGTAGGGTACGCCATAAGGCTATGTGGTTCGCAAGGTATGATCATCCCTTTCTAGATTACTCTCTATATGTCGAGTATTTGGTGCACGCTGATCCTAGATAGGTCGGTTACGACCACGATGGTGTCATCTTCGATTTCTATCCAGGCCATGTCTGAGTGTCAATAGGGATAGACCAGTCTTGCCAGATACGGAGGATTATTTATGTATGCTCAATACATTCCCCTTTAGATGTACTATATAAAGGTAGTCCCATACATGACATTGTATGGAATCCATTCTCCAAATGAGCCTTCTAAGAGTTTTGTTTATAGAGCTTAACATATCCAGAATTTAATAATGGTAAAAATTTCTTCTAAGATTAATAAGTTTACTTGCAAATGTTTTCAGAAGAATGTCATTAAAAATAAAATCAAATGATTTTGTATAGCAAATGGTTTGGTTATTATAATGTAAAAACACGTTCTATGTTTATGTGCAGCATGATCTTATGAGATACCCTTTGTATTCAAAACGCATACTTTGAGTTTCTCTCACCAGTCCCATGATTGACCCAGAGTTTATTTTTCTTTCCCTTAAAACTCTAGGTGCCCTATTTCTTCGAGCACCCAAGTAGTTAATTTATTTGGAGCATTTTGGGATGGAGCATGGAGCATTTTGGATCTTTTTGTTGAAATTATCTACCACTTTCCCCTGTGTCCATATTATGTATAAATATCTTCCAGCACTTGTAGGGATAGGCCGTTATAACTATTCTAGTTGGGTTAATACTTGTTATGACTCTAATATCTCATTTTTAAGAGTGATTGTATGTACTATCTATATGATTACCAGTTGTTAAATATGATGTGAGATCTTATTATTGTTTTGTTTTTAGTCTTTATTTCCTTTTACCCCATGATAATCTACCTCTTTAGCGCTTGGATTTACGGCACGTGAATACCGAGGATGTATCAATGTCAATTTTTAAGGATCAAGGAGGCAGGTCATCATATATAATACAATATAAAAATAAATAAAATAATAAGGGCACATATTACTCGAATTTTTTAATTCTTATGATCATATTTTAAGACTTGCATTTAGTAGAATATCCCAGTGATAAATTAAAATCCATAAACTATATGCAATTATCCTTTAGTAGTAATCTAAAAATGTAGATTCAAATATTTAATACTCAACATCATTGTAACATGATAACATAGGATAACTAATAGAGTTAAGTGTATTCCCTAGGAGCAATTTTGTAGTTTACTAGTAAATATTAACTTTGTAACAAAATATCGTTGAAATAAAAGGTGTATTTCTTTCTATTATATAGTTATCATTTTTTGATATGTTAATTAATTATTTAATTTAAGTATATAAGATCAAATTCCTTAAATAATGTGTTATGTGATAGTAAATACAAAATGTTATAATCATGAGAAATTTATCACACTAGAATAACATATTTTTTAAATGTTCTTAATCAAGATGTTCCGAGATAGGATATTTATATATCCTTTGAGACTAGAGTACGTAATGCTCTCCAAATATTGGGCAATATATTACTCATAATGGTAGGAGTAGCAAGAGATTATGTACAGATAGTTATCGGATATATATAAGACGATTCACTCGAGAGTTTTCTTTTGGTTAATATAACTAAGGGTGAAGAGTTTATCGAAGTGACGATATTACACATTTCTCTTGACTTGAGAATATTATTGAACTTCGGTGTGGACATTCTACTTTGATTATAGTTAAATCATGGCATAGAGACCTCGGGTGACCATATTTCGGTCTGAGTTGAAGCATTGGATGTGAAATACCATTCAATAGAGAAATCACCTCCTTATTTATATGAGCTTAATATCACAATCAATTATATTCAACACAAAGTCAAAGTCTCTGGCTAAAGCAGTATGATTAATAATAATTGTTATTATCGAACCTTGAACTTTGTGTTTGCACTAATTGAGTTGAATCAGGATGATATTGGAATTTTGGCAAACCAAATTCCATAAGCTTGAAATTGATATAGTTTTGACAAAGACAACTGGTGCAAATAATTGTTGGTACTGGATACCATTTAAAATAGTAAATTTGAATTTAATTGAAAAGATGCAAAAGCGATAATTTGGCAAAATATCACACCACTAGCTAAGGTGATATATTAAAATTATTATTCAAATCGTTCGATATTAATCACCAACTAAATTTTTACATTTGAGTCGCACAACTGTAGTTATGAATACTCTGAAATACCGTATAATTTAATTAATTTATAATTTTTGTAAATTAGTTAAATTAATTAGTATTTGGAAAATACTAATTATTACATTTTATTTGATTTTTGGATGCCAAAAGTATTTAATTAAGTGTATATATAACAGTTATATATATATATATATATCTATATATATATCTGTGTGTGTATGTGTGCGCGCGATCTATATATGACATCAGTGAACATTTAATTTTGATTCAAATCGATTATTTACTAAATAGGCTTAGGATTTTCGAAATCCCATCTGAGCCCTGCATAGACAACCATAAGGTGCAAGGGAGAAGAGTTCAATTGTCCAAAATGGCATTGAAATGGCAAAAAAATAATGAGTAAAGAAGGAGATATTTTTTCCTCCTTTGCCTCTTCTTAATGTACTCAAATCACTCCCTACATGATTATTTTTTGCTCCATCTTTTTATTCATTCTAGCCATAAGTGCTAGAAGGCTATAGCTGAATTATTTTAAGCAAAAAAATCAACACAAAATCAAATAAAAATCAAGGTGGTGGTGGTCTCTTAATCATAGCAAAATATAAAGGTAGATTCAATCCAGACTAGAGTTATTCAATCATTCAAGGTTTGAATCTTAGGCCACTTCATTAGGTAATTATCTACTCCTATTTTTGATTATGTATTACAATATGATAGTGTAGATTGGATCCCATATATTTATAACGAACTTATATGTACCTATGTTACACGATTTAATACAAATTTATTTATAAAAAAATTAGTTACGATATCATTTTAATAAGTATATGCTTTCGGCTATAATATTTTGTTTAAACAAATAAAATTATATGAATTTTTAAACAACTTTTAGTTAGTTAAGACAATTTTGTAACATTTCGAATACATATATATATATATATATTACATATGTACTAAATTATTTAAAATTATTTCAATGTATATATTTCTGGTAATAAAAATATATTCTTTATAGTTTATTGCTATAAATGATAATTACTAAATTTTTAAAATAGGTATAATATATGATTTCATACATATATTAAAAATAATATGTATATATATTTTCTTGGATTCTATTAAAAATAAAAAAGTTATTGCTTATGGCCGAAAACATATAATTGATGTATTTTAATATGTATTTTATTTCAATAATAATAATTTGTTATCCAACTTATGAATAAATCTAATTTTATAAATCTTTTGTGTGTGTGTATTTGAATATAATATAAATTTTATGAACATATATATATATATATATATATATATATATATATATATTACTTTTAAATTTAACTCAAAGTTTATAATTATATATTTTATTCAAAATTATAGATCCAAATTTAAATTATTCTAAGTCAAATTAAATTTTTTATGATTTTAATTATATATATTGAATTATTCAAAATTAATTTCAATTAAAATATACACAATTATTATTTTATATAATTTCAAAATCAATTTATAGACATATATATTAAATAAAATTATGGACAACAAAAGGTATATATATATATAAAGGCTGAATGTGTTCATTGCGGTGTAAATCCCTACACCTATAAATGTACACATTAATCATGTACACCATTATATATATTTTTTGCAAACCTAGCCGAGTTGAATGGACCCTACCACTTTTATCAAAAACTTGAAGAATTACAAGCAGATAGAATGCAGAGAAAACATGAGAGAAAGAAGAAAAACGAACCAAATTAAACAAAGTAAAAGATGCGTTATTTCTCTACCATCTCAGAAAAGAAGTGACAAGGAGAGAGGATCATTGCATTGTGAATTCCTTTATTGATAATATGACATAGCTCTAACTTAGACATTAACTTAGCATTGAAGTTTCTCTCATTTCTCTCCTTTCATAAGCTCGGTTCAAATACTTTTAGGATTAACAATAGTTCATATGAATAGGAACCTTTCCAATTTTTTTTTCTTGTATATGCTTTCCCATTTAAAAAGATTATCCCTGGAAGGATAGGCACATCTACCCTTAGTTTTGAAAATGGGCCAGTGACCAAATGAGAAGCAACAACTGAAGAAAAGGTGAAGGTTATCCTCAGGAGCAGACCCATTGAATAGGCAGTTTGCTAAGGTTAGGACTGGTCTATAGAATAGGTTACTTAACGTATGATTAGATCCTTCAAAATTTTCCAAGGAGAAAATTTTAGCTTCTTCGAGGTAGATATATACCAGAACTTTTGAACCAAGGAAATCTTATAATATTACGGTCTGACAATGCTTGATATATAATGTCGGATGAGTGTTTCCTTTTGCTATTAGATCAAACATACTCATCACAAGCTACATAGCTTATTGGGGGGTTAGCATTCCTGCTCCATAATGAAAAATTATTGCTTCATCCAGAAGAAGGAAGGGAGACAATACCATTTCTAATATAGTTAACTACTTTAGCCTAAGTGGGAATGCCTGATAAACAAATTCTTCATATGTAATTAAGTTCTAAAGAATAACACCTGTAGTTATCTAGGGAACATTCCAAAACTTTGCAGCACTGTTCCTGGCCAGTTTGAGAGTTGCATGATGAAGCAGACACTTCCTAGTTTTGAGAATAGCCTTCCATACACAACTACTATTGGTCTTAACTTCCATAGCCATAAGTCATCATTCTTTAAGGAATGTTTCTTTGCCCATTCAACCCAAATAAACTTAGAGCTATTAAGCAGAGTATCTAAATGCTTAGAGAAGGAAGCTATGTTCCATACTTCGAGATTTTGATGTTTAGACCTCCTAAATTTCTCGACCGTTCAAGCTTTCTAAAGGCAGATGGAGCAAGTTTCATAGTGCAGATGAAACTAGGTAAGAATCTGATCATAGCACTCTTGATCATACTGATGAGTTTTGCAGGAAGAAGGAAAGTTCTGCCATAATTGCCTATCATTGAGAAGATAATGGAATTTGTAATTGTGATACATTTAGGTTAAGGTAGAAATCTACTTTTCTATCTATTCGTAGTGCATATGATCTTCCCATATATGGTAGTGCACTAAGTTATTATTATGGCTTTAACTGCTAGAGGTGTTCCTAGGTAACTCATATCGTTCTGTAATGGTTTCATATCTGTGATAGAGAGGCAGAGATCAGATTGAGGAAAGTCAAGACTAGCTAGCAATATATGAGATTTAGAGAGACTAATATGGAGAACAGGGAAGACAGCAAAGGATAACAGTGTGAGCATAATGGAGGAAAGTGAAGATGGAGTGGGCTTGGTAAAAATGAATAGGTAATCAGCAAAGGCAAGAGAAGTTATCAGAGTGTCTCTACATTTTGGGTGGAGAAAAAAGTTCCTTAGCTCAGCTTGAAGAAGCAAGACATGGTTGAGAGCTTCCATGATGATTATGGAAAGATAGGCAAAGATAGGATCTCCTTGCCTTAGACCTTGAGTTCCTCTCAAGTGTCCAACTATATGAGAGTTAATCAACAAGGAGTAACTAATAGAAGAGATGCATTTATGTATCATAGCTGTGAACTTAACTGGGAAATTCATAGCATTCATAATAGAGATAAGGGTAGACCATTTAATAGAGTCAAAAGCCTTCTTAATATCTATTTTAAGCATAGCTCTTGGGGAGACATTTGTTGAATTGTACCCATTAAGAAGCTCATGTGCAATCCTTACCTTATCCATGATATTACTCTGAGGGAGAAAGTCGGATTGATTTGTTGAGATAAGGGATAAGAAGACAAGTTTGAGTTTGGAAGCAAGAACTTTTGAAATGACGTTTTATGTTATGTTGTAGCAAGTAATGGGCTTGAATTGTATGACATTTAAAGGGTTACTGACTTTAGAGATCAGAGCTAGATTAGTAAAGTTGATTGAGTTTATCATCTTACATTTGGAGAAAAAATTGTGCATTGAACCAACGAAATCTTACCTATAATCTTCCAATAATGAGTGAAGAAGATGGCATTAAAGCCAATAGGACCATGCAGGCTTTCTTTCTGATACTAAAAACTATATTATTTACTTCTCCATCTGTGACTGGGTTAGTTAAATTGGCCCACTGAGGGGAATTAAGCTTGGCAAGGAGAGAGAGAAAATGAATGGAACATCTGGTAGAGAATTATCTTGACTGCGAAGGAGAGAAGATTAATAATCAAGGAAGGTCATATTAATACTGTTAGAGGAAGACTGACATAAACCATTGTGATCAAATATTTAAGTTATACAGGATTTGGATTGTTTTATTTTAAGGGAAGCATGATAGGTTTTTGAGTTCCTATCACCATCTACGTTCCATTGGTCACTTGATTTCTATCTAATCATACACAACTCAAAGCCAAGAGCAGTAGTAAGTTTGCAAGATAACTCAGATTCTAGAAGACACAAGGAGGGGTCTAAAGAGAGATTCAAGATTTATTTCCGAACAAGGACAAGCTCACTTCTTGTGAAGGAGGATAGCTTGGATCCATTTCCAAATCCGATCCTAGCCTAGGATTTAAGCATATGTTTAGTGTTTTTTAACATCTACTAAAGCCTGAGCATAGGATTAACATGAACTCTGATGTTCCAAGCCTAAGCATAAGATTACCATTATATATTATACGTGCAATGTACATATATGAGTGTATTTGATATAGTGATATAATCAATTTAAATTAAATACAACTCCTTCAAACAAACTAAATAAAATAAGAATTTATTTAAAATAATTTTAGACGAGATCTAAAATAAATTAGACTTCATAGGCCCAACAAAGATCAAAAAATCAAATTTTTTGGAATCTACTCATTCAACCCGTTAAGACTTGACCTCGTTTCTTCAATGGTATAAGGGTGGCTCAATAGCCTATGCGGTCTAAATTAGCAATATTATGGCCAACTAATTAAATTCTGCTAATTTGTTAGGTGCATAGAATGGTGATGTCGGTTTGGATAATCAAGTACTCTACCCTACCCAGCTATTGGCTTGGATCAAAGTATATAGTAAGCCCAAAGGTTATCCCAAACATAAAGGCATGAATTAATTTTGGACCTTAGGTTAATTTTTCAAAATCGTTTTTGGAACTTTAGCGTATATTTTAAATTTAAAAGTAAAGTTCAAAATACAAAACGGTATTTTATGAATATTATAAAATGTTTTTCAAAAATTATCTTCAAAATTTATAAATTATTTTCAAAAGTTTATTTTAATCATTTGATTGATTGGATTAGTAAAATAAATAATTAATTAAAAGTTTGTTAATCAAATTGAAACATTTATATAATGATATATGACTATTTATCTTAAAATGTTAAGGTAAATAATAATAAATTTTCAACATCAAATTTTTTTAATTAAATTTTTAGTTAACTAAATGTGAATTAATAAATAATATTCATGTATAGTGATATATGTGTACATAATTACTATAAATGTTATAGTCAATATTCTTCTTAAAATTATTTAGGATGAATGTAATTAAAATTTTAAAATTTAAATTAAATTAATTAAATGTTAACTAAAATTATAATTAAATGCGATTTAATTAGCAAAATTAAAATTAAATTAATTCTTATTCAATTAAATGGAGCGGAACCATAAGAAACCCAATTTAGTTTTAAGGAATAAATAATATACATATAGTATATACCGTGCTTTAACATACGTGTATATTTTAATATATTCACTAAACAAGGTAAGATAGTTGTATGCATTTGTTGAGTAAACTCAAGGTACATACACTATCCTTAGGTCATTGCGAAATGGTAGGTATGAGTGAATAACACCTTTCAATTTTTTAGGCAAACTCAAGGTTGAGATGAGATTAGGACAAAACCATAAGTTAGGAGTTGTATATGATACAACTGATAATGTATTATCCATTACTTGTTGGCCTATGATTTGTTGAGAAAACTCAAGGTCAGAATCACACTCGAGCCCTAATACTCACTAGAGAAGTAAAAATACGTCTATATTTCTCTTTGGATTTTGAGAAATATAAAAATATAGTGGGGCCTTATTAGTAAAGTGAAATGAATATTTTTAACCTTATTAATAAAGTAAGAACATTTGCTATGTATGAAATGTCTTGATCTACTTAAATTCAATTGTCGAAAATGTCCACACCAAAGTTATATTTAGAACAAGCTCACTAGACCTAATTACATTAACTCATTAAGAGCAATCAATATAGCACTCATTATGAAGGCTTGTGGTCATCCATATGCAAACCTTCAAAACAAAAACCCAATAAAGATGTGGCTCCCTAATTACTTATTTCCTATAATAAATAGGTAGAAGATTGTGAATACCCCAAATTCACGTGTTGTCTATAGATGAACCATTGCAAAGACAACACGCAAACATGATTGTTCACTAAATCTTTGATAGCCTAAATGCTAGTTTGTTTAGGGGTTAATCTTGTTCCGTAGGGCATGAGATTACAAAGAAATTATTCAATACCAAGAAGATGGAGGGCACTCGTATAGAGGAATATATCTTATTGATAAACACTATGTTGATAGACTTTCATAGCCAGAAATTACTATAAGCAATCTTACTCTCACTTACTCCACAGTTTGAGCCATTCATGCTGAACTATAACATAAACTAGATGAATATGAGCCTCGTGGAGCTACTCAATATGTTGAGATCATCAAACGGCTCATCCAAAGATCAAGGCATAATGCTGGAAAGACATTATCTTCGAATTGTTTGAAGAAGCGAAAGCATGTTAGCAAGAAGACAAAGAAGAGTGCTCCTAATGAAGAGGTGAATGTCGTCACTATCATGAGAAAAGGCATTTGAAAAGGAATTATCTAGATTACTAGAAACTTGTCAAAGAGAAGAAAGAGAATAGTTCTATTGCTCCTACCATATGTTTGTGATTCAAAATTATTTTATGATCGATAAAATATTTTGGGTTTTAAGTACTAGATCTGGGACTTATATCTGTAATTTGTCATAGTTATTTAGAAGTAGACAACTTACGATAAAGGTGAAATGAGACTTCAATCTATTTATAGACCTATTATTCAAGCTATTTATGGATCTATTGGAGATGTAACTGCGGTTGTAGACCACAATTTAATTCTGCCCCATAGTTTTAATTTGGTTTTAAACATATTCTACTTTATTTGTATGTTACGAGATTATCTAAAACTGGTTAGGGTTTCCATTATAATAAGAATATTTTGAATATTTTCTCTGGTGGAAATAATATATGTGATGATGTTTTGGATAATGCAATTTATGTACTTAATCTCAATTGAATTTTTGTTGGTAATAATTCTTTCGATGTTGACTTGAATAATAATTATCTGATTAATGATTTCTTGGGACTTGGATATGTACATCTTATGAATAATAAATCTAACATCTATGCGAAATTTCAGCGGTATAAGAATGAAGTTAAAAATCAAACGAACCATAAGACTGAAATACTTTGATCTGATTAAGGGGCTAAATATTTTAGACAATAGCTCCAACATTACTTAAAAATGATGACATTATCTCTCAGGTTACTCCGCCATATGCTCAACGGCACAATGCTATTTAGGAAAGAAGGAATCAAACCCTCTTAGATATGGTTCGTTTCATAACAAGTTAAAGATGAGTTATCTCTTTTATATTAAGGATATGCATTGGAAACCATGGCACATACATTGAATTTGATGTGTACTAAACCTGTGCCAAAGACCCTATATGATCCCATAAAGTCCAACTCAAGTATTTAAAGGTGTATGGTTGTCCAACCTACGTTAAGAATGTTGGCCCCAAACAACTTGAGGCAAGATTAGCATTGTAAATTTATAGTATATCCTAAAAATTCAATGGGATATATTTTTTAAAATACCGAGGAACAAATTGTTATCGCATATCAACACACTAAAGGATTTTCAATCAAAAGGAATTAACAGTGAAGTTGCATACATGGATGAGACCTGAGAAATTAACACAAAGGTTGAGTCGGTGAGAGAATTATGTTCACTATTATTGTTAAACATGCAACCAATTAGAAAGTCAAAAAGGGAATCTCATGCATCGAAGAGATACTAAAATTTTCTTATAGATGGCAAGAAAAAGGACCGTGTCTTAGAAGATGATTCTCCTCAATCTTTCCAACAAGCACTACAAAGTAAATACTCTATACTTTAGCTTGAAGTCCTATATATGACAACAAAATTTAGAATTCGATAAACATATCCGAAGGAATAAAATCCATTAGTTGCTAACAAATTTTTAAGAAAAATATAAATACAGATGGATAAGCAGAAACCCATAAAACAAGGTTATTTGCAAAAGGGTTACATCAAATTCAAGGTATTGATTATGATTAAATATTTTTACCCGTAGCCATGCTGATTACACTCCGATAATGCTAGCCATCACTGCGTTCTATGACTACAAAATATGGAAAATAGACATGAAAATGGTATTCCTAAAATGGTTATCTAAAGGAGAACATTTACGTGTCGCAATCCAATGGTTTGAGGTTAGTGGGAGCAAGAGAAAGGCCTGCATATTGTTAAGATTAATTTATAGTCTTAAACAAGCTCCAAGGAGTTGGAATAAGTGTTTTGATAAAGTAATCAAATAGTTTGGTTTTTACTAGAATATAGATGAAGCATGCATATATTAAGAAGAACATGGAAGTGCTATAGTGTTCATAATCCTCTATGTCGATGACCTACTCCTGATTGGTAGTGACATCTCATTGTCGCAATCAGTGAAAGTGTGGTTATCCTAGAGCTTCTCTGTAAAGGATTTGGGAGAAGCAACCCACATACTTAGTATTAGAGTCTGTAGAGATAGATCCAAGGGTAGATGGGATTGTCTCAATGCCTATACATAGATACCATACTAAAGAAATTTAGTATGGAGAATTCCAATAGTCGAAATTTCTGACTCGGTCTAGAATTTTCCTATCTAAGAAGGACACCCCTCCTACTGATAAGGAGAAGGAACGTATGAAGTGGATACCATATGCATCTGCAATCGGTTTCATAATGTGCACTATGCTTTATACCAAACTAGATGTGGCTTATACATTAAGATGCATAAGCCTATACTGGTCCATTCCTATTGAGAAGCACGGCTATAAAATGTATTCGTAAGTATTTGAGAAATATTAAGGAATCATTCCTTATATACGGGAATGAAGACCTCTTTGTGAAGGGGTATACATATTTTAGCTTCCATAGTAATATTTATGACCGTAAGCCTATATCTGATTATGTTTTTTTATTTTGAACGGTGGGACTATTAGTTGGAAAAATTCCAAACAAGAAATGGTGGTTGATTCAATGGTGGAGGTTGAACACATAGGCCTCAATGTAGTTGCTAAAGGAGGTCCTAGATGCGCAAATTTATGTTTGATCTAAAAGTGATACCAATCATTGAGAATCCAATGATGATGTTTTATGACAGCAGTGCTGCGATGCAGATCGCAAAGGAACCAAGAGCTTGATAGAGTTAAGGGTATAGCCTAAGGGCAATTATGTAATTTGTTATATATATATCTAACTCGATAACCAATCTTGTATATAGTAAAGGTGTTTGGTTTTGTAATATACTTTGTTATATTATGATATAATTAATTAAGTAATTAATTTAAAGTATATTAAATTAAAAAAACTGTTAAATAATATGTTATCTAATAGTAATTACAATCTGTTGTAATCATGAGAAATTTAACACATTAAAATAACATATTATTTTATATATTCCTAATCAAGATGTTTCGATAAAGGGTATCGGTTCGTTGGGACTAGAGTACGTAAAGCTCTTCGAATGTTGGACAGGGTATTACTCATGGCTGCTATGGGCATCAAAAGGTTACTTACTAATATATATTGGATAACTATGAAATGACTCACTCGAGAGTTTCATGTTGGTTAATTAAAACCAAGGTCAAAAAGAAGATCTCGAAGTGATGACATTATACAGTTCCCTCGACTTTAGAATACTATGAAACTTCAATTTAGATACTTTACTTTGATTATAGTTAAATTATGGCATGGTGATTCATCGAATGACTATAGTTGGGTCTATGTTGGAGCATCAGAAGTGAAACACTATTCAATAGATAATTCGTCTTCTCGGTTACAAGTGGTAATTATTGTTCGAACTGGGCTAGCGGACAGCAAAAGTTATGGGTAAATTTCAAAAAAACTCTTATTGGATCTTTATTGGCCCAATGAAGTATAATTCATTTAGAACATTTATAAATATTATTTAAATAAAACCTTTTATTTTATTTAAATTCATAACTTATATGTTTTATTTAATTTATATATTAATATATATATATATATATATATATATATATATCGATGTGTGTGTGTGTCATACATACACACACATATATGTATATGTATGCGCACGCGTATGTGTAACATGTCAACTCGTATATGGTGTAACATGTTCGTATATAGATGTTCGGATTTACATCACAACCGACACGTTAGCTCATTCAATATATAATTATATTTTGTCGAAATATATGCATGTATATAACTATCACTTAATATATATAAATATTATACACACACACATATACATGTTAAGTTTGTTTAAATAACTCATTTAAATATGTAATATGTTTGAATATATATATATATATATATATATATAATCTTGTAAATAAAATATTAATATATATATATATATATATGCATACTATTATAATATATCTATTTAATATAAATAAGTTATTTAAATCCAAAAAAAAATAAAACATGAAAAATTTATATTCTAATATAAATATAATAATAAAATAATATTTTATTTCATTTTAATACATATATATACGAATAAATATATTTATAGTATATAAACATACATATATATTAACTAGTAAAATTATTTTAAAAAAATTTAGAAAATTTTAGTTCATGTGTTTAGCATGGAAAATTTTGTTACTATTTTTATTGTTTTAGAATATATTTTAATTCAATATTCCTTCGAAATTACATAGAGCTTAAATAAAAATTATTTTCGAAACCTTTTTTCAAATTTTAAATTTATAGTATCACAATTGATATGCTAAAGTTTGAAAAAAAATTCACATTTTTTGGTTCGTATTTATTTTAAATAATTCATTAGTTTTCCACCGAATTAAATAATAATTTTTAAAAATAACAAAAAAAAATTGCAATTTTTATTTTCTGGCTGAGAGCTTATTTGATGTTAAAATGATTTTATAAAATTTAAAAATAATTTTTCACAATATATTTGAATTTATATGATTTATTTATGTAGTGTACTGATTTAAATAATAATAAAAATTATAAAAAAATTATATACTTACTATCGAAATTACAATTACTATATATAATTATATGCCTAATTTCAACCATAGTATGATGATGTAATTAAATATAAACTATATATATTTGCAACTAAATATTATATATATATATATATATAATTTCATAAAAATTAAGTAAAATATATTTTATGTGGCTATACTGATCTAATGTGTATAAAAAAGTTTAACATAATATACATGCATATAGCTAAACTAATTTATGACAACATTGTTACACATTAGAGTCGTCATCTAACTAAAAATATAATAATAATATTTATATACAAAAAAATATTACACAGAAAATTATAGAATATAATTTGATAAAAACCATACCTAAGTACCAAAGTTTGAAATTCACCTTGAAAAGATGATTTCTTTCCTTTGACGCTCTTTCTGATTCAGTAGTTTGCTAGTCCTTGAACTGTTGATCTTCAGCTATCGAATAGCAATCGAATTGATTTTATTTGCACTTGAGAAAATCGGGAGATGGAAGAGAGGAATTCAACAAGCAATAGATCAGGTTCGAGCTTCCTAAAGGTCCTATAAAGGTTGACGATAGAGATGCTGGTATAAAGGAGAATCAAAAGAAATTTTAGGATCAAGGTCCAATATCATCTCTTACCAATTATCTTCCATCTCTCCATCTAAAATTCTATGTTGCACCAACTTATGGCCACATTAACCTCTCATTATGGCTGAATTTCCATCCCCTTTCATGGGCTTTTAAACAAGAGCTCAAATAAAATATTATATAATTAAATCCAATTTAATCGCTTATTGATATCTTAGATCGATAGATATATTTATAACTATTGTAAATATGTCTAATAATATTTATTCATCAAATCATAATTAAATTTTATGACTAATATTTCAAATATTAAATAGTTTAATTGATTTATTACAATTATAAATTAATTAAATCGCTTTAGCAAAGGAGAATTCATTATTTCGGTTGTGGACTCGTCAATTGTGAATTCGGTCAACGACTAATATCAAACTATTTGAATATTAACGTTCACACATCACTTGGCGGATTGTGTAACATTTTGGCCAAATTTATCACTTACTTGGTTTCGGTAAAATCCAATTTTACTTTAATTAAGCATTACCCGATTGTGACTTTTGTTTACACCAATTCTCTTCATCAAAGTTGTATCACTTTGAATTTATGGAATTTGGTAATGGTCAAAATTCAAATATCGTTCATATTCGACTTTATAGGACAAAAACAAAATCTTTGGTTCAATAATAAAAATTATTATTAACCAAATTGCTCTGGGCAGTGACATTAACTTTATGTCAAACTTTGACTTAAGTTGACCGCGATACTAACCCCATGTAATCGAGGAGACGGATCCTCCCTTGAATAATATTTCACTTCCAATACTTTCACTCAACCCAACTATTGTCGCTCCATGGACATCGTGCAATGATTTGACTATAATCAAAGTGGAGCTTTCATATTGAAGATCGACAGTGTTCTCGAGATGAGAGAACTATGTAAATTAGTCACGTCAATATTTTTTGTTTTATTAACCAACAGAAAACCATCGAGTGGTTTATTCTATGTATATCCAATAATTATCAATACGTAACCTCATGGTGCTCCCAGCAGTCTTGGTCAATACACTACCAAATATTTGGATAGCACTACCTACTCTAGTCTCAACGGATGTATTGATATCCAATTTCGATACATCTTGACTAGGAATTCTTAAAATGGTATATTATGTACATATGAGGAAATGCTTAGACATATTGATTGATTGAATATCGATACATCCATTGAGTTAAAAGTACATAACGCTCTCCAAATGTTGGGCATTATATTACTCATAGCTACTGAGGGCATCATCTGATATTTTTGGATAACTATGGAACGACTCACTAGTTAGTTTTCTATTTGCTAATATAACTAAGGTCAAATAGAAAAAAATCAATGTGACTAATTTACACAGTTCTCTCGATTAGAAAATATAGTCGACCTTCAAAGTGAAAGTTCCATATATCTTGATTAGGAATGTTTAAAATAGTATATTATTTACATGTTAGGCAACCTTAGACATATGGAATAACTAGATGTCGATACATCCGTTGACACTAGAGTACGTAAAGCTCTCCAAATGTTGGGCAATATATTAACCATGGCTACTGAAGGTACCTATCGGGTCACATAATAATGGAATGACTCACTTTATAGTTTTCTGTTGATTAATATAAAAAAATATCGATGTGACTAATTTACACAGTTCTCTCGACTAGAGAATAATATCGATTTTCAATATGAATACTGCACTTTGATTATAGTCAAATCATGACATGACGTCCATCGAGTAACTATAGTTGGATCAAGTAGAAGTATTGGAAGTTATGCGCTATTCAAGGGAGGATCCATCTCCTCAGTTATAGGGGGTTAATATCATGGTCGCTCAAGCCAACTCAAAGTCAAAGTTTCTGGCTAACTTGGTTTTGACAAAGAGAATTGGTGTAAATAAAAGTCACAACCGTGTAATGGTTAATTAAAGTAAATTTAGATTTTATCAAAACCAAGTAAGTGATAGATTTAGCCAAAATGTCACACTACTTGCTAAATGACCTAAGAACGTTAATATTCAAATAGTTCAATATTAATGGCTAACCAAATTTACACCTGATGAGTCACACAACCTAAATGATGAATTCACCTTTGACCAAATGATTTAATTAACTTATACTCATTATAAATTAATTAAATTAATTAATATTTGAAATATTCATTGTAAATTTGATTATGATTTAGTGAAAAAATATTATTAGATATATTTATAGTAGTTATAAATATATCAATTGATATACTATATAGATAAGCGAGTAAATTAGATTTAATTGTATAATATTCTATCTGGCCTCTAAATAGGTTTGAAACCCATGAAGGGGCTGGAAAATTTGGCTATAATAAGGGGTTAATGTGGCCATAAGATGGTGCAACATAGACTTTGAGATGGATGGCTGAGATGGAAGAGAATTGGTAAGAGATGATGTATTATCTTAATCCTAAAATATCGCTTGATTCTTCTCTATACAAGCATCTATATCCTCAATATTTAGAGGTCTTTTGGAAGCCTCCAACCTGATCTATTACTGGCCTAATTCCTTTCTTCCATCTCCCTAACTTCTCAAGTGCAAATCAAATCAAATCAACTGTTATTTGATAGCTGAAAGTCAACGGTTTCAGGGCTAGCAATCTATTGAATCAGAAAGAGTTTCAAAGGGGAGAAATCATTATTTTCAAGGTGTACTTCAAAGCTTTGGCACTTAGTGATGGTTTTTATCGAATTATAGCTCATAAATTTCTATATAATATTTTATTTATCTACATAGTATTATTATGAAATTAGTAGGTGACGATTTCGATATGTAACAATGTAGTCACAGATTAGTTTGATTATATGCATGTATATATTTATGTTGAAAATAATTATGCACATCAGATTAGTATAGCCACATAAAATATATTATAATTATTTTTTATTAAATTATATGTGTGTGTGTATATATATATATAATTTTATTATGCACAAACACATATATATAGTGTTTATATTTTACTACATCATCATACTACAGTTGAAATTGGTTATATAATTTTATATAAATTGTTTTAAAGTAGTAGTAATATTTGACAGTAAGAAAATAATTTTTTATAATTTTTTGTTATTATTTAAATCATATACTAAATAAATAAATCATATAAAATCAAATATACTATAAAAACATTTACAAATTTTATAAAATCATTTTAACACCAGATAAGCTATCGACTAAAAAGAAAAAAATTAAAAAAAAAATTTGTTATTTTCAAAAACTATTATTTAATTCGGTCAAAAACAAATAAATTATTTGAAAAAATTCGAATAAAAATAATGTAATTTTTTTTCGAACTATCATTTGTGATTTGTTGGAAATTTCAAATTTGAAAAAAGGTTTCAACTATTAGTTTTTATTAATATTCTATGTAATGAATATTCAATTATAATATAGATTAAAACAATAAAGATAATAATAAATTTTCTATGCCGTATGCATAATCTGGAACTTTAAATTAAAAAATTTAACAATGTTATCAATCAATATATATGTATATTTATATATTATAAACATATTTTTGTGTATGTATATATATTAAAATAAAATAAAATATTATTTTAATATTATATTTATATTAGAATATACATTTGTCACGTTTTAAAAAAAAATTATTTTAAAATTCAAATAACTTATTTACATTGAATATATATTGTAATAATATGCATACATATAGATTTAAATATTTTATTCACAAGATTTTATATATACACATACATACATATATATATAAACACACACACACACACACACACATATGTATGATACATTTACATATATTACTTAAAAAACTTAACATGTTCATTTATATATGTGTGTGCGTGTTAAATGATAGTTTATATACATGCTCATAATTGGTAACATATATTTACATATCGAATGACCTAACGTGTCTGTTGCGATATACATCCCAATATTTACACAAGGGCATGTTATACCTTGCACGGTTGATATGTTACACATGCATGCATATATATATATGTGTGTGTGTGTGTGTGTGTGTGTATGATACGTACATACATACATACATATATATATATAATAAAACTATTTTTGGAAATGTTTTAAATATTGGGTAATTTTTTTAAAATTCATCCATAACTTGGAAATGTTTTAGAAATAATATTTGGAAATGTTTTAAATGAATTAGACTTCATAGGCCCAATAAAGATCCATAAGGGTACTTTTTTTAAAATTCATCCATAACATTTACTGTGCTAGCTCAGTTATAACAATGGTATTAGAGCCCAATAGCCTATGCGGTCTTAATTAGTCATGTTAAAGTCTACTCATATATTATGGTGTCTAGAAAATTAGTTTCTATGATTGGGTTTGGGTAATCAAATACACTGCCTTATCTTGCTACTAGCCTGGCCTAAAATGATGAGGTAAGCCTAAAAGTTATCCCTAATAGAAAATGCTCAATTTGAATTGGGTCTTGGACTAATTTCAAAATTATTTTGAAATTAAAATAAAATGTTCAAATTTAAAATTTAAATTTAAGATGAGGAAAAAATTATAAATGTTATAATATAAAATTTCAAATTTTGCTAAAAATTGAAAATATAAGATTTTTAAATTTAAAATATAATATATACATATCATAAATGGTATGTTATAATGAAAATTTTCAAAATGTTTGAAATTAATAAGTTTCATGGTCAACTGTTCATCAATTCAAATTCAAAGTCTTTAGGCAGAGTAGTACGGTTAATAATAAATATTATTATTGAACCAAAGGTTTTGTGTTTGGACTAACCAAGTTAAATATGGACGATATTGGAAGTTTGACCAAAACCAAATTTCATAAGTCCTAAAGTGATATAGTTTTGACAAAAAAAATTAGTGCAAATAATTTGTACTTTTGGGTACTGCTTAAAATAGTAAAATTGGATTTACTAAAAAGATGTGTGAGCGATAAATTTGGCCAAACCACCACACCACTATCTAAAAGTGACGTGTGAATATTAATATCAAATTGTTCGATATTAATCGCTGACAGAATTTAAACATTTAAGTCACACAACTATAATAATGAATTCTCCTAAAAACCACACGATTTAATTAATTTGTAAATATGATAATTAATTAAAGTAATTAGTATTTGAGAAATATTAATTATTATTGAATTTATTTTATGTTTGGGAGTTGTTTCTAATTATTTGAACGCATATGTAAAAGTACTATTTGCAAGCATCGATATACGGTATCGATGTATTTTTAAACGGGTTTAAATGAAAGATAATTGCATAAAGAGATTTATGGAAATTTTATGTCATTTGGTGGAAAATGATTTAGGCAAAACCCTATGAAGAGAGAGGGGTGGAGAGGGAGAGAAAATAAAGGGAATTGATTAAGAAAATTTGCATTAAAAGAATAGAAAAGATTTTACTCTTTCAATAAAACAAAATCCACTAATTCATTTTCTGAAGACATTCATTTCTATCCACTTTTCTCTTTTCTTCTTTTAACCTTCCATAGCAGATAATCAAATGAACATTTCCAAAATTTTGTCAACTCCAAATCAAATGCAAACATCAAAAACAATACAACTAGTGGTTCATCATTCTTTTGCAAAGCTGGGTGTGGATCCTGGAGATCTAAGGAAAAATCTTCATTTAAGACGTAAATTTTAGGCTACAGCACAAGATAAATATTCAATCTGGTTTTGATTATATATTTCATGTTAGTATAGTTTAGATCTCATATCTTATACATCCTTTTTGATTATATGTTACATCACGTTGGTATAGTTTAGATTTCATATTTTGTACAACAAATTTATGTATATCTGTGTTTTCAAATCTATTGTTTGCTATTGCTTTTAATTTAGTGTTTCATAATAATGAAATCAAATTTAAAACTAATTTAAATTAGTTGAAATAATTTTATAACATATTACATATACAAATATAAGTGAACTACATATATTAGTTACTTGAAATCATTTTATGAAATTGAATATATGTTTCATGTATATATGTTATTTTCAAAATATAAGATACATTTGGTTATTATTTACATGCTTATATATATATTATTTCAACTCAAATTTATAAGAGGACTTCTATATAAAATTATAGATCTAATTTTGGATTCTTCATAAATCAAAGCTAGTTCCAAATTGTTAATTTTAAATTCCAACACACATAAAGTCATACATTATATATGTGTGTATGAGCATGCAACAACTTGCACCATAATGGCTCCGAATGTCCACAAGGATATGGATCGTTGGTCCTAGTAACCTGAAATAAACATAAGTATATCATAGAACTATCTACATAAACTCACAGTGGAATAAAAAAATATAATAAAACATATATACCGACTAAGGATACTAAATTGAAATCAATATTATTCCTTAGATACCTATTTTCCTTATCAGTGTCGAGCAAGAATGAGAAGACTTCTCCATCTAGAGTTCCAATCTCGTATCAGTAGCATGTCCCTCTAAAGCTATTATGTGGGTTGTAATAAGGAAGGGGCTAGAACAATGTTCTGGTGACTATAAAATTAAGTGTTTTAGCCATAACATTAGTTTATGCTGATAAATTTCTATTTTAGTGTTATGCCTATTATTTAGAGCTTACCTATTTAATTCCATATGAACGTAAAATATATCCAACATTCTTCGAGGTATAACAATATATATGTATTGTAGTATGTATGTATAAATGTTGTACTACCCAAAAGAAAATCGCTACAATTAAATATTTCTTAAATAGAGAGGAGGCAAACCCAACAACCATATAATAACTCAACCTCGAACTTGCCCCTCCCCAATGTAATCGCTAGTCAACCGGCCTACCTCCGATAAACAAACAACTAATCAAATTAGTTGCATTACTAACGCATCTCATAGACCTATCTAAGACTTAACTAGCCACCTCCGACAAACAAATAATTAATTTAACTTTGACGTCTTTGTGTGTCCTATATGGATTCTACACTTGTAGAAAGCAAAATTATTAGGGCATAACCCAAATCTTTGCCGACAATTTCTCTGGAACGTGGGTAGTCAAATCCTATATGTTATCCCTACATCCAAATACTAGTTTACAAACAACACTAACATAGCTCGCCAACCCTCACAGTTGAAATCCAATTTAAGCTTGCCTAATATAAGTTAAGGAAAATACCTACTCCAGTTACTTAATACCTCTTGTTTAGAAATGAAGTTGACCATATTTCCCTATTAGCCACTATAGCGGATTATGTATAACTTCTTATATAGAGAGGTGGTAGACCCAACGATCATTTAATACATTCCACTTTAGAGAAAACCCCTTAACATCCCTAAGGTAGCGAGGCATTTAATACTTGAAATTCGAGGCAAAACCCTTAGTATATTTTCTCATACCTTTACGTGAATGTATATCCTTTTTCCATGGTTTCTATAGTTAAAGATGCGCTCATCAGTAGTATGTATACACAAGTGTAACTCTATTGACTTCGCATCTGAACCCATACTAAACCAAACTATTTATTCTAAGTCTAAATATTAGGCTAAGCCTGCTAATTTATGCTCATCCTAATTGTATTATTGAGGCTATATAATTTCCACTATAAAAATTATATTACCACCTAAGTTTATTTATTAATATTCGTTTGTTTATTTGTTATGAATCTATTAATGCGCTTATTTACTATATTCTTTATTTCCTATGCCACCTAAATGCCACCTGTTTCTTTTCCTTCAATTAATTGTCCTTAATAAATGGTCATTTTACTCAAACTGGACAATTGTTAATGACATTTATTCATTCACTTCAAATTCAACTCATTATGCCTATTCTGTTTTTCTTATAAATATATGTTTGATTCTACTATTAATCCCCTTAAACATATTTATATGCCTATTTGATTTATGTTACTCTCTACTAACTGCGCATTCATTTCCCATTAATATTAGAATCAATATTTCTAAATGTTGGAGTTACTACCTCTTTTCATTGTAACCTCCTAACCACGTGATGCACTATATTATTTTTATTTAATCGTCCTAATTGTAACTAATACGAATATTGACGTATATTTATTTATTATGCTTTATTCGTTACCCTATGAACATTTATATTTTCAATTAGTAGGCATGATTATACATATGTGTGTGTCTATATATACATATATATACACATATATATATATACACACACCTACTCATTACTTCCTACAATCAGAAATCTAAAAATACACCTATGTGTAAATTCTACAAAGAATGTTTATTTCCACATTTTAATATATTAGAGCTACCCTTTCTCAAAAAAGAAATTATCGCTGTTATGAGTTTTTATAAACTACCGAAAAGTGAGACTTTTGCTTCGTTTGAAACTACAAGGAATTATTTCTTTTATTTCTGTTGAAATAGACAGTGCAAACTACAGAGAAAGACATTCGTGCTTTACCCAACTCTTTAATTTTGGTATATTCCTTTTTTTCCAAAAGATGCACCTTTTATACATAGTTATGAAGTTAGACAGCCTATGAAAATTTATATGAAAATAGATGCAACTAAATTGTACATTCAGTGCTCCTAATAATTTAAAATATAGAAATTTACATTCTAAGTCAAAATAAGGCATTCATAACAATTATTAAACAATTTATAACTCGATCAACGTAAATCTAGAATAAACTTCACAATCTTATCAACATCATACTTAAAATTTTAGGGGAATAATTTCCAAAATTTCCAAATGAGGATGTATATACAGTTTCATCACTATTACATAACATACGAAACATGCAGGCGAGGTTCTAGTTAAATACATACAGTTTAATCCTACCATTCAACAAATTTTGCAAAAGCGTAATAATCAAATAAAATTCAATGGTATAAATTTCAATTTATACATAAATCATATAATTTCTCACTCACCTTTCTAGCTTTACAAATCTTCCAAATCTAAATTCATTCCTATTAACTGACTCCTTTTTCATTTATAATCCAAAAATATGCATAACTATATATATATATATATATATATATATATATATATATATATATATATATATATATATATATATATATCCATTAGAATTATAGATTTGAAAGGAAATATGAGTTAAGTGGAATATAGATTTATAGTTATAAATTTACATTTTTCACAGAATTGATTCACTCATTCCCTTTTATTTTCCTCCCTTTCTATATATATATATATATATATATATATATATATATATATATATAATTGTTTTATAGCTTCTAGAAATATTAAAGAAAGAAAACTGTAGAGCTCTGCTGCTCTGTTCAGAAAATATGAGAAGGAAAGTAAGGGGCTAGGCCTTTATTTATTTGCGCTCAAATCAATTTTATCTGTTAAACTTATATTTATTTAATCCAGACCGTTAGGACGAAGTTCAACACTAGTTTTCGACACTTGAACTAGTCGAACGGTCGACCAACCCAAGGAGGGTGCGACGATCTGAATTTCAACACTTGAAAATCGGTATCCATACTTCACCCATATTCGAATGCCACAGATTCAACCGTTAAAATTCGATTTACCGGAGCTTATAACAACATTAGATAATAACAACACAGCTGAAATAGAATGAATAATTTTATTAATACATAACATTTGATACAATAATGATACAAAAGATTATCAACATTATCAGAGATGCACAATAACGGAAAGATAATAGAACAGAAGAAGAGATAACATTAGTAGTGGAAAGATATCTTCTCAAATGCCCAAGCTCCAAAGATTCCAATCCAAAAGCTCGAACCACCATCGTGCTGAACTTAAGCAAATCCAATTGAAGTAAAACACAATGCGATCGCCAAAACCGAAAGATTGAAGCCAATCTAATCTACGGCTACTAGCCGACTATCTGAAACATGACTCTAGGCTGCCCGTGAGGAAAATTGTGGGCACCAGAGTTTAGAAAGGGAACAATATACTCCAGGTCAGTCATGGGACTGGTGTGAGCAAACAAAAATAGTTTTATCTTGAACAAAACAAGCAAAAGAAATAAAAAGAAATTCGCTATGTTTTTTTTGAAAAATGAAACTACTGTAAGGCCTCCTGGCGCACACACAATGCAATCACACACTTGGGGGAGGTTTCTCCGTATGATAGTCAAACATGCTTGATACAAAAAATCCTTTTTGTATATTATTATTAGTGCATAGTGCAGAAAACATTTCGAAAGTATAATGTTAATCTTAGCCAGCATATGTACCATTATATTATGACTGCTATGGCTACCACCTGAGGTGGCAGGTTATACAACTGCAATCGTAAAGGGCACATATTATTTGATTGGATTTTCAATAAATGGTTAGGCTAACGAACTTCCTACACCATATGGGTACCTCTCTGGAGGGACACCACGACAACCTAACCGGATCTCCGCCAACACAATGTCGGGTTACCTCTGTAACTAGTTAACTATTGAGACGAGTATGTCATCTCTCGGTCGTCACAGACCTTCATCCCGAGATTCACTAAAAAATAGAAACAACCACATAAGTTAAATATCTGGGCTCCATACCATGATACCACTTTTTACTCAGAAGGAAATGGACATACCCTAAGGTGCGCGACCCCCGATAACCTTACTACATTCTTCCTGTTTCGACCATTTCCAGGTTGTGAGGTTCAGATGAAGTCTCGTCCCACAAAGTTACGCTTTTCACAAAAGCCATGCTTCGATCAACTAATAATCAGCAGCACTTAGTATGCCACATTACCAAATTGGGAATATATCACTAGTAAATATCAACTACATAACCTCTGACCTCGTACGTCTCAGAAAAGGGTGTTAAGCTAAGAGAATAAATTCTCCGCCACCAAACAGAAATGTATTTGATAAAAACCAGCTTTACATCTCAAAGTGTAACGTCAGACATATGTCCATACAAGTCTGTTCCGGATCCGAACAAAATCGAAGGCACTTCAAAAGAAGCCCTTGCAATTTCGGATAATTCCTAATCACGTCTAGACTCCCCATCACAAAGGGTGATCAAATCTCTATACCGAGGGCCATTTGGTGCAGAGGCTTTCGACGCGTAATCCTTTCGCTTTCGAAAATACCAGGTCTTCACCACCGTCTTCAAATGCTATCTAATTCAACATATCATTATTCAGAATGGGTAATATGGCATAAAGTCCTCTCCCGGCTAAACCGAATAATGAGCACTAATTTTAAAGACATATGGATATATTGGATCTTAGTTAAGTCACAACTTATTACCCAATTTTTTTTCTTATAAATGGTTTAAAAAAAATTCCACTTCAATCTTTTAAATAAAAGATTCACCATTAAGATCCACTTCAAATTAAAATAATGTTCACCAATCTTTCACAACGATTCATTCATAGCTTTCAAAACTATTTCAATTTCAAATCTTTTATACAAAAGATACACCTCTAAGATCATCTTCAATTTGAAAACAAAGTTCACCAATATTTAACAAAGATTCACTTATAGCTTTCAATACAATTTCCATTACAAACATGAAATCCTTTTAATAAAAACTTGAAATTCTTTCATTATATGGAAGCCATTATCATTTGAAAACAAACGTTTTTTTTATTCGGGAAAGTTAGATTAAATTTACTCAAGATATAGCCTTTCAAAATATACATTGAAAGTCAGCAAACTGCCATATTCTTGGCAAGTTCTAATGAATTAAATTCAAACTTCCAAAATAATTTATTTAAAATAGTTTTAAATCCATATATATGTATATATATATATATCGTATAACTTACATAACCCCTTCTAACCAAAAGTTCCAAAATAATTTCAAACCTTTAACAAGATATAGTATATTCAAACTAAATTTTAATTTCAAAACTTCCTTTTCAAAAACTTTTTATATTCAACGAAATTACATTTCCAAACCATTTTGGATTCAAAAAAAATTCGAAATATCTGTGACTTACCAATTTCCCATGAAATCCACATTTATGTGTGTGTGGTGTAGTCCAGGGGTTTTACACACAACAATACAATATCACAACCAACACCAATTCAAGCATAACAATTACGATAAGAGGTATTATCCTATAACGCTTATCTTCCATTCATAAATACACAAATAAATTCATCACAGATAAATAATTCACAGTTTATAGCTCAATAGAACATCACACAATAGAGATATCAAACAATTTAAAGTATTCAATACAATCCAATCATTCATAAGCAAGATCAATTGATCATCGGATTATATTTAATTTAAACTAGATTAATTACTTATAAATAAATAAATTACTAACATTAATTAATTACAAACCATTTTAATTAATTATACTTTAATCATTAATTAACCTTTAATTATTAATTAATCAATACCAATTAATAAATCAATCAACCTTTGATCATTAAACAATTAACCTTTAATTACTTAATTATTCTTTAATTAATTATCCTTTAATTAATTTATATTAATTAATTAATCCTTAATTAATTACCATTTGATTAATTATCCTTAATTAATTACTATAAGTGATTATCCCTAATCACTTATATTAATAAATCATAAATTAATTATATTGAGTAATTATCCTTTAATCACTTGATTAATCAACCTTTAATCATCAATTTACTATCCTTAGTTACTTTTATTAAGTAATTATCTTTAAGTAATCAACTATCCTTAATTACTTACATTAATTAATCTTAATCAATTAATTATCCTTTGATATAATTACACAAGGTAATTATCTTTAATTGCATTAAGTAATAATCTTTTATTAATTACATTAAGTAATTTTACTTGATTTATTTCATTAAGTAATTGTCCTTTAAATTATTCATCATTGATTACTTAAATCATAACAAATAAATTATCCTTAATTAAAACCTTTAATTGCTAACTAATTAATCTTTAATTACCCATGGCCTTAATTACTTAAGATAAACCACTTGTCTTAATCACATGCTTAATCACATCATCAAATTCTATTTGAAATATTTAAGAATATTTATAAATAATAATCCCAGCATAGTTACTCAAAACTCAAAACAATTTTAAACATATTTTGACTTCAAAATCAAAAACTCAAAACAATTTTAAACATATTTTGACTTCAAAATCAAATCTTTGGAAATTGTTTTTAAAACTTTTTTATAAATTTTAACTTGAAAACTTGTTTATATTTTCTTTAAAAACTTATTTTTCTTAATATACTTTAAAACCTAATTTTAAAACTTGCTTTACCTTTCAAACTTCAACACTTTATTTTTTTTGAAACCTTTAAAGAAAACCAAGTCATCCTTACAAAACACTCGACCCAAACCCCGAGCTATCCACGACCTTCGTTTTCCCTGACATTCTTCACATGACTTCGAGACAACCCCGGGACCACTGCTTCTTCCCCAATCTTTTCGATCAACCAGGTACAGATGTGTAGATGTGCACGTCTACGACCAATCTTGTCAACTGTAGTCATCACCGCGAGCTTCAACCTATCATCTACGACATCGCCATCCAGCCCGACCACCGAACTTCGATGATTTCGTCGTCAAACGAAATCGAGCTAGTTTGCTTCTTCCTGGAACCAACACCTTCGAAAAAATTTCCTTGCTGACGATACTCCAGACCACCATCATCCGTGCCGACCACACTGTAGCCTCGTCTCGACTTCCAGCCCCGACCCCCCTAGACCGGTCACCCTTGATCATCTATCGACAATGAAATCGATTCGAGCATGTCACTAACAAAAATATGCATTAAACCCTACGACCTCGTCGTACCGCCGCCTCGACCTTTAATAAATCCAACTACTATTTTTCCAATGATCTCCTTCCTTCATAAACGATCTGACCTTAATCCCGACCCATCACAATTCGTCGATTACCGGAATTCACTTAAAATGTAATTTCTGTTCATCCTATGAATGCTCTCCGAAAACACCATTAAAAATCTTGATTTTATTTTTAAAAAGACTTGTTTTTCAAAGTCGAACCAGATGATGTGATTGCAACTTGTAATCTTGACACTTAAATTTGACATGCTTTTAAGTTTCTACTGTAAATTTTAATTTTCCAGATAATCTTAAACTAATTGTTCTTAAGTATATTTTTAAAACTCAAATAATGTTAATTCAAACACTTTTTGTTTAAACATTAAAGCCTATTAGAGAATAGGTGAGGATATTTTGATCTTTTGTGATTTTGTTTCTAGCCCGTGAGTACAAAAACAGGTGTATATGCCTGTACACAAAGATACAACACATATATACATACACATGTAGACAAAATTACATCCATACATACAATTTCCACTACTTCACTTTTCAGAAACAAAGTATAACACAGATTCAAGCATCAACGGGTTAGTTTGATTGCCTAGATGGTTGTACAGAGAAGCAAGTTGAAGAACTTGAAAATGATTTTGAAAATGATTTGGATTGCAATCTGAATTTGTTTGAAGCTTTAACCCAGGTTGAAGATGTTGTTGTTGAATTTAGCTTTGATCTGAAAATTGATCTGGTTGTTGTTTTAGTGTTGAGTTGAACCCTTGCTTGATTGTTTTAGGTTTTTAAATACTTTGTTTTTTGTTTCGTTGTTGAATTTGCCTAGGCTCTAAGATTGTTTGCTTTAGAAAAAATTCTGGAACTTGAAATCTAAGATGTTCTTACATTGATCAAGATGAAGACTATTTGATTTGTTTTTTATTTATTTTTACTTTGATTTAATTTTCTGGTTTTTCTTATTTTCAGATTTGTAGTCTTTGAATATATGAAGGAAAGTTGAGAAGAAAGGGATATAGATGTGTTTATAACCTTGATTTTCTTTTATTATTTGAATTTAAAAATGAAAAGAAAATATAAAAGTATGACACTTGTAATTGTTGAACTAACACATGTAAATTAAGTAAACACTTGTTAAAACATGTTCTTATTGTTTTACAAATGTTAAAAGCATCAAATTTATGTTTAAGTCCTTATTTTAAATTAATTTATAAATTGTGTTTTAAACCTTTTCTTTTTATAATTTGTGAATTATTTTATCTCTTATGTTTTAAAGGTTTGTATATAAGTTCAATTTATCTCATGTGTATTTTAATTTTTTAAACATAAGTCAAAATATCCTTATTTATGTACAAATCATTTTTATTTCGAACGATATACAAAATAAAGCTTTGTCTTTATTCTTATTCAAATTTTAAATTCAAGTTATTTTCTAGAATATTTATTTTTTAGATTCAAATTCAAAATTAAATTTAAAATCAATTTGTGTACATATATATAAATAAACAACATATATTATTTATTTTATAAAATTCCAAATTTAAATTTTCAAATTACAATCTATTTATATAAATAACAGATACATATCTTATTTAATTTGAAAAATTCAAACTAATTCACGATTTAATCCAGAATTAATTTTAATTACCAATTTAAATTTGACTCAAAACCGAGATCGTTACAGATTCCCCCCTTAATAAAATTTCATCCTCGAAATTTGCTAGACAGGGAGACAAACAAAGAACAAATGAAGAATGTTTCGCCGAATCAAACTAAATATCCATTCTGCATTTGACTTACAAAATCAAAATATCATCAATAAATACGAGATCGAATTTATTCAATATTTCACAAAATATACTCGGGTCATCTTGTATACGAAATATGCAGGGGCATTGGTTAGTCCGAAAGGATAACTAACCGTTCGTAGAATAAATCGAGACCCCAAAGAATAAACAAATTTATACAATTTAATTTAACTTCATATTTTATTAATAAATTTATTTCAAATAAAATTTCAAATTTATTAAAGTTAAAAACGAAAAGCTGATAGAAAAATGATGAAGAGAATACGAAATAGGAACTAATCTACACGATTCGCAGGGCCACCACCACACCGAAGCTTCTTCTTGTAGCTGCCATGAAGCCATCAAAGTATTGAAATCGAATGATGAACGAAAGAGATTAAGGAAAGGTTGTTCCAGTTGTTACAGGGTATTGACCATTTGTAGTGGTACTCCCCTGTCCCCTATCTCGTCCTCTTCTTGCACTCATACTCATTATCAGTGAATAGTAAGAGAATATTGAGGCATATGGACAGATGTCTTAAGGATATACTCATTCTAGGGCATTTATAATCCTATCTCTAATAAGTCACCTAATGTGTTATATTCCTGAGCTAAAGTTCTTACTCAACCTTCAACTCTGATACCAAATGTGACGACCCGAATTTCAGCGCTCGAAAATCGACATCTGTACTTCACCCGTATTTGAATGTTGCAGATTCAACCATTGAAATCCTATTCGCCAGAGCTTATAACAACATTAGGTAATAACAACACAGTGGAAATAGAATGAACAATTTCATTGATACATAACGTTTGATACAACAATGATACAAATGATTATCAACATTATTAGAGATACACAACGGTGGAAATCTAATAGCACAGAAGAAGAGATAACATCAGTAGCGGAAGGATATCTTCTCAAATGCCCAAGCTTCAAAGATTCCAATCTGAAAGCTCGAACCACCATCATGCTGAACTTAAGAAAATCCGGTTGAAGTGAAACACAATGCGAATGCCAAAACCCAAAGATTGAAGGCTATCGAATCTACGCCTACTAGCTGACTATCTGAAAACATGACTCTAGGCTGCCCATAGGGAAAATTATAGGCACCCAGAGTTTAGAAAGGGAACAATAAACTCCAGACAATTATGAGACTGGTGTGAGCAAAAAAAAAACAGTTTTATCTTGAACAAAAGAAATAAAAAGAAATTTCCTATGTTTTTTTGGAAAATGAAACTACTATAAGGCCTCCCGGCACACACACACACCGCAATCGCACACTTGGGGAAGACTTCTCCTTATGATAGTCAAACATGCTTGATACGCAAAATCCTTTTTGATATTATTAATAGTGCATGGTACAGAAAACATTTCGAAAGTATAATATTAATCTTAGCCAGCATATGTACCATTATATTATGCCTGCTATAGCTACCACCTAAGGTGGCAGGTTATACAACTGCAATCGTAAAGGGCTCGTATTGTTTGATTGGATTTCGAATAAATGGTCAGGCTAAGGAACTTCCTACACCACATGGGTACGTCTTGGGAGGGATGCCTCAAGAACCTAGCCGGATCTTTGCCAACAAAAAGCCGAGTTACCTCTGTAAATAGGTAACTACTAACATGAGTATACCATCCCCCGATCGTCACCGACCTTTATCTCGGATTAACCAACAAATAGCAACAATTACATAAGTTAAATATCTGGGCTCCATACCATGATACCACTTTTTATCCAGAAAGAAATGGACATACCCTAAGGGACGCAACCCCTGATAACCTTGCTGCATCCTTGCTGTTTCGACTATTTCTGAGGTGTGAGGTTCTGATGAAGTCTCGTCCCACAAAGCTATGCTTTTCACAAAAGCCATGATTCGATCAAGCACTGATCAACAGCACTTAGTATGCCACATTACCAAATTGGTAATATATCACTAGTAAATATGAACTACATAACCGCTGAGCTCGTACGTCTCGGAGAAGGGTGTTAAGCTAAGAGAATAAATTCTCCGCCACCAAACAGAAATGTGTTTGATAGAAACCAGCTTTACATATCAAAGTGTAACGTCAGACAACGTCTATACAACTCTGTTCTTGGTCCGAACAGGACCGAAGGTACTTCAAAAGAAGCCTTTACAAATCCGGATAATTCCTAATCACGTTCGGACTCCCCATCACAAAGGGTGATCAAATCTCCATACCGGGGCCATTCATTGCAGACACATTCGACAGGTAATCCCTTCGCTTCCGAAAATACCTGGTCTTCACCACCGTCTTCAAATGCTATCCAATTCATCGTATCATTATTCGAAATAGGTTATATGACATAAAGTCCTCTCCTAGCTAAACCGAATAATGAGTGATAATTTTAAAAATATATTGATATATTGGATCTTAGTTAAGTCACAACTTATTACCCAAAAACTTTCTTTCAAATGGTTTAAACAAATTTCCACTTCAATCTTTTAAATAAAAGATTCACCTTTAAGATCCACATCAAATTAATACAATGTTCACCAATCTTTCACAAGGATTCATTCGTAGCATTCAAAACTATTTCAATTTCATGTCTTTTATACAAAAGATACACCTTTAAGATCCTCTTTAATTTGAAAATAAAGTTCTCCAACCTTTAACAAAAATTCACTTCTAGCCTTCAATACAATTTCCATTACAAACTTGAAATCCTTTCAATATAAACTAGAAATACATTCATTATATTGAAGCCATTATCATTTGAAAACAAATTTTTTTTATTTCGGGAAAATCCGATTAAATTTACTCAAGATATAGCCTTTCAAAGTATAAACTGAAAAATCAGCAAACTGCCATATTCTCGGCAAGGTCTATTTGAATTAAATTAAAACTCCCAAAATAATTTATTTAAAATAGTTTTAAATCCATATATATATATATATATATATATATATATATATTGTATAACTTATATAACCCATTCAAACCATAAGTTCCAAAATAATTTCAAAACTTTAACAACATATAGTATATTCAAACTAAATTTTAATTTCAAAACTTCCTTATTTTAATTTCAAAACTTCCTTTTCAAAAACCTTTTATATTCAACCAAATTACATTTTCGAACCATTTTGGATTCAAAAACAAATTAAATTCAAAATATCCGTGACTTACCAATTTTTCGAGAAATCCTTATTTTTGTGTGTGTGTAGTCCAGGGCATTCACACACAACAATACAATATCACAACCATCATCAATTTAAGCACAACAATATCGATAAGCAATATAATTCTATAACGCTTATCTTCCATTCGTAGATATACAAATAAATTCATCACAGATAAATAAATCATAGTTCACAGCTCAATAGAACATCACACAACAGAGATATCAAACAATTTAAAGTATTCAATACAATCCAATCATTCATAAGCAAGATCAATTGATCATCGGATTATATTTAATTTAAACCAAATTAATTACTTATAAATAAATAAATTGCTAACATTAATTAATTACAAACCATTTTAATTAATTATCATTTAATCATTAATTAACCTTTAATTATTAATTAATCAATCTCAATTAATAAATCAATCAACCATTGATCATTAAATAATTAACCTTTAATCATTTAATTATTCTTTAATTAATTATCCTTCAATTAATTTATATTAATTAATTAATCCTTAATTAATTACCATTTAATTAATTATCCTTAATTAATTACGATAAGTGATTATCCTTAATCACTTAAATTAATAAATCACAAATTTATCATATTTAGTAAGTATCCTTTAATCACTTGATTAATCAACCTTTAATCATTAATTGATTAACCTTAGTTACTTTTATTAAGTTATTATCTTTATGTAATTAACTATCCTTAATTACTTACATTAATTAATCTTACTTAATTAATTATCCTTTAATATAATTACACAAGGTAATTATCTTTAATTACATTAAGTAATAATCTTTTATTGATTACATTAAGTAATTATACTTGATTTATTTCATTAAGTAATTGTCCTCTAAATTATTCATCATTGATTACTTAACTCATAACAAATAAATTATCCTTAATTAAAACCTTTAATTACTAACTAATTAATTAATCTTTAATTACCCAAGGCCTTAATTAACTTAAGATAAACCACTTATCTTAATCACTTGCTTAATCACATCATCAAATTCTATTTAAAACATTTAAGAATATTCTTAAATAATAATCCCAGTATAATTACTCAAAATTCAAAACAATTTTAAACATATTTTAACTTTAAAATCAAATCTTTGGAAATTGTTTTTAAAACTTATTTATAATTTTTAACTTGAAAACTTGGTTAATATTTTCTTTAAAAATTTATTTACCTTAATATACTTTAAAACTTAATTTTAAAACTTGCTTTACCTTTGGAACCTCAACATTTTATTGTATTTGAAACCTTTAAAGAAAACCCGAATCTTCCTTACAAAACATCCAGCCAAACCCCGAGCTATCCACGACCTTCGTTTTCCCGAGACATTCATCACACGACTTCGAGACAGCCCCGAGACCCTTGCTTCTTCCCCAATCATCTTGATCAACCAGATGCAGATGTGCACATGTGCACGTGCACGGCCAGTCTGGTCAACTTCGGTCATCACCGCGACCTTCAACCTGTCGTCTACGACTTCGCTATCCAGCCCGACCACCTAACTTCGATGATTTCGTCGTCAAACGAAATCGAGCTAATCTGATTCTTCCTGGAACCAACACCTTCGACCAAATCGCCTGGCCGATGATAATCCAGACCACCATCATCCACGCCGACCACACCGTAGCCTACTCTCGACTTCCAGCCCCGTTCCCTCAGACCGGTCACCCCCGATCATCCATCGACAATGAAATCGATTCGAGCATGACACTAATAAAATTATGCCCTTAAACCCTACAACCTCGTCGTACCACCGCCTCGACCCTTAATAAATCCAACTACTATTTTTCCGATGATCTCGTTTCTTCATACCTCCTCTGACATCAATCCCGGCCCATCACAGTTCATCGATCACTGGAATATACTTAAAATGTAATATCCGTTCATCCCATGAATGCTCCTTGAAAAACACCATTAAAAATCTTGATTTAATTTTTAAAAATACTTTTTTTTCGAAGTTGAACTAGATGATGTGACTACAACTTGTAATCTTGACATTTGAATTCGACATGCTTTTAAGTTTCCATTGTAAATGTTAATTTTCAGATAATCTTAAATTAATTGTTCTTAAGAATATTTTTAAAACTCAAATCATGTTAACTCAAACACTTTTTGTTTAAACATTAAACCTATTAGAGAATAGGTGAGGAGATTTTGATCTTTTTTATTTTGATTCTAGCCAGTGAGAACAAAAACAAGTGTACATGCCTGTATACAGACATGCATCACATATATACATACACATCTAGACAAATTTACGTTCATACAAACAATTTCCACCACTTCACTTTTCAAAAAAAAGTATAACACAGATTCAAGCATCAATGGGTTAGTTTTCTCACCTGGATAGTTGTACAGAGAAGCAAATTGAAAATCTAGAAAATTATTTTGAAACTATTCTAGATTGCAACCTGAAATCGTTTGAAGCTTTAACTCAGGTCGAAGATGTTGTTGTTGAATTTAGCTTTGATCTGAAAATTGATCTGCATGTTGTTTTGGTGTTGAGTTGAACACATGCTTGATTGTTTCAGGTTTTTAAATACTTTGTTTTTTGTTTTGATGTCGAATTGCCTCAGGCTAAAAAATTGTTTGCTTTAGAAAAAATCTGTAACTCTGATTTGCTTTGGAACTTGAAATTTGAGATGTTCTTACATTGATCAGGGTTATAACTATTTGATTTGTTTTTTAGTTTTGTTTACTTTGATTTAATTTTATGGTTTTTTTTATTTTTAAATTTGTAGCCTTTGAATATATAAAGGAAAGTAGAGAAGAAAGGGATACAGATGTAGTTATAACCTTGATTTTCTTTTATTATTTGAATTTAAAAATGAAAAGAAAATATAAAAGTATGACATTTGTAAATGTTGAACTAACACATGTAAATTAAGTAAACACTTGTTAAAACATGTTCTTATTGTTTTACAAATGTTAAAAGTATCAAATTTATGTTTAAGTCCTTATTTTAAATTAATTTATAAATTGTGTTTTAAACCTTTTCTTTTTAAAATTTGTGAATTAATTTATCTCTTATGTTTTAAAGGTTTATATATAACTTCAATTTATCTCATGTGTATTTTAAATTTTTAAACGTAAGTTATAATATCCTTATTTATGTACAAACCATTTTCATTTCAAAAGATATATAAAATAAAGCTTTGTTTTTATTCTTGTTTAAATTGTAAATTCAAGTTACTTTCTAGAATATTTATTTTTGAGATTCAAATTCAAAATTCAATTTAAAATCAATTTGTATACATATATATAATAAACAACATATATTATTTATTTTAGAAAATTCCAAATTTAAATTTTCAAATTACAATCTATTTATATAAATATAGACACATATCTTATTTAATTTGAAAATTTCAAATTAATTCACAATTTAATCCAGAATTGATTTTAATTACCAATTTTAATTTGACTAAAAAGTGGGATCGTTACAGAGGGGGTCGATTGGTGGGGTCCACGTGTTAACTATTATCTACTTCCTTATTCTTTTTATTTATTATTTTCAATCTGCAAACTTCAAACGCTTATAACCTTTTCTTTTGAACTCCGATCCCAAAAATTTATAAATGGAAGTTGCCTAGAAAATTGTCACGAATGCAGTGGTGCAAGTTTCATGGTTAAATTCCAATGTTTTCTCAAATTCCATTTTTGATAATTCTTTTTGGTTAATTACTATTCATTTCGTAGGGTGTTACATTCTCCTCCCTTAACAAAAATTCTGTCCCTAAAATTCCCCAAAGGTTAAATCATGTAACATAATGCACACACATTCTAAACTATCCAATCAATTAGTGTGCAACCAATTTTGCAGCTAATCATGTACAAGTGCATGATGTATCACAACATATATGATATGTGTGCTGAATAATTCTAAATTGGTGTCTCCTATATGAATGCAAGATTTCAAAAGTTTAAAATCCTTATTTTCACATAACAAATTCCACATTCCCTCGAATAAGAGTATAGCTCAACCAATTTTGCATCCATTTTGTACAATCTAATATCTGACACACCAGTTCGAACAACCAAAACTTTGAAAATCTAGTTTTTCTAAATCTGTACTTCTATGACGAAAAAGTAATTTTAGATGGAAAATTTCACATTTCCCACCTTCTTTTGGATACCTATTCTGTTGTACCATGGAACCTTCTCTTTTGTCCCAAAATATTTTCCAACTATTCCAAATATAATTTGCATAAGGAGATTTATTTTTGGACTTTAATATGGCTTTATTTTAAAAGCAAGTTCCTTTACTATCAAAAAGGTGTGGAAATATGAACCCAAAGCTAGAATAGTTTTTTGCCTTGTTATTATCTATGTTTTGTATATTGCCAATCTTGTTGAACAATGAAATTCATATTCGCTAACACGTCAAACCTTCTTACGACAAGCATGTGGCATACAAAAATTGAAAATTTTATCATTTTCCATTAAAAATCTTTCCTCTTTCAATCAAACTTGAAAAATAGTTTTAAAATTGAAATTTTCAAATGCATTTAAACACGAATTTTCAAAAGCATTTGAACACAATTTTTCAAAAGCATTTTCCTTTCAAATTTTTAAAACAAATCAAGCCACATTTTAATGCAATCGGGATCAGTCAATGAGTTAATGCATATGATTGACCTTAGGATTGCAAAGTTAATCTTAGATTCTGAAACTCTTTCCCATTATTTCAATAACAAACAACAAACAACACACAAGCATATTTATAAGTTTTAGCTTTTTAAGGCATAAGGATAGGGACCCAAGGTTCACAACAGCCTTCCTGTGTCCTTCACTTGCTAATATTATTTTATAAACTTCCAATTTGTGCAGTTAAAGCGCTTAGCAGTTTTATAGCGATGGAAGTGAAAAAAGCTATAGTTGGGATATAACAGAAAATAATGGAGGTGCAAAAGCTTCATTAGATATAAAACCAAATATTTAAATTAAGTAATTTGTTCTCATTCTCACATCATTTATGTATGAAAATAAAATATTATTTAATCTTACGTAACAAGATTAAAGAATATCATGATTTATGCAGACTGTATTCGATGACTATAATAGATTTCTAACATATATGGAAACTTATGCCTTAAAATTAGATCTCTACGTTAATTATATTGATTTGACTTAAAAGAGAACAAGTCAGATTAACCTTTCTATATTAATATTGCTAAAGCGAGTGCTACATAGCCTCGATTAGTGGGTTTAGTGGAAAATAATAAGGCTTAAAGCGGAACTAATGTTAATAACACTAAATTGAAATAGCACAGTAATCGAAGAGTGTATGCGCTATAGTAGGGATTCTATGAGGCTTTAGTATGGCTTTAATTGCACAGCTTCTAGTCTTACTTTGCATTTGATGTCATTTTAATGTCTATATAATATTTCCATATCTATTCTATTTTTGCTCTAATATATTATAGCAGTCAAACACATCTAGAAAAATTAACACGATTAACAAATAGCAACACATCTCATAATATATCGTATGCATAATTTATACAAAAGATACAACCAACATTTACAATCCAACAATCCAAATGAATTTAAATACTGGAAGAAAGATAAATTGTTACTAATGCTAATCCAAACTACTACTTATAAGCTAGAGGAGCATCCTGATCCCCTGTGGGAGTTTGAGCTATTGCCAGGACCCTTGAATGGATGCAGCATAACAGCTATGAAACTGAGCTCACAACTCTAGCGCTGCTGCTCTGCTCGTATCTCTCATAGCTCGGCTTCAGTTCTGTGTTGAGAGTCCCAGATTACTATAAGCTCGGGGCTCTTTAACCCTACAACACTCTACTCTACCGCCTACTATGCATGCTCCTCAATTTCCTACGCCGCTTGGTGACTCCTAAATCCCTATCCTCCTCAAGGAGGACTTATCAAATGCGGCTGAGGACTTTCTCTAGACCTGCTCTACAAGGAGATTCACTTTGTATCGTCTGAAGACATAAGTGAAAAGAAGAGAATATGGAATGTAGCTCCGTAGAGTCCCAACTCCTTGGCTATGTGGTTGCTCATGATGGTTCAGGTCCAGTTCAATGCTATATTACCCATAATTGCATAGGTGGCCATCTACATCAATAGATAAATCCGATCAAAACTGTACGTTTGAGGAATGATGTTCTGCTGAATGATGCGGAAGACAAGATTTGTTGTATGCTGAAAATTGCGTGGTCTGGATCGATAGTCTCTATATTAGCCAATCCAGCTCCTTCCACGAATATTCCTAAGATATCTCCAGAATTGTCATCTGTCAGAGTAATTTCTGCCCCCTTCACCTCTGACATAAGACAGTCGATGTCTTCATCAAATTCGTATTCTAAATTAGCATCAAATAGCTGCATGTAGCATGGATAGCACTCTCACTTAAATGTGTTGTGGCTCAAAATCGATGCTAGTCCTGAGGCCATGAACAAACCCCCTAGTCTGTAAGCGGTGAAATCCCCAAACTTCACATGTTGCACTTGAAGAAACACAAAGTTTGATGAGGCTTCATAGGTGGAGACTTTTCGATCGTCTCCTTGGAGCCAAGCGATCTATTGGGGAGTGAGATTCGGTTGGAGCAAAGATGCACTGATGGCTCATGGGAGTGCCACGGATTGATTTTTGTTGGGGAGGTGAAGTTTTTGGTGTTTTGATATGGGTTGAGAGGGGTTATATCTTGAGGCGTCAGCTGCCTTGGTTGCTTGAGAACACTAGCGGCTAGAGTGAGGGAGAGGCACTCATGAGTTTTGGTAAGAGAGAGAGAGGGGAGGTCAAAGGAGAGAGGAGGGGAAAGATGAGAGGATTGAGCAGAGCTGGAGCTTGGATGTGGCTATATGTCGTGTTCGAGGTTCGAGTAGGGCATAAAACCCATTAACTGGTCGACCATTTTAGATCGAATGCCTATTTCTAGGTTGTCGACCTTATGCAAGTTTTTGAGCCTAGCTTGA
The DNA here is from genome assembly GCA_030765085.1 of Allium cepa. Classification (NCBI taxonomy): domain Eukaryota; kingdom Viridiplantae; phylum Streptophyta; class Magnoliopsida; order Asparagales; family Amaryllidaceae; genus Allium; species Allium cepa. The sequence continues at coordinate 672,591,144 of CM060928.1, read as the reverse complement.
ACCTGGACCCTATTCGGGTCAGGTTAAATTAATTTATAATTCTACTTTCACTCTGAATTTGTCTTCTTCAATCCCATTGGTCCACAACCGTTCAAAAAAAATTCCCTATTTACCCATGATCGAACTTTAGCATATTGTCAAGATTGCTAGGCTCTATTTTCTTCCTTCAATTTTTGCAGGGCACTTGCTTACTGCTTGGCCATCAACCTTCTTTTTATATCACAGAAATGCGCATCTGTTTTTCTCCTTAATTTCCTTATACGGGAGTATTTTTCTTATCTTCATCATCAGGCTTCCTTACCTTTTTATTCTCTTTATTCCATTTAAATCAAGTATTATTTCCATTTATCTACCTCTTAAAATGAATTTAAAAATAAACCTTTAAATTCAAAGAAATAGGAGATATCATCGAGCAATACATATGCTCTATACTCCATTATTTTCAAAAAATGAAAAATCAATTCGCTAAAAATCCTTAAAATTGAAAATTTTCAACCCAACCAGTTTTAAACTTCATTGCGGATCTATAAATATCCCTTTAAAGCTTTCAAATTTTCTTTCTTTTTCGAAACAACAAATTTTCAATGGTAGGGTCCTTTTATTTTAAATAAATCCATTTTAAACCCATTTAAGAAGTTTTAAGAAATTTTATAAATCTTTTTGTTAAGTTCTTTCACATGGAGTAGGATTTAGAAATTGACTCTTATTCGACCTTTCTTTTGGACTTTCTTATTTTCTAATCATTTTTATGTCATCTTCATTAAGAACATATCAAAATCCGATGTCATATTATGGTGGTTAATGTACATCTTCTTGTTGAAATTTGTTCAATCCTTCTTCACATCTTACTCCTGGATGCTTGCAACAATAGGTTCTTACATTTCATCTATCTGGATGAAATGTGTATCTTCGATCGGCAATCCATCGAAATCCACAATCATGGGGGCAGTCCAAGCCCAACAAAGGAGTCAAGCGCCGTCCAACTTCAGGGATCCTTCTACATATCACACTCATGCTCTTCTTATCAACGTCTTACGGTACAACCTATTCTTTATAGGGAAATCGGGGTAGGTGTATAGATTTAACTCTATTTATTGTCCCAACTCACAATTTCCTTACCATCTTTTCATAATATGGTCGCAACTACTTCTATAGTCGGAATTTGAAGAGTTCGGTGTATAATACATATACATATACATATACATAATTATAGGTAAAATTACAAATATGTTCACTCGGCGTATCCTAATTCCTATGATTAACTGACCTAAGCTCTGGTACCAATTGTAACAACTCGCACCTTAATCGGACCAAATTTTGACTAAATAAAAACCTAAGTTTACTAGGGTACTGATCATTGGTGTTGGTAACTTGAAATAAACATAAGTATATCAGAGAGCCATCTACATAAAGTCACGGCAGAATAGAAAAATATAATAGAATATATATACCGACTAAGGCTACTACCTTGGAATTAATATCATTCGTTGAACATTTGTTGCATTGCTAGTGCCGAGCATGAATTGGAAGACTTCTCTATTTATCGTTCTCATCTTACACCAGTAGCTGTCCCTCTAAATTTAACATATGGGTTGCAATAAGGATGGGATCAGAACAACGTTCCGATGATTGGAAAATTATATATTTTATACACGGTACTAATTTATGCCGATTGATTTCTATTTAAGTGTTATGTCTATTTTCCCTAGCATATCCTTTTATTCTATATAAGTGTACGATATATTAAATCTTCTTTGAGATATAACTATATATATATATAAATGTTGTACCACCCAAAAGAAAACCCTAGCCACTTAATACTTAGAAATAGGGGAGAGACAGACCCAACGACCATTTAATACCTCAACCCCAAAGCGGGCCTTCCGTAATGTAATAGCTAGTCAAGTGGCCCTTAGCTATGATGGTCGATGGTCCCCAGATAGGACTTTATAATTTAGTTAGCCGTATCACTAATACATCTCAAAAACTTACCCGAGGGTTAACTATCCCACCTCTGATAAACAAGCAATTAATTAAACTTTGAGGTCTTTACATCGGGACGTAACCCAAGTCGTTAACAACAACCGTTGGGACCATTGGTAGTCAAAGTCTATATGCTAAACCTACTTCTAAATACTGGTTTACCAATAATACCAACCCCCACAGTCGAAATTCCATTTAGACTTGCCTAATATAAGTTAAGGAAAACGCCTATTCTAGTTAATAATAGCTCTTGTTCGAAAATAAAGCAAACCCTATTTCCCCACTAGGCACCGTCGAGATTATTTAAGACTTCTTATATAGTGAGGAGGCAGAACCAAATAAAAGGTATTTTCATTTCTATTATATACTTGTGATGCTGTGATATGTTAATTAATTATTTAATCTAAGTACATCAAATAGAATTGCCCCTATGTATTATGATGTGTTATGTGATCGTAATTACAATGTATTGTAATTATGATAAATGTATCATATTAATACAACATATATTTAAATGTCCCTAAAACGATGTTACAAGATAGGACATTGAGACATCGGTTGAGACTAGAGTATTTAGCTCTTCAAATGTTGGGAGTGTAACACTCATCGTTGTTGGAGGCACCAAGGGGTTATATAGTGATGACTATTCGATAAATATTGGATAACTCACATAATAGTTTTCAATTGGTTAATATAACTATGGCCAAAAAGAGAATATCGAAATGAAGATATTCAACAATTCTCTTAAAGTGAGAATACTATTGAACTTCAATGTTGACACTTCACATTGATTATAATTAAGTCATGGTATTGGCTACCATTGAGCGACTATAGTTAGGTCTTAGTTGAAGTACTGAAAGTGAAACACTATTCAACAAAGAATTCGTCTTCTTAGTTAAATGGATGATATCATGGTCAACTGTAGGAAAATTAAATCAATGTCTCTAGCCAAAGTAATACGGTTAACAATAATTATTATTATTAAACTAAAGATTTTATGTTTTGGCTAATTATAATAACATGGAAGATATTGGAATTTTAAATTAATATTTTATTATAAATTTATATTAAGAAAATGTTATTTAGTTTGATAGTAAATTATCCTGTTAAATATTTAAAAAAAAAGCAACACTGTTAATCAAATTTATATTGTTATATAATGATAATACAATATAGCTTAGGTTCATCCAAAAACATTAAATGTGATTTAATGTCAATAACATTAATTATGATAACACCGTAAAAATATCTAGTCCTTAATGAATGAAAAGTAATTTATTTTAAAATTTACTATCTTACCTCATTGTTAGATGCACCTGATACAACATTAACTGTCAGACGAGAACCACGTACCATGAACTCAACAAATATTCAACAACCATATCTTAGATTAAAGCAATCAAAGTGCATGTGATGCGGTCACTTAAATAAGTACTTGAATAAAGAAGAATATACTAATTAAATATTAGCTCTTTGAAATTTTAGTTCTCCGTGAACTAAGATGGAACACAGTTAAACTCTATCTTCAACCACATCAGTATTACTTGTATATTCTATATTGTCAATGGTTAGAAATAATGCAACTACGGTATATGAAGATAACATTACTTGTATAGCCCTTTTAAAGGTGGTTGTATCAATGGCAATGGTACCAAATATATTTCTCCTAATTTCTACACACATGAGTTGGAAACAGTGAAAAGATTGAGATTAAGTAGATACACTCAGAATATAATTTAAGTAAATTCAGTGAGATTTTGTGTGCCAGCTTCCATGCAGATATATGATGTATATCGGCAATTGTACTGTGACGCCCCACCTCTATACCCACGCTAGCCAAGAACATTAAGGTGAATGCTGTTGACTAGCACGGAGAATAAGGCTGTTGAGGAGCGACCATCCGTGTAATTTCTTTGCGCAAGCACCGATATGTCAGATAATATAACATGCATTCTATTTCAAGAGGAAATCCGACATACCGACACAAACTCAAAGCTACTACACAGTGGCTATAATATCTTCGGAAACAAATATAGAAGTAAACATAACACAAATCAGTCACAGACAATTCATATCACAAAGGCGGAATAAGATATGAATATTACACTAGAAAGTGTACATCAGATTAGTGGTCTAAAAAGATCCACAATATCACAAAAGAATAGTTACACGAACTACACAAAAGAATAAGTATACATTAAGGAGTCTATATCTCAAATGTATACAACAAAATAACTACTAATCTAAGTAGTTAACCCAAAAGTCAAGGAGTTAATCCCGGATGAGAAGTCAAGCAGAAGCACCTTTAACATCTCGGTCTGACCCGAGTATTATTTTATAAGAAAATAATAAATGGATCGGTCTAACTATAAATATCAGATGAAACGATATAGAATAAGAGATATGACTAAACACATAATAATCACAAGGCCAAGCTGTGATATATAAGTAGTTGAAAATCAACAAGAGATTAATCAATATCACAAAATCTACACAAGAATCAAAGAAGTGTCATACTCTTTATTTCGTTCATCAAACCACAAATATTGACGATAATATCAATGTCAATCACAAAAGTCAATGACGCACAAATTCCAGAAGACTACACAAGAAATCCAGAAATCACTAAAGTCAATGACACACAAATTCACCAATGCACAAATATCGATAAGGCTTATCAATGGAAATCACGAAAAATTGGTTAAACACAAATTCTAGAAATCTACACAAGAAATCCAATAATCACAAAGGGGGGAGGCCTATCACAAACGGGAGCATAAAGCTCACCAACACGTGTATCACAAACGGAACGCTAATTCCATGGTCGCTAACCATCATAAATTGATCCGAAGCTCCACAAACGGCCCGAAGACCGTAGGTTGCTACCCCATCACAGATTGAGTCGAAACTCCACAAAACGGGGTTTAGTCTCCCTCGCAGACAAAGAGACATCGCACATTGCTAGTCTAAATCACAAAGATGATCGTTATGATCAATGAGAAGTGTCAATTACACTAAGCTAGTAAATATATGAGTTTAGCTTCATGTCCCATAACCACTTGCTTAACTTAAATATTTACGAACAAATTGTAGATTTCCACTAGAAAATTGTCACAAGGGTTTCAATCGAACAAGTCCAAGAATTAACCAACAAAGTGAACGCAAGCGTTTCATACCACTTGTTTTACTAAGTCGTTTAATTAGATTTCTCATACGAGTGAGGTAAAGGTTTATATATACTAATAGATTGGAAAACGGTTTTATAAACGAATTTGGTATTAAAATAGTATTGAAATCGTTTGAGGAAAGAGTTTTGATATTTACTACTAGTATAGAAAACCTTTATGTTTTTAAAGTGACAAATCACAAAGAAGATTGTAGGAACAATCAATCACTAAGATTCACATTCGAAAACGAGAATAAAATCCAAAGAAATCGATATAAAATCCATCAAAGTGGATATATCTAAAATTCCCAAAGAAAAGGTCATCTAAGTCGATAATAAATGACAACAACAAAAGGGAGACAACACGAATCGATTAAAGTTGGATATTCAAACGGATTAGCAAAATAGGCTAATCTGGCAATTAACAGCAGGTCGGTCGACCGGACTCCCTGAGTCGGTCGACCGAGCCTTAAACAGAGGAGTGCTTGTGCACTCGGCAGCAGGTCGGTCGGCCGACTCAGGGAGCTCGGTCGACCGGACCTGTTGCCAGCCTCTTCCCAGCCCATAGTAATGAGCTCCAATCTCGTCCAAATTTCATTCTCTCGAGCAACGGCGCTAAGGGTTTATGCCAATCGACTACCCGGCCCTATATGCTCCTCGATGCATCACCAAAAACATGTTCAAACATAGAAGTTAGGATTTTTAACGAATTGAACCCAAAACACCAAAAATTGGAATATACACCAATTCAATCCAAACCAAAAGCAAATGCACATGAATAAGTGTTAGGAATTCATACCTAACATTCGAAGATAATTCATAGACTTAGATGTGAGATTAAAAATCTCACCTTTTCATAAAATCAAACAAGAAGAAGCTTGAAAGCAAATGGAGAATCACCCTCTCTTCAACACAACCCAATTGAGCTTGAATCTAAGCTCAAAAACAAGAACATTCCCAAAATTAGGTTTAGGAATTTCTGAAATTGGTAAGAGAATAAGTTGGAGAAGAAGGAGAGAAGCTTACCAATGGGTTCTTCTTGAGTTTGGAGCTTGGAATTTGATTTGCAAGAGAAACTAGGGTTTTGGAGTTTTAATTTCCAATCTCTCCCACCATTAAAGCTAAGAAAACTGAAAAGAGAAAGAAGTGAGGGAGAATGGGGAGAGTGGTTCAGTTTTGGAGTATAAGTTAACATAGGGCTGAGCCCAAAAACCAAACCCAAAGTAAAAAGTAGCAAAAATCAACTTTCTCCAAACATATCGAAGCTTATACTCAAAAAGGTCGCAAATGGCATTTTAAACTCAATGGGAGTGGTCCCGAGTCCTAATTCGACCGTATGCAAAAAGTAGCTTTTCGGACTAAAATCCGACTAACGATAAAATATTTAAATAAAATATTTAAATATAAAATCGATAAATATGTGGGTTGTTATAGACTCCCCTCCTTAAAGAAATTGCGTCCTCGCAATATTTAAGAAGAGAACATAAAGTTACAACCATAAAAGCATATTCATCACAAAAGAAATTTGAAATAAGAAGTTCACCTCAAAGAGCACGAGAAAGTAAGTCCGGATGTGTTCGCTCGATGTACTCTCTAGATTCCCAAGAACAATCCTTAGGATTTGAAGACCATTGAACTTTAACAAGCGGAACATCTTTATTTCGAAGTCGTTTGACTTTCGAAGCAATGATACGAATAGGATGTTGCTCATAAGTTAAATTAGGCGAAACTTCAATCTCTTCCACAACACTGGGCTCAAGAGCAGAATCGGAATCTCGAAGACATTTCCGAAGTTGAGAAACGTGAAACACGTCATGGATAGCAGAAAATTGAGCCGGTAATAAAAGGCGATAAGCCATGGAACCAATACGTTCAGTGATAGGAAATGGCCCGATATATCGAGGCGCTAACTTTCCCGAGCGACTGAAACGCACAACACCTTTCATAGGTGACACACGAATGAACACAAGATCTCCCACAGAAAATTCTAACTTCCTTCTTCGGTTATCGGCATAGGATTTTTGTCTACTCTGGGCTTCTTTCATCCTATGTCGAATAAGTTCAATTTTCTCTGTGGAATCACGAATAAAATCTGGACCTAAAACCAGCTTCTCACCGGCCTCAAGCCAACAAGAAGGAGATCGGCATGGCCTACCATAGAGTGCCTCAAAAGGTGCCATACCAATACTAGATTGGAAGCTATTATTATAGGAAAATTCAACAAGTGAAATATGATCTTCCCAACCTCCACCAAAATCAAGCACACAAGAACGAAGAAGATCTTCAAGAGTTTGATTCACACGCTCAGTTTGTCCATCGGACTGGGGGTGATAAGAGGTGCTAAAATTAAGCTTCGTTCCTAAAGCTTTTTGAAGACTCTTCCAAAATCCACTAGTAAACAATGGATCACGATCACTAACTATAGAAGTAGGAACTCCATGTAATTTAACAATCTCTTTGATAAAGAGTTTGGCCAAAAGAGGAACGGTTCGGTTAGACCGAACGGGAATAAAATGGGAGGATTTAGTAAGTCTATCAACGATCACCCATAAGCTATCATGACCCGGACGAGAACGGGGAAGGCCATCTATAAAATCCATGGAAATTTGGTCCTACTTCCAAATTGGAATTTCTAAAGGTTGCAATAACCCACCGGGCCTTTGATGTTCGGCCTTAACGAGTTGGCAAGTCATGCAACACTTAACAAAGTTAGCAATATCGTGTTTCATTCCCTCCCAATAATAAAGTCGCTTCATATCCCCGTACATTTTACTACTACCGGGATGAATGGTAAATTTAGAACGATGAGAATCTTCTAAAATATCTTTACGAAGATCACCAATATTTGGCACGATAAGTCTACCAAATTTTCGAATGCCGCCACGTGAATCGATATCAAATTCTTTCAATCCTTCAATATCAATTTTATCCCTAATATTTTGGCCAAGAAGAGCCATTTCGGGATCTAACCTTTGAGCTTTAAGAATGCGGTCTAAAAGAGAAGGATGAGCCTCAAGGCTACATAACACAAGTGATGAACATAAATCGGAGATACGGTCTCGAATCTCACAAGAGGATAAAATCTCGAGATCGTTCCATTCGGATATCATCATATAAACAACAGCTTGTTGTTTACGGCTAAGAGCATCGGCGACACGATTACCCTTTCCGGGAGTATAAAGAATATCAAGATCATATGGTGCAAGAAATTCGAGCCAACGTTGTTGACGCAAATTAAGTTCCTTTTGAGAGAATAAATACTTCAAGGATTTATGATCGGTATAAAGAACAAATTTCTCTCCTAAAAGATAATGACGCCAAATCCGAAGAGCAAAAACAATAGCCGCGAGCTCTAAATCATGAGTGGCATATCTAGTCTCAGCAGGCTTTAATTGCCTAGAAGCATAAGCAATAACACGTTCTTTTTGCATAAGAACGGCACCCAAACCAATGTGACTAGCATCGGTATAAGCAACGAAATCTTGATTCCCATCGGGAATAACAAGAATAGGAGCATCAGAAAGAAGTTCTTTTAATTTCTGAAAAGAAGCTTCACATTTGTCCGACCAAATGTATTTAACACCTTTATTCGTTAAGCTAGTGAGAGGCACGGCAATCTTAGAAAAGTCTTTGATAAAACGACGGTAATAGCCTGCCAAGCCGAGAAAACTACGAATCTCTGTCACACTCTCCGGTCTCTTCCAATCTTGAATCGCTTCAATCTTTGAAGGATCCACGGAAATTCCGGATTCGGAAATAATATGACCGAGAAACTTCACACGAGATTGCCAAAAGTGGCATTTAGAAAATTTTGCCTTTAATTGATTACTCCAAAGAGTTTCCAACACAATCCGAAGATGTTTTTCATGCTCCTCCTCGGTTTTAGAATACACAAGAATATCATCGATAAAGATGAGAACAAACCGGTCGAGAAAGTCTTTAAAAATTCGATTCATTAAGTCAACGAAATAAGCCGGGGCATTCGTTAACCCAAATGGCATCACAAGCCATTCATAAGATACGTAACGAGTACGGAACGATGTCAAAGGAATGCTATCCTCTGCAATACGAAGCTGATGAAAACCGGTAGCCAAGTCCAATTGTGAAAAGACTCTAGCACCACTAAGTTGATCGAATAGATCATCAATCCGAGGTAAAGGATATTTATTCTTGATAGTAAGATCATTAAGCTTGCGGTAGTCAACGCAAAGCCTAAGTGTACCATCGGATTTCTTCACAAAAATAGCTGAAGCTCCCCAAGACGAGGAACTAGAGCGAATAAATTTCTTAGTTTCCAATTCAGATAATTGTTTACGCATCTCCTCGTTTTCTTTATTGGACATACGATAAGGAGGACGAGTGATAGGTTGAGCTCCAGGAATAAGATTAATTCTGAACTCAATTGCTCGCTTAGGTGGTAATCCTAAAACGGGCTCGAATATGTCGGAAAATTCACAAACGACGTGAATAAGAGAAATAATATCACCCTCATCATCATCATCGTCATCACAAGGATTTAAAGAATATAAAGATGCAACCAAAGCAGAATCTGAATCTTTAAGAATAATAGAAACCTGATTAACAGATTGAGGATGTCGAAGATGAATAGTCCGCTCAGGACATAGGATATGAGCTTCATAACGGTTAAGCCAATCCATTCCCAAAATCATTCCAAAGCCTAAATAACGCATGACATGCAAATCGGCTCGGAAAGAAAAATCACACAAAATAATCTCGACATCTTTACACAATAAACTGATTGTTGCGGATCCACCAACCGGATTCGCAATTCTCAGAGAAGTCATTAAACAAAAAACATCCAAAGAAAAGGTATCAACAAGTTCTTTTGATATAAAAGAATGGGACGCACCCGTATCAAAAAGAACTCGAATAGGATGATCACGAAATAAAATAATTCCATCTAGAATAGAATGAGAAATACCTTGGCCAGGAGATGTGTTGCCAGGGGCTTGCGCAACATTAAGCTTTCCCTCCTTCTTGCCCTCAAGCTTGGGGCATGAAGATATAACATGACCGGGAACTTTGCAGTAGCGACAAGAAAGAGACTTTGGGCACTTGTTCGCGTAATGGTCCTTCAAACCACAATTATAGCATTCCCTATGACCAAAGGAAGAAGTCTTTGCTGCGGAGGTTGCTTGCTTCCCTTTCTTACTGGGATAAGGACCTTTAAATTTGTTTGGCCCCTTCTTGTTGTTGAAGTTTGGTTTGGAACCCACCACTTCAACATCATTCTCCCAATCCGCCTCTTCAAGACGAAGAGCGATATCAACGAGCTGGTCGAAAGAAACTTCTAATTTTAGAAGTAATGGCTTCTTGAGATTTTTGTTTAAGCCATAGACGAATCTCTGATTCTTCTTCAGAGGGGTGTTGATGTATTCAACCCCATATTTGGAAAGCGACTCGAAGGAGGCGACGTAATCAGTCACGGAGGACTCACCTTGAACAAGGTCTATAAATCGTCGAGCCAATGTCACTTTCTCAGCTTCTGGTACAAATTTCAACTCGAAGCGTTCTCGGAATTTCTCCCAGGTGAGATCCGCTTCATTAATCTCAAAAATAAGAAGTTCATACCAGTCCAATGCTCTTTCTCGGAGCATACTAGAGGCCACCTGAACTCGGTGAAGGTCAATAAGATTCATGCGAGAAAAGATTCGATCGCATGACCTTAGCCAAGCCTGCACTTCAATAACAGTTTCGGAACCATTGAATGGCTCCCCACCCAAATTAGTGTAATCGCTACACAAGCGTGCAAATCCCGACTTTGGGTGAGTAGGTTCCGGGTTAGCTCCAGCTGCTTGAGCATTCGTCACTAAATCAAGAAGCTGTTGAGCAGTCATAAAACTCCATCCTGGGGCGGAGTGCTAGATGGCACGGCTCTGGGGCGGCCAGGTCTAGACATTTCTCTTCCTTTAGAAAGAGAGAAGAGGAAGAAAAAGGTTATTCACCAAATTGAATATCAAGCAATCTTGATAGACAAAACAAGGAATCATAAAAGAAAATAGGATAGAACGATACGTAGACCCGAATAAAATCCTAAAGCACGACTCCTAAGAAGAACTTAGGACGATGATCCTTGTTATAATATTCCATATTGTTCCGAAGTTTGGCTCTGATACCAAGCTGTGATGCCCCACCTCTATACCCACGCTAGCCAAGAACATTGCGGTGAAAGCTGTCGACTAGCACGGAGAATAAGGCTGTTGAGGAGCGACCATCCGTGTAATTTCTTTGCGCAAGCACCGATATGTCAGATAATATAACATGCATTCTATTTCAAGAGGAAATCCGACATACCGACACAAACTCAAAGCTACTACACAGTGGCTATAATATCTTCGGAAACAAATATAGAAGTAAAAATAACACAAATCAGTCATAGACAATTCATATCACAAAGGCGGAATAAGATATGAATATTACACTAGAAAGTGTACATCAGAGTAGTGGTCTAAAAAGATCCACAATATCACAAAAGAATAGTTACACGAACTACACAAAAGAATAAGTATACATTAAGGAGTCTATATCTCAAATGTATACAACAAAATAACTACTAATCTAAGTAGTTAACCCAAAAGTCAAGGAGTTAATCCCGGATGAGAAGTCAAGCAGAAGCACCTGTAACATCTCGGTCTGACCCGAGTATTATTTAATAAGAAAATAATAAACGGATCAGTCTAACTATAAATATCAGATGAAACGATATAGAATAAGAGATATGACTAAATACATAATAATCACAAGGCCAAGATGTGATATATAAGTAGTTGAAAATCAACAAGAGATTAATCAATATCACAAAATCTACACAAGAATCAAAGAAGTGTCATACTCTTTATTTCGTTCATCAAACCACAAATATTGACGATAATATCAATGTCAATCAAAAAAGTCAATGACGCACAAATTCCAGAAGACTACACAAGAAATCCAGAAATCACTAAAGTCAATGACGCACAAATTCACCAATGCACAAATATCGATAAGGCTTATCAATGGAAATCACGAAAAATTGGTGAAACACAAATTCTAGAAATCTACACAAGAAATCCAGAAATCACAAAGGGGGGAGGCCTATCACAAACGGGAGCATAAAGCTCACCAACACGTGTATCACAAACGGAACGCTTATTCCATGGTCGCTAACCATCACAAATTGAGCCGAAGCTCCACAAACGGCCCGAAGACCATGGGTTGCTACCCCATCACAGATTGAGTTGAAACTCCACAAAACGGGGTTTAGTCTCCCTCGCAGACAAAGAGACATCGCACATTGCTAGTCTAAATCACAAAGATGATCGTCATGATCAACGAGAAGTGTCAATTACACTAAGCTAGTAAATATATGAGTTTAGCTTCATGTCCCATAACCACTTGCTTAACTTAAATATTTACGAACAAACTGTAGATTTCCACTAGAAAATTGTCACAAGGGCTTCAATCGAACAAGTCCAAGAATTAACCAACAAAGTGAACGCAAGCGTTTCATACCACTTGTTTTACTAAGTCATTTAATTAGATTTCTCATACGAGTGAGGTAAAGGTTTATATATACTAATAGATTGGAAAACGGTTTTATAAACGAATTTGGTATTAAAATAGTATTGAAATCGTTTGAGGAAAGAGTTTTGATATTTAGTACTAGTATAGAAAACCTTTATGTTTTTAAAGTGACAAATCACAAAGAAGATTGTAGGAACAATCAATCATTAAGATTCACATTCGAAAACGTGAATAAAATCCAAAGAAATCGATATAAAATCCATCAAACTGGATATATCTAAAATTCCCAAAGAAAAGGTCGTCTAAGTCGATAATAAATGACAACAACAAAAGGGAGACAACACGAATCGATTAAAGTTGGATATTCAAACGGATTAGCAAAATAGGCTAATCTGGCAATTAACAGTAGGTCGGTCGACCGGACTCCCTGAGTCGGTCGACCGAGCCTTAAACAGAGGAGTGCTTGTGCACTCGGCAGCAGGTCGGTCGGCCGACTCAGGGAGCTCGGTCGACCGGACCTGTTGCCAGCCTCTTCCCAGCCCATAGTAATGAGCTCCAATCTCGTCCAAATTTCATTCTCTCGAGCAACGGCGCTAAGGGTTTATGCCAATCGACTACCCGGCCATATATGCTCCTCGATGCATCACCAAAAACATGTTCAAACATAGAAGTTAGGATTTTTAACGAATTGAACCCAAAACACCAAAAATTGGAATATACACCAATTCAATCCAAACCAAAAGCAAATGCACACGAATAAGTGTTAGGAATTCATACCTAACATTCGAAGATAATTCATAGACTTAGATGTGAGATTAAAAATCTCACCTTTTCACAAAATCAAACAAGAAGAAGCTTGAAAGCAAATGGAGAATCACCCTCTCTTCAACACAACCTAATTCAGCTTGAATCTAAGCTCAAAAACAAGAACATTCCCAAAATTAGGTTTAGGAATTTTTGAAATTGGTAAGAGAATAAGTTGGAGAAGAAGGAGAGAAGCTTACCAATGGGTTCTTCTTGAGTTTGGAGCTTGGAATTTGATTTGCAAGAGAAACTAGGGTTTTGGAGTTTTAATTTCCAATCTCTCCCACCATTAAAGCTAAGAAAACTGAAAAGAGAAAGAAGTGAGGGAGAATGGGGAGAGTGGTTCAGTTTTGGAGTATAAGTTAACATAGGGCTGAGCCCAAAAACCAAACCCAAAGTAAAAAGTAGCAAAAATCAACTTTCTCCAAACATATCGAAGCTTATACTCAAAAAGGTCGCAAACGGCATTTTAAACTCAATGGGAGTGGTCCCGAGTCCTAATTCGACCGTATGCAAAAAGTAGCTTTTCGGACTAAAATCCGACTAACGATAAAATATTTAAATAAAATATTTAAATATAAAATCGATAAATATGTGGGTTGTTACATGTACTGAGATAATAATCGTTGGCATTTGTAATTCTATGTGGTTATATAATAATCTCACTGCCAGCTTCAACATTCTAGAAAATGGATCATGTTATTGGCAGGGGTGTAGCCAGAAATCTGGCGTGCAATGGGCGGATTATTTGAGTGAACAAATAAAAAAAATTAACAAAAATAATTTAGTATAAATTAATTTATCACATTCATGCACATAAAAAGAAGCAAGATTAACTAACTGCATTAACAAAGAGAAATGCTACAAATGTCCACACCCATAATAACATAGATTACTAAATATATTACTTAAGTCATGCTCTATAAACTTCACGAAAATCAAATTCAACTGCAGTTGCCTCGACATTAATTTTTTTTTTGACTATTTCTCTTTCGATATATAATATCATGTGATTTCCAAGCAAACTATCACTTATTTTATTGTGCAGCGGTGTCTTGATCAACTTCATAGCCAAAAATGCTCGCTTAGATGTAGCAGTTGATGAAGATAGAGTTAAGCCAAGACAAATTAATCTATGAACAAGAGGGTATCTTTCAGCTTTTTATGTGTTAACTAACTCCATATTTAACTCTAAGAATGTGGCAATATTATAAACGTAAGGATCAAGGCATACATCTTGCTCATAATGTTGCAGCTGACATCCTAGCTGAAAATTAACATCCAACCCACTAAAATCTTCAGGGTAGTATTGTTTTGCTAGCAAACATGCATCATCAACTTTTAGTGCTTTAAAATTATTTTTTGGCTCCAAAACCAAGCTCAAACTTAAAAGCCCAATTGATGTATCTGAATATCTTGTATTTAGCTTATTTATTTGTGTCAACATTTTCATTCAATATTCATAACGATAATGGTGCTCACAGTTATTTCATCACATTGTTGGTAAGACGTGTAATTCCTTTTAAAGAACTAGAACTCATATCAGGTATTGCAACCGTATTGCTAACACAAAAGGACATAACAATATTTGAAAGCATTTGCCATTTATCATTTTTTTCATATTACAAAGAAGAGTCTTTGTGACTGAGTGTGAATGAATCCCATTCAAGATATCTTGAGATTTTTTTTTAAAATTCTTAAGAAAGGACTTCGGTAGTTCCCATTACTGCAACCATCAAGTGCAATATGAAGAAGAAATGAAAAGTATTCATCGCAAGTAAAGCACCATTTGCTTCAGCACACATTTTTCTACTTAAACCTTCTTTTATATAATTTCAAGAACCTTGTGAATAGGTTAATACAAGCTAAGCAAGCTACAAGCCGCAAAGTAATGTGAACTCCAACGAGTAGAACAAGGCCAACGTAAAGTGGATTTCTGATTTGCACCTTTACATTTATGTACTGTTCCACTCAACATCATATCTTCGACTTCTTTTCTTATAGCAGCCCTTATTAATTGATTTCATTTCGGCGATGAACTTACTAGGTTCATAATACAATTGATCATTTGAAAGAATAACTCTATATCACATAGTTCATGAGAAGCACCAACTAAAGCAAGTTGCAATCGATGAGCAAAGCAATGCACATAATATGTGTACGGACTTTCTTCTAAAAATAGGTCTTGTAAACCACCCCAAGCACCTCTCATGTTACTCGTATCATCATATCATTGACCTCGCATATCTTGAACAAGCAAGCCATTTTGATCAAGCACATTTGAGCATGCTTTTTTCAAAGTTTGTGTAGTGGTGTCTTCATCTCAAAAAACATCAAAGAACCGTTCACTTATACAACCTCCATCATCAACAAATCTAGTAACTATTTCCATTTTCTCACTATTTGATTCATCTTGTGACTCATTGATAGGAATGCAAAATTTAGATTCACTGATTTCTTCATAAAATTTTCTTCTTATTAGACCACCAATAATTTCCATAATATTGTTTTGAATCTTTGGTGAAATGTAAGAAGCATTTTGTAATGTCACTTCTTCAACTTTTGATGAAAGTGAAGCAGATTACTTAATTAATTCAAAAAAACTCCCATGATTAAATGAATCAATTGATACATCATTCCCTCTAACATAACCATGACATGCTAACCATAAGATAGCTTTAACTGAAGTGATGATTCACAATCGATTTTTCTTTATTTCAATTTCGAATTGTAAAATTAGTTTCTTCTCAATACTTTATGAAGGATTGCTTAAGCAATCCAATAAAGTTACGTTATTTTAATGTAGTGAATTTCGACCTCCTTCATGTTTTTTGAAAGAACAATCTTTTCCTCCATTTCTTTTCCAACTGTTAAATCCATTATAAATCCGTGTATCTTGTTTGTGGATTGAGAAATATTCTTGTCAAAGAGAAAGCATGGAAAACAATAAGATTTTTCGGTTATTTCGGAATATTCAAGCCATTTGTGATTTTTAAACCATTCAAATCGCATATGTTGCCCGTCTTCATTCCTTTTGAATTTTCTTTCAAATCGGGTTCGCATGGACCCATTGTGATATAACGATGATGAATTGCATCTTGTTTTTTATGATTATACATCCTTATAGCTTGATGTAATTATAATGACCTGAATTTCAGTCATTTGAAATTCGTATATTTAATTGATTTTAAATATTTAAAAGTTAATTTTATAAGCTTGATAACTTATATTTGAAATATAAGGATTTAATTGGATAATTAAATTGTTAACTTAATATTTGAAATTGTGTAAATAATTGGAATTTGAATTTAATGAGAATAAAAATGATTTATAAAATTGAATTAAATTCTATTTGAGTTTGAATGATGTTATAGAACTTTTAAAATTGAATTAAAAGTTAATTTATAGAAATTGAATATTTTAATATTTAATTAACGTGTAAAAATGGTCATTTTTGATAAGGTCTCGGATTTCGACGTAACTTATTTCATTGAATCCGTAATGTTATATTAATGTAAGATTTCAAATTTCGTGTCAATCAGATTTACGGTTTAGTCGTGGCAAGCTAAAACGCGTAGAAATTCGTTTAAGTAAATTTTAAATTTAAATAAGTTGATTTGAAAACCTATCTTTCAAATACGATCGAATTGGTTTCCGATGTATATTCCATTGCATTTGAAATAGGGGTAAAACATTATAAATGCCAGGTAGCACGCTTCGTTTGGAGTTCGAAAAATTTTCAGATAAATAGTGCACGTAAATTTTCTACAAAAGGCCAACTTTTTCACCATTTTTAAAAAACCAAGGTCAAAACTTAACCCTAGCCGCCACTTCTATTTCAGTGGTCAAAATCTCATCTTCATCTTATTCAATTATCTTCCAATCTGTAGACAATTATGGAAAACTATCAACTACATAGCACATTAAGATCTACAAATCCAATGGTTGTGATCAAAAACTTCGTAGTGGATTATTGTGGATCTGGTTGATAATGTCACGACTTCGGAGGCGATTTTCTCATCATTGGCGGCTTTATAGGGGACTAGACCTGGGGCAGGTCTGCGTGGGGGCTAGGCTACACGTGGGGAGGCGTTGATCGACCTCCGATCACGTATAGGAGGAGCAGCATCGAAAAATGATGATCAGCCGATGGGTTCATTTGAAATATTTGATGCAAGGAAGAAGAAGTTGATATTAGAGGCAAGATTTGATGAAGCAAAAAAATAAATGGCCGAGAGAAAAAAGGTTTAATAAAAAAAAGAGTTTTGTAAATAATTTGTATTTATAAATTTATGCAATGTTTAAAATGCCGTAACTTCTTCGTACGAGGTCCGTTTTTGACAAAACAAGTTGTGTTGGTCTATATTGATGAGCACTAAATTTAAGACTAGTTTGGAGTAGATTGGAGCTAGTGAGAATTTTGATTGTTTAATTTTATTCGAAATAAAACACTACACTGCTATTGGAATTAATGTGAGTACAACTCACTCTTTCTGACTCAGTGATATTTTCATATAAGTGAGAATAAATACTATTTATGCTAACTGATAATTGTTTGGACGATATATGATATATGATCTATATATTAATTAGTATTTGGATATATTCTTGCCTATTAGAGCAGATGAGACCCTAAATGTAACGACCCACAATTTCTGTCATTTGAAATTCAGATATTTAATTGATTTTAAATATCAACAAGTAAAATTTGTAAGTCGAATAATTTTTATTTCGAATATCTAGATTTAGTTGGATAATTAAATCGATAATTTAATATTTGAAATTGCGTAAATATTTGGAAATTGGGTTTAATGTGATTAAAAATTATTTATAAAGTTATATTAAATCATATTGGAGTTAGAACAATGTTTGTGAACTTTTAAAATTGAATTAAAAGTTAATTTGTGAAAATTGAATATTTTAATATTTAATTGACGAGTTAAAATAGCCATTTTTCAAAACAGTCTCGGATTTTGATGAAACTAGTCTCATCAGATCCATAATGTTATATTATTGTAAGGTTTCAAATTTCGTGTCAATCGGATTTACGATTTGTCCGGGGCAAGCCAAAACGCATAGAAATTTTGGTTTAATCGATTTAATTTAAATTTGATCGTTTATTGCCGTAACTCGCATAGATGATCGAATTAGCTCCCGAAACCTATTCCATTGTGTCCGAAACGTGGGGTAAACCCTAGAAACGCCCGTCACCGCACGAGATTTGGAATTCGAAAAAATTTGGATGAATAGTAATTTGGAAATTTTCTATAAATGGCCTTCATTGTTTCAATTTGCACACTAAACTAAAAACCCTAGCTTCAAACTTTCAGCCGCCACCCTTTATTTTCAATGGCTGGAAAAACTCCCACCTTCTTGCCTCAATCTCTCAAAATCCATCATGAAATAGAGAAAGTTGTCAACTGCAACATTGAAGAGGATGATGTGATCTCGAGATCCATATGGAGATGATGATAAACGAAGCACTGTAGGGGTTCCAAATCGGTCACGTTCATCTAGGTTTTTCTCATGCTTTGCAAGGCAGAATGGCGACCGAGCTCCTCCAAAATTCGGCCGATGGTAGAGGCGAACACGAGCTACAAAGTGGCGGCCTTTGATCAGAGTCTCGATGAACTTGGTGGTTGCGGCTATTAACCTAGGTCGACGGCCGATGGGTTCATTTTGCGTTGAAAACCTGATGGAGGGAGAAGGTGAAAGGGACAGCCTGATGTGGGAGATTGAAAACGTGCGGCCCTGATCGTTTAGGTTGAAAAAATAATAATAAATTTGTTATTAAATTTTATATTATAAATTGTACGATGTTTAAAAGTGTATAACTTTGTCACACGAGGTCAAAAAATTTCGAAACAAGTTGCGTTGGCTTCGTTATGTCGAGCACTACGCAATGGAGCTGGTTTGGAATCGTTTGGAGCTAGTGTGAATTTTGTGTAGAATTAAACGTACGTTTAATTTTATTCGAAACAAAACGCTACAACTGTTATCGAAAACTCAAGGTGAGAACTTCTCACTCAATTGAATTGTTTCGATTTAAATTTTAAATAGTTAGATTTGAAATTGCTTGATTGTGTGATTGGATGATAATTATTATCTGTTGTATTGAAATAGACCTTATAAGCCGTATATTAAGCGAATGTTATTTATTAAAAACATATACCACGATAATTCCAACTTGTATGGAATTGGTATTATATATGTATTTGGAGTTAATTTTCCCGCATTATATAGCGGATGAGACCCTATTGCGCCGCATAATAGCGGATAATATTTTATAATTCCCATATACCGCGATATTCCGTCTCGAAGCGGAATCGGTATTGTGCTAACATCTTTGGATGCAGTGAAACAGGTTGGAGGGATCCAACTGGATTCCTCAAATGATTGAATTGGTTTCAGTGTTGTGTGTTGATCTATTTATTGATCTATTTATATCTGTGTGATTATCTTTGTGATTGAAATGGTTAAAGGCTAAATTTTAGCCGAATATATTTTTGGTATCGTTAGATGCCGAAATAAATAAAATTGGATTTTTGAAAATTTAAGTTGAGAATTCATAATAAAATTTAATTTTGGAATTGATTCATTTTAAATAAATAAACGTTGAAATTTTTATGTTATAAAAAATTATGATTTTTTGTGAAATATAACCGAAATGTGATTTTTTTGAAATAAGTAGTTGATTAATTTATAAAATGGTTTAAATTGGGATTTTTGAATTATTGTAAATGATTTATATAAAATATTTATAAAATTGATATTTATAAACTAAAATATTGGGATTATAAATGAGTTTTTATAAGTATTAAAATGGAATATAAATGGATTTCATAAGTGGATGAAATCGATAGATTTATAAATTGGGAAGTTATAAAATGAATAGATTTTTGCGAAATAAAATATTTATAAGTAATCAACTTATAAATTAGATTTTGGCGTGTAAATGGAATATGGATAGAATTTGTTAATAAGGTGATTTTATAAGTTGAAGTTGTTATAAAGTATAAATGGAATTTATAAACGTTATTTTATAAATCCGAAATCGACTTATTTTAATAAGTTTAAATTATTATAGCTTATTAAAGGAGATCTATACACTATTTTGGGACAGTGGATAATCCTTTAAATAAAATATGTAGAAATTGAATTTGGTTAACGAAGTATATTCTCGATTTTGGACGGTGAATAATATATTAAAGAAATATTTTGGGAAAGTGATATTTTAAATAGAATTAAAACGAATTAAAGATGTTTTAAAATGTATTAAGTGTCGAAACCATAGATTTCAACATTCATTGTTGAAATAGACGTTTTCGAGAAGAAGAAGGAAATGGTGGACTATAACACTGTTGTTATAGTAAATGATTTCCAAAAGGAAAAGTTTTGTATAGTATTGGGGTTTATATATATCTATCATAATTACGAATCCTTATACTAGTGGTTTTGGGTTGTCGTAACGATGTTTTACGCAACATTCATTTTGACCCAAATAAATGCGTTTAAGAGAATGTTTTCCCTATAGAATAAAATATATACTTAATTTGGATTTAAGTATATTGAATATTTTTCAAATGTTGAAAACAAATAGATTGGTGAATTACTTATTATTAAATAAGTATGGAAATGTTTTCCAATATGAAGTGAATGTTTTGAGATTATATCTTTTAAAGATAAATTGAAAGTGAATAATTGAAATCGATGTGAAAAATCGTATTAAAGGTTAATATTTGGAAATGTAAATTCACAATGGAAATTTATAAGGGAATTTTTTTTTAAAAATAAACATTGATTTATTTTAAAAAGTGTGGAATAAATTTACGGATTTGGAACGTAAATTTAATAAATCAGTAGGGATTTATTTAATTGGTTTAAATGAACCATTTTGAAATGAAAGTTGTACGGGTGTAAATTGATTTGAAATTGGTTTTCAAATGGTTGAAGTGTGGAAGATATACATCTTATAAAGATATTTTTAAAAATAAATAATTTGGGGAAATTATTTGAAATCGGGTGATGTTGTGAATATTGATTGATAGTTAAATAACCGACTATCAATATTGACCCTTAAGTGGCTATTTGTTGTGAATTGGTTGAAATTGAATGCTACACTTATTTTTTAAATTTATTGCGCTCGTTATTCGGATTACCCATTCCGAATAGTGATACGACGTAATGGATAGCATTGAAGACCGGTGTTGAAGACCCGGTATTTGTGAAAACGATAGGATGACCTATCGATTGTCTCTGCACCGTTAGCTACGGTATGGAGATTTCCTTTGTGATGGGAAATTCGATCGGGATTGTGGATACCCGGATTGCAAGGGCTTCTTTGGAAGTGCATTCGGTTCTGTTCGAACCCAGAACGGACTTGTATGGTTACGTGTCAGACATTACATTATGAGATATAAAGCAGATTTCTTTCAAACACATCTCTGTTGGTGGCGGAAAATTTATTCTCTTAGCTTAACACCCTTCTCTGAGATGTAAGATCTCAGAGGTTGTGTAGTTGAAGGTTATCAGCGATATATTCCCAATTTGGTAATGTGGCATGCTGAGTGTTGCTGTGTGATGATTATTTATTGATCATTTGTTGATCAAAGCGTGGCTTTATGAAAAAGCGTAGCTTTGTGGACGAGACTTCGTCAGACCTCAAACCCCGAAAATGGTCGAAACAGGAATATGCGGCAAGGTTATAAGGGTCGCGCCCTTTAGGGTATGTCATTCCCTTCTAGAAAAGGGTGGTGTCAGGTATGGAGCCCTGATGCTTAACCTATGTGGTTGCTCCAATCTCATTTTTCTGTGTGGTTGTTGCTTGGTGATAGAGGGCCCTCGGATAAAGGTCCCAAAGGACCGGGGGTGGCATATTCGTGTAGTAGTTACTTAGTTACAGAGGTAATCCGGCCTTGTGTTGGCAGAGAGCTGATTAAGTTCTCGGGACGTCCCGCCAGAGGCGATCCCATGTGGCAGCAGGAAGTTCCTTAGCCTGACCATTTGTTGGAAAATCCAAAGAAACAATACGAGCCTTGTACTGTTTTAGTTGTATAACCTGCCATTCACTTATGGTGGCACCCCAATGTTTGGATGGTAGCTATAGTAGGCATAGTTCGGAATGTCTATGCTGGCTAAGATTTATATTCTACTTTCGAAATGCTTTCATCACTATGCACTAATAATAATATCAAAAATGATTTGTTTTGCATAAGTATCTTTGACCATCATAAGGAGAAATATCCTCCAATTCTGCGTTTGCATTGTATGTGTGCAGGGAGGCCTTATGGTAGTTTCATTTTCCAAAAGCATTGCGGATATTTTTCACTTCTCCTGTTGTTGTTGTTTTAAAAGTTAAATAACTGTTTTGAGTTCTCACACCAGTCTCATGACTGACCTGGAGTTTATTGTTCTCTTCCTAAACTCTGGGTGCCCATAATTTTCCACACGTGCAGTCTAGAGTCATGTCATCAGGTCTTTCTGGATTCAGAAGTGCTTTGGGGCTCAAGTGGCGAGCTGGATGGCGAGGCGTATTACTTGTATATGATATTATCTTTCCGCTGTAAATTCACTTGTAGGGACACGGTTGTATAGCTGTCCATTGGTTGTTGTGTTGTATATTGTTGTTGTATACTCTGATGTAATGTGATGTAATAACTGAGATAGTTCTTTGTTTAAAGACTATTCATTTATCTATCATATGTTGTTCTGCTGCGATATGTGAGATTCTGATATTATTTCTGTTCTGTTTCCTTATTTCTTCTATCTTTTTCTTCTACCTCTTCTTTTTAACCCCAACAATTCGGTTTTCCGGCATTCGATTATGCGGCATTGATATAGTGGACGTATTGATGTCGATTTTCAGAAGTCGAAGAATCGGGTCTTGATATTGTGGTATCAGAGCATTTGGTTAAGTGACAACCTTGGCTCTGTTGGGTGTTACTCATTAGAGATAGAGTCAGCAGTACTCTAGAATGAGTTGAGTGTAATAATAGATATGAGCGCGTATTTGTTAGTGAATATGAAGTTGTTTTATATTGTGTTGACTTATCAGTTGATTGTTTATAGATTCTGGTCGGTGCAGTCTAGCTAACTGTATCGATAGGGGTTTCTAAACTCTTAAACGAGATAAACCAACAAAGTAGAATTTTAAATTGGGTAAATGAAATAATTTTACCTCGATTATATTTTATATATAAAGGAATAATTTTTCAGAAATTATTGAAGTGTATGTAAAATTGAATTGTTTGATTGTTGAAAATGTATGAAAATATAAGTAAATCAAAGTTGTTCGAATAATCTGAATAAAAACAACAATTGTGAAAGAATAAACTATATAAAAGTAACAATTGTATAAATATAGAATTTTAATTGAAATAATTTACAATTGTGGAATAATTTTATATAAGTGGAGGGAAATAGTGAAATTATATAAGCAAGATTTATAAATGTGATTTATAAATAAAGGAAAATTTTGAAAGAATTTAAAGCATAGGATTCACTACTGTTGCTGGGGAATAATAAGGGTGATGACTGCAGCATCATCAGTATCATTTTCGAGTTTCTGTGTGATAGATTTGCTACCATAGTAAATTAAATTGAATTTTGTTGTGATAAACAAATTTGAAATTAAAATCCAAGTTGAAATTGATGAATATAAGTTATCAAGTGTTGAATTTATAATATGAGATAATAAAGATTTTAGCTTTGGTAAAGTTGAAACAAATTTGAATTAGTATGATAAAATGTATGATGTGAAATTTAACTAAAGGAAGTTAAATAAATTAAATCGAATTTGGAAGTTGAATAATAAGTTGTATAACTTATTAAATGTGAAGATGTAAGTAAAACCAATTATTAAGATGGTTAAACAACTTCGTTAAGCAAAACGAAGTATGAATCTGATAAGTGATAAAATTGACTTTGGTAAAAGTTAAATAAAAATTTACTTTGGAGTTGGAATTTGAATTTTGTTTTAACTGGATTAGATATGTTGTTAAAATGGAAATTAAGTTAAGTCAAACAAATGATGTTTAAAAGGAATATAACCTAAGTGATGTTGAATAAAGTTGATTTTGGTATCAAAATGAATTAATGAAATGAAGTCATTAAATGGATATGAACTCGAGTAATATAAAAGAGATTCAACTTTATGTGTAAAATAAATTGGTAGTTGAACTAACGAATTGAATATTAATCAATCGAATGTAATAAATTGATATGAAATAGTGAATATAAGTGTTAATTCATTAAAAGCTGACGTAATTGAAAATGAATAAATTGAAAGGAAGTCAATTTAATATTAAACCAAATTGAATACAAACGTAGTGAATTAAAATAAATTCGGTTGTATTGGATATATTGGTTGTTAGACTATTGTTAATTAATTCAATAGAAGTTCATATGCAATTGAATGGATAAAATTGAAAGCTAAAGTAATTGAATCCAAATTGGAAGTAAATGAATATGAACTGGATTTGATTTGAATTGAAAGTGAACTAATGTGAATGTAAATTGGTGAATGTAAACTAACTGAAATCGAATGAATGAATGTTGCTAAAATTTAATGTTAACAAATCAAACATGCATAAATGGGAAACCAATTTGAATCGTGCAAAATGATTTTTGAAAGTTGTAGTTGGATATTATGACTAGCAGGATATACAGGTGTATTAAAGGAAATGGAAATTGGGATTTTGATTTGAAGATAAAAATTGAATTGCTCTACAAAAAGGTATGTATTTGAATTTCAGTATGAAATTTGATGATCTTCTTGTCTAGCCACTTGGCGTTTTCTTTTCTTTTTGAAATTGAGGGCCCGTTGTCGCATTTTGTAGTCGTACCAAGCTAACCGCGCAAGGTGGCTATGGCGAAATTTTTCTGAAAATTTAAGGCGTTAGAAAATTTTCGGGAAATTTTGGAAAGTTTTTTTTGTTAAAACTAAGTTTTGATTTGAAGTTAAAGGTTAAACGATATAGTTGGTTTTGAAAAGATAACCATATATGGATTTGAAAACTTAGTAAATATTCTGTAAGAAGTTTAACTATTGATATTTTGAAAAAGTTAAACACTTAATAGATTTGTAAATCAAATTTGAACGGTTTGTTTTGGAAAGTTAATGGATTTCAAAACTTTTTCTTACTTGGCAATTTCGAGGACGAAATTCTTTTAATGGGGGAAGTTCGTAACGACCCAGAATTTCTGTCATTTGAAATTCAGATACTTAATTGATTTTAAATATCAACAAGTAAAATTTGTAAGTCGAATAATTTTTATTTCGAATATCTAGATTTAGTTGGACAATTAAATCGATAATTTAATATTTGAAATTGCGTAAATATTTGGAAATTGGGTTTAATGTGATTAAAAATGATTTATAAAGTTATATTAAATCATATTGGAGTTAGAATAATGTTTGTGAACTTTTAAAATTGAATTAAAAGTTAATTTGTGAAAATTGAATATTTTAATATTTAATTGACGAGTTAAAATAGCCATTTTTCAAAACAGTCTCGGATTTCGATGAAACTAGTTTCATCCGAACCGTATTGTGATATTATTGTAAGGTTTCAAATTTCGTGTCAATCGGATTTACGGTTTGTCCGGGGCAAGCCAAAACGCATAGAAATTTGGTTTAATCAATTTAATTTAAATTTGATCGTTTCTTGCCGTAACTTTCACAGATGATCGAATTGGCTCCCGAAACCTATTCCATTGTGTCTGAAACGCGGGGTAAACCCTAGAAACGCCAGTCACCGCGTGAGATTTGGAGTTCGAAATTTTTTGCATGAATAGTAATTTGGAAATTTTCTATAAAAGGCCTTCATTGTTTCAATTTGCAAACTAAACTAAAAACCCTAGCTTCAAACGTTCAGCCGCCACCCCTTATTTTCAATGGCCGAAAAAACTCCCATCTTCTTCCCTCAATCTCTCAAAATCCATCATGAAATAGAGAAAGTTGTCAACTACAACATTGAAGAGGACGATGTGATTTCGAGATCCATTCGGAGATGATGATTTACGAAGCACTGTAGGGGTTCCAAATCGGCCGCGTTCATCTGGGTTTCGCGCATGCTTTACGAGGCAGAATGGCGACCGAGCTCCTCCAAAATTCGGCCGATGGTAGTGGCGAACACGAGCTACAAAGTGGCGGCCTTTGATCAGAGTCTCGATGAACTTGGTGGTTGTGGCTATTAACCCTAGGTCAACGGCCGATGGGTTCATTTTGCATTGAAAACCCGATGGAGGGAGAAGGCTAAAGGGACGGCCTGATGTTGGAGATTGAAAACGTGCGACCCTGATCATTTAGGTTGAAAAAAATATAATAAATTTGTTATTAAATTTTATATTATAAATTGTACGATGTTTAAAAGTGTATAACTTTGTCATACTAGGTCGAAAAATTTCGAAACAAGTTGCGTTGGCTTCGTTTTGTCGAGCACTACGCAATGGAGCTGGTTTGGAATCGTTTGGAGCTAGTGTGAATTTCGGCGTACTTTAATTTTATTCGAAATAAAACGCTACAACTGTTATCGGAAACTCAAGGTGAGAACTTCTCACTCAATCGAATTGTTTCGATTTAAATTTTAAATAGTTATATTTAAAATTGCTTGATTGTGTGATTGGATGATAATTATTATTTGTTGTATTGAAACAAACCCTATACGCCGTATATTAAGCGGATGTCATTTAGTAAAAACATATACCGCTATAATTCTAACTTGTATGGAATTGGTATTATATATGTATTTGGAGTTGATTTTCCCACATTATATAGCGGATGAGACCCTATTGCGCTGCATAATAGCGGATAATATTTCATATATCCCATATACCGCGATATTCTGTCTCAAAGCGGAATTGGTATTGTGCTAACATCTTTGGATGCAGGGAAACAGGTTGGAGGGATCCAACTGGATTCCTCAAATGATTGAATTAGTTTCAATGTTGTTTATTGATCTATTTATTGATCTATTTATAATCTACGTGATTATCTTTGTGATTGAAATGGTTAAAGGCTAAATTTTAGCCGAATATATTTATGGTATCGTTAAATGCCAAAAATAAATAAAATTGGATTTTTGAAAATTTAAGTTGAGAATTCATAATAAAATTTAATTTTGGAATTGATTCATTTTAAATAAATAAACGTTGATATTTTTATGTTATGAAAAATTATGATTTTTTTTGAAATATAACTGAAATGTGATTTTTTTTTGAAATAAGTAGTTGATTAATTTATAAAATGGTTTAAATTGGGATTTTTGAATTATTGTAAATGATTTATACAAAATATTTATAAAATTGATATTTATAAACTAAAATATTGGGATGATAAACGAGTTTTTATAAGTATTAAAATGGAATATAAATGGATTTCATAAGTGGATGAAATTGATAGATATATAAATTAGGGAGTTATAAAATGAACAGATTTTTGTGAAATAAAATATTTATAAGTAATCAACTTATAAATTGGATTTTGGCATGTAAATGGAATATGGATAGAATTTGTTAATAAGGTGATTTTATAAGTTGAAGTTGTTATAAAGTATAAATGGAATTTATAAACGTTGTTTTATAAATCCAAAATCGACTTATTTTAATAAGTTTAAATTATCATAGCTTATTAAAGGAGATCTATACATGATTTTGGGACAGTGGATAATCCTTTAAATAAAATATGTAGAAATTGAATTTGGTTAACGAAGTATATTCCCGATTTTGGACGGTGAATAATATATTAAAGAAATATTTTGGGAAAGTGATATTTTAAATAGAAATAAAACGATTTAAAGATGTTTTAAAATATATTAAGTGTCAAAACCATAGATTTCAACATTCATTGTTGAAATAGACACTTTCGAGAAGAAGAAGGAAATGGTGGACTATAACAATGTTGTTATAGTAAATAATTTCCGAAAGGAAAAGTTTTGTATATTATTAGGGTTTATATATATCTATCATAATTTCGAATCCCTATACTAGTGGTTTTGGGTTGTCGTAACGATGTTTTACGCAACATTCATTTTGACCCAAATAAATGTGTTTAAGAGAATGTTTTCCCTATAGAATAAAATATATACTTAATTTGGATTTAAGTATATTGAATATTTTCCAAATGTTGAAAATAAATAGATTGGTGAATTACTTATTATTAAATAAGTATGGAAATGTTTTCCAATATGAAGTGAATGTTATGAGATTATATCTTTTAAAGATAAATTGAAAATGAATAATTGTACACATATTCTAATACGTATATTTGTTGTAGGTGACAAGTTCGAGGGATCCAACAGATTCCTCACCGGTGTTGGTTTTATTTACAGATATTGTGGTATATGCTGTTATCATATGATATATGATGTTTTGGATATCGTGATTGATGTATTTAGTGTTGTTGCATCATTATGCCATATTTTGATAATTTAAAAATGTTTAAGTGATGATTTCAAATTAAAGAGGATTTTCAAGTGATTTGGAAAATATACGTTTTTGTTGAATTTTGAATCTTTAAAGGAATGGATTTATTTTGAATAAATAAAGTTATAATTTTGAAGTTATAAAAATTAAGATTTTTGGAAAGTATAATCAAAATGTGAATTTTGGAAATATGGAGTTAACTATTTTATAAAATAGTTTAAATTGAGATTTTTGATTTATTAAAATGGTATGTACATAAAATTTATAAAATTGATAATTTATAAATAAAATAATGGAATTATAATGGAGTTTTTATAAGTGTTAAAATGAAGTATAAATGCATCTTAAAAGTAAATAGAATTTACAGCTTTATGATTTGTGAAGTTATAAAAAGAATGAATTTGTAGATAAAAGAATTATAAGTAATTAACTTATAATTCAGATTTTGGCATGTAAATGAGATATAAACGAGATTGGTTAATAAAGAGATTTCATAAATGGAAGTTTTTATAATAATAAATGTGGTTTATAAACATTGTTTTATAAATCTAAAATCAATCGAATTTGATAAGTTAATTGTGAAAGGTTATTTATGGAATTTCATCCAAGATTTTGGATAGTGGATAATCCTTTAATAAATGTGTAGAAACATTGAATTTGGATAAATGAGGTGTATTCTTGATTTTGGACAGTAGATAATCCTTTAATTTAATGTGCAATAGTAATGGATTTGGGAAAAGAATTATTTTCATGATTTTGGACATTGGATTATCCTTTAATAAATGTTTAGAAATATTATATTTGGTAAATGGACTATATTCACTATTTTGGATAGTGAATAATATATTAAATAAAGTGGATATATTTGGGAAGTGATCTTTCAAATGAAGTTAAATGATTTGAATATGTTTTAAAATGTGTTGAGTATTGAAACCATAGATTTCAACATTCATTGTTGAAATAGACGTTTTCGAGAAATAAAAAAATGATGGACTATAACACTATTATTATAGTAAATGATTTTCGAAAGGTAATGTTTTATATCGTATATGGGATTTATATATCTATCTTATTTTTGAATCCCTATACTAGCGAATTTGGGTTGTCGTAACGATGTTTTATGCAACATTCGTTTTGACCCAAATAAATATGTTTAAAGAGAAAGTTTTCCTTAAAGAATAAAATATATACTTAATCATGATTTAAGTATATTTAATATTTTCCAAGTGTTGAAAATAAAGAGATTGTGAACTACTTATTATTAAATAAGTATATAGAAATGTTTTCCAATGTTGAAATGGTTTGGAAATATATCTTTTTAAAGATAATTTGAAGTGGATATTTAGCAAGTGATTTAATTAATAAAAGATTAATTAAAAGGGCCTAGTGATTGCTTATGGTGCTAAATACTTGTTTGTTTGCTTTGATAGTTAAATAATCGACTATCATATTTCGCCATTTTAGTTCCTCGACTTGATGTGGGAACTATTTAGTCGTACACTTAGTACGTAGCCTTCTATGTAGGCTTGATTATTATTTGTATTGAGGATGTTGATTCGTGTAGTGAGGAGTATTACACCAATTTATCGAGCTTCCTTCTTGGCCCAAAGGATGGCAAATTGAAAGTTGGAGACATGATTAGTCTATGAGACTTAGTTTCTGTATGAAGTTGAGAAACGCTTTTGCGTTGTTAGTGTGAAGAGACCGAGATCAGATTTACCTGAAAACCACTTTGGACCAACGTATATGCAACGATTGTGCAGGTTGCTTGTGATGATATTGATATTCCGGAATTTTACAGTGGGGGACTGCTTGTTGATCGTTTGGGGTTAAAATCCTGATATACATCCAGTAGCAGTAGTCTCTTCATTATGAAATATCCAACGCAAGGACTATTCACTACTAATCCTAGGGATTTCCCGATAGGATGTGGTAGGAAGGTACCTTCGGTTTGTCCTGGTCTTGGACAACTTGTATGGATGTTTGTTTGACATTGCATTTCTACAGATCACGTACATTGGTTTTTACAAACGTACATCAGTGGTGGCGGAGAAGGCAACTTCTCTTAGCTTAACACCCTCCTTGATACCTATGAGCTTAAGGGTTGTATTTTTGTGGAAGGCAATTAGAAGTCAATGGAAATATACATGTGGCATTCAAAGTGATGTGATTGTGATTTGTGAAAATTAATCGTTACCTCAGGCCTCATCAACAAGAAATGACTAAAGCAGGGTTGGATGCAGCAGGGCTAAATGGGTCATTCCCAAGCAGGATATGATCTTCCTCTTTTAGATATATCTTTACCGCTATGACGTCGTGTATATGATTATTGTGGTTTGTATGCTAGAATGCCCTCGGAAAAGGTCGGTAACGACCGAAGGATGACATATTCGGTACCCTCTATTTATAGAGGTAGGCCGGTCTTTTGTTGGTAGAGGGAAGATGTTCTGTGCCTTCAGACATCCATCTAGAGGTGTACCCATCGGAAGGTAGTCCCTTCACCTGGTCATTTGTATGGAAATCCAAACTCCACTACGTGCCTGCCATTTTGATTATATTACCCATTTTGGGCTATATGCTGGAATTTAATCAATGTAACAATTTTGGCTATGATTAATATTATTTGTACATACTAGACACTAGTATAATATAAGAGGATTTGATATGAAATGTTTTAGCTATTATAAGGTAAAAACATGTCCATGTTTATGTGTGGACTTGTCTTACGAGATACTTTTGTTTTGACAAAAGAAAAGTTTGGTAATTTAATAAATTCAGTTGACTGTGTTTCTCATGTTGGTTTACCAGACTGATCCGGACGTTCTTCCCTTTCAATGCTCGGGTCAGACCGAGTATATTTACAGGTCTAGATTGGTGCTTTGGAGCTTCAGTATGAGAGCTGGATATCTTCATTTTCACATACACATATCTGTTTTGATTATCCGCTGCTTAGTTGTTGTTTATTATTGACAATTGTAAGGACAGGTTATTATAACTGTCTAAGCCAATGATTAGTGATTGATTGTTGAACTCTGATTGATGTATGTATATACAGTTTCTATTTTGTAAAGATCATTGATATGATATTATATGTTTTCCGCTGCGATGTGAGATTCTTTATTGTTCTGTTTAGTTCTATCTTCTCTCTTTCTTCTCTTCTCTTCGTCTCTCTTCTTTTCTTTCTCCCAACTTTCCGATGGTCTGTGCTTTTTGGGTCGGACATGTGTGTTTTATTATCGATTCAAAGGGTACGGATTTGGGGATCGTCGCATTTGGTATCAGAGCTTAGATTTTGTATATTCCTAAGATTTGATGTGTACTCAGTATAGATAGGGACAGTGGCACCCTAGATTGAGTTTGCGCGTATTATATATATAAGCACGTATTTGTTAGTGATTATAAAATGTTTTATATTGTGTTACTTATCCGTTGGGTTGTTTGTGAATTCTGGTCGGTATGTGGGACGCCATGTTATTGATAGGGATTTCCAACCACTTAAACAAGGCAAGTCGACATAGTATTATTTTAAATTGGGTAAATGAAATAATTTTACCTCGATTATATTTTATGTATAAAGGAAATAATTTTCAAAAAATTATTAAAGTGTATATAAATTGATTGTTTGGTTGTTTGAAAATGTAAATATATATACGTTAATTAAAGCTGTTGAGTAATCTAAATAAAAATAACAATTGTGAAATAATCTTATATATAAGAAATGAAACAATATGAATATATTTATGAATATGAGTTATAAATATAAATGGATTTAAGCGAACAATTTGAAATTTTTAATCCTGTTGATTTTAAAAGTTATTTTACAAAGTAAAAGAGGTTATATTATTATAAATCTAAATAAGATAAAAGAATTTGGAATGATCTTATATAAGTAAAATAAAATAGTGAAAGTATATAAGTATAGGTTTATAAATGTGATTTATAAATAATAAAAGGATTATTTTTAAAAGAATATAAAGCACTGAATTCACTACTGTTGTTGGAAAATAATAAGGGTGATGACTGCAGCATCATCAGTATCATTTTTGAGTTTCTATGTGATGGATTTGCAACCAATAATAAATTAAAATTTGAAGTTTTTTTGTGATAAACGAATTTGAATTTAAAATCCAAGTTGGAATTGATAAATATAAGTAAAATGAGTTTTGTAATTATAATAGGAAATAATAAATTTGAGTTAGCACAATAAAGATATGATTTGAAATTTAACAAAAGGAAGGTTAGATAAATTGAATTGGATTTGAACTGGATTAGATAAGTTATTGAAATGGAAGTAAAACTTAGGTAAATGTTTATGGAATTATAAATAAATAAGTTGTATAACTTAGAAAGTGATAGAATGGGAAAATGCAAGTAAAACCAAATACTAAAATGGTTAAACAATTTTGTTAAGCAAAACAAAATCTGAATTTGAATAGTGATATGACTTTAACTTAAGTAAAAGTTAAATAAAATGACTTTAAAGATGAAAATTAATTTAAGTCAAGTAGAATGAAATGTTGTAATAAAATTTAACTTAAGTGATGATTGAATGAAGTTGAATTGATATCAAAATGAATTAATAAAGTGAAGTGATGAATATGAATTTGGTTTATATAAATGAAATTCAACTTTAGCTGAAAAATGAATTAGCATTAGAAATGTTGTTGTTAAGAATTGGATAAAACTTAACTTAAGAAGTTGTGAATTAATAATAATATGGAAAGTGTTGTGTAAAAATGTGATTGTAGTGAATACTAGAATTCAATTTAAATTGAATATTAAACCAATTGAAATTAAATATGTTAAACCAAATTGAAGGTAAGTAAATATGAATGTTGAATGTAAATTAAATTAATTTGGTTATATTGGTTATGCATTGGTTGTCAGATGGATGTTAGTTGATTGTATAGAAATTCATATGAAATTGAATTAATGAAATCGAAAGCTAAAATAGTTGAATTCAAACTGGAAGTAAGTGAATGTAAACTAATTGAATATGAATGAATGAACGTCAGTAAAATCCAACGTAAATGAATCAAATGTGATTAAATTGAAAATCAATTCAATGAATATCAGTGAAAAATGAATGTATATTTATTTGGTTATGGATTGATTGGATAGATATTGGTATATTGGATGTTTGTTGGATGAAAGTTGTTTGATGGTTGGATTTGTTGCTTATCGTTTGCATTTGCTACATGGCAATATGTAGTTGTTGTGTTGGTATATGTTGTATATTGATATTACTTTCATATATACATGTTTCTCATTTGTTGTTGAGTATCTAGTAGGTGCGTATGGTGCTTGCTTCACATTTGCAGCTCGCTTTGGCACTATATTAGTCGTATATGCTCGCTAATAATATATAAGATACATATCTCGGATTACATATCGTATTTTCAAATTTTTTTTCCTATGGGATGCCTCATCCTCGAAGATGAGATGTATATTTATGATATATATATATATATATATGTTGTGATCCTACTACGATCGAACCATGCAAAGGAGACTATGGCGAAATTTTATAAAAATTTAAAGTGTTATAAATTTTTTGAGAATTTTGGAGAAATTTTGATACTCAGTTAAAGTTAAACGATATTAGTTGGTTTTGGAAAGATAACTATATATGGATTTGCAAACTTAGTAAAGATTTTATAAGAAGTTTAACAAATGGATTAAACGGTTTAAATGGATTTGGTAAATCTAGTTTGAATGAATTGTTTTGAAAAGTTAATGGATTTTGTGACTTTTTCATACTTGGTAATTTCGAGGACGAAATTCTTTTAAGTAAGGGAGAATGTAACGACCCAGAATTTCAGTCATTTGAAATTCGTATATTTAATTGATTTTAATTGTTTAAAAGTTAATTTTATAAGCTGGATAACTTATATTTTAAATATAAGGATTTAATTGGATAATTAAATTGTTAATATAATATTTGAAATTATGTAAATAATTGGAATTTGAATTTAATGAGAATAAAAATGATTTATAAAGTTAAATTAAATTCTATTTGAATTTGAATGATGTTAGAGAATTTTTAAAATTCAATTAAAAGTTAATTTATAGAAATTGAATATTTTAATATTTAATTAACGTGCAAAATAGTCATTTTTCAAACGGTCTCAGATTTCGACGAAACCAATTTCATTGGATCCGTAATGTTATATTATTTGTAAGATTACAAGTTCCGTGTCAATCGGATTTACGGTTTAGTCATGGCAAGCTAAAACGCGTAGAATTCTTTTAAGTAAATTTTAAATTTAAATAAGTCGATTTGAAAACCTATCTTCCTAATACGATCGAACTGGCTTCCGATGTATATTCCATTATGTTTGAAATAGGAGTAAAATATTATAAATGCCAGGCCGCACGCTTCCTTTGGAGTTCGAAAATTTTTCGGATGAATAGTGCGTGTAAATTTTGTATAAAAGGCCAACTTTATTTTTACCATTTTCACAAAACCTAGGTCAAAACCTAACCCTAGTTGCCACTTCTATTTCAATGGCTGAAATCTCATCTTCATCTTCTTCAATTATCTTCCAATCTATTGATAATTATAGAATACTATCAACTACAATATTGTAGAGCACAATAAGATCTACAAATCCAACGATTGTGATCAAAAATTTCGTAGTTAATTGTCATGGATCTAGCCGAGAATGTCATGACTTTGGAGGCGGTTTTCTCATTGTCGGCGGCTCTATAGTGGACCGGACCTAGGGTAGGTCTGCATAAGGGCTAGGGCTGCAGGTGGGGTGGCGTTGATCGACCTCCAACCACGTATAGAAGGAGTGGCATCGAAAAATGATGATCGGCCAATGGGTTTGTTTGAAATATTCAACGCGAGGAAGAAGAAGTTGATAATAGCGGCCAGATTTGATGAGCAAAAAAATAAACGGCCGAGATGAAAAAGGTTTAATAAAAAAAGAGTTTTGTAAATAATTTATATTTATAAGTTTATGTAACGTTTAAAATGCCATAACTTCTTCGTACGAGGTCCGTTTTTTATGAAACAAATTGTATTGGGTCCATATTGATGAGCACTACATTTTAAAGCTAGTTTGAAGTTGATTGGAGCTAGTGAGAATTATGGATAAAATTAAACGCATGTTTAATTTTATTCGGAATAAAACACTGCAACTTCTATGAAAGTGTGTAGAATCGTGTAATATGGAATATAATTAAATCTAAATGTGGAAATAGATGATAATAGCAAAGTAAATGGAAATAAGTAAAATAAAACAAGCACGCTAGGAATTTTTATACTGGTTCAAACTTCCCGTTCTACGTCCAGTCCCAGACTCCTTCTGGAATTTCAACTACAATAACCCTCACTTAACCCGGAGGAACAGGTATATAAAGTCTGAGCAGCAGAACAGACACCTGAGCAACATAACAGGATTTTCGCCTCAGCAGCAGAAGAGGACTTCACTAATACAAAATAATATCTGACACAATGTGTTCTTGATAACACTGATTTATCACTGATAGTACAAACTTCCTATAATAAAATCCTCAAGTATATGTAGTGTATGTGAAGATATGAAGAGAAGGTAATGCTAAGAGTCAAAGATTATGAAAGTTTGTTTGTATATTCAAAGCAGTAAAAACGATTGTTCGCTGTGTGAATGCAAATATTAAAGCACAAGAAGAATATTAGAGAGTTACAATGAAAATCGGTGAATATGAAGTGTTTGGGAACATGTATTTGTAATAGACAGAGAGTTACTGCCATTGGTGAAGGGTTCTGAACAAAAGGAGCGTCCATTTCCGTTCATAGAAAGAACACAACCTTTCGCAGAATGAAGATGTCTTTTCAAAATAAGATAGTTGGGTTCAATTCAGTCGACTGGTCGAAAATGGTTAGTCGACTGAATAGTGAAGACATGTAAAAAAAATTGTGCACAAATATGTTAAAATGCACAGATGCAGTCGACTGACTAACTATATTCAATCGACTGAATTCTGTTGTTAAGTAAAAATTGTAGTTGCTTATTTGGTTAGAGTACTTGCCTTCCAAATTAGTGACCCAAGGTCGAGCCTCGTTTCATGCATTTTTTGGACA
Source organism: Allium cepa (assembly GCA_030765085.1). Lineage (NCBI taxonomy): Eukaryota > Viridiplantae > Streptophyta > Magnoliopsida > Asparagales > Amaryllidaceae > Allium > Allium cepa. Next base: position 672,554,173 of record CM060928.1, on the reverse strand, counting down.
ACTGGCTTTGATTAAAATATGCATGCAAGTTTATTTGAATATGAATGATGATTCTTGAGGAAAGATTTTAACAAAGCACTAAACTAGACTTTAAATACACATTTGATGAATCTTGTTAAAATATATAACTATACAAACCATATATTGAGCCGATGAGTCTGGATGTTGTCGTAGTCGTAGATGCATGAATTGTTGTGTCTTGTCAGCAATCAAAACCTATGATCCAATATTCTCTCCCTTTTTGATGATGACAATTTCATTATGCTACGAACGAATCTTTGACAAGCTTTGTTGATCTTATCTCTCTCACTGAATATATTCCTGCAATTGTGCTATAGATTTCTCCCCCTGAATCTATGATATATATTCCCGTAAATAAATAATCTTTTCTCCCCCTTAATCCGTGCTTACATGGATATTCCTGCAAATAGTGTTAGAGCAATATCTTTCTCCCCCTTTATTATCGACAAAAGGAGAGTTTATATGATGATATAAATTATATTTCACTAAAGTGTTAACATAAACCAATATAAAACAAAATAACTTCTACTTATAATATAAGGTATCAGGAAAAAAATTAACATTTAAAGCATACGATACCCAAGGTTCTTATAATTTCCTAATTTTTAGGAAACCATACCCATTTGGGTGTGGTTGAACCTTTATAAATATTATTTTCATTATTGACTACCATATCAAAATAATCATCAATGTATTTTTCTCTATTTTTCCATTAACAGGAACCCAAATATTTAGATAATTTTTATTCATATTTCTCGTCAATGATTTTGTACTGCTAAAGAAATTGGAAACATAATTGGTCATAGCAGTATTTGAATTTTTATAAAAATTGGATTTAGACTTTTCTCGTAATCTTGTGCTAGCACTAACATATTTACTATATATGAAAGTTGTCTAGTGCTATTTCTACGATCTTTTTTATTATATCCTAAACCCCTTTTATCATTTAAAGGTCTAGAACTAGATAAAATCATATTTAAATCGTTTTGACTTTCATTAAATTTTGTGACTTCAGTGTTAAGTTTATCAAATTTAGCCTTAAAGTCACAATTATTATTTTCAAAAGAAATATTACTATTATTCAAAATATCAATTTTCTTATTTAATTCAGAATTCTCGTTTTTTAACGTACGGTTCTCATTTTTGAGAAGGGAATTTTGAAATTCTAGATTACCTAAAGAGGATTGTAATAAAACATTTTGTCTTTCCAAATCAAAAATTTCTTTGGAAAGTTTCTCTCTCTTTTTCAAATATGGTGTTTTGTTCATCTAGAGAATCATTAATAGTTATAAAATTATTCTTTAAAACACCAAGTTGATTTTCTAAATCTAACTTCTCATTTTTCAATTTCTCGTTTTCACGTTCTACAGATTTCATCTTTTTTGAAATAATAAAATTAAGCTTTGAAATCTTATTGCTAATACTAACTAATTCATTATTATCTTTTACTGAAATTTGTAAATCAGAAAGTACCTTTTTGTAGTCCTCACTGTTGGCTTTGACAGGGATTTTTCCTGCTGTATTTCGACTGGATCGTTTTCTAGTCATTATTCTATGATGTTGTGATGATCAATAGAATTCCAGGGTTTTAGATTATCAGATAACTGTGTTACGGTTATATGATGACCTTACTTTGATACCAAATGAAAGTGTGTAGGATCATGTAATATGGGATATAATTAAATCTAAATGTGGAAACAGATGATAATAGCAAAGTAAATGGAAATAAGTAAAATAAAACAAGCACACCAGGAATTTTTATACTGGTTCGAACTTCTCGTTCTACGTCCAGTCCCAGACTCCTTCTGGAATTTCAACTACAGTAACCCTCACTTAACCCGGAGGAACAGGTATATACAGTCTGAGCAGCAGAACAGACAACTGAGCAACAGAACAGGATTTTTGCCTCAACAGCAGAATAGGACTTCACTAATACAAAATAATATCTGACACTGTGTGTTCTTGATAACACTGATTTGTCACTGATAGCACAAACCTCCTATAATCAAATCCTCAAGTATATGAAGTGTATGTGAAGATATGAAGAGAATGTAATGCTAAGAATCAAAGATTATGAAAGTTTGTTTGTAGATTCAAAGCAGTAAAAATGTTTGTTCGTTGTTTGAATGCAAATACTAACGCACAAGAAGAATATTACAGAGTTAGAATGAAAATCGGTGAATATGAAGTGTTTGGGAACATGTATTTATAATAGACAGAGAGTTACTTCCATTGGTGAAGGGTTCTGACCAAAAGGAGCGTCCATTTCCGTTCATAGAAAGAACACAGCCTTTCGTAGAATGAAGATGTCTTTTCAAAATATGACAGTTGGGTTCAGGTCAGTCGACTGGTCGAAAATGGTCAGTTGACTGAATAGTGAAGACGTGTAAAATTTTTTTGCATAAATATGTTAAAAATGCATAGATTCAGTCGATTGACTGACTGTATTCAGTCGACTGAATTCTGTTTTTAAGCAAAAATTGCAGTAGCTTATTTGGTTAGAGTATTTGCCTTCCAAACTAGTGACTCGGGTTCGAGCCTCGCTTCATGCATTTTTCTGACAACTTGGTTTTTGTGACGCCCCACCTCTATACCCACGCTAGCCAAGAACACTACAGAGTAATGCTGTCGACTAGCACGGAGAATAAGGCTGTTGAGGAGCGACCATCTGTATAATTGCTTTGTGCGAGTACCAATATGCCGGATAAAAATATAACTTTTCATCTCAATAGGAAATCCGACATACCGACACAAACTCAAAGCTACTACCAAGTGGCTATAAAGGTCTTCGGAAACAAATATAGAAATAAACATAACACAAATCAGTCACAAATAATTCATATCACAAAGGCGGAAATAGATATGAATATAACACATGAAAGTGTACACCAGAGTAGTGGTCAAACAAGATCCGCCATATCAAAAAGAATAGATACAAGTGCAAGACAAAAGAATAAGTATACATCATAGAGTCTGTATCTCAAATGTATACAACAAAATAAACTACTAATCTAAGTAGTTAGCCAAAAGTCAGAAAATGGTTCCAGATAGGAAGCCATGAAGAAGCACCTGTAATATCTCAGTCTGACCCGAGTATTATTTAAGAAGAAAATAATAAACAGATCAGTCTAGCTATAAATATCAGATGAAATGATATAGAATAAGAGATATGACTAAACGTATAATAATCACAATGCCAAGCTGTGATAAATAAATAATTGAAAAATCAGTAAGAGATTAATCAATATCGCAAAGATCTTCTCAAAGATAAAAAGGAATGTCATACTCCTAATTTCATCCACCAAGCCACAATATATGACATACATATCAATGCCACTCGTAAAAGTTGGTGAAACATAAATTCCAGAATTCAACACATGAAACCCAGAAATCACAATCAAAGGGAACAACGACGTCGTACAACGTGACATCCGATGAACCAAAACACAATCAAAGGAAACAACGACGTCGTACAGCGTGACATCCGATGAACCAAAACACAATCAAAGGGAACAACGACATCGTATGTAAAACAATCAAAGGGAACAACGACGTCGTACAGCGTGACATCCGATGAACCAAAACACAATCAAAGGGAACAACGACGTCGTACAGCGTGACATCCGATGAACCAAAACACAATCAAAGGGAACAACGACGTCGTACAGCATGACATCCGATGAACCAAAACACAATCAAAGGGAACAACGACGTCGTACAGCGTGACATCCGATGAACCAAAACACAATCAAAGGGAACAACGACGTCGTACAGCGTGACATCCGATGAACCAAAACACAATCAAAGGGAACAACGACGTCGTACAGCGTGACATCCGATGAACCAAAACACAAAGATATTGCACAATGCTAGTCTAAAACATAAAATGATCGTCATGATCAAAGAGAAGTGTCAATTACAGTAAGCTAGTAAATATATGAGCTTAGCATCATGTCCCATAACCACTAGCTTAACTTAAATATTTACGAACAAATTGTAGATCTCCACTAGAAAATTGTCACAAGAGATTCAATCGAACAAGTCCAAGAATTAACCGGCGAAGTAAATGCAAGCGTTTCATACCACTTGTTTTACTAAGCCGTTTAATTAGATTTCTCATACGAGTGAGGTAAAGGTCTGTATATACTAATAGATTTGGAAATCGGTTTGAGAAAATGAGCTTTGTTATAAAATAGTGTTGAAATCATTTGAAGAAAGAGTTTTGATATTTACTACTAGTATAGAAAACCTTTATATTTTTAAAGTGACAAATCACAAAGAAGATTGTAGGAACAATCAATTACTAAAATTCACATACGAAGACGTGAATGAAAACCCAAAGAAATCGATACCGAATCCATCAAAGTGGATATATCCTAAATTCCCAAAGAAAATGTCATCAAAGTCGATAATAAATGATAGCAACAAATAGGAAACAACACGAATTGATTAAAGTTGGAAATTCAAGCAACTAGGCAAAATAGGCATAGTTGGCAAATAGCAGCAGGTCGGTCAACCGGACTCCCTGAGTCTGTTGACTGAACCAAAAACAGAAGTGCACGGGGTAGCAGGTCGGTCGACCAGATCCTGAGCTCGGTCGACCGAGCCCTGTAGCCTGCACTTCCAAACAGAGGCAGGAAGTGCCCGTTCTACAGGTCGGTCGGCCGGCCCAGGGGCTCGGTCGGCCGAACCTGTTGCTGGCACTCCCATGCCCTATTTAAAATGAGGTGCAAATCTCGATCAAATTGCAATTGCACGAGCAACGGCGCTAAGGGTTTATGCCAATCGACTACCCGGCCCTATATGCTCCTCGATGCATCACCAAAAACATGTTCAAACATAGAAGTTAGGATTTTTAACGAATTGAACTCAAAACACCAAAAATTGAAATATTCACAAAATCAATCCAAATCAAAATCAAATGCACATGAATAAGTGTTAGGAATTCATACCTAACAATCGAAGATAAATATAGACTAAGATGTGAGATAAAAATCTCACCTATGAACCCAAAAACAATGAATGAGAAGCTTGAAGACAAGGGAAGATCAACCACACTTCAATCTCAACACTAGAAGCTTGAATCTAAGCTTAAAAGAAGAACATTCCCTAAGTTAGGTTTAGGAAATTTCTGAAATTGGAAGGAGAATGAGTTGGAGAAGAAGAAGAGAAAGCTTACTAATGGGTTCTCTTGAGTTTGGAGCAAGAAGATGGATTTGCTAATGGGAACTAGGGCTTAGGAATTCTAATTTCCAATCTTTTCCCCCATTATTCTCTTGAACTTGAGAGAGTTAGGAAATGAGGAGTGAATGAAGAGGAGAGGGGGTTGGGACTGAGTTAGTAAGTGGCTAATGGGTTCAGCCCAAACCAAAGCCCTAAGTGAAAAAGGTCAAAATTCGACTATCTCGAAACATATCAAAGTTTATACTCAAAAAGGTCGCAAACGTCATTTTGAACTCAATGGGGATGGTCCCGAGTCCCAATTCGACTGTTTGCAAAAAGTAGCTTTTCGGACCAAAATCCGACGAACGATAAAATATTTAAATAAAATATTTAAATATTCAATCGATAAATATGCGGGTTGTTACAGTTTTGATTAAAATATGCATGCAAGTTTATTTGAATGTGAATGATGATTCTTGAGGAAATATTTTAACAAAGCACTAAACTAGACTTTAAATACACATTTGATGACTCTTGTTAAAATATATAACTATACAAACCATATATTGAGCCGATGAGTCTGGAATTGAGCCGATGAATCTGGATGTTATCGTAGTCGTAGAATCATGAATTATTGTGTCTTGTCAGCAATCAAAACCTATGATCCAACATGCTATTGGAATCAATGCGAGTACAACTCACTCTTTCTGACTCACTGATATTTTTATATAAGTGATAATAAATATTATTTATGTTGATTTATGATTGTTTGGATGATATATGATATATTGTCTATATATAGCTTAGTATTTGGATATATTCCTTCCTATTGGAGCAGATGAGACCCTATACGTTCCTATGTGTGAGCGGATGCCCCTTTGTATGTGCGTCTGCCTCGAAGGAGACATTGCACACATATTCTAATATGTATATTTGTTGTAGGTGACAGATTGGAGGGATCCAACTGGATTCCTTACCAGTATTAGTTTTATTTACAAATATTTTGATAAATGCTGTTATCATATGATATATGATGTTTTGGATGTCGTGATTGATGTATTAAGTGATGTTGTAGCATTGGGCCATATTTCCGATAATTTAAAAATGTTTAAGTGATGATTTCAAATTAAAGTGGATTTTCAAGTGATTTTGAAAATATACCTTTTTGTTCAATTTTGAATCATTAAGGGAATGAATTTATTTTGAATAACTAAAGTTATAATTTTTATGTTATGAAAATTATGATTTTTGGAAAATATAATCAGAGTTTGATTTTTGGAATATGGAGTTAACGATTTTATAAAATAGTTTAAATTGAGGTTTTTGATTTATTATAAATGTTATGCACATAAGATTTATAAAATTAATATTTTATAAATAAAAATAATGGAATTATAATGGAGTTTTTATAAGTGTTTAAATGAAGCATAAATGGATCTTATAAGTAAATAAGATTTATAGATTTATGATTTGTGAAGTTATAAAAAGAATGAATTTTTAGATAAGAGAATTATAAGTAATTAACTTATAGTTAGGATTTTGGCATGTAAATGAGATATAAACGAGATTGGTTAATAAAGGGATTTTATAAATGGAAGTTTTTATAATAATAAATGTGATTTAAAAAACATTGTTTTATAGATCCAAAATCAATTTAATTTGATAAGTTAATTGTGAAAGTTTATTAAAGGAATTTCATACATGATTTTGGACAGTGGATAATCCTTTAATAAATGTGTAGAAACATTGAATTTGGATAAATGAAGTGTATTCACGATTTTGGACAGTGGATAATTCGTTAATTTAATGTGCAATAGTAATGAATTTGGCGAAAGGATTATATTCACGATTTTGGACAGTGGATAATCCTTTAATTTAATGTGCAATTGTAATGAATTTGGTAAAAGGATTATATTCATGATTATGGACAGTGAATTATCCTTTCGTAAATGTGTAGAAGTATTAAATTTGATAAATGGACTATATTCATGATTTTGGACAGTGAATAATATATTAAATAAAATGGATATTTTTGGGAAGTGATCCTTTAAATAAACTTAAATGACTTGAATATGTTTTAAAATGCATTGAGTATCGAAACCATAGATTTCAACATTCATTGTTGAAATAAATGTTTTTGAGAAATAAGGAAATGATGGACTATAACACTATTGTTATAGTAAATGATTTTCGAAAGAAAATGCTTAATATAATATATGGATTTTATATATCTATCTTATTTTCGAATCCATATACTAATGATTTTGGGTTGTCATAACAATGCTTTACGCAACATTCATTTTGACCCAAATAAATATGTTTAAAGAAAATGTTTTCCTTAGAGAATAAAATATATAATTAATCGTGATTTAAGTATATGTAATACTTTCCAAGTGTTAAAAATAAAGAGATTGTGAATTACTTATTATTAAATAAGTATATGGAAATGTTTTCCAATGTCGAAATGTTGAAATGGTTTGGAAATATATATTTTTAAAGACAATTTGAAGTGGATATTTAGCAAGTGATTTAATTAATTAAAGATTAATTAAAAGAGCCTAGTTATTGTTTATGTGCTAAATATTTGTTTATTTGCTTTGATAGTTTAATAACCGACTATCAAATTTGGCCATTTTAGTTCCTCGACTTGATGTGGGAATTATTTAGTCGTAGCCTTCTATGTAGGCATGATTATCATTTGTATTGAGGATGTTGATTCATGTAGTGCGGAGTATTACTCCAATCTATCGAGCATCCTTCTTAGCCCGAAGGATAGCAAGTTGAAAGTTGGAGACGTGATAAGTCTATGAGACTTAGTTTCTGTATGAGGTTGAGAAACGCTTTTGCATTGTTGGTACGAAGAGACCGCGATTAGATTTATCTGAAAACCACTTCGGACCAACATATATGAGACGATTGTGCAGGTTGCTTGTGATGATATTGATATTCCGAATTTTCATAGTGGAGGACTGCTTGTTGATCGTTTGGGCTTAAAATTCCAATATACATTCAGTAGCAGTAGTCTCTTCGTTATGAAATATCCAATGCACGGACTATTCGCTATTAATCCTAGGAATTTCCCGACAGGATGTGGTAGGAAGGTACCTTCGGTTTGTCCTGCTCCTGGACAACTTGTATGGATGTTTGTCTGACATTGCATTTCTATAGATTATGTACATTAATTTTTACAAACGTACATCAGTGGTGGCGGAGAAGGAAACTTCTCTTAGCTTACCACCCTCCTTGAGATGTATGAGCTTAAGGGTTGTACTTTTGTGGAAGACAATTTGTAGTCAGCGGAAATGGCCATGCAGCGTTCAAAATGATGTGATTGTGATTTATGAAAGGTAATCGTTACCTTAGACCTCATCAACCGGAAATGACTAAAACAGGGTTAGATGCTACAGGGCTAAATGGGTCATTCTCAAGTAGGATATGGCCATCCTCTTCTAAATATATCTTTACACGCTATGACGTCATGTATCTGAATATTGTGGTTTGATGCTAGAGGACCCTTGAAAAAGGTCGGTAACGACCGAAGGATGACATATAGGGTACAATCTAGTTATAGAGGCGGTCTGGACTTGTGTTGGCAGAGGGCAGATGTTCTGTGCCTCGTGACATCCATCTAGAGGTGTACCCATTGGAAGGTAGTCCCTTCACCTCAGTATTTGTATAGAAATCCAAACTCCACTACGTGCCTACCATTTTGATTATATTACCCATTTTGGGATATATACTAGAATTTAATCAATGCTGTAATTTCGTCTATAATTAATATTATTTGATATACTAGACACTAGTATAATATAAGAGGATTCGATATAAAATGTTTTAGTTATCGCAAGGTAAAAACATATCCATGTTTATATGTGGACCTGTCTTACGAGATACTTTTGTTTTGACAAAAGAAAAGTTTCATAATTTAATAAATTCAGTTGAGTTTGTTTCTCATGCTAGTTTACCAGACTGATCCGGACGTTCTTCCCTTTCAATGCTCGAGTCAGACCGAGTATATTTACAGGTTCAAATTGGTGCTTTGGAGCTTCAACAGGAGAGTTGGAGATTGTGACGACCACCCATGACTCCCGCACCATACAAGGAAATAGTGCGCTGTAAAGTGTGCCAGGCAGCCACGGACGATCGTTAGGATAAGGTAAACACAGAATAGTCTATCGTATGACTCATAGCGCATGGGTAAAATACAATAGAAAGTATACATAGTGAAGCTTTAACAGAAGTCTCGTCATATAAGCTCATAACAATTTGATACAAACATCTGAATAGCCAATACATCAAGCCTCACTACATAACACTCAGAGAATCATACAAACAGCGGAATACCCAGTACATATAGTAAGAAAACAATATGCAAAAGCCTCCTGCTCGTCTTCGTCATCAACAGCGTTAGTCACTAAGAACAGCACCTGTCACCTGCTACCTAGTATGCCCATCCCAACATGGATGAACAGCCCAAGGTAATAAGAGTTAAACATAAAACCTTGAGTCAGACAAAAGTCTTAGTGAGCAGTAAATCAACTATCAAACATACCAAAAGAGTATAAAGGGTACAAAGGAATAGGAACCCAACCATCCCACTCCACCTCTTTCTACAGTGATAGCCCCCAGACACACTAAGCAGAACAAACATAGCAAAGCAGACAATTAAAGTAAAGCAATTATCACTCGAGTCAAGGTCGATGTTTTCCAAGTACAAACCACCAAGGCCTAAACCAAGATCAGATAAGCACCCACAAAACATCGCTCTTGAGACCGAGTGACAATACAACCAAACATCCATGACCCTAGCTATCATTGTTATCATTGCCTTGATACCATCGTTAATTGAATGACCGGCACATTCTTTCAGCCGTCAGTCAAGGGCTAATGGAAACCCCGGTTCTAGACACAACTCCGCACGTCATCGCAGCCCGTGCCTAGGAATTTTCGCAACTACCCAGAGTACTAGCACGTCGTCGCAGCCCGTGTTTGGGACTATCGAATCTGCCCAACGTACTCTTGCTTTGAGCATGCTAGAACCTTCAACAATGATGAAATCTCAGCCTCCTAGTTATCCTCCTCAACGACTATTCTCATTCTAGCCCAAGCGCCTCTCGAGCCCACCATTATCAACCAACTCGAACCGCACCATCGAGTTATCAACATGCTTGGGATGATCCCGTCTGGATTAAATCAAGGCTATCTCACATCATGCTTTGCTTCATCGCATCATAGCAAAGTCCATCATCATCGAATCTATCCATATGAACTTTAACATCCGCTTCATATGCAACAAGCTACTTTCACCACTCAAGAGCCTCTCCACTTAGCTTTTGGATCATCTTCGACCAACTTGTCCAAATCAACTATTAGCTAATTTGCAACAATCTATCAATCAAATCAATCATTAATCCAAGCAGTCAAACATTCAAACAAGATCTAATAAGCAATTATACAAGAATGACAATTTCGTAATTAAAATGTCCAAATCTAACAAGTATGAATTATAAGCAAATATCTCTAAAACTTGATGAATAAACTTATATAAGTTAACATGTAGCAAAATGGGTGTCCAAAACTTCATAGACAATGGATCTACATGCAGACTTAAGGAAAATGCAAGAAATCTCTATCTTTAACACATAAACAAGCCACCGATCCAATATACTCCTTTGGGTCCGTGTGAGAGATAACTACCACTCACCGAATCACCTAAACACCTCAAAAGATAACAACTTCAGATCTGGATAGCAAAGGATCTAGCTTGATCCGACAAGATTTCCCTTCAAACGATGAAATCTCTCTTCGATGGATGTAGACCTTCAACTTTGACTCTTGGATCTTCGATTTGATCTTCAATCTAGATGAATGGAAGCACAAGATTAAAGTGGAGAAAAGAAGTGAAGAAGTGTTGTAGTCAAGCTCTCAAAATGGCAGCACTTCGTCGCTTCAAAATCCGGATTCCAAAAATGAAGATAGGCACTCCTATTTATACGCTGAAATCCTTAACTTGCATGCCCCCTTAAGTCGGTCACGACTCATCAAGACCCACGACTTACGACTTAAGACTTACGACTTAAGGCTTACGACTTAAGGCTTACGACTTAAGTCGTAAGTCTTACGACTTAAGGCTTACGACTTAAGGCTTACGACTTAAGGCTTACGACTTAAGCCTTACGACTTAAGCCTTACGACTTAAGCCTTACGACTTAAGACTTTCGACTTAAGACTTTCGACTTAAGACTTACGACTTAAGACTTACGACTTAAGACTTTCGACTTAAGACTTACGACTTAAGGCTTACGACTTAAGGCTTACGACTTAAGGCTTACGACTTAAGGCTTAAGACTTAAGCCTTACGACTTAAGACTTATGACTTAAGACTTACGACTTAAGCCTTACGACTTAAGACCTTAAACTTAAGACTTACGACTTAAGACTTACGACTTAAGACTTACGACTTAAGACTTTCGACTTAAGGCTTACGACTTAAGGCTTACGACTTAAGCCTTACGACTTAAGGCTTACGACTTAAGAATTACGACTTAAGACTTTCGACTTAAGACTTTCGACTTAAGACTTACGACTTAAGACTTACGACTTAAGACTTTCGACTTAAGACTTACGACTTAAGACTTACGACTTAAGACTTTTGACTTAAGACTTACAACTTAAGACTTACGACATAAGACTTACGACTTAAGACTTACGACTTAAGCCTTACGACTTAAGCCTTACGACTTAAGACTTACGACTTAAGACTTACGACTTAATTCTTACGACTTAAGACTTTCGACTTAAGACTTTCGACTTAAGACTTACGACTTAAGACTTACGACTTAAGACTTTCGACTTAAGACTTACGACTTAAGACTTACGACTTAAGACTTACGACTTAAGACTTCCGACTTAAGACTTTCGACTTAAGACTTACAACTTAAGACTTACGAACAACAATTCTACGATCCTTCGATCCGTAAAAATACGGGTCGTTACATTCTCTCCCCCTTAGGAATTTCGCCCCCGAAATTCCAAACAAACAAGAGCAATCAAAACTATTCTACATGCATACCATCCATAGCAATCAACAAACCATGCATCCAATTACTAGCCTAGCATGCAGAATTCTAAGACTAGAACAAGTTACAAATTCATGAGATGTCACGACACCTTAGGGCCATACCTCGAAGAGTTCAGGATGAGCTACCTTCATCCTCTCTTCCTCCTCCCATGTACAGTCGTTAACATCATCACTCCATTGTACCTTGAGCAACTTGACTACCTTCCTCCTAAGCTGTTTCGTGTCAGTTTCCACAACACGAAGCGGCTTACGAGGTCTTCTAATAACTGGATCAACTTCCAAATCTTCACAGCTATCAGCAGCAACCACTGTATTTGGGTCGTGCACATACTTCCGTAGATACGACACGTGAAAAACATTGTACACACCCGACATCTTTTCTGGTAACTCCAACTTATAAGCGAGCTTTCCAATTCGCTCGACGATCGGGAATGGTCCAACAAATCTCGGAGTCAATTTTCCTTTCTTCCCGAATCGAATAACATTCTTTAGTGGAGAAATCTTCACAAAAACCATATCTCCTACGTCGAATTCCAAATCTTTTCGACGCTTATCGGCATAACTTTTCTGATGATCTTGGGCTGCCTTCATTCGTCGTTGAATGGTCTCTATACAATCTGAAGTCTGTCGAATCATTTCGGGCCCAAGTATCAGCTTTTCTCCAGTTTCCAACCAACATGTCGGAGAGTTACACGGTCTTCCATACAATGCCTCATATGGTGCCATACCAATACTTGACTGGTAACTGTTATTATATGAAAATTCCACCAAATGAAGATGATCTTCCCATGATCCTCCGAAGTCCAAAACACATGCTCGGAGAAGATCTTCCAAAACTCGGTTGACTCTCTCGGTCTGACCATCTGTTTGGGGGTGATAAGCTGTACTCAAACACAATTCAGTTCCCAAAACTTCCTGGAAGCTCTTCCAGAATCCACTAGTGAACAATGGGTCTCGATCGCTCACTATACTCTTTGGAATACCATGGAATCGAACTATCCACTTAACATACAACTCAGCCAATTTCGATGCAGTCCTAGTTGATCGAACAGGAATAAATCTTGCACTCTTAGTCAAACGATCTACGATGACCCAAATCCCTTCATTTCCTGCTCTAGTTCTAGGTAGTCCATCGATAAAATCCATCGATATTTGCTCCCACTTCCATGTAGGAACTTGTAATGGCTGAAGCAATCCACTTGGCTTCTTCTGTTCGGCTTTTACCAACTGGCAGTTCATACACTTGGAAATAAAATTTCCAACATCCTTCTTCATACCTTCCCAGTAATAGGTTCTCTTCATATCCCGATGCATCTTATTTCCACCTGGATGAATTGTCAACTTTGAGTGATGACTTTCCTTCAAAACTTCATTTCTCAATTCATCTATATCGGGAACAACCAGTCGTCCTTGTTTCCGAAGCCAACCCTCTTGATCGACCTCGAATCCTTTATCCTTCTCTGGGTCCAATCCAGATTCCAAATCACGGATAATTTTGACAAGCTTATCGTCTCGCTTTTGGCTCTTGCCAATTCTTTCCACTAGAGTAGGTCTTATCGATAAGTTTGTCAACATCTCAGGTTCCAATTCACATCTAGGCCTGAAGTCAAATCCAGCCAAATACTCAAGACTCTTCCATTCCGAAAACATGGCTCCAAACCTGCATGTCTCCGACTTAACGCATCTGCCACTGCATTACCTTTTCCCGGAGTATAGGCTACACCAAAATCATATGATGCTAAAAACTCTAACCATCGTTGCTGTCGAAGATTCAAATCCTTTTGGGAGAAAAGATACTTCAATGACTTATGATCTGTAAACAACTCAAATCGAACTCCCAATAGGTAATGTCTCCACATCTTCAAAGCAAATACAATCGCCGCTAACTCCAAATCATGAGTCGGATAATTCCTTTCATGTGGCTTCAGTTGTCGACTTGCATATGCAACAACTTTATCCTTCTGCATTAGCACTGCTCCAAGTCCAGTACCACATGCATCGGTGTAAACCACCATCTCATCATTTCCACTTGGAATAGCCAAAACAGGAGCACTTGTCAATCGCTCTTTCAGGATTCCGAAAGCTTTCTCACACTTAGCATCCCATCTGAACACTTGGTTCTTTTTCGTCAACCCTGTTAATGGTACAGCTATCTTGGAAAAGTCTTTGATAAACCGACGATAATATCCTGCTAATCCAAGAAAACTTCTCACATCAGATACATTCTTAGGTCTAACCCAATCCTGGATTGCTGCCACCTTAGCGGGATCAACCGCTATTCCATTTCCAGAGATAACATGGCCTAAGAACCTAACTTCACTCTTCCATAAGTGACACTTCGAAAACTTAGCCCTCAGCTGATGTTTTCGCAAGATTTCCAAAACAATACGCAAATGCGTCTTGTGCTCTTCTTCAGTCTTTGAATAAATCAAAATATCATCCACAAACACAAGTACAAACTTGTTCAACTGATCCCTGAACACTCTATTCATAAGATCCACAAAATATGCTGGTGCATTGGTCAATCCAAACGGCATTACCAGACACTAATAGAAACCGGATGGTGTCCTAAAAGCAGTCTTCGACACACTATCCTTTGCCACTCTCAACTGGTGAAATCCCGTTGCCAAATCCATCTGAGAAAACACCTTAGCTCCGTGAAGCTGATCAAAAAAGTCATCTATTCTCGGCAACGGATACTTGTTCTTCTTAGTCACTTTATTCAGCTCACGATAGTCCACACACAACCTCAACGATCCATCCGCTTTGGTTGCGAACACAACTGGTGCACCCCATTCGGACACACTACGCTGAATGAATCCTTTCTGTAAAAGGTCATCAACTTGCACCTTCAACTCTTGCTGTTCCCTAGGCGCCATTCGCCTAAGCGGCATCACAACAGGTCTGGCTCCTTCAAATAGATCGATACGAAACTCGATCTCTCTATGCGGCGGCAACCCTTTGACCTCGTCAAAGACATCCTCAAATCCATTCACGATAGGCACCGATGACAGTCCATCCCGTGGAACAACCAGCGAATACATGAAGCTCATGAAGACGCCTTCTTCATGCTTACATCGTATCACAACCTTTCGACCCTCCACATTCTCGACTGTCACCTCCAGCCTCTTGCAATCAACCCTTGCCGCATACTTCCTAAGCCAGTCCATACCCAAAATAATTCTGAACCCCGCAAAGTTCAGAACAAAACAATCACAAACAAAAGAGCAATCATGACTCGATACAACTAGACCACGGCATATCATACACAAACATGACGAACCCCCAACTGGATTAGTCACAACCAATGGTCTATCAACAATATCCGGTTCCAAACCCAACCGGCCTACAAGTTCACTACAAACAAAGGAATGCGACGCCCCAGTATCAAACAACACTCTAACTGGAACACCACAAATGGAAAGAGTACCTTGAACCACCACACTCTTCCCCTTCTCTTCTGTAGTAGGAGCTTTCGAAGATGATGGAACAGCCCCCAAAGCATAAGCTTGCACAATCTGCTTGTCCTTCCTCGGTTCCGAATAATTCTTCCTGAAATGCCCCGGCTTATCACAGTTGTGGCACTTCGCCGGCGCTTTCTGATTCTTACAATCCCTGGAGAGATGGCCCTTCTACTGGCAATTGTAGCAGGTCACTTCACCCTTCGGCTTCTTTTGACCATTCTTACCCTTCTGCTGCTGCTGCTTCCTCTTCTTGTTTCCACCTTGCTCCTTGGTCACAACAACAACAAATCCTTCCTTAGGAAACAGATTCTCATGCCTGAGAGCCTTCTCCACAAGCTTCTCAAACGGATCGTCCAAATGATCCACCAACTGCCTCCCAAGATAACTGTCCAGGCCTGTCACAAACTTCTCATTCTTCTGATAAGGGGATTCAATATATGACCGAGCATACTTGGACAAAGCTTCAAACTCAGAAACATACTCAAGAACTGGTCTTCCACCTTGCTTGAGCTCCACAAACTTCTTAAACAAAATAGATTTCTGAGCTGTAGAAATGAACTTAGCTTCAAATCTGACTTGGAATTGCTCCCAAGTGATCTCTTCCTCTGAAGTATCAATGGTGATAGAGTTCCACCAATCAGAAGCTCTTCCCTGAAGCTGTCTTGATGCAAGCTTCCTCTTAGTCACATCCTCAATTCCCAAGTCACCAAAGATCCTTCTACAAGCATCTATCCATCTCTGGACTTCTATGGTTGATTCTGTTCCCAAGAAAACCTTCCCTCCAAGAGCAGTATAGTCCTTACAAAGCTTAGCAAAATCCACTGGTCTTGGGGCTTGAACCTGAACTCCAACATCTACCGATGGCCCCGGAGCTGGCATCCTTCTCATGATCGAAGTCATCATAGCCTCGAACATAGAAGCATAATCAGCAGCCCCCTCAACAGCATGGCCTCCCATAGCAGCTGGTCTCCCGCTTCGACTCATTCCTAATATCGAAAAGAAATGATTAATATACCCTGAGAAACAACTGCATAAGAAGTTCAAATCCTTCTAAGCTACTATGTTATATATATAGTAATCATCCATCAAAATTACAATTACGTCTCTCATACGTAGTTACGTCAACGAGCGTTGGCTAAAATCGATTAACCAAAGCTCTGATACCAAATGTGACGACCACCCATGACTCCCGCACCATACAAGGAAATAGTGCGCTGTAAAGTCTGCCAGGCAGCCACGGATGATCGTTAGGATAAGGTAAACACAGAATAGTCTATCGTATGACTCATAGCGCATGGGTAAAATACAATAGAAAGTATACATAGTGAAGCTCTAACAGAAGTCTCATCATATAAGCTCATAATAATTTGATACAAACATCTGAATAGCCAATACATCAAGCCTCACTACATAACACTCAGAGAATCATACAAACAGCGGAATACCCAATACATATAGTAAGAAAACAATATGCAAAAGCCTCCTGCTCGTCTTCGTCATCAACAACGTTAGTCACTAAGAACAGCACCTGTCACCTGCTACCTAGTCTGCCCATCCCAACATGGATGAACAGCCCAAGGTAATAAGAGTTAAACATAAAACCTTGAGTCAGACAAAAGTCTTAGTGAGCAGTAAATCAACTATCAAACATACCAAAAGAGTATAAAGGGTACAAAGGAATAGGAACCCAACCATCCCACTCCACCTCTTTCTACAGTGATAGCCCCCAGACACACTAAGCAGAACAAACATAGCAAAGCAGACAATTAAAGTAAAGCAATTATCACTCGAGTCAAGGTCGATGTTTTCCAAGTACAAACCACCAAGGCCTAAACCAAGATCAGATAAGCACCCACAAAACATCGCTCTTGAGACCGAGTGACAATACAACCAAACATCCATGACCCTAGCTATCATTGTTATCATTGCCTTGATACCATCGTTAATTGAATGACCGGCACATTTTTTCAGCCGTCAGTCAAGGGCTAATGGCAACCCCGGTTCTAGACACAACTCCGCACGTCATCGCAGCCGGTGCCTAGGAATTTTCGCAACTACCCAGAGTACTAGCACGTCGTCGCAGCCCGTGTTTGGGACTATCGAATCTGCCCAACGTACTCTTGCTTTGAGCATGCTAGAACCTTCAACAACGATGAAATCTCAGCCTCCTAGTTATCCTCCTCAACGACTATTCTCATACTAGCCCAAGCGCCTCTCGAGCCCACCATTATCAACCAACTCGAACCGCACCATCGAGTTATCAACATGCTTGGGATGATCCCGTCTGGATTAAATCAAGGCTATCTCACATCATGCTTTGCTTCATCGCATCATAGCAAAGTCCATCATCATCGAATCTATCCATATGAACTTTAACATCCGCTTCATATGCAACAAGCTACTTTCACCACTCAAGAGCCACTCCACTTAGCTTTTGAATCATCTTCGACCAACTTGTCCAAATCAACTATTAGCTAATTTGCAACAATCTATCAATCAAATCAATCATTAATCCAAGCAGTCAAACATTCAAACAAGATCTAATAAGCAATTATACAAGAATGGCAATTTTGTAATTAAAATGTCCAAATCTAACAAGTATGAATTATAAGCAAATATCTCTAAAACTTGATGAATAAACTTATATAAGTTAACATGTAGCAAAATGGGTGTCCAAAACTTCATAGACAATGGATCTACATGCAGACTTAAGGAAAATGCAAGAAATCTCTATCTTTAACACATAAATAAGCCACCGATCCAATATACTCCTTTGGGTCCGTGTGAGAGATAACTACCACTCACCGAATCACCTAAACACCTCAAAAGATAACAACTTCAGATCTGGACAGCAAAGGATCTAGCTTGATCCGACAAGATTTCCCTTCAAACGATGAAATCTCTCTTCGATGGATGTAGACCTTCAACTTTGACTCTTGGATCTTCGATTTGATCTTCAATCTAGATGAATGGAAGCACAAGATTAAAGTGGAGAAAAGAAGTGATGAAGTGTTGTAGTCAAGCTCTCAAAATGGCAGCACTTCGTCGCTTCAAAATCCGGATTCCAAAAATGAAGATAGGCACTCCTATTTATAGGCTGAAATCCTTAACTTGCATGCCCCCTTAAGTCGGTCACGACTCATCAAGACCCACGACTTACGACTTAAGGCTTACGACTTAAGGCTTACGACTTAAGGCTTACGACTTAAGGCTTACGACTTAAGGCTTACGACTTAAGCCTTACGACTTAAGCCTTACGACTTAAGACTTACGACTTAAGACTTACGACTTAAGACTTTCGACTAAAGACTTACGACTAAAGACTTTCGACTAAAGACTTTCGACTTAAGACTTTCGACTTAAGACTTTCGACTTAAGACTTACGACTTAAGACTTACGACTTAAGACTTACGACTTAAGACTTTCGACTTAAGACTTACGACTTAAGGCTTACGACTTAAGGCTTACGACTTAAGCCTTACGACTTAAGACTTACGACTTAAGACTTACGACTTAAGCCTTACGACTTAAGACTTTCGACTTAAGACTTTCGACTTTCGACTTTCGACTTAAGACTTTCGACTTAAGACTTTTGACTTAAGACTTACGACTTAAGACTTACGACTTAAGACTTACGACTTAAGACTTACGAACAACAATTCTACGATCCTTCGATCCGTAAAAATACGGGTCGTTACAGAGATCTTCATTTTCATATACACATATCTGTTTTGATTATCCGCTGCTTACTTGTTGTTTATTATTGGAAATTGTAAGGACAGGTTATTATAACTGTCTGAGCCGATGATTAGTGATTGATTGTTGAACTCTGATTGATGTATGTATATATAGTTTCTGTTTTATAAAGATCATTGATATTATATTATATGTTTTCCGCTGCGATGTGAAATTATGTATTGTTTTGTTTGGTTCTATCTTCTCTATTTGTTCTCTTCTTCTCTCTTCTTTTCTTTCTCCTGACTTTTCGTCAGTCTGTGCTTTTTGGATCGGACATGTGTGGTTTATTGTCAATTAAAAGGGTACAGATTTGCTGGTCGTCACAATATTCCAAGATCATGCTTCATGATGTCTATAATTTTTTTGAATTTTAGTAGAATGTTGCACTACATTTGTTGGATTCAAGTTATCTAGCTCCATATTTAAAGGAGGAGTTGAAAATGATATTCCATTAACATCAGATTTTTTTGGGTAGAATAAGAATAAATTTTGTGTTGGTCTTTTAGACATTGCTTCAAACCATAATAAATGAAATTGATTAACAATTCATTTATCAATCTAAATTAAACACATTTAAAATTAAAAGATTCAAGTTAAAAAATGCAAGAAGTAAACTTATAGCACTAGTAGCAAACGCAAGCAATGAAGCAAACTTGTCTGATGTCTGAATGTATAAACAAGCTAATAGGCTAATAGCAGCAAACAAAATAACTAATAGCACTATAACAGAAAACGCAAGCAAACCCAAGATTAAAAATAAAAGGTTTCAAAAAAATAATAAATAGAATAAACTTACTAGTAGGCTAGCAGCAGCAGGCAGTAGTCACTTAGGTTTTGGGTCGCACAATAAACTAATAGGAGGCGTGCTATTAATTATTGGGTAACCGATTAAAGGATCACTTGATTGGAGAAGATGATTTGAGGTGCGATAAGCCTAGGGTTTCCATTTGAATTGATCGACAACAGCTATGTGATGGGGGGAATGAGATTACGAGAGAAGAAATAAGCTTTGGTATAGGTAAGTTTTATTATTGTTGGGCCGGGCAGATGCTCATCCCATAATGGCTGTAGTTACATTCTTAGATATTGGCATATGAATGGAATATCATCAACAATAAGTCACTCCATCCTTAATAAGAGGAGCATTACATGCATTTTTTTCTTCATCTAAGTTTTAGCCCATTGTTATTTTTTAGTAAGCTTTTACAATGTTGTCGCATAAAATTTTACCAAAATACTCTTTGTACTAACCGACGATGATGCCCTTTCAAGAAGATATACATAACGTATTATCAAATGAAATAAAACTTTGGTTCTTGTTTTACTTCCTTTTCTTAGTACATCCCTTTCCATTTATACTTTTTACTTGTTTGAAATAAAATTTCCACTGTATACTTACTTCACTGTAAATGTTATATCATCCCTTCCTCTTAGTGCTTTTGTCTCGCTGTATGATTTTCTATGCCTTACATGATGATATAATATAAAGTATATTAAAATATTCTTTGAAGAAACCTTGAATCTAATAAAAAAATTAGGGTTTTTTCTACCATGGAGGAAACCAATTCTCCTCGCAAAAATATTTCCAATCTTCTTTATCCGACACATCAGGATAGACCACATGAATCTCGTATCAGAAAACCGTCTAATGGTGTCATCTTTGACAATAAGAGCTTTCAATTGGTCCAACCAAGGTTGCAGAGAAAATATCAGCCTAGAAATGATCTAGTTCTGCCGAATAACAATGGTGTCCTGAAGAAGAAGGAGGGTCTGTTTTCGACCAACTCCAATCAAAATAAGGCTAAACAACCAATCCACCCTTGTAAACCGCCAAACTTCGCTCTGAATAAAGAATAAGGTCATAAATTTTGGACTGATATTGTTTTAGAGCAATTTGAGGAACCAAAAGAAGATGAATTCTATCTTGAAACCATTTCACTTATCAAGATTAATAACAAGAAATACTTTTTGGTGAAGGAGGCGGTTTGCGAAAGAGCCATAGAAAGCGAAATAATTATGTTATTGTCTATTCATAGGTACCAAACCTATTTCTTGTTTTGTATAGGGTATATTAAATGTGTTTGGAAACCGGTTGGGGATTTTGAAATCTTTTCTAGCGAAAATGGTTTCTTTCTTGTTAAGTTCAAAGAAATTCAAGACTGCAATACAATTATTCAAAATGGTCCATATTTTTATAACGGCAAGCTCATCATTTATGAGAAGGTGGTTTGAATCTCTAAAATTGGACAGAGATCTACTATCAAGTATGCCGATATGGGTAAAATTACCCAGTGTAAGTCTTTAATTGTGGTACCGCGAGGCTTTTACCGTTATGACGAGCATCATTGGAATACCCATTAAAATGGACGCAGCCACTATCATGAAGACGAGATTGAATTACGCTCACTTTCTTGTGGAAGTTTCTACGACTGATGAACTTCTAGAGGAGATCAATCCCACTCCTACGATGGTGAAAACATTATACAGAAAGTGGAATATGAATGGGTTCCACCAAAGTGTAGCATCTGTAAGTATTTCGTTCATACTAGAGAGCAGCGCAACCCAAAGCAGACATGGATACCCAAAACTAGTCATCAAAGCAGAGATAATTTTCAAGAACATAGATCAGTTGAAATCCAAGAACCAAATTCCAATAAAGAAGTAGTAAGCCAGTCAAGAACACAAAAGAACAATGATCGAATCAACCAAGATTGTACATTTTCGATCAAGAAGATAATCCAAAGGCGCTCACCGATCAAGTTGATCAATCACCGCTATGGAAGTTCATCAGTTAAATGACTATGAAAAAAGTTCAAATGTTTGAATCAGCACAGTACAGAGGAGGGTAATATTATTAAAATGGTCTTTAGCTCTGAAACCCCTCCTATTTCAGAGCCACGTTTAGTTACAGAGAATATTGGTACAAAAATATACAATGTCTCACATCAAGATAATAGCCAAAATTGGAACAATGGAATGGAGGAGGAGTCTCCTTCTGAACTTGTTGCAGAAGTTGAGGACAGGATATGTATCAACTAATCATTGCCTCCCAAGAAAGTTTCTCTCCCTAAGTAGGCTGCAGTAGTAGAGTCTAGTGACTCAGACATGCCTCGCACAGCTAACGTTGATATTTCTCGTATTAAGGTTCCTGAGTCAGAGCAAAAGGAAAAAATGAATCGGTAATGGTTGATGCTACTGACCAGTTTGATATATCTACATTGCATATTCCAAAACCAAAAGCAACTGGTAAGTTAAAGGGAAGCGAAGAGAAGAAAGCTTTCAAACAAAAATACATCTCAATCAACCCAAAATGGGATGAAATGTCTACAAGACTAAAAGCTAAGAGTGTAGATAATAAGAGGGGGGTAAGGGTACTATAGTGTCAGGTACATTTAACTTTCTTCTTTATTTTATATATATGACTATATTTGCATGGAATGTCAGGGGTATGAATTCCTCTGCTATACAGTTTGATATCTTTTATACGATAAACATTTATAAGCCTACTATTATTTCTCTTATAGAAAACAAACTGAATGATGAAAATTATGTAAATTTTTGTCTTAAGTTGTCTAACAATTGGAGATCTATAAATAATAATGATTGTGATTGCGAAGGAAGAATCATTATTACATGGGATTCTAATATTTGGAAAAACTTAAAAATTAATAAAGACAAGCAGTTTATAGACTGTCAACTTAAAATTATTGGTGGTTTTTTGATTCAAGTTACTAGTGTTTATGGTAGTAACCTTGAAAGTGAAAGAAATGGTTTGTGGTGTAAACTAAAAGCTTTGAATTTAATCTATAACTTTCCTTGGATTATTTTGGGTGATTTTAATATGGTTTTTCGTGTATCCGAAAAATTTGGAGGCAGTGAAATTCCTCAAAGTAAGTTTGCTAGGTTAAATAATTTTCTTCTAGACACTGGTCTTATTGAACCAATTATTAGTGGGAATAAATATACAAGGAAATCTAGGTTGGCTAAGAATATCCATTGTAAATTGGATAGAATTTTAATCAATAAAGAATTCTCAAACATTTTCTCAAATTTTATTTGTTCAACTTTAGAACAAAATTCTAGTGATCATACTCCTTTAATTGTTAATCTTTTTATCAGTATGGATTTAAACAATAAAGTTTTTCCTTTCAGATTTAAAGACAGTTGGGTTTTAGAAGAGAATTATAAAGTTTTGATGGATAATTGCTTAAATTTTTCTTGTAATGGTACTAAACAATTTTAGTTTATTATGCTCTTGAAAAATATCTAATACAATCTTAAACATTGGAATAAAAATAATTATATGAATAATAATAATCTGTATAATTTGAGAAAGAAAGGAAAATTTTTACAAAATCTTGTAGATGATAACCCAGAAGATATTGGTATAGCCAGGTATTATTTTCAAGAACCAGAAAAATCTATCTGTTGAAATATATAAAAATGCAGGTAATGCTTGACAAAAGGCTAAGGTAGACTGGCTAACTCTAGGTGATGACTGCACTAAAAATTTTCATGCTGAAATGAGTAGTAGAAAGCATATTAATAATATAGGTAATATTATTGATAATACTGCTAATCTTTCTAATGCTTATGACAGAGTTGCGAATGAAGCTATTGAGTACTATGAGAAGTTATACTTCTCTGAGAATATTGAAAAAAAATTCCTCGTATTATTTGCAGGAATATTTTGAAAGATAATGCTTCTGATATTTTACTTGCTTCTATTTCATTAGAAGAAATAAAATATATTATTTTTATTAATGGTGATAATAACATCCTGACCTTGATTTGTTTGATGCTACATTTTACAAAAATCAATAGGATAATGTTAAAAATCAAATCTTTGAAGTCATAAACGAATTTTTGATAAAAGGTAAAATTCTTAGAAGTATTAATCATACTTTTATTACTCTAATACCTAAAAGAAAAACCCCACTAATATTGGTGACTATAGGCCCATATCTTGTTGTAATTTCTTTTATAAAATAATTTCCACCGTGATGAATAATAGAATAAAAAAATTCTGCCTTCTCTCATTTTTGAAAATCTGAGTGCTTTCGTACCTGGTAAATTTATACACGAAAATTCTAACAAGCGCCATTATCCCAGTGGTTAAGTGATTCGGCTTTGGTGTGGAAGGTTACAAGTTCGAAACTTGCGTAGCGTGATTCGAACACATATTGACATGTGGTTTGTGTTATGTTGTCCCAGTGACATGTTGTATCTAAGTACCATTTCGAAAAACAAAAAAAACAATATATATATATATGAAAATTCTATGCTAGCACCTGATATGGTAAGAAAATTTAATACCAAAAATGGTGACAGTGTTTGTACTAAAATAGATTTACAGAAAGTTTATCACAAAGTGAATAGATATTTTATTTATCATATAATGAGATGTATAGGATTTCCCAGTAAATTCTGTGACCTAACTATGGAATGTATTAATACCCCTACCTTTTCTGTTATTATTCAAGGTAAATCAGAAGGTTTCATTAAAAGTAATAAGGGTATTAGGTAAGATGATCCACTTTCACCTTATCTATTTACAATGGTAATGGAATACTTTTCTATATTAGTGGAAATAGAAGCTATTAAGGGTAATATTAATCCTATTAGTTGAGTTCAACCTTGTATAAATCATCTTATTTATGCTGATGATCTAATGGTTTTTGTTAAGACTAACAAAGATAATGAAGAATCCATTAAAAATATTTTTGACATGCCGAATAAATATGCAGGATTGCAACTTAACATAGACAAAAGTATAGCTTATTTTAGTAAGAATAGTAGGTAGAAAAATGATGTTTTAAATGTTTTAAAAATTACTGAAGGTAATCTTCCTATAAAATATTTGGGACTGCCTTTGTCAGTAAAACAAATCAAAGATTCAGACTGTTCCATGTTATTAGACAAAATACAAGAAAGAATGGAAAATTGGTCTTGTAAACTTATTTTTATTGCAGGAAGATTAGAGTTAATTAAAACTGTGGTTTATGTAATTATTCTTTACGGGTTACAAATTTTCACATTCCTGCAGCATCTATTAAAAAAATAAAAAGTAGAGGTGCTGAATTTTTATGGAGAGGTAAATATCATAAAGAAGTTGGGATAAAGTTTGCAAACCAAAAAGTGAAGGAGGGTTTGGCATTAGAAGTATTAATGATTTTAGTCTAACATGTCATTTAAAATTATTTTGAAGAGTCATTAATGCACACTCTTTGTGGGCTAGATGGATGAAAGCTAAGTACCTTAAGAAGAGCAATTTTTGGAACATGTTACCAAATAGCAATCATTCTAAAACTTGGAAGCAAATTTTAAATTGCAGAAATATTGGTAAGTCTTTTTTAGAAAGAAAATTTAAGCTAGGTGAAGAAACTAGCTTATGATTTGACCCTTGGTTCAATAATGACTCTTTTGTTGATAAAGTGGGTTGGAATAATTTAGTAATTTTTGGAGGTTCCAATGCAACGATGTCTTCTATTATTATAAACAATCAATGGCAACCTCACCTTCACCCTATTACTAACCCACATAAAGATTATATATACGAGTATGGTGGCACGTCCGTTGGACGTGTGCAAAGAAGGAAGTGTGCATATTTTGTCTTTTTTACAATTATGATATTGTGAGAGATCACAGTAATGTTTTTGTTGATTATAGGAAAGAAGAGGAAGAAGATATTACAACTGAACAAAAATAAAGTGTTGTAAGAAAGACGATAGGTAAACCCGATAATGAAACATCTTTGAGTTATATCAACCTATGAATAGTCTATGATATTTTCAAGTTTACTTCATAAGAAATTAATTAAGGCATATTAGCCTTTAGATTTTGGCCTAGTGCAAGGTTAATTTTGTTTGTCTGATTATTGTAGAGATAACATAAAAAGTTCACTGAAATCCTTGTGTTGATTAAGAAAACAGACGGTTGAACAATATATCAGGTAATAGAAGGGGGTGTGGTGGATATATAACAAAAATATGAACAAAAATAAGCATAAACACTACAGGTTAATAAAAAAACGAAATAGTGATATGCATTCCTATCTATGAGACAGACAATGATATCAATTTGAGTAGTTGATAGGATCTGCTCATTAGCCTCACTTAGTGCTGCTACATCTCGGCCTAAAAGAATCGTTAAGGTTTTGCAAGATATAGGGAATAATGCATAATTCTCTAGAATATAAAAAAGGCAAAAGTGGACAAAATTTGTTATAACAAATTATTTTATTAGCATCTTACAATTACAAAATGTATGGTCATGAATGATTTGCAAATCATATTGCACCAACTGTCTGAAGTTGGTTACAATTAGCCTGCAAGAATCTTTATATAATGGTGCATGTAATGAAGTAAGGGGACAGAAAATTAAATGAAACATCTTCTGTACAAAATATTTCTTCTCTGTCTTACTCTTTTTTCATCTTCTCCTTCTTTCACTCTTATTCTCTTCCATATTTTATCAAACAAACAATATACCTGTATCAGAATCTTGTGAAACTTTAAAAATCAATCACAGGATTAGATTTTGTAAGTAGATTATCAGAACCTTTACATAGCTGCTGTTAATTTCAAGAGCCTGCAATCTTCCACAACCGTCTTCCATTCATTCCGCTTCTGAAAATGAAGTGCTCAATTTATCCATTAGACTGTAACATAAAACTGCCAAATATATCCTTGTGGCTGCCTATAATTCCATCATCAGAATGTCCTAAAATATAAATAAGAAATAATAATGAATGAAAACATGAAGCTTAAGATGGATATTATTACTGTAAAGGATCTAAACAGTGGATGTAAAATGAAGATAACTCAAACACTCAGTTGTTGTAGAATAACCTGAGGGAAGTGGTAGAGGAACAATTCCGGAATAAATATAAATTAAATTTTTACATTACCAACAGCCTTCTTATTTAGGAGGATAGTAATTCAGAGATTGGAGTATTGTGCGCGGTGACACTGTTCATCAAAGATGACCTAAAAGTCTCCGAAACAAAAATTGAAATCTTACGGAGAATCCTAAACCTCTACTCCCTTAGTGGAAACTTTGCAGCAGGTTGTACATCCAACTGGATCGACCGCTGCTGCACCATCCTATTCATCATAGTGATCTTCTTCGTGGGTGCCACAGTGATGGGTCTATTGTCGAACTATGCATAGCACACAACATGTTCAGTTTGATATAATTCCTTTTGTTCAGGGTATAATAATAAATAAATGTGGGAAAGAGGGGTAACTCCAAAGTAAACTTCGTCGTTTACAAATTAAATTGGCAGAACAGAAGTGGTTGCATAAGTCACAAAATATTTGGACATGGAACCGCTGATTGCGTCATAGGTAGATAAAATTATGAAGCACATGATCCTCAAGAAAATGCAAAGAGTAAAACAGCAAGCCATTAATAGGACATGAAACTGGGTTGCAAAAAATAATTTAGATTTAGCAAAAGTTGGTAAAGTGGGAAATCAAGTGAATAAAGTTAATAATAAAGCCACTAACACATTGGCATCTCAGCATCGTAAACTACATATCATGTGGAGAAAGTAAAACATATAATTCTGTGGTGCGTGTATAGAGCCAGGCTGCCAAGACAGCCTTGTAGGCCATCAATAAAAAAAGCAATGGAGAACATATACAAAAAGTACGTAATGGAAATCAAGCTTACTCATCAGTTCTTGTTTACTCAATACCTATCTTCTGTCTTGGTGGCGAAGAGTCCTACAAAAATTGATGACCGAATGGTAAACTAATATTAATAACACCATTTAGTGCATTCATTATTTATTTATTTAAAACAAACTTATTATATTTTATCTTACTAATCTGTTTTTCATTTTTATATCTCGAGGAAATCTAATATACTTATGGAAATCCGATTTTAGGAAATAACGTACTTAATGAAGTCTGGTGCAAAATATATAACATAATACTGGTGATGTACAAATCAATTTGATAGAGGTAGGAGGCGAAACGAATTGATAACAAATTAATAAAATTTTACCATTATTTGTTACAGTTATTTTTCAAAATGGCAAGTTAATATATGGTACAAAATAAATTCTGCTATGTGAACATTGGAAGGAATAATTAGGAGTAATAGGTGATACACTGTGAGATTAAGTGAAATTCATGTCTTGCTATAATCATGCTAAAAAATTCAACTATATGATCCATCACTTTGTTTGATTATTAGAAAAAAAAGTGAATAAACAATATTAAAATTGTAACATTAATTATGCCAAAGAATGAGTTGTCATGTAAAAAATCAGTTTTTTAAAAATGCATATGTTATAGGTGTAATCCCTAAATCAGAAAAAGAATCAGTGGGAGATTACCTAAAATGAAGAGAACAAACTGAAACTTGCTGCATTCATTTAGTCGTCAATACCTATTTCATTTTTGCTGCCTCCTAATCTACATACTTGATCAAATCCTGCATTTATGGAAAAAAATATTGTTAGTAAGATTATTGACAAACACTTTAGCTGCATATGAATTTGAATGAATGAAAGAAGGAATCTGATATCAATACCATAAACATGAATGATATAACCATTACCATTATAACCCAAACATGCAGAATAATAATTGTACAATGGATGGTTGATATGCCTAGGCAAAAACCACTTAGTTAGCCTTCATGTTATCATTCAAAGTAATGTCCACCAATTTTGAACCCGAAGTCTTTAATCCAATGCTGTGACAAACTTCTCTATTTATTTCAATTGAGTATCAAATCTTTACATACGAACAAAAAACAACCTTAATTACTGCATGAAATTAAAGAAATAATTCCAACATCTACAATTTTGAAAATGATTTCATACAACAGTATGCCAAATTTTCTAAGGGTGGATACATCAAGGTATGACTACTAAAACCAATAATGTATATAGACAAAAGAACATATAATCCATAGATGAATGTACCATTCATGGTAGTAAAATCATAATAGTTAGAATATGTGGCGCGTTAAACAAAATAAATACAACCATAATTTATCAGTTGAAATATTAAAGATTCATTAGTTGGAGATAAATTTGGAAATCAATATTTAAAGCTAATCAAATAGTAAACCTGTTACGTTAGTATTTGTGCGTAGTTGTAGTAATTTTGTGTTACAGTAATTTTTGTTGCTAACTATACTGAATAGTAATGGTTGTTTTTTTTTTCAAAAACATGTATTTCGAATAGACTAAGTTTGGTATGTTCCGAAAATGGTATACTCATAGGTTGAAAAAAAGGATTTTGATATGAAGCTAGGGCATTTGTCAATTGAAATTCCATTGGCAGTATTTTCGTTTTAGACGTGAAAGTTGTTGACTGTGGGATTAGTAAATAAATGGGAAGTTGTCAAATTTAATTCCCGTGGTCAGATTCATGGAAACGCGAAGTTCTTTTGAAAACCCATTCATATGAAGAACTCCATATATTCAAAACTAGTGTGTTTATGAAACCCAGACATACATGTACAATTTATTATTTTGTCGAAGATCGGTGCTTATTTGAAAATTCGTAAATATACATTTCAAATTGTTCAAAATCCATATTTTCAAAACTTTAATACTCAAAATTGGTGTATGTTTTGGAAATTACATGTCTGAAATTTTGGGGCACCACGTTACAGTCGAAAAAGTCATATTTTATTTAAATACGCTAATAAATTACCTCTTCCACTTTGAACTCGATAATGCTTCCACCTTCAATTTTATCCACCTTGAAATAAAAAAAAATTAATCATTAAACTGCAGAAATGGATTACAAATAGCATACCTATATTTTCAACTTACATGGTAAAGAAAATCTGAAGTGATAGGCCGAAGCTTGGACCTGTAATTTGGGACAAACATCCAAAAAATTCATCCTTGCTCATCTTCTCTGTTTTCGACCGACATATTCTGTGTAATGCATCCGTCAAATCCAATATAAACTCTTGCGAACCTGTCATCCATATACAGTTATGCACTATAAACAACTTAACGTGCATACAGAAATAATCAAAAATCCAATAAGCCAAAATTAACTAAAAACCTATGCATTAAGCGAATTCAGCAGGGAAGCCAAAAACACTGAGCGTAAACAATTACATTTCGATCGACACGGTAATAAACAGATGACATACAGAGAAAGAACCAAAAATGAATAAGAGATATGGAAATCCATAGTATTGTTCTGTAAGCAATACCAAACTCTTGTGAAAATATATGTCGAATAAGAGGCAAAATATAACCTTTAAATTGCGAATCTAGGGCTCGAGGAGGAAGGAAATCGTAATGGAATTAGGGTCCCAAGCACTGGAATTTACTGCGATTAGGACTGAACCCAAGATCTAAGGAAATGAAACAAAATCCCAAATGAAAGTCAAAACTTAAGACGGTAATAAAATCGAACCATTTGTGATTGACTGTTGTGTACCTTCTAACGATGCTTTGTTTGTCAACGTCGGTGAAAGTTTAAAATCGTTGATTGTCTTCTACTTTTCAATTAGGGCTTCTTATTTGAACAACTGCATTGATGAAACGAAGATCACGTACAAATCGATTTTAAAAAAAAAGAAATAATGCCCAAAAAGTACCGTGCCTGGAGGATGCTTAAACGAAAGGCGAATACTGAGACAGTCGATCTTCCTACAAGCCTAAGAGTATTGGCGGCGGCAGCGGATGTAGCAGCAGTTTGGAGGGAAAGGACCGGTCTAAGGAAAGACAGGTCGATGAAGGAGGGGCGTGTGGGCGGTTGAAGGAGGGGGGCAGCCATTTTTTACGCAAAAGGGGGAAGTGGGTTTAGAGGAAAGTGGAAGACGGAGAGAAAAGAAAGAGGGTGGAATGGAGACGTGGGAGCAATACCGTCGGCGACGTGGGGTGGGAGTGGAAAAAGTCCGAACTGACCTTGTACACGCATGTGTTCTTTTTCTGAGCGGTGGGCAATTGGGGAAGTGAATAAAAGGCTTCACTTTGACCGGTTGACCAAAGGTTTTGCTTTATAGTATAGATAATTCTTCTTGATTATAGTGCAGACAATGATTATTGGATATGAAAAGCAAGCAGGAAATGGAAGTTTTCCTTTAAGAATACATGGAATGCGGTTAGAAATAAAATCAACAAGGTTGATTGGTATGATTGCATTTGCAACAAGGTGAAAGCCCCAAGATGGCATTCTGTACTTTTTTACATTAAACAACAGATTGTCAACTTGGGACAAAATTAACAAATGGAGCAATAGTTCTAGTTCACAATGTTTCTTATACAATCTAGAAAATGAGAGCTCTTATCATCTTTTTTTTTAATGCAGTTATTCATATTTTATTTGGAATCGCATTCAAGTTAAACTGGATATTCAAAATAAGGGCCATATAGATCTTAAGCAAGCTATTCATCTGATAAATATCAAATTTAAAGGCAAATCTATTAAAGAGACTTAGCTCATAATCACTACTGCTGTCTACCATATTTGAAGAGAAAGAAATGCATGTACTCATAAAAAAGCAAGTAGAAGTAAAGAGCGGAAGTGGTTACTCATAGAAACTGACAGTAGGATTCTGCTGTGAAAGATCAAACCAAATTTGCAAATTTAGCTGAAGACTGGTCTATCGAAGCAGGTAGTAAGTATCTGGAGCATTTCTTAACACATCCGAAGAGCTTTCAGACTAGTAATCATCTATCTGAAGCTTATACTTTTGATAGTGCCTCAAATCGAGCTCATGTTGCCTTCCAGAGGGATCAACAGAATGGAATTGTATTTACTACAAATCTAGCTTTCAGACCAGTAATCATATTTATGAAGATTATACTTTTGAAAGTGCCTCAAATCGAGCTCGCGCTGTCTTCCAGAGGGAAAAATTAACAGATCCGAGTCGTATTGACTACAGATCGGTTAATTTTTCTAGTTTTAACCATAATCAGGGAAATACTTTCACCGATAAAGATATTGAAGGCATGAGGGAAAATTTAACGAAGGGCTGTCGTATTGGGAAAGAGGAGACGCCAGTGGAGTAAAACATGGAGGCCGTGAAATTTAAACTTTGGCTTCGGCATGTCGCCATTATATTCCTTTTTTTTTCTGGAAGAAGAGAGTCTGTGGATTGAAAAAGATTTTGTTGGTGCTTCGATGTTCTAGGGTTTTCTAGCGTTTGAGTGATATCGTGTTGTATGTTTCTTTTATCCATTTCTTTATGTATTTGGGCTGGGCCCTATTTACCTTTATTCAAACAAAAAAAGTATATGAAAAAAATATGATCATATAATAAAAACAATGTTATAAACTGTCATTTACACACAAATTTATTTCTTCAGATGGACCATAATACAACACATTGATAGAATTTATTTATCAGATAGTAAATAAAAAACCTCATCATGATTATTACAATCCTATATCAACCACGAGAGGTGAATCTCCCTTCTCCACGGAGAAAACCTGAGTAACACTCTTACCAAAACCAACGACTTCCACATTATAATCCCCATGAAAACCTCTAAATAAGAATTCACCATTCTCATCCACAAATCCATTAGCATGACTCAACCATTCTTTTTTCAGCTCCAAAAACCTCTTCCCGGCTTCATTAACTTCGCCTTCAGCATCAACTAAATGCCCGTTATCTCTAACAGACATTTCCCAGAAGCCCCAAAGCACAACTCCCTCCACACAAGGATGCGCATATGCTTCTCTTAACATGACTTCCAAATCATCAGCCCTAACAATTTCATTGTTCGAGGAGACATCGAGCTCTGTGAACCAAATAGGAAGTCCCAGGACCCCTAACTTATCCAATGCAGAACAAACGATTGAACCAACAGGATAGTCGATATGTCCTTGTATTCCAATTCCTCCTACCGCTGCTCCTTGTTCTTGTAATCCTACTATATGTTCTATGTATTTTTCAGGTGATGCTCGTGTGTCTGTTGAATCTTCCACATGGTAGTCGTTTACGAAAAGGGTTGCCGATGGATCAAGTTGATGTGCAGTTTTAAACATGAATGGTCTAATGCTTTTGCCTAATCTGTCTTGATAGTATGATCCATGAAGCATCTCGTTGTTCACGTCATAATGTCTAAACTTGCCTTTGTACCTGTTAAGAGTACATGATGTTACAAAGTTTATACAACATTCTGCATTGCTACATGGTTTTATCACCCATTTAGCACAGCGATTCATTCTTCTAATAATTATATTACCTTGTAAGGAGACTGTTTAGCCGATTTTGAACAGCCGCCATGAGATCGTTTTTGTTCAAAGATTTTATCCAAGGCTGCACAACACCGTCCACATCCCAAAAGATGCAATGCCCTCTAGCTTGAATGCTATTTTTGATGCATAAGTCTAGGAGTTCATCAGCATCAGTATAGTTTAAGACACCCTTCTGTGCTTCAGTCCAGTACCACTTAAGCTCGTTTCCAAACACGCTCCAGTTAAAATTATCAACAAAGAATTTTACAAAATCTTCATTATCTATACTAGCTCGAGTGATGCATGCTCCTATCGGGAAACTGTTTTTGGTTTGTGTGACTTTCACATATGCACCGAAAAGGCAATCATCGCCGCTTGCGCTTGAAATTTTCAGTACAACATCCCTCTTCCTCATCTGTTATTATTTTTAATACATAGCATTAAACAGCAAGCATAACATAGACTAACACAAAGTCTTATTTCCGATATATGGCAAGCCTAAATTTACCTCATTAGTTTGCTTCTTCAAATGTTTGAATCTTGCCTTCCTATCAACAGGAAATATGTGTAGTCCAGCAAGCATTACATCTACACCGGGCGAAGGACCTTGAACATAAACAATAACTTTATCCACTTCCTTCTCAATTCTAAAAGATCCTGCGATTTCGTACCATCTTTCATCAATAGCTTCAACTTGTCCACCATTGACAAATTGGCTATCGACGCCTATAGCCACATTTATATTCTGAGGACCATTTGATACAGAACTGACTCGAACCCAAGCACATACTTGGTATGTCAAGTGTAGCTTTAGTTTTTCAGTGATAATTTGGGCAGGACCCATCCATGGTTGAGTTCTATTTGTTACATTGATATATTTTCCATTCAACGTTTCAAAATGCACGGCAAGAGAATCTTTTGCTATAGGTGGAAGCTGATGAGGCGATCCATCAGAAACATTCAACGTGCATGGACCAAGAGGAAACCAACCATTTAGGTTGTCAATTAAATTGCTGTTTGTGATTATATTGACTCCGTAAAGAACATTCTGCAAATTCATAATACTCAGAATTTTTTTTCCCTTACAAAAATCAAAGACATGCTTAATATTGTACATTATATTAACCTTAGTGTCCGGAGGCGTTGGCTTTGGGTTCTTATGAGCATGTTTAACTACCAAGCTATTGAGAAGAATGTCAGTGCCAGGTGGCGGTCCTTCTATGAAAATGAAAGACTTTGCAACAACGCCATTAATGAGAAACTTCCCTTGCAGCTGTATCCAGTTTTTATCTGACACCTGTGAACTATTTATGTAAACAGTTAAAGCTATTCATATATAAAATTATCAAGGCTAATTATAAGTACAATATATTTTCCTTCCTTATACCGTATTAGCCATTCCGTTCATAAAACACCATAAATAAATATAAATACATATATTATTTTTTTAAACCCCGAAGAACGTGGCAGGCCAATAAACTCCTGAGGATCGTACAGTAAAGCCTTTCGCTGATCCAAGTCTCCATACCCCGTGTAAATTTATATAGGATAGGGAAACGCACGGTAGGAATCGAACTTGGATCTTTTTATCAGAATCCAGGTCTTTTTTCCACTGCGCTGCACCCGCGGACACACGATAAAGAAATATAACCTTGCAACATAGAATTCATGCAGGGTTGATACTTGAAGAAAAATTTCCTAAAGGGTCAAATTACCCCGATATGAAGCACAAAAACATTTTCATATGTATAAAATAGGCAAGGAAATTTACTGCACTAAGCGTACTGACTCACTTAGCAATGCTTATATATTGTTCCCGTCCGGTAGGTGCTTGAACATATAAGGTCACCCTAACATCGGCAGGAGTGGAACTTCCATATATACGAACTAATGCTGTAACATCATATGCAAATTTTCTCTGCACCCTATTAGTGACTTCTTGTTGAATACCATTCCAACTTTGTGTTCTCTCAGTTGCTGAAGCAAATGACTTGCCAATTAATGGAACAATCTTACCATTTCCCATTGAGTTGTGTA
Organism: Allium cepa; assembly: GCA_030765085.1. Lineage (NCBI taxonomy): Eukaryota > Viridiplantae > Streptophyta > Magnoliopsida > Asparagales > Amaryllidaceae > Allium > Allium cepa. The sequence goes on along the minus strand of CM060928.1, from coordinate 672,518,492 downwards.
ACAGAATTTTGCAACTTTTACCAGACCAGTTATTAAGGCCATCTTCAAAGTTCGAATTTAATATGATGTTATCTTCATTATTTCCCAGAAACAATGGGTGTTGCTCTCAAATCATTTTCAGCCAATGGATAGATGATTTGTGCCTAATAAGCATGTCCAAAGATAAGACTTTGTAGAACAAAGCATATAATTTATACTGCTACTTGATTAATATACATCATTTACCAGCATAATTAACAAGCTATAGGGCTACCTGAAAATGATGCGTGCATACAATATATGTAATGTATCATCAGGTAAGTGTTAAGGTAAACAAATTAGAGGTGAAAAGTGAATTGCTTGTGTTCAGTACATAGGACTAATAGTTAATGCAGTGTAATACAAAAAGAGTTAAAAACACGCAAGTGCACGCACGTGCACATGTGTGCGTGTGCACAGACACATCTATTGGCGCCATATGCATGTATTCACAGTGTTTTTTATCTCCTATGAAATGGAAACAAGTACCTGTTCTGCGTTTCCTACAAAGTTGTTTGGTGATTCCATAATAATGTAGATTTGTAAGTGAGGCTGAGCAAAGAAATTGAAAGTAATGGATTTCTAGAGGATGGTTTACAAACTCTAAGTATAATAGAGTCCTGAAAAGAATTATGTGGCCTTATAAAGGCCTCAAAATTTCATATTCTATGTTGTTCTTCAGTGTACTGTAAGAAAACCAATTGTTGGAGCACTTTCCTTCAGTTGAGGATCTACACCAAACATCAGTATTACTTATTCTATATTATTTTATGCCTAATAATTAATAAATACAGTTAAACTTTTTAATAACATGATAAATTTGATGAATACCATTTTAAACTTATCTTTCAAGGTTCTTAGATGTTTCTCAAAGCAGTTAACTTACATTTCTTGTCTTGCATTAGAATATAAGGCACTATTGTAAATATATTAATTTAAAATAAAGTCATTATAGTCTTTAAAGTTAAGAAACATGGTTATCTGAATGAAGTTCGGTATAGATATAGTTTTTTATTTTATTTATTTATTTATTTACATAAGATAGAAAAACGCACGGTAGGAATCGAAACTAGGTCTTTATACCAGAAACTCAATCATCCTTTCCACTGCGCCGCACGTAAAGACAGTTTTTTTATTGTACATGATTAGAATGATACTATGCAACTCTTGTGCTCTATTTTATTATTATAGAAAGAGAAAGTCATTATAGTCTTTAAAGTAAAGAAACATGCTTATATCAATTAAATTTGGAATAAATGTAAATCTTTATTGTACTAAATACATTGTCACTGTGCAATTATGGATTTATTATAATATGCAACTCCTGAAAAATAGAAACAAGTTTAATTAGATGTCTAATCATAAGTATTACATTTGCTCTATCATATTATTATAGGCCTAATAAACCATAAAGTGGTAAACACATAAATATATAAAGAGAAACAGATAAATCCGATAATAATCCAAGTGCACGATCACACATGCACTATCACACAAGTATCCGGTACGGTTTGTTCGTTATTGCTATCAACACTTGCAACATTTTAGAAGATGGAACTGTTTTCTATCAATTTCAAGGGCAAAATTACAACGTTTCACCCTTTTCAGGTTGATATGTTTCAAATGAATTCAGCTAAATTGGGACAGAATTACATGTGTCATATTATTGATTAAACAAGGGGAAATGGGGATTTCACGGTACAGAAGCTCAATAGCCGAAAACAATATACTAAAATATATACCTATCATGAATTAATAGGCAGAAATATAATTTTAATCTCCGTGAATGAAAATGTATTAGTCGAGCCACCTAGACCACAGTGTCATGTCATCAATGCAGCATTATCTTGATATAATCCGCATACACATCCACACTTGATTTACCACTTGGTTGAACCACACAACTTTGTAAAATTAATCTGGATGAACTTTGTTCACTCTAAAAATGCTTGGCAACCAACTTTTGATCAAAATTCCTTTATGAACTCTAATAAAGGTAATGTTCGTTTTGTTATTTTTAGTTTTGAGTTTTCCTTAACACAAAAATGTACACCTTGCATTTACATTATCGAAAACGATCGATTTAGAATACGAAGTTAACATATAAAATAGAAAACAGCTTTTTATTTTTATTTTTTGCATTTTGAGAAATAACCAAGGATGTAAAACAATATATTTTTCCGTCGTCCCTTTATCCCCTTCGTCCTTACATCCGCCGTCCCTCTATTCCCCTCATATTTGATATACATATCGAAAACCGAAAACGCAAAATTCGTTTTTAAACCGAAAACTATCTTGGTTTTTGAATAAATTTTCACAATAAAAGGCCGACAACTATATTCATGCATGCTATTGTATAGAGAACAAATAAAAAATAAAGAAATCTGCAAGTAAAGAGCTATTACCATGACCGCAAGCTACCACATACACTGATTCCAACAAATTTTGCAAATCTCCCACACAAGCCTTTTAGACCTGAATATTATTGAATGCAAATAAATAGAAGTAATAAAAGAGTTACAACCAAGTTTAAAATTTTGTTTTCCGTTTCTGTTCCGATCATGAATGATTTTTAAAATATAGGTTCTGTTTCAAAATTTTCAAAAATTCCATTTTAATTCCGATTTACAAATTCCGATTCCTTTTTTCTTGTATAAATACATTAATAAATGCTCAATGCTATATTTGACGCAAATAATTTCAAAATCAAATTCCTCGTTATTAATACTAGAATTGGCCCGTACTTCGCGCGTGGCTTGTTTATATTTTTGTAAACGGAAAATAAGGACATTTTCGGAATTTTAAAAAAACGCCGAGTAAATTAATTCAATGAATTTTCTTTGTTAGTAGTAGAGATTATTATGTATTCATACAAAATTGAACTAATTAAACAAAACTCTACCCAATAATCAATCAAGCCCAGCCTAACAAGTCAAACAAGTTGGCTAAAACCCCAGCTCTATAAAATTAAGCAAAACAAATAAAATCCTAGTACCAGTCAAAGCTACCATGTACCCTCATTAGCTACACACCTCCAAACTTACACTACAAGAAGCACAGTAAATAGCGACGGTTGTTTCCGACGGCCATCGATGGTGCGTCGCCAAATTAACGACAGCTGCTTATGGCAAGCAATCTCCGTGGCATAATTGACATTAAATTGACCTAGCCATCGGAAGCCGTTGAAAGCCGCGCTAATAACGTCGTTGGCGGCCGTCGGTAGCTGTCGAAAATCAGTTAATACATGCTGCTCCAGGCCGACAGTTTCTTCATTTCTTTTGCTCTCGCAAATCAGCCATCCCCTCCTCCAGCCCCTCCTCCACACCGCCGATAGCCTTCCATGCCTCCAATATGTCGGAATCTTCGATTTTCAACTAGCTCCATCACCTATTTCTTGGTAAGAAGGTTAAATTTCTAAACCCTTAAGTTTGGTTTATTAAATTATGTTTAATTTGTTGTTATAGTTGTATAATACTCCATTGATTGTTTGGTATACCCTATTGAATGCTAATTAGATTGTTACAATTGTTAATTATTGAAATGTAGAGAAATTTTTTTAGTGTATGTGCAATAATTTGTATATATGCGTTGATTAATTATTGCATACACACATTAGGACTATTTTGGATTTAGTAAAGTCGATGCTCGAAATTTGATGTATTTGTTTTCAAAATGACGAAAATAGCGATTTAGTATATGCGTTTTTAGGATATAAATAAATTATTGTAAAAATTGTTATATAATACGCTTTACTTTTTGTAAATTTCTTAAAGAGTTTTTGACCCCGTCTGATAAATATTGTATATGATCATTGTATGGATATTCATTTTTATCACGGAACGGACATTTATATTCATCCGATACAATATTTGTCGGATTTTTCTCAATATTGGACAAGTTACAAGCACAGTAGTAGTTATATTTTGCAAATCATTTATTTTAAACGATTCACAAAATTTCAGCAACCTTTTTTTTCCCTGTGTACACACAAAAGTGTACGATACAGGGAACAAAGGGGAAGTGCTGTCGAAATTTTGTTGAATCGTTTAAAATAAAATGATTGGAAAAATATAATTACTACTTTGTTTGTAAAGTGAGGTACAATGACCAACCATCAAAGTGTAAAACAACAAATTAAAAATTGTAGATTATATATTTATATAATAATTGTGTATATCAGTTTGAAAATAAAATTAAATAGAATAAAATTATATATTTGCGAAAATTTAATTATATGATTTATTTGAAAAATAAAATGTCAAGACGCTTAATGCGCTTTTATGTTTTAAAGTACAAAAAATGGTCAATTATTTTATCGATCGGAGTTGAGTATACCAACGAAGAAGAGAAACTAGAGGCTCTACAAGTGAACATTTTTTAAATGGTGTACACGTCTTTATTGAATTGGTTTTACGTAATAATAGAAACGATGAAGAAATTTGTTGTTTATATAGTAGGTGTAAACTATTGAAGTATTTGATACCGGATATGATAAAAGTTCATTTGTGCCAATATGGTTTCGTGTCGAATTATTTGGTGTGGGATCGTCATGAAGAACTTATAACACGTAATCCCATATGTTCAGAGGACGAGGTGGATAATGAACTTTTTTCGACGAATCTCATGGAAGATATGGTTGAAGATGCAGCACGTTCAATGTTCTCTACCGTTGAAGTTGATGGTCACAATGTTAATGTCGATGAAGAATTAAGTATTGAAGCAAAAAAAGTTATGATTTATTGGATGCTGCTAAGGAACCCCTTTATGATGGTTGTACAAGCGGTACACAACTATCAGTAATTGTAGAATACATTGCGATGAAATCAAAATACAACTTCACAGAAGTCGGGTTTATAGCTATAGTACAAGCTGCAAAACAGCATATGTCACCCGATAGTTTGATGTGCGAAAATCATTATGAAATGAAAAAAACTTATGACTGCTTTTGGCTTGCCGTATCAAAAAATAAATACATGTTTAAATGGTTACACATTGTTTTGGAAAGAAATAATCAATCTTAGGAATTGTAAAATATGTAATCAAGAAAGATACAAAGCAAGAAAAAAATATATGAAAAAAGTTCCGTACAAGCGTATGCATTACTTACCCATCACTCCTAGACTCAAAAGTTAAATGCATCTTCTACAAACGCGCATCATATGAGATGACACTGTGTGAGAACACAGGAAGAATGTACGTTAACACACTCAGCTGATGGAGAAGCGTGGAAGCATTTTTGATAAGTCATACCCCACTTTCACAGCGGAGAGCCGTAACGTAACATTCCTGGAATTAGCTAAGATTAATTTGATAGTTAATTTGATCTTTGGAATTAAACTTTGAAATATTTGGTAATTAATATAAAATTTTGAATTAAATTGTGAGATTAATTGGTAAATTAATTTGAGTTTCTCCAAAAAAACATTAATATATGTGTTTTTTATATAGATTGTGAAAATAGAATTTTGGATTGGAATTCAAAAATAAGTATTTTATAAAGTTGTGTAATTATTTGAACTTTCCAAATTGAATAAGATATATGTTTACTTATGTATACAAATGGATTTTTAAATTGAATTTGGAGTTTGAAATTCAAGATTAAATATTTTAGAAATAAAATTGAATTTAGAATACTTTATATTTGAGATGAATAAAAATTTGTTTTCTAATTATAATACATGATATATATATATATATGAGAGTTATATTTTGGAATTTGATTTAACAAATAAATTAGAATTAAAAAACCTTATAAATTGAGAATTATATATGTATGATTATTTATAAATTGTTTCCAATTCATTTTCCTTTATAAATTGTATAAGTATAAGTAATTGAAAAAAAATGTGTATATATATAATAGTTTCAATTTAAATAGGATTTGACAAAAAATGGGTTGTAAAGCTAAATTGAAAATATAAAAAGTTTTAAAATGAACATATCTTTTGGAATAAAATTTGGTTTGTAAAATATTAACATATTAACTAATTTATAAAAATGAAAATCTATGTAGATATAAAACTAGACAAGAGTTTAAAATAATTTGATTGCAAATATTAGTCAAGTATAAGTAAAGGTTCTAAAATTTACATATATGCATGTATATATCTTTTAGAAATAAAAATGATTTATATAAAGATATTTTTACTCAAGTTCGAGTTTAAAATAAGAATTGAATAAGGAGCTGTATACCTTCTTTTTAAATTTGTTTGAATCAAATTTGTATATATGTATATATAAGAATATATGAATGTAAGAAAAAAATTAGAAATATGATTCATAAATTAAAATTAAGTAGGAATTTTAAAAATAAATTCTAAATAAACTAGAGTGAGGGGTTTAAACATAAATATGATGTCATTTAACACTTGTGAAATAAACTAAATACAGGCATAACAAACGTTAGATTAGTGAAGACATGTGGCAAGAAAGATTTTTCTTTGATTTGAAAATTTTATTAACATGCATCAAAAGAAAATAAAAATTAACAAAAAAAATAACCAGGTTCATTCATTCCCTGGTAATAGAAATTCAAAACAAAAGTATGCGCAAAAACAATTTGCAAATTCAAATCAAGTAGGATTAAAGTTCAATAACAAATTAGAGCCGCAGTCTAGAATCAAATTTGAATCAAAGCAACAATTCAACTCAAAACAATGAGGAAAGTTTCAGATCATAAAATGAAAGCAGTTGCAGATTTTAAAAGAAAGAAAGAAAATGTTGTTGTTTTCAAGTGCAACCTGGAAACCGGATTCCAGTTCAAACAGCAAAAGCAAGATTCAAAATAAAAAAATCAAACAGCATTTCAAGAACAAACTTGAAGCAATGTTAAGAAGATCATAGCATCTCAGATCAAAGCATCAAAAGCCTAAAAATCAAAGCATGCAAGTTCGAGGCCTAAATTATCTGTCTCTGTTCTTCCCTATATTCTCTGCTCCATGCAACTCATCAGGTGAGCAAACCTCATTCACCTTGTTATATTTGTTAGTGTTTGAATTTGTAGTATGGTATGAATGAGTCATGCTTGAATGATGCGTGCATGTCTATGTAAAATCGTAATTATCTGTGTGCGTGCCTATATATGAATGAAACACAACTCTGTTTTGTTTCCCAAGCTAAATCCACATTCGTAAATCTCAAAATTCTCTTCACATATTAAATTGTAGGCTAAGATATGTGAAGAAAAATGTGTGTATGAAGAAAACATTAATTTTAGGAATAATTTCAAGTAAGAATAATTAGTAAATATCCAGAGTTCAAGAAAATACATAAAACATTCTTTTTCAATCTGGAAATTCAATATTCTGTTTTCAAGATTTGTTTATAGTGATAGATTCGTTTCTGAAAATGAGGATTTTAGAAACTAATTTCATAATTTTTAAAAGTATACATGTTGTAAATTTTCGAGTTGAACAGAAAATGAATTTTCATCAATTTCCGGTGGTCCACGTCAATTCGTGGATCAAGCTTGATGCTGAAGGTTGCTTGAGAATTTGTGATCATTAGAAAATTAGTGAGAAATTTTTTTTACCACTGGTGAAGATAGTCAAAGTTAGCTTAGGGTTTTAAATTAGGTTTTTGTCGAGCATGATCGCGAAGGAACTGCGTCCAAGTGGCGGCGATTCAAGTGATCGGACCTAAGGGAATTATTGCAGCATGTTGTGACGAAGTTTCGGGTGGAGCGGTGTGATTTCTGGCGACTTAGTTCGTCGGCGGCAAAGAAAAATGCTGACGATGTTGGGTTCCAGGTTGAGGAGGAAAGACTCGATTTTGTTTTCTTGATCGATTCGTCGATCTGGGCAGTTGAGTTCGTCGATGGGGTCGAGAGTGACTTGGGGGTGGTCGCGATGTTGGTCGGAGAACGTTCTGATGATCGTGCATGTGCACCCACGTATGCGTATATCAGCTGCAGTTCGAATAGTTTAAGGGAGAAGGTAGGAAACTCGGGGGGTAGCGTGTGATATAGGACGATTTTCTCAAAGCAGGGTGAAGTGTGGGTTTGCCCGGGTGTAAGTTCGAGTAGATGAGGGTTTGCTCGAGGTTTTTGAGGTTATACAAAAAAACGGTATCAAAATCTCAAAGGAAATCAAATTATTTAAAAACAAATTTTGTTAAAACAAATTTCCTCTTTATATTAGATGTTATCTAAGTTTTAAAAATTGGTTAATAAGGTTTTTAAATATATTGTTTTAATTAACCAAGTTTTAAATGTTTTAAAATATACCTAAACTTTATTTTGAAAGTTTATATTAAATAAACTTAATAATATTTAAAGATGTTAAATAATTTAAAGAATGTTGTCTAAGTTAACATATTCGTTAAAGGAAATTTATTATTTGAAGTTAATTACTTAAATAGAGTAATTAAGATAAATTAATTAATAATTTAAGTTTGGTTAATCAAGTAATTAATGAATAATTGATTAAAAATAATTACTAAATAAAAGTAATTAAGAATGGATAATTAATGATTAAAGATTATTTAATCAAGTGTTTAAAGGTTAACTAATTAAGGATAATTAGTTAATGTAATTAAGGTAATTAATTTAAGAAGTAATTAATTAATTAAAGGTTAATTAAATTAATTTATAATTAAGGATTAATTAATGATTTATTAATAAAGGTGATTAAGAATAAATTAATTAATAATTAAGGATAAATAAATAATTAATTAAGGACTAATTAATTAAATGATAATTAATTAAGGGTTAACTAATTAATTAATTAAGAATAATTAATTAAGGGTAATTACTTAATTAAGGTTAATTCTTTAATAATTAAAGCTTAATTAATTCTTTAATTAAGGTTAATTAATAAATAATCAAAGGATGATTAATCAACATAAATTTTGATTAATTAATGTTAATCAACCAGGATTAATAACTTATCTGATTTCAATTAATCAGATGATCAATTAACCTTATTTATGGATGATTGTGTCCTATTGACTGCTGTGAATTGTTTTGTCATCTTTGCTGTATGATGCTTTGTGATTTGAATTGTTTTAATTCAAGCTGTGATGAATGTAATTTATTTATTTATAGTGCATTCATAATTTTTATATGTGATTCTGTGTATATAGATAAGCGTTATAGGATGTACCGCTTATCGATATTGCTGTGATTGTATCTGTGATTATTGATGATGTTGCCCTATTGTGTAAAACCCCTGGACTACACTATACACACACAAATATGGATTGCTCGAGGAAAGCGATTAAGTCACAGATTTTTAATGATTGAATTTGTGAATCCAAAATAGTTTTGGAATTGGAATCGAAAGCTTTTGAAAATGAGTTTCAAAAATAAAAGTTATTTTGAATAACTTAATTGAGTTTTGAAATTTAAATAATTTTATTTAAATTTGAATTCAATAATTGAAATTGAATTCTATGATTTGAAAACTATGGTTTAAAAATATTATACAAGTTATAAAGGTGTTTATATGGGTTTTAAACCATTTAAAAAGTATTGTTTTGGGAATTTAAATTTAAACCCAAGTTTATACTTGAATGGCTGTAACTTATGTAAATGTAATCAGTTTTCCAAAAGCAAAAACTATTTGTTTTCAATTAATAATAGCTTTCATATAAAGGAAGGGTTTCCAATTAGTGTCGGAAGATTTCAAGTTGAAATGAAATTGAAACAGTTTTGAAAACTATGAATAAATCTTTGTAAAAGACGGTTGGATCTTGTTTTGGAATTAAAGAGGCTTTAAAAAGGAGTATCTTTTGTATGAAAGATTTGAAATAGGAATTGTGAATGAATCTTTGGAAATGGGTTTGAAAGCTATAAATTGAATTTTTGATTTAATAATTGGATGAGTTAATCCAATTTGAAAAAGGAAATTGTTTTGAAAGAATGTGAATGGATCTTTGTGAAAAATGGATGAACTTTGTGAAGTAAATCTTTTCATTTAAAGATTTGAAAATGCTAATTTTCTTAAAACCTTTCTGAAAGAAAGTTTTGGATTTTTGTGACTTAATTGACATCCCATATCCATATGGTTTTTTAAATATTCCGCTCATTATTCGGTTTAGCCGGGAGAGGACCTTGTGTCATATAACCCATTTCGAATAATGAACGACGTTATGGATAGCATTTGAAGACTGGTGGTGAAGACTGTATTTTTTCGAAAACGAAAGGATAACCCGTCGATTGTCTCTGCACTGAGTTGCGTCGGTATAGAGATTCCCTAAGTGATGGGAAGTCTTATCGGGATTGTGAATACTCAGATTGCAAGGGCTTCTTCGGAAGTGCCTTCGGTTCTGTTCGAACCTGGAACAGACTTGTATGGATGTGTGTCTGACATTACACTTAGAGACGCAAAACCGGTTTCTATTGAATACATTTCTGTTTGGTGGCGGAGATTTATTCTCTTAGCTTAACACCCTTCTCTGAGACGTACGAGCTTAGAGGTTATGTAGTTGATGGTTACTAGTGATACATTTCCAATTTGGTAATGTGGCACACGAAGTACTGCTGATCATTTGTTGATCAAAGCATGACTTTGTGAAAAAGTGTAGCTTTATGGACGAGACCTCATCGAGCCTCATAACCCAGTAATGGTCGAAACAGGAATGATGCGGCAAGGTTTCAGGGGTCGCACCCCTAGGGTATGCCCATTCCTTTTAGAAAAGGGTGGTATCATGGTAAGGAGCCCAGATACTTACTCATGTGGACATTGTATATTTATTACTGGGTGATGTTGTTGGTGTAGAGGTACCTCGGATAAAGGTCGCAAACGACCGGGGGTGGCATATCTTAGGTGTTACTCCCGGAAAGGAAGGACACCGGTCTTGTGTTGGCAGAGACCCGGGTAGGTTCTCGGAGTGTCCATCAAGTTCTCAGGTGGCAATAGGAAGTTCCTTAGCCTGACCATTTGTTGGAAAATCCAAAGAAACAAGGTTTTAGTTGTATAACCTTCCATCTACTTATGGTGGTGCCCCACTATTTGGATGGTAGCTATAGTAGGCATACGACGAAATGTCATATGCTGGCTAAGATTAATATTATACTTTTGAAATGTTTTCCACTATGCACTAATAATAATATCAAAATGGTTTTCGCTTATCAAGCATTTTTGGCTATCATAAAGGGAAATCTCCTTCAATTCTGCATTTGCATGGTGTGTGTGGCTGGAGGCCTTATGGTAGTTTTATTTTCCAAAAAGCATTGCGGATTTCAATTTTAAAATCTTTTGTTGTTTGTTTCAGATATAAACTGTTTTTGTTTGCTCATACCAGTATCATGACTGACCCGGAGTTTATTGTTTCCTTCCTAAACTCTGGGTGCCCACAATTTTCCACACGGGCAGTCTAGAGTCCGGTTTTTCAGATAATCTAATAATAGGTATAGATTCGATAGCTTTCGAAGTCTTTAGCTTGGTAGCATTTGGAGATCTTCTTCAGTCTCTGCAATTTGATGAGGGTTCGAGCTAGCTTTGGATTGAAGATGGAGTTTTTTGGAGTTTGGCATTAAAGTCATTATCTTTCCGCTGCTATTTTTTATATCTCTGATAAATGTTGATATTCATTGTATCATTATTGTATCAGATATTGTATTAATGTACATGATATATACTATTCATTTCTTCCGCTATGTTGTACTTAACGTGTTATAAGCTCCGACGAACCAAATTCGACGCTTGGATCAGCGGCATTTGAATACGAGTGACGTATTCGGTGCCGATTTTCGAAGGTCGAGTCAGGGTCGTTAGAATTGGTATCATAGTTGAAGGTTAAAACATTAGCTTTAGCTCATTAGATAGGATTACAAATACCCTAGAATGAGTATATCCTTAAGATATCCGTGTGTATGCCTCAGTAAATTCTCTTTAATATCCACTGATAGTAAGTATGAGTCCAAAAAGAGGACGAGATAGAGGACAAGAGAGTACCACTATAAATGGTCAATACCCTGCAATAGCGGAAACAATCTTTTCTCTATCAATCTCTTTTGTTCATCATCTCTACTCAATCCTTTGATGATTCTCGACAGATCTAGGAAGAAGCTTTGATATATTTGCATGGGACATAAACTCCAGATGGGTCAGAATTGTTTATTTGGATGAATTGTTTGCTTTGGTTGCCATGGTTGGTAGGTATACTTTGGTTTCTAAACTAAAAAGTTTTGGGATTGCATCCATATATCTGTTTATTCTTTTGGGTCGAGACATATTCTACGAGTGGTTATTTATTCCTTCGAACAAACCAGTCCTCTGTATATCTCGTAGATCTGGTGACCCAGTATCTTTTGTAATATTGTATAGGTTTGTTCTCATATCTACTGTTGATATTCTGATATGGTAAGCCAAATGCAGAATAGATATTTAGCTTGATCTGGCGATTCATCTCTTTATCTTTCTATATTCTTTTGTTGTCTCCTTGGCAAATTTCGGGGACGAAATTTCTTAAGGAGGGGAATCTGTAACATTCTCCGAATTAGCTAAGATTAATTTGATAGTTAATTTGATCTTTGGAATTAAACTTTGAAATATTTGGTAATTAATATAAAATTTTGAATTAAATTGTGAGATTAATTGGTAAATTAATTTGAGTTTCTCCAAAAAACAATTAATATATATGTTTTTTAGATAAATTGTGAAAATAGAATTTTGGATTGGAATTCAAAAATAAGTATTTTATAAATTTGTGTAATTATTTGAACTTTCCAAATTGAATAAAATATATGTTTACTTATGTATATAAATGGATTTTAAATTGAATTTAGAGTTTGAAATTCAAGATTAAATATTTTAGAAATAAAATTGAATTTAGAATACTCTATATTTGAGATGAATAAAAATTTATTTTCAAATTATAATACGTGATATATATATATATATATATATATATATATGAAAGTTATATTTTGGAATTTGATTTAACAAATAAATTAGAATTAAAATACATTGTAAATTAAGAATTGTATATGTATGATTCTTTATAAATTGTTTCCAATTCATTTTCCTTTATAAATTATATAAGTAATTGAAAAAAATGTATATATATAATAGTTTAAATTTAAATAAGATTTGACAAAAAATGGGTTGTAAAGCTAAATTGAAAATATAAAAAGTTTTAAAATGAACATATCTCTTGGAATAAAATTTGGTTTGTAAAATACTAACAAATTAACTAATTTATAAAAATGAAAATCTATGTAGATATAAAACTAGACAAGAGTTTAAAATAATTTGATTGCAAAGGTTTTAAAATGTAGATATATGTATGTATACATGTTTTAAAAATAAAAATGATTTATATAAAGATATTTTTACTCAAGTTCAATTTTAAAATAAGAATTGAATCAAACAGATGTATAAGAATATATGAATGTAAGAAAACAAAATTTATAAATATGATTCATAAATTAAAATTAAGTAGGGATTTTAAACATAAATTCTAAATAAACTAGAGTGAGGGGTTTAAACATAAATATGATGGCATTTAACACTTGTGAAATAAACTAAATACATGCATAACAAATGTTAGATTAGTGAAGACACGTGCCATGAAAGATTTTTCTTTGATTTGAAAATTTTATTAACATGCATCAAAACAAAAGAAAAATTAACAAAAAAATAACCAGGCTCATTCATTCCCTGGTAATTAAAATTCAAAACAAAAGTATGCAGCAAAAACAAGTTGCAAATTCAAATCAAGTAAGATTAAAGTTCAACAACAAATCAGAACTGCAGTCTAGAATCAAATTTGAATCAAAGCAAGAATTCAACTCAAAAAAATAAACAAAGTTCAGATCATAAAATGAAAGCAGATCCAAATTTTAAAAGAAAAAAAAATGTTGCTGTTTTCAAGTGCAACCTGGAAACCAAATTCCAGTTCAAACAGCAAAAGCATGATTCAAAAAATAAAATCAAACAGCAATTCAAGAACAAACTTGAAGCAATGTTAAGAAGATCAGAGTATCTCAGATCAAAGCATCAAAAGCCTGAAAATCTAAGCACGCACGTTCTAGGCCTAAATTATCTGTCTCTGTTCTTCCCTCTATTCTCTGCTCTGTGCAACTCATTGGTTGAGAAAACCTCATTCACCTTATTATATTTGTTAGTGTTTGAATTTGTAGTACATTATGAATGATTTATGCTTGAATGATGCGTGCATATCTATATAAAATCATAATTATATGTTTGTATGCCTATATATGAATGAAATACAACTCTGTTTTATTTCCCAGCTAAATCTACATTCATAAATCTCAAAATTCTCTTCACACATTAAATTGTAGGCTAAGATATATGAAGAAAAATGTGTGTATGAAGAAAACATTAATTTTAGGAATAATTTCAAATAAGAATAATTAGTAAATATCCAGAGAATAAGAAAATATAGAAAACATTCTTTTTCAATCTGGAAATTAAATATTCTGTTTTCAAGATTTGTTTATAGTGGCAGATTCGTATCTGAAAATGAGGATTTTAGAAACTAATTTAATAATTCTTAAAAGTATACGTGTTGTAAATTTCTGAGTTGAACAGAAAATGAATTTTCATCAATTTTCAGTGATCCACGTCAATTCATGGATCAAGCTTGATGTTGAAGGTTGCTTGAGAATTGTGATCATCAGAAAATTAGTGAGAAATTTTTTTACCACAGATGAAGATAGTCGTAGTTAGTTTAGGGTTTTAAATTGGGTTTTTTTGAGCCTGATCGAGGATGAACTGCGTCCAAGTGGCGGCGATTCAAGTGATCGGACCCAGGGGAATTGTTACGACATGTTGTGACGAAGTTTTGGGTGAAGCGGTGTGATTTCTGGCGACTTAGTTCGTCGACGGCAAGGCAAAATGCTGATGGTGTTGGGTTCCAGGTTGGGGAGGAAAGACTCGATTTTGTTTTCTTGATAGATTCGCCGATCTGGTCAGTTGAGTTCGTCGATGGGGTTGAGAGTGACTTGGGGGTGGTTGCGATGTTGGATGGAGAACGTTCTGATGATCGTGCACGTGCTCCCACGTATGCATGTATCAACTGTTGTTCGAATAGTTTGGGGAAGAAGGTATGAAACTCGGGGGGGTAGCGCGTGACATAGGATGATTTTCTCGAAGCAAGGTGAAGCATGGGTTCGCCCTGGTGTAAGTTCGAGTAGATGAGGGATTTGCTCGGGGTTTTTGAGGTTATACGAAAAAAGCAGTTTCAAAATCTCAAAGGAAATCAAATTATTTTAAAAAAAATTGTTAAGACAAATTTCCTCTTTATATTAGATGTTATCTAAGTTTTAAAAATTGGTTAATAAGGTTTTTGAATAAATTGTTTTAATTAACCATGTTTTAAATGTTTTAAAATATACCTAAACTTTGTTTTGAAAGTTTATATTAAATAAACTTAATAATATTTAAAGATGTTAATTAATATAAAGGATGTTTTAAATTGTTAATTAACTTTCAAAGTCTATGTTAACATACACGTTAAAGGAAATTTATTATTTGAATTTAATTACTTAAATAGAGTAATTAAGATAAATTAATTAATAATTTAAGTTTGTTTCATCAAGTAATGAATAAATAATTGATTAAAAATAATTACTAAGTAAAAGTAATTAAGAATGGATAATTAATGATTAAAGATTATTTAATCAAGTGTTTAAAGATTAATTAATTAAGAATAATTAGTTAATGTAATTAAGGCAATTAATTTAAGAAGTAATTAATTAATTAAAGGTTAATTAAATTAATTTATGATTAAGGATTAATTAATGATTTATTGATCAAGGTGATTAAGAATAAATTAATTAATAATTAAGGATAATTAATTAATTAATTAAGGACTAATTAATTAAATAATAATTAATTAAGGGTTAACTAAGTAATTAATTAAGAATAATTAATTAAGGGTAATTACTTAATTAAGGTTAATTCTTTAATAATTAAAGCTCAATTAATTCATTAATTAAGGTTGATTAATAAATAATCAAAGGATGATTATTTAACATAAATTGTGATTAATTAATGTTAATCAACCAGGATTAATAACTTATTTGATTTCAATTAATCAGATGATTAACCTTATTTATGGATGATTGTGTTCTATTGACTGTTGTGAATTGTTTTGTCATCTCTGTTGTATGATGCTTTGTGATTTGAATTATTTTAATTCAAGCTATGATGAATGTAATTTATTTATTCGTAATGCATTCATAATTTTATCTGTGATTCTGTGTATATAGATAAGCGTTATAGGATGTACCGCTTATCGATATTGCTGTGATTGTATCTATGATGATTGATGATGTTGCCCTATTGTGTAAAACCCCTGGACTACACTATACACACACAAATATGGATTGCATGAGGAAAGTGGTTAAGTCAAAGATTTCTAATGATTTTAATGATTGAATTTGTGAATCCAAAATAGTTTTGGAATTGGAATCGAAAGCTTTTGAAAATGAGTTTCAAAAATAAAATTTATGTTGAATAACTTGATTGAGTTTTGAAATTTAGATAATTTGATTTAAATTTGAATTCAATAATTGAAATTGAATTCTATGATTCGGAAACTATGGTTTAAAAAGATTATACAAGTTATAAAGGTGTTTATATGGGTTTTAAACCATTTAAAAAGTATTATTTTGGGAATTTAAATTTAAACCCAAGTTTATACTTGAATGGCTATAACTTATGTAAATGTAATCAGTTTTTCCCAAAACAAAAACTATTTATTTTCAATTAATAATAGCTTTCATATAAAGTAAGGTTTTCCAATTTGTGTTGGAAGATTTCAAGTTGAAATGAAATTGAAACAGTTTTGAAAACTATGAATAAATCTTTGTGAAAGATGGTTGGACCTTGTTTTGGAATTAAAAAGGCTTTAAAAAGGAGTATCTTTTGTATAAAAGATTTGAAATAAGAATTGTGAATGAATCTTTGGAAATGGGTTTGAAAGCCATAAATTGAGTTTTTGATTTAATAATTGGATGAGTTAATCCAAATTGAAAAAGGAAATTGTTTTGAAAGAATGTGAATGGATCTTTGTGAAAAATGGATGAACTTTGTGAAGTAAATCTTTTCGTTTAAAGATTTGAAAATGGTAATTTGTTTAAGCGCTTTTTGAAAGAAATTTTTAGATTTTAAAGTTGTGACTTAATTGAAATCCCATATCCATATGGTTTTTAAATATTGCGCTCATTATTTGGTTTAGCCGGGAGAGGACCTTGTGTCATATAACCCATTCCGAATAATGTATGGATAACATTTGAAGACCGGGTATTTTTGAAAACGAAAGGATGACCTGTCGATTGTCTCTGCATTGAGTCACGCCGGTATAGAGATTCCCTAAGTGGTGGGAAGTCCGATCGGGATTGTCAATACCTGGTTTGCAAGGGCTTCTTCGAAACTGCCTTCGGTTCTGTTCGAACCCGGAACAGACTTGTATGGATGTGTGTTTGACATTACACTTTGAGATGTAAAACTGGTTTCTATCAAATATAGTTCTGTTTGGCGGCGGAGATTTATTCTCTTAGCTTAACACCCTTCTCTAAGGCGTACGAGCTTAGAGGTTATGTAGTTGATGGTTACTATTGATACATTCCCAATTTGGTAATGTGGCACACGAAGTGCTGCTGATCATTTGTTGATCAAAGCATGACTTTGTGAAAAAGTGTAGCTTTGTGGATGAGACCTCATCGAGCCTCACAACCCGGTAATGGTTGAAACAGGAAAGATACGGCAAGGTTTCAGGGGTCGCACCCCTAGGGTTTGTCCATTCCTTCTGGAAAAGGATGGTATCATGGTATGGAGCCCAGATAATTACTCATGCGGAGACTGTATATTTATTACTGTGTGGTGTTGTTGGTGTAAAGGTACCTCGGATAAAGGTCCTAAACGACCGGGGGAGGCTTATCTTAGGTGTTACTCCCGGGAAGGGAGGACACTGTGCTTGTGTTGGCAGAGAGCCGGGTAGGTTCTCGGGGCGTCCCTCCAGTTCCCATATGGCAATAGAAAGTTCCTTAGCCTGACCATTTTTTGAAAAATCTAAAGAAACAATACGCGCGCTGTACGGTTTTAGTTATATACCTGCCATCTACTTATGGTGGAGCCTTACTATTTGGATGGTAGTTATAGTAGGCATACGACGAAATGTCGTATGCTGGCTAAGATTAATATTATACTTTTGAAATGTTTTCCACTATGCACTAATAATAATATCAAAATGGTTTTCATGTATCAAGCATTTTTGACTATCATAAGGAGAAATCTCCTCCAATTCTGCGTTTGCTTAGTGTGTGTGGCGGGAGGCCTTGTGGTAGTTTCATTTTTCAATAAGCATTGCGGATTTCAATTTTAAAATCTTTTGTTGTTTGTTTTGAAGATAAACTGTTTTTGTTTGCTCATACCAGTCTCATGACTGACCCGAAGTTTATTGTTACCTTCCTAAACTCTGGATGCTCACTATTTTCCACACGGGCAGTCTAGAGTTGGGTTTTTCAGATAATCCAATAATAGGTATAGATTCGATAGCTTTTGAAGTCTTTAGCTTGGTAGCATTTGGAGATCTTCTTCAGTCTTTGGACGACCGACCTTTCTTAGTTCAAGTTGATGAGGATTCGAGCTAGCTTTGGATTGAAGATGGAGTTTTTTGGAGTTTGGCATTGAAGTCGTTATCTTTCCGCTGCTATTTCTTCTATCTCTGATGTATATTGATATTCATCTTTATCATTATTGTATCGGATATTGTATTAATGTTGTATATGATATATACTAGTCATTTCTTCCGCTGCGTTGTACTTAATGTGTTATAAGCTCCGACGAACCAGATTCGATGATTGGATCTGCGGCATTTGAATACGAGTGACGTATTCGATGCCGATTTTCGAAGGTCGAGTCTGGGTCGTTAGAATTGGTATCAGAGATGAAGGTTAAAATGTTAGCTCAGGAGTATAACACATTAGGTAGCTCATTAGAGCTAGGATTACAAATACCCTACAATGAGTATATCCCTAAGATATCCGTATGTATGCCTCAGTAAATTCTCTTACTATCCACTGATAGTAAGTATGAATACAAGAAGAGGACGAGATAGGGGACAGGGGAGTACTACTATAAATGGTCAATACCCTGCAATAGCGGAACCAATCTTTTCTCTATCAATCTCTTTTGTTCATCATCTCTACTCAATTCTTTGATGATTCCTGGCAGATCTAGGAAGAAGCTTCGATATATTTGCATGGGACATAAACTCCAAAAGGGTTAGAATTGTTTGTTTGGATGAATTGTTTGCTTTTGTTGCCATGGTTGGTAGGTACACTTTTGTTTCTAAACTAAAAAGTTTTGGGATTGCATCCATATATCTGTTTATTCTTTTAGGTCCAGATATATTCTACGAGTGGTTAGTTATTCCTTCGAACTAACCAGTCCCCTGTTTATCTCGTAGATCTGGTGACCCGAGTATCTTGTGTAATATAGTATGGGTTTGTTCTCATATCTATTGTTGATATTCTGATATGGTAAGCCAAATGCAAAATAGATATTCAGCTTGATCTGGCGATTCATCTCTCTATCTTTCTACATTCTTTTGTTGTCTCCTTGGCAAATTTCCGGGATGAAATTTTCTTGAGGAGGGGAATATGTAACATTCTTGGAATTAGCTAAAATAAATTTGATAGTTAAATTGATCTTTGGAATTAAACTTGAAATATTTGGTAATTAATATAAAATTTCGAATTAAATTGTGAGATTAATTGGTAAATTAGTTTGAGTTTCTCCAAAAAAATTAATATATGTGTTTTTGAAATAGATTGTGAAAATATAATTTTGGATTGGAATTCAAAAATAAGTTTTTTATAAAGTTATGTAATTATTTGAACTTTCCAAATTGAATAAGATATATGTTTACTTATGTATATAAATGGATTTTTAAATTGAATTTGGAGTTTGAAGTTCAAGATTAAATATTTTAGAAATAAAATTGAATTTAGAATACTCTATATTTGAGATGAATGAAAATTTGTTTTCTAATTATAATACATGATATATATATATGAAAGTAATATTTTGGAATTTGATTTAACAAATAAATTAGAATTAAAAACCTTATAAATTAAGAATTATATATGTATGATTATTTATAAATTGTTTCCAATTCATTTTCCTTTACAAATTGTATAAGTATAAATAATTGAAAAAAAAGTATATATATAATAGTTTCAATTTAAATAAGATTTGACAAAAAATGGGTGGTAAAGCAAAATTGAAAATATAAAAAGTTTTAAAATGTGCATATCTTTTGGAATAAAATCTGGTTTGTACAATATTAACATATTAACAAATTTATAAAAATGAAAATCTACGTAGATATAAAACTAGACAAGAGTTTAAAATAATTTGATTGGAAATATTAGTCAAGTATAAGTAAAGGTTTTAAAACTTACCTATATGCATGTATATATCTTTTAGAAATAAAATTGGTTTATATAAAGATATTTTTACTCAAGTTCAAGTTTAAAATAAGAATTGAATATGGAGTTGTATACCTTGTTTTTAAATTTGTTTGAATCAAATTTGTATATATGTATATATAAGAATATATGAATGTAAGAAAACAAAATTTATAAATATGATTCACAAATTAAAATTAAGTATGGATTTTGAACATAAATTCTAAATAAACTAGAGTGAGGGGTTTAAACATGAATATGATGGCATTTAACACTTGTGAAATAAACTAAATACATGCATAACAAATGTTAGATTAGTAAAGACATGTGGAAAGAAAGATTTTTCTTTGATTTGAAAATTATATTACCATGCATCAAAAGAAAAGAAAAATAAAAAAAATAACCAGGCTCGTTCATTCCCAGGTAAATGAAATTCAAAACAAAAGTATGCAGCAAAAACAAGTTGCAAATTCAAATCAAGTAAGATTAAAGTTCAATAACAAGTCAGAGCTACAGTCTAGAATCAAATTTGAATCAAAGCAAGAATTCAACTCAAAACAATGAGCAAAGTTTCAGATCATAAAATGAAAGTAGTTCCAGATTTTAAAAGAAAGAAAAAAAATGTTGTTGTTTTCAAGTGCAACTTGGAAACCAGATTCCAGTTCAAACAGCAAAAGCAAGATTCAAAATAAAAAAAGTCAAACAGAAATTCAAGAACAAACTTGAAGCCTTGTTAAGAAGATCAAAGCATCTCAGATCAATGCATCAAAAGCCTGAAAATCGAAGCATGCAAGTTCCAGGCCTAAATTATCTGTCTCTGTTCTTCCCTGTATTCTCTGCTCTATGCAACTCATAAGGTGAGCAAACCTCCTTCACCCTGTTATATTTGTTAGTGTTTGAATTTGTTGTATGGTATGAATGAGTTATGCTTGAATGATGCGTGCATGTCTATATAAAATCATAATTATATGTGTGCATGCCTATATATGAATGAAACACAACTTTGTTTTGTTTCCCAGGCTAAATCCACATTCATAAATCCCAAAATTCTCTTCACACATTAAATTGTAGGCTAAGATATGTGAAGAAAAAAGTGTGTATGAAGAAAACATTAATTTTAGGAATAATTTCAAATAAGAATAATTAGTAAATATCCAGAGAATAAGAAAATATAGAAAACATTCTTTTTCAATCTGGAAATTCAATATTCTGTTTTCAAGATTTGTTTATAGTGACAGATTTGTATCTGAAAATGAGAATTTTAGAAACTAATTTCATAATTTTTAAAAGTATACATGTTGTAAATTTTTGAGTTGAACAGAAAATGAATTTTCTTCAATTTCCGGTGATCCACGTCAATTCATGGATCAAGCTTGATGTTGAAGGTTGCTTGAGAATTTGTGATCATCAGAAAATTAGTGAGAAATTTGTTTTACCACTAGTGAAGATAGTCGAAGTTAGTTTGGTATTTTAAATTGGGCTTTCCTCGAGCTTGATCGCGGAGGAACTGCGTCCAAGTGGCGGCGATTCAAGTGATCGGACCTAGGGGAATTGTTACGACATGTTGTGACGAAGTTTTGGGCGGAGCAGTGTGATTTCGGGCGACTTAGTTCGTCGACGGCAAGGCAAAATGCTGATGGTGTTGGGTTCCAGGTTGAGGAGGAAAGACTCGATTTTGTTTTCTTGATCGAATCGTCGATCTGGGCAGTTGAGTTTGTCGATGGGGTCAAGAGTGACTTTGGGGTGGACGCGATGTTGGTCGGAGAACGTTCTGATGATCGTGCACGTGCACCTGCTTATGTGTGTATCAGCTGTTGTTCGAACGGTTTGGGGAAGAAGGTAGGAAACTCGGGGGATAGCGCATGATATAGGACGATTTTCTCGAAGCAGGGTGAAGCGTGGGTTTGCCCGGGTGTAAGTTCGAGTAGATGAGGGATTTGCTCGGGGTTTTTGAGGTTATACGAAAAAAACAGTTTCAAAATTTCAAAGGAAATCAAATTATTTAAAAACAAATTTTGTTAAAACAAATTTCCTCTTTATATTAGATGTTATCTAAGTTTTAAAAATTGGTTAATAAGGTTTTTGAATAAATTGTTTTAATTAACCTAGTTTAAATGTTTTAAAATATACCTAAACTTTATTTTGAAAGTTTATATTAATTTAACTTAATAATATTTAAAGACGTTAATTAATATAAAGGATGTTTCAAATTATCAATTAACTTTCAAAGTCTAAGTTAACATATTCGTTAAAGGAAATTTATTATTTGAAGTTAATTACTTAAATAGACTAATCAAGATAAACTAATTAATAATTTAAGTTTGGTTAATCAAGTAATTAATGAATAATTGATTAAAAATAGTTACTAAGTAAAAGTAATTAAGAATGGATAATCAACGATTAAAGATTTTTTAATCAAGTGTTTAAAGGTTAATTAATTAAGGATAATTAGTTAATGTAATTAAGGTAATTAATTTAAGAAGTAATTAATTAATTAAAGGTCAATTAAATTAATTTATAATTAAGGATTAATTAATGATTTATTAATAAAGGTGATTAAGAATTAATTAATTATTAAGGATAAATAAATAATTAATTATGGACTAATTAATTAAATATAATTAATTAAGGGTTAATTAATTAAGAATAATTAATTAAGGGTAATTAATTAATTAAGATTAATTCTTTAATAATTGAAGGTTAATTAATTCATTAATTAAGGTTAATTAATAAATAGTCAAAGGATGATTAATTTTCATAAATTGTGATTAATTAATGTTAATCAACCAGTATTAGTAACTTATCTAATTTCAGTTAATCAGATGATCAATTAACCTTATTTATAGATGATTGTATTCTATTGACTGTTGTGAATTGTTTTGTCATCTCTGCTGTGTGATGCTTTGTGATTTGAATTGTTTTAATTCAAGCTGTGATGAATGTAATTTATTTATTTATAATGCATTCATATTTTCTATCTATGATTCTGTGTATATAGATAAGCGTTATAGGATATACCGCTTATCGATATTGCTGTGATTGTATCCGTGATGATTGATGATGTTGCCCTATTGTGTAAAACCCTTGGACTACACTATACACACACAAATATGGATTGCACGAGGAAAGCGGTTAAGTCATAGATTTTTAATGATTTTAAAGATTGAATTTTTGAATCCAAAATAGTTTTGGAATTGGAATCGAAAGCTTTTGAAAATGAGTTTCAAAAATAAAAGTTATTTTGAATAACTTGATTGAGTTTTGAAATTTAAATAGTTTGATTTAAATTTGAATTCAATAATTGAAATTTAATTCTATGATTTGGAAACTATGGATTAAAAAGATTATACAAGTTATAAAGGTGTTTATATGGGTTTTAAACCATTTAAAAGGTATTGTTTTGGGAATTTAAATTTAAACCCAAGTTTATACTTGAATGGCTGTAACTTATGTAAATGTAATCAGTTTTTCCCAAAACAAAAACTATTTGTTTTCAATTAATAATAGCTTTCATATAAAGAAAGGGTTTCCAATTTGTGTTGTAAGATTTCAAGTTGAAATGAAATTGAAACAGTTTTGAAAACTATGAATAAATCTTTGTGAAAGATGGTTGGACCTTGTTTTGGAAATTAAAGAGGCTTTAAAAAGGAGTATCTTTTGTATAAAAGATTTGAAATAGGAATTGTGAATGAATCGATGGAAATGGGTTTGAAAGCTATAAATTGAGTTTTTGATTTAATAATTGGATGAGTTAATCCAAATTGAAAAAGGAAATTGTTTTGAAAGAACGTGAATGGATCTTTGTGAAAAATGGATAAACTTTGTGAAGTAAAGCTTTTCGTTTAAAGATTTGAAAATGGTAATTTGCTTAAACCCTTTTTGAAAGAAAGTTTTGTATTTTATAGTTGTGACTTAACTGAAATCCCATATCCATATGGTTTTTAAATATTGCGCTCATTATTCGGTTTAGCCGGGAGAGGACCTTGTGTCATATAACCCATTCCGAATAATGATACGACGTTATGGATAGCATTTGAAGACCGATGGTGAAGAACGGGTATTTTCAGAAACAAACTGATAACCTGTCGATTGTCTCTGCACTGAGTCGTGTCGGTATAGAGATTCCCTAAGTGATGGGAAGTCCGATCGGGATTGTGAATACCCGGATTGCAAGGGGTTCTTCGGAAGTGCCTTCAGTTCTGTTCGAACCCAGAATAGACTTGTATGGATGTGTGTCTGAATTAAACTTTGAGATGTAAAACCGGTTTCTATCAAACAGATTTCTGTTTGGTGGCGGAGATTTATTCTCTTAGATTAACACCCTTCTCCGAGACGTACGAGCTCAGGGGTTATGTAGTTGATGGTTGCTAGTGATACATTCCCAATTTAGTAATGTGGTACACAAAGTGCTGCTGATCATTTGTTGATCAAAGCATGACTTTGTGTAAAAGTGTCATTTTGTGGACGAGACCTCATCGAGCCTCACAACCCGGTAATAGTTGAAACAGGAAAGTTGTGGCTAGGTTTCAGGGGTCGCACGCTTAGGGTATGTCCATTCCTTTTGGAAAGGGTGGTATCATGGTATGGGGCCCAGATACTTACTCATGTGGACACTGTATATTTATTACTGTGTGATGTTGTTGGTGTAGTGGTACCTCGGATAAAGGTCGCAAACGACCGGGGGTGGCATATCTAAGGTGTTACTCCCGGGAAGGGAGGACACCGGCCATGTGTTGGCATAGAGCCGGGTAGGTTCTTGGGGCGTCCCTCAAGAGACGTTCCCATGTGGCAATAGGAACTTCCTTAGCCTGACCATTTGTTGGAAAATCCAAAGAAACAATATGCCCCCTGTACGGTTTTAGTTGTATAACCTGCCATCTACTTATGATGGCGCCCCACTGTTTGGATGGTTGCTATAGTACGCATATGACGAAATATCGTATGCTGGCTAAGATTAATATTATAGTTTCGAATTGTTTTCCACTATGCACTAATAATAACATCAAAATGGTTTTCGCATATCAAGCATTTTTGACTATCATAAGGAAAAATCTTGTAACGACCCGTTATTTTGGACCATTCAAATCGACAATAAAACCATACATGTCCGACTTGAATAATTCAAAATACCGAATTATTAATTAAAATTTGGAAAAACTCAACATATACAGTAAATAAATCAACCACAGAATCACAGACACTGAGTAATATAAAATAATGCAGCGGAATAGATAAATAGTAGTTCATGAAGCTACTATATAAATACCAGAGTTAGAAATAAAAATACAAAAAAATATCTCAAATACAGTGAAGTCTCCAGTATGAACAGATGACCTCTCCGAACGAATCAACTAAAAGAGCTGAAAGCTGAATCAATAGTTGGATCCTCAAACGAAGCTCCAAACTCCAAAGGCAAGTCTCAAATGTTGTATCGCTTAGTCTGACCCGAACGTAAAGCAAAAACAAAAAGCACTCGAGTCAGGATTAACATTCTTATATCAATAAATCCAACTCAAGTGAAATATCAACTGAAATACAAATAACTTAAGGATGTTTGGGATAACCATCCTCTAAGGGTCATGGAACTATCTACAAAGTAGAAATATACACTATAACACCGTGGTCGTTCAATTTTATTTAGACTTCAAAATCAAAACATCATTTCCCTTTCAAATATATCTATTTTCCAAGATAGTGTATATATATATATTAAATAATTTATAAAGTAAAGTATTTGAAATTTCCTCAACCACACAAATTGATTCTAGTCAACTCAAGTTCCAAATCCCATTTATTCAAAGCTCAATTCATTAATTCAATTCGGCTCCCAATAACCATTTAAACTTTCATTATATTCAAAGCTTTAATATTCAATATTTTGAAGTTAAATCTAACAGTTTCATATAGATCTTGATTTAGCTTCATCATTATTATTTATTCAGGAAATATCCACTTAACAAGTTCAATATCAATAAATAGCCTTAGATTTCATTTTACAAAATATTTCATTAAATTTATTTAAACTTAAAATATCCATTTAATCCCTTTTACCAAAACCAAGTTATAAAATCATATCTTAAATCACGAATTCAATAGTTTCAAATCGATTTAATTGAATATAATTCTTAATTAAATACCATTTATAATTAATTCGCCTTTATCTTCTCAACTCTAGCTTATTCAAAATTTTACCAAATCTAATTTGAAATATAAATTTAAACGAATCCTTAAACATATTATATGTATTAAATCAATCTCAATTAGATTAAATATTTTTATTAGGTCTATACATAAAATTTTCATTTTTATACATATAATATTCTAAGAATCAGTCTTTATTAAAACTATATTTTCTTTCCCAAACCATAGAAATTATTTTCAAAACATTTATATATATATGGACCAACGATGTCTGTATATGATTTCCTACGCTATGGTCAAGGGATACAGATATTTATCGTTTCAATCCGAAATTTAAATATACAGGTAGATATCACTTCGACCCGCAATCCCAAATTCAGTTTAATTCAAAACCGCTTGGGTTTATCATTTCAACCCATAACGAAATTCTCCTACCCAAAAGTTCGTTCAGGAATGTATCATTTCAACCCATAGTGAATTCTAAACTACAGGGAACTTGTAGAGTGATAACAGATAATACAATAAAGTAACAGACATATATCATCATATAAACAACAGGTCATTGTGTCATATCCCATAGGTGAATAGTTACAGTAACAATTTAAATGACTATAGCATCATATTTCAATTGTCGTTTCAATTGAAATCAAATTTAATAAAATACAAGAACGTTAATCGTGAGTGATTGCTCACCTTTCGAGGCTAAATAAGAACGATAATGAGGTCTGTTATGGATCCCAATACGAACTTTCAAGAAAAGCAAAATTGGCATGAATTTGATGACAAAGCTGATAGATAGAAATCGATGAAAAAAATTCAATCGGTTTGATATAAACAGAGTATATATTATATGTCTTATTTAAATTTTCTTAAAATCTCAATAAATTTAATTTAAGATGGATATTCAAATAAAAATTCACATCGTTTGAAACTGATATTAAATTAAAAATACATATTAAAACAAAACATCATCATATTATTGAAAAATCAATACTTAAATTTAAACACATAAACGTTTTTCCTCTTAAATCAATATTACATTTAAACACACACACAAAATAAAATATAGGCATAATATATATAAAAATCATCACTTATTTAAAACACGCATTTTAAAATAACATATTTATATATAGTTTACACAAAATTCAAAACATATACTGAGAAAATCAATCTATATATATAGACCATACACTATGAAAGCACTACAGAAAAGAGAAAAAAACAAAACATACTTTATATATATACACTAGAATCAAGATGAAAATTATACATTTAAATTTTTAGTTTTACTACATAAATCACTAATGCTTTTACAACACTCAGCCGCCATACTAATATATGTTATATTCGAACAGGAATAAAAATCTAATTATATTTTCAAAATATGTATATTATGAATATTTTATAATAACAAATAAGATATAAGACTAACGTATATACACGTCTCTAAAAAGCTTGGCTTAAAATTCACATAAGCATTAAACATAAAAAAATACGTAGATATAGTTTTATGCTAAAATATCAATTAAATGGAGACTATTATAATGTAAAAATTTATGAACACGAGTTGAAATATAAAGATGGATTTGTCAAATATATTGGAAGCAGAGGACAGGGAGGGGAGAAGCAAATCATGGAAAAAAAATATAAAATAAAAAGAAGAAAGTGGAGGCCATACCTTCAGAGCTCACGCACGCAAGAAGAAAAGAAGAAAATGTTGAGATGCAATTGAAAACTATTTGTGTACGAGGCTTATATTTATACACGATTGCATTGATTGAAGTGAGAGAATATAGGCAAGAAATAAATTTAAATCAATTATACACGATTGCATTGATTGAGGTGAGAGAATATCGACAAGAAAGATTTGAGCGAATATTTACAGTGATATTGATTGCGTGAATTTAGCAAAAGGAAACTACAAGAAATCTTTGGCAAACATTTTGTATACGTTTAAAATTTATTAGGAAGTAAATGCGTTGATTAAAACGCAAGAAATATTTATAAAATGGGAAGGTGGTGAAAATTATTTGCGTACAAGGTTGAGTATTTAAATGAAACTAGTATTGATTGCTTGGAGAAACAACAGGAAATAATTCCGGTCAGGAGGAATTTGCGCATGATATTTGATTTAGGAGATAATTGCGTTGGATAGATTAAATAAAGAAACGTACTAATTAATGGTATAAGAACATTAAGAAAATAAAAGAATTTCGTTTGAATGGTAAGGAAAATCAAAGATTTTGTTCCTATTAATTGCAAAGGAGTAAATGGAAAAGAAGAGACACTTATACACGTGAATTTCAAAAAATCTTGAAACGGATTTCGAACTTCTAAAGGGAAATAAATTTTCTTGAAATTGCTACGTGAATTTTTGTTCCTATTATAAAAATGAGAAAAAAGGGAAGCGTAGAAATTTACACGTAACTTATCAATACTAAATTTAAAAGAAATCGAACGTCTAGGGAAATGATTTCTTTCCCACTTGGGATGCAAGGCTACAGATAAATTTATTATTTAATGTCAAAATAAATATTATTCCCAATTGAAACCATATTAACTTTTAAATCATTAAATTAACATATAAAATAATGGCAACTATCTACTGCTTTATAGTACATAAAAAAATTATAAATTCACAGAATACAACCTGTTACTTTTATTTCAAAATATCTTTCTTATAATAATTATTATATTTGGAAAATATTTTGAAATAATTTTCTCTTTAAAACTTATAAATAAAATATTATTATGTTAACTACCAAATTAAATGTTCATTTTAATACATTCTCTTTCCTTAATGGAAAGATTTCAACAAATACAAATATTAATTTCGTATTAAAATCAAATAAAAATCTAATTCAACTACTTCTTTTCATTAACAATAAATCAAACATTATTTAATAATTTCACATAACTCAACATATCCATTAGTTACCAATTTTAGTTCATTTGTTAGAGGTTAACTTATTTGAATTACAACAATACAATTAAACTATTGTTTCCTCTTTAATTTTATTCCATAGATCAATATTTACAATTAACAAGTATTATTAAATTCTTAACATTTGTTGTTTTTAATTCGAACTGAAAATCTCATATAAACTATTATTATTCCCATCATTTTTGTTTCTACCAAATTTTATTCAATATTTCAAAAAAAATTAGAATTTTAATTTGGTCTAAAATTTCGAATCGTTACCCATTACCCTTTTTTTTTCCAGATCTGAACTGCGTTGCAAAAAATGAAGACGGGAAGAGATTTTCATACGGTCAAGAAATCAAATATTTTTATTCCTATTAAATACGGAGACGCAAATGAAAGTGGAAAGTTTTACATGTGAATTGGAGGCAGGGTTTTAATTCTTTTTTTTAAAATACACGTGCTGATTTGATTTTTAACAGTTAAGATATGAAATCAAAGAGTGCGTACAATAGATGCAATCATTAAAACGAACGCGCGCCCAAATTAATTAACAAGTAATGTAATCTAAATTTGTATGTTTTCTTATTTATTCACTACTTATATTTAATTATACGTAATCCAAACATTAAATTTTTATTTCAAAATATTATTATTTAAAATTTCTCAAAAATTCAATTAAATAGTTATTAAAAACCGTTTAAAAATTTATGGGTTGTTATAAATCTCCTCTAATTTTGTGTTTACATGATGTGTGTGGCGGGAGGCCTTATGGTAGTTTCATTTTCCAAAAAGCATTGCAGATTTCAATTTTAAAATCTTTTGTTGTTTGTTTTAAAGATAAACCGTTTTTGTTTGCTCATACAAGTCCCACGACTGACCTGGAGTTTATTGTTTCCTTTCTAAACCCTGGGTGCCCACAATTTTCCACACGGACAGTCTAGAGTTGGGTTTTGCAGATAATCCAATAATAGGTATAGATTCGATAGTTTTCCGTACATGTTACTCACTATTGTCATCCCTGGCCCTAATGATCCGACATAAGGAATTGACGTATATTTACAACCGTTGATTGAATTATTGAAAACAGTGGTACGAAGGTGTTGAAACATAGGACTTTTCGAAAAAAAATCGCACGTTCACTTCTATAATGTGGACTATAAGCAATTTTCCTACGTAGAAAATGCTATCGGGTTGGAGTACAGCTCGTCGTCTAACTTGCCCTTATTGCATGAAAGAAACACAAGCATTTTCTTTACCGCATGGGAAGAAAATTTTGTGCTTTGACTGTCATCGATGTTTTCTCCATATTAATCATCGTTTTAAAAAAGAATAAAAAACCAAAGTAAAAGTTGAGAGCTTGTGACCACCAACGATTTGGTCAAGTGAAGAAATTTATGAGCTTGTAAAGGTTTTCCAAAGATATATGAAACCGGCGAACAAATTAAAATACAAGGTAAATCGACGATTCATAATTGGTGCAAACAAAGTATATTTTGGGTGTTGCCTTATTGGAAAAATCGCCTAATTTGTCATAATGTCGACGTGGTGCACAATGAGAAAAACATGTTCGATAATGTATTTAACATAGTTATGAACGTTAAAGGAAAGACTAAAAACGATTTGAAATCTAGACTTGATATAGAAGCAATATACAATCGTCCTGAGCTTCATATGAAGTCAAATGACATAAAAAAGCCAAAGAATGCTACGAGCTAGACAATAACCAAGTTAAAGTACTGTTAAAGCTGGTGGAAGGATTAAGATTTTCTGATGGGATTTCCTCTAATCTTTGTAGATGTATCGACTATAAGAAAGATAAACTGAGTGCGATAAAAATCATGATTGACGTGTAATGGTAGAACATTTGTTACCCGTTGCGTTCAAAAATCTGTTCCCACCAAAGTTTGGATGGTTTTAACAGAACTTAGTTTGTTTTATAAGAAGCTTTATT
This sequence comes from Allium cepa, assembly GCA_030765085.1. Taxonomy (NCBI): domain Eukaryota; kingdom Viridiplantae; phylum Streptophyta; class Magnoliopsida; order Asparagales; family Amaryllidaceae; genus Allium; species Allium cepa. The sequence continues at coordinate 672,487,067 of CM060928.1, read as the reverse complement.
CAACTACTTTAAAAGTTGATTATTTATGTAAAATTTAGGAAAAATTCCTTTACTGCTCTCCAAATTGAAAAAAACATTTCCTCCTGCTTTCTTTAATGTAATGGAGCATTCACCTATTCATCTTCTATTAGAAGCATGTCTTCGAGATCCTGTGCTATATGGATGGATGTATCAATTTAAAAGGTATTAATATTGAGTTGTTAAATTTTTGTTTAACCACAAGTAATAAAAATTTAATTATAATTATTCTTATTAGGTACTTGAATCATCTAAAGAAAAAAGTGAGACAAAAAGCAAGAAATGAAGGTTCGATATGCAAATCATATATCGAAGAAGAAGCTTGGTTCTTTTTCTTCCATTATTTCAGTTACCATGTGAACTTATCTTTTGAAAGTGCTACTCGAAATGATAAGGGAATTGAATAAGATTGTTCCGAATTAATTCTATCTATTTTTAGACAGCAGGAACGCCCTACTAGAAAATGTGTGAAAGTACAGTTAGACGACAAAGATTACCATATAGCCCACACATATGTTCTTTCTAACTGTGCAAAAGTTGCGTCATTTGATAGGTAATAATGATTAACACATCTAAAATTATTTACTTGAATAGTGCATGTGTGTATTAATTATAATGCAATATATTATCTGTATATGCAGTATTTATGAATCATAGCATCGAAGCGTGGATATCAGCAAAATTTTGCAACTTGGTTTTTCGAACCACACGTATATGATCCGGTAAATTGTGTGGTCGACGAAGGGTTGAAACATATTGCGATGGGACCAAAAAAAAGTCAAGACATATCCAATATTCTTTGTCAATGGATACAAATTCAACGCCAAAGAATATGGGGTTGAAAAACTAATCAACAAAACCAGTATATATGTTAAAGGTAGTGATGATCCAAATGATCACATAAAGATTTTTACGGCGCGTTAATTCAGGTTTTGCAATTAACATATTTCACTAGAGTTGCAGAAGAAGTTTATTAGTTTTGATGCAGCTGGTTCGGTAATGTTTCAGGTTCTGTAATCAAAGTCCACCAAAAATATAATATTATTACAATAAAGCATACATCACATTATCATAAGTACGATCGTTTATACTAGAAAAACAGGCCCTATAATTTATCATGCTCCTTATCCATCTTTAAAAAAGATAAAGTAGATTGGTCGGCCATTTTCAAAACGAAAGCAAGATTTACGTTTGATGAAAAGAATACTCCAGACGAACAAGCATACTAAGCATATATCAGGAAAAATGGTAAATTCGCAATAATAGATGATCAAACCGATTTAGGACCTTTAAATGATGAATCAAATGTATTATTAGAAGAATTTGAGGCCATAGAGGAAAACATTATAGAGTACGAGGCAAATTCTGAATCAAAAAATGATGAGGACTAATTTTAGAGTATATATGTTGAAAAAAGGCAATTTATGAAAGTATTGATGTTACATTATTTTTTATGTTACATGCGATTATTGCTGTTAAATATTGATATATTTACTCATGATTGAATGATATATTCTACCATAATAAAATATTATGTGTCATAGGTTGTAGATGTCATATTTTAGACATCGGAGTTCTTCACAGAATGATACTCCTTCTGAGTCTCAGAGAGGAACAGGTCGCGGAAGTGGCGATGGCAGCGGACCTTCACAGAAGGCACCACGTATGGTTGTTAGATTGCTACCGAAAGCCAACGGCTCGTAAGTATTAAATTTACTTCATCATTGTAAATATTTTGTATGATATATTAGTCATGTTTGTTTGTATCGTATTTAATGAAGGGGTTTTGAGCTTGATCCTTCTAACATTGTGCTTAGCATATCCAACCAGGATACATGAGTCGCATGTCTGCATGCTGGCCGAAGTGGAACAGGATTCCGGACCATGCCCGGAAGCGAATATTGTAGGAATTCCTGGTAAGTGTAAAATTATATACCATTATATATAATCACTTTACAATTTGCTGACTAAGTATAAATGTATAACTTATATTTTTTTAACATATATACAGGGTGTAGTAGACTTGCGAGAGGAGGACGTGTCCCTTTGCCAATGCCACTGGAACTCAAAAATGGCAATGAATTTTACGGATATGATGTCTAGCATAAGAAAAATCGAGAAAAAGTCGCAGTTGATGGACGCCAGTGTCAAGGATGCTTGGGCATATAGCGAGGTAGCGACAAATTCAAGGTAAAAGTGATAAGATATCACCTTAATTTATTTAGTACAGAATTCATAATTTATACTTGTAAAATATAATCTTAGTTTTTAATTTTCAGACGGAGTCGGACAGGAACTCTGCGAACAGGTAGAAAAATCCCATCACACGCCTATGTGGCTCAAAATCATTCCTGCACCATCATGAGGACCTAGTAAATTAATTAACTAAAATTACGAATAGATATTGAATTTTTAATACAAATTTGTATAAAAAACAATAATATACATCAATTATTGCAGGAAAGAGCATGGGGGGTCCGGTCTCGTATATGGACGTGTTTGAGCGTACACATGCCGTTAAGCAGGCGGACGATGAGGGATCAGTGTCGTATGTTTGACATGAGGATGATAAAGCATACACCGCACATGTAAGTATATTTTATGTTGTAAGGTATTAATAATGATCATTTTAATTAATTAATTATAAAATATTATCATAATGTCGTGTAATATTTATTTTCATTTAATTTTGTGTTGTAAGAAAAATTTATGCAGGCATGTGCGCAGATGCTTGATCATTCCGGACGGAAGCAGTTGACTACTGATGACGAGGACGCAATCTTCGACTCTGTTATGGACTCGATCTAGAGAAACTGGCGCTACGGCTACGGCAACCAATCGGTAATGTATAAAAATTAATTATGTTGTAAAATTTGCTTAATTTTTATAAAAGTTACATAACGAATTAAACATATTTCTACTTATTCTATAGATTCAGATATCACAAAGGGCTTACCAAAAGGCTCAGGACAGCATGGACATTAATGAGCTTATACAGCAAATTACGCAGCTGTAGGAGCAGGACCGCCATCGAGTAGTGCAAATGGAGCAACTCGATTAACATTTAGCCGAGTATATGGAGCGTCATGGTGCATTCCCTTCGTCCAGTGGTTTCAGAGTGGATGATGAGCCTTGAGGTACAATTTGCAGTTTTTTTATGGACATGTGGTATTGGATGTAGTTTTGTGTATATAAACATTGAGTGATGGTGAGGTTAATTTATGAGCATGTGTTGTTTGACATTGATTTGATGGTTGATTTTTGGAGTTGATATGTGAAGTTTGACGATAAATGTAAAAATTGAATGTAAATATTAAAGTTGGATGGACGAAAGTGATGACGGAAGATTTGTTTTGTAAATATTGGAGTTTAATGTTGAATGTAATAATGTTTGAGTTTGATATTATGATGTTTGAGTTTTATATTGATATTGATATTGATTTCAGCTTATATATTGATTTTGATGAGTTATATATTGATTGTGGTATGGAAGCGAAGCAAACAGCAGAAAAAAAATTGCATAGATTATCAACGGCTTAATGGTCACCATTTTCGACGTCAAGTGATGGAATCTGACGACTTTTTGACCTCCATTTTCGATGGATGGCGACGGCTTTCGACGGCAACATTCCAGCAGCTGGCGACGGCTCCCGATGGTTTAGTGGAAAAATACCATGCCACATGTATGACGTGATCATCAGAGTGTTCGTCGGAACAACCGTCGGAAGCTCTCATTACTTTGCCGTCGAAGCCGTCAGAAACGGACGAAAGTCGTGTTCCGTATTCTGGTGTTATTTCCAACGGCTAGCGACGACTATCGACGGCTCCTACCCGTCGAAAATTGCCATGTATCTTATAGTGTTATTCTATTTCCATCAACTACCACAACTTGTTCTACTCTTCTATGAAGCCATTGCCGATTTTCGCCTCTCCAATCATCAACGAGCAAGCCTTGGCGAGAGAATATCTTAGCTTATTCAAATTTTAATTTTTTTCTTAGAAAAAGCATGATTGAGAGTGGCTAAAGTGGTATGATTCTTTGTTTTTTAACATGATTTTGCAATTCTTTAGTGGCTGCAACAAGCTAATATTCTTCTTTTGAATTTTTTTACAACATCGAAAATCGAAAAGGTTTTATGATGAAATTCCGGTCCCTCGAAACCTGAATGGAATGGCCAGTACTCCGACATGTCGGTTGGAATTTAAAGCCATAGTTACTACGTCATAAAACCAGAAGAGTGCAATGAAACACAGATTCACAAACAAGCAATACAGATAAAATTACTGAATGTTAAACTATCCAAGGGTGACCGCTTCTTTCCTGAGTTGGTCTAAGTTATGTACATAAACCGAAGTACATAACTTAGATAACTATCTAAGGCAACTTGCCTGAGCCTATCTACCTTTAAACCTTCTGGCCCTTCAACCATTTCGCGGATCAGGTCCTTTTCAGCCAACTCTTTTATGCGTTCCCCAGGCATCAACTTCCTAGAATCAGCCCGGACCTAAAGGAAGGAATCTCCATGCATTGCTAATTCAAGTAGCTAACCTTATTCACATTTGAGCTCGATTGTACCTAGTTGCTGGTTAAAAAAATGATTCAAATTCGCATGCATTGCAGGACTACCAATTAAATGAGGATTACCAGCTTGCGATTTGATCATTATCCCCACCTCATCACTGTAGAGAGTTGTCAGTTAAGTAGCTTTGAAAAATATCACTTTCTTCCTTTTTTTAAAGCATACGTCATGCTTCCTTGCTAGTAATAATTTCTGTAGCAGTCTTTTGGTGACCTTTGGAGATCTTCTTCTTGTGCATCATCAATCTACGAAGGAAGTAAATATTTTAAGGATTTTTTATTCAATTTAGCCTCATCTTAAAACTAATTATCGCAAACAACCCACTTTAAAAACTAATATCAACTTTAGACCTGTTTTGTTCAGCTCAGCTTTGAGCTGGCCAAAATATACTGGCGACTTTTCAAAAGTCGTCGGTACAATTTTATTTGCCAAAATCATGTAGGCCACTTTTGAAAAGTCGTCCGGTGGCGACTTCTCAAAAGTCGCCTACATGTTTAAAAAAATTTTGGGCGACTTCTCAAAAGTCGCCCAAACGGGGTTCTGTTACAAAACCAGAACCCCACTTTCTTCCTCTTTTACTTTCTCACTTTCCTTTTCATCTCCAAAATCCCAAAACCTTCTACCTCTTTTTTTTAAAAACCTGATTAAATTCCATTTAATATCCTTAAAAGCATTAGATTTCGAAGATCTCCTCAAGTATAGCAAACTATCATCCGCTCATATCCAATCCAGGTATGCAGTAGAAACCTTAAGTTTTCAAATTAGTTTGCAAACTTGTTTTTCTATGGTTGATGTAGAAAGGTTCCTAGTTTTATTCCAATCATATGTTATTATGATGGTGAATTAGTTATTGACGATTTAACGTGTGGGAAATATCTTGATGGATCTACAAACCAACTAAAGTTCGAAGAGGTTCTACTTTTGAGAAATTGAAAGAGTCAATATACAAAGCAACAAAGATAAAACTGGAAGAGTACGATATTGTTATACTTTGCAATTGGACAACAAATTCTGGATCAAAAGCAATCAAAATTGTTGACGACGACGATGTTGAATTAATGTTTGCTGCTGCGACTAAATCCATTGAGTTGTTTATTGGAAAAAATAGAAGATCGGTTGCAGAACAACCAACTCCAGCACCTATAACAAATTTTGGCATTAAAGAATATTCTAGAATGGTGGGGAACATGAGTACTGGGCAAGGAATTCTGTCACCTAGTTTTAGTAATCCGACTCAGCACATATCACAATACGGGCAACAAAAAATATATAATAGTTTTCATTCATTCATGAGTTTGCAGTCAAATGTCCAATTTACCTATCCCCATTTGATGCAGGACAGATATCCACAAATGAGTCAAAGGTATCATTTATTCGTGATAACATATTGATCTGGTATATTGAATTGATTTAATTATTATACTAAATTTTTATTCTCGTGCAGCTTTATTCCAGTTCAGAATTCCATTCAAAGAAGTGCTAGAGCATCGAGTAGCCATACATCTGCACGAATGCAGCCAACTCCATCCGAATTTTACCATTTAAGCTAAAAGTTAGTTAAATATTGCAATATTTTGCAAAATCATGGGTATGTGGAAATAAACTAAAATTGATGTATTTATTTACTGCAGCTTCGCAGCAAACAACGCTGCTACACAACCAAACGTCCAACCACTAAACGAACCAGTGGGTCAAACTATCGGCAACAATGATATGGATGTAATTGAAGAAGAAGATGTACAAGCTGAAGATGTTCCTGCACTTGATAGTATGTCTATTGTGTCAATACCAGAGGTTGATACAACATAGATGGAAAATATGCAAGTAAAAATATGCAAGTAAACAATGATCCACTAGACTATGATTTTGGTGGTGCAGAACCAGATTGTGTGGACAACGATGAACCGGAAATGAAGATGCCGTTGGATGATGATTTGTGTAGTGCAAAAATTATGGCTAGGTCGATTGTAGCAAATGTAAACTTCAACAACGGATTATTTTCATCTTCCAGCGTACAAACCGGTTATAAAGTTAGCATGGTGTTTGAGAGTAAAGCAAATTTTTTGCAACAACTATCAGAATGGTCAATCTTACATGCGGTGTCCTTTAAGCCAAAAAGGTCGAACACAGCAAAATACACTGCCATTTGCAACGTCGATGACAGTTGTCCTTGGAGAATACATGTCATTGACTCAAAAAAGACACAGGCTAGATGGTGGGTTATTAAAAAATATCCTAGTGATCATACATGCATTAACCCTATAGTGCACTCAAATCATAGGCAAGCTACATCATCTTTTATGGTATCGAAGATCATGCCTTTCGTGAAATCTGATTTGAACATTACAGCCGAAATAGTGCAGGTTCTAATGGAGGAACGATTATTTATCAAAATTAGCTATCTAAAAGCATGGAGAGCATAGAGCAAGGCAATTGAACGAATATAGATGATTGGGCAGAGTAATATTCCAACCTAGGACAATACTTCGGTGAAATATGCAAAACAAATCCTGGAAGCGTAGGACATGTAGCTACTGACGAGTACGGAGTTTTTGATCATGCGTTTTGGTCATTTAGGCCATATATCGAGACATCTGTCCATTGCCAACCTTTTCTTTGCATAGATGGTACACATTTATACAGTAAATACAAAGGTACCTTACTTGCTGCAACCGCCATTGATGCAAATGATAAGCTATATCCCTTGGCATTTGCCATTGTTGAGTCTGAATCCACTAATAGTTGGGGTTGGTTTTTTGCGTGCACGCAAAGGTTCATTCACAGCATGAATAATCATCGTATTACTTTCATTTATGATAGAATGAAAGGAATACCTACAGCGTTGGAGAGAAAAAGGTTAGCCCCATACAAACATAGATACAGTGCTAGACATTTGAAAGATAATTTTCAAGCAGTGGGTTTCAGAAACAAACGATTGACTGGTTTTTTCTATTTTGCTGCAAGTGCCTCCGAGGAGATTGAGTATTTAAAGATTCATGAAGAAATTAAAACCACCGGTATACGAACACACAGCTGGATAGAGAGAAGTTTGGATGGAAAGGAGGAAAATTGGGCATTATATAAAGATGATGGTGGTCATTTTCATGTTATGATGACTAATGGGTCAGAAAGTTTTAATGGTGTACTTAGGGGTGCAAGATCTTTGCCTATTAGAGTACTTGTTGCATGTACCTTCTATCGATCCCTTGATTGCTTTTTTCCAAATAAGAGGTTTAGTTAAGAATTCCACACTTCGTGTCACGCCAAAACAGGAAGCAAAAATAGCGGAGAGAGCGAGCGAAGCAAGACGTTGTCGGATTTTCCAATTTAGTCAAATTGAATGGCAAGTGATTCATTACTTTAGAAATGAATTCAAATTTATAATCCATGGTGATACTTGTTCATGTACATGCAACATCCCATTACTACAGCATCTCCTCTACACCCATGTGATGGCTGCTTGTTCGTCAGTGGCTAATGGTGCAAACAGAACTCATCATGATTTTGCATCACCTTGGTACTCCATTCATAATTACCTAGGGAATACTCTGTAGAATTTTGTCCCATACATGATAAAAGGTATTGTTCTCCACACAAAGGTCAAATGGTACTTCCACCCCCGAAAGGCAAGCTCCAAAAAGGTCTAAGTCTATTAAAATTAAAGGCGCTATGCACGAGATGCAGCCTCCAAGGCTGAATAGATGCAGCAAATGTGGTATGCACGACCGTAAAAGGAGTCATTGTAATTCAATTACTTAGTTTTCGTATGCATGTTAGTGTTGGTTTAATGTTTGTAAGCCGTATGTTGTTTATGTAAGAATAGTTTGTGTTTTTATTTCATGTGATATGTTCGTTTGAGAGGATGATTGTTATGTGTTGGAATTGGATTACTCCATTGAAAGTAAGTTAAGAAATAATAACTGCTAAGTGATACGTAAACAGATGCAAATGTAAGCTAGTGACACATAAATCGTTATAATACATGTTCAACAGTACACAATTCAATTATATAAAAATGAACACCCATATACCTATTTACTTCTCCTCCCACAATCTGTGAGGACCCAACTTATCAAACGGCACGCCCTTATTCAATAGTGCGTTGCGATATTGTAGTTTCAACTTCTCCAAAAGTGCCTTTTCTGCTTGCATCTCAAGGGCGTATGCAACTCCCCTCGGACACATTTTTGGATCTTTCCATTTAAAAAAGTTACAATATTCAACATCGTTAGGCCGTAACTTATTATCGTTGTACGATTTACGACGGTAAAAGTGATGACCCGCATTCCTTTCATTCTGACGCACAACCACTTTACATTCTTCTCCATAATAACAAAGTACCCGAGGAGGTGTCCTACTTGAACTAGCATTGTTAGGCGTACGACGAGCTAGCACATCCATTAATTTTCCATGAAGTGATTGTTGTATTGATTCACAGCCAACCACGACCAATGTTGATGTACCGCCACCCCTAGAGGGGGACAAGTTTTCGACCAACAGCTCAGGGACGTAATCAAGCTCAACATTTTCTTCATTAACTGGTGTAAAGCCTCATTGTTGTTCGAATTCGTCATACATTTTCATCATCGTCTCATTGTCAAGCTCCTAATTGTCCATTTTCAACAACATTTTTCTTGAAAATATCAATGTTAAAATTAGCCTTAATTGCAAAATATTAAACAAATTTTACAGGGCTTATGGAACTTACCTTCTTGTTGTATCTCCAAATCTCTAAAAGATGTCGTTTTCGTCGGATAATATAGAAATTATGGAAGAGAGGTGTGACTTAGGTTTTGGGTTCTTTCTTTGGTATTTGGTAAAGTGAAATATGAGGAAGGTTGAAGGGTAAGGTTTCTATATTGAAACCCTACACACACAACTTGGGCGACTTTTGAAAAGTCGTGCAGGGTTTTTGTTTTGAAACCCTACACATTAGGATGGAGACTTTTCAAAAGTCACCTTTCGGCGGCTTTTGAAAAGTCACCCCAGAATTGTGTAGGGTTTCAAAACAGAAGCCCAACATCACCATTTTCAACAATACATTACACTTCACTACAATCAAAATTCAACATTTCAATCAAATTCAAATATCCAACATCCAACAACTCAAATTACAACATCCACCAATTCAACAATGGAATTCAAAATCGAACGTCCTACGATTCAAGATTTGCATTCCAATTTCGACAACAATTCAACTAAATAGCTAATCCCACTATTTCAACAATTCATTAAACAAAACAAAACCGAACAAAGCATATCAACAACATATACCATCCTCACTACTTCAACCAATGAAGTTATAGTGGAGTTCATCTTGGTTTCCTCATAGACAGTGGAATTTCATCCGACGAATCCTTCTCTTCACTTGCTTAACTAGGATTTATAGGCTACGAAGGGCCGAGAACAGCTTCAAACTGTGTTTCTTGAGATAAAGAAGCGCCTTTTCGATGTCTTCGTTGCTGATATGTACGAGTAGTAGAAGGAAAGCCATGAGCTTCTATCACATGTTCGATGAGCACCTATGGCGAAGGTGGAGGAGGAAATGGAGGAGGTCTTGGTCTTGTTAATTTGTTCCTCCCCAAAATAGATTCTAAGATGCTTTTTACACTAAAAAATTTTCCCCGCAACCTTTTAGGAACCTCTGGTGCAAGCTCGTCTACAATCTCGATAGCATGGTAAATGTCGTCCGCCTGCCATAACATAAAGTACATGGAAAAGTATAAATTTCAAATATTTGAATAAAGATTATACGTACTACGTAGCACATTCCTTTCGAGGGGTGCTTTCGGAGTGTAAGGGTCTACAACAACGGGAGGCGCTGTAGGTGGCTCGATGGCACGAAGAACATATCGACAAGTGATGTTCCAGTACCAAGATAGATATTCTTCTTCGGACAGTGTGAACTCACGTTCCTGTTGCGTGTGCATGGAGCGCTCGGTCCATGTCTCAATCGCCATAGTATACTCCCCAGCTTCAATATCAATTCCGTAATGCGGTGGTTGTTCCGATAAATGCTGAACCATACCAAATCGCCTCATTGCTCGGTCAGGAAGATGAAGGTGACATCATTAAAGAAATTGAGAGGAACACGAGCAGTCCATAGCTGAATGGAAGTGGTACATAAGTTTGGAAGATCTCCAAGCACATCCGCGTATGGGGTCCAAGTCAATGAATGATAGTCTAGCACATCGAACTCATTACGGTAGAAGGCAACATGACGTCTTGGCGATGAAACAGTGCTTTTAATTCCTACCCACCTATAGAAATATAAAATTGTAACTTATCAAATCCGAACAACTCTACGTACTATACCACATAATTAATTATACCTGACACCATATGGTAATGATAAATCAATCATCGTCCTCCTTCTCATGGTTATTCTACCTATAGGTAGATAAGTCCAACACCAAAGCTGTAAATAATATTAGACACATGATTTCAGTTGGATAAGAGAATATGAAAAACTGTCGGTGAAAGTAAATAATGGAAATACCTATACTAGACTCACACAACCACCAATGCTTGTGCTGTCTTGCAAACGAAGCCTCGTCAACTCGTAGTACGTATACGCTAGAACTGCACTGCCCTAAGAATAATGGATACAGAAATCAAAGTTTTCTAAAAATGGAAGCTAACTAAGCCATATACGTGTCTCGAATGATCGCGTATCAACCTCGAGCAAATAATATGCAATATAACGGCTCTGGCTCGTTGTTGAATCTGAATCTCCATGGTGTCTACTGGTTTGGCGTCCATAAATTGTTGTCTACACCATCTTGTATGTATCATTTAATTTCCCCACCACTCCTCTGTTGGAGGAGTTAAAACTAGAGCTCTTGGCAGAAACTAAGGTAATCAACTGGATTGAATTTGGTAAACGGAGCGCTGTCTATGTGTATGCCAAGTAAGCACGCAACATCACCCAACATGATAGTCATCTTCCCAGCACGTAGGTGAAATGTGATGTCTCTGGCCTCCATCTATCCATAAAAGCGGTGATAAGATGATGATCCAGCTGATGTGCCCTACCTTAGAGACTAGTCCAAATCCGGCTTGGTCTATCAACTGTATAATGCATGGATGAGCAGATGTTACTCCATTCATTTTAGACAAATGATCTATAACTCCATCTGCAGTATTGCTGCCAAAATATCACAAAATTATTATCAACATGTACCATACAATATCATTCAATATTTGTACATTTCAAAAACTAAGAATTTTACAGCAACGAATTCCGAATTATTCGTTTGATGTCGTTGTTGCAAATATAGGACAGACCCATTGATAGGTCCAGGTAGCATCTCTGTGACGACCCGCCCTTCTACTACCAGAAAGACGTATCATCATTAAGAAAGAAAGGCATAGAAATAGAAAAGAATAGAAAGAAAGAACAACAATATCAGAATCTCATGGTGGAACGGAACAAAATATAATATATCACATAACTATTACATAGTCTTACATATCAGAGTTATACAATATCAATACACCTGATAGTCATACATACATCTTTAACTATATACATCAGAGATACAACATACATCAACTAACACAATAGAACTCGATAGATATCTATATACGTCTGGAACTCCTGCTCTAAGCTCCTCCAGAAATCAAAGTCCAAAACCTATCACTTGGCTACTCATAAAAATTTGAGTACCCAAGAGTTTATGAAAAACAAAATATAAACTCCGGTCAAACATAGGTCTGGTATCAATAAATGGTTTAAATTATTTAACTTTGAAAATCATTTGAAAATAAAGGTATCACATAAGACTCCCCACAAATAAATACGGGTAAGTTTTTACCTTACGCTAACCAAAACATTTTATAGGAAATTCTATGATATTATAATAGTGTCTAGGGTTTTCAAGTAAATAGAAAATATACGAAATTGTTACATTCATTAAATTCCAGCTACTAGCCACAAAAGTGGGTAATACAAATCAAAACCGTAGGGTCTCGTAGGGAAAATTGATTTCCAACAATGGCAGGGCTACTGGGGTACCGCCCGTAACAGTATGGGGGCCTAGATCACCGTACCGAGGATCACTCCCGACCTCCTACAACGCAAGGCCGGAACCATTCCTTATTGAACAGTCCCGAACAAGATAACCCGGGAAGTTGCTGCAATCAACCACCCACACAGCCGAAAAATAAAGGGACATCTAGACAGATGTATATCTCGTCCTGCTTGGGCATGACCCACCTAACCTTGCTGCACCTCCCCTATTTTAGCCATTCCCGGTTGATGAGGCTTGAGGCTGCGATTACCTTTACAGGACATATCTCTTAGAATGCTCATCGTCCGCCTGACGATGTGCTTAAAGCATTCAATCCATACAAGTTCGTTCCGTGTTCGAACGAAACCGAAGGAATTATCTCGTTACACTCATTTTGGAATCACCCTCAGAGTCAACGACGATAACCCTTGCATTCTGAAAACACCATCTCGATCTCCACTTGAGATTTCACAACCTATCGTTTAAATTGGATCGATGTGGTTTTTGGAATATCTAATTGACATCCGATCCCGGTCTCATCGAAATCCAAACGCCATTTTAGAGGCCAAGTTGTCTAATTAACTTAAACAGTTTAAATAATTTAAATTCAACAATTGAATTAACATAGCATTTATCACAAATGAATCATACACAACTATTATAGATATATCACAGCATATCACAGAGCATCACAGAATATTGAGACGACCCGACTTTTTCTCCACAAAAAGTCATATCATCCTTAAGAAAGAAAAGGATAGAAAAGAGAAAAGAAAGAAGAGAAAGAAGAAACAACACAAGAATCTCAACAGCAAAACGAATAAATTATATTAATAACATAAGTATTACATAATGTACAACAATTATCAGAGTACATAGACAATACAACACATACTAGACAGTTATAAAAACTTGTCTAGTTATTACAACTCAATACACACAGAAGATACTCAGAGATACCAACACAGCGGAAAACTATATAACTATACGCAGAAGCCTCCTGCTCCATATGCTCCTCCACAATTCGTCAAGCTAACCTGAATCCTAACCTGAATTCCCTTGGCTACTCGTAAAAATTTGAGTACCCAAGAGTTAAAGAAAAACAGAAATAACTCCGGGTCGGACATGGGTCTGGTGTGAGTAACAGGTTAAAGTTGCTTAACTTTGAAAAACCTTTGGAAAGAAAAGGTATCACGTAAGACTTCCCACACATAAATATGGAAAAAAGTTTACCTTACGCTAACCAAAACATTTGATACGAAATCCAGTGATATTATAATAGTGTCTAGGGTTTACAAGTAAATAAGAAATAGCCGAAATTGTTACATGATTAAATTCCAGCTACTAGCCACAAAAGTGGGTAATACAATCAAAACCGTTGGCACTTATTGGATTTTGGTTTCCATCAATGGCTGGCCTACTGGGGTACCCCCCGTCACAGTACGTGGCCTAGATCACCGTATCGAGGAGTACGCCTGCTCCCCTGCAACACAAAGCCGGACCCATTCCTTACTGAACAGTTCCGAACAAGACCACCCTGCAGTTGTGATCAGCAACCGCACCACTAAGCCGAAATAAAGGGACCTCTAGACAGGGATAAATCTTGCTCTCAAGTGGGGGCTACCCATGAAGCTTTGCTGCACCTCCCCTGTTTTAGCCATTCCCGGTTGATGAGGCTTGAGGCTACGATTACCTTTATAGGACATAACACTTAGAATGCTCATCGTCCACCTACGATGTTCTGAAAGCATTCAATCCATACAAGTTCGTTCCGGGTTCGAACGAAACCGAAGGCATTATCTCGTTACACTCATGTTGGAATCACCCTTAGAGTTAACGACGATAACCCATGCACTCTGAACCACCATCTCGAATCTATAAGTGCTATTCCGTCAACTCATTACGGAATCACCCACAGAGTTATACTGACGTATAGCCCTTACACCTCGAGTCTTCACTCGCTCCACTTAGGTTAACGACCTAACGTTATTTGGAATCGATGTGGTTTTCGGATCCCAAATATGGAAACCCGATCCCGGTCTCATCGAAATCCAAAGCGTGTCTTTTAAGGCCAAGTTGTTTTAGAGTTTAAAACAATTCAATTCATTATCTATATACACAGATAGATAATTCACCACACAATAGATAATCAACCTTATCATTACCAACAGATAATTCATATCATAATCAGATAAGCCATATTATCATCCCAAAACAACCAATGCATCCATATCAATAATCATTACTCATCTCATACTGAGATTACAACCAATACATGGCAATCAATACCAATCATCAAACATAAGCAACTATCTGATGATCACACCATTTATAATTAATTTAAAATGAATTAAATTAATTACTTAAACTCTAATTAATTTAAAATAAATTAAATTAATTACTTCAACATTAAAATCCTACTTAACTTAACCATCAATTGATTACAAATCAATTTAAATAAACACCATCTCAATATTCATTCCAATTAATCATTACTGATTACTAATTCACTAATTACAATAAGTAATTAGCCTTTAATATTAATTACATAAGTTAATTATATTAAACTCTTTGCAAATAATTAACTTATAA
The DNA here is from genome assembly GCA_030765085.1 of Allium cepa. Classification (NCBI taxonomy): domain Eukaryota; kingdom Viridiplantae; phylum Streptophyta; class Magnoliopsida; order Asparagales; family Amaryllidaceae; genus Allium; species Allium cepa. The sequence continues at coordinate 672,471,865 of CM060928.1, read as the reverse complement.
CTGCTTAATTAATTAATTAATTAAAATTACATTAATAACTTATTCATTATTAATTATACCTTAATTAATCAATTCCAAATTACATCATTAATTAATTAATGATTTCTAATTATATTTAATCAATCTCTATATGAATTAATTACATAAGTAATTAATCTTCAATTTAATCCATATATATATATTAATCACCCATGATTAATAATGCTAGTAATTAACTACTTTAATTACTCATCCCATAATTAATTTCTCATAATTAATTATTTCCCTTGATTAATTTTCATAGTAATTTAAATCCAAATTGCTTCTAAAATAAATATCTTTAATTACATCCTGTAATTATTAATTAATTACTTCCTTAAGTAATTACAAATCCATAAATTACATAAAGTAATTATTCATCAATCCACAAATGTTTAAATTAATTTATCTTAATTAATCTAAACTAAGCACATTAATCAAATTAATTACACTAAGTAATTAATTTATTAATTACTTTCATTAAGTAATTAACAATTGATTATTATTAATTAATTAATTTAATTAATTATTAAAATTTATCACCATAATTAATTGTTAAATAATCTTAAGTTAATGACTTGCATTAACATTTCTTAATTAAGAGATTAACTTATAATTAACCATTATTAATTATCAATTAATCAATATTTAATTACAATTTAACTAATCTCTAATTATTAATTAATTAAGTGTTAATTAAAATCTTAATTATCTTTAATCACTTGATTAAATAAATCTTAATCATAAATTAAAATTTAATTAACCATCCTAAATTATAGATTAATTAACCTAAATTAATTAATCTCAAATCTAATTAGTTAACTTAAAAAAAATTATTACTTAATTAATCATCCACATTATTAATTAATTAAATAATTAATATTCCATTTAAAATAATTTAATAATTTAAATGAAACCAATTTCTTAAGTTCAAAATTAAGAACATTTTCTTATATGAAGAATTTTAAACAATTTGTTTCAAACAAAATTCAAATTTAAAAATTTCTTTTTAAATTTCAAACTGAAATACATTTAAATCTTATTTCAAATTTCCATCTCATTTTTAAATTCAAATTATTTAACCTTTCCTAAAATAGTTAAAACAAATTTAAATTTAAAAACTTATTTTAAAAACTGGCATAAAAACCAATTTCAGGTTTAAAACTGAATTTAAACTTATTTTAAACGTTATTTCATAAATTTAAAACTTATAGTTTTAAATTCAAATCAATGTTCTTTTATACTGTAAAAGTTTAAAAATCTAAATTAAACTTTCCAGATTTAAATTAAATTCAAACTCAAATTCTTCTATTTGAATTTCATATTTCAATTTTAGATTTAAACTTTGTTTTAAATTTTCAGTTACATTTTAAAAATTTACTTAAAATTTAAAAACAGAAAGACAGTTTTCAGTTTGGTTTAAAAACATCTTAAACTTCTTGGTTTCAAAATATTTAAAAATCCAGGATTTAAATTATTGAATTCAAAATTAAGTTTCAGGTTTAAAAATTTCAAATTGAACTTCATCCTCCAAATATTTAAATTCTACTTTTAAATTTTTAAAACAGAAAGACAGTTTTCAATTTTGTTTTAAAACCACACTTGAGTTTAAAAAGCATTTCAAATTTATTTCAAAGATCTAAAATTTAAACTTATTGAATTTCAAATTCAATTTCAGGTTCAAGGCTTATTTCAGATTTTTGTTTTGCAATTTACTTTTTACTTCAATTTTATAAAACCTGGAAACAAATTTCTATCTAAATACTAAAACCCTGAAACATTTATTTCAAATACCCAAATTTAAACTTATAGAATTCAAATTCAATTCTAGATTCAAACATAGGTTTACTTAATTTAAACATTAGTTTACATTTTAAAACCTGCTTTTAAAACTAAAACAAAAACAGGTTTTCTATGATTTTTTTAAACCATACTTACAATTTCAAAAACTCAAATTATTACAAAAACCAGAATTCAAACTTTTGAATTCACATTTAAATTCAGTTTTAACGCCTAAGTTAAATTCCAGTTTAAAATTCAAACTTTACTTTTTAATTCTTTAAAACAGAGACAGGTTTTCTGTTTTAAAAAAATCTGAAACAAAAAGTTATACCCGAGCAACTTATAATTTACTTCGAGTAAACAACATCCTTGCTTCGAGTCACTCTTCACTTTCCCCGAGACCATCCCGAGGCATAAAACCCTGCAACCAAAAATCAACACAACCATGCACAACACCTCCCTGTGCACCCACTCCCCAACTCCGGCCATCACTGGCCACCATCAACGGCCACCTTCCATCGGCCAGTAACCCCAAGTCCCCTTCAAACCTCAAATCCCCAAACATCCAACTCGAATTCAAGATCACAACCCAAAATTTACAAACCTGGGAACAAGATAGAACCCACAACCCCAACCTGTCATCACCTCATTCACGCGCCTCCGGCCACCACTACCCCTAAAACTCCGGTGAAGTCTTCGACTACCCACCATCTTCCAATGCCCAAAGAACAGTTGAACTCGATCAACTGTAATGGCCGAAATGTTCGATCTTACCCAACCCAGTAAAACTAGGGTTCTTAACTAAAAATCCCAAATTCAACATCATAATTGAATTTCAAATCAAACTAAAAAATTTCCTAATATCACTGATCATTACACTATCACTAAAAGAAATTTCAATCCAAACAATCATCAAAATCCACAGAGTTCACTCAAATTATAAAACACCGAAAGGTTTAAACTGCTCCCAGTATAAGGTATTAAAAATAAAAAAATTTCTTTTAAAAATCAGAATGTTGGAAGTAGTTTTGATTTCTAATCCTGAACCATTGATTTATGATACTTAAATTTTTCCAATTTTACAGAATCTAGCTGTATTGTTATGTTCCAGACAACACAGAACTATACAACTTATAAAAACTTTTAATCTTTTATTTTATCATGTAATAAACAAATTCCATTCAAATGCTAAACCATAATAGCAACCAGATCAAGGGAAAAAAAAACGATTTATCAATTTTGAACTTAAACTGTAACAATCAAAACCTTGGAAATCAGACATGCATTACATTTCATATATACACAGGCAGTTTAAAAAAAAGCATATACAAAAATTAAACTCATCAGATAAACAACCATGCAATCCTACTTAATTTATTTTAAATTAGGTGTTACTCACCTGAAATTAAAATGCAGACAGAACCCAGATTCTTGAACATGCAGAGCACAGTTTGAAATCCCCTGTTTGCATCCAATTTGATGTCTTTAAACTTGTTTTAGAAGATGCTTCCAGATTTGAAAATTCATGCATGCAGACATCTTGCCTTTCCAGATTCAATTGCATGTTTCAGATCAAATGCAGGTTGCTTGAATGGTATGCATAGCAATTTAAAATTTGCAATTTCAACCCAAGTTGTTTTTTTGAAAACATGCAGGCTTGTATTTTGCATTTTGAGGAGCTACAGGCTTTGTTTGTAATGCAGGTTTTACAATTTGTTTGAAATGTATGGGTTACTGATTTTAAGAGTGTTACAGGGATTTAGATATTTTTTTTATATGAAGAGTTTTCAGCTGAGAATCCTTAGATGAAAATGAAGAAAAGGAAAAGAAATGGAAAGATGCAAGTTTTATAACAATATTTTGATTTAATTTAGAAATCAAATAAAAATAAAAATTGAAACATGACACTTGTCTTAAGTGTTAACACTTGTAAGTATCTTTGTTTAAACATTTAACACATGTTAGATTAGTCTTAAATTACTTACACATGTCTTCTTAAATTAATTAGTATTTATAATTAGAGTTAATGAAATATTAAGCTTAGTTAATTAGTTTATAAATACTTAGTTATATATAGATAAATAATTTTAAAAGAATAAAACAAAGTATTATTTTAAATAAAACAATATACAAATAAATCATTTGAAAATAATATTTTAAATTACTTGAAATAGATTTATAAAGAGATTATAACTTGTTTGAATACATGTTTCTTATTTTAAATTTTATATTTAAATAAACAAATCACATTTTATAAATTAATATTTAAAAAGAATAACACAAACATTTTTGTAACTTATTTTAATACTCAAACTTACATTAAAATGAATTTTTAAACCAATAAAACATTTATCTCACATATTAAAAATCATTTAGTTATTTATTAAATATTTTTGAAAAGCTTAAATCCAAAAATAAATCACAATTCCCAATCTCAAAATATTAAAATTATGCTATACTAATTTAATTAAAACAACTTATCTATTTAATATATATATAAATACATATATATTATTAAATAGAAAATAGATTTATTAGTTTATTAAAAATAAATTCACAAATTAGATATTTAAATAAAGAAGATTATAGAATCAATTCAAATTTATTAACAATAATTATCAATTCAATTTAAATTTAAACACAAATTATTAAATTTAAATTGCCATAAATTCTGGGATATTACAATCCTTCCCCCTTAAAAGAATTTCGTCCCCGAAATTTAAAACAAAGGTAATTTAATAATCTATTTACAGATTTTATTTTGAAATACAGCATATGTTAATCATATGCTAACAACCAAAGCAACCAATTCACATAATCAGAACAAATCTATTTATCCAAAAGAATTTTGGATAAAACTTTCACGAGTTTCACCAGTATATATATCGGGATACTCGCTCTATAGAATCCAAACAATCAATACTATTAAGCTGTAGAGCTCCTAACAACGATTCTATACAGAATATCAGACTACAAACGAGTCTGACTCAACAACCAAACCATCATAAGCTGCTGGTTCTACAACCAGAAATATCAAACACGTACTCCCTTAGAGATACGTGAAACACCTTGAATCTCAGTTATCCCAACTGGTAATTCAACTCTAGAAAACCAAACACTGATCTTACCAATCATAGAAGAAATCCAAAACACTACGGATCTAGCTTCCCAAACTTATAGCTCCTCCGGATCGGAGAAAACTTAACCAAAATCCAATCTCCGACTCCAGAATCCAAATTTCTCCGTCTCTTATTCATAAATACTCTTCGGACGATCCTGACTATCAACATCCTTCCTGATCAGCTCAACTCTACGCTGATGCCTCTAGAAACAAACTGGATCAAAACAATCCAATGATCTCCTTAAGATCACTAAAAAATTAAGAATACACACTCTGCTTCTCAACAACAGAAGACAGAACAAACTTCTCCTTATCTGAGAAAAACAAAACAGAAGCACCCCCAAACTGCTTCCGCTGCACAACTCTGATCCGAAACAGAAGAAAATGCTGAAGAACAACACAAGTACAGACCAGACAAACCAGCACAGAAATATGGTTACATATATCCATAAAGAAAACTCAGATGTTTCTCCGAAACCTGAGTTGCTTCACCAACTTCTATCTCAAGGAACCATCCATCTACTAACTGAACCACATGTTCCATTCCTGGAAAGAAAACTCGATCTCCAGATGTGGACAAACTTCTGACTTCTTGGAAGAAATCCGGACAATTCCAACAATCCAAAAGAACATACTATCGCAAGTCACTTTTGCGATCCACTCAGCCTATATCCAAAGAAACTGCTCTCACTCAACCAAACAGAACAACTTATGCTGGCCTAGCCAACTTACCAGAGAAATGAGTCCAATCTGCTGCTTCTGAACTCCACTTCAGAAAAACTACACAGCTAGAAGACTTCCTACCAACACAGAACACTCTGCTGGACTCAGCCATAACACCAAGCAGACTCACTTCTTACTCTTGTTCCAAAGAAACATCTTCGGAAATATCCATAGTCACTGCATTTCATCACGCAGCTACAACTTCCTAAGATATCAAGATACCATCACTCACTTGCTTCAGCCCTACCGACAGATCCAAACTAAATTCTGCACTTCAAAGATGAACTCCGAACCTTTAGAAGGTTTTCTACAGAGATCGATGAAGTACTTACACCAAGCAAAGCTTACTCGAGACGGTACAGTCTCGACAAATACACATCCAACCTCATCCATCAAACTCCAACCAATGGTAGTCGTGTTACACACACTTCTACCTCATCTACCTTTATAACTTACATTGGAAAAAAAACCCGAACAGGTAAACCAACTAATAGGTAGAACCATAAATATATATATTAAAAATACAAATACGCTCTCTCAAGATAGACACCACTCCAGAGACTAGGTATTCGCTCAACCTAATCCTTTGATACCAAAGCGAGAACCCCCTATCACGCTGTAATGTAGCGAACCCCCTATAAACTTTTAAATTTTTATTTTATCATGTAATAAACAAATTCCATTCAAATGCTAAACCATAATAGCAACCAGATCAAGGGAAGAAAAAAACTATCTATCAATTTTGAACTTAAACTGTAACAATCAGAACCTTGGAAATCAGACATGCATTACATTTCATATATACACAGGCAGTTTAAAAAAAATCATATACAAAAATTAAACTCATCAGATAAACAAGCATGCAATCCTACTTAATTTATTTTAAATTAGGTGTTACTCACCTGAAATTAAAATGCAGACAGAACCCAGATTCTTGAACATGCAGAGCACAGTTTGAAATCCCCTGTGATACTTTTGAAACTTGCATCCAATTTGATGTCTTTAAACTTGTTTTAGAAGATGCTTCCAGATTTGAAAATTCATGCATGCAGACATCTTGCCTTTCCAGATTCAATTGCATGTTTCAGATCAAATGCAGGTTGCTTGAATGGTATGCATAGCAATTTAAAATTTGCAGTTTCAACCCAAGTTGTTTTTTTGAAAACATGCAGGCTTGTATTTTGCATTTTGAGGAGCTACAGGCTTTGTTTGTAATGCAGGTTTTACAATTTGTTTGAAATGTATGGGTTTCTGATTTGAAGAGTGTTACAGGGATTTAGATATTTTTTTTATATGAAGAGTTTTCAGTTGAGAATCCTTAGATGAAAATGAAGAAAAGGAAAAGAAATGGAAAGATGCAAGTTTTATAACAATATTTTGATTTAATTTAGAAATCAAAGAAAAATAAAAATTGAAACATGACACTTGTCTTAAGTGTTAACACTTGTAAGTATCTTTGTTTAAACATTTAACACATGTTAGATTAGTCTTAAATTACTTACACATGTCTTCTTAAATTAATTAGTATTTATAATTAGAGTTAATGAAATATTAAGCTTAGTTAATTAGTTTATAAATACTTAGTTATATATAGATAAATAATTTTAAAAGAATAAAACAAAGTATTATTTTAAATAAAACAATATACAAATAAATCATTTGAAAATAATATTTTAAATTACTTGAAATAGATTTATAAAGAGATTATAACTTATTTGAATACATGTTTCTTATTTTAAATTTTATTTTAAATTTTATATTTAAATAAACAAATCACATTTTATAAATCAATATTTAAAAAGAATAACACAAACATTTTTGTAACTTATTTTAATACTCAAACTTACATTAAAATGAATTTTTAAACCAATAAAACATTTATCTCACATATTAAAAATCATTTAGTTATTTATTAAATATTTTTGAAAAGCTTAAATCCAAAAATAAATCACAATTCCCAATCTCAAAATATTAAAATTATGCTATACTAATTTAATTAAAACAACTTATCTGTTTAATGTATATAAAAATACATATACATTATTAAAATAGAAAATAGATTTATTAGTTTACTAAAAATAAATTCACAAAGTTGATATTTAAATAAAGAAGATTATAGAATCAATTCAAATTTATTAACAATAATTATCAATTCAATTTAAATTTAAACACAGATTATTAAATTTAAATTGCCATAAATTTCGGGATATTACAAATATCATCAAATAAATATCACAATCAGATACTCTACACGACAATCCATAAGCAATCATCTTTAAATTCTCATTGTAATTAATTCAATTTAAAATTAATTACTTGAGAATTTATCTCTTAGTCCTGTTTAATTGATTATTAATTATCAATTAATTACTTATTCCATTTAAAATTATTTAATTAATTAATCATTTCTAAATCAACTATTAAATCTTAATTATTTAATTAATTACTTATTTTATTCCACATCATTTAATTAATTACATTTTAATCAATTTATTTAACTTTAATTAACCGTTTCTTAATCATTAATTAATAACCTAAAACTTAATTACCTATTTATTAACTGCTAATTACTTAATTAACCATTTATTAATAAGTAGTTTAAATTACTTAATTAATTGACTATAACTATTCTTTAATTAACTTAAGCTGTTAATTGCAATTTCATTTATTACTTAAACATCAATTAATCCATCACTAATTAAAATTAAAAAGTAATTATTCTTAATTGTTTTCTACGATAATTAATTAATTACCATTCAATTTAATTAACACTTTAAAGCTCTTCCTTAAATTTTGAAATTCAATTAATTTTTAACTTCCAACTTTAAATGTTAATTAAATTTATACTTACTTAAATTAATTACTTAATAATAATTAAGTGTTAAAACATTATTAAGGTATTAAGTAAAAATGAAAACTTATATTACATTCTTATATCAACAGTTAAATCTTTATTAAACTATAATATTAAAACTTGTAGAAAACAGGTTACTTAACTTCACCTTTAATATACATCACTGAATTAAGGATAACCCGAGCCTTCCTGCTAAAAACTCGAGTACAACTTCGAGTTAACCCCCTAAATCACCCGAGTCCTTCCCACTACTTCTTCTTCTCCCCTTTTCTTTTTATTTTCCAGCAAGATAAGTTATATCTTAAATTGAAACATCAGTAAATATACACACGCACTCGATCGAAAGAGCTCGAAGCTAATCCCACAACCACTCGAGCACGACTCGAGACAGAGGACCACTACGACACAGTCACCAACCACTTCCATGCCGTACACGTGCACGGCGGCACAACCCACCTCCGGCGATCACCAACCTCGTCGGCAAGTCACAATCCACCCCCAAACTCGAAATCAAAGCTCAAATCTCTCACATAAATTCGAATTCGAAAATTAGACGTTTGGAAGAAAAACTATAACAAACACTCTCGGTAAATTGCCTCGCCACCGCAGCTCTATCCACCTGCGGCACCCAAGCCTCCTCCCACACGACGATAACACGATAAACCACCAACCTCCAGAAACTCGAGTCACTCGATCGCGTAATGGTAATGAATTCGATTCATCACTGACATGAATAAAAATTGTGAAATAAACCCTAAAATGTATTCGTTTGTTTAATTTATACACTAGGAAAATTCTCTGTTAATTTTCTCATGATCCATGATGTTAATATTAGCATCAATTCAAGTTTCAACATTTATTATTGATTCAAACACTAGAAATTGAAAGAAATTCAATTTTTGTTCAACCACGAACTACTCTTCGAAAATGAAGTTAAAAATCTACATTCAAATTTTAAAAATAATAACTTTCAGTATTAATTCAAGGTATAAACTCGAATTAGCAATTTATGGCATTCAAATTCATCGAAGAAATATTTAATTTGCCTGTAGAACATGTTACAGTATTGTATTTCTAACAACATAGTTAAATTAGCTTTTAAAAAAAATCTTAATTTAGTTTAAACATTTTGTTTAAGTGGAAGTAATTACAAATTATCAATGTTGATAAAAATAACTTGAGTTTTAAACAAAGATAAGTAAACTGTAACAAGAGAGAGCATATAACAAAGAAGAACATTATTATATAAACCCAGATTCGTATCAACATATACAACCCCATATATTCCATAAAACATCATATTGTTTTTATTTAAACTTAAGCTTGAAAAAAATTAATGTTTACTCACCTTTCATTTCCTTTGAACAGAAAGAAGCACTCTGATGTTTGAACTGCCTTGAACCTGACTGTTTTTAATTTGAATTCAAGTTGAATTTGCTTTAGTTTTCTCTAGTTTTCTTTTACCTTTCTATAGTTTACTGAACGAATCAAATACAAGATGAATACACACATATATATATATATATAAAAGATAACAGTTCAATAGGGGAAGGTAGTATCTGGTCAGCTCCTTCTTTTATGAACAGATTTTTATAATATTTGAATTGACAAAAAGTATCCTGAGCTCATAGCATATTAAATGCTTTGCTTCATAATATGTTTGCATACCATAATTATGTTCGGCTGAATAAAGATAGATATTTGTATGTAAGTGTACAACTTGCAGGTAAAAGTTTGGCTTGTATATGAAGCTACTTATTTATAAATATTTGCTTTATATAAAAAAGTTTGTTTTTTAATCTTCTAGCTTAAATAATTCATGTACATATGTGTCTGATGTAATGTTATGCTTTGACTGACTTTGTTTTCATCCATATTCATTTGGTTTTGTTATTTACTTCCAGTTTGAATAATATACAGGTTATAATTACGGTTTACTATGTATAAAGATATCTATTTAAATATTTGTTTTAGAGATGTTTCTGTCAGATTTACTTTCATACTTGACTAATTTACATTTTTCTTTTCTACTTTGTTCTTATTTTACTTTGTGTTGTACTTAATTCTTGTTTGTACTTACATTTGTATTTTATATTTTGATAATCAATAATTATATGGTTTATTTACTTATATTTATATTTCATATTTAACTATCAATATTTAAATGATATTCATTTGCTTACTTATTTATATTTGTATTTTATATTTTGATTACAATATTTACATTATATTCTTAAGTTTTACTTATATTTAATATTTTTATTTTATATTGATAAATTTTGATTTTATGTTGAACATTATCATTCACATCAATATATTTATTTATCACATGTTAATAAGACAAAGTAATGTAATTCAATCATATAAGATAAATTTTATTTTATTTGAATTATATAAGAAAAAATTTATGGTAAATATTATTGAGATTTATTTTAAATTTCCAAATCAATCTCCTTTTTAAAATACAATTTATATAAATAAATGGCAATATTTCCAAATCATATTCATTTTAATATGATCAGTTTACATTTAATTTAATTAGATTAAACATTTATTAAAATAACATGTCCCAAAATCCAGGGTCGTTACATTCCTTCATCCTTAAAAGAACTTCATCCCCGAAATTTAAAACAAAAGATAGTTTAAAAGCTATTATACCAACTATTCAAACATAAATATCATTCATACACTAGCAAACAACCAAACAGTCTATCCTAACAAACATCACTAGCTATCTGGACACAAATCCGGATAAACTTTCCTAAAACTATGCCGAGTTTCCCTGGTGTCATCTCTGGGATCCTCACTCCACTGCATTTCGACACGCTTCACTACCTTATTTCTGAGTTGCCTCTCATCTTGATCAACAATCTAAACTGGATTCCTGACCATAATCAAATCCGGCTCGCCTTCCAAATCTTCCTGAACAACTGGTTCAACAACTAATGATGGATTATGAACAAACTCCTCAAATGAGATATATGGAATATATTATGAATTCTAGACATCGGTTTTGGCAATTCAACTCGGCCAACTACAGCTCCAATCCTTTCCAATACCTGAAATGGTCCAATATATTCCGGCAAGTTTTCCCGTCTTTTCGAATCTAATAGTTACTTTAATCGGGAAACTTGACAAAAACAAAATCACAAATCTCAAATTCCAATTGTCTCCTTCTCTTATCTGCATACTTCTTCTGACGGGCCAGAACAGCTCTCATCCCTCTCTTGATAAGCTCAACCTTAGCAGAAGCTTCTGGCTCAAAAAAACAAGACAATTTTCGACTCTATCCATCAGAATGGGGATCTACACGGTCTTTCACACAGAGCTTCATAAGAAGCCATCTTAATACTTGCTTGGTAACTACTATTATAGGAGAATTCTACTATATGAAGATGGTCTTCCCAAAATCCAAAACACAAGCTCACAGCATATCCTTTAGAATACGGTTCAATCTCTCTGTCTGTCCGTCTATCTAAGGATAATAGGCTGTACTTAATCTCAAACTTGTTCCCAAAGCTGATAGCAGAGCCTTACAAAATTAGCTGGTGAAAATAGGATCACGGTCACTTACTATGCTAACAGGAACACCATGCAATCTAACTATCTTCCTCAAGAAAATCTCTGCCCGATAAACTACAGTACGAGTTGCCTTAACTGGTATAGAATGGGCACTCTTAGTTAATCGAACCACAATAACCCATATACCATCGTTTCCTTCCTTGGTTCTAGGCAAAAGGTTGATGAAATCCATCAAAATAATCTCCCATTACCATTCTGGAATTTCTAAAGACTGTAACAAACTGGCTGACTTCTGTTGATCTTCTTCACCGGCTGACAGATAACACAATTATAAACGAAAGTAGCTACATCCCTCTTCATGTTTGGCCACCAGAAAATTCTCCTCAACATCTTTATACATCTTAGATTCCTCGGTGAATATTTAGCCTGGAGCGATGGCACTCAGCTAAGACCTCTTGCCTCAATCCATCTATATTAGGCACACACAAGTGACCATTAATCCTCAAAACACTCTGACCGTCCACCTTGAAATCAGAATGCCGACCATTCTTAGTTCCAAGAATCAGTTCCCCAAGAGATCTATCCTCCATTTTCTTACTAATAATTATGTCCTAGAGAGATGGAACAACTCCCAAAAGAGACAACACTGCATTCCTGCTAAGAGCATCAGCTACAACATTCGCCTTCCCCGCGTATACAGAATATCCAAACCAAATGATGCCAAAAACTCGACCCATCGTCGCTACCTCAAATTAAGATCCCTTTGAGAGAAAGGATATTTTAACGGTTTGTGATTCGAGAATAACTCAAACTTCTCTCCCAAGAAATAATGTCTCCAGATCTTCAAAGCAACAACAATGGCTAACAATTCAAGATCGTGCGTAGCGTAGTTCCTTCCATGAGGCTTTAATTGCCAACTCGCATACGCAACCACTCTACCATTCTGCATCAATACTGCTTCCAACCCAACTATACAAGCAACTGTATAAACTCAAATTTGCTTTTCCCATCCGGCATAGCAAGCACTGGTGCACTGGTTAGCCTCGTCTTCAACTCTTGGAAAGCATCTTCACACATGGGTGTCCATTTAAACTTAACTCCTTTCCTTATCAGCTTAGTCAGATGTGAAGAAATCTTGGAAGAGTCCTTAATAAACTTCCTGTAGTAGCCAACTAAACTCAGAAAAATACGAACTTCCGTCGGTGACTTCGGTTGCTTCCATTCCAGAATAGTCTCAACTTTCGCTAGATCTACAGAGATACTTTCACCTGAAACAATGTCCCTAAAAATTTGACTTTTGATTTCCAAAAATGGCACTCAAAGACTTCGCCTTCACAACATGCCTCCTCAGTGTCTCCAATACTATTCTCAAATGTTGCTTGTACTCTTCTTCAGACTAAAAATAGACCAAAATATCATCGACGAATACCAAAACAACTAATTCAATTCTCAAAATTCCACACAGAACCTTAGCGATCTATCCGATTTAGCAACAAACATTGCAACAGAACCCCAACAAGAAAAACTGGCCTAATCAATCCTTCTCCACAAAATCCTGAGTCTGCTTAACTAACTCTTCTCCCTTTTTAGGAGTCATTTTCCTACAAAGCTGAATCACCGGCACCGCTCCTGGAATGAAAATAATACGAAACTCTATCTTTCGAGGGGAGACAAACGCTTGATTTCCTCAAATATCAGGGAAATCATGGACCGCATCGACATCTTCAATCTTCTCTTGAGAAGTCTCATCTTTGTGTAAAAGACAACTCAAGGGAGTTCTAGAATCATCACACGACACTCTAACAATTCTACCCAAATCAGTTTCCAAAGAAACCGTGCTCTCATCGCAATCCAAAACAGCTTATATTTGTCGAGCCAATCCATCAAAGAAATGGATCCACTCAGCAACTTCTGAAATTACCTCAAGAAAAACTGCTAAGCCAGAAAATCTCCTTGATGGTACACCAAACACTTCGAGCAACAATGCTGACCCAGATGCCCAAAAACTTCCTATCCAAAACTCTTCATGAAACTCTGACCTCAAATCAAACAGAAACACCCTACTGAACTTAGCTACAACGCCGAAACAGACATATTTCCTTAACTTGTCCCAAAGAAACATCTTCGGAATCATCCATAGTCACTGTGTCTCATCACACAGCTACTACATCATGAGGTATCAAGATATCCTAACTTGCTTAGATCCAACTCTAGCTCATCCAAACTTACACTTCAAAGATGAACTCCGAACCTTAACAGATTTCCTTCAGAGATTGATTGAAATCCTTACACCACCAAAGTTCACTCGAGACGGTAATAGGTCTATAGTCTCAACAGATACACTTCCAACCTCAACATTCAAAACTTCAACTATTGGTAGTCGTGTTACACACACCACCACCCTATCTACCTTTATAACTTATATTGGAAAACCTGAATAGGTAACCCAAAAAATTGGTAGAAATATATATATATATATATATATATATATATGTCAAAATTACAAATACGCTCTCTCAAGAAAGAAAACACTCAAGAACCTAGGTATTCGCTCAACCTAGCGCTTTGATACCAACTGTGACGACCCGCCCTTCTACTACCAGAAAGATGTATCATCATTAAGAAAGAAAGGGATAGAAATAGAAAAGAATAGAAAGAAAGAACAACAATATCAGAATCTCACAGCAGAACGGAACAAAATATAATATATCATATAACTATTACATAGTTTTACATATCAGAGTTATACAATATCAAAACACCTAACAGTCATACATACATATGTCACTATATATAAATCAGAGATACAACATACATCAACTAACACAACGGAACTCGATAGATATCTATATACGTTTGGAACTCCTGCTCCAAGCTCCTCCAGAAATCAAAGTCCAAAACCTATCACTTGGCTACTCATAAAAAATTGAGTATGCAAGAGTTTATGAAAAAAAAATATAAACTCTGAGTCAGACATGGGTCTGGTATGAGTAAACGGTTTAAATTATTTAACTTTGAAAATCATTTGAAAATAAAGGTATCATGTAAGACTCCCCACAAATAAATACGGATAAGTTTTTACCTTACGCTAACCAAAACATTTTATAGGAAATTCTATGATATTATAATAGTGTCTAGGGTTTTCAAGTAAATAGAAAATAGCCGAAATTGTTACATTCATTAAATTCCAACTACTAGCCACAAAAGTGGGTAATACAAATCAAAACCGTAGGGCCTCGTAGGGAAAATGGATTTCCAACAGTGGCAGGGCTACTGGGGTACCACCCGTCACAGTACGGGGCCTAGATCACCATACCGAGGATCACTCCCGACCTCCTACAACACAAGGCCGGAACCATTCCTTACCGAACAGTCCCGAACAAGATAACTCCGGCGGTTGTTGCAATCAACCGCCCACCCAGCCGAAAAATAAAGGAACATCTAGATAGGGGTATATCTCGTCCTGCTTGGGCATGACCCACCTAACCTTACGCACCTCCCCTGTTTTATCCATTCCCGGTTGATGAGGCTTGAGGCTGCGATTACCTTTACAGGACATATCTCTTAGAATGCTCATCGTCCGCCTGACGATGTGCTGAAAGCATTCAATCCATACAAGTCCGTTCCGGGTTCGAACGAAACCGAAGGAATTATCCCGTTACACTCATTTTGGAATCTCCCTCAGAGTCAACGACGATAACCCTTGCATTCTGAAAATACCGTCTCGATCTCCACTTGAGATTTCATGACCTATCGTTTAAATTGGATCGATGTGGTTTTCGGAATATCTAATTGACATCCGATCTCGGTCTCATCGAAATCCAAACGCCATTTTAGAGGCCAAGTTGTCTAATTAACTTAAACAGTTTAAATAATTTAAATTCAATAATTGAATTAACGTAGCATTTATCACAGATGAATCATACACAATTATTATAGATATGTCACAGCATATCACAGAGCATCACAGAATATCATCAAATAAATATCACAATCAGATATTCTACACAACAATCCAAAGCAATCATCTTTAAATTCTCATTGTAATTAATTCAATTTAAAATTAATTACTTGAGAATTTATCTCTTAATCCTGTTTAATTGATTATTAATTATCAATCAATTACTTATTCCATTTCAAATTATTTAATTAATTAATCATTTCTAAATCAACTATCAAATCTTAACTATTTAATTAATTACTTATTTCATTCCACACCATTTAATTAATTACTTCTTAATCAATTTATTTAACTTTAATTAACCATTTCTTAATAATTAATTAATAACCTTAATTATCAATAAATTAAACTTAATTACCTATTTATTAACTGCTAATTACTTAATTAATCATTTATTAATAAGTAGTTTAAATTACTTAATTAATCGACTATAACTATTCTTTAATTAACTTAAGCAGTTAATTGCAATTTCATTTATCACTTAAACATAAATTAATCCATCACTAATTACAATTAAAAAGTAATTATTCTTAATTATTTTCTAAGATAATTAATTAATTACCATTCAATTTAATTAACACTTTAAAGCTCTTCCTTAAATTTTAAAATTCAATTAATTTTTAACTTCCAACTTTAAATGTTAATTAAATTTATACTTACTTAAATTAATTACTTAATAATAATTAAGTGTTAAAACATTATTAAGGTATTAACTAAAAATGAAAACTTATATTACATTCTTATCTCAACAGTTAAATCTTTATTAAACTATAGTATTAAAACTTGTAGAAAACAGGTTACTTAACTTCACCTTTAATATACATCACTGCAATTAAGGATAACCCGACCCTTCCTGCTAAAAACTCGAGTATAACTTTGAGTTAACCCCCTAAATCCCCCGAGTCCTTCCTACTACTTCTTCTTCTCCCCTTTTCTTTTTATTTTCCCGCAAGTTAAGTTATATCTTAAATTAAAACATCAGTAAATATACACACGCACCCGATCGAAAGAGCTCGAAGCTAATCCCACAACCTGTAACATCCCAGAATTTTTAACAATATCAATTTAATAATCTGTAGTTAAAATTAAATTGATATTGATATTCTGATAATAATTATTCAGATAAATTTAATAATATTCATCAATAAATATTTAAATTGGTTATTTTATCTTTTAAATGATATAAATTGGTTTCTATTTACAATATAAATATATGGTTCATATTTAAAATAAATTGGTTTTGTTTTAAATTTAGAATAAGTTCAACAAATTAGTTTTACGGCTTAATAAAATGAATATTTTGTAAAATGATTTTTTTATTTAATAAAAGAGATTTATAAAAATATTATTTATATTGTATTGACTTTATAAATAAATTTTGAATAAGATTTGTAATGTTTTATTTCAAATTGAATTTTTATTTATAACTTGATTTGAAAAATAATTGATTTTGAATTTAGTTGAATTTAAATTTGAAAGTATAAAATTTTATATTGTTTGATTGTTTTAATTTTTTTTATATGGATAAGTTTCAATTGTAAACATGTTTTGTTTTCATTTATAATTCATACACATATTTAAATTTAAATTAACAACTTGATTTAAGCTAATATAACATACATTTGTAATTAGCACCAATCATTTTAAAGGAGAAAACATGTGTTGCATTTTTAAAAGAGTAAATTGACAAGTGTTAAAAATAATTGACAAGTGCAAGATTTAGTTTTTCATTTTCTTTTCTTTTATTAAAATCTGAAAATACACTAGTTAAAATTTGCATCTTCATTCATTCATATTACATTTTCTTTCCCTTAATCAAATGAAGACCAAAATTCATTTTCATAGCCACAATCAAAAAATTCTGCATACACAAATTTGCATATCCAAAACTAAAATCCAAATTTTCATTCACAAATGCATATGGAAGTCCAATGCAAATCTGCATATCTTATTTCTGCATATCCTCAAATCTAAACATCCTCAAATTCAACAGAAAATCTGCATACCACAAATTACTCTGCATATTCAAATCTAAACTTGCATACTCCCCTCATCAAAGATCAGAATACTGCATTTCCTCTTCAAATTCAAAGATGAAACCTGCACATGCTTGTTTCTGCATAAATGAACACTTGCATGCATGTGTTTGGGGGAAATGCTACAACATCATCTATTTCCTACATGCAAGTAATTAGGCTGTGATCATGAGCAACAACATCTCCTTCATCTGCATGCATTTGGAGATTAACAACTGCATCATCTACATTAAGCATATCAAAGTCAAGCCTGCACATGTTGTTTTCTAGAAAATTCAAGACAGTTGTCTGCATTCAAATAAATGTGAGTAACATTTAAATTTTTAAACTATAATCAGGTTGCTTGAGTAAAATTTTGTTTGTGTGTTTGATTGTGATTATGTATGCATGTTTATTATATACTGCAGTATACCCAGATCATCTTCCAATATAAGAATCCCCTATAATTAATCTAGTTTGAGATAGTATTTGGGTGCTAGAATAATCAAAAGAAGTTTGCTTCTCAGAATTTAGAATTCAGATTTATAAAGTAATGTGTTTTTATTTTCTTAAGTTAAGTTTTAAGTTTTTAGGTGAGTTAAATACAGGGTATTATCTCTGTAAACAGATGAAATTCCATTATATGTTGATCTTGATCAAAAGCAAATCATATTAATTCTTATATCCAGTTTCAGAAATTAAAAAGCATTTACTGGAAAATGTTTTTTTGAATAAAGTATTAATATTTTTAAGTGTATATTTCATTTACTGTTTGGTCTGGAACAAAAATATGAACTAGTGAAAATTCTTGTAATCTGATACATGAGAAATAATAAAATTCTTCTGTGTTGTAGTAAAAGGAACATAGATTCATAGAAAAATCTGAAATGAGTATTAAAATTACAAGATTGATTGCAGTTGGGCAGTTTTGGTTTGAACCCTAGTTTGAACAAGGGGTTAAAGATTGGGACAGTGAAAGTGGGAGAGTGGATCGAGTGTTCTTGTTTTTGGTGTATGAGTAGTTGGTGTGTAGAGGAGTGCGAGGCCGGAGAGGTGGTGATCAAGATGGTCGGAGGTGAAAATGGCGGCCGTTGACAGGTTTGAGTTGAAACCTGTATAAATTTCCAGGTATGGAATTTGGGATTCCTGAGTAAATTTTTGAATGCTTCGATTTCTGTTCATTTTGGTGATAATGTTAGGGGGTTGAGGGGTTGCTGGTTGGTAGTGGATCATCTGAGATGTCGGCAGAGGTGGCAGTGATGAGTTCTCTGATGAACTTTTGGATTTGTGGTTGTTTCAGGGGAGATGAGGGAAAAGGGAAATTGGCTCGAAGTAAGTAGTGAAACAACTCGAAGTAAGGAAGCTTTTGACTCGGAGTAAATGGGAAGAAAACCCGAAGTAAAAGTTTAGTTTCTCGGGTTGACCTGTTGTTACAGTTTACACAGTAAATGTGTTTTGTTTTATAAAAATTTGGGTTTTAAACCTTTTTAAAATATGTTTTGTCAAAATTTAAAATCAGTAGTTATAGTTTTAAATAAGGTATAGGTTTAAAAATTTAATTTAAGTTTGAACTACTAATTTGAATTTAAATTCCAGGTTTGAATTGAAACCTGTTTTCTGCTTCCTGCAAATCTAAGTTTAAACCTTTTTAAATCTGCAGTTATGGTTTTGAGTAAAATTTAAGTTCAAATTTAAATGTAAGTTTAAAATTCTCATTTGATTTTAAATTCCAGTTTTTAAAACAGAAACTTAAGTTTAAAAATTTAACTTTATTAACTATATCATGTTGATAAGATAGTTTAAACATTTTAATAATAAGATTTTAATAATGTGAGTAGATTTAAAGTTATTTAAATATGGAAATTCAAAATTTAAAATTTGAATTGCAGTTTTAAATTTTAAAGAAGATTTAAAATTTGAAGTTTCAAATTAAAATGGAAATTTAAATTATTGAAAGTTTTGAAATGACTTTAACTTTAAAAATTTCCATAGCATTAGTTTGATTTGCAATTTAAAAAGTTTTAAATTTATTTAAAACTTTGATAAGTTTAAAATTATTCTTTTTTAAACTTGAATTTAAATTGAGATTTAAAGGTAATTTCAAAAGTACTTAGTTATGAATTAAATTGTTTTAAACATAATTAAGTTATGTTTTTGAAATTTAAATTTGGATTTATGTTTTAGAATTTAATTAACAAAGTAACTAAGATTAATTTATTTAATTAATTGATTAAATTTGGAATTAATAATTGATTAATGATTAATCAATTTGAAAATTAAGATCATTAATTAAGTTATTAATTAATGATAAATGAATAATAGTTATGTAATTAAGTTTTTATTTAAGGTTAATTAATTTTATAATTAACTTTAATTTATAAATGAATAAAGATAATTTAAATGGTAATTAATTTAGTTTAATTACTTTGTAAAATAATTTGAGAATGGTTAATGAAGTTCATTAACCAGGATTATTTAACAATTAATTAATGTAGTTAATTTTTATAATTAATTAGATTAATTAATTTAATAATAATCAATTGTAAATGGTTTGAGTGTAATTACTTAAAAAGTAATTAGGAAATTAATTACTTAATGTAATTAATTTAGTTTAATGTGATTGTTTATTTTTAATTAATTAAGTTTAATTAATTTTAAACACTTGAGTTTTATAAATAATTACTTTATCTAATTAATGATTTGGAAATTACTCAGTTAAGTAATTGTTTAATAATTACACGATTGTAATTAAGTGGAGATGTTTAAGTATGAGTAATTTGGATTAATAATTTAGTAATGAATTAAGGGATTAATTAAGAAATTAATTTAAGGACAATTAATTTGGTTTAATATAGTAATTAAATTAGTTAATTACTTAAAGTATTAAGGAATAATTAAAGATCATTAATTATTTAATTAATGATGTAATTAAGTTGATTAATTAAGATTAATTAATCAATAATAGGTAATTAAAGGTAATTAATTAATGTAATTAATTAAGGATTAGGATAATTAATTATGATTAATTAATTAATTGAAGTAATTAAAGGTTAATTACTGTTTAGTGAGGATAATTAATTTGTGTGAAATTAATTAAGGATAATCACATGAATGTAATTAAGGGTAATTAATCAAGAGTGATTAATTAGGATGATTTATTATGATTGATTTATTGATTGTAATCAATTAAATGATTGAGTAAGCAAGATTTATATTAGTGAAGTAATTAATTTAATTTATTTTAAAATTAATTAAAGATGAAGTAATTAATTTAATCCATTTTAAATTAATTAGAGATAGTTAATTTAATTTATTTTAAATTAATTATATTGTAATAAGTCAATATTTGCTTATGTATGAATGGATGTCATTAATTGACTTGGATGTGTAGTGATCTCAGTAATGAGATAAATAATATTGTGTGGTATGGATGTTGATTGTATTGTGATGATAACATAGGTTATCTATTGCGATGATGATATATGGTATATCTATATGATATTGATGATGTGAATTACCTGTTATCTGATAATGTTGATTATCAGTTATGATTTATGAGTCATCTATCTGTATGTAATAGATACTGTAATTGAATTGTTTTAAAACCTTTAAACAACTTGGACCTTAAAAGACACGCTTTGGTTTTCGATGAGACCGGGATCGGGTTTCCATATTTGGATATCCGAAAACCACATCGATTCCAAATAACGTTAGGTCGTGAATCAAAGTGGAGCTTAGTGAAGACTCGATGTGTAAGGACTATGAGTCATCAAAACTCTGTGGGTGATTCCGTAATGAGTTGACGGAATTAGTTCTTATAGATTCGAGATGGTGAATTAGAGTGAAAGGGTTATTGTCATTAACTCTTAAGGTGATTCCAAAATGAGTGTAACGAGATAATGCCTTCGGTTTCGTTCGAACCCGGAACGAACTTGTATGGATCGAATGCTTTCAGCACATCGTCAGGTGGACGATGAGCATTCTAAGTGATATGTCCTATAAAGGTAATCATAGCCTCAAGCCTCATCAACTGGGAATGGCTAAAATAGGGGAGGCACAGCAAAGCTTCGTGGGTCGCACCCACTGGAGAGTAAGATTGATCCCTGTCTAGAAGTCCCTTTATATTCGGCTGTGTGGGTGGTTGCTAGCTACAACCACGGGGTTGTCTTGTTTGGAACTATTCAGTAAGGAATGGGTCCGGCTTTGTGTTGTAGGGGGTCGGGAGTGATCCTCGGTACGTTGATCTAGGCCATGTACTGTGACGAGCGGTACCCCAGTAGCCTTGCCATTGTATGGAATCCAAAATCCAATAAGTGCCAACGATTTTGATTGTATTACCCACTTTTGAGTCTAGTAGCTGGAATTTAATAGATGTAAAAATTTCGGCTATTTCTTATTTATTTGAAAACCCTAGACACTATTATAATATCATCGGATTTCCTATCAAATGTTTTGGTTAGCGTAAGGTAAAAACTTTTCCATGTTTATGTGTAGGAAGTCTTACGTGATACCTTTCTTTTCAAAAGGTTTTTAAAAGTTAAGCAACTTTAACCTGTTACTCACACCAGACCCTTGTCTGACCCAAAGTTTATTTTTGTTTTTCATAAACTCTTGGGTACTCAAATTTTTACAAGTAGTCAAGGGTGATTCAGGTTAGGATTCAGGATTAGCTTTGACGAATTGTGGAGGAGCAATGGAGCAGGAGGCTTCTGCGTTAGATATTAGTATTCCGCTGTGTGTTCTGTGTTCGTCTCTGAGATTGTACCATGTTGTAAATACTAGACAGGTGTTTATAACTATCTAGTATGTGTTGTATTATCTATGTACTCTGATAGTGGTTGTAAACTATGTAATATTTATGTTATTAATATAGTTTATTCGTTCCGCTGTGTAAGATTATGATGTTGTTTCTTATTTCTCTTCTTTCTTTTCTTCTCCTATCCCTTTCTTTCTTAATTCATGATGCGATTTTCCGGGAGTGGAAAGTCGGGTCGTGACACTTGGTATCAGAGCGTTAGGCTGAGTGAATACCTAGGCTCTGAAGTGTATCTTTCTTTTGGGAGCATTAGGTTGAGTGAATACCTAGGCTCTGTAGTGGTGTCTTTCTTGAGAGAGCGTACTTGTAATTTTTAATATATATATATATATATATTTATTTATTTCTACCTATCCGTTGGGTTACCTATTCAGGTTTTCCAATATAAGTTATAAAGGTAGATGGGGTAGTAGTGTGTGTAACACGACTACCATTGGTTGGAGTCTGATGTTTGAGGTTGAAAGTGTGTATGTCGAGACTGTAGACCTAATACCGTCTCGAGGGAGTTCTGTAGTAATGAAGAACTTCATTAATCTCTGAAGGAAACCTGTTAAGGTTCGAAGTTCATTTCTGAAGTTGGATGAGTAGAATTTGGATCTATTGGTTGGCAGAAGCGAGTGATGGTATTTTGGTACCTCAAGAAGTAGTAGCTGCGTGATGAGATGCAGTGACTATGGATGTTCCTGAAGATGTTTTCTTTGGAACAAGTTATGGGGGTGAGTCTGTTTAGGTGTTGTGGCTGTGGTCAGCTTGAGTTTTTGTTTGTTTTGAAGTCTGAGTTTCTTGGAGAGCTTTGTTTTGGGAATTCTTTGGCATCTGTGGCAGCAATGCAGTTTGGAATGTTCTCGGTGTTGGCAAGGGATCTTCTGGCTTAGAAGTTTTTCTGGAATGGAGTCCAGAAGCAGCTGAGTGGACCCATTTCTTCGATGGGTTGGCTAGTTAAGTTAAGCTGTTCTATTTGGTTTAGGGAGAACAGTCTTCCTTGGATTTGGTTTGGGTGATCGCAAAAGTGACTTGCGATTGTTTGAGTATTCTCTTGGGTTATCTGAGTTTTTCTGGATGTCTTCAGAGAAGTCAGAATTTTGTTCCCATATGGAGACAGAGCTTTCTTATCGACTGGAATTCCAGGAGTGGTACCGGTGGTTCTAGGAGAATGAGTTGGTGTAGCAGCTCGGAGTTTTGGAGGAACTTCTGAATTTTTCTTATGGACTTGTTGAATCATATCTCTGGGGTGTGTTGTCCAGTTTGTGTTAGTGTTCTTCTTCAGCATTTTCTTCAGTTTCGGATCAGAGTTGAGCAGCGGGAGCAGTTTGGAAGTGTATCTGCTTTTCTTTTCCCGGATAGGAGAAGCGAGTTGTTGTCTTCTGATATTGAGGAGTAGAGTTTGAGTTCTTGATCTTGGTTGATCTTGAGGAGATCATTTTGTTGTGTTGGTTGGTCTAGTTTGTTTCTAGAAGTATCAGCAAGGTTAAGCTGATCAGTAAGGTTGTGGATAGCTAGGATTTGTCCGAAGAGTTTTGTGGATAAGAGTCGGAGTGATTTGGATTCCGAAGTCGGAGATTTAATTTTTGGATAAGATTTCTCCTATCATAAGTGAGCTATAAGTCTGGGTAAGTCTGAGAGCTAGCTCTGAAGTGTTTTGGATCTTTTCTGTGATCTTGGAGAATAAGTGATTGATCTACATGATTGGATTGCCAGTTTGGATAACTGGGATTCGATGAGTTTCACGTATCTCTGAGGGAGTACGTGTATGATCTGTCTCTGGTTGTGGAACCAGCAGTTCTGGAGTTTGGTTGTTGAGTCAGACTCGTTTGTAGTCTGATATTTTGTCTAGTGTTATAGATATAGTTGTATAGGAGCTTTGTAGCTTCATAGTATTGTTTGTTTGGATTTTCTAGAGCGAGTATCCCAGTGTATATATATATACACCTGGGGAATCTTGATAGAATTTCATCCAAATTTTGTCTGGATAATTAGATTTGTTTGACTGGTTGTTTTGGTTGAATTGATTGTTGGTTGTTAGCATATGTTTGATATATGCTTGTGTTTTTAAATTAAAATTTAATGAGTATTAAATTACCTTTGTTTTAAATTTCGAGGACGAAATTCTTTTAAGGGAGAAGGATTGTAACATCCCGGAATTTTTAACAATATCAATTTAATAATCTGTAGTTAAAATTAAATTGATATTGATATTCTGATAATAATTATTCAGATAAATTTAATAATATTCTTCAATAAATATTTAAATTGGTTATTTTATCTTTTAAATGATATAAATTGATTTCTATTTACAATATAAATATATGGTTCATATTTAAAATAAATTAGTTTTGTTTTAAATTTAGAATAAGTTCAACAAATTGGTTTTATGGCTTAATAAAATGAATATTTTGTAAAATGATTTTTTTTATTTAATAAAAGAGATTTATAAAAATAATATTTATATTGTATTGACTTTATAAATAAATTTTGAATAAGATTTGTAATGTTTTATTTCAAATTGAATTTTTATTTATAACTTGATTTGAAAAATAATTGATTTTGAATTTAGTTGAATTTAAATTTGAAAGTATAAAATTTTATATTGTTTGATTGTTTTAATTTTTTTTTATATGGATAAGTTTCATTTGTAAACATGTTTTGTTTTCATTTATAATTCATACACATATTCAAATTTAAATTAACAACTTGATTTAAGCTAATATAACATACATTTGTAATTAGCACCAATCATTTCAAAGGAGAAAATATGTGTTGCATTTTTAAAAGAGTAAATTGACAAGTGTTAAAAATAATTGACAAGTGTAAGATTTAGTTTTTCATTTTCTTTTCTTTTATTAAAATCTGAAAATACACTAGTTAAAATTTGCATCTTCATTCATTCATATTACATTTTCTTTCCCTTAATCAAATGAAGACCAAAATTCATTTTCATAGCCACAATCAAAAAATTCTGCATACACAAATCTGCATATCCAAAACTAAAATCCGAATTTGCATTCACAAATGCATATGGAAGTCCAATGCAAATCTGCATATCTTATTTCTGCATATCCTCAAATCTAAACATCCTCAAATTCAACAGAAAATCTGCATATTCAAATCTAAACTTGCATACTCCCCTCATCAAAGATCATAATACTGCATTTCCTCTTCAAATTCAAAGATGAAACCTGCACATGCTTGTTTCTGCATAAATGAACACCTGCATGCATGTGTTTGGGGGAAATTGCTACTGCATCATCTATTTCCTACATGCAAGTAATTAGGGTGTGATCATGTGCAACAGCATCTCCTTCATCTGCATGCATTTGGAGATTAACAACTGCATCATCTACATGAAGCATATCAAAGTCAAGCCTGCACATGTTGTTTTCTGGAAAATTCAAGACAGTTGTCTGCATTCAAATAAATGCGAGTAACATTTAAATTTTTAAACTATAATCAGGTTGC
Organism: Allium cepa; assembly: GCA_030765085.1. Classification (NCBI taxonomy): domain Eukaryota; kingdom Viridiplantae; phylum Streptophyta; class Magnoliopsida; order Asparagales; family Amaryllidaceae; genus Allium; species Allium cepa. The sequence continues at coordinate 672,445,597 of CM060928.1, read as the reverse complement.
TTGAGTAAAATTTTGTTTGTGTGTTTGATTGTTATTATGTATGCATGTTTATTATATACTGCAGTATACCCAGATCATCTTCTAATATAAGAATCCCCTATAATTAATCTAGTTTGAGATAGTATTTGGGTGCTAGAATAATCAAAAGAAGTTTGCTTCTCAGAAATTAGAATTCAGATTTATAAAGTAATGTGTTTTTATTTTCTTAAGTTAAGTTTTAAGTTTTTAGGTGAGTTAAATACAGGGTATTATCTCTGTAAACACATGAAATTCCATTATATGTTTATCTTGATCAAAAGCAAATCATATTAATTCTTATATCCAGTTTCAGAAATTAAAAAGCATTTACCGGAAAATGTTTTTTTGAATCAAGTATTAATATTTTTAAGTGTATATTTCATTTACTATTTGGTCTGGAACAAAAATATGAACTAGTGAAAATTCTTGTAATCTGATACATGAGAAATAATAAAATTCTTCTGTGTTGTAGTAAAAGGAACATAGATTCATAGAAAAATCTGAAATGAGTATTATAATTACAAGATTGATTGCAGTTGGGCAGTTTTGGTTTGAACCCTAGTTTGAACAAGGGGTTAAAGATTGGGACAGTGAAAGTGGGAGAGTGGATCGAGTGTTCTTGTTTTTGGTGTATGAGTAGTTGGTGTGTAGAGGAGTGCGAGGCCGGAGAGGTGGTGATCAAGATGGTCGGAGGTGAAAATGGCGGCCGTTGAAAGGTTTGAGTTGAAACCTGTATAAATTTCCAAGTATGGAATTTGGGGTTCCTGAGTAAATTTTTGAATGCTTCGATTTCTGTTCGTTTGGTGGTAATGTTAGGGGGTTGAGGGGTTGCTGGTTGGTAGTGGATCATCTGAGATGTCGGTAGAGGGGGCGGTGATGAGTTCTCTGATGAACTTTTGGATTTGTGGTTGTTTTAGGGGAGATGAGGGAAAAGGGAAATTGGCTCGAAGTAAGTAGTGAAACAACTCGAAGTAAGGAAGCTTTTGATTCGGAGTAAATGGGAAGAAAACCCGAAGTAAAAGTTTAGTTTCTCGGGTTGACCTGTAGTTGCAGTTTACACAGTAAACTGTGTTTTGTTTTATAAAAATTTGGGTTTTAAACCGTTTTAAAATATGTTTTGTCAAAATTTAAAATCAGTAGTTATAGACTTTAAATAAGGTTTAGGTTTAAAAATTTAATTTAAGTTTGAACTACTAATTTGAATTTAAATTTCAGGTTTGAATTGAAACCTGTTTTCTGTTTCCTGCAAATCTAAGTTTAAACCTTTTTAAATCTGCAGTTATGGTTTTGAGTAAAATTTAAGTTCAAATTTAAATGTAAGTATAAAATTCTCGTTTGATTTTAAATTCCAGTTTTTAAAACAGAAACTTAAGTTTAAAAATTTAACTTTATTAACTATATCATGTTGATAAGATAGTTTAAACATTTTAATAATAAGATTTTAAAAATGTGAGTAGATTTAAAGTTATTTAAATCTGGAAATTTAAAATTTAAAATTTGAAGTGCACTTTTAAATTTTAAAGAAGATTTAAAATTTGAAGTTTCAAATTAAAATGGAAATTTAAATTATTGAAAGTTTTGAAATGACTTTAACTTTAAAAATTTCCATAGCATTAGTTTGATTTGCAAATTAAAAAGTTTTAAATTTATTTAAAACTTTGATAAGTTTAAAATTATTCTGTTTTAAACTTGAATTTAAATTGAGATTTAAAGGTAATTTCAAAAGTACTTAGTTATGAATTAAATTGTTTTAAACATAATTAAGTTATGTTTTTGAAATTTAAATTTGGATTTATGTTTTAGAATTTAATTAACAAAGTAATTAAGATTAATTTATTTAATTAATTGATTAAATTTGGAATTAATAATTGATTAATGATTAATCAATTTGAAAATTAAGATCATTAATTAAGTTATTAATTAATGATAAATGGATAATAGTTATGTAATTAAGTTTTTATTTAAGGTTAACTAATTTTATAATTAACTTTAATTTATAAATGAATAAAGATAATTTAAATGGTAATTAATTTATGTTAATTACTTTATAAAATAATTTGAGAATGGTTAATGAAGGTCATTAACCAGGATTATTTAACAATTAATTAATGTGGTTAATTTTTATAATTAATTAGATTAATTAATTTAATAATAATCAATTGTAAATGGTTTGAGTGTAATTACTTAAAAAGTAATTAGGAAATTAATTACTTAAAGTAATTAATTTAGTTTAATATGATTGTTTATTTTTAATTAATTAAGTTTAATTAATTTTAAACACTTGAGTTTTATAAATAATTACTTTATGTAATTAATGATTTGGAAATTACTCAGTTAAGTAATTGTTTAATAATTACATGATTGTAATTAAGTGGAGATGTTTAAGTATGAGTAATTTGGATTAATAATTTAGTAATTAATCAAGGGATTAATTAAGAAATTAATTTAAGGACAATTAATTTGGTTTAATATAGTAATTAAATTAGTTAATTACTTAAAGTAATTAATTTAAGGAATAATTAAAGATCATTAATTATTTAATTAATGATGTAATTAAGTTGATTAATTATGATTAATTAATCAATAATAGGTAATTAATGGTAATTAATTAATGTAATTAATTAATGTAATTAATTAAGGATTAGGATAATTAATTATGATTAATTAATAAATTGAAGTAATTAAAGGTTAATTACTGTTTAGTGAGGATAATTAATTTGTGTGAAATTAATTAAGGATAATTACATGAATGTAATTAAGGGTAATTAATCAAGAGTGATTAATTAGGATGATTTATTATGATTGATTTATTGATTGTAATTAATTAAATGATTGAGTAAGCAAGATTTATATTGGTGAAGTAATTAATTTAATTTATTTTAAATTAATTAAAGATGAAGTAATTAATTTAATTAATTTTTAATTAATTAGAGATAGTTAATTTAATTTATTTTAAATTAATTATATTGTGATAAGTAAATCTTTGCTTATGTATGAATGGATGTCATTAATTGACTTGGATGTGTAGTGATCTCAGTAATGAGATAAATAATATTGTGTGGTATGGATGCTGATTGTATTGTGATGATAACATAGGTTATCTATTGTGATGATGATATATGGTATATCTATATGATATTGGTGATGTGAATTACCTGTTATGTGATAATGTTGATTATCAGTTATGATTTATGAGTTATCTATCTGTATGTAATAGATACTGTAATTGAATTGTTTTAAAACCTTTGAACAACTTGGACCTTAAAAGACACGCATTGGTTTTCGATGAGACCGGGATCGGGTTTCCATATTTGGATATCCGAAAACCACATCGATTCCAAATAACGTTAGGTCGTGAATCAAAGTGGAGCTTAGTGAAGACTCGAGGTGTAAGGACTATGAGTCATCATAACTCTGTGGGTGATTCCGTAATGAGTTGACGGAATTAGTTCTAATAGATTCGAGATGGTGAATTAGAGTGCAAGGGTTATTGTCGTTAACTCTGAGGGTGATTCCAAAATGAGTGTAACGATAATATGCCTTCGGTTTTGTTCGAACCCGGAACGAACTTGTATGATCGAATGCTTTCAGCACATCGTCAGGTGGACGATGAGCATTCTAAGTGATATGTCCTATAAAGGTAATCGTAGCCTCATGCCTCATCAACCGGGAATGGCTAAAACAGGGGAGGTGCAGCAAAGCTTCGTGGGTCGCACCCACTGAAGAGTAAGATTGATCCCTGTATAGAAGTCCCTTTATATTCGGCTGTATGGGTGGTTGCTAGCTACAACCACGGGGTTGTCTTGTTTGGAACTATTCAATAAGGAATGGGTCCGGCTTTGTGTTGCAGGGGGTCGGAAGTGATCCTCGGTACATTGATCTAAGCCACGTACTGTGACGGGCGGTACCCCATTAGCCCTGCCATTGTATGGAATCCAAAATCCAATAAGTGCCAACGGTTTTGCTTGTATTACCCACTTTTGTGGCTAGTAGATGGAATTTAGTAGATGTAACAATTTCAGCTATTTCTTATTTATTTGAAAACCCTAAACACTATTATAATATCATCGGATTTCCTATCAAATGTTTTGGTTAGCGTAAGGTAAAAACTTTTCCGTGTTTATATGTGGGAAGTCTTACGTGGTACCTTTCTTTTCAAAAGGTTTTTAAAAGTTAAGCAACTTTAACCTATTACTCACACCAGACCCATGTCTGACCCGGAGTTTATTTTTGTTTTTCATAAACTCTTGGGTACTCAAATTTTTACGAGTACTTAAGGGTGATTCAGGTTAGGATTCAGGATTAGCTTTGACGAATTGTGGAGGAGCAATGGAGCAGGAGGCTTCTGCGTTAGATATTAGTATTCTGCTGTGTGTTCTGTGTTCGTCTCTGAGATTGTATCATGTTGTAAATACTAGACAGGTGTTTATAACTATCTAGTATGTGTTGTATTATCTGTGTACTCTGATAGTGGTTGTAAACTATGTAATATTTATGTTATTAATATAGTTTATTCGTTCCGCTGTGTAAGATTCTGATGTTGCTTCTTCTTTCTCTTCTTTCTTTTCTTCTACTATCCCTTTCTTTCTTAATTCATGATGCGATTTTCCGGGAGTGGAAAGTCGGGTCGTGACACAACCACTCGAGCATGACTCGAGATTGAGGACCACTATGACACAGTCACCAACCACTTCCACGCCATACACGTGCACGACGGCACAACCCACCTTCGGCGATCACCAAACTCATCGGCAAGTCACAATCCACCCCCAAACTCGAAATCAAAGCTCAAATATCCCACATAAATTCGAATTCGAAAATTAGTCATTTGGACGAAAAACTGTAACAAACACTCTCGGTAAATCGTCTCGCCACCGCCGCTCCATCCACCTACGGCACCCAAGCTTCCGCCCACACGACGACAACACGATAAACCACCAACCTTCAGAAACTCGAGTCACTCAATCGTGTATTGGTGATGAATTCGATTCATCGCTGACATGAATAAAAACTGTGAAATAAACCCTAAGATGTATTCGTTTGTTTAATTTGTACATTAGCAAAATTCTCTGATAATTTTCTCATGATCCATGATGTTAATATTAGCACCAATTCAAGTTTCAACATTTATTATTGATTCAAACACTAGAAATTGAAAGAAAATCAATTTTTGTTCAACCACGAACTGCTCTTCGAAAATGAAGTTAAAAATCTTCATTCAAATTTTAAAAATCATAACTTTTAGTATTAATTCAAGGTATAAACTCGAATTAGCAATTTATGGCATTCAGATTCATCAAAGAAATATTTAATTTGCCTGTAGAACATGTTACAGTATGTATTTCTTACAACATAGTTAAATTAGCTTTTAAAACAAATCTTAATTTGGTTTAAACATTTTGTTTAAGTTGAAGTAATTACATATTATTAATGTTGATGAAAAATTACTTGATTTTTAAACAAAGATAAGTAAACTGTAACAACAGAGAGCACATAACAGAGAAGAACATTATTATATAAACCCAGATTCATATCAACATATACAACCCCTTATATTCCATAAACCATCATACTTTTTTTATTTAAACTTAAGCTTGAAAAAAATTAATGTTTACTCACCTTTCATTTCCTTTGAACAGAAAGAAGCACTCTGATGTTTGAACTGCCTTGAACTTGACTATTTTTAATTTGTATTCAATTTGAATTTGCTATAGTTTTCTCTAGTTTTCTTTTTCCTTTCTATAGTTAACTGAACGAATCAAAAAGATGAATACACACACACATATATATAAAAGATAACAGTTGAATAGGGGAAGGTAGTATCTGGTCAGCTCCTTCTTTTATGAACAGATTTTTATAATATTTGAATTGACAAAAATGTATGCTGAGCTGATAGCAAATTAAATGCTTTGCTTCATAATATGTTTGCATACCATAATTATGTTCGGTTGAATAAAGATAGATATTTGTATGTAAGTGTACAACTTGCAGGTAAAAGTTCGGCTTGTATATGAAGCTACTTATTTATAAATATTTGCTTTATATAAAAAAGTTTGTTTTATAATCTTCTAGCTTAAATAATTCATGTACATATGTGTTTGATGTACTGTTATGATTTGACTGACTTTGTTTTCATCCATATTCATTTGGTTTTGTTATTTACTTCCAGTTTGAATAATATACAGGTTATAATTACGATTTACTTTGTATAAAGATATCTATTTAAATATTTGTTTTAAAGATGTTTTTGTCAGATTTACTTTCATACTTGACTAGTTTCCATTTTTCTTTTCTACTTTGTTCTTATTTTACTTTATGTTGTACTTAATTCTTGTTTGTACTTACATTTGTATTTTATATTTTGACAATCAATAATTATATGGTTTATTTACTTATATTTATATTTCATATTTAATTATCAATATTTAAATGATATTCATTTGCTTACTTATTTATATTTGTATTTTATATTTTGATTATCAATATTTACATTATATTCTTAAGTTTTACTTATATTCTATATTTATATTTTATATTGATAAACTTTGATTTTATGTTGAACATTATCATTCACATCAATATATTTATTTATCACATGTTAATAAGACAAATTATTGTAATTCAATCATATAAGATAAATTTTATTTTAATTGAATTATATAATAAAATTTTTATTGTAAATATTATTGAGATTTATTTTAAATTTCCAGATCAATCTCCTTTTTAAAATACAATTTATATAAATAAATGGCAATATTTCCAAATCATATTCATTTTAATATGTTCAGTTTACATTTAATTAGAATAAATATTTATTAAAATAACAGGGCCCAAAATCCAGGGTCGTTACAATCTCGAGGTAATCTACACATATAAAAGTTAAAAAGATTTTCAAATTTATTTTCAACATCAACATTAGGAATTTAGGCATTTTTTCAACAATTTAACAATGTTTTCATCCATACTACGATATTTCAATGCTCACAAATTCTAAAAACCAATATTTTTCAAATTTCTTAAAAACTCTAAATTGAAAGAATTTTGCTTTATCCATACTACAAGTGCATCCTGTGTTGAAGAGCTTTCCATATTTTAATTTATTGAAGAAAATGCTAAATGTTTTAGGCTTTCGACGAAAATTTCAGATGGGGGATTCTGGGTTTTCGTAGATGAAGACGAAAATTTCAGATCTGGAAAATTTTGTTTTAAACATGTAGGAGACTTTTGGGAAGTCGCCAGTGGGAAACTTCCCAAAAGTCGCCTACATGTTTTTGGAAAAAATTATTTGTACTGGCGACTTTTAAAAAGTCATCCGTACATTTAGGCCAACCCAAAGGTGAGCTATCCAAAACAAGGCTAAAGTTGATATTAGTTTTTTAAGTGGGATGTTTGCGATAATTAGTTTTAAAAGAGGACTAAATTGAAAATAAATATCCTGAAATCCATATTTTAAATTGGAAAGACGGAAATAAATAAAGTGGTGAGGTTTGATTTTTGAACGTGATACGGTGCCATGATTTAAAGAATTGGGCATTCACTGTTTGAAGAAATTGAAATATATATCATGCTTGAAGACAGGTCGCATTGGATTATGATATGTATATCCGACGTAAAAGATCGATCAAATTCACTGAAATCATGATATGTGAAATGATTATTTAGTGCTGTTTGATTTGATACACCATGTCTTGTTAAATGATTTTTGTTAAGATTACAAAACTATATTTTTGGAATATTCTTGATGTATTAATCATATTATCATGACAAAGATCTTTTAAGAATATTGAATATATTATCTTTATTGTTAACTTTATAATAATAATAATTACTGAGGCCTTCCTTACATTATTTTTTGATATCTAGGTTCAAATTCTTTTTTCCTTTTTTTCTTTTACATTATAATTTCTCATACATCATATGAAAAAAGAATTTCAAGACCTCTTAACTCTTTAAAACCATAAGTAAATATGAGCATTCTAACCATTGGTTAGTAATGCTGTCTTGAGGTGGTTAAAAAATTTAAAATGATGTCATTATTAAAGGTACACCACTTATGAATATGCATGAACAAAAAATTTGTTGACCCCTTTTACAATGCACTAAAATGCTCCAATATTGTAAAACGCTGCCATGCATTATACCAAAATTTAACTTACTACAACATAGCATTGTTGAATTATTGTAACCTGACATTTCATGTTATTATTATTAATACATAACAAGCTTGTATAAATGATATCTTATCCAAAAAAGAGTGAAGCCAAGTGCCACGAATCTACGATGAGTCGCTTAAATAATCATTCAAAGAAAGAGTCCGAAATTTCAAATTTCATAGGCAAAAACTAAAATATCATCTGCATACCTATGTTGATCTATATAATAAAGAACCTCTTGTTTGGAGCTTTTGAATTGTCCAAATATCATTTACAATTTTACTACAAACACTACAAGATATACCGTGTTTAGCGACGTAGTGACGGCTCTTGATGGCCCATCGAATTTTTCGATGTCTAACCATTTTATTATTTACCAAATTATATAATCAATTTATTTGATTCCCTTTACATTTTTTTAAAATACTAATTTAATTCCTAAAAAATAAACAAGATATTTTAGCAAAATCATTCAAGGCAACAATTATTCTGATCAGTTAGATTAGTATTTTCAAGTATCTGTCTTCACGCAATTCAAATATTTAACATTATTGAAAATCGAACTCACATGACCAATCTATATGACTTTTAGTCGATCCATCAAGAAACTTCGATAAAGTTGATTTTTTGTAACATTTAGGAATTAGAATTTTTTTTAACCAATGGATAATTAATTATGAATTTTTAACTGTATTTATTATGATAAAATTATGTATAGAAAATTAAATTTATTGGATCTTATGCCGATCTAAAATATATCTGACCTATTTCCAGAATATAATGAAAAAAACAACTGTAGGGTGTCGATCTTGAATTTTAAATTTATAGCTGTTCGTCGATATTCGGATTAAAAACACATCGTTCAAAGTCCGGACAACCTTAGAATGAGACCAAATTCGAACTATTGCTGCTTGGTAACATGTTAATCCAATCTGCTTCATAACCTCCAAACAAGTTATTTTGTCGAGAGTTGTATAACACTTATATTATAAGTTTGTTTTATAAAGAGCTTCGTTCGACTACATTAAAATCGAGTGTAAATGTAAACTTGAAAACAATATCCCTATACTGCTCTACATACTAGAGAAAATATTTGCTTCAGGATTCTTTAATGCAATGGAGTATTTACTTGTTCATCTTCCATCCGAAGCACATCTTCGAGATCTTATGCAATATAGATGGTTATATCCATTTGAGAGATAATATTGAATATCCATAATATTAGTCTTAATTTAAAATTTAGATTTACATAAGTAAATTTAAATTGATGTAATTTAGTAAATGGTGCTTAAATCAAAATTTTTTAGAAAAAAGTACTTGTTGATGGTTCGATTTGCAAATCATATCTTACAGAAGAAGCTTTGTTTTTCTCTTATTACTTCAGTGACCATGTGGACAAATCATTTTTAAGTATTCCTCGTAACGATGAAGCCATTGAAAACAAGATTCTGCTCAAATAGTGTTATCTATTCTTTGATAACATGGGCGACCTATTAAAAACGTTGTAAATATGATTGGACGATAGAGATTACATTGTAGCACACACATATATCCTTCTTAATTTGTTTAAGTTGCACTATCTGTTAGGCAACTTAAATTCATATTTATTTCAGTTATACTTACATATTATAATGCAATATTATATATATAGTATTTACGAATCACAACATCCACTTGTTGATCTCCGTAAAGAATTTGCTAATTGGTTTTCGACCTACGTTTACGATCCAAGAAATTGTGTTGTTGATGAAGGATTGAAACATCTTGCGCTACGACCAACAAGAAATATCAACACTTATCCAATATTCATCATCAATGGATTTAAATTCAATAGCAAGAGATATGGTACTGAAAATTAACATATAACAACGGTGTACTTGTTAAAGGTAGTGATGCTCCAATTAAGCATATAAAAGATTTTTATGGCGTCTTATCTGTTAATAACTCACTTATTGATTTGATAATAACAACTGTGATAATAAAATGCATTTATTTAAAATATGGATACTAATATTTTGTCAAGTTATATAGTATATAGTGCAAGATGTTATACAGATGTTAAATCGAAGACTGTACGGTATAAAGACTCATTAGTATAAAGACAAAGATATGAAGATGTCAAGACTGTAGTATAGTACATAGAGTCATAGGATATTATTAAAGTCCTTTGTAGCAATATTTAATCTCTATTTATCATTTTCTATCCATTAATTTAAAAATATATATAATTTAAAAAAATTAAAAATATTTATAAAAGTTTTGCAAAGTTTAAAATGTTACAAACTTTGTTTAAATTACTTACAAAGTATCAAAATATTTTGCAAAGCATAAGATTTTCAAAATATTTAAAAACTAAAGAGTTTTCAATTTTCAAAGGGATATGTCGACATATACCCTATGAGTATGTCGACATATAGGCTGCTAATTTGAAATTCGAATTTTGAAATGAAGTGTCTATTCGTTGTAACTTTTTACGAATCAAGATATCTGTTTGTACTCTATAAAAATAAGGTTTTAAATGAATTTTTCAACAACAAATTTTCCTCGTTCTTCTCTTCTCTTACTCTGCCAAAATTTTAGTGAAAAATTTATTCAAATCTCTTTAAATTGAAGCAGACTCAATTCAATCTTCATTTTATTGATTTTCTAATCTGATTTCAGTCATCTCTCTCTCAATTGAAGATCAAAGTGCTACTCAAGTGGTTATAGGATCAATTATAACCAAGGATTAAGATTTTTTTTTTAGAAAAACTATCAAACTCTGGTTGTAATTGCTTGGGTGTGGTTGTAGCCCATTCAGATCAATTAGATGTACTTGGTATCCCGAAAATCCGAGCGGGTGTGCTTGTAGCCCATCTAAATCAAGCATGTACCCTGGGCTCAAAAAATCAGAAAGGTGTGTCTCGTATAATGTATTGGGTTTGCCTCTTGCCCGTTGAAAGATTGGTATTTTTAAAAGAAATCCATATAAGCAATTGTACGCGACTTGATGTAGGGTACCTATGGACTAATATAAAAATCTTTGATATGATCTCTCTTGTTCTCTACTTTGCTTTCCTGTTTTACTTTATCTGTGTTTGCATCCATGATTAATTGTTGATATAATTCTGTGTTGGAAATCTACTATTTAATATTAAACTTGAAAAATATTTAAAAATATTTATAATAGATAAAAAACACTATTCATCCTCCCCCTCTAGTTTTTAATTAGCCTTAAGGTTCTTATTTTCAAAATCCACATTTGGTATCATAGCACTAGATTTTCAAAAACTCATAATTTGTTTTTTGAAATTTTTTAATAGCTAGCAACGCTCTTAGTAATTTGTTAACACTTTTGTCGAAGGACAAGCTACTGCTAGATCGACGGTAATTACATTTATTGGTCATGTGGGATGAAGATTTGCTTATAGTCTAATAGCTTAGCTATTTAGAATGTCATACACAATGAGTAAATTGAACCTAAAATATTTTTTCACCTGGATACTAAGCAAAAGGCACTTGCACAAAATAATTCTAAAGCCATGAATATTTTGTTTTGTTCATTAGATAAAAATAAATTTAATAGAGTCTCTATTTGTAAGTCTGCATATGAAATCTGGAGAATACTACAAGTTCACATGAGAGCACTAGTAAAGTGAAATAGACTAAAATTTTCATTTTAACTAATCAGTTTCAATTGTTTAAAATGCATCCAAATGAATCTATTTCAAACATGTATTGTAGGTTTCAAGATATAGTGCGTTCATTACATTAGGTAAAAAAATTTCTGAAGAAGGTCAACTTAAAAAAATCTTTAATTCACTTTCTTCGGAATGGAATCAAAAAACGCTAGCAGTTAAAAAAGCTAATGATATTAGCACTATAAAAATTAAAGAATTAATAGGCAATTGAATTTCCAATGAAACACAATTGTAGGACAGAAGGTAAAGCAAGGCAATAGAAACGAGCTCCATCGCTTTCATTGCAGTAACTGATGATTAAGATTCAAACGATGATAATGACGAAGAAACTACTTTCATGACTAGAAATTTCAGAAAATTCCTAAAGGATAAAAAGATAAACAACTTTCAAAAACTTGAAAACAAGATGTTCGAAACTGGAATTGCAAATAGATGCTTCAACTATGATGAAATCGGTCATTTTTAGAGAGATTTTGCATATTCGAATAAATCGAAGATCTCACCAGCAAATGACTCGTCCAAGAAAAGAAAAGAGACTTATCAACAAATTTGGATGATTCAGGCACATCCTTAAGTGACATTAAACCGTATATCGAGAATGCAAATGTTTCATGGCTATAACAGGCTAGTCCAAACTGATCAATTACAAACTACAAAAATGGTACTTTTTATTTAATAATTTTTATTTTTATTCTTGGTTTTGGTTATTATAGATTAACAATAATATTGGAAGAATATAATAGTACAAGTGTATATATATAGGAATATATTAGCCTAGCTTTTATTTTGAAAATTTCAGGCCATATATCGACCTATCCTTATGTCATATGTCAACGTGCATGGCAGAAAACCGGAAGTTGAAATTTGAATTCAAAATTAAAATTTCACACTTACTCCATATTCTGAAAAGGCACCTTTTTTACCAGGGAACATGATTCTTCACTCTCTATTAATTTAATCTATATTTATCTATTTGTTCACTCACTTTATTCTAGATTTCAAATATCTCTTCATTATCTTATCTCCTTAAAAAATCAAAATGGTTTCCTTTGGTCAAAAATTCTAAATACATAAGGCTCTCTAAGAAAACTAAAAGCTCACTTCAGTGAGAAATATGCGATTAAAGCCTATATGGAGTATACTGTTTCAAAAAAGTTTCTTTAAGAATATTTGTTAAATTCGAGGATTTTTCTTCTTACGGATTATATGATCTTTATTTTGAAAATAAATTCTTGACTTAATTGATTCTTTTAAAAAAAAAATTATTCGGATTTGGTCAAAATGTTTTATGCGAATTTAAACGAAAAAAATTTATCAAGGAGAAAAAGGTCAAGTTTGGAGTAGTGCTAATTGTACTCAAATTGTTTAAATTGTGAACTTTTAGGTAATATTCTTCGTTATAAATCTAGTTGAATTGACCTTTACTTTTCAAATTATGAACAAAATCATGAAGTTTTTCATGCTATTTTTGAAAGTGGTGAAGAAATTGAATTTAAACGTAAGAATCTTTGACCAAAATCAAGATTTACGAGTCTTGTTTATAACAAAATATCACCCCGATGGCAGGTAATTACAATAACCCTACTCAATAATTTTTTAAAGCCTCCTTTTCTATTTATGGTAATTATAGCATCAATTCGACACAAGTCATTTTAGATGATTTTGTTCAAAAGAACATTTCTAGACATGAGAACACACTCTTCCATAGTATGTATCTTACTAGAATTTTCTTAAATTTTAGTGTTGACTTAAGTGGAGAAAATCCATTCTGTGAAAAGTTTTTGAAAAAGTCAATATCTCTTTTATGCACATTCCATCATTAGTCGAACCATAAGAGACATTTTTCAAAAACGTACAAAGATTGGCATGGAAAGAAGAATAAGAATTTCAGCAAGAAGAAGAGGGCGATGAAATTGAAGTGGAAGAAGAAAAGGAGGAGGAGGAAGCAGGGGATACTTCTTTAGAAAGTTTTTACAAACCATCGCACCTCTCCAGCAAAGAGATTTTTAGGAACCAAGAAAAGCTTCTTAAAAACCAAAAGAATTTTAGCGATCATTTAGTAAAAGTTCACCTCTCTTTCCATCTAAGTGGTCAAATACTTTGGAAATATCGTTCACAAAATTAGCAGCTCTACATTATCATCTACATCATTTTAGGCCTATCTAGTTTTTTACTTATGATATTTAACTTTGTATTGTGTGCTTTTAGTTAAAGTTCATGTCAATTTTATGTATTTTCTTTTATTAATCATTAAATCTGTGCACCCTTCAATTCTAAGTAATGAAATATATTTCTTACTATCTTGTATTGTTTATTCGTCTTTGAAAGCTACAAATATATAATGGCATAAGATATAAACAAAAACTATAACAAATATACCAGTTTTCAAAATTTAGGTATGTATGTCGGTATGCATGATACCTATATGTCAATATAGTAACGGGAAGATAGGTTCTTTTAAAAAAAATTCAAGATATAAATAATTACCATCCATCCATTCATTCCAAACGACTTTCTACTCCTATATAAGCGTATTTCTTTCAGAAAAAATCACTCATCATTCTATTATATACTATTTTTTATTCTCAAACATATTTTTACAAATATGTATTTTCCATAAAAAAAATGACAATCTTGAACAAGCTCTTCAATCTTTCAAAGATATTCTCTCTTTTATCCTAAGAAATCAAAGGCATTAAAGTTGAGTCAAATGCAGATGGTCAAGGAAGAAGAAAAGCATTTTGATGCCCCTTAATGGAAGATTTCTTCCTTAAATAAAGATGAACCAACCAACAATCCAAAGTGCATTATTAACAAGAATAATGAAGATAGAGATGCCATCAAAGCATATCCAATCTTTGGATCCGATGGTTGGGTTGAAGTTCCTCGAAATGTCTAATTATTAAGTTTTGGTTTGATAGCTATGTGTATATATACATACATACATACATATATACATACATACATATATACATACATACATACTTATAGGATCTGGCTTGATTGATTCAGTTTGAATTTGGATTGAATTTGATTTGGTTTGGATTGGTTTGTACATATGAATTATGTATGGTTTGACTTGGATAAATAAAATTTACTTTATTAGTCCTCATTATTACATATTATTATGCTTAAGTGAATTGCATACCATATAATCATCACATTCATTTCATTTTAACTTAGTTATTGATCTTGAATCTATATTCTCTAAGTATTTAAATTAAGGGGAATTTTTAGTTTTTCACCCACTTTTGTTGATGACAAAGGGGGAGAAAACTATAAAATATTCATACGTGTATATTTAGGGGTGGTTATCTAACTCAAGGGGTCTTATATCGTATTTTATATAGTATATTAATGGTCGTCGTCATTAAAGAAGAGAGGGATTGTTAATACATTAGTTATTGATTTTAATGACAATGACCCTGATAACAAAATAAATTTATATAAGGGGCATTTCACCAGAAGGGCAAATTTCGCAGTCCAATAAGTTTCTAGGACACACATTCAAAGAAATTACTTTCATGGCCAAAATCAGCAGAATAATTACTTTCGAAGACAAAGTCGGTTGTCCATTTACTTTTAAGGACATAATTTCATAGGTTTTTAGGCCCTAGAAACTAATTATTTTACGTTTTGTCCTTGAAAGTAATTATTTTCGTTGTGTGTCATACAAACTAATTCCACTTGCTATAGAGGCCATTGTGTCTAATTTCCATTTTATATAAAATATGGATAATAATTTTTTGCAAAGTTATATAGTATATAGTGCGGGATAGTATAAAGGTATTGAATCAAAGATTGTATAGTATAAAGACTCAAAGAATGGACATGAAGATTCATGAGTATAAAGACCAAAATATGAAGATCTAAAGACTATAGTATAGTGTACAGGGTCATTGAATATTTAAGTCCCCGGTAGCAATCTTTAATCTATGTTTCTCAATTTCATATACTTTAATTTAAAAAAATTAAAAATTTTATAAAACAATTTCAAAGTTTAAAATGATTATAAACCATGTCTGAATTATTTTGTAAAGTATCAAAATATTTTACAAAGGAAGGTTTTCAAAATATTCAAAAACAAAAGGGTTTTCAGTTTTCAAAGGGATATGTTGACATATACCCTATGAGTATGTCGGTATACATGCCGCTAATTTGAAATTCGAATTTCGAAATGATGTTTCTATTCGTAACTCTTCGCAAATGGACATGTCCTCTTATTCTCTATAAATGGGGGTTTCAAACAAATTTTTCAACAACTCATTTTTTTTTGTTTCTTCTCTCCACTTACTCTGCAAAATTTCTAGTGAAAAATTTATTTAAATCTCTTCAAAATCAACCAAAATCAATTCAATCTTCATTGTAT
This sequence comes from Allium cepa, assembly GCA_030765085.1. Lineage (NCBI taxonomy): Eukaryota > Viridiplantae > Streptophyta > Magnoliopsida > Asparagales > Amaryllidaceae > Allium > Allium cepa. The sequence goes on along the minus strand of CM060928.1, from coordinate 672,429,377 downwards.
TGACTTTCAAATCTGATTTCAATCATCTCTCTCTCAACTCAAGATAAAAGTACTACTCAAGAGGCTAATGGATCCATTCAATCAAGGATCAAGATAGTATCTTCAGAAAAACCATTAAACTCTTGTTGTAATTTCTTGGGTGTGATTGTATCCCATTCAAATCAACTGTTGTGCTTGGTAGCCCGAAAATCGGAGTAGTTGTGCTTGTAGCCCGTCCAAATCAAGTGGGTGTATCCTAAACCCAAAAATTAGTAGGGTATGTCTTCTAGCCTTGAAATCAAGATTGTACTAACTTTGCCTTCTACCTGTAGAAAGATTGGCATTTTGAAAGGAAATCTGTATAAGCCATTCTACGAGACTGGACATAGGGCAACTCCAAACCAGTATAAAAATCCCTAGCATGGTCTCTCTATTTCTCTACTTTGCTTTTATGCTTTTACTTTATTTATGTTTACATCAATGATTGATTGTTGATATAATTCTGTGTTTAAAATCTGTGATTTAATATTAAACTTGAAAGAAATTTAAAAGGATTTATAAAAGTTAGAAAACACTGTTCACCTCCTTCTAGCATTTGTTTAACCTCAAGATTCTTACTTCCATAGCCTATATTAATAAATATTTTAGAATTGACATATTTTATACAACCTGTAATTTTTTTTTATTCAAATGCAATTGGTTCAGAAATGTTCCTGGTTCTGGAATCAATATGCACAAAGATTATAAGCTTATTGAAATAAAACATACCTCGTATCACTATAAGTATGATCATTTCATATTAGTTATGCAAGCATTACAAGTTGATTTTGCTCCGTATCCATCCCTAAAAAGAGATAAAGCAAATTGGTCTGCTATTTTTAAAACAAGGACAAGATATACATTTGACGGAATAATATTCCAAACGAAGCGGCTTATCCAGTGGATCTTTTGCCAAAGATTAAATAAAATTAGCTAATGATTAGACTGATTTATGGCCTTCGAATGATGAATCAAGTATTTTAATAGAAGCATTTGAAAGTACAGAGGAAAATGATATAGAGTACAAGACCAAGTTTGAATCAGAAAACGACAAAGACTGATTATTAATTACAGACGATGTATTGTATATATGTTAAATATTTGTATCGCTTGTTGTATCATTTATATTTTAAGATTTTGCTATTATTAATGATGATGACTATGTTGTGAGCTATATATTATTCTGTATTGTCAATCAGTGTATTCAGGAGATCTTGTACCATTTTTGTAGTTTTAGTGGATGTTTTATGTGATTATTAATCATAAATGTTTTCTAATAACAAAATGATATGTTTTCTCATCATATGAAATGATATGTTTGTGGCAGATACTATATATGTCTCATAGGAGATCTCACGCTTCTGCTTCTCTTGCCGCTAGCGAAGGTGTTATCGGCTCGATGGATATACATCCAAGGGTGGCCATGATTCCGAAGAGTGGAGGGTAAGTGTAAAATTTATTGCAACGTCGTTAATACTTAATGCATGTATATTATTTAAAATTTATTAAATGTCTACATCAAAATCAATACATGGGCTTTGAGCTAGCACCTTCCGACTATATTATGGCCATATCCAAGAAGGCGTACATGAGCCGGATGTCGGATTATTGTCCCCGGAGGGTGATATCCCACTGCATATTAAGAATACTCTATGGACCGATGTGATGGTAAGTACAAACTTATAATTCATTTAAAAATGACATATTTGACCTTTGGAAACAAAAATACTGTATATAATTCATTTTAATTTCAATGTGTAGGCTGCAGTAGCTTTTGATGAGGAAGATAACGATATATTTAGGAATCATTGCAACAAGAAGTTGACAAAAAATTACAGGGACACCCTCTCAGGCACAAAAATAAAGAATAAAAACCCGATAGGATGCGCACTGGTGTTTGGGTGGAATTTCAACAGCACTGGGAAAATGCCGCCGTGAAAGTAAGTTTTTTCTAATTTCATATAGTTATTATACTTTATTTAAAGTTCGTATAATAATTCCATTATTTAGTCATTAATATATTTGAATTTATAAGAAATTGCCGAGCGGAACTCAGCAAACAGGAATAAAAATCTTATTGTACAACGCGACGACTCAAAATTCTTCCAATAGTATCGAAAGAAATTGGTTAGTGGGAATTATAAATAGTAATGACACTATTTAATCCTATATATACATTTTTTATTCATATAGAATTTTAAACTAAGGAGAAGAGCTGTGAGCCTACATATGCTGAGGTCTTCACACAAACTCATGTCTTCGAGCACATTAATGATGATGGCTCGGTTTTTTTTACTTGGATGGACCCTAAATCTCAAGCGTGATGGTAAACATGCCTAATTTTTTTCTTTTATTTCACATCATATAAGTTCTAAACTAAATATTTATTGAGATAAAATTCTTTTCCTAATCACATGAAAGATTTAAAATGGAGCGAGCTCGAGTGCTGCAGTCCACCGACCGAGAGGAGTTGATTGATAAGGAGGAGGATAGGATTTTCGATGTTGTGACTGACAAGCCCACACGAAATAGGCAATATGGTTACGACAATCAAGAGGTAATATTTATTGATTTCAACTATTTCATTAACTAATTTATAAGTTTTATTTAATATTATGTTTAATTTATAACTAACTATTAACTAATTTGCAAAAGAGGATGTCTCTGGCCAATTATAGTAAATCACAGGTCAAAAATGAGATAGTACAACTCAAAGATCAAATAGCAAAGTTGAATGATCGACGAAAGAGCGGAGGATTGGCTATGCTACTAGATGAGCGGATTGCGACATATCTAGTAGAGTTGCATTCGCATGGATCAGGAAATGTCAATGAGTAGTTATGGTGGTGTTTCTAATGGATATTTGATTGTTTTGTTTTGTACTTATTTGATACGTGTTGATGGATTTGGTACTTGTTTGATGGTTGTGTCATTTGTGAATATTTGATGGATTTGTGGATGTTTGATGGTTTTCTTGTTTGATGGACATGAGGATTTGTGTATATGGCTGTGTTGATTGATGTGATATTGATGTAAATATTGATTTTTATGATATAAACATGGTTATGTGTGATATGAATGAAATTATGCAGTGGTTGTAATTATGAAATTGGGTTTATATGTGTTGTATATGAGGTGAATAGACGTACGAATATATATGTGTGGTTGGATGGTGAAAAATAGCGGTTTTATATAAAACAAAATTTACAGGTTAGCGATGGCATATTGGTACAAGCTAGTGACAGCTAGTGGCGGATAATTTGCACAGATTAGTGATGGCTACCGACCTCTTGTTGGCATATACTTGGTGGACAGGTTTATGTCGTGTGTCCATCAATCTTCATCAACTAGCGATGGCTAGGCCGTCCCTAGTCGTCGAAAATTGTCGATGAGGCCGTCGCTAAAGCCGTCTTCCTTTCTTCGGTTGATGACTTAAGAAGCGACTACTTTTATAGTCGGCTAGCGACGACCGTTGACGGATACTCGCTAACCCTAATATGTCGTATAGAGGAAACTGTTATTTTTTTCATTTTATTCCCTACAATGCTATAGCACTTCGAGAAATTGTGGCCCATATAATTTTACTACATGGAGTGGTTATTTTTGTCTATGTGTATAACCATTATTTCATAATAAAAAGAATTTTCTCATAGTTTTGTTTGTTACATGGCCAATGAACTTGCCTAACTTACAAGTTATCATAATACCAAACTCGACTTTCATAAATATTTCTTAATTAGTAGTATTATTCATGGCGTTAGAAGCCGACCATTATTTTTTTTATTGTTCACTTTGTTGTAGTTAAAATGTAAAAAAATTAATAGTTCTCAAAAGTTTATATAAAAAATTAAGTTTATTTCTGATTAGAATTTTCGATCACGTTTGATGGAAAATAATATAAAAATATAATTATTTTTGTAATTTTTTAAAAAGTTCAATTTGTATGCATTATTCGGTTTATTTAATGCTTATGAGTTTTGATGAATGAATAAGAATTTTATGGAAAAGTCTAACTTTTATTTATTTTTAGAAGCATCAAGTTTTTTGGAAAAAAAGGACTTTTCGAACAAATATTTTTTGACAAAGAACATTTCATCGAAATTTGAACAATTTTCTCTTAATATTAGATACATGATTTGAAGAAAAAAAAGATCACATGTGAAAAAGTTAAACTTCATAAAAAACAAAATATTTTCATATTAAAAATACCTTTATAAAAATATATTAATTTTATTGTTTGATGTGGCTCGCATTATGGATGCATTGATTGAATGGATAAATCCCACATCATAAGAAATATGGCATATAACGTGGTATATATATGGAATTGTTGGCACATAGCATTGAAAATTCCTTTTGTTATAAATATTGCCAAGAATAAGTATATGCTTGTTGGAAGACGATGAAGGGATGTTCAACCAGAATGCCGACATATTGGAAACTTTGTTAGGTGTCCCTATCACATTTAATGGAGCACGCATACACGAGGATGCGTTGGAAGTCGAAACTCAACATTCATCATTACAGAATCTCAAAATAGGTGTAGGTACTTATTTTTGATTTTTGCGGTATAAATCAAGTAGATAATTTTAGGTGATTTGAGGAAACATATTAAAGATAAAACCATTATTATCTCTCAACTTTTATGCTTCAGAGAAGTTCATTTTATGTCATTTTGGTAAAACAAGCCTTTCTATTGGTCGGTTTGACATTACGACATTACCCATTTCCACATAGAATGCAACATTAAACTTAAAAGATTTCAAAGTTTTATGTTTTATTGTTGCATAAAAAATTTACTTGTACCTACACACGTATATACACACATAATGTGTGTGCATGGGCGAACACGTGTCTATATATCAAATTAACATAATTTCTATAGATTTTCTCTTGAGTATAATTAAAGAATATGTAAAAAATTATAGCATTCGAAGTGGTATAGCTCAAAATACGATAGGGTGCTTAACCAGTGGTCCAAAAGAGGTAAGTGACCTGAAAAAATATTTTGAGATGAATTGTGGACCTACAATAGACTAAAAGAGCATCGATGTGAAAATTCCCTTATTTAAAAACGTTTACTCAAAGGGAGGAAAAAGTATGAGGATGATGTTTTCTTTATGTTATGTGTGTATGGTTGAGATGAATTACATCTACTGGTTGCCATATTATGTCATCAAGTGCGTGTGTATGCATTCGTGTGTGTACATATAGAGAGAAAGAGAAATGTTTAATTGCATCTCTTTTTGGAGTACCTCTTTAGAACCTCTGTAATACTTTAATTTATAATTGCAAAGAGTCTACAAAATTTAAAATGGTTTCCTTTTTCACAAAGAAAATACAAAAATTTTACTTATGTAAATCTTGAATACCGGTATTGCTAACTTACTAAATTCAACAAATAAAAATAAATAATTTTTCAAACTAAAGCTTTTTAATACCAATACTCTTTTGCTCCTAAATAAAGGGGAATGGTTTAAGTTTAGAGGAGCGGAAAAAAATTCTTATTGAAATATTTGTTAAAGGAAAAATCAAATTAGTGATTTTCCACCTATGAAAAAAATAGGAAAATTACTAAATTAAAGTCTTTGTAATTAATTCTTTCCCTCTTCTTTCTGCTACTCTCTCTCTCTCTCTCTCTCTCTTGCTGTACCTTTTTCTTCTTCTCTTCATTTCCAAACCCTATTCTAATCTTCTAATTATAAAATTATTATAGAAGAGAATCCATCCAGCCTTCATCTAATGTACTACATCAATCTCTGTCCAAATCTCCAATAACACAAGAAGATATGGATACCGATACTTTTCTCGTTATTCAAGGTTCCAACGATGCTTTGGAAAGTATTGAGGATTTTATTTTTTGATGGATTTTATTTTTTGATGGATTTTCAGTCAAAGGTATGTAATTATCTTTTCTGTAAAAATAAAAATGTATTTTCTCAAACAAAATTAATAACAAAAGAGAGATGAATTAGTTGAGCATGAGGTTTCTAAGAATGAAGAGAGAGAGTGAAGGGGGTATTTATGAAGAGTTGGATTGTAAATTTCTGTAGTAGATTTAAGTATAGGATGGTGATTTCACTTCTTATAAATTCTATTAGTTTCTTCAAATTTTCTCCTCATCTTTCTAAATTTATTCTTTCATGGGGAAGGGCAACCTCCCCTATTCAGCCTCAAAACCAAGTCCTCTAATTTCAACCACTCATTCTGAATTAAATAATAATACTTTCTCCCTCTAATTACACCCTATTATTATTTAAATTAGAATGAGTGGCTGAAATTAGGGGATAAGTTGGGGTTTATTAGAGGAGGTTGTGGACCCATTCCTTTCTTCCTTCACAACTCTCGGATAATGTTTAATATCCTAAAAACATAAAAATCTAACATATTGTATCAAACAGTAAAATCCCCTCGTATACCAATTAAAACAAAAATCCATACCCAAAATCACAAGTTCAATAAAATACAAAATATTGTACCAAATAAGCATAAGAAATTCAAGATCAATATATTGCGATATTTCTTCGTAGCAAGATCATTCATACATAATTTTATCAAAGAAAATAAGAACACTTAAAAACGATAAAGAGAGAAACCAAAATGAATTATTTTATCAATACACATGTAATAACATTGACAAAATCATACAAAGTAATTGAGGAACTGGGCCAGCCTACAGCGGAAGTTATGGGTGAATTTAAATTTTTAAACTATATTGGATCTTTATTGGGCCAATAAAGTCTAATTTATTTAGAACATTTCAAAATTTCATTTGAATAAAATCTTTTATTCTATATACATATATACACACATTATATAGTTTTTTGATTTATCTTATGATAAATACATATGTATGTATCACATACACATATATATGTATGTACATGTGTAGCATATCAATCTGTGCAAGGTATAACATGCTTGTGATGCGCCACCTCTATACCCACGCTAGCCAAGAACACTGTGGTGTAATGTTGTCAACTAGCGCAGAGAATAAGGCTGTTGAGAAGCGACCATCCGTAGTTAGGCCTTACACTAATATTGGTTATCTCGATAGGAGTGGTATATGTATTCTTTCATTTTTAATCTCTGATTTATTTACTCACATCGACATATCCCAATTCCAGTATAAAACGAACTACGATGGTTCATAATAGTTTATGACAGTAAATATAATAATAACACAGATAAAACGGAAAGTCTCATATATACAATAATTGATGTCAGTTACAATACATGGGATACAATACATATGATACAACTACAACTTTCGACTCTGGAAGTTACATATACAAGTACATTATCGTAAATAATATACATGAATATACAACATCCTATACTAAGACAATGACTACTCCAAAAAGTATGAAAAGACTTCATAGCTCTAGCAGCAATCCAAAGCAGGATATCTACAACCTGTAATAACTCGGTCTGACCCGAGTATTAAATTCAAAAGAAAATAATACACGGGTCAGTCTAATTCAAACTCAGTTATTAGTGCACAACAGCAATAATAATTAAGAACAAATAGACGACAGTCCCAATAAATCTCGTCTATCCGATCCTTAAATAAAGAAATCGGATAACGATGAATATAACACATAACAGTGTTAAACAATAAATCAGCAGATCCAAATCATCAACAAAGATAAGTGAAAAGAATATCAATGAAGATAATTTGGAAACATCAAAATTTCCAAATCGGCAATTAACAACAAAATCTAATTATTGAATAAATAATTAGAAACTCATAATCTAATTATCAAAAAGATAATTAGATATCAACTAAACCATCAAATTAAACCAAATCAGAATACAACACAAAATATTGAAATATCAATTTAAATGTCAATTCGGGTAGGGTTGCAGTACACGCACGCGTGCACTGCCACGCCACTACAGCATATGGAATACCAAAAGATTATTAAATCAACACAAAAAGAATATCAATAAAACAATACTGTGTGGCTGCAGTTCATGCTTGCGTGCACTGCCTTGCCACAACCGTGATGATGTACACTAAAGCTCCATACCGTGTGGCTGCAGTTCACGCTTGTGTGCACTACCTTGCCACTAAAGTGATGATGTACTCAAACAGGCACAAGGTCAAACCCGAAATACCGGATTCAACACAGGTGTAAATTCCAAAATCAATATGAAACTCAGGTGAAATCAAAATCGAATAGTGACATGCGAAAACACAAGAACATGTCAGAGAAACAAGTCGTAACTACAAAGCTAAGTCACGTACGAAATGCAGAGGTCAAGTCAGTGACTCAACACAACTGTAACAACAACAAAAATGAAACTGCAGCCACCACATAAATAAAAAATTCATGTTCCAAACTACAAAGTGATCAAGACATGAACAAGACAAGTACTCAAGGGATGCAGATCACAAGCAACTTAAACCATGTATACAAAAAAAAACATGGTTCGGGTAAGTAACCAAAACAATACACACGTGGAAGCAGTGCATACAATATGCTTTTCTGACATAAACAAACAGGTACCACATAATGCATCAGTGAAACCAACGTCAAGTGATACTGAACACATATGAACAGTGCAAGTAGTCAGTGGGGTGTTCAATGCAATATGGAGCAACAGGACATGTATGCAGTAGTCCAACACTTCAGTGCAAATGAACATGAATGAAAGAACAAAGTACCACAGAATGCAAGAAGACTTTCATAAAGAGGCAGTAGTTTTAAATAGACATGTCAAAGTCTCGAAATCACTTCAAATGAACAAAGTCACCAAAAATGTCAGAGTATCAAAACAGTGGTAGCAAGTTCAAACGAAGCTTAACAGCACGAGATCAAGCAACAACAAATTTTGATATATGAATCAGCATAAGCAAGTGAATGCAAGGGTCGACCAAACGACACAGTGCCATCCCAATGAAACAGCAATAATGAAATGGTTGTAACAAAATATATGTAACTGCTCCAAAGAGATGACAACATTTATGCTACCGATTTGAAACTCAAAGGAAATCATGAATTTCAACTAAAGCTCCAAGCAGGTTGCGAAATGACATAACGAGTTATACATGTGAAACAAGCTGTAAGCATTAATGAGTACATATATGACTTGAATAAACAATCTTTATTACCTATAGTGACAATGCATACTACAGGGGATCAAGTACAAAGAAACCGGAATAATATCAGTGCAATTTGAACCAAACAGTACCACGTGAATTTACACAGTGCCCCAACAAATGAAGACTAATTATCCAAGCACTGCAGCTAGGAAGTAAAGCATTTCAATAATGCAATGTGCCTATTCACGTGTATAGCTAGTGGTAATCATTTTAACATTGTAAACTACAGACCACATATACAGTAGGAATTAAAATGTTTCAAGTACATAAGGGATGAAGCACTTTCAAACAGTTTTAAAAACCGTGGTTATCAAAAATTCAAATCAATGCTTCAGGAATGAATACAAAGATGGCTAGAGACGAAGCTCACAGGGGCCATAAAAATCAAAGCCCCAAGGGTCGGTGATGCCAGAAATTCACGAAATCAAAACAACATATTCAAACCAAAATCAAGGTCATGAAAATTAAGTAACAAAGGATTGTGTGAATTCGAACTAGATGTGAGTGATTCACTCACCTGTTCGACGAGCTCCACTATTGATCAACATAGGCGGTGCTTCGAAAATCACGAAACCCTAATTTTTTCACAAACCCAAACTGCAAGCAAAGCAAAGGAATGAGAGCCGCCATTATCTCGAGAAGAAATAGGTGTAGGGTTTAGAATGATTGGAAATGGATGGGGAGGAACGAATGAATGAATTTGAGGCCGCCATTTATTTTCTTCGTTGGTTTATTTTTAGGGATTCGAAAATGAGAAAAATGAAGGGGGGAAACGGGTCAAAGTAATAAAGATATAGGAAAGAGGGACGGGTTATTTGCTTTGCAAATTTTCACTGCCACAATTAAAACATGGGCCACTATTTTAATTTCAAAGCCCACAATTCCTTTTAACAATTTATAAAAGAATTTTAACTCAATTTTAAAAATCAAAACTTCAATTAGCAATTAGCAACAATAATAATCGTTTAATGTCGATTATCAATTGATGCGAAATACCGGGTTGTTACAGACTCCCCTCCTTAAAGAAATTGCGTCCTTGCAATCATAAGGAATAAATGAACAAATGGTAACAACCATAAAGAACATCATCACAAGATGAAGAAATTTGAAATAGGAAGTTCACCATAAAGAGCTTGAAAGAACATCATCACAAGCCTTAGCGTGTTTGCTCGATGAATTCTCAGGATTCCTAAGTGCAATCCTTAGGATTTGAGAACCATTGAACTTCCGCAAGAAAAACTTCTTTATTTCGAAGGTGCTACACCCCCGAAGCAATGATGTGAATAGAAGGTTGCTCAAAAGTCAAATAGGCAAAACTTCCATTCCTTCAATAACACTGGGCTCAAGAATAAAAATCGGAAATCCCTAAGGCATTTCCTTAATTGGAAGACATGGAAAACGTCATGAATAGTAGAAAATTGAGCCGGTACACCGGCGTAGTACAATTATAAACAACAAAGAAATCTTTTAATTTCATAAAAGAAATTCGCAAATTCTCTACAAAATTTAATTATCAAATAGATAATCAGAATACAGAAATCACAAAACAACAATATCTAATCATCGATACGATAATTAGAAGACAGCAAAATCTAATTATCAACAAAGATAATTAGAAAACAAAAATCATAAGTCGCAAAATTGCAAATATCTAATTACCAAAAATGATAATTAGAAATCTCAAATCAAAAAATATCCAATTATCAAATACGATAATCGGAAACAACAAATATTTAATTATCAAAAACGATAATCAAATCTTAAATCACAAATATTTAATTATCACAAATGATAATCAAATCTTAAATCACAAATATTTAATTATCACAAATGATAATCAAATCTTAAATCACAAATATTTAATTATCACAAAAGATAATCAAATCTCAATTCAACGAATATTTAATCATCAAAAACGATAATTAAATCTCAAATATCTAATTATCACAAGCGATAATCAGAAACAACAAATATCTGATTATCAAAAACGATAAATCAGAAATCACAAACATCCGATTATCAAAAAAACGAAAATCAGAAATCACAAATATCCGATTATCAAAAACGATAATCAGAAATCAAAAATATCCGATTATCAAAACGATAATCAGAATCAACAAATATCCGATTATCAAAAACGATAATCAGAATCAACAAATATTTCAATTAGCGAGTCCGTATTAAGCGAAATAGCAAACGCACCTGTCCCATAACCACGAGTTTTACTAAATCGTTTAATTCTCTTCATCGTTTCCTTGAAAGTGCAAAATTGTGTATTCTAAAAATAACATTTCACGTTCTCAAACGGACAAGTCCGGTATTAAGCGAATCAGTAAAAGAAAGGGGTCATAGTCCTCGATTTTACTGAAATGTTTAATTCGCTTCCTCATTCTTTTGAAAGCGCAAACTGCAAAACTTCTGAAAACAATTTTCATTTATTTTATAAAAGTAATAATTTACATTCTCAAACGAACAAGTCCGGAATTAAGCGAATCAGCAAAAGAAAGGGGTCATAGTCCTCGATTTTGCTGAAACGTTTAAATCGCTTCCTTATTCTTTTGAAAGCGTAAACCGTAAAAACGGACAACACAATCAGCATTGCGGGAAAACCGCTTGAAAATCCATTTTAAAATTGACGGTTACTGAACTCAAAGCGACAGTAATTTTCATACGTCAAAATCTCATCAAAATAATTGGCAATAAAATATAATACCGATGAATTTTCATTCATCAAAAATGTCACAAGAATCTTCTCAAAGATAGAAAGGGTATCATACCCTAAACTTGTATTCATAACAAGTCAATGACACACGAATTCACCAATGCACAAAAATTGATAAAACTTATCAATTAAAATCACGAAAATTGGTGAAGCACAAATTCTAGAAATCATCACAAGAAATCCAGAAAACACAAATTCTAGAAATCTACACAAGAAATTCAGAAAACACAAATTCTAGAAATCTACACAAGAAATCCAAAAATCACAGAAAAAGGGAAAGAGGCCTATCACATGACGGTTCGAAGACCATGGGGAGCTACCCCATATGGGTGAGTCAGAATCACCCAGATGAGGTCTAGGCTAACCAAAAAGAAAAAAGGTACGTGTGAGTGGAATCACACAAATGGTGTCTAGCCTAACCTCGCAACAAAAAGGTATGTGTGAGTGGAATCACACAAATGGTGTCTAGACTAACCTTGCAGACAAAGAGATATGTGTGAGTCGGAATCACACCCATGAGGTCTAGTCTAACCTTGCAAACAAAGAGACATCGCACAATTGCTAGTCTAAATCATAAAAAGGGGAAGGCCTATCACAAAATGGGAGCATGAAAACTCACCAACCGGTATCACAAAACGAGACGCTATCTCATGGTGGCCAACCATTAAACTTTGACACACGAATGGTCCGAAGACCGTGGGGCGCTACCCCACATATGTGATGGCGAAACATCACACAAATGCGATGGCGAAACATCACAAGAGCGGGATCTAGTCTTCCTCGCAGACAAAGAGACATCGCACAGTTGCTAGTCTAAATCACAAAAATGATCGTCATGATCATCAAGAAGTGTCAATTACACTAAGTTAGTAAATATAAAAGTTTAGCTTCATGTCCCATAACCACTTTCTTAACTTAATATTTACGAACAAACTGTAAATCTTCACTAGAAAATTGTCACAAAAGATTCAATCGAACAAGTCCAAGAATTAACCGACGAAGCAAACGCAAGCGTTTCATACCACTTGTTTTACTGAGCCATTGAATTCAATTTCTCATACTAGTGAGGTAAAGGTTAGTATATACTAATAGATTGGAAAACGGTTTAGGAAAAGAGCTTTGTAGTAAAATAGTTTTGAAATCGTTTGGAGAAAAGGGTTTTGATATTTACTACTAGTATAGAAAACCTTTATATTTTTAAACTGACAAATCACAAAAATGGTTGTAGAAACAATCAATCACAAGAATTCACATACAAAGATGTGAATAGAATCCAAAGAAATCGATATTGAATTCATCAAAAGTTATGTTCACGAAAATCCCGAAGAAAATGTCACCAAAGTCGCTAATAGTTGATAGCAACAAATCGGGGAATTAACACGAATCTATTAAATTTGGAAACCAAATCAATTCACTAAAATTCACATTCGAAGACGTGAATAAAATCCAAAGAATTCGATTCCAAATCCATCAAAGTAGAAATACCCAAAAATTCCAGAAATAGAAGTTATAACAACTAATCGGAAAAGAAGAATCGATTAACAATTGAAAAAACAAGGCAGAACGAGCATAAATGCATAAATGACTTCAACAAAAATAAAAATCAAGTCAACGCCGAAGGCAACAATTAATGGCCACGGTCGAATACAAAACGAATCAACAACATCATCAAAGAATTCAACGGCAAACAAAGTCAGAGTCTTGGAAATCAAGAAATTAGCAATTTCACGAAAACAAAGTAACCGAAGTCGAATGGAAATCAAGCCGAGGAAAACACAAAATATCAAGTTCAAAATCGCTGAGATTCGAACTAGATGTGAGTGAAAAATCAAAATCACTCAATTTGCAACCGGTCGAGCTATTTTTCATCATAGTGTAACAGGTACACAATGACACCCATAGCATAGCACAAAAGTGGAACAAAGTCCAGAGGTCAAAATAACTTTAATTAGCCAAATTCGAATAAAATCAACATCGGCTAAATTAATACAAAGCCGAAAACACAAGAACAAAATCCTCATCATCAAAAACCCAACTTGAGTTCGCAAAGCAAACGGAGGCCGAAGCCAAAATACTTTCACGAAATTAAAATCAAATGCACACGAATAAACGTTAGGAATTCATACCTAACGATCAACGATAATCATAGGCAAAGATGAGAGATAAAATATCGACAATTAGTTGTAACACATGTTCCGTCTAAGTTATGTTTTATATTATGTCCATAAACCCCTGGCTTTGATACCAAGCTATGACGCCCCACCTCTATACCCACGCTAGCCAAGAACACTACGGTGTAATGCTGTCAACTAGCGCGAAGAATAAGGCTGTTGAGGAGCGGCCATCCGTAGTTAGGCCTTACACTAGTATTGGTTATCTCGATAGGAGTGGTATATATATTCTTTCATTTTTAATCTCTGATTTATTTACTCACATCGACGTACCCCAATTCCAGTATAAAACGAACTACGATGGTTCATAATAGTTTAGGACAGTAAATATAATAATAACACAATAAAATGGAAAGTCTCATATATACAATAACTGATGTCAGTTACAATACATGGGATACAATATATATGATACAACTATAACTGTCGACTCTGGAAGTTACATATACAAGTACATTATCGTAAATAATGTACATGAATATACAACATCCTATACTAAGACAACGACTACTCCAAAAAGTATGAAAAGACTTCATAGCTCTAGCAGCAACCCAAAGCAGGATATCTACAACCTGTAATAACTCGGTCTGACCCGAGTATTAAATTCAAAAGAAAATAATACATGGGTCAGTCTAATTCAAACTCAGTTATTAGTGCACAACAGCAATAATAATTAAGAACAAATAAATGACAGTCCCAATAAATCTCATCTATCCGATCCTTAAATAAAGAAATCGGATAACGATGAATATAACACGTAACAGTGTTAAACAATAAATCAGCAAATTCAAATCATCAACAAAGATAAGTGAAAAGAGTATCAATGAAGATAATTTGGAAACATCAAAATTGCCAAATCGGCAATTAACAACAAAATCTAATTATTGAATAAATAATTAGAAACTCATAATCTAATTATCAAAAAGATAATTAGATATCAACTAAACCATCAAATTAAACCAAATCAGAATACGACACAAAATATTGAAATATCAATTAAAATGTCAATTCGGGTAGGGCTGTGGTACACGCACACGTGCACTGCCACGCGACCACAGCATATGGAATACCAAAAGATCATTAAATCAACACAAAAAGAATATCAATAAAACAATACTGTGTGGCTGCAGTTCACGCTTGCGTGCACTGCCTTGCCACAACCGTGATGATGTACACTAAAGCTCCATACCATGTGGCTGCAGTTCACGCTTGCATGCACTGCCTTGCCACTACAGTGATGATGTACTCAAACGGGCACAAGGTCAAACCCGAAATACCGGATTCAACACAAGTGTAAATTCCAAAATCAATATGAAACTCAAGTGAAATTAAAATTGAATAGTGACATGCACAAACACAAGAACATGTCAGAGAAATAAGTCGTAACTACAAAGCTAAGTCACTTACGAAATGCAGAGGTCAAGTCAGTGACTCAACACAACTCCAACAACAACAAAAATGAAACTGCAGCCACCACATAAATAAAACATTTCATGTTCCAAACTACAAAGTGATCAAGACATGAACCAGACAAGTACTCAAGGGATGCAGCTCACAAGCAACTAAAACCATGTATACAAAAAAAACATGGTTCGGGTAAGTAACCAAAACAATACACACATGGAAGCAGTGCATACAATATGCTTTTCTGACATAAACAAACAGGTACAACATAATGCATCAGTGAAACCAACGTCAAGTGATATTGAACACATATGAACAGTGCAAGTAGTCAATGGGGTGTTCAATGCAATATGGAGCAACAGGACATGTATGCAGTAGTGCAACAGGTCAGTGCAAATGAACATGCCTGAAAGAACAAAGTACCACAGAATGCAAGCAGACTTTCATAAAGAGGCAATAGTTTTAAATAGACTTGTCAAAGTCTCGAAATCACTTCAAATGAACAAAGTCGCCAAAAATGTCAGAGTATCAAAACAGTGGTAGCAAGTTCAAACGAAGCTTAACAGCACGAGATCAAGCAACAACAAATTTTGATTATATGAATCAGCATAAGCAAGGAATGCAAGGGTCGACCAAACAACACAGTGCCATCCCAATGAAACAGCAATAATGAAATGGTTGTAACAAAATATATGAAACTTCTCCAAAGAGATGACTACATGTATGCTACCGATTTGAAACTCGAAGGAAATCATGAATTTCAACTAAAGCTCCAAGCAGGTAGCAAAATGACAGAACGAGTTATACATGTGAAACAGGCTGCAAGCATTAATGAGCACATATATGACTTGAATAAACAATCTGTATTACCCATAGTGACAATGCATATTACAGGGGATCAAGTACAGAGAAACCGGAATAGTATCACTGAAATTTGAACCAAACAGTACCACGTGAATTTACACAATGCCCCAACAAATGAAGACTAATTACCCAAGCACTGCAGCTAGGAAGTAAAGCATTTCAATAATGCAATGTGCCTATTCACATTTATAGCTAGTGGTAATCATTTTAACATTGTAAACTACAGACCACATATACAGTAGGAATTAAAATGCTTCTAGTACATAAGGGACAAAGCACTGTCAAACAGTTTTAAAAACCGTGGTTATCAAAAATTCAAATCAATGCATCAGGAATGAATACAAAGATGGCCAGAGACGATGCTCACAGGGGCCATAAAAATCAAAGCCCCAAGGGTCGGTGATGCCAGAAATTCACGAAATCAAAACAACATATTCAAACCAAAATCAAAGTCATGAAAATTAAGTAACAAAGGATTGTGTGAATTCGAACTAGATGTGAGTGATTCACTCACCTGTTCGACGAGCTCCACTATCGATCAACATAGGCGGTGCTTCGAAAATCATGAAACCCTAATTTTTTCACAAACCCAAACTGCAAGCAAAGAAAAGGAACGAGAGCCACCATTATCTCGAGAAGAAATGGGCTTAAGGTTTAGAACGATTGGAAATGGAGGGGGAGGAACGAATGAATGAATTTGAGGCCGCCATTTATTTTCTTCGTTGGTTTATTTTTAGGGATTCGAAAATGAGAAAAATGAAGGGGGGAAACGAGTCAAAGTAATAAAGATAGAGGAAAGAGGGACGGGTTATTTGCTTTGCAAATTTTCACGGCAACAATTAAAACATGGGCCACTATTTTAATTTCAAAGCCCACAATTCCTTTTAACAATTTATAAAAGAATTTTAACTCAATTTTAAAAATCAAAACTTCAATTAGCAATTAGCAACAATATTAATCGTTTAATGTCGATTATCAATTGATGCGAAATACCGGGTTGTAACAATGCTCACATATAGGCGTTGGGATTTACATCACAACGAAAATGTTAGCTCATTCAATATGCAAATATATTGTCCAAATATATGTATATTTATATATACTTTTATTTATGTACAAATATTATAAATATATATGTATAAATTTTGTAGTTTTGTTTAAATAATTTTTATATAAGCACAGATGTGTGTGTGTGTGTGTGTATATATATATATATATGTAAACATATTTAAAAATATATTAATATTGAATAATACAGGAAATTATTGTGAAGGACAAAATTTGTAAGGACCCGAAATTTTCAGACCCGAAATTTTCAAACTCGAAAATTCCAGATAGTTATGAAAAAGAAGGAAGAGATAGAAGAAGAAGAAGAAGATCAAAAGCATCAACATCTCACATTCACAGCGGATAAAATATAATAATAACAATAGTAGTTTACAAAAGAATATTATATCTGTCGATTGCATTTTAAATACATCAAGGTTACACACATACTCAAACACTGGACATATACCAATCAACATGTCTCAGATGTACAACAATATAATACAGCTGAAATACTCTATACGTTTTTGCCATCCAGCTCGCCTCCTGAGCTCCAGAACGTCCTTACTTGAAAATCTATAATACTCGGTCTGACCCGAGCATTAATTTAGAGTAACACCCGGGTCAGGCTGGAAACCTGCGTGAGTAAACTTGTCTAACATGGAATACAACAGCATACAATACATATAAAACCCGGGGTAACTCGTTCATCACTACAAGTTCACAACTTGCTATGAACTACCATAAATGCTAAGTACTGTGACTTAGTTTTTAATGGTTCGGTTATTTCAATTATTCTATTTCAGCTCATTTATATACCCATCCATAAAGTATCATTGCAGGTCACATATCGAAGTGGGTTCGGGTATTACTGATTCCCGATCCTAGTCTTGTCGAAATCCAAACGTGTTTTAATGGCCAAGTTGTTTCATTAAATTTAACAATGGAATTTAATACTTTAATTTATAAGGCATATATCACAGATAAATCATACATAATCATCACAAATATATCCTAGAATATCACTAAATAGTCATCAGAAACCAGATATTGAAAGTAAATCAAACAGGAATCATCAAGGTATTAGCATACTTGGTTTAATCAACTTATATTAATTTAAATTGTTTTCTTAAGTATTAATCACAATCTTAATTAGTAAATCATTCTCCAATTTATTTCGTAATTTCACACAATTACATAAATCGCTTCTTAATTATATTTAAATCAATTAATTAATTCTACTTTATTATCAATTAATATCCTTAATTAATTTATCTAAAGCTTAATTACTCATTTATCTATTGACTAATTACTTAATTAATTAGTTATTAATTCTTAACTAATTTTTAAATTAGTTAACTCTTAATTTTGAATTAACTTTAATTAGTTCATTTATTTTCTTAATTACAACTAATTAACATCTAATTATTAATAAATTTCTCAATCACAATTTTATTTGTTCTAAAATTTCAAATTTTTAATTACTTAGTATTCTTAGTTTCTTTGCCACTAATTAAACTCAAAACCATTCATCTTGTATTAAACAAAAATCTGTTAAAGTTCAATAACTTTAAAATTTCTCAAATTTAAATAATCCTGAGCAGAAACTCAAACAACTCTTGTTGGGCTACGAGTTTTTTTCCATCTTTTCCCGAGCTCCATCCCTGTGTTCATTTCTTCTTTACTGTTATTATATATATATATATATATATATATATATATATATAAAAATATATTTTCAGGTATAAAAGTGTGACACTCAAAGCTCTCCACAAATCCCGAGTTCCACTCCGAGGCACGAACCCACTTGCACAAGAACGCCACCAAGACACACACGCGAACACTCAACCTGACACCAAACTACCACCGTACATGTGCACAAGCCTTCAACGGCGCTTCGACGATTGGAGATACCTCTGGCAAGTCGTGATTCACTATCACATTCGAATATAACGATCAGCTCGAACCCTAAAGTTCTAGATCGATGTTTCCTTTCTTGTTTGAGAACCTGAACCAAACTACAACCAAAATCCTCCTCGCGATCATGTCACCGGCCACCAGAAGCCCAGCACCCCTGGCCACGAACTCGTCACCCTCTGAGCCATTATCCCTCAAAAGCACGCGCAACTCAATTGGTCAGTGGTGATGAAATCACGTTGTTTCCATACCTCGACAAAACCATGAATTAAAACCTAAATCTCCCTCGTCTCATCATCTCGTGCAATAGAAAAATAAATCAATAATTTTCCCAACTTCGTCAGACCATCCTCCATCCCTGGTCCAATCCCTAACATCCCAAAGACCTCCGGCCATCTGAATTTGCTCAAAGCCCGTTTACAGTTCATTTAGCAACTGCTCTTAGCATACTCAAAGAAAAATTACCATCTTTATTTTAGAAATCCTATTTTCTGATAACAATTCAAGTTATATAACTGAATTCATATTTCATGACATTCGAATTTATTGTAAAGTTTAAAATTTGTTCTGTAAAACTAAGTTTACAGTGACACTTCACCACTATCGAGTTGAAAACAATTTTTAGATCATAACCTATGCTTAGACATACTTATTTGTTTTAAATCCTAAGCTTGGTAATGATTAAATGGAAAGAAATTGAATTTACTTGTTTTCTTTCCCACTCTGTAACCTAGAAAACAGGAAAAATCAAAAGAATACACAACACAACATATTTGTATATATACAAAGTTAAAACTGAAAAGAGGGTACTCGAGCAAAACACAATATTCTTCATAAATCATACACACAGATCTACTTAAATCTTAATGCAACGACCCGTATTTTACGTGTCGACAGATCGTATTATGGTTGCCACTAGGTCGTTAGTATTGTTTGAGTCATCCAGAATTAGGTCGTGTGAGCGAATTAGGGAAGCTAATGACCTAAGGGGTGGACCGAGTTAAGGAGGTAGGGCGATCTAAGGAGTGGGTCGAATTAAGAATTTGGAGCGACCTAGTAGTTAGCCGGCTTAAGATAGTAACCGACCTAGGGATTCGACCGACCTAATTATAGTGGACGACTTAGGAGTTAACGAGATGGACCGACCTAGGAAGGTCACCGACTTAGTGGAGTGAGCGACCTATAGTGGTTGCCGACTTAAAGGGAAACCGACCTATAGTAGTAACCGACCCATAGAATTGACCGACTTAAGGTGATTGGCCGACCTAAGGGAACTAATGGCTTAGGGAATGCCGACTCAAGGGTTAGTGGCTTAAGGGGTTAAGCGACCTAAGGCTTAGGTCGTGAACGAGTTAAGGATGTTAGGTCGTTGGGTCGCTAAGCCGTGAGTGTTGAGTTGTCCCTTATGTTAGGTCGGCAGTGTAGTTAAGTCGCTCAGTCGTCTCCGGCGTTAGGTCGGCAGCAGGGTTGAGCCGTGTTTGTGTTAGACCATGTGTTGTGTTAGGTCGGTAGGTCGTGGGATTCTTGAGTCGTAGGTCGTTAGGTCGGCGACGACTCAAGGGGACGGACGACTTAAAAATCTGCCTATAAATAAAGGGGTTTGGTTCACTTTTTGGCATCGGATTTTGAAGCGACGAAGTGCTGCCATTTTTAGAGCTCGACTACAACACTTCTTCACTTCTTTTCTCTACTATAATCTAGTGCTTACATCCATCTAAGATCGAAGATCCAAGAGCTAAAGTTGAAGGTCTAGATTCTTCAAAGAGAGATTTCACCGTTTGAAGCGGAATTTTGTCGGATCGAGCTAGATCCTTTGCTGTCCAGATCTGGAGTTTGTTGTTTTTGAGGTGTTTAGGTGATTCGGTGAGTGGTGGTTATCTCTCACACGGATCCAAAGGAGTATATTGGATCAGTGGTTTGTTTGTGTGTTAAAGATAGTGATTTCATGCATTTTCCTTAAGTCTGCATGTAGATCCATTGTTCATAAAGCTTTGATATCCATTTTATTATATGTTAACCTATGCTAGTTCATTCATCCAGATATTACTTAGAATTCATGCTTGTTAGATTTGGACTCTTCAATTACAAAATTTCCATTATTGTTATAACTATTTATTTAGATCTTATTTGAATGATTGATTACTTGGATGAATAATTGATTTGGTTGATTAGTTGATTAGTGATTGAATTTGGACAAGTTGGTCGAAGATGATTCAAAAGCTAAGTGGAAAGGCTCTTGAATAAGGAAAGCTGCTCGTGGCATATGAAGCGGATGATAAATCTCATATGGATAGATTTGATCATGCTGGTGAGATGGGACTTTGCTATGATGTGATGAGGCAAAGCATGATGTTGAGATGGGACTTTGTTATGATGCGATGAAGCAGTATGATATGAGGTGGCCTTGGTTTAATCCAGACGGGATCATTCCAAGCATGCTGATAACTCGGTGATGTGGTTCGAGTTCGTTGATAATGGATGGCTCGAGAGGCGCTTGAGCTAGTATGTGAATAGTCATCGAGGAGGATGACTAGAAGGCTGAGATTTCATCGTTGTTGAAGGTTCTAGCATGCTCAAAGCAAGGGTACGTTGGGACGGGTCACGACGACGTCCCAGGCGCGGGTCACGATGACGTGTTAGTACTCTGGGCAGATTCGATAGTCCTAGGCACGGGTCACGACGGCGTGCAGAGTTATGTCTAGAACCGGGGTTACCATTAGCCCTTGGCGGACGGATGAAATAATAGGCCGGTCATTCAATTAACGGTGAAATCGAGGCAATGACAACAGTGATAGACAGAGTCATGGATGTTTGGATGTTGGTTGAACCATCATTCGGTCTCAAGAGCAATGTTTTCTGGGTGCTCATCTGATCTTGGTATAGGCCTTGGGGGTTTGTGCTTGGAAAACATCGACCTTGACCCGAGTGATAATTGCTTTACTTTAACTGTCTGCTTTTCTATGTTGTTTCTGCTTAGTGGGTCTGGGGGCTATCAATGTAGAAAGAGGTGGAGTGGGATGGTTGGGTTCCTATTCCTTTTTACCCTTTATGCTCTTTTGGTATGTTTGATAGTTGATTTACTGCTCACTAGGACTTTTGTCTGACTCAAGGTTTTATGTTCAACTCTTATTAACTTGGGCTGTCCATCCGTGTTGGGATGGGCAGACTAGGTAGCAGGTGACAGGTGCTGTTCTTAGTGACCAACGCTGTTGATGACAAAGACGAGCTGGAGGCTTTTTCATATTGTTTTCTTACTATATGTACTGGATGTTCCGCTGCTTATATGATTCTTCGAGTGATATGTAGTGAGGCTTGATGTATTGACTTTTCAGATTGTTGTACCAAACTATTATGATTTTATATGATAAAATTCTGTTCTATGGAGCTTCACTATGTATATTTTCTATTGTATTTTATCCATGCGCTGTGAGTAATACGATACACTATTCTGTGTTTACCTTACCTTGATAATCGTCCATGGCGGCCTGACACTCTTTACAGTGCAATTTTTCCTTGTTTGGTGCGGGAGTCATGGGCGGTCGTCACATTTGGTATCAGAGCATTGGTTAATCGATTTTAGCCAACGCTTGCTGACATAACTACGTATGAGAGACGTAATTGTAATTTCTATGGATGATTACTATATATAATATAGTAGCTTAGAAGGATTTGAACTTCTTATGCAGTTGTTTCTCAGGGTATATTAATCATTTCTTTGAGATATTAGGAATGAGTCGAAGAGGGAGACCAGCTGCTAGGGGAGGCCGTGCTGTTGAGGCGGTTGCTGATTATGCTTCTATGTTCGAGGCTATGATGGCTTCGATCATGAGAAGGATGCCAACTCCAGGGCCATCAATAGATGTTGGGGTTCAAATTCAAGCTCCAAAACCAGTGGATTTTGCTAAGTTGTGCAAAGACTATACTGCTCTTGGAGGAAAGGTTTTCTTAGGGACAGAGTCAACCATAGAAGTCCAGAGATGGATAGATGCTTGTAGAAGGATCTTTGGTGATTTGGGAATTGAGGATGCAACTAAGAGGAAGCTTGCATCAAGACAGCTTCAGGGAAGATCTTCTGATTGGTGGAACTCTATCACCATTGATACTCCGGAAGAAGAGATTACTTGGGAGCAATTCCAAGTCAGATTTGAAGCTAAGTTCATTTCTACAGCTCAGAAATCCGTTCTGTTTAAGGAGTTTGTGGAGCTCAAACAAGGTGGAAGACCAGTTCTTGAGTATGTTTCTGAGTTTGAAGCTTTGTCTAAATATGCTCAGTCATATATTGAATCTCCTTATCAGAAGAATGAGATGTTTGTGACAGGCTTGGACAATTATGTTGGGAGGCAGTTGGTGGATCATTTGGATGACCCATTTGATAAGCTTGTGGAGAAAGCTCTCAGGCATGAGAATTTGTTTCCTAAAGAAGGATCTGTTGTTGCTATGACCAAGGAGCAAAGTGGAAACAAGAAGAGAAAGCAGCAGCAGAAGGGTAAGGATGGCCAGAAGAAGCCGAAGGGTGAAATGACCTGCTACAACTGTCGGCAGAAGGGTCATCTCTCTAGAGTTTGCAAGAATCCGAGAGTGCTAGTGAAGTGCCACAACATTGAAAAACCGGGGAATATCAAGAGGAATTGTCCAGAACCGAGGAAGGACAAGCAGATTGTGCAAGCTTATGCTTTGGGGGCTGTGCCATCGTCTTTGAGAGCTCCTACTGCCGAAGAGAAAGGAAAGAGTGTGGTGGTTCAAGGTACTCTTTCCATATGTGGTGTTCCTGTTAGAGTGTTGTTTGATACTGGAGCGTCGCACTCCTTTGTTTGTAGTGAACTGGTAGGCCGGTTGGGTTTGTAACCGGATATTATTGATAGACCATTAGTTGTGACTAATCCAGTTGGGGGTTCGTCTTGTTTGTGTATGTTATGCCGTGGTCTAGTTGTGTCGAGTCATGATTGATCTTTTGTTTGTGATTGTTTTGTTCTGAACTTAGCGGGGTTCGGAATTATTTTGGGTATGGACTGGCTTAGGAAGTATGCGGTAGGGGTTGATTGCAAGAGGCTGGAGGTAACAGTCGAGAATATGGAGGGGCGAAAGGTTGTGATACGATGTAAGCATGAGGAAGGCGTCTTCATGAGCTTCATGTATTCGCTAGTTGTTCCACGGGATGGACTGTCATCGGTGCCAATTGTGAATGGATTTGAGGATGTCTTTGACGAGGTCAAACCATTACCGCCGCATAGAGAGATCGAGTTTCGCATCGATCTAGTTGAGGGAGCCAGACCTGTTGTGATGCCTCTTAGGCGGATGGCGCCTAGGGAACAACAAGAGTTGAAGTTGCAAGTTGATGACCTTTTACAGAAAGGATTCATTCGGTGTAGTGTGTCCGAATGGGGTGCACCAGTTGTGTTTGCAACCAAAGCGGATGGATCGTTGAGGTTGTGTTTAGATTATCGTGAGCTGAATAAAGTGACTAAGAAGAACAAGTATCCATTGCCGAGAATAGATGACTTGTTTGATCAGCTTCACGAAGCTAAGGTGTTTTCTCAGATGGATTTGGCAACGGGATTTCACCAGTTAAGAGTGGCTAAGGATAGTGTGCCGAAGACTGCTTTTAGGACACCATCCGGTTTCTATAAATGACTGGTAATGCCGTTTGGATTGACCAATGCACCAGCATACTTTGTGGATCTTATGAATAGAGTGTTCAGAGATCAGTTGAACAAGTTCATACTTGTGTTCGTGGATGATATTCTGATTTATTCCAGAACTGAAGAAGAGCACAAGACGCACTTACGTGTTGTTTTGGAAATCTTGCGGAAACATCAGCTGAAGTCTAAGTTTTCGAAGTGTCACTTCTGGAAGAGTGAAGTGAGGTTCTTAGGTCATATTATCTCTGGAAATGGAATAGCGGTTGATCCCGCAAAGGTGGCAGCAATCCAGGATTGGGTTAGACCTAAGAATGCATCTGATGTGAGAAGTTTTCTTGGATTAGCAGGATACTATCGTCGGTTTATCAAAGACTTTTCCAAGATAGCTGCACCGTTAATAGGATTGACGAAAAAGAACCAAGTATTCAGATGGGATGCTAAGTGTGAGCAAGCTTTCGGAATCCTGAAAGAGCGATTGACAAGTGCTCCTGTTTTGCCTATTCCAAGTGGAAATGATGAGATGGTGGTTTACACCGATGCATGTGGTACTGGACTTGGAGCAATGCTGATGCAAAAGGATAAAGTTGTTGCATATGCAAGTCGACAACTAAAGCCGCATGAAAGCAATTATACGACTCATGATTTGGAGTTAGCGGCGATTGTGTTTGCTCTGAAGATGTGGAGACATTATCTATTGGGAGTTCGATTTGAGTTGTTTACAGATCATAAGTCGTTAAAGTATCTCTTCTCCCAAAAAGATTTGAATCTTCGACAGCAACGATGGCTAGAGTTTTTAGCATCATATGATTTTGGTATAGCCTATACTCCGGGAAAAGGTAACGCAGTAACAGATGCGTTAAGTCGAAGACATGCAGAATTGGGAGACATGTTTTCAGAATGGAAGATTCTTGAGTATTTGGCTGGATTTGACTTCAGGCCTAGATGTGAATTGGAAATTGAGATGTTGGCAAACTTATCGATAAGACCTACTCTTGTGGAAAGAATTAGCGAGAGCCAAAAGCGAGACGATAAGCTTGTCAAGATTATCCGAGATTTGGAATCTGGATCAGACCCAGAGAAGGATAAAGGATTCGAAGTCGATCGAGAGGGTTGGCTTCGGAAACAAGGACGACTAGTTGTTCCCGATATAGATGGATTGAGAGATGAAGTTCTTATGGAAAGTCATCACTCGAAATTGACAATTCATCCAGGTGGAAATAAGATGTATCTGGATATGAAGAGAACCTACTATTGGGAAGGTATGAAGAAGGATGTTGGAAATTTTATTTCCAAATGTATGAACTGCCAGTTGGTAAAAGCTGAACAGAAGAAGCCAAGTGGATTGCTTCAGCCGTTAGAAGTTCCTACATGGAAGTGGGAGCAAATATCGATGGATTTTATCGATGGGTTACCTAGAACCAGAGCAGGAAATGAAGGGAAATGGGTCATCGTAGATCGATTGACTAAGAGTGCAAGATTCATTCCTGTTCGATCACCTAGGACTGCATCGAAATTGGCTGAGTTGTATGTTAAGTGGATAGTTCAATTCCATGGTATTCCGAAGAGTATAGTGAGCGATCGAGACCCATTATTCACTAGTGGATTTTGGAAGAGCTTCCAAGAAGTTTTGGGGACCGAGTTGTGTTTGAGTACAACTTATCACCCCCAAACAGATGGTCAGACCGAGAGAGTCAACAGAGTTTTGGAAGATCTCCTTAGACATATGTTTTAGATTTCAGAGGATCATGGGAAGATCATCTTCATTTGGTGGAATTTGCATATAATAACAGTTACCAGTCAAGCATTGGTATGGCACCATATGAGGCATTGTATGGAAGACCGTGTAACTCTCCGACATGTTGGTTGGAAACAGGAGAAAAGTTGATACTTGGGCTAGAGATGATTCGACAGACTACAGATTGTATAGAGATCATTCGGTGACGAATGAAAGTAGCGCAAGATCGTCAGAAAAGTTATGCCAATAAGCGTCGTAAGGATTTGGAATTCGACGTAGGTGATATGGTTTTTGTGAAGGTTTCTCCACTAAAGAATGTTATTCGATTCGGGAAGAAAGGAAAGTTGAATCCGAGATTTGTTGGACCATTCCCAATCATCGAGCGAATTGGAAAGCTCGCCTATAAATTGGAGTTACCGGAAAAGATGTCAAGCGTGCACAATGTTTTTCATGTATCGTATCTACGGAAGTATGTGCACGACCCGAATACAGTGGTTTCTGCTGATAGCTGTGAAGATTTGGAGGTTGCTCCAGTTGTTACGAGACCTCGTAAGCCGCTTCATGTTGTGGGAATCGACACGAAACAGCTTAGGAGGAAGACGATTA
Organism: Allium cepa; assembly: GCA_030765085.1. Lineage (NCBI taxonomy): Eukaryota > Viridiplantae > Streptophyta > Magnoliopsida > Asparagales > Amaryllidaceae > Allium > Allium cepa. The sequence goes on along the minus strand of CM060928.1, from coordinate 672,402,145 downwards.
CGTTGCTCAAGATACAATGGAGTGATGATGTTAACGACTGTACATGGGAAGAGGAAGAGAGGATGAAGGCAGCTCATCCTGAACTCTTCGAGGTATGGCCCTAAGGTGTCATGACATCTCATGAATTTGTAACTTGTTCTAGTCTTAGAATTCTGCATGCTAGGTTAGTAATTGGATGCATGGTTTGTTGATTGCTATGGATGGTAGGCATGCAGAATAGTTTTGGTTGTTCTTGTTTGTTTGGAATTTCGGGGGAGAAATTCCTAAGGGGGAGAGAATGTAACGACCCGTATTTTACGTGTCGACAGATCGTATTATGGTTGCCACTAGGTCGTTAGTATTGTTTGAGTCATCCAGAATTAGGTCGTGTGAGCGAATTAGGGAAGCTAACGACCTAAGGGGTGGACCGAGTTAAGGAGGTAGGGCGATCTAAGGAGTGGGTCGAATTAAGAATTTGGAGCGACCTAGTAGTTAGCCGGCTTAAGATAGTAACCGACCTAGGGATTCGACCGACCTAATTATAGTGGACGACTTAGGAGTTAACGAGATGGACCGATCTAGGAAGGTCACCGACTTAGTGGAGTGAGCGACCTATAGTGGTTGCCGACTTAAGGGGAAACCGACCTATAGTAGTAACCGACCCATAGAATTGACCAACTTAAGGTGATTGGCCGACCTAAGGGAACTAATGGCTTAGGGAATGCCGACTCAAGGGTTAGTGGCTTAAGGGGTTAAGCGACCTAAGGCTTAGGTCGTGAACGAGTTAAGGATGTTTGGTCGTTGGGTCGCTAAGCCGTGAGTGTTGAGTTGTCCCTTATGTTAGGTCGGCAGTGTAGTTAAGTCGCTCGGTCGTCTCTAGCGTTAGGTCGGCAGCAGGGTTGAGCCGTGTTTGTGTTAGACCATGTGTTGTGTTAGGTCGGTAGGTCGTGGGATTCTTGAGTCGTAGGTCGTTAGGTCGGCGACGACTCAAGGGGACGGACGACTTAAAAATCTGCCTATAAATAAAGGGGTTTGGTTCACTTTCTGGCATCGGATTTTGAAGCGACGAAGTGCTGCCATTTTTAGAGCTCGACTACTATACTTCTTCACTTCTTTTCTCTACTATAATCTAGTGCTTACATCCATCTAAGATCGAAGATCCAAGAGCTAAAGTTGAAGATCTACATTCTTCAAAGAGAGATTTCACCGTTTGAAGCGGAATTTTTTCGGATCGAGCTAGATCCTTTGCTGTCCAGATCTGGAGTTTGTTGTTTTTGAGGTGTTTAGGTGATTCGGTGAGTGGTGGTTATCTCTCACACGGAGCCAAAGGAGTATATTGGATCCGTGGTTTGTTTGTGTGTTAAAGATAGTGATTTCATGCATTTTCCTTAAGTCTGCATGTAGATCCATTGTTCATAAAGCTTTGATATCCATTTTACTATATGTTAACCTATGCTAGTTCATTCATCCAGATATTACTTAGAATTCATGCTTGTTAGATTTGGACTCTTCAATTACGAAATTTCCATTATTGTTATAACTATTATTTAGATCTTATTTGAATGATTGATTACTTGGATGAATAATTGATTTGGTTGATTAGTTGATTAGTGATTGAATTTGGACAAGTTGGTCGAAGATGATTCAAAAGCTAAGTGGAAAGGCTCTTGAATAAGGAAAGCTGCTCGTGGCATATGAAGCGGATGATAAATCTCATATGGATAGATTTGATCATGCTGGTGAGATGGGACTTTGCTATGATGTGATGAGGCAAAGCATGATGTTGAGATGGGACTTTGGTATAATGCGATGAAGCAGTATGATATGAGGTGGCCTTGGTTTAATCCAGACGGGATCATTCCAAGCATGTTGATAACTCGGTGATGTGGTTCGAGTTTGTTGATAATGGATGGCTCGAGAGGCGCTTGAGCTAGTATGTGAATAGTCATCGAGGAGGATGACTAGAAGGCTGAGATTTCATCGTTGTTGAAGGTTCTAGCATGCTCAAAGCAAGAGTACGTTGGGACGGGTCACGACGACGTCCCAGGCGCGGGTCACGATGACGTGTTAGTACTCTGGGCAGATTCGATAGTCCTAGGCACGGGTCACGACGACGTGCAGAGTTATGTCTAGAACCGGGGTTACCATTAGCCCTTGGCGGACGGATGAAATAATGGGCCGGTCATTCAATTAACGGTGAAATCGAGGCAATGACAACAGTGATAGACAGAGTCATGGATGTTTGGATGTTGGTTGAACCATCATTCGGTCTCAAGAGCAATGTTTTCTGGGTGCTCATCTGATCTTGGTATAGGCCTTGGGGGTTTGTGCTTGGAAAACATCGACCTTGACCCGAGTGATAATTGCTTTACTTTAACTGTCTGCTTTTCTATGTTGTTTCTGCTTAGTGGGTCTGGGGGCTATCACTGTAGAAAGAGGTGGAGTGGGATGGTTGGGTTCCTATTCCTTTTTACCCTTTATGCTCTTTTGGTATGTTTGATAGTTGATTTACTGCTCACTAGGACTTTTGTCTGACTCAAGGTTTTATGTTCAACTCTTATTACCTTGGGCTGTCCATCCGTGTTGGGATGGGCAACTAGGTAGCAGGTGACAGCTGCTGTTCTTAGTGACCAACGCTGTTGATGACAAAGACGAGCTGGAGGCTTTTGCATATTGTTTTCTTACTATATGTAATGGATGTTCCGCTGCTTATATGATTCTCCGAGTGATATGTAGTGAGGCTTGATGTATTGACTTTTCAGATTGTTGTACCAAACTATTATGATTTTATATGATAAGATTATGTTCTATGGAGCTTCACTATGTATATTTTCTATTGTATTTTATCCATGCGCTGTGAGTAATACGATACACTATTCTGTGTTTACCTTACCTTGATAATCGTCCATGGCAGCCTGGCACTCTTTACAGCGCAATTTTTCCTTGTTTGGTGCGGGAGTCATGGGCGGTCGTCACACTTAAATAATTATTTACTCACCTTTATAAGAAGAAGACAGAGAGGTTGATCAAAAATCTGGAAAGTAATTGATCTTGGATCTAGATGAATGTTCACTAATTACTTGATTGTTGTTTGTTTTGCTCTGACCCTTCCTGACTTTGATTTCTGCAAGTTGTTTTACTGAGTTGAATTTTACTTGATAAAACAGAAACTTGATTGTGCTACAGGTTTGTATGTTGGAGATGAAATTGTGCTGCAGGTTTTGATTTTGAAATTTTCCAGTTTTTTCAAATTTATTTCTCCTTAGATCTTATTTTCTTAGGCTTGTAGATTGAAAATGAAGAACAAAGAATGAGAGAAAGAGGGGATGGAATATTATATAGATTTAAATTTTATTTTTTTATAAATTTTGTCAAAAATAAAATTAAAATGACACTTGTACAACTTAACACCATTTGTCAATATAATATAAATTTTCTTACACATGTTAACAATTGCTTCATAATTAAACACTTGTATTATTATTATTTCATTTATTTTAAAAGATTTTTAAAAGCATTTTTTTAAATAAATTTTCCTAATTAATGAATATGATTGTAAATTAATAAAGCCTTTTCTAAATTTATATATAAATTTTAAATTCAAATTTAACACACACACACACACACACACATATATGAATAATATCAAATTTATCTGTTCAAATTCTTTTCTCATGGATTACACTTATAACTTATGTTTTTATAAAAAAATTAAATTATATTTTCTAATTTTAAAGAAAATGTTTTACACCCTATATACATTAAATAAATTACGTATATATATTATCTTAAAATCCAAATTATTTTACTAAGGTATTCATTTAGATTTTAAATTCAAGTTTCTAATTCAGACTCAAATTCAAATTCAAATTTGAATTACAATCCATTTATTTATATAAATCAATACTAATTCAAATTTAAAATCACTCAAAAATATATATTAAACAAACACAGATTCAATATATAAATTTTAAGTTATTATATTAGGAGATTACCAATATTTATCCAGTTATTAAAATCAAATTTTCTTTAAGATATTTATATTTCAAAATTTATTATAGATTCAAATTTATTTATACTCCTAGATATCAGAATTTTATTTGTTCAACAGAATAAATCAGTTAATTATCCACTTATCAGATGTCCAAAAATCCAGGTTATCACATTCCTCCCCTCTTTGAATCTTTTCGTCCTCGAAAAGGAAAGAAAGCAGAATTTGTTAAATATTTTAAAACTAGTTAAAATATTCTTTGATCATTTTTCAAACACTTTTAAAATCTATAAAATATTGCCAAAATAGTTTTTATAAAAAAATACCTTTACAACTCGATGTCTTAACAGGTCCATCCTTGTTCTAATAGAAATTCAGTCATACGTTGATCAGGCGTAAGACTGAAAATCTACAAGTACTTGGTAAACCCGTCTTCAACACCCAGTGAAAATACTTGGGAAATTAATTTTATTGAAAATATAGAATACAGTTTTTGAAAATAGAGGATGTATTATTGGTGAATGCTTTGGAAATCATCACCCTCATCCATGGTCACAGTTACATCTTAGGTTACGTTGCCATCGCAGCAAAAGCCCAGTAACTGTAGGCACTCCGCGCCCCTCGGTTACGCCATGGAACCCACAACAAATCACAGTTACATTCTAGGGTTATGTTGCCATCATAGCAAAAGTCCATGTAACTGTTGGCTCTCAACGGCACACACGATTTTCGCTGTCCAAATGAAACTTTTCCACTCCTTCATAGGTCGTAGTCTATCGATATAAAATCAAACGCAGACTATTGTCTCTCAATGGAACACACGACTTTTGCTATTTTACCATAGGTCGCAGTTACATCTGGGGTTATGTTGCCATCACAGCAAAAGTTCATGTAACTGTTAACTCTCAGCGGCACACACGACTTTCGCTATGGTATACTCTACTCATAATCCTCAGGAACTAGTTTTGTCCGAACTCCTCACAGGATCAACTTTAGAACCCCCCCCCTTGGGGCTCAAGGTAGCACCACCCGGTGGCACTCCTGAGAAGTTCATTTCAAAGGAGCGCCTTTTTCCCCAGAGCCATCATCAAAACACTTTATACTATACATATATAGCATCTTTCAAATCATACACCTAGTATGATCTCATACAAAGCTCCTTTACACAAAATCGATTATCCCAAAATCGATAATTCTCAAACTAGGCTTTCCAAATTTTAATATTAATTTTACCCAAAAATCAAAAGCCTTTCCAAATCCAAAGGTCCACAAAACCTTTTCTCAAAATCCTCATAAGATTTTATATATATATATATATATATATATATAATTTCCTTGATAAAAATCTTGGATCATTTTAAACTTGTATAAAACTCCTTTTATACTTTAAACATTTTCAAAATCTTTTCTTTATGGCAATTGATTTAATAAGGGAAGATTTATCTTATATAACAAAGATATATAGCTTTGTTTATTCAAAACAAATATTCAATTTTGATTATTCTTTTCGATATCAATTTCATTCAAATCCGTACGATGCACACATATCATCCGTACGCTATACCAATCTGATCGCTCGCTCGATCACACAATTTCACTTCCGAACTAGTATCGTCCACCCGACTTCCTAGTACGGACTCAGATCTGGTTTCTGGGTCAGAAACCGTCATTCTCCTTGCGTAGCTATAACTATGATAGAGAACATCCAGAACCAATCAACAATCCATATCCAGGTTCGCCGTCGAAAATAGAGTGAAAAATCCCAACTCGGATCGATACACTATCTCGAAATTCTATACTCGAATCTGGATCAAATCACTATGCGAACAGAATAATATACGTACATCCTACGTATTTATCTTCATTGATTATTAACTAAATCAATTTTCTTTCTATTACCATTCACTTAAATTCTCATTTACTTATTCACATTTTCCATAATTCCCATTTAGATTATCACTTCAATTTTTATCTCAATTGGGTATTTAAATCAATAACAGTTTGAACACCGACCAGTGTATATTTAGAAAATAGCTTGAATTTTTTTAAAAAAGATAAGTAGTTGAAAATAATTATTAGTTTACAAAATAGCTGTAAAATAGTTGGAAAATAGTTAAGTAGTTATAGAAATTTTAGATAATTGCAAAATAGTTGTAAAATAGTAATTAATTATAAAACAATTGAAAAAAAGTAATTAGTTTATAAAACAGTTACAAAATAGTTAAATAACTTCAAAAGTAGTTATTAAATAAATATAAGATAGTTTTGGGTTTAATAAGAAAGGTTGTATGTATAATAAATAACTTGGAAAAATAGATTTGTAATAAAACAATTTATATTGAAAAATAGTCCAGAGTCAAACTGTTCACTTTCCCAACTTCAAATCATATTCCATTTGATTTTTACTTATTCAACTTTAATTACAGTTCCAAATTATTCAAATAAATTTGGACTAATTTGAAATTGAGTCCACTTCAATTTCAAATCATTTAAATTTCTATAAGAATTAATTCGGATTCCCATTTGAATTTGAAATCAATTTTTTTTTCCAATTCAAATATTCCATTTGAATTCCATACATATTCATCTTCAATTCTAATTAATTCAATGTAACAACCCGCATATTTATCGATTTTATATTTAAATATTTTATTTAAATATTTTGTCGTTAATCAGATATTGGTTAAAAAAGCTACTTTTTGCAAACGGTCAAATTAGGACTCGAGACACTTTCCATTGAGTTCGAAATGCCGTTTACAATCTCTTTAAGTATAAACTTTGATATGTTTGGGGTTAGTGGAATTTCACTAACTTTTCCCGCTTTGGACTTTGGGTTGGTTTAGCCTATTAAACCTAAGTTCCAACCCCTTCTCCTCATCTCTTCATAAATTCCTACCTAACTCTAGTTTTAGCATTAGTGGTGAGTGGAAAGGGAAATTAAAATTCCAAGCCCAAGTTCATTAGCAAATTCAACATCCAACTCCAAAATCAAAGTGAAGACATTGGATTCAAGCTTCTTGTGTTGAGATTGAAGTGGATTGATTCTTGCTTTGCTTTGGTCTTCATTTTCATTGATTTTTGGTGCAAATGTGAGATTTTTATCTCATGTTCTTGCCTATATCTATCATGGATGTTTGGGAATGATTTCCTATCACTTTAGCATGTACATTTGCATTTGGTTTGGATTGGATTGGCGAAAAACACCAATCTTTAGCATTTTAGGTCGCACTGACACAAATTGTTGTTCGAAGTTAGGTCGCTAGGTCGTAGGTCGTGTGCCGCTAGGTCATAGGTCGCATGCCGCTAGGTCGTAGGTCGCATGCCCTGTTCTTCATTTGGTTGCTTGGTGGCTTCCCTGTTAGGTCGCATGACCTTCACCCAATTAGGTCGCATGACCTTATAAACCGTTAGGTCGCTTGACCTGTACACCCTAGGTCGTTGGACCTTATTTCCCCTCTAGGTCACAGGACCTTTATCCCTTAGGTCGTGACGCCTTAATTCCTTTAGGTCGTTAAGGCCTTAACTCACTCGACCTAGTTAGGTCGTTAGGTCGCGACAGTCGTTCCACTTTGACCTTTGCAACTTTAGGTCGTTCAACCACAAGGTCGCATGCCTCTTTGGGTCGTTCCCACGTTAGGTCGTAAACCCATAGGTCGTCAGCCCATTAGGTCGCATGACCCCTTAAGTCGCTCGCCTCTGTTAGGTCGCTCGCTTCTACTAACTCGCGAGCACCTCTAGGTCGCAACCACTAAGTCGCTTGACCCCTTAGACCCCTAGGTCGCAACCATTAGGTCGCTCGATCCTATCCTCCCTTAGGTCTTCACTAGGTCGTACCGTTTTGGACGGGGTGCTGCCCCGCACCCCGCACCCCGCCGGGGGCACTGCCCCCTGGACCCCTGCGACCTGACCGGGAAGGTCGAACCCCGTAGCGGGGGTGTTGCCCCCGCACCCCCACCTTGGGGGGTTGCCACCCCCCCCCCCCCCCGGACCCCCCCCTCCGTAGGGGATCTTATCTGAAAAACATTCAACAGAACTTGCTTTGCTAAGATGCTGAGTTGACCATTCTACGGGACAAACTATCTTTGGCTTCTCGGTTGATTTTATGGTATCACGGCCTTGCTAAAAAGACAGGATAACAACTTTAGAAATATGAAGGTTTCAATACTAGTAGTAAATATCAAAACTCTTTCAACAATATGATTTGAACTCTATTTTCAATAACAAAACTCTTTTCTTAAACCGTTTTCCAATCTACTAGTATAAACAAACCTTTACCTCACTCGGATGAGAAATCTAATTAAACGGCTTAGTAAAACAAGTGGTATGAAACGCTTGCGTTCACTTCGTCGGTTAATTCTTGGAATTGTTCGATTGAACCTCTTGTGACAATTTTCTAGTGAAGATTTACAGTTTGTTCGTAAATATTTAAGTAAAGCAAGTGGTTATGGGACACGAAGATAAACTTTTATATTTACTAGCTTAGTGTAATTGACACTTCTCGTTGATCATGACGATCATTTTATGATTTAGACTAGCAATTGTGAGATGTCTCTTTGTTTGCAAGGTTAGAGTACACCTCATGGGTGTGATTCCGACTCACACATATCTCTTTGTCCGCAAGGTTAGTCTAGACACCATTTGTGTGATTCCACTCACACATACCTTTTTGTTGCGAGGTTAGGCTAGACACCATTTGTGTGATTCCACTCACACATACCTTTTTTTCTTTTTGGCTAGCCTAGACCTCATCTGGGTGATTCCGACTCACCCATATGGGGTAGCTCCCTATGGTCTTCGAACCGTCATGTGATAGGCCTCATTCCCTTTTTCTGTGATTTCTGGATTTCTTGTGTTGATTTCTGGAATTTATGTCATTGACTTGTTATGAGTACAAGTTTAGGGTATGATGCCCTCTTTGGATCTTTGAAAGGATTGTTGTGATATTGATTTATCTCTTATTGAGATCTTCTGTTGATCATCATTTGCATACTTATAGTAGTACGTCAGTATGGATATTTTATGTTTATGCCATATCTTTTATTTTATATCATGTCATCTGATATTTATAGCTAGACTGATCTATTTATTATTTTCTTAAATAATACTCGAGTCAGACCGAGATGTTACAGGTGCTTCTGCTTGACTTCTTCCCGGGATTTGCTACTCTGACTTTAGGCTAACTATTTAGATTAGCAGTTTTTGTTGTATACACTTGAGATATAGACTCATAGTTGTATTCTTTTGTATAGCACGTGTTGCTATTCTTTTGTATTATTGTGGATCTTTTTGACCACTACTCTGATGTACACTTTCATGTGTTAGTTGTATATTCATATCTTCTTCCGCCTTTGTGATATGGATGTCTGTGACTGATTTGTGTTATGCTTATTTCTATGTTTGTTTCCGAAGATTATTTATAGCCACCGTGTGATAAGCAATTACATTGATGGTCGCTCCTCAACAGCCTTATTCTCCGTGCTAGTTGACAGCACTACACTGTAGTGTTCTTGGCTAGCGTGGGTATAGAGGCGGGATGTCACATTCAAACTAAATGCAATTTGAACTAACAGAATATAAATTTTAATTTAAACCCAAATCTTTAAACAATATAAATTTTGAGTCAAATTCTCAAAATTCCATTTTAAATTATCTTTAAGTTCAAATAAAAGTTCAAAAACAATTTTATCTTAAAAGTTTAATTTATTACCTAATTTTTATCTTTCGAATTTGAAACCAGTTCTTAGAAAATTTTAATTTACAAATTCAATTATTCAAATTTTCAGTTTAAAGTAATTCCATGTCCTTATTTTCAAATTAAAGTTTAATTTCCCCTTTTATCTCAATAATGGATATATTACCACACTTCACTTCTCATTCATTTAAAAAAAATCCAATTTGTACTTTAAAGATTTTTAACAACAATAGGATGGTATCACCTAATTATTTAAAAACATCCATCCGTTTTCAACTTCTAGATCTCAAACCCATTTTGAGATCACATAAACACTCCATACAAATTAACCGTTTAGCTTCCCAAGTCAAATCCCAATTTCATATTGAAATTTCCAAATCAGGTTGTCCATTCAAACTTATTTGACTTCATTCAATTTCAATCTCAATTTTAAACCATCTCGAGTTATATAAATTTGAGTTAATTTTTTAAATGTTGATTTAATCCTTTAAATCAAATCAACTTATCTCTTTAAATCATTTAATCCTGAATCCAAAATCCATTTTAGACTTATTTCAAAATTCAAACAATATTTCAAATCTCTTTTAAACAACTAAATCTTGAAATTCAATTTATCACCAAACTTAAATTTTGATAACCCAACCTTTGAAGTTTTATCTTAAACATTTCAGTCTTAAGTCCAAAATGATTCCATACATCAATTCACTACATACTAGTAGTTCATACATTACATACATTTATCCAAAATAAGCGTCTTACAAAAGTCATAAATCTAGATGCCTTCCTATTACTTAGAGGTTTGGAAAGAACAGAGCCCTAATACTCCTATAAGTATCCTTCCTATGGACTTCCTTCCAAAGGGCAAAGCCCGAACATACACTTCTCAATAGGGTGTCCCCACTTATAAAATTTACCACAAAATATTTCTACCCTGTCATCAATCTCGATAACCTTCATGCCTCCAACAGCATATTCTACAGCCTTACTCCTCTTCTACCTCTCGGAACAATTCCTAGCAATGTGTCCTGTCTTTTTACAACGATAGCAGATAGTCGACTCATTGACCGGTTCCACGGGTTTACGCTACGCCTTTCTCACTTCTGGGCAATGATTTAGGAAATGTCCTTTCTTATGACACTTAAAGCACAAGATCTCAGAGCGAAACCATGGAATGTACCCTTCAATTCCTCCCTTGTTTTACTGCACTAGGCTACGTAATGACCCCTATTGAAACATTTGTAACAGGTGAAATTATCATAAGGTCCTGGTTCAGCCCTTTCCTTAACCTGTTTCTCATACTCTTGAATTCCTTCTTCTTGATCCCTACATGCAGCTGCTCTTTGCTCTCTACGCCTAACCTTCCATTCTTCACTCTTAGTCATCTCTCTCAAGGACTGAATTCTAGAGGAGCTCCCTACCTATAAATTAGACTTAATTAGATTATTAAGTTATACCTTATGTTTTAACATCTTTGGTTTTTAATTTCAAACAAAGTTTTCATACAACTTCTTATTTCGAAATCAGATTATTTTCAAAACCATTCTGAATAATATTATTTATCATTCCCTTCAACAATTTGAATCCAAACTTAATTCTAATGTTCCTGATATGAATGGTACATTCTATTCAATTCCTACTCAGATAAATATATTTAACACTTAAATTATTATAGGGTTCCTACTTAAAATTTTAATGTTTTACAACCAATTCGCAACAAATTCGTCCAATTTAGATGGTTTACAACACAGTTACTTACATTCAATTCATTTTTAAACCAAACAAACTCATATTCACCTCAATTGATTTTAAAATCAATTTATTTGCTTCTATTAATTCATTTTCTTTTTAAATCAATTTAATTTTAATTTGGTTATATTTCCGTTACCACTTAATTTAATCCCAATTCAAGTTTTCAATTCGATTGTATTATATTACTTCTTGATTTAATTCCAATAATTTAACAATCAATTAACTTAATACTAGAAAAATATTGCTTTATATATATTAAAATATAAATAAATAAAATCATTTAAAATCTTTATATAAGAAATTAACAAGTACGCTCTCATACACACACACACACACTCAACTCATTCTAGGGTACTATTGACCCTATTCTTAATGAGTACACCCTCGAGAGCCAAGGTTCTCACTTAACCTTCAGCTTTGATACCAAATGTAACGACTCGAAATTTTCAAACCTAAAAATTCCAGATAGTTATGAAAAAGAAGAAAGAGATAGAAGAAGAAGATCAGAAGCGCCAACATCTCCATTCGTAGCGGTTAAACTATAATAATAACAATAACAGTTTACAAAAGAATATTATATCTGTCGATTGCATTTTAAATACATCAAGGTTACACACATACTCAAACACTGGACATATACCAATCAACATGTCTCAGATGTACAACAATATAATGCAGCGGAAATAATCTATACGTTCTTGCCATCCAGCTCGCCTCCTGAGCTCCAGAATGTCCTTACCTGAAAATCTGTAATACTCGGTCTGACCGGAGCATTACATTAGAGTAACACCCGGGTCAGGCTGGGAACCAGCGTGAGTAAACTTGTCTAACACGGAATACAATAGCATACAATACATATAAAATCCAGGGTAACTCGTTCATCACTACAAGTTCACAACTTGCTATAAACTACAATAAATGTCTAAGTACTCTGACTTAGTTTTTAATGGTTCGGTCATTTCAATTATTCTATTTCAGCCCATTTATATACCCATCCGTAAAGTATCATTGCAGGTCACATATCGAAGTGGGCTCGGGTATTACTGATTCCCGATCCCAGTCTTGTCGAAATCCAAACGTGTTTTAATGGCCAAGTTGTTTAATTAAATTTAACAATGGAATTTAATACTTTAATTTATAAGGCATGTATCACAGATAAATCATACATAATCATCACAGATATATAACAGAATATCACTAAATAGTCATCACAAACTAGATATTAAAAGTAAATCAAACAGGAATCATCAAGGTATTAGTATACTTGGTTTAATCAACTTATATTTATTTAAATTGTTTTCTATAGTATTAATCACAGTCTTAATTAATAAATCATTCGCTAATTTATTTCGTAATTTCATACAATTACATAAATTGCTTCTTAATTATATTTAAATCAATTAATTAATTCTACTTTATTATCAACTAATATCCTTAATTAATTTATTTAAAGCTTAATTACTCATTTATCTATTCACTAATTACTTAATTAATTAGTTATTAGTTCTTAGCTAAATTTTAAATTAGTTAATTCTTAATTTTGAATTAACTTTCATTAGTTCATTTGTTTTCTTAATTACAACTAATTAACATTTAATTATTAATAAATTTCTTAATCACAACTTTATTTGTTCTAAAATTTCAAATTTTAAATTAATTAACATTCTCAATTTGTTTGTCATTAACTAAACTCAAAACCATTCATCTTGTTTAAACAAAAATCTGTTAAAGTTCAATAACTTTAAAATTTCTCAAATTTAAACAATCCCGAGCATAAACCCAGACAACTCTAGTTCGACTTTGAGTTTTTTTCATCTTTTTTCGAGCTGCATCCCTGTGTTCATTTCTTCTTCACCGTTGTTATATATGTGTGTGTGTGTGTGTGTGTGTGTGTGTGTGTGTATTTAGGTATAAAATTATGACACTCAAAGCTCCCCACAAATCCCGAGTTCCACTCCGAGGCACGAACCGACCTGCACGAGAACGCCTTCGAGACACGCACGCGAACACTCAACCTGACACCAAACTACCACCGTACATGTGCACAAGCCTTCGACGACGCTCCGACGATCGGCGATACCTCCGGCAAGTCGCGATTCACTATCACATTCGAATACAACGATCAGCTCGAAGCCTAAAGTTCCAGATCGATGTTTCCTTTCTTGTTCGAGAACCTGAACCAATATCCTCCTCGCGATCACGTCACCGGCCACCAGAAGCCCAGCGCCCCCAGCCACGAACTCGTCATCCTCCAAGCCACCATCCCTCAAAAGCACGCGCAACTCGATTGGTCAGTGGTGATGAAATCACCTTGTTTCCAGACCTCGATAAAACCATGAATTAAACCCTAAATCTTCCTCGTCTCATCATCTCGTGCAATAGAAAAATAAATCAACAATTTTCCCAACATCGTCAGGCCATCCTCCATCCTTGGTCCAATCCCTAACATCCCAAAGACCTCCGACCATCTGAATTTGCTCAAAGCCCATTTACAGTTCATTTAGCAACTGCTCTTAGCATACTCAAAGAAAAATTACCATCTTTATTTTAGAAATCCTATTTTATGATAATAATTCAAGTTATATAACTGATTTGTTTTTCGTGACATTCGAATTTATCATAAAGTTTAAAATTTGTTCTGTAAAACTAAGTTTATAGAGGCAATTCACCACTATCGAGTTTAAAACAATTTTTAGATCATAACCTTTGCTTAAACATACTTATTTGTTTTAAATCCTAAGCTTGGTAATGATTAAATGAAAAGAAATTGAATTTACTTGTTTTGTTTCCCACTCTGTAACCCAGAAAACAGGAAAAATCAAAGGAATACACATCACAACATATTTGTATATATACAGAGTTAAAACTGAAAAGAGGGTACTCGAGCAAAACACAAGGTTCTTCATAAATCATACACACAGATCTACTTAAATCTTAAATAATTATTTACTCACCTTTATAAGAAGAAGACAGAGAGGTCGATCAAAAATCTAGAAAGTAATTGATCTTGGATCTAGATGAATGTTCGCCAATTAGTTGATTGCTGTTTGTTTTGCTCTGACCCTTCCCGACTTTGATTTCTCCATCTTGTTTTACTGAGTTGAATTTTACTTGATAAAACAGAAACTTGATTGTGCTGCAGGTTTGTATATTGGAGATGAAATTGTGTTGCAGGTTTTGATTTTGAAAATTTCTAGTTTGTTCAAATTTATTTCTCCTCGGACCTGATTTTCTTAGGCTTGTAAATTGAAAATAAGGAACAAAGAATGAGAGAAAGAGAGGACGGAATATTATATAGATTTAATTTTTTTTTTAAATTTTCTCAAAAATAAAATTAAAACGACACTTGTACAATTTAACACCATTTGTCAATACAATATAAATTTTCTTACACATGCTAATAATTGCTTCATAATTAAACACTTGTATTATTATTATTTCATTTATTTTAAAAGCTTTTTAAAAGCTTTTTTTAAATTAATTTTCCTAATTAATGAATATGATTGTAAATTAATAAGGCCTTTTCAAAATTTATATATAAATTTCAAATTCAAATTTAACACAAATATATATATATATATATATATATGAATAATATCAAATTTATCTGTTAAAATTCTTTTCTCATGGATTACACTTATTATCTTATATTTTTATAGAAAATTTAAATTATATTTTCTAATTTTAAAGAAAATGTTTTACACCCAATATACATTAAATAAATTACCTATATATATTATTTTAAAATCCAAATTATTTTACTATGGTATTCATTTAGATTTTAAATTCAAGTTTCTAATTCAGACTCAAATTCAAATTCAAATTTGAATTACAATCCATTTATTTATATAAATCAATACTAATTCAAATTTAAAATCACTCAAAAATATATATTAAACAAACACAGATTCAATATATAAATTTTAAGTAATTATATTAGGAGATTACCAATATTTATCCAGTTATTAAAATCTAATTTTCTTTAAGATATTTACATTTCAAATTTTATTATAGATTCAAATTTATTTATACTCCTAGATATCAGAATTTTATCTGTTCAACAGAATAAATCAGTTAATTATCCACTTAGCAGATGTCCAAAATCCAAGTTATCACAAAATTTCTTAGCATTTTAATCTCAAGGACAGACCTTCAGTATTTTAGCCTGAAGGAAAACTTTCATTAGGCATCAATTTTTAGTTATTGATAGTTGCTTTTAGGTATGAATTTGTAGCTATCGGTAGGGATTTATAGGTACCAGTTTTTAGTTCTATAGTAGTTTTGGAAGAATGCTTGTCCTTTTGAATAATTTTGGAAGAATGTTTGTCCTTATGAATAATTTTTAGAAGAATGTTTGTCCTTATGGCTAAAATATTGAGGTCGTGTCCTTGAGGCTAAAAATATACAAATTTATATCCATTAAATTAATTCCCCCTATTGAATATTCATAATAGACTTACTTAAATATAAAAAAATTATTTATAAATATTCATAAAACATTTAAATAAATTAAAAACCGCAAGAAATATATATATGTGTGTGTGTGTGTGCGCAAGTATGTTAACAAAAAAATTAATACTTATATACAAAATTATATGCATATTAAAATACTTACATATATTTACTTGTTTGCATGTTTAAAAATATTCAAAATATTTTTTATAAATATGAAAGACCAGGCCTTGTGCCGACTCAGTAAATGTATTTTTTTTTAATTTTAAAGTATATCTTATTTAAGTATCCATTCAAAAATTATTAAAATACTAATTAAAAATTAATTGCGAAATTTTATTTTGAATTTTAAATTTAGTTAAATCCTAAATGATATTTTATGCCTAGAAATTTTTTAACACAATTTTTAGATATATAAATAATTTAAAAATAAATTTTATATTTTCAGCAACGAATTTAAAATTAATTTAAAATTGTAAAAAAATAGTTTTTTACCTATTTTCTTAGAGTATCTTTACCGATAATATTATTTTATAAAATAAATAAAAAATTTCATAACATAATATAATTAATTTATGTTATAAATTGATTTAAATAATATTTAGATAATAATAAAAAATATTTATCATTGCAAAAATTATTATTGTCTTAATTTTTTACCATAAAATTATGTGATCATGTTTGACTAAAGTGTGATGTTATAATTAATTATAAATCATATTTATCTATTTAAACAATATGTACTAATTCAATAGAATAAAAAAATTGTTTTTTAATTACAGTGCCATATTGAACTAAATTGTTTATGATAATTTTTTTAATTTTAATATATACATGCATATAACCATACAGTTTTGTGACAATATTACTTGCATATCAAAATCATCACCTAACTAGCAATAGATAATATATGCACATAATAAAATATTGTAATTGAGCATAAATAATTATATTATGAGTAGTAATATAATTCACTTCCAACGCCTTAAATTACACTTTTAAATGATGGAGTCTGCCCCTTAGAACTATTTTTAATTCATTAGATGCTTGTCCTTGAACCGTTAACCACTAGCAATCAGATAGCAGTTAACTTTCTTTGATTTCAGCTCTAGAAAGATGGAGAAGGGACTGAAAATTTTTGCCAGCAAAGACTTGGAATGAAGGCTCCAAAATTTCTTAATCATATGAGGGTAGAGATGCTTATATAGTGGATGGATGGGAGAGAAGTATGGGTCTCATCTCTTATTCATTCTCCTTTATTCTCAGCCATCCAAAGTCCAGCCTTTCCGACTCAACCATGATCCGTCAACACCCATGCTTGCTGCCTAAATTATCAGTCCTATGACAGGCCTTAAACCCATTTAAGCCCAAGTAAAATATTATGCAATTAAATCCAATCTAATTGCTTATCGATATTGTATATCGATTGATACATTTATGATTATTATAAATATACTTAATAATATTTATTCGTTAAATCATAATCAAATTTACAATCAATATTTCATAAAATTTAAATTGTTAGGTCAATGAAGAATTCATCCTTTCAGTTGTACGACTCGTTAGGTGAAAATTTAGTCAATGATAATATTGAACTATTCGAATATTAACGTTCATACATCACTTAGCAGGTGATATGACATTTTGGCTCAATTTATCACTTATCTGATTTCGATAAAATCTAATTTTCTTTGTTAAGCATTACCAGATTGTAACTTTTATTTATATCAATTCTCCTTATCAAAACTATATCACTTTTGACTTATGAAATTTGTTAATGGTCAAAATTTTAATACCATCTATATTCAACTTTACAGTCTAACACAAAGTCTTTGGTTCAACAATAACAATTATTATTAACTGAAATGCTCTAGTCAGAGATATTGACTTAGAGTTGATTCAGTTGACTGTGATGTTGACCTCATATAAACCAGAAGAAGAATCTTTTCTTGAATAGCGTTTCACTTTCAATACTTTCACTTGACCCAACTATAGTCACTAGATGGACATCATGTCATGATATGATATGAGTGAGTCATTCCATGCTTATCCAATAAATATTAGTACATAACCCCTTAGTGCCCCCAGCAACCATGTGTAATACACTGCCTAAAATTTAGAGAGCGTTGCCTACTCAAGTCTCAACGGATGTATTGATATCCAATCTCGATACATCTTGGTTAAAAATATTTAAAATGGTATATTTATTTTTATTATGATAAATTATTCACGATTATAACATTTTATAACTACCATCACAAAATATACAATTTATGGATTTTCAATTAGGTATAAATTTAATTAAATTAATTAATTAATATAACACATTATATCAAGTATATAATAAAAGGAAAAACCTTTTATTTCAAACAAGATTGGTTACCAAGTTAGGTATATGTGACAAATTACATAATTGTCTTTAGGGCATACCCATAACTCTATCAATATCTCATTTACACTTGAGGTCAATTATGGAATTTTATTCCAACTTCACTGATCGGTTTTCTCAAAAGTAATCGGGTCAGTCCCTTAGTGAATATGTTCTCTCTGATGCTGATAAAATACATTTATCATGTGGAACAATTGGAAGTATTTGTCACAACTTACAGTGAGCTTTATTTTATGTTATGAACTATATCATGATGTTGTTATCATATAACAATGTTATGGGATTCTCAATATTTGAAATCACCCTCGACTCTGTTATAAATTTATACATTTATATTTTATATAGATTGCTTTTATTGCGGTGCTATTTAAGGCAATGTACTTAGTCTTTTCATCGAATAAACCATAGTCTTTCATCAGGAACATTTCTAGTTTAAATATTCTTAACTTGAATTTATTATTGGCACATTATACTCAATATCATTTATAAAGTTTTAGTCTGAACACTCCTTTATAAGGAGTTTGTTGTTTCTATAAACAATTCTCTAATACACAAGAACACTTCAAACTACCATTTAGCGATACACTTCAGATTCCTATTTTCCTTATGTATGAAATGCATAAACAAATCATGATATCGTAGATAACATAACATGTATGATAATTTGTACTGTCAATGCATGAGGAACCATCTTACATGTTCCGTACTAAATATTTTAATAAGGTGTCTTGCATATTGTTTTGGGACATTCCCAATATCTTTTATAGTAAGTACTTACTATAAAGATATCATTCACAAATCCAATGTCGAATATTAAAAACAACCAAAAATGATTTTAATAGAAGTACATCGTTAATAATCAGTAGTGTGTTGTTTACTTATGATTAGATATATTTACGCACTTTTAACGTTCTTTCTTATGAGCACACATTTCATCTAAATTTTGATTGATAATCAAACTATTTGGTATTCTTATCAAAACATTTGTTCAATTTTAATGCTTATCGAATAACACTTTCGTATCTGTTCTTGGATCATATCCAAAATCCCACAAACTCAATATCGCTCCCACTGACTTTGATACATTTTGGTTATTATGTATAAACAGTTTACTCTAAATCATTTTTTAGATTTTTTTGTTTCAACACATACGTACCAAAACATAAAGTCTTACTATGCGATAATTTTGTAAGTATATTCAAACCAACTTGAGTAGATCGAATTGTGAATCTGTTACATTAATTTCAATAATTGAAATTCACGGTATTATTCTTACCATTGTGACTCACTATATTCCAACTGCATTTGTCTTTCTCTTAAAGGCACATTTGTGGATAATGGGTCATATCCTTGAGATAAACTATCAAAATCATATTTTGATAATGTACTTGAAATCAATTTCGAATTTGCACATCGTACCATATTATACAGTCAACACACGTAATGGTTTAATTAAACAACAGAGGATTATTTATTCTTGACATTGACAAGAAACTCATAGTTTCTCTTCAATGTACAAGAATACTTATTAGACATTCTAACATATTGTGTTCATTTAAGTTTGGTTAATTTCATTTCATCTATTGCAATCAGTTTCATTCTTGCATCATATCCAAGATCATTTTATACCAATAATTTCTTAGAAAAATTCCTTCGCTACTAAGTTAGTATTTTCTAAAACAACGGTTATTTCTCAGTGCAACAGAACGAGAATTCATAAACATTTTATGAATTGCCTTATATAAAACTGATTTCTTATTAGTTCATAATATATTTATGTTCACAACATAAATTAGTCATCTAATGACCATTG
This sequence comes from Allium cepa, assembly GCA_030765085.1. Classification (NCBI taxonomy): domain Eukaryota; kingdom Viridiplantae; phylum Streptophyta; class Magnoliopsida; order Asparagales; family Amaryllidaceae; genus Allium; species Allium cepa. The sequence goes on along the minus strand of CM060928.1, from coordinate 672,382,080 downwards.
TTCCCAAAATCCTCTTAAGGTAATTCATACAAGATCCATTACTTATAATTATTATGTGCAGTCTTTCAACTCGCACAACCTACCAACTCCTTGGCCTAGGTTATGTAGGGGTTTTTTATAAACCCTTATCTTATATGGTTTTATAAACTATTCTTTGAATGATATTAATTTCAACCATGTGTGCCACCCTTTGGTACATACCTTATAGAAAGAGTTTAACTCAACTTCACTCATCATAAATAGTTCTTTGTCCAATAAAGTTTGATTATTCGTTGTTAATACATTATTATGTATTATAGGAAGGAGTGATCTTTGAGACTAAATCTTTAGGTACAAATGGAACTCTTTCGAATATACTTATACAACCAATCAAATCGAATCGTTTTATTTTCTATTGCACATTATTTTTCTTTTGATTTATACTCTATAAGCTTATTATAAACGTAATACATGTGTATCAAATACACATGCCCATGTCGGTGATAACTCATCAGTGAACATAACGAAGTATGTGAAATAATTTTGATATTAATTGAATTGTGATAGCTTACATCTACATGTATCAATCCGAAGAGTTCATAAACTATTATAGCACTCCTACTGAATGGGTGCTTTACCCTTAATTGTTTGAGATACAATTAACTAGTACCATATGATTCATAATCATATAATCCACAAATTATTTTTCCAAACCGTGGCTTAATGTATAATTCCAAAATACTTGCAAATAAATTTAGACGCTTTAGTATTTTCCAGTGCATCCTAAATGCCACTATTATAGTTTTATTTTGTGACAAATATTTATAATACTCAAAACTATGTTTGTTTTTTTGTCAGTACTGAAAAGCAGTTATTATTTCATAAATAATGGTTGGTATGTTTTACGAAAACAATTATCATATCTTGGTGCGACCAATAAGTGTTATATGACAACCTCTCACTGTTTTGGTCATTACTATAATAGCATATAAAATACAAAGCTTCATTCAGTCACTTAATATAGACTATTTATTTCATTTTTTGTAACTGGTTTACAGTCAAAAAAATTCATATCAAATATTTTAAATTCTAAGAAATAAATCTCAAAGAATTTTTTTTATATTTAAATGTACATTTTGGAATAGAAATCATATTTCTCATTTCAATGTTAAGTATCAACTATTATTTTACAATCTCATTTTCGATGTTTCTTTACGAAGCAGAAGAGACTATTCACTCTTTTCATCCAAACTGTACCTTAAATCATATCTACTCTTATACATTCATTATTCTTTTCTAAATGGTCGAATCATTCAAAAATAATTCCTTACTATAATATCATAAAAACTCTTTGCAAAAATGCATTTGATTATCCTGTATAGTTAAGGACATCAAATATGATGCACCTTATGCAAATTGATCAAACTAACATTTCAGCGACCGAGTAGTTTGATCTATATTGTAGTTTTGGTTTTGTGTTACATTTAACATAATACTATCTTTTATTGTGATCAATCAAATTGAATAATCGATCTCATACTATGATTTATTTTCTATTTCAAATGAACAAATTTCATCGAAATATTGTACATTACAAAGCGTGACCATTCACTACATAACATTTATTTGTGATTGTATATGGACCAAATAGTCATGGTATTGTGTTGCTTTTGAGTTTGGAACTCATAGAATGCAGTAAACGAACTTGACCAAATAAACACATAAGTGATCAAATTACCAATGTATTTAGTAGTTGTAGAATAAGACGCTTGCATGGGAAACATTAACATGCAATAAGCATTTTATTAGTAAGTATATGTTATATTCTTATTCATCGATCTTCAATTCGGTTCATTTGTATATCTTAATTGATAAACATCTTACGAATCATATTAAATGCACAAATTTATCGATATAGATTATTACAACACAATATAGCATATGTTCTTATAATAATAGAAATGCTAAATATTATGATTTCATTTTTCTAATAAGGATCCCACTAGTCTTTTATGTTTCACCAAACCCTAAGTCGAAGCATATGAGTTCTTCAACTTTACTAGTGGGTGTTAGGACTTGTCCATCTTGGAATTATGACCTTGAGTTTACTTAACAAGTTGTAGCCCCAAGAGATGGATAACTTATTGGTTGTATTGTATACAACTCCCAACCCCTAGTACCTTGTCCTAATTTCACTTCGACCTTGAGTTTGCTTAACAAATTGAAACAAAATTATTCACTCATACATACCATTCACGATAGCCTAAGTATAGTATATATACCTTGGGTTTGCTCAAAAAATACATATAGTTATCATACATCGTATATTCAATATATTAATAATACTACACATAACATCCGCAGCTTGAGTTTGCTCAATGACTAAGGAGTTTGTAAGTAATTTATTAATATATATATATATATATATATATATATATATATATATATATATATATATAGTAGAGGAAAACATTATATTGAAGATTCATAACTTTATATTGAGTGATATTGACTTATGGAATAATGTATTTCTTTTGAAATAACATTGTGATTCAAATGTCGGGCACATCAGAAATCACGGTATACGTACATTTACGTATGTATTTATTGCTTAAGTCAATTTAGGGTTTCTTAATGTTCCACCTTTAATTTAAACATTCATTCTATAAAAGATTTATTGTTATATAACTTTTATATTTCATATTACTTATATAATAGTCTTATGTATAACATTATTTTTATTAATTAAATCTTATTTAATTAATTTTAATTAATTAACATTTTAATTAATTATATATTATCTTAATATAACATTTATGTTAAATATTATTGTATACTATAACATTTATAGTATAACATATATATATATATATAATTTAATTAATTAACCTTTTAATTGTTTTTTTAATTAAATACTTTTAATTAAATTATATTGATTTTGAAAATCATTTTGCATACATGTATACTTATAATATCTTAAGCATTTTCAAATACCATAATATATATCAGAAATTATAATTCATGTATAAATCTTTCATTCATTAATTAATTTATTTATTTTATTAGTATTATTAATAAATTTGAAATTTTGATTTAATTACATTATTTTTCAACCATTTTGAAATTTTTTGTTGTGTTATAACCTTTATAATATATGTATATCTGTGTTTGAATTTAATTTTAAAGCTAAATCTTATATTTTAATTTTCAAACAATTTTGAAAATTAGCCCAATGCCTAATTCAAATCCGATATTTTCTATTAGGAACAACCTTTGGCTCATATCTATTTGGGCCAGGCTATTGCCAGGTAGATCAGAGTACTAAATTACTTGAACCCAATCCCATACATTATCCTTCTAGACATCCTACAAACTAGGCAAAGAATTTAATTTGTTAACTCTAACATGACTAAATTTGACTGCATAGGTTATTGGCATCTATTGCCATTGTTGAACTGGGCCACCCCATAACAGAAGTTATTAGTGAATTTGATTTTTTTTTAAATTCTATTGGATCTTTATTGGATTCATAAAGTCTAATTTATTTAAAAAAATTCTAAATTACATTTAAATAAAATCGTTTATTTTATTTAAATTTATACATTATATAGTTTTATTTAATTTATGCTATTATATATATATATATATATATATATGTATGTATGTATTATATACATATATATGTGTGTATGCATTTGTAACATTAATCCATGTAAGGCATAACATTCTGTGTATGGATGTTGAGATTTATATCTAAACGGACATGTCAATTCATCTAATGTGCAAATATATTGTCCAAATATATGTATGTATATATATATACTCTTATTAATAAACAAATAATATACATACATACATATATACATATATATTATAGTTTTGTTTAAATAATTTTATATAAATACATAAGTACAACTAGTGTGTGTGTGTATATATGTAATCATATGAATGAAATATTAATATTGAATATACATACTATATAATAGAATTATTTAAATATAAAGAAATTATTTATAAATATCTATAAAATATATAATTTAAAAAAAACTATAAGCAACACACACACACAATTTTATATATATATATATATATAAGTATATTGATAAAAGTCTTTTAAAAGATATTTATATCCATAAATTTATGCATAATAAAATTATATATATGTGTGTGTATTAATAAAATAGTTAAAATATTTTTAATATGAAATGACCCGCAAATCCGTACCCCTTGAGTTAACACTATTCTACCTAAATTAACTCAAGCTGTACAGAAATACGAACCATTTGGGTTAAAGAAGAAGAGGTAGAAGAAGAAAATAGAAAAAAACAACAGAATCTAACCATCGCAGCGAAATAAAATATAATAGATAATAATGATCTGTACTCAAAAATCACATGTATCTGTTTATATATTATATCATTAGAATACATCAATCACATCTCAACATCAATACCATACAACTGGATACACAGCTACTCTACACAGCGGAATATATATAAAACAAGTACGAAAGTACGTATCATCATCCAGCTCGTCTCCTGAGCTCCATAGCATCATATCCTGTATCCTATAATACTTGGTATGACCCGAGCATTACAGTTAAATAATACCCGAGTCAGTCTAGTATACCAGCGTGAGAAAATCACACTCAATTGACTATTAAAGTTTCAAAAATATTTTGAAAACAAAAGCATCTCGTAAGACCATGTCACAAATAAACATGATGGGTTTTTACCTTATGATAGCAAAAACAATTTTTTTAGAAATCCTCTGATATTATAATAGGGTCTATATACAAATACTTATAATAATATAGCCAAAATTGTTACATTCATTAAATTCCAGCTACTAGCCACAGAGTGGGTAATACAAACAAGACTCGTACAAGGCTCGTAGGAAGAATGGATTTCCAACTAATGACTAGGCACTGGGGTACCACCTGTCATAGTACGTGCCCTAGATCACTGTACGGAGGAGTACGCCCCCTCCCTTGCAACACAAGACCGGGACTACCCATTACTGGATAATCCCGAGTGAGATCACCTCGCGGTTGGGATCAGCAACCGCCCACTAAGCCGAAATAAAAAGGGACGTCTAGACAGGGATGACCTCACCCTACTTGGGTGCTACCCACCTAGCCTTGCTACATAACCCCTGATTTTCAGTCATTCCATTTTGATGAGGCTTGAGGATAAGCGTTACCTTTTAGAACAATATCCTTTAGAATTCCCATCGTCCACCTAACGATGTTCCGAAAGCATTCATCGATACAAGTCCATCCCGGGTTCGAACGGAACCGAAGGCACTATTCCTACTATATCCATTTTGGAAATATCCTCAGGATTAGTAGCGGCTAGCCCTTGCACTTCACTACTCCATCTTCGAATCCAAACTCGTTTCCCACGAAACGTACAAACCGGATCGAAGTGGTTTTCGAGAAATAATCCTGATCCCGATCTCTTCGAAACGATCAACGCATTTGTCTATATTGATAGTCGGCGATTTAACTATCAATTAATATTCACAAACAACCATCCAACAATAAATAATTTTCCAAATTATTTATTAACCTCAAAAATATCTTCACAAGATATATTTTCACTTTTCAAACCCCATTGAAAAACAGTTTTCAAAACTATCTTCCTTTCTCAGAATAAATTCCAAGTATTTCTATTTCCCCTAGAATCACCAAGCATAAAACTAGATTTTTAAAATAATTTAAAACACTTTACTTTGAAATGTACTTTAAGACATTTAAGTTAAAAACTACTTCAATAATTGATTAAAAATACTTACTATATGAATATTTGAAAATAAGGTTACTTTATAAAATATAAAACTAGGTTTTCACTTTTAAAGCAAAATCCTAAGTCACTCTTTAAATAATTACTGCCATAATAGATTAAAGAAAATACTTACCTTAGAATTTAAATATTTAGAAATAATAAATTTTTCAAAACTTTCTTTTTAAAACAACTTAAAAGCTTTTAATTTATATTTAAAAATTTACTTTGAAAACGTACTTGGTTATCTAGGGAGAATTTCCAATCTCAATCACTTAAATCAATTTCCAAATTGATTCCAAATTTATTCCATTTGAAATAAATTTTATTACTTACTCAATTCATTTCAAAATTCATTAATTATGGACTTTATTATTATTGTTATTATTTTCCGTTTGATTTTAAATCGCTTAACTGAAATATAAAAATTTCAGGTTTTTCCCAATTTCTTCTTTATTCCTTTAAATAATTTAAATCTTAAATTTTAAATAAATGTTTTGTTCTTTTAAATAATAACACTGCCGTTTAAAATTCATTATCTTCCTGTTTATTCAAAATCTCCTTTCTATACTCTAGATATGTTTATTAGAAGTTTAAAGTCACTTTATTTCTTTTCCAATTCATTCTTAAATTTATTCAAATTTTCAATAATTATTTTCTTACAAATTCACTTCTTTTATTTTCCTCCCAAAATCCAATTTATATATTTTGGGTAATTCATTATACCCAATTATATCCAATCAAACCATAGCATTCAATATTCTAACATAATTCATCATTGAATATCAAATAATCACAACGGAGGGTATTAAACAATTTAAATAAATGTTGAGGGATCCAGTTAGATCCCTCCAACTTGTTTTCCCTGCATCCAAAGACGTTAGCACAACATAAATACCAATCCCAAAATATACCATACTATAGCACATCAATCAATTCAATCATTCAAACTATTATTTATTTTAATCATTTAAATTTAAATGTAAATTCAACTGAGTGAGATCAACTCACCTTTGTTTTTTATTACAGTCCATTTTCATTCCAGCTTGTTTCTCCATGATTTAGACCTTGTAACAAACATATAAGGTTTATTAATATTCGAATTGATCGAACAATTTATTATCGTATTTTAATTTAATTAACTAAGGATTTATAAACTAGTAATTAAATTTTGAACTAATTTCCTTTTAAACAAAAATATTTTTATCAATTAATAATTTAGTTTAAACCAATTTCCCTTTAAAATACCTTTTAGTGACTAAATAATTTAACTAAGTTTATTAACCACATTAGTCACCTTAATAAATTATATTTTAATCGAAACTAATAAATTTAAAATGTATATATGTATATTTAAAATTCTTTTTGAAACACATATACTAAAATAATCTATGTAGATCAAAAAATCGAATTCTTATATGAACTCTAAAATATTTAGAATTATATATTTCCAAAATTTATATATATATAAACACACACACTTCGTCTGATCATCCCTATATGTATTTTGTTTTTAAATTGTAAACACAAGCTGTTTTCATGTAACTGACTATTTATTATTGTATATTTTTTTCTCTAGTAATTGACACGACAGTGATCTACCTACAGGAAAAATATTTTTGATAGGAAGAACAAACAAATTCCATTAACAGCTTTAACTTAAATAACTTTTTAAACTTGAAATTTAAAATCAGGTTACCTATTCGAATACGCGAGACAACAACATCGAGCAGTCGTCATCAGCACGTCGCACTCACCTTACAACTTCCAAAAATTGGCGAAATCCCAAGCTCCAAGCCTCTTACTGACACACGCGAACCCAAAATCAACTCGGCCTCGCTCCTCACTTCATCGCTGAGCCTCTCTTACGCGTGCGCGAACATGCCCGTGCTCTAGGAGTTGCCGTGCTTCGCGAATCTTCCCCTTGCCGTGCGAGCGGGCGACCCTCTCTCTCGCGAACGAGATTCACTGCAGTTCAACCCCCCACGGTGCCTTCGCGACTCGAAACCGATCTCACTTCGAGTTGCCCTTGATCGCCTCTAATTCGTACGCGATGGGCGATTTGATTTTCCTATTCGTCGCCATTATTTTGTGCAAAGGCTTCGGCCGATTTGTTTTTTATTTATTTTATGAATTGGGGAAAAGAATTAGGATTTAGAAGAGAAAGATTCGTTTATTTATTCGGCTGTAGGTATTAAAAAAAAGCGTGTTAGGGAAGGTGAGTAGTTGGCTTGCTTCAGAAGACAAAGGAGAATAGGTCGGCAAAAGAAACGTAGGGCGACTGTGATTTGCTTTGTGACCAAATATATTATATTTAAATTAAAACAATAATTATTACCTAGGTATTTTTATCTCGTACGATCACACGATAATTCCGAAAGCTACGAAATTTGAAATCGGATAATAATATAATATTACGGATCCAATGGAAATGGTTTGGTCAAATTCCGAGACTGTGCCTCGGAAGGCTATTTCTAAATTCAATTTAAAACGATAAAATTTCAAAACCAAACAAATCATTGTTAAATTAAATTTTACAACTTCTGTTATTCTCAGTATTATCAATATAAATTTTATAGGCCTTCAAATTATATTTTAACAGGCTTAGAACTCCAGATTTAGCATTTTACCCAACTTTAAATTATTTAATTCAATAATTTAATTATAAATAATTAGTGATATTTGAATTCAAGTTAAAAATTAAACTTTTAAATATTTAAAATCAATTAAATATCCCGATGTTAAATGCTCGAAAATTTCGGGTCGTCACATAATAAGTATGAAAAACCAGGTCTTGTACAGGGATCAAATGTACTTATTTTTATTTTTTAATTTCAAATCCTATTTTATTTAAATATTCATTCGAAAATTATTAGAATATTAAGTAAAAATTCATTTTAAAATTTTATTTTGATTTTAAATTTCTAGTAATCGTAAATGAGTTTTTATGCTTTGAAATTTTTACACAATTTTTATGTTTAAAAATAAATTTTCTATTTTCAGCTACAAGTTTAAATTAATTTAAAAATGTAAAAAAAAGTTTTTTAACTTACGCTGAGAGTATCTTTACTAAGAATATTGTTTTGTAAATATAAAATTTAATTTTCATAATATTTTTGAACAAATATAATAAATTTATATAATAAATTGATTTAAATAGTAAAAATTAAAAAATAAAGTTCATTATTGTCGAAAATTACCAGTCTTAATTCTCTACGTATAAAATTAAGTGACCATACTTAACTAAGTATGATGTTATAATTAATTATAAACATTATTTATCTATTTCTTATTAATTTATAGAACAAAAACATTGTTTTTAAATTACAGAGCCGTACAAACTCATTTTTTTATGATAAATATTTTTAGTATATACATGCATATAACCAAACAATTTTGTGATAATATTATTTGCATATTAGAATTGTCACATAACTAAACAACAAATAATATACGTATATGACAAAACATTGTAATTGAGGATAAATAATTATATTATGATTAGTTGTATACCTCACTTCTAACGCCTTGAAGTACGCCTTGAAATGATGATATCTATCCTTTGAAACTATTTTCGATTCAACAAAGTGCTAGTCCTTGAACCGTTGACCATCGACCATCGGATAGCAGTTAACTTGATTTGATTTAAGCTTTAGAAAGATGGAGGGTAACTGAAATTTTTGACTAACAAAGACTTGGAATGGAGACTCTAAAAGTTCTCAATCATATAGGCGTAGGGACGTTTAAATAATGGATGGAAAAGGGAGAAGTATAGATCTCATCTCTTACTCATTCTCCTTTATTCTCAACCATCCAAAGTAAAGCCTTTCCTACTCAAGTTTGAGCCGCCTATTGATAGTGTTAGGTGTACGCCCAAGGGGAAATTTTGTAATTTATTAACTCTAAAATCATTTCTTGTTCAAAATAAAGGTGTTTCTTCTTTCTGTTATATATTTGTTATAATGTGTTATAAATAATTAAATGTTTAATTAAAAATATATTTAAACAAAAAATCCATACATGACATGTTTGTGATAGTAATTAGAATTAGTTGTAATCATGAGTACTGGATCACATTGTTACAAAACACATCATTTTAAATGTTCCTAGTCAAGGTGCATCGACACTGGATATCAATGTATCCGTTGAGACTAAAATACGTAATACTCTTCAAATGTTGCGCAGTATATTACTCATGACTATTGGGGGCGCCTAGAGCTTATGTACTGATAGTTATTGGATAGCCATAAAATAACTCACTCGGTAGTTTTCTTTTGGTTAATATAACTAAGGTTAAACAGATAATATCGATGTGACTAATTTACACAATTCTTTTGACTTGAGAATACTGTCAACCTTCACTATGAAAAACTTTGCTTTGATTTAGTCAAATCATGGAATGACATCCATCAAGTGATTATAGTTGCGTCGAGTGAAAGTATTGGAAGGAAGACACTATTCAAGAGAGGATTCGTCACTTCAGTTATATGAGGTTAGTACCATGGTCAACTCAAGTCAACCTAATGTCAAAATCTCTGGCTAGAGTAGTACTATTAATATTAATTATTATTATTGAACCAAGGATTTTGTATTTGGACTATAGAGTTGAATATGGACAATATTGGAGTTTTGACCATTACCAGATTCCATAAATCCAAAGTGATACAGTTTTAATGAAGAGAATTGGTGTATATAAATGTCGCTAATGAGTAACGCTTATTAAAGTAAATAAGATTGTACTGAAAATGAATAAGCGATAAATTTGGCTATTACGTCACACTACTTGTTAAGTGACGTGTGAACGTTAACATTCGAATAGTTCGGTGTTAATTGTTGACTAAATTTACACCCAAGAGTTACACAATGGAAATGACGAATTCCCTTAAGACCGAATGATTTAGTTAGTTTATAATTGCTATAAATAAATTAATTAATACTTATGAAATATTAATTATGACAATTTGAATATGGTTTGAGAAATAATATTTTTTTATATTTATAATAGTTATAAATGTACCAATCGATATACGATATCGATAAGCGATTAAAGTAGATTTAATTGCACAGCATTTTGGCTTCGGCTTAAATGGGTTTAAAGCCCATCATTAGGGCTGAAAAATTCGATTTTTGACAAGTTATTGGAGGCGGCTAAAACTTAGGATCAGACCTAAAGATGGATGGCTAAGATTAAAAGAGAATAGGTAATGAGATTGTCCTAACATCTCTCTTGTACAAGGCTATATATATATATATACACACACACACACACACACACCCTTAATCAAAAACAACTTTTGGCTGCCATAATTATCAAGTATGCTTTCCGAAATTAATTCCCATATCAATTCTAAGAATCTCAAATTAATTCAAGTTAAGTAAAAACATTATTTGATAGAAAAGATCAACGATTTCAGACTGGCAATCTGATGGATCAAACATAACTAGAGAAGGGAATATATTGATTTAATTGGACTCAAAGGCATCATCAATTGGTATTTTATTTATATATTATAGTAATCATATCATATTTTATGATTTAATATTGATTAATCTCAAATTCATATATATATTAATGTTGTATATTTAGTTAGGTGAGATTTTCGTAGGTATATGTAATTGTCACAAATTAGTTTGGTTATGTACATAGTTATATTATTATGTGTTATAGTTTATGTATAAAAAATCTAATTTGCTGTGAAAAATTAAAAAATTTCATTATTAATTATTTTATGTATACTTATATCTTAATTTAAATATAGACTAATGTATATTTTGAACATATAATACATATATATTTATATATAATGTATAAATAGCTTAGAATTTTTCCTTACACTTATTTATGAATAATATGAATTATCAAATTCAAAAATAAATTTTTTGTATATAAAATAATTTTAAATTATCCTTTATTGATTATTTGAATTGTTTATTATGTCTAAAATAATTATTGGACTGAAAATTCAATTTTATATTTTTTGAAATTACTACATCTATGTAGTAAAATACAAATCAAGTTTAGAATTTTCTATTAATATTTAATATTTTCAATAATTAAATTACTTCGGTTCAACATTTCTTTTATTTATTAAAAATAATATTTTATTTCAAAAAACATGGAAAAAATTTGAACCTGTATTTTATGAACCTAAATTTTCCTAAAATTTAAAATTTGATTCTTTAATATTTATTACTAATATTTTTAATTATTATGATCAAAACTATTTATTATATATATTATAATGATAAAATTATAAAATTATTATTTTATGTTAGTTATGATAATTTCGATCTGGAAATAATTTTAAAAATATATATTTATATTTTAAATATTTGAATGTAATTAATTATTCATATATATACATTTTATTTAACCTTATATATACAATTTTAGTTATAATATATGTATGTATGTATAATTTTATATGTTTAATTATGTATATATATTTATAAAAATGCTTTAAATTATATATATATATATATATATATATTTAATTTTGAGACTTTTAGTTGTAAAATATTTTTTAAATATATGTATACATATTTATATAAATATACTTTGCATTATAGATTTATGCACATATTTGGACAAGATACAATACATACGAAATGAGCGAATGTCCCTGTTGCGATGTAAACCCCAACATCTGTGTACGGGCATGTTATACAATTCACGGATTATTATGTTACACATGCACACACATATGTATATTTATATGATACATGTATATATATAAATTAAATCATTCAAATTAACTTTAACTTACAAAATACTTAAATTTAAATAAAATACATGATTTTATTTAAACAAATTTATAATTGTTATAAATGAAATTGGCTTCATAGGCCCAATAAAGATCTAATAGGACAAAAAAATTGAAATACACCGACCACTTCCGCTGCGGCTCGCCGAGCTCCAACAATGGTATCAAAGCCCAATGGCATATGTAGTCTAAATTAGTCATGTTAAGGCCAACTTAATAAGCTTATCCACTCAGTACGGTATCTAGAAAGGTAATGTCTAGGATTGGGATTGGGGTAATTAAGTACCCTGTCCTACCTGGTTACTGGCCTGGCCTGAAAGGTGAAATGAGCCCAAAAGTTGCCTCCAATAGAAAAGGCCCAACTTAATTTGAGCCTTGGGCTAATTTTCAAATTTATCTTGAAAAGTAAAGTAAAAGATTTTAAATTTAATTGTTAAATTTAAAATAAATATATGTTTATTATAATAGTTATAATGTAACATATTTTTCGAACTGTTTGAAAAACAAAATAACATAATTTTTGAAAATTATAAATTTTATTAATATGTTAATTAATAAAATGTATGTACATGTAGTAAATATATTATGAAATATGTTTTGATATTTTAAAACTTTTAAGATATCATAAATATGCATGCATACATATGAATAATGATTTTCGAAATCAAGATAATTTAATTAAAAGGTTAATTAATTGAAATTATAATTACACATGTATATGATATATGTGTTAATCTATAAAGGTTATAGTACATAATAAATATAAATGTTATATCAATATAAAATTAACTAAAATGTTAATTACTTAAAATTAATTAAATATGATTTAATTAATATAATATTATACACAAGACTATTATATAAGTAATGTGAAATATAAAAACTATGTAAATAAAAATTATATAAAATGAATGTATAAAACCCATATTAGACTTAAGAAATAAACACATACTTAATCGTACGTATATCGTGATTTCTGATTTAGTCGAGACTTGAATCACGAGGATAGTTCATAAGAGTTACATTATTTCATAAATCGATATCACTTAATTTAATGCCGTCCTCTACCGTATATGTTAATCAATTACTTGCATACTCCTTAGTTGTTAAACAAACTCAAGCTGAGGATGTTATGTGTAGTATTATTAATATATTAAATAGATGAGGTAAGATAACTATATGTATTTATTGAGCAAACTCAAGGTACATATACTATAGTTAGGTCATCACGATATGGTAGGTATGAGTGAATAATTTCATTTCGGTTTGCAAAGCAAACTCAAGGTCAATATGAAATTAGGACAAGGTCCCAAGGGTTAGGAGTTGTATGTGATACAACTGACAAAAGGTTAGCCATTATTCGTGGAGGTATGACTTCTTGAGCAAAATCAAGGTCAGAATTCCATGATGGAAAAGTCCTAACACATACTAGTGAAGTCAGAAGACTTCTATGTTTTGACTTAGGGTTTGGCGAAACATAAAAGACTAGTGGGAGCTTATTAGTAAAATGAAACATAGTGTTTGACCTTACTAATATTATAAGAATGTCTATTATGTTTTGACCCAGTAATCTACCATTTAAACTTGCAGAAAATATCAACTCCAAAACAGTTTTCTGAAAGTGACAAACTCACCGGACCTAACTATATCGACTGGCTAAAAGCAATTAAAATAGCATTGACTTATGAGCACCTTTGGACTTCTGTTACATGTGAACCCAAAACAGAACCCACTGATGGTGCAGACTCTGAAGAACGACTTGTTTATTTAAAGTGGCAATCTGACTTAGAGATCGCTCAAGTTTTCATGTTGTCTACCTTAGACAAACCATTGCAAATGCAACATGAGAACATGTCTGTCCATGAGATTCTTAATAGTCTCAAAGCTCTCTTGGTGAATAGTCCTGTTCCACGAGGTACGAGCTTTTGAAAAAATTATCTAACACCAAAATGACCAAGGGATAGAAAGTGGAGGATTCTGTTCTAAAGATGAAAGAATATATTGATAGACTTGCACAATTAGACATAGAGATAAGAAACAAAATGCAAGTAGACTTGGTCCTTGGTTCTTTCACTCCTCAGTATAAACCGTTCATGTTGAATTACAACATAAACCAATTAAATATGAGTCTCATGGAGCTCCTCAATATGTTGAGGTCATCCGAGCCAACATCTAAAGATCAAGGTGCCATACTTGTTATGAAGGGAAATGCATCATCTTCGAAAGGTTCGAAGAAGCAGAAAAGAGATAGTAAGAAAAAGAAAGTTGAAGACCAACGATAAGGGTGAATGTCACCATTGCCATACGAAAGGTCACTGGAAGAGAAACTATCCCGACTACTTGAAGATTGTCAAGGAAAGGAAGAAAAATGTTTCTCCAGCTCTATCAGGTACATTTATGATTCAAAAATGTTTTGTAGTCAACAAAATGCCATGGCTTTTAGATACTGGATCTGGTACTCATATATGTAATTCGTTGCAGGGGCTTACGAACTGGCATCGCATGGCAAAAGGAGAAATGAAGCTCCAAGTTGCTGATGGATCTATAGTAGATGTAACGGCAGTAGGAGACTATCATTTAGATATGCAAAGTGGAACAGTATTAGTACTAAATAATTACTATTATGTAAAAGACTTTATTTGTGGAATTATCTCTATTTCTAGATTGTCTAAGACTGGATATATTTTTCATTATGCAAATAATGTTATGAACATTAGTTTGGATGGAAATAAAGTCTGCAAAGGTGTCCTTGAAAATGGCATTTATTTGATTAATACTAATTAAGTCTGTTCTGTAAATTAAGTTTATAATAAACTGAACGACAATTATCTTTGGCATTGTAGGCTTGGTCATATTAGTGAGAAACGACTATACAAATTGAAAACCGATGGTTTTCTACCGTCAATTGATTCTGAATCATTTGAAACTTGTGAGGTGTGTCTTAAAGGTAAAATGACCAAGCACCCCTTTAGTGGAAGCAATGAAAGAGTTAATGAATTCTTAGGGTTAGTACATAGTGATATATGTGTCCCAATGCCTATATTAACCAAAGATAAAAGTTCTTACTTTGTTGCTTTCACCGTTGATTTATCAAGACTAGGATGTGTATGTCTTATGAAGAATAATCCAACATTTATAAGAAATTTTTCGAGTACAAAAGGTAGTAGAAAATCAGTCGAGCCATAAAATTAAAATTCTTCAGTCAGATCGAGGAAGTGAGTATGTTGGACAAGATTTCCAACAATACTAAAATGAAAATGGGATTATCTCTCAGGTTACTCCACTTTATACTCCGCAACACAATGGTGTGTCGGAGCAAAGGAATCGAATCCTATTAGATATGGTTCATTCCATGATAAGTAAGGCTGAGTTACCGCTGCCCTACTAGAAATATGCGCCAGAAACTACAGCACATATGCTAAACTTATTACCTACTAAATCTCTGCCCAAAACACCATAAAAGATGTGGTATGGTAAGAAACTCCAACTCAAATATTCGAAAGTATGAGGTTGTCAGACATACATTAAGAACGTTGGTCCAAATAAACTAGAGGCAAGATCGGTACTATGTAAGTTTATAGGATATCCCAAAAACTCGATGGTTTATATATTCTACAATACCGAGGAACAAATGGTCATTGTTTCTTGACATGCTGTCTTTTTAGAAAAGGAATTTCCGTCAAACGAAATTAACAGTGAAGTTGTAGACTTGGATGAGATCCGATAAATTAACACTGAAGTCGAAACAATGGGAGAAACTTGGTCACCATATACGAAAACACGCAACCTATTAGAAGGTCTAGTGGGGAATCCCACGCACCACAGATATACTATGGTTTTTACATGGATGGCGAAAAGGAGGTCTGTGTCTTAGATGGCAACATTCCTCTATCTTTCCAACAAGCACTGCAAAGTAAAGACTCTGCACTTTGGCTTGAAGCTATGAAATTCGAGATGGAATCCATGTATGAAAATAAAATTTGGACTTTGTGGAATGTACCCGAAAGGATAAAACCTACGGCTGCAAATGGATT
Organism: Allium cepa; assembly: GCA_030765085.1. NCBI lineage: Eukaryota > Viridiplantae > Streptophyta > Magnoliopsida > Asparagales > Amaryllidaceae > Allium > Allium cepa. Next base: position 672,365,520 of record CM060928.1, on the reverse strand, counting down.
TTTAAGAAAAAGCTAAATGCGGATGGAGAAGTGGAGACTTATAAGGCAAGGCTAGTTGCAAAAGGATTTCGTCAAATTCAAGGTGTTGTTTATGATGAGACCTTTTCACCCGTAGCGACGCTTAAATTTATTTGGATTATGTCAGCCATTACCGCATTCTATGACTATGAAATATGGAAAATGGATGTAAAGACGGCTTTTCTAAATGGTGATTTAGAAGAAATCGTTTATATGTCACAGCCAGAGGGTTTTATAGTCAGTGGGAGTGAAGGTAGGGCTTGCAAGTTGTTAAAGTCAATTTATGGACTCAAACAAGCAAGAAATTGGAACAAGTGTTTTGATAAAGTAATCAAATAATTTGGATTTTATCAGAATAAGGGAAGCGTGCATATACAGAAAGGAAATGGTAAATTGTAAAGGCCCGCAAATTCGTACCCCTTTGAGCTTGCAAAATCCCACAACAATTCAGCCCAAAATGGAACAAAAGTACGAGTCTTCGAGTTTACAGAAGAAAGAGGTAGAAGAAGAAGAAAAACAACATCGGAGTCTCACAATCATAGCGGAACAAAATACAATATATAATAACAGCTTTTAAATACAAAGAAATCTGTACTACTATATATATACATACCATCATAAGAGTACAACAAAAATCCATACAGAGACAACTTAATATCTGTCCATACACAATGGAAATAATAGTCAAATACGGAAGTATGCTCTGTCATCCAGCTCGTCTCCTGAGCTCCTTAGCTTTTAACATGATCTTTTTTAATCTCGGTCTGACCCGAGCATTATATAAAACAATACCCGAGTCAGTCTGGAAAACCAGCGTGAGAAATCACACTCAATTGGATTATTATATTTTCAAAAATCCTCTGGAAATAATAGCATCTCGTAAGACCGCGCCACAAATAAACATGTCGGGTTTTTACCTTACGATAGCCAAAACACTTTTTATCGAATCCGTCTGATATTATAATAGTGTATATAGAAAGTAAAATAGAATCCAGCTGAAATGCTTGCATCTCACGTTTCAGCAATAGTTGGGCACAATCAAAACCGTACATGCGCTTATTGGATATTGGATTCCATACAATGGTAGGGCTACTGGGTGTCGCCCGTCACAGTACCTGATCTAGATCAGAGTACCAAGGATTACACCCAATCCCGTGCAATACAAGACCCGGACTACCCCTTACTGGATAATCCCGAGTAAGATCACCCCACGGTTGGCACGACCAACCGCCCACTAAGCCAAAATAAAAGGGACATCTAGACAGGGATGATCTTACCCTAATGGATGCTACCCACTTACCCTTGCTGCACCTCCCCTGTTTTAGCCATTCCCGGTTGATGGGGCTTGAGGCTAAGATTACCTTTTAAGAACGAGTCCCACTTAGAATGCTCATCGTCCCCCTAACGATGTTCTGAAAACATTCGTCCATTCAAGTTGCCATGGGTCTGAACAAATCGAATCATCGTCTTCATCAACTTCACGGTCTTCATTCGTTATCGTTAAAACCGGATCGAAGTGGTTTTCGGATAATTAATTCCTATCCCAAACTCTTCGAAACGATCAACACATTGGCCAATATTGATAGTCGGTTATTTAACTATCATATAATCATCCACAAGCAATAATTAAGTCTTAAATAATTTTCCTTAAATTATTTATCTCAAAATATCTACTTAAGATATTATCTTCATATTTCAACACCTTGAAATTAGATTCAATTTCCTCTATTTCTCGTGGAACCATTAAAGTCTTTGCCGGTCACTTATAATATTTTCCCACTTCATTAGTTTCTCAAAACTTGGAAAATATTTCTTTATCTCCTATTTCTTTCCTAAAAAATCATTAACAATTTCATTTGTAAATTTCCCAAACTTATTTCTCATGAATCCTATAGATCCCAGGATTCCCTAGTTGGTTCCCATTTTTATTTCCAAATCCATTTAGCTTATTAAAAAAATTCAGGTTTCACTCCTGCTCTTCTTGTGAACTTTAACTCACCTCGAAATTGACTTATCTTATACTTGGGATTTTGTTCAAGTTCTCATAACCCTCTATAAAATCTTCCCTAAAAATCTTATTCAAATTAATTACACTTGCTTTCCTTCTCAAGAGGATTTGTAATTGGATTTTCAAAACGTTTAAAAATATATATACAAGTAAAAATTGTGGTTTATTTTCAAAATATGGTTCAAGGTAAAACTAAATATAAATATTAAAATCATATCCAGTTATTGACAAATTTACAAAGCCGATTTAGAAAACTAGAATTTATTTTGATAAATATTAAGCATTGAAATAACTATTCCGGAATATTCTAAATCTAGACAATAGTTCTATACAAATTTTATAATATATTAATTTTAAAAATATACGTTTTAAAACAAATTTATATTTTTTTAGAAAACCAATACTCACCCATAAATTACTCTTAGATTCTTATCTCAACGGCCATATTCACATTTCTCACCTTCAGAAATATTCTACTATTTCCTTTCAAAACAAATTTTCATAACTCTATATAAGTTCTCGCCATGACTTATCTCTTTACATATCCACTGATACTTTTCTATCTCATTTATAAACCCCGTTTATAAATTTATAACTCCATTGAGTTTCTCCATTTATTTATAAAAATAAATTTATTCAAAAATCCTATCTTTATAATTTTATTCCTTAATAAAATCCTATATTGCTCCTTAATAAATTCCCATTTCATTTCTTAATAAAATTCCTTCTTATTTCTTAATAAAAATTCGCTTTACTTCAAATCCACTCATCGATTCCAATATTTCTTCGAGTCTTTTATACATAATTTTAATTTTCCCAAACTCAACTTTAACCAATGTAAGTATAACCAAAGTAATAATTATACTTTTATTTCACTTAATTCTCAAATAGAAGCAAATCCAAATCCTCAATAAATATTTTCTATTCAAGTTCTATTTTAACTTCCTTCAATTAAATTATTTATGGTATTAAAAATTACCAAATTACAACTTCCATGTTATTTAACACTTCATAATTCAATTCGCATGCAAATCCATATCAATTCATCCATCCTGTCATATGACAACACACATATATATATATGTATATATATATATATATATATATATATATATATATATATATATATATATATGTATGATCAATAAATATTCTTGAGGAATCCTGTTGGATCCCTCCAACCTGTTTCCCTGCATCCACGGATGTTAGCACAATAAAATACCAATTCCACTTCAAGGTGGAATATTGCGGTGTATGGGTTTATATAATATCATCCGCTATTATGCGGCGCATAGAGTCTCATCCGCTATATAATGCGGAAAATCAATCACTCAAATATATATATATATACCACCATATATATAATATCATCCAGTGGTTAAATTATTATAAATCAGCCAAGCAAATCCAATGATTTAAATTTAACATTTAATTAACAAGGCATCCATATGAGTGAGAAAATCTCACCTTTGCTTTTAAGTTGCAATCCTCTCCGATCTCGACCCGATTTCCCGACTTTTGACCTTATATAAACAATTATATGATTTTAATAACATTTGAACAAATCAAACAATTAATCAAATTTAGTAGTTGCTTAACTAATGTTTTATTTTAATTAATTCCCTTTTTTAAAAATCCTTTAGTAACCAAAAATAATTAAATAAGCAAATTAAACAAAATTTATTTTTCTTTTGTTGTATACTTATGAAAATATTCTATATGGATTTCATCAAATCTAATTTATATAACATCTTAAACAAACTAGGATTAACTTGAGATTAAAACTGCTTAACAGTTAAATTTTTTTATTTTTTTCTTCTTTACTGTATATGTGTATATATATAAAACTTTATTTTGAAGTTTGAAACTTACTGTAAAATCCAGTACTGTGTTATAATTTTCCTGACTTATACATACATACATACATACATACATATATATATATATATATTTAAGAAAAAAAACAAAATCATATACCTATAGCCACCAACACTGTCGTCAAATCACGATTCCCATAGTCTAGCGTCGATCGAACTCCTGGCTCGCGCTCGCGATGCCTTCCTTGACTTCCCTTCGCGATGCTTGAAATCGAGCCCTAGCTACTTCCATCAGTCGAACGCCACCCTAGGAGGCCTCCTCCCTCTTTAATCCATCTCCACTCTCGCCTCAGGCCACTTGTTCTCGCGCAGCCGTTCACAATCACTGCCTCACAACTGTGCCGCCTCGAGAAGTAGACCCCTAGATTGCCTCTTCCCTCGTCAACACGAGGCCGCCTCACCCACGAAGTCACGATCTCTTCTCTCGTATGCTAGAACGAGATCGCTCTCCTTTAATTCTCTAATTCGAACGAAATCACATTCGAACCCTTTTTTTATAAGAGAGGAAGAATTTGAGGAGAGGAAGGTATGCGATTAGAAAGAGAAGAAGGCGGCCATTCTCTGAGGAGTGAATTCAATTTTGAGATAAGGTAGAAGGAGGCTTGGGATATAAAACGAGTGTGGTTGCGTGTTCAGGAAGATTGAATTATTTATTTCATATCGAAATGTCTTTTGAGAAAAAGAGGTGATGGACGGGATTCATGCGCGCTCAAATTAACAAGCTACAGTGGTCTGAAATGGGGTGAAAAAGTTTTGTAGTAAAGGGAAATTTGACTGGTCAAACCATATATATTATATTATTTTTAAACTTTAAATTTAAATCTTCTCGAATTACGCAACTCAAAATCTTGACCTCCTATCGAGACATGCCGCTAAGCGTCTATAATGTTATACCCCTATTCTGAACGCAATGGAGAAGGTTTCGAGTCCTAATTCGATCGTATGGAGAAGGTAGCTTTTTGGATCGACTATTAAAATTAATTCAATTAATTATTTTCTAAGCTTTGATATCTCGTACGATCACACGATAACTCCGAAAGCTTCAAAATTTAAAATCTGATAATAATTCAATATAACGGATCTAATGAAACTGGTTTCTTCGAATTCCGAGACTGTGCCTCGAAAGTCTATTTTTAAATTCTAAGTCCTTTTTACTAAATAAAACCAAACCTTTCATATTAAATATCAATTAATAGTTCAAATCAAATATTTAAATCCATTTTAAATATCCCAAATATATCGTTTAAATATTTGGGTCGTTACAATCCTCCACCCTTAAAAGAATTTCGTCCCCGAAATTACTAACACAGAAGAATGCTCCAACTCATTAACTTTTTCAAACCCCCCTTAGTGAAAATTTCATATTCACTTTTTCTAAACTTTAGTTCCAACTAAACAATTAGTTTCGACCAAAATAATTTGTCCTCAACTCCATTCCATAATCCTTTTATTTCAACTCCAATTTGAAGTTAACTCCTTGTTAACAAATTTTCAAAATTTTCAAAACTTTTCTAACTCCCAAAATTTATGGAAAAGTTTGGCAGAGTCTCCTTTGTACGGAGGACCTTTTGCAATTTTATAAGTGAGATAAATATATATACATCGACCCACACTGTCGGAAAAACAAAAACCAAAACCAAAACAATATTCATATTTCCTAACTTTTATTACATAGGCGTACCTCTATTTAGCATTTTTAAGCAAGCGGCTTATTTATTTAGCAATTAGCGCAACCACAATCTCGCTAAATGGCCTTCCAGTACTTGTAATTGCTCAATTTAAACATATAAGCGCTATATATAAGAAGTTTATAACATTTCACTTGTATTTAAATAGCTAAAACATGGATTCTATATACAATGCATGTTATCCACTTTCATAAGCACACATGTAATGTTTTGACACTTATTTCAATTTTTCTCAATCAATTCTCAAACCATTCCATTCAATTTAAGTGATTTACAACTCTCTTACTTAACTTAACTTCAATTCATTTCATTTTTTTTAAAGTCCAAACAAACCCATTTTTAATTTAATTGATTTTGCAATTAATCTATTCCACTTCTATCAATTTATAGTATCTTATTCAACTCCGTTTTTGTCAAACGATCCATTTTAAATTTAACATTCCCACACTCAATTTATCCCGAGTTTATTTTATTAACAGCAGGGCCATTTTTTTCTTCTTATAAGCAATATAAACAAAATAGGTTTCATAAGCAATTAATAAGGTCTCAATATTAATTCAGTTGCTTTTGCTCGATTTTTATATCATCCTACCCAGTTCGGAATGATTTTCAACTCATTTTCTTACATTCAATTCATTTGTAATCCCAACAAACTTGTATTCATTGTAATTGGTTCAAAAATCAATTTTATTTACTTCTATTTAAGTCGAACGACCAATTTACGAAATTCGATGACATGCATTCAAACAAACAATTTCTAATCATTTTAAAATTGATTCCAACTCAATTTATTTAATTCCATTCCATCCTAATTATAACTCATTCGCCACCAATTTATTTTGCATTTATTTCCCTCTCCGCATTGGTTTCATTCAAACCATTTTATTAAGCGTGACAGCCTCCATGCTTATAAATTAATAACCATTTCTCACATTTATATAAGCCATGCTTCTATTAATTTTAGACCTAAGTTAATTTACTTCAAATGATTCCAACTTCATTACTCAGGTTCATTTCCATTTTAATTTGATTCTCGTCTAATCAAATTTCATTTAATTCAACTAGCCACTCTCATAATTCATTTAAATTTTTAGTTCCATTCTCAATTTGTTAAAATAATATCCAATGCCATATTTAATTCATTCATACTCGGATTGGACTTATTTGCTACTCAATCATCTATATTTTAATCCCATTCCATAACAATTTTAATTCATGTTTAATTCGCATACAATTCCAAGTTGAATTTCTATTTATAACTCGGGTTTCATTTCCAAATTCCGTTATTAACTCAAATTTCAACTCCTATTTATCCAATTTAAGTTCCATTTCCATATGCATTAAATAATTAATTACCCAATTAGTTCACTTCTCATTTACACTTAAATATTTGATTTTGATATTCGAAAATCTCTTTATTATTTTACGTGAATTCCTATTTTATAATTCAAGATTGGATTTTTATTTCATTCATCAAAATATCAAACAATTCTATTTTGGGCTAGAATTCCTCTCTTTTAATTTATTAGTCACACGCTTATCGATATTAACACTTTCATTCGTTTACAATCAATCCCATTAACATTCTACTTTTAACTCGGGATTATATAATTTCACTTAGCCAAGTATATTTTTATTTCAATCCTTTTAACCTTTATGGGCTATTTTCAATTCGTTTACCCCAATACAATTCTTATTCAACTTACTTTCACTTATTAAAGTAAGAATTTAATTCCACACAATATTATCTATAACTCAACTGAATTTTATTTCAATTCAATTTATTCAACTTAACTTCCGTTAAATCGAGCATCATACCATTCTCTTTAATCCACCAATTCACTTGGATTTAAAATAAATAAGAAGTTATTTTCACTTAATATCATCTACATCTCAATTCATTTGATTTCAACTTAATTCAAATCCAAATATTAAACTTAAGTTAATCCCAACCCAATTTAAATTCTATTAAATTTCCCAATCCAATTCATTTACATTCTAAATTTTTATTTTCTTCACCAATTTATTTATATACATATATTTTTAGTTTCATCACCATTAGTTAAATTCCAAAAATTAAATCTTCAACTCAATCCAAGTTAAATCCTCATTACTTTTAATTTTAATTCCAAAATTCAATCTCATACTTTCCTTTGTTATATAAGCCATTCTAAATCTTTATAATTTTATTCGACTATAATATTATCATCCAAACACTTTAATTATATATAATAATTTGCATATTTATTTTTATATCAAAATATATTTTGGGTGAAACTATTTCATTCACCCACTTTCGAAAACAATATTATGTCGAATTATTCTATTCAAGTGTTTAGAAACCCCTTCGATATAGTTGTGCAGACTGTGCCGACGAAGGTTCATATGCCACTCAATAAATCAATCAGCACAATATAAAATCAATTTATATTCACTAACAAATACGCGCTCATATCTATTAATATGCTCAAACTCATTCTAGAGTACTACTAACTCAATCTCTAATGAGTAATCCCCACCAGAGCCAAGGTTCTCGCTTAACCTTTCAGCTCTGATACTAACTGTGAAGGCCTGTAAATCAGTACCCTTTTGAGCTGGCAAAATCCCATAACAATTCAGCCCAAAGTGGAACAAAAGTACGAGTCTTCGGGTTTAAAGAAGAAAGAGGTAGAAGAAGAAGAAGAAGAAAAACAACATCAGAGTCTCACAATCGCAATGGAACAAAATACAATATATAATAACACCTTTTAAATACAAAAAAAATCTGTACTGTTATATATATATACATATCAGAGTACAACAAAAATCCATACAGAGACAACTTAATACTTGTCCATACACAGCGGAAATAATAGTCAAATATGGAAGTACGCTCTAACATCCAGCTCGTCTCCTGAGCTCCTTAGCATTTAACCTGATCCTGTTTAATCTCGGTCTGACCCGAGCATCATATAAAACATTACCCGAGTCAGTCTGGAAAACCACCGTGAGAAATCACACTCAGTTGGATTATTATATTTTCAAAAATCCTTTGGAAACAATAGCATCTCGTAAGACCACGCCACAAATAAACATGTCGGGTTTTTACCTTACGATAGCCAAAACACTTTTATCAAATCCGTATGACATTATAATAGTGTCTATAGAAAGTAAAATAGAATCTAGCTGAAATGCTTACATCTCACGTTTCAGCAATAGTTGGGCACAATCAAAACCGTACAGGCGCTTATTGGAGATTGGATTCTATACAATGGCAGGGCTACTGGAGTACCACCCGTCACAGTACCTGGTCTAGATCAGGGTACCGAGGATTACTCCCAATCCCCTACAACACAAGACCGGGACTACCCCTTACTGGATAATCCTGAGTAAGATCACCCCGTGGTCGGTGCGACCAACCACCCACTAAGCCGAAATAAAAGGGACATCAAGACAGGGATGGCCTCACCCTAATGGGTGCTACCCACTTAGCCTTGCTGCACCTTCCCTATTTTAGCCACTCCCGGTTGATGAGGCTTGAGGCTACTATTACCTTTTAAGAATGAATCCCACTTAGAATTCTCATCGTCCCCTTGACGATGTTCTTAAAGCATTCGTCCATACAAGTTGCCCAGGGTCTGGACAAACTGAATCACCGTCTTCATCATCTTTACAGTCTTCATTCATTATCGTTCAAACCGGATCGAAGTGGTTTTCGAATAATTAAATCCGATCCCAGACTCTTCGAAACGATCAGTGCATTGGCCAATATTGATAGTCTATTATTTAACTATCAAATAATCATCCACAAGCAACAATTAAGTCTTAAATAATTTTCCTCAAATTATTTATCCCATAATATCTACTTAAGATATTATCTTCATATTTCAACACCTTGAAATTAGATTCAATTTCCTCTATTTCTCGTGGAACCATTTAAGTCTTTGCCAATCACTTATAACATTTTCCCACTTCATTAGTTTCTCAAAACTTGGAAAATATTTCTTTATCTCCTATTTCTTTCCTCAAAAATCATTTGTAATTTCATTTGTAAAATTCCCAAACTTATTTCCCATGAATCCTATAGAACCCAGGATTCCCTAGTTGATTCCCGTTTTTATTTCCAAAGCCATTTAGCTTATTAAAAATTCAAGTTTCACTCCTGCTCTTCTAGTGAATTTTATCTCACCTCCAAATTCACTTATCTTATATTTGGGATTTTATTCAAGTTCTCATAACCCTCTATAAAATCTTCCATAAAAATCTTATTCAAATTAACTACATTTGCTTTCCTTCTCAAGAGGATCTGTAATTGGATTTTCAAAATGTTTAAAAATATATATAAAAGTAAAAATAATGGTTTATTTTCAAAATATGGTTCAAGGTAAAACTAAATATAAATATTAAAATCATCTCCAGTTATTGACAAATTTACAAAGCTGATTTAGAAAACTAGAATTTATTTTAATAAATACTAAGCATTAAAATAACTACTCCGGAATATTCTAAATTTGATAATAGTTCTATAAGAATTTTATAATATAGTAATTTTAAAAATATTCTTTTTTTAAAAAAAAAATATTTTTTAGAAAACCCAATATTCACCCATAAATTACTCTTAGATTCCTATCTAAACGGCCATATTCACATTTCTAACCTTCGGAAATATTCTACTATTTCCTTTCAAAACAAATTTTCATAACTCTACATAAGTTCTCGCCATGACTTATCTCTTTACATATCCACTGATACCTTTCTATCTCATTTATAAACTCCTTTAATAAATTTATAACTCGCTGAGTTTTCCACTTATTTATACAAACAATTTTATTCAAAAATCCTATCTTTATAATTTTATTCCTTAATAAAATCCCATATTGTTCCTTAATAAATTCCCATTTCATTTCTTAATAAAATTCCTTCTTATTTCTTAATAAAACTTCGCTTTAATTCAAATCCACTCATCGATTCCAATATTTCTTCGAGTCTTTTATATATAATTTAAAATTTCCCAAACTCAACTTTAACCAATTTAGGTATATCCAAAGTAATAATTATACTTTTATTTTAATCCAAATCCTCAATAAATATTTTCTATTCAAGATCTATTTTAACTTCCTTCAATTGAATTATTTACGGTATTTAAAAATTACCAAATTCCAACTTCCATGTTATTTAACACTTAATAATTCAATTCGCATGCAAATCCATATCAATTCATCCATCCTGTCATATGACAACATATATATATAATCAATAAATATTCTTGAGGAATCCTGTTGGATCCCTCCAACCTGTTTCCCTGTATCCATAGCTGTTAGCACAATAAAATACCAATTCCACTTCAAGGTGGAATATCACGGTATACGGGTTTATATAATATCATCCGCTATTATGCGGTGCATAGGGTCTCATCCGCTATAAAATGCGGGAAATTAATCACTCCAATACACACACACACACACTACTATATATATAATATCATCCAGTGGATAAATTATCATAAATCAACCAAGCACATCCAATGATTTAAATTTAACATTTAATCAACAAGGAATCCATATGAGTGAGAAAATCTCACCTTTGCTTTTAAGTTGCAATCCTCTCCACTCTCGACGCGAATTCCCGACTTTTGACCTCATTTAAACAATTGTATGGTTTTATTAACATTCGAATAAATTGAACAATAAATCCCATTTAGTAATTGCTTAATTAATGATTTATTTTAATTACTTTCCTTTTTTAAAAACCCTTTAGTAACTAAAAATAATTAAATATGTAAATTAAACAAATGTTATTTTTCTTTTGTTATATACTTATGAAAATGTTCTATATAGATTTCATCAAATCTAATTTATATAACATCTTATATCTTCCGACATCTTATATATACACATATATTTACTGTTTTTACCTATATATATTTAAATTAAACTAGGATTAACTTGAGATTTAAAATTGCTTAACAGTTAATTTTTTTTATTTTTTTCTTCTTTACTGTATATGTATATATATATATATAAAACTTTATTTTGAAGTTTAAAACTTACTGTAAAATCCAATACCGTGTTATAATTTTCCTGACTTATACATACATACATATATTTACGAAATAAAACAAAATCATATACCTACGCCACCAACACTGTCATGGAATCACGATTCCCATAGTCTAGCGTCGATCGAACTCCTAGCTCGCGCTCGCGATGCCGTCCTTGACTTCCCTTCGCGATGCTCGAAATCGAGCCATAGCTGCTTCCATCAATCGAACGCCACCATAGGAGTGCCTCCTCCCTCTTGAATCCATTGCCACTCTCGCCTCAGGCCACTTGTTCTCACGCAGTCGTTCACAGTCGCTGCCTCACAACTATGCCGCCTCGAGAAGCAGACCCCTTGATTGCCTCTTCCCTCGTCAACACGAGGCTGCCTCCCCCACGATGTCGCGATCTCCTCTTCTCTCATATGCTAGAATGATATCGCTCTCCTTTAATTCTCTAATTCGAACGAAATCACGTTCGAAACCCCTTTTTTTATACGAGAGGAAGAATTTGAGGAGAGGAAGGTATGCGATTAGAAGGAGAAGAAGGCGGCCATTCTCTAGGAGTGAATTCAATTTTGAGATAAGGTAGAAGGAGGCTTGGGATATAAAATGAGTGTGGCTGCGTGTTGAGGAAGATTGGTTTATTTATTTTGTATCGAAATCTCTTGTTAGAAAAAGAGGTGATGGACGTGATTCATGCGTGCTCAAATTAACAAGCTACAGTGCTCTGAAATGAGGTGAAAAAGTTTTGAAGTGAAGGGAAATTTGACTGGTCAAACCATATATATTATATTATTGTTAAACTTTAAATTTAAATCTTCCCGAATTACGCAACTCAAAATCTTGACCTCCTATCGAGACGTGCCGCTAAGCGTCTATAATGTTATACCCCTATTTCGAATGCAATGGAGAAGGCTTCGAGTCCTAATTCGATCGTATGGAGAAGATAGCTTTTTGGATCGACTATTAAAATTAATTCAATTAATTATTTTCTAAGCGTTTATATCTCGTACGATCACACGATAAGTCTGAAAGCTACGAAATTTGAAATCCGATAATAATTCAATATTATGGATCTAATGAAACTGGTTTTGTCGAATTCGGAGACTGTGCCTCGTAAGGCTGTTTTTAAATTCTAAATCCTTTTTATTAAATAAAACCAAACCTTTCACGTTAAAAATCAATTCATAGTTCAAATCAAATATTTAAATCCATTTTAAATATCCCAAATTGATCGTTTGAAATTCGGGTCGTTACACAAATGCTATCGTATTATTAGTACTTTACGTTGATGATCTATTATTGATTTGCAATGACACTTCATTATTGCAATTAGTGAAAGCATGGCTTTCCAAAAACTTATCCATGAAGGATTTGGGAGAAGCAGCCTATATACTTGCTATAAAGATCTATAGAGATAGGTCTAAGAGGCTGTTGGGATTTTCCCAATCCCTGTACATAGACACTATACTAAAACGGTTTAGTATGGAGAATTCCAAGCATGGAAGTGATCCAACGCAATCTGGAATTGTCCTTACTAAAAAGGACGCTCCTTGTACCGATGATGAGAAAGAGCGTATAAAGAGGATTTCCTATGCTTCAGCCATAAGATCCATAATGTATGTTATGTTATGTACTAGAATGGATGTAGCATACATATTAGGATGTGTAAGCTGATACCAGTCTAATCCTAGAGAAAAATATTTAATGGCCGTAAAATGTATACTTAAGTATTTGAGAAATACTAAAGACCTATTCCTCGTTTTGGGAATGAAAACCTCTTTATGAAGGGGTATATGGATTCAAGCTTTCAAAGTGATGTAGATGATAGTAAATTAGTATTCGGTTATGTCTTTACAATAAATGGTGGAGCTGTTAGCTGGAAAAGTTCCAAGCTGGAAAAGTTCCAAGTAAGAAACAGTTGTTGATTCCACGATGGAGGCCGAGTATATCACCCTCAATGAAGCTGCAAAAGAGGCAATATGGATCCGCATTGAATGAGCTCGAAGTGATTCCCGATATTGAGAATCCAATGATATTGTTTTGTGAAAACAATGCAACGATACAGATCACAAAGGAACCAAAAGCACATAAGAAGTCATGACACATTCTTCGAAAGTTCCACCTGATTAGAGAATTCGTTGAGAAGAAAGAAGTTGTGATTCAAAGGATAGATACCAAGGGCAACGTAACAGATTCATTCACTAAAGGCCTAGTTTGGCCAGTCCTCGAGAAACTGATTGAGAGGATGGGATTGAGGTTCCATAATTGGCCTCAATTGCATGTGGGAGATTGATAGTGTTAGGGTATGCCCAAGGGGCAATTTTCTTATTTATGAACTCCAAATCAATTCTTGTTCGAAATAAAGATGTTTCTTTTTTCTGTTATATATTTGTTATAATGTGTTTAAATAATTAAATGTTTAATTAAAAATATATTTAACAAAAAATCCATAAATGACATGTTTGCGATAGTAATTACAATTAGTTGTAATCATGAATATTGGATCACATCGTTACAAAACACACCATTTAAATGTTCCTAGTCAAGATGCATCGACACTGGATATCGATGTATTCGTTGAGACTAGAGTACTTAATGCTCTTCCAAATGTTAGGCAATGTATTACTCATGACTGTTGGGGGCACCTAGGGGTTATGTACTGATAGTTATTGGATAGCTATAGAAAACCTCACTCAGTAGTTTTCTTTTGGTTAATATAACAAAGGTCAAACAGAAAATATTGATGTGACTAATTTACAGTATTCTTTCGACTTGAGAATATTGTCAACCTTCAATATGAAAAACTCTTCTTTGATTATAGTCAAATCATGGAACGACATCCATCAAGTGATTATAGTTGCGTTGAGTGGAAGTACTGAAAGGAAGACACTATTCAAGAAAGGATTCGTCACTTTGGTTATATGAGGTTAGTATTATTGTCAACTCAAGTCAACCCAAAGTCAAAATATCTGGCAAGAGTTGTACAGTTAATAATAATTGTTATTATTGAACCAAGGATTTTGTGTTTGGACTATAGAGTTGAATATGGACAATATTGAAATTTTGACCATTACCAAATTCCATAAATACAAAGTGATATAGTTTTGACGAAGATACTTGGTGTATATAAATGTCACTAATGGGTAATGCTTATTAAATTAATTAATATTTTACTGAAAATGAATAAGCGATCAATTTCGCCCACTTATTAAGTGACGTGTGAACGTTCGCATTCAAATTGTTCGGTGTTAATTGCTGACCAAATTTATACCCAAGAGTTACACAACCGATATGATGAATTCCCTTAAGACCGAATGATTTAATTAGTTTATAGTTGTTATGAATAAATTAAATTAATTAATATTTATTGAATATTAATTATAAAAATTTGAGTATGGTTTGAGAAATAAAAATTGTTATATATTTATAATAGTTATAAATGCACCAATTGATATACGATATCAATAAGCGATTAAATTAGATTTAATTGCATAGCATTTTTGCTTGGGCATAAATGGGTTTAAAGCCCATCATTTGGGTTGCAAATTTTGGTTTTTGACAAGTTATTAGAGGCAGATAAAACTTATGATTAGATCTAGAGATGGATGGCTAAGATTAAGAGAGAATAGTTAATGAGATTGTCCTAATATCTCTCTTGTACAAGGCTAAATATATGGATTTCTAAACCCTTAATCAAAAACAACTTTTGGCTACCATAATTATCAAGTTTGCTTACCAAAATTAATCCTCATATCAGTTTTATGAATCGCAAATCAATTCAAGTTAAGTACAAGCACTATTTGATAGAAAAGGTCAACGATCTCAGACTTGCAATCTGACGAATTGAGCATAACTAGAGAAGGGAATTCGTTGATTCAAGTAGACTCAAAGGCATCATCAATTGGTATTTTATTTATATATTATTGTAGTCATATTATAATTTATGATTTAATATTGATTAATCCCAAATCCGTATATATATTAATGTTGCATATCTAGTTAGGTGAGATTTTCGCAGGTATATGTAGTTGTCACAAATTAGTTTGGATATGTGCATGGTTATACTGTTATGCATTATAATTTATATATAAACAAATCTAATTTTCTATACAAAATTAAATTTTGTCATTATTAATAATTTTATGTATATTTATATATTAATTTAAATATAGACTAATGTATACTTTAAAAATATAATTACATATATTTATAATATATAAACCACTTAGAATTTTTCATTACACCTATTTATACATAATATGAATTATCAAATTCGAAAATAAATTTTTTATATATATAAATAATTATAAATTAAATTTGATTGATTATTTGAGTTGTTTATTATATCTAAAATAATTGTTGCATTGAAAATTCGATTTTACAGTTTTTAAAATTACTACATCTATGCAGTAACCCATGGAGAAAATTTCAAAATTTTTCATTGTGATAACCCGAATTTTGAGGCATTTGATAATTGGATAATTAACTAATTTTAACTGGTTAAACAAATAAACTTTGGTAATTAAAATTATATCTGGATGTATATAAATTGATTTGAGCTATAATAAATACTGATTTCTGAATGGATATTTTAAACAGTTGGAAATGATAAATCTTATAATAAAATAACAAAGATATAAATAAATATGCAAACTCTATAATTTGTAAATTATATGTATACCTATTGTAATTGGAAGCTTTGTTTTAATTTAATATAAAAAAATCAAAATATTTAAGATCAATATTTATTAAATTTAAAAGTATGATAATTTAAATAGGATTTAAATAAGATTAAAATCTTTTCCTTTTGTACTTGAAATAAAACATAACACATAAAAATAAATATAAAGACATATATTAATAAAAACATAAGAAATATATATATAAATAAAGGCTCTAAACATTTGTAAGCATCATGATAAATAAAATTAACATTTGTAGCTTTTATAATACATATAAAGACAAGTGTCATTTGTTCTTTTTTTTTAAATAATAATAATATTAATAATATGAAAAGAACCAGGCTGTTACAATCCCTTCTTCTCTCATTTTTAAAAGATCCAAAAACCAAAAAAAAGAAGAAAAAAAAACTAAATCAATTTTAGACTTTCAATCGAAAGCAAAGACAAAATTCAAGGTTTCAACTCAACATAAGATGAATCAAAATCAGTTTCGAATCAACATCAGAGTTCAGTTCAAAGAAGAGAAGTTGTTCTCTGTTTTCCCTAAAAACTATGAGTACTTTCTTACTTGAAACTTTGTCCATACTTTGCCGGTGTGCTCATATGTTCTTGTACGTCTTGCCTGTGCATTTGTGCATTTTTTTTATTATGAACCAATGTATTTCATTTGGCGAAAATCAAACCGACTGCCTGAGTTGATCTTGTGGTATACTTGAGTTTATTTGAATATGTTCACTGACCTGTCCATGGTCATCCCTGACTCTGTTCATATACATCCCAGACCAGGTATGCACCCCTTCTAATCAACCTGTTGTGAAATTATGTGATAACTATCTCCGTGTATATGAAGTCTTGACTGGTTATACTTGAACATGTGGGTACTAGTTTATTCTTTGGAATTTCTGAAACTCATCCCTGTTAATCACTGTCTTAGTGAATCCTGCCTTATGAAGTTTATTTTTGCCGTATAGTTTTATCATGAAGCAGCACCTATTGCATGTTTTTCATTCCACCTGAGTGTGTTTTCAAGTTACTACTTAAAAGTAGCAGCACATATGGATATATGATTTTAAAAACAATTTAGTTAGTTCACTTTATAAGGCTAGGAATATAATGTTTAGGATATCCACTGAGAGGGAGACAGCAAACCATAATAGCATCATTAGACTTTAATCTATGTTTATATAAGTAAGAAAAACTTTCAAATACTTTTAAGATTCCATAATACTTAAATATAGAAATGCAAAAGTATAAATTATAGTGATAAATATATTTAAGTGCAGTTGTTTGCAATAATTAAATCAGTGGAAAATGTCAGGACCCAGGTGAGCTCAATTGCATGCGTAAATACCTTTTCTATTGTGTGAGTGAGTATTATGGCAGAGAAGTTTTGTGCTCTGTCGAATTGGGTGTAGAAGTATAAAATGAATCTTACAGAATTTTTATTTTCAATCTAGAGGGAGTTAAATATCGCCATTTATGGCGTTGGGATCGTATGGAGAAGGGGAGTTTTTGGTGGGAAGCCGGCGACTTATGGCGATGGTCGGCGACGTTTGTCGATTTCTAGGGCTTGAGTTTGGTAATTATTCGAGAATCGATTGAAGGAACTGAAGGTGCCGTGGAGTTGAGCTAGGTGAATGCTTCATGATGACATAATTGGGTTAAGTCCGGTGCTTAGATCGTCACGCGACCTGTAGCGTGGTTCATTGCTCTGAGAGATCGGTCGGATCACTAAGGGACCGGAGTTTAGGCGATAGGGTGGAGACTGTTAAGCTCGACGCGGTGGATTCGTGGGTGGCCTCATTGTCGTTGTAAGAAGGTTGGAGTGTCGTGCACCTTGCACGCATGCACGATTGTTAACCAAAAAGCGTTATGGAGGAGATGGGAAAGAGGAAGAAAGAAAGAGGGAGAGAAGGGGAACTGGGCCAGAAGTTTATGGGCCAGAAGGGAAGTGGGAAGAAAGATTAATTAAAGTAGAAGAAGGTTTGCTCGAAGACGTCGTTCGCTAATGGATCGAGGTAGGCTCGGGTAGAAAACAAAAACCAAGTTTAAAACTAATTCCTTTAACCATTTCTTTAAAATAATGATTGTTATTTAATGTTTGGTTAAATAAAGGTTATGTAATTTATTTAACTTTAAATTAATGCAGATAATTCTTAAGTTTAATCAAACTTAACTAATGATGAAATGAAGTTAATAAGTTGACTCTAAGGTTTATCAATAAATTTTAATGATAATTAAGAAGTTAATTAAGAAAATGTATTATCTTTTAATCAATTAAGGTCTTGAGTAACTAAAGATTTACTAATTAATTAATTAGTTAATAAGTAATCGAAATTTTCTTTATGGGAGTAATTAAAGATTAATTATTGATTAATTAAATAATAAATAAAGGTTAATTACTTAGTGTAATTAATTAAAGAATTTATTAATTAAGAAGATGATTAATTTATATAAGTAATTAAATGAACTTGTAATTAATTAAGATTCATTTATGAATGTGATGGATTTAAATAAGGAGGAATTACTTAGTGGAATTAATTAAAAGATTAATTGATGTGGGTGATTAAGATTTGTTAATTTTGGAATGAGATTAATTTAGGTTAATTAATAGGTGGGATTAATTTAAGATTACTTGTTAAATGTAACTAATTAAATGGGTTAATTAATTAAGGATAATTAACCAATGAGGTAATTACTTGATGAAAGTAATTAATTAAAGAAAATTACATAATGGAAAGTAATTAAGGTCAATTACTCAGGAGAAGTAATTAAGGATTAATTATTTAATATAATTACATAAAGGATTAATATAATTAATTAAGGAGTTCATTAATTAAGGAAAGTAATTACAAGATGGTTAATTACTGTTTATGATTAATGAAGACAGATAATTAAAAATCATTAATTAATTGATTTGTAATTAATTAATGATTAAGATAATCTAACAATTAAAGGATTAGTAATTAATTTTAAATCCGAGATAAATTAAATTGATTTTGAAAATGATCCATCTTGCTTATAAATGATTGAATGATGATTAAATGTCTTAAATTGAATTATATCTCTGATATGAAATGTTTGTGATATGCTATGTTTTTGGTGAACGATGATAATGTGGTTAACTATTGATGATAATTACTGTGTAATGAGTGACATATTTTATTTTAAGTTGAATTGTATTTAATTGGATAACCTGGGTTTAGATGACATTGAAATCGAATAGACCGGAGTCGGGTATTAGACAATACCCGAAACCACTTTGATTCTTTATAAATTGATATGTGGAATCAATATGCTGATATGGGATGATTTAAGTAAATTGGACCTTTTAATCTAAGTTTGGCACTTAGAAATTGATATGTGAAATAAGTAATGTTTATAACAACTTGTGAAGTTGTAAATTGATATAAGTTACCCTGGGTTTATATAAGTTTTATACTTTTGTATTCCTTGTTAGGTGGGTTTACTCACGCTGGTTTCCATCCTGACCCGGGTGTTACTTTGATGTAATGCTCGGGTCAGACAGGGTATTACAGATTTTCAGGCAAGAACGTTCGGGAGCTCAGGAGGCGAGCTACAGGGCAGGAACGTATGGTGTTTCCCGCTGTGATGTGCTATTATATAACTAGGACGTGTTGTCTTAAACTGTCTAGAGTCGTGTATTGATTGTAACTCTGATGTATAAAAATGTAAATGCACTGATCAGTTTTTCTTTGTAAAACTATTATTTATGTGATATTATATTTTATCCGCTGCGAATGTGAGATTCTGAGATTGGGTTTTCTGTTTCTTATCTCTTTCTTCTTTTCACTAACTATCTGGAAATTTCGGGATTGAAATTTTTGGGTCGTTACATTTGGTATCAGAGCAGAAGGTTAAGCGAGAACCTTGGCTCTGGTGGGATTACTCATTAAGGATAGTGTAAGTGGTACCATAGAATGAGTTGAGTATATAAATATATGAGAGAGCATACTTGTTATTTTTTTTATATAAAGGTTTTTAAATGATTTCAAAAGTAAATGAATCTTATATAAGAAATAGATTATCTGTTATATTAAGGAAAATTGTTGTAGTATTAATTAAACTAAAAGTAATAGTAAGAATTAAGTGGTAATAGAATTACAACCAAATTGAAATTAAATTAAAGACAAGTTTGAAATGGATTCAAACTAAAATTGAAATCTTGATTTGGAGAAGTATTTCAGAATAAGATGAATTAAAATTGGTTTCAAACCAAAAAATAGAATGGATATTGTGTTTAATAACGGGATGATTGTTTTTCAATAAACAATAAAATGTTTTAAGGAAGTAACCATTTAAAAAGAAAATAATTTGTAAATGTGAAAGGATATAAATATAAGTGGGTTTCAAATGGTGAAGTCCTGAATTCTAAGTTTAAATTTTTTTTGAATTGGTTTCAAAATGTTAAAGGAAATAATATTATTCAAACTACTTTGAATAATGATCTTATTTTAAAAATAAGAAATGTTTGAAAATTTTAAAGAAAATTTGTTTGAATTGAAACCCAAGGTGGTCTGAGATAAACTCTAAAAATTGTGTTTTAAATTAGGAATGAGATGTGAAAACCCAAAGTGATAAGATTTTGAACTTATAGATGGAAAAAGAAAAAAATTGAAATTTGAATGGGAATTCAAATTGTGTGAATTTGACTGAATTAAGTGAATTAAATTTAACTTAGAGAAAGTTAAATAAGTTTGAACGGACTACCTGATTTGGGAATTTCAATATGAAATTGAAATTTAACTTGGAAAGTTAAATGGTTGATTTGAATTAGGGAGTTTGAGTGATCTCAAATTTGGTCTGAGATCTAGAAATTGAAAATGAATGGATGTTTTAAAATAAATTAGACGATATCATCCTATTGTTGTTAAAAATCTTTAAGTTGTGAATTGGGATTGTTTAAATGAATGAGAGATGGAGTATGGTAATCCATTATTGAGATAAAAGGAAAATTAATCTTTAATTTGAAATTAAGGGTATGGAATTATCTTGAACTAAAAATTTGAGTAATTGAATTTGTAAATTAAATTTTTTTTGAAACTCTTACTTGAACCTTGTAATGAGTTAAGTAAATATAATTTAAAATGGAATTTTGAGAATTGGACTCAGAATTAAATTGTTTAAAGGTTTGGGTTATTGATGTAAAAATAAAGGTTAATTTGATTTGTGGTATAATATGTTAGGTCTGAACTGTGAGTTGAATTGATTAAAAAATTTAAAGGAAAATTGATTTAAAGGAATTAAATCAACATTTGAAGTATTAACTCGAATTTATATAATTCGAGATGGTTTAAATTTGGAATTTGAATTAAAATTAGTTCAAATTGAATTTGAAATTTGAATTAATTGAAATGGTGATTGAAGATGTATGAGTATAAGATTCAAATGGAAAATTTGAATTGGATTGATTTGAATAATTTGGAATAGTAATTAAAGTTTAATAGTTTTAAATTCAAATGGAATTTGAATTGAATTTGGGAGGAAATCAAGAATAATTCAGCTTGATGTGGAAATGGAGTTTGAAATTGGGATTAATTCAAACTGGAGTTGAAATGAATTGAAAACTAGAACTAATTCAACTGAAATTTATTTGAATTAGTAGAATTTGAGATCAAGATTGAATAAAGTTGAATTTGGAAAGAAACTTTGATTAATTCAACTTGAATTGGGGTTGAATAAATTTCAGTAGAAATTGAAGTTATTTAAATTGAAGTTAAGTCAATTTAAATGGAATTTAAATTGAATTGATTGGGAATATAGATTGGGAATTGAACAGTTTTGACTCTGGACTGTTTTTTAGTATAAGTTGTTTAATATAAACATATTTTTCCAAGATATTTATTATATATATACAACTTTTCTTTTAAAAGCCAAACTATCTTATACTTGTTTTACAATTATTTCTGAAACCGTTTAACAATTTTCCAACTGTTTTATAGATTAATTACTATATTTCAACTATTTTACAAAACTAATTACTATCTTACAATTATTTTGCAATTATCTAAAATCTCTATAATTATTTTAACTATTTTCTAATTACTTTGCACCTATTTTAAAAACTAGTAATTATTTTCCAACTATTTATCTATTTTTAAAATTTTCAAGCTATTTTCTAAATAAACTGGTCGGAGTTCAAACTGTTATTGGTTAAATACCCAATCGAGATAAGAATAGAGGTGATAATCCAAATGGATTGAAGCAATTATGAGTAAGTGAATGAAAATCAAAGTGAATGTGAATAGAAATGGAATTGATTTGGCTAATAACCAATAAAGATAAATACGTAGGGTGAACATATGTTATTCTATTCGCATAGTGATGTGATCCAGATTCGAGCACAGAATTTCGAGATAGTTATATCGATCCGAGTGGGATTTTTCACTCGATTTCCGACGGCGAACCTGGATATGGATCGTTGATTGGTTCTGGATATTCTCTATCATGGTTACGACTATGCAAGGAGAATGACGGTTTCTGATCAAGAAACCAGATCTGTGTCCGCACTAGGAAGTCGGGTGGACGATACTAGTTCGAAAGTGAAATTATGTGACCGAATGAGCGATCAGATTGGTATAACATATGGATGATATGTGTACATCGTACGGATTTGAATGAAAATGATATTAAAAAGAGTAATCAAATTTGAATATTTGATTTTGAGTAAACAAAGTAAAAATCCCTTGTTGAATCTTTTACCAGAAGAAAAGGATTTTGAAGGTGTTTTGAAGTATAAAAGAAGTTTTATACAAGTTTGAAATGATCCCAAGTTTAAAAGTTATATATATCTGAATATATATATATATATATATATATATATATATATATATATATATATATAAAGGATCTTATGAGGATTTTGGAAAAATGGTTTTGGGAATCTTTGGATTTGGAAAGGCTTTTGATTTTTGAGTAAAATCAATATGAGGATTTGGAAATCCTAGTTTGAAAATTATCGATTTTGGAATAATCGATTTTGTGTAAAGGAGCTTTGTATGAGATCATACTAGGTGTATGATTTGAAGATACTATATGTGTATAATATAAAATGTTTTGATGATGGCTCTGGGGAAAAAGGCGCTCCCTTGAAATGTACTTCTCAGGAGTACCACCGGGTGGTGCTGCCTTGAGCCCCAAGGGGGGGTTCTAAAGTTGATCTTGCGAGGAGTCCGGACAAAACTAGTTCCTGGGGATTATGAGTAGAGTATACCATAGCGAAAGTCGTGTGTGCCGCTAAGAGCCAATAGTCTACGTTTGATTTTATATCGGTAGACTGCGACCTATAGTATAACATAGCGAAAGTCGTGTGTGCCGCTGAGAGCCAACAGTCTGCGTTTGATTTTATATCGGTAGACTGCGACCTGTGTAGGAGTGGAGGAGTTTCATTTCGACAGCGAAAATCAGAGGCCGTTGAGAGCCTGCAATTACATGGACTTTTGTTGTGACGGCAACGTAACCCTGGTATGTAACTGTGATCAGTTGTGTGGGATCCATGGCGTAATCGAGAGGCCGCTGAGAGCCTGCAGTTACATGGACTTTTGTTGCGACGGCAACGTAACCCTTGATGTAATTGTGACCATGGATGGGGGTGATGATTTCCAGAGCATTCTCACCAAAGATATATCCTCTATTTTCAAAAACTGTTTTCTATATGTTCAATAAAATTATTTTCCAAGTATTTTCACTAGGTGTTGAAGATGGGTCTACTAAGTACTTACAGATTTTCAGTCTTACGCCTGATCAAGGTATGACCGAATTTCTGTGAGAACAAAGGCAGACTTGTGGAAACATTGAATTATAAAAGTAAACTATTTTGGCAATTTATATAGATTTTAAATGTTTTAAAAATGATTAAAAGTGATTTAATAAATAAATAGCATTTTAAATAAATTCTGGCTTCGTTCCGTTTCGAGGACGAAAAGATTCTAAGGGGGGAGGAATGTGATAACCCGAATTATGAGGCATTTGATATTTGGATAATTAACTAATTTTATCTAGTTAAACAAATAAACTTTGGTAATTAAAATTATATCTGGATGTATATAAATTGATTTGAGCTATAATAAATACTAATTTCTGAATGGATATTTTAAACAGTTGGAAATGATAAATCTTATAATAAAATAACAAAGATATAAATAAATATGCAAACTCTATAAGTTGGAAATTATATGTATACCTATTGTAATTGGAAGCTTAGTTTTAATTTAATATAAAAAAATTCAAAATATTTAAGATCAATATTTATTAAATTTAAAAGTACGATAATTTAAATAGGATTTAAATATGATTAAAATATTTTCCTTTTGTGCTTGAAATAAAACATAACACATAAAAATAAATATAAAGACATATATTAATAAAAACATAAGAAATATATATATAAATAAAGGCTCTAAACATTTGTAAGCATCATGGTAAATAAAATTAACATTTGTAGCTTTTATAATACATATAAAGACAAGTGTCAGTTGTTCTTTTTTAAATAATAATAATAATATGAATAATATGAAGAGAACCAGGCTGTTACAATCCCTTCTTCTCTCATTTTTAAAAGATCCAAAAAGAAGAAAAAAAAAACTAAATCAATTTTAGACTTTCAATCGGAAGCAAAGACAAAATTCAAGGTTTCAACTCAACATAAGATGAATAAAAATCAGTTTCGAATCAACATCAGAGTTCAGTTCAAAGAAGAGAAGTTGTTCTCTGTTTTCCCTAAAAACCGTGAGTACTTTCTTACTTGAAACTTTGTCCATACTTTGTCGGTGTGCTCATATGTTCATGTACGTCTTGCATGTGCATTTGTGCATATATTTTTTGTTATGAACCAATGTATTTAATTTGGCGAAAATCAAACCGACTGCCTGAGTTGATCTTGTGGTATACTTGAGTTTATTTGAATATGTTCATTGACCTGTCCATGGTCATCCCTGACTCTGTTCATATATATCCCTGACCAGGTATGCACCCCTTCTAATCAACCTGTTGTGAAATTATGTGATAACTATCTCCGTGTATATGAAGTCTTGACTGGTTATACTTGAACATGTGGGTACTAGTTTATTCTTTGGAATTTCTGAAACTCATCCCTGTTAATCACTGTCTTAGTGAATCCTGCCTTATGAAGTTTATTTTTGCCGTATAGTTTTATCATGAAGCAACACCTATTGCATGTTTTTCATTCCACCTGAGTGTGTTTTCAAGTTACTACTTAAAAGTAGCAGCACATATGGATATATGATTTTAAAAACAATTTAGTTAGTTCACTTTATAAGGCTAGGAATATAATGTTTAGGATATCCACTGAGAGGGAGACAGCAAACCATAATAGTATCATTAGACTTTAATCTATGTTTATATAAGTAAGAAAAACTTTCAAATACTTTTAAGATTCCATAATACTTAAATATAGAAATGCAAAAGTATAAATTATAGTGATAAATATATTTAAGTGCAGTTGTTTGCAATAATTAAATCAGTGGAAAATGTCACGACCCAGGTGAGCTCAGTTGCATGCGTAAATACCTTTCCTATTGTGTGAGTGAGTATTATGGCAGAGAAGTTTTATGCTCTGTCGAATTGGGTATAGAAGTATAAAATGAATCTTACAGAATTTTTATTTTCAATCTAGAGGGAGTTACATATCGCCATTTATGGCGTTGGGATCGTATGGAGAAGGGGAGTTTTCGGTGGGAAGCCGGCGACTTATGGCGATGGTCGACGACGTTTGTCGATTTCTAGGGCTTGAGTTTGGTAATGATTCGAGAATCGATTGAAGGAACTAAAGGTGCCATGGAGTTGAGCTAGGTGAATGCTTCATCGTGACATAATTGGGTTGAGTCCGGTGCCTAGATCGTCACGCGACCTGTAGTGTGGTTCATTGCTCTTAGAGATCGGTTGGAACACTAAGGGACCGGAGTTTAGGCGATGGGGTGGAAACTGTTAAGCTCGACGCGGTGGATTCGTGGGTGGCCTCGTTGTCATTGTAAGAAAGTTGGAGTGTCGTGCACCTTGCACGCATGCACGGTTGTTAACCAGAAAGCGTTGTGGAGGAGATCGGAAAGAGGAAGAAAGAAAGAGGGAGAGAAGGAGAACTGGGCCAGAAGTTTATGGGCCAGAAGGGAAGTGGGAAGAAAGATTAATTAAAGTAGAAGAAGGTTTGCTCGAAGACGTCGTTCGCGAATGGATCGAGGTAGGCTCGGGTAGAAAACAAAAACCAAGTTTAAAACTAATTCCTTTAACCATTTCTTTAAATTAATGATTTTTATTTAATGTTTGGTTAAATAAAGGTTATGTAATTTATTTTAACTTTAAATTAATGCAGATAATTCTTAAGTTTAATCAAACTTAACTAATGATGAAATTAAGTTAATAAGTTGACTCTAAGGTTTATCAATAAATTTTAATGATAATTAAGAAGTTAATTAAGAAAATGTATTATCTTTTAATCAATTAAGATCTTGAGTAACTGAAGATTTACTAATTAATTAATTAGTTAATAAGTAATTGAAGTTTTCTTTATGGGAGTAATTAAAGATTAATTATTGATTAATTAAATAATAAATAAAGGTTAATTACCTAGTGTAATTAATTAAAGAATTTATTAATTAAGAAGATGATTAATTTATGTAAGTAATTAAATGAACTTGTAATTAATTAAGATTCATTTATGAATGTGATGGATTTAAATAAGGATGAATTACTTAAGGAATTAATTAAAAGATTAATTGATGTGGGTGATTAAGATTTATTGATTTTGGAATGAGATTAATTTTGGTTAATTAATAGGTGGGATTAATTTAAGATTACTTTTTAAATGTAACTAATTAAATGGGTTAATTAATTAAGGATAATTAACCAATGAGGTAATTACTTGATGAAAGTAATTAATTAAAGAAAATTACTTAATGGAAAGTAATTAAGGTCACTTACTCAGGAGAAGTAATTAAGGATTAATTATTTAATATAATTAATTAAGGAGTTCATTAATTAAGGAAAGTAATTACAGGATGGTTAATTACTGTTTATGATTAATGAAGACAGATAATTAAAAATCATTATTTAATTGATTTGTAATTAATTAATGATTAAGATAATCTAACAATTAAAGGATTAGTAATTAATTTTAAATCCGAGATAAATTAAATTGATTTTGAAAATGATCCATCTTGCTTATAAATGATTGAATGATGATTAAATGTCTTAAATTGAATGATATCTCTGATATGAAATGTTTGTGATATGATATGTTTTGGGTGAACGCTGATAATGTGGTTAACTATTGATGATAATTACTGTGTAATGAGTGACATGTTTTATTTTAAGTTGAATTGTATTTAATTGGATAACCTGGGTTTATATGACATTGAAATCGAATAGGCCGGAGTCGGGTATTAGACAATACCCGAAACCACTTTGATTCTTTATAAATTGATATGTGGAATCAATATGCTGATATGGGACGATTTAAGTAAATTGGACCTTTTAATCTAAGTTTGGCACTTAGAAATTGATATGTGAAATAAGTAATGTTAATAACAGCTTGTGAAGCTGTAAATTGATATAAGTTACCCCGGGTTTGTATAAGTTTTATACTTTTGTATTCCTTGTTAGGTGGGTTTACTCAAGCTGGTTTCCAGCCTGACCCGGGTGTTACTTTGATGTAATGCTCGGGTCAGACCGGGTATTACAGATTTTCAGGTAAGAACGTTCGGGAGCTTAGGAGGCGAGCTACAGGGCAGGAACGTATGGTGTTACGGGCTGTGATGTGCTATTATATAACTAGGACATGTTGTCTTAAACTGTCCAGAGTCGTGTATCGATTGTAACTCTTATGTATAAAAATGTAAATGTACTGATCAGTTTTTCTTTGTAAAACTATTATTTATGTGATATTATATTTTATCCACTACAAATGTGAGATTCTGAGATTGGGTTTTCTGTTTCTTATCTCTTTCTTCTTTTCACTAACTATCTGGAAATTTCGGGATCGAAATTTCGGGTCGTTACATTCATTAATATTTTTAATAATTTAATTACTTCGGTTGAACATTTCTTTTATTTATTAAAAATCATACTGTATTTCAAAAATCATGGAAAAAATTTTGAATCTGTATTTTATGATCCTAACTTTTTGTAAATTTTAAAGTTTGATTTTTTGATATTTATTACTAATACTTTTAATTATTACGATCAAAACTATTTATTATATATATGATAATGATAAAATTATAAAATTATTATTTTATGTTTGTTATGCTAATTCCGATCTGGATATAATTTTAAAATATATATATATATATGTCAAGTATTTGAATGTAATTAATTACTCGTATATATACTTTTTATTAGCCTTATATAAATAATTTTAATTATTATATATATATGTGTGTGTGTATGTATGTACGTATAATTTTATATGTTTAATTATGTATATATATTTATACAAATGTTTTAAATTATATACACACACATACATATATTTATTTATTTAATTTTGAGATTTTTAGTTATGAAATATACGTATTTACATAATATACTTTGCATTATAGATTTATGCACATATTTAGACAACATACAATACATACGAAATGAGCTAATGTGTCCATTGCGATGTAAATCCCAACATCTATATATGGGCATGTTATACCCTTCATGGGTTATTATGTACACATGCACATACATATTTATTTTTATATGATACATGTATATATATATAAATTAAATCATTTAAATTAACTTTACATTACAAAATACTTAAATTTAAATATAATACGTGACTTTATTAAAAAAAATTAGAATTGTTGTAAATGAATTAGGCTTCATAGGCCCAATAAAGATCAAATATAATTAAAAAATTGAAATACACCCACCACTTCCGTTGCGAGCTGGCCTAGTTCCAACACCTATACCCTTGATTGATGTTGAAATAATCTATCTTATGATGGGACTTAAACCTATTTAATCCCAAATAAAATATTTTGCAATTAAATCTATATTAA
This sequence comes from Allium cepa, assembly GCA_030765085.1. Lineage (NCBI taxonomy): Eukaryota > Viridiplantae > Streptophyta > Magnoliopsida > Asparagales > Amaryllidaceae > Allium > Allium cepa. The sequence continues at coordinate 672,336,200 of CM060928.1, read as the reverse complement.
TCGCTTATCGATATCATTTATCAATTGATATATATATATATATATATATATATATATATATATATATTAAAAATATTTTTAATAATATTCATTCACCAAATCATAATAAAATTTTATAATTAATATTTCATAAGTATCAATTAATTTAATTAATTGATAATAATTATAAATTAATTTAATCATTTGATCAAAGGAGAATTCAACATTTAGGTTGTGTGACTCGTCAGGTGTAAATTTGGTCGACGGTTAATATCGAGCTATTTGAATATTAACGTCTGCATATCGCTTAGCAGGTGTGTGACATTTTGGCCAAATTTACCACTTACTTAGTTTTGGATAAATCCAACTTTACTTTGTTAAGCGTTACCTAGTCATGACTTTTATTTACACCAATTCTCTTCGTCAAAAATATATCGGTTTGGACTTATGTAATTTGGTTATAGTCAAGATTCTAGTATCGTCCATACTCAAATTTATAGTCCAAATACAAAGTTTTTGGTTTGATAATAACAGTTATAATTAACTGAATTTCTCTAGCCGACGACTTTGACTTTGAGTTGACTCAGTTAACCGTGGTACTAATCTCATATAACTGAGGAGATGAATAATCTTTTGATTGGTGTTCTTACTTTCAATACTTCCACTTGATCCAACTATGGTCACACGATGGACATCTTTCCATGATTTGGCTATAATAAAACAGAGGTTTTATATTGAAGATTAACAATATTCTCAAGTCGAGAGAACTGTGTAAATCTGTCACATCCATATTTTATGTTTGACCTTGGTTATATTAATCAACAAAAAACAATTGATTGAGTCATTCCATAGTTATCCATAACTACCAATATGTTACCTCTTAGTGTCCCCAACAGCCATGAATAATACACTGTCCAATATTTAGAGAGCTTACACACTCTAGTCTCAATGGATGTATCGATATCCAGTCTCAATAAATCTTGGCTAAGAATGTTTTGAAATGGTACGTTTAGTTTTGTTGTGCTAAATCACTTGTGGTTACAACACTTTGTAACTACTATCACAAAATATACCAATTATGGATTTTCTATTAAACTTAATTCTAATTAAATTAAAAAATTACTACATGTTGTATCAAGTATATAGTTACGACAACGAGCCAGTTTTGGACGATTTAAGTCAATAATAAACCACACGTGTCCAACTTCAACAATCCAAAAGACATATTATCAATGTGGTTTTCTTAAGAATATAAGAAGTAAAGAGAGAAATACATAGAATCTCACAGTAGAATGATAAAATATAATAATTATATAAACAGTTCACAAAGCGGTTTTACAATATACATTTGATTTTCTTTTACAATATAAACATAGTTATATATTTAGGAAATACATCAAAATAATGAAGCGGAATAATACTAATAATTATGATCTTGCAAACTCCTTCTTCATCTTTAAGAAACAAATACCTTCGAAACACTGAAATAACTCAGACTGACTCGAGCATAAAGTAAAATAATATAGTCGATTCAGGACTATACTTTCTTATGTAAGAAAGTAAAATTAAGAAATAAGGCTACAATAACTTAAGATATGTTACAGGGATTTTCCACCTTCTAAGGATCCGTTAAACTATCTATCTGTAGTAAAATATGCTATATATGTAATGTCTATCAGTAATGTAAATATTAAATAACGTTAAGCCTTTATATTAATCCCCTGTTAACACGTTTTTAAGCATATAGTCTATGCAAGTCCTGTAACACAACCTGTAACGTCGGTAGACAGTGAGTCCCGTATAGGTACAGTACTAAAACAAAGTGATAGTTATCTCGCATAGGTATAACCATATGATAAAGCATGTGAGGCAATGCCCAAGGTAGGATACTACTGTTTTGCATTCCCTGACTAGTTGTATCCCTTAACGGCCGATCATGTCCATCAATTTAAAAATCAAGGTGCACCAATCAAAAAAATAAAGATAGTAATACGACGGAAAGATATCCGCTAGAGGTATCTAACCTTAGTACTAGGTATAGCTCCTATTTTAGTCGTTCCAAAATTGACACAAGTGTCGAGGTCGTCCATCATTGTTCTCTTACTTCATTCCAGCAAACATTCGCTGTTTCAACCTCTACATTCTAGAAACATCCTCCGCGCATATGGCTATAAAGCTTACACATTTAAATTTTACACTTTTGTAGTTTACACTCACTACGCCATAGATTGCATACTGCAACACCAAGAAGCGATGCAGGAAGTGCTAAAAAATGTTGTCGTAGGCTAAAAAAGGGCAAAGGCAACACTTTCTTGGTGATGCATTTTGTCGCGTTGCCCTAGAGTCAAAGTCAACATCTTTGTGGCCCTAGGGAAACATCGGTTCTGTTGTTGCCACAGGTACCAAATTTACTAAAAAGTGGGCCCATAATCTGGGCCCCAACATGTGGGCCCACATTGTGGGGCCCACTAATTCCGTGGCCCACCTTTACGGAACCCTGTTGTGGGGCCCATATTCATTAATCTATGGTAACACTTTTACCATCCAATGGCAACACTTTGCCAGTTTATTACCACATTTAACATCACATACTGCAACATTATATCATATCTATGACAACACCTTTTGCAATTTAAATTGGAAATGTACTGCAAAATTATACTACCGCAACATTATATCATATCTATGGCACATTATACTACAACATTATATCATATCTAATGGCAACATTACACTCCAACAAAGAACTTTTCATTTCAAAATAACCAGCAACACAAGTTTTACTTGGTCAGGTACAAATTGTGCAGAATTTAGCTACATCATCTTCTTTTATTCATATATTATAGAGTAAGAAGATGCATGCAATACAATCATTAAAGCAACAAAAAATATAATATTTGATTCATTACCAATACTAGTAAATATAACAGAATTATTGGAGGAAAGATCTTGTAAAATGGTCCCTTGCAGTTGCCAGAGCTTGAGAAATGTTCTAAACTATGGTATAAAAACAAAATATAAAATATAATAAAAGTTGCAAATGAACTTAATCAAAATACTAATACGTAAATGATTCATACGAACAGTCATCTGTTCAGAAAACGCGGTTGGACTATCAGAACTGTTAGTTGCAACTTTTCCAGCAATTACATCACCATCTGTTTCTAGTATGATTCTGCATTAACAAAAAAATTATGAACAATGGCTTTTTATATAATGATCATAACATATAAACTCATGAATGTACATGAATATATCAAAATATGCAACAGAAGAACTGAAACTGAAACATCATACCCGCCATCGACAATTTCATCAATGCAAAGGAGAATCAGATTCAGATTTTCAAGTGCAGTCCTCTTCTCTACACCATCCATATTAAAAAACTTGAGCCTAATCAAGGAAAATTTAACCGAAGTTTTCAGATACTAACCAGCAGACATAATCTATTTGATTTTCTTTGCCCGACCGAGAAGCTTTGAAAATTTCAAACAAAGTCAAAAAATAATAAGACCACAAAAGTATTTGGATCTACTTTAGATCTACTTCTTAGAAATGAATAAAATAGAAAGAAATGGTTCAATAAGAACCGTGAGCCTGCAAAACTTTATTTAGGGATCCTAAACCAACTGTTCTCACTTGATGTAGCTGCTCCAACTTTGCATTGGCTAATGATGTTTCAGAACTGGCATCCTCAACTAGAAAGAGCAGAATTTCCACATAAGAGAAATGGGTAATCATACTTGTGTAAATTTATTGAATAAATGCAAATGAACACCGACTTGCATAATTTGTAAGGGCCTTGGACTACAAAAACATGAAATAAAGATGTTTATCTGCCTGATTTGAATGAATAAAAACGGAAAAAAATTCTGTGATAAAACTTAAATTATACCTGAATTTTTCCATCTCCCTAATACATCAAGAGTACTTTGAAATCTGCAATTTGTTTGTATTTAGTTGTTTCATAATTTGTTAGGAAGAAATATAATTTGGGTAATGAATTCAAGTATTTTGCATACCCGATCTTTAATTTGTAACAGATCCACATAATGAAATCATGCTTCACAAGAAATCATCTCATATATAGTAATGGTAACACAGGAATAGAATAAAAGGTACAGTGGTAAAATATCACAGATTAAAAAGAAACTTAAAGTGGCCCATTTTGTGCCTTTTGCATGACATGAAGATAATTTAGGCAAGTGAATGAGTACAGGGCTGAGTTCCAGATTGGTGCTAGTTGATACAAATGAAATAGGGGTTTTTTTTATGATGCTCAATTCAATACCAAAATATTAATGAAGAAAATATGCATAATTTGCATTGCCCATGAACTCAGGGTTACAACTCATGTTCATATCCTGGGTATTTTAATTCAACTATCAACACAAGCATTTCATGGCAATAATGTAAAAAAATAGCATATGAATAAGCTTGATTAACCTATGTCTGAGTACTTGGAAAGTGCGATTGCAACTTGGAAGAGTGGGTGTTTGTTGACGTGGTTCAGATATGGGAGGGGTAGGTTTTGCCAAATAATGAGTAGTAACTACCCTAAAGGGAAATTTAACAGTAAGTTCAAACATAGTTAAATAAGGTACTATAATGTTAGTAGTTAATTTGTGGTGTAAACATGGTACACATTAGTAAGTTGCAAATCTGGAACTATATACTCAGACAACAATCCTGTTAGAATTTCAATTTGAGGAAGACCAGCCTGCTAAACTGCACTGTAGACCAAAATATTTATTCGTTTGATAAACTTAAATCTGACAAGTATGTACATTAACATTATCATTGATTTATACATCAAACAAAACTAGAATTATTATCATTAACAGGAGACCAACCTTGTCAAAAGTAAAACAACATAAATAGTAGTTATTTTTTTATCGTATCCACCGGCCAATCCATTTGTTTTAAAACCAATATACACATTACATGAAATGTCAACAAAATATTTCGACTAATAAAATGATATTTTAATTAAAATTTTACTATATTAATAAGTTACGAAATCACTCTCAATTTGGTCTTAACTGAGTTGCATCCGTAGGTACGATAAGAAATTGGGAATTTTGTTCTGCAATGATGTTTTCATAAGTGTATCTTAATGCATAAGACAGTACGTAAAATTGTACATTTTGTTTTTTGTATGTATCGTATGTAAATATTAAATATTAAGATTTTTACCAAAGCGTGAATATTTATATTGAATAGTAATGTAAAGAATAATTAGGTTTATTGAAAAGAAGCTTTTTTTATATAATTGAAATGATGAATGAACCTGAAGGAGGTTTTAATTCATCCATGCTTTCTTGGTTCTTCATGAACAGTAGCTTTGTTGTTCCATGTCCTAAGTAACTACCTACACATTAATTTGTTAAACCAACATTATCTTAGTTTGCATATTTAATATACAAAAGTAAGTTTTAAGATCAGTATACAAATAGAGATGTCACCCTAACATACAAAATGGGGAAGTTTAGAAGCATAGAGTTTTGGCTATACAATGGTTAAGAAACCTTTGTTATATCATAGCATAAGGGTCAGTGAATCATGCTCTTGTTATAATATATTTTTTATGAACCCTTCATGTTAATTATTTTAAGCATGAAATTAACAGTCGCACTGAGAACTGTAAATAAAAACTTTCCCAAAATTCTTAGTATATGGCATATTTTCTTCAACTGGACATAAAACGGAGTACATGGAACAACATAAAAATATAAACATGGTTCAGCATAAACATAGTTCAGTTCGTGGAAAAAGCTACCCTAACATAACCATGCATGCCATATGCATATAGTTTACATATTGCAATTTACGGACTGATGATAGTGTTGTATACTGTCTACAGTGAACATAATACACTGTTTAGGTGGAAGGATATACTAATAAAGTAGAAGATGTTCAACATACCAATGATTTAATTTAATGAAGGATACACAATATGGCTACCCTATTTCTTTCAATTATTCAAAAGAGCTAACATCGACTAATAGAAACTCAAGACAACATAAACTATGGAACAAAAAACCAAAATTAATATCATTGGAATGAAGATGACAATAAATAATTGATTAGAGTACGAATTTGCAAGTACGGTTAGTGAAAATAACAAATTTGGATCATCAATACTTGAGGACATTCTGTCTTAGTTGAAGCAAACTAAAATATTTTGGGCTGCGTAGAATTTCATCGATGTAAGAGTGTTGAATACAAAATTAAATTAGTACAACGGATAGGTAAAAACATTACATAAGCCAGAGAAATAGGTGAATATGTAGAAACTAATGAAACATAATCGTAAAAATCCCAAAAAAAATACTGGTTGCAGTAGGATATCATTAAATTATGAAAACAACAATTGAGAATCAAACCATATGAGAGAAGGAAGATCAGTAAGTTATACCTCATAGTTCACCAGAGCAAAAAGGTTAATACATCAACAGTATGGTGTTGCCTTTTGTTCATCAGTAATTATAGAGGCGACACGGTCAAATTCTCAGTTTAATTGTTAATGGACATCAACGCGATTGGAGAACCGAAATTAGGGTTGCCAATGGTGAAGATGAAGGTGTAAGTGGGATATGCAACAAAAAAATGTTTTGGTGGAAGAATTAATTTGGAGCAAGACTGTTAATTTGCATACCTGCATTGTTCAAACCAACCACCATTACTTACATCACTTACAATTCATTTCACACCACAATCAATTCAACACTACCACTCACTTCTCATCACTGTTACTACCTTCCACCAAAGGAATTGCAACGACAGACCATGGTTCAACTTCAAACATATACAACCTGACCATTACAATACCCTCTGCTATTCAACCCAGTGAACATCGAATAGCTACCACTACCTCACCCAATTCTATGAGTTATAGCTAAACTGCATTACCCTCTGCAGTCTCACCGCCTCACCGAGCTACCACCATAAGCTCCATCACTCCAAAACAGTTCCCATCCACCTCCAGTACTTCACCTCTTAACTGTGTGCCTCGTCATCAACACAAATCATCTCCTCTGCCTAACTCTGTACAACCAGCAAACCACACCTTTAAAGCACTTCGAACCACCCTGCTCCAAAGCAACAACAACCCTATACCAAAATCGTGGACCACCTTAGAAACTCAAATCGCATCGCCTTCAGACGCGAAACTAACCACTTCCTTAATTCGCTAATAATCGCAGCCTTTAACCCCAAATCGCCTCCATCTCAATTTCCTCACCTCTATCAAACTGCTACCACCGCTACGTCAAACCAAAATTTCCTCAAATTCCGCGATTTGTATTCACGATTCGAATTGCAAATTAATTTTTTTCTTTCCTTTTGTCACTCTTCAGCGATTTCTGGTTGATTTTATTTATTTATTTATTTTTTATTTTTAACGGAACAGGGAGAGTTAGTACTAATTTGAGAGATTGAGCGCGGAGTAGAGTGAAACCCTTCAATGTTTTGTTAACTTTTGCCGCTTTGTTTTTGCTTCCCGCTTTAAAAATTATTTCAGCCCGATTTTTTTCATCCCGCACTCATTTTTTATAATATTTTTATAAGTCTATAGCTACTACAACATAGTGTTGATATCTATGCTAACATCCTGAAGCTAATGTTGTAATAGACAAAAATCAACATAGCTATCCTTACATTGTAGCTAGCAACATTTTGTATTGTCGTTGCAATAGGCCATCTATGGCGTAGTGATACTGATTTTGTTTTTAAGTTCACACTTTCTACTTGTATATATTAACTAAATCCATAAAAGTAACTTTTTTTTCTTTAACTATTTTCAAAAGAAATATTTCTTCTTTATATTTAAAAACACTTACAAATTTTATATATAAAAATAATTTTAAATTTTTTTATTGCTTTTAAAACTAGTATATAGGAAACAACAAGTATTCTCTCATATGTTAGACATTCAACTCGAAATAAGGAATTCCATTACTCTATCCCTTAATGCGTTTACCCCAACAGGCTTAGGTGTTCGTTCAACCAAAGCTCTGATACCACTGTGACGACCCGCCATTTGAATTATTCAAGTTGAAAATAAACTACATCTGTCTAGCACAAACAGTCCAAAAGACAGATTATCAATGTGGTTTGTAATAAGAATATAAGAACAGAAGAGAACTATATTGAGAATCTTACAGCGGAATGACAAAATATAATAACTACAAAAATAGTTTATGAAGCTGTTTTATAAAATTCATTTTATTTCCATTCACAATATAATCAGAGTTATACATTCAATAAACTAGACAAAGGAAAGGAGTAGCGGATCCAAACCTAATTAGAAGAAAAAAGGTTGGTTTTTATAATTAATAACCTGTATTTGCTTATCCGATTAAATTTAAATCTGGTTTGATTGAACTGAATGTTAATTGAATGTTGCTGTAATCTTTCAATAATTTAATTGAATTTGAAATTTATGTTGACACTGCACAGTTAATAATCTCGGCAGATTCAAAGTGGTGGAGGTGTAAAAAATCATTGCGGGGATACAGCAAGGATATAGCGGGATATAGCGGATGGCTCTAAAATAGCATATAAAAATCGTACTTAATGTTTTTACAAATATATAAATTGTAATTAAATGAAAAATTATCATTCAATTGAATTATAATTAATACATAAATAATTTTAAATAAAAACATGTGCGAATATACTTTAAATAAACGAAAAACTGTTATATAACATAATTGAATTTGATAGAATTTTAGAGTATTTTTATTTCTGAAAATATATTAAAAATTAAATCAAATAAATTAGTTTCATAATTTTATAATGTATAAACGCAATTTTTCAATTCATTTTATTAAAAAAGATATAGCGGAAATAGCGGAATATAGCGGAAATAATGAGATATAGCGGAAATAGCGGGGATTAAAGCGGAAAGGCTATATACTGGGGCTATATGGAAAAATCGTAGCGGTAGAAATCCGCTATGAGATATAGCGAGGTTGTAGTGGGGTAATAGCGGGGCATTAACTACACAGTGTTGACATCATACTATTGAATTGAATGTTGATATTATAGTATTGAACTAAAATGAAATTAAATGGAAATAACCTAAAATCAATTGTTTGGAACAAATATTTGAATTTAACTTTTTGTATTAAAATGAAGTTGGAATGAAATTTATATGAAAATAAGATAAAGTTCCATTGTTTGGCATTTGGATATGAAATTTACATCGATGGTTATAAACATCGATTGTTATAAACATTGATTGTTATAAACATCGATTGTTATCAATGTTATGTTGATTGGCTATGTTGTTAAATAGTTGATATGGTGGTATTGTGATGATTTGGATTTACTAAATTAATGACATTCAAATTAGTTGATTATTATGACACCCAATTAACACTGTGTTACACCCTATCACCATTGATTCTTTATAGATGTTTTGTTAATTAACTATACTGCTAAATAATAAAGTTCAAATATTATTGGCATTTGGTATTGAAATAAAAAGATTATAAACTGAAATTTTATTGTTTTGGCCATTGGAATAGAAAATATAATTTAAACGATGTTTGTCATTATTTGAAAAATTTTCACAAACGAATGTGTTTAATTCTATATTTTTGATATGTTAAAATAAATGATATTTTGAATAGTATAGTCTAAAATGACATATGAAGTTTAAGTGTAGATTTTTTAGAATAAAATATCTAATTAAATATGCATAAATAGGTTATTTCTAAAAAGTGTCATTTTTACTTGGCAATTTTCCTGTAACTCCATTGCAGCAAAAGAAAAATATTTTATAAAGAAACCTATACCAAAAACGGTCATCTAACAATTTCTATATTTTATTCCGTAAAAATCGGATTATTGAAATTTTGAAATTTTGTAAAAACATTAAAATGACCTAAATATTTTTTTTGTATAACCTTAATATTATTAGGAGAATATATAATAAAGCATCATATATTTGTTCTAGCCATTTGTTAATCTCTTAAATTAGCCGTTTGAAAATTTGGGAAAATTATTAAATTCAATTTGTAAAAAGATGAAGCTTTAATGGAAATTCTAAAAAGGTGTTTTATAACTTTGATATTTGATGTGGAATTTTTCTGCAAGTTTCTAAGTTTATACGATATAATTAGTGTGAAATTTGATGTATTTTAACTATGAAAAATAGTAAACAATTCTAGAAAATTCTGAAACCTTTTGGATTCCTAAAGTAAAATGAAGGACTTTTATGGTTAGCACTTTATGCAATTCTAATACATATTTTTCTGTAAAAATTAAAATGGACAAAACGACATACTTTTATAACATGAGTGACTGTTTATTAAAGAGATCGGGTCGAATATTGATATACTCTCCGTCAATACCGAAACCACTTTAATAACTATATATGTGATGGATGTTATCCATAATATAGAGAATGAATTGGCAAAAAAATTCTGAAATTAAGTAAGAGAACGATGATGAATCACCCCGACACTTGTGCCAATTTGAAATAACTAAACCAAAAGCCATACCTGGCCACTGAGGTTAGTTGTCACTAGTGAACATCTTTCCCTCATCTTGATTTTGAACTTGATTGGTGCACCTTGATCTTGGATTGATGGACGCGGTAGACCCTAGGGGTTACGACCAGTTAGGCAATGCAAAACGATAGTATGCTACCTTGGACATTATCTAAAATGCCTTGTCATATGATTATCCTTATGCGAGACCACTGCCACTTGTTTTTGGTATTGTACCTGAGGACACATTAGCTATGATGGTACTAGTTGTGTTATACGACCTGCATAGACTATGCGCTTAAAAATGTGTTAAAGGGATCAATATCCTTAATGCTATTTTAATATTTACATTATTGATAGATATTACATCTATAGTGTATCTTACTATATATAGATAGTTTAACAGATCCTTAGAAGATGGAAAATTTCATAACGTCTCTTAAGTTATTGTACCCTTATTGCTTTATTTGAATTTACTTAAAATGTTTAGTCCTTACGCGAGCGTATTATTTTCTTTATGCTTGGGTCAGCCTGAGTATTTCAGCATTTCGAACAATTTTTTTAATTCCGAGCAAGATTGTTTATCGAGTTAGATATATGTAATAAATTACATAATTGCCTCTAGGACATACCCCTAACTCAATCAGTGTATATAGTCAAATATTTATTCCTGTAATGGCTTAACTAATAAAGAGAAAAGTAAGATGATGAAGCTTTTGTTAAGCTCTCAAAATAACCATATGTTTTTCACCCTTCAATCTACATCGATTAACATTTTAGCCACTTTCTCAAAAGTTATATGTGAGTCAGAGTGCATGGTATTAAATATTGGTCACTAACCCCACTTTATATCCAATAAATGTAAAATTTCTTTGGCATTACCCTCCTTCCATAATCAATAAGTAGGTAAACCTTTTAACACAGATTTTAATTGTTGGTTTTTGGTCTCTCTTTTCTTTTCAAGAAGAAAGCATTCAGGATACACTCCATTGCTCATCTATATGTGAAATTCAATGGTAAATCTTATTTTCCAATATTCAATTGTTCGATATTAGTACGAATGCTAAGTAAAAGATAGTACTTAATTGTTTTTGGTAGGCATGTGCAATACACTTGCAAGTGTACCAATTATCAAATATATCAAACAAACATTACTAAAATTACTCATTGAATAAACAAGCACCAAACAAAAAAAACCTATCCAAAACTGGTTTAGATATGTCATATGAAGCCATATTTTATTGATAAACAACCAATTTCGAAAAATTCCAATTCTAAAAGGTGCATGGTTATTTTTCAGCGCCCGCCTTGATTTCCATATCAACAAAATTCATTCGGTAGAATTTAATGAAGCAAAAAAAATTTGATAACTAGGTGAGTGCATCTTTTTTAATGACTCAAGGAAAAATAAGAAAAAGCGGAATAGAATAAATTGTTCATAATTGTGTTTTATTAGAAAGATATGTCAAAGTTTTGTAATTGGTGCAAAAACTGAATTTATCAATAAAGAGGCTATTTACTTGAGTAATGTTGCTATCAATTTTTGTGTGTGTTTGTAATGAGTTTAGGGAAATGGTTAGATGCACACCCCAAATAGCTACAATTATATGATAAGAATATTATAGTATAAGAGTAATAATTTTAGTGAAAATTAGTAAACAAAAAATCATTGTTTTTTTGGGAGATTCACCAGCATTTTTGGATGGAGACCTGCTGAGAAAATGATTTTTCTCCTTTCCAACACTGTTGTGCATTCATCAATCAACAATATAATATATGATTTATATATTATTTGTTTGTAGTAAAAAATTGAATAATTATTGCTGATTATCTTTTTGAGTGTACATCACTACATCGCAATAACATAATATACTTGCTTAATAATTTTATAACATAGACGCAGAAAGTTACTAATGAGGATGTTACGCTCGAAAAAATAGTAGAGCCCAATTCAGTAGAATACTGATTTGAAGTCTGCATAAAATATATTAATTAAAACTAGTATAACCATACAATAGAGGAAAACTGACCGTTCGATTGTATAATTTGAAGAAACATTTGTTTTGAGTTTTTGTTGATTTGTTTGGGCTTGTATTGATTTCAACTAAACATGATGTATGCACATATACACATGCACACACACATATACACATATGTATGAGCGCGTGCACACTCACATATCCATGCATACCTACACATATATACATACACATGTTAATTCAATAGTTTAAATAGATGAACAAATATGGGATGAATAATAAAAGGCAACATGAGATTGCTCACTAACGTGGTGGGAAATTTTGCCACCCACCTTCACTTGTTTGCTAGTGCAGGAGCTTTTAGTCTTTGACTCTTGATATGTAATTATGAGGTTCCTTATTGATAGATTTTTCGCATGGATAATATAGCTTTTATTTCTTCTATAAAAGTCTAATACAAGAGTTGATCATACAAGTTCAAGCAATGTACATGCTAAGCATGCTAAAATATTATATGACATACACAGTACATGATTAAACATGTTCAAAAATATAAGAGCTAAGCTACAAACAGATTTTCTGAAGCTACCAACATGCATAAATATAAATCAAAATAGATTGTTTTATTTCATCACACAATGAATCTTCATTTGTAGTTCCATACTAGAAATAGAACTATTGCTGAAGGTGTATGCACGATGGTTCAAACCTGAATGGTTATTAGGACCATTGAATGCGTAGTGCTAGCCGTTTATACCGATTATATTTTCTGACACGAATGCAGACGGAACTGATTTGAATTTTTTTCCAATTTAGGGTTTTATAACGTAAATTAAAGAAGGAAATGATGGAATTCATAGTAAAGTATAATTTGGGATGGCTTGAATCCTTATTTTGTCATGTTATAGTAAAATTAAGAGAATAATTTGGTCATAAATGACAGAATAAAAAAGTGGAAGTTTACCTTATCAGATATTCTGTTTTCTAGCTTTTTCCTCCTCAGAATTCACCCTCCATGACCATCTAGTGTTTCCTCTTAATGGCCATTGGAATTTTTAACCTGCAATATAGATGTATGATTTCCAATAGTTTACCCTCTAAAAATTTATTGTGAGAAACTATACATGAGGACTATGACAGTAAATCAATCAATAAAACTAAAGGTATATTTTTATTTGTACCTCAAATTCCTCAATTTAATGACCTTCAATGACCACTATTCTTGGATTATGATCAGGGTGTAGCCGTAGAAGATCCTAAGCCTCCTTTCATGTAACATTCAACTCCATTGTATCTTCACTTTCAATCCTCGGCCATTTATATTTTGATCCAAAGGTGTTTACTCTCCTTCTTATACGACTTTGTGAAGATTTAATAGGAGATCCATCATTTTATTTGATCCCTGCTTGATCAGATTTAGACAAGGTGGTGACATCCAAATAGATTCCTAGATTCTATGCCAACAATTTTGAGAGGAAAGAGTGGTAGTCGCATTCACCGTGGAGTCACCTGTGCATTTGCTTCCATTATGAGGCATAGGAAATGTTGCTCGTAATCGTCTGTGTATCCTGCAATGGAATTGAAGTCTCCACCAAAAAATTAGTGGACGTTAAAGTTTAGGACAATAATATGGTCTATTATCATTGCAATCAAATTAACCAGATTTTCATTGTGGTAAATTGGCTTTTTTTTTTGAAAGAAGTTAAAAGTGGGCAGAGTCCATACATAACGGGTGAAATAACCTGAGTACCCATACAATACAATACAAATCGAAAGAAACCCTAGCCGACACACAACACGACTTCCACTCTTCATCGATTAAAAATGGCGAGAAGAAAGACGATTATTAGCTATTCCAATTCTCTGTTTCTTCACAAACTCCACTCGTCTCTCCTCTTTCCCAGTAAGATAAACAGCTATTGAGACCACCGCGCATCCCCTCTATGTTCATTCTATAGTTGTAATTGCTCTGATGAGTTGAAATCGAGGGTAAATTAGCAGATCTAAGTACTTTCCAACTTAGATCTGTTAATTTCTTACCCTGTACATAATTATTGAAAAAATTTGAGAACCAGCTCTACCTGGTAGTACCTTTAGCATGCTGATGAAGACAGAAGTCTCTTCCAGTAGCTAGTGAACTTTGGTGAGGGTCATTTGCTTCGTATGAATGATGGTTGCCATTAGACTTTTTGGCGCGAGCAAGAAATAGCTCCAGATGCGTTTTGCCAACTTCGTGGCTCCAATCATCGGTAGGAAAGAAAAGTTGGTTTGATTTCTGATTTTTTTTTCCTGAGATTTATGAAGGATAATTTTTCTCTCTGACTCGATAAGTATCCACTTCTACTGTTTCTTCATACTGCTTTTGTTATGAGTTCGGAAGTTTCTCTCTTTCCATATATGAAACACTGCAGTAGTTAATAAAATGTGCGCATTACTCTCTCGTAGCTTTTATCTTTAAAATTGCTGTTGATATGTTGTATGGCTTGAATTAGATCCATTTGACCATTGTTAGTGATATGCAAAATGTTTTGAATGTTATTCCAGATGTAGTAAGAATAGCTGCATTTAAAAAACAAATGATTAACACTTTCATTAACAAGGTTGCACAGGGAACATAGTGAATTAGTGGATTTTCCCCATTTATTAATTCTATCCCAAGTTGGCAATCTATTAATGACTGCAAAAAAGGTACAGAAAGCCATTTTGGGTGCAATTCACTTTGTTCCATATGCAATTATACCATTCAACACTAGGAAGTTTATTTCTGATGCTTTCCCAAGTATTTTTAAAGGAAAACTTCCCTTTGGTACTTGCTGTTCATTCCCAATAGTCACTATCTGCATGAATATCAATAGGAATTTGACATATATTGATTTTATGTGGGTATGTGATAGGGTGTAGCTGAGGTTGCCATTGATTTTCTTTAATTATCATTGCTACAGAATCATTAACCCCCCCCACAGATAACTAAGCTATCCCAGCCCACCTTATTAATAAATGATTCATTTTTAAACCAGGGGTCAAACTAAAGATTGGTTTGATCACCGGATTTAAATTTTCTTTCTAAGAAAGTCTTACCAATATTTCTGCATTCTAAAATTTGTTTCCAAGCATAAGATTGATTATTTTTAGGTAAGACAGGCCAAAAATTATTATTTTTAAGATATTTGGACCTCATCCATCTGGCCCAAAGAGAGTCTTCATTTAAAAATCTCCAAAATAATTTTAAATGGCATATTTGGATAAGATCCTTCGTATTTCTAATACCTAATCCCCCTTCCTTTTTAGGCCTACACACTCTTTCCCAATTGATTTTATGGTATTTGCCCCTCCATAAAAAATCAGCACATCTACTTTCAATTTTTTTAATTGAGGTAGCTGGGATATGAAATGTTTGAATCCAATATAGAATCATTGCATATATAACTGTTTTAATAAGCTCCAATCTTCCAGCAATTGAAAGAAGTTCACAAGACCATGTTTCCATTCTATCTTGTATTTTATCTATAGGAATAGAGCAATCTGAATCGCTAATTTGATTAATAGATAAGGGAAGACCAAGATATTTAATAGGTAAACTGCCTTCAGCAATATTTAAAGATTCTAAAATTTCATTCTTTTATCTGCTGTTCTTACTGGAATATGCCTTACTATTAAATTCATTGAGTTGAAGACCAGCATATTTAAACAGTTTATCAAAGTTTTTTTAATTGAAACTGCATTAGTCTTATTAGTCTTAACAAAAATCATGAGATCATCAGCATATATAAGATGATTGATAGAGGGCTGAACTTTATTCATTGTAGAAATATTACCTTTAATCACTTCCATTTCCATTAGAATAGAAAAATCCTCCATAACCATAGTGAAGAGATAAGGAGATAATGGATCTCCTTGTCTAATGTCTCTATTACTTTTAATAAAACCCTCTGATTTGCCTTGAATGAGAATAGAAAAGGTAGGGGTGTTAATACATTCAAAAAGCAAGTTGCAAAACTTAATAGGAAAACCCATACAATTCATTATATGATATATGAAATGTCTGTTAACTTTATCATAAGCCTTTTGTAAATCCACCTTGATACATACATTATCAACACTTTTAAAATTAAAGTTTCTGACAAGTTCGTGGGCTAAAAGGGAATTTTTATAAATGAGTCCGCCAGGAACAAAAGCACTCTGATTTTCAGAGATGATAAATGGCAGATTTTTTTTAATTCTATTACTTAAAACATTGGCAATTATTTTATAGAAAAAATTGCAACAAGAGATGGGTCTATAGTCACTAATGAAAGAGGGAGTTTTAGTTTTGGGAATTAAGGTTATAAAGGTATGATTTATGCTTTTAAGAATTTTACCTTTATCAAAAAATTCATTTACTAAACCCAAAACCTGATCTTTAATGCTTTCCCAATGAGTGTTATAAAATTTGGCATTAAAGCCATCAGGACCTGGACTCTTATTATCACCAGCCATAAAGACAACATATTTGATTTCTTCCATAGCAACAGGAGAAAGAAAAATATCAGAAGCATTAGTATTTAAAATATTTTTACAAATAATATGAGGGAATTCTATAACAATAGAGTCTGAAAAAAAAAAGGTTTTCATAATATTCAAAAGCCTCTTTTGTAATTTTGTCATGTGCATTAGTAAGATTACCAGTTTTGTCAATAATATTACCAATGTTATTCACATGTCTCCTGCTGCTCATTTTAGCATGAAAAATTTGGTACATTCATCACCTATAGTTAACCAATCTACTTTGGCCTTTTGTTTAGCATTTACAGTGTTAATATATAACTCGGTTGCTAAATTCTGTTGATTGGAAAAAAATTCTTTGACTGTATTAACATTCCCAGGGTTTTTATCAATAGTATTTTGCAAAATTTACCTTCTTGTCTTAAAATTTCCAACTTGCTTAGTTTCATTAAATCATTCTTATTCCAATTCTTAAGATTATGTTTAGTATTTTTCAAAAACATTTTAAATTGGAATTGTTTAGTACCATTACAAGAAAATTTTATACATTCTCTCATAATGTTATTATAGTTATTATCTAAAATCCACCCATTCTTAAATCTAAAGGGAGAAATTTTTTTATTAGAGCCAGAATCTCTAAAAAGAGAAACCAAAATTAGGGTATGATCACTAGTATTTTGTTCTAAAGTAGAACATATAAAGTTAGGGAAAGCATTAGAAAATTCTTTATTAACGAAGGCCCAATCTAACTTACAACGAATATTCTTTTCCAAACCAGATTTCCAAGTTAATTTGTTACCACTAGTACTTGGTTCTATAAGACAATCTAAATTAAAGAAAGTTTAGATGGTACCTGATGCCAAAGCACTCTTACCTCTTTTCTTGTTTTCAACACTTTTTGCTTTTAACCTGGTAGACATTTCTCCCCAATCTGGATTTATAGAAATGTATTTTTGTTTAAAAGCTTTCTTCTCTTTGTTGCCCTTATTCTTACCTGTAACCTTTGATTTAGGTATATGCAGTTCAAAAATATTGAACTAATCAGCAGCATCCACCATTTCCATTTCATTTCCAGAGTTGTAGGCACCTTCCTGAATTACAATAGTCGAGATGTCAAATGGAACAACATGGCGAGACATGGCTGAGTCAAAGTTCTCAGTCAGTGCAGCCTGCTCAGGTGGAGGGGCTATTACAGGAGGCTTGTCTAAATCCAAGATTGTAGAATGTTGATTATCTTGATCTTCAAAATCATTTTTCTATTTGTAACATGATTGTCTGTAATTAAACAAGGATCTATGACTGGTAGGGTTACAGATTCTAAGACCTTTGTATTCTTTTAACCCACCATTTTGTCGCTCTGCATTTTTTCTTTTTTCTTTTCGGAATTAATCTGATGAGCTTCCACTGCTATGACTTGATCTTCTTGATCAGAGATCACAATATTATTCTTACTATAATCGGAAATGTTACTTAATTGATTGATCTGGTCATTCTCTTCATATGACATTGGTTGATTTTCTAAATTGATTCTTGAATGTGAGGTTTGTCTTCCTTGCATTTCTTGATTCTGACTCTTGGGTACCCATGCCTGTTTAGGGTTGCATTGATCTCTTGTGTGCCCAAAACACTTACAAACATTACATTTTGGCGCTACCCATTCATATTCAACTTTCTGAATAATTTTTTCTCCATTATACAAAGAAAGAAATATTTCATTAGGAAGCTCATCCTCTACAGACACTTCTACAAGAAGGCGAGCATAATTCAATCTCGTCTTCAACGTTGTGGCTGCATCCATTTTTATGGGTTTGCCTATAATACTTGCCATAACACTGAAAGCCTCTCTGTCCCATAGCTTCGGATTAACACAGGGTAGTCTTACCCATATTGGCATAGACGTTAATAAGTCTTTGTCCATTTTTAGAGAATCAGACAATTTTCTCAATATGATGAGTTTGCCATTATAGAAATATGGTCTATTTTTCAAAATTGAAACACAGTCTTGAGTTTCTTTAAACTTTACTAGGAAGAAGTCATTCTCTCTAGTAAAGATTTCGAATTCGCCAGTTGGTTTCCATACTCTTTGTATGTATGATTTAAAGAATAAGTAATATGGTTTGGTGCCCACAACATAAACCAGAACAGAATTATTCTAAGATTCAGTAGCCCTTTTACATATCTCCTCTTTGACCAGACCATATTTCTTATTATTGAAACTGATTGGCGCAATATGCTCAAAATTTCTTTCTTCAACACTGGGTTCTTGAGGCTGATTTGCAACAATATTTGCCTAAGATTTACGGCCTTGATCTCTATTCACTTAGACGGCTATTGATTTTCTATGTAGGCAGTACTCCGCCTTTCTTGGCGATCTGGGTGGTCGTATTTTGACTATCTCTGTCTCTCCAATTGCTAATTTGAGAAACAGGTAGCAACTCCTGAACTTTTTTGGCTTCTTTTCTCCTTTGTTGTTTTGATCGGACCAAGTTGAACCCATCATCTTCAATGTTGATATCTCCTGATGGCCCTCTGACATGAGAAGCTTCAGGTGGTCTGATTAGGGAAGAGGATTGAGTGAGACTGGGAGAGATTTGGTGAGGGAATTGATTTTCCCCCATGGCAGAAAGGAAACCCTAGATTTCAATTATGGTTGGTACATTGGCTTTCAAACTATGGAAGAAGAAATTTTCAAGTTATAACCAAGTAGCCTCATATCAATTTTGCTCCATATGTACTCACCCTTTATACATTGCGTTGAAAATTTTAGCTAAGTTGTAAACTAATTAAAGAAGGAGCTAATGTTAGCGATGACTTCTTCAATTCACAAACCTGATCAGATGAACCATTGCTGCCTTTTATGAATTCCATGGCCAATTTTCCTTCAGGATCAATCCGGCTAAATATTACTGTAGAAATTTATATGGTTATATTTTGATACAAGCAACACAGCAAGTAGTTGCATTCAGTTTAGTCATTACGTAACAAATCAAAAAAAAAAAAAAACATACCCAAAGAGCAAATGATAAAAGAAAATAAATAATGTAACATCGTCTCATCATTTTTGCACGTAACAAGAATGTATTTTTTCTTTAAGAAAATGTCCAACAATTTTGCAAGTTATTGAAATTATTTTCATGTGGTATACCTAAAGCTGGAGTGAATTGAACCTTATACACTTGCTTTAGCAGGTTCGGTATTTATATTGGGTGAGAGGTGTTTGCTTATCTAAAATTGTTGAATGGCACTAAAGCAATTTCATATATATATATATATATATATATATATATAAGTACAAAAGTATGTTTCAATATTATGTGAGACAAAGTATAATAATATTATAAAAGCTCAAGAGAACACAAGAATTCTCTTTTACATACCTGTATAACTAGCCTGTAATTACATGGACTAAATACAAGGAGTGAAACCCTCTAAAACTTGCATCCTACTATTATTATTTTGCCAGAAATGAAACTGGAATACCCACTCATTACCGCCAGCATCTTTAACTTTAAGAGGAACGCATCTGGATGAAAAAATGGAGGGAAGTATGCCTGTTTCGGATAGTGATGAAAATTCAATTCAAACACCATATCTTACTAACTAGTAAGGGCTTCACGTGTGTGCTTGGGCACATGAAAATGCAAATTCGTTAAATTGTAACTTACTATGATGGAAGTGGGAACAAGGAATAACATATCTACAAACCAAACAGTATTAAAAAGAGCACATTTATAGAGCAGATTATGTATGAATTATCATTTTTTATCAAAACTATGCAACATGATTGAATACACCATATTATAACTTCGTGAAACGCTTTTATTTAAATGATGATAACATATTTTGTTATACCCATCTCAAGTTGTGACACAGTTTAATAATAACTTTGTAATCATCGAATGTAGCATCCACAAATTCTAAAAATGCACAAAATGGTTTGTCTATGAAAGCATTACGCTGAATAATATGTTATAAGTTAATAAACATGTGTTTACAACACTTGTCAATATGCATATATTGTTATTTATGAAAAAAATAATAATTGGACTACTAAATCGAAACACCTTGAGTGTGTAAAATTAGAACCAAGATAATTAATTGTACTTCTAACATTTTTCTCCAATTTGATGCGTAGTACACTAACTGTCAACATTATACAATTTCTGAGGATCAACTCAAAGAATTTCTTTTTTAGGAAATTAAACAAAAAAAATGTTAACCAAAGCCTTCGATATTCATATATATTGACAAAATATATAATTTATTTTTGAACAATGGAAAATGTGCTCTTAACTCAGCATACTTTTTTGGTAAGACTAATCGTCCGATCCGACCAACATCACTAGCACTCAGCATCTTTTCAAGCAAAGGGGTGATAATAGCATTAGAGCGGAATTATAGTTATGGAAAGACCAATTCAAATTGGCAGAAGAGGGTAAAAGAATGCTCCAAACTCATATACAAGAACATCTATATCAAGTTACAGTATGCTGATTGTTGAGATTACTCTCACATCGGAAAATTTACAATATAAATCATGCATAAATTGTCACGATTTGAAATCCAATGTTCAAAAATTAACACTAAATACCTCACTTGTATTTGACTGTCAAAGATTCAAACATCGAACTCCAGTCAGATGGAGCTTATAACAACATCAGATGAATATAAAACAGCGGAAACAAAATGAATGTCATATATCAACACAGATACAACATGATACGATATCCAATACAACATCTATCTCAAATATCAGAGTGATACAAATATGATACAACAATAATACGACAACAGAAACTTCAACAAGTTTCCAACATACTTCAACTTCGATAAGGTCTTCAAAACTCTAACACTTCAAAAGATTTTCAACTCCAAAGCTTCCAAAAGACTTCAAATCCAAGCTAACTCCAAAAACACGGATAAGCTGCTTCTAGGCTGCCCGTGAGGAAAATTTTGGGCACCATAGTTTACGAAAGGAACAATAAACTCCGAGTCAGTCATGCGACTGGTATGAGTAAACAAAACGGTTGCTCGAAATAAAATCGGTTTATTCTTATCAAAAGCAGACAAAAGAATTTGAAGGAAATCCGTAATGCTTTTTGAAAATGAAACTACCATAAGACCTCCCACCACACACACAATGCAAACGCAGACTTGGAGGAGATTTCTTCTTATGATAGTTAAAAATGCTTGATACGAGAAAACACTTTTATATATTATTATTAGTGTATAGTGTGGAAAACAATTTCAAAAGTATAATATTAATCCTTGCCAGCATACAACCATTATTGTATGCCTACTATAGCTACCATCTAAACAGTGGGGCGCCACCATAAGTAAAAGGCAGGTTATACAACTAAAACCGTACAGGGCTCGTATTGTTTTGTTTGGATTTTCCAAGAAATGGTCGGGCAAAGGAACTTCCCATATAAAATGGAACACCTCTGGAGGGACACCCCCGAGAACCTAACCGGATCTCTGTTACACAAGGCTGGGTTACCTCTGTAACTAGGTAACAACTGACACGAGTATGCCACTTCTCGGTCGTTACCAACCTTAATCTGAAGTGCTTCACAACCGACAACCACAAAACAATAAGTTTTGCAGCAACCACAAAGTAAGTATCTGGGCTCCATACCATGATACCGCTCATAATCCAGAAGGAAATGGACATACCCTTTGGAAGAGCTACCCCCAAATAACATTGCTGCCACGATTCCTGTTTTGACCATAACCGGGTTGTGAGGTTCGACGAAGTCTCGTCCACAAAGCTACGTTTTTCCACAAAGTCATGCTTCGATCAACAAAATGATCAACAAATGATCATTAACACACAGTAGCACTTAGCATGCCACACTACCAAATTGGGATTATATCACTAAGAACCTTCAACTACGTAACCTCTGAGCTTGTACGTCTCAAAGAAGGGTGTTAAGCTAAGAGAATAAATTATCCGCCACCAACAGATATGTATTTGAAAGAAATCAGCTTTATATCTCAATTTGTAATGTCAGACATACAACCATACTAGTCTGTTCCGGGTTCGAACAGAACCGAAGGCACTTCTGAAGAAGTCCTTGCAATCTGGCATCCACAATCCCGATCGGACTCCCCATCACAGATGGAGATCTCTATACCGGAGCAACTCCGTGCAAAGACAATCGATAGGCTGTCCTATCGTTTTCGAATATACCCGGTCTCCACCACCGGTCTTCAAATGCTATCCATAACATCGAATCACATATTCAGAATGGGTTATACGACATAAAGGTCCTCCCCCAGCAAAACCGAATAGTGTGCGTCAATTTTTAAACATGTGGACATGTCATTCACAAAGATTCACAGGTTCGATATAGGTTTCGGACAACCAACCGGAATCTGACTCCCTATCGCATCGAAATTCAAATACCGTTTTACGGACCAATGGGTTTTCACAATCGCACAGCAGTATACTCAATACCAATATAACAACTCAGCACAAAGCATTATTACATAGCATCACATCACATAACTGGAATATCAATCCAACACACAGTATTCAAGAACGATCAAAATACCTTTGATTCTGATAAATAAATCATGTCGTTTAAATTTATTTATCATATAATTAATTTCATTAGAATCTTTAATCAATGATTAATTACAATTAATTGCAGTTGATTAGATCTTAATCATTTTCATTAATTAATCACTTCATAATTAATTATCTTAATTAATTTCAAAATTATTAATCTTAATTATAAATTAATCTAAATCTTAATTACCAATTAATTACTCCTTAATTAATTAATAATTAATTACAAATTATTTAACCTTATTTATGTAATTATTAAATCTTAATACTAAGTAATAAATTAAGTAATCACTTCTTAAAAAATTATATTAACAAAAACATAAATTATTTAATAAAACAAAAGACAAATTAATTACTTGATTATCCTTTTTAAAACCTTATTTAAGTCATTATCTTATACATTGGTTACTCTGGAAAGTTAGAATTAGTTTAAATAACATTCCATTTTAATTTCTCTTTAGATTTCATTATTTAATATAAATGACTTTATAAAATGATGTATCAAAAATTAAATAAATTAAAATTTAATTACTTTAAAATCATCTTACTTAAGTACTGAATTTAATTCAAAACTTTGATCAAATCGCCATTTGAAAACATGGTTTACAAGTGTTTAAAATCTGAAAACTTTTACAGTAAAAATCGTTTAATTACTTAGCCCCGAGACCTGCTTCTGGTCACGCACGAGAAGATTTCGTGTTTGCTTCGGGTTTCCATCAAAATCAACCTGAGTACCAAAAATTTTGACTTAAATTTTTCTAAAGTATTTTGACTTATACTTCAATCATTTTACTCGGGTTAAAACTCGGGCTATTACACATTTTCACCCAGGCTTGCTTCGAGACAACCCTTCTTCCCCAATCTTCTTCCTCTTACCAAACCACTAACACAAAGCCTGGTGTTGTGCACATGCACAACCCCTCGCCAACGTTCTGGCGAACTTCTGCACCTCCAACAAGTCACGATATCACCCTCCATTTGCATGCCAAACTCGATTTGACGCAAGAGTTTCGAAATCGAAATTGAGCGTTTTTTTTCAACACTGTAACTCAAACTCCCCTCGGCAAAACACCTCGCCGCGGTTGCTCAGACCACCAGCGACGCCCCGACTTCGGCCACATCACCACAACCCCTTACTCTAACATTTCCCTGGAGTGCGTGCAACTCGGTGCATCCGAGGTGGTGAAATCACCTTTTTTCCAAGCGCATCAAAAACTTGAATACAAACCCAACATTCACCTCGTCCCACCAATCTATACAATAGAATTTTTTTTGGCAATTTTCCTAAGATCGTCTATGGCCAAGAAAGCTTCAAGAAAAATCTTAACATCTAAAATTTGTTCGATGATCGGAAATCGATCAAAATGCAAGTCTCGTTCAACATTGAACTGCATGTAGCCTAGGAAACAACAAATTCCCATTTTTGTCTTAAAAATCATCATTTGGAGTAAAGATTCAGGTTATGCAATCTAGTTGATAATTTAAAATACTCGAATTTATCATATGATTTTGGTTTTCACTGTAAAACCAAGTGTATAGGGTCGAACTCTTCATGATCAAGCTTAAAACAAATTTAACTCATAGATGATGTTTAACTAACCTATTTGTTGAAGATTTGAAATCTGTCAGAGATTTGGGCAATAAAGTTTAAATTTTTCCTTGATTGAACTCTGGACTAGGAAAAACAGAGATGACATAAAACATACATAGATATATTCATCTCTATGTAATCATATAACACAATATCATTTAGAACTCGCATATTCCAGTATTCATTACTTTGAACTTTAAGGTTAAATGTTTACTCACCCAAATATAGTTGAAACAGAGAGCACTCTTGTGTTTACTCAGCCTGTAGTTTGATTTCTTTTTTTCTGTTTTGATCTGGAATGATTAGCTTAGGTCTGTAAAACAAGGTAATGTTTTATTTCTTCTTTTTCTTTTCTGGCTTTGCTATTTTACTTTCTTTGTTTTGAACGAGCTGGAGGCAGTATGGGTGTAAATATAAGGTAGAGAGTTTGTACAGGTAATAATATATTTTTTTGTACAAATCTAAAGTCAGAGATTTCTTTAGCTCAGCAGAAATTAATTTTTTTTTTCTATTTATTTTGGCTGATATCTTGCTTGATGTACTAGAGGTAATGGCATTAAATGATTTGGTCCCTTCTTATGTTTACACATATATTTTTTTTCCTTTCAAGTACATCTCGTGTATATTTTTCTGTTTCCTTTCTTGTATTTGCTGTTTTGTCTTGCTTCATACTTCATGTCTATTTCTTTAATTGTTTGTATATAGATAATTTGCATACATTTTTGTTTTGTTATTTTCTTCTTTTATACACTTTGTTTTATCATTATTTTACATACACAAAATTCAACATATATTAACTTATCTGATGTATCCATATTAACGTGTAACTTAAACATATACATATGTTTATTTCTATGGTTTGACAAAAATCCTTGTTTGTTATATATTTTTGTTTGATTTAATATTAATAATATTCCATTTTGTTTTGGAACTTTCCAAATTAATTTACCAAAAATTTAAATAAGTTACAAAATTTAATTTAAAAGTTTTGGGATGTTACAAATATTCCCCCTTAAGAAAATTTCGTCCTCGAAATTTGAAAATGAAAGAAAAACAGACAAAGAATATACGAATTCAGAAAAAATAAGGAAATGGCTTACCAGTTTAAGCCGAGATCACTCTACAGTTGGGATATGATTTCTGCATATTATCTTCGGTTTTCCAAATACAGTCCGTTGGATTGCCACTCTATTGAACTTTAACTAGTTTCACAACTTTATTTCTCAATCGCTTCTCATCACGGTCTACAATCTTTATCAGATCCCTCTTTAATGCCAAGTTGGGAGTGATCTCCTGATCCTGCTGAGCTGCTTCCTCAATAATACTATCTGGGTCGTGCACAAATTTTCGGAGGTTAGAAATATGAAACACATTGTGCACGCCAGATAACTAGTTGGGTAGCTGCACTCGATATGCTAGAGGACCAATCCTCTCCAGAATAGAAAAAGGACCAATATAATGTGGTGCTAGCTTTCCAGTTTTCCCAAACCTCAATACACCCCATGTTAATGCGAAAATGTACGCTAACACTCTGGTATAAGTTGTGAGATAAAGAAAGCACCACCCGTTGGTACGGGAACTAAAAATAAGCAGAGAATAACATAAAATAGAAAAGAGACAACAATTTTTATAGTGGTTCGGCTCAAAGTCAAGCCTATATTAACTTTATATCTTTTATTATGATCTTTGAGTACACTTTATTACAACTAAACTTCAAGTACAACAAACTTCAAAGACTTGAGCTTCCAAAGTAGAATCGAATCGGTGAAGAAGTTTGATCCATTCTGGAATTGATCTCTAAAGTTGTTATGATGTTGTCGGACTTGGAGAACTAGTTGCTTGAATTTAAAAGTGGCAGAATGTCGGCTTTTCCGAAAAAAATCCCCCTTCAAGTGTGGAGCAGGTGAAGTATTTATAGGAGAGGTTGGGATTAGGTCGGCCATGTTATAGGTCGCGAGCGACCTAGGGAGCTGCGACATAAGAGTGGTCTTGAGGTAGCTTTAGTCGTTAACGACCTAGTGGAACCATCCTGGATGAGATGTAGACCGTGAGCGACTTAGTATGCATAGCATAGGAGTTATCTCGGCTAGCTTAGGTCGCAAGCGACCTAATGGAGGAATCAGTGCGCATGCGGCTTTACCCTGGAGCTCACTAGGTCGCTAACTCGTTAGGTCGCTAGCTTCGAAGGTCGTTAACCCGGTTGAGCTGCTCTTTGCTTCAAGTCATTAGGACGTGGTCTACTGTAGGTCGTTGAATCGCCTGTGCCTTTAGGTCGCTGGGTCCTTTAACCCATTAGGTCGATGAGCCTCTTAGGTCGCTGGGTCGATGAGTCCTTTAGGTCGGTAGGTCGCTGAGTCCTTTAGGTCGTAGGTCGCGCCTTGCTGTAAGTAGTTAAGTCGCCATTCAGAAAGGGATTAACACTTGCCCCTCGAAGCATATGCCTAGGTTATAGGTCGTGTGCATCGATCTAACTCTGCTTGGTCGTGGGCGACTCAAGAAGCTCGTTAACTCGCGCGCCCATTCGTCTTCTCCTCTGTCTCCTATATAAATCGTTAAGTCGCTTCGTCCTCTTCACTTTATCGCTTATCACTTTGCTGCCATTGTTGCATTCGAGCTCAGGACTTAACACGAAATTCCCTTCTTTGCATCCTCAATCACTATTTCCAACAGCAAATTTAGGTAATTTCGATCATCTATCCATTGCGTTTACCATCGATTCCTCCATAACCATTTCAATACAGTTTTCGCTTCCATGTTGTAAGATTATACCCTGATTCGCCCTCTGATCATCGTCGAATCGTTGGCAATTGCCTTAAAATGAATCGGCTTAGGATCTCATTGAGTTATTTGGCGAGTGTTCGAATTTGTGGAGTTAATGATGGTTTTCAGAAATTTGGAGGAGGCGATGAGGTTTTAGGCGTTTGGAGGAGACGAGGAGATATTTGGTTAATGGGTTAGTGGATTTTAGGTTATGTCACGACGTTTCTAGTGGGGCAAGGGAGATGGACACGTGGCAGCATGTGAGTGGAGAGCTGGATTCAGGGTTTTTTAACGGAAGACAGCTCGGGATCTCTGGGTTACTTCTTAGAGCGGCCTAGGGCACGAAGCTAGTTAAACAAATAGAGTGCCTTAGGGCGTTGAAAGACCTATGAACTTTGCGACTTAAGGAAATCTGAACGACTTACGAACTTGCGACTTAAGATGTATAGCACATTTCTTCGGACGGGATAACTCTTCTAACGACCTTTCTTTGGGTTGCACTATGACCCGGGCGACTTAACTTTTTGTAACATAACCTTTTAGGTTGCGGACGTACTTGGACGAGTCAACACTTAAGCAAATTTGCTTTGTCTCGACTTAAAGGCTTATGCGTTTACCTGCAGCGTAGCTTTTAACTCGTAGGAAGAAAACTGATAAACTCCATAACTCGAGCAGAGTGACTTAGGGAAGTCAACCTATGTTAAGTCATTTGAACATGATCTGGATGACCCAAGGAGTTTCGAGTTAACTTAAGTCGTTCTTACGACCTAAGAAATGAACAGGACTTGAACACTTGTAAAATTTGACAGAACTTGATTGAATTTCCAACTTGAACAGCTAGAAGGAGCTGCTTGAAATTGTTGCACTTTTTCATAGATTATATTAACTTTTAAGCTAACAACCTGTTAAATACAACATTTGCAGAAAACTAGGGCGAATATACTACCACCGATTGCCCACATCGAATGATAGATTAGTCGATAAAGAATAATCAACTTAAAGGAACTATACGAACGAAGTGCTGCGAATTAACAAGTTCAAGTGAAGTATTAAAGCAAAGCTAAATTAATCAACTAAAGCTGATCTGTTTGTGTCAACACTGGTACTTGGACTTAAAATAACAAGCCTTAGAACTTTATAATCGACAAATGCCAATTAGTTTAATTCCAATTATATTTTCTTGTCATTTTATTAGTTTTTCACAACACTTCACACATTTAGGAAACGTGCACATTCATATTTGAATATCCAGTTCCTTGTTTAGAATGACTTCTCAACAAATGCAAGAAGTGACACCGGAGCGATCCGATGAGGTCTTTCCAATAGCTAACCCTCTAGAAAATCCTCCAGAAAGAGTTTCAACTTCATTGAGTCAACGGGATTTCAATCAGCTATGTACTCAATTCGGCATCGCTGAAGCGGATGCTCTGCTTCCAGGGGTAAATGACACTATCGATAGGCCACCTCTTGGCTTTGTTGCAGTCAACCGTCAAGTTTTCCTGAACGGAGCTATTCCCACATTCAACGATTTTCTTAGAATACTCCTTCGATTGACTATCTCTCTATTCCAGCTGCACCCTAACGGCTATGCCATTTTGATGGGGTTGTGCGTACTGTTCAAGAGGACGCTTAATCGCCTTCCAAGCTTCGAGGAGGTCTGTTACTTGTGTTCCTTCGGAAGGAACAAAGATCACCCTTCCATCACCCTTGTAAGGAGTGCGAGAAACCGTAAACTGATTACAGATCTTCCCAAGAGTACTCATGGTTTTTAAATCTGTTCTTCTTTGTCCGCTGCCCCCAGGATTTTACGGCATATGGATAGTAGGAAGTAAGACTACTTATCTCCGTTCACTTCATTTCTCAGCCTTTCAAAACTCGAGTCATCAAGTGTTAACTTCATTCTTTAATTTTGCAGCGATTCCTCCTCCCTCAAAAGATTCGAGCCATAAACCGACTTTTGATAGATTGATTGTTGTAGCTGCTGAAGAGAGAAGTATTAAGTTTTTGCCGAGGGACGAGTTTTTGCACCAATTCAGACTTTTGCACCCTTCTCGATCTTTTCATCCCCATGATGCCCCTCGTTCTTAGGAAAAATTGGCAGATGCCCCAGCCTCCGTGAAGGAATCCGCACTGAAGGAATCTATTGTTGGGGCTTCATTAGTGAAATGCTCAAATTTCGTTGACGATGCGGGATTATCTGGCAAATCTGAACTTCTCCCAGTTATTGAAGAAGAGGAACTTCCTCAACGTTTTGGGAAGGCCACTGGAGAAGTTGATGAGGGAGCTGAGAAAGAAAGTCTTGTTATAAAGAGTGCAAAGTGTGTTGAAGAGGGCATGACTCATTCCATTGGGCATGATGGTGATGACGTCTTTGAGGGATTGAGTGACCTTATGGTGACTTCCCAAGAGCTTTTCAAAGATGACACTATCACCTCTAAGCTCGTTTCTCCATCAATTGAAGCGACGTTTGTTTTGTGGTCAACTCTATCACCCTAAGAATTGACTCCCAAGCCGAAGAGTGGTTTGTAGCTTGACGCGCGTAGTTCACACGCCACACACACTTAGGATTTTGGCAGTTATGCGCACTTAGCTTCTTTATTTCGAAGATTTCTAAACTTTGTCCCTTCTTCACTTTCAGGTTCTACTATGGGACGCAGCGGTTCGTATTACGATGACTTTCAACGCTATGGGAGGCGCGATTCTTACGACCCCAGGCGTTATTTTCCTGCCCCTAGAGAAACCGATGAAGAAAGAGAAGTTAGAAAGGCTCGCGAAAGGCAGGCCTATGAGGAGCGGTATGGTAGAAGAGATGACCGCCATGACTCTCACCAAAGGGATGATGACTCCCATAAAAGAAAGTCTCACGACGACAAAGGGAAGAGTTATGAAACTGAAGAGTCCAGCAAGCGGGCCAAACCCAGCGAAAAAATTTCAGCTTGAATCTCTAAAGTGCCCGCTGCTTCTATTTCTTTAGACATCCCTTCTAGCTCCCCTGCCCTCAAAAGAGCTGAGATTCAGACCATCATTAATAGGCCTCCGTATCAAGTTGAGAACGCTCCGCCTGCAGTCCAAAGCCGGTTTCCAAACTGGTGTTTAAAAGGAGTATGCTTTGATTTGGACTTGGTTCCTATTGACAAACAGGCTATGCTGAGAAATCTTGATGCTGTTAAGCTTGACATTGAAAGAATGTCCGAGTGGCAAAAGCTAGTCAATGAGCTTCAAAGAGTGAACCGCTTAAATCTCGAAGCTATGCTAACCATGGAAAGTGATAAATCTGAATGGCAAAAAGTTCTTGATCAGCACGACACGGAGATGAAGAACATCACTGCATATAATGAGAAACTCGAGGCTGAAGTCAAGCAACTTAAAGATGACCTTGCTACCTCTTCCACTTCTTATACTCAAAAGGAAGAGGTGCTTCAAAAGCAAGTAAGAGACGCCCATGCTAGTCAACGAGATGCTGAGGCTAGACTTGAGGCACAACAGAGAATTGTGGAAAGCTACCGCACTGATGTTGCTCAGTTGCGGGAAAAGACTAGATCCCAGGACATGGAGATTGAAATGTTAAAAGCTCAGCTTTCTAAAGTTAAAAAAGAGCGCGACGAGGCCATTGCTGGCAAAGCAACCACTGAACAGTCTCATGAGGAGACAAAGGCCAATGTAAGTTCTACTTTATTTGAGTTTTACATTCACAGCGTCTTGGGGCATGGCAATCTCTCATTTTTGGGCCCAAAGTATGAAATTACCCTAGCTGAAGTGTGGGAGGCAGCGATTGAAATGCTTAAAGGTGCCGGCTACGCTGAGGAGGGTCTTGAGGCTCATTTTTTGGACGATGAAGGTCAAGCCGCCCTTGCTAGAGGAAAAGAACAACTTGCCAAAGAACGAGCCGAAGCGGTAGGAGGAGAGCATTTAGGGAAGGCACCTTTGACCGACCCGACTCGTCCTCCGGCTTCGGTTGACGTCGATACTATTGGCACTAGTTCTCATTCTCCGCCTCCTGCCAAAGCTGAGACCGGAATTACAACTGCCCACACCGAGGCCCAGGAAGACATCGAAGCCCACGATTTTGAAATCGACGTGATAAAGCCAACTCCTCCAGGTAACTTCAACATTGATCTAGCTCAAGTGGACTACTTGTTTGCTTCACATAAGTTTGATGAACTTCTTGATTATTACTTAAACCTTCACGTGCCACTATCTCCTCTTTTTGTGGGAAATACTGACGTTTAATTCTTCTTCTTCTGTAGTGAAAACAACAAGTAATGCATAAGCTTCGCCTCCTCTAGCTGTTGCTCCTTCATCTCTTCAAGTTACTCCTTCTCTTGCTTCTCAACCGAGGTCTCAAGAAGAACAGATAGAAGCTCTTCAAGGCTTGGATGACCCGGCCGCTTCACAGGAGCAGAAAACTAAAGAGCTTGAGGAGGGTGAGAGGACCCCGGAGGAATTCACTGCCGATGATACAAAGTTGATTGATCTTATTGCTCTGGGCAGCAAATCTTTTTCAAAGATGAGGGGCAAGCGTGGAATTTCGAAGAAAAGGAAGGAGACTTCCGCTGGTGATGAGAAGGCCGGAGAGGACCCAATTGCGCCTCTTTCTCCTCTTTCCCCGACCCGTTCAAGCCGACTTAAGAAGTTAACCATTAGGCCGGGAGAAGGCTCCAAAGGCGGGGGAAGAAGAAGTGATGGGTCCGGCTTTATCCTCCTTTTTTTTTGCTTTTCGCTTTTCGCTTGTATTGACCGGAGATTGTGCAGGTACCTGCCCCTGCTTTTTGGAAACCTACACATGTATACAGATTTTTTTATAGTATGGAATAAAATGATTCTGTTTACTTGTGCAATCTTTTGACTGTATTTGTGAATGCATTTATTCCTTATTTTCACACAAGTTTCTTTATTTTCTTTGTGTGATATTGCAGTGAGCTCGTGGTATGTTGCTTGAGCGTTCATTTTATTAATGCAGCTATATTATATTGCCCCCATACCACGGCTTATTGCAATATTCTCCATTTTGAGGAGACTTGTACTCTTACTTTGGAGAACAATTTTTTCATTTTGAGGAAGTATTATTCTACTTTAGTAGAGTGTGCTTTGTATTGGAGAAGTTTTCTTTCTTTTTTGGAAAAAGTTTTTACACTTCAACTTTTGGAGATGGTCACTTTTATTTTTGAGAAGTGGATTCACCTACGCGGTGAAGTGGGCCTCTGAAGAGGGCTTTGATTTGTTTGTGCCTTCGAAGAGGGGTTTTTGTTCGTGCCTCTAGAGAGGGCTTTTTGTTTGTGCCTCTGGAGAGGGCCTTTTTGTTTGTGCCTCTGGAGAGGGCTTTTTTTTTTCCCTGTACGCGGGGAAGAGTGCCTCCGAAGAGGGCTTTTTGTTTTTTCGCTGTACGCGGGGAAGCGTGCCTCCAAAGAGGGCTTTATTTTTTCCCTTTACGCGAGGAAGCGTGCCTCCGAAGAGGGCTTTTGCACTCCAACTTGGTGAAGCGTGCCTCCAAAGAGGGCTTTTGCACTCCAACTTGGTGAAGTGTGCCTCCGAAGAGGGCTTTTGCCTTCGAAGAGGGCTTTGGCACTCCCCCTTGTGAGGAGAAGAGGGCCTCCAAAGAGGGCTTCCCCCTTGAGAGGAGAAGAGGGCCTCCGGAGAGGGCTTTTTGACTCTTCCCCCTTGATAGGAGAAGAGGGCCTCCGGAGAGGGCTTTTTGGCTCTTCCCCCTTGAGAGGAGAAGAGGGCCTCCGGAGAGGGCTTTTGCCTCCGAAGAGGGCTTTGTTGTTCGCCTAGAGGGTTGCATCTCACAGTTAAGTGGATCCACGGAGCAGACGCAAGCTACCTAACTTGATGTTTGTTTGCACAAACGATCGCAATTAACTAGCAAGGGCCTGGAACCTTCACTTTGGGAAGGTGCCCCTTCGGTGGTTCCACTAACCTTTTTGGTTGAGGCGCAAGATTCCCTTTTGACTGTTCTTTGCCTGCTTGCCTATGTCTTTCCACCATCTGCCTTTTAGCGATTCCTCGTTATCATTCCCAAGTACATGTTCCTTTCTTTTGCAAGTTGTTTGCTTTTTTCCAGATAAGTGCGTTTCATTGTTAAGTGAATCCATGGGGCAGACGCAAGCTACTTGACCGGATGTCTATTTGCACAAACGATCGCGATCAGTTAGTAAGAGCCTGAAACCTTCACCTTGGGAAGGTGCCCCTCTGGTTGAATCACCAACTATTTGTGAGAAGCACTTTTGATGTAGGAATTGAATGGGGAATTTTTGTGGCTTGACATTTGCTTGTTGAGTGATTTGTAGGAATCGCTTGGCCTTGTGATGTGTTGAATAGGTAAGCTTCGCTTTGATAGCCTGCATTATTAAATCGACATTTTAGCAATATATTTAAGATATATGCAAATCCAAATGAGACAGGCATTTATAGTAATAAAGAACACAAGATTTATAGTGGTTTGGCCAAGAATTGGGCCTACATCCACTTTATAATTCTTATTATTGATTTACACTGCTTTTACAATGGTTTACAATTCAAGAATGATACATCCATAAACATTATACAAATTTAAGCATAGCTTCTAAGTAAAATATGGACGCAAGTGATTGCTGTTCCAGGATCTCAGAATTGGATCTCCTTCGACAGTTGTGAGCTTGAAAGTGCCATCAAGAAGTTTTTTGCCTATGACATATGGCCCTTCCCAGTTTGGCCCAAACACTCCTGTTGCTGTCATGACCCTTTTCAAGACTAGATCCCCAATTTCAAAGCTGCGTTGGTGAACTTTAGAATTGAAGTGCCTGGCTATTTTTTGCTGATGGGCTGCAATTCTGAGCTCGGCTTCTTTACTTCTTTTATCAACCAAGTCAAGTGCTTCAAGTTGCAGCTTTTTGTTTTCAGCTTGGTTGAAATGAATTCTCTTGTGTGAGAGGACCTCTATTTCCACCGGAATCATTGCTTCTGATCCATATGCCAATGAGAATGGAGTGTGCCCAGTCGTAGTCTTATGGGTAGTTCTGTATGCCCATAGTGCTAGTGGAAGCTTATCGACCCAACCACCTTTTGCTTTTTCCAGCTATTTTTTGATGGTTGATTTGATAATCTTGTTCACTACTTCCACTTGCCTGTTTGCCTGCGGATGAGCCACTGCTGAGAAGCTTTTTTGGATTTTGAATCGTTTGCAAAAGTCTTGAAATTCTTTGCTTTCGAATTGGGTACCATTGTCGGTGATTATCTTCTGAGGCACACCATACCTGCAAATGATATTCTTAGCCACAAATTTTATCATCTTTTTAGAGGTAATAGTAGCCAACGGTTCAGATTCAGCCCATTTAGTGAAATAATCAACAGTAACAATAGCATATCTGATTCCGTACTTGGCGGTTGGCAAAGGCCCGATGAGATCTATCCCCCAAATGGCAAATGGCCATGGACTGACCATCTGTGTTAGCTCGGTGGAAGGTGCTCTTGGGATTTTTGCGAATCTCTGGCATCTGTCACACTTTCGGGAGTACCTAGCAGCATCTCGATTAATGTCTGGCCAAAAATACCCATAGCGGAGAATTTTCTTTGCTAGAGTTTGACCACCTGAATGATCCCTACATTCCCCTCCGTGCACCTCAACTAGAATTGTCTTAGCCTCTTCCTTGGTTACACATCGGAGTAATGGCATCGAGAACCCTCGTCTGTATAACCGGCCGTCTTGAATTACATATCTTGAGGCTTTTCTTAACAGTTTCTGACGCTCTTTTGAATTTTTTGTAAGGAAGCCGTTAAGTAGATATTCCTTGATCGGGGTCATCCATGATTCCTTCTCTTAAGATATATCCATAATCCAGTCAATATCCATCTCGTCAGTACTTGGAGCTGACAAGACTTCCATAGGTACCAATCCCTATAATTGAGCTTCGCCAGAGCTTGAATATTTTGCGAGATAATCTGCCTTCATGTTCTCTTCCCGGGGTATATGGCTTATTGTATAATGATCAAAATCATTAATAAGCTCCCAGGCCTTTGACAAGTAAGCAGGTAGATTTCCTCCTTTAGTTTGAACTCTTTCTTGACTTGACACACAATAAGCTGGGAATCACTGAAGATCTGCAATACTCTGATGGTCAGTTCTTTAGCAATCTTCAAACCGGCAATAAGAGCTTTATATTCTGCTTCATTATTTGTCGAAGGAAATTCTAGTCTCAATGCATAGCATAATGATCGCCCTTCGAGGGTTTCAAGCACAACCCCAGCTCTGGAACAACAATCATTTCTTGCACCATCAACATATAATTTCCATCGAATCAGGATGTCATTAGTGACCTCTTCCTCACTGTCACCTTTATCTGTGTATTCTGCAATGAAATCCGCTAAAGCTTGTCCATTTATTTCTCTTCGGCGATGGTAGATGATATCATACTGGCTGAGTTCAATATTCCACTTCAGAAGACGACCCGAAGTTTCAAGGTGAAATAGGACTTGCTCGAGCGGTTGATCAGTGAGGACTTTCATAGGATGAGCTTGGAAATATGGCCTCAACTTTCTGGGTGCAATCAGCAGACAATAGGCGAGCTTTTCCAGCTTTGAATAATTCATCTCTGCCCTAGTGAATCTTTTGCTGATGTAATAAACCGGACGCTGAACTTTTGCGTCTTCCCGTATCAATGCTGCACTGAGAGCGTGAGATGAAACCGCCAAATATATGAGAAGATCTTCACCATTGATGGGCTTAGAAAGTATTGGAGGCGTTTCCATGTGTCAAATCAG
Organism: Allium cepa; assembly: GCA_030765085.1. Lineage (NCBI taxonomy): Eukaryota > Viridiplantae > Streptophyta > Magnoliopsida > Asparagales > Amaryllidaceae > Allium > Allium cepa. The sequence goes on along the minus strand of CM060928.1, from coordinate 672,299,600 downwards.
TTCATCAAAGGCTTTCTGACATTCAGGAGTCTATTCAAAGTTTTTCTTTCCTTTCTTCAGAGTGTCAAAGATGGGAATGCATTTGTCAGTGGCCTTGGAAATAAACCGACTCAAAGCAGCGACTTTCCCGTTTAGGCTTTGCAATTCCTTCTTTGTCCTAGGGGCATTTACTTCTCTTAAGGCAGTAATCTGAGAAGGATTGGCTTCAATGCCCCTAGCACTCACAATGAAACCCAAAAATTTCCAGACTCTACCCCGAATGAGCATTTCAGAGGATTTAGCTTCATCCCATACTTTCGGAGAACAACAAACATTTCCGCCAAATGATCCATGTGGTCTACTGCTTTCTTCGATTTCACCAGCATATCATCAACATATACTTCCATAGTCTTGCCAATCTGGGGCTTGAACATGGCATTGACAAGTCTCTGATAAGTTGCCCATGCGTTCTTCAGTCCGAAGGGCATGACTTTATAGCAGTAAAGACCAACGTCAGTGATGAAGCTCGTTTCTTCCTGATCTGGCTCATGCATCATGATTTGGTTATATCCTGAGTAAGCATCCATAAAAGACAATAGTTCATGCCTGGCCGTTCCATCCACCAACTGATCAATCCTGGGTAACGGGAAACAGTCTTTGGGGCATGCTTTGTTCAAGTCTGAAAAGTCGATGCATGCTCTCCACTTTCCATTTGCTTTTTTAACCAACACCGGATTAGAAACCCAATTTGGATAAGTGGATTCTCTGATAAAGCCATTTTTCATGAGCCGATCTACTTCTTCTTTTAATGCTGCCGACCTTTCAGGACCTTGGGTTCTTCTTTTCTGCTTTACGGGTGTGAATTTCGGATCAATATTCAAAGCATGCACTGCGACTTCTGGAGATATTCCACACATGTCGGCATGACTCCAAGCGAATACATCCAGGTTTGCTTTCAAGAATGATATCAACATATTCTGAACCGTCACACCGAGTTGTGAACCCACATTCAGCACCTTGTTTGGATCTTTGAGGTCAACTGGTATTGGCACCGTCACTTCCACCGGCACCACTCTATTTTCCCCTGCACTGGCATTTCTAGGATGAATCTCTTTTCGCGCACCACTATGTTCACCAGTGCAAGGTCCACCCTGTAATTGCTACAAGGTAGGCTCTTTGATGCGGAGCGGAGCTACCACACCCTTACCTATCTCTCTTTTCTTCGCCTCTCGTAGCTCTGTGAGATAGCATCTCGCCCGACATTTTGGTCCCCCTTCACAACACCAACTCCATTATCAGTGGGGAATTTCATAGTCAGGCACCAGGGGCGAGAATGGCCTTGAATGCAGTGAGAGCCGGTCGACCCAAGAAGGCATTATAAGCAGAGAATTCATCAACAATCACAAAAGTTTGCTTCCGGACCACCTTCTTTTCCCCTTCTCCGAGCTCTACAAACAAGTCAATAGTCCCAACAGGCTGTTTTGGTTCTCCAGTGAACCCAACAATTTTCTGTGAGGAAGCTTGAACATCAGCCATGGGGATTTTCATCTGACCAAATGTCTTTTTGAAGAGGACATTACAAGAGGCGCCGCAGTCCACAAGCATCCTTCTCACAATGGCTGGTCCGATGCCTACAGATATCACCAAGGGGTCTATGGTGGGAGCCTCAACACCGACAGAATCTCTAGCCCTGAATATGATGTCATCACTAAAAGTTCTTGGTTGTTTTAAGGGTGTAGCATCTTCCAAGACAAAAACACTTTCTTCAGCCGGGGCGTGTCTTAAAGCATGAGCATATCTTTCCATCTCACCCCAGCTTCCGCCCGCTGGGTGAGGACCCCCGTGATAATGTAAATGCTAGGCCTATCAGATTCATGCGTTGTAGCCCTCTCACCTGAGCCAGAATGATGAGCAGGAACTTGTTGCCCTTGAGTAGATGAGCTCGGGTCATTTCTATTCCTCTTTACATATTGTTGCAATTTATTCTGTCGCAGCAACTCTTCAATCAAATTCTTTAAATGGCGACATTCGTTAGTGTCATGGCCAGGTTGATTGTGAAACCGACAGAATCTTACATTATGCACGGCATCTTTCCCAGGCTTTATCTTAGGTGGTTTGGGATATTCAACAGTATCCTTGGTTGCAAAGAAGATATTTTCTGGAGTATCAGTTAAGAGAGTGAAATCTGAAGGTCTAAAGTGCGAGCTTTCTTCGCAGCCTTCTGCTTTTTCCCGCCGTTATTCTCCCTCTTATGACCACCAGATTCTTTCATGTTAGAAGCAACAGTGTTGTTCTCAACCTCAGTCACAACTACTTTTGCCGGCACAGGAAGGCTTTCTAGGTGCATGAATTCATCGGCCTTTTTGTAGAACTTTTCAAGCGAATTTAGCTCTTTCATCTTCAGCCATTTCCCAAATTCACTTGATTTATCAATAGCTCGCATTAAGTAGGTCAGAACCATTCGAGGCTCTGCATTATCAACCTCGGCCAAGGCTATGTTAAAGTGGTTTAAGAAAGATCTGATTGACTCTCCTGGGCTTTGTTCAGGGCTGGAAAGTGATATTATATCCTTGGCCTTCGAAGCATATAACCTGAACTGATCTTTGAACTTCCGAGTCAGGTCAGAGAACTGATTTACGGATCGAACCGACAACTTAGTGAACCAAAGCAGGGCCACTCCCTCCAAGTACACAGTAAAATATCTACACTTGATCTCATCTGTTGCTCTGGCCCTAGTCATATGTCAGTCATACTTGTATAAGAACTGGTTAGGGTCGCTTGTTCCCCGATAAGTTGGAATAGTAGGAGGAACAAACTTCTTCGGAAATTCAGCTTTCAGGATTCTTTCAGTAAAAGGAGTCTTGCTTGAAGTGAATCCCCATTCATTTTCATCTTCTTCCCTTTGGATACTCTCTTTAATAATTTGGAGAATCATCCCCGAGAGGTATTCCTCATCGTTTAGAGGCCCCGCCGGACAGACATCAGCTACTTTTTCGGAAGTTTGCCTGGACAAACGTTCGCGAAAAGTTAGCTGCGGCCTTGAACCTCTGGCTTGGGGAGGTGCCCCTTCGGCGGTGCTAGCTGCCCTTTGAGGAATACCCTTTCCTTGAGAATCATGAACATCTTCGGCAAAGGTTTCTTCATTGTTTTCCGGTTGACGGTTAACTCCAACCAAAGCATTTAACCGGTCTAACATCAAAGTGTTCTGGGCTTCCATTTGTTGATACAGCCCAGACAATACAGCATTTAACTCTGCCCTTGTGACTCCAACACTAGGAGCCGCATGATTTGATGCGGGTGAAGAAGCGGTGTTGTCATAAGCACTTCCAGATCTAGCAGATCTACCTTTTATTCCAGGAGCCTTAATCTCAGTTAGATTTCTGGTTCTTAGAGAAAGTCTTTCAACAAATCTTTGCGGAGCAAAGATGAAAGCACGCTGAGTTCGATTCTCAGTGAAAGCACCAAAAATGTTAACGCAAAAATGTACGCTAACACCCCGGTATAAGTTGTGAGATAGTGAAAGCACCACCCGTTGGTATGGGAACTAAAAATAAGCAGAGAATAGAAGAAAATAGAAAAGTGACAACAATTTTTATAGTGGTTCGGCTCAAAGTCAAGCCTACGTCCACTTTATATCTTTTATTATGATATTTGAGTATACTTTGTTACAACTAAACTTCAAGTACAACAAACTTCAAAGACTTGAGCTTCCAAAGTAGAATCGAATCGGTGAAGAAGTTTGATCCATTCTGGAATTGATCTCTAAAGTTGTTATGATGTTGTCGGATTTGGAGAACGAGTTGCTTGAATTTCAAATGGCAGAGTGTCGGCTTTTTTAGAAAAATCCCCCTTCAAGTGTGGAGCAGGTGAAGTATTTATAGGAGAGGTTGGGCTTAGGTCGGCCATGTTATAGGTCGCGAGCGACCAGGGAGCTGCGACATAAGAGTGGTCTTGAGGTAGCTTAAGTCATTAACAACCTAGTGGAGCCATCCTGGATGAGATGCAGACCATGAGCGACTTAGTATGCATAGCATAGGAGTTATCTCGGCTAGCTTAGGTTGCAAGCGACCTAATGGAGGAATCAGTGTGCATGCGGCTTTACCCTGGAGCTCACTAGGTCGCTAACTCGTTAGGTCGCTAACTCGTTAGCTCGCTAACTTTGTAGGTCGTTAACCCGGTTGAGCCGCTCTTTGCTTTAAGTCATGAGGCTGTGGTCTGCTGTAGGTCGTTGGGTCGCCTATGCCTTTAGGTCGCTGGGTCCTTTAACCCGTTAGGTCGCTGAGTCTCTTGGGTCGCTGGGTCGCTGGGTCGCTGAGTCCTTTAGGTCGGTAGGTCGCTGAGTCCTTTAGGTCGTAGGTCGCGCCTTGCTGTAAGTAGTTGAGTCGCCATTCAGAAAGGGATTAACACCACGCATTGGAGACACTTTCATAAATACAGAATCTCCAACTTGTAATTCCAAATCTCTTCTTCGGCGGTCATAATAGCTCTTCTGACGACTTTGAGGAGTTATTAATTTCTTTCGAATAAAATCTACCTTCTCCGTGGCTTTTTTAATCATGTCTGGTCCAAGGACGAGTCTATCACCTGATTCGATCCAGCATGCAGGTGATCGACATGGACGACCATATAAAGCTTCAAAAGGAGCCATTTTCAATACTGGCTTGATAGCTACTGTTATAAGAGAACTCAACCAGATGAAAATGGTCCTCCCAAGAACCACCAAAATTGAGATTGCAAGCACGCAATAGGTCTTCTAGAATTCGATTAATCCTTTCTGTCTGCCCATCAGATTGTGGATGATAAGCAGTACTGAAGTTCAGCTTTGTTCACAATGCGGCTTGGAATGCCTTCCAAAACCTACTAGTGAAGATCAGATCACGATCACTCACTATGCTGCTGCGAATACCATGGAGACAAACAATCTCCTTTATATATAGCTCTGGTAAGCTTGCTGCAGTATGAGTGGATCTCACTGGAATGAAGTAAGCAGTTTTGGTTAGACGGTGCTCTATAAGCCAAATTGCTTCATTTCCCTTCCGAGTGTGGGGCAACCCGTCGATGAAATCCATCGATACCTGATCCCATTTCCACTGCGGTACTTCCAAAGGTTGAAGTAAACCGGCTACTTTCTTTTGATCGCTTTTAATTTTATGACAAGTAGCACAGCGACTCACATAAATCGATATGTCCCTTTTCATTGTCTTCCACCAAAATGTTCTTTTAATATCACGATACATTTTGTTGACTCCTGGATGGATGCATAGTTTGGATTGTGGCATTCGTCCGAAACTTCGCGTTTTAACTCCAGAATATCAGGGACACAAATTCTTCCTTTCAATCTTATAACTCCCTTATCATCAATTCCAAAACTGGAATCTTCACCTCGACATTTTCTTCTACGAATTTCCCAAAGAAACTTGTCTTCGGTCTGTTGTCTTGCAATCTTCTTAAGAAGAGTAGGAGAGATAACAAAATATGCGAGAATAGCATGTCTTCTGCTCAAGGAATCGGCAACTACATTGGCCTTTCCAAGTGTATATAGAATATCTAGGTCATAGGATGCCAGAAATTCCAACCAACGTTGTTGTCGCAGATTTAAATCGTTCTGGGTGAAGAGATATTTTAAAGATTTGTGGTCGTTGAATAATTCAAAATTTTCACCTAAATAAGAAAGATCAGTTTAGCATATATTAAGTTAAGTTGAACTTTAAAGTTTTCTTTTAGAAAAGCTGAAGGAGATCTTACCCAGAAGATAATGTCGCTAGATTTTTAAAGCGAAAACAACAGCCAAAAGCTCCAAATCATGTGTTGGATAATTTCTTTCGTGCGGGCGTAATTGTCTACCCGCGTAGGCAATCACCTTTCCATTCTGCATTAACACTGCACCTACCCCATCACCACAAGCGTCAGTATAGACAGATAAGCCTTGATTCCCGTTGATGATAGCGAGAATAGGAGCAGTAGTTAATCTCCTTTTCAATTCCTTAAAAGCTTCATCACATCTTGGGCTCCAATTGAACTTGGCATTCTTCATGGTTAGCTTGGTTAATGGGCTAGAAATTTTAGAAAAGTCCTGAACAAATTTTCGGTAATAGCCGGTTAAACCCAAGAAACTTCGAACTTCTTTCAGAGTCGTGGGTCGGTTCAGTCAAGAATAGCGGAAATTTTGCTCGGGTCAACAGAAATCCCTTCGTCATTAACAACGTGGCCAAGAAATCTGACTTCTTTGACCCAAAAGTGACATTTAGAAAATTTAGCGAATAAGATGTTCCTTCTCAAAATTTCCAAAACAATTCTGAAATGTTCAGCACGCTCTTCTTCGGTTTTGGAATAGATTTGGATATCATCGATAAATACAAGAACAAATTTATTCAGCACCACTCGAAACACACTGGTCATCAAATCTACGAAGTACGCAGGAGCATTGGTTAGTCCAAAAGGCATGACTAACCACGCGTAGAACACATCCGGACCCCTAAAAGCAGTTAGGTGAACACAATCTTCAGCAATTCGCAATTGATGGAATCCCTGGGCTAGATCTATCTTAGAAGAGAATCGTGCACCATGAAGTTGATCGAATAAATCATCGATCCTGGGTAAAGGAAACTTGTTCTTGAGATTTTTTTTATTGAGATCGCGATAGTCAACACACAATCTCAAAGACCCATCAGAGATGAAATAAATTTGAAGGAAATCCGCAATGCTTTTTGAAAATGAAACTACCATAAGAACTCCCACCACACACACACACAGTGCAAATGCAGACTTGGAGGAGATTTCTTCTTATGATAGTCAAAAACGCTTGATACGAGAAAACAATTTTATATATTCTTATTAGTGCATAGTGTAGAAAACAATTTCGAAAATATAATATTAATCCTAGCCAGCGTACAATCATTATTGTATGCCTACTATAGCTACCATCTAAACAGTGGGGCGCCACCATAAGTAAATGGCAGGTTATACAACTAAAACCGTATAGGGCTCGTATTGTTTTGTTTGGATTTCCAACAAATGGTCGGGCAAAGAAACTTCCCATATAAAATGGAATGCCTCTGGAGGAACGCCCTCGAGAACCTTACCGGATCTCTGCTACACAAGGCCGGGTTACCTCAGTAACTAGGTAACAACTGACACGAGTATGCCACTTCCCGGTCGTTACCAACCTTAATCCGAAGCGCTTCACAACTGACAACCACAAAGTAAGTATTTGGGCTCCATACCATGATACCACTCATAATCCAGAAGGAAATGGACATACCCTCAGGAGGAGCTACCCCCAAATAACCTTGCTGCCACGATTCCTGTTTTGAGCATAACCGGGTTGTGAGGTTCGACGAAGTCTCGTCCACAAAGCTACGCTTTTTCACAAAGCCATGCTTCGATCAACAAAATGATCAACAAATGATCATTAACACACAACAACACGTAACATGCCATACTACCAAATTGGGAGTTATCACTAAGAACCTTCAACGACATAACCTCTAGGCTTGTACGTCTCAAAGAAGGGTGCTTATCTAAGAGAATAAATTCTCCGCCACCAACAGATATGTATTTGAAATAAATTAGCTTTATATCTCAATTTGTAATGTTAGACATACAATCATACTAGTCTGTTCCGGGTTCGAACAGAACCGAAGGCACTTCCGAAGAAGCCCTTGCAATCCGGGCATCCACAATCCCGATCGGACTCCCCATCACAGATGGAGATCTCTATACCGGAGCAACTCGGTGCAGAGACAATCGATAGGTTGTCCTATCGTTTTCGAAGATACCTGGTCTCCAACATCGGTCTTTAAATGCTATCCATAACGTCGAATCACATAATCAAAATGGGTTATACGACACAAAGGTCCTCTCCCGGCTAAACCGAATAGTGAGCGTCAATTTTTAAACATGTGGACATGTCATTCACAAAGATTCACAGGTTCGATGTGGGTTTCATACAACCAACCGGAATCCGACTCCCTGTCGCATCGAAATTCAAATATTGTTTTACGGGCCAATGGGTTTTCACAATCGCACAACAATATATTCAATACCAATATCACAGCTCAGCACAAAGCATTATTACATAGCATCACATCTCATAACTGGAATATCAATCCAACACACAGTATTCAAGAACGACCAAAATACCTTTAATTCAGATAACTAAATCATGTGGTTTAAATTTATTTATCACATAATTAATTTCATTAGAATCTTTAATCAATGATTAATTACAATTAATTGCAGTTGATTAGATCTTAAGCATTTTCATTAATTAATCACTTCATAATTAATTATCTTCATTAATTTCAAATTAATTAATCTTAATTATAAATTAATCTAAGTCTTAATTACTAATTAATTACTCCTTAATTAATTAATAATTAATTACAAATTAATTAACCATATATATGTAATTAATATATCTTAATATTAAGTAATCACTTCTTAAAATAATTATATTAACAAAATCATAAATTATTTAATAAAACAAAAGATAAATTAATTACTTGATTATCCTTTTTAAATCCTTATTTAAGTCATTATCTTATACATTGGTTGCTCTAGAAAGTTAGGATTAGTTTAAATAACATTCCATTTTAATTTCTCTTTAGATTTCATTATTTAATATAAATGACTTTATAAAAGATGTATCGAAAATTAAATAAATTAAAATTTAATTACTATAAAATCATCTTACTTAAATACTGAATTTAATTCAAAACTTTGATCAAATCGCCATTTGAAAACATGGTTTACAAGTGTTTAAAATATGAAAACTTTTATAGTAAAAATCGTTTAATTATTTAGCCCCGAAACCTACTTCTGGTCACGCATGAGAAGATTTCGTGTTTGCTTCGGGTTTCCATCAAAATCAACCCGAGTACCAAAAATTCTCACCTAAAACTTTTCTAAGTATTTTGACTTATACTTCAATCATTTTACTCGGGCTAAAACTCGGGCTATCACACATTTTCCCCCAGGCTTGCTTCGAGACGAACCCTTCTTCCCTAATCTTCTTCCTCTTACCAAACCACTGACAAAAAGCCTGGTGTAGTGCACATGCACAACCCCTCGCCAACATTATGGCGAACTTCCGCACCTCCAACAAGTCGCGATATCACCCTCCATTTGCAAGCCAAACTCGATTTGACGCAAGAGTTTCAAAATCGAAATTGAGCATTTTTTTTCAACATTGTAACTCAAACTCCCCTCGGCAAAACACCTCGCCGCGGTTGCTCGGAGCACCAGCGATGCCACGACTTCGGCCATATCACCACAACCCCTTTCTCTAACATTTCCCTAGAGTGCGTGCAACTTGGTGCTTCCGAGGTGGTGAAATCAACTTTTTTCCACGCGCATCAAAAACTTGAATACAAACCCTACATTCACCATGTCCCACCAATCTATACAATAGAAAAATTTTCTAGCAATTTTTCCTGAGATCGTCTATGGCTAAGCAAGCTTCAAGAAAAATCTTAACATCTAAAATTTGATCGATGATTGAAAATCGATCAAAATGCAAGTCTCGTTCAACATTGAACTGCATGTAACCTAGGCAATTACAAATTCCCATTTTTGTCTTAAAAATCATCATTTGCAGTAAAGATTCAAGTTATGCAATCTAGTTGATAAATTAAAATACTCGAATTTATCATATGATTTAGTTTTCACTGTAAAACCAAGTTACAGGGCCGAACTCTTCATGATCAAGCTTAAAACAAAATTTAACTCATAAATGATGTTTAACTAACCTGTTTGTTGAAGATTTGAAATCTATCAGAGATTTGGGCAGTAAAGTTTAAATTTTTCCTTGATTGAACTCTAGACTGGGAAAAACAGAGATGACATAAAACATACATAGATATATTCATCTTTATATAATCATATAACACAATATCATTTAGAACTCTCATATTCCAGTATTCATTACTTTGAACTTTAAGGTTAAATGTTTACTCACCCAAATATAGTTGAAACAATGAGCACTCTTGTGTTTACTCAGCCTGCAGTTTGATTTCTTTTTTTCTATTTTGATCTGGAATGATTAGCTTAGGTCTGTAAAACAATGTAATGTTTTACTTCTTATTTTTCTTTTCTGACTTTTCTATTTTACTTTCTTTGTTTTGAACGAGCTGGAGGCAGTATGGGTGTAAATATAAGGTAGAGAGTTTGTACAGGTAATAATATTTTTTTTGTACAAATCTAAAGTCAGAGATTTCTTTGGCTCAGCAGAAATTAAATTTTTTTTCTATTTATTTTGGCTGATATCTTGTTTGGTGTACTAGAGGTAATGGCATTAAATGCCTTGGTCCCTTCTTATGTTTACACATATATTTTTTTCCTTGCAAGTACATCTCGTGTATATTTTTCTTGTTTCCTTTCTTGTATTTGCTGTTTTGTCTTGCTTCATACTTCATGTTTATTTCTTTAATTTTTTATATATAGATAATTTGCATACATTTTTGTTTTTTTATTTTCTTCTTTTATACACTTTGTTTTATCATTATTTTACGTACACAAAATTCACATATATTAACTTATCCGATGTATCCAGATTAACATGTAACTTAAACATATACATATGTTTATTTCTATGGTTTGACAAAAATCCTTGTTTGTTATATATTTTTGTTTGATTTAATATTAATAATATTCCATTTTGTTTTGAAATTTTCCAAATTAATTTACAAAAATTTAAATAAGTTACAAAATTTAATTTTAAAATTTTGGGACGTTACATAACTACTAAGAGACCTTCCTACACATTAACAATTGGTTTTGTGATAATATGTGGTTCTCTATCATGGTATCGGAGCAGGTATAACTGTGTCACACGTCACCTCTCAATGAATGTTTATGTGTTTGGCTGATGATATGCCACACGTGCGGAGGCGTGTTGAGATTAGTCTCACATCGGACAATTTACAATATCAATCATGCATAAATACTAAGAGACCTTCCTTCACATCACTACTTGGTTTTGTGATAATATATGGTTCTCTATCATGGTATCAGAGCCTCTTATGATCATATTCTCCTTACCTAGCCTCACCTCTCTTCTTCTCCGTACTTCTTCTATCTTTAATTCTTTTGCATGGTAGACTCATCCAAGTTTCATCCCACACTTACCATCACTATTGTTAAATTTCTTATTTCCGTAACATTAGACAATGAGCAAGCCATGTATCATTCATAGGCTACTCTGTTTACCAATCTTGCTAGGGTTCATGATCTTTACGATCACTTGGTTCCACCAATGGAGAAGGCTATGGCTGCCTATGCCCAGGTTAAGTCCGATGATCCGTCTTTGGAGGCGTTTGGATGTCATTGTCTTGCAATGGATTTATAGCACCATTTCTTTCGATCTTCTCCTCACTATCCTCAGATGTAATGATACGGTAAAGGGGGCACGGAACCGTCTTGAAGCTCTTTTCAGGACAATAAAGCCTCTCGGGCTATCCATCTCGAGGAGGACTTTACGAATGCTGCTTTTGAGGCTTTCAACTCGATCGACAATTATTGTAATTATCTACAATCTCTGGCAGATAGGTTGGCTGATGTTGATGCTCCGGTGACAAATGGTCGTTTGGTTTTACGTCTTACCGGGTCCTTGCCATAAGCGTATAGTGGTACGGTGGACTATATACAAAATCAAGAGCCTTTGTCATCCTTTGAGAGTTGTCGTTCAAGGTTGAAAATGGCTGAGCATACTATCAAGGCTCGTCAAGCTTGTGAAACTCTAGGAGTCGGTCCGGTGGTGCTGCCATGGTTGCCACTGATTCATTTGCAAGCAGCAAGTGCAACAACAATAATAAAGGGAGGAACAATTTGTAAAACAATGGAAAGAAAAAAGGTCCACCAAATTACTAATGGGTCCAACCCTAGTCAGCCGCCATATCAGTAGCACCAGTGGCAGCCACGTCAGCAGGCCCCACTGCCACAGTGGCAGCAGCCTGGTTAGGGAGGGTAGACTATTCCTCCTTGCCCATTTTCTACATACTCTTGGCAGCCAAGGCCCACTCCAGCGGCCCAACGTTCTTCCACTTCTGGATCAGGCTTACTTAGGTCCAGACTCAAGCTTTCAATGCCGTTGCTCCTCCGGCTCCTAGCTACATGCCCACCGATATTGAGACCGCTGTGTATGCTCTTTCGTTCTCTCAATCAGATGGAAACTGCTACATGGATATTGGTATTACATCTTACATGACGATAGATGCAGGTATTCTCCCTTCTTATTTCAATTCAAGCAATTGATTTCTAAATTTATTTCTATCAATGTTGAGATTAGTCGCACATACGACAATTTACAATATAAATCATGCATAAATACTAAGAGATCTCTATTGAGATATATTTAGAATATACAATTAGATATTATGAGATACTGAGATATATTTAGAATATATGATTAGATATTATTACCATAAGATAAATATATGATTAGATATTATTACCATAAGATAGAGTTTGATGGGGATTGGAATATTTTAGGGGTATAGTGTATTATAAATATTGACGCTGGTGATTAATAAAGGAGCAATCTGAGTTTGTCCAATTCTTCAAGGTATCAGAGCAAAGAATGATTTTTCTTCTTCAACAATAATTTGCCATGGCTGATGGGCAAGTACGCGCTAATGCAGCCGCTGGCAGCAGCTCCTCTATCGCATCCAATTTATCGACGGTGTCGGCCTTAGGTCAATTATTTACGAGTGAGCAGTGGAAAGCTATTTCAGGCGTGATTGGTAAAAGTAAAATTCCTGAAAATCGATTAAATGGTAAGTTTGATGTTACTTCATGGATTATCGATACTGGAGCAACCCATCATGTTACAGGGCAACGTTCACGGTTATTTGACACACAAAACATTGAGTGTCCTATTGGTTTGTTGAATGGTGAAAAAGTGATTGCTACTTTGGTGGGATCCGTATGTGTGTCGGACGAAATTACTCTCACCGGAGTACTTTATGTTCCAAATTGAGTTTCAATTTAATTTCTGTTTCTCAACTTAATGATGATTTACGAACTGTTGTCTAATTTGATTCTCATATTTGTGCTATACAGGACCACACAAAGGAACTGATTGGAATGGAAGTTAGGAGAGATGGACTGTGCTACTTTAGCAAACCGGAATTTGTGTCAACAGTTGAAGCAACATCAAATTTGGAGTTGTGGCATCGTCGGCTCGGGTATCCTTCCAAAAAAGTAGTTAAGTTAATTCCTCATGTCAAAAATATTAAAGATAGTTTAGATAAAGGGTGCGAAGTATGTATGCGTGCTAAACATCCTACAGACAAGTTTCCTTTAAGTGACAATAAAGCTTTTAGAATTTTTAAGAAAATACATTGTGATTTGTGGGGTCCATATCGACACGTTTCGTCGAGTGGGACCCGTTATTTTTTGACAATAGTTGATGATTTTTCGAGAGCAGTTTGGATTTATTTTTTGGTTGACAAATTAGAGGTGTTTCAAATGTTTATGTCCTTTGTTGCTATGGTCGATAGGCAATTTTCTCAAACAATTAAAGTCGTTCAAAGTGATAATGAAACTAAGTTTAATTATTTGATTGGTTATTTTAATGCAACTAGAATTTTGTTTCAAACAGGGTACTCCACAATAAAATGGGAGAGTTGAGAGGAAACATAAACATATTATGAATGTGGGTAGGGCATTACGTTTTCAAGCGAAATTGCCTATTTATTTTTAGGGTGAATGTGTTCTTACTGCCGCTCATTTAACTAATCGTACACCCTCTTCCAAGTTACAAAATAAAACATCTTTTGAGATAGTTTTTGGTAAACCACCCTCTTTTGGTGCTATTTGAACCTTTGGGTGCTTGTGCTTTGCTCATAATCAGAAGACTAAGGGAGATAAATTTACAAGTTGGGGTCGAAAGTGTATTTCTTTGGGTTACCCGTTCGGTAAGAAGAGGTGGAAATTATTTGATCTTGTTACAAAGGAATTTTTCGTGTCTAGAGATGTAAAATTTATAGAGGAGGTGTTCCCCTTTGGGTGCCCGAAAGATATCAATATAATATCTAGTGACAATAATGATCATGATATTCATCAAGATTTTGCTGAAACAATTTATAAAGATGAGGATGCTGATTTTTTGATTAATGATAATGGGTATAATGCTCAAAGTCACATGGACGAAGTTCAAATTGACGCACAGGCCATTGTTCCAGAACCAACGACCACTAGGCCAGCCCATCAGCAGCATGAGCAAGCTACCGCTCTGCCCGTTGAAGATCCAGCAACCACTGGGCCGGAGCAGCGGCACACTATGCATATCGATGATCAGTCTTTAGATGGGTCTGCTGGGTCTGTGCATGTGTGACGACCCGGAACTTTTGGATATTTGAAATCAGAATATTTAATTGATTTTAAATATTTAAAAGTTATTTTTTAACTTGAATTTCAAACATCGCTATTTATTTGGTAATTAATTATTAAATTAAATAATTTGAAGTTGGGAAAATGTTGAATCTGGGATTTCAAGCTTGGTAGAAATAATTTGAAGGCTTATAAAATTTATATTGATAGTGTTGAGGATAATAAAAGTTTTAAAATTGAATTTAACACTGATTTGTTCAGTTTTAAAAATATATCATTTAAATTGAATATAAATATAGCCTTTCGAGCCACAGTCTCGGAATTCGACGTAACCAGTTCCATTGGATCCAGAATATTGTATTATTATCAGATTTCAATTTTTGTAGTGTTTGGAGTTGTTGTGTGAGCGTACGATATACAAACGCGCTTAAATCCACATCGATTTAAATTTAAAATAATATATACATTGACTGATCAAATAAACTTAACATCAGACTCTTTACTTTTTACTCAAAACACTACAGCTGGCAGGCACGTGAAGCATCTTCAATACGCAAGCGATCTTTTCCTTCTTTAAGAACCACGTTATCTTCACCGGCACTTCATTTCATTTTCAACAGGAAATAAATTGTAATGGCCGAGCTTAAAAAAAAGAAAAAAAAGGGATGGACCTTCCATACCCTCCTTCCCAAGGAAGCCAAGGACGATACTTCAATGTTTACCTCTTTCTCCCTTTTCAGTTTTTCAAACTGAGCTTAAAAAAATTGGTCGAAGCCCTTCGTAAAAAAACGGGGGCACGGTAGAGACAAAAGAAATTGGGGTGGGATCGATCACG
The DNA here is from genome assembly GCA_030765085.1 of Allium cepa. Taxonomy (NCBI): domain Eukaryota; kingdom Viridiplantae; phylum Streptophyta; class Magnoliopsida; order Asparagales; family Amaryllidaceae; genus Allium; species Allium cepa. Next base: position 672,284,455 of record CM060928.1, on the reverse strand, counting down.
AGAATCATTCCAGGTTCGCGTGGTGGGAAAGAAGAGCGGCGGCTCAGCGATCGTTGCTTGGGGAGGCGACTTGTGACCAACGTCAAAGCTAGGGTTTCGCATGGAGATGCTGCTAGGGCTGCGAGTACTCGCGCCCAAGAAAGGGAAATCACGATCTGGGTTGATGATCGATGAAGGCTGTCGATCGAGCGATTTCGGGCTTCGTTCGAATGGAAGGGGCTGTGCGAGCGGCGGGGACAGATTTCGTATGAAGGGGTCGAGCAAGCAACGAGTCGGTGAGGTACCATTCGATTTACTTTCGTTTAATATAAACGTAGAAAAGCAGAAAGAAGAAAACGTTACAGAAAAAATAAAAGTAATATTCTTTTTACAGTAAGTTATTTGAAACAATTATGTTTAAAATTTAAATGTACCTTCATTTGGGGATAAATGGAATTTTATTTATTTGAATTTAATGTTGTTTGCACAAAAAATGGGCAAACACCTCCAAGTCGTATGAATTAGTTGATTTTATGTTGTTTTCAGTGATTTGGGTGATTTACGCGAATATATAAAAAGCAGGGACTAAACTGTAAAAGACACACAGATTTATAGTGGTTCGGCCGGAACGTGCCTACGTCCACTTTATATGTTATTCTCCTTTTCTATTCAGATTACAAGTACAAAGCTTTGATTACAAGTAACTGAAAGTTGTTTGAAAGTTCTATCCGTGCTTGAGCTCTCAAACTTGTCTGCCATTGTTGTACCCCTGCCCCTCTATTTATAGAGTGAGGTTGGGGGAAGGGGTCTTGGATGTATATAGCTGCTGGTGGTCCTGAGCTGAAGCGATATGGCCTGGTGACGTAGGTCCGGTAATGCCTTCTAGGCTTCGGTTCGGTGATAAGTGGATGGTCCGGTCCGGTGAGGCTTTGGACCGGTGATAGTAGCTTTAACTCTTGGTTCGGTGGTAGGAGGATGATCCGGTTCGGCAACACCTTGGTTTGGTAGTAGATGGTTGGAGACAAGGCCCTGGTCCGGTAGTACTTTGGATCGGTGGGACTACGGTCCGGTAGTGCTTTGGATCGGTGGTAGGAGCATGGAGATGGATCTGATTCGGTGGTGAGTGAAAGGATGGGTTGGTTCGGCAGGGAAGTGGTCCGGAGGGGAGTGGAGCGGTAATGACTCGGTTCGGCAGTGGTGGATGGAGTTGGTCCGGTGGAGGTTGGATCGGCCATGCTTTGACTCGGTAGGTAGGTTGGATTGGTGGCATGAGGAAGGCGCTGGACCGGTAGGAGGTGTAAACACGACCAACATTTGCCCCCCAAAGTGGGGCATATTCCAGCATATGTTGCGCTTTGTTTTAGGTCAGTTAGCTTGGGGGAGTTTTCATCCGGTCCTGTGTGCCGAACCAATTGGTCCGGCAGTTGATGTTCGCCTATAAGTAGGGGCTTCAGTTATTGTTATTCCTTACCAAGTGAGATAGCCAAACCAGATATTCCTACCGAATCAAACTCTCTGCCGAATTACGTTAGAGTACCGAATCAGGTGATATAGCCCTCTCTCGCCGAATGGTTTTTTTGTTTTAGACTACCGAATGAATTTGGGTATTCCGAGTGCCAAATGAACCATTGTACTTGAACTACCGAATGGGCTCGAGGATTCTGAGTACCGAATGAGCTTTTTCTCTTGAATTACCTGATGAACCCTTAGAGTATGATCGCCGAATGAGATTGGGTGTTGAGTGCCGAATGATCCTGAAAACCTTTATCCTTTGAGTTTTGAATTCGAGTGAAGTTGCAGACTATATACACTCGTTTGTTTATATCCTCTGTTCTAACGATGTACTTTCTTGTGTTGCATATAAATGCCTCACAAAGTTGAAACTCGATCAGAAAAGAGAAAATCTATGGACCGAAATGAGCCTCCCGACAAGAAGGGGTCCCCATACATCAGTTTGGAATCGCCCGTGTCCTTCAAGCCGGTCTTGGACTTATACTCGAAGTTCACCATGTTTAAGAAGGAATGGTTCTTCGTTAAGGACGACTCTGTTTCTTTTCGCCTTTTCACTTCCGGCTGTAAGTTGAATTTCATTTGTAATTTCTCTGTCCCGACTGCAATGCTTCTTCTTATATGCTTCTGTTTCTTGCTAGCTACGGGTGGCTCTACGATCGTGGAGAATGATCGCCTGGTACAGATGGCTGCGGAGATAGAGGCCATCTTAGGAAGGGATAGTTCAGCTTCTTACCTGATCAGGAATGCCACTCTCCTGGAGCACAACTTGATTTTGCCACGTCAATCTGTGGTTAAGCAGAGAGATACAGCCGAGGGGAGGTCTGCCAAAGCTAAAGGCGGGGCCATGACGAAGAGTAGCAAGAGGAGACCCTTCTCGATACCTCCAGTCGTCGGGGGAAGAAGCTTAAGAAATCTGATGGACCCTCTCCCAGCACATGCCCAGATGTCCCGGAGGAGGAAAGTGGAGAGGAGGAAAGAGGCGAGGAGGAGAGCGGAGGTGGTGGAGAAGGTGACGGTGGTAGCGGCGGCGAAGGGCAGAGTGGTAGTAGCGTTGGTGCCTTGACTTCTGGGCAAGCCGGTGAGATTCAAGAGTGGACGGATGATGCCTTCCGTCAAGCCTTTGAGGGGTTGGAGGAAGGGCCGGCCTTGGCGGAGAAATCGAAGAAGTCGGATAAGGCCGGGACTGGTGCCAGTCTATCTTCTGAGAGTATTTCAGCTAAGGCAACTCCGGCGGCTCAAGGCGAAATCTTAACTCCTTTTTTAACTCCATATGTTTCTTGAATTATAGTCTCACGCATGCTTGTAACACTTGGTTTTTATTCCAGGATCGGTTGAGGCGGCCAAGACATCAGATATTCGGCACCGCCTTGAGCAATTCGAACTCTTCAAGGCTTCTGCTAAACCGAAGCCCTCGACTGACCGTTCCGGGAGCGTAGTCAGTTACCGTCCTCTTCTCGGAGTTATCGAAGAGGATATTCAAAAGAGAAAGAGGAGGCATTCCATGTTCGAACCTTCACTTGGACCTCCGCCCCCAACCCAGCCTATTCATGACATCACGGAGGAAGATACTGAGCCCATACCATCTCCGCATCCATCAGAGAATCCTTCCGTTACTCACATTGATCGTCCCGGCTTGACTCGTAACCCATTTGCGGGTCATCCAGATCTGGACCCGAGTTCTCATGATATTTCCTTCGATGAGGTTACAGGTGAGCACCTCCTACCCCGCAATCCTATGGTGAGGGTGCTTGATGAGGCTAAGGCTTTGGATCTCGACTTGTTGACTACTCGGATTGTGACTATGGGGGATGAGGCCAAGGCAAACATCGATCGGGTGGCTGAAGAGACCAAGAAGTTAATGGAGCATCACGCCCGACTGGTCAAGGCTGGAGAGGAAATCAAAAGTGTTAACATTCGGCTGCGGCTAATGGTTTTCGATCAGTCCAAACAGCTTGTCGATAAGGCCATTCAGATCTCCCAGCATGAGGCGGCCTCCAGACGGCTAAAGAAAACTATGGAGGAGGCTAGTAGAGCCGAGCTGCGAAAAATGGAGGCCACCCGCAAGGAACGAATTGATATGGCCATTGCCAACGTGGATGAGGTTCGGAGAGCGGATCTTGAGCAGATAGAGGAGTTATTTGGGAAGCTTGAGGCCGCAGAGCTTGCTCAAGCTAAGCTGAAGGAGGAGATGGAGGCGATGTGGAATTCCCTTCAAGCTGACTGCTCGAGATAGCGATTGGAGAGAGACGCTGCCGTTGCAAGGCTGTCGGCTTCCGAGGCCCGGACGAGGGAGTTTGAGGAGAACGAGGGGATGATGGATGAGATGCTCTAGGACATGTACTTCCGTACTTGGAAGTAGGGCAACCTGTCCTGGATGGACGATTATCCCCGGGTTATGGCTAGGATATATCTCCGGGCTTTCGAGGAAGCCAAGGCTGAAGCGGATAAAGAAGGTGGCGCGGCCTTTAGAATGGATGTGGTTACCGCACAGTTCACCAAGGAGGAGAGGGTGGCGGTGAAGGAGGGAATGCGGCTGCTTGCCGCCGAGGAAGTGGGTGTGCAATTGGAGGATGATGATCAGGGAGCAGACGCTGGTAAGTCTTCCTTTTTTAATCTTTTCTTAACTTGATTGCTTATCGTTTGTCTAATAGATTCTTCTCCTGAATTGGACAGGTGGGACCTCTGGTCAGCATGCTGGGAGTTCTGACCCTGCGGTCAAGTAGATCTTGGAGGGTTGGAAGGATAGAGATGAAGTTCTGATCCTGCCGACTATTTTGATTTGATCCGGGCATTTTTGGTTTTACTTGACATTCCTGTATACACTAGTTCTAAAACATTAATGTACTTTCAGGTTGTAATTATATCATTGCAACGAACGACTTTATGTAATTTTATAACATAAACTGATTCTGCTATATTTGAATGCTTTTGTTATTCGGATGTGTTGCATAAGAAATATAGTTGTGTACGTGCTTCAATCGTGTTTGATGCTATGCTCTTGCTTAAAATGTAATTTCATATCTTGCAGTGTTTGTGGGATGTGCGAATAAATTATGGTTATATATTTGTGTATAAGGGAAGAAAGTACCGCCCTTCAAGTTTTAGCTGTAGACGGTAGCTTTGAATGTCATGTGTAACTGAGTATGGAATGCAGCTGAGTGTCTTGTCATCCAGTTTGCGAGTCTCCTATTCGGTGTCCGGTACTTTAGGGACCGTTATATAGGATAGGAGAAAAGTTTTTAAATGAAATGGAAATATAATAAACGTTAAAACTTCCAATCACGGAAGGCCATCGATATGCTTAAGTTCGTGGCAAACGGGTTTTGTAGTCACTTTCCCTAGCTGTGGGTCTTGGAGACATTTGTCACCCATCTTACGCCTCCGCGGGGAGTTTATCATTTTTACCACAGCCGCACTTAAGTCATATTGGAGCCGAGATCGCGCACAGTAACTACCCGAGCCATTATGGCCCGTAATCGTGGGTATTATTCGATTTACTGTGGCCGACTAGCGTGGGTGTCGATCGTCAACCGTGAACTACCCCTGGCTGGCCATACCTTATGTTGGGGCTTAAAGTAGGTTCATAGTTGCCGGCAAGCCGAACGCCGTAATGAGCTGCCATCGGCTATAGTCGGCCTTCTTGATGGCTTATAATCGGCTCATTACAGTTGGCTTTGAGGGCAGTCGCGAGCAATGAGTTAACCCGTAGTAGAGGGATGCTGAAGCAAAAGTGTCTCACATGCGAGTGCATAGATTCGCATAGTACCTATTGGGTCATGTCCAGGTGAGGTTGTGCCATGAAGTGTCCAGAATGGAAATGTCGTTATACATGATTTTGTTCAACAGAAAAGGATAAAGCTTAACAAGCAGCCAAGATACAAAGGAACAAGTTAAAAAGAGACAAAACTTTTAAAGTGGTTCAGCACGAAAATGCCTACGTCCACTGATTCTCTTTGTTAATTCACTTCATATGGGCAGTACAAGTTAAGAAAAGTATCGACGGAGGTATTGGATGTTCCATGCCCTCTGGAACACCTCTCCGTCCACTGTTGACAAAATATATGCTCCGTTGTGGACATATTTATGAATTACATAGGGTCCGTCCCAGATTGGATCTAGCGCTCCGGGGCGTGGGAAGATCCGCTTGAGGACAAGATCTCCTTCTTGTAAGCTGCGGTGCTTGACTTTGGAGTTGTATTGTGCTGCCACTTTGCTTATGAGCTGCTCCTTTGAGTGATGCATCGTTTCTTCTCTCCTCAATTAGATCTAAATACATGTGGAGGAGTTCTTCGTTCTCTTCTGGGTTGTAGTGGATCCTACAGTGGGAAGGCACTACAGTTTCAACTGGGAGCATGGCCTCCGATCCGTATGCCAAAGAGAAAGGAGTATGCGCCGTTGATGTTCTGTAAGATGTGCGGTAGGCCCAAAGTGCCGTAGGAAGTTCATCCACCTAAGCGCCTTTTGACTTTTCAAGTTTCTTCTTGATTATGGTTTTGAGGATTTTGTTGACAGCTTCGACTTGTCCGTTTGCCTGGGGATAAGCCACAGATGAGAAGCTTTTGTGAATTCCGTGCTCTTGGCACCAGTCGGTGAATTCATCGCTGTCAAATTGAAGTCCATTGTCCGATATGATTTTGAGTTGAACCCCATACCTGCATAAAACATTTCTGATCAAGAAGTTAATAACTTTTGCCGAAGTTATTTTATTTAGAGGTTCCGCTTCCACCCATTTGGTGAAATAGTCGACTGCCACTATGGCACATTTGGCTCCGCCTCGGCCCATTGGCAGTTCGCCAATCAAGTCAATTCCCCATACTGCAAAGGGCCAAGGGCTGGTCATTTGAGTAATTTCATTTGTTGGTAGTCGAGGAATCTTAGCAAATTTCTGACATCTGTCACATCTTTTGACGAAGTCTAAGGCGTTTTTGTTTAAAGTGGGCCAGTAATACCCGTATCGGAGTATTTTCTTTGCTAGAGTCTGCCCTCCGGTGTGATCTCCGCAACTTCGTTGATGGATGTTGGACAAGACTTCCCTAGCTTCCCTTCCAGCGATACACCTTAATAAGGGACTAGAGAAGCCATGCCGGTAGAGCATGCCTTCTTGTAATGTGTAGCGGGAAGCTTTCCTTAAGATTTTCTGAGCTTCGTTACGCCCGTCGGGTAGTGTGCCACTTTGTAAGTACTTCCGGATGGGAGTCATCCAAGTTTCCTCTTCGATTGCAGCTATCATATTCATTGGCTCGTAACTCGGGGCTAGTTGCTTTGAGATGGTTATTGTTCGGGAAGCGGTGTCGTCCTTCATGCTAGCTTGCTTTGCCAGTTCGTCAGCCTCCTGATTTTCTTCTCGAGGAATGTGTTTGATTAAATAGTGATCCAATTGATTGAGCAACAGCTTGGTCTTCTTTAGATATGCTGTGAGTCGTTCTCCTCGAGTCTGGAATTCTCCCGGTATTTGATTTACAAAAAGTTGAGAATCACTATGGGGACATAAAGAACCGACTCCGATCTCCAGGGCAAGTTCTAATCTGGCTATCACTGCTTCGTATTCTGTGTCATTGTTGGTGGCAGCGAATTCCAACCTTAGGGCGTAGTGCGGCTTCCTTCCCCTGGGGGTAATTATCACAACACCTGCCCCCCGAGCCTTGTTCATTTGATGCTCCATCTACGAAGAGATTCCACTTGATATCTTCTGCTATTTCAGATTGCTCCTTACCTTTGTTAGTAGTGAATTCGGCAATGAAATCGGCTATGGGTTGCCCCTTGACAGCGGTGTGAGGATGGTAGGTGATATCATATTGACTCAGTTCAATGCACCACTTAAGTAGTCGCCTAGAAGTGTCGGGGCGATGGAGTTCCTGCCTTAGCGGTTGATCGGTTAAAACTCTGATGGAATGAGATTGGAAATAGTGTCGCAGTTTCCGTGACGTGATTAGCAAACAGTATGCTAGCTTTTCAAGCTTAGGGTATCTGGTTTATGCCCCTGTAAATCTCTTGCTTACAAAGTATACGGGCCGCTGTGCGCGGATGTCTTCTCTCACCAAAGCGGTGCTTAAAGCATGGGACGATACTGCAAGGTATAGGTATAGTTCATCGCCTTCATTTGGAGTTGAGAGTACTGGTGGTCTCTGAAGGTGTTCGATCAGGTTAAGGAAGGCTGTCGAGCATTCGTTGGTCCATTCGAACTTTCCTTTGTCTTTCTTTAGAGCTTCGAAGAAAGGGATGCATTTGTCGGTCGCTTTAGAGATGAACCTGCTTAGGGCGGCCACTTTCCCGTTTAGGCTTTGCATCTCTCTTCGAATGGATGGTATCTTGATATCTTGCAAAGCCCGAACTTGTTCGGGTTTGCTTCAATCCCCCTGGCATGGACGATGAATCCCAAGAACTTTCCCGACGATACTCCGAAGGAGCACTTTAGAGGGTTCAGCTTCATTCCATATTGGCGAAGTACTTGAAACATCTCGTCCAGGTGGTTTATATGATCGTGGGATTTCCTTGATTTTGCCAGCATGTCATCCACATAAACTTCCATAGTTCGTCCTATTAGTTCCGCAAACATCTTGTTGACGAGGCGCTGATAAGTAGCTCCGGCGTTTTTAAGTCCAAAAGGCATTACTCTGTAGCAGTACAATCCCCGGTCAGTAATGAAACTAGTGTGGTCTTGGTCGGGGGCGTGCATAGGGATCTGGTTATATCCTGAGTATGCGTCCATAAAGGATAAGAGTTCGTGTCCGGCTGTACTGTCCACGAGCTGATCGATTCGGGGGAGTGGGAAGCAGTCCTTCGGGCAAGCGTCATTTAAGTTGGAGAAGTCGATGCATGTTCGCCACTTCCCATTAGCCTTCTTTACCAGCACCGGGTTGGCGATCCATTCTGGGTAGATGGCTTCTTGTATGAAGTTATTGACAAGTAGGTACTTTACTTCCTCCTCGAGGGCTGCTGATCGTTCTGCCCCCATGCTTCTCTTTTTCTGCTTTACTGGCACCTTGGTGGGATCGATGTTCAGTATGTGGCATGCTACGTCTGGGGGGATTCCTGTCATGTCAGTGTGTGTCCATGCAAATACATCCATGTTGTAGCGAAGAAAATCAATGTGTTGATCCTTTAATTCTTCTTTTAGTTGAGATCCGATTTTCAATAGTCTACTTGAGTCATGTTTGTCTACAGCTACGAATTCCATAGCCTCTACAGGCTCGGTGGTGGCCTCCTCCTCTTTGTCCCTGGGGTCTAATTCATTGAAAGGATCACTGGTATATCGAAGAGGAGGGGCTTTCTTTAGTTGCTATGCTTCCAAGCTTTTCATGCAGAGAGTAGTCTCTGCATTTTTCCCTTTATCTTTTCTGCGGTTATTGCGAAGTTCAGTTACATAGCAGTCTCGAGCAGCCTCTTGATCTCCCTCTACTTCTCCTATTCCGTTATCTGTTGGAAATTTCATCTTCAGGCACCATGGGGCTAGGACAATTTGGAAGTCAGACAAGGTTGGTCTTCCCAAAAAGGCGTTGTAGGCCGAGTGGTTCTCTATTAGAACAAATGTTTGTTTTCGCACAATGGAGCGGGGATGACTTCCTATTTCAACAAAGAGGTCCAGTTGCCCGAGGGGCATCTTTGCATCTCCAGTGAAGCCATGCAGCGGTTTGCTACAGGGAGACACATCCTTTATTGACAGCTTCATTTTGTCGAAAGCATGCTTGAATAGGATATTTACTGAACTTCCAGTGTCTACTAGAATTCGAAAAACCTTGGCTGGACCGAACCAGGCAGAGATGACCATAGGATCCATATGGGGGTACTGCCTTCCCTCTAGATCGCGTCTACTGAATGTGATGTCATCATTCTCTTTCCGTTTCGGGTGGCGTTCTTCTTTGACAGAATTAACGTAGCCCTCATTGTTTCTAAGTGACTTACCGTATCTTTCCATCTCTGCCCAGTTTCCGTCGGCAATGTGTGGTCCTCCTGATATGGTAAGGACCATTATCTTCTCTTGACTGGAGCCGCTGGTGTTGCGATTTCCTCCGCCTACTTCCGGGAGGGGCAGCCTCGGGTTCTCATTGGCAGGAGTTGAAGTCCTGTTCTGACCTTTCACACAGCGCTCTAGTCTCTTCCTTCTGATGTGTTCTTCAATCAAGTCCCGGAGATGGTGGCATTCATTGGTGTCATGTCCATGGGATTCGTGGAAGCGGCAGAACTTTCCAGACTTGAGTGCGTTATCTGACTCCTTCTTGTGTGGGGGGCGCTTGTATCTAACTTCGTCTTGAGTGGCTAGGAAGATGTTTTCGATTGTTTCATTCAAAGGAGTGTAAGATCAAATCTCGGTCCGGATTGATATAAGCGCTTTTCTCCCTTCTTGCCCCCAGCATTGTCTCTAGAGTCATTTCTCCGAACATCCTTTGCTGCAGCGGGAACCCTGTCTGGAGCTGCCTTAGCCTGTTGCCCTGACTGCCTCTCAGTGGCAGCGTCTTCAAGTCTCATGTATTTCCCGGCTTCATGGAAGAAATCGGGTAAGATAGCTGGCTTTTATTTCGTTAATCTCCTAGCAAATTTAGTATCCAGATGTACACCACTACAGAGGGCCATTAGGATAAGTTTCTCGTCGGCATCTTGGACTGCGGCCGCTGCGGCGTTGAATCGTGTTAGATATTGTTGCACTGTCTCTCCGGGCTTCTGGGGGCATGCTGGGGTCAGCCATAGTTGGCCCTTGCCTTGATCTTCCCCTGCTGGGCTCTGTTCTCAGCACTTCCTCGGGTCCAACTTCGGGCTGGACTCCATCTCGGCCCCGTTTACTGGTGTTTCCATGGTTAGGTAGCATGACAGGCTCAGCTACATCCGACCCCTGCCTGGTACCTCCCCTGTTGGGTTCGGTTCCAAGTGTTTCCTCGGGTCGGAATTCGGGCTGAGTCCGGGCTCGGCTCCTAACATTGTTGTTTCTGTTGTTAACCTCTTCGAAGAAGAAAGACCTTTGTCGTCTCCCAGATCCTCCAGACCAGAACTCACCCCATGATTCAGTGTTGCGGTTGGATTCTTCAGGATCCCATAAGCGTGACATGAGTTGGTCCACCAAGGCTTCTTGTTGAGATGCGAAGCGGTTAGTTACTTCAGCCATAATCCTGTCCAAATCCGTCCTTGTAATTGGTTTTTCCGTAGCAGGGGCTGTTGGATTTGCCTGATTTTTGTTTGTTGTTGGAACCGGACGATTGTCTTGATCTCTGATTATTGGATCTGGGATACTACTAGTTGCAATGTTCTTTCCTTTGTTAGCATCCCTCTTCCGTCCGGGAGGCATGTTTTCCAAGCAATGAACGATGTTGATAGGAAAAGGGTTGAGTGGGAGGAGCTGAAGCTTCGAGCTCCTATCCCTCTCAGTGAAAGCACCAAAAATGTTTGCACAAAAAATGGGCAAACACCTCCAAGTCGTATGAATTAGTTGATTTTATGTTGTTTCCAGTGATTTGGGTGATTTACGCAAATATATAAAAAGCAGGGACTAAACTGTAAAAGACACACAGATTTATAGTGGTTCGGCTGGAACGTACCTACGTCCACTTTATATGTTATTCCCCTTTTCTATTCAGATTACAAGTACAAAGCTTTGATTACAAGTAACTGAAAGTTCTTTGAAAGTTCTATCCATGCTTGAGCTCTCAAACTTGTCTGTCGTTGTTGTACCCCTGTCCCTCTATTTATAGAGTGAGGTTAGGGGCAGGGGTCTTGGATGTATATAGCTGCTGGTGGGCCTGGGCTGAAGCGATCTGGCCTGGTGACGTAGGTCCGATAATGCCTTCTAGGCTTCGGTTCGGTGATAAGTGGATGGTCCGGTCCGGTGAGGCTTTGGACCGGTGATAGTAGCTTTAACTCTTGGTTTGGTGGTAGGAGGATGATCCGGTTCGGCAACACCTTGGTTTGGTAGTAGATGGTTGGAGACAAGGCCCTGGTCCGGTAGTACTTTGGATCGGTGGGACTACGGTCCGGTAGTGCTTTGGATCGGTGGTAGGAGCATGGAGATGGATCTGATTCGGTGGTGAGTGAAGGAATGGGTTGGTTCGGCAGGGAAGTGGTCCGGAGGGGAGTGGAGCGGTAATGACTCGGTTCGGCAGTGGTGGATGGAGTTGGTCCGGTGGAGGTTGGATCGACCATGCTTTGACTCGGTAGGTAGGTTGGATTGGTGCCATGAGGAAGGCGTTGGACCGGTAGGAGCTGTAAACACGACCAACAAATGTGTAACTAGAAATTTATTTTTATTTACTGAAAGCTATATAAGGTTGAAACATGAATTTTAAAACATTTTGATTTGAACATTTATATTAAAATTGGACTTTCGGTTTATACAGATTACCTTATAAAACGGAAAAAAATGTATTTGAGTGATTTATCTGATTAATTAGTTATTAGATTTATTTTAGTTAAATTAAATTGTTAGTTAACCAAGTGGTAATTAATTATTTGATCGATTCAAATTTTAATAAATTGTATAAAAATGTTATAAGGTCAAAATTTGAAAGAAGCAAGATGGATTGGAAGTGGGTTGTGCAATAAAAAAACCAAAGGTGAGTAAATCTCACTCTTTTGTATTTTTATTTAGATTTAAATGGTTAAATTTAAATAATTGGTTGAATTATTGAATTGATTTGATGTGCACTGTACACTGATGATCTGGTGACTTTGGTTTTAGTTGGTTCTCGAGGTAAGTGTTGCTTGCCTCGAAGCATTTGGGTTTTAAATTTCTTGAACTTAAATCATAAATAAGAAAATATTTTCATTTTAAAGTTAATAAGGGCTTAATGATTTGTGACTCGTTAAATTAGTAGGGTAATTAATTAATTTAATTGATTAATGATTTGGGTTAATTAATTTAGTAGTTAAGGGTTTGAATTAATTAATTAAGGTTTAAGTTAATTAATTAAGTTTAATAGATTCAGAAAAATCATTGGGTGGTTTGATAGGTAATTACTTAATGTAATTAATAAAATATAATTACTTTGTGGAATTAATCAAGAGATTAATTACAATAATTAATTAAGGAGTAATTAATTTATTTAATGAATTAAATAAAAAGGTAGAAAATTACAGGATGAGATAAATCAAGAGTGATTAATATTTGTGGTTTAATTATTGATTAATTATTTAATGTAATTAATTTAGATTAGGATGAATTGAAATGTAATTAGAAATCATTAATTGTATAATCAATGATGTAATTAAAGTCTGATTAATTAAGATAAATAAATCGGTAATAAGTGACTTATGAGAAATTAATTAGTATAAGTAATTAAGGATTAACGTAATTAATATAGTTATTCAATTTATGAAGTAATTAAGATTACTTATTGATTTTGGTTAAGAATAATTAATATTGTGAAATTAATTAAAGTTAATTAAGTGAATGTAATTGAAGGATAATTAATCCAGGGTGATTAATTAAGATGAATAATGAAGGGATGATTGATTAATTGATTTGAAATTAGTTAATGACAAGTGAAGAAATCTAAGTGATTGAGGCTAGAAATTCAATTAGAATTAATTAAATTAATTTTGTTAGCGATCAAGCTTTGCTTATGGATGATTGAATGGTATTGAATGCTTTGAATGAGTTGATATCTTTGATATGAAATGTTGTATATTTCATTTGGATAACTAGGGTTAGGATGACATGAGACTCGAAGAGACCGGGTTCGGGTATTAGGAAATACCCAAAACCACTTCGAATTTTTATAGATTGATATGTGAAATCTATCGGTTGGAGTGAAGTGATTTAAAGGAATTGGACTATTTTAAATCTAAATCTTTGGTACTTAGAAAACTTATGTGTGAAATAATTGATGTCTATAACGTATTATGAACTTGTAAATTGATTCGACTTACCCCGGGTTCTATATAAGTTGTATGCTTTGTATTCCATGTTGGATGAGTTTACTCACGCTGATTTCTAGCCTGACCCGGGTGTTACTTTGATATAATGCTCGGGTCAGGCCGAGTACTATAGATTTTCAGGTAAGAAGGTTCTGGGGCTTGGGAGACGGGCAGATGGCAAGAACGTATAGAGTATTTCCGCTGTATTATATTATTGTAAATCTGAGACATGATAATTGTGTATGTCCAGTGTTTGTATATATGTGTAACTCTGATGTATTAAAATGTAATCGACAGATATAGTATCCTTTTGTAAACTATTATTATTTATTATTTTATTTTATCCGCTGCGAATGTGAGATATTGGTGTTTTTCATCTTCTTCTTTCTCTTTTTTTTTCTAACTATCTGGAATTTTCAGGATCGAAAATTTCGGGTCATAACAATTGGTATCAGAGCTGAAAGGTTAAGCGAGAACCTTGGCTCTGGTGGGGATTACTCATTAAATAGAGTTCGAAGTACTCCAGAATGAGTTGAGTATATATATGAGCGCGTACTTGTTATTCTTATATAAAGGTTTTAAATGATTTTATATAAAAATATGTTTTGATATATAAAGCAATATTTCCTTCTAATAAATATTAAGGTGATTGGTTGTTAAATTATTAGAATTAAATCAAGTTGTAACGACCTGATATTTTCAACCATTAGCATCCGCACATGTCGGACTTGAATTGCTCAAAATATCAGATTGTTAATATAAATTTGATAAAACTTAACATATACAGTAAATAAATCAGTCACAGAATCACAGACATAGAGTAATAAAATAATACGCAGCGGATTCAATAAATAATAATTCATGAAACTACTATATAATCATCAGAGTTAGAAATAAAATACAGCAGAATGTCTCAAACACAGTGAAGTTTCCAATGCAACAGATAACTTCTCTGAACAAATCAACTGGAAGAGCTGAAAGCTAAAACAATAGTTGTGTCTCCACGCAAAGCTCCAAACTCCAAAGGTGGGGTCTCAAATGCTGTATCACTCAGTCTGACCCGAGCATAAAGCAAAACACAAAACACTCGAGCCAGGATTTGCATTCTTATATCAATAAATCCAATTCAAGTGAAATAACAACTGAAATATAGGTAACTCAAAGGATGTTTGGGATAACCATCCTCTAAGGATCCGTTGAACTAACGGCGATGTAGAAATATACACTATACACCTTGGTCATTTCAAATTAATTTAAGACTTCAAAACCAGAGTATCATTTCCATTTTTTTATATTTCCAAATTTTATCATTTTCAAAGTTACGATTCAAATCACCTAAATTTCCCAATACAAATTTAACTAAATCTCAATTCAACAAATTTCAATTCAGTTCAGTTCCTAATAAACAATTGCAAATTATATCGATTTCGAATGCAGAAATAAATCTCAAAATAAACCATCTAAATTCCAATATATTTCAAAGCTTTTAGTCACATTTCAAAGCTAAATTTAATAGTTTCATATATCCTGATTTAACTTTATTATTATTTAGTCTTGAAATATTCCCTCATTAAGATTCAATATCATTTAGGTAACCTTAAATTACATCTTACTAAGTATCTCCTTTAATTTATTTTAACATGGAATATTCATTAAGTCGTTTAAATCCAAAAATCCAGTTAAAATCATATCTTTAAATTTCAATTTCCATAATTCGAAATCGATGTTTATTTACTAAATTCTTAATTACATACAATTTCAAATACTTTTAAATTTATCTTCCCAGCATAAACTTATTCAAATTATTACCAAAATCTATAAATTTAAATAAGTACTTGAGCATATTATATGTATAAATCAATCTCCATTTAATTAAATATTATTATTAAATCTATTTATTATATTTCCATATATATATATATATATATATATATATATATATATATATATTATTTAAGAATCAATATTTATTAAAACCTTATATTTCTTTCCAAAACCACAGAAATTATTTTCAAAATATTTATATATGGACCAGCGGTGTCTGTATATAATTTCTAATCATATGGTCAAGTGAGACGAATATTTATCATTTTAATCTGTAATAAATATATATATATATATATATACACGGGTAGATATCCTTTCTACCCGTAATCCCAATTTCAATTCAATGAAAATCGCTTGGGTCTATCATTTCAATCCATAACGAAATTCTCCTATTCTAAAGTCTGTTAGGGTATGTATCATTTCAACCCATAGTAAATTTTATACTAACAGGGAACTTGCAGAATGATAACAATATGACAATAATAATAACAGACATATATCATCAATAACAATGTAATATAAACAACAGGATATGATGTCATATCCCATAGGTGAACAATTACATATAAATTCGTATCATACATATAACGATTTAAACAATTAACAGGTAAATTTTAGCAACATATTCAATTATCGTTCCAATTGAAATAAAATTTAATAAATAAAAGAACGTAAATCGTGAGTGGTTGCTCACCTTTCGAGGCTAAAGAGAATATACAATATAATGAGTTACGGATCCAAGCATGAATTTCAAAGCAAAGCACGATGGACTTGAGTTCGACGGACAAGTTGATAAATAGGGTAGAGGAAATCAAATCAGAAATGGATCGATGAAGATAACGGTATAAGTGAACACGTATATATACCGATATATAACTATGTATAAAAATTATATTCTTAATTCAAACACATACCAAAATCTTTAAAATATATATATATATGAACATCAATATCAAGTTAAACATATGTACACATCTCCAAATCATAAATCTATATGTATTAAAATCAAAATACATACATGTATATATTATAATATAAAATCTATAGGAAAATTTGAAATCAAACCGCCAATAATAATATATAACAAAACACATATATTGGTAGACATGCAATTTCTTTCATAGTACGCATTATATATATTTATATGCAACGCCAAATGCAAAGATGCTAATAATCTATACTTATGTAACCCAGGAAATATAGTATATACTGTATATGCAATTACATAAGTGTTAATATTATAAACATATTATTAGTATATACTTTTCAAAATCCCCCTCTTTTTTTTATAAAACCAATATTCCCATTCAAAAGATTTTCATATATTAGCATCACTATTCCTCAGACAATACAAAATATCAACAAAATTTCATACGAAATATATGAAATCAGTTATATCTAACGTATCAAGTGCAAGTTGTAGTGTATGTATATAATAAGACAACAAAGAACTGCATACTTACTACTCCTTCCTATCATTTAAATATGCATATCCAAAAATAAATATATTTTCATTAATTTAAATAAATAGAAAAGAGTATGTATAATATACGAAACACCAACTATGAATGTTAATGAAATCAATAGTTAAAACTAGTATTTTACACGCATACAAATATATAAAACAACTCAAAAATAAAACAATATATATATCTTAGATAATATAACTTATATTATATACGTGTATACAACTTTATATGAAGTCACAGGTATTAAAATTCCTACCTACGTTTTTAAACCCATATGCAAATATATATACTACAGCAGACAAAATGTAAACAGTCATAACACCTCCTCTAAAATATAAATCATGCTATGCTCATACACTTAAAAAATAAAATCAAATACATAGATATGATGTAAATTATAAACTTTTAATGTAAATATATATATTTGTTTAAAACCAAGTATATACACGTATTTGCACTTAGATATAAAATGCGAAAATCAGCTGCTATGGTGAGCCAACAAACGAGCGGCTTCACGAAAACAAGGCTTTGTATAAAAACAGCTGCTCTACATATATATATATATATATATATATATATATATATATATATATATATATATATATATGAGTATTTACTTACAAATTGAAAAAGAGGAACGAGTTGCTGCTGGGAGATAAGGTAGAGGCAGTTAAGGAGAATGTGGGCGGTGGCGACGGAGATCGTGCGGCAATGGTGATCAGTGCTTGTTTGAGAGCAGAGGCGTGAGCAGGCTACGGTGGAGGTGGAAGATGAACACGCGTCTTCTTCTATATGTATTTATATAAATTTGCAAAAGATAGGGAAGGATAGCCATGAATATAAAAACTTAATATTTGAAATGAAACGAAACTAGACAATGGATTTTATAAATGCGAATGAATGTGAATGGTTATTAAAGCAAATTCAAACATTTTCGAAATAATGAATAGTTTGCTGCAATGAAATAGCAACAGTTTGAAGCATTGATTCAGGAAAGATTATTAAAGTAATAAATTTGATTGGACATGAAATTTTTGAATTTTTTTAAACGGAAGGAGATTGAAGAGTCAAAATAAATGCTTCAAGTAAGAGAAAAGAGAAATAATAGAAACGCACGCGAAAATTAAGCAGGTGGAATAATACATAAAGAAGGCAACGTATATTTCTTTCCGAAAGCAACAGAGAACATGAAATATATACACAAAATAATGGTAACGATTCAATCCCCTTGATTGATGCGTTTGTTGAACAAATAGTATATATAAATCAAGTAATGAAAAAGGCAACAGGGAAAAGAACGGAACAAACAGAAATGAAACGTATCAATTTAAATATGAGCAGTTTTAGAAGCAACGGTCACCCATTGATTTAGCTGACAAATATTAAAGCAAAAAGGAAGTGAAATAAATTTTCCCCCGTGAATGGCAAGCACTGTCAAAAATTTTCTTCCAAAATCGCGGCTACTGATTTGTTTTCAGTAGCTAAGGTATAAAATAGATGCAGAATTTTAATTAAAACGTACGCTCAAATAATTAACAAAAGTAACGTTATTAGGAACAATTCGTTTCTTATTTATTTATTTCATATATAGTTAGTACAATATACGCTAAATTTATAACAATAGTAACGTATCTAAGTTTATATGTTACTTATTTATTCTCTACCTACTTTTAGTAGAATATACGTTTTAAAGAATATTCATTACTACGTACCATTTATATGCTAACTAAATAAATCAAAACAGACATAATGTTCGAATTAAAACGTGTATTACTATTTATACTCTATTAACTTTGAAATTTATTACTTAATTAACTTTTGATTTGTTTACATTGGTTTGATTTACTTAACATTTAACAAATAACTGATGTATATACGTAAAAAGAAAACGTAAAATTTATTTCATATATATTATTCAATTTAAAATTTTATTTATTAATCAATTAACTAAGAATAAATGTGTATACGTATAAAGTTTCTTTTACAGAATATTAATTACTTGATTTAAAGGTGTATAACCAATTTTTAA
Organism: Allium cepa; assembly: GCA_030765085.1. Lineage (NCBI taxonomy): Eukaryota > Viridiplantae > Streptophyta > Magnoliopsida > Asparagales > Amaryllidaceae > Allium > Allium cepa. Next base: position 672,265,798 of record CM060928.1, on the reverse strand, counting down.
AAGAACAAAAGTGGAAATAAAATGTTGTTACCAATATATTCAGTTAAATAAAAAGATTTGGAAGTTAGAATTTAAAAGATTTAAATTCCAATAAATGTTAAACTTTAATCAAAAATAAGAGTTATAGAATTGGCTTATATTAATAAAATTTTGGTGACTATTTATAATTAAATTTAAAAAAATTCAACTTTTTTGTAAAGTAAAACCCCAAAGTCTATAAATAAAAGAATAAAATACATGTTAGAATTTTTGGGCTGTTACACTCTCCCCTACTCAGAACTTTTCATCCTCGAAAAGGAACAAAGTAGGGGAATAGAAACAACCAGATGAAAATTTTGACTTTGGAAAACAAATTAAACAATTTATTTAAAACCATATAATTCTTTTTTTTAAATTAATTAATATTTAATAGTTTGGTTAAACTCATTTTATTAAATCCATTCAATTATTCATAAGATCAATTATTTATATAAAACACTAAAAAAATTACTATTAAACCAGGTAGTATATAAATAAACAATATTTTAAAGGATATATTCAAATGAAGAAAAGAAGGAAAGAAGATAGATTCGGAAAATAGAACATAGGTGAATAAATAAAGCTGGGCAGATAAGGTAGATTCAAAAGAATAGTATCGGGCTCGAATAGTTAAATTAAACCATAAAATTTTAATCCCAAATTTTAATACAAAATTTCTTTATTGGAAATATCTTTATAATAAAATACCTTTATAATAAAATACTTTTATATCGAAACCAATTTTCCTTTCGAAAATACTTCTATAACTCGATGTTTCAACAATTTTATCCTTGTCCTTGCAGACTCTGGCCATGCGTTGATCAGGCGCAAAGCTAGAGTTCTTTAAGTACTTCGTAGACCCGTTTCAACACCTAGTGAAAATACTTGAAAAACCTTTAAAACCGATATGGAAAGTACAATCCAAATAAATCACCTGGATCGTAGGATACATAACAATGGTTACGCCTGGATTCCCCAGGAAACATACACATCCTCTAAGCATTCACTGCCTTGCGAATTACGCCATGATAACCAAAACCCGTGGACCGCAGGATACATAACAATGGTTACGCCTGGATCCCCCAGGAAACATCCATATCTTTTAAGCAATCTCTGCCTTGCGGATTACGCTACCCCAAAAAAAATGACTGTGGGTTACGCCACGGTAGGACACTCGAGTATCACATCCGAAAAGCCAAAAATCAGAGAGAATAATATCGATAGAATGAATCCACAATGTGGTCACAAAGCGGATATCAAGCAGAAGGCACTTTCCATATCATTACTTCGAAAATATATATCATATAGCACCTTTCAAATCCATTTCAAATATCGTACGTATATAAAGTCCATTATATATAAGATTTCATTTCAAAATTGAATACTTTCCAATCAATAGTATATCAAATCACTCTTATATACACTTCGATAGTATAAGATTTCACTTTTCAAATTGAGTAATTTTTCAAATTAATAGTTTTCAAATCAACTTCATACTAATACATATCAATTTTACATAAGTTCGATAACTCTCAAATCAAGTATTTAGTAAAACAAGGTTCTCTATTTCAATTCGTTTCAATATCAGTTCAGTTTCAAAATCATATAGGATTTCACGAAATTTTCTTTCAAATTTATTATCTTCAGCCTCAAAATTTCCAAAATAATAGGTTTAGAAGATAATCCAAGTTTTCAAATCAACATAATTTAGGTCAATCAAATTCATTTCCAAAATCATCATATAAATACTGGGTTTTAAATTCCAACCTATTTTCAAAAACCAAATATTTTTCAATATCAATTATACCCTAAAATGGTTTTCAAAATTTTAACCATCCCTTTATAACCTTAAACTATTTATTTCAATTCAAAAGGTCCACTTTTCCTTTTGTAAATTATTATCCTACATATATATAGTTATATAAAAGATGTTCCGAAGTCAAACTTTTAGAACTAAATTTTATTCGAAACATCTTGAAACAAAATTTCAAATTAATACAATTCAAAATAATCTTATTCATTTACTTAACAAAACAGTTTCAAAATTATTTAAATCATATTAAAACATACAAAACTAAACTTACATACTTTATCAAATACCTTACACTTTTCAAAATTACTTAGCTTTGAAAAATTAACCTTGATTTGGAAGTGTTCGAGCTTTCAAATATAGTAAAAGAAATCATATTTTCAATCCAAGAGTTGGAAATTAGCAACAAATTAGTAAACCTATTTTTATAAGAGTTATTCCAAATTCAAATCAGAAACTCGAGGATTGAACACCTGGCTCACTTCAAATCATTTCAAATATAGATACATCGATCTTTCAAAAATCAAATCATACTTCGAAATCTGAAATCAAAATTGGTTTCACAAATTCACTCGCATAGAAAAGCTACCCGAATGGCCTCTCCCCCACTCTGAAACACGAAAATCAATGTCGATGATGCGTGCACTCATCACCGAAATTATTTTCCAGTGACAAAGTGAGTTCTGGACTTCTATTTTCTTGAAAACTTCATTGAAATTTCTTCTAAATTGTTGGAATTCATTTTAACTCTTTTGAAATATTTCTTATCCAGAAAATACTTTTAAATCGTATTATTATTATATATTTACAAAATCTTAAAACCAATTCCAAAGCACCGGAATTCAACTCCTCGAAGTTCCAATTTAAAAATCCTTCAGTTATAAATCATTTTATGTAATCAAATTCCTTATAAATTTTCAAAATTCACATCCTTTCAAAATTTCAGACTTTCGTTTTTAAAAGATATATAATCCTTATCAAAAATATTTCACTTTTATATATAGCATAAAATCATAGTTATCAAAATAATATTTTCGGTATAAAACAATTTCTAAAATACAAATAAAACCCGTTTTCCAAGGATGATTTAAGAATGGATTTCCAAACAAAGATAGAGATAAAAATTAGAGGGATTCTAATCAAATAGAATTATGATTCGAAGGTAGGCCCGATCGACGATTTGGTAATTAAATTACAGAATGGGAGATGGATATACTTATATAAATCGCGGGTGACTTTAACCGTGTCAACCGTGACTTTAGGAATATGATCGATGCGGAATTCTAATGCAAATCGATATTCGATCGCTAGATATAGAATTTGGCATAATCAGAGATAGCAGCATCTAAACCGAGGATATATAAATCTTCGGTGAATCGATGCTATTGTAAAGGAGTTTTGACCCCCTTTACAAATAATTCAGCGGAGTTATGGGATACTTCAGAATCAAACGAATATAAATAGGGAGAGATAAGAATGAATTTCGGAACCGAGGGACATTCCAAAACTCAAAGGAACTTCCAATCAAGAGAAAGGAGTTCAAGCCGGAACGAAAGTGATTCCGTAATTAAATTTACCATACATGCTAAATTTACCTAGAGCCAAAGCTCTGATACCAACTGTAACGACCTGATATTTTCAACCATTAGCATCCGCACATGTCGGACTTGAATTGCTAAAAATATTAGATTGTTAATTTAAATTTGGCAAAACTTAACATATACAGTAAATAAATCAATTACAGAATCACAGACACAGAGTAATACAATAATACGCAGCGGAATTAATAAATAGTAGTTCATGAAGCTACTATATAATCATTAGAGTTAGAAATAAAATACAGCAGAATGTCTCAAATACTGTGAAGTCTCCAATGCAATAGATGACTTCTCTGAACAAATCCACTGGAAGAGCTGAAAGCTAAAGCGATAGTTGGGTCTCCAAGCGAAGCTCCAAACTCCAAAGATGAGTCTCAAATGCTGTATCACTCAATCTGACCCGAGCGTAAAGCAAAACACAAAACACTCGAGTCAGGATTTACATTCTTATATCAATAAATCCAACTCAAGTGAAATAACAACTGAAATACAGGCAACTCAAAGGATGTTTAGGATAACCATCCTCTAAGGATCTGTGGAACTAACGACAATGTAGAAATATACACTATACACCGTGGTCATTTCAAATTAATTTAAAACCTCAAAACCAGAGTATCATTTCCATTTTTTATATATTTTCAAATTTTATCATTTTCAAAGTTACGATTCAAATCAACTAAATTTCCAAAATCAAATTTAACTAAATCTCAATTCAACAAATTTCAATTCAATTCAGTTCCTAATAAACAATTGCAAATTATATCGATTTCCAACGTAGAAGTAAATCTCAAAATAAACCATTTAAATTCCAATATATTTCAAAGCTTTAATATTCACATTTCAAAGCTAAATTTAATAGTTTCATATATCCTGATTTAACTTTATTATTATTTAGTCTTGAGATATTCCTTCATTGAAATTCAATATCATTTAAGTAACCTTAAATTACATCTTACTAAGTACCTCCTTTAATTTATGTTAACATGGAATATTCATTAAGTCACTTAAATCCAAAAATCCAGTTAAAATCATATCTTTAAATTTCAATTTCCATAATTCGAAATCGATGTTTATTTACTAAAATTCTTAATTACATTCAATTTCAAATACATTTAAATTTATCTTCCCAGCATTAACTTATTCAAATTATTACCAAAATCTATAAATTTAAATAAGTACTTGAGCATATTATATGTATTAAATCAATCTTCATTTAATTAAATATTATTATTAAATCTATATATTATATTTCCATTTAGATATAATATTTAAGAATCAATATTTATTAAAACCTTATATTTCTTTCCAAAACCACAGAAATTATTTTCAAAATATTTATATATGGACCAACGGTGTCTGTATATAATTTCTTATCCTATGGTCAAGTGATATGGATATTTATCATTTTAATCCGTAATACACACACACACACACACACGGGTAGGTATCCTTTCTCCCCATAATCCCAATTTCAATTCAATGAAAATTGCTTGGGTCTATCATTTCAACCCATAACGAAATTCTCCTATTCTAAAGTCCGTTCGGGTATGTATCTTTTCAATCCATAGTAAATTTTATACGAACGGGGAACTTGCAGAGTGATAACAGTTATGACAATAATAATAACAGGAATATATCATCAATAACAATATAATATGAACAACAGGATATGGTGTCATATCCCATAGGTGAACAATTACATATAAATGCATATCATACATATAACGATTTAAACAATTAACAGTTAAATTTTAGAAACATATTTCAATTGTCGTTCCAATTGAAATCAAATTTAATAAATAAAATAACGTAAATCGTTAGTGATTGCTCACCTTTCGAGGCTAAAGAGAATATACAATATAATGAGTTACAGATCCAAGCACGAATTTCAAAGCAAAGCACGATGGACTTGAGTTCGACTGACAAGCTGATAAATAGGGTAGACGAAATCAAATCAGAAATGGATCGATGAAGATAATGGTATAAGTGAACACGTATATATACCGATATATGACTATGTATAAAAATTATATTCTTAATTCAAACACATACAAAATCTTTAGAAAATATATACACATCAATATCAAGTTAAACATATATACACATTTCCAAATCAAAAATCTTGTAACGACCCAGAATTTCTGTCATTTGTAATTTGTGTATTTAATTTATTTTAAATATTAACAAGTAAATTTTGTAAGTCGAATATTTTTTTTTCGAATATCTAGATTTAATTGGATAATTAAATCGATAATTTAATATTTGAAATTACAGAAATAATTAAAAATTGGGTTTAATGTGGTTAAAATTGATTTGTAAAGTTGTATTAAATCATATTGGAGTTAGAATGATGTTATAGAACTTTTTAAATTGAATTAAAAGTTAATTTGTGGAAATTGAATATTTTAATATTTAATTAATGAGTAAAAATAGTCATTTTTAAAACAGTCTCATATTTCGATGAAACTAGATTCATCGGATCTCTAATGTTATATTATTGTAAGATTTCAAATTTCGTGTCAATTGGATTTATAGTTTGTACGGGGCAAGCTAAAACGTGTAGAAAATCGTTTAAGTGAATTTTGAATTTAAAATAGTTGATTTGAAAACCTATCTTGCAAATACTTTCGAATTGGCTCTCGATATATATTCAATTACGTTCGAAATAGGGGTAAAACATTACAAACGCCAAGCGGGCACGCTTCGTTTGGAGTTCGGAAATTTTTTGGATGAATTATGTTTTGCAATTTTCTATTAAAGGACGTTCATTTCTTTCATTTGCATACAAAACCCTAACCCTATTCTTCAGCGCCACCATAAATTTTAATGGCCGAAATGTTCACTTAATCTCCTCTTAATCTCTTCCAATCCATTCACATTCGCGAAAATCTTTCAACCACAAAAACGTAGAGCTTCATGAGATCTTCAGATCCATACGGTGATGATGATCATCAGAGCATTATGGAGGCAAAATTTCAACTGAGAAGTGGCGCGTTTCATGCTCGTTTTTCGGGGCACCAAGACGACCGACTTTGCTGCTGTTGTAGCCGAAGGTGGAGTTCGTGACGCTTGTTCGTATGGCACTCGCCGATCGTCTTCAAGTGGCACGAGGAGGTGGTGAAAATTCGTTGGAAATGGCGGCCATATGGGTTCGTTTGACCTGAGTTTGAACGGAAGGGAGAAGATGAAAATCGGCAGCCTGGATCTTGCCTCTAAAAAGCAATGGCCATGATGCAATCTAGGGTTTGATAAATTAAAATAAATTGTAAACTAATGTATATATTAAATTGTGTAATGTTCAAAATGTCATAACTTCGTCATACAAGGTCAAAAATTGACGAAATGAATTGCGTCGGGTTCGTATTGACGAGCACTACGCAATGGAGCTGGATTGGGATGGATTGGAGCTAGTGATAATTTTGGGTAAAATTAAACGCGCGTTTAATTTTATTCGAAATAAAGCACTTATTGGAAGCAAGGTGAGAACTTCTCACTCGATCGAATTTTGTTTCGATTTAAATTTTAAATAATTAGATTTAAAAGTGCTTGATTGTGTTGATTGTATTGTTGGATGATAAATTGTTGTCTGTTGTGTTGAAATAGACCCTATATGCCGCATATTAAGTGGAGGTTATTATATAAACCCGTATACCGCGATATTCCATCTTGAAGTGGAATTCGTATTATATATGTACTTGGAGTTGATTTCCCGCATTATATAGCGGATGAGACCCTATTGCGCCGCATAATAGCGGATAATATTTTATATAAACCCATGTACCGCGATATCCCATCTTGAAACGGAATTGGTATTTTGCTAACATCTGTGGATGCAGGGAAACAGGTTGGAGGGGTCCAACTGGATTCCTCAAATAATTGAATTTGTTTCAATGTTGTGTGTTGATTATTTATAATCTCTGTGTGATTATCTTTGTGATCGAAATCGTTGAAGGCTAAAATTTAGACGAATATAATTTTGGTGTCGTTAGATACCGAAAATAAATAAAAATTTGATTTTTGAAAATTCAGGTTGAAAGTTTATATTAAAATTTATTTTTGAGAATTGGATAAATTTAAAAGAAGGAATTCTAAAATAATAAAGTTTTATTTTTAATTTTATTGGATAAAATTTCAAAATATGGGAAAAGCTTAAATAAATAGATTTCGGGTAATATTATTTAAAAGTTGAAGAATTTATTCAAAATAAGGATTTATTAAGTTATAGTTAACACTTAGTTTGTTAAATAATTAAGGATTAATTAATAAGGTAATTGAAGAATGATTATTTAATTTATAAATAAATAATTTAGATTAATTTATAATTAGAAATGATTAATAATGAATTAATCTAAAATTTCTTAATGAAAGTAATTAAGGGGTTAATTACTAATTGTAATTAAAATTGGATATTTTGATTAATTTATTGATAAAGATTAATTGGTAATTAATGATTTATTGGTATGAGATGATTTCTTAATGGTAAGTAATTAAAGGTTTAATTTATTAAAAAAAATTAATTAAGGGGTTAATTAATTATGTAATTGGTTTAAAGGTTAACTTAATTTATATGATTAATTAAGAATAATTTAATTAATTAAGGTGATTGATTAATTAATTTATATCAAATGATTTGTAATTAATTAATTGAGATTGGATAATTAATTCATAAGTAATTTATTTAATTGGAAATAAATTGAATTAATTAGGATTAATAAATTAAATTAATCCTACTTATAAATGACTATTGAATGCTTGACCTTACTTATGAATGATTGTATTATATGTGATGCCTTGAATTGATTGTCCTATCTAATCTATGATATTTTGTTCTGTGGATTAAGCTGTGTATAATTTATTCATCTATTTACATTTGTATATTATTTGTGAATCTGTGGATGGACAATAAGCGTTATAGTTTATATCGCTTATCAACTATATTTCTGTGTTTTAATCTGTGATGATTGAATGATGTTGCACTATTGTGTTAAACCCCTGGACCACACTTATACACACATAAATATGGATTTCACGAGGAAATCGATTAGGTCATAAATTTTGAAATAGTTTAAAAAAATTAAATATTTAAATCCAAATGTTTTTGGAAATGGATTGGTTTTAAAATGAAAAGCTTTTGGAATGGAATTTCAAGATAAAATTTATTTTTGAATAACTTGATAAAATTTTGAAATGAAATAATTTGACTTAAATTTGAATTCAAGATTTGAAATTGAATTTTATGTTTGGAAACTTGGGATTAAAGATGTTATACTAATTATATATGGGTCAAACCATTTTCAATGTATTGATTTGGGAATTTGAATTTAATTCAAGGGCTTTAATTCGTGCAAATATAATTGTATTTTTATGAAACGAAAACTATTTGTTTTCAAATAATAAAAGCTGTCACATAAGTAATGAACTTTCAATTTGTGTTGAAAGGTTCCAAGTTTGAAATTGAAATTTTTTGAAAGGCTATGCATGAATCTTTGGAAACGAATTTTGAAAGTTATAAGTTAAACCTTGATTTAAAGATTTAACGAGTTAATCCAATTGAAATGGAAATTGTTTTGAAATCCATGAATGGATCTTTGTGAATGGGGTGAACTTTGTGAATTGAATCTTTTTGTTTAAAAGATTAAAGTGTGGAAATTTGTTTAAACCATTGAAGGTTGTTGAAATAAATCTTTTTGTTTAAAAGATTGGAAATGGTAATTTATTTTAACCATTCGAATGAAAGGTTTTGGGCTTTAAGCTGTGACTTAACTGAGACCCCATTATCCATATGTTTCTTGTAAATATTGCGCTCACTATTCGGTTTAGCAGGGAGAGGACCTTTGTGTCATATAGCCCATTCCGAATATGTGATACGACGTTATGAATAGCATTTGAAGATCGGTGGTGAAGATTGGATATTTTTAAAAACAAAAGGATAACTCGTCGAATGTCTTTGCGTCGACTGGTCCCCGATATAGAGACTCCATATGTGATGGGAAGTCCGGACGTGAATAGGGATTATCCGGATTTGCAAGGGCTTCTTCGAAAGTGCCTTCGGTTTTGTTCGACCCAGAATAGACTTGTATGGATTGTATGTTTGATATTACATTTTGAGATATAAAGTAGATTTCTTTCAAATACATTTCTGTTGGTGGTGGAGAATTTATTCTCTTAGCTTAACACCCTTCTCTGAGACGTACGAGCTCAGAGGTTATGTAGTTGAAGGTTTTTAGTAATATATATTCCCAACATGGTAATGTGGCATGCTGAGTGCTGCTGATCATTTGCAAATCAAAGCGTGGCTTTTGTAAAAAGCGTGGCTTTTGTAAAAAGCGTAGCTTTGTGGATGTGAAACGACCCGCCTTTCATTCCATATAAAGACGCATCATTAAGAAGAAAGAAAGGGATAGAAAAGAGAAAAGAAAGAACAGACAACATCAAAATCTCACAGTGGAACGAATAAATTATATTAGATCACATAGTATACTACATAGTATCATATACATCAGAGTAATACAGCTAATACAACACAAACTAGACAGTTATAAACATCTGTCTAGCAATTACAATTCAAGTATATCAGAGAAAACAGATACAACTCAAACACAGCGGAACCACTAAATATATCTACAGGCTGAAGCCTCCTGCTCCATATCTCCTCCAGAACTCGTCAAAGCAATCCTGACATCTTGACTACTCATACATAATATGAGTACCCAAGAGTTTAATAAAATAAATAATAAACACTCGGGTCAGACAGGGGTCTGGTGTGAGTAAACGGGGTTAAAGTTATTTAACTTTGAAAATCCTTTGGAAACAAAAGGTATCACGTAAGACTTCCCACACATAAACATGGAAAAGTTTTTACCTTACGCTAACCAAAACATTTGATAGGAAATCCAGTGATATTATAATATTATCTAGGATTTTCAAGTAAATAAGAAATAGCCGAAATTGTTACATGATTAAATTCCAGCTACTAGCCACAAAAGTGGGTAATACAATAAAAACCGTAGGGTCTCGTAGGAAGAATGGGTTTCCATCAGTGGCAGGGCTACTGGGGTACCGCCCGTCACAGTACGTGTCCTAGATCACCGTACCAAGGAGCCACCCTAACTGCCCTGCAACACAAAGCCGGAACCATCCCTTACTGGACAGTCCCGAACAAGACCACCCCGCAGATTGGCTGTCGCCAACTGCCACACAACCGAAATATAAAGGGACCTCTAGACAGGGGTAAATCTCGTCCTACTTGGGCATAACCCACTTAGCCTTGCTGCACCTCCCCTGTTTTAGCCATTCCCGGTTGATGGGGCTTGAGGCTACGATTACCTTTATAGGACATATCAATCTTAGAATGCTCATCGTCCACCTGACGATGTTCTGAAAGCATTCAATCCATACAAGTTCGTTCCGGGTTCGAACGAAACCGAAGGCTATATCTTGTTACACTCTTATTGGAATCACCCTCAGAGTTAACGACGATATCCCTTGCACTCTGAATCACCATCTCGAACCTGAAAGTACTATTCCGTCAAACTCATCACGGAATCACCCTCAAAGTTATACTGACGAATAGTCCTTACACCTCGAGTCTTCACTCTTCACTTGAGATTCACAACCTAACGTTTAATTTGGATCGATGTGGCTTTCGGAATTCCAAATTTGGTAAACCGATCCCGGTCTCATCGAAATCCAAACGCCATCTTAATGTCCAAGTGAATTTAGTTTGAATAATTAATTCAATTCATCATTATCTATTTACACACAGATACATATTTCATATATCACAATAGATAATCACAATAGATAATCTGTATCATAATCACAAACAGATAATCATCACAACAGATAATCATCACAAACAGATAATCCATATTATCATACTATAACTAACATCCATATCATATAGATACTACTCATCTCATTTCTAAGATCACAACCATCCAAAGAAATATCAATATCATCCATAAGCAATGATTTATTAACCATCAATTATAATTAATTTAAAATGAATTAAATTAATTACTTTAATCTCTAATTAATTTAAAATAAATTAAATTAATTAACACATCTATAAATCCTGCTTATATATCCATTCATTAATTAACCTAGTTAATTAATCATTTACTAAGTATTCAACTTGATTAAACACATTTGATTAATCATTCTCTAATTACAATAAGTAATTAGTCTTTAATTAATTTCACAAATTAATTAACCTTAATCATAAGTAATTAACATTTAATTACTTCATTAATTAACTATGATTAATTACATTTATCCTTAATTAATTACATTAATTAATCACTTAATAATTAATTATTTCTTAATTAAACAATTCTTAATTACATCATTGATTATATTAATTAATGATCTCTAATATTTAAATTAATTACTTTATTTAAAATTAATTACATTTAGTAATTAGTCTAAAATTTAAAATACAATTATTAATCACCCTTGATTAATATTAAATAAGTAATTAACTGCCCATAATTACTCATTAACAAATTAATTATCCAATAATTAATTATCTTCATTAATTAATCCCTTGATTAATTACAACAGTAATTATCCAAATTACTTCTTTATAAATCATCTCCACTAATTACATTCTAGTAATTATCAATTATTACATCTCTAAGTAATCCTGCTCCATTAATTTCATTAAGTAATTACACTTATTAAATCATCAAATGATTTCTTAAATTAATTAAACTAAATGAATTAACTTAATAAATCACATTATCATAATTAATTACAATAATTAATTAATTCCTTAATTACTTTTATCAAGTAATTATTCTTAATAAATTACAATTGATTATCTTCAATTAATTAATCTAATTAATTATCAAAATTAAACACATTGATTAATTACTAAATTATCCTTGGATAATTATTTTTATTAATTAACAACATTTTCATTAATTACTTACTTAAGGAATTTATCTTAGATTAATTATCATTAGTCGTCTCTAATAAAAAATTAATCTAAATCATTATTTAAAATCAAATAAATATGTAAATTCCTTAATTAAATTATTTTATTATCTTAATTATTCTAAGATAATTTATTTACTTATTAATGATTTTATTAACATTCAAAATATATTCAAATAATACATTTCTAAATTAGATTAAATTCCATTTTAAAAACTTAAGATTTCAAAATGTTTAACTATTTAAACATTATCCAAATTCTAAATAAATTTATAAACCTAGAAATAAAAATAAATGTTAAAGAACATTCATTACTTAAATATATAAGAAAAGTTTAAAACAAAATTACTTAATTAAAGAAATCAAGCTTCGAAAACAATTTGATTATTTTAACTTTCAAATTTAAGTTAAACATTTCATAACTTTAGTTCAAATTAAAGGAAAGAATTTTTCAAGTTTAAACCTTATTTGAAATCAAATTCATTTTTAAATCTACTTTTAAAACATTTGAATCGGTCCATTGTTTAAAAATTTACAAAACTGTTTTGAATTAAATCTGGTTTCAAAGTAAACCTGAAAATCATATTTATACTTGATTTCAAAACTCATCTTAAATCTTGCTTAAAATTTAAAACTTTCATTTTAAAACTTGGATTCAAAAGTTCATCAAACCTAAACTTGAATTTAAACCCCTATTTAAATTCCTGCCTTAAAAATTTGAACTTCCTTCAAATTCTTAAAAATAGAATTTGCTGTCAGGTTGTATAAACCTGAAACAAACCTACCCGAGACCAACTATTCCCTGCTTTGAGTAAAAATTCTAACCACCCCGAGACACAAACACGAAAATACGAGAGAAGCTTCGAGTCAAAATCCCTGCACAACTCAACAAGTTCACCAGAATTTCATATATGCATGGTGCATATGCACCATCACTCTGGCGACATCTAGCCACCCAAATCCACTTCACCAAGACGCCGACGATCACCCCACATGATCACGGCCTCCATCAATTCACTGCAGCTCGGAAATCAAATTCGAGATAGTCGAACCAAACCTGGAACACTCAATACTACATCACCCCCAAACCTGGCAACCACTCGCGATCACAACTCCGATCACCTGTGACACTACAACTCCGACCAACCATCCATCTATAACCCCTCATCCAAATTCCAAAACCTCGAATCACTAGAAGCACTACAGAAAATAAGAAGTTACAAAACTTCGACCATCATCAAAACTAGGGCTAGAAACAGAAAACAGCAATTCCGTCGCCACCCACTTCTGATCATCTACTTCCCAATTTTCCCCCACTCTCACATCAATCCCCCACCTCCAAACAGAACCACATCACCCCAAAAGCACTAGGCAAACAAATAAATCCAAAAACTCCCAATTTGGTTCAACCAGAAATGCACACTCAACGGTTAATTATAAAATGTGAATTTTGTTTTAAATTCATGTTTTAAACACGCATTCTAGTTATAAGCTTGTTTTAATAATTCCAAAGGTTTGATACTTCTTCCTTTTTTTAAACAAATACGGTATTTTGTTATAACAGAGACACAGATTTTATTTTCAATTTAGCATAGTTATAATTTTCAAACTTGAATTTATACTAAACAAACAAATTTTGTTTACCTATTAATTTCTAACAGATATCAAATCCAGAGGTAAAGATTTTCTATTTAAAATCTCAGTTTAAAACATAAACAGGTATGCAAATATCTGGCAGCACCATTCACATATGTATATTGATATATATACACAGAACATTCATCAATATGTAATCACCCAAACATACATATTTTTATCAATCCACATGCACAAATACTTAGGCTTTTTGCACTGTGAGGTTACTCATTTTTAAATAAAAAAAAACATAGCAGTTTTCATCATGATAGTTTTGATTTCTGTGGATTAGGACTTGAGTTCTATAAATTTATCTAGATTTGATTTTTAAAGAAAGACTGTTTTTTTTTAAATAGAAGCTTACTCACCTTATAGAAGAACAGAGGACATCAGTTGCAATACATTTCCTGGTACAGCAAATTTGAAATCTGCATGTTGAATTTTCTGGAACCTGATTGCTAGTTGAAGCTGCTGAACTAAAACTGCATTTTGATTGTTGAATCTGGTGTCTACACTTGCTGTTGAACTTGATTTGTAGGTGCTTCAGGCGATTTTGCAACTGAACTCCATCTTGTTTTGCTTAGAGTTAAATTGAGGTTGATCTTCAATTTGATGTTGAGAATTGCAGATTTTTGATTAAATTAGTTTGCAGATCTTATGTCAGATTTGTGTTTGGTTTTGCAGATCTTAAATTGTATTTGGGTTTTGAATTTCTTATCTAAAATCTGATCTTAATTTCTCAATTGAAGATAAAGTGTTTGAAAAAAAAGATTTGTTAAGCTTCTTATTAATATATTTTCAATAAAAAACTTTTAAGAAAAATAAAATCATTGCCACTGGTTACATAAGTTTGCAAAGTGACTACAAGTGTCCTTTTTAAAGAGTTAAATGTTTACACATTAATAATTTTAATAAAAAATAAATTTCTTTAATTTATGAATGTGTTTTAAATCTTTCTAAATTAATTTCTAATTTATTTTAACATGTGTTAAATGTTTAATTACATTTAGTCTTTAAATAATTACATATAAACTACCTTTATAAAATTACACGATTTAAATGTTTAAATAATGTTTTTAAAACTAAATTTACAAAAGAGAAAAAAAATTGAAAATAAAAAGAATGTTGAATTATATTTTATTCCCAAGTTTCAAATCAAAATACTATACTTTAATGTTAGAACTAAGTCTATTTTAAAACAATTTTTCAAATAAAACAAAATAAACTTTTTATTATAAAATACAATTTAAACTATTATATATTTATAAACAAAATAAATATTTTATTTTAATATCTTTGAAGATATAAGATAGACTTTTAAATTAACCTTTTAAAAGTTTCAATAGTAATTTCAATCAATTTAATCAATTCATAATTACACATCCATATATATAATAAATTGGAAAATATTCTTTATTAAATTTAAATAAAAATCAAAACTCCTATTTACAATGTATACACATATATACATTATAAATAAAATATCTTTTAAATAAGCTTAGAAAGATAATTTTTATCATTTAAATATTTTTAACTTTTGAAAATAATAAAATTCCCAAATTAAAATTATCATTATTATAAATTTTGAAAAGAATATCATTTATCAAACTAAATAATAGTTAATTTTCGAAAGATAAATTCTATTTGAATTAGATTATTAAATCAACATTTCACATTTTAAAATAATTATTAATGAAATTATTAAGTAAATATTGCCCAAATTTCCAGGGCATCGCATTCCTCCCCCCTTAAAAGAATTTCGTCCCCGAAATTTAGGTGCAAAGGTAATTTAATAATCTCATATAGATTTTAATTTTAAAATAGCAAACATATGCTATCAACCAAGCACTAACAATAATAGCAACCAATTCAAACAAATAATTCTAACTATCCAGATAAAATTCTGGATAGAATTCCTCAGAGTTTCCCAGGTATAAACACCGGGACACTTGCCCTACAGAATCTAAACTAGCTATACCACTCAGATTTAGAGCTCCTATGTATCTAGATCTACAAATCTAAACAGAACACTAGACCACAGACAAGTCCTGATCGACTTCCAAATCTCCCAGAACTACTGATTCTAATGCCAGTGATAAACCATACACGTACTCCCTCAAAGATACGTGAAAAACAAAACAAATTCCAGCCATCCGAACAGGCAATTCAATCCTGTAGACCATACACTTAACCCTTAGAAGAAAACAGAAAGATCCAATACTCTTATCCACAAATCTCTCATGTCGATCATGGGATGCCTTCAACCTTCTAGATCAATCAAATTTTCGCAAATGCTTCACGGAACAAATCTGGACAAAAATAAACGATCTCCAGATCCTACTCAACAAAATGGTTTTCCCAAAATCCATAAAAAACCACCACACTAACTCTACTACACAAACATCAGGAGACTTCAAACATACTACTCCTATTCTGGAAACAGAACAGATGCACAAGAAAATCAAACCTCCAGAACCAAAATAAATTTTCTGTAGAAATCCTCTGATCCAAGACAAAACACAAATTCCTAATGAATCGGTGTTGCTCCTATTCTGGAATAGCTGCCACTATGCTTCCACTGCACAACTCTGATTAGAGAATGTTGTTGATGAACACAAGCACAAACTTGATCTATCCACTCCAGAAACATTGTTCATCAAATTCCATAAAATCTCAGTGTCCTATCCGATTCGGTCACAAACACCACAGAAAAACTTCAACCATAAAACTGGATCCGATTCATCCTGCCAGCTTAACAGATCTCTCTCTCAAAGAACCCTCCTACTATGCTCAACCACCGGTACAGCTCCAAGAACCAAATCGAAACAGGACTCAATCTCTCGATGCGGATGCAAATCTTGACTTCTCCGAGATATTAAGAAAAATCAAACCACTTCGATAACTCTAACATCCCCTAGAGATGCTTCAATCCAAACAAAGATTACTTAGAGAACTTTCGAACCATCGCAAGTCACTTTTGCGATTCTACTAAGTTCAAATTCCAAGAAATCGTTCTCTCTTCCACAATCAGAACAGCTAAAGCCTTCTAATCAAAAAAAGAAACTAGTGGTCCACCTCCAACCATAAACATCACACCCAACTGAGCTTCCAGAAGAAATGGACAAGCTCCACCATCAGCTTGGCCTACTGACAAAAGAATCACAGAGACTTCTGAATCATCGAAGAAACAGGCCACTCACTGCTGTTACTGCTGCCAATGTCTTCCTTATCCAAAAGCTCATCGAACCTCAAAGCTACACCAGCCACTTCCACAATAGAGCCTTCAATTGACAGATATCCCTCAGGAAATTCGACCTCAAACCAAGCACAAAACATCATGCCAAACTGAGTCTCAAACTCAAATATAGACAGAACTCCTTCCTAAGGTTGCCAAGATACCATTGTTGGCTTCAGCACTTCCTACTGATCCAAACTCAAGAAAATCCACTTGCACGAGTGCAACCAAGCTGTCCAAAGATAAACTTCGAACCTTGAAAAAAATTCCTTCAGAGATCGGTGAAATCCTTCACACCAAACTGCAAAACTACTCAACATGCCCAATACTGCCCTAGCAGATTCACTTCCAACCTCAAACACTCGGACTCCAACCATTGGTAGTTGTGTTACACACACCACTACCCTATCTACCTTTAGAACTTATATTGGAAAACCTGAACAGGTAACCCAATCAAATAGGCAGAAATATATATATATATATATATATATATATATATATATATATATATATATATATATATATATATATATAGACACACACACACACACACAAAATTACAAATAAGCACTCTCAAGAAGGACACCACTCCATAGCATAGGTATTCGTCCAACCTAACACACTGATACCATAATGAAACGACCCGCCTTTCATTCCATAGAAAGACGCATCATTAAGAAGAAAAAAAGGGATAGAAAAGAGAAAAGAAAGAAACAGACAACATCAGAATCTCACAACGGAACGAATAAATTATATTAGATCACATAATATATTACATAGTATCATATACATCAGAGTAATACAGCTAATACAACACAAACTAGACAGTTATAAACATCTGTCTAGAAATTACAATTCAAGTACATCAGAGAAAACAGATGCAACTCAAACACAGCGGAACCACTAAATATATCTACACGCTGAAGCCTCCTCCTCCATATCTCCTCTAGAACTCGTCAAAGCAATCCTAACATCTTGACTACTCGTACATAATACAAGTACCCAAGAGTTTAATAAAACAGAAAATAAACACTCGGGTCAAACAGGGGTCTGATGTGAGTAAACGGGTTTAAAGTTATTTAACTTTGAAAAATCCTTTGGAAACAAAAGGTATCACATAAGACTTCCCACACATAAACATGGAAAAGTTTTTACCTTACGCTAACTAAAACATTTGATAGGATATCAAGTGATATTATAATAGTGTCTAGGGTTTTCAAGTAAATAAGAAATAGCCGAAATCGTTACATGACTAAATTCCAGCTACTAACCACAAAAGTGGGTAATACAATCAAAACCGTAGGGCCTCGTAGGAAGAATGGGTTTCCATCAATGGCAGGGCTATTGGGGTATCGCCCGTCATAGTACGTGGCCTAGATCACCGTACCGAGGAGCCACCCTAACTCCCCTGCAACACAAAGCCGGAACCATCCCTTACTGGACAGTCCCGAACAAGACCACCCTGCAGATTGGCCGTCGCCAACTGCCACACAACCGAAATATAAAGGGACCTCTAGATAGGGGTAAATCTCGTCCTACTTGGGCATGACCCACTTAGCCTTGCTTCACCTCCCCTGTTTTAGCCATTCCCGGTTGATAAGGCTTGAGGCTACGATTACCTTTATAGGACATATCAATCTTAGAATGCTCATCGTCCACCTAACGATGTTCTGAAAGCATTCAATCCATACAAGTTCGTTCCGGGTTCGAACGAAACCGAAGGCATTATCTTGTTACACTCGTACTGGAATCACCCTCAGAGTTAACGACGATAACCTTTGCACTCTGAATCACCATCTCGAACCTGAAAGTACTATTCCGTAAAACTCATCACGGAATCACCCTCAGAGTTATACTGACGAATAGTCCTTATACCTCGAGTCTTCACTCTTCACTTGAGATTCATGACCTAACGTTTAATTTGGGTCGATGTGGTTTTTGGAATTCCAAATTTGGAAATCCGATCCCGGTCTCATCGAAATCCAAATGCTATCTTAATGTCCAAGTGAATTTAGTTTGAATAATCAATTCAATTCATCATTGTCTATTTACACACAGATAGATATTTCACATATCACAATAGATAATCACATAACAGATAATCTATATCATAATCACAAACAGATAATCATCAAAACAGATAATCATCACAAACAAATAATCCATATTATCATACTATAACTAAGCATCCATATCATACAGATACTACTCATCTCATTTCTGAGATCACAACCATCCAAAGAAATATCAATATCATCCATAAGCAACGATTTATTAACCATTAATTATAATAAATTTAAAATGAATTAAATTAATTACTTTTTTCTCTAATTAATTTAAAATAAATTAAATTAATTAACACATTTATAAATCCTGCTTATATATCCATTCATTAATTAACCTAGTTAATTAATCATTTACTAAGTATTCAACTTGATTAAACACATTTGATTAATCATTCTCTAATTACAATAAGTAATTAGTCTTTAATTAATTTCACAAATTAATTAACCTTAATCATAAGTAATTAACATTTAATTACTTCATTAATTAACTATAATTAATTACATTTATCCTTAATTAATTACATTAATTAATCACTTAATAATTAATTATTTCTTAATTAAACAATTCTTAATTACATCATTAATTATATTAATTAATGATCTCTAATATTTAAATTAATTACTTTATTTAAAATTAATTACATTTAGTAATTAATCTAAAACTTAAAATACAATTATTAATCACCGTTGATTAATATTAAATCAGTAATTAACTGCCCTTAATTACTCATTAACAAATTAATTATACAATAATTAATTAATCCCTTGATTAATTACAACAGTAATTATCCAAATCACTTCGTTATAAATCATCTCCACTAATTACATTCTAGTGATTATCAATTATTACATCTCTAAGTAATCCTGCTCCATTAATTTCATTAAGTAATTACACTTATTAAATCATCAAATGATTTCTTAAATTAATTAAACTAAATTAGTTAACTTAGGAAATCACATTATCATAATTAATTACAATAAGTAATTAATTCCTTAATTACTTTTATCAAGTAGTTATTCTTAACAAATTACAATTGATTATCTTCAATTATTAATCTAATTAATTATCAAAATTAAAAACATTAATTAATTACTAAATTATCCTCAGATAATTATTTTTATTAATTAACAACATTTTCATTAATTACTTACTTAAGGAATTTATCTTAGATTAATTATCATTAATCATCTCTAATAAAAAATTAATCTAAATCATTACTTAAAATCAAATAAATAAGTAAATTCCTTAATTAAATTCTTTTATTATCTTAATTATTCTAAGATAATTTATTTACTTATTAATGATTTCATTAACATTCAAAATATATACAAATAATACATTTCTAAATTAAATTTAAATTCCATTTTAAAAACTTAAGATTTCAAAATGTTTAACTATTTAAACATTATCAAAATTCTAAATAAATTTATAAACCTAGAAATAAAAACAAATGTTAAAGAACATTCATTACTTAAATATATAAGAAAAGTTTAAAACAAAA
Source organism: Allium cepa (assembly GCA_030765085.1). NCBI lineage: Eukaryota > Viridiplantae > Streptophyta > Magnoliopsida > Asparagales > Amaryllidaceae > Allium > Allium cepa. The sequence continues at coordinate 672,244,994 of CM060928.1, read as the reverse complement.
TTACTTAATTAAAGAAATCAAGCTTTGAAAATAATTTGATTATTTTAACTTTCAAATTTAAGTTAAACATTTCATAACTTTAGTTCAAATTAAAGGAAAGAATTTTTCAAGTTTAAACCTTATTTGAAATCAAATTCATTTTTAAATCTACTTTTAAAACATTTGAATCTGTCCATTATTTAAAAATTTACAAAACTGTTTTGAATTAAATCTGGTTTCAAAGTAAACCTGAAAATCATATTTATACTTGATTTCAAAACTCATCTTAAATCTTGCTTAAAATTTAAAACTTTCATTTTAAAACTTGGATTCAAAAGTTCATCAAACCTAAACTTGAATTTAAACCCCTGTTTAAATTCCTGCCTTAAAATTTGAACTTCCTTCAAATTCATAAAAACATAATTTGCTGTCAGGTTGTATAAACCTGAAACAAACCTACCCGAGACCAACTATTCCCTACTTCGAGTAAAAATTCTAACCACCCTGAGACACAAACGCGAAAACCCGAGGGAAGCTTCGAGTCAAAATCCCTGCACAACTCAACAGGTTCACCAGAATTCCAAATATGCACGGTGCATATGCACCGTCACTCTGGCGATATCTAGCCACCCAAATCCACTTCACCAAAACGCTGACCATCACCCCACATGATCACGGCCTCCATCAATTCACTGCAGCTCGAAAATCAAATTCGAGATAGTCGAACCAAACCTGGAACACTCACTAGTGCATTACCCCCAAACCTAGCGACCACTCGCGATCACAACTCCGATCACCTGTGACACTGCAACTCCGACCAACCATCCATCTATACCCCCTCTGCCAAATTCCAAAACCTCAAATCACTCGAAGCACTACAGAAAAGAAGAAGTTACAAAACTTCGACCATCATCAAAACTAGAGCTAGAAACAGAAAATATCAATTGACGTAGCCACCCACTTCTGATCATCTACTTCCCAATTTTCCCCCACTCTCACATCAATCCTCCACCTCTAGACAGAACCACATCACCCCAAAAGCACCAGGCAAACAAGTAAATCCAAAAACTCCCAATTTGGTTCAACTAGAAATGGACACTCAACAGTTAATTATAAAATGTGATTTTTTTTTTAAAATTCATGATTTTAAACATGCATTCTAGTTATAAACTTGTTTTAATAATTCAAGAGGTTTGATACTTCTTCTTTTTTTTTAAAACAAATACTGTATTTTCTTGTAACAGAGACGCAGATTTTATTTTCAATTTAGCTTAGTTATAAGTTTCAAACTTGAATTTATAGTAAACAAACAAATTTTGTTTACCTATTAATTTCCAACAGAGATCAAATCCAGAGGTAAAGATTTTCTATTTAAAATCTCAGTTTAAAACATAAACAGGTATGCAAATATCTGGCGGCGGCAATCACATATGTATATTGATATATATACACAGAACATTCATCAATATGCAATCACCCAAACATACATATTTTTATCAATCCATATGCACAGATACTTAGGCTTTTTGCATTGTGAGGTTACTCATTTTTAAATAAAAAAACATAGCAGTTTTCATCATGACAGTTTTGATTTTTGTGGATTAGGACTTGAGTTCTATAAATTTGTTTAGCTTTGATTTTTAAAGAAAAACTGTTTTTTTAAATAGAAGCTTATTCACCTTATAGAAGAACAGAGGACATCAGTTGCAATACATTTCCTGGCACAACAAATTTGAAATCTGCATGTTGAATTTCTTGGAACCTGATTGCTAGTTGAATCTGCTGAACTAAAACTGCATTTTGATAGTTGAATCTGGTGTTCTACACTTGCTGTTGAAGTTGATTTGTAGGTGCTTCAGGTGAGTTTGCAACTGAACTCCATCTTGTTTTGCTTAGAGTTAAATTGAGGTTGATCTTAAATTTGATGTTGAGAATTGCAGATTTTTGGTTAAATTAGTTTTCAGATCTTATGTCAGATTTGTGTTTGGTTTTGCAGATCTTAAATTGTATTTGGGTTTTGAATTTCTTATCTAAAATCTGATTTTAGTTTCTCAATTGAAGATAAAGTGTTTGAACAAAAAGATTTGTTAAGTTTCTTATTAATATATTTTCAAAAAAAAGTTTTTAAGAAAAATAAAATCATTGCCACTTGTTACATAAGTTTTCAAAGTGATTACAGTGTCCTTTTTAAAGAGTTAAATGTTACACATGTACAATTTTAATAAAAAATAAATTTCTTTGATTTATGAATGTGTTTTAAATCTTTCTAAATTAATTTCTAACTTATTTTTACATGTTTTAAATGTTTAATTACATTTCGTCTTTAAATAATTAAATATAAACTACCTTCATAAAATTACACAATTTAAATGTTTATTTGAATGTTTTAAAATAATGTTTTTAAAACTAAATTTCAAAAGAGAAAAAAAAATTTAAAAAAGAAAAAGAATGTTGAGTTATATTTTATTCCAAAGTTCAAATCAAAATACTATACTTTAATATAAGAACTAAGTCTATTTTAAAACAATTTTTAAAATAAAACAAAATAAACTTTTTATTATAAAATACAATTTAAACTATTATATATTTATAAACAAAATAAATATTTTATTTTAATTTCTTTGAAGATATAAGATAGACTTTTAAATTAACCTTTGAAAAGTTTCAATACTAATTTCAATCAATTTAATCAATTCGTAATTACACATCTATATATATAATAAATTGGAAAATATTCTTTATTAAATTTAAATTTAAATAAAAATCAAAACTCCTATTTACATTGTGTGCACATATATACATTATAAATAAAATATCTTTTAAATAAGCGTAGAAAGATAAATTTTTATCATTTAAATATTTTTAACTTTTGAAAAGAATAAAATTCCCAAATTAAAATTATCATTATTATAAATTTTGAAAAGAATATCATTTATCAAACTAAATAATAATTAATTTTCAAAAGATAAATTCTGTCTGAATTAGATTATTAAATTAATATTTCACATTTTAATTAATGAAATTATTAAGTAAATATTGCCTAAATTTTCAGGACATCACAGGATGAGACTTCGTCGAGCCTCACAACCCGGTAATGGTCAAAACAGGAAGAATACAGCAAAGTTATTTGGGGATAGCGCCTCCTGAGGGTATGCTCAGTTCCTTCTGGATAGAGGTGGTATCATGGTATGGAACCCAGATACTTAACCTATGTGGTTGCTGCAAATTTATTTCTTTGTGGTTGTTGGTAAATCCCGAGATAAAGGTCGGTTACGATCGGGGGATGGCATACTCGTGTCAGTAGTTACCTAGTTCAGAGGTAACCTGGCCTTGTGTTGGCAGAGATCCGGTTAGGTTCTCGGGGCGTCCTTCCAGAGGCGTACCCATGTGGCAATGGGAAGTTCCTTGGCCTGACCATTTGTTGGAAATCCAAACTCCAAACGCACCTTGTACGGTTTTAGTTGTAGAACCTGCCATTTACTTATGGTGGTCACCACTATTTAGATGGTAGCTATAGTAGGCATACGATAACGGTCGTATGTTGGCTAAAATTTATATTATACCTTCGAAAGGTTTTCCACTATGCACTTATAATAATAATATCAAAGAAATTTGTGTATCAAGCATGTTTGACTATCATAAGAAAAAATCTCCTCCAATTCTGCGTTTCCATTGTGTGTGTGACGGGAGGCCTTATGGTAGTTTCATTTTCTAAAAGCATTGCGGATATATTTTAAAATATTTCTTTGTTTAATTTTAAAGATATAATTGTTTTATGTTCTCACACCAGTCCCATGACTGACTTGGAGTTTATTGTTCCCTTCCTAAACTCTAGGTGCCCACCAATTTCCACACGGGCAGTCTAGAGTCAGGTTATCAGATCATTCTGGAATTCAGGAGATGCTGTGGAGTTCAAAAGGCGAGCTGGATGGCGTGGCGTATCAACTATTATATAGTATTTCTTTTCCGTTGTTTGTTGTTGTAAACTCTGATAATGTAATGTAATGTGATGTAATGTGATGTAATGTGATGTAATGTGATGTAATGTGATGTAATGTGATGTAATGTAATGTGATGCAATGTAATAACTGATATAGTTCTTTGTTTTAAAGATATTCATTTATCTATTATATGTTGTTCCGCTGCGATTGTGAGATCCTGATATTGTTATGTTGCTTCTTTCTTTCTTACTTCTTCTATTTTTTTTCTTTTTCTTAAACCCTAAGGGTTCGGTTTTTCGGCATTCGATTGTTCAGCAGTTGATACAGCGGACGTATTAATGTTGAATTTCGGGAGTCGAAGAAACGGGTCCTTACAAATCTATACGTATTAAAATCAAAATACATACATATATAGGTTATAATATAAAATCTATAGGAAAATTTGAAATCAAACCGTCAATAATAATATATAACAAAACACATATATTGGTAGACATGCAATTTCTTTCATAGTACGCATTATATATATTTATATGCAACGCCAAATGAAAATATGCTAATAATCTATACTTATGTAACCCAGGAAATATAGTATATACTGTATATGCAATTACATAAGCGTTAATATTATAAACATATTATTAATATATACTTTTCAAAATCCCCCTCTCTTTTTTTTATTTATAAAACCAATATTCCCATCCAAAAGATTTTCAAATACTAACATCACTATTCCTCAGACAATACCAAATATCAACAAAATTTCATACGAAATATATGAAATCAGTTATATCTAATGTATCAAGTGCAAGTTATAGTGTATGTACATAATAAAACAACAAAGAACTGCATACATACTACTCCTTCCTATCAGTTAAATATACATATCCAAAAATAAATATATGTAACAACCCGCATATTTATCGATTTTTATATTTAAATAGTTTATTTAAATATTTTATCGTTAATCCGATTTTGGTCCGAAGCTACTTTTTGCAAACGGTCAAATTAGGACTCGAGACCACTTCCATTGAGTTCAAAACGTCGTTTGCAATCTTCTAAGTATAAACATTGATATGTTTGGGGTTAGTGGAATTTCACCACTTTTTCACTCGAGCCTTTGGTTTGGACTTTTAGCCCATTAGGCCCAAGTTCCACCCCCCTTCTTCTTCATTGCTTCATTTCATTTCCTAACACTAAAGCTTCAACAAAAATGGTGAATGGAATGAGAAATTAAAACTCCAAAGTCTTTGTTTTATTGCAACTCCAACATTCAACTCCAAATTCAAGAAGAAGACATCGGATTCAAGCTTGTGGTTGCTTCTCCATTTGCCTTCAAGCTTTGTTCTTCATTTTCATTGGGTTTTGGAGCAAAGGTGAGATTTTTATCTCACAATTCTAGTCTATAACTATATTGGACTGTTAGGAATGATTCCCCATCACTTTAGCATGTACATTTGCATTTGATTTGGATTGGATTGGCGAAAAACTCCATTTTTAAGTTGTTTGGTGAATTTCCTGAGCTTAGGTCGCTCTGCCCTTGTTAGGTCGTTTCTGGCCTTAAATCCCCCCTGCAGCGTTAGGTCGTTAGCCTCGGAATTAGGTCGTTTTCGACCTTATATCACAAGGCGGCTCTAGGTCGCTCGATCCTGCTAGGTCGTAGGTCGCGCATCACTTTAGGTCGCTCGCGTGTTAAAACCTTAAGTCGCTCGTGTGTTAAAACCTTAAGTCGCTCCTCAACAGCCTTATTCTCCGCGCTAGTTGACAGCACTACATCGTAGTGTTCTTGGCTAGCGTGGGTATAGAGGTGGTGCGTAACAGCTTGGTATCAGAGCCAAACTTCGGAACAATGTAGAATAATCTAGCAAGGATCATGTCCTAAGTCTTTCTTAGGAGTTGTGCCTTAGGATTTAATTCGAGTCTTCGTACCGATTCATCCTATTTCTTTACGATTCCTTGTTTTTCCTATCAAGATTGCTTGATATTCATTTTGTGAATAACCTTCTTCTTCTTCCTTCTTTCTTTCTTAAGGAAGAGAAATGGTTAGTTCTAGCAGTCCTAGCGCTGGTCAATCCAGTAGCCCTTCTCTGGATGGCGCATTCATGTCTGCCCAACAACTTTTGGATCTTGTAAAGAATCAAGAGTTTATCTATGCTTTGAGTAAGAATACCACAAAGATCTTACCTTTGAAACTAGAAGTTCCTTTCGACCAGCTTGTAGATATCACTCTACAAGAGGAAGAGGCTGATAAAGGAATTGATAGTGATATTGGGACTTCCAAGAAGAGGCATATTAAGTTCAAGAGCCTTAACCCCAATAAGAGAGTGAAGCAAACTACTTTTGTAGCAAAGACTCCAATCCCTAATCGTGGAGGATGCTACAATTGTAATTCTAAGGACCACTATGCAAAGGAATGTCCTGAGCCACTCTTTTGTCGCTATTGCAAAGATGCCAGTCATCATATTTCTGTCTGCCCCATACTTTTAAGAAAGAAGAGGGTGGAACCAGAAACTTCAGTAGCCAAGCCTCCTACCTCTAGTCGTAAACGATGTTACAATTGTGGTTCCACAGACCATTATGTAATCAATTGCCCAGAACCTCTCTATTGCCGCTATTGTAAAGGCTCGGGCCATTACTTGTCTACATGTCCCAAGCGACCTAGTAAGAGAGAAGGAAAGCTAAAAGCTTCTAACGAAACTTCTCAGGGTCAAGGTATTCCTTATTTAATCCTTGATTTCATTTGTTTGCGATTATCCGATTCGAGTTCTTTTTGATATGGGATTCCCTCATCATTTTTATTTATCAGAAGAACTTGATGATTTTCTTTCTTTTTATGTTTTGGGCTTGATGACTTCTTTGAGGATTGTGAATCCAGAATAGTGGATCTGCAACACTCTACTTGCTTTTTATTGATATCGAAAAAAATTTCATGTGATTTTTCTTTCCGAACCAATTTGCATGTTATGCATTGCTTTGGTTTCGGAATTGATTTGCGTGAAAGGATTGGCTTATTGCAAAGCCCATATCCAATTTTTCCGAATGGACAATTCCTTTTTCGATATTTTCGATCTGTTAAGCAGATTCATATTTTTCCTTTGTGATTTCGATTTCAAATCGATGGCATCATTTTGCTCTTTTAGCTCACATGTTGAGTAAAGAGATATCTCTCTCATTCTTATTGGTTGAGAATTTTTCGGTATTTTTGAGTTTGTCTTAGGATTATCACCTAAGCAGCCTTTTTGAGTGGTGTTAAGGTCTTTCCAGTTTGACCTTGCCACCGAATTTCAATCACTACGAGTTGCGGAAGTTAGCCTTCCACATACCGCATTCCGCACTCATTATGATTTATATGAATGACATATTGTGTCATTCAATTTATCCAGTTTATTTCATCCATTTTATAAATCAAGTATTCTATGGATATCTCAATAATTCCAATCTTGTATTGATTAATTTTGGATGAAAATAGAAATTTAAAATTTTACACATCTTTTAAGAAGATATTTTAAATTCCTATAAAAAGGTAATTTTGTGTTGTATTGCCCATTTAGTGTTTTAAGGTTTCTGGCCTTAAATCCCCCCTGCAGCGTTAGGTCGTTAGCCTCGGAATTAGGTCGTTTTCGACCTTATATCACAAGGCAGCTCTAGGTCGCTCGATCCTGCTAGGTCGTAGGTCGCGCATCACTTTAGGTCGCTCGCGTGTTAAAACCTTAAGTCGCTCGTGTGTTAAAACCTTAAGTCGCTCGTGTGTTAAACCCTTAGGTCGCTCGGCCGATGCACGCGCTAGGTCGCGAGTATTTAAGTCCTTAGGTCGCTTAAATACTCGCGACCTAGCGCGTGCATCGGCCGAGCGACCTAAGGGTTTAACACACGAGCGACTTAAGGTTTTAACACACGAGCGACTTAAGGTTTTAACACGCGAGCGACCTAAAGTGATGCGCGACCTACGACCTAGCAGGATCGAGCGACCTAGAGCCGCCTTGTGATATAAGGTCGAAAACGACCTAATTCCGAGGCTAACGACCTAACGCTGCAAGGGGGATTTAAGGCCAGAAACCTTAAAACACTAAATGGGCAATACAACACAAAATTCCTTCTTTTCAATATTCTTATTCTTGTGATTCCCGAAGAGAACCAAGACTTTAACCTTAGTACCAATGCTTATTGTATGGGTTTGGATGCCGTTCTCTTGCGAGAGAGAACGTGCAATCACTTTTGCTTCTAAATCTTTGAGGCCGATCGAGACTAGGAATGCCACTTATGATCTGGTACTCGCGGCTATTGATTTTGCTTTCAATATTTGGCATCATCGTCTTTGGTGGAGAAATTTGTTCTCTACCTCATTTATAAATCATTGGGATATCTATTTCTCATAATTAAGTTGCGTCGACCATATTGGCTCGAATTTCTTGCATCTTATGATCTTGATATTCTATATACTCCCTGAAAGGGGAAATCTTGTTGCCAATGCACTAGTCGTAAGCAACAAGTAGTTGTTTTCTATGGTGATATCCGAATGGAACGATCTCGATACTCTATTCACTTGAGAGATTCGAGATCGCGAAATCCGATTTATATGCATCCCTTGTTTTATGTAGTCTAGGGGTTCCTTATTCTTTTTAGACTGCATTCTTGTAGCTCAAAGGGCTAGATTCTGAATGGCTCTTCTTAGCCATTGTTGTAGGGATAAAATTATTATTGAAAGTTAGAAAGACTTCGATATTGATTTTCGTGGCGACATTTAAAAGTTTGGTAGACTTATCGTACCAAATATTTGTGATCTTCGTCAATATATTTTAGAAGATTCACATCGTTCCAAAATTACCATTCATCCTAGAAGTAGTAAAGTGTACGTAGATATGAAGCGACTTTATTATTTGGAGTGAATGAAATCTGATTTCGCTAACTTTGTTAAGTGTTGTATGACTCGCCATCTTGTCAAGGCCCTACACTAAAGGCCTGGTGGGTTAATGCAACCTTTAGAAATTCCAATTTGGAAGCAAGACCAAATCTCCATGGATTTTATAGATGTCTTTCCCCGTTCCCGTTCGGGTCATGATAACTTATGGGTTATAGTAGATAGACTTACTAAATCCGTCCATTTTATTCCCCGTTCAGATTAACCGAACCGTTCCTCTTTTGGCCCAAACTCTTTGTTAAAGGAGATGTTAAATTACATGGAGTTCCTACTTCTATCGATAGCGATAGTGATCCATTGTTTACTAGTGGATTTTTGGAAGTGTCTTCAAAAAGCTTTAGAAACGAAGCTTAATTTAAGCACCGCTTATTACCCCAGTCCGATGGATAAGTAGAGCGTGTGAACCAAACTCTGGAAGACCTTCTTCGTGTTGTGTGCTTGATTTTTGTGGAAGTTGGGAAAATCATATTTCTCTTGTTGAATTTTCCTATAATCATAGCTTCCAATCTAGTATTGGTATGGCATTCTTCGAGGCACTCTAGGGAATGCTATGCCAATCTCCTTCTTGTTGGCTTAAGGTCGGTGAGAAGCTGGTTTTAGGTCCAGAATTTTACTCGTGTTTCACCTATGATAGGTGTTGTACGTTCCCGTTGATAGGGAAAGATTAGCGCCTCAATATATTGGGCCATTCCCTATCACCGTACGTATAGATTCCATGGCTTGTCGCCTTGCATTACCGGCTCAGTTTTCTGCTATGCACGACATGTTTCACGTTTCTCAATTACGGAAATGCCTTCGGGATTCCGATTCCATTCTTGAGCCTGCTGTTGTGGAAGAAATTGAAGTTTCGCCGAATTTAACTTATGAGCAGCATCCTATTCGAATTATTGCTTCGGAGGGTAAACGACTTCGAAATAAAGATGTTCCGCTTGTGAGGGTTCAATGGTCCACAAATCCTAAGGATTGCTCTTGGGAATCCAGAGAATTCATCGAGCGAACACATCCGGACTTGCTTACTCCTGCTCTTTGAGGTGAACTTCTAATATCAAATTTCTTTAGTATTAATATGCTTTTATGGTTGTTACTTCTTATTTCCACCTTATATATTGCGAGGACGCAATTTCTTTAAGGAGGGGAGTCTGTAACAACCCGCATATTTATCGATTTTTATATTTAAATATTTTATTTAAATATTTTATCGTTAATCCGATTTTGGTCCGAAGCTACTTTTTGCAAACGGTCAAATTAGGACTCGAGACCACTTCCATTGAGTTCAAAACGTCGTTTGCAATCTTCTAAGTATAAACATTGATATGTTTGGGGTTAGTGGAATTTCACCACTTTTTCACTCGAGCCTTTGGTTTGGACTTTTAGCCCATTAGGCCCAAGTTCCACCCCCCTTCTTCTTCATTGCTTCATTTCATTTCCTAACACTAAAGCTTCAACAAAAATGGTGAATGGAATGAGAAATTAAAACTCCAAAGTCTTTGTTTTATTGCAACTCCAACATTCAACTCCAAATTCAAGAAGAAGACATCGGATTCAAGCTTGTGGTTGCTTCTCCATTTGCCTTCAAGCTTTGTTCTTCATTTTCATTGGGTTTTGGAGCAAAGGTGAGATTTTTATCTCACAATTCTAGTCTATAACTATATTGGACTGTTAGGAATGATTCCCCATCACTTTAGCATGTACATTTGCATTTGATTTGGATTGGATTGGCGAAAAACTCCATTTTTTAGTTGTTTGGTGAATTTCCTGAGCTTAGGTCGCTCTGCCCTTGTTAGGTCGTTTCTGGCCTTAAATCCCCCCTGCAGCGTTAGGTCGTTAGCCTCGGAATTAGGTCGTTTTCGACCTTATATCACAAGGCGGCTCTAGGTCGCTCGATCCTGCTAGGTCGTAGGTCGCGCATCACTTTAGGTCGCTCGCGTGTTAAAACCTTAAGTCGCTCGTGTGTTAAAACCTTAAGTCGCTCCTCAACAGCCTTATTCTCCGCGCTAGTTGACAGCACTACACCGTAGTGTTCTTGGCTAGCGTGGGTATAGAGGTGGGGCGTCACAATATATTTTCGTTAATTTAAATAAATAGAAAAGAGAATATACTATACGAAACACCGACTATGACTGTTAATGAAATCAATAGTTAAAACTAGTATTTTACACGCATACAAATATATAAAACAACTCAAAAATAAAACTATATATATATATATATATATATATCTTCCATAATATAACTTATATTATATACGTGTATATACCTTTATATGAAGTCACGTGTGTTAAAATTCCTATCTACGTTTTAAACCCATATGCGAATATATATACTACAGTAGACAAAACGTAAACAGTGATAACACCTCCTCTAAAATATAAAACATTCTATGCTCATACACTTAAAAAATAAAATCAAATACATTATTTTGAAGTAAATTATAAACTTTTAATGTAAATATATATATTTTCTTAAAACCAAGTATATACACGTATTTGCACTTAGATATAAAATGCGAAAATCGGCTACTATGGTTAGCCAACAAACAAGCGGCTTCAGGAAAACAAGGTTTTGTATAAAAATTATTGCTATATATATATATATATATATATGAGTATTTACTTATAAATTGCAAAAGTGGAACGAGTTGCTGCTGCGAAATTAGGTAGAGGCAGTTGAGGAGAATGTGGGCGGTGGCGATGGAGATTGAGCGGCAATGGTGGTCAGTGCTTGTTTGAGAGCAGGGGCGTGAGCAGGTTACGGTAGAGGTGGAAGATGAACACGCGTCTTCTTCTATATGTATTTATATAAATTTACAAAAGATACGGAAGGATAGCCACGAATAGAAAACCTTTATACTTGAAAAGAAATGAAACTGGACAATGGATTTTATAAATACGAATGAATGTGAATGGTTATTAAAGAAAATTCGAACAGTTTCGAGATAATGAATAATTTACTGCAATGGAATAGCAACGGTTAGAAGCATTGATTCAGGAAAGATTATCAAAGTAATAATTTGATTGGACAGGAAGTTTTTGAATTTTTTTAAACGGAATAAGATTGAAGAGTCAAAATAAATGCTTCAGGTAAGAGAAAAGAGAAATAATAGAAACGCACGCGAAAATTAAGTAGGTGGAATAATACACAAAGAAGGCAACGTATATTTCTTTCCGAAAGCAACAGAGAACTTGAAATATATACACAAAATAATTGTAACGGTTCAATCCCCTTGATTGATGTGTTTGTTGAAGCCAATAGTATATATAAATCAAGGAATGAAAAAGGCATCAGGGAAAAGAACGGAACAAATAGAAACGATACGTATCAATTTAAATATGAGCAGTTTTAGAAGCAACGGTCACCCATTGATTTAGCTGACAAATATTAAAGCAAAATGGAATAGAAATAAATTTTTCCCCGTGAATGGCAAGCACTGTCATGAAGTAACGTGATTAGAAACTAGTCGTTTCTTCTTTAGTTATTTCATATATAGTTAGTACAATATACGCTAAATTTATAACAAAAGTAACATATCTAAATTTATATGTTACTTATTTATTCTCTACCTATTTTTAGTAGAATATACGTTTTAAAGAATATTCATTAGCTACGTACCATTTATATGCTAACTAAATAAATCAAAACGGATATAACGTTCAAATTAAAATGTGTATTTTGAATAGCCTATTTATACTCTATTAACTTTAAAATTTATTACTTAATTAACTTTTGATTTGTTTACATTGGTTTGATTTACTTAACATTTAACAAATAACTCGTGTATATAAGTAAAAAGAAAACGTAAAATTTATTTTCTATATATTATTCAATTTAAAATTTTATTTATTAATCAATTAACTAAGAACAAATGTGTATACGTATAAAGTTTATTTCTTTTACAGAATATTAATTACTTGATTTAAAGGTGTAAAATCAATTTTTAAAAGAACAAAAGTGGAAATAAAATGTTTTACCAATATATTCAGTTAAATTAAAATATTTGGAAATTAGAATTTAAAAGATTTAAATTCCAATAAGTGTTAAACTTTAACCAAAAATAAGAGTTATAGAATTGGCTTATATTAATAAAATTTTGGTGACTATTTATAATTAAATTTAAAAAAATTCAACTTTTTGTAAGTTAAAACCCCAAAGTTTATAAATAAAAGAATAAAATACTTGTTAAAATTTTTGGGTTGTTACATAAGTAGTAATATAGTGCAACCAAACTGAAATCTTGAACTCAAATTAAATTAAGTGGTAACAGAAATACAACCAAATTAAAATTAAATTAACTGAAAATGAATTTCTGGAATTAGAACTCAGAAATTAAATTCTTTAAAAACTTTAAATAAAGGTTAATTTGGTTTAAAAGGTTAAACCAACCTTTGAGAATTTAAATCGAATTTATATAATTCGGGATAGTTTAAATTTGAAATTTGAAATTGAATTAGTTCAAAATTGAATTTGATTTAAATTAATTGGACTTGTGATTGGAGATGGATAAGTTTAAAATTTTAGATGGAAAATTTGAATTGGATTAAATTGAAAATATTTGGAATTGAAGTGGGTTCAATTGATATTAGTCCAAATTGATTGGAATAATTTGAAATTATAATTAAAGCTAAATAGATTTAAAATCAAATGGAATTTGATTTGGAAGTGGAAAGAAATCAAGATTGATTCAACTTGAATTGGGGTTAAACCAATTTCAATGGAAATTGAAGTTATTCAAATTGGAATTGAGTCAATTTAAATGGAAGTGGAAATCTAAATTGAATTGATGGGAAAGTGAACAGTTTGGACTCTGGACTATTTTCAATATAAATTGTTTTAATATAAACTTATTTTTCCAAGTTATTTAATAAATACAACCTTTCTTTTTACAGCCAAATTATTTTATATTTATTTTGCAATTATTTTTGGCGCTATTTAACAAATTTTCAACTGTCTTATAAACTACTCACTATTTTTCAACTATTTTACAAATTAATTACTATTTTATAACTATTTTGTAATTTTCTAAAATTTATGAAACTATTTAACTATTTTCCAACTATTTTACAATTAGTTAACTATTTTATAGCTATGTTGCAAACTAATAATTATTTTTCAACTATTTATCTATTTTTGTCACGACCCGACTTTCCACTCCCGGAAAATCGCGTCATGATTTAAGAAAGAAAGGGATAGAAAGAGAATAGAAAGAAGAGAAGAAAGAAACAACATCAGAATCTTACACAGCGGAACGAATAAATTATATTAATAACATAAATATTACTGTAACAACCCGCATATTTATCGATTTTATATTTAAATATTTTATCGTTAATCGGATTTTAGTCCGAAAAGCTACCTTTTGCAAACAGTCGAATTGGGACTCGAGACCACTCCCATTGAGTTTAAAATGACGTTTGCGACCTTTTTGAGTATAAGCTTCGATATGTTTGGAGAAAGTTGAATTTTTCTGCTTTTCACTTAGGGTTTTGGTTTGGGCTGAGCCCACTTATGTATTCAGTTCCAACCCTCTCCTCTTCATTCACTTCTTTTCTATTTTTCCTTATACTCAAGCTTTTATGTTAATGGGGGAAGGGAAGAGGAAATAGAAACTCCCAAGCCCTAGTTGCTCTTGATAATCCAAATTTTTGCTCCAAATTCAAAGAGAAGGATAGGTAAGCCTCTTCTCCATCTTCTCCATCTCTTCTCCTCTTCAATTTCAGAAAATATCCTAAACCAATTTAGGAAAATATGTGTTTTATTCTTAGATTGAAGCTTGTTGAGTAAGAGTGAAGAGTGGTTAGCCTTTCCTTTTCTTTTGAGCTTCTTCTTCTTGTTCTTGAGTTAAAAAGGTGAGATTTTTATCTCACATCTATGCTTATATTTATCTTCGATTGTTAGGTATGAATTCCTAACACTTATTCGTGTGCATTTGCTTTTGGTTTGGATTGAATTGGTGTATATTCCAATTTTTAGTGTTTTGAGTTCAATTCGTTAAAAATCCTAACTTCTATGTTTGAACATGCTTTTGGTGATGCATCGAGGAGCATATAGGGCCGGGTAGTCGATTGACATAAACCCATAGCGCCGTTGCTCGTGCGAATGCAATTTTGGTCAAGACTGAACCTCATTTGTAATAGGCATGGATGATGCTGGAAACAGGCTCGGCCGACCGACCCCTCTGGTCCAGTCGACCGACCTGCTTCCAAGTGCATAAGCACTTTCTGTTTTAAGGTACGGTCGACCGAGTACAGGGTTCGGTCGACCGACCTGCCGTCCCGAGAGGTTCCAAACCTTTGGTTCGCTCGACCGACTCAGGGAGTCCGGTCGACCGACCTGATGATTTTTGCCTGCTTTGCCTTGTTGCTTAAATATCCAACTCTAATCGATTTATCTTGTTTCCCTAATTGTTGTTATCAGTTGTTATTGACTTTGATGACTTATTTTCTTTGGGAATTCTGTGAATATCCGTTTCGATGGATTCGGTATCGATTTCTTTGGATTTTTATTCACATCTTCGTATGTGAATTTTAGTGATTGATTGTTCTTACAATCTTCTTTGTGTTTTGTCACTTTAAAAATATAAAGGTTTTCTATACTAGTAGTAAATATTAAAACTCTTTCCTCAAACGATTTCAATACTATTTTAATACCAAATTCGTTTACAAAACCGTTTTCCAATCTATTAGTATATACACAAACCTTTACTTCACTCGTATGAGAAATCTAATTAAACGACTTAGTAAAACAAGTGGTATGAAACGCTTGCGTTCACTTTGTTGGTTAATTCTTGGACTTGTTCGATTGAAACCCTTGTGACAATTTTCTAGTGGAAATTTACAGTTTGTTCGTAAATATTTAAGTTAAGCAAGTGGTTATGGAACATGAAGCTAAACTCATATATTTACTAGCTTAGTGTAATTGACACTTCTCATTGATCATGACGATCATCTTTGTGATTTAGACTAGCAATGTCCGATGTCTCTTTGTCTGCGAGGGAGACTAAACCCCGTTTTGTGGAGTTTCGACTCAATTTGTGATGGGGTAGCAACCCATGGTCTTCGGGCCGTTTGTGGAGCTTCGGCTCAATTTGTGATGGTTAGCGACCATGGAATTAGCATTCCGTTTGTGATACACGTGTTGGTGAGCTTTATGCTCCCGTTTGTGATAGGCCTCCCCCCCTTTGTGATTTCTGGATTTCTTGTGTAGATTTCTAGAATTTGTGTTTCACCAATTTTTCGTGATTTCCATTGACAAGCCTTATCGATATTTGTGCATTGGTGAATTTGTGTGTCATTGACTTTAGTGATTTTTGGATTTCTTGTGTAGTCTTCTGGAATTTATGCGTCATTGACTTTTGTGATTGACATTGATATTATCGTCAATATTTGTGGTTTGATGAACGAAATAAAGAGTATGACACTTCTTTCATTCTTGTGTAGATTTTGTGATATTGATTAATCTCTTGTTGATTATCAACTACTTATATATGACAGCTTGGCCTTGTGATTATTATGTGTTTAGTCATAACTCTGATTCTACATCGTTTCATCTGATATTTATAGTTAGACCGATCCGTTTATTATTTTCTTATTAAATAATACTCGGGTCAGACCGAGATGTTACAGGTGCTTCAGCTTGACTTCTCTCTTGGGATTGATTTCTCTGACTTTTGGTTGACTCCTTAGATTAGTAGTTTTTGTTGTATACATTAGAGATATAGACAACATAATGTATACTTATTCTTTTGTATAGTTCGTGTAACTATTCTTTTGTGATATTGTGGATCTTTCTGACCACTACTCTGATGTACACTTTTATGTATAGTATTCATATCTTATTCCGCCTTTGTGATATGAATTTTCTGTGACTGATTTATGTTATGTTTATTCCTATATTTGTTTTTCCGAAGATATTTATAGCCACTGTGTAGTAGCTTTGAGTTTGTGTCGGTATGTCGGATTTCCTCTGGATAAAGCATTGCATGTTATACTATCTGACATATCGGTGCTCGCGCAAAGAAATTACACGGATGGTCGCTCCTCAACAGCCTTAATCTCCGTGCTAGTTGACAGCATTCACCGTAATGTTCTTGGCTAGCGTGGGTATAGAGGTGGGGCGTCACAATTACATAGTTTACATCCATTATCAGAGTACACTGATATACAACACATACTAGACAGTTATAAACACCTGTCTAGTTATACAGCTCAGTGCAACTTAGAGATAAGACAAAACTCACAGCGGAATACTAGATATATAACTACACGCAGAAGCCTCCTGCTCCATTGCTCCTCCACAATTCGTCAAAGCTAACCTGAATCCTAACCTGAATTCCCTCGACTACTCATAAAAATTTGAATACCCAAGAGTTTATGAAAAACAAAAATAAACTCCGGGTCAGACATGGGTCTGGTGTGAGTAACAGGTTAAAGTTGCTTAACTTTCAAAAACCTTTTGAAAAGAAAGGTATCACGTAAGACTTCCCACACATAAACATGGAAAAGTTTTTACCTTACGCTAACCAAAACATTTGATAGGAAATCCGATGATATTATAATAGTGTCTAGGGTTTTCAAATAAATAAGAAAAAGCCGAAATTGTTACATGATTAAATTCCAGCTACTAGCCACAAAAGTGGGTAATACAATCAAAACCGTTGGCACTTATTGGATTTTTAGATTCCATACAATGGTAGGGCTACTGGGGTACCGTCCGTCACAGTACGTGGCCTAGATCAACGTACCGAGGATCACTCCCGACCCCTGCAACACAAAGCCGGACCCATTCCTTACTGAATAGTTCCGAACAAGACAACCCCGTGGTTGTAGCTAGCAACCACCCACACAGCCGAATATAAAGGGACTTCTAGATAGGGATCAATCTTGCTCTCCAGTGGGCGCGACCCACGAAGCTTTACTGCACCTCCCCTGTTTTAGCCATTCCCGGTTGATGAGGCTTGAGGCTACGATTACCTTTATAGGACATATCACTTAGAATGCTCATCGTCCACCTGACGATGTTCTGAAAGCATTCAATCCATACAAGTTCGTTCTGGGTTCGAACGAAACCGAAGGCATTATCTCGTTACACTCATTTTGGAATCACCCTCAGAGTTAATGACAATAACCCTTGCACTTTAAATCACCATCTCGAATCTATAAGAACTAATTCCGTCAACTCATTACGGAATCACCCACAGAGTTATAATGACTCATAGTCCTTACACCTCGAGTCTTCACAAAGCTCCATTTTGATTCACGACCTAACGTTATTTGGAATCGATGTGGTTTTCGGATATCCAAATATGGAAACCCGATCCCGGTCTCATCGAAAACCAAAGCGTGTCTTTTAAGGTCCAAGTTGTTTTAAAAGTTTAAAACAATTTAATTACAGTATCTATATACACACAGATAGATAACTTATAAATCATAACTGATAATCAACATTATCAAATAACAGGTAATTCACATCATCAATATCAAAAAGATATACCATATATCACTATCACAATCGATAACCTATGTTATCATCACAATACAATCAAACATCCATACCACATAATATCATTTATCTCATTACTGAGATCACAAAGCATCCAAAACAATCATTGACATCCATTCATACATAAGCAATGATTTACTCATCATTCTATAATTAATTTAAAATGAATTAAATTAACTATCTCTAATTTCTAATTAATTTAAAATGAATTAAATTAATTACCCATCTTTAATTAGTTTAAAATGAATTAAATTAATTACTTTATCAAATATAAATCTTGCTATCTTAACCATTTAATTGATTCCAATCAATTAATCAATCATAAATTACTTTAATTAATTACTCTTGATTAATTACCTCTAATTACATTCATGGAATTATTCTTAATTAATTTCACAAAATTAATTATTCTCAACCAAACAGTAATTAACCTTTAATTACTTCAATTAATTAATCATAATTAATTATACTAATCCTTAAATAATTACATTAATTGATTACCTATTATTGATTAATTAACCATAATTAATCATCTTTAATTACATCATTAATTAAAATAATTAATGATCCTTAATTATGAATTACCTTAAGTAATTAACTAACTTAATTACTTTGTTAAACAAATTAATTATCCTTTAATTAATTACTTAATTAATCCCTTGATTAATCTTTAAATAATTAAACCAAATTACCTCACACTTACCATCTCCACTTAATTACAAACATGTAATTATTTAACAATTACTTAACTAAGTAATTACCCAAATCATTGATTACATATATTAATTATTTTTAAAACTCAAGTGTTTACAATTAATTAAACTTAATTAATTAAAAATAAACAATCACATTAAAATAAATTAATTACATTAAGTAATTAATTTCTTAATTACTTTATCAAGTAATCACTCTCTAACCATTTATAAATGATTATTATTAAATTAATTGATCTAATTAATTATAAAAATTAACTACATAAATTAACTGTTAAATAATCCTAGTTAATGACCTTCATTAACCATCCTCAAATTATTTTATAAAGTAATTAACTTAAATTAATTACAAAATAAATTATCTTTAACCATTTATTCATTAAAGTTAATTATTAAACTAGTTAACCTTAATTTAAAACTAAATTACATAATTAATATTCATTTATCATTAATTAATAACTTAATTAATGATCTTAACTTAAAATTGATTAATCATTAATCAATTATAACTTCAAATTTAATTAATTAATTAAATAAATTAACAAATCTTAATTACCTTATTAATTAATTCTAAAACATAAATCTTAATCAAAATTTTCAAAACATAACTTAATTATGTTTAAAACAATTTTATTTTAAACAAAGTACTTATGAAATTACTTTTAGATTTCAATTTAAATTCAAGTTTTAAAATAAAATAATTTGAAACTTATCAAAGTTTTAAATAAATTTAAAACTTTTTAAATTGCAAATTAAATAAATGTTATGGAAATTTTTAAAGTTAAAGTCATTTCAAAACTTTCAATAATTTAAATTTCCATTTTAATTTGAAACTTCAAATTTTAAACCTTCTTTAAAATTTAAACCTGAAATTCAAATTTACTTTTGAATTTCCAGATTTCCAATAACTTTAAATCTACTCACATTTAAAAATCTTATTATTAAAGATGTTTAAACTATTTTATCAACATGATATAGTAATAATGTTAAATTTCTAAACTTAAGTTTCTGTTTCAAAAAACTAAAATTTGAACTTCAAATCAGAAATGCAAACTTGAATTGCTTTTAAACTCAGCCTTTGCTTTAAACATAAATTATAGATTCAAATTTTAAAAACCCAGATTGAAAGCAAACAGAAAACAGGTTTCAAACCTGAAATTTTGAATTCAATTCAAAAATACAAGCTTGAGTTTGATTTTAAATTTAAACTTTTCTTTAACATAACTTCAGATTTTAAATTTTAAAAACCCAGGTTTTAAAAGTTTAAAATCCATATTTAAAAAAAAACACACACAGTTTTACTGTGTAACCATTAAGCTACAGCTCAACCCGAGCAACAAAATTTTTACTTCGGGTTTTTCCCCCATTTACTCCGAGTCAAACATTCTACCACTTCGGGTTCTCTTCCTCTTTGCTTCGAGCCATCCCTGCAATATCCTACACCCAAAAATAGTTTACCAGAAAACATGTCGCACCACCTCTGGCGATCATCAGTGATGATCCAACGACCTCCATAAATGCAAACATGCCCACAGCAACCATCAAATCAAACCCATAATCAATAATCCAAATTTTAGCTACCCCATTCCTAAACCTGAAAAAGTATTACAGGTTCCAACTTAAAACCTGTCAACGGCAGCCTCTCGCCATTCCGACCACCTGAGGTTCCCCCTCTCCGGCTTCGAGCCTATCTACACACCAACTTCCCATTTTCCAGATATCATAGTACTCGATCCATCCTACTCCTCACACTACCCAATCCTAACCCCTGATTCTATTTCCAGTTTAGACAATAACTGGACTCCCATTCCTAAATTAAATATCTTGATTTTAATTTTTTTTAAAAATTCATGTTTTAAATTGTTATTCAGATCCTAACTCTGAAGCAACAAATTTTAATATTCGAATTCTCACTTATTTTTAAACCTGATCAATAATTTGGGTTCCCAGAGGAAATACAAGTTCTTTTAACTTAAATTTCTAAACTAAATTTTATGATTAAACAAACAGGTTTGATTTAGATTTTAAGTTTAAACAGAGATTAAATTAAATGATTTTGATTTTTAAATCAAACTTTGAACCTGAGAAATACAAAACAGAGAGGATCCAGGTAATATAAGCATGCATACCAAACAATCAGAGATACAACCATAAAAATACACAACCATACATATGAATGTACTTAATAAAATATTTAACTCAGAAATTAGCATGTAACCATTATTCATACTTAAGTAAAAAAAAAAGAATGTGATGTTACTCACTTTTGAAAAATGCAGAGTTCAGTTGAATATGCAGAAAACTCAAAATGCAGGCATTCCATCTCATACACAAACACAGACATATCCATCATACTTATCAGGCAACAAATTTAAGCAACTATATCATTTTAATTTAGTTTTTAAAATAAATTGTTACTCACCTAATTGATGAATGCAGAAAAAAAATGCAGACCCCTAGTTGTTTATTTTAAATTTGCAGAAGACAACATGCAGGCTTCCTCTGTTGCTATAAGTCTGGGTTGCTCATGCTCCTCAATTTACTTGCATGTAGATGATGCAGTTGTAAATCTCCAAATGCATGCAGAATCAAGCATGTGCAGGGTTCATCTTGAATTTGATGAAATGCAGAATTCTGGTCTTTGATGAGGGACGTATGCAAATTTAGATTTGAATATGCAGAGGAATTTGCATATTTGAATATGTTTATGATTATGCAGATTTGGATTTTAGTTTTGGATATGCAGATTTTTATTGTGGATATATGTATGCAGGCTTGTATTTGAGGATGTTTAGATGCAGATGTTACACTTTGAATAGGTAGATTTCTGTATTTGAATTTTTTTGAGGTATGCAGATCTGGATTGCATGTATGAAAATGAATCTTGATCTTCATTAGATTTAAGGAATGAAAAATGCATTTTTGGATGAATGATGCAACTAATGTATTTCAGATTTTAATGTAATAAAAGAAAATTAAAACTAAAATTTACACTTGTCATAAACTAGACACTTGTCTATATGAATACATATGAATTTAACACATGTTATCTTCTTTAAAATAGTTAATAGTAATTACAAATTAATGTATACGTGTTAGCTTAAATTAAGTTGTTAGTTTATATGTATAAATTTACAAAAGAAATAAAAACAATCATGTTAATAAATGAAACTTATACATATTATAGATTAAAACAATTTAGATTTTATACTTTTTAAATTTAAATTCAACTAAATTCAAAAACCAAGTATTTTTAAATCAAGTTATAAATATAAATTCAATTTGAAATAAAAATTACAAATCTTATTCAAAATACAATATTAATATTATTTTTATAAATCTCTTTTATTAAATTAAAAATCATTTTACAATATATTCATTTTATTAAGCCATAAAACATTTTATTTAATTTATTCTAAATTTAAAGCAAAACCAATTTATTTAAAATATGAACCATATATTTATATTGTAAATAGAAATCAATTTATATCATTTAAAAGATAAAATAACCAATTTACATATTTATTGAAGAAGATTACTAAATTTATCTGAATAATTATTACCAGAATATCAATATCAATTTAATTTTAAGTACAGATTATTAAATTGATATTGTCAAAAATTCCGGGATGTTACAATGCTTCCCCCTTAAAAGAATTTCGTCCTCGAAATTTAAAACAAAGGTAATTTAATAATCTCATTAAATTTTAATCTTAAACACAAGCATATATCAAACATATGCTAACAACCAATTCAACCAAAACAACCAGTCAAACAAATCTAATTATCCAGACAAAATCTGGATGAAACTCTATCGAGTTTCCCCAGGTGTATATATATATCCACCGGGATACTCGCACTTAGAGAATCCAAACAAACAATACTATGAAGCTATAAAACTCCTATACAACTATATCTATAACACTAGATAAGATATCAGACTACTAACGAGTCTGACTCAACAACCAAAACTCCAGAACTGCTGGTTCCACAACCAGAGATAGATCATACATGTACTCCCTCAGAGATACGTGAAACTCATCAAATTCCAGTTATCCAAACTGGCAATCCAATCCTATAAATCAATCAATTATTCTCCAAGATCACAGAAAAGATCCAAAACACTTCAGAGCTAACTTCCCAGACTCACCCAAACTTATGGCTCACTTAAGATCGAAGAAAACTTATCCAAAATTAAATCTCCGACTTCAGAGTCCAAATCACTCTGACTCTTATCCATAAAATATCTTTGGACAATCCTGGGCTGTCCACAACCTTACTGATGGGCTAAACCTTCGCTGATACTTCTAGAAACAAACTAAACCAACAACTTCAACAAAATGATCTCCTCAAGATCAACCAAAACCAAAAACTCAAACTCAACTCCTCGACATCAGAAGACAACAACTCGCTTCTCCTATCTGAGAAAAGAAAAGCAGATACACTTCCAAACTGCTTCCGCTGCTCAACTCTGATCCAAAGTAGAAGAAAATGCTGAAGAAGAACACAAGCACAACTCAACAACACACCCCAGAGATATGGTTCAACAAATCCATAAGAAACTTCAGAAGTTCCTCCAAAACTCCGAGATGCTACACCAACTCAATCTCCTAAAACCATTCTTCTATAAAGCTGAACCACCGGTGCCACTCCTGGAATTCCAAACGATAAGAAAGCTCAATCTCCAGATGGGAACCAAACTCTGACTTCCTGAAGACATCCAGAAAACTCAGATAACCCAAGAGAACACTCAAACAATCGCAAGTCACTTTTGCGAACACCCAAACCAAATCCAAAGAAAATTATTCTTCCTTTACCAAACAGAACAGCTTACACTTAACTAGTCAACCCATCTAAGGAATGGGTCCACTCAGCTGCTTCTGAACTCCACTTCAGAAAAACTGCTAAGCCAAAAGATCTCTTGCCAACACCGAGAGCACTCCAAGCTGCACTGCTGCCACAGATGCCAAAGAATTCCAAAACAAGCTCTCCGGGTAACTCGGACTTCAAAGCAAACAAAAACACCAGCCGATCACAGCCACAACACCGAGGCAGACTCATCTTCCTAAACTTGTTCCAAAGAAAACATCTTCGGGAACATCCATAGTCACTGCACCTCATCACGCAGCTACTACCTCCTAAGGTATTCAAATACCATCACTTACTTCTGCCTAACCGACAGATCCAAACACTACTCATCCAACTTCAGAAATAAACTCCGAACCTTAACAGGTTACCTTCAGAGATCAATGAAGTTCTTCATCACTACAGAACTTACTCGAGACGGTACTAGGTCTACAATCTCAACAAAACACTTCCAACCTCAAACATTCAAACTCCAACAAATGGTAGTAATCGTGTTACACACACTACTACCCCATCTACCTTTATAATTTATATTGGAAAACCTGAACAGGTAACCCAACAGATAGGTAGAAATAAATATATAATATATAATAAAAATTACAAGTACGCTCTCTCAAGAAAGACACCACTATAGAGCCTAGGTATTCACTCAACCTAATGCTCCCTAAGAAAGACACACTTCAGAGCCTAGGATTCACTCAGCCAACAGCTCTTATACCAGCTGTCACGACCCGACTTTCCACTCTCGGAAAATCGCGTCATGATTTAAGAAAGAAAGGGATAGAAAGAGAATAGAAAGAAGAGAGGAAAGAAACAACATCATAATCTTACACAGCGGAACGAATAAATTATATTAATAACATAAATATTACATAGTTTACATCCATTATCAGAGTACACAGATATAAAACACATACTAGACAGTTATAAACACCTGTCTAGTTATACAGCTCATCACAACTTAGAGATAAGACAAAACTCACAGCGGAATACTAGATATATAACTACACGCAGAAGCCTCCTGCTCCATTGCTCCTCCACAATTCGTCAAAGCTAACCTGAATCCTAACCTGAATTCCCTTAACTACTCATAAAAATTTGAGTACCTAAGAGTTTATGAAAAACTAAAATAAACTCCGGGTCAGACATGGGTCTGGTGTGAGTAACAGGTTAAAGTTGCTTAACTTTCAAAAACCTTTTGAAAAGAAAGGTATCACTAAGACTTCCCACACATAAACATGGAAAAGTTTTTACCTTACGCTAGCCAAAACATTTGATAGGAAATCCGATGATATTATAATAGTGTCTAGGGTTTTCAAATAAATAAGAAATAGCCGAAATTGTTACATGATTAAATTCCAGCTACTAGCCACAAAAGTGGGTAATACAATCAAAACCGTTGGCACTTATTGGATTTTTGGATTCCATACAATGGCAGGGCTACTGGGGTACCGCCCGTCACAGTACGTGGCCTAGATCAACGTACCGAGGATCACTCCCGACCCCCTGCAACACAAAGCCGGACCCATTCCTTACTGAATAGTTCCGAACAAGACAACCCCGTGGTTGTAGATAGCAACCACCCACACAGCCGAATATAAAGGGACTTCTAGACAGGGATCAATCTTGCTCTCCAGTGGGTGCGACCCACGAAGCTTTGCTGCACCTCCCCTGTTTCAGCCATTCCCGGTTGATGAGGCTTGAGGCTACGATTACCTTTATAGGTTATAGGACATATCACTTAGAATGCTCATCCACCTGACGATGTTCTGAAAGCATTCAATCCATACAAGTTCGTTCTGGGTTCGAACGAAACCGAAGGCATTATCTCGTTACACTCATTTTGGAATCACCCTCAGAGTTAACGACAATAACCCTTGCACTTTAAATCACCATCTCGAATCTATAAGAACTAATTCCGTCAACTCATTACGGAATCACCCACAGAGTTATAATGACTCATAGTCCTTACACCTCGAGTCTTTACAAAGCTCCATTTTGATTCACGACCTAACGTTATTTGGAATCGATGTGGTTTTCGGATATCCAAATATGGAAACCCGATCCCGGTCTCATCGAAAACCAAAGCGTGTCTTTTAAGGTCCAAGTTGTTTTAAAAGTTTAAAACAATTTAATTACAGTATCTATATACACACAGATAGATAACTTATAAATCATAACTGATAATCAACATTATCAAATAACAGGTAATTCACATCATCAATATCAAAAAGATATACCATATATCACTATCACAATAGATAACCTATGTTATCATCACAATACAATCAAACATCCATACCACATAATATCATTTATCTCATTACTGAGATCACAAAGCATCCAAAACAATCATTGACATCCATTCATACATAAGCAATGATTTACTCATCATTCTATAATTAATTTAAAATGAATTAAATTAACTATCTCTAATTTCTAATTAATTTAAAATGAATTAAATTAATTACCCGTCTTTAATTAGTTTAAAATGAATTAAATTAATTACTTTATCAAATATAAATCTTGCTATCTTAACCATTTAATTGATTCCAATCAATTAATCAATCATAAATTACTTTAATTAATCACTCTTGATTAATTACCTCTAATTACATTCATGCAATTATTCTTAATTAATTTCACAAAATTAATTATTCTCAACCAAACAGTAATTAACCTTTAATTACTTCAATTAATTAATCATAATTAATTATACTAATCCTTAATTAATTACATTAATTGATTACCTATTATTGATTAATTAACCATAATTAATCATCTTTAATTACATCATTAATTAAAATAATTAATGATCCTTAATTATGAATTACCTTAAGTAATTAACTAACTTAATTACTTTGTTAAACAAATTAATTATCCTTTAATTAATTACTTAATTAATCCCTTGATTAATCTTTAAATAATTAAACCAAATTACCTCACACTTACCATCTCCACTTAATTACAAACATGTAATTATTTAACAATTACTTAACTAAGTAATTACCCAAATCATTGATTACATATATTAATTATTTTTAAAACTCAAGTGTTTACAATTAATTAAACTTAATTAATTAAAAATAAACAATCACATTAAAATAAATTAATTACATTAAGTAATTAATTTCTTAATTACTTTATCAAGTAATCACTCTCTAACCATTTATAAATGATTATTATTAAATTAATTGATCTAATTAATTATAAAAATTAACTACATAAATTAACTGTTAAATAATCCTAGTTAATGACCTTCATTAACCATCCTCAAATTATTTTATAAAGTAATTAACTTAAATTAATTACAAAATAAATTATCTTTAACCATTTATTCATTAAAGTTAATTATTAAACTAGTTAACCTTAATTTAAAACTAAATTACATAATTAATATTCATTTATCATTAATTAATAACTTAATTAATGATCTTAACTTAAAATTGATTAATCATTAATCAATTATAACTTCAAATTTAATTAATTAATTAAATAAATTAACAAATCTTAATTACCTTATTAATTAATTCTAAAACATAAATCTTAATCAAAATTTTCAAAACATAACTTAATTATGTTTAAAACAATTTTATTTTAAACAAAGTACTTATGAAATTACTTTTAGATTTCAATTTAAATTCAAGTTTTAAAATAAAATAATTTGAAACTTATCAAAGTTTTAAATAAATTTAAAACTTTTTAAATTGCAAATTAAATAAATGTTATGGAAATTTTTAAAGTTAAAGTCATTTCAAAACTTTCAATAATTTAAATTTCCATTTTAATTTGAAACTTCAAATTTTAAACCTTCTTTAAAATTTAAACCTGAAATTCAAATTTACTTTTGAATTTCCAGATTTCCAATAACTTTAAATCTTCTCACATTTTAAAATCTTATTATTAAAAATGTTTAAACTATTTTATCAACATGATATAGTAATAATGTTAAATTTCTAAACTTAAGTTTCTGTTTCAAAAAACTGAAATTTGAACTTCAAATCAGAAATTCAAACTTGAATTGCTTTTAAACTCAACCTTTGCTTTAAACATAAATTACAGATTCAAATTTTAAAAACCCAGATTGAAAGCAAACAGAAAACAGGTTTCAAACCTGAAATTTTGAATTCAATTCAAAAATACAAACTTGAGTTTGATTTTAAATTTAAACTTTTCTTTAACATAACTTCAGATTTTAAATTTTAAAAACCCAGGTTTTAAAAGTTTAAAATCCATATTTGAAAAAAAAACATACACAGTTTTACTGTGTAACCAGTAAGCTACAGCTCAACCCGAGCAACAAAATTTTTACTTCGGGTTTTTCCCCCATTTACTCCGAGTCAAACATGCTACCACTTCGGGTTCTCTTCCTTTTTGCTTCGAGCCATCCCTGCAATATCCTACACCCAAAAATAGTTTACCAGAAAACATGTCGCACCACCTCTGGCGATCATCAGTGATGACCCAGCGACCTCCATAAACCCAAATATGCCCACAGGAACCATCAAATCGAACCCATAATCAATAATTCAAATTTTAGCTACCCCATTCCTAAACCTAAAAAAGTATTACAGGTTCCAACTTAAAACCTGTCAACGGCAGCCTCTCGCCATTCCGACCACCTGAGGTTCCCCCTCTCCGGCTTCGAGCCTATCTACACACCAACTTCCCATTTTCCAGATATCATAGTACTCGATCCATCCTATTCCTCACACTGCCCAATCCTAACCCCTGATTCTATTTCTAGTTTAGACAATAACTGGACTCCCATTCCTAAATTAAATATCTTGATTTTAATTTTTAAAAAAAAAATCATGTTTTAAAGTGTTATTCAGATCCTAACTCTGAAGCAACAAATTTTAATATTCGAATTCTCACTTATTTTTAAACCTGATCAATAATTTGGGTTCCCAGAGGAAATACAAGTTCTTTTAACTTAAATTTCTAAACTAAATTTTATGATTAAACAAACAGGTTTGATTTAGATTTTAAGTTTAAACAGAGATTAAATTAAATGATTTTGATTTTTAAATCAAACTTTGAACCTGAGAAATACAAAACAGAGAGGATCCAGGTAATATAAGCATGCATACCAAACAATCAGAGATACAACCATAAAAATACACAACCATACATATGAATGTACTTAATAAAATATTTAACTCAGAAATTAGCATGTAACCATTATTCATACTTAAGTAAAAAAAAAGAATGTGATGTTACTCACTTTTGAAAAATGCAGAGCTCAGTTAAATATGCAGAAAACTCAAAATGCAGGCATTCCATCTCATACAAAAACACAGACATATCCATCATACTTATCAGGCAACAAATTTAAGCAACTATATCATTTTAATTTAGTTTTTAAAATAAATTGTTACTCACCTAATTGATGAATGCAGAAAACAAATGCAGACCCCCAGTTGTTTATTTGAAATTTGCAGAAGACAACATGCAGGCTTCCTCTGTTGCTATAAGTCTGGGTTGCTAATGCTCCTCAATTTACTTGCATGTAGATGATGCAGTTG
The DNA here is from genome assembly GCA_030765085.1 of Allium cepa. Classification (NCBI taxonomy): domain Eukaryota; kingdom Viridiplantae; phylum Streptophyta; class Magnoliopsida; order Asparagales; family Amaryllidaceae; genus Allium; species Allium cepa. The sequence goes on along the minus strand of CM060928.1, from coordinate 672,215,554 downwards.
TAAATCTCCAAATGCATGCAGAAATAAGCATGTGCAGGGTTCATCTTGAATTTGATGAAATGCAGAATTCTGATCTTTGATGAGGGAAGTATGCAAATTTAGATTTGAATATGCAGAGGAATTTGCAGATTTGAATATGTTTATGATTATGCAGATTTGGATTTTATTTTTGGATATGCAGATTTTTATTGTGGATATATGTATGCAGGCTTGTATTTGAGGATGTTTAGATGCAGATGTTACACTTTGAATATGCAGATTTCTGTATTTGAATTTTTTTGAGGTATGCAGATCTGGATTGCAAGTCTGAAAATGAATCTTGATCTTCATTAGATTTAAGGAATGAAAAATGCATTTTTGGATGAATGATGCAACTAATGTATTTCAGATTTTAATGTAATAAAAGAAAAATAAAACTAAAATTTACACTTGTCATGAACTAGACACTTGTCTATATGAATACATATGAATTTAACACATGTTATCTTCTTTAAAATAGTTAATAGTAATTACAAATTAATGTATATGTGTTAGCTTAAATTAAGTTGTTAGTTTATATGTATAAATTTACAAAAGAAATAAAAACAATCATGTTAATAAATGAAACTTATACATATTATAGATTAAAACAATTTAGATTTTATACTTTTTAAATTTAAATTCAACTAAATTCAAAAACCAAGTATTTTTAAATCAAGTTATAAATATAAATTCAATTTGAAATAGAAATTACAAATCTTATTCAAAATACAATATTAATATTATTTTTATAAATCTCTTTTATTAAATTAAAATTCATTTTACAAAATATTCATTTTATTAAGCCATAAAACATTTTATTTAATTTATTCTAACTTTAAAACAAAACCAATTTATTTAAAATATGAACCATATATTTATATTGTAAATAGAAATCAATTTATATCATTTAAAAGATAAAATAACCAATTTACATATTTATTGAAGAAGATTATTAAATTTATCTGAATAATTATTGCCAGAATATCAATATCAATTTAATTTTAACTACAGATTATTAAATTGATATTGTCAAAAATTCCGGGATGTTACAATTTTTAAAAAACATTCAAACTATTTTCAAAAATAAACTAGTCGGAGTTCAAATTGTTATTGATTAAATACCCAACGGAGATAAGAATTGAAGTGATAATCCAAATGGGGATTAAAACAATTGTAAATAAGTGAATGAAAACTAAAGTGAATGTGAATGGGAAGGAAATTGATTTGGCTAATAATCAATGAAGTTAAATACGTAGGATGTACGTATATTACTCTATTCGCATAATGATTTGATCCAGATTCGAGCACAGAATTTCGAGATAGTTATATCGATCCGAGTTGGGATTTTTCACTCGATTCTCGACTGCGAACCTGGATATGGATTGTTGATTAATTCTGGATATTCTCTATTATAGCTAGGCTATGCAAGGAGAATGATGGTTTCTGATCAAGAAACCAGATCTGAGTCCGCACTAGAAAGTCGGATGAACGATACTAGTTCGGAAGTGAAACTGTGTGGTCGAGTGAGCGATCAGATTGATATAGCGTACGGATGATAAGTGTACATCATACAGATTTGAATGAAATTGATATTGAAAGGAGTAATCAAATTTGAATGTTTGATTTTGAATAAACAAAGTTATATATCTTTGTTATATATAAGATAAATCTCCTCTTGTTGTATCTATTGACGGAAAAAAGGATTTTGAAGGTGTTTGAAGTATAAAAGGAGTTTTATACAAGATTGAAATGATCTAAAGTTTTTAAAGAATTATATATATATATATATATATATATATTTATATATATAAAGGATCTTATGAGAATTTTGGAAAAGGTTTTGGGTACCTTTGGATTTGGAAAGGCTTTTGATTTTTGGGTAAAATCAATATTGGAATTTGGAAAGCCTAGTTTGAGAATTATCGATTTTTGGGATAATCGATTTTGTGTATAGGAGCTTTGTATGAGATCATACGAGGTGTATGATTTGAAAGATACTATATGTGTATAGTATAATGTGTTTTGATGATGGCTCTGGAGAAAAAGGCACTCCCTTGAAATGAACTTCTCAGGAGTGCCACCGGGTGGTGCTGCCTTGAGCCCCAAGGGGGTGTTCTAAAGTTGATCATATGAGCAGTCCAGACAAAACTAGTTCCTGGGGATTATGAGTAGTGTGTACCATAGCGAAAGTCGTGTGTGCAGCTGAGAGCCAACAGTCTATGTTTGATTTTACATCGATATAATGCGACCTATGGTAACATAGCGAAAGTCGTGTGTGCTGCTGAGAGCCAACAGTCTACATCTGTTTTTACATCGGTAGACTGCGACCTATGTAGGAATGGAGAAGTTTCATTTTGACAGCGAAAATCGAGGGCGTTGATGCCTATAGTTACATGGACTTTTTCCACGATGGCAATGTAACCATGGAATGTAACTACGATCTGTTGTGGGTTCCATGGCGGAATCGAGGGGCGCGGAGTGCCTACAGTTACATGGACTTTTGCTATGATGGCAACGTAACCCAGGATGTAACTGTGACCATGGATGGGGGTGATGATTTCCAGAGCATTCTCACCAAAGATATTTCCTCTATTTTCAAAAAACTGTTTTCTATATTTTCAATAAAATTATTTTCCCAAGTATTTTCACTAGATGTTGAAAATGGGTCTGCTACGTACTTATAGATTTTCAGTCCTACGCCTGATCAACGTATGACTGAATTTCTATGAGAACAAGGATAGACTGGTTGAGACATCGAGTTATAAGAAATATTTTTATAAAAAGCTATTTTAAAAGTATTATGTGAATTTAAAAGCGTTTCTAAAATTTTAAAATAGAAATGTTGGAATTTTGGAAAATGAAACAAATCCAAACTGGAATTATGAAAATTTACGAATACAGGAAAATTTAATGAAGTGATTTTTGTAATAAAATCGAATATTGATATAAAAGTTGGAAGTAAGCTTATTAGCTAAATAATTATTTGATAGAGTATGTTAATAAAATTTAATTCGGTTAAATAAATGGATTGTAAGTTAATAATGGAATTTGAAAATGAACTCGAATTATAAATAGAATTCGACTTGGATTTGATAATTAATTAAATAAGTGGAGATGTCGAAAAAATAAAATAGAGTTGGATCGAAATAGTGATGGTTTGAATTACAAATAAAATTGAAGTGTGATATAAATAATATTTAACGTAATTTGCAAGTAAATTAGATATAAGGAAAGTGTTGTCGAATGAAATGAAAGTGTATTATAATAGAAATGATTTGAGTTGCAAATAAAACCCAGGTAAGTAGAAATAAACTGAGAATGGTATTGTATAAATAAAATAAATTTGAAATTGAATTAAGTAGGTGAATTAAAAATCAAAATGGGGTGAATAAATGGGTTAATTGAATGAAATAATGAATGGATGAAGTCTGATTGAATAAAAATTAAATCAAAGTTTTAATTGGAATTGGGTTATCAGAATGAACTTAAGTTATGAGGCGTATTAATTTGAAGTAAAATTACTTAAGTCAATAAAAGCTTGGTTTCGAGTAAGAATGGTAGACCATTAAATAAAGATTTGGGTTAAATTTATTTGGAAAATGAATATTAATATACGCATCGAATGTTGTCAAGCTCAATGAAATAGTTTTGAAATGAAACCAATGCGTAGATGAAATGGAATTAAATACAGAATGAGTTGAAATTAATTTAAAGTAGTTATAAACTAAAATGGATACTCTATTAAGCAAATATCGTCGAATTTACATAAAAATAGTTGTCGTTTGACCAAAAAGAAGGTAAAGAAGTTCTATAAATAAATAGATTAAATAAATTGGTTTTAAGATCAATTGAAGTGAATATGAGTTTGTTTTGCTTAAAAATAAATTGAATGTAAGCAACTGAGTTGTAAACCATTAAAATTTAATGAAATGGAATATGAATTGGTTGGAAGCAATTGAATTAGCTTTAAATCATATAAATCGCTTATGGCAAGCGTTTGGTGCTTGTTGCTTATGAAATGCATGTGTTTAGCTATTGAAAGAAGTGAAATGCTAATAGATTTCTATATATGGCACTTACATATTTAAATTGAGTAAGTACAGGTACCTGAAGGCCGCTTGGCTAGATTTGGTTGCGCTAATTGCTTAAATAATAAGCCGCTTGCTTAAAAATACTAAATAAAGGTACGCCTACGCAATAAAAATAGGAAATATGAACTTTTTTGTTTTTCTGACCGAGTGGGTCGATGTATATATATTTATATCCCTTGTCAAATTGCAAAATCTCCTCCGTACGAAGGAGACTCTGCCAAAAATTTTCTAAAATTTTGGGAGATAGAAATTTTTTGAAAACTTTTGGGAAATTTTTTTGTTAGCAACGAAACGGTGTCAAATCGAAAATTGAAATAAATTTGTGAATGAAACTAATTTAAAATATTGATATGAATCAGTTGTAAATGGAAGATAAAATTCAATATTCAAAATTGAAGATAAATTGAATTCATATGGAAATGGAAAAAATTAATTTGAATAGAAGTAGATATGAAATCTATGTAAGGAAATGTATAAAATGATTTGAAAAGTTACGATTGGATATTATTGCTAAGTAGGATATGCAGGTATTATAAAGGGAAGAGAAAATTTGATTTGATTTCAGGAGATAATTTGAATTGCCCGACTAAAGGTATGTATTTAAATTTCTGTATGAAATTGGATTGGGTTTTTGATCTAGCCACTTGGCTTTTGTTTTCATTTGAAATTTGGGGACCCGTAGAGGCATTTTGTAGTTGTACCGAGCTAGCGCGCAAAGGAGACGCTGGCAAAAATTTTGGAAAATTTAAATTTTGATAATTCAAAATTTGGTTTTAAATTGCAATTAAAATGATTGAGCAAAAAGGTATTGTTTGAAACTACGGGAGCGTTTGGGAAGTTGGCAAGATTGATAATAGGTCTTTTATAAAAAGATATGTTATGGAAAGTTGATAAAACCGTTTGGTTTGGAAAATAGTAATGGGTATTGGATCATTCTTCCTAACAAGTAATTTCGGGGGCGAAATTCTTTTAAGGGGGGAGGAATGTGACGACCCGGAACTTTGGATATTTGAAATCGAAATATTTAATTGATTTTAAATATTTAAAAGTTAATTATTAACTTGAATTTCAAACATCGCTATTTATTTGGTAATTTAATTATTAAATTAAATAATTTGAAGTTGGGAAAAATGTTGAATCTGGGATTTGAAGCTTGTTAAAAATAATTTGAAGGCTTATAAAATTTATATTGATAGTGTTGAGGATAATAAAAGTTTTAAAATTGAATTTAACATTGATTTGTTCAGTTTTAAAAATATATCATTTAAATTGAATTTAAAAATAGCCTTCCGAGGCACAGTCTCGGAATTCGACGAAACTAGTTCCATTGGATCTAGAATATTGTAATATTGTCGGATTCCAATTTTTGTAGTGTTTAGAGTTGTTGTGTGAGCGTACAATATACAAACGCACTTAAATCTACATCGATTTAAATTTAAAAATAATATATACTTTGAATGGTCAAATAAACTTAACATCAGAACTCTTTGCTTCCTACTCTAAACACTGCAGCTGGCAGGCATGCGAAGCATCTTCAACACACAAGAGATCTTTTCCTTCTTTAAGAACCACATTATCTTCCCCGACACTTCATTTTATTTTCAACAGGAAATAAATTGTAATGGCCAAGCTTAAAACAAGGGATGGACCTTCCATACTCTCCTTCCCAAGGAAGCCAAGGCCGATACTTCAATGTTTACCTCTCTCTCTCCCTTTTCAGTTTTTCAAATCGAGCTTAAAATAAAGGCCGAAGCCCTTCGTAAAAAAAAGGAGGCACGGTAGAGACAAAAGAAATAGGGGTGGGATCGATCATGAGAATCATTCCAGGTACGCGTGGAGGTGAAGAAGAGCGGCGGCTCGGCGATCGTTGCTTGGGGAGGCGACTTGTGACCAACACCAAAGCTAGGGTTTCGCGTGGAGATGCTGCTAGGGCTGCGAGCACTCGCGCTCAAGAAAGGGAAGTTGCGATCTGGGTTGATGATCGATGATGGCTGTCGATCGAGCGATTTAGGGCTTCGTTCGAATGGAAGGGGCTGTGCGAGCGGCGGGGACAGATCTTGTATGGAGGAGTCGAGCAAGCAGCGAGTCAGTGAGGTACCATTTGATTTACTTTCGTTTAATTTATATACACGTACAAAAGCAGAAAGAAGAAAACTTTACAGAAAAAAATAAAAGTAATATTCTTTTTACAACAAGTTATTCGAAACAATTCTGTTTAAAATTTATATGTACCTTCATTTGAAGATAAAAGGAATTTTATTTATTTGAATTTAATGCGTAAGTTAAAAAATATAAATTTATTTTTATTTACTGGAAACTATATAAGGTTGAAACAGGAATTTTAAAACATTTTGATTTGAACATTTATATTAAAATTGGACTTCCGGTTTATTTAGATTATCTTATAAAAAAGAAGAAGAAAAATTATGTATTTGAGCGAGTTATCTGATTAATTAGTTATTAAATTTATTTTAGTTAAATTAAATTGTTAGTTAACCAAGTGGTAATTAATTATTTGATCGATTCAAATATAAATAAACTGTATAAAAATGTTACAAGGTCAAAATTTGAAAGAAGCAAGACGGATTGGAAGTGTGTTGTGCAACAAAAAAACCAAAGGTGAGTTAATCTCACTCTTTTGTATTTTTATTTATATCTAAATGGTTAAATTTAAATAATTGGTTGAATGATTGAATTGATTTGATGTGCACTATACACTGATGATATTGTGTCTTTAGTTTTGGTTGGTTCTCGAGTTAATTGTTGCTTGCCTCGAAGCATTTGGGTTTTAAATTTTTTGGACTTAAATCATAAATAAGAAAATGTTTTCATTTTAAAGTTAATAAGGGCTTAATGATTTGTGACTCGTTAAATTAGTAGGGTAATTAAAATGGATAATTAATTAATTTAATTAATTAATGATTTTGGTTAATTAATTTAGTAGTTAAGGGTTTGAATTAATTAATTAAGGTTTAATTTAATTAATTAAGTTTAATAGATTTAGAAAAATCATTGGGTTGTTTGATAGGTAATTACTTAATGTAATTAATAAAATATAATCACTTTGTGTAATTAATCAAGATATTAATTAAGATAATTAATTAAGGAGTAATTATTTTATTTAATCAATTAAATAAAAAGGTAGATAATAACAGGATGAGATAAATCAAGAGTGATCAATATTTGTGGTTTAATTAATGATTAATTATTTAATGTAATTAATTTAGATTAGGATAAATTTAAATGTAATTAGAAATCATTAATTGTATAATCAATTATGTAATTAAAGTCTGATTAATTAAGATAAATAAATCAGTAATAAGTGACTTATTAGAAATTAATTAATATAAGTAATTAAGGATTAATGTAATTAATATAGTTAATTTATTTATAAAGTAATTAAGATTAATTATTGACTTTGGTTAAGAATAACTAATACTGTGAAATTAATTAAAGTTATTTACGTGAATGTAATTGAAGGATAATTAATCCAGGGTGATTAATTAAGATGAATAATGAAGGGATGATTGATTAATTGATTTGAAATTAATTAATTACAAGTGAAGAAATTTAAGTGATTGAGGTTAGAAATTCAGTTAGAATTAATTAAATTAATTTTGGTAGCGATCAAGCTTTGCTTATGGGTGACTCAATGGTATTGAATGCTTTGAATGAGTTGATATCTATGATATGAAATGTTGTATATTTCATTTGGATAACTTAGGTTGACATGAGACTCGAAGAGACCGGGTTCGGGTATTAGGAAATACCCGAAACCACTTTGAATTTTTATAGATTGATATGTGAAATCTATAGGCTGGAGTGAAGTGATTTAAAGCAATTGGACTATTTTAAACCTAAATCTTTGGTACTTAGAAAACTTATGTGTGAAATAAGTGATGTCTATAACATATTGTGAACTTGTAAATTGATTCGAGTTACCCCAGGTTCTATATAAGTTGAATGCTTTTATTCCATGTTGGATGAGTTTACTCACGCTGGTCTCCAGCCTGACCCGGGTGTTACTTTGATGTAATGCTCGGGTCAGACCGAGTATTACAGATTTTCAGGTAAGAACATTCTGGAGCTTAGGAGGCGGGCCGATTGCAAGAAAGTATAGAGTATTTCCGCGGTATTATATTATTGTAAATCCGAGGCATGATAATTGTGTATATCTAGTGTCTGTATATATGTGTAACTCTGATGTATTAAAATATAATCGAAAGATATAGTATTCTTTTGTAAACTATTATTATTTATTATTTTATTTTATCCACTGCGAATGTGAGATGTTGATGTTTCTGATCTTCTTCTTCTTTTATCTCTTTCTTCTTTTTTTCCAACTATCTGGAATTTTCGGGATCGAAAATTTCGGGTCGTTACTGTAACGACCCGGAATTTTGGGCAATAACAATTTAATAATATGTGTTAATAATTTAATTGATTTGATAATTTTCTTTATGATTTTAATTTAAATCGGCTAATTTAATCTTTTAAAGGTTAATGAATTTTTAGTCTGGCAATAATGATAAGAGATATTTGTCAAAGCTAATGAAATTTTATTCTGTTTATAATATATACATTTGATATATATTGTGAATAGAAGATTTTATGTTTTAAATTAAAGATTGATTTTTCAAATTGTAACATATATGTATATATATGTTGTAGTTTGATATTGTTTTGAAATTTAATTTTAATCTATTGATAATTTTGAATTGTAATTTAAAGCTTTGTTTTAAAACTTGATATTTTTCAAAAGTTAATTTAGAATTAATTCAATTGTTTCAAATTATAAGATAATTGTTAATATGATAGTGTAAAAAGAATTTAATTAAAGTTTTGTTTTGTTCTCTTTTAAATTGTTTAAATTTTAAAATGGTTATAAAATACATGTATAAGAAATTTGTTTTTATTTTAATTAGTTTTAAAACATTTTTTTCTTTTAAAGGTAAATACATATTTATATATGTAAGCATGTATTTATAAAGTAACATAAATATGTAAGTTATATTTACATTTAAACTAAAAAAATTTTACTTAAGTACATGTGTTAATATCTTAAGTCATCTTTAACACATGCAAGGCATTTAGGCAATACGGAGGACAAATGTAGCTTTAAAATAACAAGTGTCTATTTTTTTCTTTAATAAACATAACATCATCATTTTCTTTTTTTTGCTTTCTTTCAAATGTTAATGGTAAAATCAGAAATTCACTTACAAACCTGAAATCAATAACTGCTAAAAACAAAGTTCTTTACTACAATTTAAAACCTGCAATTCAATTCAAACTCCAACTTCAATCTTCAACATTTCAAAACCTGCATCTCAAATGAAAAGCAAATCTGTAACCTGCAATTCAATTCAATCTGAAACCTCTAGTTGTATGCATGCAAAGATTTCAACATGCATGGATTCAATTTCAACAAGCAAGTAAAATCAAAGCATTTTCAGATTTAAAGATTTTAAAGCCTAGAAATTAAGCAAGTTGCTCTGTTTATAAAAAAAATTGCTCTGCATATTTCAAAGAAAGGTGAGTAAATATTTTTTTAAAACAGTTGAATCTTATTTTAATGTCATGCATGTGTTGTTATTTACCTGTATTAAAATCCTATAGCTTGAATTTATATGGACTAGTAGCTATATGTTGTGAGAGTTTGTTTGAATACATGCAAATGTGTTTTCTGTAAATGATCTGTTAAAAGAAAAATTCAAAATCTTTTAATCCAAACAATATTAGATCTTGATATGTAAAGAGAAGTTGTTTATAATCATACGACTTTTCAATCTAAAAATGTTTATAAGTTTTTAAAATGAAATAATAGTTCAGAAGTTTCAAAATTACAGTAAAAATCAATTTGGGCTAAAAATTTATGAACTTAATCTTTAATTTTGATTGTATGATTGGAATAGCAATGGAAAATCATGATTTTTAATACTTGTATCATGATTTTTAGTTGTGTAACTAGGGAGAATTTGGGGTTTACTCGTAAATTGGGTTTTAGTGAATTACCGAAGATCCAAGTGATGATTGTAGCTAGGATTTTGACCGAAGTATGTATGTAGGCTATAGATTTTAGGAAAAATGTCTAAGAATTTTTCTAATGACAAAATTGTGTGTATTAGATTAAACTAGGTTTTAAATAGGTTTCGGTTCGACTTGACTGTAATGTCATTTGCGACATGGATGTTGAATCGAGCTCGATCGCGTTTTGGAATTGTTGGAGCTTGAGATCTTGGCTTTCGATGGTGGTGTCGGCAAGGTGTAACGGTGGCGATTTCGTCAACGGCAATAGGAATTTTGCGTTCGAGTTTTGCTGTAGCTTTGAGGCGTACGTTCGAATTTCGATTCGTATTTGGATTTATGATTCTGGGTGGAGGGGAAAGTCGAGGTGGTCGCCGCCGACATGGTGATGACCGGAGACTAGTCGACGTTGTTTGGTTCTCTGTGCAAGGTGCACGCGTGTAGTTGTTGTGCACTGGAGAATTTTGAGTGAGGAAGACGAGTTAAACTCGAAGGGAGGCTCGTGATTTTATCGTGGATGACTCGGAGTTGTGATCTGGGCTTTTGTCTCGGGTGGGTTTTCGTGTTGCGTACGGGTGGGACTCGAAGGGGTTTGGGTTGTTCTCGGGGTAGGCAGAAGGAATTTCTGAGTTTCGACTTGAGTGATTTTGTTTGCTGTATTAGTTAGTACTATGTTAGTATGGTTGTAAAATAAACTCGAGTTGAATAATTTAAGAATCAAGCACCAAGTATAAACAAGTTTATGAAGAAACTAAACTTAAACTTGTTGTTTCTTAAAGGAAGTAAATTAAACATTCAAAGTGAAATTTGAATTTATTTTCAAATTTAAAAATGTTTTAGGTTGCACGTTTAAAAAAATTTATTTTAATTAAGTTTTAAAAATTCAAATTTTGAAGAGTGTTTTGAATTTAATTATTAGATCAAAGACGTAAGTTAAAGTTTTGAAGTAATGTTTTAATAACAATTTTCAATTTATATTGAAAATAAATTAGTTTAAAACTTGATAATTTAAAGTGTTTAAATTTGAAAATGATTTATCTCCAAGTAAGACTATTATTAGGATTTTGTAAACCAAGTTTAATAATTTGTCTTTGAATTAATAAGATTTAAATAATTCAATAATTTATTTATGGAAATAAATAAAATTAAATTATTTGAATAATCAACTTAAGAATACTTATTTGTTAATAAGTTAAGTTTGATTAAGATTTATGGTTTTCTTAATTTATTAAAGACTTTCTTCAAATAATAGAAGTTAATTAATTAATTGTTTAATTAATTTTAAATAATTAGTTAATTATTTATTAATTTTAATAACCACTTAATTATTAATTAATTATGTGTAATTACTTAATAAAGTAATTAATGGTTAATAATTGAATGTAATTAAGAAGGTAATAACTTATGAAGTAATTAGAGGAATTACACATGGAAGTAATTAAAGTGGAAGTGATTAATGGATAATCACATGATGCAATTAATTAAGGATTAATTAATATAGTTGTTTTGAAGTTAATTAATTATGGAATAATTAATTAATGAATTAAGAATTAATTAATGATGGGATTAATTATTTGTTAAGTAATTAATTTAGAGATTAATTAAGAATTATTAATGAAAGTAATTAGAAGATAATTACTTGTTAGGTAATTAAGAGTTAATTACTTAATTATTTTAGTTAATTAATGTGATTTATTAATTAATGAATAAGATTAATTTAAGATTAATTACTAAGTGTAATTAATTAAAATTGTAAATAATTAATAAAGTAATTAATTAAGGATTAATTGTTAATTTAAATTAATAAATGAAGTAATTAAAGATTAATTAATTGAATTAATTAATCAAGGATTAATATAATTAAATTAGAAATTAATTAATTGAGAAGTTAATTAATTTAGTTAAGTAATTACAAACTGTTAATTACCAATTATGATTAATGAGATGATTAATTATAAGATAATTATTTAATTAATTAAAGTAATTATTAATTAATAAGGATCATTAATTTATGTGATTAATGATATTAATCAAGGTTGATTAATATAAGTGGTTAATTTAAATGTGATTAATTAATTGTAATTAATTAAGAATTAATGTAATTAATTATAGTTAATTAATTAATGAATGATCATTAATTATTGTAATTAATGGTAGTAATTAAGGTTAATTACTGAATGTGGTTAAGGACAATTACTTGAATGTAATTAAGATAATTAATTAATTAGTGAAGATCATTAGAGATGATGATTAATTTATTTGGAATAATAAATAAATGAAGAAGGATTTTAGTAATCCAATTGATTAAGAGATAATCAATTCTGTTTTGGGTGTTTGATTAATATGGATTGATTGATTAATATTGGATAATTGATGATAAATATTTGGTGATTGATATTGGATGATTGGTTGATATTGGATGTTTGATATTGGTTGATACTGGTTGAAATTGGATATCTTTGTTATATGATATGCTGCTTTGTGAAGATGAATGTTGTTATAATTATCTATTTTGATAATATGATTCATCTATTTGTTTATATCATCCTGAATATAAGTTTAAATTGTTTAAAACCTTAAGTACAACTTGGACATTAAAATGGTGTTTGGTTTCGGTGAGACCGGGATCGGGTTTCCATATTTGGGATCCGAAAACCACATCGATTCCAATTGAACGTTAGGTCGTGTATCCAAGTGGAGCAAGTGAAGACTCGAGGTGTAAGGGCTATACGTCAGTATAACTCTGTGGGTGATTCCGTAATGAGTTGACGGAATAATGCTTATAGATTCGAGATGGTGAATCAGAGTGCAAGGGCTATGGTCATTGACTCTGAGGGTGATTCCAATAATGAGTGCAATGAGATAGTGCCTTCGGTTTCGTTCGAACCCGGAACGAAGTTGTATGAATTGAATGCTTTCAAAACATCGTCAGGTGGACGATGAGCATTCTAAGATAAATGTGTTCTATAAAGGTAATCGTAACCTCAAGCCTCATCAACCGGGAATGGCTAAAACAGGGGAGGTGCAGCAAGGCTTCGTGGGTAGCTCCCACTGGAGAGCAAGATTTTCCCCTGTCTGGAAGTCCCTTTTTATTCGACTATGTGGACAGTTGGGTCGCGGCCAACTACGGGGTTGTCTTGTTCGGGACAGTCCAGTAAGGGATGGTTCCGGCCTTGTGTTGCAGGTGAGTGGGAGTACTCCTCGGTACGTTGATCTAGGCCACGTACTGTGACGGGCGGTACCCCAGTAGCCCTGCCATTGATGGAAACCCATTTTCCCTACGAGACCCTACGGTTTTGATTGTATTACCCACTTTTGTGGCTAATAGCTGGAATTTAATGAATGTAACAATTTCGGCTATTTCTTATTTACTTGAAAACCCTAGACACTATTATAATATCACTGGATTTCCTATCAAATGTTTTGGTTGGCGTAAGGTAAAAACTTTTCCATGTTTATGTGTGGGAAGTCTTACGTGATACCTTTTCTTTTCAAAGGCTTTCTAAAGTTAAGCAATTTTAACCCGTTTACTCACACCAGACCCCTGTCTGACCCGAGTGTTTATTTTCTGTTTTATTAAACTCTTGGGTACTCATATTATGTATGAGTAGTCAAGTGATTCAGGGTAGCTTGACGAATTCTGGAGGAGATATGGAGCAGGTGGCTTCGACGTGTAGATTTATATATTGATTCCGCTGTGTTTGTTTGTACCTGTATCTGTTGTTCTTGAATTATATAGTTAGACAGAAGTTTATAATTGTCTATTATCTGTTGTTTAAGTTGTGTACTCTGATGTAATAGGTACTATGTAATATTTTATGTTATTTATTATATTTCATTCGTTCCGCTGTGAGTTCTCTAATGTTGTTTGTGTTCTTCTTTCTCTTTCTTTTCTTCTTCTATCCCTTTCTTTCTTCAAGATGATGCGATTTTCTAGGAGTAGAAAGTCGGGTCGTCTCAGTTACAGCATGGTTCTACTTCGGATCAGCCTACTATCCCACAGGAAATGGGTCGTCGTCTTTGGGAATAGTTCCCAAATGTTCTATATCGAGATTTTTTGACACATACGGTTTTTGCTAATGGTCTGTCTTTTGACTCTCCTCCTTCCAATCACTCCTTAGGTACTCCTTATCCTCTAGCATATTATATAAATTGTGATAATTTTTCTGTAAATTATCGGAGATTTCTAGTAGATGTAATTAAGGGTAAGGATCCTAAATCATTTAAAGAAGCCATTAAATCTGATGAGTGGCGCCGTTCCATGAAGGATGAGATACAGGCTCTAGAAGGCAACGGCACATGGACCTTAGAGCATCTTCTTTCGGGGAATCATGCTCTTGGTAGTCAGTGGGTGTACAAGACTAAATATTTATCAAATGAAGATGTTGAGCGCCTCAAATCCAGATTAGTAGCGTTGGGTAATCACCAACAACAAGGAATTGACTACAACGAAACTTTTGCTTCTGTTGCCAAGATGACTAAAGTTCGTGCTTTTCTATCCATATCGACATCCAAGAATTGAAAACTACATCTAATGGACGTTCATAATGCGTTCCTACATGATGATCTTGATGAGGAGGTATACATGAAATTACCTCCCTGGTTTGAGAGCTCGGATCCAACTTTGATGTTTCGGTTGCGTAAGTCATTGTATGGCTTAAAGCAAGCTCCAAGATGTTGGTTTGCAAAATTGGTGTCAGCTTTGAAAGGGTATGGCTTTCTTCAGTCTTATTCAAATTATTCTCTTTTTATATTTAGTAAAGGCGGTGTTCAGATTAATGTATTAGTTTATATTGATGATCTTATTATTCTGGAAATGATTCCACTGTGCTTACCATATTCAAAGCTTATCCTAGTGACCGTTTTAAAATGAAAGATGTTGGAAATCTAGAATATTTTTTAGGGATTGAGGTCGCCCGTAGTTTATCAGGCTTGTTTTTATGTCAGCGCAAATATACTTTGGATATTATTTCTAAAGCAGGTTTGTTTGGGGAAAAACCGATTGGATTCCCTATAGAACAAATCATAAGCTAGGTCTTGCAACTGGAGAGCTTCTAGCGGATCTTGAATCATATCGATGACTTGTAGGTCGTTTGATTTATCTTGCGGTTATTCGACCGGACCTGGCTTATTCAGTTCATATTTTGTCTCAGTTTATGCAAGCACCTCGAATTGAACACTGGGAAGCGGCTCTTCGGGTTGTGCGTTATTTGAAAGGGACTCCAGGTCAGGGTATTTTTCTCCGTGCTAACAGTGAGTTGACCTTGGAAGGATGGTGTTATTTGGATTGGGAGGCTTGTCCACTTACTCGTCGCTCGTTGAAAGGCTGGCTTGTGTTCCTTGGTCAATCTCCTATTTCTTGAAAGACAAAGAAACAACATACGGTATCTTGGTCTTCCGTGGAAGCCAAATATAGGTCTATAGCTGCAATTGCCTACGAATTGAAGTGGCTAAAAGGGTTGTTGTTGAGTTTGGGTGTGCATCACCCTAAATCTATTAAATTATTTTTTGATAGCGAATCGGCGTTACATATAGCAAAGAATCTTGTTTTTCATGAGCGGACGAAACACATCGAGGTTGATTGTCACTTTGTTCGTGATGCGATCAATGAAGGTTTGATATCTCCTACTCATGTCTCGACATCGTCACTGTTGGCGGACATATTTACAAAGGCTCTCGGCAAGCTCAATTTGATTTTCTTCTCTCCAAGTTGGGCATTTTTGAATCTCATGCTCCAAATTGAGGGGGGTATTGAGATATATTTAGAATATATGATTAGATATTATGAGATATTGAGATACATTTAGAATATATTATTAGATATTGAGATATATTTAGAATATATGATTAGATATTATTACCATAAGATAAATATATGATTAGATACTATTACCATAAGATAGAGTTTGATGGGGATTGGAATGTTTTTGGGATATAGTGTGTTATAAATATTGATGCTGGTGATTAATAAAGGAGCAATATGACTTTTGCCGATTCTTCAATTTTCCTTCACATTACCAATTGGTTTTGTGATAATATGTGGTTCTCCATCATGGTACCAGAGCCTCTTACGATAGGTGAGGCTAGGGTAAGGAGAATAGGATCGTAACTGTGCTCGTGTTTTGGCATCAACTCTGAACCTTCCACTGTGCGCTTCTACTGATGCATCATTGCTAATGTGTGAATTGCATGAACTTTTTTTTAAGTATAGGTGGGGCCATATGATTATGAGACTGATTCCTTGATGGAAACTATGACGATCCGCCTCCTCGGCCCTCAAAAAATCGACAATGATAGATCCTTAGTATTCACATGCCGCAAATCTAAGTGCCAGAGAGGTGCATTATCATGGTGTAAAAGAAAATAAAGACAAAACATAATCTTACACGAATGGAATAACATAGATATATATAGTGGAAAATTTAAATACATGTATGAGAGGCTATCTTATAAATCAGTTTGGTCAGTTATAAATCTTTGTTCTTATAAATGCTAAATACAATCAGTAAACTAATAGAGTGAAAATGAAAATGGAAAACTAATTGCATGAACATCTTCAGCTCAAGACTTCAGCTCCATCACAATGCTCCAAATTAAACCTGACTACTTGGCTGCCAGGAAAATTAGAGCACCCAAAGTTTAATGGAAAAGGAAAATAAACTCCGGGTCAGTCATGGGCAGTGTGAGAACTCAAAATACACATATTAGAAAATAAGAGTATCTCATAAGACCACGCTGTATCTAAACACAGAACGAGTTTTTACCTTATGATAACCGAAATATTTACTATGTAAAATCTGGTAATATTATTTTTATTGACATCTTTTCAAAATCACTTTTCAATTAAACTTATATAATCTTAGCTGAATTGTTGCATTGATAAAATTCCAACATAATATGTTCTACAATCAAGTCCGAAGGCACTTATTGAAGAATGAATTTTCAGACAATGGTAGGTAAGGTACTACCTTCCGTACAACACATCTCTAGAGGGATGTACCAAGGATCAACACCTTTGAAACCTCTGCACCTGACAAGACCAACCTATCCGCAGGCACATTTAGTGGCGGATAGAACCAAATATGACTTCACCCCGGTCGTTTCTGACCTATCCGAGAGCTCTCATAACATACGCAACATAACCGATATAGATGGTAATCTAGAAAAGCGATGACCATACCTTAACGGTTGCAAACCACATAGCCTTACGACATGTCATGTTTACGCCATTTTCGAGTGATGAGGCCCAAGGTAACAATTACCATTTACATAGCACATTCCAGTTTGAATGCCACATTGCCAATTCCATCACACTATTGATTTTCGCAAATGTACAACCTCTAAGCTCGTATGTCTCAAGAAGAGCGTTAAGTGTAAGAGAGTTACTTCCTATACCACCAAACAGATATACATTTGTAAAAATCAATGTAAATGCATTTTAGAAATGTAATATCAGACATTCTTCCATACAAGTTGTCCAGAACATGACAAATCGAAGGAACTTTCCTACTACATCCTGTCAAGAATCAACCCGAAGATTAGTAGTGAGCAGCCCTTGCATCGAAGATCGAATAAAGATACTACTGCCACATATAAATGATTTAGGAAATTTCCCCCGAGGGTCAGTAATAAGCAGTCTTACATTCCATCTTCTAATTTATTATCATTTCATGTCTTCACTTCGAATATGTAAATTGGTTTGAAATGGTTTTCGAATAGGAATTACCCAAATCCAATCCCAGTTCCTTCAAACCAATCATCGACTAAACGATGTTAAGTTTGAGGGTGATTATCATTTCATTTATTAATATCTTTTATGAAATAAAATATTTCTTTTAGAGATATAAATCTTTAAATCATATTATTTTTCCAGTTATACGGGATCACTAAACTTCTCTTTAACTTTAGAAATACCAGATTGAAATCATTTCTCATAAACCATAGTATAAAGCCTTATTGAGTAAAAAGGGTCGATAGATTTTATACTAATTCTACTCAATATCAACTTTTGTATTCAACCTT
Source organism: Allium cepa (assembly GCA_030765085.1). Lineage (NCBI taxonomy): Eukaryota > Viridiplantae > Streptophyta > Magnoliopsida > Asparagales > Amaryllidaceae > Allium > Allium cepa. The sequence goes on along the minus strand of CM060928.1, from coordinate 672,197,393 downwards.
TACTATCCATCGAATAGTTGTGGAATCACCTTTTAAATTCACATGAATAAAAGGGGATCCCTTCTGAGAATTTAATAACAAGTATAAGAAGATTATTTCTATACAATCCAAGTTGTATTAAACTTGGAAAAATTAAAAAATTTATACTTGCATCGTTTCCGACATTTCGACCTTATCTATCCCTCGCTCGGAAAAGAGGCTAGGTGAGCCAGGGCACTAATTGCTTCTAAACATCTCCTTAACTAAAGCACATCACATCCGGATCTAACGAATAGAAAAATCCAGTTTACTCATCGGCTTTTAGAGCCAGGATTAAATTAATTAATTGTAACAGCTTTTCTTTGAATCATTTATTTAAACTCTTTAAAATAAATTATAAACCTCGATATTATCTTTAAAAAATTCAATTATGCATTAGAAAACATTTATAAAGGATTTATGAAAGAATACTTAAGTTTAAAGCCATATATCAACAGTTATTAAAAGTACTGCAAAAAGTGCTACGAGTAGTGTTTTTAAGGCTTATTTGATCGAAACAACTTTTCGATTATTTAGAAATCCATTTCAGTAACTCAAATATCTTTTAAAATATTTATAGAATTTATTCCATATTTTTAAAGAATTAAACTTCTCAATTTTGAAGAATTTATCACTTTGGTTTTCGAAATGCCAAACCACGACTATTTTAAAAACTTGATTTGCTCATATTTCAGAATCTACTTAATGAAATCACGATCTTTTACTTTTGCTTGAAAACTATGATTATAAGAGTTTGAAATTTCTTATTACAAAGAATTCCAACTTCGATTGCATCGTATAAATGAATTTAAACTTTTACTGCATGAAATCGCGAACTACCATTACGCAACATATCCATTTTTGACTCATAACTTGTGAAAACTTTGCCAAAATGGATTTTAGTGTTTATAGTACATTTATAAATCATTTTAAACCATTTTAAAAGGGTTTAACAATCTCATATACACCATTTTATTTATTAAATGAATGTGATTTCTTTTGTGATATTCGACGTGTATTAAACGTGACATGTTTATACATCCAAACAAACGTATTACCATACCAACCAAGCATAACAAACATATATATCATCTAAAATATCATAATATAAATAGAATTTCACACCTTCATTAGTTTCTAACTTTATGAAAATTAGCTATAGCTTCGCTATGATCGATTAAAGCCTATAAAATTAAGTTTGGACCTTTGGCTAGCCATGGCCTAAGCTTGCAAGTGGAGATGGGCTCGGCCTTATGGGCTAGGAGGTGGTGGACGTGAGTTTAGAGTGGAGGAAGGAGCGATTTACCTTGGTTTTGAAGTTGATTGCTCATGTATATATACTGATATAAATTTATTTTCTTTATGCTAATTTTTCTTCATAATTTTTCTAAGGTAGGAAGCCATTAAAGTGGAGTATAAAGAGGTGAAGAAGCTTAGAAATATATAAACAAATGAAGTGAAGATGGATGTTGGTATTTATAGACAAAGAAGTGAACTAAAATATCATGATATTTATGTACAAACACATCACCATTTCATCACCACCACACCTGTGACGCCCCACCTCTATAACCACGCTAGCCAAGAACACTACGGTGTAGTGCTGTCAACTAGCACGGAGAATAAGGCTGTTGAGGAGCGACCATCCGTGTAATTGCTTTGCGCGAGCACCGATATGTCAGATAGTAAAACATGCATTTAATTTTCAAGAGGAAATCCGACATACCGATACAAACACAAAGCTACTACACAGTGGCTATAATAATCTTCGGAAACAAATATAGAAATAAGCATAACACAAATCAGTCACAGATAATTCATATCACAAAGGCGGAAGAAGATATGAATATATATCTAACACATGAAAGTGTATATTAGAGTAGTGGTCAAAAGGATCCACAATAATACAAAAGAATAGCAACACGTGCTATACAAAAGAATACCACTATGAGTCCACATCTCAAGTGTATACAAAAAAATAAACTACTAATCTAAGTAGTTAGCCAAAAGTCAGAGTAATGATCCTGGATGAGAAGTTAAGCAGAAGCACCTGTAACATCCCGGTCTGACCCGAGTATTATTTAATAAGAAAATAATAAACGGATCAGTCTAGCTATAAATAACAGATGAAATGATATAGAATAAGGAATATGACTAAACGTATAATAATCACAATGCCAAGCAGTGATAAATAAATAATTGAAAAATCAAGAAGAGATTAATCAATATCCCAAGGATCTTCTCTAAGATAAAAAGGAATGTCATACTCCTAATTTCATTCACCAAGCCATAATAAATGACATATATATCAATGCCAATCGTAAAAGTTGGTGAAACATGAATTCCAGAATTCAACACACGAAATCCAGAAATCACAAGAAGGATGGCCAAGACATTGATGTAGTGCAAATGGTACATCCAATGAATCAAAAAGCAAAGACATTGATGTAGCGCAAACGGTACACCCAATGAATCAAAAGCAAAGACATTGATGTAGTTCAAACGGTACATCCAATGTATCAAAAGCAAAGACATTAATGTAGTGCAACCGGTACATCCAATGTATCAAAAGCAAAGACACTGATGTAGTGCAAATGGTACATCAAATGTATCAAAAGCAAAGACATTGATGTAGTGCAAACGGTACATCCAATGTATCAAAAGCAAAGACATTGATGTAGTGCAACCGGTACATCCAATGTATCAAAAGCAAAGACATTGATGTAGTGCAAACGGTACATCCAATGTATCAAAAGCAAAGACATTGATGTAGTGCAAACGGTACATCCAATATATCAAAAGCAAAGACATTGATGCAGTTCAAACGGTACATCCAATGAATCTAATAATTCTGAGCATCGATGTCGTACAACGTGGCATCCGATGAACCAAATCAAAAAGACATCGCACAATGCTAGTCTAAATCACAAAGAAGATCGTCATGATCAACGAGAAGTGTCAATTACACTAAGCTAGTAAATATATGATTTTAGCTTCATGTCCCATAACCACTTGCTTAACTTAAATATTTACGAACAAACTGTAGATCTCCACTAGAAAATTGTCACAAGAGTTTCAATCGAACAAGTCCAAGAATTAACCGACGAAGTAAACGCAAGCGTTTCATACCACTCGTTTTACTAAGTCGTTTAATTAGATTTCTCATACGAGTGAGGTAAAGGTTTGTATATACTAATAGATTGGAAAACGATTGAAGAAACGAGCTTTGTACTAAAATAGTGTTGAAATCATTTAGAGAAAGAGTTTTGATATTTACTACTAGTATAGAAAACCTTTATATTTTTAAAGTGACAAATCACAAAGAAGATTGTAGGAACAATCAATCACTAAAATTCACATTTGAAGACGTGAATAAAATCCAAAGAAATCGATACCGAATCCATCGAAATGGATATTCCAAGAATTCCCGAAGAAAATAAGTCATCAAAGTCAATAACAAATGATAACAACAAATAGGGAAATACACAAATCGATTAAAGTCGGAAATTCAGACAACTAGGCAAAATAGGCATAGTTGGCAAATAGCAGCAGGTCGGTCGACCGGACTCCCTGAGTCGGTTGACAGAACCAGGGGTTGGAAGTGCTCGGGCACCAGGTCTGTCGACCGGCCCAGGGGCTCGGTCGGCCGAAGCTTGTAACTGGGACTTCCAAACAGAGGCAGGAAGTGCCTGGGTAGCAGGTCGGTCGACCGGACCTTGAGCTCGGTCGGCCGAACCTGTATGCTTGCACTTCCTACCCTATTTCAAAAGAGGTGCAACTCTCGACCAAATTACAATCGCACGAGCAACGGCGCTAAGGGTTTATGCCAATCGACTACCCGGCCCTATATGCTCCTCGATACATCACCAAAAACATGTTCCAACATCAAAGTTAGGATTTTTAAAGAATTAAACTCAAAACACTAAAAATTGGAATATTCACCAAATCAGTCCAAATCAAAAGCAAATGCACACGAATAAGTGTTAGGAATTCATACCTAACAATCGAAGATAGTTATAGACTAAGATGTGAGATCAAAATCTCACCTTTGAACCCAAACAATAGAAGAAGAAGCTTGAAAGCAAGCTAAGATCAATTCCTCTTCAATAACAACTCAAGAAGCTTCAATCTAAGCTTAAAATAGAAACATTTCCTAAATTAGGTTTAGGAAATTTCTGAAATTGGAAGGAGAATGAGTTGGAGAAGAAGAAGAGAAAGCTTACCAATGGGTTCTCTTGAATTTGGAGCTAGAAATTGATTTGCAAATGGAAACTAGGGTTTTGGATTTCAATTTCCCATTCTCTTCCACCATTCATCTCTTTAGAACTGAAAGTAGAGGAAGAGGGAGTTAATGAAGAGGGGGTTTCAGTTTGGGGTATTAAGTTAGAACATTGTGCTGAACCCAACCTAAACCCAAAGCCCTAAGTGAAAAGTAGAAAAATTAGACTAACTCCAAACATATCAAAGTTTACACTTAAATAGATCGCAAACGTCATTTTAAACTCAATGGGAGTGGTCCCGAGTCCTAATTCGACCATATGAAAAAAGTAGCTTTTCGGACCAAAATCCGACGAACGATAAAATATTTAAATATAAAATCGATAAATATGCGGGTTGTTACAGACTCCCCTCCTTAAAGAAATTGCTTCCTCGCAATACTTAAGAAAAAAATAAGAGTAACAACCATAAAAGCATATCAACACAAAAGAAAATTAAAATAAGAAGTTCACCATAAAGAGCACGAACGGGATCGCTCGATGAATTCTCTAGATTCCCAAGAGTAATCCCTAAGATTTGAGAACCATTGAACTCTCACAAGAAGAATATCTTTATTCCGAAGGCGCTCAACCTCCGAAGCAATGATGCGAATGGAATGTTGTAACGACCCAGAATTTTTATTAATTTAAATTTGAATATTTAATTAATTTTAAATATTAATAATTGAATTTATAAGTCGAATAAATTTTTATTTGAATTATTGGATTTAATTGGATAATTAAATCGATAATTTAATATGTTAAATTATGGAAAATATAGAAAATCGAGTTAAATATGATAGAAAATGATTTGTAAAATTTTATTTTATCATATGGGAGTTAGAACGATATTTTAGAACTTTTAAAATCGAATTAAAAGTTAATTTGTGAAAATTGAATATTTTAATATTTAATAATCGACTGTAAAATAGCCAATTTTTGAACAGTCTCAGAATTGAACGAAACCAGTTTCATTGGATCCGTAATAGTTAGTTATTACCGGATTTCAATTTTCGTGTCAATCGGAGCTATCGTTTGATCGTGGCAGCTCGAAACGCATCGAATTATTTTTAATTTTAAATTTGGCGAGTGAAAATAGCCATTTTTCAAAAAGTCTCGGATTTCGACGAAACGGGTTTCATCGGATCCGTAATGTGATATTATTGCAAGATTTCAAATTTCAAGTCAATTGGATTTACCGTTTGTCCGGTACAAATTAAAACGCCTAGAAATCAATTTAAATCGGTTTAATTTAAATTGAGCGTTTGTAGCCATAACTCGCACAGATGTCCGAATTAGCTTCCGATACTTGTTCCATTGTGTCCGGAACGCGGGGTAAACCTTAGGTACGCTGGTTACGGCGTCTAAATCGGAGTTCGGAATTCCCGGGATGAATAGTGTTTACGCTTGCTTTTTCTATAAAAGGAGACACACACCCTTCAAAAAAAAAAAAAAATAACAACTCAAAACCCTAGCCGCCACCCATGGGTTCAATGGCCAGAAAACACCCAACTCTCCTCCTCGATATCTTCCAATCCGTCGACAATTAGCAAGAATGTTCAACACGAAAGATGTAGAGGACGTCAAGCTCTACAAGATCAACGGTTGAGATCGAGTTTGGAGCATCGGAGGAGGAGCTATGTGGGGCCGAAACTTGCAGCTGTGCACGCAATTTGAGGCGTCATCAGGTGGCCGAGCTCCTCCCTATTGGAGCCGAGTGTAGCTTGTGAATGGGGCTTCGTCATGGTAGTGTTGTGATCAAGTATTATCGCGTGTGGTGGTCGGAAATTGAAACCCTAATCTATGCTGATGGGTTATGTGTATGCGGCCTTGACCTGTAGCTTGCAACGTGAAAGAGGAAGATAGGGGGGACGGCCTGATGGTGTGGGCTTTGGATCCAAGGGCTGGTGTGAGTTTGGGTTTAAAATATAAAAGTTTATGTTGTAATTATAGTTATAAAATCGTGTACAAACTTCGTAAATTCATATCTTTTTCATACGAGGTCGAAAAAATGCAAACTCAGTTGCGTTGGAATCGTATGGACGAGCACTACGCGATGGAGTTGGTTTGGAGTCGTTTGGAGTTAGTGAGAATTTTGGGTAAAATTAAACGCGCGTTTAATTTTATTCGAAATAAAAAGCTAAAACGGAATTTAAAATCAAGGTGAGAACTTCTCACTCAATCGAATAGATTTCGATTTTATTTTAAATAGTTAGATTTAAAATATTTGAATGCATGTTTGAATGATGACTGTAAATTATTGATTGTTAAAATAGACATTATGCGCCGTTAGTAAGCGGATGTTATTTATTAAAAACATATACCGCGAATATTTCATAAACAGTGAAATTGGTATTATATATAATAGCAATATATATATATTGGCATATGTATATATTGGAGTTGTTGATTTCCCGCATTTTTTGTTTAGCGGATGAGACCCTATTACGCCGTTATTAAGCGGATAATATTTATTAAGAACATATACCGCGATAATTTCGTACTGGAGCGAAATTGGTATTGTGCTAATGTTTTTGGATGCAGGAAAACAGGTTGGAGGGATCCAACAGAATTCCTCAACAGTTTTTATTTGATTTCAGATATTTTGATATTTGATGGATTATCATATCGATATATGATATCGTTATTAGTCGTGATTGACTATTTGGTGTGTAGCATCATTGGACCCAGATTTTGGGATTTTAAAATGATTTTAAAAGTGATTTTTGAAAATATACTATATTTTTGGAATTGATCCATTATAAATAAATAAACGTTATAATTTTTAAAGTTATAAAAATTATGGTTTTTGTGAAATATAGTTAAAAAGCTGATTTTTAGAAATACGATTAAAAGTCGATTTTTGAGAAATATGAACTAATGATTTTATAAAATAATTTAGATTGGATTTTTGAATATATGATAAAAGTTTAAATATAGGATTTATAAAATTTGATTATTTTATAAATCGAAATGATGGAATTATAAAGGAATTTAAAGACGTTTTAGAATAATAATATAAACTGATTTATATTAAGAGGTTTATAAATGGATATTTATAAATTGAAATATAGACATTATAAAACGAGTTTTTATAAGTGTTTGAATGTAGTGAAAATGAATTTCCTAAATGAATGAAATTTATGAAATTATAAACTGTGAAGTTATAAATGAAATTTTATAAGCAATAGGTTTATAAAATTTATAAAGTTATCGAAAGAATGAATTTTGGATAAATAAACAATCTTATAAGTTAAGATTAATAATTTGGGAAGTTAAATGAACGATTTTGTAAAATAATCGTTTTATAAGTAATTAACTTATAATACGAACTTGTAGTTTATAATTGAGTTATAAACTGGAATATGTTAATAAAGGAATTTATAAAAAGGAAGTTTTTATATATAAATAGAAATAGAATTTATAAACGTTGTTTTATAAATCCGCAAATGACTTATTTTGATAAGTTAATTGTTATAACTTAGAGATAGAGTTATATTCACATTTTGAACAGTGAATAATCCTTTAAGTTAAAGTGAATAGAAATGATGAAATTTGTTAAGGTAGTATATTCACGTTTTTGAATAGTGAATAATACGTTAAAGAAATTGTTTTAGATATGATGTTTTAAATAGAATTAAAACGATCTAACGATGGTTTAAAATGTGTTGAGATTCGAAACCATAGATTTCAACATTTATTGTTGAAATAGACGTTTTCGAGAAATAAAAGGAAATGTGGACTATAACACTGTTGTTATAGTAAATGATTTCCGAAAGGAAATGTTTTGTATAGTATTGGGATTTATATATCTATTTTAATTTCGAATCCCTATACTAGTGATTTTGGGTTGTCGTAACGATGTTTTACGTAACATTCGTTTTGGCCCAAATAAATATGTTTAAGAGAATGATTTCCTTAAAGAATGAATTATATACTTAATTCGATTTAAGTATATTGAATATTTTCTAAGTGTTGAAAATAAAAGGAATTTGTGAATTACTTATGAATAAATAAGTATGGAAATGTTTTCCAATATGAAGTGAATAATTAGAATTTATTTTTTTGAAGATAAATTGAAATGGATAATTGAAATCGTATATGCATGAATATTTTGGAATATAAATTCACTAAGGAATTTATATGTGAAAGTGAAACTTGTTAAAAATAAATATTGATTTATTTTTGAAGTGTTGAAATTATATATCTTGTAAAGATATTTTGGAAAATAAATAATTTGGAAAATTATTTGGAATCTGGTGATGTGTGCATATCAATTGATAGTTCAATAACCGACTATCAGTATTTCCCTTTGAATGGGTATTTGATGTGAATGGATTGAATTTGAATGCACACTTATTTTTGAATAAGCGCTCACTATTCGGGTTAACCGGGAAAGGATCATGGGGTCGTATAACCCATTCCGAATATGTGATACGTCGTTAGGAATTGCATTTGAAGATCGGTGTTGAAGACCGAGTATTTGTGAAAGCGATAGGATGACCTATCGATTGTCTCTGCACTGGGTAGCTCCTGGTATAGAGATCTCCTAAGTGATGGGAAATTCGATCGGGATTGTGAATACCCGTATTGCAAGGGCTTCGTAAGAAGTGCCTTCGGTTTTGTTCGAGCCCGGAACAGACTTGTATGGATTGTATGTCTGACATTACAAGTTGAGATATAAAGCCGATTTCTTTCAAATATATTTCTGTTGGTGGCGGAGAATTTATTCTTTTAGCTTAACACCCTTCTCTGAGACGTACGAGCTCAGAGGTTATGTAGTTGAATGTTATCAGCGATATATTCCCAATTTGGTAATGTGACATGCTGAGTGATGCTGAAATGATCATTGTGTTGATTATTTGTGATAGGATCATTTATTTGATCGTCTATCCTTGTGATCATTGTGTTGATCATTTGTTGACCCAAAGCATGGCTTTTGTATAAAGTATGTTTTTGTGGACGTGACTTCGTCGAGCCTCACACCCCGTGAATGGTCAAAACAGGAAAGAAGCAGCAAGGTTATGAGGGGTAGCACCCTTTAGGATGTGTCCATTTCCTTCTGGAAAAGGGTGGTATCATGGTATGGAGCCCAGATACTTACTCATGTTGAAAACACTTTATGATTGTGTGAATTGATTACGAGCGCTCGGTTGATAAAGGTCCCAAAGGACCGGGGGATGGCATATTCGGTCAGTTGTTACTCAGTTAGGAGTAACCCGGCCTTGTGTTGGTAGAGATCCGGTTTGGTTCTCGGGGATGTCCATCCAGAGGCATTCTCATGTGGCAATGGGAAGTTCCTTGGCCTGATCATTTGTTGGAAATCCAATTCCCAATACGAAACTTGTACGGTTTTAGTTGTAGAACCTGCCATTTACTTATGGTGGTCACCACTGTTTAGATGGTAGCTATAGTAGGCATAGTTCGAAATGTCTATGCTGGCTAAGATTTATATTCTACTTTCGAAATGAATTTCTTCTACACTATACACTAATAATAATATCAAATGTCTTTTAAATGCGTATCAAGCATCTTTGACTATCATAAGGAGAAATCTCCTCCGATTCTGCGTTTGCATGTGTGTGTGTGCGGGAGGCCTTATGGTAGTCTCATTTTTAAAAGCATTGCGAATTGAATTTAAAAATATTCCTCTATTTTGATTTTAAAGATAAATAAACTGTTTTGAGTTCTCACACCAGTCACATGACTGACTCGGAGTTTATTGTTTTCCTTCCTAAACTCTGGGTGCCCACCAATTTCCACACGGGCAGTTAAGAGTTAGGTTTATCAGGATATTCTGGATATTCTGGAGTTGCTAGAGGCAAGCTGGATGGCATGGCGTATTACTAGTTTATATAGTATTTCTTTTTCCGCTGCACTGTTTGATGTTGTATGTTGTTGTTGTACACTCTGATGATGTGATGTAATGAAATGAAATGTAATAACTGATATAGTTCTTTGTTTAAAGATTATTCATTTATTATTATATGTTGTTCCGCTGCGAATTGTGAGATTCTGTTGTTGTTCAGTTGTTTTCTGTCCCGTCCTATTTTCTTCTGCTTTTCTTTTTCCTCTATTCTCTTTTCTTTCTATTTTTAAAATTTTCTATCTTCTGTTTTTTCTAATTCTCTGTTTTCTAAAAAAAAAAAAAATTGTCTATCTTCCTCTCTCTCTATTTTCTCTATCTTCTACCTTTTTCTCTCTTCTTTCTTTTCTTAAATTCTTTTTAAAACCCATAACATCTCGGTTTTCGGCCTTTGATTTCTCGGCAGTCGATAAAGTGAGTATCGATGTCGGATTTTCGAAGAACGAAAATCCGTGACGTTACATTTGGTATCAGAGCTTATGGTTAAGCGACAACCATGGTTCTGTTGGGTATTTCTCATTAGAGATAGAGTCAGCAGTACTCTAGAATGAGTTTGAGTGTAATAATAGATATGAGAGCGTATTTGTTAGTGAATATGAAATTGTTTTATATTGTGATGATTGGTTTATTGAGTGGTATATGAACCTTCGTCAGCGTGGTCTCGACAACTATGCCGAAGGGGTTTCTAAACACTTGAATAGAACAATTCGGCACAATATTGATTTTAAGTTGGGTAAATGAAGTAATTTTACCTTGATTATATTTTATATATAAAGAAATAATTTTCAGAATTATTAAAGTGTATATAAGTTGATTGTTAGGTTGTTTGAATAATCTAAATAAAGAGAAATTGCATAAGCAAATGAATTATAAGAATAGAATTATAATTAAAGTGATTCACAATTGTGAAATAAACTTATATATGTAAGAAGTGAAATTATATGAATATGAGTTGTAAATAATCAAGTGGATTAAATGAATGTGAACTTGAGTATATGAATGAAATTCAACTTTGTAATTGAATTGAATGAATGGATTGAATGTTAATCAATTGAATGTAATTTAAGTTGATATGGAATAATGAATGAAAGTATTAATTCATTGAAATCAAATGTTATTAGAAGTTGAATAAATATGAATGAGAATATGAATGAATATTATTGGTTATGAATGTTAGTTGGTTGATGGTTGAATATATATTGCTTTTGTTGTATATTGATATTATTATCTATATGCATGGTTCTCATGTTGTTTGTTAAGTGTTTAGTAGGTGCGGATCGCGTTTGCTTCGCATTTGGAGTTCGCTTTAGCGCTATATTAGCCGTATATGCTTGCTAATAAAAATATAAGGTACATATCTCGGATTAAATATCGTACTTTTACACTTTTTTCCCTGCGGGATGCCTCATTACTTGATGAGGTGTATATTTGTGATATATATACTGTCATTTTTTTTTTCGGATCGAGCCGCGCAAAGGAGACTATGGCGAATTTTTCCGGAAATTTAAGGCGTTAGAAAAAATTTGAGAAAATAGGAAAATTTTGAAAACTTTAACTTTGATTTAGAATTGAAAGTTAAACAATAGATAGTTGTTTTTGAAAAGATAACTAAGTATGATTTGAAAACTTAGTAAAGTATTATAAGAAGTTTAACTATGAATTATGGAAAATTAATAGATTCTGTAACTTTTCTTACTAGTAATTTCGAGGACGAAATTCTTTTAAGGGGGAAAGATTGTAACGACCCAGAATTTTTATTAATTTAAATTTGAATATGTAATTAATTTTAAATATTAATAATTGAATTTATAAGTCGAATAAATTTTTATTTGAATTATTGGATTTAATTGGATAATTAAATCGATAATTTAATATGTTAAATTATGGAAAATATAGAAAATCGAGTTAAATATGATAGAAAATGATTTGTAAAATTTTATTTTATCATATGGGAGTTAGAACGATATTTTAGAACTTTTAAAATCGAATTAAAAGTTAATTTGTGAAAATTGAATATTTTAATATTTAATAATCGACTGTAAAATAGCCAATTTTTGAACAGTCTCAGAATTGAACGAAACCAGTTTCATTGGATCCGTAATAGTTAGTTATTACCGGATTTCAATTTTCGTGTCAATCGGAGCTATCGTTTGATCGTGGCAGCTCGAAACGCATCGAATTATTTTTAATTTTAAATTTGGCGAGTGAAAATAGCCATTTTTCAAAAAGTCTCGGATTTCGACGAAACCGGTTTCATCGGATCCGTAATGTGATATTATTGCAAGATTTCAAATTTCAAGTCAATTGGATTTACCGTTTGTCCGGTACAAATTAAAACGCCTAGAAATCAATTTAAATCGGTTTAATTTAAATTGAGCGTTTGTAGCCATAACTCGCACAGATGTCCGAATTAGCTTCCGAAACTTGTTCCATTGTGTCCGGAACGCGGGGTAAACCTTAGGTACGCTGGTTACGGCGTCTAAATCGGAGTTCGGAATTCCCGGGATGAATAGTGTTTACGCTTGCTTTTTCTATAAAAGGAGACACACACCCTTCAAAAAAAAAAAAATAACAACTCAAAACCCTAGCCGCCACCCATGGGTTCAATGGCCAGAAAACACCCAACTCTCCTCCTCGATATCTTCCAATCCGTCGACAATTAGCAAGAATGTTCAACACGAAAGATGTAGAGGACGTCAAGCTCTACAAGATCAACGGTTGAGATCGAGTTTGGAGCATCGGAGGAGGAGCTATGTGGGGCCGAAACTTGCAGCTGTGCACGCAATTTGAGGCGTCATCAGGTGGCCGAGCTCCTCCCTATTGGAGCCGAGTGTAGCTTGTGAATGGGGCTTCGTCATGGTAGTGTTGTGATCAAGTATTATCGCGTGTGGTGGTCGGAAATTGAAACCCTAATCTATGATGATGGGTTATGTGTATGCGGCCTTGACCTGTAGCTTGCAACGTGAAAGAGGAAGATAGGGGGGACGGCCTGATGGTGTGGGCTTTGGATCCAAGGGCTGGTGTGAGTTTGGGTTTAAAATATAAAAGTTTATGTTGTAATTATAGTTATAAAATCGTGTACAAACTTCGTAAATTCATATCTTTTTCATACGAGGTCGAAAAAATGCAAACTCAGTTGCGTTGGAATCGTATGGACGAGTACTACGCGATGGAGTTGGTTTGGAGTCGTTTGGAGTTAGTGAGAATTTTGGGTAAAATTAAACGCGCGTTTAATTTTATTCGAAATAAAAAGCTAAAACGGAATTTAAAATCAAGGTGAGAACTTCTCACTCAATCGAATAGATTTCGATTTTATTTTAAATAGTTAGATTTAAAATATTTGAATGCATGTTTGAATGATGACTGTAAATTATTGATTGTTAAAATAGACATTATGCGCCGTTAGTAAGCGGATGTTATTTATTAAAAACATATACCGCGAATATTTCATAAACAGTGAAATTGGTATTATATATAATAGCAATATATATATATTGGCATATGTATATATTGGAGTTGTTGATTTCCTGCATTTTTTGTTTAGCGGATGAGACCCTATTACGCCGTTATTAAGCGGATAATATTTATTAAGAACATATACCGCGATAATTTCGTACTGGAGCGAAATTGGTATTGTGCTAATGTTTTTGGATGCAGGAAAACAGGTTGGAGGGATCCAACAGGATTCCTCAACAGTTTTTATTTGATTTCAGATATTTTGATATTTGATGGATTATCATATCGATATATGATATCGTTATTAGTCGTGATTGACTATTTGGTGTGTAGCATCATTGGACCCAGATTTTGGGATTTTAAAATGATTTTAAAAGTGATTTTTGAAAATATACTATATTTTTGGAATTGATCCATTATAAATAAATAAACGTTATAATTTTTAAAGTTATAAAAATTATGGTTTTTGTGAAATATAGTTAAAAAGCTGATTTTTAGAAATACGATTAAAAGTCGATTTTTGAGAAATATGAACTAATGATTTTATAAAATAATTTAGATTGGATTTTTGAATATATGATAAAAGTTTAAATATAGGATTTATAAAATTTGATTATTTTATAAATCGAAATGATGGAATTATAAAGGAATTTAAAGACGTTTTAGAATAATAATATAAACTGATTTATATTAAGAGGTTTATAAATGGATATTTATAAATTGAAATATAGACATTATAAAACGAGTTTTTATAAGTGTTTGAATGTAGTGAAAATGAATTTCCTAAATGAATGAAATTTATGAAATTATAAACTGTGAAGTTATAAATGAAATTTTATAAGCAATAGGTTTATAAAATTTATAAAGTTATCGAAAGAATGAATTTTGGATAAATAAACAATCTTATAAGTTAAGATTAATAATTTGGGAAGTTAAATGAACGATTTTGTAAAATAATCGTTTTATAAGTAATTAACTTATAATACGAACTTGTAGTTTATAATTGAGTTATAAACTGGAATATGTTAATAAAGGAATTTATAAAAAGGAAGTTTTTATATATAAATAGAAATAGAATTTATAAACGTTGTTTTATAAATCCGCAAATGACTTATTTTGATAAGTTAATTGTTATAACTTAGAGATAGAGTTATATTCACATTTTGAACAGTGAATAATCCTTTAAGTTAAAGTGAATAGAAATGATGAAATTTGTTAAGGTAGTATATTCACGTTTTTGAATAGTGAATAATACGTTAAAGAAATTGTTTTAGATATGATGTTTTAAATAGAATTAAAACGATCTAACGATGGTTTAAAATGTGTTGAGATTCGAAACCATAGATTTCAACATTTATTGTTGAAATAGACGTTTTCGAGAAATAAAAGGAAATGTGGACTATAACACTGTTGTTATAGTAAATGATTTCCGAAAGGAAATGTTTTGTATAGTATTGGGATTTATATATCTATTTTAATTTCGAATCCCTATACTAGTGATTTTGGGTTGTCGTAACGATGTTTTACGTAACATTCGTTTTGGCCCAAATAAATATGTTTAAGAGAATGATTTCCTTAAAGAATGAATTATATACTTAATTCGATTTAAGTATATTGAATATTTTCTAAGTGTTGAAAATAAAAGGAATTTGTGAATTACTTATGAATAAATAAGTATGGAAATGTTTTCCAATATGAAGTGAATAATTAGAATTTATTTTTTTGAAGATAAATTGAAATGGATAATTGAAATCGTATATGCATGAATATTTTGGAATATAAATTCACTAAGGAATTTATATGTGAAAGTGAAACTTGTTAAAAATAAATATTGATTTATTTTTGAAGTGTTGAAATTATATATCTTGTAAAGATATTTTGGAAAATAAATAATTTGGAAAATTATTTGGAATCTGGTGATGTGTGCATATCAATTGATAGTTCAATAACCGACTATCAGTATTTCCCTTTGAATGGGTATTTGATGTGAATGGATTGAATTTGAATGCACACTTATTTTTGAATAAGCGCTCACTATTCGGGTTAACCGGGAAAGGACCATGGGGTCGTATAACCCATTCCGAATATGTGATACGTCGTTATGAATTGCATTTGAAGATCGGTGTTGAAGACCGAGTATTTGTGAAAGCGATAGGATGACCTATCGATTGTCTCTGCACTGGGTAGCTCCTGGTATAGAGATCTCCTAAGTGATGGGAAATTCGATCGGGATTGTGAATACCCGTATTGCAAGGGCTTCGTAAGAAGTGCCTTCGGTTTTGTTCGAGCCCGGAACAGACTTGTATGGATTGTATGTCTGACATTACAAGTTGAGATATAAAGCCGATTTCTTTCAAATATATTTCTGTTGGTGGCGGAGAATTTATTCTTTTAGCTTAACACCCTTCACTGAGACGTACGAGCTCAGAGGTTATGTAGTTGAATGTTATCAGCGATATATTCCCAATTTGGTAATGTGACATGCTGAGTGATGCTGAAATGATCATTGTGTTGATTATTTGTGATAGGATCATTTATTTGATCGTCTATCCTTGTGATCATTGTGTTGATCATTTGTTGACCTAAAGCATGGCTTTTGTATAAAGTATGTTTTTGTGGACGTGACTTCGTCGAGCCTCACACCCCGTGAATGGTCAAAACAGGAAAGAAGCAGCAAGGTTATGAGGGGTAGCACCCTTTAGGATGTGTCCATTTCCTTCTGGAAAAGGGTGGTATCATGGTATGGAGCCCAGATACTTACTCATGTTGAAAACACTTTATGATTGTGTGAATTGATTACGAGCGCTCGGTTGATAAAGGTCCCAAAGGACCGGGGGATGGCATATTCGGTCAGTTGTTACTCAGTTAGGAGTAACCCGGCCTTGTGTTGGTAGAGATCCGGTTTGGTTCTCGGGGATGTCCATCCAGAGGCATTCTCATGTGGCAATGGGAAGTTCCTTGGCCTGATCATTTGTTGGAAATCCAATTCCCAATACGAAACTTGTACGGTTTTAGTTGTAGAACCTGCCATTTACTTATGGTGGTCACCACTGTTTAGATGGTAGCTATAGTAGGCATAGTTCGAAATGTCTATGCTGGCTAAGATTTATATTCTACTTTCGAAATGAATTTCTTCTACACTATACACTAATAATAATATCAAATGTCTTTTAAATGCGTATCAAGCATCTTTGACTATCATAAGGAGAAATCTCCTCCGATTCTGCGTTTGCATGTGTGTGTGTGCGGGAGGCCTTATGGTAGTCTCATTTTTAAAAGCATTGCGAATTGAATTTAAAAATATTCCTCTATTTTGATTTTAAAGATAAATAAACTGTTTTGAGTTCTCACACCAGTCACATGACTGACTCGGAGTTTATTGTTTTCCTTCCTAAACTCTGGGTGCCCACCAATTTCCACACGGGCAGTTAAGAGTTAGGTTTATCAGGATATTCTGGATATTCTGGAGTTGCTAGAGGCAAGCTGGATGGCATGGCGTATTACTAGTTTATATAGTATTTCTTTTTCCGCTGCACTGTTTGATGTTGTATGTTGTTGTTGTACACTCTGATGATGTGATGTAATGAAATGAAATGTAATAACTGATATAGTTCTTTGTTTAAAGATTATTCATTTATTATTATATGTTGTTCCGCTGCGAATTGTGAGATTCTGTTGTTGTTCAGTTGTTTTCTGTCCCGTCCTATTTTCTTCTGCTTTTCTTTTTCCTCTATTCTCTTTTCTTTCTATTTTTAAAATTTTCTATCTTCTGTTTTTTCTAATTCTCTGTTTTCTAAAAAAAAAAATTGTCTATCTTCCTCTCTCTCTATTTTCTCTATCTTCTACCTTTTTCTCTCTTCTTTCTTTTCTTAAATTCTTTTTAAAACCCATAACATCTCGGTTTTCGGCCTTTGATTTCTCAGCAGTCGATAAAGTGAGTATCGATGTCGGATTTTCGAAGAACGAAAATCCGTGACGTTACAAATGTTGCTCATAAATCAAATCTGGTGAAACTTCAATTTCCACAATAACACCGGGCTCAAGAATAAAAACCGAAAACATAAAAGCATTTCCATAGATAAAAGACGTGGAGAACGTCAAGAATAGAAGAAAATTGAGCTGGTGCAACGACGTAGCATAATAACAGTACGCCCGAGAAACTAGAAACTCAAATAATTTGGGACATCAGCATAGTACAAAAACGGTTGATTCCAATTTGGTGGAATCATTTTATTCTTTAAGCCCTCAAAATGAGAAAAGTGTTATTTCTCTTATCTAAATAATTTGTGAAACTTTTCCGGTATTTTTGAGTTTGTCTTAGGATTATCACCTAAGAAATCTTTTGTGTGGTGTTAAGGTCTTTCTAGTTCGACCTTTTCACCGATTTTCATTTGGCTACGAGTTGCGGGAGTTAGCATTCCACTTACCGCATTCCGCACTCATTACGATTCTTATGAATGGCTTATTATGTCATTCGGTTTGCCCATCTCGTTTCATCCATTTTATGAATCGAGTATTCTACGATCTCGATGACTCCATTCTTGTATTTATTGATTTTGGATGAAAATAGCAAATTAAAATTTTTGCAAATCTTTTTCATAAGATTTATTTATAAGTATAAATAGGATTTCTGTCTTTAGAACGAACAAAGAGAATTTTCAAAAGTTTTTAGAAACATGTTTATCCTATGAAAGATGATTTTGTGATTATATTGCCCATTTAGTGTTTTAAGAATTCTGGTCGATGCGCTTGATCAACGTTATCGATAAGAGTCTCCTAAACGCTTTGATGAGACAGTCAGACACGATATATTGACTTGTAAAAATGTAATTTTGAAAGTTTTAACTTTTCGGGAAAGAGAATTATTTAAAAGAACTCTTCCTTTCGATACTCTTATTCTTGTAATTCCTGAAGGGGAACCAAGACTTTGCTATTTGTACCGATACTAGTCGTATTGGTTTGGATATCGTTCTCTTGCAAAGGAGAACGTGCTATCACTTGTGCTTCTAAATCATTATAGCTTATCGAGACTAGATATGCCACTCATGATCTGGTGCTCTCGGCTATTGTTTTTACTTTTGGAATGTGGCATCATCATATTTGGATAAGAAATTGGTTCTCTACCTCGATCATAAATCTTTGGAATATTTATTTTTCTCATAAGGAACTTCATGTTGGCTCGAGATTCCTTGTATCTTATGATCGTTTTACCAAGTTCATCGGGCGTTTTGATGTACTTCGTTTTATTGAGTTTCATCTCATTCCTTTTATGGACTAGCGTCCGATGTTCTTTTATGGTGTTCGGTTCATCGGATGTATTGTTATTATACTACATCGATGTTCCGTCTTATCTAGATCAATGGATGTACCATTATTATACTACATCGTTGTTCCGGTTTATCGGTTCATTGGATGTACCGTTTTTGTACTACGTCGGTGTTCCGAAATTATTCGGGCTTTGGTTCATTGGGCGTACCGTTTTTGTACTACGTTGATGTCCCAAATTAATTGAGTTTCTAGTTTCTCGGGCGTACTGTTATTATGCTACGTCGTTGCACCAGCTCAATTTTCTGCTATTCTTGACGTTCTCCACGTCTTTTATCTATGGAAATGCTTTTATGTTTCCGGTTTTTATTCTTGAGCCCGGTGTTATTGTGGAAATTGAAGTTTCACCAGATTTGATTTATGAGCAACATTCCATTCGCATCATTGCTTCGGAGGTTGAGCGCCTTCGGAATAAAGATATTCTTCTTGTGAGAGTTCAATGGTTCTCAAATCTTAGGGATTACTCTTGGGAATCTAGATAATTCATCGAGCGATCTCGTTCGTGCTAACTCTTTCGTGCTCTTTATGGTGAACTTCTTATTTCAATTTTCTTTTGTGTTGATATGCTTTTGTGGTTGTTACTCTTATTTTCTTCTTAAGTATTGCGAGGACGCAATTTCTTTAAGGAGGGGAGTCTGTAACAACCCGCATATTTATCGATTTTATATTTAAATATTTTATTTAAATATTTTATCGTTCGTCAGATTTTGGTCCGAAAAGCTACTTTTTGCATACGGTCGAATTAGGACTCGGGACCACTCCCATTGGGTTTAAAATGACGTCTGCGATCTTTTTAAGTGTAAACTTTGATATGTTTGGAGTTAGTCAAATTTTGCTACTTTTCACTTAGGGCTTTGGGTTTAGGTTGGGTTCAGCCCAATGTTCTAACTTAATACCCCGAACTGAAACCCCCTCTTCATTAACTCCCTCTTCCTCTACTTTCAGTTCTAAAGAGATTAATGGTGGAAGAGAATGGGAAATTGAAATCCAAAACCCTAGTTTCCATTTGCAAATCAATTTCTAGCTCCAAATTCAAGAGAACCCATTGGTAAGCTTTCTCTTCTTCTTCTCCAACTCATTCTCCTTCCAATTTCAGAAATTTCCTAAACCTAATTTAGGAAATGTTTCTATTTTAAGCTTAGATTGAAGCTTCTTGAGTTGTTATTGAAGAGGAATTGATCTTAGCTTGCTTTCAAGCTTCTTCTTCTATTGTTTGGGTTCAAAGGTGATATTTTTATCTCACATCTTAGTCTGTAACTATCTTCGATTGTTAGGTATGAATTCCTAACACTTATTCGTGTGCATTTGCTTTTGATTTGGATTGATTTGGTGGATATTCCAATTTTTAGTGTTTTGAGTTCAATTCTTTAAAAATCCTAACTTTGATGTTTGAACATGTTTTTGGTGATGTATCGAGGAGCATATAGGGCCGGGTAGCCGATTGGCATAAACCCTTAGCGCCGTTGCTCGTGCGATTGCAATTTGGTCGAGAGTTGCACCTCTTTGGAAATAGGGTAGGAAGTGCAAGCATACAGGTTCGGCCGACCGAGCTCAGGGTCCGGTCGACCAACCTGCTACCCAGGCACTTCCTGCCTCTGTTTGGAAGTCCCGGTTATAGGCTTCGGCCGACCGAGCCCCTGGGCCGGTCGACCGACCTGGTGCCTGAGCACTTCCAACCCCTGGTTCGATCAACCGACTCAGGGAGTCCGATCGACCGACCTGCTGCTATTTGCCAACTATGCCTATTTTGCCTAGTTGTCTGAATTTCCAACTTTAATCGATTTTTGTATTTCCCTATTTGTTGTTATCATTTGTTATTGACTTTGATGACTTATTTTCTTCGGGAATTCTTGGAATATCCATTTCGATGGATTCGGTATCGATTTCTTTGGATTCTATTCGCGTTTTCAAATGTGAATTTTAGTGATTGAATATTCCTACAATCTTTTTTGTGATTTGTCACTATAAAAATATAAAGGTTTTCTATACTAGTAGTAAATATCAAAACCCTTTCTTCAAATGATTTCAACACTATTTTAGTACAAAGCTCGTTTCTTAAACCGTTTTCCAATCTATTAGTATATACAAACATTTATCTCACTCGTATGAGAAATCTAATTAAACGACTTAGTAAAACGAGTGGTATGAAACGCTTGCGTTTACTTCGTCGGTTAATTCTTGGACTTGTTCGATTGAAACTCTTGTGACAATTTTCTAGTGGAGATCTACAGTTTGTTCGTAAATATTTAAGTTAAGCAAGTGGTTATGGGACATGAAGCTAAACTCATATATTTACTAGCTTAGTGTAATTGACACTTCTCGTTGATCATGACGATCATCTTTGTGATTTAGACTAGCATTATGCGATGTGTTTTTGATTTGGTTCATCGGATGCCACGTTGTACGACGTCGACGCTCCGAATTATATGATTCATTGGATGTACCGTTTGAACTACATCAATGTCTTTGCTTTTGATACATTGGATGTACCGTTTGCACTACATCAATGTCTTTGCTTTTGATACATTGGATGTACCGGTTGCACTACATCAATGTCTTTGCTTTTGATACATTGGATGTACCGTTTGCACTACATCAATGTTTTTGCTTTTGATACATTGGATGTACCGGTTGCGCTACATCAATGTCTTTGCTTTTGATACATTGGATGTACCGTTTGAACTACATCAATGTCTTTGCTTTTGATTCATTGGGTGTACCGTTTGCACTACATCAATGTCTTTGCTTTTTGATTCATTGGATGTACCGTTTGCACTACATCAATGTCTTGGCCATCCTTTTCTTGTGATTTCTGGATTTCGTATGTTGAATTCTGGAATTTATGTTTCACCAACTTTTACGATTGGCATTGAGATATATGTCATTTATTGTGGCTTGGTGAATGAAATTAGGAGTATGACATTCCTTTTTATCTTAGAGAAGATCCTTATGATATTGATTAATCTCTTCTTGATTTTTCAATTATTTATTTATCACAGCTTGGCATGTGATTATTATACGTTTAGTCAAATTCCTTATTCTATATCATTTCATCTGATATTTATAGCTAGACTGATCCGTTTATTATTTTCTTATTAAATAATACTCGGGTCAGACCGGGATGTTAAAGGTGCTTCTGCTTGACTTCTCATCCAGGATCATTACTCTGACTTTTGGCTAACTACTTAGATTAGTAGTTAATTTTGTTGTATACACTTGAGATATGGACTCACAGTGGTATTCTTTTGTATAGCACGTGTTGCTATTCTTTTGTATTATTGTGGATCCTTTTGACCACTACTCTGATATACACTTTCATGTGTTAGATATATATTCATATCTTCTTCCGCCTTTGTGATATGAATTATCTGTGACTGATTTGTGTTATGCTTATTTCTATATTTGTTTCCGAAGTTTATTATAGCCACTGTGTAGTAGCTTTGTGTTTGTATCGGTATGTTGGATTTCCTCTTGAAAATTAAATGCATGTTTTACTATCTGACATATCGGTGCTCGCGCAAAGCAATTACACGGATGGTCGCTCCTCAACAGCCTTATTCTCCGTGCTAGTTGACAGCATTACACCGTAGTGTTCTTGGCTAGCGTGGGTATAGAGGAGGGGCATCACAGCTTATTCCAAAGATTTATGATCGAGGTAGAGAACCAATTTCTCATCCAAATATGATGATGCCACATTCCAAAAGTAAAAACAATAGCCGAGAGCACCAAATCATGAGTGGCATATCCAGTCTTGATAAGCTATAATGATTTAGAAGCATAAGTGATAGCATGTTCTCCTTTGCAAGAGAACGGCATCCAAACCAATACGACTAGTATCGGTACAAATAGCAAAGTCTTGGTTCCCCTTCAGGAATCACAAGAATAAGAGTATCGAAAGGAAGAGTTCTTTTAAATAATCCTCTTTCCCGAAAAGTTAAAACTTTCAAAATTACATTTTTACAAGTCAATATATCGTGTCTGACTGTCTCATCAAAGCGTTTAGGAGATTCTTATCGATAACGTTGATCAAGCGCATCGACCAGAATTCTTAAAACACTAAATGGGCAATACAATCACAAAATCATCTTTTATAGGATAAACATGTTTCTAAAAACTTTTGAAAATTCTCTTTGTTCGTTCTAAAAACAGAAATCCTATTTATACTTATAAATAAATCTTATGAAAAAGATTTGCAAAAATTTTAATTTTCTATTTTCATCCAAAATCAATAAATACAAGAATGGAGTCATCGAGATCGTAGAATACTCGATTCATAAAATGGATGAAACAAGATGGGCAAACCGAATGACATAATAAGCCATTCATAAGAATCGTAACGAGTGCGGAATGCGGTAAGTGGAATGCTAACTCCCGCAACTCGTAGCCAAATGAAAATCGATGACAAGGTTGAACTAGAAAGACCTTAACACCACACAAAAGATTTCTAAGGTGATAATCCTAAGACAAACTCAAAAATACCAGAAAAGTTTCACAAATTATTTAGATATGAGAAATAACACTTTTCTCATTTTGACGGCTTAAAGAATAAAATGATTCCACCAAATTGGAATCAAAATCATAAAGGAAAAATAGAAATCTGCTTAACAGATTGAAAATGTCGAAGATGAATAGTCCACACGGGACAAAGGATATGGCCTCATAATAATTTAGCCAATCTTTACAAAAGTCAATTCCGAAGCCAAGGTAAAGATCGGCTCGGACAGAAAAATCACATAAAATAATTTCGACATCAATAGAAAGCAAATTGAGTGTTGCGGATCTACCATCCGGATTCGCAACTCTCAAAGAAGTCATCAAACCCCAAATATTTTCAAAGAAAAAGAATCAACAAGTTCTTTTGATATAAAAATAATGAGATGAAACCCATATCAAAAAGAACTCAAATAAGAAGATCATGAAATAAAACAATGCCATCAAGGATTGAGTGAAAAAATACCTTAACCAAGAGAAGAGTTGTTAGGGGCTTGCAGCATTCCTTCTCTCTTGCTTGGAATCTTAGGGCACGAAGATAAAAGATGACCCGAACCTTTGCAATAACGACAAAAGAGGGGTTTCGGGCACTCCCTTGCATAGTGGTCCGTGGAACCACAATTGTAGCATTGTCCACGACTAGAGGTAGGAACTTTTGCTACTGGGGTTTCCTGCCTCCCTTTCTTGTTGGGAATGGGGCCTTTGCATTTAATTGGCCTCTTCATGTTGTCGTTGAAGTTCTGTTTAGCAACCACAACTTCAACATTATTCTCTCTATCGGCCTCTTCAAGGCGAAGAGCGATATCAATAAGCTGATCAAAAGAAACTTCAAGTTTCAGAAGTAATGGCTTCCTAAGATTCTTATTCAAGCCATAGACAAATCTCTGATTTTTCTTCATTGGGGTATTAATATACTCAACCCCGTATTTAGAAAGAGATTCGAAAGATGCGACATAGTCTGTCACAGAAGATTCAGCTTGAACAAGGTCTATGAAACACCGGGCTAAAGTTACTTTTTCAGCGTCCGACACAAATTTCAATTCAAATCTTTCCCGGAATTGCTCCCAAGTAAGATCCGCTTCGATAATCTCCAAAATTAAGAGCTCATACCAATCTAACGCTCTTTCTTGGAGCATGCTAGAAGCCACTTGGATTCGATGTAGATCAATAAGGTTCATGCGAGAAAAGATACATCGCATGATTTGAGCCAATCTTGAATTTCTATAACACGGATCCCTTGAATGGCATTCCACCCAAATCGGTGTAGTCTCTGCACAAGCGTGCAAAACCGGATCTAGGATGAGTAGGCTCTGGATTGGGACCGGCTGCTTGAGTGTTCTTTACTAGATCAAGAAGCTGCTGGGCAGACATAAATACTCCATCATGGGGAGTAGCACTAGATTGACCGGCGCTGGGACGGCCTGGTCTAACCATTTCTCTTCTTTAAGAAAGAAAGAAAGAAGAGGAAAACGTTATTCTCAAAATAAGTATCAAGAAATCTAGATAGATAAAACAAGGATCATAAAGAAAATAGGATGAATCGGTACGAAGACTCGAATTAAATCCTAAGGCACAACTCCTAAGAAAGACTTAGGGCATGATCCTTGTTATAATATTCCATATTGTTCCAAAGTTTGGCTCTGATACCAAGCTGTGACGCCCCACCTCTATACCCACGCTAGCCAAGAACACTACGGTGTAATGCTGTCAACTAGCACGGAGAATAAGGCTGTTGAGGAGCGACCATTCGTGTAGTTGCTTTGCGCGAGCACCGATATGTCAGATAGTAAAACATGCATTTAATTTTCAAGAGGAAATCCGACATACCGATACAAACACAAAGCTACTACACAGTGGCTATAATAATCTTCGGAAACAAATATAGAAATAAGCATAACACAAATCAGTCACAGATAATTCATATCACAAAGGCGGAAGAAGATATGAATATATATCTAACACATGAAAGTGTATATAAGAGTAGTGGTCAAAAGGATCCACAATAATACAAAAGAATAGCAACACGTGCTATACATAAGAATACCACTATGAGTCTATATCTCAAGTGTATAAAACAAAATAAACTACTAATCTAAGTAGTAAGCCAAAAGTCAGAGTAATGATCCTGGATGAGAAGTCAAGCAGAAGCACCTGTAACATCCTAGTCTGACCTGAGTATTATTTAATAAGAAAATAATATACGGATCAGTCTAGCTATAAATATCAAATGAAATGATATAGAATAAGGAATATGACTAAACGTATAATAATAACAATGCCAAGCTGTGATAAATAAATAATTGAAAAATCAAGAAGAGATTAATCAATATCACAAGGATGTTCTCTAAGATAAAAAGGAATGTCATACTCCTAATTTCATTCACCAAGCCACAATAAATGACATATATATCAATGCCTATCGTAAAAGTTGGTGACACATAAATTCCAGAATTCAACACACGAAATTCAGAAATCACAAGAAAAGGATGGCCAAGACATTGATGTAGTGCAAATGGTACATCCAATGAATCAAAAAGCAAAGACATTGATGTAGTGCAAACGGTACACCCAATGAATCAAAAGCAAAGACATTGATGTAGTTCAAATGGTACATCCAATGTATCAAAAGCAAAGACATTGATGTAGTGCAACCGGTACATCCAATGTATCAAAAGTAAAGACATTGATGTAGTGCAAATGGTACATCCAATGTATCAAAAGCAAAGACATTGATGTAGTGCAAACGGTACATCCAATGTATCAAAAGCAAAGACATTGATGTAGTGCAACCGGTACATCCAATGCATCAAAAGCAAAGACATCCGATGAACCAAATCAAAAAGACATCACACAATGCTAGTCTAAATCACAAAGATGATCGTCATGATCAACGAGAAGTGTCAATTACACTAAGCTAGTAAATATATGATTTTAGCTTCATGTCCCATAACCACTTGCTTAGCATAAATATTTAAGAACAAACTGTAGATCTCCACTAGAAAATTGTCACAAGAGTTTCAATCGAACAAGTCCAAGAATTAACCGACGAAGTAAACGCAAGCATTTCATACCACTCGTTTTACTAAGTCGTTTAATTAGTTTTCTCATACGAGTGAGGTAAAGGTTTGTATATACTAATAGATTGGAAAACGATTGAAGAAACAAGATTTGTACTAAAATAGTGTTGAATCATTTAAAGAAAGAGTTTTGATATTTACTACTGGTATAGAAAAACTTTATATTTTTAAAGTGAAAAATCACAAAGAAGATTGTAGGAACAATCAATCACTAAAATTCACATTTGAAGACGTGAATAGAATCCAAAGAAATCGATACCGAATCCATCGAAATGGATATTCCAAGAATTCTTGAAGAAAATAAGTCATCAAAGTCAATAACAAATGATAACAACAAATAGGGAAATACACAAATCGATTAAAGTTGGAAATTCAGACAACTAGGCAAAATAGGCATAGTTGGCAAATAGCAGTAGGTCGGTCGACCGGACTCCCTGAGTCGGTTGACCGAACACGGGGTTGGAAGTGCTCGGGCACCAGGTCGGTCAACCGGCCCAGGGGCTCGGTCGGCCGAAGCTTGTAACCGGGACTTCCAAACAGAGGCAGGAAGTGCCTGGGTAGCAGGTCGATCGACCGGACCTTGAGCTCGGTCGGCCGAACCTGTATGCTTGCACTTCCTACCCTATTTCAAAAGAGGTGCAACTCTCGACCAAATTGCAATCGCACGAGCAACGGTGCTAAGGGTTTATGCCAGTCGACCACCCGGCCCTATATGCTCCTCGATACATCACCACAAACATGTTCAAACATCAAAGTTAGGATTTTTAAAGAATTGAACTCAAAACACTAAAAATTGGAATATTCACCAAATCAATCCAAATCAAAAGCAAATGCACACGAATAAGTGTTAGGAATTCATACCTAACAATCGAAGATAGTTATAGACTAAGATGTGAGATAAAAATCTCACCTTTGAACCCAAACAATAGAAGAAGAAGCTTGAAAGCAAGCTAAGTCAATTCCTCTTCAATAACAACTCAAGAAGCTTCAATCTAAGCTTAAAATAGAAACATTTCCTAAATTAGGTTTAGGAAATTTCTGAAATTGGAAGGAGAATGAGTTGGAGAAGAAGAAGAGAAAGCTTACCAATGGGTTCTCTTGAATTTGGAGCTAGAAATTGATTTGCAAATGGAAACTAGGGTTTTGGATTTCTATTTCCCATTCTCTTCCACCATTAATCTCTTTAGAACTGAAAGTAGAGGAAGAGGGAGTTAATGAAGAGGGGGTTTCAGTTTGGGGTATTAAGTTAGAACATTGGGCTGAACCCAACCTAAACCCAAAGCCCTAAGTGAAAAGTAGAAAAATTTGACTAACTCCAAACATATCAAAGTTTACACTTAAATAGATCGCAAACGTCATTTTAAACTCAATGGGAGTGGTCCTGAGTCCTAATTCGACCATATGAAAAAAGTAGCTTTTCGGACCAAAATCCGACGAACGATAAAACATTTAAATAAAATATTTAAATATAAAATCGATAAATATGCGGGTTGTTACAGACTCCCCTCCTTAAAGAAATTGCATCCTTGCAATACTTAAGAAGAAAATAAGAGTAACAACCATAAAAGCATATCAACACAAAAGAAAATTGAAATAAGAAGTTCAACATAAAGAGCACGAAAGAGTTAGCACGAACGGGATCGCTCGATGAATTCTCTAGATTCCCAAGAGTAATCCCTAAGATTTGAGAACCATTGAACTCTCACAAGAAGAATATCTTTATTCCGAAGGCGCTCAACCTCCGAAGCAATGATGTGAATGGAATGTTACTCATAAATCAAATCTGGTGAAACTTCAATTTCCACAATAACACCGGGCTTAAGAATAAAAACCGAAAACATAAAAGCATTTCCAAAGATAAAAGACGTGGAGAACGTCAAGAATAGAAGAAAATTGAGCTGGTGCAACGACGTAGCATAATAACAGTACGCCCGAGAAACTAGAAACTCAATAATTTGGGACATCAGCGTAGTACAAAAACGGTTGATTCCAATTTGGTGGAATCATTTTATTCTTTAAGCCCCCAAAATGAGAAAAGTGTTATTTCTCTTATCTAAATAATTTGTGAAACTTTTCCGGTATTTTTGAGTTTGTCTTAGGATTATCACCTAAGAAATCTTTTGTGTGGCGTTAAGGTCTTTCTATTTCGACCTTGTCACCGATTTTCATTTGGCTACAAGTTGCGGGAGTTATCATTCCTTACCGCATTCCGCACTCATTACGATTCTTATGAATGGCTTATTATGTCATTCGGTTTGCCCATCTCGTTTCATCCATTTTATGAATCGAGTATTCTACGATCTTGATGACTCCATTCTTGTATTTATTGATTTTGGATGAAAATAGCAAATTAAAATTTTTGCAAATCTTTTTCATAAGATTTATTTATAAGTATAAATAGGATTTCTGTCTTTAGAACGAACAAAGAGAATTTTCAAAAGTTTTTAGAAACATGTTTATCCTATAAAAGATGATTTTGTGATTGTATTGCCCATTTAGTGTTTTAAGAATTCTGGTCGATGCGCTTGATCAACGTTATCTATAAGAATCTCCTAAACGCTTTGATGAGACAGTCAGACACGATATATTGACTTGTAAAAATGTAATTTTGAAAGTTTTAACTTTTCGGGAAAGAGGATTATTTAAAAGAACTCTTCCTTTCGATACTCTTATTCTTGTGATTCCTGAAGGGGAACCAAGACTTTGCTATTTGTACCGATACTAGTCGTATTGGTTTGGATGCCGTTCTCTTGCAAAGGAGAACGTGCTATCACTTGTGCTTCTAAATCATTATAGCTTATCGAGACTAGATATGCCACTCATGATCTAGTGCTCTCGGCTATTGTTTTTACTTTTGGAATGTGGCATCATCATATTTGGATGAGAAATTGGTTCTCTACCTCGATCATAAATCTTTGGAATATTTATTTTTATCATAAGGAACTTCATGTTGGCTCGAGATTCCTTGTATCTTATGATCGTTTTACCAAGTTCGTCGGGCGTTTTGATATACTTCGTTTTATTGAGTTTCATCTCATTCCTTTTATGGACTAGCGTCCGATGTTCTTTTATGGTGTTCGGTTCATCGGATGTATTGTTATTATACTACATCGTTGTTCCGTCTTATCTGGATCAATGGATGTACCATTATTATACTACATCGTTGTTCCGGTTTATCGATTCATTGGACGTACCGTTTTTGTACTATGTCGGTGTTCCGAAATTATTCGAGTTTTGGTTCATTGGGCGTACCGTTTTTGTACTACGCTGATGTCCCAAATTATTTGAGTTTCTAGTTTCTCCGGCGTACTGTTATTATGCTACGTCGTTGCACCAGCTCAATTTTCTGCTATTCTTGACGTTCTCCACGTCTTTTATCTATGGAAATGCTTTTATGTTTTCGGTTTTTATTCTTGAGCCCAGTGTTATTGTGGAAATTGAAGTTTCACCAGATTTGATTTATGAGCAACATTCCATTCGCATCATTGCTTCGGAGGTTGAGCGCCTTCGAAATAAAGATATTCTTCTTGTGAGAGTTCAATGGTTCTCAAATCTTAGGGATTACTCTTGGGAATCTAGATACTTCATCGAGCGATCCCGTTCGTGCTAACTCTTTCGTGCTCTTTATGGTGAACTTCCTATTTCAATTTTCTTTTGTGTTGATATGCTTTTATGGTTGTTACTCTTATTTTCTTCATAAGTATTGCGAGGACGCAATTTCTTTAAGGAGGGGAGTCTGTAACAACCCGCATATTTATCGATTTTATATTTAAATATTTTATTTAAATATTTTATCGTTCGTCGGATTTTGGTCCGAAAAGCTACTTTTTGCATACGGTCGAATTAGGACTCGGGACCACTCCCATTGAGTTTAAAATGACCTTTGCAATCTTTTTAAGTGTAAACTTTGATATGTTTGGAGTTAGTCAAATTTTGCTACTTTTCACTTAGGGCTTTGGGTTTAGGTTGGGTTCAGCCCAATGTTCTAACTTAATACCCCGAACTGAAACCCCCGCTTCATTAACTCCCTCTTCCTCTACTTTCAGTTCTAAAGAGATTAATGGTGGAAGAGAATGGGAAATTGAAATCCAAAACCCTAGTTTCCATTTGCAAATCAATTTCTAGCTCCAAATTCAAGAGAACCCATTGGTAAGCTTTCTCTTCTTCTTCTCCAACTCATTCTCCTTCCAATTTCATAAATTTCCTAAACCTAATTTAGGAAATGTTTCTATTTTAAGCTTAGATTGTAGCTTCTTGAGTTGTTATTGAAGAGGAATTGATCTTAGCTTGCTTTCAAGCTTCTTCTTCTATTGTTTGGGTTCAAAGGTAAGATTTTTATCTCACATCTTAGTCTATAACTATCTTTGATTGTTAGGTATGAATTCCTAACACTTATTCTTGTGCATTTGCTTTTGATTTGGATTGATTTGGTGAATATTCCAATTTTTAGTGTTTTGAGTTCAATTCTTTAAAAATCCTAACTCCGATTTTTGAACATGTTTTTGGTGATGTATCGAGGAGCATATAGGGCCGGGTAGCCGATTGGCATAAACCCTTAGCGCCGTTGCTCGTGCGATTGCAATTTGGTCGAGAGTTGCACCTCTTTTGAAATAGGGTAGGAAGTGCAAGCATACAGGTTCGGCCGACCGAGCTCAGGGTCCGGTCGACCGACCTACTACCCAGGCACTTCCTGCCTCTATTTGGAAGTCCCGGTTACAGGCTTCGGCCGACCGAGCCCCTGGGCCGGTCGACCGACCTGGTGCCCGAGCATTTCCAACCCCTGGTTTGGTCAACCGACTCAGGGAGTCCGGTCGACCGACCTGCTGCTATTTGCCAACTATGCCTATTTTGCCTAGTTGTCTGAATTTCCAATTTTAATCGATTTGTGTATTTCCCTATTTTTTGTTATCATTTGTTATTGACTTTGATGACTTATTTTCTTCGTGAATTCTTGGAATATCCATTTCGATGGATTCGGTATCGATTTCTTTGGATTCTATTCACGTCTTCAAATGTGAATTTTAGTGATTGATTGTTCCTACAATCTTCTTTGTGATTTTTCACTTTAAAAATATAAAGGTTTTCTATACTAGTAGTAAATACCAAAACTCTTTCTTCAAATGATTTCAACACTATTTTAGTACAAAGCTCATTTCTTAAACCGTTTTCCAATCTATTAGTATATACAAACCTTTACCTCACTCGTATGAGAAATCTAATTAAACGACTTAGTAAAACGAGTGGTATGAAACGCTTGCGTTTACTTCATCGGTTAATTCTTAGACTTGTTCGATTGAAACTCTTGTGACAATTTTCTAGAGGAGATCTACAGTTTGTTCGTAAATATTTAAGTTAAGCAAGTGGTTATGGGACATGAAGCTAAACTCATATATTTACTAGCTTAGTGTAATTGACACTTCTCGTTGATCATAACGATCATCTTTGTGATTTAGACTAGCATTGTGCGATGTGTTTTTGATTTGGTTCATCGGATGCCACGTTGTACGATGTCGACGCTCCGAATTATTTGATTCATTGGATGTACCGTTTGAACTACATCAATGTCTTTGCTTTTGATACATTGGATGTACCGTTTGCACTACATCAATGTCTTTGCTTTTGATACATTGGATGTACCGTTTGCACTACATCAATGTCTTTGCTTTTGATACATTGGATGTACCGGTTGCACTACATCAATGTCTTTGCTTTTGATACATTGGATGTACCGTTTGCACTACATCAATGTCTTTGCTTTTGATACATTGGATGTACCGGTTGCACTACATCAATGTCTTTGCTTTTGATACATTGGATGTACCGTTTGAACTACATCAATGTCTTTGCTTTTGATTCATTAGGTGTACCGTTTGCACTACATCAATGTCTTTGCTTTTTGATTCATTGGATGTACCGTTTGCACTACATCAATGTCTTGGCCATCCTTTTCTTGTGATTTCTGGATTTCGTATGTTGAATTCTGGAATTTATGTTTCACCAACTTTTACGATTGGCATTGATATATATGTCATTTATTATGGCTTGGTGAATGAAATTAGGAGTATGACATTCCATTTTATCTTAGAGAAGATCCTTATGATATTGATTAATCTCTTCTTGATTTTTCAATTATTTATTTATCACAGCTTGGCATTGTGATTATTATACGTTTAGTCAAATTCCTTATTCTATATCATTTCATCTGATATTTATAGCTAGACTGATCCGTTTATTATTTTCTTATTAAATAATACTCGGGTCAGACCGGGATGTTAAAGGTGCTTCTGCTTGACTTCTCATCCAGGATCATTACTCTGACTTTTGGCTAACTACTTAGATTAGTAGTTAATTTTGTTGTATACACTTGAGATATGGACTCATAGTGGTATTCTTTTGTATAGCACGTGTTGCTATTCTTTTGTATTATTGTGGATCCTTTTGACCACTACTCTGATATACACTTTCATGTGTTAGATATATATTCATATCTTCTTCCGCCTTTGTGATATGAATTATCTGTGACTGATTTGTGTTATGCTTATTTCTATATTTGTTTCCGAAGTTTATTATAGCCACTGTGTAGTAGCTTTGTGTTTGTATCGGTATGTTGGATTTCCTCTTGAAAATTAAATGCATGTTTTACTATCTGACATATCGGTGCTCGCGCAAAGCAATTACACGGATGGTCGCTCCTCAACAGCCTTATTCTCCGTGCTAGTTGACAGCATTACACCGTAGTGTTCTTGGCTAGCGTGGGTATAGAGGTGGGGCATCACAGCTTATTCCAAAGATTTATGATCGAGGTAGAGAACCAATTTCTCATCCAAATATGATGACGCCACATTCCAAAAGTAAAAACAATAGCCGAGAGCACCAGATCATGAGTGGCATATCTAGTCTTGATAAGCTATAATGATTTAGAAGCACAAGTGATAGCACGTTCTCCTTTGCAAGAGAACGTCATCCAACCCAATACGACTAGTATCGGTACAAATAGCAAAGTCTTGGTTCCCCTTCAGGAATCACAAGAATAAGAGTATCGAATGGAAGAGTTCTTTTAAATAATCCTCTTTCCCGAAAAGTTAAAACTTTCAAAATTACATTTTTACAAGTCAATATATTGTGTCTGACTGTCTCATCAAAGCGTTTAGGAGATTCTTATCGATAACGTTGATCAAGCGCATCGACCAGAATTCTTAAAACACTAAATGGGCAATACAATTACAAAATCATCTTTTATAGGATAAACATGTTTCTAAAAACTTTTGAAAATTCTCTTTGTTCGTTCTAAAAACAGAAATCCTATTTATACGTATAAATAAATCTTATGAAAAAGATTTGCAAAAATTTTAATTTGTTATTTTCATACAAAATCAGTAAATACAAGAATGGAGTCATCGAGATCGTAGAATACTCGATTCATAAAATGGATGAAATAAGATGGGCAAACCGAATGACATAATAAGCCATTCATAAGAATCGTAACGAGTGCGGAATGCGGTAAGTGGAATGCTAACTCCCGCAACTCGTAGCCAAATGAAAATCGGTGACAAGGTTGAACTAGAAAGACCTTAACACCACACAAAAGATTTCTTAGGTGATAATCCTAAGACAAACTCAAAAATACCGAAAAATTTCACAAATTATTTAGATATGAGAAATAACACTTTTCTCATTTTGAGGGCTTAAAGAATAAAATGATTCCACCAAATTGGAATCAAAATCATAAAGGAAAAATAGAAATCTGCTTAACAGATTGAAAATGTCGAAGATGAATAGTCCACACGAGACAAAGGATATGGCCTCATAATAATTAAGCCAATCTTTACAAAAGTCAATTCCGAAGCCTAGGTAAAGATCGGCTCGGACAGAAAAATCACATAAAATAATTTCGACATCAATAGAAAGCAAATTGAGTGTTGCGGATCTACCATCCGGATTCGCAACTCTCAAAGAAGTCATCAAACCCCAAATATTTTCAAAGAAAAAGAATCAACAAGTTCTTTTGATATAAAAATAATGAGATGAAACCCATATCAAAAAGAACTCAAATAAGAAGATCACGAAATAAAACAATGCCATCAAGGATTGAGTGAAAAAAATACCTTAACCAAGAGAAGAGTTGTTAGGGGCTTGCAGCATTCCTTCTCTCTTGCTTGGAATCTTAGGGCACGAAGATAAAAGATGACCCGAACCTTTGCAATAACGACAAAAGAGGGGTTTCGGGCACTCTCTTGCATAGTGGTCCGTGGAACCACAATTATAGCATTGTCCACGACTAGAGGTAGGAACTTTTGCTACTGGGGTTTCCTGCCTCCCTTTCTTGTTGGGAATGGGGCCTTTGCATTTAATTGGCCTCTTCATGTTGTCGTTGAAGTTCTGTTTAGCAACCACAACATCAACATTATTCTCTCTATCGGCCTCTTCAAGGCGAAGAGCGATATCAATAAGCTGATCAAAAGAAACTTCAAGTTTCAGAAGTAATGGCTTCTTAAGATTCTTATTCAAGCCATAGACAAATCTTTGATTTTTCTTCATTGGGGTATTAATATACTCAACCCCGTATTTAGAAAGAGATTCGAAAGATGCGACATAGTCTGTCACAGAGGATTCACCTTGAACAAGGTCTATGAAACGCCGGGCTAAAGTTACTTTTTCAGCCTCCGACACAAATTTCAATTCGAATCTTTCCCGGAGTTGCTCCTAAGTAAGATCCTCTTCGATAATCTCCAAAGTCAAGAGCTCGTACCAATCTAACGCTCTTTCTTGGAGCATGCTAGAAGCCACTTGGATTCGATATAGATCAATAAGGTTCATGCGAGAAAAGATACGATCGCATGATTTGACCCAAGCTTGAATTTCTATAACACTCTCGGATCCCTTGAATGACATTCCACCCAAATCGGTGTAGTCTCTGCACAAGCGTGCAAAACCGGACCTAGGATGAGTAGGCTCTGGATTGGGACCGGCTGCTTGAGCGTTCTTTACTAGATCAAGAAGCTGCTGGGCAGACATAAATACTCCATCCTGGGGAGTAGCACTAGATTGACCGGCGCTGGGACGGCCTGGTCTAACCATTTCTCTTCTTTAAGAAAGAAAGAAAGAAGAGGAAAACGTTATTCTCAAAATAAGTATCAAGAAATCTTGATAGATAAAACAAGGAATCATAAAGAAAATAGGATGAATCGGTACGAAGACTCGAATTAAATCCTAAGGCACAACTCCTAAGAAAGACTTAGGACATGATCCTTGTTATAATATTCCATATTGTTCCGAAGTTTGGCTCTGATACCAAGCCGTGACGCCCCACCTCTATACCCACGCTAGCCAAGAACACTACGGTGTAATGCTGTCAACTAGCACGGAGAATAAGGCTATTGAGGAGCGACCATCCGTGTAATTGCTTTGCGCGAGCACCGATATGTCAGATAGTAAAACATGCATTTAATTTTCAAGAGGAAATCCGACATACCGATACAAACACAAAGCTACTACACAGTGGCTATAATAATCTTCGGAAACAAATATAGAAATAGGCATAACACAAATCAGTCACAGATAATTCATATCACAAAGGCGGAAGAAGATATGAATATATATCTAACGCATGAAAGTGTATATCAGAGTAGTGGTCAAAAGGATCCACAATAATACAAAAGAATAGCAACACGTGCTATACAAAAGAATACCACTATGAGTCCATATCTCAAGTGTATATACAACAAAATAAACTACTAATCTAAGTAGTTAGCCAAAAGTCAGAGTAATGATCCTGGATGAGAAGTCAAGCAGAAGCACCTTTAACATCCCGGTCTGACCCGAGTATTATTTAATAAGAAAATAATAAACGGATCAGTCTAGCTATAAATATCAGATGAAATGATATAGAATAAGGAATTTGACTAAACGTATAATAATCACAATGCCAAGCTGTGATAAATAAATAATTGAAAAATCAAGAAGAGATTAATCAATATCATAAGGATCTTCTCTAAGGTAAAAAGGAATGTCATACTCCTAATTTCATTCACCAAGCCATAATAAATGACATATATATCAATGCCAATCGTAAAAGTTGGTGAAACATAAATTCCAGAATTCAACATACGAAATCCAGAAATCACAAGAAAAGGATGGCCAAGCCATTGATGTAGTGCAAACGGTACATCCAATGAATCAAAAAGTAAAGACATTGATGTAGTGCAAGCGGTACACCCAATGAATCAAAAGAAAAGACATTGATGTAGTTCAAACGGTACATCCAATGTATCAAAAGTAAAGACATTGATGTAGTGCAACCGGTACATCCAATGTATCAAAAGCAAAGACATTGATGTAGTGAAAACGGTACATCCAATGTATCAAAAGCAAAGACATTGATGTAGTGCAAACGGTACATCCAATGTATCAAAATCAAAGACATTGATGTAGTGCAACCGGTACATCCAATGTATCAAAAGCAAAGACATTGATGTAGTGCAAACGGTACATCCAATGTATCAAAAGCAAAGACATTGATGTAGTGCAAACGGTACATCCAATGTATAAAAAGCAAAGACATTGATGTAGTTCAAACGGTACATCCAATGAATCAAATAATTCGGAGCGTCGACGTCGTACAACGTGGCATCCGATGAACCAAATCAAAAAGACATCGCACAATGCTAGTCTAAATCACAAAGATGATCGTCATGATCAACGAGAAGTGTCAATTGCACTAAGCTAGTAAATATATGAGTTTAGCTTCATGTCCCATAACCACTTGCTTAACTTAAATATTTACGAACAAACTGTAGATCTCCTATAGAAAATTGTCACAAGAGTTTCAATCGAACAAGTCTAAGCATTAACCGACGAAGTAAACGCAAGCGTTTCATACCACTCGTTTTACTAAGTCGTTTAATTAGATTTCTCATACGAGTGAGGTAAAGGTTTGTATATACTAATAGATTGGAAAACGGTTTAAGAAATGAGCTTTGTACTAAAATAGTGTTGAAATCATTTGAAGAAAGAGTTTTGGTATTTACTACTAGTATAGAAAACCTTTATATTTTTAAAGTGACAAATCACAAAGAAGATTGTAGGAACAATCAATCACTAAAATTCACATTTGAAGACGTGAATAGAATCCAAAGAAATCGATACCGAATCCATCGAAATGGATATTCCAAGAATTCCTGAAGAAAATAAGTCATCAAAGTCAATAACAAATGATAACAACAAATAGGGAAATACACAAATCGATTAAAATTGGAAATTCAGACAACTAGGCAAAATAGGCATAGTTGGCAAATAGCAGCAGGTCGGTCGACCGGACTCCCTGAGTCGGTTGACCAAACCAGGGGTTGGAAATGCTCGGGCACCAGGTCGGTCGACCGGCCCAGGGGCTCGGTCGGCCGAAGCCTGTAACCGGGACTTCCAAACAGAGGCAGGAAGTGCCTGGGTAGCAGGTCGGTCGACCGGACCCTGAGCTCGTTAGGCCGAACCTGTATGCTTGCACTTCCTACCCTATTTCAAAAGAGGTGCAACTCTCGACCAAATTGCAATCGCACGAGCAACGGCGCTAAGGGTTTATGCCAATCGGCTACCCGGCCCTATATGCTCCTCGATACATCACCAAAAACATGTTCAAACATCAAAGTTAGGATTTTTAAAGAATTGAACTCAAAACACTAAAAATCGGAATATTCACCAAATCAATCCAAATCAAAATCAAATGCACACGAATAAGTGTTAGGAATTCATACCTAACAATCGAAGATAGTTATAGACTAAGATGTGAGATAAAAATCTCACCTTTGAACCCAAACAATAGAAGAAGAAGCTTGAAAGCAAGCTAAGATCGATTCCTCTTCAATAACAACTCAAGAAACTTCAATCTAAGCTTAAAATAGAAACATTTCCTAAATTAGGTTTAGGAAATTTCTGAAATTGGAAGGAGAATGAGTTGGAGAAGAAGAAGAGAAAGCTTACCAATGGGTTCTCTTGAATTTGGAGCTAGAAATTGATTTGCAAATGGAAACTAGGGTTTTTGATTTCTATTTCCCATTCTCTTCCACCATTAATCTCTTTAGAACTGAAAGTAGAGGAAGAGGGAGTGAATGAAGAGGGGGTTTCAGTTTGGGGTATTAAGTTAGAACATTGGGCTGAACCCAACCTAAACCCAAAGCCCTAAGTGAAAAGTAGCAAAATTTGACTAACTCCAAACATATCAAAGTTTACACTTAACAAGATTGCAAACGTCATTTTAAACTCAATGGGAGTGGTCCCGAGTCCTAATTCGACTGTATGCAAAAAGTAGCTTTTCAGACCAAAATCCGACGAACGATAAAATATTTAAATAAAATATTTAAATATAAAATCGATAAATATGCAGGTTGTTACAACACCCTCCTCCTCCATCACCTAGCATGGCCAAGCACTCCCCCCCGTATGTGATTCCATGTGTGTGAGCTGATGTGTGTAAAAGTGAGGTGAAGTTTTCTTTTTAAGTGTGAAAATATCTTAGATATATTTTGTAATATATAAATATAATTGTATATGTATATTTGTATGTATATATATATGTTCATGTATATATTAGGGTGTGCGTGTGCATGTGTATGTTATATATGTGCATAAGACATATAACTAAGGTTGCAACAACTTTGAAAACTTCCATTCATTCAACCGTCGAAAATTGAAAAGCTAATTTTCGATCACATTTTCACTCGTAAATTAATTTACATACAAATATATATAAAAAATAGAAAACTAATTTACCATAATTATTAATTAATTAAAACGATCTCATTTGAGTTATAAAACCCCACAAATTAATATTAAACAATTGTTTATAAAAAGATATTGTTATATCGATAAAGCGATATCAATTTTCCTTATAATTTCAAGTCAAATAAATATCTTTATAAAAATATTATAAATGATTTATTATCATTATATAACTTATTAAAATGGATCATTATCATTTAAAAACAATTATTTGAATAATCATATTAATTATTAAGTCATTTAAATCTCAATGAAAATTCATAAATCAATTATTAAATATGATGCCATTATTAATGATGTCATAAATACATTTTATTTCCTAAAATAAAATAAATAATTTTATTTCATATTATTGTTTAAACGGATAAATAAGTGCATATATCCAGTCCCATGTGTGACTTCTGATAATTACATAGCTTTTTATTGATAAAACGATTTTCGATCATTTTATCGATATTCCATCACAGTTTAATTTCCTAATACTTATTTAAAACAAGATTACCATCATTCTTGTTCAAAACATCATAATATATGTTTTTTAAAAACTTATATTTAAATATTCAAAAATAAATATAATTTATCAGATTTATAAATTTGTGGGTCATTACATACTTCCTCTCTTGAAAGAATTTCGTCCTCGAAATTACAGTGCAAAACATAAAGGTGTTTGCCCAAATATTTATTTTTAAACTTACACCTATACAATGTATATCGATCATCCATATGCAATATATGATTCAATATATTATTCGAATCCACAACTACACTTTCGAACTAGTATTCATCCCATTGATCCTCTAATACGGACTTCGATCATGCTTTCCGATCAGAGTTTTAGTTTTCCTTACCGCTCTCAACTATGATAGAAAATTCTAGTACCCAACTACAAAACCTCATTAATGTTCATAGTCAATAATTGAATGATAAATCCTTTTCAGACCGTCATGACCATCTCAAAGTTCTGCGCTCGGGTCTTAGATCAGAATCGTGCGATAAAATGATCTACTTACAACATACATACTTATTCATATTCAAAATCTTTATGAGAACTTTCTATAAAACATCCACCTTTTATTTTACCACTTTAATAATTATTTCAAAATATTTGCCTCAGAATATTTCTATCTCCTTTTCAAAAGAAGTCAATTATCCTTTGCCTGGAATAATATTATAATAATTTTGTTTTGAACTTCTTTTGAAATTTCTTTGTCGATAAATACCATTTTAGTTTCCAATATTTATTTCATAACTTTTTATCTTACAAAGAAAATTCTCCATTTAAGATTTGTTTCCTTTACCAAGAATTCTTATAAATTTTCGTAAGTGACTTGTATAACTGCAAATGAATGAAGTCAAAATGAAAGATCATAGTTATTATACAACCTTATATCTCACAACCATCATTTCTATCAAACTTGGTCATCCTTAAGTCATCCCGGTCCTATTTGAGTACATACTAAAAGTTCATAATACTAATACAAATACATGGCCAACCACAACATCACTCTATCACAAGCCATACTTATAAGCTACTACTTAATACTTAATATTAGAAAAATATAACTAGTCTTCCACCATAATCTTAATCATCATAATGAATCTGTTGCCGATGATGCACTTCAATATCCAAACTCTAATGAAACTTCACCAACATCCTCATCCTCACTCTCTTGTTCCTTGTCAGCTTCATTTTCGTCTTTATTTTCCACATACGGTAGCCAAAGCCGATTCCATGGAACATGTCTAAGTCTCACTGGTACTTCCTGCAACATTTCATATTCCTATAATTCCACCAATCCTTGTATTCCCATCTCCCCAGGATTCTCG
This sequence comes from Allium cepa, assembly GCA_030765085.1. Lineage (NCBI taxonomy): Eukaryota > Viridiplantae > Streptophyta > Magnoliopsida > Asparagales > Amaryllidaceae > Allium > Allium cepa. Next base: position 672,156,306 of record CM060928.1, on the reverse strand, counting down.
AATTCCTCCTCACCTTCTTCCTCGGCTTCCACTTCATCATCTTCCATATTATCTCACTGATTGTATGAACTTGATGAGTCCTCGCACCAAATAACATGATCCCCCTCCATCTCCCATATGATATTGCCGCCTCCACTATTGTGGTTCGATTCATTTGGTATTATATCATTCGGGTCCTCCTCTGGTTCTCACTCTTCCTCCATGGGTTCTTCATTAGGTTCGAATTCTAAATTGGGAGGTCAATGATACACCTTCCTTCTGAGGTTGGAGCGGACTTAGCGTCACTAGATATCATGACCAATTCTAGAGTTAAGGGAGGTACAAGCATCCACGTTATCGAGTAACCATCTCTGTCTCTACGAGTATGTGTATCATATTCTTCATCTATTGGTTCTTCCTCATCACTGAAGGAATGATTAAATCATCTTTCTCACCCCAATTGGCATTTGAGGTTTCTCCTTTTGAATACTTCCCTCCGTATGGATTCTACAGATATAAACACAAATACTTAGAAGCAAACACTAAGTATTTATCCTAACTTAACAAGTATACTGCTTTTCGAACAACGGTTCGATCATACTTAGGAAGCAAATCGAGAACTTATCAAAATGCTTTCTCTTTCCAAAATCCTTTTAAAATGTTTTCCCAACATTATTATCACCAAATTTCAAAATCCTTTCTTAAAAAAATCTTTTAGATAAAAATTCTCATTATCCAAATCTTAGGTTTTCCCTTAATTCTTAATCATCTCAATATTATTATTAGACATCTTATAGTCAAACTGTGAAATTCTAATCACAAGATATTTATTCTTGATTTAACTAACTTATTTTTAAAATAATTATACATTTTATGACTTTAATATCATAACTACCTATATTTTCAAAAATATATTCTTTATAACTAAAATATGACCTCACATAAAGTTATTTCATTTACCAATTTTCAAAAAAAAAATCGTTTGTACATATCATTAACAAATACATGCCCATGCATAATATTCTCAACTCATTATAGACTGTCACACAACCTATTTGTAATTAGTTACTCATTCTATGTTATTACTAGCCCTATCTCTGATGAGAATTTACCCCTATCAGGCTAAGGAATTTGCTCAACCTAAGCTCTGATACCAAATGTGACGACTCGCCTCCTCAACCCTCGGAAATTGACATTAAACATCCTCAGTATTCATGTATCACAAACCTAAGTGCCAGAAAGGTAGATTATCATAGGATAAAAGAAAATAAAGAAAAAACATAATTTTACATGAATGGAATAACATACCTTATTTTAATATATATATATATATATATATATCTTTATAATGGAAAATTTAAATACATTTATCACAGTCTATCTTATAAATCAGCCTCAACAACTATAAATCTCCGTCTTTATAAATGCTAAATACAATCAGTAACAAATGCAGCAGAAATGAAAATGGAGAACTATCTACACGAACGTCTTCAACTCCAGACTTTAGCTCCATCACAATGCTCCAAGTTAAACCTGGCGACTTGGTTGCCCAAAAAAATAGAGGACCCAGAGTTTAAAGAAAAAGGAAAATAAATTTCGGATTAGTCATGGGGCTGGTGTAAGAACCATGGTTTGAAACCTCGGTTTCGGTTTCATTTTCAGTCATTTGAAATTTTCTTGATTTCGGTCCATCTCGAAAATTTCACAAGTTTCGGTTTCGGTCCCATTTATGATTTCTGTATTAAAGTAATAATGAACGTTGTAAATAAAATACAAAATATTATCTATAAAATGATAATACTACAAAATACAATGCTATTACATATATTAATGTAAACATACTAAACAAAGTTTAAAAAATAAATTAAAATCAGTAAAAGTCCATTCAAATAAAGAAAAATGGAAATAATTATTGCCCACGCATTCATTTAGACATAGAGAACATGAGATAAGTCCAAGCCCATTAAAAATCAGCCCACCATTCACTTTAAATCCAATTTCAACCCTAACCCTGAAATCAGACATACGTTTCTCTGTTGACTCACTACCATCGATTCAAAGAAATAAATGAAAATGAAAAAAAAAAAAATCACGAAGGTAGACGATGAGAACCAAAGCGACTAAGCAATTCTAATTTTTAGTTAGATTGAATTTTTAGCTAGAAGACGGCGAAGAAAAAGAGATCAGGTTTTTCTTTTTTCTTTTATCTTTTTCTGGATTCGATTGTTTTTCTATTTTTCTTTCGTTTACCCTCCAGTCTTCTCCCTTCCATATAGCAATTCCGACTTATTTCTTGATTTTTTTTGATAGCACCAGGACAGGATTTTGACTTAATCCTATCCCGTCTTCGGCCGGAACCGAACCGAGATGGTCGAGATCTCGTGGTTCCGGCCGAAACCTAATACCATGGTGAGAACTCAAAATATGGATACTGAAAAACAAAGGGTATCTCACAAGATCATACCGTACATAAACACAAAACGGGTTTTTACCTATGATAACAATTTACTACGCAAAATCTAGTAATATTATTTTTATTGTCATCCTTTTGAAAACACTTTTCAGGTAATATAATCTTAGCCGATAATATTAAATTGATTAAATTCCAGCATAATAGGTTGTCCAAAGGCACTTATTGGAGAATTGATTTCCATACAATGGTAGGTAAGGAACTACCTTCCATACAGTGCATTTCTAAAGAGATGTACCAAGGATCAACATCTTTGAAACCTCTTCAGCTGACAAGACCAGCCTACCCGTAGACCCATTCGGTGGTGGATGTAACCGAATATGACATCACCCCGGTCGTTTCCGACCTATCCAAGAGCTCTCATAGCACACAAAACATACCTGATATATAGAGCGTAATTTAGAAAGGGGGTGACCATTAAGGTATGGTTACAAACCACATAGCCTTACGACATGCCCTATTTAAGCCATTTTCGGGTGATGAGGCCCGAGGTAACGGTTATCTTATCACATTCTACTTTGAATTTCACATTCCCAATTCCATCACACGCTATTGATTTCCACAAATATACAACCCCTGAGCTCGTATGTCTCAGAGAAGGGTGTTAAGTGTAAGAGAGTTACTTCATACACAACCAAACAGATGTGCATTCGTAAAAATCAATACACGTGCATTTTAGAAATGCAATGTCAGATGTTCGTTCATATAAGTTTTTCAGGAACATGACAAACCGAAGGAACTCTCCTACTACATCCAGTGGGGAATCACCTTTAGGATTAGTAGCGAGCAGCCCTTACATCGAAGTTCAAATGAAGATACTACTGCCACATATAAATGATATGGAAAATTTCCTTGAGGGTCAGTGTTTGCAGCCCTACATTCCATCTTTTAATTTATTATCATCCCATGTCTTTACTTCGAATGTGTAAATAGGTTCGAAATGGTTTTCGAATAGGAATTTATTCAAATCCGATCCTGATTTCTTCGAACCAATCATCGATAAAACAAAGTTAAGTTTGAGGGAGATTATCATTTCATTTATTAATATATTTTATGAAATAAAATATCTCTTTTACAAGTATAAATTTTTAAATCATATTCTTTTTCATTTATACGGAATTATTAGACCTCTCTTTAACTTTGGAAATACCAAATCAAAATCATTTCTCATAAACCACATTGCAAAACCTTATTAAGTAAAATGATCGATAGAAATTATACTAATTCTACTTAATATCAATTTCTGTATTCAATCTATACTGTCCATCGAATCACGGTGGAATCACCTTTTAATTCACATGGATAGTACGTGTACCCTCCTCGAAATTTAATACCAAGTATAAGAACATTATTTCTATACAATCCAAGTTGTATTAAATTTGAAAAAATTAAATCTTTCATACGTGCCTCATTTTCGACATTTTGACCCTATCTATCCCTCGTCCAGGAAAGAGGCTAGGTGATTCAGGGAACTGATTTCTTCTGAACATCTCCTTAGTTTAAGCACTTAACATCCGAATCTCACGAATAGAAAAATCTAGTCTACTCGTCGGCTTTAGGGCCAAGATTAAATTACTTAATTATAACAGCTTTTCTTTAAATCATTTATTTAAACTCTATAAAATAAATTATAAAACCTCTGTTTTATCTTTCAATGTTCAATTATTTATTAGAAAAACTTAATAAAAGATTTGGAAAAGAATACTTAAGTTTAAACAATATTTCAAAAGTTATTAAAAGTGCCGCGAATAGTGTTTTTAAGACATATTTGATCAAAACAACTTTTTGATCATCGAGAAATCCATTTTAATAACTCAAATCCCTTTTGAAAATTTTAAAATATGTATATAATTTATTCCATATTTTTAAAGAATTAAATATATCAATTTTAAAGAATTTATCGTTTTGGTTTCTGAACTATCAAACTGCGACTATTTTGAAAACTTGATTTGCTCATATTTCAAAATCTACTAAACTAAATCTCGATCCTTTTCTTTTCTTTGAGAACTATGATTGTAAGAATTCGAAAAATTCTTATTAGAAAGAATTCTGATTCCGATTCCATCGTATAAATGGATTTAAACTTTTAGGTGTGAAATCGCGAACTACCGTTACGCGACGCGTCTATTTTTGACTCAATTTTCATAATTTGTCAAAACTTCAATAAATTGGATTTTAGTGTTTGTAAAACATTTATAAATCATTTTAAACCATTTTAAAGAGGTTTAACAATCTCACATACAACATTTCACTTATTAAAGGAAAGTGATTTCCTTTGTGATATTTGACGGTGTATTAAATATGAACTATTTATACATCCAAACAAACATATTATGGTATCCAAACATGGTTCACAATCATCACAACCAAGCATAACCAAACATATATATCAACCAAAATATCATAATATAAATTGAGTTTTCCACCTTCATTGATTTCTAACTTTATGAAAATTCGCTATAGTTTCGCTACTATCGAATCAAAGCTTGTGAAATCGAGCCTTGGATCTTTGGATAGTCGGGGCCAAAGCTTGCAAGTGGAGATGGGCTCGGCCTTGGGTGGTAGGAGGTGGTGGCCGTGAGTTTAGAGTGGAGGAAGGAGTGATTTGCCTTGATTTTGAAGTGGATTGCTCATGTATATATACTTATATAAATTTATTTTCTTTTTAATTTTTCTTCATAATTTTCTTAAGGTATGAAGCCATTAAAGTGGAGTATAAAGAGGTGAAGAAACTTAGGAATTTATGAACAAATGAAGTGAAGATGGTGGTGATATTTATCGGCAAAGAAGTGAACTAAAATATCATGATATTTATGTGCACACACATCACCATTTCATCACCACCACACCCTCCTCCTCCATCACCATGCACAGTCGAACACTCCTTCAGTGTGGCTCCATGTGTGTGAGTTGATGTGTGTAAGAGTGAAGTGAAGTTTTTTTTAAGTGTGAAAGTATCTTAGATATTTTTTGTAATATATATATGTATATATATATATATATAAGTGTATATTTGTATGTATATACGCGTTCATGTATATGTTAGGGTGTGCATGTGTATGTTATATTTGTGCACAAGACATATAAACAATATTGCAATAATTTTGAACAACTTCCTTTCGTTAAACTGTTGAAAACCGAAAAGCTGATTCCCGGTCATATTTTCACGTATAAATTAATTTATATATAAATGTAAAAAAAATTTGAAAACTAATTTTCCAACATTATTAATTAATTAAAACAATCTCATTTGAATTATATAACCATATAAATTAATATACAATTGTTTACATAAAACGTTGTTATATCGATAAAACGATATCAATTTTCCTTATAATTTCAAGTCCAATAAGTATATTTATAAAACTATTATAAAAGATTTATTATCACTATGTAACTAACTAAAATGGATCATTATAAACAATTATTTGAATAATTACAATAATTATTTAATCATTTAAATCTCAGTATAAATTCATAAATCAAATATTAAATATGATGTCGTTATTGATGATGTTGTAAATACATTTTATTTTCTAAAAATAAAATAAATAATTTCATATTGTTTTTTAAATGGATAAATAAGTGTATGCATCCAGCTCCGTGCGCAACTTTTGATAATTATGAAACTGTTTATTGATAAAACGATTTTCAACCATTTTATCGATATTCTTTCAAAGTTTAAATTTTTGTAAATAATTGTTCAAAATAAGATTACCATCATTCTTGTTCAAAACTTCATAATTTATGTTTTTAAAAAGCTTATATTTGAATATTTAAAAGTAAATATAATTTATCAAATTGATAAATTTGCGGGCCGTTACAGAAAGTGAGCATTTAAGCCAGTAAGTAAAGAAGAGGTATCTCCTTTAGTGGAGGACGATGGTAATGCAGACGTAGTTGAACCTGAATCAAACGGACGAAGTTGAACCTGAATCAGACGGCACATTTCGTCTTCCATATAGTAAATCATTATCTTCATCTCTATGCAAGTTGAGTGCAGCAGATGGTTCGGTAACCTTTTTGTCACTGATAGACATAGATAGGCATATGCTTGTAATCAATCTTTAACTTTGAAGAGGCCCATCAAATTCTAGTGACAGTCGTTGCTGCAATTCAGACTGAGCCACGGTGTTCCATAAATGATGTATTACTAGACTTCACAGTTCAAACTGATCGTAATACTTGAAGCAACAATAACTACATGAGTTATTGGTAAATGATAGACTAATAACAGGACTTTTGTCAAGAGTACATCAGTTTGAATATTTGCACGAACCAGCCCATCATGTGCAATAAAGCAATGTCTTATAGTGCTCATAACAAAATCGGTATTATTACTAGCACACGACATGCACAATGTGTACATGGAACACACGTGACTTACAAATGCAATTGAATGCCCAAAGTTGAATATGTATTTGTGTAACTTTGACGAAGGTCGAGAAGCATGCTGGTGAAATTTAAGCATTCATTTTCATTTGTTAGTAGTAAAGAAATAAAGATTTTACCTATATCTACAAACTTTAATATGTCCATATTGATATATGACTATCATTACCATCAACTCCACATTAATACATTGAACGTTGATACGAATAGTATAGCATTGATAAATATGTATTGTTGGTTATTTTTGCATTTATTTTTGTTTATTCTATGTAAATCATTGGAGTTTATCTCAACCTAAGAAGTACATGCTGTATGGTTGAACTAGTAGGGTAAAATGCTGCAAAAACTGTTGGCTAGGAATGACGAGGTATAACACCACAAACCGTGGAAGATATTCTGGAGTTTAAAATAATAACATTACCAGTCTAAGCTTACCATATCACAGAAGCGATGACATACAGATAAATTTGAAGTAACATCAGTTGCTGGCATAGTTGTATGAAATGAATGTGTATTATCCTATGATTGCTCTACAGTAGGGATAACAATCCTAAAGAAATGTTTTTTTTGGCATTATTTTATTTTTGACTGAATATATAAATGTAAGAACTTTGCTAAAGAATTTTGATGACAGTCTTGGTATCATATATGTAAGATATATATAATTGGTAACTGAAAGAAGAAGGTGGTATAAAAGAAAATGCTAGATAGATGCTTACTAAATAGGAAGATAAAAGTTTACATCCAAACAATTTGGCTTTCACTAGTAATAGCTTCCCTGTATCATTCTGTACACTTTTTACTATCAGTTCACAAAATATGGATCTCTAAGATAGAGAGAACCAAATAAATTGTATAACATACTTATTTATGGCAGGTTATTATACAAAACATGATGAAATATATAAGCATTTCATCGGTTTCCCAAATCTTTTGCCTGTTGATTATATTAGCAAATAAATATCAACCTTAATTTCATATATTTAAAAGTCAGAAACCCTTTAAAATCAATGTTTTATTTTTGAATTTTTTTGAAATAAGTATTTAGTGAAAGCATGTAAACAAATATAATCATACATCTTAAATGTAATGAAAATGGGTAACGAAAACAAAAGACTATAAATTCATACATTTAAAAGTTAGAAACCTTTTAAAATCAATGTTTTAATTTCAAAATTTCAAGTTTGGTTGAAATAAGTATTTGGTGAAAGCATTTACAGAAATATAATCATACATCTTAAACGTAATCAAAATCAGTAACGAAAAGCAAAGACAACATAAATTAATAAATTTACATCACCGATTTCATTCAACCACTATTTTTAGGATCCGTTTGTTAATTTAAAATGCTGAATGCTGATTTCTGAATTCTGAATAATCACTTACTTGATTGTTTTCATTCAGCATTCAGAAAAAAAAAATAAGCACTGAAAAAATTCTGAATTATTTTGTTTGAATAGATAGTTTTATTCATAACACTGATAGAAAAACAAACAGCATAGAGAGTTTCGGTTTATAAATCAGAACTTGAATTTAGAACTTCTTATTAAAAACAAACGCAGTAAGTTTGCTCAAACACTAAACATACTGCTTTTTTTATTGGTAATAAAATCATAAAATTTCACAATGAAAATAATATGCACTGATTTGTTATTATTGCAGCCTTTTATCCTATTATTGCAATAGCCTGAAAATTTTCCTAACCAATTTGAATATATTTTATACAATCACCCAAATATAAATTTGTTCAATTGAGTTTTTGAAACTCAATTGAGTGCAATCGATTTTTTGAAACTCGAGTGCAATCGATTTTTTGAAACTCAATTGATTGCCAATAGATCGAATTTTATAAAACAAATTCAATTAGCAATAAAAAGTGAATAAATTGTAAGAACCTTATTTTTCATACCTGCAGATGATGGTTGTGAGGGCTAGCTGGTGATGTAGATGATGTCGAGATGGATCTAGCAGTCCATAGTGGAAAAAATTATCACTAATCAGTGAAACAACTGAGACAGCCTTCAGTTAATGAACGGTAATTTCAACTTATTACAAGAACTCATCATTGACATGCCTTTAACGACAATTGCATTTATCTCATGAATATCACCATTATTTCATACTAGCACAATACACATAAATATTAGTCTATAAATTTGATATGATGATTAATAGCACTTGGACGGAAAAAAGAAAAAAAAAATCTAATAGCACTAAACAGAATAATAGCCAACATCGCTCTGTTCAATATTATATTAGAATAGCGTGTATTAATCGGAATTGACAAGTAATTGTGATTATAGAACAAATTTAACAATGTACCTTCCATCCAATATTTTAATTAAACTACAAAAGATGTTTGAATGACAACAAGTGCATACAATGTGAAAGATAAAGATTATCCACTTATATGCTTCCTTTAACTACAACAAAATGGCTAATGGGTTTTGGTCAGTAGTCACTATAACTAGGTGTGACTAAAAAACTCGAAAATGAAAAAAGAAAAGAAAAAACATTACTCCATCTTTGGCTGACGATGAGGTCATGTATACCACACAGTTCAATGAAATTAATGAGTTTTGAACATACTTTTAAACGAGTTTATTTTCTCTCTATAAGTTAATGCTGATATCTTCATTTTATTGTTGCCAGATTGAACTGTAAAATTATGCCGACTCGAGTAGTTACACTTTACAATCATCTGAGGAATGAATTCAAATCTGAATATCTAGCACACTTATTCAGCGAAATCGGCAATACTGGTGATGGGTTATATGACACTGCTTTTAAAAGGAAATTGTCATGAATCTATTTGATTTCTTCTCTGGAATAAAGTTAACAAATGCGGTTGAATTAAACCATGTTACAAATAGAGAAATCAAGAATACAACCATAAAAAATTTCATAATCGTGCCTAGGAAAAAGGTACTTGTAGTTAGAAGGAACTGGTTTAGTGACACCATAAATCATCTAGATTTAACTCCAACTCTTTATGCTTCATATCTTAATAGATGCAAATTTCACCGATTCACACATTCAAAACACAACAGACTGCAATATCAAACATTTTTATAATCTGTGTGATAATGCAAACAAATCATATACCACCTTATCCAATGCAACCGAAAGAATCTCCAGTGACTCCGTATCTGATGCCATAATTATCCCAATTCAAAATCTTCACAATTGCATATATAAATACAAAATAATCATTGTATAATCACAACTGTAAAACAATTACTGAATGTATTTGTACTTCACTATATCAGTACTAATAATTCCAGCAATCATATTCAGTTATTCAAGTAGCAATAAAACCAGTTGGATGAGTTCAAATAAGCAAGTATAGCTAATTTCTCAAGCTAATATTTCTGAAATCCCACTTTCTAAATGAGACCTATGTCCCAAAAGTTATGTGCTCCTAAACCATTCTCTATATCAACCATTCATTTACCAGTTAATTAAGTTAATAAGTATTTTAAAATTTGATTCTTTGGATTTGATTGCGTGGGCAAATGAGTGGTTGGGGACAGAAGATCTCCTATCCCCAGTTTCAACCTTTCTGTTTCAGGTGATGAATTCATTTCACTAACCCAAAAATAAGGTAGCATTAGGTTCTCAATACAGTTTTTTGTTTAACGTTTTCAACCTCTACTTTAAGATGCATCAAAAATTATCTTCTCCCTTTCCCTTCTCCACTTTGTCGTAATAACCTCTACTTTAATACACCAAAATTTCTCCCAAAAAAGATTATAAATTGGGTTCATAGAATTAAGCTACCGAATAATTGAATACATTTATGCAATTATTCAATGAATTATCACTGACATTTATGCGATTATATCCGAAAATTGCATAAATTTCTACCATTATTCAGTTAATAATTGCGGAAATTTCTGTAATTTTTTTTGTGAATAATTGCAGAATTTTTGTTGAAAAAAGTGTTGAAATGTCGGCAATTTTTTGGTGAATAATTGCGGAGATGTCTGCAATTATGGATACAATTGCATAATTATATGCAATTATTCACTAAATAATAACATGAATATATGCAATTATTCAGTAACTTAATTCTAGAGACCTAATTTATATATTTTTTTGACAAGAATGTTTTATGTATTTTGAAACTTAATATGAACTTTAGCCAAACTGTCCCTTTATTTTAAGTTTTGTGCATTGTGCTTTCAAAATTCATTATAAAATACGGAAAGAACATATGAAAATATTTAAAATTTAAAATCGCCAAGACGATAACGAAGAGACAACATAGGAAATGAAGGGATGACAAAAAAAATTAATAGACGACAAAAGAGATGGAGGGATGGTGAAAGAAAGACCGTTTCTCATGTTTTTGTTATTTTCTAAAACTAGTGTGTAAACTGTGTGTTGCACACGGTATGTTTTATAAAAATAGTTTTGCAATCACATTTCAAAAAAATTAAATTTATTATGCACAATATAGGATGAATTTGTTAAAATAATTAAGTTAGGTAGTAAAGTTATTATTTTTAAGTATGTAATTTTTGTATACGATTTATGTTTTTTCATATTTATGTAAAAAAATAAATTGTCGACTGGGGTTTTTAGGCTCAAGGAAAAAGTTAAAGAAAAATTAAGTTTCTGGGACAAGAAGTTTGTTTTTTAGGCTGAAGGACACATTTTAGTGTAATTCACAGAATAATAGTTATAACTATCATTTTCAGTTTACACCAAAAGCGTCCTTCAAACAAACAAGCAAACTTGTTGTCCCTAAGACTAATTTTTTTTGCAACTCCTTCCTTATGGCTATTTACCTGTTTATTGTACATATACACTTTTTTTCATTTTAAATCTGGAACAATAAGTGATTTCGTTATCGTTAATAAAAAAATGTTAAGAATGGCCCTAAATTAATGATAAGTATGATGAATACCGTAATTTAGAATTTTGAAAAATAATAATAATTTCATTTAATATGTTTTGTGAAAATGTTAAATTTTAATTATGTATATTCATAATTTACATTAAAATGGATAAATTTATACAATATTATGATTAGAAATATTTTTCTTTTTTATTTTATTGCCTTTCTATGTTAGATGTTAATTATTTTTCAAATCATTTCGTTATAAGATAAAATTATCAATGTACGAAATAATGTTTTGAAACCAAATCATCAAGTTTTACATAATTGAAATAAGAACATGATTTGTAACGTTTCTGTTAATCGACATTTCTTTGTCATTAAATAAATGTTTTATTTATCTCTTTGATAATGTAATATATTATTTCTCATGTTAATATTACGGCAAAAACTTTAAATCGTAAAATATACCAATTCATTACAAGTATTCTTTCATTATTTCAAGTAATATTTGAAATTCAATCCATATATCTTTTATCTTTTAGATAAATGTACTAACAACTAAACGTTAAAACTCAAAATCTATGCCTATAAATATCCATCTGTTGAAATTTGTAAAAATATTAATTCCAAAATTATTTAACAATACTAATTTTTATTTATTTTTTTAACGAATACCAAACGCTCAAGAATAACAAATCAGTATTTAACTTATTTATCATGATGTATAAAATTGAAAACAGGTAAATAAACACAAGGAAGAAGTTGTAAAAAAAATTAGTCGCAGGGACAACAAGTTTCCTTTTAGTCCGAGTGACACTTTTTAGTGTAAATTGAAAATGATAGTTACAACTATCATTCTGTGATTTACAGTAAAAATGTGTCCTTCAGCCCAAAAAACAAATTTTTCTCTAATTTTTTCCTTGAACCTAAAAACCTCATTATTTAATAGATACATCAAACAAAATAATTTTGTTTTTCATTACATATGTTAATTAACTTCATTTTTTTCAAATCGGTTTCCAAAAAATATATTTGTCATGCGCATTTTTATTTGAACGAAAACACAAAATAAAAAATATCAAGCCAAACGAAACCTAAGATTTTCCAACTGCTCATTCTCCCCCACGTCATTTGACATAAACATTGAAAACACAAAACACACAAATCATCTGCCTAAAATTTAAAAAGTCAAAGAACATATTCAGTTATGGTTTGCTTATAGCAAATACATTATTTTCCAACAAAAAAAGGAACTCCCCTCATACAAGATCAATGTATTAAATAAAAACAAGCAAGAGGGCTAGAATAAATGCAAGAAACTAAATATAGCATTACATTCATAGAAGAGCATAAATAGGAGTACATGAAAAAACACAAAAATTCAAAAACAAATTCCCTACGTAAACAAGTATTAAATGCAAAAACATATACTTTTGCGTAAGCTTTGTTTATTGATAAACAGGACCATGACCATGACCAAAATTGTCAGGTAAGAAATGAGGACCAGCAGATTCATGAGAGTATTGGTTCAATAGAGGGTTTATATTAGCAATAGCAGCGTTTGAAGATGAAGCAACCTGCAATCGTGCTAGCTGTTCCATCCTGTCTTTAGCCCTCATCTTAACTGCATTTATTGCTTGCAGCACTTGTCTGAGCTGGTCTACTCCTAAATCTTTCGGGTTTTCAGCCATTTTGCAAATCGGGTTATTTTCAACCAACACCTTTATACGCTCTTCAAGCGATAACTTCCTAGCATTAGCATGCTCCTGAAAGAGAGAAGTTTCCATGCATTGCTGATTAAGGTTGCGAAGTTTGTTGACATCTATGATTGATTGTACTTGGTTGCCTGTCAAGAAACGGCTCAAAACTGCAGGTACATTAGGACTGCCAAACGAATAAGGATTACCAGCAGGCGAGTTTATCAATATCGCCACCTCAGCACCGCAGAGAGTTGTCAGGTCAGCTGCTTTGGTAAATATGCCGTTTCTTCTTTTGGAGAAGCACACATGTCGTGCTTCCTCATTAGCAATCTTTTCTATAGCAATCCTTTGGCGGCCTTTAGTGACCCTTTTCCTCCCCATTGATCTACTGAGAAGGTAAATATTTGGATTTGAAAATTAGGAATGAAAGGAAGGATGAGGCTTTACACAACCAATAACCTCATATATAGGATTCAGTGTTCATGGACCTTAAAAATGGAATGAAATATCTTGGTCAATATTAGTTGGCATTGGTTTTTGATGCAGCATATCTTATGTATGAGACTTGGCAGATTCATGGAATATATTAATTTGAAACAATCAATCAATGTATTCATATTGGAGCAGAAACCATGATTATATGGTACATCAGAGACAAATGAACCAAATCATGAATTCCTGAGGCAGGAATTAATTGTCGTGAAAGAAAAACGAGCCGGCTATATTGAATGTTATGCTAATTATACACAATATTGTATAGGGGGAATTAAGTTAAAGGACAAAGATTTGTATATTTTTTGGCTCAAGAACACGACCTTGATATTTTTACCACAAGGACAAACATTCTTCTAAAAATTATTTATAAGGACAAACATTTTTCAAAATTATTCATAAGGACAACAAAACTGCTGCCGTGCTAAAAATGATACCTTAAAACTGCTACCGATAACTAGAAACTGATACCTAAAAACTGCTATCAATAACTAAAAACTGATACTTACAGAAAGTTGTCCTTATGGATAAAATATTGAAGGTCTGTCCTTGAGGCTAAAAAGCTGTGAAATTTTGTCCTTCACAATAATTTCATGTATTATATTGTATATTAGATTAAATGCTAATTATTATTACATAATTCCTTCTGGTGAATGAAACTTGGATAACTTAGTGTGGTACATGGAACTTTGCAGGTGCAGATCAGTCTTATCATCATGTAAATGTTATATTTTTATTTAAAATAAAAATTGAAAAAAATTAAACTGAAGAGTAATGCCACAGTGCCAAGGCATTCTTTTTGCTTACACGGTTAGATTTTTTTTTTGGTTAGCATTTGATAAAGCTTTATACCAGCTTAAAAGTAATAGATAAAAATAAACATACAAAGCTGATGCCTCACCTAATTAAATCAATCAAGAAGACATGTCTGCAATTCGAACACATTTAAAAGAATTACTTTTATATTTGGAATTATAAATGGGAGATTGGTCAGTGATAACTGTCTCCCAACCATATGAGGGGGAAAAGGTAAATGTGCCACACTTGCTTTTGGAACAAATTTAGTATTGATTTGGAGGGATCGAATTAGAAAGTTCATCATCCACAAAAAACATGGGGTATAGAAAACTCACCGAAGAATACTGAATTTTAGGGGAACATTTATTAACTTCAACAATATGCATTATAATGATATATTGTTGAAAAATTTCAATATGTGGGTCATATATGTAAAATAAATGTGTCGTGCTATTTTGATGTAAAACCAACTTAAAACGATCAAATTATGAGTTAAAGTTAATAATCTTACAGGTATAGTTGTCATGGCATTAATGTGTAGATACTGGAGAAATTCTATTTTATTGAAGGGCCAAATTGGAAAATGCCAACATTATAAATAAGGGGTTAGTGTTCCCAAATTACATAAGATCTATTTATTCTCTCAATCTCTTCGAATGAAATAATCCAAATTCAGGGTTTATGTCTTTTTGAAAGATCAGATCCAATTCTATCTTTAGATTTATCTCTTTCTCTTAATCAGCTTGTGAAGACATCAACTATGGATTCATATTTAACATAAGATCTAGGGCTTATGTCAATATAGAAAACCAAACCAAATTTACTTTTCCAATCAGTAACTATGAATTAAGATATGGCTTCCGCTAATTCGTTTACTTTCATCTGATTTTTCTCAAACAAATTAATATGTGTCACCTATTAAGACTTAGGGTTTCATGATTAATCAATTCTAAAGTTATTGAAATCCTAACAAGTGGTATCAGAGACATCCATCGTTGATTTCATGGGGATATTTTTGTTTTTGTTTTTTGTTGTTTACTAATGAATAAGTTTTGAATTGAACTTTTTTTAGAAGTCCTGTAATAATCTTACTTAAGTTTCATATCTGCTTAATCTACGCATCAAGGACTTTTTGATGATGATTTTGGATTTCATTTAGTATCAATTTTTTGTTGTAAATTGAAAGGCTAATTTGTGAAATTGTTTTGGTGTAAAAAGATAGATAGATTTAAATGATCTATATGTTATTATGAAACAATTAAAATTTTGAAATCATTAAATTATGAGAAATAATCCAACTTCCTCTAAAATTCGAAAACAACCGATATTGGTTAAAACATTCATATGTTTATTATTGTATGTTTTATAAATACGTTGTGAATTATAGGATAAGGAATGTTATGGATCTGATATGTATAGTCATTTTTTTAATGTTTATGAATGGTATAAACAGATGTATATAATTTAGAATCATTTTTGCAAAAAATACATATCTTATTCTTTGGTTATTTTACCTTACTTAGATTAGTAATTTGGATATTTACGTAAGGTATTTGGGTTATTTCAGAAATTTTGATTAATTGAAAATAAAGTATACTCTTTTAATGTGTTTATGTTTACTTTTTTATTGAAATAAATTTTAACATGACACTAGTTTACATTTTGGACCATATAATGTTTAGTCGCATTTATTTTTATCATAATTGCATTTAATGTGGTTGTTATAGTAATAAATAAATAAATTTATTATCATAAATGCAGTGAATGCGTCGGTTGCAATAAATTTAACGATGTAGCATGTTTGTATTTGGAATAAGAAAAAACATATTGTTTATTATTTGATGTATTTATATTTGATAATTACAGATATTTTATATGTATAATCCGCTAATTAAAAATAAGTTTCACTTTCATGCTTTGGTTATCATGAAATAAATAGAGTGTAGAATACAATAGCCTATGATTTTTTTTTGATGATAATAAACATATATATATATATATATATATATATATTGGTTTAAATATATTTGTTGTTGTACTATTTTATTTTTCACAGAATCAAATAAATATTTGTTGAAAAAAATAAATAACTCAGAATCTATATTCAAACAAATATTTTATTACAAATTCGAATAATACAAATTTAAGCTCTCACTACATTTTCAATTGCAAAACAATTTTTACTTTACAATTCCACCTCACTACATATTCATTTAACACTCGTACATTTGATCTTAACTACCTCTAGCTTGTATCCAACCATTTGTTATATCTGTTAAATAAATAGCACAATAAACTGGAAAAAGAAGCAAATTTAAATAGCAAAAATATAATTGAATTTATAATTTGTTTCTGCCTCGGGTATTTGGGTTGTTTTTTTTCATATTTTCTGACAAGGACCAAATATATGTACACGATCAACTTGTAATATTCACATTGTATCATTATGAATGTCACAAGGTCGTTTCCTAATTTCATCTCACAAACTAGTGCAAATGCACACGTGTACAAATCGAGTATAAATGGATACGACATATGTATTATCACACATATATACATGCATATGTATGCATGTATATACATGAATATGTACATGTCAAAATCAATGAGCTAATGCAGGTTTAGAAAAAAAAGAACGTCAACATTCCAGGTGCACCAAACCACACAACTTCGCCACCAAAATGACAAGAAAAGTGCACCAGTTAACTTGAACATGACAATCATATGTCATAAAAGCAAACATGAACTGGCTCGAAGCAACACACTCAAGCAAACTGGGCATGTTACTCCAAACAACTCAAAGCAATATGAAAACCAACTGAACACAAGCACTCGAAGTAATAGAGAATTAAATGCAAGAGAAACATGACAAACAACATTTACATATATGCAACCAAGATGGATATGAAATCAAAGTGCATCAAATCAGATCTTATATTCTACAGTACAAAATGAAGACCATTCAACTCGAAACAAAACAACAACTCCAACCAAAACCAGACCTCATGTGATAATGGATTTGGCATGAAGGCAACTTAGGCATAAACAAACTTGAATGGAACTTGAAGTAACAAGCCATTGAAATTTGTAATGACTCAAACCAGAGTGAAGTGGACAGAGCATGACACACACACAAATGTACAACAAGCCAATGAAATCAAGTCAGAGATCACAACACACATTCGATCACAAATCAATGCAAGAGGAGCCAAACAAGAACAAGATAACAGTAGCAGGTTGAACCAGTATGAGCAGGAAGTAGAAAAGTTTTGCAGTGAAGTCAATCAGGGTAAAACATAATGAACAAGTTAGAGTTTATTAAGTCAATTCAAAAGCCACATTCGTCTGCCAACAAAGAATGGAATCAGAGAAAAGAAAGGAGAAAAATTCAAATTCATGGAGTATACGTACGAGATAGAACAAGTCAAGTTTATCACCATCGTTTGATTAGAAAATCATGGCCAAGAAAAACTCACTGTAGAATTCAATTGAGAAATATACGAACGAAAATTATGGGTTTCAATCCCTATAAATACTCATAATCATCATCGACAATTACGCATTCAAGTTTAAGACAAATAGAGAGTACACTTTTAAAATAAAAAACAAAGTTGTAACTTGAGTCAAAGTCGAGAATTAAAAGGGGCAAATTTATGTACCAACTCAGAGCACAAATTGAATTTGACTGATTTGAAGCAGTCGCAAACAATTAAATCGATCAGAGAAGCATGAAGTGAACTGAGAAGCACCAGCAAACAATTCTGTCCTCAATCTTTCAAGCGGCGCCTCAAATACTTAAACCCTAATTTTTGAAGAGGAAAGAAGAAAGAACGAGCATGACAATGAGAAAGGGAGAAACGCTTGTCGTGATTTAATTTGTAGTGGGTCGGTCTAATTATTCTCCATTGGGCTTTATTTATTAATAGGGTTTTGATTAGTTTTATTTTATTTGTAATTTTCTTTTAAATTTTGATGAATTTCTAGTTGTGTAATTAGGTTACGGACTACGGTGGTGTATTTCGAGAATTCGCAACTCAATGGCTGAGTTGTGGTAGAGTTTTGAGTATAGAGTTAGGTTAGTCATTAGCAGGTATCACAAGTTTACGTGTGTAAGCGTATGACTACTTAATTTCTAGTAAAAACTTGGAGGCAACACGTAGGTAGGGTTTCGCTGAAACTAGATAAATTTTTATGTGATCTCTTCTGCATTATTTACTGGTATTATTTTTATTTCCGTATTAATTTTTATTTTTATTTTTATCACCCTATTTAGCCACCTCTAGGATGAAAATAATCCTACAAGTGGTATTAGAGCTAGGAATAAAAACTTTTATTTATTTGAGTTTTTTCTGTCAATTAAATTTTTTTGATTTTTTGTTTCAATGGCTTCTTTTAATAATGTGTTTGCTGAGGGTTTGTCCATAGTTAGGCCACCCATGTTCAATGATGAATACGCATATTGGAAAAGAAAAATGAATTTTTTTCTAAAAACCATTTATGCGTGGAAAATTTTGAAGCGGGATATAAGACGCCAACAATAATGGTAAATAATTAAGAAGTCGAAAAACCAATGGATCAATGGATAAAACTTGAAAATAAACTGCAAACTGCTAACACCAATGCTATGAACTCTATTTTTTGCTCATTAGATCAAATTGAATTTAATCATGTTTCACATTGTTCAACTGCACAGGAAATCTAGATCACACTTGAAATAGCTCATGAAGGAATCAACCAAGTCAAAGAATCTCGTCTTGCCAAGTTTAATAAAGAGTACAATAAAAAGCAAATTAGTGCTTTTGAGAAACAAATGACAGTGAAAATGAAGAACGAAGCGAGGTTTGTTGGCAAACGAAGGAATAACAAGAATGGTACCTAGATTCTGGTTCCTCCAGGTACATGATGGACGATAAATCAAAGTTCCTTAGCCTAGAGAAGTTTAAAGGTAGGAGAGTCACAATGGGCAACAATGATAAATGCAAAATTATCGGTAAAGGTAAAGTAAGTAAAGGTACGTTTACCTTAAACAACGTATTATATATTGAAAATCTACACCATAATCTGATCTCAATTTAGCCAGTTATGTGATAAGGGAATGAATGTTGTTTTTGATTCTGACTTGTCCAAAATTTTTGACCAATCATCTAAAGAAACATTATCTTCAGATAAAAGGAAAGGTAATATATACACTCTATCTTTGGATGTTCTCACTCTTTCAAAATGTTTGGTAGCTAAGGTGTGGAAGTAAATTTATGGCATAGATGATTAGGATATGCTAGCATGAATATGTTAAACAAAATAGAAAGGTAAGATTTGGTAAGAGGTTCGCCATCACATGACTTCAAAACAGAAACTCTATGTAAAGCATGTATTGTGGGAAAACTTAAAAATCATCATTCCAAGCCAAGAGCACTGCAAGTACTTCTACAGTCCTTGAACTAGTTCATATGGATTTGTTTGTACTAACGATGTTGCAAGTTTAGGTGGTAAGAAATATTGTTTGTATTGGTTGATGATTCCTCTAGATACACATAGGTATACCTTCTTAGCTAAATAATTAGAAACTTTCTCTTACTTCATTAATTTCACAAAATTAGTTCAACATGAAAAATAAATTTCTATTATTTCGCTAAGACATGATCACGGTGGAGAATTCTAAAATTATGAATTTGAGAATTGTTGAGGTGAAAATGGATTTAAACATGAATTCTCTGCCCCATGTACTTCACAACAAAATAGAGTAATCGAGAGAAAGAATCGAACCTTAAAAGATTGGCTAGATCTATGATAAATGAGTATGAACTACCTTTGTCCTTTAGTGCAGAGGCAGTAAATGCAACTTGTTATGTAATGAATAGAATTATGATTAGGCCAATTCTTAAGAAAATGCCATATGAACTACGGTTCAACAAAAAGCCAAATATTGCATATTTCAAAGATTTTGGTTGTCCGTCTTCTATTCTTAAAATAAGTGATCAACTGGGAAAATTTGAGCCAAAAGCTGATGAAGGCATGTTTAAGGGATACTCATCCAGAAGCAAAACTTATAGAGTATGCAATAAAAGGACGAGAACAATTGTGGAGTCAATCATTGTGAAATTTGATTAAAGCATTGATGATCAAAACAAGGAAATAATCAAAAACAATGTTGAAGAGGAGAACAGAAAAGATGAAAATGAAAACCCAAAAGAAACTACAACCACGAAAGATGTTCAAAGAAATTTGGATCCAGAGAGAATGAAATTCAAAGCAGATCATCCTCTAGAATTCGTAATGGGAAATCTTATCGCAGGTATTCAAACTTGTTCCTCCTATAGAAATTTATGTGATTTGTGTCTATACAGTGGATTTGTTTTATAAATTGAATCCAAAGACATAAATACAACTCTTAATGATGAAATATGGTTTATGGATATGCAAGAAGAGCTAAATAATTTTGAACGAAATGATGTTTGGACTCTAGCATCTAGACCTAATGATTATCCAATTGCAAGAACAAAATGGATCTATAAAAATAAATTTGATGAATCTGGAAATGTGATTGGGAATAAAGCGAGGTTAGTTGCTAAAGGTTATAATCAAATTGATGGAATTGATTTTGACGAAACTTTTACACCAATAGCGAGACTAGAATCCATTAGGATATTGTTAGCTTTTGCTTGTTATAAAGAATTTAAACTAAGATAAATGGATATTAAAAGTGCTTTTCTTAATGGGATTGAAAGAAGATGTATCTATTGAACAGCTAGAAGGTTTTGAAAATCATGAATACCCTAACTATGTATATAAACTTAAGAAAGCACTATATGGATTAAAACAAGCCCCTAGAGCTTGGTATGAATGTCTTAGCACGTATCTCCTTGAAAATGGGTTCAAAAAGGGTCGTGTAGACACAACATTATTTCTATTGTATGAAAATGATGATCTTTTGATTGTTCAAATATATGTTAAAGGCATTATTTATGGTGCAACTAACAACTTTTTTATGAGAAGTTTGAAAAAGTCTTCCACGTGAAGTTTGAAATGAGCTTGGTAGGAGAGTTGAAATTCTTTTTAGGATTTCAAATTAAACAAAGTGATAAAAGCACATTCATCTCTCAAACGAAATATATTAGAGAACTTGTCAACAAATTTGGATTGTGTAACAACCCGTGTGAATTCGATATTTAAAATGAATTAAATTAATAGGATTTTTAATTTAAATTTAGAAAGGAATGAAAATCTTATTTATTTATATAAAAGAGAATGTTAAAATTTGATGTATCAAGGGTAATTAAAATGTACAAATTAAATTATTTATTGCAATTAATTGTAATAGTGGAAATTTTTGCAATGGGATATAAGGTTAGAAATAAGTAAATATAGGCAAGGATTGAATTCATTAATGAAAATAAAATTTTATTTAGTACAATCCTTTTTATTTATTATTGGAAGGTGAAAATTTGAAAATAGATTCAAATTGTATGTAGATAATAAATTGCAATAATTAAAGTTAGTAATAAATGGAATATCAAACTATTCATAAAGTGAATATAAGTAGATGTAACAAATGAATAGGAAATGCTAGTTATTCATAAAGTGAAGAAATACAACCTAGATGGAATAAGAAATTGGATTTAGAATCTTAATTTGTAGATGTGCATATATTTATAAATGGATTATAAAAGGGTAAAATAACCATATACAAGTATATTAAAGGTTGTAATAGTAGGTTAATAGTAAATTCACTTATTTACCTATAAAGATAATTAGGTGTGCCTTAATTGTAATTAATAAAATAACGAAAGAGTAAATGTATTTATTTAGAGAATTAATTTCAATTGGATAAGGATTTTAAGTAATAAGGTTAATGCGAGGTAAGTTGTGACGCCCCACCTCTATGCTCATAATAACAAAGAGTATTAAAGGAAATACTGTCTGTTATTATGAAGAATAAGGCTGGATAGGAGCGGCCATCCGTAGTTAGGCCTTACACTAGTATTGGTTACCTCGACAAGAGTAGTATATATTTTTAATTTTTCATCTCATATTTATTTACTCCCATCGACATACCCAATTCCAGTATAAAACGAACTACGATGGTTCATAATAGTTTAGGACAATATATATAATAATAACACAGATAAAGTAAATGCGGAGCACAGATATAACAGAAAGTCTCATATATATATATATAACTGATGTCAGTTGATATACATGTGATACAATACATATGACACAACTACACTGTCGACTTTGGAAGTTACATATACAAGTACATTATCGTATATAATATACATGAATACATATCTTTCTATACAAACACACTGACTACTAAACATGACGACGACTACTCCAAAAGATGTGAAAAGACTTCATAGCTCTAACGGCAACCCAAAGTAAGATATCAACAACCTGTAAATACTCGGTCTGACCCGAGTATTAAATTCAAGAGAAAATAATACACGGGCCAGTCTAATTCAAACTCAGTTATTAGTGCACAGAAGCAATAATAATTAAATATGAATAGACGACAGTCACAATAAATTCACCTATCCAATCCTTTAACAAGAAAATCGGATAACAGTGAATATACACATAATAGTGTTTAACAACTAATCAGCAGATTCCAAATATCAACAAAGATAAATGAAAAGAATATCAATGAAGATAATTTAGAAAACATCAGAATTGCCAAATTGGCAATTAGCAACAAAATCTAATTATTAGATAAACAATTAGAAACTCGGAATCCAATTATCAAATAGATAATTAGACAACAACAAAAGAATTGAATCAATCTAAATCAATTTAAACTATTGAAATGTCACTTAAAAACACCAAAACAGATTGGCTGCAGTACACGCACGCGTGCACTGTATCGCCAATATCGTCTATGAAATACGCAGAAGGTCGAGGAATCATAAGCAAATGAAATATCAATGAAATCAATGCTATGTGGCTGCAGTGCACGCACACGTGCACTGCCTCGCCACTGCAGTGTTAAAAATAGGAATCAGCACCAGGTCAAATCCGAGCTATTTGCTGGATTCAACACATATGTAACCAGAAAACAATCCAATTGCATCAATGCAATGCAAAACAACAAGGGCAACTGCAACCAAAGACTGCAGCCACCACAAGAACACAAGTGTACAAGACAACCGGTCTCAAGGAACAAGCAATCAAAGAGGCGCCCAAGTGATGTATACTAACAACATGAAGGAATCAAATCCAAACAACACAGCGCACAAGGGCTGGTGTAACAAATACACGTGCACTAACAAAGGAATATAGACCACAAAGTCAAGCAGTAGGCAGGCGAGGTGAGCACATGTGTGCTACAGCGACATGCATCCGGGAAGCTCAAAGTAAAACTCAAGAAAATACCCGAATACATATAGGCCAAAGTACAGGAAAAATGAAATTAGGCTAGAGGAATCCCAGTGCAAAAGGGATGGTCTACTACATAATGTGACAGACACTCATGAATACAACTAGTATAAGCAAGATCAGAGTCAACTGGATGAAATTGGAATGCCAACAGAACTCAAAGTATATAAAACAATGGCGACACATGATGCTAGACCAAACTCAAATGTACAGGTAAATGAAGATGTAGTGAAGTCAGTATGGCAAACAATGAATGTCCAGATCAATTGTAAGCTCGACAACAGACTAAACAACCAAGTGTGAACATGTATGAAACTGAATGGTCACAGGCATAAACACCCAAATAGGTATATGCAGTTGTGAAACAAGATAATGCAAGTTAATAAATTGAACGATGCATAAGGACTACTACTTCACATGAACCAAACAGTGCAACCGTAAAGTTAACAAATCTTGACTAAAATCACAATGCATAAATGCTACAAGAACTGGACAGAATAGACTCGGCCAGAAGCAGTGGACACGAGTGCAGAGGTGTAGACATCGACATGAACCAGGCTTAACCAATTCAAACTACACTACCGACTAAGGCAACAAGTGAAGCTTTAGTGGCTCCATTTAATCATGACAGAAGTGGTGCAATACTTATGTACCAGTGAACAGCTACAACATAATGGAACAACCAACAAAAGTTCAGTGATGCAGAGGCCAAAAACAATACCCAAAGTAAGATCGACCAGTACAGACCAAAGCAACTGCAACCAAGACTTAATGAAATCACAGAGTTTCAAGTCAAGGACGAAGTGAGCATAGCGACACAAATCATATACAAATAAAGTAATTAAGGAGGAAATGCATAATGTCACTACTATATGTTTGCAAAGCACGGTGCTGGAAAAAGTTACCGAAATTAACAAAGTTCCCGATGTATGCATAAAAGTTTGCCGCGTTCAAATCAAAGCTGAATAAATCAGAGTCATGTATTCTCATATACAAAACCATACGACTGAAGTCAAATGCGAATAAAGACGTAGTGGTCACGAGATTCAACAGTGCCAAAATAACCAGGAAACCCAAAAAAATCATCGACACCGAAACACAGTTGAACAGCCGAAAAAATCAAGTTGAACAAAGTCACAAATTCAAAACCGTGAAAACCTAGAAATCGAATCAAGTCAAAACAAGACAGAAATCACCAACGACGAAACCATATCACTTAGTCGAATTTTGATGTGAGTGAAAAATGAAATCACTCACCGAAGTTTCGAAGCAATTAGAAGCAGCCGTTCGACGAAGCATCTTCGACCGAGCTTCAGTAGTTGGTGACTTCGATTCTCGCGAGCCCTAGTTTTTGGCAGACATTGGGGAGGTGAAGGCATCCACGATCCATGGCAAGAAGTCATTGGCGCCTTTGAATTGAACGAGCCCTACTCTCGAACGAATGGGGAAGAACGAGGCCGCCATTATCGTTCGTAAGTTTTGATTAGGGTTTGAATAAAAAAAAAGGGAATAAGGGGAACGACATCCAGAGTTTTAAGGAAATATTGGGCCAAGGATCAATTTCTAAAGCCCACACAACCATTTAACCAATTTCTAAACGAATTGTAACTGATTAAAACACTTACCAGCAATTAACACAAGATTGATCGTCTAATGACGATGGTAAAATAAGTGCGAAATCCCGGGTCGTTACATAAGTAATGTTGAATTTAGGTTAATAATAACGAATAGTAACAAATTAAAAATTTGTAGCATATATCATAATTTACCTGCTGTTAATGGAATTATAATGTGTAATAAGTAATAATCAGATAAAGGAATGCTACCCTAATGGAAAAGGAAATAATTAAGTGTTGAGTAAATTATAGGACTGTATTTATTATTAGCGTTATTCTAATAATAATTGTTAATTGTGGAATTAATATGGGGAGTATATAAAGAAATAACTAGGGAAGTATACGTTATAAGTTAATTATAACCTAAATTTATGTGCAAGGTTGAAATTGGATCTAATTGGAAACTTATTTAATAAATTGGATTCAAGCGTAATAGAAAGATTATTTTAAGAAAATATTAAGTACTATAATTAGTAGAATGATTTACATTTAAGATTTGAGATAGAGATTTGTCTAAGGAATTATAAAGTTAAGTAAATCAAGGTGATAGAAAAATTTTGAATTATAGAATGTGAATTTGAATAGTGAGTCAATTGGTTATTTTATAATAGTAGGACTTATTGAGATAAATGAAATCAAATTTTTATTTATTACGTTAAATTAAGAATTACGTTGAAATAGGATATTTATGTGATAATTTTTAATCCAAAGGGTAAACCCTTATACTTAAGATTAATGAAAGGAATAAATATAGATTGATTCAATAAAAAAAGGAAGTTTTGGAAATTTATCAACAATTTTGGATTTTATGGAATTGAATATTTATATTGATTTAACCTTTAATAAATTGACATATAAAATTTGTTAAATCATTTTAAATATTGAGAAAATAGTACTAAATCGATTGCAATAGATATAAATAAGTTTTTACGTTAATGTTAATATAAAGTACTTTTTGAAGATAACGTCAAATTCATTTATGGAGATTTAGTTAAATGGGAACTTTGATTTTGAGAAATAAAAGCGTATTAATGTGACTAAAGGTTAGAGTACGATTATTGTATGTTGCCTATTTTGGTAGCTTGTTAATTTACAATTTTGAAATCAGTTACAATATTTTTTAATTGAGTATCGCGTTAATGTTAATTAAAGTAGTATTTGTAACAATTTTAAGACTTTCGTATTGGATAGTTTGTTGTAATATAAGACTTGGAAATAAAGTTATTAACATATTGGAAAACAATTACATTTGATGAAATTAAATGTTGAAATATTACATAGATAAGAATTAGATGAAATGGATTAATTTATGAAATAAAATGGTAAGTAATTATAATATTGTTATTAATAATAGACGTTACTTTAAGAATAATCAATGTAGTAACGTAAGGTGAAAATGTAAATTAAAAGGGAAACGTAAAATTTAGTTAAGGTAGTAATTTATGAATTGGGAATAAAATTCAAATGTTATATTAGGCTGTAAATCAATTTGGGAATAAATTTTTATTTAATTGGGGTAAATTGATATATACTAATGTTAAATATATACATAAGATGATGATTGATTTAATAAAGAGAATTGAATACGAATGGTATAAAATTTCATTTGAAATAAGATTTTATAATTTATTGAATTTACTTTAATTAAAGGTAAACACTAAATTTTTTGCAATAAATCTTTATTTGATATGGAGGTTTGGTTAATAAATTTGAAGCTAATTGCAATCAGAAATGATAGGAATGGTAAGTTGACCATTTATTCATAATAAGATCTAAAAATCAAATAAATGGATTATTGGAATTTAAATTTGAAAAATTGTGAATTCATTTAAATTCGAATCCATCTGTCTATTCCAACTTCATCTATAACTACCCCGATAAACCCTAGCCTCCGCCTATTCTCATTTGTCTGCGCTTAAAATTTTATCAGCTCCTTCTCCTCCTCAATGGCAGACAAACAAATCTTAGATCCAAATAAAAATTCCAAACCAAATCAAAAGCTAAAATTCAAACTTCTCAGAAAAATCTGGAAGCTAAAATGCATGAGGGAGAGTGGGAAAGAAAGAGGGATGACGTGGCACTTGAAGGTGTTCTTTTATTTCTATTCTTTTTTTTTCTTTTTTTTGAAATTTCAATCACCATTAATGCGTATAACTTTCTCCTACGAACTCCGTTTCACGCGAGATTTTATTTTTGTTAGGATCGTAATAAAAGTCCAGATCTTTTGACACTGGTTTGGACAGTTTTGGAGACCGTCGAATTTTTGGTTTTAAATCGGATTTAAATTCGATTTAAATTCAAAAGTTGAGTGTTTTAACCCACTCACAACTTCTAAAATTTCTTATGTTTGTTAATTTGACTTTAGATATGAGTAGAGATTTATTTATGACTGTTGGGCATGTTTTATTCATTATCTCTGTTAAATCGCATTTATTTAATATAACTGTTAATTAATTTATTGCATATAAATTTGACAGTTAGAATTTATTTATTTGCATATTAACTGCCAGTCATAGCTATGCTAAATTTTTATTTCATATTAACTGCCAGTTAAATTTACGTTTATTTTTGCATATAAACTGCCAATTAACAGTTATTAAATTTATTTTGAGTATAAACTAGTAATTGATACCATATTTATCACCTATTATATATTGATGATTATTTGAAATTGGATGATGACTGTGATAAATGGATGAATGGATGATTAATTTTATTAATTGCAAGTTGCTATGCATTTCATTTCATTCGGGATTGCGGTTTGAAATGATATACAACCGCAATTTTATTTTAAATTGCGGATTGAAATGATAAACATCTGTATCACTTGACCATAGGGTAGAAAATTTTATACAGGCACCACGGTATATATATAAAATATATTTTGAAATGTTTTTGGTTTTGTAAAGCTATATATATGGTTTATGGATATTTATTTGGTTATTTATATATATATATATATATAGTAATTTTCAGGTTTTAAGCTTTGTATAAATTTGATTTGAAGTATAAAATAAAGTTTGATTTTCGAGATCAAATACGATTAAGAATTTATTTAAAATTTAATTTCTGGAGTTTTAATGACTTAAAAGAGAACAAGATTGGAAGATAAATATTAAGTTAAATTAAAATTTAATGAAAAGTTAGAATTTTAAAAGAATATGATTTTTATAACTTGATTTTTGTGTAGAGTGATTTAAATGAATATCAGGTTGATTTAAACGAATATATAATAAATTAAAAGATTTTCCAGTCATGTGAAGTTAAAGGTTTCTTAAATTATATTGAATTCATTAAGTAAAGATTTCAAGTTTAAAAAAAAATAAGTAATTGAATTTAATATATATGGATTTGTCAAATAAGTTGTTTTTGAAATGGTGAAAATATTTAAAGCTTTGAAACATAAAAATTGAAATGGTATTTGGTAGTTTAAATCGATATTTGAAATTGATTTGTGAAATCTGAAGAAGCTATTTTGTTTTATAAAAGTAATTTAATATTTAACCATTTAAGAAATTGAAACTTGTTTCAAAGTTATGATTTTCAAGGTAGTATAATTTGAAAATATTATATTCAAGAGTTTTGATTTCTAAATATTTTTCTTTGAAAACCCTATGATTTTGGACAAGAATATATTAGAAAATAAAGATGATATCATATTGTTTTGGGTTTTAAAAGGAAATGATATCATATTTATATGGTTTTGAAATGGATATTTTATTCGGGTTTTAAAAGCACAATTTTTTTTAAATGAACGCGGTGTTATAATAACGTTTGGTTGTTGAAGAGACCGGGATCGGAAGTTTTCATACTCTCTGCCAACTCCGAAAACCACTTTAACAATCGTGTACGCGGTGGAGATTCCAGAATGAAGTAGGTTGGCGGCGGCGTTTCCTTTGAGGTAAATACGTGGACCCAACTCCCGTGAGTTGGCATAAGGTGGCTAAAACATGAGCGATTCTCGGGCCAATGAGGTCATTCCTCTGATCGGACACTCCTCTACGATACTATACTTTGACTTTGGATTGATTCGGTGGCCACCTTTATTTTTGATTTTGGGGGAGTTTGTTCGAGGTGGGCGGCAGCTGCGCGCTGCGCGTTTCCACCAGCCCGGATAGCAATTGGTATATCTACCCTAGCATTGCCTAGTTGTGTCGTGTCACCTACCCTATCGAGCCTTGTACGAGTTTGGATTTCTCCCATAGCCCGTGTGGTATCCTCTGGTGGCTTCCCGATCAGGAGGGACTATGATATTGGATGGACTACTGGGACTATTACGTGTTAAGGTGGAAAATGTAAAGCCTTAATGCTATTTAAAAGTAAGTTTATTTTACAATTAGACACTATTATTATAGCGCAATATACTACATAGTAAATAGTTTAACGGATCCTTAGGAGATGTAAATCCCGAGCATCTCTTGAGTTACTGCACTCATATTTATTTCTGCTAATTTAACTTACATAAGATCTTTTAGTTCTGACTCGAGTGTTTTTGTCTTTTCAAATTCGCTCGGGTCAGTCCGAGCGTTTTAGGATTTGAAGACTTTATTTCTAGAGGACGAAGACAAAGATTTCATTATTATTATTATTATATTATATGGTTCCACTACATACTGTGTTCCTGTGCATTGATATTTATTGGTATGTGAACTCTGATATTTATTGTGTAAAGAAGAATCAAATGTCTTGTAAACAGTTTTTGTGAACTGTATATTTATTATTATATTTATCCTTCCGCTGTGAGATTCTGTTTAGTTTTTTCCCTTCTCTGTTTTTCTTATTTACCCCATAACAATCCGTCATTCCGTATGGTTTGAATTGGCACGTGTGTCGATTTAAATCGTGTGAAAAGGTGGGATGTTACAGATTGAAAGATGCTAATCCTGCAAAAAACCCCATGAGCACAACTATTAAACTTGACAAGGATGACAAAGGTTAGGTAGTTGATCAAAAGAAATATCGAAGTATGATTGTACCTTTATCTTACTGCTTCTAGACCTAACATTATGTTTGTTTTTTATTTGTGTGCACAGTTTCAATCAAATCCAACATAATCACATTTAAAAGCTGTAAAAAGGATTATAAGATATTTGTTACATACTCCACGGTTTGGTCTATGGTATCCAACTAACCATAACTTTGAATTAAAAAGGATATTCAGATTTGGATTATGCCGGTAGTCTTGTTGATAGAAAGAAGTGAAAAGTTTTTTATGTCGGGACATTCATTAGTTGCATGGGCAAGTCGAAAACAAAATTATATTGCATTATCTATCACTGAGGCAGAGTATATTGGTCTTAGTGATTGCTCCGCTCAAATTTTATGGATGATACATACTTTGCAGGACTATGGTCTAAATTTTAAAGGAGTCCCATTAATGTGTGATAGCAAAAGTAAAATTAATCTCACAAATAATCATGTACATCACTCATGCACAAAACATATAGATGTTAGGCATCATTTCATTAAAGATCATATTTCCAAAGAAAATATCTGCATAAATTTCATTTCAACTGATTTTCAAATGGCGTACATTTTTAGAAAACCTCTTTTGGAAAATAGTTTTTGTCGATATTATCTCAGTTTAGGCATTTTTAAATTTTGATTTTAGATTAAGATTTTGATCTTAAATGTCTATGTTAACTAATTTGACTCCTTAGTAATTATCAAAAGATAAAAAGTAACTGAAAAAATGATGAGTGTTGACATTAATAATAAATTTTGACATGAAACAATATATGTAGTAAATTTCTTTAGAAAATTTAAACAGAATTTGTAATAACTTTGATTGGTAAAAATTCATGACCATCTCTATTTCTATCAAAATTCTAACGACCATCAGTCATCAAAATCCAATATAGTATGTCAAAATATGGTATTTTAAATGAGAAGTCATTCATTTTTTAAATTTAATTAGCAACGAAAAAATCCAAAGTATTCACTCTCATTTAAAGTCCTCACGGTTATGCATGGGTGGCACACATATCAAAATTGATTATTAAATAAACGTGTTGATTCTAATCTCATTTAAAAATCCTTATGATTTTGCATGGTAAGAAGATACTTGAAATTCGGTTTTTTATAAAAATTAGGAATACTACTAATCTCATTTAAAAGTCCTAACGGTTATGCATGGTTTGTAAGTATTCAAATTCCTATCATAAATATACAACAAATAGATACAACTATATGGTTTTATATACCGACATCACCCCTATCACTCTAAAGTGGAATATACGCCTAACAGAATATTTATGATTTTTTTTTATTTTTTGTTGTACTCGATTCGGTATTAATGTTGTATTAATGTCCATCATTTTATCTCTATTTTTAACACTATTATTCTTTTGCAGATAACAAAAGGGGGAGAGAGCAGTGAAGATTTTGGCAAATAAGTTCAATATTTTTTTTTTTTGCATGTTCTCTAGGGTCATTGCAAATTGTTATTGCTTTTTATTTGTATATTTTTTTATTTTAATGCATATGTGAAGGAGGTGCTTTCTTGTAGGGGGAGCATTCAAATAGGGGATCTAATAGAATCCATCAAAACTAAATATCTTTAATAGAGTCAAAATCTTAATATATGTTTGTTATCTTGAAAAGGGGGAGATTATAGAATACAATAGCCTATGATTTTTGTTTGATGACAATAAACATAAATATTCGTTTAAATGTATTTGTCGTTGTACTATTTTATTTTTCACATAATCAAATAAATATTTATTGAATAAAATAAATAACTCAGAATTTATATCCAAACAAGTATTTTATTAAAAATTCGAATAGTACAAATTGGGCTCTCACTACATTTTCAATTACAAAACAATTTTTACTTTACAATTTCACCTCACTACATAATCACTCAACACTTATACATTTCATCTTGACTGGCTCTAGCTTGTATCCAGCCATATGTTATACCTGTTAAAAAATAGCATAGTAAACTGGAAAAGGAAACAAACTTAAATTGCAAAAATATAATTAAATTTAAAATATGTTTCTGCCTTAGTTATTTGGGTTGTTTCTTTTCATATTCTCTGACAAGGACTAAATATATGTACACAAACAACTTGCAATATTCACAGTTTATCACTATGAATATCACAAGTCGTTTTCCAATTTCATCTCACAAACTAGTGCAAATGCACACATGTACAAATCGAGTATAAATGGATACAGCGCATGTATTACACAGTTTCACATATATACATGCATATGTATGCATGTTTATACATGAATATGTACATGTCAAAATCAATGAGCTAATGCAGGTTCAGAAACAAAACAAAACGTCTACTTTCCAGGTGCACCAAACCACATAACTTCGCCACCAAAATGACAAAAAAAGTGCACCAATCAACTTGAACATGACAACGCATATTGCATAAAAGCAAAAATGAACTGGCTAGAAGCAACAGATTCAAGCAAAGTGGACATGTAAATCCAAACAACTCAAAGCGATATGAAAACCAATTGAACATAAGTACTTGAAATAACAGAGAATTCAATTTAAGAGAAACTTGACAAACAACATTTACATATATGCAACCAAGCTGGACATGAAAATCAAAGTGCATCAAATCAGACCTTTTAATCTACAGTACAAAATGAAGACAATTCAACTTGAAACAAAACAACAGCTCCAACCGGAACCAGACCTCGTGTGACAATGGATTTGGCATGAAGGCTACTCAGGCATAACCATACTCAAATGGGACTTGAAGCAGCAATCCAGTGAAACTGGTAATGACTCAAACATGAATCAAACCAGAGTGAAGTGGATTGAGCATGTGACGACCCGCCTTTCATTCCATAGAATGACGTATCATCATTAAGAAAGAAATAGGTAGAAAAGAGAATAAAGAAAGAAACAACAATATTAGAATCTCACAGCGAAAACGGAAAAATATATTATTTCATATAGATATTACATAGTCATTGCACATCGGAGTCAATACAGTTACAACATTATCACAGTAGACAATCGTGAGGACCTGTCTATCCATTACATTATAAAATACAAACAGAGAAATGATACCAACACAGTGGAAATATATATATATATATATATATATATATATATATATATATATATATATATATATATATATAGACACACCAACACTTCTGCTCCAAGCTTTCCCAAATTCGTCAAGCCAACCTGATCACTTGGCTACTCATAAACATTTGAGTACCCAAGAGTTTAAGGAAACAGAAATAAACTTCGGGTTAGACATGGGTCTGGTGTGAGTAAACGGTTAAGTTTTTTAACTTGAAAAACCTTTGAAATAAACAGTTTCGTAAGACTCTCCGCAAATAAACACGGACAAGTTTTTCCCTTATGATAACCAAAACCTTTGATAGAAAATCCGGTTATATTATAATAGTATCTAGGGTTTTCAAATAAATATTCACATAGGTGAAATTGTTACATTCATTAAATTCCAACATACATAGGCATACAATCAAGTCGGAGATCACTTATTGGAGATTGGATTCCATACAATGGCAGGGCTACTGGGGTACCGTCGGTCACAGTACGTGGTCTAGATCAATGTACCAGGAACCACACTGATCCCCTACAACACAAAACCAGAGCTACCCCTTACTGGATAGTACGAATAAGACAACCCCACGGTCGTGGCCAATAAGTGCCCACACAGCCGAATAAATGGACCTCTAGACAGGGGAAAATCTTAGCCTACTTGGGTGCTACCCACTTAGCTTTGCGTGCACCTCTCATGTTTAGCCATTCTTGGTTGATGAAGCTTGAGGCTACGATTACCTTTTAGAACATCTATCTTGGAACGCTCATCATCCTCCATTGACGATAGTCTGATAGCATTCATTCATACAAGTTCGTTCCGGGTTCGAGCGAAACCTAAGGTACTATTTCCGGTACACACATTTTGGAATCACCCTCAGAGTTAACGACGAATAACCCTTGTACTCTGAAACTTCACCTCGATCCTTACTTGAGATTTCATGACCTAATGTTTAAATTTGGATCGATGTGGTTTTTGGATAAAAAATTTGATATCGATCCAGGTCTCATCGAAATCCAAACGTTTCTTTTAAGGCCAAGTTGTTTAAGTAAACAATTTAATTTAATCCAGAACATTGTATATACACATCATTCATCACAGATAAGTAACTCACATTTATCACAGCCATATCTGAAGTATTGCACATCATAGGACATCATAGATTATCATACTATAAATATTAATCAACCCAAACATTCTATACAATCAATCATCCATAAGCAAGACTTATTGTTCCATAATTATAATCAATTTAATTACTCAAGATAAATTAATTACTTATGAATTAAACACCTACCCTGCTTAATTAACATTAATTAACTACAAATGATTTGCTATTATCTAATTAATTAATCATCCTTATTACTTACATTAATTAATTATCTTATAATTATTAATTAATTAATCCCTTTAATTATTAATAATTATCCTTTAATTACTAATTATATAATTTTAATGACTAATTAATTAATCTAAATTAAAAATTAATTAATCCTTAATTACTAATTAATTAATTCTTAATTACTAATCGTTAATTAATTTCTCTTTAATTACTTCATTAATTTAATTAATCCTTAGTTGTTAATTAATCAATCATTTAATCTTTAATTACCCAAGACCCTAATTACTTTTAGGATAAACCATTTATCTTTATTAATTACTTAATTATTATCAAAATATTATTTAATAAATCTTGGAACTAATTATCATTAACATATAAATTAATTTTTTTTACCCTTTTAATTAACTACTTGATTAAATCATTTAAGTTTAAAATAAACTTAAGAAATAACTTAATAAATTTAAGTTATATAAATTATACAACTTTTCTTAAACCAAATATTTAAAAACATATATTATTTAAAGAAATTGATTTAAGAAATAGTTTAAAACTTGATTTATTTAAATTTTAAAAATTTACTTTTTATTTAAATTTTAAAACTATTATAAATATATACCCGAGTTCAACCCGGTACATTCTCGTGTCCATACCCAAGAAACTCTTTTTTTTTAAAACATGTATTAGTTTAAATTTTTAAAACGGTTATATAAGCAAAACTCTTACACATAACCCGATACCCTACTCGAGCCACAACATTGCTACCCCAAGATCCCACCAGAGACACAACCTTCTTCCCAAACTACAACAACCAAACAAACCACTGTCACAACCTGACACACGTACACGTGCACGCCTGAATGAAGCGACTCTGACCACCAATGCTACCTCCAGCACGTCGACGACCACCTCCACCTTTGATTCCAACCAACTAATCTTCAAAAAATATACTAATTCAAAATCGAACAAACATGGACTAACTGGAACAGAACCCATCGTCCAAGAACCACCTCGACCTGACGCCTCCGACCTTCAAAACTTCGTCCATAGCTTCGTCGACCAACCTCGCACCTATTCCCCCACCTCCGATGAACACCGATGCCCCGGCGACGATGCAACGGCCTAATTTCCAACCTTGACCAAAATTCGAGCTTAAACCCTACTTCATCGATGACCCGCCGCCATGGTGATTTAAAAATATAGCGACTATTTTTCTCGAGTTCGTCAACCTCCCCGCTAACTCCAGCAGTGATCCCATCTACCCAGCTCACTCTGATCACTAGAAAAGGCCCAAAACACAAACTCTGATCAGCCCGAGATTCCTCACTCAAATCAACATTAAAAATCTGGATTTAACCTTTAAAATTCATGATTTTCGAAGATGATTTAGATTACATAGCTGAATCAAAGAATCATGATGTTCGAATTTAACATGTTCTCAGAGTTCCACTGTGTTCCTTGATTTTTCAGAAAAATTCAAACTTATTATACTTAAAAATATTTTTGAAATTAAGATCTCGTTAATCTAAATACTTTTGTTTAAACATCATCATAAATAAGAGATTTGAGGAGAGAGATTGATTATACTTTGTTTTAACCTATTAACTTAAAAACAGAGATGTGTGTGTGTGTATCCAGACATGCACACTTATCCATCTGCATATTTATAAACATGCAAGAAAAATTTCATTCATGCAAACAACTGTCACAACATTATTTCAAATATCTATCACATGCACAAGTTTTTAACAGATTAAAGCTTTGATTATTCACCAGATATGATGTTAAACGGAGAGGTTTGAAATAGGAAATGCTTGTTCTTTTTGAAACTTGAAAGTGGAAATTTTTTGAGTTGAAATCTTGCTTTAAACTGAGATGAACTTTCCTTGAGCTAATTAGTAGCTTTATATTTCAGGCTTGAGGTTTGTAAAGAGTTATTTGCTTCATGATTTTTCTTTGGTTTATTTACAGGTTTTGGAAAAAATTTGAAAATAAAGATAGGAAAGAAAATGAAGTTGTAAAGAATAGATGAGATATATATATATATATATATATATATATATAACTTGATTTTCATTTTTCTTTTAAAATGGAAAGAAAATAATTTAGGTGACACTTGTTTAAATTGCATGCTATTAAACTTACACTTGTTATTTGCATGTTAATTATTTTTAATATGTTTTGACATAATTTTATATTTTATTTTCTCTTTAGTTTAATATTTAATATGTTTTTAACGTTTTATATTCAAACTTTCCATTGTTTGCATTTATAAAATCTTTAAGAAAAAGATTTAAAACTAATTATATACTAATAAAAATCATATATATATACACATATATTATTTTAAAATCCAATTTATTTTTATGATATTTATCTTTTGAATTTCAAATTCAAATTCAAATTCTATTTAAATGTAC
Organism: Allium cepa; assembly: GCA_030765085.1. Classification (NCBI taxonomy): domain Eukaryota; kingdom Viridiplantae; phylum Streptophyta; class Magnoliopsida; order Asparagales; family Amaryllidaceae; genus Allium; species Allium cepa. The sequence continues at coordinate 672,118,837 of CM060928.1, read as the reverse complement.
TTATATATATAAATAAACAACACATACTTATTTGTTTGAAAAATAATAATTTTACATATTTGAATAATTTATAAAAGACGATTATCACATTTTTATTTGCCTGAAATTCCAGGATATCACATTCCTCCCCCCTCAAAAGAATTTTGTTCCCGAAATTTAAAAGCAAAAGAGAATCCAAAAACTTTTATTTCAAACAGTCCAAGCATACATATCAGCCATACACTACAACCAAAAAAATTCATTCAAACAAACATTACTATCCTGACACAAATCCGAATAGGCTTTCCTAACGCTATCTTGAGTTTCCGAGGTACAATCTCTAGGATTCCCACTCCACTGAACCTTGACCAGCTTCACCACTTTGTTTCTGAGCTACTTCCCATCTTGATCAACTATCTGGACTAGATGCCTGACTACCGTTAAGTCCGGTTCGACCTCTAAATCTTCCTGCACTGCCAGTTCCACAACTAGAGATGGGTCGTACATGTACTTCCTTAGATGAGATACGTGAAAAAACATTGTGAATTTCAGCCATCCGGACTGGAAATTCAATCCAATAGGCCAAAGCACTAATTCTCTCGAGCACTCGGAACGGGCCAATATATCTCGGGGGAAGCTTTCCCGTATTTCCAAATATGATTGCTCCTTTTATCGGGGAAACCTTGACAAAAACCAAATCTCCGACTTCGAATTCTTATTGCCTTCGTCTCTTGTCCGCATAACTCTTCTGACGATCCTGGGCTGCTTTCATTCTCTTTTTGATTAGCTCCACCTTCACAGATGCCTCTCGGATCAAATCTGGACCAAGAACAAGACAATAACCCGATTCTACCCAATAGGACGGTGATCTACGCGGTCTTCTGTACAAAGATTTATAGGGTGCCATCTTAATACTCGCTTGATAACTATAATTGTACGAGAATTCCACTAAATGTAGATGATCCTCCCAAGACCCACCGAAATCCAGAGCACAAGCCATCAACATATCCTCAAGAATACGATTCAGCCTTTCTGTTTGTCCGTCGGTCTGGTGATGATAGGCTGTACTTAAACTCAATCTTGTACCCAAAGCTGTCTGCAGAGCCTTCCAAAATTTGTTGGTAAAGATTGGATCACGGTCACTTACTATGCTGGTGGGAACTCCATGCAATCTGATGATCTCTTTCAAGAAAATCTTCGCTAAAGATGCTGCAGTTCTGTTTGCCTTAACCGGAATAAAGTGGGCGCTCTTGGTCAGCCGATCTACGATTACCCATATTCCTTCATTTCCTTTTCTGGTCCTTGGCAACCCGTCAATGAAATCCATCGATATCATTTCCCATTTCCACTTTAGGACTTCCAAAGGCTGCAAAAATCTTGCGGTCTTCTGTTGATCACCCTTTACCTATTAAAAGATCGCACATCCATTGAAGAAGATAGAAACATCCTTCTTCATGCTTGGCCACCATAAAACTCTTTTCAAATCCATATACATCTTTGAGATCCTCGGATGGATACTCAACCTTGATTTGTGGCCTTCCCACAAAACTTCATGCCACAATCCATCCACATCTGGCACACACAAACTTATTTTGATCCTCAAAACTTCCCAATCGTCTATCTTGAAATCCGAATATTGATCAGAATCAATTCCGCAAAAGTTCTATCCTTCATCGGACTGCTTATGATCCTTTCCTGTAGAGATGTAACAACTTCCAAAATAGCCAAAACTACATTCCTACTCAGATCATCCGCTACTACATTTGCTTTCCCCAGAGTATAAAGAATATCCAGACCTTATGATGCCAAAAATTCTACCCACCTCTACTGCCTCAAATTCAGATCCTTTTGGAAGAAAAGTTATTTTAAAGGTTTATGATCAGTGAAAAGCTCAAATTTCTCTCCCAACAGATAGTGCTTCCAGATCTTCAAAGCAAAGACGATGGCTAACCATTTCAGATCATGTGCAGCATAATTCTTCTCATATGGCTTCAACTTCCTACTTGCGTACGCATTCACTTTCCCATTCTGCATCAGCACAACACCCAGCCCTGCTCCACAAGCATCGGTGTAGACTTCGAACTTACTCCTACCATCAGGATAGCTAGAACAGGTGCACTGGTCAGCCTCGCCTTCAAATCTAGGAATACCTCTTTACACTTGGGGGTCCATTTAAACTTTTCTCCTTTTGCTAGTCAACTTGGTCAAGTGCGAAGAAGTCTTAGAGTAGTCCCTAATAAATTTCCTATAGTACCCTGCCAAACCAAGAAATTTGCGGACTTTCCTAGGAGTTTGCGGTTGCTTCCACTCTTGAATAGGCGCTACCTTGGCCGGATCTATAGAAATACCATCTCCAGATACAATATGCCCCAGATATCTAACTTTCAACTTCTAGAAATGGAACTTCGAAAACTTAGCCTTCAGGACATGCCTCCTCAAAGTCTCCAACGCTATCTCCAAATTTCGCTTATGATCTTCCTCAGACTTGGAGTAGATGAGAATGTCGTCGATGAACACGAGCACGAACTTGTTCAGCACATCACGGAAAACTCGATTCATCATATCCAAAAAATAGCTTGAGCATTGGTTAGCCCAAAAAGCATAACCAGCCACTCATAAAAACTATTGGGTCCTCTAAGGGTATACTATCCTTAGCTACCCTTAGCCGTGGAAACCCGAAGCTAAATCCGACTGGGAGAAAACAGAAGCTCCATGGAGTTGATCAAAAAGATCGCCTATATAAGGCAAGGGATACTTATTCCTAATAGTAACCTTATTCAACTCCCAATAATCCACATAGAATCTTAATGACCCATCCAACTTGGTCACAAAGACTACAGCAGAGCCCCAACTAGAATAACTAGGCCGGATAAAACCTCTTTCTAATAAATCTTGGGTCTGCTTCGCCAACTCTTCTCTCTCTCTTGGCGCCATCCTTCTACTCGGTAAAAAAATTGGTATTGCACCCGGAACTAAGTCGATCCGAAACTCTATCTGCCGATGTGGGGGAAAACCTTTAACTTCTTCGAAGACATCTGGAAAATTTTTGACCACTTCGATGAATTCTACGCCTTCTAGAGATGCGTCGATTCCATGCAAAAGACTACTCAAGTGAGCTCTAGAACTATCGCAAGTCACTTTTGCAATCCTTCCCAACTCAGTTTCAAAAGTCACAATTCTCTCTTCACAAATCAAAACAGCCTTATGCTTGTCCAACCAATCCATTCCTAAAATAAGGTCAAACCCTTTGAAATCCAGTACAAATGGGTCTCAAGAGACCTATGGGATAGATAAGAAATTCTTAGGCCTCTACAGATCTTATCTAACTTAGTCACCCCGCCTATAGGATTAGATACAAAAATAGGAAGGTCTACCATACTAGGGGTAAGATGAAACTTTCTACCGTTTCTAAAGAAATAAAACTAAAGTATGCACCGGAATCAAACAAAACTCTAACAAAAATGCCATCTAAAAGCAAAGTACCTTCCAGAATGCCTTTTCCTTTTCTATCCGAAAAAGTTAATGGTCCTTCTTGAATAGCAAACACCTTAGTTGGCTGAGCTCTCTGAACAAGTGGACAAGCCTTCACCATGTGCCCTGGCTGTTGACAGTTTAAACACAAGGCTTCTGAACCATTGCAGAACCGAGTCTACTCCGACGCTTCTGCTGCTGAGTTCTTCCTCTAGGACACTGCTTAGCTGAATGATCCTCTTGCTGACACACATAACATCTATGAGCTCCATAATTGCCTCCCTGTTTCCCTTCGCCTTGCTTCTTCCAATTTTGGTTGAATTTCCTTTCTTTCGAATTGGAAGAAGTTCCACTCGGTGCTGCTGCAGATGCCAAAGGTTTCTTATTCATTAGCTCCTCATACCTCAATGCCATGTCAACCAATTCCACGAATGATCCCTTGAGATGAGCTGTCATCTTCTCGTGGAACTCATGCCGCATTCCCAACACAAACATCTCATTCTTCTTGAGGGGTGTGTCAATTAGACCAGGTCCGTAGCGAGATAATTCATTGAACTTAGTCTCATATTCGGATACAGACATACTCCCTTGCTTCCAATCCAGAAAATCTCTATACATACGAGTCTTTCCAGCTGTAGGCATAAACTGTTCCTCAAACAGTTCCTTAAACTTGCTCCAAGAAATATCATCCTCTGAAATATTCATAGTAACTACACCTACCATGCAGCTGCTCCTTCTTGAACTTACCACAATGCCATCACTCTCTTTTGCTCAACTGGTAGATCCAAACTCTTAAAAATTCGCTCACACAAGCGTAATCAAGCCTGAACTTCAATGATGGACTACATTCCTTTAAAAGGCCTTCCTTCCAGATTGGTGAAATCTTTGCACAATGCAGCAAAAATTACTCGAGGTGGTGTTGGATTTACAGCCTCCCTAGCATTCGGGCCTCTTCCATTAGTGGAAGTCATGCTGCCCACAACTTTGCCTCTCCTTCCTCTAGAACCCATGTGTAACGACCCGTATTTTTATGGATCGAAAGATCATAGAACTGTCGACATTAAGTCGTTGATGTTGTTAAGTCGTTTAGAGTTTGAGTCGACCAAAGCTTAAGTCATTCCGAAGTTAAGTCGTCTGGAGGTTGGGTCGTGTGGAAGATTAGGTCGTGCGAACGAGTTGAGGTTTGACCGACCTATAGATTTGAGCGACTCATAGGTAGAGACCGACTTAAGGTAGTTAGCGGGTTAGAAGGCCCACGGGTTAACGACTTAAGGACTGGGGCGACTTAAGGGAGTTGGCGACCTAAGGGGTAGACGACCTAAGATAGTTAGAGGCTTAAGGGTTTAGGCGACATAAGGAGATAAGTCGTGAGGTCCTTAGGCCGTGGGTCGTTTGGGATGACTTAACGGGTTAGCGACCTAGTGGTTAGCCTGTGTTGAAGTTGGGTCGTGAGACGACTTATGGTTGCAGGCGACTTAGGGTTAGGCCATAAGTCGTTGGGACTTAGGTTAGTGTTAGGTCGCGGTTATGATAAGTCGCTGAGTCGTTGAGTCGTTAAGTCGCGCTATGTGATAGGTCGGCCACGAAGTTAGGTCGTATATGTCTGTAAGTCGCTAGGTCGGAGACAGTGTTAGGTTGTCAGGTCGCGAAGTTGTGTTGAGGGATAGGTCGTAACTCACGTATGAGTTGGGTCGCGCATCTCAGATAGGTCGCGAGTATGTTGAGTCGTGTCTGGGTTGAGTCGCGCATAGGTTAAGTCGTTAGGTCCTGTGTAGTTAGGTCGCGGCATTTGCTAAGTCGTATGCCGTTAAGTCGTTGAGTCGGCTAGGCTTGATAGGTCGTAGGTTGGGGAATCTCTTAAATCGTGGACGACTCATGGGGGCGGCGACTTAAGGATCAGCCTATAAATACACGTCCATATCTCACTATTTTGGCACCCGATTTTGAAGCGACGAAGTGCTGCTATTTTGAGAGCTCGACTACAACACTTCTTCACTTCTTTTCTCCACTCTAATCTAGTGCTTACTTCCATCCAAGATTGAAGATCAAATCGAAGATCCAAGAGCCAAAGTTGAAGATCTCCATCCATCGAAGAAAGATTTCCTCATTTAAAGCGGAATCTTGTCGGATCAAGCTAGATCCTTTGCTGTCCAGATCTGGAGTTTGTTGTTTTTTAGGTGTTTAGGTGATTAGGTGAGTGGTGGTTATCTCTCACATGGACCCAAAGGAGTATATTGGACCGGTGGTTTGTTTGTGTGTTAAAGATAGTGATTTTATGCATTTTCCTCAAGTCTGCATGTAGATCTATTGTTCATGAAGTTTTGACATCTACTTTACTACATGTTAACTTATGCTAGTTCATTCATCAAGATGTTACTTAGAATTCATGATTGTTAGATTTAGATTCTTTATTTACGAAATTGCCATTATTGTTATAACTGTTTATTTAGATCTTATTTGAATGATTGATTACTTGGATGAATGACTGATTCGATTTATTAGTTGATTAGTGATTGAATTTGGACAAAGTTGGTCGAAGATGATTCAAAAGCTAAGTGGAAATGCTCTTGAATAAGGAAAGCTGCTCGTGGCATATGAAGCGGATGATAAAGCTCATATGGATAGATTTGATCATGATGTTGAGATGCGACTTTGCTATGATGAGATGAGGCAAAGCATGATGTTGAGATGGGACTTTGCTATGATGCGATGAAGCAAAGCATGATATGAGAAAGCCTTGGTTTAATCCAGTCGGGATCATTCCAAGCATGTTGATAACTCGGTGATGTGGTTCGAGTTTGTTGATAATGGTTGGCTCAAGAGGCGCTTGAGCTAGTATATGAATAGTTGTCGAGGAGGATGACTAGAAGGCTGAGATCTCATCGTTATTGAAGGTTCTAGCATGCTCAAAGCAAGAGTACGTTGGAACGGGTCACGATGACGTTCCAGGCACGGGCTGCGATGACGTGCTAAGTACTCTGGGCAGATTCGATAGTCCTAGGCACGGGCTGCGACGACGTGCGGAGTTATGTCTACAACCGGAGTTACCATTTGCCCTTGACGGACGGATGAAAGAATGAGCCGGTCATTCAATTAACCGTCATATCGAGGCAACGACAACAGTGATAGCCAGAGTCATGGATGTTTGGTTGTATCGTCACTCGGACTCAAGAGCGATGTTTTGTGGGTGCTTATCTGATCTTGGTTTAGGCCTTGGGGGTTTGTACTTGGAAAACATCGACCTTGACTCGAATGATAATTGCTTTACTTTAATTGTCTGCTTTGCTATATTTGTTTCTGCTTAGTGTGTCTGGGGGCTATCACTGTAGAAAGAGGTGGAGTGGGATGGTTGGGTTCCTATTCCTTTGTAACCTTTATGCTCTTTTGGTATGTTTGATAGTTGATTTACTGCTCACTAAGACTTTTGTCTGACTCAAGGTTTTAGGTTCAACTCTTATTACCTTGGGCTGTTTATCCATGTTGGGATGGGCAGACTAGGAAGCAGGTGACAGGTGCTGTTCTTAGTGACTAACGCTGTTGATGACGAAGACGAGCTGGAGGCTTTTGCATATTGTTTTCTTACTATATGTACTGGGTGTTCCACTGTTTGTATGATTCTCTGAGTGTTATGTAGTGAGGCTTGATGTATTAGCTATTCAGATGTTTGTATCAAATTGTTATGAGCTTATATGATGAGACTTCTGTTCTATAGAGCTTCACTATGTATACTTTCTATTGTATTTTATCCATGCGCTGTGAGTAATACGATAGATTATTCTGTGTTTACCTTACCCTGACTATCATCTATGGCTGCCTGGCACACTTTCAGCGCACTTTTTTCTTGTTGGTGCGGGAGTCATGGGCGGTCGTCACATTGGAGTGGGATGGTTGGGTTCCTATTCCTTTGTACCCTTTATGATCTTTTGGTATGTTTGATAGTTGATTTACTGCTCACTAAGACTTTTGTCTGACTCAAGGTTTTATGTTCAACTCTTATTACCTTGGGCTGTTCATCCATGTTGGGATGGGCAGACTAGGAAGCACGTGATAGGTGCTGTTCTTAGTGACTAGCGCTGTTGATGACGAAGACAAGCTGGAGGCTTTTGCATATTGTTTTCTTACTATATGTAGCGGGTGTTCTACTGTTTGTATGATTCTCTGAGTGTTATGTAGTGAGGCTTGATGTATTAGCTATTCAGATGTTTGTATCAAATTGTTATGAGCTTATACGATGAGACTTCTGTTCTATAGAAATTCACTATGTATACTTTCTATTGTATTTTATCCATGCGCTGTGAGTAATACGATAAACTATTCTGTGTTTACCTTACCCTGACTATCGTCCATGGCTGCCTGGCACACTTTCAGCGCACTATTTCCTTGTTGGTGCGGGAGTCATGGGCGGTCGTCACATTGGAGTGGGATGGTTGGGTTCCTATTCCTTGGTACCCTTTATGCTCTTTTGGTATGTTTGATAGTTGATTTACTGCTCACTAAGACTTTTGTCTGACTCAAGGTTTTATGTTCAACTCTTATTACCTTGGGCTGTTCATCCATTTTGGGATGGGCAGACTAGGAAGCAGGTGACAGGTGCTGTTCTTAGTGACTAACGCTGTTGATGACGAAGATGAGCTGGAGGCTTTTGCATATTGTTTTCTTACTATATGTACTGGGTGTTCCGTTGTTTGTATGATTCTCTGAGTGTTATGTAGTGAGGCTTGATGTATTAGCTATTCAGATGTTTGTACCAAATTGTTATGAGCTTATATGATGAGACATCTGTTCTATAGAGCTTCACTATGTATACTTTCTATTGTTTATTTTATCCATGCGTTGTGAGTAATATGATAGACTATTCTGTGTTTACCTTACCCTGACTATCGTCCATGGCTGCCTGGCACACTTTCAGCGCACTATTTCCTTGTTGATGCGGGAATCATGGGCGGTCGTCGCATTGGAGTGGGATGGTTGGGTTCCTATTCCTTTGTACCCTTTATGCTCTTTTGGAATGTTTGATAGTTGATTTACTGCTCACTAAAACTTTTGTCTGACTCAAGGTTTTATGTTCAACTCTTATTACCTTGGGCTGTTCATCCATGTTGGGATGGGCAGACTTGGAAGCAGGTGACAGGTGCTGTTCTTAGTGACTAACGCTGTTGATGACGAAGACGAGCTGGAGGCTTTTGCATATTGTTTTCTTACTATATGTATTGGGTGTTCCGCTGTTTGTATGATTCTCTGAGTGTTATGTTGTGAGGCTTGATGTATTAGCTATTCAGATGTTTGTATCAAATTGTTATGAGCTTATATGATGAGACTTCTGTTCTATAGAGCTTCACTATGTATACTTTCTATTGTATTTTATCCATGCGCTGTGAGTAATACGATAGACTATTCTGTGTTTACCTTACCCTGACTATCGTCTATGGCTGCCTGGCACACTTTCAGCACTATTTCCTTGTTGGTGCGGGAGTCATGGGCGGTCGTCACATTTGGTATCAGAGCTTTGGTTAATCGATTTTAGCCAACGCTCGCTGACGTAACTACGTATGAGAGACGTAATTGTAATTTTGATGAATGATTACTATATATAATATAGTAGCTTAGAAGGATTTGAACTTCTTATGCAGTTGTTTCTCAGGGTGTATTAATCATTTCTTTTAGATATTAGGAATGAGTCGAAGAGGGAGACCAGCTGCTAGGGGAGGCCATGCTGTTGAGGGGGCTGTTGATTATGCTTCCATGTTCGAGGCTATGATGACTTCGATCATGAGAAGGATGCCAGCTCCGGGGCCATCAGTAGATGTTGGAGTTCAGGTTCAAGCCCCAAGACCAGTAGATTTTGCTAAGTTGTGTAAGGACTATACTACTCTTGGAGGAAAGGTTTTTTTGGGAACAGAATCAACCATAGAAGTTCAGAGATGGATAGATGCTTGTAGAAGGATCTTTGGTGATTTGGGAATTGAGGATGCAACTAAAAGGAAGCTTGCATCAAGACAGCTTCAGGGAAGAGCTTCTGATTGGTGGAACTCTATCACCATTGATACTCCAGAGGAAGAGATCACTTGGGAGCAATTCCAAGTCAGATTTGGAGCTTAGTTCATTTCTACAGCTCAGAAATCTGTTCTGTTCAAGAAGTTTGTGGAACTCAAGCAAGGTGGAAGACCAGTTCTTGAGTATGTTTCTGAGTTTGAAGCCTTGTCCAAGTATGCTCGGTCGTATATTGAATCTCCTTATCAGAAGAACGAGAAGTTTGTGACAGGCTTGGACACTTATCTTGGGAGGCAGTTGGTGGATCATTTGGACGATCCATTTGAGAAGCTTGTGGAGAAGGCTCTCAGGCATGAGAATCTGTTTCCTAAGGAAGGATCTGTTGTTGCTGTGACCAAGGAGCAAAGTGGAAACAAGAAGAGGAAGCAGCAGCAGCAGCAGAAGGGTAAGGAAGGCCAAAAGAAGCCGAAGGGTGAAATGACCTGCTACAATTGCCAGCAGAAGGGACATCTCTCCAGGGATTGTAAGAATCAGAAGGCGCCGGTGAAGTGCCACAACTATGATAAGCCGGGGCATTTCAGGAAGAATTGTCCGGAACCGAGGAAGGACAAGCAGATTGTGCAAGCTTATGCTTTGGGGACTGTTCCATCATCTTCGAAGGCTCCTACTGCAGAAGAGAAGGGGAAGAGTGTGGTGGTTCAAGGTACTCTTTCCATTTGCAGTGTTCCAGTTAGAGTGTTGTTCGATACTAGGGCGTCGCATTCGTTTGTTTGTGATGATCTTGTAGGCCGGTTGGGTTTGGAACCGGATATTGTTGGTAGACCATTGGTTGTGACTAATCCAGTTGGGGGTTCGTCTTGTTTGTGTATGGTATGCCGTGGTCTAGTTGTATCGAGTCATGATTGCTCTTTTGTTTGTGATTGTTTTGTTCTGAACTTTGCGGGGTACGGAATTATTTTGGGAATGGACTGGCTTAGGAAGTATGCGGCAAGGGTTGATTGCAAGAGGATGGAGGTGACAGTCGAGAATGTGGAGGGGCGAAAGGTTGTGATACGATGTAAGCATGAAGAAGGCGTCTTCATGAGCTTCATGTATTCGCTGGTTGTTCCACGAGATGGACTGTCATCGGTGCCTATCGTGAATGAATTTGAGGATGTCTTTGACGAGGTCAAAGGGTTACCGCCGCATAGAGAGGTTTCGTATCGATCTAGTTGAAGGAGCCAGACCTGTTGTGATGCCACTTAGGCGAATGGCGCTTAGGGAACAACAAGAGTTGAAGGTGCAAGTTGATGACCTTTTACGGAAAGGATTCATTCGGCGTAGTGTGTCCGAATGGGGTGCACCAGTTGTGTTTGCAACCAAAGCGGATGGATCGTTGAGGTTGCGTGTGGATTATCGTGAGCTGAATAAAGTGACTAAGAAGAATAAGTATCCATTGCCGAGAATAGATGACTTGTTTGATCAGCTCCATGAAGCTAAGGTGTTTTCTTAGATGGATTTGGCAACGGGATTTCACCAGTTGAGAGTGGCACAGGATAGTGTGCCGAAGACTACTTTCAGTACACCATCCTGTTTTTATGAGTGGCTGGTAATGCCGTTTGGATTGACTAATGCACCAGCGTATTTTGTGGATCTTATGAATAGAGTATTCAGGGATCAGTTGAACAAGTTCGTACTTGTGTTCGTGGATGATATTATGATTTATTCCAGAACTGAAGAAGAGCACAAGACGCACTTACGTGTTGTTTTGGAAATCTTGCGAAAACATCAGCTGAAGGCTAAGTTTTCAAAGGGTCACTTCTGGAAGAGTGAAGTGAGGTTCTTAGGCCATGTTATCTCTGGAAATGGAATAGCGGTTGATCCCGCCAAGGTGGCAGCAATCCAGGATTGGGTTAGACCTAAGAATGCATCTGATGTGAGAAGTTTTCTTGGATTAGCAGGATACTATCGTCGGTTTATCAAAGAATTTTCCAAGATAGCTGCACCATTAACAGGATTGACGAAAAAGAACCAAGAGTTTAGATGGGATGCCAAGTGTGAGAAAGCTTTCGGAATCCTGAAAGAACGACAAACAAGTGCTCCTGTTTTGACTATTCCAAGTGGGAATGACGAGATGGTGGTTTACACCGATGCATGTGGTACTGGACTTGGAGCAGTGCTGATGTAAAAGGATAAAGTTTTTGCGTATGCAAGTCGACAACTGAAGCCGCATGAAAGGGATTATCCGACTCATGATTTGGAGTTAGCGGCGATTGTTTTTGCTCTGAAGATGTGGAGACATTATCTATTGGGAGTTCGATTCGAGCTGTTTGCAGATCATAAGTCGTTGAAGTATCTGTTCTCCCAGAAGGATTTGAATCTTCGACAGCAACGATGGTTAGAGTTTTTAGCATCATATGATTTTGGTATAGCCTATACTCCAGGAAAAGGTAACGCAGTGGCAGATGCGTTAAGTCGAAGACATGAAGGTTTGGGAGTCATGTTTTCAGAATGGAAGAATCTCGAGTATTTAGCTGGATTTGACTTCAGGCCTAGATGTGGGTTAGAACCTGAGATGTTGGCAAACTTGTCGATAAGACCTACTCTAGTGGAAAGAATTGGCGAGAGCCAAAAGCGAGACGATAAGCTTGTCAAGATTATCCGTGATGTGGAATCTGGATCAGACCCAGAAAAGGATAAAGGATTTGAAGTCGATCGAGAGGGTTTGCTTCGGAAGCAAGGATGACTAGTTGTTCCCGATATAGATGGATTGAGAGATGAAGTTCTTAAGGAAAGTCATCACTCGAAGTTGACAATTCATCCAGGTGGAAATAAGATGTATCGGGATATGAAGAGAATCTATTACTGGGAAGGTATGAAGAAAGATGTTGGAAATTTTATTTCCAAATGCATGAACTGTCAGTTGGTAAAAGCCGAGCAGAAGAAGCCAAGTGGATTGCTTCAGCCGTTAGAAGTTCCTACATGGAAGTGGGAACAAATATCGATGGATTTTATCGATGGTCTATCGAGAACCAGGGCAGGAAAGGAAGGGATTTGGGTCATCGTAGATCGTTTGACTAAAAGTGCAAGATTCATTCTTGTTCGATCAACTAGGACTGCATCGAAGTTGGCTGAGTTATATGTTAAGTGGATAGTTCGATTCCATGGTATTTCGAAGAGTATAGTGAGCGATTGAGATCCATTGTTCACTAGTGAATTTTGGAAGAGCTTTCAGGAAGTTTTGGGAACCGAGTGGTGTTTGAGTACAGCTTATCATCCCCAAACAGATGGTCAGACCGAGAGAGTCGACCGAGTTTTGGAAGATCTCCTGAGGGCATGTATTTTGGATTTCGGAGGATCATGGGAAGATCATCTTCATTTGGTGGAATTTGCGTATAATAACAGTCACCAGTCAAGTACTGGTATGGCACCATATGAAGCATTGTATGGAAGACCGTGTAACTCTCCGACATGTTGGTTGGAAACTGGAGAAAAACTGATACTTGGGCCCGAAATGATTCGACAGACTTCGGATTGCATAGAGATCATTCGGAGATGAATGAAAGTAGCCCAAGATCGTCAGAAAAGTTATGCCGATAAGCGTCGTAAGGACTTGGGATTCGACGTAGGAGATATGGTTTTTGTGAAGATTTCTCCACTGAAGAATGTTATTCGATTCGGGAAGAAAGGAAAGTTGACTCCGAGATTTGTTGGACCATTCCCTATCGTCGAGCGAATTGGAAAGCTCGCCTATAAATTGGAGTTACCGGAAAAGATGGCGGGTGTGCACAATGTTTTTCATATAACGTATCTACGGAAGTATGTGCACGACCCAAGTACAGTGGTTTCCGCTGATAGCTGTGAGGATTTGGAGGTTGATCCAGTTATTACGAGACCTTGTAAGCCGCTTCGTGTTGTTGAAACCGACACGAAACAGCTTAGGAGGAAGACGATTAAGTTGCTCAAGGTACAATGGAGTGATGATGTCAACGACTGTACATGGGAGGAGGAAGAGAGGATAAAGGCAGCTCATCCTGAACTCTTCAAGGTATGACCCTAAGGTGTCGTGGCATCTCATGAATTTGTAAATTGTTCTAGTCTTAGAATTCTGCATGCTAGGCTAGAAATTGGATGCATGGTTTGCTGATTGCTATGGATGGTAGGCATGCAGAATAGTTTTGGTTGCTCTTGTTTGTTTGGAATTTCGGGGGCGAAATTCCTAAGGGGGAGAGAATGTAACGACCCGTATTTTTATGGATCGAAAGATCATAGAACTGTCGACATTAAGTCGTTGATGTTGTTAAGTCGTTTAGAGTTTGAGTCGACCAAAGCTTAAGTCGTTCCGAAGTTAAGTCGTCTGGAGGTTGGGTCGTGTGGAAGATTAGGTCGTGCGAACGAGTTGAGGTTTGACCGACCTATAGATTTGAGCGACTCATAGGTAGAGACCGACATAAGGTAGTTAGCGGGTTAGAAGGCCCACGGGTTAACGACTTAAGGACTGGGGCGACTTAAGGGAGTTGGCGACCTAAGGGGTAGACGACCTAAGATAGTTAGAGGCTTAAGGGTTTAGGCGACATAAGGAGATAAGTCGTGAGGTCCTTAGGCCGTGGGTCGTTTGGGATGAATTAACGGGTTAGCGACCTAGTGGTTAGCCTGTGTTGAAGTTGGGTCGTGAGACGACTTATGGTTGCAGGCGACTTAGGGTTAGGCCATAAGTCGTTGGGACTTAGGTTAGTGTTAGGTCGCGGTTATGATAAGTCGCTGAGTCGTTGAGTCGTTAAGTCGCGCTATGTGATAGGTCGGCCACAAAGTTAGGTCGTATATGTCTGTAAGTCGCTAGGTCGGAGACAGTGTTAGGTTGTCAGGTCGCGAAGTTGTGTTGAGGGATAGGTCGTAACTCACGTATGAGTTGGGTCGCGCATCTCAGATAGGTCACGAGTATGTTGAGTCGTGTCTGGGTTGAGTCGCGCATAGGTTAAGTCGTTAGGTCCTGTGTAGTTAGGTCGCGGCATTTGCTAAGTCGTATGCCGTTAAGTCGTTGAGTCGGCTAGGCTTGATAGGTCGTAGGTTGGGGAATCTCTTAAATCGTGGACGACTCATAGGGGCGGCGACTTAAGGATCAACCTATAAATACACGTCCATATCTCACTATTTTGGCACCGGATTTTGAAGCGACGAAGTGCTGCTATTTTGAGAGCTCGACTACAACACTTCTTCACTTCTCTTCTCCACTCTAATCTAGTGCTTACTTCCATCCAAGATTGAAGATCAAATCGAAGATCCAAGAGCCAAAGTTGAAGATCTCCATCCATCGAAGAAACATTTCATCATTTAAAGTGGAATCTTGTCGGATCAAGCTAGATCCTTTGCTGTCCAGATCTGGAGTTTGTTGTTTTTGAGGTGTTTAGGTGATTAGGTGAGTGGTGGTTATCTCTCACACGGACCCAAAGGAGTATATTGGACCGGTGGTTTGTTTGTGTGTCAAAGATAGTGATTTTATGCATTTTCCTCAAGTCTGCATGTAGATCTACTGTTCATGTAGTTTTGACATCTACTTTACTACATGTTAACCTATGCTAATTCATTCATCAAGATGTTACTTAGAATTCATGATTGTTAGATTTAGATTCTTTATTTACGAAATTGCCATTATTGTTATAAGTGTTTATTTAGATCTTATTTGAATGATTGATTACTTGGATGAATGACTGATTTGATTTATTAGTTGATTAGTGATTGAATTTGGACAAAGTTGGTCGAAGATGATTCAAAAGCTAAGTGGAAATGCTCTTGAATAAGGAAAGCTGCTCGTGGCATATGAAGCGGATGATAAAGCTCATATGGATAGATTTGATCATGATGTTGAGATGCGACTTTGCTACGATGTGATGAGGCAAAGCATGATGTTGAGATGGGACTTTGCTATGATGCGATGAAGCAAAGCATGATATGAGAAAGCCTTGTTTTAATCCAGACGGGATCATTCCAAGCATGTTGATAACTCGGTGATGTGATTCGAGTTTGTTGATAATGGTTGGCTCGAGAGGCGCTTGAGCTAGTATATGAATAGTCGTCGAGGAGGATGACTAGAAGGCTGAAATCTCATCGTTATTGAAGGTTCTAGCATGCTCAAAGCAAGAGTACGTTGGAATGGGTCACGATGACGTTCCAGGCACGGGCTACGACAACGTGCTAAGTACTCTGGGCAGATTCGATAGTGTAGGATCTAGATTAACCCTAGAGGGGGGGGGGTGAATAGGGTTATAGCAAATTTTCTCGAATTAAACACAGAAATATAATAGCAGAAATAAATGTGCTGAAAAGTAAATCACACACAAAATTTACCCAGCTTCGGCAACCCCTGCCTACTGCTGCATTCACAGATTTCTATTAGAATTAAACAGTATCACGCTTACAACAACTCTACTAGACTCGCAGACCCTTTTGCTCCCGCTCACAAATACTCTACTAGACTCGCACACCCTGCTCCCGCCTATAGAGTTTCGCTCACTCGCAAACACTGCTCCCGCCTATAGAGCTTTGCAAACTCGCACTCCTTGCTCACTGAACTAATTCTAAATAGACAATCTGACACTACCTAATCCCTAGGTGGTGATTTACAGATTCTTCGACTCGAAAAGAAAAAACAACTTCAAAAATTAAAACAGGAGCAAAAATTAAAATACGGACTTGAATGCGTAATTTTTGCTCAATTAAAAAATAAGAAAAAACCCTCTAAAAATTAAACCCTAAATAAAAACTAATTCCCCTTTAATAATAAAGGCCGGCCCACTTGAATTTCACCGTCCCCTTTTCTTTTGCTTGTGAAAAATGTCGGCCTCTTATTGTCGAATTAGGGCTTCATTCTGATGATTGATTACTATTGCTAGCTCGTTCTCTGATAATCTTTCTCATGTTCGTTCTCTGATGACCGAAGACTTGCGTCGCTTGTTCTCTGATAATTGATTCTTCGAGATTGCAAATTGTTTGCAGCTGCTTCTCTTGATCGAGTTCACTAAATTGCGGTATGTATTACTTTCGTTACTGGTTCAATTGCTTGCTTTAACTTGATTGCACTTGATTGAACTCGATGGTCGATGATGATGAATTGGGATTGTATTTATATGAATTTGAGACACTTGAATTCGTTCGAATTAACTTGATACTTTCCTAAATTCTTAATTGCCTGATGCGCACGTCTTTCCTGATTTTGTTACACGTGATACTCACGGCTTTCCTGATATGTTTTAACTTGATAATCACGGTTTTGAATTGAGAGCGTTCGATCCTTCTTGTAACAGACACTTTCCCTTTTTAATTTTGCTGACTATTTCAAAGATTACAAATTTGAGTTTCATTAAATTCTGACTTCGATTTATTTTTAACTTCGATCATCTCTGCTGCATACTTTACTCGGTCGAGCTCATCCCCATTCTGTAGATCTGAACTTTGCATTTTATACAAAAATATATGCTCACTATCTTCTGTTCATCTGCATGTTTACTGTGATGTTGGTCTTCATGTACTTGTTTCATGTTGCAACTGACTTGTGTCTGCATTGTTGATTCAGAACTTCTGTTCATGTCGACACTGGCTGTAGTTGAGTTGATACATTTGTCAGTTCTACATTTGTGTCACTTTGATGTTGTGTATGTGATGCATTCATTACTGCAATACTTGTCTTGGTTGAGTTTGTTGTTACAGTATCACCCATTACTCCACTTGCATTGCATTTGTGATTGATACAGTTTTGACAATTGGTCATGTTGCAGTATTCATTGTTGTTCTCACTGTGTTGCATTTGTATCACTGGAAAACTTGTGTATCTTGTAGCTTTCATCACTGGTGCATGTATATTTCTTCATGTTGCCTTCAGGTCTTCACTGCAGTTTCATTATGAATGCTCTATGTGTCTGCACTTGTGAACTTTCACTGTGTTGTCTCTGACCTTAGCATGTTTTTATCGAGTTGCCTCCTGTACTTGCAGTTTGGTCCATTGAGTTGTTGCAATTGAATTCAAGTTTCTTGTACTTGTGCACTGTTGCACTCTGGTCTGTCCACTGTAGTTTGTGTCTTGCCACTGACTTGCTGTTTCGACATGAGTCCACTGTGCTTGGCCTTGGTTATATTGATTTTGGCCCATATCTGATCATCTGCACTTGTGTATATTATTGTTGTTGTCTTCATTGCCATTGAGTTTTGTAGCTTGGTGTCATGTTTGCTTTGAGTCTGCAACTTGTAGCTGGACTTGACTTGTGCCTTGTCCATACTCATGTGTTCATCCCTGTAGTATATGTTAGTGATACATTTTGGAGTTGATTCATGTTTGATGGCATTTCTTTTATGGTCTTTGTTATTGGCATTGTCTTCATGCCTGACTTGATTCATTTGTCTTCATTTGGTGATTTGCACTGCTACACTGTTGCATTCATTTGCATTGATGCTGCATATATGTTTGTTGCAGTCCCTTTTTGCTGTTGCTATCCACATTGAACTGCCTTTGATGCACTTTTGAACTTTGTTGCAACTTGACGCTGTTGTTTGATCTGAACTTGACGTTGTATTCACTGGTCAGTGGTGTTCATTGTGATGATTTGGCTTGTAGCACTTATGCAGTCTTCACTGTTGCTGTTTGATGCTGTCTTGATTTTGCGCATTGCCTTACTGACTCGATTCCTTTCATGTTGTGCTTGCACGCTTGCTATTTTTGGCTGCGCACACGAGTTGGCGAGGCAGTGCACACGTGTATGAATGTACACGTGTGTATTGCAGCCACTTATGGTTACATGTCCCTGTAATATCTATATGCACGACTTTGTGATGAAATCAAGTGTGAATGATGACGAACAACCCAAATAACTGAGGCAAACGATATTTTCAAAAATCGTATTTCATTTTATATTGCAAAAATATTTCTTTTTCAATTTTACTGCGTTAGTGAATATTTTTGCAGATTGCTCAGATGCTGGATTCAAACTGGAATGCAGTTGAAGACAAAATACGAGTGTGAGTGATATGTAGTGAGGTTATCAATGTAAAAATATTTGTGATGTAATCATGATGTAATCAGAAATGTATATGTATAGTGAGAGCATGAATTTGTACTATTCAAGATTGTAATAAATATTTGTTTGAATAAAATTTCTGTTTGAATTCAAAATCTGTGTAACTTGTTCTGTTTGAATTCAAATTCAAATTCTGTGTAATTTATTTTATTCAACAAATATTTATTTAATATATGAAAAACAAAATAGTACATTACCAAATACATTTAAATGAATATATATGTTTATTATCATCAAACAAAAAACATATAAGCGCATATTCAACAATCTCCCCCTTTTGATGATAACAAACATATATTTAAGATTTTGACCGTGTTAAATGTATTTGACCAATTATATACTCTAATTGCTCCCCCTATTTAAATGCTTCCTCTCTACATGATGCTCCCCCTACATATATGCATACAAATAGAAATATATTCAAATAAGCCTAGATGCATATGGGAAAATTATTTGACCTTTGCTTGATTCTATTTGACAAAATCTTAACTTTTCTCTCCCCCTTTTGTTATCAGCAAAAGAATAATAGTGTTAGAGAAAATTAGAGATAAAGTGATCGATATTAATCCAACATTAAACTCAAATTGAATATAAATAGTAAACTTCAATAAGAATCAAACAAAAACCATAACTACCCTTGTTAGGCGCATATTCCACTTTTAGAAATGATGGAAATTGATGTTCATATAATATCATACAGTTGAATCTTCTTGTGGTATTTATATCAGGAATTTGAATATCTACTAATCATGCATAACCGTTAGGACTTTTAAATGAGATTAGTAGTATTCGAATTTAATTTTAAAAATGAAATCAAGTATCTTCTAACCACGCATAACCGTGAGGACTTTTAAATGGGATTAGAATCAACTTGTCTATTTAAGCAATTAATTTTGATATGCGTTCCATACATGCATAACCGTGAGGACTTTTAAATGAGCATGGAAGCACATAATAAAAAAAATTCAAGTAATTCACCCATGCATAACCGTGAGGACTTTTAAATGAGAGTGAATACTTTGGATATTTATTTATTTATTTAAAAAATATGACATGAAAAACAAATGATTCCTGATTATAGTACCACATATCGACAAACTATATTGAATATTTGATAAACCATGGTCGATAGAAATAATGATAGATTTAGAAATGGTCATGGAATCTTTACCCAACAAAAAGTTTTATAATTCTTGTTTTAATTCCTAAAGAAATTTTCCAAATATACTCTCTTGAGTAATGTATGTTAAATATCAACACTCATCACTTTTTCAATCACTATTTATCTCTTTGATAATTAGTAGGGAGTCGGATCAGTCAAAATTTGTCATTTAAAATCAAATAAAAATGACTAATCTGAAAATATGATCAAACAATTATTTTCTCGAAGGGATTATATAAGAAAATAATTTCTGCTATTTGAAAATTATTTGAAGTGAACAATATGCAGAAATTTTCTTTGAAAAAAGATGCAGCAAATGAATGTTTCACAATTAATCACGTTCAACTCGTAAGTTTTCTATCAACTAGATTACTAGTATGAATTGCATCTGAATTTCTTTTTCAATCGAAAATATCACTAACTGGATTTGGTAAACCAGACATGAAGTATGTATCAAAAATTTCAAACCCAATTTTAGCAACAATTTAAATGACATTCTTTGGATTTTGAATTGAAGCCATGTTCACACTCAAACAAATATCATGGTGTTAATTTCAGAAAACCATAGGATAAACAATTATATTCATGAGTAATCAATAGTCAATCAACATCATAATTATTTCAAAAACAATTTCTTGAAGTTTCAACAATTTCTTAAAATCCTTTTTCACATGAATTTGAAATCGTGCAAATTTACAAGCAGTGACCAAAATGTCAAAATATATTTAAGTGTAGCATGAGTAATCAAGGATCAATAAAATACCATCATTTGACCAAACATATTAAGTTCAATGATGAAAGGATGGTTGGTCTACTTTTGAGCACAAATCAAAGTAAGAACAAGTCAAAAAAATATATCAATAAGTCAGAATTAAAGTCATCATCACATCATTATCACAATTTTGGCTGATTTAATTCTGAATATGGTGCAGATTATCACATTTAATATACCTTCACCTGTTTTACCTTTACGATAATTTCTCGTGATTGCCCATTGTGATTCTGTCACCTTTATACTAGGCTAAGGAACTTTGCTTTGTTGCCTGTTGTGTTTCTGGAACAGCCAAAATCCAGAGAACAGCGTTGTCGTTCCTTAGCCTGCCACCACACCTACACGATGAAAGATTTTTGTGACCTATTTCTAGGTCCATGATTGTTAGTGGCAGAAACATTATGAATAAACAAACCCTTTGGAACCCAAACTTGTTTAGACTTTTCATTCTTGTTCCAATATACATGAAATTTGTTTGTAGAATTCTTAGGAACCCAAACTTGTATAAATTTTATGTTCTTGTTCCTATGACTACAATTTTCAGAATGATGTCCAATTATTTCATATATATCAAAGACACTTTTCCCTTTTGCATTATCCTCAGCTTGTGTTTTCCCAAAACCAAGTCCTTTTCTGTTGTTAGCAAAAATTTGATTTCCCAATAGCATGTTGAAAGATTTTTCGCCTCTTGAAAAGTTATTCAAAGATTTCTCAAGATTTTGGACTTTGGTTTTTAGTGTTGTATTTTCAGTGACAAGTGAGGTGCATCGATTTATAAAATCCTTTTTCCTAGTGTCGATGGTTTCCTTAAGATTCAAGTTTTCTTTTTCAAGATTCTCAGAGTTATTCTTAAGTTTTGTCAATTCTGAATCTAAAACTTTACATCTTTTACATTCTAGGTTTTGAATATTTTCAAGTTCAGTTTCTAACCTAAAATTTTTCCGAGCAAGTTCTCTCCTATCAGTTTTCAGTTTTTCAATTTTAGATTCAAGAGCATCAACTACTTTAGTGAGATCAGAACACATAAAAACAAGATCTCTATAGGAATACTCACCTTCCTCACTAGATTCCTCTGAGCTTGAATCTGAATTTGATTTCGCCATAAGACACAAGTTAGCCTCCTCTGCGCTGCTATCCGAAGCTTCTTCTCCTTCTTCATCATCCCAAGTTGCTGCAAATACCTTCTTCGCCTTTTTCTTTCCTTTGTTGTTTTTGAGAAGTGGACATTTTGGTTTGATGTGGCCAGGCTTGTTGCAGTTATAGCATGTCGGTTCATTATCGGAATTGTCAGACTCTTTTGGCCTATTACGATTCGTTTTCTTCTTACGTGGCTTGAATCTCGACCATTTCCTAAGATTATTGACAGCCATTGCAAGCTCTTCAATTGGATCTTCTCCTTCTTCATCGCTTTCTTCTTTGCTCTTTAAGGCAATCATCTTTTTCTTTGGTTCGGAGTTGTTGCGTTCTTCCTTTGCTTTTAGCTCAAGCTCATATGTCATCAAGTTTCCAATCAACTCCTCCATGCTTAGCTTACTCAGATCTTTCGATTCTTGGATTGCAGTGACTTTTGCCTCAAAGTTCATTGGTAAGACTCGTAGTATCTTTCGCACAAGCTCTACCTCAGTGAATACCTTCCCAAGTGCTCTAGCGTTGTACACCAAAGTTGAAAAGCGTCCAAACATGTCCTTTATGCTCTCGCCTTTGTCCATCACAAAGTTCTCGTATTCATTGCTGAATAGGGCTAGACGAGACTCCTTGACTTGAGAAGTTCCTTCGTGCGTCACCTCCAAAGTGTGCCAAATTTCCTGTGCTGTTGTACAATGAGAAATTCTATTAAATTCATTTTTATCAAGAGCACATATCAAAGCATTCATGGCTTTAGCATTTGTCGTTTTCAATCTCTTATCGTTAGCATCCCACCTATCCTTAGGTTTAGGAATCTCAGTATCACCAACGATTATAGTGGGAAGTTTATAGCCAGTTTCAATAATATCCCAAACATCATAATCAACGGAACTAAGGTAAATACTCATCCTAACTTTCCAATAAGCATAATCGTTCCCGTTAAACATGGGTGGCCTAACAATAGATTGCCCCTCAGAAAAAGCATTATTTGATGGATTCATGACTCTAGAGTTAAATAAAAATATACCGTGCTCTGATACCACTTGTAGGATCTAGATTAACCCTAGAGGGGGGGGGGTGAATAGGGTTATAGCAAATTTTCTCGAATTAAACACAGAAATATAATAGCAGAAATAAATATGCTGAAAAGTAAATCACACACAAAATTTACCCAGCTTCGGCAACCCCTGCCTACTGCTGCATTCACAGATTTCTATTAGAATTAAACAGTATCACGCTTACAACAACTCTACTAGACTCGCAGACCCTTTTGCTCCCGCTCACAAATACTCTACTAGACTCGCACACCCTGCTCCCGCCTATAGAGTTTCGCTCACTCGCAAACACTGCTCCCGCCTATAGAGCTTTGCAAACTCGCACTCCCTGCTCACTGAACTAATTCTAAATAGACAATCTGACACTACCTAATCCCTAGGTGGTGATTTACAGATTCTTCGACTCGAAAAGAAAAAACAACTTCAAAAATTAAAACAGGAGCAAAAATTAAAATACGGACTTGAATGCGTAATTTTTGCTCAATTAAAAAATAAGAAAAAACCCTCTAAAAATTAAACCCTAAATAAAAACTAATTCCCCTTTAATAATAAAGGCCGGCCCACTTGAATTTCACCGTCCCCTTTTCTTTTGCTTGTGAAAAATGTCGGCCTCTTATTGTCGAATTAGGGCTTCGGCTTCTTTCTCGAATTAGGGCTTCATTCTGATGATTGATTACTATTGCTAGCTCGTTCTCTGATAATCTTTCTCATGTTCGTTCTCTGATGACCGAAGACTTGCGTCGCTTGTTCTCTGATAATTGATTGTTCGAGATTGCAAATTGTTTGCAGCTGCTTCTCTTGATCGAGTTCACTAAATTGCGGTATGTATTACTTTCGTTACTGGTTCAATTGCTTGCTTTAACTTGATTGCACTTGATTGAACTCGATGGCTGATGATGATGAATTGGGATTGTATTTATATGAATTTGAGACACTTGAATTCGTTTGAATTAACTTGATACTTTCCTAAATTCTTAATTGCCTGATGCGCACGTCTTTCCTGATTTTGTTACACGTGATACTCACGGCTTTCCTGATATGTTTTAACTTGATAATCACGGTTTTGAATTGAGAGCGTTCGATCCTTCTTGTAACAGACACTTTCCCTTTTTAATTTTGCTGACTATTTCAAAGATTACAAATTTGAGTTTCATTAAATTCTGACTTCGATTTATTTTTAACTTCGATCATCTCTGCTGCATACTTTACTCGGTCGAGCTCATTCCCATTCTGTAGATCTGAACTTTGCATTTTATACAAAAATATATGCTCACTATCTTCTGTTCATCTGCATGTTTACTGTGACGTTGGTCTTCATGTACTTGTTTCATGTTGCAACTGACTTGTGTCCGCATTGTTGATTCAGAACTTCTGTTCATGTCGGCACTGGCTGTAGTTGAGTTGATACATTTGTCAGTTCTACATTTGTGTCACTTTGATGTTGTGTATGTGATGCATTCATTACTGCAATACTTGTCTTGGTTGAGTTTGTTGTTACAGTATCACCCATTACTCCACTTGCATTGCATTTGTGATTGATACAGTTTTGACAATTGGTCATGTTGCAGTATTCATTGTTGTTCTCACTGTGTTGCATTTGTATCACTGGAAAACTTGTGTATCTTGTAGCTTTCATCACTGGTGCATGTATATTTCTTCAAGTTGCCTTCAGGTCTTCACTGCAGTTTCATTATGAATGCTCTATGTGTCTGCACTTGTGAACTTTCACTGTGTTGTCTCTGACCTTAGCATGTTTTTATCGAGTTGCCTCCTGTACTTGCAGTTTGGTCCATTGAGTTGTTGCAATTGAATTCAAGTTTCTTGTACTTGTGCACTGTTGCACTCTGGTCTGTCCACTGTAGTTTGTGTCTTGCCACTGACTTGCTGTTTCGACATGAGTCCACTGTGCTTGGCCTTGGTTATATTGATTTTGGCCCATATCTGATCATCTGCACTTGTGCATATTATTGCTGTTGTCTTCATTGCCATTGAGTTTTGTAGCTTGGTGTCATGTTTGCTTTGAGTCTGCAACTTGTAGCTGGACTTGATTTGTGCCTTGTCCATACTCATGTGTTCATCCCTGTAGTATATGTTAGTGATACATTTTGGAGTTGAT
This sequence comes from Allium cepa, assembly GCA_030765085.1. Classification (NCBI taxonomy): domain Eukaryota; kingdom Viridiplantae; phylum Streptophyta; class Magnoliopsida; order Asparagales; family Amaryllidaceae; genus Allium; species Allium cepa. The sequence goes on along the minus strand of CM060928.1, from coordinate 672,094,122 downwards.
TCATGTTTGATGGCATTTCTTTTATGGTCTTTGTTGTTGGCATTGTCTTCATGCCTGACTTGATTCATTTGTCTTCATTTGGCGATTTGCACTGCTACACTGTTGCATACATTTGCATTGATGCTGCATATATGTTTGTTGCAGTCCCTTTTTGCTGTTGCTATCCACATTGAACTGCCTTTGATGCACTTTTGAACTTTGTTGCAACTTGACGCTGTTGTTTGATCTGAACTTGACGTTGTATTCACTGGTCAGTGGTGTTCATTGTGATGATTTAGCTTGTAGCACTTATGCAGTCTTCACTGTTGCTGTTTGATGCTGTCTTGATTTTGCGCATTGCCTTACTGACTCGATTCCTTTCATGTTGTGCTTGCACGCTTGCTATTTTTGGCTGCGCACACGAGTTGGCGAGGCAGTGCACACGTGTATGAATGTACACGTGTGTATTGCAGCCACTTATGGTTACATGTCCCTGTAATATCTATATGCACGACTTTGTGATGAAATCAAGTGTGAATGATGACGAACAACCCAAATAACTGAGGCTAACGATATTTTCAAAAATCGTATTTCATTTTATATTGCAAAAATATTTCTTTTTCAATTTTACTGCGTTAGTGAATATTTTTGCAGATTGCTCAGATGCTGGATTCAAACTGGAATGCAGTTGAAGACAAAATACGAGTGTGAGTGATATGTAGTGAGGTTATCAATGTAAAAATATTTGTGATGTAATCATGATGTAATCAGAAATGTATATGTATAGTGAGAGCATGAATTTGTACTATTCAAGATTGTAATAAATATTTGTTTGAATAAAATTTCTGTTTGAATTCAAAATCTGTGTAACTTGTTCTGTTTGAATTCAAATTCAAATTCTGTGTAATTTATTTTATTCAACAAATATTTATTTAATCTATGAAAAACAAAATAGTACATTACCAAATACATTTAAATGAATATATATGTTTATTATCATCAAACAAAAAACATATAAGCGCATATTCAACAGATAGTCCTAGGCCCGGGCTGCGACGACGTTCGGAGTTATGTCTAGAACCGGGGTTACCGTTAGCCCTTGACGGACGGATGAAAGAATGAGCCGGTCATTCAATTAACGGTGATATTGAGGCAATGATAACAGTGATAGCCAGAGTCATGGATGTTTGGTTGTATCGTCACTCGGTCTCAAGAGCGATGTTTTGTGGGTGCTTATCTGATCTTGGTTTAGGCCTTGGGGGTTTGTACTTGGAAAACTTCGACCTTGACTCGAGTGATAATTGCTTTACTTTAATTGTCTGCTTTGCTATGTTTGTTTCTGCTTAGTGTGTCTGGGGGCTATCACTGTAGAAAGAGGTGGAGTGGGATGGTTAGGTTCCTATTCCTTTGTACCCTTTATGCTTTTGGTATGTTTGATAGTTGATTTACTGCTCACTAAGACTTTTGTCTGACTCAAGGTTTTATGTTCAACTCTTATTACCTTGGGCTGTTCATCCATGTCGGGATGGGCAGACTAGGAAGCAGGTGACAGGTGCTGTTCTTAGTGACTAACGCTGTTGATGACGAAGACGAGCTGGAGGCTTTTGCATATTGTTTTCTTACTATATGTACTGGGTGTTCCGCTGTTTGTATGATTCTCTGAGTGTTATGTAGTGAGGCTTGATGTATTAGCTATTCAGATGTTTGTATCAAAGTTTTATGAGCTTATATGATGAGACTTCTGTTCTATAGAGCTTCACTACGTATACTTTCTATTGTATTTTATCCATGCGCTGTGAGTAATACGATAGACTATTCTGTGTTTACCTAACCCTGACTATTGTCCATGGCTGCCTGGTACACTTTCAGTGCACTATTTCCTTGGTGGGGGAGTCATGGGCGGTCGTCACACCATGTTAGCAACCTGGACAGGTAACCCAACATATAGATAGGTATATAGATATATAAAAATTGAAAGTACATTCTCTCAAGATAGATACTACTCAAAAGCCTAGGTATTATCTCAACCTAGCGCTCTGATACCAACTGTGACGACCTGCCTTTCATTCCATAGAAGGACGTATCATTATTAAGAAAGAAATAGGTAGAAAAGAGAATAGATAGAAAGAAAGAAACAACAATATCAGAGTCTCACAGCGGAAATGGAAAAATATATTATTTCACACACACACACACACACACACACATATATATTGCATAGTCATTACACATCAAAGTCCATACAGTTACAACATTATCACAGTAGACAGTCATGAAGACCTGTCTATCCATTGCATTCCAAAATACAAACAGACAAAGGATACCAACACAGCGGAAATAGGTATATATAGATTCGCTAAGACTACTGCTCCAAGCTTTCCCAAATTCGTCAAGCTAACCAGATCACTTGGCTACTCATAAATATTAAAGTACCCAAGAGTTTAGGAAAACAGAAATAAACTTTGGGTCAGACATGGGTCTGGTGTGAGTAAACGGTTAAGTTGTTTAACTTGAAAAATCTTTGAAATAAAAATTATCTCGTAAGGCTCTCCGCAAATAAACACGGACAAGTTTTTCCCTTACGATAACCAAAACCTTTGATAGGAAATCCGGTTATATTATAATAGTGTCTACGGTTTTCAAATAAATACTCACACAGCCAAAATGGTTACATTCATTAAATTGCAGCATACATAGGTATATAATCAAGTCCGAGATCACTTATTGGAGATTGGATTCCATATAATGGTAGGGCTATTGGGGTACCGCCCATCATAGTACGTGGTCTAGATCACTATACCGAGGATCTACCCTGATCCCCTACAACACAAAAACGGAGCTAACCCTTACGGGATAGTCCGAATAAGACAACCCCGCGGTTGTGGCCAACAACCGCCTACATAGCCGAATAAAGGGACCTCAAGACAGGGGAAAATCTTATCCTACTTGGTTTCTACCCACTTAGCCTTGCGTGCACCTCCCCTTTTTTTGCCATTCCCGGTTAATCAGGCTTGACGCTATGATTACCTTTTAGACCATCTATCTTGGAATGCACATCGTCCTCCATTGACGATGGTTTGATAGCATTCATCCATACAAGTTCGTTTTTGGTTCGAACGAAACCGCAGGTACTATCTCCGTTACACTCATTTTGGAATCACCCTTAGAGTTAACGACAAATAGCACTTGCACACTGAAACTTCATCTCGATTTTTACTTGAGACTTCACAACCTATCGTTTAAATTTGGGTCGATGTGGTTTTCGGATAACAAATTTGATATTCGATCGCGGTCTTATCGAAATCCAAACGTTTCATTTAAGGCCGAGTTATTTAAGTAAACAATTTAATTTAGTTTAATCCAGAACATTGTATATACACATCATTCAACACAGATAAATAACTCACATTTATCACAGCCATATCCAAAATATCGCACATCATAGAACACCACAGATTACCATACTATAAAGATTAATCAATCCAGATATTCTATACAATGAATCTTCCATAAGCAAGACTTATTAATCCATAGTTATAATTAATTTAATTACTCAAAATAAATTAATTACTTATGAATTAACCGCCTAACCCTGCTTAATTAACATTAATTAATTACGAACCATTTGTTATTATCTTATTAACTAATCATCCTTAATTACTTACATTAACTAATTATCTCATAATTATTAATTAATTAATTGCTTTAATTATTAATTAATTATCCTCTAATTACTATTTAATTAATCTTTAATTATTAATTAATTAATCTAAATTATAAATTAATTAATCCTTAATTACTAATTAATTAATTACTAATTAATTAATTCTTAATTACTAATTGATTAATTAATTTCTCTTTAATTACTTCATTAATTTTAATTAATCCTTAATTGCTAATTAATTAATTAGTTAATCTTCAATTACCCAAGACCCTAATTAATTTTAAGATAAACCACTTATCTTTATTAATTACTTAATTATTATTAAAATCTTATTTAATAAATCTTGGAATTAATTATAATTAACATATAAATTAAAAACATTGTACCCTTATAATTAACTACTTGATTAAACCATTTAAGTTTAAAATAAACTTAAGAATTAACTTAATAAATTTAACTTATATAAATTGTATAACTTTTCTTAAACTAAATATTTAAAAATATCTATTATTTAATGAAATTGATTTAAGAAATAGTTTAAAACTTAATTTATTTAAATTTTAAAAACTTGCTTTTTATTTAAATTTTAAAAATGTTATAAATATACCCGAGTTCAACCTGGTACATACTCAAGTCCAGAACGACGAAACTCTTTTTTTTAACATAGTTTAGTTTAAATTTTTAAAACAATTATACAAGCAAAACTCTCGCACATTAACCCGATACCCTACTCGAGCCACAACATTGCTACCGTGAGATCCCACCTGAGACACACCTTCTTCCCAAACTAAAGTAACCAAACAAACCACTGACATAAACTGACATACGTAAATGTCCATGCGGAAATGAAGCGACTCCGACCATCGATGCTACCTCCAACACGTCGACGACCATCTCCACCTTCGATTCCAACCACCTAATCTTCAACATATACACTAAATCGAAGTCAAACAAACATGGAATAACTGGAACAGAACCTATCGTCCAAGAACCACCTCGACCTGACGCCTCCGACCACCAAAACTCCGAAACTCTGTCCATAGCTTCATCGACCATCCTTGCACCTACTCCTCCACCTCCAATGAACTCCGGTGCACCAGTGACGATGCAGCAGCCTAATTTTCAACCTCGACCAAAACCCAAGCTTAAACCCTACTTAGTCGATGAGCCTCTGCCACTGTGATCTAAAAATCCAGCGACTATTTTTTCCGAGTTCGTCAACCTCCCCGCTACCTCCAGCAGTGATCCCGACCACCCAGCTCACTCCGATCACCAGAAAAGGCCCAAAACTCAAACTCTGATGAACCTGAGATTCTCACTCTAATCAATATTAAAAATATAGATTTAACCTTTAAAATTCATGATTTTCGAAGATGATTTAGATTACATAGGTGAATTAAAGAATCATGATGTTCGAATTTAACATGTTCTCAGAGTTCCACTGTATTTCTTGATTTTCCAGAAAAATTCAAACTTATTATACTTAAAAATATTTTTGAAATTAAGATCTTGTTAATCTAAATACATTTTGTTTAAACATCATCAGCAAAAAGAGATTTAAAGAAGAGAGATTGAACTTATACTTTGTTTTAACCTGCTAACTTAAAAACAGAGATGTACACACACACACACACACACACACACATATATATATGTGTGTGTGTGTGTGTGTGTCCAGACATGCACACTTATCCATCTGCACATTTATGAACGTGCAAGCATAATTGCATTCATGCAAACAACTATCACAACATTATTTCAAATATATATCACATGCACAAGTTTTTAACAGATTAAAGCTTTGTTTACTCACCAGATATAATGTTGAACAGAGAAGTTTGAAAAAGGAAATGCTTGATCTTTTTGAAACTAAAAATTGGAAATTTGTTGAGTTGAAATCTTGCTTTAAACTGGGATGAATTTGCTTTGATTTGACTAGTTGCTTAATGTTTTAGGCTTTAAGTTTGTAAAGAGTTGTTTGCTTGATGATTTTTTTCTCTAGTTTGTTTACAGGTTTTGGAAAAATTTGAAAATAAAGATAGGAAAGAAAATGAAGGTGTAAAGAAGAGATGAGATATTTATATGTAACCTGATTTTAATTTTTCTTTTAAAATGGAAAGAAAATAAATAAGGTGACACTTGTTTGAATTGCATGCTATTAATCTTACACTTGTTATTTTGCATGTTAATTATTTTTAATATGTTTTTATATAATTTTATATTTTATTTTCCCTTTATTTTAATATTTAATATGTTTGTAATGTTTTTATATTCAAACTTTCCTTTGTTTATATTTATAAAATCTTTAAGAAAATGGTTTAAAACTAATTATATACTAATATAATCATATATATATATATTATTTTTAAATCCAATTTATTTTTAAGATATTTATCTTTTGAATTCCAAATTCGAATTCCAATTCTATTTAAATCTACTTATATATGCACATAAACAACACATACTTATTTGTTTGAAAAAGAATAATTTTGCATATTTGAATAATTTATAAAATAAGGTTATCACATTTTTATTTGCCTGAAATTCCAAGAAATCACAGAGCATGACACACACACACAAATATACAATAAGCCAATGAAATCAAGTCAGAGATCACAGCACACATTCGATCATGAATCAACGCAAGAGGACCCAAACCAGAATAAGATAACAGTAGCAGGTTAAACCAGTACGAGCAGTAAGTAGAATAGTTGTGCAGTGAAGTCAATCAGGGTAAAACATAATGAACAAGTCAGAGTTTATCAAGTCAATTAAAAAGCCACATTCATCTACCAGCAAGAATGGAATCAGAGAAAAGAATGAAGCAAAATTTAAATTCATGGAGTATATGTACGAGAAGGAACAAGTCAAATTTATCACCATCGTTCGATTATAAAATCACGTCCAAACAAATCTCACTGTAGAATTCAATTGAGAAATACACGAACGCAAATTAAGGGTTTCAATCCCTATAAATACCCATAATCATCATCGGCAATTATGCATTCGAGTTCGAGACAAAAAGAGAGCACACTTTTAAAATAAAAAACAAACTTGTAACTCGAATCAAAGTCAGGAACTAAAAGGGGCAAAATTCACGTACCAACTCAGAGCACAAATTGAACTCGACTGATTTGAAGCAGCCGCAAACAATTAAATCGATCAGAGAAGCATCAAAGTGAACTAAGAAGCACCAGCAAACAATTTGATCTTTAATCTTTCAAGCGATGCCTCAAGTAATCGAACCCTAACTTTTGAAGAGGAACGAAGAAAGAATGATCACGACAATGAGAAATGGAGAAATGCTTGTCGTATTTTAATTTGTAGTGGGTCGGCCTAATTATTCTCTAGTGGGCTTTATTTATTATTAGGGTTTTGACTAGTTTTATTTTATTTATAATTTGCTTTTAAATTTTGGTGTATTTTTAGTTGTGTAACTAGGTTACGAACTACGGTGGTGAAGTTCTAGAATTCGCAAATCAGCGTCTGAGTTGTGGTAGGGTTTTGAGCATAGAGTTAGGTTAGTCATTAGTGAGTGTCACAAATTTACGTGTGTAAGCGTCTGACTACTTAATTTATAGTAGAAACCTTGGGGCAGCACGTATGCTGGGTTCTGGCGAAGCTAGGTAAATTTGTATGTGATCTCTTCTGCATTATTTACTGTTATTATATTTATTTTTGTATTAATTTTTATTTTTATTAGTATCACCGTATTCACTCCCCTCCCCTCTAGGGTGAAAACGATCCTACAAGGAGCGGTAGTTTTTAATATTTTACCAAAATGCATGGTTACCGAGCTTAATTAAGTATTAAAATAATAAACTAAAGATAAAGTGTACGATAGCACTGTATAACTATATTGTGGTTTAGATATACATTATAGTTACTTCATTCATTTATGTTATTTATTACGACATTTAATATGTCATTTATATATAGTTTTATATGGAATTTAATTCTGGCATTCATCCATGTCATTTTTATGTGATTTATTTATGATATCTTGTATTATAAATATTTAGAAAATATGTTGAATGTAACCACATACTTAAAGTAAATGACTATAACAGCTTTGATTAAAACATGTTGTGCCACAGTTATAATTTTAAGATTTCCAAGTGTTATATAGACTTAAAATGCTTTTGGGAGTATTTTATAGCACTTGAAATATTGTACATACACTAAGAAATAACTTCAAATATATTTTTGGTGTCTCTTAGTAAACTAACTGTGAATATCCTACATTCCAAGTGAGATAATTGAAATAACATGTTACAAAGTGACCTCTCTTATTCTGGTTGTTCATGAAAATGTTTGATATTTGTGCATATTTATTCATGCAGATGTTAGCGACCCAATGGAAGACTAATATTTGGCCGAATAACTTACACATTTGTGGTGATAAATATGTTATAATTATAAGGTTTTACAAGTGAATAACTAATCAGCCCAAGGAAGATTGTTATTTGACTTGAATTTATTATCAGTGTTTGATCATTTTAACCAAAGTACCACTTACAGTTGATATTACCGTCCAAAGACTTGATATTAACGTTGTGCTAGGTATCTTGAGAGAAGACTTACCAATTATTTGAATTTACTATCATTGATATTTGGATATGGGCATATAGGGTCAATCCTAAATTTTTGTTTAATTTTCCAATAATTTGACTAAAGTGTCTGATAATTTTAACGTTATCAACTTGTTTGGGACTAACTCAAAGGATTATTAAGAAAACATGTTGTTTGTTCTTAACTTTATGGGTCTAGCTCCTGCAATTAGGAGGGTCACACCAGCTCATATTATGGTTGAATGCTCTTATAATGTCATGAAGAACATTCAAAGGTGAGACAATTCAAAAGGAAAGAGTCAAAAGATCATAAAGAAAATATTTTACAAGCTTTTAACGATGTGGCGTCCCTAGGGATAACCAATTTTAAGGAGTTCTTTACTGAGAATGAAAAGCGTTTTATTAAAATGGTAAGGAGAAACAAGTACACTTTATATTGCTTTATTCCATAAAGTCAAAATAAAGAAAACATAAATAAGTACTATATGGAAAATATTACTTTAAAGTTAAATGCACTCAAGTTATTGTTATTTTTTCTTATACTCTCTTTATTCATAGTATAACCATTTTAAGATTATTATTAATTTTCTTAAGAATAAAATGACCTTTATTGAGCTCATTTCACATTGTGGTAAGAAGAAGAGAGATTGAAGCATTGTAAGATAGAAAGCACCTATTTATCGTATATTATAAATAAATGTATAAATAAGGATAAAGAAGTCGCTAAGGATCTAGAAGAAAAGAAATAACATATAACTATATTTATAGTTGTTTCTTTAATATGATACGTAGATAAATTAAGTAAAATCTACTAGATATTATTAATATACTACTTAGATTTCGGTAATATTGTTTGGATTTATTTGATATTTTCATTATGCTGTTATTTAGATAGATTTCGGTTTTCTATTTCTAATATGAACAAATTGGGTTATCATTGTTCATTTATAAATAATATGATTGATTTATGAATAAAATCAAACAAATTAAAGCTCTTAACGTTTAAAATACAACTTATATATATATATATCCACTTATGATATATAATGATGTCTCAAATTTTGATTCGTGATTAATATGATTATTTGTTCAACTTACTAAATAATTGTAGATTGAGGCACTAAAAATAGAAAATACTTAAATAATATTTTAAGCAACTTAAGAGCTACGGGTTTTATAAACCCACACTAAGAAAAAATTATAAGATGGCAAATGTTACAATTTTAGATGTTGTTGAGTTTGGGGGAGAAATAAAGTACGAATCATTATCTCTAAGAAGAATCATTATCTTCGATTCAACTACAATTACTTTTTTGAATAATGTATATGATTTGTTTTTCTTCATTAACAAGAAGTAAATTAAGAACCATAATAAGATAATGTTAAACAAAATTTCAAGGTATGTATCGTTGTCTTTAAGGCGAATCAATATCTTCGATTCAACTACAGTTACTTTTTCGGATGATATATAGGATTTGTTTTCTTTCATTAATAAGAAGTAGAATATGAACCATAATAAGACAATGTCAAACTAAATTTTCTTCAAAATTAAAGTTATTGTTTCAAAAAAAACAAACTCAACAACCTTAAAGTGCAAGGTCACTAAGAAAATCCACTTGAAAAGAAGAAATACTATTCCGATGACTGGATAGTATTTTTTCATAAAGATAAATATTTGATTGGTGAAGTTGATTCTTTGGACTTACATCAATCCATATAAGGTACTAATTTGAAATTTGGATCTAAGTTATGAATATATAGTTTAACCTACAAGGATAATAAAGTTTAAGATCTTTCCTACTACCTCAAGGTAACAAGATCATTGGTTATGAATAATTATTCAAAAAAAAAGGGTCAAGTGAGTAATGTGGAAAGGTATAAGGCTCATTGCAGTAAAGATTATATTCAAAAGGAAAATAATGTTTTATTTTTGAAGAGACTTTCTCTTTGGTTTTACTAAAAGACTCTTTAGAATTATTTTGAAATTTGTTGTAGATTTTGATTTTAAGCAATATCGAAGGGATATTAAAGTCGTGTTACTCAAAAGAGAAATTAGTAAAACAACTAAGTAAACCACTTATGGATTATCCTTTTGTATTAGGGATTCAAATACACCATTATCATTCATGGAGTGATATTTAGATTATCACAAAAGGGCTAGGCAGATAAGGCTTTAAAAAAAGGGTTTGGCATGCAAACTGCAAATCAGTTCTCTTTAGCCAAAATAGACAAATGTTGTCTTATATAGTAATATAAGAACATCCTTGAAGCTAAAGAAATGCAAAATATTCCTCATGCATTTGCGATGTGGAGCCTAATGCATGCTAAAGCATATACATATATGGATATTGCGTGTATTATTTGACAGATATTTTACTGACATTAAAAGTGGATTAACTGTTAGTAACCAGATATCTTTAAGAAACAAAAGATTATATGCTCAAGATGGATTGTTTGGAGATCTATGGCATTACAGTCCAAATATTTTGGATGCCAAGAACAAAAGATCCACTTCAGATAATAGAAATATTACTGTTCTTGTTATTTTTTGGATGAAGCTATATAAGGAAAGCTGTCATATAGATATTTTATGGCCTTCTTTGCTATTCTTCGTTATGGGAAATCCAATATTGGAAAATAATTGTATAATTTTGTCACAAAGTAATGGAATATTGAATAAAGAAATTGAAAAATCATTAAAGTAATATTGTAACAATAAAAAACATATTATTTTCCAGTAAGGGGAGAGTGCAAAATAGATTGCAATTCATGGAGTATACCGTGAAAAACTCCACTATGGCGGATCTATTTAAAAAAGGATTATCACCTAAGGTCTTTCATGAGTATCTTGCTCAATTGGTGTAACTCTTATGTAAGAATATTTTGGTTCAGGGAGAGTTTGTATTTGGTACTGTCATAAGACACATTGCTCTATACTTTGGTTACAGATATATATTAAGTTCTTTTTTCTAATCAGAAATAATGTAATAATGTTTTGTTTGCACTCTAGATTGTTCAAATATTGAAGGTTGTGATCTTACTAAAGTAGGACCAGTTGAAAATAGACATGTATAGGTCACATCTCATGTAATTTCTATGTTATGCATCCATAATTGATCTATTTCATTTGATTGTGTTGGTATATGTGACCATTGATAGGTTTAATTATGCTGAAGGTAACGAAATCCACTTTGATCCTTATCAGCATAGTTAGTGGACGAGATTGTTTTAGAAACCCCTTATGTTATAAATAGAATTTTTAGAGCTTATAAAGTTAAATACATTTATAAGATTACTACATATATGGCCCGGGGGGAGATTGTTGGAAAATTTCAATATGTGGGCCACAAATATAAAATAAATGTGTCGTACTATTTTGGTGTAAAGCCTAATTAAAGAGATCAAATTGTGAATTAAAGTTAAGAGACTTACATGTATAATTTTCATGGTATAAATGTGTAAATGTCGAAGCAATTCTATTTTGTTGAAGGACCAAATTAGAAAATGCCAACATAATAAATAAGGGGTTATGGTCCTCATATTACATAAACTCTAGTTATTCTTCTAATCTCTTCCAAGGAAATAATTCAGTGTTAGGAAATCCAATCTACAGTTTCGATGACAACAACTATACAATAGGAATCAAACATACATATATATACTTATATATACAGGTACATGCTAGATCAACATCACTAGAAAGACAAGAATGAGGCTTAAAGGACACTACAAGAGACTACAAGTCAATAGGTACAAGGAAGTAAAAGAAAGGATGCGTAAAAACTGACATGCACCATATCAGACGTCTAGGTGCACAAGCTAGACAACTGAAATAGTTCTTTGGAATAACAAATAGGCTAAACCAAACATCTGGTACTAACACTCAGGCATTTGATCCTCTACTATATTAAAAAATAATAGTATCTGGCATCTGAAACAAATACCAAACGTCTGAATTCAAACTAGAACTTCGTAAATGAATTGCAACTGCCACATGTGAATGGACGTCTTCACTTCTCTTTGCGGCAACTCTTCACCATCAATAGAAGCAACCTTAGATGATTCATTAATGGATGTAACTACTCAAGATACCTATCTACAACTATATATAACATCAAGAATCAAGAGAGAAAAAACGTACTTCACTTACTTACGCTTTCTAATTCTATACTCTATTCTATATTCTTGATCTCCACACTCTAGCAATCTTTACTTGTATTGACTGTTCCATATACTCAGTTCTTCATGGACAATATTCCTTAAAAATATATTGGAAGCAATTGTACTAATTGGTCAAACATCCGTGTTATATTAAAACACACATTTGACAAGAAAAATTCATTGTAACCAAGCCTATTCCTTCGGGCAAAGCGAGGGTTTTTGATAATCGAATTCCAAAGGAGAGCTTCGGGACTGGACTAGAATGGGAGATCTGAACCAGTATAAATTTCTGGTATGCTTATTCTATATTTACCTAGATTAATATTATTTTAGTTGCATCATATTTTTTTCACATATACTTGCATATACACTACACGATCCACCCCGTAGACTTTCAATTGGTGTCAATTCAAGGTTTGATAAAGTATAGTAACATGTATTTGAATTACTTGAATATGGAAAGTATTTTTCAAGAAGGCCAATCCACATCACGTCCCCCACTTTTTAATGGTTCTAATTATGCATATTGTTCAACACGTATGAGAATATTTATGGAAGCTAATGGATTATAATTTTGGCCAGCCACTCAAAATAAATATAAAGCACCTAACACTGCTATAAACACATGGAGTGATGCACAAAAAACTGCAGCTTCTAATAATGCCAAAGCTATGAATATTTTATTTTGTTTATTAGATAAGAATGAATTTTCACGTGTCATGTTATGTAACACTGCATATGATATTTGGCATACTTTACAAGTTACACATGAAAGCATGAACAAAGTTAAGCAAACTAAAATTTCAGTTTTACAAAATCAATTTTCATCATATAAAATGAAACAAAATGAATCTATAGTGGACATGTAATCTAGATTCCAAACTATTAAACATGATTTAATGGCACTAGAAGTCAATTTCATAAATTTTGATTTAGTATCTAGAATACTCAATTCTTTAACTTGAGAGTGGGAAAGAAAAGTATTGGCTATCGAAGAAGCTAATGACTTCTCAAGACCCTTAGTTGAAGAATTGATAGGAAATTTAATGTCCAATGAAGCTAATCTACAGGAAAGAAGAGAAATTCGGAGAAGAAAAACAAAGCATTTCCAGCAACAAATGAAGATTCCTGTAAAGATTCCTTTTTAAGCCCGATTTAGTTTAATAATTAATCTGATTTTAGAATTTAATTGGTAAATTAATTGGTAAATTAATTTGAATTTTCCAAAACAAGTAAAATATGTGTTCGATTTTAGATGTATCGTAAATAGAAATTTTAGTTTTAGAAATTCAAGGTTAATTTTTTTTATAAATAAATCGAATTTAAAATTCTACATTTTAAATTAGTAAAAAAAAATTGTTTTCCAATTATATTAAATAGGCATTTTGATTTGGAAGTATAATTTAAATTTAATTTAATAAAAGGGTATTTAAGGATAAAATTCTAATACATATTTATATTTAATTAGTTTTAAATCATTTTCTTTAAAAAGTTGTGTATATATATACACAAATATAAAATAGGAAATAATAAATATATAATACATATATTAAATAGTTTAAAATTATAAGTAATTAATAAATTAATAAGTAAGGGTTAAAATATAAAAATACATTATCTAGGACATTTGTAAAATAATAAGACCATGTACTAACATTTGTAGCTAAATCCTAACATGCATATTACATGTGTTGCTTTATTGTAGATTATAATTACAAGGGTCGCTTTTTTTTTTATTTAAATAAAAATGAAAACAAGATTTATAAATATATCTACTTCCTCTTTTCCCAATTTTTTTCCATACATTTCAAAACTAAAGAAATAAGAAAACGGAAACCAGATCAAAGTGCATCTCTAACCTGAGAAAACAAAAAGAAAAATTATCTCAAACTCTAAAACCTGAAATAAATCAAGGCCTGGAAAATCAAATCAAAACTGAAATGGAAAATCGAAAGCAAAGCAAACAAATCAAAGCCTGAGATCAACAAAACAACTTCAAGTATTCAAGTTTCAAACTTCACTTTGGCAAGATTCCAGATAAGATATGAAGATCAGAATCAAACAAAAGTTACAGAAAAAATCAAGATCAATAAACTCAAGTGAAACAGATCAACATCAAAGCAGGTTTGTGGTTTTAAAGACTGTGCTCTGTTCAAATCTCTCAGGTGAGCAAACTCACTTATCCTTGCCTATAACCTTTGATATTGTGATAGACGCTTGAAGTGTGATATGACAATGTTGTTTATCTTTGCCTGCATGTTGAATATATAGATATATATATTGATATGCATGCTTGTGTGAATATGTTAAGCCTATTATTAAGTTACAGGTCCACTCTTATGAAAAAAAATCAACATTTCTTTATCTCAACATTTTCTGGCCAAAATTTTTAAAGGAAAAATGATCATAAGAATATGATATCAATTTTTAAAAAATTCCAAGTAGGATTATTCAAGATATATTTAGAAAATTGGGTATATCAGTAGGATCTTTTCAAACTTGAAAATTCAATGATTTTATTTTTAAATTTTTGTTATATAAATAGATTGGTGTATACAAACCATGATTTTTGAAAGTTATTTCAGGATTTTTAATGTATTAAATGGTGAGAAAAAGGGAGTTGAACGGAAATGATACATTTGTCAAATTCCGTCGAACGGCAAGATGAAATTCATCGTGTTTTGGTCGGTAGGTAGTTCGAGCATCAATGATCACCAGAAAAATACTCGCGGATTTTCTAGTTGATCATGGCGATAGTGCGGTTTGATTTTAGGTTTAAGACCCAGTTTGACTCGTCGAAGTTTGGGGCAGAAATTCGTAGTCGTAGTTGGACTTATGGTGATCGGACCAGGGGGTTTGATGCGTAGTGTCGTGATGCGTCTCTAGTATGGATGGAAGATTTTATGATAGTCGGTCTTGTCATCGGCGAGGCATTTTGGGTTGGCTGGGTTTGGATGCCTAGGTGATTGAACTATGCGATTTCAATTCTCGGTCTAATTCGACGATCTGGGTTTTAGTGATGATGGAGTAGATGATCGGTGATGTGTGGGTGGTTATGGCTCTGGTCGGAGGTCACCAGAATGTTCGTGCACGTGCACCGACGCATCTGGATATCTGGTTTTTGCAAGAATGTGGAAGACAAAGGTGGGACTCGAAGATGAACTCGATAATTTTAGGATGTTGCTCGAGTTTGCTACCGTGTCATTTACAAGCATTTAATATATACTATAATTTTTAAATTTTTAAATAGAAAACAGAGTTAAAAAGAAGAAGAAAGGAAGAACTCGGGAAAATAGAAGATTGGCTTGAGTTTTTATTCGAGCGAGTTTGAGGTGGGATGGGGTTTGACCGTTGGTGATAGGTTTTCACATCTGAAGTAAAGTTGTACAGGTTTTAAAAATTTAATAGAATCTTACACTAGGGTTTTAAAGTTTACAAATAAATTATGTTCAGGTTATTAAATTTTATAAGTGAATTTGAACTTGGTTTAAAAAGGCAAAAGAAAATATTTTAGCCAAGTTTTAAAAGTTGAACAACTTTGTAATTAATTATATTATCTTATTTTAAGAATGAGATTTAAAATTAAGGTAAATTTATTACTGTGATTAATTAAAAGACAATTAATCAATGTAATTAATTAACGGTCAATTAATTAAGTGATGAAAGGATAATTAATAATAAAAGAAAACTAATTAATTTGTGTGATTAATTAATTAGTGTGATTGATTATTAGATAATTAATCAAAGTGATTTATTTATTTACGATTAAAAGTTAATTAATTAATAAAAGTGATTAAGGGTTAATTAATTAATATAATAAATTAGGGATAATCACTTATTGTAATTAATTAAGGATAATTAATTAAATGATAATTAATAAGGATTAATTAATTAATAATTATTTAAAGAATAATTAAAGGATAATTAAATAATTAAATGTTAATTATTTAATGATTAAAGGTTGATTGATTTATTAATTAAGTTCGACTAATTAATAATTAAAGGTTAATTAATTTATTATTAAAAGTTATTCAATAAATTATTAAAGAATAATTAATTAAAAAGGTTTGTAATTAATTGGTGTTAATTAACAAGGATCAGTGTTTATTCATAGTAATTAATCTGATTTAAATTAATCAGAAAATTAATTAATCTTACTTATGGATGTTTGGATTCTGGTGAATGTTGAATTATTTGATATCTCTGTTGTGTGATGCTTTGTGATATGAATTATTTTGATTCAGGTTCTGATGAATGTAATTTATTTATCTATGATGAATGTATATTATTCATCTGTGAATCTGTGAATGAAAATAAGCATTATAGGATTATACCGCTTATCGATATTGTTGTATTTGGATTGTGATGATTGATGATGTTACACTATTGTGTAAAACCCCTGGACTACGCCATGCACACACAAATATGGATTTCACGGGAAATCGGTTAAGTCACAGATGTTTTGAATTAAGATATTATTTGTTTAAAAAGTTGAATTTTGAATCTAAATGGTTTTGGAAATTAAATTGGGTTCTATATGGAAAGCCTTTGAAAGGGGAAGTTTTGAAATCCAAATTTAGTTGAATATGCTATATCTTATTATTTTGAAAATTTTATTTGCAAGGTTTATACAAGTTATGTGATATATATATATATATATATATATATATATATATATGGATTTTAAAACCATCTTTAAAGTATTTTAAAAGTATTACTTTGGGAGTTTAAATTAAATCCAAGTTCATACTTTAAAGGATATAACTTGTGTATAATAGATCGGATTTTTCCTAAAAAAGAAGTACTTGTTTTCAAATGATAATGGCTTTCATATAACGAAAGAAATTCCAGTTTTGGTTGAAAGGATTTTAAGTTTGAAATGGAATTGTTTTGAAAGCTACGAATTAATCTTTGTGGAAGATTGGTGAACTTTGTGTAGTAAATCTTTTTGTCTAAAGATTTGAGAATGGCAATTTGTTTAAACCATTTGAAGAAAGGTTTTTGGATTTTAAGTTGTGATTTAACTAAGATCCCAATATACATATGTTTTTAGAAATATGCGCTCGTTATTCGGTTTAGCCGGAAGAGGACATTTGTGTCATATAATCCATTTCGAATAATGACACGCCGTTATGGATTGCATTTGAAGAACGGTGGTGAAGACCGGATATTTTCGAAAATGAAAGGATTACCCGTTGTTATCCCGCTTTTTGGACAAAGCTGTGATACCAAAAGATCGGTCAAAAGCAAAAGACAGTTCGTCTCAGAAGTTGGTTGTACTTCACTCCGCTATGGATATCGATGAATTTTGTCCAAGTCCGGATTGGGCCAGAATCGACAAGGCATGATGAGCAAAGCCATAGGATCCAGCATCTCAAATTTCAGGTCAATCCGAGGTCGTATGCTCAAGTTATGATGGATTCAAGTTGTAAGAGATGGATTCTGCTCAGTTCGAATCCATCACCCCTTCACTTGTTCGAAACCATGAAGTTCGAACCCATCATCCTAGCAATGGTTCGAATTCACCCACGTACGCCCTAGTCCGAGTCCATCAGCTAGTGCCTGCCTCGCATCCATCAGCTTCGACTCCATCAGCTTCGACTCCATCGGCTTCGACTCCATCTCCTTCGAATCCACCACAATGGCCTACCTTCGAATCCATTCAGGCCACCTAGCCTCGAATCCATTCCCTCGAAGTCCATCAACCAAGGGTCTCCTCGAATCCATGCAAGAGAAGAAGCCCCGGCTCCATCCCAAAACTCATCTTCGAATCCCCAAACAGAGGCAACTTCGAATCGATTCACACCAGCCTATTCTGATCGATTCGAACGAACACTGGCTGCAACGATTCGAAGCATATGTTCGAATCCAACACTCGAAACCATCTAATTCACACAGTAAGCGCCTCATCACCGCCTCCACATGCAAAAGGATCGATTCGAACTTATGGGTTCGAACCATATGGATTCGAACCATATGGATTCGAACGAACCCATAGGATCGATTCGAAGCAAGCAGCGTGCCGGAGAACCCCATCATGAATCGATCATAAATTCCAAACCGTTGATCCAAATGCTATGAAATTTTCACAGAAGCTTACATACACGTTGAAGAATGTTCTCGCCAAATTTCACCTTGATTGGACATTTCCTTGATCGATTCGAAGTGAAGGTCGAATCGATCCTGATGTGGGCCCGGACCTTCAGATTTCGGGCGAGTGGGCCCCCTCACGTGCCTGAAGCGGTCTTCCCGGATTTTAGGATAAATATCAGCCTCCTACGCTTATAAATAGAGCCCCTGGTCATTCAGAAAAGGGGTCGGAGATTCAGAAGAGAGAAAGAAAGCCCAGACTCTGTCAGATTCAATTCTAAGTCTTTCCAACATCATTGTAATCAAGTATCAAAGCTATAACTTGCAGTAATCTGCTGTAATCGATTGAAAATCATCAAGTGAATTAATAAAGATAAAAACTTCAAAGTGGACGTAGGAACGAACGGCGAACCACTATAAATCCTGTGTTGTTTACCGTTATCTGTGATTTGCTGCATTTACTATCTCTTAGATCTGAGTTCTGTGTTTGTTATTGTTGATCTGTGTTGATAAACAGGTGCTTTCGCGATATTGGGTGTTTGTGACCAATTCTGGCGCAAACATTTTGGTGCTTTCACTGAGAAGGCTGATTCAGGAGAACTTGAATTTAGAGACTTAGGAATTCAGATCTAAGAACCATGACGAGACAAACAAGTAAGAAACAAAGGCCAGAGAGAAGTGAACATCAAGGAAGTCAAGAGGCTTCCTCAGGGGCAAATCAAGCGTCGATCTTCATCACTAGGGACGAGATGGAGACAATGATGAAGAAGCAAGAGGAGTTGATCCAGGGTATATTCCAACAAATAGGACAACTTGGAGCACAGAATCAAGTAGTAACCGGAGTCCAGAACGGAGCAGGACCATCCGACATAGCACTTGGAGTAGGGGGCACACACATGGAGAATGTTGATCCAATCCCTGAGAGAGATAGAGATGCATCTACCCAAGCAAGGAGAAGCAGAGGAGTGAATGCTCAATCAAGGGGGCAGATCCCGGAATTCCCTCGTGGACTCGGGGGGCAGGATGAAAGTAATGAACGGAGATTGCATCTCGGAGACGATGACAAGTTGGCAGAGATGGTTAGAAGAGCTATGAGAGGCGGTTTGGTAAACAAAGATTTGGAGGATGTTAATAGGAGTCCATTCACTTCGGCAATCAGACAAGATAGGAACCCACCGGATTTCAAGTTACCATCATTAGACATGTACGACGGGAGAACAGATCCCACAGTTCATCTAACGAAGTATATGAGGCATATGGAAGTGCTGGGGGCATTAGAGGAGGTTATGTCCCGGTGCTTTCCATTATATTTGACGGATATTGCAGCGTTGTGGTTTAGACAATTGGAGAATGGATCCATCAGAACATGGAAGGGTTTAATGGAGAGATTTATGAGGCAATTCAGGGTTCACATTACGAGACCCTAGAATGTGATGACTTTGGCAACCCTAAAGCAGAAAGCCGGAGAGACCTTGAGGAGTTATCTAGCGCGATTCAATGCAGCAGCAGCTTCGGTGGATCGCGCAGATCCATCTATGGTGGTGATGGCAGCTGTGTCCGGAGTAGCTGACGACACAGAGTTCAAAAATTCATTGACTAAAGATTCACCCGTGGATCTAGAGGAATTCTACCACGAGGCAGAGAAGTTTTTACGATTAGAGGATGCTAATGCCGAAAGAGAAGAAGGAGAGGGAATAGAAGTTTATATGCTCAAAGACAAAAAGCCTATCGAAAAGGACTCGGGCAAAGATAAAGGAAAACGAAGGGCTGAGGATTATAATGACAGGTCAAAACGGCAACGGAGGGAGCCGCGATTCACTACTTACACCGAGCTGACTGAGAGTTTGGAGCGGATTTATCAGGATACCAAAGAGCAGGTTCCCTATAGTAGACCGATACGAAGGGATCCAACCTCTGACGAAAGGAGATCAGATAAGTTTTGTGCTTTTCATGAATTAAATGGTCATAACACTAATGATTGTAGGCACCTGAGGGACGAGGTGGAAGGACATATCAGAAACGGTATGCTCCTTCAATATGTGACGAGGCGAGCTTCAACGGTGGAGCCAGAGCGGCCACCATCTACATCAGCCAGGGGCAACCCTGAACCAGGACATCGTTTGGTTATCAATTAATTAAAATAACGACGAACAAGTCGCAAGCTTCCACTAACACAATTAAATCATTTACACATGTACGAGATCGCGAACGTTCTCCAGGCATGCTCTGAATGATCATTGATTGCTTTGTAGTGGGAACTAACACTTTAACATCCTTGCTTTGCTGTTATTTCGTTTCGATTTGAACATTTAAACTTGGTTTGTTTGGACATTTCTGTTTTTTAAAAATTCATCTGTTGAATAGATATTTGATCCTGATAATTCTGAAATGGCTAAACTACTTACACATGTACAGGGTCGCGAACGGTCCTTAGGCATGCTCTGAGATGGCGATAAACCACCATGACAAACGATCCAGGGACCCACGCGAACGTGAGCCTAGTATCGGTAATACTAAGCCCTCCCGGGCACACTAATTCGCCTCCAACAGGCACACAAACAATCCAGGAACTCACCCGAACGTGACCCTGGCATCCATAAAATCAAGCCCTCCCGGGCACGCAAACTCGCCTCGAACGGCACACAATCGCGAACGATCACAACTCGCCACGAATGGCACTCGACTTCGACCAGTCACAACTCGCCACGAACGGCACTCGACTTCGAACAATCACCACTCGCCACGAATGGCATCCGACCTTGAACGGTCACAACTCGCCTCGAACAGGCACGACTCGCCCCGAACGGCACAACTCATCTCACCTCAAATGGGTCGATCGCGAACGGTCGTCATTTGAGGTCCACCACTTGACCGCGCACTGTCGCACTTTACCTCAAATGACTCGATCACGAACGATCGTCATTTGAAGTTAGGCGCTTGACCATGAACGGCCGCGCTTCATCCCAAATAGCTCGATCTCGAATGATCGTCATTTGAGGACATATGAAACTACCAAGTTCTTTACAGGTTGATGACAGGATTTGAACATCCAACTCAAGGCATTGCAAAACACACCTTCCTACCGCAAGGCATGTTTCGGGGGGCAAATGTTATCCCGCTTTTTGGACAAAGCCGTGATACCAAAAGATCGGTCAAAAGCAAATAACAGTTCGTCTCAGAAGTTGGTTGTACTTCACTCCGCTATGGATATCGATGAATTTTGTCCAAGTCTGGATTGGGCCAGAATCGACAAGGCATGATGAACAAAGCCATAGGATCCAGCAACTCAAATTTCAGGTCAATCCGAGGTCGTATGCTCAAGTTATGATGGATTCAAGTTGAGAGAGATGGATTCTGCTCAGTTCGAATCCATCACCCCTTCACTAGTTCGAAACCACGAAGTTCGAACCCATCATCCTAGCAATGGTTCGAATTCACCCACGTACGCCCTAGTCCGAGTCCATCAGCTAGTGCCTGCCTCGCATCCATCAGCTTTGACTCCATCAGCTTTGACTCCATCGGCTTCGACTCCATCTCCTTCGAATCCACCACAATGGCCTACCTTCGAATCCATTCAGGACACCTAGCCTCGAATCCATTCCCTCGAAGTCCATCAACCAAGGGTCTCCTCGAATCCATGCAAGCGAAGAAGCCCCGGCTCTATCCCAAAACTCATCTTCGAATCCCCAAACAGAGGCAACTTCGAATCGATTCACACCAGCCTATTCTGATCGATTCGAACGAACACTGGCTGCAACGATTCGAAGCATACGTTCGAATCCAACACTCGAAACCATCCAATTCACATAGTAAGCACCTCGTCGCCGCCTCCACATGAAAAAGGATCGATTCGAACCTATGGGTTCGAACCATAAGGATTCGAACCATATGGATTCGAACGAACCCATAGGATCGATTCGAAGCAAGCAGCGTGCCGGAGAACCCCATCTTGAATCGATCATAACTTCCAAACCGTTGATCCAAATGCTATGAAATTTTCACAGAAGCTTACATACACGTTGAAGAATGTTCTCGCCAAATTTCACCTTGATTGGACATTTCCTTGATCGATTCGAAGTGAAGGTCGAATCGATCCTGATGTGGGCCCGGACCTCCAGATTTCGGGCGAGTGGGCCCCCTCACGTGCCTGAAGCGGTCTTCCCGGATTTTAGGATAAATATCAGCCTCCTACGCTTATAAATAGAGCCCCTGGTCATTCAGAAAAGGGGTCGGAGATTCAGAAGAGAGAAAGAAAGCCCAGACTCTGTCAGATTCAATTCTAAGTCTTTCCAACATCATTATAATCAAGTATCAAAGCTATAACTTGCAGTAATCTGCTGTAATCGATTGAAAATCATCAAGTGAATCAATAAAGATAAAAACTTCAAAGTGGACGTAGGCACGAACGCCGAACCACTATAAATCTTGTGTTGTTTACCGTTATCTATGATTTTCTGCATTTACTATCTCTTAGATCTGAGTTCTGTGTTTGTTATTGTTGATCTGTGTTGATAAACGGGTGATTTCGCGATATTGGGTGTTTGTGATCAATTCTGGCGCAAACACCCGTCGAATGACTTTGCACTGTGTAGCTACGGTATAGAGATCTCCATATGTGATGGGGAGTCCGATCGAGATTGCGAATACCTGGATTGCAAGGGCTTCTTTGTGAAGTGCCTTCGGTTCTGTTCGAACACATAACATATTTGTGTGGATGTATGTCTGATGTTGCACTTTGAGATGTAAAACTGGTTTCTATAAAATATGTTTCTATTTGGTGGCGGAGAATTTATTCTCTTAGCTTAACACCCTTCTCTGAGAAGTACAAGCTCAGAGGTTATGTAGTTGATGGTTACTAGTGATACATTCCCAATTTGGTAATGTGGCATACGAAGTGTTGCTGATCATTTGTTGATCGAAGCATGGCTTTTGTGTAAAGCGTACCTTTGTGGATGAGACTGCATCAGGACCTCACAACCCGGAATGGTCGAAACAGGAAGGATGCAGCAAGGTTATTTGGGGGTAGCATCCCCTGAGGGTATGTCCATTTCTTTCTGGATAGAGGTATTATCATGGTATGGAGCGCAGATATTTAACCTATGTGGTTACTGCAAATACATTTCTTTGTGGTTGTTGGTGTTGAGCGCTCGGACAAAGGTTGGTTCCAACTGGGTGGTGGCATGCTCGTGTAGTAGTTAACTAGTTACAGAGGTAAACCGGCCATGTGTTGGCAGAGAGCTGGTTAAGTTCTCAGGGCGTCCCTCCAAAGGCGTACCCATGTGGCTCATGAAGTTCCTTTGCCTGACCATTTGTAGGAAATCCAATCACCAATACGCGCCTTTTATAGTTTTTGTTGTAGAACCTACCATCTAATATGGTAGCTACAGTACGTATACTATAATGGTACGTATGCTGGCTAAGATTAATATTATACTTGCAAGTGTTTTCCAATATGCACTAATAATAATATTAAAAGGATTTTGCATATCAAGCATGTTTGACTATCATAATGAGAAATCTCCTCCAATTATGCGCTTGCATTGTGTGTGTGTGGGGGGGGGGAGGCCTTTGGTAGTTTCATTTTCCAAAAAAACATTGTGGATTTCTTTTGAATTCTTTTGTTTTGATTTTGTTAAAGATAAACTGTTTTTGTTTGCTCATACCAGTCCCATGATCGACCTTGCTTAATACAACGTGATAGTGGGTTCTCGCTTCGCGTTTACTGGCGAATGGGAGACTCTTACCCCTACATGTCCCCGTGGAGGGGTTGGTTAACCGGGTAGGTGAAGAAGTTGAAAGGCTGGCCGTAAAAGCAAGGGCAGGGTACCATTGCCTGCCACGGCGGGGCTGCGATGGTTGAAAAGCCTACCAGTCGAGAGTGGCCATTATTGATGGTTGAAAAGCCTAGACCGTCACATTTGGTATCAGAGTTGAAGGTTGAACTTTAGCTCAGGAGTATAACACATTAGGTAACTCATTAGAGATAGGGTAAAGTATACCCTAGAATGAGTATTCCCTAAGATATCCGTTCGTATGCCTCAGTAAATTCTCTTACTATCCACTGATAGTGAGTATGAGTGTAAGAAGAGGACGAAATAGGGGACAGGGAAATACCACTACAAATGTTCAATACCCTACAGCAATGAAAATAACTTTTCTCTTTAATCTCTTTTGTTTATAATCCGGTTTCAATTCTTTGATGGCTTCGTGGCAGCTCCAAGGAGAAGCTTTGGTGTTGCGGTGGCCCTATGAATCGTGTAGATAAGTTCTTATTTTGTATTCTCTTCATCGGTTCCCTATCAACTTTCCGTTTTTAAACTTTAATTAATTTGAAATTTATTTGAAATAAATTGTTTAATGAAATATGAAACTGAATTAAAATGTATCGATAGAACGATTTCGGTTAAAACCAAATTTGGAAAATTTTGTTGTGATTTCTTATGTGAATTCAAGTCCGAAGAGGGACAAGCAAATGTATACTTGGGATATTCCAACCTGAGTTGAGTATCTGATTATCAATTCTTCGGGGTCCAGATATGTGCTACGAATGGTTAGTTATCCTTCGAACTAACCAATGCCGTGTATATTTCGTAGATCTGATGACCCGAGTACCTTGTGAAGTATTAAATAAGTTGTTCTTGAATTTATTTCTGATATTCTGATCTGGTAACCCAAATGCAGAATAAATATTCAGTTTAATCTGGCAAGATGTTTCTTTATCTTTCATATGTTCATTGTTGTCTTCCCATCCAATAAATTTCGAGGACGAAATTTTCTTAAGGGGGAATCTATAACGATTCGTTTTTAAGCCCGACTTAATTTAATAATCAATTTGATTTTAGAATTTAATTGGTAAATTAATTGGTAAATTAATTTTAATTTTCTGGAACAAGTAAAATATGTGTTTGATTTTAGAATATTGTAAATAGATATTTTAGTTTTAGAAATTCAAGGACAAATATTTTATAAATAAATTGAATTTAAAATTCTACATTTTAAATTAGTAAAAAAAATTGTTTTCTAAATATTTTAAATAGGCATTTTGATTTGGAAGTATGATTTAAATTTAATATAATAAAAGGGTATTTAAGGATTAAGTTCTAATATATGTTTAATTAGTTTTAATCATTTTCTTTAAAATGTTGTATATAAATACATAAATATAAAATAGGAAATAATAAATACATAATTCATATATAAATGTAGTTTGAAATTATAAGTAATTAATAAATTAATAAGTAAGGGTTTAAAATATAAAAATACATTATCTAGGACATTGGTAAAATAATAAGACCATGTATTAAAATTTGTAGCTAAATCCTAACATGCATATTACATGTGTTGCCTTAATATAGATTATAATTACAAGTACCACTGGTTTTTTATTTAAATAAAAAATGAAAACAAGATTTATAAATATATCTACTTCGTCTTTTCCCAATTTTTTTCTATACATTTCAAAACTAAAGAAACAAGAAAACAAAAACTAGATCAAAGTGCATCTCTAGCCTGAGAAAACAAAAAGCAAAATTATCTCAAACTCTAAAATTGGAAATAAATCAAAGGCCTAGAAAATCAAATCAAAATTGAAATGGAAAATTAGAAGCAAAGCAAACAAATCAAAAGCCTGGTATCAACAGAACAACTTCAAGTATTCAAGTTTTAAACTTCAACCTGGCAAGATTCTAGATAAGATACAAAGATAAGAATCAAAAGTTACAGAACAAAATCAAGACAAACAAATTCAAGTAAAACAGATCAACATGAAAGAAGGTTTCCAGTTTTAAAGACCGTGCTTTGTTCAAATCTCTCAGGTAAGCGAACTCACTTATCCTTGCCTAGAACCTTTGATATTGTGATAGATGCTTGAAGTGTGATAAGAAAATGTTGTTTATTTTTGCCTGCATGTTCAATATATAGATATATATTGATATGTAGGTCTGTGTGAATATGTTAAGCCTGTTCTTTAGTTACAGGCTCACCCTCATCGAAACAAATCAATATTTCTTTATCTCAACATTTTCTGGCCAAGATTTTTAAAGGAAAAGTGATCATAAGAATATGATATCAATTTTAAAAATAATTCCAAGTAGGAATATTCATGAAATATTAGAAAACTGGGTATATTAATAGGATCTTTTCAAACTTGAAAACTCAATGATTTTATTTTCAAGTTTTGTTATATAAATAGATTGGTGTTTACAAACCATGATTTTTGAAAGTTTTAGGATTTTTAATATATTAACTGGTGAGAAAAAGGGAGATGAACGGAAATGATACTTTTGTGAAATTCTGTCGAACGGAAAGATGAAATTCATCGTGTTTTGGTCGGTAGGTAGTTCGAGCATCAATGATCACCATAAAAATACTCACAGATTTTCTAGTTGATTGGGGCGACGGTGCTGCTTGATTTGAGGTTTAAGAACTATGCGATTTCAATTCTCGGTCTAATTCGACGATTTGGGTTTTTTTGATGATGGAGTAGATGATCGGTGATGTGTGGGTGGTTGTGGCTCTGATCGGAGGTGACCAGAATGTTCGTGCACATGCACCGGTGCCTCTGGATATCTGGTTGTTGCGAGAGCATGGAAGACGAAGGCGGGACTCGAAGATGAACTCGAGAATTTTAGGATGTTGCTTGAGTTTGCTACCGTGTCGTTTGCGAGCATTTAATATATACAATAATATTAAATATTTTAAATAGAAAACAGAGTTAAAAAAAAGAAAGAAAGGAAGAACTCGGGAAAGCAGAAGATTGGGTTGAGTTTTTATTCGAGCAAGTTTGAGGTGGGCTGGGGTTTGATTGTTGGTGATAGGTTTTCAAATTTGAAGTAAAGTTGTATAGGTTTTAAAAATTTAATAGAATCTTAAACTAGGTTTTAAAGTTTGCAAATAAATTATGTTCAGGTTTTTAAATTTTATAAGTGAATTTGTACTTTGTTTAAAAAGGCAAAAGAAAATATTTTAGCCAAGTTTTAAAAGTTGAAAAACTTTTTAATTAATTATATTATCTTATTTTAAGATTGAGATTTAAATTAAAGGTTAATTTGTTAGTGTGATTAATTAAAATACAATTAATCAATGTAATTAATTAAAGGTTAAATAATTAAGTAATGAAAGCATAATTAATAATAAAAGAAAATTAATTAATTTGTGTGATTAATTAATTAACGTGATTGATTATTGATAATTAATCAACATGATTTATTTATTTATGATTAAAGGTTAATTAATATAATAAATTAGTGATAATCACTTATTGTAATTAATTAAGGATAATTAATTATGGTAATTAATAAGGATTAATTAATTTATTAATTAACTAATTAAAGAATAAATAAAGGATAATTAAATAATTAAAGGTTAACTATTTAATGATTAATGGTTGATTGATTTATTAATTAAGTTTGATTAATTAATAATTAAAAGTTAATTAATTTGTTATTAAAGGTTATTTAATAAATGATTAAAGAATAATTAATTAAAAAGGTTTGTAATATATTGATGTTAATTAACTAGGATTAGTGTTTATTCATAGTAATTAATCTGATTTAAATTAATCAGATAATTAATTGATCTTACTTAAGGATGTTTGGATTCTGTTGAATGTTGAATTGTTTGTTATCTCTGCTAGGTGATGCTTTGTGATATGAATTATTTGGATTCGAGCAGTGATGAATGTAATTTATTTATCTGTAATGAATGCATATTATTTATTCGTGAATCTGTGAATGACGATAAGCGTTATAGGATTATACCGCTTATCGATATTGCTGTATTTGGATTGTGATGATTGATGATGTTGCACTATTGTGTAAAACCCTGGACTGCACCATGCACACACAATATGGATTTCACGGGAAATCGGTTAATTCACAGATGTTTTGAATTAAGATATTATTTGTTTAAAAAGTTGAATTTTGAATCTAAATGGTTTTGGAAATGAAATTGGGTTGCATATAAAAAGCCTTTGAAAGGGAAAGTTTTGAAGTATAAATTTAGTTTGAATATGCTACATCTTATTATTATGGAAATTTGGTTCGCAAGGTTTATACAAGTTATATGATATATGTGTGTGTGTGTGTGTGTGTGTGTGGATTTTAAAACCATCTTTAAAGTATTCTAAAAGTATTACTTTGGGAATTTAAATTAAATCCAAGTTTATACTTAAAGGATATAACTTGTGTATAATAGATTGAATTTTTTCGAAACAAGAAGTATTTGTTTTCAAATGATAAAGGCTTTCATATAACGAAAGAACTTCCAGTTTTTGTTGAAAGGATTTTAAGTCTGCAATGGAATTGTTTCGAAAGCTATGAATTAATCTTTGTGGAAGATTGGTGAACTATGTGAAGTAATCTTTTTGTTTAAAGATTTAAAAATGGTAATTTGTTTAAATCATTTGAAGAAAGGTTTTTGGGTTTTAAGTTGTGACTTAACTAAGATCCTAATGTCCATAAGTTTTTAAAAATATGCGCTCTTTATCCGGTTTAGCCGGGAGAGGACCATTTTGTCCTATAAACCATTCCGAATAATGATACGACGTTATGGATTGAATTTGAAGACAGGTGGTGAAGACCAGGTATTTTCGAAAACGAAAAGATTACCCATCAAATGACTCTGCACTGAGTAGCTACGGTATAGATTTCTCCATAGTGATGAGGAGTCCGATCGGGATTGTGAATACTTGGATTGCAAGGGCTTCTTTGTAAAGTGCCTTCGGTTCTGTTCGAACCCGAAACAGACTTGTATGGATGTATGTCTGACGTTACACTTTGAGATGTAAAGCTGGTTTCTATCAAATAGATTTCTTGTAACGTTGTCGATTTTCGACTCACGTAAGTCGACATTAATACGTCCACTGTATCAACTGCCGAGCAATCGAATGCCGGAAATCGAAACGTTAGGGTTAAAGAAGAGGTAGAAGATAGAAGAAGAAAGAAAAGCAACAGAACAATATCAGAATTTCACAATCGCAGAGGGACAACATATAATAGATAAATGAATATCTTTAAAACAAAGAACTATATTAGTTATTACATTACATCACATTACAGTACATTATCAGAGTTTACAATAACAAACAGCGGAAAAGAAATACTACATACTAGTTGATACGCCATGACATCCATCTCACCTCTCGAGCTCCACAGCACCTCCTGAATTGTAGAATGACCCGATAACCTGACTCTAGACTGCCTGTGTGGAAAATGATGGGCACGCAGAGTTTAGGAAGAGAACAATAAACTCTAGGTAAGTCATGGGACAGGTGTGAGAACTTAAAATAGTTATATCTTTTAAAATAAACAAAGAAATATTTTTAAAATAGATTCGCAATGCTTTTTAGAAAATGAGACTAACATAAGGCCTCCCGCACACACACACACAATGCAAACGTAGAATCGGAGGAGATTTCACCTTATGATAGTCAAATATGCTTGATACGCATATTTTCTTTGATATTATTATTATAAGTGCAAAGTGTAGGAAAACATTTCGAAAGTACAATATAAATCTTAACCAACATACGACCAGTATCATATGCCTACTGTAGCTACCATCTAAACAGTGGGGCGCCACCATAAGTAAATGGAAGGTTTTACAACTAAAACCGTACAAGTCTCGTATTGTTTCTTTGGATTTTCCAAAAAATAGTCAGGCCAAGGAACTTCCCATTGCCACATGGGTACGCCTCTGGAAGGACGCCCCGAGAACCTAACCGGATTTCTAACAACACACGGCCGGGTTACCCCTAGCTGGGTAACAACTGACACGAATATGCCATCCCCGGTTGTAACCGACCTAAATCCCGGGATTCACCAACAACCACAAAATAATAAGTTTGCAGCAATAACATAGCTTAAGTATCAGGGCACCATACCATAATACCACCTCTATCCAGAAGGAAATGACATACACTAAGGGGGCGCTATCCCCTAATAACCTTGCCGCATCTTTCCTGTTTTGACCATTACCCGGGTGTGAGGTCCGACGAAGTCTCGTCCACAAAGCTACGGTTTTCATAAAATCCACGCTTTGATCAACCAATGATCAGCAACACTCAGCATGCCACATTACCTAATTGGGAATATATCACTAGTAACCATCAACTACATAACCTCTGAGCTCGTACTCTCTGAGATGGGTGTTAAGCTAAAAGAATAAATTCTCTGTACCAACAGAAATATATTTTGATAGAAACCAGCTTTACATCTCAAATTGTAACGTCAGACACACATCCATACAAGTCCGTTCCCGGATCGAACGGAACCGAAGGCACTTCCAAAGAAGCCCTTGCAATCCGAATATTCACTAATCACGACCGGACTTCCCATTACAAAAGGGTAATAAAATCTCTATATCGGAGATCAGCCGATGTTGAGTCATTCGACTATAATCCTTCCACTTTCAAAAATATCCGGTCTTCAACACCGGTCTTCAAATGCTTTCCATTACGACATATCGTTATTCGGAATGGGATTTATGACCCAAAGGTCCTCTCCCGGCTAAACCGAATAACGAGCGCTTATTTTCAAAAATATGTGTAGCATTCAAATTCAAGCAATCACAACAAATACCCATTTAAAGGTAAATATTGATAGTCGGTTATTTAACTATCAAGGCCAACAATCAAATATCCAGCACCATAACCGTCACTAGGCCCTTTTATTAATCTTCCATAAATTAAATAACTTGTCAGATATTCACTTCAATTTATCTTTAAAAGGATATATTCTCTAAACCATTTTAATTTCTACATTGGATAACGTTTCCAAATACTTATTTAAAAATAAGTATTTCACAAATCCATTTATTTTCAATACTTAGAAAATATTCAATATACTTAAAACACGATTAAGTATATATTTTATTCTATGAGGAAAACATTCTCTTAACACATTTATTTGAGTCAAAACGAATGTTGCGTAAAACATCGTTACGACAACCCAAAATCACTAGTATAGGGATTCGACATGTAGATAGATATATTAAATCCCAATACTATATAAAACATTTCCTTTCGAAAATCATTTACTATAACAATAGTGTTATAGTCCACCATTTCCTTATTTCTCGAGAACGTTTATTTCAACAATGAATGTTGAAATCTATGGTTTCGATAGTTAATGCATTTTAAAACACCTTTAAATCATTTTAATTCTATTTAAAATATCACTCCCCCATTTGTAAGTCTATAAATTTCATTCACTTATGAAATCCATTTATGCTTCATTTTAACACTTATAAAAATTCATTTTACAATTCCAATATTTTTACTTTATAAATATCAATTTTATAAATCTTTTATATAAACCGTTTATAATAATTTCAAAAATCTCAATTTAAACTATTTTATAAAATTCATTAACTCCATATTTCAAAAATCACATTTTAACTATATTTTTCAAAAATCGTAATTTTTATAACATAAAAATTATAACGTTTATTTATTTAAAAAGAATCAATTTCAAAATTTAATAAAGTGTATACTTTCAAAAATCAATTGAAAATCCTTTTAAATTCAAAATCGTTATTTTAACATTTAAAACTCCAAAAATAGGCTCAATGCTACAATAGCACAAATAAATCAACCACGGCATCCAAACACATCATATATCATATGATAGCAGAATATATCGCAAATATCTGTAAATAAATCAATACTGTTGAGGAATCCAATTGGATCCCTCCAACTCGTTTCCCTACATCCACAAATGTTAGCACAATACCAATTCCGTTTTAATACGGAATATTACGGTATATGGGTTCATATAATATTATCTGCTATTATGTGGCGCAATAGGGTCTCATCCGCTATATGATGCGGGAAATCAACTCCAAGTACATATATAATACCAATTCCACTTTAAGATGGAGTATCGCGGTATATGTGTTTAATAAATAACATCCGCTTAATATACGACGTATATGGTCTATTTCAGTACAATATATAATAATTTATCATCCAAACACAAAATCAAGCAATTTTAAATCTAACTAGTTAAAATTTAAATCGAAACAATTTCGATTGAGTGAGAAGTTCTCACCTTGCTTTCAATAACAGTTTCAGTGTTTTATTTCGAATAAAATTAACCGCGCGTTTAATTTTACCCAAAATTTTCACTAGCTCCAATCGACTCCAAATCCAGCTCCATTGCGTGGTATTTGACAATACGATTCCAAAGCAAGTCGTTTCGTCAGTTTTCGACCTCGTATGAACAAGTTATGGCTTTTTAAATTTTATAAAATTTAAATATAAATTAATTAACTATTTCATTTTCTATTTTTAAACCTTTTCTATCATCTGGTCGTTCCCTTTCTTCTCCCCCTTCCCAGTGAAACACGCACATGACCTAACCCATCGGCCGCCACTCCTCATCAATTTTCGCGACCAAATCGAGCACCTCTATAACGATCAAGCTCCTCCATTTCGTGCGCCATCGCAAACTTCACCCATGGCCAGAGCTATGTAAACCTCGGTCCCCTCTATCCCTCGGAATTCGTGCACGACTCTCTGATGAACGCGAGCCTCATTTTCGACCATGACCGTTAAATATGTCGATCTCATCGTTGTCTACAAGTTTGTAGTTGGGAGTTTCTCGAACAAATGTGTAGATTTGCAGATAATTGAGGGAGAACATTAGAAAATTTCGACCATTAAAACTCGAACTGGAGGCTATGAAAGAAAATTAAGGTTTGATGCAAAAGTGAAAAATAGAGGGCCTTTTATAGAAAATTTCCGTGCACTATTCACCCGAAATTTTTCGAAACTCCAAGCGAAGCGTGTCGCCTGGCGTTCATATTGTTTTACCCCAATTCCGAATGCAATGGAATATATATAGGGGGCCAATTCGATCGTATTTGGAAGATAAGTTTTTGAATCGACTATTTAAATTCAAAATTCACTCGAACCGATTTCAGTGCGTTTTAGCTTGCCCCGGACAAACCGTACATCCGATTGACACAAAATTTGAAACCATATAATAATATAACATTACGGATCCGGTGAACTAGTTTCGTCGAAATCCGAGACTGTTTGAAAAATGGCTATTTTTAACTCGTCAATTAAATATTAAGATATTCAATTTCTGCAAATTAATTTTTAATTCAATTTTAAAAGTTCGATAACATCATTCTAACTCCAACATGATTTAATACAACTTTACAAATCAATTTATATCATATTAAACCCAATTCATTTCTGTAATTTCACATATTAAATTATCGATTTAATTATCCAATTAAATCCAGATATTCAAAATTTAATTCACTCAGCTTATAAAATTCATTCGTGAATCATCAAAATTAATTAAATATATGAATTTTAAATGACAGAAATTCCGGGTCGTTACAAACTTCCCCCCTTAAGGAATTTCGTCCTCGAAATTACCAAGTAAGAAAAGGTCTTGAAATCCATTAACTTTTCAAATATCCATTCAAATTAGATTTCAAATTCACTTAAGTGTTTAACTTTCCCAAAATCCAATAGTTAACTTCTTACAATAACTTTACTAAATTTTCAAATCAAACTTACTTATCTTTTCAAAATTTTCCAATTTTCTCAAAAATATTCTAACGCCTTAAATTTTCAGAAAAATTCGTCATAATCTCCTTTGCGCGGCTCGACCCGAAAAAATGGCAATATATATATCACAAATATACATCCCATCACGTAATGAGGCATCCTGGAGGGAATTTTTTTATAAAAGTACAATATGTAATCCAAGACATGTACCTTATATATTATTAGCGAGCATATACGGCTAATATAGCGTGAAAGCGAGCTCCAAATGCGAAGCAAACGCAATCCGCACCTACTAAACACTCAACAAACAATGAGAAACATGTTTATATGAAAATAATGTCAATATACAACATATACCAACAACAATATGTGCCAATATAGCAAATGCAACCAAAGCAATAAATTCAACCATCAACCAACTAGCATTTAACTAACATCCATAATCTATCCAATCAATCAATAACCAAATCAATACACTTTCGCTTCTCATTAATATTCAATGAATTAGTTTTTCCAATTTAAGTCACATTTGATTCATTAACATTGGATGTTTTTACTAACATTCATTTATTCATATTAAATTAGTTTACATTCACTAATTCATATTCAAGTTTGTTCACTTCCAAATCAAATTCAATTCTCTTTAAGATTTACTTACTTCCAATTTGAATTCAATGATTTATAGCTTTCATTTTCATTTATTGAATTTCATATGAATGTTCTATACAATCTACTAACAACTAACGTATAACCAACTTAACCAAATTTATTTAATTCGCTTACATTCAATTTGGTTTAACACTTTTAATTAGCTTTAATGAATTAACACTTTCATCCATTATTTCATATCAATTTATTTACATTCAATTGATTTACATTCAATTCATTAGTTCAATTCAATTGCTAATTCATTTAACCACAAAAGTTGAATTTCATTACATAACTCAAGTTCACTTCCCTTTAATTCACTTTATTATTTTACTTCGATACCAAAATCGACTTCATTCAACATTACTTAAGTTATATTCCATTTCAAACACCATTTGTTTAACTTAACTTAAATTTCCACTTATAAATCCAATTCAGATTCCAATTCTAAATTAAATTCTATTTAACTTTATCAAAGTCAAATTTATTATCTCATAATATAAGTCCAAAACTCGTTTCACTTATATTCTACAATTACAGCTTGGATTATAATTTCAAATATTCTTATCACAACCAAACTTCAGTTTTCAATTTACTATGGTAGCAAATCCATCACACAGAAACTTGAAAATGATACGGATGATGCTGCAGTCATCACCCCTATTATTTTCCAGTAACAACAGTGAATCCAGTGCTTTAAATTCTTTCAAAAAAAATTTATTTTATTCATAAATCACATTTATAAGTCTTTTACTTATATAATTTCACTATTTTTCTCTTTACTTATATAAGATCATTTCACAATTTTAAATCATATTAATTATAACTCCATACTTAATAATTCATTTTCTTATACAATTAACCTTTTCCAATATGTTTTATTTAACTTACATATATTCTTACATTTTCAACAACCAAACAATCAATTTATATACACTTCAATAATTTCTGAAAAATTATTCCTTTATATGTAAAATATAATAAAGGTAAAATTATTTCATTTACCCAATTTAAAATGATACTATGCCGGTTTATCTCGTTTAAGAGTTTAGAAACCCCTATCGAAACAGTTAGCTAGACTGCACCGACCAGAATCTTTAAACAATCAACCGATAAGTCAACACAATACAAAACAATTTCATATTCACTAACAAATATGCACTCGTATCTATGATTACACTTACACTCATTCTAGAGTATTTCTAACTCTATCTCTAATGAGTAACACCCAACAGAGCCAAGGTCGTCACTTAACCAAATGCTCTGATACCAAATGTAACGTTGTCGATTTTCGACTCACGAAAGTCGATATTAATACATCCACTGTATCAACTGCCGAGCAATCGAATGCCGAAAACCAAGCCGTTAGGGTTAAAGAAGAGGTAGAAGATAGATGAAGAAAGAAAGAAAAGCAATAGAATAATATCAGAATCTCACAATCGCAGCGGAACAACATATAATAGATAAATGAATATCTTTAAAACAAAGAACTATGTCAGTTATTACATTACATCACATCACATCACATTACATTATCAGAGTTTACAACAACAAACAGCGGAAAAGAAATACTATATACTAGTTGATACGCCATGCGATCCAGCTCGCCTCTTGAGCTCCACAGCACCTCCTGAACTCCATAATGACCTGATAACCTGACTCTAGACCGCCCTTGTGGAAAATGATGAGCACCCAGAGTTTAGGAAGAGAACAATAAACTCCAGGTCAGTCATGGGACTGGTGTGAGAACTTAAAACCGTTATATCTTTAAAACAAACAAAGAAATATTTTTAAAATAGATTCGCAATGCCTTTTAGAAAATGAGACTACCATAAGGCCTCCCGCACACACACACAATGCAAACGCAGAATAGGAGGAGATTTCTCCTTATGATAGTCAAATATGCTTGATATGCAAATTTTCTTTGATATTATTATTATAAGTGCAAAGTGTAGGAAAATATTTCGAAAGTACAATATAAATCTTAACCAACATACGACCAGTATCGTATGCCTACTATAACTACCATCTAAACAGTGGGGCACCACCATAAGTAAATGGTAGGTTCTATAACTAAAACCGTACAAGTCTCGTATTGTTTCTTTGGATTTTCCAACAAATGGTCAGGCCAAGGAACTTCCCATTGCCACATGGTTACGCCTCTGGAAGGACGTCCCGAGAACCTAACCGGATCTCTGCCAACACAAGGTCGGGTTACCCCTAGGTGGGTAACAACTGACATGAATATGCCATCCCCCGGTCGTAAGCGACCTAAATCCCGGGATTCACCAACAACCACAAAATAATAAGTTTGCAGCAACAACATAGGTTAAGTATCAGGGCTCCATACGATAATACCACCTCCATCCAAAAGGAAATTACATACACTAAGGGGGTGCTATCCCCTAATAACCTTTCCGCATCTTTCTTGTTTTGACCATTACCGAGGTGTGAGGTCTGACGAAGTCTCATCCACAAAGCTACGCTTTTCATAAAAGCCACTCTTTGATCAACAAATGATCAGTAACACTCAGCATGCCACATTACCAAATTGAGAATATATCACTAGTAACCATCAACTACATAATCTCTGAGTTCGTACGTCTCTGAGAAGGGTGTTAAGCTAAAAGAATAAATTCTCCGCCACGAACAGAAATATATCTGATAGAAACTAGCTTTACATCTCAAATTGTAACGTCAGACACACATCCATACAAGTCCGTTCCGGGATCGAACGGAACCGAAGGCACTTCCAAATAAGCCCTTGCAATCCGGATATTCACTAATCACGATCAGACTTCCCATTACAAAAGGGTAATAAAATCTCTATATCGAAGATCAGCCGATGTAGAGTCATTCGACGGTAATCCCTCCTTTTTCAAAAATATCCGGTCTTCAACACCGATCTTCAAATGCTATCCATTACGACATATCGCTATTCGGAATGGGATTTATGACCCAAAGGTCCTCTTTCGGCTAAACCGAATAACGAGCGCTTATTTTCAAAAATAAGCGTAGCATTCTAATTCAAGCAATCACAAAAAATACCCATTTAAAGGTAAATAATGATAGTCGGTTATTTAACTATCAAGGCCAACAATCAAATATCCAGCACCATAACAATCACTAGGCCCTTTTTATTAATCATCCATAAATTAAATAACTTGCCAGATATTCACTTCAATTTATCTTTAAAAAGATATATTCTCTAAACCATTTTAATTTCTACATGGAAAACGTTTCCAAATACTTATTTAAAAATAAGTAATTCACAAATCTATTTATTTTCAGTACTTAAAAATATTCAATATACTTAAAACACGATTAAGTATATATTTTATTCTTTAAGGAAAACATTCTCTTAAACACATTTATTTGAGTCAAAATGAATGTTGCGTAAAACACCGTTACGACAACCCAAAATCACTAGTATAGGGATTCGACATTTAGATAGATATATAAATACAAATACTATATAAAACATTTCCTTTCGAAAATCATTTACTATAACAACAGTGTTATAGTCCACCATTTCCTTATTTATCGACAACGTCTATTTCAACAATGAATGTTGAAATCTATGGTTTCGATAGTTAATGCATTTTAAAACACCTGTAAATCGTTTTAATTCTATTTAAAATATCACTTCCCCATTTATAAGTCTATAAATTTCAATCACTTATGAAATCCATTTATACTTCATTTTAACACTTATAAAAATTCGTTTTATAATTCCAATATTTTTAATTTATAAATATCAATTTTACAAATCTTTTATATAAACCGTTTATAATAATTTCAAAAATCTCAATTTAAACTATTTTATAAAATTCATTAACTCCATATTTCAAAAATCACATTTTAACAATATTTATCAAAAATCATAATTTTTATAACATAAATATTATGACGTTTATTTATTTAAAAAGAATCAATTTCAAAATTCAATAAAATGTATACTTTCAAAAATCACTTGAAAATCCTTTTAAATTCAAAATCGTTATTTTAAGATTTTTAAAACACCAAAAATAGGCCCAATGCTGCAACAGCAC
Source organism: Allium cepa (assembly GCA_030765085.1). Classification (NCBI taxonomy): domain Eukaryota; kingdom Viridiplantae; phylum Streptophyta; class Magnoliopsida; order Asparagales; family Amaryllidaceae; genus Allium; species Allium cepa. Next base: position 672,055,431 of record CM060928.1, on the reverse strand, counting down.
TAATAAATCAACCACGACATCCAAACACATCATATATCATATGATAACAGAATATATCGCAAATATTTGTAAATAAATCGTTACTGTGAGAAATCCAATTGGATCTCTCCAACCTGTTTCCCTGCATCCACAGATGTTAGCATAATACCAATTCCATTTTAATACAGAATATCGTGGTATATGGGTTCATATAATAATATCCGCTATTATGCGGCGCAATAGGGTCTCATCCGCTATATAATGCGGGAAATCAACTCCAAGTACATATATAATACCAATTCCACTTCAAGATGGAATATCGTGGTATATGTGTTTAATAAATAACATCCGCTTAATATACGGCGTATAGGGTCTATTTCAATACAGTAGATAATAATTTATCATCCAAACACAAAATCAAGCAATTTTAAATCTAACTATTTAAAATTTAAATCGAAAACAATTTCGATTGAGTGAGAAGTTCTCACCTTGCTTTCAATAACAGTTTCGGTGTTTTATTTCGAATAAAATTAAAAGCGCGTTTAATTTTACCCAAAATTTTCACCAGCTCCAATCGACTCCAATCCAGCTCCATTGCGTGGTATTCGACAATACGATTCCAACGCAAGTCGTTTCGTCAGTTTTCGACCTCGTATGAACAAGTTATGGATTTTTAAAGTTTATACAATTTAAATATAAATTAATTAACTATTTTATTTTCTATTTTTAAACCTTTTCTATCATATGGTCGTTCCCTTTCTTGTCCCCCTTCCCAGTGAAACGCGCACACGACCTAACCCATCGATTGCCACTCCTCATCAATTTTCGCGACCAAATCGAGCACCTCTACAACGATCAAGCTCCTCCATTTCGTGCGCCATCACAAACTTCCCCCATGGCCAGAGCTATGTGAAGCTCGGTCCCCTCTAGCGGCTGGAATTTGTGAACGACTCTCTGATGAACGCGAGCCCCTAGCCTCCACGTTGAGCCTCCATTTTCGATCTTGAGGGGAAGATATGTCGATCTCGTAGTTGTCTACAAGTTTGTAGTTGGGAGTTTCTCGAATTAATGTGTAGATTTGAAGATAACTGAGGGAGAACATTACAAAATTTCGGCCATTAAAACTCTAATTGGCGGCTATGAAAGCAAATTAGGGTTTGATGCAAAAGTCAAAAATAGAGCGCTTTTTATAGAAAATTTCCATGCGCTATTCACCCGAAATATTTTCAAACTCCAAACGAAGCATGCCGCCTGGCGTTCATAATGTTTTACCCCTATTTCGAATGCAATAGAATATATATCGAGGGCCAATTCGATCTTATTTGGAAGATAAGTTTTTGAATCGACTATTTAAATTCAAAATTCACTCGAATCGATTTCAGTGCATTTTAGCTTGCCCTGGACAAACTGTGCATCCGATTGACACGAAATTTGAAACCATACAATAATATAACATTACGGATCCGATGAAACTTGTTTCGTCGAAACCCGAGACTGTTTGAAAAATGGCTATTTTTAACTCGTCAATTAAATATTAAAATATTCAATTTCTACAAATTAACCTTTAATTCAATTTTAAAAGTTCGATAACTTCATTCTAACTCCAACATGATTTAATACAACTTTAAAAATCAATTTAAATCACATTAAACCCAATTTTCCAATCATTTTTGTAATTTCACATATTAAATTATCGATTTAATTATCCAATTAAATCCAGATATTCAAAATTTAATTCTCTCAGCTTATAAAATTCATTTGTGAATCATCAAAATTAATTAAATATATGAATTTTAAATGACATAAATTCTGGGTCGTTACATTTATGTTTGTTGGCGGAGAATTTATTCTCTTAGCTTAACTACCTTCTTTGAGAGTTGTACAAGCTCAGAGGTTATGTAGTTGATGGTTACTAGTGATACATTCCCAATTTTGTAATGTGGCATATGAAGTGCTGCTGATCATTTGTTGATCGAAGCATGGCTTTTGTGTAAAGCATAGCTTTATGGACGAGACTGCATCAGGACCTCACAACCCAGAATGGTCGAAACAGGAAGGATGTAGCAAGGTATTTGGGGGTAGCGCCTTTTGAGGGTATGTCCATTTCCTTCTACATAGAGGTGGTATCATGGTATGGAGCCCAAATATTTAACCTCTGTGGTTAATGCAAATACATTGCTTTGTGGTTGTTGGTGTTGAGCGCTCGGATAAAGGTTGGTTATGACCGGGGGTTGGCATACTCGTGTAGTAGTACATAGTTACAGAGGTAACGGGGCCTTGTGTTGGTAGAGAGCTGGTTAAGTTCTCCGGACGTTCCTCCAGAGGCGTACCCATTTGGCTCACGAAGTTCCTTTGCCTGACCATTTGTTGAAAATCCAATCACCAATACATGCCTTGTACGGTTTTAGTTATAGAACCTGCCATCTAATATGGTAGCTATAGTAGGCATACTATAATGGTACGTATGCTGGCCAAGATTAATATTATACTTGTAAATGTTTTCCACTATGCATTAATAATAATATCAAAAGGATTTTGCGTATCAAGCGTGATTGACTATCATAAAGAGAGATCTCCTCCAATTGTGCGCTTGTATTGTGTGTGCGGGGAGGCCTTATGGTAGTTTCATTTTTCAAAAAAAGCATTGCAGATTTTTTTTAATTTCTTTTTTCGCTTTTGTTAAAGATAAACTGTTTTTGTTTGCTCATACCAGTCCCATGACTGACCTTGCTTAATACAACGTGATAGGAGCTTCTTGCTTCATGCTTGGTGGCGAACTGGACTCTTACCCCTACATGTCCCAGGGGAGGGGTTGGTTAACCGGGTAGGTGAAGAAGTCGAAAGGCTGGCCGTAAAAGTACCTTCCACTATTATGTATCTCTGATGAATGTTTATATCATTTGTATCAATGTGTTGTATCAAATATTGTATATCAATGATAGTTGTTTTTCTTCCGCTATGTTGTTGTACTTAATGTGTTATAAGCTCCAGCAATTCGGATTTTAACATTTGAATCTACGGCATTCGAATACGGGTGAAGTATGGATGTCAATTTTCGAACGTGAAAATTCGGGTCGTCATAATTTTGAATTAAACGAAGAAGAAATCATATTTATTGCCAAAAACTACAAGAAATTCAAGAATTTTAGGAAAATGACCAGATTTCGAAAAGGAGAAAAATCAAGCTCAACAAATCGAACATCAATCAAATGCTATGAATGTGATCAATTTGGACATATAAAGAAAGATTTCCCCAAGCTCGACAATGATAAAAAGAAGAACAAATTTAAAAAATTCAAAAAGAAGAAAGCTTTTAAAGTAACATGGGATGACACAGGTTCTTCATCTATATCAGATAATGACAACGATAGTGACGGAGAACAAGCTAATGTATGTTTAATGGTACAAACTGATGAGGTATGTTCCGAACTTAGCTATGATCAGTTATTAGAGCTTAAGCATGGAATTAGATGATAAATTTAGACAAATTAAAAAATTGAATAAAGAACACATAGCCAAAATAAATCATTTAGAACATGGAATAGGAATGTTAAAAGATGAAAAAATTATTTTAGAGGAGGAACTAGAATTTTCTCAAGAAAAAAATAGAAATAGTTTAGTTGAATATGAGACTATATCTACTGATTTTGGAAAATTTAAACTAGAAAAGGATAACTTGTTAAAAGAAAATATCAAGTTGAAAAGTATTATAGAAACATTGAAAATTGAAAATTTTGAATTAAAATAAAAATTAGATAAATTTACAAATAATGATTTAAAGTTTAATAAAGGAAAACAAGATTTGGGAAAACTTATCAAAACGTCAAAACCTTCAGGTAATAGAAATGGAATAAGATTTAAAAATATTACTAAACAAAAAGGGAATAATATTAAGAAGTGTAGTTTTATTTATCAAAAGACTAAAAGATCACCTAAGTCTAATACGAATACCAAAAACATAAAAATTTGGATTCCTAAGACAAACAATAATTTGAGTAGACAAAAACATATTAATAATTTTCTAGATAATGAAGTCTATAATAAAAATTATGTTCATAAAGGTACTAAACCTTCTTGGGTGTGGCTACTTGCTCTTCCTAACATCTGGGACCTTAACAAAGTACATGTGTACCAATTAAATCATTTTTATCTTGTAGGTACCCAAAATAAAAAAATAAGGAGAAATTGATACTTGATAGTGGCTGCTCCACGCATACGACCAATAATGCAAAAATGCTATCAAATATAACATATATTAATGGTGGAACGGTAACTTTTGGAGATAACTCAAAAGAATACGTCGTTGGCATCAGAGAAGTCATCAACTTTGGTATTTCTTACTCTCCTATTATTACAAATGTTTTATTAGTAGAAAATTTAAAACACAACCTACTTAGCATTAGTCAATTATGCGATAAAGATTTCATATTAATTTCGTAAAAGATAGATGTAATATTTTCGACAATAACAAACAACTTATCTTTGAGGATTTTAGAAACAAAAATATTTATGTCTTAAATATAAATATAAATTGAAATTCAAACATATGCTTAACTACTAAACATGACGATCAACGGTTGTGGCATAAACGATTCTGTCATATTAATTTTAAATATATTAATAAATTAAAAAAATATGAGCTAATTAGAGGTTTACCTAAAATAAATTATAATGTAGAAAATTTATGTGATGATTATCAAATCGGTAAACTAAAGAAAAGCTCTTCTAAATCTAAAAATAATATTTCTACAAAACAACTATTAGAATTATTACATTTAGATATATTTGGTCCAACTCAAGTAGATCTATAAATCACAACAAATATGTTTTCGCAACAGTTGATGATTTTTCAAGATATGACCTTATTATTTCAAAATAGAAGTGCCACTTTTGGTATGCTTAAAATTTTTGCTAAAAGAATTAAAACTCAAACGGATTTGAAAATTAAGAATATTCGAAGTGTCATGGTGGAGAATTCGAAAATGATCTTTTTACTAATTTTTGTAATAAAAAGAGCATAAGTAATAGTGTTTTTTTCGCCGCACGCCACAACAAAACAATGTAGTAGAAAGGAAAATCATACGTTACAAGAATGTGCTCGAACACTATCAAATAGTGGTGATTTACCAAAATTTTTTTGGGCTGAAGCTATTGCTACGGCTTGTTATGTTTTGAATCGAGCAACCATATGACCTATGACTAAACATACTTGCTTCAAAATATTTTTTTGGAAGAAAACCAAAAGTATCATACTTTAAAACTTTCAAATCAAAATGTTTTATATTGAATACAAAAGATAACTTAGGAAAATTCGACCCAAAGGCCGATGAAGAAATCTTTGTCGGATATTCGGATCATCGCAAGCATATAGAATTTTTGATAAACGTATTAAAACAATTGAAGAAAGTTTACATGTTTCATTTGATGAAAATTTCCTTAACAATCATACTACTGACATGAAGAAATTATTCCTATAACAAATACAACAAACTCATCTAATAATGAGACAAATGCACAAAATAATACTCTAAGGTCACCCCCTAGAATTCTAAAAGATCATCCAATATCATTAGGGATCTTAATACCAGAGTAACTAGAAATCAACTTTACCAAATAAGTCATATTGCATTTGTGTCAAATTTTGAACCAAAGAATTATAAAGAAGCTTCAAAAGATGATTTTTGGATAATAGCAATGCAAGAAGAATTAAATTAATTTGAACGTAATAATGTTTGGGAATTAGTACCAAGACTGTAAAATCCATCAATTATTGGATCAAAATGGGTATTTAAAAATAAAACAGATGAAAACGGAAATATAGTTAGGAATAAAGCACGTTTAGACACTCAGGGTTATAATCAAGAAGAACATATCGCCTATGACGTAACTTTTGCTCCAATGGCAAGACTCGAAGACATACATACATTATTTGCTTTTGCAAGTCATCACAATTTCAAATTATTTCAAATGGACGTCATAAGTGCTTTTTTAAATGGTTTTATTAAAGAAAACGCATATGTTGAGCAACCTCCATTATTTATTCACGAGAAATATCTGATCATGTTTTTAAATTGCACAAAGCCCTATATGGTTTAAAGCAAGTCCCCTATGCCTGGTACAAACGTTTTAAGAATCATTTAATTGCATCTGGTTTTCAAATAGGTAAAACAGATATGACTTCATTTATCAAACGAAAAAATAATGACATCTTAGTTGTACAAATTTATGTAGTCGATATTTTTTTTGGTTCAACTAACGAAAATCTTTGTACTCAATTTCCAAATATTGTGAAAAGTGAATTGAAATATCTCACATGGATGAATTAAATTTCTTTCTAGGTTTACAAATAAAACAACTTGAAAATGGTATTTTTCTTCATCAAGAAAAACATTGTAATGATTTATTACGTCGTTTTGGAATGGATAAAACTTCGAGCAAACCAACACCAATGAGTACCAGTGTTCACTTAGAAAAGGATGATAATGGAAAAGATTTTGATGAAAAATTATATCGTAGTATGATTGGATCCTTACTATATTTGATGGCTAGTCGACCCGACAATATGATGAGCGTATGTCTTTGTGCCCGATTTTAAGCAAAACCAAAAGAGTCTCACCAAAGAGCTGTTAAACGCATCTTACGATATTTATCTAGTGTTTGGCACTGGAGATAGTGGTTGTGATCTAACAACCTTTGTAATTTATTTTATTGTAACTTATGTACTAACACTATTGTTTAGATATATACATGAATGTTATTATGCAGGATATATATAAGGTAGGTACTGATTATTGAAGACTGTACAGTATAAAGATCAAGAATGAAAAAAAAAATCATGTTTGAAGACTCATGAGTATCAAGATCAAGGTTTTAAGATAAGTGTCTAGTTTTGTTAAAACTTCATAATAGCACGGAAATCTTCATTCCAAATTTCATTTGAGATGAAACCCATTTCTACCTTCTTAATGGCTTACAAACCCACGAAAAGTAGCTTGCAAACCTATGACAAGTGGCTTACAAACCCACGAACATCCTGGTTTCGTACAAGTTCTCGAGTCCTGATGTGATGAAATATTCTGCAGGAAGAAGCTTGCAAAACTACTTCAAAATGGTTTTTTAAAATGATTTTCAAAATTGCTTTTCAAAATGTTTTAGCTTTAAAATTATCTTTTCTAATGATTTTCAAAAAGATATTTTAGCCTTAAAATATTCTTCATTTTTGCTTTTAAATAAACTCTTGTTTTAAACTTCATTTGCTTTGTAAACCATCTTCTGATTTTTAAATATTCTTTATAATATATATACTTGAGATTTAAAATAATATATATATATATATATATATATTCTAAAAATATATTTTTCTGCTCTTCCTTATTTTAAAACATAGGAAAATTAGTTTATTATACTCCAGAATCATTTCATCTTGTTTTCCTTTCAATACCATTTTCAAAACAAATTTCACATTGTTTTTAACTAAGGGATGTCGACATCATGGGATACCCCATGTCGACATAGTGGCCATTAAATTCAAAAGTTTCAATTTTCAAAAGAAGTGTCTATTCATTTAAATCTCTTCACGAATGGTTATGACTGTTACTGGTCTAGAAATAGCCTTCATAGACAAATTTTTTAACTAACTATTTTCTTCACTCCTTCCCCACAATTCCGTATTCTAAAATTTTCATATTTTTATGACCGTGCCGAAATTCTACCGAATTCTCTAGTGAATCAAGTTAGAATCTCATTCTTGTTTGATTCTCTGCCCTCTCTTGAAGATCAAAGTGCTATTCAAAGTTATAGGATCAATTTGCAATCAAAAGTTTATCGAGTCTCTCTATAAGATGTGGTTGTGTCTGGAAATCAATTGGGTGATCTTGTGTCCTGTAAATCAAGAGAGGTTGCCCCAGACTCAAAGAAAGTACGACACCTCAAGGCCTTTAGAAATTGAGGATTGTAATCTCGACATTGGTATGATAAAAATTTGTACGAGGTGTTTGTCTTGGTGCAGGACTAGACGTAGGGTAACTCCAAACCAGTATAAAATCTAGTGTGTTCTTTCCTTTTACCACTTTTTATTTACTTTCTGCATCTATGTTTGATTCTATAATTGTTCTGTGATTAATTTTTGCATTTGTTTGTGACATAATTTTAATTTAGTCCATATAAGCCTTAGAATCCATTAAACACTATTCACCATCCCTCTAGTGTTAAACTAACCTTAAGATCCTTAATCCGCACTCCCTTTCAATTGGTATCACAGCGTAGGTTTTCATAGTTTTCATTATCTGAAATTTGAAAAGTTAAAAATGGCATTTTTGGGAAATTTTGTTAATATTAGAGTGAATTTATGCATTTCATCAAAGTATCATAAGTCTGCATTTAGTTTTTATGAAATATCAAGTATCTACCGAACTGGTTTGTTATGCAGGAACAGACATGTTACATAGCTTTTGAAGAATCAACAACCAATGGACAAACTATGCAAATTGAGAAAGATTAATAAATACTTGATAATGGCTGTTCAAGGTATATGACTGGAATAACGAGATACTCAATGACATTATATATCAAGATCGTGGATTGATCAACTTTGGAGATAACTCAAATGGATATGTGATTGGCATCAACAATATCGGTAATTCTAAAACTCCTCTTATTTCTGATGTTTTTCTAGTTAGGAATTTAAAACATTATTTTCTTAGTATAAGTCGTGATAAAGGATTTAAAATTAAATTTGGAAAAGATAAGTGTCACATCGAAGATAATCAGTCAAATATTATCTTTGAAGCAATTAGGAAGAAAAACATTTACATCCTTAGTATGAAAGTTTCAAATGATAACTTATAACTTTTGGCTAATACAAATGATCCTTGGATTTGGCATAAAAGATTTGGTCATTTAAGTTTCAAACTGATATCTAGGTTATCAAAAATTGACTTAGTTAGAGGTCCTCCCAAGTTAAACTTTAAAGTAGATAGTATATGTGACCGATTTCATCTTTTCTAAAATAACAAAATTAAGCTTTGAGATCTTTTCGCTTACACTAATTAATTCATTGTTCTCATTTACTGAAATTTGTAAATCAGAAAGTATCTTTTTACTGTCCTCATTGGTCGTTGCTCTGATAATTTCAGGCTTTTTGCTTGTTGTATTTCGACCGGATCTTTTTCTGGCCATTATTCTATGATGTTGTTACAATCGAAAGAATTCTAGCCTCTGATACCAAATGAAAGTGGCTACTGTGTGGCTAGCTATCACTTAGGATCGTGCAATATGGAATATATGTAAAACTAAAAGCGAAAAACAGATGATAATAGCAAAGTAAATAAAAATGAGCACAACAGGAATTTTTATACTGGTTCGAACTTCCCATTCTACATCCAGCCCCAGACTTCCCTCTGGAATTTCTCACAATAACCATCTTTTAACTCGGAGGAATAGGTATACAACAACTAAACAACCGAACAGGATTTTTCCACCTCTAACAACCGAAAGAGGACTTTACCCGTCTGAACAACTGAACAGGACTTCAACAGTTTCAATAGAATTGCTTTGACACTTTGTGTTCTTAACAACACTAATTTGTCTTTGATAGTACAACCTTCCTATAATCTTTCCTCAAGTATATGTGTGTATATAAAGATTTGGAAAGGAAAATATTGCTTTGATTCAAAGAATAAGTTAATTGTTTCGGAGATTCAAGCAATATATGAAAGTTGTGATTGTTTTTAGAATACAGAGATAGTAGAAAGTAAGATCATACAGTAACCAGAAAATTAGTGACCTGTGAAGTGGATTTTGTGTGCTTATATAATAATTAAAGAGGTGCAACCATTCATGAAGAGTTCTGATCAACAGAAGCATCCATACCTCTTCATATTAGAACGTGACTCTTGGCAAAAAGAAGTGTCCATTTAGAAAAAATAACTTTTGAAAGAATTCAGTCGACTGACCCAAAACGATCAGTCAACTGAATATTCAAAGTTGTTTAAAAATAGAGCATTTCTATGCACCTGTACAGGTTCAGTCGACTGGTCATATTTGGTCAGCCGATTGAATATTTAAAGATAGAAAAAAACAATGCACAAGTTCAATAGGCTGTTTTATGGTTATTCAGTCGGCTGGTCGAATTTCTTCAGTCGACTGAATTCTGTTGATAATCAAAAATCACCACAGCTCATTTGGTATCAGAGCCTAGAATTCTATCGATTGTAACAACATCATAGAATAATGGCCAGAAAAAGATCCGGTCGAAATATAACAAGCAAAAAGCCTGAAACTATCAGAGCAATGACCAATAAGGACAGTAAAAAGATACTTTCTGATTTACAAATTTCAATAAATGAGAACAATGAATTAATTAGTGTAAGCGAAAAGATCTCAAAGCTTAATTTTGTTATTTTAGAAAAGATGAAATCAATCAAACTTGAAAACGAGAGAAATTAGATTTGGTAAATCAACAGGCTGTTTTGATTAATAATTGTGAGGTGCTTAAAGATTTTCTAGATAAACAAAAAAATCATTTGAAAAAGAAAAAGAAATTTTTTCAAACTAAATTATGGATTTGAAAAGACAAAATGATTTATTACAATCATATTTAGATAATTCAGAATCTCGAATTTTACTTCTCGAAAATAAGAACTGTTCGTTAAAAGGAGAATTCTGAGTTAAACAAGCAAATTGATATTTTGAAAAACAGTAATATTTCTTTTGAAAATAATAATTGTGACTTTAAAGCTAAATTTGATAAACTTAACACTGAAGTTGAAAATTTTAATAAAGGTCAAAATGATTTAAACATGATTTTATCCAGTTCTAGACCTTTACATGATAAAAGTGGTTTAGGATATAATAAAACTAATCGTAGAAACAGCACTGGATACGCTTTCATGTATAGTAAAAATGTTAGTGCTAATGCTAAATTTCGAGTATAGTCTAAATCCAATTTTTATAGAAATTCAAATACTGTTATGACCAATAATGTTTATAATTTCTCTAGAAGTAAAAAATCAATGACGGGAAATATGAATGAAAATTATCTAAGTATTTGGGCTCCTGTTAACTGGAAAAATAGAGTAAAATATATTGATGATTATTTTGATATGGTAGGTAATAATGAAAATTATATTTATAAAGATTCAACCACACCCAGATGGGTATGGTTTCCTAAAAATTAGGAAATCATAAGAACCTTGGTTATCGCATGCTTTAAATGTTAATTTTTTTTCGATACCTTACATTATAAGTAGTGGTTATTTTGTTTTATGTTGTTCTATGTTAAACATTTATGTGGAATATAATTTATGTCATCATATAAACTCTCCTTTTTGTCGATGACAAAGGGGGAGAAAATTTTTTCTCTAACGCTATTTGTAAGAATAAACGATGCAAGTACAGATTAAGGGGGAGAAAGATTAATTATTTATAGGAATATATACCATAGATTCAGGGGGAGAAATCTATAGCACAATTACAGGAATATATTCCGTGGGAGAGATAAATCAACAAAGCTTGTCGAAGATTCGTCCGTAGCAAATGGAGTTGTCATCATCAAAAAGGGGGAGAATGTTGGATCATAGGTTTTGATTGCAGACATGAAACAACAATTCACGAATCACGACTACGATAACATCCGGACTCATCGGCTAAATATATATGGTTTGTATAGTTATATATTTTAACAAGAGTCATCAAATATATATAGAGAGTCTAGTTTAGTGTTTTGTTAATATCTTTCCTCAAGAATCATCATTCACATTCAAATAAACTTGCATGCATATTTTAATCAAAATCAAGTTTTCGAAAAATGCATGGAGCGGGGCTCGAACCCAGTTCACTAGTTTAGAAGCCAAGTGCTCTAACAAAATGAGCTGCGGTGATTTTTGATTGTCAACAGAATTCAGTCGACCGTAGAAATTCGACCAATCGACTGAATAACCATAAAACAACCTATTGAACTTGTGCACAGTTTTTTTTCTATCTTTAATATTCAGTCTACTGAACAAACATGACCAGTTGACTGACCCAGTATAGGTGCATAGAAACGCATTGTTTTTAAACATCTTTGAATATTCAGTTGACTGATAGTTTTGGGTCAGTCGATTGAATTCTTTCAACAGCTATTTTTTCTGAATGGACATTTCCTTTTGCCAAAAGTCACGTTCTAATATGAAGAGGTATGGATGCTTCTGTTAATCAGAACTCCTTATGAACGGTTGCACCTCTTTAACTGTTATATAAACACACAAAATTCACTTCACAATTCACCAATTTTCTGCTTACTTTCTGATCTTACTTTCCACTATCTCTGTATTGTAAAAAGCAATCACAACTTTCATATATTGCTCGAATCTCTGAAACAATTAACTTATTCTTTGATTCAAAGCAATATTTTCCTTCCTAAATCTTTATACACACATATATACTTGAGGAAAGATTATAGAAAGGTTGTACTATGAAAGACAAATCAATATTGTTAAGAACACAAAGTGTCAAAGAAATTCTATTGAAACTGTCGAAGTCCTGTTCGGTTGTTCAGGCTGGTAAAGTCCTCTTTCAGTTGTTAGAGGCAGAAAAATCCTGTTCGGTTGTTCAGGTGTTGTATACCTATTCCTCTAGTTAAGAGAGGGTTATTGTGAGTAATTCCGGAGGGAAGTCTGGAACTGGAAATAGAATGGGAAGTTCGAACCAGTATAAAATTCCTGGTGTGCTCATTTTTATTTACTTTGCTATTATCATCTATTTCCACATTTAGATTTAATTATATTCCATATTACACGATCCTAAGTGATAGCTAGCCACACAATAGTCACTTTCACTTGCCAATTAGGAAAACTTAATAAAAGTTCATTTAAATTAAAAGATATGATTTCTACTTCTAAACCTCTAGAATTACTTCATTTAGGTTTATTTGGTCCATCTCAAGTTCAATCAATGAATCATAATAAATATGTTTTTGTAATTGTAGATAATTATTATAGATATACTTGGATAATTTTTCTTAAATTTGAAAGTGATGCTTTTTAGTTTTTTAAGAATTTTTCTAAAAGAATTCAAAATCAACTTTCTTTAAAAATAAAAACTATTTGTAGTGATCACGGTAGAGAATTTGAGAATGAAAATTTTAAGAATTTCTATAATAAAAAAGGAGTTACTCATAATTTCTCTTTTCCAAGAATTCCACGACAAAACGGAGTAGTAAAACGTAAGAATAGAACGGTCCAAAGCGTGCTAGAGCAATGCTTTCTGATAGTAACTTACCTAAAAGCTTTTGGGCTGAAGTAGTCGCTACAGCTTGTTATATATTAAATAAGATTTTAATCAGACCTTTAACTAATAAAACACCATATGAATTACTTTACAATAATAAACCCATAATAGATTATTTTAAAGATTTTGGTAGTAAGTGTTTTACTCTCAATACAAAAGATAATTTAGATAAATTTGAATCTAAATCCGACAAAAGTGTCTTTATCGGATATTCTAATAAAAGTAAAGCATTTAGAGTTTATAATTTAAGAACTAATACTATTGAAGAAACAATGCATATATCTTTTGATGAAAATTTTAAAGATACTATACAAATAGAAGATGAAGAAGATTTAGTAACTTTATATAATGAACCTAATGAAACAAATTGTGAAATCATTCAACCTAATAAAAGAATTAGGCTATTAAAAGATCATCCTGTAGAAAATATATTAGGAAATATTGAATCTATAGTTAAAACAAGAAATCAACAAAACAGTATGAGTAATATAGCTTTTATATGAACTTGTAAACCTGAAAATCCAAAGAAAGCATCATCTGATGATTCATGGATTCTTGCTATCCAAGAAGAATTGAATTAGTTCACCAGAAATGATGTTTGGGAACTTGTTCCTAAACCTTTGGATACAAATATAATTGAAACAAAAGGGTTTATAAAAATAAAATGAATGAACTTGGTGAGGTCGTGAGAAATAAAGCTCGTTTAGTCGCGCAAGGTTATTGTCAAGAAGAAGAAATTGATTATGAAGAAACCTTTGCACCCGTAGCAAGCAAGACTAGAAGCTATCAGGATTCTACTTGCTATTGCAAACTGCAATAATTTCAAGTTACATTAAATGGATGTTAAAAGTGCTTTTCTAAATGATTTTGTAAAAGATGTTTATGTGGAATAACCCCCACTTTTTGAAGATAATAAATTTCCAGATCATGTATATAAATTAAAGAAATCTTATATGGTCTGAAACAAGCTCCTAGAGCGTGGTATGAAAGATTAAGGTCCTATTTACTACAATCTGGTTTTGAAATTGGTAAAATAGATACAACTCTTTTTATTAAAAGAAAAAATAATGAAATTCAATTAGTATAAATATATGTAGATGATATAATATTTGGGTCAACTAATAACATAATGAATGAAAAAATTAAAGATATAATGACAGAGCAATTTGAAATGAGTCGTATGGGAGAACTAAGTTTCTTCTTAGGACTTCAAATCGAATAATTAGATAAAGGAATTTTCATTAGTCAAGAAAAATATGCTAAAGGTTTAATTAATAAATTTGGATTGACCACTTCTAGTGGGGAACCAACTCCAATGATAATTAATGTAGCTTTAAGTAAAGAAGATAAATCAAAAGATGTTGATAAAAAATTATATAGGGGAATGATTAGTTCGCTGCTTTATATAACAACAAGTCGTCCTGACTCATGCATAGTGTCTATCTCTGTGTAAGATATCGGTCTCAACCTAAAGAAACTCACTTAAAAGCTGTTAAAAGAATTTTAAGATATTTAAAACATATTTTAGAATATGGTTTATTTTACCCTAAAAACGATGTATTTGATTTAGTTTCATATTTTGATGCTGATTACGTTGGTTGTAAATCAGACCGAAAAAGTATAGAACTTGTCACTTTCTAGGACATTCTCTGGTTTCCTAGTTTAGTAAGAAGCAAAACACCGTATCCTTGTCAACAACTGAAGCAGAATATATATCTTCTACTTTAGCTTGTTCTCAAGTTATATATATGCAACAAACTTTAAAAGATTTTGGACTAACTATAACTAAATCACCAATTTATTATGATAATACTAGTGCAATAAACCTATCTAAAAATCCAACTCATCATGCTAGAACAAACATATTGATATTAGACATCATTTTCTTCGAGATATTATAAGTAAAGAAGTCATAACTCTTGAATATATTAATATTGAAAAACAAATTGCTTATATATTAACCAAACCATTAAATGGACAAAACATTACTAAATTTAGAAGAGAATTAGGTATATGTTCATTAACTGAAATATAATTATAAATAATACAAGTATAGTTAATAATTAATACAAATAAAAATTTCTCAAAATTGAACTGGCATGTCGACATGACCTATCCCCCTATATCGACATATAGGCCGAGATGTTCAAGTTTAAATTTCCCTCTAAAAGAAGTTATTTAGTTATATATTTATATATTTCGACTTTTACTCCTTTTCTCTATTCTATTCTCGATAATAAACTTCTCAAATGGTAAATAAATGGCTTCCTTTTCTAATAATGAACCTTTTTCACTTACTTCTCCTCATTCTGGTCGTTTTCAATGTTCCACACACGTACGAGTCATCAAATTATAAGAGAAGATGAAAGATTTGCTTCAAATGATGATGGAAGTTCAAGTGAGTCAACTGCGAATGGCTAGAGCATAAGATAGGCAAGGTAGAATCCTTAGTAATTTACAAAACTTCCTTACGGATAACCATGCCAATCCCATTGTCATCGAAGAATCATCACAAGCCATGGATTCTGAACAAGAAGAGCCTCTAGATGAACCACAAGACAATCAAAAAGAAGAACATCCTCCGCCAAATCTGGATGTTCATATGGATGAAGACGGTGGCATGATTTGCATTGGAGAGGTCCTTTTTAATGCCAATGGGAACTTGGTCGTACAACGTGGAAACTTTTGTCTCCACCATCCAAATAGTTTGGTCCATAAATCAGCAATAGTTAAGGGTCCTCGTTAAGCATTTTTTGTTTTTTCTCTTTTTTGATTGTATATTGGTTTGTTAATTTATATATAAGTGTTATCTTAATTAATGTTCTTCTAAAAACAATCTTTGGTGTCTAAAATCTTAAATTCCATTTAAGTTAGGATGTTATATTTCACTCATACATAGTTAATATTCTTATGTCATATGTTTATTTATCTCATTTTCTATTAAGTTCAAGGTTTATAGGTTATTTTTTGTTGACGACAAAGGGGGAGAAGTTATATAAAATAGTAGGCTTGGAGTAAAGGGGAGTTGTTGGTATAAGGGGGTTATGGTATGATCGAAGCGGTAAGTATATTTTATAAGGTTGGCACCATCAAAAAGGGGTAGATTGTTAGGAACTAGAGATATTGGTTTTGATGGCAACAACCTTTGTAATTTATTTTATTATAACTTATATACTAACACTATTTTCTAGATATATATGAATGTTATTATGTAGGATATATAAGGCAAGTACTGATTATTGAAGACTATACAGTATAAAGATCAGGAATGAAGAAATCAAGTTTGAAGACTCATGAGTATCAAAATGTAACATTTCGAGATTTTCGACTTCCAAAAATCGACATTAATACGTCCACTGTATCAACCGTCGAGCAATCGAAGGTCTGAAAACCGAATTTTTAGGGTTAAAGAAGAAGAGGTAGAAGAAGAAAGAAAGAAGAAGCAATAGAAACAATATCAGAATCTCACAATCACAGCAGAACAACATATAATAGATAAATGACTATCTTTAAAACAAAAGAACTGTACATTTTATGCATTACATCATCATAGTCAATAAACAACACCACACAATAATGGACAGTTATATAAACTTGTTCTTACAAGTGGATACACAACAGAAAAGATAATATCATATACAAGTGATACGTTTCGCCATCCAGCTCGCCTCTTGAGCTCCACATCTCCTCCTGAATTCTAGAATATCCCGATAACCTGACTCTAGGCTGCCAATGTGGAAAATGATGGGCACCCATAGTTTAGGAAGGGAATAATAAACTCCAGGTCAGTCATGGGACCGGTGTGAGATCTTAAAAACAGTTATTTTTATAAAGAAATAAAAAGAATCCATAATGCTTTTGGAAAATGAAACTACCATAAGGCCTCCAGCCACACACACAATGCAAACACAGAATTAGAGGAGATTTCTCCTTATCATAGTCAAACAAGCTTGATACACAAATTTCTTTGATATTATTACTATAAGTGCAAAGTGCAGGAAAACATTTCGAAAGTATAATATAAATCTTAGCTAGCATACGTACCATTATAGTATGCCTACTATAGCTACCATATTAAATGGCAGGTTCTACAACTAAAACCGTACAAGGCACATATTTTTTGTTTGGACAAATTGTCGGGCAAAGGAACTTCCTAAAAAAAATGAAATGCCTCTGAAGGGACGTCCCCGGATCCTAACCTGATCTCTGCTAGACAAGGCCAGGTTACCTCTGTAATAGGTAACTACTGACACGAGTATGTCATCCCTCGGTCGTTTGCGACCTTTATCCAAGGATCCTCTCAACCAACAACCACAAAGCAATAAGTTTGCAGTAACCACAAAGTAAATACTTGAGCTCCATACCATGATACCACTCATAATCCAGAAGGAAATGACATACCCTCAGAGGGTGCTACCCTCAAATAACCTTGCTGCTACGATTCCTGTTTCGACCATAACCGGGTTGTGAGGTTAGACGAAGTCTCGTCCACAGAGCTACGCTTTTCACAAAACCAAGCTTTGATCAACAAATGATTAGCATCACTCAGCATGCCACATTACCAAATTGGGAGTATATCACTGATAACCAACAATTACATAACCTCCAAGCTCGTACGTCTCAAAGAAGGGTGTTAAGCTAAGAGAATAAATCCTCCACCACCAACAGAAATGTATTTGAAAGCAATCTTCTTTATATCTCAAAATGTAATATCATACATACAATCCATACAAGTCTGTTCTGGGTTCGAACAAAACCGAAGGTACTTTCTAAGAAGTCCTTGCAAATCCAGGTATTCACAATCCCGATCGGACTTCCCATCACTTAGGGAATCTCTTTACCGGAGGAACTTAGTGCAGAGACAATCGATAGGTCATCCTATCATTCTTGCAAATACCCGGTCTTCAAATGCAATCCCATTTCGTCGTATCATCATTCGGAATGGGTTATATGACACAAAGGTCCTCTCCCGGCAAATCCGAATAACGAGTGCTTATTTTTAAAAATAAGTGTTCATTCAGATTTCAAACAAATTACAATAATTTCCACTTTGATCTTTTAAATAAAAGATCTATCACAATCACAAAGTTTCGATGTGGTTTCCAGATATCCACTTTGAATCGGACCCCTGGTCGCATCGAAATTCAAACGCCCTTTAAAGGCAAATATTGATAGTCGGTTACTTAACTATCAATCAACATTCACAACAATTTCCAGATTTAAATAATTTTCACAATTATTTATTTTCAAAATATCTTCGCAAGATATATTTTCACACTTTAACCATTTGAAAACCAATTTCAAATTGCCTTTCACCTTACAACTTTTGAAAACAAATTTCAAATCATTTTCCTTACGCGAAAACACTTTCAAATATTTGTTCGTTCTCACTGGGAATCTGCCGAGTTCAAATACTTTAAAATAATTTAAATCAATTGTCAAAATATTTACTTGGAAATATTTTTAAAGTGAAACTATTTTTAAACGCTTTATTTGAAATATTAGTTATGAAAATATTATACTATATTACATATAACTTAAGTCCAAGCTAATTTTCAAAATAAAATTAGTAGATAGAGTAAACTATTTAAATAACTATTTTATAAAACAATTATTAATTAAATCTTTGAAAAAAATCATTTCTATATCAACTTAGTAATCTTTACTTAAAGGATTTAAAACAACTTAAGAAGTTAATTTCTCCAAAGTATCCTTTTTAAAACCAATTCTAGAATTATATATATAATATATATATATATATGTATATATCTTTCAAAGCTATTCAGAAATGGTCCGGAACAATAGTATCATTGAAGTAGATACTCAATTTTATTCGGCTTTCCAGGGAGAATACACTTCCATTTCAAAATGGTTCATTTAAACCAATTAAATAAATCCTTACCGATTTACTTTAAATGTACGTTCCAAATCCGTAAATTTATTTCCACACTTCAAAAATAAATCAATGTTTATTTTTAAACAATTTTCCCTTTCCTTTATAAATTCCATGTGAATTCACATTTCCAAAATATCTGTTGATATACGATTTTCAAATCGATTTAAAATATTCACTTTCAATAACAATTCAATTTTTTTAATTGATTTCAAAAACAACAAAATCAAATTTCATAATGATTTTCCAAGAATTAAACACCAAATGAATTTCATTCAAATCTCAAATTGAAATCAATTTTTACTAAACCCCAAATCAATTTTCAAATTGACTCCAAAGTCTTTTCAAAACACCTAATAAATTTCCAAATGGATTTCAAAAGATTTAAATTCAATCACCAAAAATCAATCCCCAAATGGGTTTCAAATTTTATTTCCTTTTAAAAATAAATTCCTTTTAAAGAAAATAAATTTCTTTTATTTTTCAAGCTCTTTAAAATCCATATTTTGAATAAATTCTTCAACCTTTGAATAATATTACACGAAATCCATTTATTATAGCTTTTCCCATATTTGAAATTTTATTCAATAAGATTAAAAATAAAACTTTATTCCTTCTTTTAAATTTATCCAATTCTCAAAAATAAATTTTAATATAACTTTCAACCTGAAATTTTCAAAAATCAAATTTTTATTTATTTCCGGTATCCAACGATACAAAAATTATATTCGGCTAAATTTTAGCCTTCAACGATTTCAATCACAAAGATAACCACACAGAGATTATAAATAATTAACAAACAACATTGAAACAAATTCAATTATTTGAGAAATCCAATTGGATCCCTCCAACCTGTTTCCCTGCATCCACAGATGTTAGCACAATACCAATCCCATTTCAAAACGGAATATCGTGGTACATAGGTTTATATAAAATATCATCCGCTATTATGCGGCGCAATAGGGTCTCATCCGCTATAAAATGCGGGAAATCAACTCCAAGTACATATATAATACCAATTCCACTACAAGGTGGAATATCGCGGTATATGTGTTTAATATAATAAACTCCGCTTAATATGCGGAGTATATGGTCTATTTCAATACAACAGATAGCAATTTATCATCAAAGCATACAATCAACACAATCAAGCAGTTTTAAATCAAACTATTTAAAATTTAAATCGAAACAAATTCGATTGAGTGAGAAGCTCTCACCTTGTTTCAAATACAGTTGCAGTGCTTTATTTCGAACAAAATTAAACATGCGTTTAATTTTACCCAAAATTCAAACTAGGTCCAATCAACTCCAATCCAGCTCCATTGCGTAGTGCTCGTCAATACGAACCCGACGCAACTTGTTTCGTGAATTTTGGAACTCGTGTTAAAAAGTTATGATATTTATAAGTTAATACGAATCTTAATATAAATTAATTTTATAATTTCTTTTTATTTTTGTAACCTTTTATATGGGCCGTATGTTTTTGAAATTGAATCCAAGTCGCACGTGTTCTTCTCCCCTCCCAGGCTTCTTCACGAACGAACAACCCAAGTAGCCGCATCCAACCCTAGATTAACGCGGCCCCTGCGTGCACTTCCACGACGATCAACTACTGCCGTTCCACTCGCTAATGCTAGCACCACCTACGGCCAAAATATGATGAAGCTCGGTTGCATGTAGGTCGAGAAAACCGAACCCATAGCCTAGACAAACGCGATCCCCTAGCCTCCACGTCGAGTCTCCATTTCCAATCTCCACCATTGGATTTGCTCGTCGTGCCGAGCTCTATAAGTTTGCAGTTGAACACTTCGTGTAAAAATCGATGGATTTGAGCAAAAATGAAGAAGACGAAGACACGATTTTGGCCATTGAAGAGTAGAGTGGCGGCTGAAGAATAGGGTTAGGGTTTTAGTGAAAAGGATGAATGTTGAGGTCCTTATATAGAAAATATTCGCGCACTATCACCTGAAATTTTTTTGAACTCCAAACGAAGCGTGCCGCCTGGCGTTTATATTGTTTTACCCCTATTCCGAACGCAATGGAATATATATATCGGGAGCCAAATCGATCGTATTTGAAAGATAGGTTTTCAAATTGACTATTTAAATTCAAAACTCACTTAAACCGATTTCAGTGCGTTTTAGCTTGCCCCGGACAGACCGTATATCCGACTGACACAAAATTTGTAATCTTACTATAATAAAACATTACAGATCCAATGAAACTAGTTTCGTCGAAATCCGAGACTGTTTGAAAAATGGCTATTTTTACTCGTCAATTAAATATTAAAATATTCAATTTACACAAATTTACTTTAATTCAATTCTAAAAGTTCTATAACATCATTCTAACTCCAATATGATTTAATACAACTTTACAAATCAATTTTAATCACATTAAACCCAATTTCCAATTATTGTTGTAATTTCAAATATTAAATTATCGATTTAACTATCCAATTAAATCTAGATATTCGAAATAAAATTTTATTCGACTTACAAATTTTACTTGTTAATATTTAAAATCAATTAAATCTAGATATTCGGAATAAAATTTATTCGACTTACAAATTTTACTTGTTAATATTTAAATCGATTAAATATACGAATTTCAAATGACAGAAATTCTGGGTCCTTACAAACTTCCCCCCTTAAAAGAATTTCGTCCTCGAAATTGCCAAGTCAGAAAAAGACTTGAAATCCATTAACTTTTTTTTTTAAAAACAAACCGTTCCAACTTGATTTCAGATTCATTTTAATTTCTTAACTTTTCCAAAATCCGATGGCTACACTTTTCTAGTTCAATTCCTACATTTTCATTTCAATTTAGAAATTTACTTTTCGTTAACAAAAATTTTCTAAAAATTTTCAAAAATTTTTCTAACTCACAAAATTTACGGAAAATTTTGGCAGAGTCTCCCTTGTACGGAGGAGCTTTTGCAATATCACAATAGATATAAATATATATACATCGACCCACATGGTTGGAAAACAGAAAAATAGTTCATATTTCCTATTTTTATTACGTAGGCGTACCTTTTTAGCATTTTTAAGCAAAGTAGTTATTTATTAGCATTTTAGCGTGACCAAATCCAGCCAGCTACAGCCCCAGTACATGTACTTACTTAATTTAAACATGAAAGTGATATATATAGGAAATTCATTTACATTTCGCTAATTTTGAATAGAAAACACATAGCTTTCATAAGCAACGCAATCAAAATAATTCCCATAAGTAATTTATAAGGTTTCGATACAAATTTTAATTGCTTATAACCAATTCACATTAGTTCACTTTCAATTCAAATTCAATTACATAGCTTTCCATTTTATCAATTCAATTTCATATGAATTTCTGTACAATCAACTAACAATCATATAACAATCAATGTATATCCAATACAACCAAATACATTCAATTTGGTTCAACACATTTAATTTCCAATTGGTTTAATATCTAATTGACTTTTCTTTTAATTATTCAATTTTCTAATTTCATTAGCTTCTAACGAATTAACACTTACATTCATTTCTCATATCAATTTATTTACATTCAATTGATTTACATTCAATCATTCATTAATTCAATTGCTAATTCATTTTACAATATAAAGTTGAATTTCATTTATATAGCTCAAGTTCGCATCCATCTAATTCACTTTATTATTTTACTTGGATACCAAAATCAACTCCATTCAACATTACTTAAGTTATATTCCATTTCAAATATCATTTGTTTAACTTAACTTAAATTTCCACTTATAAATCCAATTCAGATTCCAATTCTAAAGTCAATTCTATTTACTTTTACCAAAGTCAAATTTTATCACTTATTCATATTCATATTTCGTTTGCTTAACAGAATTGTTTAACCATTTTATCATTGGGTTTCACTTACATTTTCTCACTTTACAAGTTATACAACTTATTTAAACTTCAAAGTTATTTTATATAATCATTTCGGTTTAATTTCCATTTCAATAGCTTACCTAATCCAAATTAATTTATTTAACCTTCCTTTAGTTAAATTTCAAATCATATGTTTTATTATGCCAACTCAAATTTATTTCGACTCTACCAAAGTAAAATCTTTATTATTTCATATTATAAGTCCAAAACTTGATTACTTATATTCAACAATTACAACTTGGATTTTCAATTTTCAAATTTGTTTATCACAACAAAACTTCAATTTCCAATTTACTATGGTAGCAAATCCATCACATAGAAACTCGAAAATGATACTGATGATGCTGCAGTCATCACCCTTATTATTTCCCAACAACAGTAGTGAATTCAGTGCTTAATATCCTTTCAAAATTTTCCTTTTATTCATAAATCACATTTATAAATCTTTTTCTTATATAATTTCACTATTCCACTTCACTTACATAAGATTATTCCAAATTGATTTATCTTACTTGATAACATCGTTAACTTTAAAAAACAACTTTCAAAATAGATGGGATTCAAAACTTTCAAATTCATAGTCCAAATTCATTTTTATTTATAACTCATATTTATAAATATATTCATATAGTTTCACTTCTTATATATAAGATTATTTCACAATTGTAAATCACATTAATTATGATTCCATACTTAATAATTCATTTGCTTATACAATTATTCTTACATTTTCAACAACCAAACAATCAATTTATATACATTTTAATAATTTTTGAAAAATTATTTCTTTATATAAAAAATATATTCAAGGTAAAATTATTTCATTTACCCAATTTAAAATGATACTATGTCGACTTGCCTCGTTTAAGTGTTTAGAAATCCCTATCGATAATATGGCGTCCCACATACCGACCAAAATTCACAAACAGCTCAATGGGCAAATACAATATAAAACAATTTTATATTCACTAACAAGTACGCGCTCATATCTATTATTACACTCAAACTCATTCTAGAGTACTGCTGACTCTATCTCTAATGAGTAATTCCCAACAGAGCCGAGGTGGTCGCTTAACCAAATGCTCTGATACCACATGTAACATTTCAAGATTTTCGACTTCCGAAAATCGACATTAATACATCCACTGTATCAACTGTCGAGCAATCGAAGGCCGAAAAACCAAATTGTTTGGGTTAAAGAAGAAGAGGTAGAAGAAGAAAGAAAGAAGAAGCAACAGAAACAATATCATAATCTCACAATCACAGCAGAACAGTATATAATAGATAAATGACTATCTTTAAAACAAAAGAACTGTACATTTTATACATTACATCATCAGAGTTAATATACAACACAACACAATAATGGACAGTTATATAAACTTGTCCTTACAAGTGGATACACAACGAAAAAGATAATATCATATACAAGTGATACGATGTGCCATCCAGCTCGCCTCTTGAGCTCCACAGCACCTCCTGAATTCCAGAATATACTGATAACCAGACTCTTGGCTTCCCGTGTGGAAAATGATGGGCGGCACCCAGAGTTTAGCAAGGGAACAATAAACTTCAGGTCAGTCATGGGACTGGTGTGAGATCTTAAAAACAGTTAGTTTTGCAAAGAAATAAAAATAATCCGCAACGCTTTTGGAAAATGAAACTACCATAAGGCCTCCCGCCACACACACAATGCAAACGCAGAATTGGAGGAGATTTCTCCTTATGATAGTCAAACATGCTTGATAGGCAAATTTCTTTGATATTATTACTATAAGTGCAGGAAAACATTTCGTAAGTATAATATAAATCTTAGCCAGCATACGTACCATTATAATATGCCTACTATATATACCATATTAAATGGCAGGTTCTACAAGTAAAACCGTACAAGGTGCGTATTATTTTGTTTAGATTTCCAACAAATGGTCGGGCAAAGGAACTTCCCAAATAAAATGGAACGCCTCTGGAGGGACTTCCCCGGATCCTAACTGGATCTCTGCTAGACAAGGCCGAGTTACCTCTGTAATAGGTAAATACTGACACGAGCATGCCAACCCCGGTCGTTTGCGACCTTTATCCGAGGATCCTCTCAAC
Source organism: Allium cepa (assembly GCA_030765085.1). Classification (NCBI taxonomy): domain Eukaryota; kingdom Viridiplantae; phylum Streptophyta; class Magnoliopsida; order Asparagales; family Amaryllidaceae; genus Allium; species Allium cepa. The sequence continues at coordinate 672,030,285 of CM060928.1, read as the reverse complement.
CAACAACCACAAAGCAATAAGTTTACATCAACCACAAAGTAAGTAACTGGGCTCCATACCATGACACCACTCATAATCCAGAAGGAAATGACATACCCTTAGAGGGCGCTACCCTCAAATAACCTTGCTGCTATGATTCCTGTTTCGACAATAACCGGGTTTTGAGGTTCGATGAAGTCTCGTCCACAAAGCTACGTTTTCTATAAAACCACACTTTTATCAACAAATGATCAGTAGCACTCAGCATGCCACATTACCAAATTGGGAGTATATCACTGATAACCATCAACTACATAACCTCTGAGCTTGTACGTCTCATAGAAGGGTGTTAAGCTAAGAGAATAAATTCTCCGCCATCAACAGAAAAGTATTTGAAAGTAATCTGCTTTATATCTCAAAATGTAATGTCAGACATATAATCCATACAAGTCTGTTCTGGGTTCGAACAGAACCGAAGGCATTTTCGAAGAAGTCCTTGGATATCCAGGTATTCATAATACCGATCGGACTTCCCATCACTTAGGGAATCTCTATACCGGAGCAACTTAGTGCAGAGACAATCGATAGGTCATCCTATCATTCTTGCAAATACCTGGTCTTCACCACCGGCCTTCAAATGGAATCCTATTTCGTCGTATTATTATTCGAAATGGGTTATATGACACAAAGGTCCTCTACCGGTTAATCCGAATAACGAGCGCTTATTTTTAAAAATAAGTGTTAATTTAGATTTCAAACAAATTACAACAATTTCACTTTTATCTTTTAAATAAAAGATCTATCACAATCACAAAGATTCGATTTGGTTTCCGGATATCCACTTGGAATCCGACCCCTGGTCGCATCGAAATTCAAACTCCCTTTAAAGGCAAATATTGATAGTCGGTTATTTAACTATCAGTCAACATTCACAACAATTTCCAGATTTAAATAATTTTCATAATTATTTATTTTCAAATATATTCGCAAGATATATTTTCACACTTTAACCATTTGAAACCAATTTCAAATTGCCTTTCACCTTATAACTTTTGAAAACAAATTTCAAATCATTTTCCTTATGCGGAACACTTCCAAATATTTATTCATTTTCACTGGAAATCTGCCGAGTTCAAATACTTTAAAATAATTTAAATCACTTGTCTAAATATATACTTGGAAATATTTTTAAAGTGAAACTATTTTTAAACACTTTATTTTAAATATTAGTTATGAAAATATTATACTACATTACATATAACTTAAGTCCAAACTAATTTTCAAAATAAAATTAGTAGATAGAGTATAACTATTTAACTAATTATTTTCTAAACCAATTATAAAATAAATCTTAGAAAAAAATCATTTCTATGTCAACTTAATAATCTTTACTTAAAGGATTTAAAACAACTTAAGAAGTTAATTTCTCTAAAGTATCCTTTTCAAAACCAATTCTAGAATTATATATATATATATATGTATGTATGTATGTATGTATATGTATGTATGTATATACCTTTCAAAGCTTTTCAGAAATTTTATTCGGTTTTCCAAGGGGAATACACTTTCATTTCACAATGGTTCATTTAAACCAATTAAATAAATCCTTACCGATTTACTTTAAATTTACGTTCCAAATCCGTAAATTTATTTCCACACTTCAAAAATAAATCAAAGTTTATTTTTAAAAAAATTCCCTTTCCTTTATAAATTCCATGTGAATTCACATTTCCAAAATATCTATTGATATACGATTTTCAAATCGATTTCAAATATTCACTTTCAACAACAATTCAATTTTTTTAATTGATTTCAGAAACAACCAAATCAAATTTCTTAATAATTTTCCAAGAATTAAACATCAATTGAATTTCATTCAAATCTCAAATTGAAATCAATTTGTAATAAACCCCAAATCAATTTTCAAATTGACTCCAAATTCTTTTCAAAACACCTAATAAATTTCCAATTGAATTTTCAAAAGATTTAAATTCAATCACCAAAAATCAATCTCCGAGTGGGTTTCAAATTTTATTTCCTTTTAAAAATAAATTCCTTTTAAAGAAAATAAATTTCTTTTATTTTTTGAACTCTTTAAAACCTGTATTTTGAATAAATTCTTCAACCTTTGAATAATATTACCTGAAATCCATTTATTAAAGCTTTTTCCACATTTGGAATTTTATTCAATAAGATTAAAAATAAAACTTTATTATTTTAGAATTCCTTCTTTTAAAGTTATCTAATTCTCAAAAATAAATTTTAATATAAATTTCAACCTGAAATTTGCAAAAAACAAATTTTTATTTACTTCCGTTATCCAATGATAGCAAAATTATATTCGGCTAAATTTTAGCCTTCAATGATTTCAATCACAAAGATAATCACACAAAGATTATAAATAATCAACACACAACATTGAAACAAATTCAATTATTTGAGGAATCCAGTTGGATCCCTCCAACTTGTTTCCCTGCATCCACGGATGTTAGCACAATACCAATCCCGTTTCAAGACAGGATATCGCGGTACATGGGTTTATATAAAATATCATTCGCTATTATGCAGCGCAATAGGGTCTCATCTACTATATAATGTGGAAAATCAACTCCAAGTACATATACAATACCAATTCCACTACAAGATGGAATATCGCGGTATATGTGTTTAATATAATAACCTCCACTTAATATGCAGTGTATATGGTCTATTTCAATACAACAGATAGCAATTTATCATCCAAGCATACAATCAACACGATCTAGCAATTTCAAACCGAACTATTTAAAATTTAAATCGAAACAAATTCGATTGAGTGAGAAGTTCTCACCTTGTTTTAAATATAGTTGTAGTGTTTTATTTCGAATAAAATTAAACACGCGTTTAATTTTACCCAAAATTCACACTAGCTCCAATCAACTCCAATCCAGCTCCATTGCGTAGTGCTCGTCAATACAAACCCGACGCAACTCGTTTCGTGAATTTTCGACCTCGTATCAAAAAGTTATGATATTTATAAGTTAGTACGAATCTTAATATAAATTAATTTTATAATTTCTTTTTATTTTTATAACCTTTTATCTGGGTCGTATGTTTTTGAAATTGTATCCAGGCCGCACTTTGTTCTTCTCCCCTCCCACGCTTCTTCACGAACGAACAACCCAAGTAGCCGCCTCCAACCCTAGATTAACGCGGCCCCTACGTGCACTTCCACGACGATCAACTACTGCCGTTCCACTCGCCAATGCTAGCACCACCTACGGCCAAAATATGATGAAGCTCGGTTGCATGTAGGTCGAGAAAACCGAACCCATAGCCTAGACAAACGCGATCCCCTAGCCTCCATGTCGAGCCTCCATTTCCATTCTCCACCGTTGGATTTGCTCGTCGTGCCGAGCTCTACAAGTTTGCAGTTGAGCACTTTGCGTAAAAGTTGATGGATTTGAACAAAAATAAAGAAGACAAAGACACGATTTCGGCCATTGAAGAGTAGAATGACGGCTGAAGAATAGTGTTAGGGTTTTAGTGAAAAGGATGAATGTTGAGGTCCTTATATAGAAAATATTCGCGCACTATTCACCCAAAAATTTTCCAAAACGAAGCACGCCTCCTGGCGTTTATATCGTTTTACCCCTATTTCGAACGCAATGGAATATATATCGGGAGCCAATTCGATCGTATTTGAAAGATAGGTTTTCAAATCGATTATTTAAATTCAAAATTCACTTAAACCGATTTCAATGTGTTTTAGCTTGCCCCGGACAAACCGTAAATCCGATTGACTCGAACTTTGAAATCTTACTATAATAAAACATTATGGATCCAATGAAACTAGTTTCGTCGAAATCCGAGACTGTTTGAAAAATGGCTCTTTTTACTCGTCAATTAAATATTAAAATATTCAACTTACACAAATTAACTTTTAATTCAATTCTAAAAGTTCTATAACATCATTCTAACTCCACATGATTTAATACAACGTTATAAATCAATTTTAATCACATTAAACCCAATTTCCAATCATTTTCGTAATTTCAAATATTAAATTATCGATTTAACTATCCAATTAAATCTAGATATTTGAAATAAAATTTTATTCGACTTACAAGTTTTACTTGTTAATATTTAAAATCAATTAAATATACAAATTTCAAATGACAGAAATTCTTGGTCGTTAAACAAAATCGAGATTTCAAGATAAGTGTCCAGTTTGGTTAAAACTTCATAATAGCATGGAAATCTTCATTCCAAATTTCATTTGGCATGGAACCCATTTCTACGATAAGTGGCTTACAAACCCACGACATTCTAGTTTTGTACAATTTCTCGAGTCCTGATGTGATGAAATATTCTAGAGGAAGAAGCTTTGCAATACTACTTCAAAATGGTTTTCAAAATGTTTTCAAAACTACTTTTCAAAATGTTTTAGCTTTAAAAATTATCTTTTCAAATGATTTTCAAAAAGTTGTTTTAGCCACAAAATATTCTTTGTTTTTTCTTTTAAATAAACTCTTGTTTTAAACTTCGTTTGTTTTTAAAACTATCTTGTGATTTTTAAATATTCTTTATAATATATATACTTGATATTTAAAATCAAATCTATATATACATTCTAAAAATATATTTTTCTACTCTTCTTTAGTTTATAACATAGGAAAAGTAGTTTATTTTTACACCAGAATCATTTCATCTTGTTTTCCTTTCAATATAATTTTCAAAACAAATTTTACATTGTTTTTAACTAAGGGATGTCGACTCATGGGATACTCCATGTCACGTAGTGGCCATTAAATTCAAATGTTTTAATTTTCAAAAGAAGTATCTATTTGTTTATATCTATTCACAAATGGTTATGACCGTTACTGGTCTATAATTAGCCTTCACAAATGAATTTTTTAACTAACTATTTTCTTCACTCCTTCTTCCTCACAAATCTATATTCTAAAATTTTCATATTTTTAAGATCATGCCGAAATTCTATTGCATTCTCAAGTGAATCAAATTAGAATCTCATTCTTGTCTGATTCTCTGCCCTCTCTCGAAGATCAAAGTGCTATTCAGAGTTATATGATCAATTTGTAATCAAAAGTTTATTGAGTTTCTCTATCAAGTGTGGTTGTGCCTGGAAATCAATTAGGCGATCTTGTATCCTATAAATCAAGAGAGTTTTCCCCAGACTCGAAAAATAGGAGGGTACCTCAAGGCCTTTAGAAATTGAGGGTTGCAATGTCGACAATGGTATAATAAAATTCTATACGAGGTGTTTTCCTTGGTGTAGGACTAGACGTAAGGTAACTCCGAACTAGTATAAAATCCGGTGTGATCTTTCCTTTTACTACTTTTTATTTACTTTCTGCATCTGTGTTTGATTCTATGATTGTTCTGTGATTAAATTCTGCATTTGTTTGTCATAATTTAATTTAGTCCGTATAAGTCTTAGAATCCATTAAATACTCTTCACCCCCCTCTAGTGTTAAATTACCTTGAGATCCTTAATCCGCACTCACTTTCATCCAGTACTAGAGATTACGGTTTGTTTTACCCTAAGGGATCAACATTTGAACTTGTTTCATATAGTGACGTGGATTTTGGTGGATGTAAAACAGATGTAAGAGTACTAGCGGAACATGTCATTTTATCAAACAATCGTTGGTTTCATGGTTTAGTAAAAAAGCAAAACTGTGTTTCTTTATCCACTTGCAAAGCCGAATATATTTCAGCGGCCTTAGCATATGCACAAGTGATATACATGCAACAAACGCTTAAGGATTTCGGAAAAGCTATTGATAAATCACCAATATATTGCGATAATATAAGTGCAATAAATTTATCAAAAAACCCCGTAAATCACTCATGTACTAAACACGCAGACAGATGACATCACTTTTTATGTGGCAATGTAGAAAAAGGAATTATTACATTAGAATACGTAGATACTGAGAATCAAGTAGCAGATATTCTCATAAAACCACTAAATGAACAAATGTTTGTTAAACTACGACGTGATTTAGGAATATGTTCCCTTAATGATCTTATCAGGTAATTCTAAATTTCATTCATCCTATTTTTGGTTAAATGGTTTTAATCCACAAACAAAAATCTTTTAACACCGACCAACGGTTTCTTTAGAATATTTGTTTTCTGAAAATAACTATTTATAACCTTTTAAAACATGAACAAATAGCTCTTCCTTTCACAAAATAAAGATTGTATATTGGTTACTTTTAAAATAAACAAAAGAAAAATAAACAAAAGCAAAACAAAAACATGTCTTCCGATAACTCTCGCCTCTCTTTTTCAACACCAACCTCGTATAGTTCAGCGGATACCCCTCATCGACTTCCTACTCCTACACCAGATCAAGAGCCGACCTATAAGTGGTCCTCCTACCACACGGGATTCACTCTCGACAAAAAATAGTCCAAATGATCTCTATTTGTCTCTTCTAACATCAAGGAGAAAATCGATGATATACATCATTACCAAAAACAAAAAATGAATTTCCAACGAGAATTATACTTCGAACAAAAAGTCACTGCGAGACGACTAAGTTTCCTAGAGCAAGTAGCGATCAAATTTTGCAGTTCACGAAAAAAGGATGTACATGAACCACTTTCGATTCCTTGCAATCCTCTGGATGCTTCTGCCTCTTATCGTACACCTTAGGATCCTCCACCTAGGCAATTCTCTGGTTCCCCAAGAACTAACTAATGTGGAAATATTTGGTCTCAACTCAAGCTATGGAAGGATAGTAAATCTGAAGATCGTAATGCTCCATCTTCATCAAAATAAATTTGTTTATTTTCATTGTATTTTCATCTAATTATATTTGTATTTGTTTTCAAAAATAATAATATTATGTTTCAACAAAATCGATCCCTCAAAAATCAAGCAAAACCTTCCAAAATAAGACTATTTTTGGACATGCTGGAGATTTCATACATCTGATCAATACCATCAGACGTCTGACACCCTTGTAACACACCATTTTTTAATCCTGTGCATATATCGGATGTCTGATATAAACAACCAAATGTTTAAAAATTGTCTCTGCCTTCTTAACATAAAAATCAGGCCATTTTCAGACATCTGACATTATATCCAAACGTCGGACAAAACTCTCTGTCTTCAAAATTTACAATTCTGCCTATTCTAGACGTCTACCAATAACATCCAAATGTCTGAAAATGTTTACTGTCTTCAAACTAGGGTTAAATCAGATGTCTGATTCACTTTTAGACGTTTAAAATTCAATCAACAACTATTAGTGACCTGAAAACGACTGCTTTTCCAAATTTCCAATTCATATTTCATTTCCTTTTCCAAATCAGAAACCTAATTCTTCAAATCACTATCTCTTTAATTTTGCTATATTTCATGGCACCCAAAACTAAAAGCCCTAAAGTTTCTAAGATAAAGCAAGAACAAGCTACGTCCTCTAACCCACAAATATGCTATGATGATCAGATTGAGAAGTGGATGAATGAAGTACCTCATTCTATCAAAAGATATGAAGATATCTGGAAGAAAAAGCTACACATAGGTCCCTTCTATAATTTGCTTAAATTCCCTATGTATGATTTGGATGAGATGTGTGAAAATGCTGGGTTACAAAAGTTGATTTCCTACAATTTGAATAATGTCCAAATCGCAGCTTGCAATATTTCTTTTCTATGCTAATCTAGATAGCACTACCATATGGAATAATGATAATAATGGTAATTAGCTTTGGTTGAATATTTACGACAACATATTCGACTTAAGAATTATAGGCCGTACTTTAGGTTGTCCCGACTCCGGAGAACATTTCAATGACATTCCGAAAATGCACCTCAAATCAAGAAATAATATTACCCATCAAATTTAGGAAAATGAAATGCCACAATTTGCTTCAAAATACTTACCAACTAAGGCAAGGCTGCTCACTAGGATGATTATCAATACAATCATTCCTCGACTTGGCAGGCATGAGCAAATAATAGAATTGGAGCAAAAGCTCTATATGATATCTTTAGTGGTACGAGGGTAAATTGGGCAAAATTTATATTTAACGAGCTTAAACATTATTGGACTCGATCACGTCCATTAATCATCTACCCTACCTACATCATGCGCCTTCTACAAGCCCATAACATTCCATCATATTTATCGACTTTTAAGGGGCTTGTCCCCAAGTACGCCTCTAAAAAATCTTCTCTCTTATGCACTTACCAGAAAATCCAGCGAATTTTATTTCATTTGAAGAATGGACGCAACGTCGTCAACAAGCTAGGGCTCAGCCCCAACAACAACCACTACAATCATCACAAGAAGAAGAACAACATCATGAACACACTCCTCCTCCTCCTGACTCTTATGACTATCCAGGCCAAGACGACATTTTGGAGACTCGCATTGAAACTAATCTAAATGAATGCAATCGAGATTTAACTCTCCAAAATCAACTTATCTTATCAGGAAATCAAAAATTATTGGCTAAGCGTATCGATAGCTTCGAAATGACATTTTCTTATCGCCTAGCCACAGTTGAAACATCGCTTTCAACAACATTATCTATTCTAAAAGAGGTTCTCCATCGAGTCCGTGGCCCTACACTACCTTCGAAAGATTAGCCAAATCCAACATCTTCTCCTCCTCCTCCAAAACATTCTAAACCTTTTGAAGAGGGAATGAAACCTCTAGAACATATTCCAAAATCTCCTATAATACTAGCTAGTTCTACCAAGAATAAAGATGAAAGAGATGATCAAGCCAAATCTTTCCCCAAAAATCCCTAGACATTTTTATAGGTTTCATCTTTTGTATTATAGTGGAATCAATAATACATGCATGTAATCACTATGTTTAATGGTTATAAAAATGCCTTTTGTCTTGTTACTTATGCGTAATTAGTTACCTTTCGTTTATTCATGATAATTTAGTAAATTAGTATATGATGACCTTTCGGCGGCCGGTAAATATTCCAGATTAGTAGTATGTACGTGCCATCTAAATTAAGATTAAATAAAAATTACACACGATATATTGCTAACTTCAATAAAACGGCTGTCGGATAATTTTTTTTTACTGTGTACATACTATCTAAGGGCATGATTATGATTATATCACACATATAAACGATTTTGGATAATGCCAAAGGGGGAGAAATAATGGTAAGCACATATTCAGGGAGAGATTTATAAAATTATATCTAAGTGCATTGAATAGTTGTCATCATCAAAAAGGGGGAGAATGTTAGGAAATCCAGTCTACGGTTTCGATGAAAACAATTATACAATAGGAATCAGGTATACATATTTATATTGGTACTTGCTAGAACAACATCACTAGAAAGACAAGAACGAGGCTCAAAGTACACTACAAGTGACTATAAGTCGATGGGTACAAGGAAGTAAAAGAAAGGATGCACAAAAACTGACATGCACCATATTAGACGTCCGGGCGCACATGCCGGACGTCTGAAATAGTTCTTTGGAACAACAAACAGGCTAAACCAAACATCTAGTAATAGCACTCAGACGTTTGATCCTCTACTATATTCAAAAAAATATACAGTATCAGACGTCTGAAACAAATACTAGACGTCTATATTCATATTCAAACTTCATAAATGAACTGCAACTACAACATATGAATGGACATCTCCGCTTCTCTTCCCCACAACTCTTCACCATCAACAGAAGCAACCTTAGAGGATTCATTAATTAATGTAACTACTCAAGATACCTATCTACAACTATATATAGCATCAAGATTCAAGAGAAAAAACCTTACTACACTTACTTGCGCTTCCTAATTCTATACTCTATTATATATTCTTGATCTCTGCACTCTAGAAATCTTTACTTGTATTCACTCTTCCATATACTCAGTTCTTCATAGACAACATTCCTCAGAAATATATTGAAAGCAATTGTACTAATTAGTCAAACATCCATGTTATATTAGAAAACACATTTGACAAGAAGAACTCATTGTTACCAAGCCTAATCCTCTGGGCAAAGCGATGGTTTTTGGTAGTCGAATTTCGAAGGGGAGCTTCGGGACTGGACGCAGGACGGGAGGTCCGAACAAGTATAAAATTTTGGTGTGCTTATTCTATATTTTCTTAGATTAATATTATTTTAGATGCACCATATATTTTGTCACATATACTTACATATACATTGCACGATCCACCCCGTAGACTTTCATTCAGATCTAGGGTTTATGTCAATTTGAAAGATCAGATCCAACATTTATCTTTAGATTTATCTCTTTCCCTTAATCAGCTTACGAAAATAGAAACTATGGATTCAGATCTAATAAAGATCTAGGGCTTATGTCATTATGGAAAACCAAACCAAATCTACTTTTCCAATCTAAAATTATGAATTCAGACATGACTTCCACTAATTTGTTTACTTTCTTCTAATTTCTTCTCAATCAAATTAATATGGTTCACCTATTCAGACATAGGGTTTCATGATTAATCAATCCTAAAGTTATTGAAATCCTAACACACAAACATATATATCTATGTGTGTGTGTATAGTCCACATACAAAAGTTGCAATACGATGTTGGTTAACTGTTTGACACTTCAAGGATGATCAAATTCTTTCAAGAATTTTAGAGATGCCAAACATTACTGGCTAAGCATGCATTTTAATTACTAATAATTCAACTGAACAATCTAAAAACATTAGACTGCTTCCATACTATCATGCTTATATGGAATTTGTTTCAATAATAAGCTCATATGCCAAAACATTAATCATGGTATATGAATCTAAGTCAATTTTCATTTGTAGTTTAATTTATTTATGGCCATAGCTATACTTCTTATTAATTTTTAAATTAATAATCTTTGTCCTTATAAATAAATTGTAAAATTACTAGGATTTTTAATTAATATGGCACTTGATCGTTGTCTAAGTATTAATTCAAAAAAATTGTAAAAGACTACCTAAACAAGAATAGATAGCCACTTTGAAACAAGAATATACATACATTTAAATACACGGTGCATGTGCATGTGTGTGTGAGTGTGTGTTTGATAGTCTTACATCTAAGTTTTCTTTGGCTTATTTGGCCCATATCTTTCTATTGACTTTCACTTTTCGCAGCGACTCTCTTCTCAAACAATTAATTTGCAGTCTCATGTTGGACAAGATCAAACAATCGTAAATAAAGCCAATCATCATTTAGGTGAACTAAAGCATATGTTCAATGCAAATAAATCACATATGGGCAAGTCGGCAGATTAATATTAAAACAATGCCCCATTCAAAACATAAGTAGTTAAACGCAATATTAAAAAATTCACATGCGGACTAATATATTGATATTATTAAAATAGAAGGATCGTATTGATATTAAAACAATGCCTCATACTAGCATATATAAGTTCTAAAAATATTTGAAGGTATTGTTATAAGTAATGTTAAACCATCGGCATGCATTAGTTCAACCCAAAAGTCATTTTACTCGACTTTATGATAAGATGTACCACAACAGTCAAATTTAAAGAATAAAAAAACCTGAATTTTCAGACAAAATAGTACTCAAATAAAATTTGGAATTTGATCATTAATTCGATTACCTAACAATATCAATACTTTTGCACGTTTTTAGCTATCACCACAAGAATCAATAATCCATATAGGTATGTTTTAGTTGCATGTGGCATGTTTCTTTTTGGACAAAGTTACAAAAAAGTGAATTTTCACACTAATTTTATCTAAAATTTGGAAGATATCTTTAACTTATTCAGTTTCGAAACCATTTATTATTGTTGTTATGACATTAATACCTAAAGTAAACGCATTCATTTGACATTCAAAAATGACAGTTTATTTATGGCTTTGTAGACTTAATATATACACAAAAGAAAAGGTCAATTCACACCTAATTAAAATATGTAAATGTTAACAATAATTTCTTTTGGTATGAAGTATTTATTGGAACCGGACTAGCCCGTAGCGGAAGTTATGGGTGAATTTCAAAAATTCTACCCTACTGAATCTTTTATTAGGCCTATAAAGTCTAACCGAATTAGAAAATTTCTAAATTTCATTTGACTAAAATTATTTATTTTATTAAAATTCAAGTATATTAAGATATGAAATTAATTTTATTTGATTTCATAAATGTATTATATACATATATGTGTGAGTGCATGTGTAACATAACAATCCATGAGAGGTATAATATGCTCATATGTAGATGTTGGGATTTACATCGCAACATATATAATACCTCATTTTGTACGTCATGTATGTTGTCTAAATATGTGCATGTATATACGCTACAACACACACAAATGTATGTATAAATATATTATATATAGCATATAAACCTAAAACATTTATATATAGATAAATATATATATATATATATATATATATATATATAGAGAGAGAGAGAGAGAGAAAAGGAGAGAACAATTATTAAAAATTATTTATAATTTTAAATTAACTTAGTTTTGCAAACATAATAATTTTAGTATTTTAAGTAAAAAAAAATTAAATTGAAAAACCTTACTTCCTTGATTTTCATTTTGTAAGAAAAGTCCATTCCCCCGGCCAGTACTTAACCAGGCCGGGTTATTACATTACTTCTGATGAATCAATCATTTCATAGATCAAATGATTTCATTTTTTGTTTTTATTATATCAAATCAAAGATACTTGTTATTGAAGTTATTGAAGTAACAATAAAGACAATTTTTATCTCGTCTGTATGTATTATGAAAAAAATAATGTTTTCATCCCTGAATAAGTAACATGAAATAATATATTACTGAAAATTGGAATTTTAAAATTTTATAAAATCTAGGGTCACAAAATAGAGCGTAGGAAAAATCAAGAGATTTTTCAACGTTGGAATATTATTTTTAGAAGAAAACACATTGATTTCTGCAATAATTATTTAATATAAAATAATCCATTATTAAAAATTCAAAATTCAAAATTTCAAAAATTATAGGATCATTAATAAAAGGTTATGAAATTTTTGAAGAATTTTTCAATTCAATTATTATTTTTAATAAATCGTAAATATTTTTTTCGAAATAATGTTAATTATTAAAAATAATAAAATTTATTGAAAAATTCCTAAATTTTGTCTATATGTTTCTAAAATGATATTATATTTAAAAAAAATATAAACTTGTAATAATTATTTTATATATAATAAACAATTCAAAATTTTAATAAATGTTAATTTAAGAATATAAATATATATATGATAATTAATTTTCGAATTTCTAAATTCATATTATTTATAAGTAAATTACTACATTTTTTAAATCATATATATATCTTATATATGCATATATCCTTTTATGAAAGAGAAATATACACTAATATATATATATATATATATATATATATATTAATGAATATATATAAAACAATTATTAATGACAAAAATTGATTTTGTACAATAAACAACATTTGTCTACACACTAATCAAATAGTATAATAAACAAATTACGCACATAACCAAACTGATTTGTGGCAATGACATCTACTTACAAAATCTCACATAACTAAACTTATAGTAGCAATATATTTAAACAGATATGAAATTGCTCATTATAAAATCATAGAATATAATTTAATTACTATAATAAAAATTAAAATTACCGATTTAATGATGCCTTTGAATCCACGTTGAAGCAATGGCATTCCTTCCTTTTACTGTTCTTGATTCGTCAGATTGCAAATCCGGAATCACCGACCTCTAACTATCTAATAGTATTATTTTAATTTGAAATATATTTGAAAATTTTGGAGTGGATTAAGAGCTATGTTTTAACCAGCAATGCAGAAGGTAATGGTGGCCAAAAAGGTTAGTTATTGTTTATATGTACGTGGGGTTATATTGAGAGAAACGAGGAAAACCTTTTTACCCACTCTCACTTTATCTCAACCCATTATCTCCAAGCCAATTCTCTATGTTTTAACCACCCCTAGAACTTTCCAAAACCGAAATTTTGCAGCCCTAATAATGGGCCTTAAACTCGTCTAAGCCTAAGCCAAAATATTATGCAATTAAATCTAATTTAACCGCTTGTCGATATTGTATATCAATCGATATACATATAGCTATCATAAATATATATAACATTATTTATTTCTTAAATCATATTCAGATTTTAATTAATAATTTATAAATATTAATTAATTTAATTAATTTATAAACTAATTAAATCATTAGTTCTTAAGAGAATTCATCATTTCGACTGTGTAACTCTTAAGTGTAAATTTGGTCAGTGATTAACATCAAACTATTCTAATGTTAATGTTCACACATCATTTAGCAGGTGGTGTGACATTATGGAAAAATTTATCGCTTAGTCATTTTTGGTAAAATCTAATTTTAGTTTAATAAGCGTTACCCAGTTGTGACATTTGTTTACACCAATTCTCTTCGCCAAAACTATATCACTTTAGACTTATGGAATTTGGTAATGGTCAAAATTCCAGCCTCGTCCACATTCAACTTTATAGTCTAAATACAAAATCCTTGGTTCAATAATAATAATTATTACTAATTTAAATTCTCTGGCCAGAGACTTTGACTTTGAGTTGACTTGAGTTGACAGTGATACTAATTGCATATAACTGAGGAGATGAATCTTCTCTTGAATAGTGCTTCACTTTCAATACTTCCACTCAACCCAACTATAGTCACTCGATGGATGCCATGCCATAATTTGGATATAATTAAAGCGGAGCTTTCATATTGAAGATCCACAGTATTCTCAAGTCGAGAGAACTATGTAAATCAGTCGCATCGTTATTTTTTTGTTTGAGCTAATCATATTAACCAACAAAAAACTATCTAGTGAGTTGTTCCATAGTTATCCAATAACCATTAGTATGTAACCCCTAGGTTCCGCATGCAGTCAAGAGTAATATGCTGCCCAACATTTGGAGAGCATTACATACTCCTATCTCAATGGATACATTGATATCCAGTCTCGATGTATCTTGACTAGGAAGATTTAAAATGGTATACTTGTTTCGTTGTGAAAAATTTCTCACGGTTACAACACTTTGTAACTACTATCCCAAAATATATCATTTATGGATTTTTCTATTAAATACACTTTTAATTAAGTTAATTAATTAATATAATCACATTATATCAAGTATATAATAGGAAGAAAATACCTTTTCTTTTGAACAAGATTGGTCAACGAGTTAGATATATGTAACAAATTATATAATTTCCCATAGGGCATACCCCTAACTCTGTCAATCTTCCACTTGCGCTTGGGTTTAATTATGGAATCTAATTTCAACTTCTCCAATCAGTTTTCTCAAAACCAACTAAGTCAGTCCCTTAGTGAATGGATACGCTATTATATTTTAATTATCTTGTTTGTCAATCAACTCTCCCTAACACTGATAAACTACCTTTATCATGTGGAATGTTTTTAAATATGTATTTCGACTTCTAGTGAGCTTTAAGTTCTATCATGACCAATTTCATGACATTGTTATCTTATAACAATATTATGAGATTCTCAACATTTGTAATCACCTTTGGCTCAATTATAAATTTGTGCATTTATATCTATAAACACTGGTTTATTGTAGCGCTATTCAAGTTAATGTTCTCAACATTTTGTTGAATCAACCACATCACTTCTATTTTGAAACATTTTCAAATTAAAAATTTTAATTCGAATTTTATCATTGGCATGTTTTACTCAGTATCACTTATAAAAGTTTGTGTCAAAACGTTCCATCATAACGAGTTCGTTGTTTCTATAAACAATTCTCTAGTATTTCATAAATACACGATAACACCTCAAACAACAATATAATGATATCAATTTGGATTTTATATTTGCTTCACGTATCAAATACATAAACAAAACACAATATCATATACAACATAACCTGTATGATAATTCCTATTGCTAATTCATAAGGAATCCAACTTACATGTTCCCCTTTTAATAGGATGCTCTTGTATATCATTTTAGGAAAAACCCTATATCTTTTATACTCATCATAAAAGACATCATTTACAATCCTATATTGAGTATTAGAACAATAAAGTTGATTTTAATACAAGCATATTGTTAAAATCAATAACATGTTGTTTAATTATAATTTAGAAATATAGATGTACCATTTAACGTTCTTTCTTATGAACACATGTTTGCTCTGCACTTTGATTGAAAATCAAACTATTTGATATTTCAATCAAAATACTTATTCAATCTCGATGCTTGTAAAATGATACATTCATATCATTTCTTAGATCATATCTAGAGACTCACAAACCCAATATCGCTTCCACTGACTTCGAGACATTTCTGGTTAATATGTGTAAACGGCTTACTCCAAATCATTATTTAGAATTTTCTGTTTCAATACATAAGTACCAACCACTAAGTCTTATCTAGCGATAATTTTGTGAGTAAATATGAATTAACTTGAGCATGTTGAATACCAAATCAGTTATACTAATTTCAACAATTGAAATTTGCGATATTGTTCTTAACAACATTATTTATTTAATTCCATCCACATTAGTCTTTCCAATAAAGACATAATCTTGGCCGATGGATCATATCTCTTTGGTTATGACCATTAAAATCATATTTTGATAGTGTAGTTGTAATTCTTTCAGATCTGCACATCATAACATATAGAGTCAAAAATCTTAATGGTTTAATCGAACATACGAGGGTAATGTATATTTTCGACATTAATAAGTAACTCATAGTTTCTCTTCGATGTACGAGAATACTTATTAGACATTCTAATGCCATGTGTTCATTTAGGTTAGTTAATTTTACTTCATCTCATATGATTAGTTCTATCTATGGATCAGATTCCATTTAACTATCAAAAATTTCTCAAAGAAATTCCTTCACAATAAAGTGATATACCTTGAAACAACAATTGTTTCTTAATGCAAGTATAAACACTTTACGAACCTCCTTATTTATAAAACTAATTTTAGTTTACAAAAATTATGTTCAAAATATAAATATGTCATTTGTTGACAGATCTTTCCAAAAACTTTCGGAGATTCGTACAAATCCATCAAGAACAATTATTTCATGCAATCTTTCGACTCGCACAACCTATCAACTCCTTGGCCTAGGATATGTTTGGATTTCTTACAAACCCTTATCTTGTATGATTTTTTTAACTGTTGTTTAGATGAAATAATATCAACCTTGTGTACTAATCTTAAGTACATGACCTTATAGAAAGAAACTTACTCAACTTCACTCACAATTAATCGTAAATTATCCAATAATGTCTTATTACTCTTTATCGATGCATCATTATATATCAAATGGAAAAGTGATTTTGGATTGAATCTATATCATTTTTTGGTACATTTGGAACTCTTTGTAATATACTCCTTATTCGACCAAATCAAATCATTTTATTCTATTGCACGTTATTTTATTTACTTTTCTTTTATATTCTATGATTTTATCATAACTAAATACATGTATATCTAATACAAATGTTCATGTAGGTAATGAGTCATCGATGAATATAACAAAGTATGTGGAACCCTTTTGGTATTAATAGACTTGTGATTGCATCCATCAATATGAATCAATTCAAAGAATTCATCAACTCTTATGATGCTCCCACTGAATGGATGCATTTGTATTAATTGTTTGAGATATAATTAACCTGTATTATACGATTCATAATCATATAGTAAAATATTTCGAAAAACTACGACGCCGTCTATAATTCCAAAACAGTTGTAAATAATATTAGATACACATGTAATTTTGTTGCATCACTTTTACTATGAAAATAAATTCCGTAATATAGTTATACTTCATAATTAATATTCATACTCATAAAATATAGTTACATTTATTTTTCAGTTAATTCCAAAAAATTAACATTATTTCAAAAATAATGTTCGCCACATTTTACGAAAATAATTTTCGGAATTTGATGCAATCATTAGGTTCTATATAGCATGCTCGCACTATTTTTGCCATTACTATAATAGCGTACTAAATTTAAAGGTCCTCCATTCGCTTAATATTATTAATATTGTTTACTTATTTCATATGCTGCAGCTAGTTCACAGAGGAGAGTTCTTAGATCAAATATCTTGAACTCAAAGAAATAAATGTTATAGGAAACAATTTTCTATATGAAAATACATTTTGAAATAAAAATCATGTTTCGTATTCCAATATTAAATATAAGTTATTATTACAATTCTTGTTTCCGATGTTTCTCTATAAAGCAGAAATGACTATTCATTCTCTTCATTCCAACTTTATCTTAATTACATCTATATTATACATTCATTTTTCTTTCGAATGTTCAAACTATTCAAAAGAAAACCTTACAACAATATCATAACAAACCTTTTACACAATCACATTCGATTATTCATAAAATTTAAGGCATCAAATATGTTACACATTATGTTAACCTATCAAGATGACATTTCAACGATAGAGTTTTTAGATGTATCTCGTAGTTTATGGTCTGTGTTACATTAGCACAATATGATCCTTTTGAAATCATTCAAGTTGAATACATGATCTTAAAATACTGTTTATTGGCTTACTTCGAATGAACTAACTTCATTGAAATATTGTACCTCACAAACTATGACTGTTCACCATACAACATTTATATGTGAAAGTACACGGATCAAATATCCATATCCTTGAATTGCATTTAGAGTTCGAAAACTCATAAAATGCAGTACATGGTCCAAACCAAATAAACATGCAAGTGACCAACTTATGAATGTATTAAGTAGTTGAAATTGGGCATTTTCATGTGTATAAAAACATTATATAACATGCAATTAGAATTATTAGTAAGTACATATTCTATTCTATTTGGCAACTTTCAATTCAGTTTGTTTGTATATGTTAATTGACAATCGTCTAATCAATCTTATTAAATGCACAAATTTATCATTGTAGATAATTATAAAATTATATGGCATATTTTCTTACAATATTAGAAAGGTTAAATGTTACCGTTTCATTTTCTAATAAGGCTCCCACTAGTCCTTTATATTTCTCCAAACCCTAAGATGAAACATAAAAGTATTGCAACTTCACTAGTGGATGTTACGACTTGTTTTTTGGTACTCCGACCTTGAGTATGCTCAACAAATCATAGCCCTACAAACGATGGATAAATCCATTTCGGTTGTATTATATACAAATCCAAACCCATTTTTCATTGTTCTAATCTTATTTCGTCCTTCAGTTTTCTCAACAAATTGACATAGATTATTCACACATACCTACCATATCGTGATGGCCTAAGTATAGTATATGCACCTTGAGTTCAAATACATATATTTATTTTACCTCATTTGTTCAATATATTAATAACTAGTGCGAACCCGTGCTTCGCATACAGACTGCACTCAACCTCTTATCATCATAACACGTTTAAATGATTTATATGGTTCATTGATTAAGAAATAGTGATCTTTTTTTATCAGTTTTCAAATAAGTTTGCATTTTGTCTAAAACTTGTGTATAAATCTTTGAAAAAAGTAATGCAGATAGTACTGGTGCTTGATAAACAATTGCAAAATATCGAGAAAAAAAGATTTCAAAGATAAAATTTCCATATAATACACATATAAATTATACGCATATAAATTTATTATTTGCATCAGTTGTTGCTCCATGCATCAGCTGTATTATATGTAACTTCATTTGGTGAGATACCTTTATTAATCATTTCCTTTAATACTTGATGTCGTTGATTCCATTTGCTGCTTCGGTAATAGCTATCTATAAGAGCAGTGCAGGTAACAACATTTGATTTACACTTGACCATTGATCCAAAAATGCCAAAAGCAACATTGACATGATTCATGAGAAAATGCAAGTGTTGATGCTGTTCCCATAACTAACTATGTCTAGGAAGACATTATGCAGCATCATATTATTGTAGAATGATAAGATTAGAGGATAAAGAGATTTATTTCTATTTTGGACGATTCTTGTGAAAAATATGCTAAATCTAAAGCAAACATATTTTATGTCTGAAGTGTTGGAACTAACAACCATTATTCAAAAATATTTATTTTAATGTGAAGAATATTATTGAATTTCTTTTACAGTCAAAGAAAATTCAATATAATAAGAGCATATAATTGTATTTAATGTTTTGGAGCTTTCTGGTGCCATTTCTAATTCCATTTAACACTGTTGTTGTATTTTGGTAATGTTGGATTTTACCAGACTTGACTGCAATTTGTAAAAGTAGAATCAGTGGCTGGAAATTTTCAAATCGACGACATAGATTAGTTAAAAAAAATAAAGTCAAACAGATTTAATAAATTTAATAATATGAATAATCCAGAAAACTATGATTTTAAAAAATTTATTTTTAGCTATCAACAATGGATATCATTGGAAAGCATATTAAATTTGAGATTTAATAATGAAATCAATTCTTAAATCCAATTAATGTAGAAAAAGTTATCACATTTCAAAGTTTGGAATAGAAAGAAATTAAAAACGTGACTATTCATTTCCCAAAATATGAAGGAGGCCTTTGTCCTCTTGAAATCTAACACAACTATAATATTATAGTATAGATACTACGCATAACATCCCTAGCTTGAGTTTTCTCAACAACTAAGGAGTATGTAAGTAATTTATTAATATATATATGGTAGACGACAATATTATATTAAAGATTCATAATCTTTAATATATATATATATATATATATTGATTGATATCGACTTATAGAATAATATATTTATTATGAAATACCGTAACGATTCAAGTGTTAGACACATCGGAAATCACAGTATATGTACATTTACATATGTATTTATTTCTCAAGTCTATTTGGGTTTCCTTAATATTCCACATTTAGTTTATACACATGTCATGTAAGTTTTATTGTTATATATATTTTATATTTCATATTACTTATATGATAGTCTTACGTATAATATATCATTAATTAAATACTATCTAATTAATTTTAATCAATTAACTCTTTAATTAATTTTAAATTATTATTCCAGTATAACTTTTATATTGGACATATCTACTATAACATTTATAATGTATACTATAACCTTTATAGTGCAATACATATATATCTTTAAAAATAGCTGTAATAGCTTTGATGTCACACTTTTTTGGTATAAACATAAACTATCAAAAACGCCCTCTATATATTATCAAATCTTAATCACTTAAAATATGATCTAATATTAAACTAAACTTTTTTTTACAAATTTAAACGCCCCTAAAATTAAGATATAATAATTAAACATGCTTTACAAATTCAAAACATTTCTAAAAATAGGATCTAAAATTAAAATTTCTTTACAAATTCAAAATAATTCTTTACAAATATACAATATTAATGTACACTGAAAATATAAAATACCATTTTTGACTGATTTAAACATGTACAATTTATGGAAAACAACACACGCGCGAAGCGCATGCCATAACACTCATCATATATATGCGTATTTTATTTAATTAATTAACCTTTAATTAATTTATCCAATTAAACAATTTTTTTAAATTTATTAATTTGAAAATTTATCTTGTATACATACATGTATACTTATGTTATCTTAAACATTTTAAAATAACATAAAACATATCAACATATGTAATACGTGCATATATGAATTAATTAATAAACATATTTAATTAAATTATTTTATTAATCTTATTAATAAATTTGAAATTATTATTTAAATATTTTCAAACATTTTGAAAATATCATTATCCTTTCAAACATTTTGAAAACTTATGCAGTATTATAATTTTTATAATAAACATGTTTTATTTTAAATTTAATAATTAAATTCAAAACATTTAACAATAATTTTCTAAACGATTTTGAAAATCATCCTAAGGCATAAATTAAGTTGGGCCTTTTCTATTAGGAGCAATCTTTGGGCTCACTTTACATTTTAGGCCAGGCCAGTAACCAGGTTGGACAGGGTACTTGATTACCTAATTATAATCCTAGAAATTACCTTTCTAGACACCGTACTAAGCGGGCAAGCTTAATTAATTAGCCCTAATATGACTAATTTACCGCATAGGCTATTGGGCTTCAATAACTTTTATAATAACCCGCATATTTTGCGATTAAATATTTAAATATTTTATTTTTATATTTTATCGTTAGTCGGATTTTAATCCGAAAAGTTACTTTTTGCATACGGCCAAATTTGGATTCAAACCACTTCCATTGAGTTCAAAACACCGTTTGCGATCTTTTTGAGCATAAACTTTGTTATGTTTGGATTTAGTGGAATTTTGTCACTTTTTCACTTTCGGTTTTGGGTTTGGTTTAGCCCATTAGCCTAAACTATTTACTCTAGCTCAATCCCCTTCTCTCATAACTTTACTTTCATTTCCTAACACTCATGCTTCATCAAAAATGGAGGAAGGAATGGGAAATTAAAACTCCAAGCCCTAATTCATTTGCAAATTCAACATCTAATTCCAAATTCAAAGAGAAGCCATTGATTCAAGCTTCTTGTGTAGAGATTCAAGTGTGGTTGATTCCTCCTTTGCTTTTAGGCTTCTCCTTCATTGATTTTGTGCAAAGATGAGATTTTTATTTCACATCTTTGTCTATAACTATCTTTGATTGTTGGGTATGAATTCCTAACACTTTCACATATGCATCCGCCATTGATTTGGATTGAATTGGTGAAAATCCCAATTTTTAGTTTTTTGGGTTCATACCTCTAAAAATCCAATCTTTGATGTTTGAACACATTTTTGGTGATGCATCGAGTAGCCAATACGACTAGGTAGACGATAGGCATAATTGTAACGATCCTGAATTTTGAACAATTTAATTTGTAAATATTTAATTAATTTTAAATATTTGAATGATGGTTTGGTTTGAATTCCCAATATAACTATGAATTTGGTGATTAAATTCTAGAATTTAATCTATCGGAAGTTGAATAAAAAAAAATTGAATCTTCAATTTTAAGCTAATTAAAAGAAAAAAATATAATTTTCGACTGTAACGATTCCGAATTTTAATTTATTTTAAATTGATAACTGATTTAATTCTTGATTTAAAATTGTGAGATTCATTGGTTAATCGATTTGAGTTTTTCCAAATTCAAATAAATTATGTTGTTTATTTATGAAGAGACAGTCTCTTTTATAAAAATTTTTGAGTTAATATTGAGTTAATGAAGGAATGACAATTATAAATTGTGCCTAATTGCTGTTGGAATTTTAAACGGTTGAATTCCTCTAAAATTGAGTTATAATTCTTTAATAATTTGATTAAGGAATTAGGTGGACTTTACAATTTTCTTAGCCCATGGTTTTGCTTAGTGCTGTAATATTATCTAAGGCTATACTCGATCCCCTCTCTATTTTCATTCGTAACCCTAAATCTTAAACACACGAAAGAGAAGAAAAAAAAATGAAAAAAATGGCGGCATCGTCTTCGTTTTCCCTTGACAAATTTTGGGCTTGAGATATTTGCTTGCTGTCTGGAGCTTTGTGCTTCTCGATAGCCTTGGAAAGCTATCGTCTTCTTCGCTTGCTCGATTGAGGCTTTCGAGATTTAGGGTTTCGTAATTTTGGGACTTCGTTCCCTTTTGTGCTCTGCTTTGCGAATTATGGTGGCTTGACGTCGGCTCCTTCAATCTGCGCTCGTCGAAAGGTGAGTGATTTTTATTTCACTCACATCTAGTTCAGCTTAGTACTTTGCTTTGCGTTTGGGTTGACTTTGTCGCTGATGATTTCTAACTTGATTTCTTTACTGATTTGATTTCCTGTTCTCTTGGTTATCTCGGCACTGTTTTTATTTAGAGGTTGATGATTTCCTCTGACTAGTTCATAATCGCATATGCTTGATTTTGCACTTTTAGTTGGTATTTGGTGATTGAATTAGATTTCTCGGTGAATCATTTCACCGGCATTCTTCTTGGTATTGGATGTTGTTGCATTCAATGTTGGTCTGCATTTGATCTGATGCACTCCGTTTTGACCACTGTTTCATCATATCACAGGTCTAGTATTGCTTGATTCATCTGTTGCACTTGTAGTTGCATTACATTCTGTTGCATTTGACTTGGTGCTTTCTGGTCTCCATACTATTCAGTGCTTCACTGTTGCACTTCTTTATGTTGTTACTAATGGTCCATATTATTTGTTGAGGTTGCTATCTTGATTCATTCCATTCCATATATACTTTGTAGTTGATTCACTTAGTCTCCTTTTGCATTATTCACTATTGTACAGTTTGCATGTTCATGTATGCTTCTTCTCATATGCATAGCTTTTAATTTAAGTTGCATTTCATTTGTTTGAATAATGAGTAACAACATTTATAAGTTGAATCTGCATGGTGCTGCCGACCTGTAGCCTGCAGTTATGTTGCTAGTTCCTTGGTCATTTCCAGTTACTTGTAGTCTGGTATCTAATCATTTGTATCAGTGTTTTTTTTATTATTGTCGTATTCTTCCATTTGGCAACTGTTTGTTTCACTTGAGTGTACATGCAGCTTGGAGTCAGTTTCCTTGTAGTGCTTATATTGTTGAAACTATTTTAACTTCTGGAATTACTTGAGTTTCTTGTTGCATTTTCAAATTGCTGTTTCAATTTGGTCTGCTTGGACTTGAGACTGTAGCATTCATTCATGCTTCATTGTGTAGTTGTGTTGCCAGATTGAGTTGCACTATCTAGTGGCAGTTTTCTGTTTTTGTTGATTGATTGGGACTTGAGGCAAGACTTGATTTTTATGTCTTGACCATTTCAATTAAATTTGTACTTGTGTTGAATCTGATTTTGATTTGACCTTGTGCACTCGAGTTGGCGAGGCAGTGCACATGTATGTACGTGTGTACTGCAGCCACACCGCCTTGATTTTATTGGTATTTCTTTTGCTTTGAGCATTTGGGTCTGCATACATAAGTTTTGATGCTGCTTTGATTTGTTGAAGCTTTGCATTTGAGTCGAGTCATGACAACTATGGCTTGACCTTTGCGTTCAGTTTTGTGGTTTGGTGCCTTCTTGAATTTATGCTGTGACGCTTACTTTGCATAAGCTCGAGCTCTGTAGCCTTGCCTTGTTCAATTCATACTTGTAGCCTTTGTGCCTTGATGTTCCACTGTTGCACTTCAATTGCTTCTGTTGGTTCATGTATGTGTCATTGCCTTGTGCACTGATGTTTACTGACATGTTGGAGTTGAGAACTTTTGTGTTATATCATGTAATTGATGATGTTGGTTTTAATCTTATTTCCTGCCCTTGTGCATGACAGCATTTTCACATATGTTTGTCCATGTGCTGTTGGTTATGTACATTCATTTGTGTACATATTGCATACTTCACCAGTTGTGCCACTGCCATTTTGCAGTGTATAGTATTTATTTTGGAAAAGCAATATATTTTGTCTTTGCTTCAGCACTGCGCCTTGTTCTTGATTTTTATACTTGCACATTTGGTTTGTGTTCTTTTGGCACTGCTTACTGCTAGTTTGATGTGCATTTGTTTTCAAGCATCATAGCAACATGTGGTAGTTGCAGTTTGTATTTATTATGCCCTTGGATTCGGGTGGTGGCTGCGTTATTATTGCAGTTCTACCCCTGAATATTTGTGGTGCTTGCAGTTTCGTTTTTATGAAAATTTTGCACTTATTGAAAATGTGCAGTAATGAGTTGGTTGGGAACTTGTTTTCTTGAGTTTACTTGGTATATGCAAAACAATTGCATTTCGACCTTGTCATGTTACATTGTTTTGGGTATGACTGCCTTTGTGCACTTGTTGTTGAACTGTTCGATTTTTTTATTTTTTTTGTTAACCTCGTCGCTGGCCTGTTCATCTCTTTATTGGATCACGGCTTCGACTTGGTTCGATGTTGACTTCGATTTTTATCGAAATTCTTGCTGTAGCATACTTGACCTCTGCAGCTTTGATTGCTGTTAGTATTCCACTGTTGCGATGATTTCACATGCTGTTGTGGCGAGGCCGTACACGCGTGCGTGTACTGCAGCCAATCAGTTTTGATTTTTTTAAGTAACTTTTTCAATTATTTAAATTGATTTGATTTAAATTGATGATTTTGGTTTAAACTGCCATTTAGGCAAATTTTGATGCTTTCCTAAATCATTTAAAAAAAAAAAATCTTCTCATCTATCTTCATTAATGATTTCAATCCGCTGATTTATTGTTTTAACACTGTTAAGTGTTATATTTACCGTTATCCGATTTCTTGTTAAAGGGTCGGATAGGTGAATTTATCTTTGACTGTCGTCTAATCGCTATTTAATTATTATTGTTTCTGTGCACTAATAACTGAGTTTGAATTAGACTGACCCGTGTATTATTTTCTTTTGAACGTAATACTCGGGTCAGACCGAGTATTTTTACAGCTTGAAAATTTTCAGGCAGTGAAGTTAGAGAGAGGGGGTTTACCGCATCACTAAAGTTTTTCAGGAAAATTTTTCTTGTACTAAATAATAAATAAATATTCCACTGTATAAAATTTAAATGCATTGTATAAACTCTGATATTTGTATAAAAGAAAGAAATTCATTTATGTGAAATATTATTATTCTTCTGTGGCTCTGTGGTTGGTTCTGTTTAAACTCTATAAACAAAATAACAATCCGTCATTTTGAACGTTTCTAGTTGGTTTAATTACCGATTGGAGGCCGTCAGAACGGGGGATCGTTACAAAGTGGTATCAGAGCTTTGGTTTACACAAAGCTTAGTTTATGGCGTTTAATATGAATAGTTACTAGAATCACTTTAAAGAAAACGTTTTCAAATCAAAAGAAGTATAAAATTGTTTTCTTTGAACCACTTTGTAACGATCCCCTGTTCTTCACAAAATTTGAAATCAATTTTTTTCAAAAGAATCCAAAATCAAATTCCCAAAGTTATAGTTTAATAATCCGCTTGAACATAACCAATTTAACATGTCATTTTATTTCCCAGTTATTTCTTTGGAGAGATTCAAAATATTTGATTTAAACCAATTCATTAATTCACTTAACTTATATTTTATTTCTTCATAAATCTCAGAAATTCGATAATGGGTTTTTCGAATGATCGAGACTCAAATCTAAGGAGACCTCACCGAAGAGAAACTATCGCAAACCTAAATTTAGAGAGGGGAATTTCCGAAAATGTTATTTTGAATGATATTTAAAAGAAATCAGAGGAAGAGGATTTGGGTTTTGAACTTGATTTTGATTTGGGATTTGGTTAATTTTTTTTATATATATATATAAGATCCTAAACTTGCTTATCTTGATGATCTGTTGAAGTTTAGTATGAAGGATGTTTGAGTGATGGTGTGAATATGCTTGCATGTCTATATATAAATGAAAAAAAAATGATTTAGGAAAGCATCAAAATTTGCCTAAATGGAAGTTTAAACCAAAATCATCAATTTAAATCAAATCAATTTAAATAATAGAAAAAGTTACTTAAAAAAAATCAAAACTAATTGGCTGCAGTACACGCGCGCGTGTACGGCCTCGCCACAACAGCATGTGAAATCATCGCAACAGTGAATACTAACAGCAATCAAAGCTGCGGAGGTCAAGTATGATACAGCAAGAATTTCGATAAAAATCGAAGTCAACATCGAACCAAGTCGAAGCCGTGATCCAATAAAGAGATGAATAGGCCAGCGACGAGGTTAACAAAAAAAAAATCTTCTCATCTATCTTCATTAATGATTTCAATCTGCTGATTTATTGTTTTAACACTGTTAAGTGTTATATTTACCATTATCCGATTTCTTGTTAAAGGGTCGGATAGGTGAATTTATCTTTGACTGTCGTCTAATCGCTATTTAATTATTATTGTTTCTGTGCACTAATAACTGAGTTTGAATTAGACTGACCCGTGTATTATTTTCTTTTGAACGTAATACTAGGATCAGACCGAGTATTTTTACAGCTTGAAGATTTTCAGGCAGTGAAGTTAGAGAGAGGGGGATTACCGCATCACTAAAGTTTTTCAGGAAAATTTTTCTTGTACTAAATAATAAATGAATATTCCGCTGTATAAAATTTAAATGCATTGTATAAACTCTGATATTTGTATAAAAGAAAGAAATTCATTTATGTGAAATATTATTATTATTCTGTGATTCTGCGGCTGATTCTGTTTAAACTCTATAAACTAAATAACAATCCGTCATTTTGAACGTTTCTAGTTGGTTTGATTACCGATTGGAGGCGGTCAGAACGGGGGATCGTTACAATGTGGTATCAGAGCTTTGGTTTACACAAAGCTTAGTTTATGGCGTTTAATATGAATAGTTACTAGAATCACTTTAAAGAAAACGTTTTCAAATCTAAAGAAGTATAAAATTGTTTTCTTTGAAAGATAAAAGTTATTTTGAATATTCAAAATTATTTTTCGGAAATTCCCCTCTCTAAATTTAGGTTTGCGATAGTTTATCTTCGGTGAGGTCTCCTTAGATTTGAGTCTCGATCATTGGAAAAACCCATTATCGAATTTCTGAGATTTATGAAGAAATAAAATATAAGTTAAGTGAATTAATCAATTGGTTTAAATCAAATATTTTGAATCTCTCCAAAGAAATAACTGGGAAATAAAATAACATGTTAATTTGGTTAGGTTCAAGTGGATTATTAAACTATAACTTTGGGAATTTGATTTTGGATTCTTTTGAAAAAAATTGATTTCAAATTTTGTAAAGAACGATTTAGTAAATAAATGGATTATAAGTATTTAACTTATAATATGGACTTTTGGTACATAACTGAGTTATATAAATTGAATTGAATTAATAAAGGAGATTATAAATCGAAGTTGTATAAATAGAAGTGGAATTTGTAAAGATTGTTTATAAATTAGAAACCAATTGAATTTGATAAATGAAACATAGAAGTTATCAAAGGAGATATATTCGTGATTTTGGATAGCGAATTATCCTTTAAGTTAAATATTGTGATAATAAAAGTTGGTTGGGAATTTTATTCACAATTTTGGACAGTGAATATATTATTAAATCAAATGGATATGTCTTGGGAAAATGATTGAATAATCCGACTTTTGCTAATAAGGATTACAAATTTTGATAGGAAATCTATTTGTTAACTTAACTGTATGAATCAAACTAGTTTTGATGTAAAGCTTATATTTCAAGCTTAGACTAATACCTAAAATAGTTAATGTGGAGATATAAATCTAATGGAACCAAGTCGATAAATGGTTAATTTACTAAAGAATTAGTTGATTATTTTTGAAATAGAAAGCAAATGTAAAGTTCAAATGAGATTTAGATTTCAAATTGATGTTTGTCAACATGAAAATCCACAATAGATTTAATAGATTCAATGATGAATTTGAATTTGAACGAGCAGAGAATTAAGTTAAGTGGAAAACCTAATATTGGAAATTTGAAGTCGGTTTAAAACCAATATTGTGAAATGTATGCGGAATTCAAACTATGAATTAAGTCGAAGTTGAAAAAGTTAAATTGCAATGTTTTGGGGAAGTGATATTATGAAATGAAGTTAATGGTTTTAAAGATGTTTTAAAATGCATTAAGTATCGAAAGCATAGATTTCAACATTCATTGTTGAAATAGACGTTTTCGAGAGAAAATAAAGGGAAATGGTGGACTATAACATTGTTGTTATAGTAAATGGTTTCCGAAAGGAAATGTTTCATGTAGTATTGGGATTTATATATATCTATCTTAAATTCGAATCCCTATACTAGTGATTTTGGGTCGTCGTAACAATGTTGTACGCCACATTCGTTTTGACCCAAATAAATGTGTTTAAAAGATTGCTTTCCTTAAAGAATGAAATATATACTTGATCATGATTTAAGTATATCGAATAATTTTTTTTTCAAGTGTTGAAAATAAATGGATTTGTGGATTACTTATTATTAAATAAGTATGGAAATGTTTTCCAACATGAAGTGAATGTTTTGAGATTTTATCTTTTAAAGATAAATTGATAATGAATATTAGAAATCGATTTGAAAATCGTATATTCATAGATATTTTGGAAATGTAAATTCACTATGTAATTTACAAAAGAAAGGAAAATTTGTTAAAAATAAATATTCATTTAGTTTTGAAATGTGGAAATAAATTTACGGATTTGGAATGTAAGTTTAAAATAAATCGGTAAGGATTTATTTAAATGAACCATTTTAAGTTTAAAATGGATAAATATTTGGAAATGTTTTCGTTTAAGGAAATTGTTTGAAATTTGTTTTCAAAGATTGAAAGGTGAAAAATGATTTGAAATTTGTTTTCAAATGGTTAAGTGTGGAAAATTATATATATCCTGTAAAGGTATTTTTGGGAAATTTGAACAATTAGTTCAACTTGAAATTTGGATGGTCGGTTTGGATTGTATGTTTAACATTGTGAATTGACGACATAGCAATTGATCTCTGTTAAATATATATCTGTTTGGTGGCGGAGAATTTATTCTCTTAGCTTAACACCCTTCTCTGAGACATACGAGCTCAGAGGTTATATATCGGTAGACATCAATTATGTGTTGAGAATTTACGATGTCACGTGAAATCCAAATCGAGTGTGAAGTCGATAATAAATTGAATTTTGAATGTGAATTAGGTTTGAGATAACCTTAAAATTCTAAATCGACTTAGAGGAAAATTTCAAATTGGTAATGAGATGGAAAATTTATGAATCCTCTATTTGTTATGGGTATGAGATATTGAGGTTTTCAGAACGTATATATGAGAATACGATAAATTCGAAAACCATTAGTTTGGAAAGTAATTGTTATGGAAAACTTATGTAAGTATATGGGTATGATATGTACAAAATGTGAAATGAAATATTATATATGTATGTATGATATTATGTTTTCCAAACTGAGGATATGGAAAAGTACCTTCCATTTAAAATTTGTGAAGGTATTGGAACTCGATATGAGTGCCCAATTGAAAATCGTAGCTACGTAGAATTCCATTAGTTGGATTGACCATTTGATTTCCATTAGTTGGATTGACCATTTGATTTCCATTAGTTCGACTGGCCATTGTTTTCCATTAGTTGGATTGGCCGTTTGTTTTCCATTAGTTGGAGTGACTAGCGTAATTTGAGGGGCGTGATGCCTACAGTTACAAGCGATTCCACTAGGATAGTGGCGCAACCGCCGAGTAAACTGCAATCTAGAAGCCAAAGCGAAATTCGAGGGGCAAGATGCCTACGGTCACAAGTGATTCTACTGGGATAGTAGCGTAACTGCTGTGTGGACCGTGATCTATGGCAACAACCATGGAGAAATTCAAGAGATGAGAAATCTACGGTTACAAGCGATTCTACTGGGATAGTAGCGTAACCGCCGGGTAACTGTGATCCATGGGGGAACGTGCTTTCCATATCCATTTTTAAAAGAATTTTTAAGTATTTTCACTGGGAATTGAAGCAAGTATATTTAGTACTTGGAGATTTTTAGTCTTGCGCCTGGCCAGCGTATGCCTAATGTCTTTAAGAACGACGATAGACTTGTTAAATTTCGAGTTAGCAAGTATTTTCAAACTTTAAATAGAAAATCAATAATCTGAAATTAAAGTAACATAAATTCCAACCTAATGAACTAAGGAAGAGGATTTTTGAAATGTTTTGAAAGTTCAAAGCTTTGGAAAGGTTATACTATGTAAATTTCTTAAATGAAGAATTGCAAATTTAAAATTTGGGTTTTGTAAGTTGAAAACTTTAGTAAAAGACTTTTGCGTCTTGATTGTAGAAAATGATGAGCAAATGAGTTAATTAACGAAGCTAATGAGACAAAACAAATAGAATGAATCCTATACTTATTTATTTATTTTTAATAAGTTTCAAACTTGATAAAATTGAGTAGGGTATAAATATTAGTGAAATTTTAACAATCATTTTTCCTTACTTGTAATTTCGGGACGAAATTCTTTTAAGGAGGGGAGATTGTAACGATCCTGAATTTTGAACAATTTAATTTGTAAATATTTAATTAATTTTAAATTTTTGAATGATGGTTTGGTTTGAATTCCCAATATAACTATGAATTTGGCGATTAAATTCTAGAATTTAATCTATCGGAAGTTGAATAAAAAAAAAATTTTGAATCTTCAATTTTAAGCTAATTAAAAGAAAAAAAATATAATTTTCGACTGTAACGATTCCGAATTTTAATTTATTTTAAATTGCTAACTGATTTAATTCTTGATTTAAAATTGTGAGATTCATTGGTTAATCGATTTGAGTTTTTCCAAATTCAAATAAATTATGTTGTTTATTTATGAAGAGATGGTCTCTTTTATAAATTGTTTTGAGTTAATATTGAGTTAATGAAGGAATGCCAATTATAAATTGTGCCTAATTGTGGTTGGAATTTTAAACGGTTGAATTCCTCTAAAATTGAGTTATAATTCTTTAATAATTTGATTAAGGAATTAGGTGGACTTTACAATTTTCTTAGCCCATGGTTTTGCTTAGTGCTGTAATATTATCTAAGGCTATACTCGATCCCCTCTCTATTTTCATTCGTAACCCTAAATCTTAAACACACAAAAGAGAAGAAAAAAAAATGAAAAAATGGCGGCATCGTCTTCGTTTTCCCTTGACAAATTTTGGGCTTGAGATATTTGCTTGCTGTCTGGAGCTTTGTGCTTCTCGATAGCCTTCGAAAGCTATCGTCTTCTTCGCTTGCTCGATTGAGGCTTTCGAGATTTAGGGTTTCGTAATTTTGGGACTTCGTTCCCTTTTGTGCTCTGCTTTGCGAATTATGGTGGCTTGACGTCGGGTCCTTCAATCTGCGCTCGTCGAAAGGTGAGCGGTTTTTATTTCACTCACATCTAGTTCAGCTTAGTACTTTGCTTTGCGTTTGGGTTGATTTTGTCGCTGATGATTTCTAACTTGATTTCTTTACTGATTTGATATCCTGTTCTCTTGGTTATCTCGGCACTGTTTTTATTTAGAGGTTGATGATTTCCTCTGACTAGTTCATAATCGCATGTGCTTGATTTTGCATTGTTAGTTGGTATTTGGTGATTGAATTCGATTTCTCGGTGAATCATTTCACCGGCATTCTTCTTGGTATTGGATGTTGTTGCATTCAATGTTGGTCTGCATTCGATCTGATGCACTCCATTTTGACCACTGTTTCATCATGTCACAGGTCTTGTATTGCTTGATTCATCTGTTGCACTTGAAGTTGCATTCCATTCTGTAGCATTTGACTTGGTGCTTTCTGGTCTGCATACTATTCGGTGCTTCACTGTTGCACTTCTTTATGTTGTTACTAATGGTCCATATTATTTGTTGAGGTTGCTGTCTTGATTCATTCCATTCCATCTATACTTTGTAGTTGATTCACTTAGTCTCCCTTTGCATTATTCACTATTGTACAGTTTGCATGTTCATGTATGCTTCTTCTCATAGCATAGCTTTTAATTTAAGTTGCATTTCATTTGTTTGAATAATGAGTAACAACATTTATAAGTTGAATCTGCATGGTGCTGCCGACCTGTAGCCTGCAGTTATGTTGCTAGTTCCTTGGTCATTTCCAGTTACTTGTAGTCTAGTATCTAATCATTTGTATCAGTGTTGTTTTTTTTATTGTTGTTGTATTCTTCCATTTGACAACTGTTTGTTTCACTTGAGTGTACATGCAGTTTGGAGTCAGTTTCCTTGTAGTGCTTACATTCTTGGAACTATTTTAACTTCTGGATTTACTTGAGTTTCTTGTTGCATTTTCAAATTGCTGTTTCAATTTGGTCTGGTTGGACTTGAGACTGTAGCATTCATTCATGCTTCGTTGTGTAGTTGTGTTGCCATATTGAGTTGCACTATCTGGTGGCAGTTTTCTGTTTTTGTCGATTGATTGGGACTTGAGGCGAGACTTGATTTTTATGTCTTGACCATTTCAATTAAATTTGTACTTGTGTTGAATCTGATTTTGATTTGACCTTGTGCACTCGAGTTGGCGAGGCAGTGCACATGTATGTACGTGTGTACTGCAGCCATACCGCCTTGATTTTATTGGTATTTCTTTTGCTTTGAGCAATTGGGTCTGCATACATAAGTTTTGATGCTGCTTTGATTTCTTGAAGCTTTGCATTTGAGTCGAGTCATGACAACTATGGATTGACCTTTGCGTTCAGTTTTGTGGTTTGGCGCCTTCTTGAATTTATGCTGTGACGCTGACTTTGCATAAGCTCGAGCTCTGTAGCCTTGCTTTGTTCAATTCATACTTATAGCCTTTGTGCCTTGTTGTTCCACTGTTGCACTTCAATTGCTTCTGCTGGTTCATGTATAAGTATGTGTCATTGCCTTGTGCACTGATGTTTACTGACATGTTGGAGTTGAGAACTTTTGTGTTATATCATTTAATTGATGATGTTGGTTTTAATCTTATTTCCTGCCCTTGTGCATGACTGCATTTGCACATATGTTTGTCCATGTGCTGTTGGTTATGTACATTCATTTGTGTACATATTGCATACTTCACAGTTTGTACCACTGCCATTTTTCACTGTATAGTATTTATTTTGGAAAAGCAATATATTTTGTCTTTGCTTCGGCACTGCGCCTTGTTCTTGATTTTTATACTTGCACATTTGGGTTGTGTTCTTTTGGGACTGCTTACTGCTAGTTTGATGTGCATTTGTTTTCAAGCATAATAGCAACATGTGGTAGTTGCGGTTTGTATTTATTATGCCCTTGGATTCGGGTGGTGGCTGCGTTATTATTGCAGTTCTACCCCTGAATATTTATGGTGCTTGCAGTTTCATTTTTATGAAAATTTTGCACTTATTGGAAATGTGCAGTAATGAGTTGGTTGGGAACTTGTTTTCTTGAGTTTACTTGGTATATGCAAAACAATTGCATTTCGACCTTGTCATGTTACATTGTTTTGGGTATGACTACCTTTGTGCACTTGTTGTTGAACTGTTCGATATTTTTTTTTGTTAACCTCGTCGCTGGCCTGTTCATCTCTTTATTGGATCATGGCTTCGACTTGGTTCGATGTTGACGTCGATTTTTATCGAAATTCTTGCTGTAGCATACTTGACCTCTGCAGCTTTGATTGCTGTTAGTATTCACTGTTGCGATGATTTCACATGCTGTTGTGGCGAGGCCGTACACGCGTGCGTGTACTACAGCCAATCAGTTTTGATTTTTTTTAAGTAACTTTTTCAATTATTTAAATTGATTTGATTTAAATTGATGATTTTGGTTTAAACTGCCATTTAGGCAAATTTTGATGCTTTCCTAAATCATTTTTTTTTAAAAAAAAAATCTTCTCATCTATCTTCATTAATGATTTCAATCTGCTGATTTATTGTTTTAACACTGATAAGTGTTATATTTACCGTTATCCGATTTCTTGTTAAAGGGTCGGATAGGTGAATTTATCTTTGACTGTCGTCTAATAGCTATTTAATTATTATTGTTTCTGTGCACTAATAACTGAGTTTGAATTAGACTGACCCGTGTATTATTTTCTTTTGAACGTAATACTCGGGTCAGACCGAGTATTTTTACAGCTTGAAGATTTTCAGGCAGTGAAGTTAGAGAGAGGGGGATTACCGCATCACTAAAGTTTTTCAGGAAAATTTTTCTTGTACTAAATAATAAATGAATATTCCGCTGTATAAAATTTAAATGCATTGTATAAACTCTGATATTTGTATAAAAGAAAGAAATTCATTTATGTGAAATATTATTATTCTGTGATTCTGTGGCTGATTCTGTTTAAACTCTATAAACTAAATAACAATCCGCCATTTTGAACGTTTCTAGTTGGTTTAATTACCGATTGGAGGCGGTCACAAT
This sequence comes from Allium cepa, assembly GCA_030765085.1. NCBI lineage: Eukaryota > Viridiplantae > Streptophyta > Magnoliopsida > Asparagales > Amaryllidaceae > Allium > Allium cepa. The sequence continues at coordinate 671,994,500 of CM060928.1, read as the reverse complement.
GGGGGATCGTTACAGTAATCCTGTAGCGTTCGTGGTCAATCGGTTGCAAATTGAGTGAGTTTTGAGCTTCAAAACCCTTAAGTCGCTCGGCCTGCATATGAAGGATTCTCGGCCTGCATTTAGGTCGTTCCTCCTCTATAGGTCGTTTGATCGCTCGGCCTTAGGTCGTAAACAAAGGTCGCTAGGTCGCTCGGCCGTCTTCACTTCCTTAAGCCGCTCGGCATTGGTTTGGTCGCGTCGTGCTAGGTCGTTGCTCGGCCTTGTTATCCCTTAAGTCGTTAGGTCGCTCGGCCTTCCCACTAGGTCGCTCGGCCTCCTTTTATCCTTTAGGTTGCACCCCTATAGGTCGCGCTATGTCTTAGGTCGCGCCTTGATTAGGTCGTACCACCTAGGCCGCATGCTAGCTCCCTAAGCCGCTTCTACCTTAGGTCGCTCGTCAGTTAGGTCACGCCATTCCTTAGGTCGTTGTAGTTAGGTCACGCCAAATTTTGGGTCGTACCATGCTAGGTCGCTCGCCTGTTTTATGCCGCTACCAACTTTGGTCGCTCGGTAGTTAGGTTGCACACTTCCTTAAGTCGCTCGGCCTGCACTTGCTCAGATACTAGTCGCGCCGTGCTGAGTCGCTAGCCTATTTCCACTTTGATGAATTTGGAATCGAATTCTTTGGATTTTATTCACGTCTTCGAATGCGAATTTTTATGATTTTTTTTTACAATCATTTTTGTGATTTGTCACTTCATCTCACTCGTACGAGAAATCTAATTAAACGACTTAGTAAAACAGATGGTATGAAATGCTTGCATTTACTTTGCCAGTTAATTCTTGGACTTGTTCGATTGAATCTCTTGTGAAGATTTTTGAGTGGAGATCTACAATTTGTTCGTAAATATTTAAGTTAAGCTAGTGGTTATGGGACATGAAGCTAAGCGCATATATTTACTAACTTACTGTAATTGACACTTCTTGATGATCGTTGATGATCATTTTTTGCGATTTAGACTAGCAATTGTGCAATGTCTCTTTGTCTACTAGGGAGACTAAATCCCTTTTCTGTGGAGCTTCGGCTCAATTTGGTGAGGTAGCGACCCATGGTCTTCGGGCCGTTTTGTGGAGCTTTGGCTCAAAATTAATGGTTAGCTACCATGGAATAGCGTTCCATTTTATGATACACATGTTGGTGAGTTTTCATGCTCCCGTTTGGTGATAGGCCTCCCCCTTTTTGTGATTTCTGGATTTCCATTGATGATTTCTAGAATTTTGTGTTTCACCAATTTTCATGATTTACATTGATAAGTTTTATCAATATTTGTGCATTGGTGAATTTGTGTGTCTTTAACTTTTGTGATTGACATTGATCATCATTGTCAATATTTATAATTTGGTAATTTGGTAAATAAGGAGTATGACATTCCTTTTGATCTTTGAGAAAATTCTCATGATATTGATTAATCCATAGTTGATTTTTCACTTGCATACTTATCATAGTATGGCTTTATGGTTATTATATATTTATGTCATATCTCTTACTTTATATCATTTTATCTGATATTTATAGCTAAACTGATCCATTTATTATTTTCTTATTAAATAATACACGGGTCAGACCGAGATGTTACAGATGCTTCTGCTTAACTTCACATCTGGGCTTATCACCCTGATTTTTGACCAACAACTTAGATTAGTGGTTTTTGTTGTATACATTTGAGATATAGGCTCATTGACGTATCCATATTCTTTTGTCTAGCACTTGTAGCTATTCTTTTGCAATATTGTGGATCTTGTTTGACCACTACTCTGATGTACACTTTCATGTGTTATATACTCATATCTATTTCTGCCTTTGTGATATGGATGTCTGTGACTAATTTGTGTCATGTTTATTTTTATATTTGTTTCCGAAGAATATATATAGCTACCGGGCAGTAGTTTAGAGTTTGTACCGGTATGTCGGATTTCCTCCTGAAACCAGATGCTTCTTGTACTATCTGACATGTCGGTGCTCGCACGAAGCAATTACGCGGATGGTCGCTCCTCAACAACCTTATTCTCCGCGCTAGTTGACGGCATTACCCCGTAGTGTCCTTGGCTAGCGTGGGTATAGAGGTGGGGCGTCACAGCTTGGTATCGGAGCCAAACTTCAGAACAACGTAGAATAATCTAACAAGGATCATCGTCCTAAGTCCATCTTAGGAGTCATGCTTTAGGATTTAATTCGAGCCTTCGAACCGATTCATCCTATTTTCTTTATGATTCCTTTTTTATCTATCAAGATTGCTTGATATTCATTTGATGAATAACCTTATCCTTCTTCTTTCTTTCTTTCTAAAGGAAGAGAAATGGTTAGACCTGGCCGTCCCAGCGCCGGTCAATCTCGTGTTACTCCCCAAGATGGAGTATTTATGTCTGCCTAGCAGCTTCTTAATCTTGTAAGGAATGCTCAAGCAGCCGTATCTAATCTGGAGTCTACTCACCCTAAGTCTGGATTTGCACGTTTGTGCAGCGATTATACTAATTTGGGTGGAAAGCCATTCAAAGGTTCAGAAACCATTATTGAAGTCCAGGCTTGGCTGAGATCGTGCGATCGAATCTTTTCTTGCATGAATCTTATTGATATTCACCGTGTTCAGGTGGCCTCTAGTATGCTCCAAGAAAGAGCATTAAATTGGTATGAGCTTCTGATTTCTGAAATAAATGAAGAGGATCTTACTTGGGAGAAATTCCGGAAATGCTTCGAATTAAAATTTGTGCCAGAAGCTAAGAATGTGACTTTGGCTCGCCGATTCATTGACCTTGTTCAAGGTGAATCCTCCATGGCAGATCATGTCGCATCTTTCGAGTCACTTTCTAAATACACGGTCTAATATATAAACACCTCATTGAAGAAAAACCAACGATTTGTCTATGGCTTGAATAAGGATCTCAAGAAGCCATTACTTCTAAAATTAGAAGTTTCTTTATATCAACTCGTTGATATCGCTCGACGTCTTGAAGAGGCTGATAAGGAGAGTGATGTTGAAGTTATGAGTGCCGAACCAAACTTCAACAACAAGAAAAGGCCTAATAAGTTCAAAGGTCCTTATCCCAGCAAGAAGAAAGGGAAGCAAGCCTCTCCGGCAACTACGACTTCTACCTCAAGTAATGGGCAATGCTACAATTGTGGTTCTAAGAACCATTATGCGAACAAGTGTTCAAAGCCTTGTACTTGTCGCTATTGCAAAAGCCCGGATCATTATTTATCTTCTTGTCCCAAACTTCAAAATAGGAAGGAGGGAAAGCTTAATGTTGCTCAAGCCCCTGGCAACACATCTTGTGGTAAAGGTATTCCTCATTCTACCCTTGATGGCATCATTTTATTTCGTGATCATCCTATTCGAGTTCTTTCTGATACGGGTGCGTCCCATTCTTTTATATCAAAAGAACTTATTGATACTTTTTCTTTGGATGTTTTATGTTTAATGACTTCATTGAGAATTGCGAATCCGGTTGGTGGATCCGCAACAATCAGTTTGTTGTGTAAAGATGTCGAGATTATTTTGTGTGATTTTTCTTTCCGAGCCGATTTACATGTTATGCGCTACTTAGGCTTTGGAATGATTTTGAGAATGGATTGGCTTAACCGCTATAAAGCCCAAATCTTTTGTCCTGAACGGACTATTTATCTTCGACATCCTCAATTTGTTAAGCTGATTTCTATTGACCTTAAAGATTCGGATTCCAGCTTAGTTTCATCTTTATATTCTTTAAATCCTCATGATGAAGATGATGATGATGAGCAAGATATTATTTCTCTTATTCACGTTGTTCGTGAATTTTCCGACATATTTGAGCCCGTTTTAGGATTACCACCCAAGCGAACAATTGAGTTCAGAATCAATCTCATCCCTGGAGCTCAACCTATTACTCGTCCTCCTTATCGTATGTCCAATAAAGAAAATGAGGAGATGCATAAACAATTATCCGGATTGGAGACGAAGCAATTTATTCGCTCTAGTTCATCGCCTTGGGGACCTTCGACTATTTTTGTGAGAAAATCCAATGGTACACTAAGGCTTTGCGTTGACTACCGCAAGCTTAATGATCTTACTATCAAAAATAAATATCCTTTACCTCGGATTGATAGTCTATTCGATCAACTTAGCAGTGCTAGAGTCTTTTTACAGTTAGACTGAGCTACCGGTTTTCATCAGCTTCATATTGCAGAGGATAGCATTCCTTCGACATCGTTTCGTACTCGTAATGGATCTTATGAATGGCTTGTTATGCCATTTGGTTTAATGAATGCTTCGGCTTATTTCATTGACCTAATGAATCGAGTTTTCAAAGACTTCCTCGATCGGTTTGTTCTCATCTTTATTGATGATATTCTTGTGTATTCTAAAACCGAGATGGAGCATGAAAAGCATCTTCGGATTGTGTTGGAAACACTTTGGAGCAATCAATTAAAGCAAAATTTTCTAAATGCCACTTTTGGAAATCTCGTGTGAAGTTTCTAGGTTATATTATTACCGAATCCGGAATTTCCATGGATCCTTCAAAGATTGAAGCGATTCAAAATTGGAAGAGACTGGAGAGTGTGACGGAAATTCGTAGTTTCCTTGGATTGGCAGGTTATTACCGCCGTTTCATAAAGGACTTCTCCAAAATTTCTGTGCCTCTTATTAGTTTGACAAAGAAGGGAGTTAAATACATTTGGTCGGACAAATCTGAAGCTTCTTTTCAGAAATTAAAAGAACTCATTTCCGATGTTCCTATTCTTGTGATTCCTGTGGGAAACCAAGATTTTATTGTTTATACCGATGCTAGTCGCGTTGGTTTGGGCGCCGTTCTTATGCAAAGAGAACGTGTTATTGCTTAAGCTTCTAGGCAATTGAAGCCAGCCGAGACTAGATATGCCACTCATGATTTAGAACTAGCGGCTATTGTTTTTGCCCTTCGTATTTGGCGTCATTATCTTTTGGAAGAAAAATTTATTCTTTATACCGATCATAAATCCTTGAAGTATCTATTTTCTCAAAAGGAACTTAATTTGCGTCAACAACGTTGGCTCGAATTTCTTGCAGCTTATGATCTTGATATTCTTTATACTCCCGGAAAGGGAAATCATGTTGCGGATGCACTTGGTCGTAAGCAACAAGCGGTTGTTTCTATGATGATATCCGAATGGAATAATCTCGGAATTCTGTCCACTTGTGAGATTCGAGATCGTGTTTTCGATTTGTGTTCATCTCTTGTTTTATGTAGCCTTAAGGCTCATCCTTCTCTTTTAGACCGCATTCATGAAGCTCAAAAGCTAGATCCCAAATTGGCTCTTCTTGGTCAAAGTCTTAGGGATAAAATTGATATTGAAGGTTTGAAAGACTTTGATATTGATTCTCGTGGCGGTATTCGAAAGTTTTGTAGACTTATCGTGCCAAATATGAGTAATCTTCGTAAAGACATTTTAGAAGATTCTCATCGTTCTAAATTTACCATTCATCCCGGTAGTAGTAAAATGAACGCAGATATGAAGCGACTTTATTATTGGGAGGGGATGAAATCTGATATTGCTAACTTTGTTAAGTGTTGCATGACTTGCCAACTTGTCAAGGTCGAACATCAAAGGCCCGATGGGTTATTGCAACCTTTAGAAATTCCAATTTGGAAGTGAGATCAAATTTCCATGGATTTTATAGATGGCCTTCCCCGTTCTCGTTCGGGTCATGATAGCTTACGGGTGATAGTCGATAGACTTAGTAAATCCGCCCTTCGGTCGAGTCAAACCGTTCCTCTCTTGGCCAAACTCTTTATCAAAGAAATTGTTAAATTGCATGGAATTCCTTCTTCTATTGTTAGTGATCGTGATCCATTGTTTACTAGTGGATTTTGGAAGAGTCTTCAAAAAGCTTTAGGAAGGAAGCTTAATTATAGCACCGCTTATCACCCCCAGTCCGATGGACAAACTGAGCGTGTGAATCAAACTCTTGAAGATCTTCTTCGTGCATGTGTTCTTGATTTTGGTGGAAGTTGGAAAGATCATATTTCTCTTGTTGAGTTTTCCTATAATAATAGCTTCCAATCTAGTATTGGTATGGCACCTTTCGAGGCACTCTATAGAAGGCCATGCCGATCTCCTTCTTATTGGCTTGAGGTCGGTGAGAAGCTGGTTTTAGGTCTAGATTTTATTCGTGATTCCACAGAGAAGATTGACCTTATTCTTCATAGGATGAAAGAAGCCCAGAGTAGGCAAAGATCCTATGTCGACAACCAGATAAGGAAATTAGAATTTTCTGTGCGAGATCTTGTGTTTATTCGCGTTTCACCTATGAAGGGTGTTGTATGTTTCAGTCGATCGAGAAAATTAGCGCCTCCCTATATTGGGCCATTTCCTATCACCGAACGTATTGGTTCCATGGCTTATTGCCTTTTATTACCGCCTCAGTTTTCTGCTATTCATGACGTGTTTCACGTTTCTCAATTACGGAAGTGCCTTTGAGATTCCGATTCTATTCTTGAGCCCGGTGTTGTGGAAGAAATTGAAGTTTCACCTAATTTAACTTATGAGAAACCTCCTATTCGTATTATTGCTTCGGAGGTCAAGCGCCTTCGAAATAAAAATGTTGCGCTTGTTAAAGTCCAATGGTCCTCAAATCCTAAGGATTTCTCTTGGGAATCTGGTGAGTTCATCGAGCGAACACATCCGGACTTACTTTCCCGTGCTCCATGAGGTGAATTTCTTATTTCAAATTTCTTCTGTGTTGATATGATTTCATGGTTGTTACCTTATATTTTCTTCTTAAATATTGCGGGGATGCAATTTCTTTAAGGAGGGGAGTCTATGACAATCCGCATATTTTACGATTAAATATTTAAATATTTTATTTTTATATTTTATCGATTGTCGGATTTTAATCCGAAAAGTTACTTTTTGAATACGGTCAAATTTGGACTCGGAACCACTTCCATTGAGTTTAAAACACCGTTTGTGATCGTTTTGAGTATAAACTTTGATATGTTTGGAGTTAGTGAAATTTTGTCACTTTTTCACTTTGGGCTTTGGGTTTGGTTTAGCCCATTAGCCTAAACTATTTACTCTAGCTCAACCCCTTTCTCTTCATAACTTTACTTTCGTTTCCTAACACTCAAGCTTCATCAAAAATGGAGAAAGGAATGGGAAATTAAAACTCCAAGCCCTAGTTCATTTGCAAATTCAACATCCAACTCCAAATTCAAAGAAAAGCCATTGATTCAAGCTTCTTGTGTAGAGATTCAAGTGTGGTTGATTCCTCCATTGCTTTTAGGCTTCTCCTTCATTGATTTTGTGTAAAGGTGAGATTTTTATCTCACATCTTTGTCTATAACTATCTTTGATTGTTGGGTATGAATTCCTAACACTTTAACATATGCATTTGCCATTGATTTGGATTGAATTGGTGAAAATCCCAATTTTTGGTGTTTTGGGTTCATATCTTTAAAAATCTAATCTTCGATGTTTGAAAATGTTTTTGATGATGCATCGAGCAGCCAATACGACAGGGTAGCCGATAGGCGTAATCCCCTAGCGTTCATGGTCAATCGGTTGCAAATTGAGCGAGTTTTGAGCTTCAAAACCCTTAATTCGCTCGGCCTGCATATGAAGGATTCTCGACCTGCATTTAGGTCGTTCCTCCCCCATAGGTCGTTAGTTCGCTCGGCCTTAGGTCGTAAACATAGGTCGCTAGGTCGCTCGGACGTCTTCACTTCCTTAAGCCGCTCGGCATTGGTTAGCTCGCGTCGTGCAAGGTCGTTGCTCGGCCTTGTTACCCATTAAGTCGTTAGGTCGCTCGGCCTTCCCACTAGGTCGCTCGGCCTCCTTTTATCCTTTAGGTTGCACCCCTATAGGTCGCGCTATGTCTTAGGTCGCGCTTTGATTAGGTCGCACCACCTAAGCCGCATGCTAGCTCCCTAAGCCGCTTCAACCTTAGGTCGCTCGGTAGTTAGGTCGCGCCATTCCTTAGGCCGTTGCAGTTAGGTCGCGCCACACTTTGGGTCGTACCATGCTAGGTCGCTCGCCTGTTTTATGCCACTACCAACTTTGGTCGCTCGGCAGTTAGGTCGCACCACTTCCTTAAGTCGCTCGGCCTGCACTTGCTCAGCTGCTAGGTCGCGCCGTGTTGAGTCGCTAGGCTATTTCCACTTTGATGAATTTGGAATCGAATTCTTTGGATTTTATTCACGTCTTCGAATGTGAATTTTTGTGACTAATTGTTTTTACAATCATTTTTGTGATTTGTCACTTCATCTCACTCGTACGAGAAATCTAATTAAACGGCTTAGTAAAACAGATGGTACGAAACGCTTGCATTTACTCCGCCGGTTAATTCTTGGACTTGTTCGATTGAATCTCTTGTGACGATTTTTGAGTGGAGATCTACAATTTGTTCGTAAATATTTAAGTTAAGCTAGTGGTTATGGGACATGAAGCTAAGCACATATATTTACTAGCTTATTGTAATTAACACTTCTTGATGATCGTTGATGATCATTTTTTGTGATTTAGACTAGAAATTGTGCGATGTCTCTTTGCCTATGAGGGAGACTAAACCCCGTTTCTGTGGAGCTTCGGTTTAATTTGGTGGGTTAGCGACCCATGGTCTTCGGGCCGTTTTATGGAGCTTCGGCTCAAAATTAATGGATAGCTACCATGGAATAGCGTTCCATTTTGTGATATACGTGTTGGTGAGTTTTCATGCTCCCGTTTTATGATAGGCCTCCCCCTTTTTGTGATTTCTGGATTTCCATTGATGATTTCTATAATTTTGTGTTTCACCAATTTTCTTGATTTACATTGATAAGTTTTATCAATATTTGTGCATTGGTGAATTTGTGTGTCATTAAATTTTGTGATTGACATTGACTATCATTAGCAATATTTATAGTTTGGTGATTTGGTAAATAAGGAGTATGACATTCCTTTTGTTCTTTGAGAAGATTCTCGTGATATTGATTAATCCCTAGTTGATTTTTCACTTGCATACTTATCACAGTATGGCTTTATGGTTATTATATATTTATGTCATATCTCTTATTTTATATCATTTTATCAGATATTTATAGCTAGACTGATCCGTTTATTATTTTCTTATTAAATAATACTCGGGTCAGACCGAGATGTTACAGGTGCTTCTGCTTGACTTCACATATGGAATTATCACCCTGATTTTCGGCCAACTACTTAGATTAGTGGTTTTTGTTGTATACATTTAAGATATAGACTCATTGATGTACTTATATTCTTTTATCTAGCACTTATTGCTATTCTTTTACGATATTATGGATCTTGTTTGACCACTACTCTGATGTACACATTCGTGTGTTATATACTCATATCTATTTCCGCCTTTGTGATATGGATGTCTGTGACTGATTTGTGTTATGTTTATTTCTATATTTGTTTTCGAAGAATATATATAGCCACCGGGTAGTAGCTTAGAGTTTGTATAGGTATGTCGGATTTCCTCTTGAAACCAGATGCTTGTTGTACTATCTGACATGTCGGTGCTCGCACGAAGCAATTACGCGGATGGTCGGTCCTCAACAACCTTATTCTCCGTGCTAGTTGATGGCATTACCCCGTAGTGTCCTTGGCTAGCGTTGGTATAGAGGTGGGGCGTCACAACTTTGTTGGAATTAGCCAGTAGCGGAAGTTATGGATGAATTTCAAAAAATATTACCATATTGGATATTTTATTGGGCCTATCAAGTCTAATTAAATTAGAACATTTCTAAATTTCATTTAAATACATTTATTTTATTCAAATCAAATGTATTAAAATATGAATTTAATTTTATTTGATTTAGTTTATACATAAATGTATCATATACATATAAGTCCGTGTGCATATGTAACCTAATAATCCGCAAAATGTATGATATGCCCATATGCAGGTGTTGGGATTACATCACAACAGAAATATTAGCTCATTTTTTATGTAAGGTATGTTGTCCAAATATATGCATGTATATGTGTTACAATGCACACACACGTGTGTGTGTGTGTATATATATAATATGAACATAAAACATTTATATATATATATGTATATATAGAAAGAGAGAGAAAAATTATTAAATATTATTTATGATTCAAAATGAACTCAATTTTGCAAACATAATAATTTTAGTATTTTAATTAGTATATATTATGAATAAAATAATGTTTTCATCTATAAATAATTAACATAATACTGTTGATGAAAATTTAAATTTTACAATTCTTGAAAATCTAGGATCATTAAATAGAGCTTAGAAAAATCTAGAGATTTTTCAAAGTCGAAATATTATATTTAAATGTAAATACATTGATTTCAGCAATAATCATTTAATATAAAATAATATATTATTAAAAATTCAAATTTTAAAATTTTAGATATTTTAGGATCATGAATAAAAGGTTATAAAAAATTTTGAAGAATTTTTCAATTATATTATTATTTTAATAAATCATAAACAGTTTTCCAAAATAATATCAGTTATTAAAAATAATAAAATTTATTTAAATTTTCCTAAATTTTTTCCTATTAGTTTCTAAAATGATATAATATTTGTATAAAATATAAAACTTAATTTTAAATGTGATAATTATTTTATTTATATTAAACAATTCAAAAATTCAATAAATGTTAATTTAAAAATATTAATATATGTATGATAATTAATTTTTGGATTTTTTAATTCATATTATATATAAATAAGTGTGCTAAAATTATGGGAGATAAATTTACACTATTATATATATATATGAATTTATTAACAAATATAAATGAAACAATTATTAATGAAAATTTTTGATTTTGTATTGTAAAAAAACGTCTGTCTATATATAAATCATATAGCATAATAAACAAATTATGCACATAACCAAACTGATTTGTGACGACCACATCCACTTACAAAATCTCACCTAACTAAACATATAATAGCACTATATTTAAATAGATATAAAATTGATCATTATAGGATCATAGAATATAATTTAATTACTATAATATGAATTTAAATTACCAATTTAATGATGCCTTTGAATCCACGTTGAAGCAATGACTTCCCTTCCTTTTACTATTATTGATTCGTCAGGTTGCAAGTCCAGAATCACCGAGCTTTAAATATCGAATAGTATTATTTTAATTTGAAATATATTTTATAATTTTGGAGTGGATTGAGAGCTATGTTTTAACTAGCAATGTAGAAGGTAATGGCAGCTAAAAAGGTTAGTTATATGTATATGTGTGTGTAGGTTAGTATTAGAAAGAAATGAGGAAAACCTTTTTACCCATTCTCACTTCATCTCAACCCATTATCTTCAAACAAATTCTCTATGTTTTAGCTACCCCTAGGCCTACCCAAAACCAAAATTTTGCAGCCCTAAAGGTGGGCCTTAAACCCATCTATGCCCAAGCAAAAACACTGTGCAATTTAATTTAATTAATCGCTTGTCGATATTGTATATCGATCGATATATTTATAACTGTTATAAATATATATAACATTATTTATTTCGCAAATCATATTCAAATTTTATATTCAATATTTCATAAATATTAATTAGTTTATTTAATTTGTAATAATTATAAACTCATTAAATCGTTCGGTCTTATGGAATTCATTATTTCGACTGTGTAACTCTTGGGTGTAAATTTGGTCAGCGATTAGTATCGAACTATTTTAACGTTAAATTTCACATTTCACGTAGCCGGTGGTGTGACATTATGGCCATATTTATCGCTTACTCATTTTCAGTAAAATCCAATTTTAGTTTAATAAGCGTTACTTGGTTGTGGCATTTGTTTACATTAATTCTCTTCATCAAAACTATATCACTTAGGACTAATAGAATTTGGTAATGGTCAAAATTCCAACCTCATCCACATTCAAGTTTCTAGTCTAAATACAAGTCCTTGATTCAATAATAACAAATATTATTAACTGAAATGTTCTGGCGGAGACTTCGACTTTGAGTTGGCTTGAGTTGACTGTGGCACTAACCGCATATAACTGAGGAGATATTTCCTCTCTTTAATAGTATTCATTTCCAATACTTCCACTGAACCTAACTATAATCACTCGATGGACGTCATGCCATGATTTGGTTATAATCAATGCGAAGCTTTCATATTGAAGATCAAGGTATTCTAGAGTTGAAAGAACTGTGTAAATCAGTCACGTCGATATTTTCTATTTGACCTTAATTATATTAACAGCAGAAAACTATCGAGTGGGTCATTCCATAGTTATCGAATAATTATTAGTACGTAACCCTAGGTGCCCCTAGTAGTAATGAGTAATACACTGCCCAACTTATGGAGAGCATTGTGTACTCCAGTCTCAACAGATACATTGATATCCGGTCTCGATGCATCTTGACTAGGAACATTTAAAATGGTATATTTGTTTCGGTAAGAAAAATTACTCACGGTTACAACACTTTGTAACTACTATCACAAAATATACCATTTATGGATTTTTCTATTAATCATACTTTTATTTAAGTTATTATATCAAGTATATAATAAGAAGAAAATACCTTTTATTTTTCGAACAAGATTAGTCAACGAGTTAGATATATGTTACAAAATTATATAATTGCCCCTAGGGCATACCCCTAACTCTATCAGTATGTTGAACTTTGTTTACAATAAAGATTATTATGTGCAGTTTAAAAATTACTATGTATAAAAATTTTAGGAAACATTACAACATTCATGCAGTTATTTGCTAAATGGTTCAAAGAGAGAAGTTATAAAAACATCTTTAGTTGTTCGTCTATATACATGAAAATGAATATGAAAATTTATAGCTACTACAAGTACAGTAGAAACCTGGATACTTCATGCCTTGGAATAGAAACAGCAACATAATAATGTTCATGAAGACCAAAAGACAATTACTAAAACATTTAGATATTTCGATAGCAATTTGTTTGACATAATCTATATTTTGGCATTAGAACAAGAAATGCACCCAAACACCCACATATGTTGAATATTTGGCTTATGGCAACTCGACATCTCATATGGAGATCTTTGATCCACACATTTGCTTGGGCATCTAGTCAAAATATGGACAGCATAAGCTTTTGTCCAAAAACATTTCAGCAAGTTCTTCAATTTCAGCATGCATCTGAATATATTCGTTATTATTCTATTTTTTTCACTCCTCCAAATGATATTTTTAGGGTTGCGTATTGTGCTTTCCACTGGCATTTGATTTCATTTTTTGCCCATAAAAGGAGAAATAAGAAAGAGGAGAAGAAGGAAAGAAAAATGATCACAAAAAAATATTTTTGAACTCTATTAGAATAAGAGAATAAAGTAAAATATATGGCTATGTAAAAGATGTATATATCTGATATAAGGGATAGAGATGTAATTTGACACGTACAATTGTATATAGACCGAGTCAAGATAATCTGGCTGTATTGTATTATAAATACCAAAGCATACTCTATATGTAACATTCATTCAGTTGCGATAAAACTTTTTCTTTATAAAATCAAACTTTCTCAAATTTCTAACTTCATATCGAAGCACCATTAGTCCCAAGGCAACACCTTTCCAAGTCAGTTCATCGCAAAATATCATCACCTAAACTGAGCACTGGCAGTGTTTTCTGGATTCTTTTCTCATTAGAATAATCTTTGTCATCTGAGAAAAGGGCAAGATCAAGAAGTATCAGTTTGTATCAACTGTGAAAGAAGGCAAGATCAAGAAGTGTCTGTTCGTATCTGCATCAACATTTTCATATGTCAGGTCACATCTCTTACATTTAGAAGTAAGTGCCTCGCCATAAGATCCATAAAAAATCATTAAGACCCTTGGCTGTACATACCCTAATTCCGAATCTCATCACCAATCAAGTTCTTACATTCAAGAATCTTGAAGTTCAATCATAGTAGAAAAGAATGATAATACTGGTAACAATACACTAGGCAATTCAAATCACAACTCCTCGACAACTTCTCCGTCAAGAAGAAAAACGAACATGGGCACAAGATAGAACCTGTACAAGATTTAATTAGAACAATCATAAGTCCACAAAGTTAGTTAATCACAACACAATTAGATGAGCGCAACTATTTACTATGGAATTTTTGGATTGAAATAGAATTTGAATGATATGGTTTGGAGGAATATATACTTGGAACTAGTATTAAACCACCTAAATTTATAGCAGACGATGAAGAAAAATTAATCAATAATAAAGAATAAATAGCACATCATAGACAAGATCATCTATTGAGTTCTTGGATATTATCATCCATCGGCAAGGATATTCTGCCTCAAAACAACCATTAAACAAGTTTTCAACTCACAATCAGCAGCCAAAATCATGCATTACAAAAGACAAATGCAGAATATAAGGAAAGACAACATGGCAATGAGAGATTATCTAGCCCAAATAAAGAATTACTACGATCTTTTAGAGGCAGCCGGTCACAAAGTGTCTGACACAAAACGAATACTAACCATATGAATGGTTTAGATAATGAGAATGAAGCTGTTGTGGCAGTTATGTCCTCTCAAAAAGTTATTCCATCAATTCAGTTTATACATTCTACTTTACTTGCTCATGAGGGTAGAATTGAACATAAGAAAGTATTTGATTCAAATCTATCAATCAACTATATAGCAAATATAGGAAACAGAAATCAGGACAGAAACACTAATGCAAAGAATACCAAGGAGAAGAAATGATCAAAATTATCAAAGAAATCAGTCATGAAGATTTAGAGAAAGAGGAGGTATGTGGAACAGTAGTAGCAAACCAAAGTGTCAGATATATAGAAAGTTAGGACATACTGCCAACAAGTATTATTACAGGTTTGACACTATTTATAATGCATCACAGAACTCTACTAATCAGAGAATCTATTATATGAATGCAAATCTAGCAAGCATGCAACAAGAAACCAGAAATGTGTCAAAGGATCGGAAAGTACATAACCTAAGAAAACCAAAATCTGGAAGGTCTGAAGATATCTTTAATGAATGCTCATACCCTGACTTAGGAGAAACACATCATGTTACCAGCAATCTACAGAACCTAAACATTGGAAACAAAGAATAGAAAGGTACTCACTCTATTTGTATGGGTAATGGTTCTTGCATTAATATTACACACACTAGTAATGCACATGTTAGGGGAAAAAGAATACCGCATCTTAATAATTTATTTAATAATTTATTAAGAGTTCCCAGAAATAAAGAAAAATCTTATCAATGTGTCACAATTTGCACAACATAATGATGTATATTTTGAATTTTATCCCAAATACTTTCTAGTTAGAGATATTAAAAATAAACAAATATTATTGTAGGGTAAAACTCATAATGGACTATACATATTCAACTTTTCAAACTTAAATGACAGTTGTTCAAACAATTCAAGAAAATGTTGCAACTTAGCTGAATAAGGGTAAAGTCAGTTTGTCAAAAGTTTATTTGATATTTTCCATTAAAGTTGGGACATCCTAGTAGAAAAAGTGTAGCGAAAGTATTATTTGATAATAATATAGAATCACAATCTGAGTTTGATAGGCCATTGCAGCTTATTGCAACTGATTTATGGGGACCGACTTCTATAAACTTAGATTATGGTTTCAAATATTATATATCTTTTGTAGATGCTTATTCTAGGAACACAAGGATTTACTTTCTAAAATAAAAATCAAAGACACAAAATGTGGTCATACACTTTATAAAACTAGTGGAAAGGCAGACAAATTAACAATTAAAGGTAACACAAACTAACGGAGGTACAGAGTACAAGTTGCTAAAAGAATACTTCCAAATGAAAGGAATTATACACAAAATGACTTATCCTTATACCTCTGAACAAAATGGATCAGTTCTTAGAAAACATAGACACATAGTAGAGACTGGTCTTATATTATTAGCTCAAGCTTCACTTCCATTGAAATTTTGACCATGCTTTTGCAACTATAGTCTATCTAATTAGTAGACTGCCTACTAAACCAAGCAGGACAAAACATCAAATTACAGTCTTATTGAAAGAAAGACCAAAATATCAAAACTTAAGAACCTCTAGGTGTTTATATTTTCCTCATCTAAGACCATACAATTCACATAAATTAAATTTCAGATCTACACATTCGCCTTTTTAGGCTATGGTGTAAATCGCAAAGGTTATAAATGCTTAGATAGGAATGGAAAGCTATTCATATCAAGGCATTTGTGTTCAACAAACATATATTTCCATTTTCAACACAAAGTGTAAAAACTACACAAAAGTTGCACAATCCAAAGGTATCTATACCACCCATACCAGTGCACATCAGCAATCAAAGGTCCTCTTACATGGAGGAAAGAAAGAACGGTTTAGATATTCAACATACATTGTCCAACTGTGAACTAGATCAAGAATCTGAATAGGCACAACATGCAAAATTTTACTCCAACAACCACATGCAATCAATAGTCAAATAGTGGAGACAATAATCAAGAGCAAAGTACAGAACAATCAACAATCATACATCGAGACCGGAATTCAGAGGTCATCCAATGATAGCATGGTCCAAGAGTGGTATTTTTAAACCAAAGTTATATGCTACATGTACTACAAGTGAAGAACCATAAACTCTTGAACAAGCACTTAACAATGAAAATTAGAAAAAGGCAATGCATGTGGAATACAGTGCATTAATGAAAAAAAACATGGAGTCTTCTTTCACTACCAAATCACAAAAGCATAATTGGATGCAAGTGGACTTATAGATTAAAGAAAATCTAGATGAAACAGTGCCAAAATATAAAGCAAGGTTACTTGCAAAAGGCAATACTCAACGATGTGGTTTTGACTTAAATGAGACCTTTACACCAGTGGTAAACGAACTACCGTAAGAGTGATCATAAAGGATGGAATGTCAGATAGTTAGATGTAAATAACACATTCTTAATTGGAGAACTTCCGGAGGTAGTCTGTATAGAGCATCCACCAGGATTCAATCAATCAAAAAGTATTAAAATGGTGTGTAAATTAAATAAAGCTATATATGATTTAAAATAGGCTTCAAAGGTATGGTTTGACAAGCTCAAGGCAACTCTTATGGAACTAGATAACCAACAAGAAAAATCAGATATCATTATTTATCAAGACTCACAGTAACATATCAACATATATTTTAGTCTATGTGGATGATTTTATAATTATAAGTGATAGTGAAAAAGAAATTAATCATATTATTCATCATTTAGACAGACTATTTTCCATCAAAGATTTAGCAAACTCGGTTATTTCTTAGGAATAGAAGTCAACAAAGTATCAGAATCAGAGTTGCATCTATGTCAAAAGAAGTATATCATGGAAATACTCATTAAAGCCAAAACGCATAAAGCAAAATCCTTACCAACTCCAATGACCAGTAATTTGCATTTGTCAAGACGCAAGGGTGAATCAATAAGTCATGCCAAGGAATACATAAGCATTGTTGGAGCACTATAGTATACTACTATTACTAGACCAGAGATATCATACGCTATTGATAAAGTATGTCAATTTATGCATCATCTCAAGATGAACATTGGAAGGCAGTGAAAGGAATATTGTGATACTTAAATGGCACACTAGACTATGGATTAATACTAAAATCTAGCAAGTAACTAACTATCACTAGTATCATTAATGCAGATCGGGCATCAGACCTTGATGATCGAAGGTCAATAGTAGGGTATTGTATTTATCTAGGTGAAAAACCTATATCATGGTTTTCAAAGAAGCAACCTACAGTATCAAGATCAAGCGCTGAGTCTAAATGCCATAAGTGCAACAGTAGAAGTAATGTGGATGAAATAACTTCTCAGTAAATTGCAAATACGTACAAGCAAAAAGGCAGTAATTTGGTGTGATAATCGAAGTGCAGTATCACTATTTGCTAATCCAATATTACATACAAGAACAAAGCACATGGAACTTGATTTATAACTTGTAAGAGAACAGGTAAAAAGAATAAAATAGAGACAAATTATATATCTACGTCGTACCAAATGGTGAATATACTTACGAAGGAGTTATTAGCTCGACACTTCTACCGATTTTGAGATGAGTTAAGAGTCAGAAGCCTCAGCAGCAGATCTAGCAACAATAGCTTAAGTTTGAAACTGAATCAATTTGTTGCGTCAAGTAATCTTACAAACAAGAAGTCAAAACAGTGAATCTATTAGCAATTCAGCTTAAAATAGATAAATTAACTCACTTTGAAGAATCACGGATCTCAATCTAATTGATAGCAGATCTATGATGAACCAATAGGCAATCTGAAAATCGACAATCTCTTCCATCAGAAAGTCACATTATATTTTTAAAAGTTATCTGAAGTTTCGACAGTAAAAGAAAAAATGGAATGAGGGCGAAAACCCTAGATTATTTTAAGGGAGCGAATAAGAGAATAAACTAAGGTATGCAACTTTGTAAAAGATGTTTTATATCTGATATAAGGATAGAAATGTAATTTGATATGTGCAGCTGTGTATAGACTGAGTCAAGCCAACCTGACTGTATTGTATTATAAATATGAAAGCAAACTACATATGTAACATACATTCAGTTGCAATAAAACATTTTCTTTAGCAAAATCAAACTTTCTCAAATTTCTAACTTAGTTCATAATATCTTTATCCTCCTTCACTCTAATTTTCAACACAAACCATTATTATAGTATGAGTAGAATAATCCAGCTAAGTTGCAGACTAAGTTGCTCTTTTTAAAACGTTTTGCGACTCGATCTGGTCTGGTACAAGGTAGACTATCAACCATGCCGATTCTAGGGTAAAACAACCCATTCTTTTGTAATTTTATTTTCATTTGCACCAATGAAAATCAACCTTAGCACCCTATTTTTAGGTGTTATTCGGATAGCTGAAAATATTTGTTCCAGTCATTGATTAGTAATGTTGTTTTGAGGTCGTTAAAAAGTTTGAATTAATACAAAATTTCAATATGTTGCCCTACATTATACCAAAATTTAAACCAATACAATATAGAGTTCTTGAATTGTTGTAGCTTAATGTTTTGTGTTATTATTATTAATACTTAACAAGCTTGTAGAAACAATATCCTCCCAAAAAAGAGTGAAACCAAGTGCAATGAATCTAAGATGACACGAAAAACTTATTTTGATATGATTTGTGCGATTAAGAGAGAGTGTGTAGTATGTGTGTATATATAGAGAAAGAGAAAGAGGAATATTTATGGCATCATTTGGAGCATCTCGGAGCCACTATGATATATCGATTTATAATTTCGAAGAGGCTATAAAATTTAAAATGGTTTCATTTATTCGTTATAGAGATAATTTTTCAGACCAAAGCTTTAAAGTATCAACCCTTTTTGCTTCTTAATATAGGAGAATGGTTTTGGTCAGAATTGTGGAAAAACTATAATTTTTAAATTAATTTTTTTCAAATGAAGAATCAAATAAGTGATTCTCCTTAAATAAAAATAAACATAAATTACTAAATTAACAACTTTGTAATTAATTCTTTCTCTCTTCTTTCAACTACTCTTCCTCTTTTCATACATTTTTCTTCTTTTTGTCATCTCCAAACCCTAAATACTAATCTTCTAATTAAAAATAAATTGTTGTTATGGAGGAGAACCCATCTAAATTTCCATCTAGCACTCTATATCAATCTCCATATATCAATCTCTATCTTAGTCTCAACAACACAAATAGATATGGATATGGATATATTTCCTCCTATTCAAGGTTCCAACGATATTTGAAGTGTTTTAAGGATCTTATGCTTTGATGGAGTTTAAATCAAAGGTATGTAATAATCCGTTTTGTTTCTAAAAAATTTGTACTGCCTCAAACAAAATTAATACCGATAAAAATAAAGATCGAGAGAGATGAATCAGTTGAGTAAGGGTTTTTTAAGAATGAAGAGGGGGAATGTAGAGGTTACTATAAATTTGTATAATAGATTAAATATAGGATGGATATTTCTTCCATCATAAATTTTATCATTGTCTTTAGTTTTTCTTCTTATCTTTTCAAACTTATGCTTCCTTTAACAACGCTCAAATAAAGTTTAATATCCTAAAAACAACAAAATTTGACATATTCATATCAAACTTAAAATCAAGTAGAATAAGTCAAGGACTATTAGTTCAAACGGCAAGTGATATGACGCTCTAGAATAAATTTCTAGAGGTCATGTATTCAAACTTCGAACAGTGGGGCATTAAATGCATGCTCTACTTGAATAAAGTATCACACTTATTCTCGAAAAAAAACTCAATAATAAAAATCACACTAAAGATCACCAAAATTACGAGAAACGTGAATCATCACAACGTAGCAAAATCCCCTCATATACCGCACTCCAACCAAAATCCATCCCCAAAATCACAACTTTAAGAAAAAACAAAATATTAGACCAAAAAAGCACTAGAAAATAAAGATCTATATATTGTGATATTTCTTCCTAACAAGATCAATCATACATAATTTTATCAAAGAAAATTAGAACACTCAAAAATAATAAAGTGAGAATCCTAAATGAATTATTTTATTAATAGGAGATTTTGCTAATTTGGTCAATTTTTCATAAAAAGTAACAACATTAGACCTGTTTCAAACTTATTTACACGTATAAGCATGTTTTGACCACATGGGATGCTGCTTGGGATTTTTGGTCTGCATAACTTTTTTTAATCGCACGTTGGTGATTTTTTAAAAATTGCATGTTGGTGATTTTCCAAAAATCGCCCATACGAAAAATGTATTTCCATGTTTGCGATTTTTGAAAAATCGCCCAAATGGCAGATTGTAACAAAACCAACAAGCTCCATTCCTTCACTCTCTACTTTACCAAAACTAGCCCCAAAAGATTCCAAAAGACCATAAAACCCTTTTTCCTCATATAATACCCCAAATTTTCTTGATTCTCTCTAAATGCACTCGTTTTTTTTCAATTACTATGTGTATTCTTCATTGCAAGATAATTTTGTTAGTTGATGATTTTTAATTTGTTTACTTATACTAAATTGTATATTAGCTTTTTGTGTGTAACATATTGATGAACTTCTTGTTGAAGTAGACATGGATGATTGGAGATTGATGATGAGGCATTGACGAAATGTTATAATGAATTTGAAGCGCAAATGGGTATTGCGCATCATATTGATGTTTATGTTGATTTTGTTCCCGAGATTCAATTTGGTCTGATACCTTATATGTTCGACTTCGAAACATCATCCTTTAATGTTCGTTTGCACGAAGTTGTAGTGAACCAAAGATCGGGCAAACAAATTTGCATTGATAGGAACATACTTGAGCCTCTACATCATGTTGGTCATATGCTACCATCCGATGCACATCCTTTAATGTTCGTTTGCACGAAGTTGCAGTGACCCAAAGATCGGGCAAACAAATTTGCATTGATAGGAACATACTTGAGCCTCTACATCCTGTTGGTCATATGCTACCATCCGATGCACATCCGGTATGCTGTTGTAGAGATGAATGCATGATTGCCGTTGCCAAATATGAAACTAATGTTGGACGTAGATTTTATGGTTGTGTTTCGTATGAAGATCACATGAAAAATCCCGGTGAAGTTGACTGCTGTAATTTTATGAAGTGGATTGATCCCCCATTGTATGCTTACGAGCTTTAATATGCCCTAGGAATTTGAAAAAGGTGTTTGAAGAAATGAATAAAAATGTTTAGGGTAGAAGAAAACATCCATGTTAGTTTCTATTATATAATTTTCATAGTAGATGTCTTTTTATGTTACTTTTTGTACTAGTGTAGCTTGTATGCTGTAGTTTGGTTATTTTCATGTAACAGAATGATATTTGCATTGTTCGTTGAAATTACGTTGTCTTTTCTATGCAATTTCTCTATATGTGGTACTTATAATATGTTTCTTAGTAGTTAGAGGGCATGTACTATATATTGAATGTATTCGCTTGATTTTTTGAGTTATGCATTGGTAGTTATCGAACGTGTATGGCGTGGATAGGACATGAGTGTTGTCTACTAGAACAAAAACATATAGCAATCCACTGTTCCCCCTCATAACCAAAACAACCCACTTCTTTAGAAAAAGAACCCATTTCGCCAATTACTTTCAAGCCTTCAAAAATAGTCAATTTCCTCAAATTCAACCCCTTTTCGGACCATGGCTAGCACGTCCGACATCGTGGAGGATATAAAGATTGATTTCTTCTCCAATTTGGTTTTTTGGGGCAAAATTTGGTTTTTGTTGGTTTTCTATGTCTATAAAATATTGTCAAAGTAAGATGTTGTGAACTAAAGTAGGCCTTCATAGCCAAATTTTATACCTTCGATTATGAATAAATTAATATTGAATGATCAAAATAATTTTTCTGTAGATTTGGTTGTCATGAAAATTAAGGTTTAAATTAGAACTTCTTGTATTGTAAAGTATGTTGAGTTGGAGCCCTGTTCGGTAGACCCGAGTGTGCTATATCTACAACCTGAACGTCGCACATCGAGCGAAGCTTATATGATGGTAATTTCCTTTAAATTGTAGTATGTTTCATCTTTGTTAAACAAAATGTGTAAGTAGTAATCAATATACATTAACTATTAAACAGAGTGTAGAAGCGGACTTTACGATTGGCCGCTCCATTTTCCTTAAGAAAGTTACTTTTCAGCATCCAAGAGTTTTGGAAGAGATTAAGCAAGCATGATTTTCAACAATAATGTAGTTGTGCTACCTTAAGTAAGATCATCATCTAATTACTGCTATTGTATATAGATGGAGACCTGAGATGTCTATTTTCCATTTAATTGATGTGGAGATGACAATTAGGCTTGGAGATGTGGAAGTGCTTTTAGGTTTGTCTACGGAAGGCAATCCATTGATTGATTACGAGCAGCATGATTACCGATAGCTATGTACTGATTTGCTGGGTATTACTCCTCCTCTGGGACAAGTTAGGGGTAATGGCATGGTAGAAGTAAAATGGTATAGACATGCTTTAGCTCATGATATACTTGCAGATGCTACATATGTTAAGATCCAGCAGCGTGCAAGAGAAATAATTCTTCACCTTGTTGCTTCCTGGTTGATGTGTGATCACTCCATAAATCTAGTAGATTTGAAACGGCTGCCATACTTAGCCGATCTAGATGAGTGCATGTAATATTCATGGGTAGTACTGTTTTGTATTATACGTATATGAGGCTCTCTAGTCAATCTCTTGTGCTCACTAAACTTATCAGCGGTTGTTTGTCACTTGTACAAGTATGCAACTACTTTAGGTAGCTCATTTTGTGTTATGACATTATTTATTACAAATTCTTTGTAAATGTTTTTTTTGTAGCTTTGGCCATTGACATATCTTCCTGTTGGACGGATCCAAGTACGAAATGTCCTCATCAATCACACAATGTCTCTTGCATTTCGGTATAACTTCTTACGATGAGAAACAAATTTGCAAATTCAATATGTGTATGTATCATATATTGCTATTTTGTTCTTTGACAAATGGATTGGTCCTAAAAATCCATCTCAAATCCCATGACGGAATGTAAGATTTTACTGCAATGAGCTGGATGTGTTGGACTTAACTTCGGTGACATGGACACCGTACATGCTAGATTTGCTGCAGGAGCTTCCTACTATATATACATCCACCAGATTTCTTGGACTGCTAGGCTTTCCCTCATTTGCAATACATGGACTGCACATCACTTACTTGATTGGGTGATGTGATAGTTTGGCATGGCGTATCATATACAGGAGAATGCGCCAGTATATACCAAAGAGTATCATGAGGAGGACATCGCAAAAGCTCTTGAGATATGGAATCAAAACCAATTGTTTACTCAAGTCGAGAGAGAGAGAGAGTCTATCACTCTTCTTGAGAACTATATGAGGTGGTATTGGAATGCTACGCATCAATATCTTTTAAAGGAACCAGTATAAGCTATTCCCCGCAATCCTTATACCCCTCGTGCACCGCTAGAGAGGAACGTTGTAAGTATACTTAGCACTGTTAATTAAACTAAAATGAAATAATGCGAGAAAATTTTCATTGAGTTGTACAGGCTGATGGCATCTATGAGGCATTGGAAACAACCGAAAAGCTCGAACAACATCTTGGAAACTGTGCGTAGTCAAAAGGGATGTGCTTGAACATAAAAAACATTCTATGGCTTATATTAGAAAGGAACAAACTAGAAAGACCAAGACGTCCTTCTCCCCTTCCACCTCCTGTAGATGTACCTCCACTCCTACTTACATACACTTGTCAAATAAAAGAGGCGAAGGTACTTCTTCCTAAGATGAAGGTTTGCCACCACAACAACCAGAAGAGTACATTCATGGTCCTTCTCAACCAGCATATACACTTGATGCTTCCATCGAGATTGACGAAGAAGAATACATGTCTCAATTTTCTGAACATCATCATCGCCTCATCCCTTTGGAAGTTCGTCGCTTGAAAATATGGTAAAAGGTTCATAATAGACATGGATATGTGTAGTTTGTGGTATGGATATTTGTATTTGTTATCATGGATGTGTGTTGTTTGTAGTATGGATGTGTATTTGTTGTCATCGATGTGTTATTGTTTCCAGAACTCCTTATGTTTGTGTCGTGGATATTATTAGTATGTGTAGTTAGTTTGCTATTGTGTCATGGTTATAATATAAACTATGTGTATGTGTAGTATTTGTTTGTTTGGCTTGTTGAGTTGAGTTTGTTGAATTGAATTTTCTGAGTTGAACGGGGTGGAAGTGGGCTGTGTTTCTTGCGATTGCGTTTAAACAATAGTACTATACATGCGATTTTTCAAAAGTCTCATGTTGGCAACTTTTCAAAATGCCACTTGTCGATTGTTTGAAAATCGCAAAAGGCGACTTTTGAAAAATCGCAGGATGAGTCAACGCTACTGTTTGAAAGGACTATACAGTGCAAAAGTTTATGATTTGACATGATACCAAGTCATCTCCACTATTCAAAACGGCTGCTGTGTTCGATGTGAAAAAAAACTGAGCACTCTTGGCAGCACTATTTGGACCGTGTAATGACTAGGTTTCACTTTTTAATTTGTTTTTCATACATATGTAATGCATATGTATTGTAGATATGAAGCATGCTGCTATGGTTAAGAAGAAGGCATTAAATTATATTTTTTTGTAAAATTTCCTTTGGGCGATTTTTAGAAAATCGCCTTTAGACGACTTTTGAAATATTTCCCATAGACGGTTTTTCAAAAATCTCACATTCATACCTGCTACAAAAACATAACTGCAGGCAACATAGACCCATAAGCCACAGTAAATAATAAATAAAAGCAATTAAAGATTAAACTGTACAGCAAGGTGATTTCGATATGTGTGTGTGTGTGTATATATATATTATCTGTCATGTTTAACAGGAACATCATAAAGTCGGGTTCAATTCATAAAAGTTAAATAACACAATCATACTAGATGTTAGTATTACATCACCTGCGGTTATGTCCTTGCAAACCACATTTGCTACACCTATTAAATTTGGACGACTAGCTTTCATCCATCACAACTTTGATCCTTGTAGATCGCGGTCTCAACGGTTGTCTTTTAAATTTTAATAAATGGCGATAATATTTTATGACCGTTTATGCACTCAAAATCTCCTTTCATGCATAGGATGAAACTCGAGTTTATAAGTAGCTTTGTAACTCTGAACAAAATACCACAATGAAGCTAATTCATTGTGTGGTTTATTATCCCCACTTGTTTGCATCGAACAAGCTGCCATTACATGAGCACATGGTATCTTTTGGAGTAGTGGAATGTTGCATGTACATAAGTAATTGTTACCATCGATTATTACTTTGTATTTATCCACATAATGGAAAATAACCTGCCATTCAGTTTGGCTAAATCATACAAGTCTACAACGATGCGCTGCCCTAGCCTTTTCAACTATTTTAGCTTCCCACTTTGGAGTCAAGCATGCTGTTAGCTCATTAGCAATTTGACGTCGCTTGCAAAAATATTCAACTGACCAAAAGAATGTTCGTGAAACCAAAGTCTAAGATCTAGCCCCTTTTAGTACACCATTAAAATTTTCAGACACATTAGTGGTCATAACATGAAAGCATCATCCATCCTCCTTGCATAATGCATAGTTTTCCTCTAAATTTCCCAAACTCCTCTCAATCCAATCATGAGCATGCCTATTTGTTGCTTTGATCTCTTCTCTAATTTTCATGTATTCAACTACCTCAAAAGTGCACGTGGCTGAATAAAATAACCCCATTAATTGTTTATCTCTGAATCCTGTTGCTTGAAGGTAGGCTTTTGCATGCCTTGCACAATGTTGATGTTTGTGTGGTCTCGCCATTTTTCATGTAAAGCTTTCGGAATTCCTTTCATCCTATCTGATATGAAACTAATACATTGACCCCGTACACTATATATGAATTCGTGCATGCATAACAAAAACCAACCACAAGTATTACATGACTCAAATTCAACTATTACATAAGCAAAAGGACAAAGACAATCATCTGTATCTACCACGATAATAACAAGTAAAGTGCCTTTATACTTACCATGCAAATGCATCCCATCAATATATACCAACAGTTGGCAATGCAAGAAACCTAAAATGCAAGGTCCAAATGCCCAAGACGCACGATCGAACACTCCAACTTCACCATGTGTCACATGACCTTTAATGCCATGATTCGTTCTTTTTATCTCCCCAAAGAACTGTGGTAATGTCGCATATGAGTCAACCCAATCACCATATATTCTCTCTATCGCTTTGCTTAATGCTCGCTATGCTTTCATGTAACTAATGTTGATGAAAAACTAATCGTGTACAAGCATCTGCACTATACCAGTAGACATATCCAAATTAGCTTTGACAAAAGATATTATTTTTGTCACAAAAAATTTAGAATTGGCTTGCTTATGGTTGGAATTACCTATTGGGTTGACATAGGTATGTTCGCTTAGATACTTTCGAATTTCCCACTATCCAAACTGAAATTTTTTCAATATTATCGCATGTATCCTCTAAGGAAAATTATTTTCACTATTACATATAGCAGTGTATTTATTTTGTTTGACTTGATTGGCTTGTGTGAAACTGCACGTAGAATAGGTTAAAGAAACTTTTGTTTTGTCTCAAAAACCATTCCAACACTAAAACCACATTGAACGCAAGCCGATGAAAATCGTTCGTTGACAAATTGAAGATTAGCAACAATAGATCTTGCCAACATTTGCACAGTGCTAAGATCATCATCCATTGGTATTCCATCTTTGGTTCATCACTATCACCATCATTGTCATCTGTTGAAAGAAAATCCTAGATTAACGGATCGTTGTTAGCTGGCATTCTTTCAATCCAATAGTCTTCATTATCATTCCTAGAAGCAACAACCATGTTATCGACTTGAGGTTCTTCGCCAACCACTTCATCCCCATCAATGTTCATATCATTGTCAACATTTGCATCAGGAGAATGGGGCAGTGATCCAACTCCATTGTGCAGTGTTATCGATTGTTATATACCTGCTACAATATAGGAATCAACTAACCAATAATCAATACAAGAAGGGACCAAAACAACGATATATCTAAAAACATACCTCAGACTCATATCATATTTTTCGGATAGAGTGGGATATATTAACCACGATAGATGATGAATCGTTGCTGGAAACTAATTACATTGCAATAAAGTGTAAGAAAATTTAAATAAATACCGCTGTATCCAACTATTTATCATAACAATGTTACCTCGGACTAATAGTTGCATCCATAAGCGATGTGTAATAAGGAAAGCTTTGTTGCATAGAACGTTGCGAGTTTGTGTATGGCATGAACCCGTATTGCATATATGGAAGACGGTATCTTCGAGCAATTAGATACGGATTATTGTAACTAGGAGAAGCGTAGCTAGCGGATGGATTCGATGTCTCCAACATCTATGTATCGTATCGAATTCCAATACATACTACAGGAGATGAGCAACTGCTATTCTCGTTGTTGTTTTGCAGCTTTACCTGAGTATAACTCAATCAATTTTGAAATAGTAGAAAACACTACTTCAACATCATCGCCGCCTACTAATTTTATTACTTTAGAACCCGAGTCCGTTGGCCAATTAACCACTAATTTAATTTCAAATTCTTCTGGATTAATTTTCATCATTTTGTAAATAGATTTTTTTTTAATTCAATTAATGTGCAACCTTTCCATACTCTTCTTTCTTTATACATACCACCAACATATTTATCATTTTTCTGATCATCGACATTCAATTCGCTGTCGTAGTAGCAAAGTGTAGGATTTAGATTTTTGTCATTCTGCAAATCAATATATGATTATGTCGCTACATACGCAAGTAGAAAATAATTAACTTACTCAAACCTCTTATTTAGTTTATCTAATTTACGTACTAACAAATGGAAATTTTAGAAATTACAAATAAATCTAGGGTTTTATGATGATACCTTCAAATTGTTAAAGTTTGTTGAACATCGTCGTCAAGATTTACAAATTTAGCATAAACCAACGATTTAAAGATACAAAATCAAATTTCAATGCACTAGAGGAATTTACAATCTTTTAGATCTAGTTTTGGTAATGGTACAAGTGATGGAAAAGAAGAGCTTACTAAATGGATTTATTTGCAGTCTAAAAACCAAAACAACAAACAATTTTCCAAATATAGCTAGTTTGTAATTTTTGAAAAATCCCCAACTATAAATTAGCTGATATCCATTTGCGAATTCTAAAAAATCGCCATTTGGCGATTTCCCAAAATTCACCAACGCATATCAACTAGTCAACATCCCACGTGGCCAAAACTAGCCTATATGTGTAAATAACTTTGAAACTGGTCAAATTTTGTTATTTTTTATAAAAAAATGGCCCACAGTAGCAAAATTTCCTTATTGATATACATCTAGGAAAATTGACAAAATCAAATTTAGTATATATTAGTCAAATATTTATTCCTACTAATAAAGAGAAATGTAAGATGACAAACCTTTCGTTATAATCTCTCAAAATAACCATATGCTTTCACCTTTTCATATATGTCAATAAATATTTTAGTCACTTTCTCAAACTTATATATGAGCCATAATTCATGATTTAAAATATAAGTCAGTAACCATACATCATATGCAACAAATGGAAAATTTCTTTGGTATTACCCTAAACCTCCATAATCAATATGTAAGTGTTTGCACCAAAAATAGTTACATATACCCAGTTGTTTGTGAAAGCATCAATTTTCAAGTGAAATATCCGAACAGAAAGATATGTATGTAGATCAAAGAATAAATAGTAGAAAAAGTAAAGGAACGCACGAGTTTTATATGGTTCAGCAAACTTCACCTATGTCTACTTCAATTATCCTTTATTTATACTATAAGATTATAGGTATAGTTTTTTATGCCATAGAAAATTAATGGAGGAAGAGATAAGAAGTAATAAAGGAAGCCAACCGAAAATAGTCCCTTGCA
Organism: Allium cepa; assembly: GCA_030765085.1. Taxonomy (NCBI): domain Eukaryota; kingdom Viridiplantae; phylum Streptophyta; class Magnoliopsida; order Asparagales; family Amaryllidaceae; genus Allium; species Allium cepa. The sequence continues at coordinate 671,965,010 of CM060928.1, read as the reverse complement.
ATAAGCCAAGTCCAGTGTATTTATAGGTGACGATGTGCATGGATCGGGCTGAAATTTTGGGCAGAAGAACCTCCAAGCCCATACATCTCGACCCACAAAATTTAGGATCAATCGGACACCAAAATATAATTTATCCGGTTGTTACATACTAACTCTAATAGGGCTACTATCGTTTTATTGGGTCCTCCATGCCTCTAGTCCATGCTTCTAAAGTTTTGTGCCATCCGACTTACCATTTGTGACATATCGATTGATCTTTGTTGTGTTGACTAGAAATTGGATCAATGGAGATCAATCCATGCTTCATTATTTTGAGTATTGATTGGTCATATGGGTTCCCTATTATTTTAGCTACTTGCTTTTCAAATTTCATGCAATTTCGATGCACCGTTTGTGAGATATCGCATTTTCCGTAAAACTATGGATCGTTGTGCTGATTTGTATGATCATTCCAATAAAGATCAACCTATTTTCCAAGATTTCATCCTTTTGAGATGTGTCTAATCATGGGGTTTCTCCATGATGTAAGACACTTGCTTTCTAAGTTTCGTGCTATTCCAATATACCGTTTATGACGTATAGCGTTTTCCGTAAAACTAAGGATCGTTATGCTGATTTGTACAATCGTTCCAATAATGATCGACCTATTTTCCAAGATTTCATCATTTTAAGCTACAATCAATCATGGGTGCTCCGTGATGTAAGATACCTACTCTCTAAATTTCATGCAATTCCGACATACCATTTGTGAGATATCGCATTTTCCATAAAAATATGGATCGTTATGGCTGATTTGTACGATCGTTCTAATAACGATCAGCCTATTTTTCAAGATTTCATCTTTTTGATTTTTGCTTGATCATGGAAATGATTCATGATAGAATATACCTTCTCTTTAAATTCCATGCGACTTGACATACTGTTTGTGAGGTATCGCATTTTCCATAAAGTTATGGATCGTTATGGAAAATTTGTACGATCATTCCAATAACGATTTACCTTTTTTCAAGATTTATAAGCTTTTTCATGCGATTTTTTTGTAAGACCCATTCTTTAATATAGTGATGTGTTGAAAGTTTCAAGTGCATTGACTTTTCATATTTTGAGATATTGATCGATCTTCGTCGGTTTACGCAATTTTATGGATCGTTCCCAATCGATCTATATAAATTCTTTCTTTGTGCATACGAACTCCGATTGACTAAAAATTTGAAATGTAGCCTCACAGAGACTTCATTGTCACTTTATATTGATTGCACCTGATTGCGACCCTGTCCAAATCCACTCAATTATAGTCCATATTTTCAAATATAACTGGTTTTTGAGCCTAATAACCATCTCTTCGGGCATCTTTGATAATCACAGAAGTCATTTAGCAAACTTTTATGAAATACTGCCTCGTCAAAAGGTGGTATAATATTTTCCCCTCAAAACATGTCTTGCGCTAGGAAGGCGTGTTCTGAATTGCCTTAAGTCCAATGTTAGGAACCCATTGATGACTTGTGAACAAATCAGTGATATTGCCTGATTGTTAGTAATGGCCATTCGGGACCGTTAATCAAATTCTTAGCCATCCTAAGGTAATGATATCATATGAGATCGAGTGTCTGTTCAAGGTGAAATGATCGTTCTAGATCGAATGCCTATTTGAGGCGAAATGCGATTGTTCGAGATTGAGTGCTTGTTCAAGGCAAAATGTGATCATTCGAGATCGAGTGTTGTTCGAGGCATAATGTGATTGTTCGAGTTCGAGCGCATGTTCGAGATAAAATGTGACTTTTGGAGATCGAGTGCTTGTTCAAGGCATAATAAGATCGTTCAAGATCGAGTGCCAAATTGAGGCAATATGTGATCACTCGAGATTGAGTGCCTGTTTGAGGCGTATTGTGATCGTTTGTTTAAGTGCCATTCTAGATATGTTCCTTAATCTCATCCATTAAGTGCCTATGGTTATTTGTACTATGCCCATCCATCTCATGGAACAGGCAGTATTTTTCTAATTTCTTTTCATTATTTGTAGGCTCTCTCCTTATAACGTTTAATACTGGATTTGCCCCTCGGTATCCAGATATATGCATTCCAATGTCTCGGTCAGTTCCGTGCAAGAGGTGAATCATGGTACCCTTAGTGGTCGCTTCGATCCATTAGAGTCATCCTCTGCTTTCTCTTTTCCTTTATCCTTTTTTGAGCCTTCCTTAGGCAGACCTCCACCTTTAACCGCATTAACTTCCACTTCCTCTCTTCCTTCTCTATTTGCTTTCGCATCTTCCTATCACAGAAACCTTTCTACTTCATGGTAAAATTCCCCAAGATCCACTGGTGGATCTCGATCCAACGATATCTTGAAATTTGAATTATCCGCAATCTCTAGCACTACTGCAATCAAAACCATCGACATAGCTGGTCGATCTACCAGAGCTACTACCGCATTGAACCTGGTTAAGAAATTCCTATGTGATTCTCCTTTCCACTGCTTCGTCAAGGTCAAAGTCATCAGATTCTTGGGTCTCGTGGTGCGGACCCGAAATTGCCTCTTAAACCTTTCGATCAATTCCATCCATGTGCTAATAGAGCCGGTTTCCAACTGTCTGAACCATAGTGCAGCTATATCCGTTATATAAAAGGGGAAGAACCATGCCATGACTACCTCCGTTGCCCTAATACTTCCATATGTCTCATGTATCTTATCAGATGAATAGCGAGATCCGTTTTTCCATCCTATGTCTCAAGGATTGATAGTTTAAACTTTTGTGGATTTTTATCTTGCCTGATATTAGGAGTGAAGGGACTATTCCAGATCCCTATTTACCAATCCTCCGCTCATAGCCGAACTCTTGTATCTTAGTCGTCCTGTCGTTGTCATACGGTGGTGGTCTTCGATCATTGTCTCCAACTTTCCCTCTGAGTCTACGAGACAATCCTAAAATTTGCTCTTCTGAATGAGCATATGCATTCCAATCAACACTGAACTACACAGAACCGCCTAGTATTCTGCCTAGGATCGATCCAATATGACCAGGTGCATGCCCCCAAGTAAGGATAGATCGTTACCGATTGTTCTGGAACGATCGGCCCCAATCGTTCTTAGTAGGTCAAGGGCCGCTCCTGGCTATTCCACCCCTTCCTGGTTCTTGTTACCTTCATTTTCTTAGCCTCGATTCTATTTTTCCTCAGATCTTGCTGCTCCAACTCGGTGATCCATATTTACAGCGTTTCCTGCTGCTCCATTTCCTTGGTTTTGCGCTCTATCTCGTCTAATCTATCGGAGTAGATTCTGCATCATCTCCTCTGTCTCTTTAGCATCCTCTCATGCATAACATTCATCATTGTCCCTATTTCATCTTTGGTGATGTAGATAGATGTCTGATTTGCTCCATCCCCAGAAGATGCCTCCTGGCTCCCTCCTTGATGGCTCCTATCCACAAATGATCTCTTTATTGATTGCCTTGCCATTGCTTCGTAGATCCAAGCATCCAAGCTTCCAAATCCAAGATCCTAGCTTCCAAATGAACGGGTGCAAGTACTTCTTAGTGAAAGCACCAAAATGAGCACCCCCATGGTTGATCGTAGCTCAAAAAGATGAAATCCTGTAACATAGGCCAATCGTTAGTGGAACAATCGTACAAATCGGCATAACGATCCATAAATTTACGAAAAACGCTATATCTCTCAAATGGTACGTCATAATTGCACATTGGAGAACAAGTATCTTACATCATGGAGCACCCCCATCATCGATCACACTTTGGAGGATGAAATCTTGGAAAATAGGTCGATCGTTATTGGAGCGATCGTATAAATCAGCATAACATCCACAGTTTATCAAAAACACGATATCTCATAAATGGTACGTTGGAATCGCATGAAATTTGAAGATCGCGTAGGAAACATCATGGAGAACCCACATGATCGATCGCAACTCAAAAGGATGAAACATAGAATGATCTCCTATGATCAAATTTCTAGTTAAAACAGCGAAGATTGATCGATATCTCACAAACCGTAAGTCGGAATGGCACGAATCTTTGGAAGCATGGACTAAAGGCACGAAATACCCCATAAAAATGATCGCAGCCCCATTGGAGTTAGTATGGAATGATCGGCTAAATTATTTTTTGTTTACGATCAAATCCAAATTTTATTGATCGGGTCGTATAGGCCTGGAGATTCTTCTGTCTGAATTTTGCCCCGATCCATGCACGTCTTCTCTTATAAATATAACGAACTTGGCTCATTGCAAGGGACTTTATTTGGTTGGATCTCCTTCACAACTTCATATCTCTTCCTCCTTTAGTTTTATAAGGAAAATTCAACTATACTTGTTATCTTACAATATAAATAAAAGATTATTGGAGTGAGAGTAGGCCGGAATATGTCGAACCACTATAATCATGTGTTCCTTTACTTTTTCTGCTATTTATTCGATGATCTACATGCACTATAGGAAAATATGCTATTAATAGCAAGGAGGGACTGCGTGAAAACTTAGTCTGCTAAAGTTAAGTAGTTAGTTATTATCTAGGTCAAAGGATTGCTTTTTTTAACGCTGTTGTTGAATAAAAAAAGATTGACGCTCAAACATTTTGCGTTCCCTCCTCCCTGTTCATATGCCACTTTTCACCTTCACTTCTCTAAAATTCAAAACTAGAAACCTATTCACTTACAAATATTATCTTCACTCATGAATTCCTGTTTAATTTCATCTCCCGCTTCAAGTTGTCTTCCCTCCTCCTTACTCATTAAATGATACATCGTTTGTAGCATCCCTCGCTCTAATTATCGGCAATATCATCCATTTGAAACCCTACAAAACCTTTTCCCTTTTCTCCTTTAATCATAGTAGATCCCCATATAGTGTTATTCGAGTGGAAAAAATTCAAACCCTCAACAATTTGTTGGTGAGTATCAACTGCTACAAACGATATGTGTTGGCAATCTACATCGATTCAGGGAGTGTACAAGACAAATCTATCAGAACGATTATTTTGATTACTTTGCAGGTAATTTCTTTTTCAAAACAAACAAGACGGATCTATCAGAACGATTGTTTCCATTTCTTTGTACGCAATTCCCTTTATCTAACAAAATTTTGCATCCAAAGTTATTCACTATTTTGAACTTATTATTTGACATATTTATCAATGATTTTCACTATTTTCATTTTATTATTTGACATATTTATCATTTATATGATGTGTTGTGTGCAATATGAGTTTTCTTTTCTAAAATACAATTTCTTTAATTAGCCCTTCTTTTATAAGGTTACTTGCATCAAAAGTTATACCTTTGTCCATTTTCATATCATATATCTTTTTATTGCCTGGTACGAGAGTTTATTCAATCTCATCTTATTCTTCGATATAATTACTTTTACAAATCAGTGGATAGGTTTTTAATTTTAACATATGTATCACCATTTATACTCACTAACTTTGTAAACCATATGTTTCTGCTATTTTTGTTCTCATGTGCTGATTTCATTCATCAATAATTCCCCTTTTAACTTGGTAACTTAATTTCATGAAGCATATCGTTTCAGCCCAGTTGCTAATTCATATTTTTATACCAATTTTTTCCTATTGAGTTGATACAAATTAATAATAACTTCCTTTAAATTATTATTTAGCCCATGGGTTTTCTAAATTTTAGATATTTGGTAACCATTTTTCCTCATGCGGTTGATAGATCCTATATTTATACTAGATTTAAACTGCATGGTCATAAATAAATTAGTTGCTCATTTATGGAAATTGTGTCTTACTCTGATTGTTATCATATGACTATAAAATTTTTGGCCAATGACCCGGTTTTGTTGCAAAATAAACTCTTCTTTTTAATTTAGTACATTAACTTCAATTGTAAACCATTTATGCTCAAAAACTTTCCAAACCATGTATTTCTATCATTTTTAAGAAATTAATTTGATCCATTGCATATTATTCCCATATCATCCTAGCAATAAGGAAGTTTGTTTTAATTTTCTATATGTGGCACCTTTTTTGGTCACACACTTGATAAATCTTATGTCAATACGATTCATGTATCTGCAATTTGATTGAATCTGTAGACAATACTGCACGCCACCGACAGTTGAGGAAATTAAAAATTTAAGGGAATAAATTAGTTTTGTTTTCTACATAGTTTGGTCTTACCACACGGCTAATGTTTACTCTATCAACTAGTTGAAAATTTTATTTCTATTTTATTTATTAAATTATGTCTAACTCAATTTGTCAATCATATGCCTACGCTATTTTTACGCCCATGATATGGTTTCATTGCACATTTAATTTTCATATTAATTTACTACCATAATTTAATGTAGTATTTATATTTCTTCACTTTTACAATAAGGTATACATAGCATATTTTGTGCAATTGAATTGATTTTGTGGCACATTACTTCCTCTTTAGCTTAGTAATAAGGAATCATTATTTGAATCGGGTATGTGCGATAACCTTTTCTGCTTATTCACATGATAAATCCATTCTACCATTTACATGTTTATGTTTTGATTTAAAGTGTAGAAAACATTACATAGTATAACTAGTAAGAAAATTTAAAGTGCATGGAAAGAAATTGTTTAGTTGCTTATTTTACGAGATTTGGTCTTAATGTAAAAACATAGATCTGGTCATAATGTACTATCATTTAGTCTATTTTTAGTTTGAAAAGGATCTTCGAGAAAGTTGCCGAATTACCCGAAGCACGCTTCGAGTTTTCCACCGAGCGACTCGAAGCAGCTGCATCCAAGTGCATGTTGGGGTATTTACCAGAATGACTAGAAGAGCTCCCCAAATTTCCACGTGCTCGACTCGAAGCAAGGACGTCGTCGGGCATGAAGTTGTGCTCTGACCCCGATGTTTAGGCGGAAACATTGGGCCGGACCGGGGCGAGCGCCGGGTGATTGCCAACTCGTGCGGTTCCAAAAGCATGTCGATTTTTCGAATGCACGACCGAGTGCATGTGTGACGCCCCACCTCTATACCCACGCTAGCCAAGAACACTCCGGAGAAGTGCTGTCAACTAGCACGGAGAATAAGGCTGTTGAGGAGAGACCATCCATGTAATTGCTTATCACACGGTGGCTATAAATAATCTTCGGAAACAAACATAGAAATAATCATATCACAAATCAGTCACAGATATCCATATCACAAAGGCGGAAGAAGATATGAATATATAACTAACACATGAAAGTGTACATCAGAGTAGTGGTCAATAAGATCCACGATAATACAAAAGAATAGCAACACGTGCTATACAAAAGAATACAACTATGAGTCTATATCTCAAGTGTATACAACAAAAACTACTAATCTAAACAGTTAGCCAAAAGTCAGAGTGATGAATCCCTGGGAAGAAGTCAAGCAGAAGCACCTGTAACATCTCGGTCTGATCCGAGTATTATTTAAGAAAATAATAAACGGATCAGTCTAGCTATAAATATCAGATGACATGATATAACATAAAAGATATGGCATAAACATAAACATCCATAACGACATACCACTATAAGTATGTAAATAATGATCAACAGAAGATCAATCAATAAGAGATAATCAATATCACAAGAATCTTCTCAAAGATTCGAAGGGGGCATCATACCCTAAACTTGTACTCATAACAAGTCAATGACATAAATTCCAGAAATCAACACGAGAAATCCAGAAATCATAAAAAAAGGGAAAGAGGCCTATCACATGACGGTCCGAAGACCATGGGGAGCTACCCCACATGTGTGAGTGGAATCACACAGAATGAGGTCAAGACTAACCAAAAAGCAGAAAGGTATGTGTGAATGGAATCACACAAGTGGTGTCTAGTCTAACCTTGCAATGAAAGAGACATCGCGCAATTGCTAGTCTAATTCATAGAGCGATCATCAAGATCAACGAGAAGTGTCAATTACACTAAGCTAGTAAATATAGAAGTTTAGCTTCATGTCCCATAACCACTTGCTTAACTTAAATATTTACGAACAAACTGTAAATCTTCACTAATAAAATTGTCATAAGAGGTTCAATCGAACAAGTCCAAGAATTAACCGACGAAGTGAACGCAAGCGTTTCATACCACTTGTTTTACTAAGTCGTTTAATTAGATTTCTCATCCGAGTGAGGTAAAGGCTTGTATATACTAATAGATTGGAAAACGGTTTAAGAAAAGAGCTTTGTTATTAAAAATAGAGTTGAAATTGTTTGTTAAAAGAGTTTTGATATTTACTACTAGTATTGAAACCTTTATATTATAAAGTGACAAAACACATAAGCAAGTGTAGAAACAATCAGTCACAAAGATCGCATACGGAGATGCGAATAAAATCCAAGGAAATCGGCTCAATATTTTTCAGATAAGATCCCCTACGGAGGGGGGGCCAGGGGGGTGGCAACCCCCCAAGGTGGGGGTGCGGGGGCAACGCCACCGCTTACGGGGTTCGACCTGCCCGGTCAGGTCGCGGGGGTCCAGGGGGCAGCGCCCCGTCCAAAACGGTACGACCTAAGTGAAGACAAGCGGCCTACGACCTAAAGCAAAATGAGGTCTAACGACCTAAGGGTTCACGCGGCCTAACACAATGGCCGAGCGACCTAACTGGAGTTAAGGGAGGCAAGCGACTTAAGGTCCAACGACCTACGACTCAAGCAAGCCGAGCGACCTAGTGTGGAGGGGTCGAGCGACTTAAGGAAGGCGAACGACCTAAAGTCTAACGACCTACGACTTAACAGAGTCGAGCGACCTAAGGTCTAACGACCTACGACTTAACAGAGTCGAGCGACCTAAGGTAAATGGTCCAACGACCTAACTCGAACGACTTATCTGGAGCTTAGGTCGGAGACGACCTACGAGATAAACCAGGCCGACTTAGTGGACGAGCGACCTAAGGTAAATGGTCCAACGACCTAACTCGAACGACTTATCAGGAGCTTAGGTCGGAGACGACCTACGAGATAAAGCAGGCCGACTTAACGTTTGCCTGGAGATTATAGGTCGGAAACGACCTAAGACTTAAAGCTTAACTCGCGAGCGACCTACGGCTTAAGGCCTAACTCGTGAGCGACCTACGACTTAAGTCTTAACTCGCGAGCGACCTAACTCCGAAGTGCCAATACTTCCAGAATGACCTAAAGTTAACTCGCGAACGACTCACGACCCATGGACGAACGACTTAACTCCGAACGACCTAAAAATGGCCAGAACGACCTAGGGGTTAACTCGTACGCGACCTACGACCTAAGGTCCACACGTCCTAACTCCGAGCGAGCTAAAAACGGCCAGAACGACCTAAATGCAGAAATTTCTCCCAAACACCAAAAATCAGAGTTTTTCGCCAATCCAATCCAAACCAAAAGCAAATATGCATGCTAAAGTGATAGGGAATCATTCCCAACAGTCCAATATAGTTATAGACTAGAATTGTGAGATAAAAATCTCACCTTTGCACTAAAATTTTATGAAGATGAAGCTTGAAAGCAAGGAGAAGCAATCCAAAGCTTGAATCCAATATCTTCTACTTGAATTTGGAGTTGAATGATGGAGTTGCAATTGAATTTGAGCTTGGAGTTTTAATTTCCCATTCTCTTCACCATTAATGCTAAAGCTTGAGTTAGTTAGGAAATTTATGAAGAGTGAGGAGAAGAGGGTTGGAACTTGGGCTTAATAGGCTAAACTAACCCAAAGTCCAAAGCGGGAAAAGTTAGTGAAATTTCACTATCTCCAAACCTATCGATGTTTATACTTAAAAAGTTGTAAACGACATTTCGAACTCAATGGAAGTGGTCTCGAGTCCTAATTTGACCGTTTGCAAAAAGTAGTTTTTCGGACCAAAATCCGATTAACGATTTAATATTTAAATAAAAATATTTAAATGTAAACTCGATAAATATGCGGGTTGTTGCAGACTCCCCTCCTTAAAGAAATTGCGTCCTCGCAATATATATATAAGGTGGAAATAAAAAGTAACAACCATAAAAGCATATTAACACAAGAGAAATTTGAAATAAGAAGTTCACCTCAAAGGGCAGGAGTAAGCAAGTCCGGATGTGTACGCTCGATGAATTCTCTAGATTCCCAAGAACAATCCTTAGGATTTGAGGACCATTGAACCTTTACAAGTGGAACATCTTTATTTCGAAGTCGTTTAACCTCAGAAGCTATAATTCGAATAGGATGCTGCTCATAAGTTAAATTCGGCGAAACTTCAATTTCTTCCACAACAGCAGGCTCAAGAATAGAATCGGAATCCCGAAGGCATTTCCGTAATTGAGAAACGTGAAATACATCATGTATAGCAGAAAACTGAGCCGGCAATGCAAGGCGATAAGCCATGGAACCAATACGTTCAGTGATAGAAAATGGCCCAATATATCGAGGCGCTAACTTCCCCGATCGACTGAAACGTACAACACCCTTCATAGGTGAAACACGAATAAAAACAGGATCCCCAACAGAAAATTCTAATTTCCTTCTTCGATTATCGGCATAGGATTTTTGTCTACTCTGGGCTTCTTTCATCCTATGTCGAATAAGTTCAATCTTTTCCATGGAATCACGAATAAAGTCTGGACCTAAAACCAGCTTCTCACCGGCCTCAAGCCAACAAGAAGGAGATCGGCATGGCCTTCCGTAGAGTGCCTCGAAAGGTGCCATACCAATACTAGATTGGAAGCTATTATTATAGGAAAATTCAACAAGTGAAATATGATCTTCCCAACTTCCACCAAAATCAAGCACACAAGCACGAAGAAGATCTTCAAGAGTTTGATTCACACGCTCGGTTTGTCCATCGGACTGGGGGTGATAAGCGGTGCTAAAATTAAGCTTCGTTCCTAAAGCTTTTTGAAGACTCTTCCAAAATCCACTAGTAAACAATGGATCACGATCGCTAACAATAGAAGTAGGAACTCCATGCAATTTTACAATTTCCTTAACAAATAGTTTGGCCAAAAGAGGAACGGTTCGGTTAGACCGAACCGGAATAAAATGGGCGGATTTAGTAAGTCTATCAACAATCACCCATAAGCTATCATGACCCGAACGAGAACGGGGAAGGCCATCTATAAAGTCCATGGAAATTTGATCCCACTTCCAAATTGGAATTTCTAAAGGTTGCAATAACCCACCAGGCCTTTGATGTTCGGCCTTGACAAGTTGGCAAGCCATGCAACACTTAACAAAGTTAGCAATATCAGATTTCATTCCCTCCCAATAATAAAGTCGCTTCATATCAGCGTACATTTTACTACTACCGGGATGAATGGTGAATTTAGAACAATGGGAATCTTCTAAAATATCTTTACGAAGATCTCCAATATTTGGTACGATAAGTCTACCAAATTTTCGAATGCCGCCACGAGAATCAATATCATAGTCTTTCAAACCTTCAATATCAATTTTATCCTTAACATTTTTGCCAAGAAGAGCCAATTCAGAATCTAGCCCTTGAGCTTCAAGAATGCGGTCTAAAAGAGAAGGATGAGCCTCAAGGCTACATAAAACAAGCGATGAGCATAAATCGGATACGCGCTCTCGAATCTCACAAGTGGATAAGATCTCGAGATCGTTCCATTCGGATATCATCATAGAAACAACTGCTTGTTGCTTACGGCTAAGAGCATCGGCGACACGATTACCCTTACCGGGGGTATAAAGAATATCAAGATCATAAGGTGCAAGGAACTCGAGCCAACGCTGTTGACGTAAATTAAGTTCTTTTTGAGAAAATAAATATTTCAAAGACTTATGATCCGTGTAAAGAATAAATTTCTCTCCCAATAGATAATGACGCCACATTCGAAGGGCGAAAACAATAGCCGCGAGCTCTAGATCATGTGTGGCATATCTAGTCTCGGCCGGCTTCAATTGCCTAGAAGCATAAGCAACAACACGTTCTTTTTGCATAAGAACGGCACCCAAACCAACGTGACTAGCATCGGTATAAACAACAAAATCTTGATTCCCCTCGGGAATAACAAGAATAGGAGCATCGGAAAGGAGTTCTTTCAATTTCTGAAAAGAGGCTTCACATTTGTCCGACCAAATGTATTTAACTCCCTTCTTAGTCAAGCCAGTAAGAGGCACGGCTATCTTAGAAAAGTCTTTAATAAAACGACGGTAATAGCCCGCCAATCCGAGAAAACTACGAATCTCTGTCACACTCTCCGGTCTCTTCCAATCTTGAATCGCTTCAATCTTTGAAGGATCCACAGATATCCCGGATTCGGAAATAATATGACCGAGAAACTTCACACGAGATTGCCAAAAGTGGCATTTAGAAAATTTCGCCTTTAATTGATTACTCCTAAGTGTTTCCAATACAATCCGAAGATGTTTCTCATGTTCCTCCTCGGTTTTTGAATACACAAGAATATCATCAATGAATATGAGAACAAACCGATCGAGGAAATCTTTGAAAACTCGATTCATGAGGTCAACGAAATAAGCTGGAGCATTCGTTAACCCAAATGGCATAACAAGCCATTCATAAGATCCATATCGAGTACGGAATGATGTCAACGGAATGCTATCCTCAGCGATACGAAGCTGATGGAAACCGGTAGCCAAGTCCAATTGTGAAAAGACCTTAGCACCACTAAGCTGATCGAATAGATCATCAATCCGAGGTAAAGGATATTTATTTTTAATAGTAAGATCGTTAAGCTTGCGATAATCAACGCAGAGCCTCAGAGTACCATCGGATTTCTTTACGAAAATAGCCGAAGCTCCCCAAGGCGAGGAACTAGAGCGAATAAATTGCCTCGTCTCCAACTCAGATAATTGTTTACGCATCTCCTCATTTTCCTTATTGGACATGCGATAAGGAGGACGAGTAATAGGTTGAGCTCCAGAAACAAGATTAATTCTGAACTCAATTGCTCGTTTAGGTGGTAAACCTAAAACGGGCTCGAATATGTCGGAAAATTCACGAACAACATGAATACAAGAAATAATATCATCTTCATCATCATCATCGTTATCACGAGGATTTAAAGAATATAAAGATGCCACCAAACATGATTCTGAATCTTTAAGATTAACAGAAATATGTTTAACAGATTGTGGATGTCGGAGATGAATAGTCCGCTCAGGACATAGGATATGGGCTTGATAACGGTTAAGCCAATCCATTCCCAAAATTATTCCAAAGCCTAAGTAACGCATGACATGCAAATCGGCTAGGAAAGAAAAATCACATAAAATAATCTCCACATCTTTACAAAGCAAACTAAGAGTTGCGGATCCACCAACAGGATTCGCAATTTTTAAAGAAGTCATCAATGCAGTAACACTTAAGGAAAAAGTGTCTACCAGTTCCTTTGATATAAAGGAATGGGATGCACCCGTATCAAAGAGAACTCTAATAGGTTGATCATGAAATAAAATAATACCATCAAGAATGGAATGAGAAATACCTTGGCCACGAGATGTGTTGCCAGGGGCTTGAGCCACATTTAACTTTCCCTCATTCCTGCTTTTACGTTTGAGGCATTGATGTATAAAGTGATCTGGGCTCTTACAATAGCGACAAGATTTGGGCTTAGAGCACTTATTCGCATAATGATCCCCAGACCCACAGTTGAAGCAACTCGCACCACTAGGAGAAGGATACTTTGCCACAGGGGTTGCCTGCTTACCCTTTTTGTTGGGATAAGGACCCTTGAATTTGTTTGGCCTCTTCTTGTTGTTGAAGTTTGGTTTAGCGCCTTCCACTTCAACATCACTCTCTCTATCAGCCTCTTCAAGACGAAGAGCGATATCGATGAGTTGATCAAATGCGACTTCTAGTTTCAGGAGCAGTGGCTTCTTAAGACTCTTATTTAAGCCATAAACGAACCTCTGGTTCTTCTTCAATGGGGTGTTGATGTATTCAACCCCATATTTGGAAAGCGACTCGAAGGCTGCAACGTAATCAGTCACAGAGGATTGACCTTGAACAAGGTCTATAAAACGTCGAGCCAAGCTTACTTTCCCAGCTTCTGGTACAAACTTTAACTCGAAGCATCCCTGAAATTGCTCCCAGGTGAGATCCGCTTCATTAATTTATGAAATAAGGAGTTCGTACCAGTCCAATGCTCTCTCTTGGAGCATGCTGGAAGCCACCTGAACGCGGTGGAGATCGATAAGATTCATGCGAGAAAAGATTCGATCGCATGATTTTAACCAAGCCTGGACCTCGATGATATTTTCCGAACCTTTGAAGGGCTTCCCACCCAAGTTGGTGTAATCGCTGCACAAGCGTGCAAATCCCGACTTTGGGTGAGTAGGTTCCGGGTTAGCTCCAGCTGCTTGAGCATTAGTTACTAAATCAAGAAGCTGTTGAGCAGTCATAAAAACTCCATCCTGAGGAGCAGCACCAGATGATCCAGTTCTGGGACGGCCTGGTCTAGACATTCTCTTCCTTAAAGAAAGAAAGAAGAGAAGGAAGAAGGTTATTTACCAATGAACATCAAGCAATCTTGATAGATAAAACAAGGAATCATAAAGGAAATAGGATGAGTCGGTACGAAGACTCAAATTAATCCTATGGTATGACTCCTAAGATAGACCTAGGACGATGATCCTTGTTAAGTTATTCTACATTGTTCCGAAGTTTGGCTCCGATACCAAGCTGTGACGCCCCACCTCTATACCCACGCTAGCCAAGAACACTCCGGAGAAGTGCTGTCAACTAGCACGGAGAATAAGGCTGTTGAGGAGCGACCATCCATGTAATTGCTTATCACACGGTGGCTATAAATAATCTTCGGAAACAAACATAGAAATAATCATATCACAAATCAGTCACAGATATCCATATCACAAAGGCGGAAGAAGATATGAATATATAACTAACACATGAAAGTGTACATCAGAGTAGTGGTCAATAAGATCCACGATAATACAAAAGAATAGCAACACGTGCTATACAAAAGAATACAACTATGAGTCTATATCTCAAGTGTATACAACAAAAACTACTAATCTAAACAGTTAGCCAAAAGTCAGAGTGATGAATCCCTGGGAAGAAGTCAAGCAGAAGCACCTGTAAGATCTCGGTCTGATCCGAGTATTATTTAAGAAAATAATAAACGGATCAGTCTAGCTATAAATATCAGATGACATGATATAACATAAAAGATATGGCATAAACATAAACATCCATAACGACATACCACTATAAGTATGTAAATAATGATCAACAGAAGATCAATCAATAAGAGATAATCAATATCACAAGAATCTTCTCAAAGATTCGAAGGGGGCATCATACCCTAAACTTGTACTCATAACAAGTCAATGACATAAATTCCAGAAATCAACACGAGAAATCCAGAAATCATAAAAAAAGGGAAAGAGGCCTATCACATGACGGTCCGAAGACCATGGGGAGCTACCCCACATGTGTGAGTGGAATCACACAGAATGAGGTCAAGACTAACCAAAAAGCAGAAAGGTATGTGTGAATGGAATCACACAAGTGGTGTCTAGTCTAACCTTGCAATGAAAGAGACATCGCGCAATTGCTAGTCTAATTCATAGAGCGATCATCAAGATCAACGAGAAGTGTCAATTACACTAAGCTAGTAAATATAGAAGTTTAGCTTCATGTCCCATAACCACTTGCTTAACTTAAATATTTACGAACAAACTGTAAATCTTCACTAATAAAATTGTCATAAGAGGTTCAATCGAACAAGTCCAAGAATTAACCGACGAAGTGAACGCAAGCGTTTCATACCACTTGTTTTACTAAGTCGTTTAATTAGATTTCTCATCCGAGTGAGGTAAAGGCTTGTATATACTAATAGATTGGAAAACAGTTTAAGAAAAGAGCTTTGTTATTAAAAATAGAGTTGAAATTGTTTGTTAAAAGAGTTTTGATATTTACTACTAGTATTGAAACCTTTATATTATAAAGTGACAAAACACATAAGCAAGTGTAGAAACAATCAGTCACAAAGATCGCATACGGAGATGCGAATAAAATCCAAGGAAATCGGCTCAATATTTTTCAGATAAGATCCCCTACGGAGGGGGGGTCCAGGGGGGTGGCAACCCCCCAAGGTGGGGGTGCGGGGGCAACGCCACCGCTTATGGGGTTCGACCTGCCCGGTCAGGTCGCGGGGGTCCAGGGGGCAGCGCCCCCGGCGGGGTGCGGGGCAGCGCCCCGTCCAAAACGGTACAACCTAAGTGAAGACAAGCGGCCTACGACCTAAAGCAAAATGAGGTCTAACGACCTAAGGGTTCACGCGGCCTAACACAATGGCCGAGCGACCTAACTGGAGTTAAGGGAGGCAAGCGACTTAAGGTCCAACGACCTACGACTCAAGCAAGCCGAGCGACCTAGTGTGGAGGGGTCGAGCGACTTAAGGAAGGCGAACGACCTAAAGTCTAACGACCTACGACTTAACAGAGTCGAGCGACCTAAGGTCTAACGACCTACGACTTAACAGAGTCGAGCGACCTAAGGTAAATGGTCCAACGACCTAACTCGAACGACTTATCTGGAGCTTAGGTCGGAGACGACCTACGAGATAAACCAGGCCGACTTAGTGGACGAGCGACCTAAGGTAAATGGTCCAACGACCTAACTCGAACGACTTATCAGGAGCTTAGGTCGGAGACGACCTACGAGATAAAGCAGGCCGACTTAACGTTTGCCTGGAGATTATAGGTCGGAAACGACCTAAGACTTAAAGCTTAACTCGCGAGCGACCTACGGCTTAAGGCCTAACTCGTGAGTGACCTACGACTTAAGGCTTAACTCGTGAGCGACCTAACTCCGAAGTGCCAATACTTCCAGAATGACCTAAAGTTAACTCGCGAACGACTCACGACCCATGGACGAACGACTTAACTCCGAACGACCTAAAAATGGCCAGAACGACCTAGGGGTTAACTCGTACGCGACCTACGACCTAAGGTCCACACGACCTAACTCCGAGCGAGCTAAAAACGGCCAGAACGACCTAAATGCAGAAATTTCTCCCAAACACCAAAAATCGGAGTTTTTCGCCAATCCAATCCAAACCAAAAGCAAATATGCATGCTAAAGTGATAGGGAATCATTCCCAACAGTCCAATATAGTTATAGACTAGAATTGTGAGATAAAAATCTCACCTTTGCACTAAAATTTTATGAAGATGAAGCTTGAAAGCAAGGAGAAGCAATCCAAAGCTTGAATCCAATATCTTCTACTTGAATTTGGAGTTGAATGATGGAGTTGCAATTGAATTTGAGCTTGGAGTTTTAATTTCCCATTCTCTTCACCATTAATGCTAATACTTGAGTTAGTTAGGAAATTTATGAAGAGTGAGGAGAAGAGGGTTGGAACTTGGGCTTAATAGGCTAAACTAACCCAAAGTCCAAAGCGGGAAAAGTTAGTGAAATTTCACTATCTCCAAACCTATCGATGTTTATACTTAAAAAGTTGTAAACGACATTTCGAACTCAATGGAAGTGGTCTCGAGTCCTAATTTGACCGTTTGCAAAAAGTAGTTTTTCGGACCAAAATCCGATTAACGATTTAATATTTAAATAAAAATATTTAAATGTAAACTCGATAAATATGCGGGTTGTTACAGCATGGTTATGGGGGAGCGCGGACATGTTTCTTGGTTTTATTTATACAAAATATTTCTTACTCACTCTCTAAATCTTTATATTAATTTTTTTTCCAATGATTTGTTTTAGTTGGAAAGTTTTATCCTTTTAGTGTAGTGCTTTAGTTTGATGTAGTAAACCAGTTGTGCTCAATCACTTGCAAAAACATTTATTGATTGCATTTTTTTGCAACTGATTTGATTATGTTGTAGGTTACTTCCCCTTTTATCATAGTATAAGTAATATTATTTAGTAGTCTAATATATATGCGGTAATCTTTTCTATACACTAATATAATAATTTCTATGTTTATATCGTTTTTGTGCCTTTAGTTTGGTTTAAAGCATAGACAATATTACGATGGACATATAGGGAAATTTTAGGTGTATAAGGAGAAAATAATTACTTGATTTTTTTTACAGCATATGATCTTAAAGCAGAACTTACATTTATATGTTCAATTTGAAAAAAATAGCATTGGTAATTTGTTTAATTATATCTTACTCACTTTGTAAATCTCTGTACTATTTTTTGCCAATGATATGTTTTCACTACATAGTTAATTCTTTAATTAATTTATTACTTCAAATTCATTTAGTAAACTATTTATTTCTAGTAATTTGCTAAATCTTGTTTTCATAGGATTTTTGTTCAGTTACTTTTATTCCTTTGTACATTATTTCCTTTTTATAATGGCATTTAGTAATTAATTTTTTTAAATTTGGTACATGTGGTAAATTTATTGTTGCTAGTTTAATAAATCCTATGTCTATACCATTTATGTGCCTTTGGTTTGATTTAATTGTGGATTATATTTCCGTACTATTTAAAGAAGTTTAATGTGTATGGGAAGAAATTGATTACTTGCACTATGTACAAAATCTAGTTTTATGGATTTATTTTTAGAATTATGTATTACCTACTTTGTAAATTATATGTCTCTATTGTTTTGTGCCCATGATCTGGTTACATTGCACAGTTAATTCTTGCTTTAAATTATTGCCTTAATTTCATGTAGTAAACCTTTTGTTCTCAATCACTTCAAAATCATGTATTTATACAATTTTAGTGCAATGGTTTGGTTTCATTGCATATTAATTCCCTTTTTATTCCAGCAATAAATAAGTACTATTTTTGGTCAACTATATATGATACTTGCTAATTTGATAAACTCTATGTTTATGCTATTTATGTGCATTCTTTGGTTTGATTTAAGAGCAGAAAATCTTGCTATGAAGTTTTAAGGAAATTTTAAGATGTATGGAAAGAAAATAATTATTGGATTTTATATAAGATGTGGTCTTGGTGCAAAACTAACATTTAATTTATATTAGATCTGAATACATATAACCCTTATTGATTCAATTGAGAAACAAGTATATAAAATTAACAACGGAAGGCGTACATGAATCCATCGATTCTTAATTGATGTAAAGATTAATTTGGATTAGATCTTTCAAATTGACACAAGTTTAGATCTCTAAATTCTTTTTAGAAGAGGGTAGAGAGAATATGATAAGACTTGTGTAATTTGGGGAACATAACCCCATGTATATATAGTGTGTGACTTTTTTGAGTTTGACCCTTCAACAAAATAAAATTATCACTACGGTATCAACATGTTATAATTTTATATGACGAATATATCTCTTATGTCTAATATGTTTATTCCAAAAATAGATCACGTAATTAGACTTAATTACAAGATATCCCACCATTCAAACATTAAAATATGTTGCACCATTACGTTGAATTATTCCAACAACCTCCCCTTAGACTACATATGTAACTTTAAATAATGTATACAACTTTATGAGCTCTTAAATAGCTACCTAGATAATATGGTATATTCAAAACAATCTCATCCATTGATTGTGCTAATATAGAGCCAATGTGGCTTTCATTATTGTTTTTGTAACTAAACTCATTAATGGTCACATATATCAACACAATCAAACGACATAGATCAATCATGTTGCGTAGCATCGAAATTACATGAAATGTGATCTTTACATGTCTATTTCCAACTGGTTCCATAATATACAGTGAGTAGAATTTTTAAAAAAAGCTAAATTTGTTAATATCATGATGCATGTGATAAATATTTCAAGTAAAGTTGTGAAAATTGTTTGCATGAATGTTTGAATATGTTTGCATGTATATCAGTTTATAGTTGATGTGTGTATATATTTGCGTGCATGTCTGTGTTTTGATAAAGTAGCCTCTGTTCTTGTTATACAAATACAAAACCTATTCAAAATTCAATTCTCTTCTCCTAATCTCTTACAGGTTAATGTTTAAAGGTAATGTGTTTGAGTTAACAACATCTAATTTTTAAAAATATTTTTAAGTATAATTAGAAAGTATTTTTAAATGGAAAATATAAAATATAGTAAAAATCAAATTAAGTTAAAAAATTTGTTGTTCAAGTCTTGGGTTTTGATTACATCACCTGATTTGTATTCAAGAGCAATGATGTTTAAAAGAAAAATCAAGATTTTTAGTTTTGTATTTGGGTAGAATTCTCGGGTTGAACAGAATCGAGAGTTTGCTCGATTTCTGGCGATCGCTGAAGGATGGAGCCTCGGGATCGTTGTTGAAGCAAGCTTGTGGGTCAAGGGTCTTGGCAAAGATGGTCGGTGGATTTATCGCTCACCGTGGAGGTCGATCGACGTCGTTGTAGGGTTTTAGGACTTGTTTTGGTCAACAAAGTTCTCGAGGCTAGTTCGTTGACGAGGATGTATCGAACTTGACCGGAGCAAGGGAAATAGGTGCTTGGGTCTACTGCGAAGCTTTGGTCGGAGTGTCGAACTTTCTGGTGACTGGAGGTGGCAACTCGAGTGGTTGTAACGACCTGGAATTTTCGACCTCGAAAATTCAACACGAATATGTTTACTGTAGAAGTGCCAAGCAATCAAATGCCGGAAATTCCATATTGTTAGGGTAAAGAAGAAAAGAGGTAGGAGAAGAAACAGAAAACAACAGCATAGAATCTCACAATCGCAGCGGATCAAAATATAATATCAAATAACGGCATTTATACAAAGAAAGTTGTAACTGTCAATTTATAGACAATATATCAGAGTACAATCATTCACAAATAAACTGGACAATTTAACAACTTGTCCCTGACTAGTATCAATACAATCTAAAATACAAAGCGGAACATACTCCATTCGTTCCTACCATCCAGCTCGCCTCTTGAGCTCCAGAACGCTCTAACCCAAATATCTATAATACTCGGTCTGATCCGAGCATAGTAACACCCGAGTCAGGTTGGAAACCAACGTAAGTAAACCCATTTAATATGAAATACATAAAGTTGTAAAACTTCTTGAAAACCCAGATAACTCGATCATTATCGCGAGTTTTATCTCGCTATAATCAAACATTTATTTCATAAAACAGTATCTAAGTACCGTTACTTAGTCTGAATGGACAAGTTTACCTAATTCATTCTATTCCAGCCTAATTGGTTCTAGAACCAAATATAAAAAGAGTTATGGATTACTAATCGAAGTGGTTCTGGACATTGATGACATCCGATCCTAATCTCTTTGAATCCAACGCCATCCCTTATGCCAAGTTGTTTAAATTTCAACAATTTAATTTACTTTAGAGTGTCATACGCATACAGAAATTCATCACAGATATCTAATTAAATAAATGATTCACATTTATTAACATATCAATCCAGTCATTTCATATCTCAGAACATCATAAATTACCAGACTAAAGATATTAATCAATCCAGGCATTCGATACAACTTAATTATCCATAAGCAAGATAACTTGGCCACACTATTTCTAATTAATTTAATTAACACAAATAAATTAATCACTTTTAAATCCTGTTTAATTAACATTAATTAATTACACAACACTTATTATTACTTTAATTAGTTATAATATTAATCAATTATCCTTTAATTACTTAAGATCTTAAATTAATTAAAGATAAACCACTTAATTAATTAAAGTTAAACCATTTATCTTAATCATTTTACTTAGTTATCATTTAAGTTTTATTTCATAAACCTTTGGAAATAATTTATTATTAACCAATGAAATAACTTAAGATCCTTAAGTTAATTAATAGTTAAAAACATTTCACCTACTTAATTACACTTCTTAATTTTACTTTAATAACATAAGAATTTAAATAAAATAAAGGACATATAAATAAATACCTTAAATTTAATTACTTTAAAATAATTTATTTTATAACATTTAACTAACCCAAAACTTAAATAAAACATTTATTATTTAAAAGAATTAGTTAAGGAAATTGTTTTCAAAACTTGTTTTGTTTTGAAATTTTAAAAACTGTTAATACACTAAGCACAGACCCGATTCACTCCCTATACCAACCCAAGCCCAAACCCGAGTAATCTTTTTTTTAAACTTGATTTTGTTTTAACTTTTAAAACTTATTGCAACTGGTAAACCCTTGCATACACACCCAAAAGTAAACTTGAGCCAACCCTTCATTTCCCCGAACCCTCTCTCGAGACTGTCTTCTTCTTCCTTCTACAAATAACCTACAACAACAAAGATACACACAGATACGTGTTCACCTGCGTACCCTGTCGCTATTGCTCCGGCCATCGTTGCTACCACCAACCCATCACCAACGACCTTATCTAACAGTCCGACCACCCAAAACCTTGAATCGAACACGAAATAAAATTCAAGCACATCGAACTTCACCGAAACAAAACCGATCATCCAAAAACCATCACATGTTTCCACCTCTGGCCACCAGAAGCTTCGAAACTCTGACCAAACCCCTGCCGTAGACCCACGCTTCCATCCCCCTACTCCGGTCCATCCCGATGCGCCCATGATGTTGCAATCGCCTCGCAAACCTTGCCGACTCGAATAAGGGCTTAAACCCTAAAATGCCATCGCCAAGCCACCACGTTGAACGATAAACCCAGTCACCATTTTTGCCAAAACCCCTAACCCATAAGCATGCTCCAACAACAGTCCCGAGACCCCACCCTTGGCCGCTTACTAGAAAATGAGCAAACTCACGATTCTGTTCAACTCGCAAAATCTCTTGATTTTCAAACTTAAGAATCTTGATTTTACTTTTAAAAATCGTAATTCTTAAATACGAATCAGAAGATGGAAACAAAAACCAAAATTTAAACAATGAATTTCTGATTTGACTGTTCTTTCTATTTCCCAATAATTCTACCTTTTATCTTCACCTGAAAATATTTTTAAAATTTTGATCTAGTTAATTCAAACACATTTTGTTTACACATAATACCCTATAGGAGATTAGGGGAAGAGAAATTGATTTTGAAATTGTTTTGGATCTGTAAAACCAAAAACAGAGACTTGCTTACCTGTACACAGACATGCACATAATATAACTTCGTACATATAGACATCCAAGCATTTTTATACATTCATGCAAACATTTTCACAACATTACTTCGCAACTTTATCACATGTATCGAGATTTAAATAGATTTGAGCTTTCTTTAAAAAGATAGTTTACTCACTGTATAATGGTGAGCAAAGAAAATCTTTTTGAAAATTCTAGAAATTTGTTCTTGATTTTGAAAACTGGAACAGCAAGCTTGAATTTTGATCTAGAAACTTGGTTTGCTTGGTTAAACTGTGCTGAATTGCTTCAGATATAAATTTGCAAGAGTTTGTTTTAGTCGTTATTTTATCTTCTCTGGTTTTTTTAGTTTTGAATATGAAGGATGAAGAAAGAATGAAAGAATAGGAGTAGAGATGTTTATATAGTCTTGTTTTATAATTTTAAAAGAAGAAAACAAATTAAATATGACACTTTTATTTTGCATGTTATACTTGGCCTACAAACGTCAAGTGTATGCATTTATATTTATATTTATTTTTATATTTCCATTCATACATTTTTTTTACTTATATTTATATAACATTAAAGAAAATGATATAAAACCTAATTATACACAAATTAATAACCATATATATATGTACTAGTTTTAAAATGTAGAGTTTTTAAATCCAATTTATTTTTAAGATGTTACTTTGAATTTCAAATCCAAGTTCTATTTTCAATCTGCATACACATAAACAATAGAAATTTGAAAACACATATTTTATTTTTGTTTGGAAATATGAGTTTTGCAAATTTATATAATTATATTAGAAAATTGTCAAATTAATATATCCAAAATCTCGGGTCATCACATTCCTCCCACTTTAAATCTTTTCGTCCCTGAAAAGAAACAAAGAAAGAATGTTTATTATTCTGTTAATTATTAGTTAAATTATTCTAAAGTTTCAAAACACTTTAAAATTTGCATAATATAACTAAAATAGCTTTTATAAAAATAATTTTTATAACTCGATGTCTCAACAAGTCCATCCTTGTTCTCACAGAAATTCGGTCATATGTTGATCAGGCATAGGACTCAAAATCTATAAGTACTTACCAGACCCGTTTTCAACACCCAGTGAAAATACTTAGAAAACATATTTTGAGAATATAGAAAAAGTTTAACGAGAATTCTTTGGAAATCATCACCCCCTCCATGGTCGCGGTTAACCCGATGATTACGTCGCTATCCCGACAAAACCATAGAAAATTGTAGGCATCTGCGCCCCTCGATTACACTATGGAACCGCCATAGATTGCAGCTACACCCAGGGTCACGTCGCCACCATGACAAAAACCATGTAATTGTAGGCATCAACGCTCTCGAATTTCGCTGCCAAATGAAACTTCACCACACATACTACATAGATCGTAACCTACATCGGTCGAGTCCCAATGTAGCCTGTAGGTACTCACTGCCACATGACTTTCGCTATTTCTTCATAGATCACAGTCTACCTACGTTACGTCGCTCTCCTAGCAAAATCAAACGTAGACCTTAGCCAATCGCTGCCCCTCTACTTACGCTATGGTACGTAGTAGATCGCAGTTACACCGAGTTACACTATCGTTGTAACGACCCAGAATTTTTAATTAATTAAAATTTGAATATTTAATTAATTTTAAATATTAAGAAGTGAATTTATAAGTCGAATAAATTTTTATTTGAATAATTGGATTTAATTGGATAATTAAATCGATAATTTAATATGTTAAATTATGGAAATAATTGAAAATCGAGTTAAATATGATTGAAAATGATTTGTAAAATTTTATTTTATCATATTGGAGTTAGAATGATATTTTAGAACTTTTAAAATCGAATTAAGAGTTAATTTGTGAAAATTGAATATTTTAATATTTAATCGACTAGTGAAAATAGCCAATTTTTGAACAGTCTCAGAATTGGACGAAACCAGTTCCATTGGATCCGTAAAAGTTAGTTATTACCGGATTTCAATTTTCGTAACAATCGGAGCTATCGTTTGATCGTGGCAGCTCGAAACGCATCGAATTATTTTTAATTTTAATTTGGCGAGTTAAAATAGCCATTTTTCAAAAGTCTCGGATTTCGACGAAACCAGTTTCATCGGATCCGTAATGTGATATTATTGTAAGGTTTCAAATTTCAAATCAATTGGATTTACCGTTTGTCCGGTACAAATTAAAACGCCTAGAAAATCGTTTAAATCGGTTTAATTTAAATTGAACGTTTATTGCCATATCTCGCACAGATGTCCGAATTAGCTTTCGAAACCTGTTCCATTGTGTCCGGAACATGGGGTAAACCCTAGAAACGCTGGTTACGGCACGTAAATCGGAGTTCGGAATTTTCGGATTGAATAGTGTTTCGTCGGTTCCTTATAAATAGCCCTTCACTCTAAAAAAATAAATAAAAAAATATCTAAACCCTAATTTCAACGTGTAGCCGCCAGCACCCCCATGAACGGCCGAAAAACTCAAACTATCTCCTTCAGTTATCTTCCAATCCACTCAACGATTCAAGAATCTTCCAACTAGAAGATTGAAGAGCTCGATGAGATCTTTAATATCAACGGTCAAGATCGCGAATAGCTTCATGGATCAGCGGCAAATTGGAGATGAAGTACACACGTTTGGGCACGAATTTCCAAGCCTACGTATGGCCGAGCTTAATGCTCCTTGGGCCGAGTATAGTGCTAGGCTAGGCGCACGACATGGAGCTACCTGATCGTGTTCAAATCGCTTGAAATGGTAGTAAAATTTAAACCCTAATATCAAAAGTAATGGGTTGTGCATGTTTTATCTTCTGGACGCGTGAACGAAGAGAGGGAGAAGGGGGGGGCTGCTCACGGATCTGAAGGGAGAAAGTGGATGGACGGCTTAGATGAATTTAGGTTTGAAATTAATTTAAAAGTTGTAAATTTAGTTATATAAAAATCGTGTAACTTCATAAATCCATAACTTTTTCATATGAGGTCAAAAACGCGCGAAACCAGTTGCGTTGGAATCGTATGGACGAGCACTACACGATGGAATTGGATTGGAGTCGTTTGGAGTTAGCGAGAATTTCGGGTAAAATTAAACGTCCGTTTAATTTTATTCGAAATAAATCGCTAAAACAGAAATAAAATCAAGGTGAGAATTTCTCACTCAATCGAATCAGTTTCGATTTTATTTTAAATAGTTAGATTTAAAATATTTGAATGCATGTTTGAATGATGATTGTTATCTATTGATTGTTAAAATAGACATTATACGCCGTTAGTAAGAGGATGTTATTTATTAAAAACATATACCGCGAATATTTCATAAACGGTGAAATTGGTATTATATATAATAGCAATATATATATTGGCATATGTATATATTGGAGTTATTGATTTCCCGCATTTGTTTAGCGGATGAGACCCTATTGCGCCGTTATTAAGCGGATAATATTATTAAATCCCATATACCGCGATAATTTCGTACTGGAGCGAAATTGGTATTGTGCTAATGTTTGTGAATGCAGGAAAACAGGTTGGAGGGATCCAACTGGATTCCTCAACAGTATTTATTTGATTTCAGATATTTTGATATTTGATGGATTATCATATCGATATATGATGTCGCTGTTGTCGTGATTGACTATTGGGTGTGTAGCATCATTGGACCCAGATTTTGGGATTTTAAAATGATTTTTAAAGTGATTTTTGAAAGTATACGTTTATAAAATATTTTTGGAATTGATTTATTTTAAATAAACAAACGTTATAATTTTTAAAGGTTATAAAAATTATGATTTTTGAGAAATACGGTTAAAGTTGATTTTTGAGAAATATGGGATTAATGATTTTATAAAATAGTTTAAATTGGATCTCTGAATTTATTATAAAAAATTTAAAAAATAGGATTTATAAAATTTGATTATTTTATAAATCAAAAATGGTGAAATTATAAAGGGGATTAAAGATGTTTTAAAATAATAGTATAAATTGATTTTATAAAGGATTTATAAATTGATATTTATAAATTAAAATATTTGGATTATAAAACGAGTTTTGATAAGTGTTAGAATGAATTGTGAATGAATTTTATAAATGAATGAAATTTATAGAATTATAAACGGTGAAGTTATAAATGGAATTTTATAAGCAGTAGGTTTATAAAATTTGAAAAGTTAATTGAAGAATAGATTTGGTTAAATAAATGAATCTTATAAGTTATAAGATTTATGATATGGAAAGTCGTTAAAGGAACGATTTTGTAAAATAATCGTTTTATAAGCATTTGACTTATAATATGAACGTTTGATATATAATTGAGTTATGAATTGAATAGGTATGTAACAACCCGCATATTTATCGAGTTTACATTTAAATATTTTTATTTAAATATTAAATCGTTAATCGGATTTTGGTCCGAAAAACTACTTTTTGCAAACGGTCAAATTAGGACTCGAGACCACTTCCATTGAGTTCGAAATGTCGTTTACAACTTTTTAAGTATAAACATCGATAGGTTTGGAGATAGTGAAATTTCACTAACTTTTCCCGCTTTGGACTTTGGGTTAGTTTAGCCTATTAAGCCCAAGTTCCAACCCTCTTCTCCTCACTCTTCATAAATTTCCTAACTAACTCAAGCTTTAGCATTAATGGTGAAGAGAATGGGAAATTAAAACTCCAAGCTCAAATTCAATTGCAACTCCATCATTCAACTCCAAATTCAAGTAGAAGATATTGGATTCAAGCTTTGGATTGCTTCTCCTTGCTTTCAAGCTTCATCTTCATAAAATTTTAGTGCAAAGGTGAGATTTTTATCTCACAATTCTAGTCTATAACTATATTGGACTGTTGGGAATGATTCCCTATCACTTTAGCATGCATATTTGCTTTTGGTTTGGATTGGATTGGCGAAAAACTCCGATTTTTGGTGTTTGGGAGAAATTTCTGCATTTAGGTCGTTCTGGCCGTTTTTAGCTCGCTCGGAGTTAGGTCGTGTGGACCTTAGGTCGTAGGTCGCGTACGAGTTAACCCCTAGGTCGTTCTGGCCATTTTTAGGTCGTTCGGAGTTAAGTCGTTCGTCCATGGGTCGCGAGTCGTTCGCGAGTTAACTTTAGGTCATTCTGGAAGTATTGGCACTTCGGAGTTAGGTCGCTCGCGAGTTAAGCCTTAAGTCGTAGGTCGCTCACGAGTTAGGCCTTAAGCCGTAGGTCGCTCGCGAGTTAAGCTTTAAGTCTTAGGTCGTTTCCGACCTATAATCTCCAGGCAAACGTTAAGTCGGCCTGCTTTATCTCGTAGGTCGTCTCCGACCTAAGCTCCTGATAAGTCGTTCGAGTTAGGTCGTTGGACCATTTACCTTAGGTCGCTCGTCCACTAAGTCGGCCTGGTTTATCTCGTAGGTCGTCTCCGACCTAAGCTCCAGATAAGTCGTTCGAGTTAGGTCGTTGGACCATTTACCTTAGGTTGCTCGACTCTGTTAAGTCGTAGGTCGTTAGACCTTAGGCCGCTCGACTCTGTTAAGTCGTAGGTCGTTAGACCTTAGGTCGCTCGACTCTGTTAAGTCGTAGGTCGTTAGACTTTAGGTCGTTCGCCTTCCTTAAGTCGCTCGACCCCTCCACACTAGGTCGCTCGGCTTGCTTGAGTCGTAGGTCGTTGGACCTTAAGTCGCTTGCCTCCCTTAACTCCAGTTAGGTCGCTCGGCCATTGTGTTAGGCCGCGTGAACCCTTAGGTCGTTAGACCTCATTTTGCTTTAGGTCGTAGGCCGCTTGTCTTCACTTAGGTCGTACCGTTTTGAACGGGGCGCTGCCCCCTGGACCCCCGCGACCTGACCGGGCAGGTCGAACCCCGTAAGCGGTGGCGTTGCCCCCGCACCCCCACCTTGGGGGGTTGCCACCCCCCTGGACCCCCCCTCCGTAGGGGATCTTATCTGAAAAATATTGAGCCGATTTCCTTGGATTTTATTCGCATCTCCGTATGCGATCTTTGTGACTGATTGTTTCTACACTTGCTTATGTGTTTTGTCACTTTATAATATAAAGGTTTCAATACTAGTAGTAAATATCAAAACTCTTTTAACAAACAATTTCAACTCTATTTTTAATAACAAAGCTCTTTTCTTAAACCGTTTTCCAATCTATTAGTATATACAAGCCTTTACCTCACTCGGATGAGAAATCTAATTAAACGACTTAGTAAAACAAGTGGTATGAAACGCTTGCGTTCACTTCGTCGGTTAATTCTTGGACTTGTTCGATTGAACCTCTTATGACAATTTTATTAGTGAAGATTTACAGTTTGTTCGTAAATATTTAAGTTAAGCAAGTGGTTATGGGACATGAAGCTAAACTTCTATATTTACTAGCTTAGTGTAATTGACACTTCTCGTTGATCTTGATGATCGCTCTATGAATTAGACTAGCAATTGCGCGATGTCTCTTTCATTGCAAGGTTAGACTAGACACCACTTGTGTGATTCCATTCACACATACCTTTCTGCTTTTTGGTTAGTCTTGACCTCATTCTGTGTGATTCCACTCACACATGTGGGGTAGCTCCCCATGGTCTTCGGACCGTCATGTGATAGGCCTCTTTCCCTTTTTTATGATTTCTGGATTTCTCGTGTTGATTTCTGGAATTTATGTCATTGACTTGTTATGAGTACAAGTTTAGGGTATGATGCCCCCTTCGAATCTTTGAGAAGATTCTTGTGATATTGATTATCTCTTATTGATTGATCTTCTGTTGATCATTATTTACATACTTATAGTGGTATGTCGTTATGGATGTTTATGTTTATGCCATATCTTTTATGTTATATCATGTCATCTGATATTTATAGCTAGACTGATCCGTTTATTATTTTCTTAAATAATACTCGGATCAGACCGAGATGTTACAGGTGCTTCTGCTTGACTTCTTCCCAGGGATTCATCACTCTGACTTTTGGCTAACTGTTTAGATTAGTAGTTTTTGTTGTATACACTTGAGATATAGACTCATAGTTGTATTCTTTTGTATAGCACGTGTTGCTTTTCTTTTGTATTATCGTGGATCTTATTGACCACTACTCTGATGTACACTTTCATGTGTTAGTTATATATTCATATCTTCTTCCGCCTTTGTGATATGGATATCTGTGACTGATTTGTGATATGATTATTTCTATGTTTGTTTCCGAAGATTATTTATAGCCACCGTGTGATAAGCAATTACATGGATGGTCGCTCCTCAACAGCCTTATTCTCCGTGCTAGTTGACAGCACTTCTCCGGAGTGTTCTTGGCTAGCGTGGGTATAGAGGTGGGGCGTCACAGCTTGGTATCAGAGCCAAACTTCGGAACAATGTAGAATAACTTAACAAGGATCATCGTCCTAGGTCTATCTTAGGAGTCATACCATAGGATTAATTTGAGTCTTCGTACCGACTCATCCTATTTCCTTTATGATTCCTTGTTTTATCTATCAAGAATGCTTGATGTTCATTGGTAAATAACCTTCTTCCTTCTCTTCTTTCTTTCTTTAAGGAAGAGAATGTCTAGACCAGGCCGTCCCAGAACTGGATCATCTGGTGCTGCTCCTCCGGATGGAGTTTTTATGACTGCTCAACAGCTTCTTGATTTAGTAACTAATGCTCAAGCAGCTGGAGCTAACCCGGAACCTACTCACCCAAAGTCGGGATTTGCACGCTTGTGCAGCGATTACACCAACTTGGGTGGGAAGCCCTTCAAAGGTTCGGAAAATATCATCGAGGTCCAGGCTTGGTTAAAATCATGCGATCGAATCTTTTCTCGCATGAATCTTATCGATCTCCACCGCGTTCAGGTGGCTTCCAGCATGCTCCAAGAGAGAGCATTGGACTGGTACGAACTCCTTATTTCAGAAATTAATGAAGCGGATCTCACCTGGGAGCAATTTCAGGGACGCTTCGAGTTAAAGTTTGTACCAGAAGCTGGGAAAGTAAGCTTGGCTCGACGTTTTATAGACCTTGTTCAAGGTCAATCCTCTGTGACTGATTACGTTGCAGCCTTCAAGTCGCTTTCCAAATATGGGGTTGAATACATCAACACCCCATTGAAGAAGAACCAGAGGTTCGTTTATGGCTTAAATAAGAGTCTTAAGAAGCCACTGCTCCTGAAACTAGAAGTCGCATTTGATCAACTCGTCGATATCGCTCTTCGTCTTGAAGAGGCTGATAGAGAGAGTGATGTTGAAGTGGAAGGCGCTAAACCAAACTTCAACAACAAGAAGAGGCCAAACAAATTCAAGGGTCCTTATCCCAACAAAAAGGGTAAGCAGGCAACCCCTGTGGCAAAGTATCCTTCTCCTAGTGGTGCGAGTTGCTTCAACTGTGGGTCTGGGGATCATTATGCGAATAAGTGCTCTAAGCCCAAATCTTGTCGTTATTGTAAGAGCCCAGATCACTTTATACATCAATGCCTCAAACGTAAAAGCAGGAATGAGGGAAAGTTAAATGTGGCTCAAGCCCCTGGCAACACATCTCGTGGCCAAGGTATTTCTCATTCCATTCTTGATGGTATTATTTTATTTCATGATCAACCTATTAGAGTTCTCTTTGATACGGGTGCATCCCATTCCTTTATATCAAAGGAACTGGTAGACACTTTTTCCTTAAGTGTTACTGCATTGATGACTTCTTTAAAAATTGCGAATCCTGTTGGTGGATCCGCAACTCTTAGTTTGCTTTGTAAAGATGTGGAGATTATTTTATGTGATTTTTCTTTCCTAGCCGATTTGCATGTCATGCGTTACTTAGGCTTTGGAATAATTTTGGGAATGGATTGGCTTAACCGTTATCAAGCCCATATCCTATGTCCTGAGCGGACTATTCATCTCCGACATCCACAATCTGTTAAACATATTTCTGTTAATCTTAAAGATTCAGAATCATGTTTGGTGGCATCTTTATATTCTTTAAATCCTCGTGATAACGATGATGATGATGAAGATGATATTATTTCTTGTATTCATGTTGTTCGTGAATTTTCCGACATATTCGAGCCCGTTTTAGGTTTACCACCTAAACGAGCAATTGAGTTCAGAATTAATCTTGTTTCTGGAGCTCAACCTATTACTCGTCCTCCTTATCGCATGTCCAATAAGGAAAATGAGGAGATGCGTAAACAATTATCTGAGTTGGAGACGAGGCAATTTATTCGCTCTAGTTCCTCGCCTTGGGGAGCTTCGGCTATTTTCGTAAAGAAATCCGACGGTACTCTGAGGCTCTGCGTTGATTATCGCAAGCTTAACGATCTTACTATTAAAAATAAATATCCTTTACCTCGGATTGATGATCTATTCGATCAGCTTAGTGGTGCTAAGGTCTTTTCACAATTGGACTTGGCTACCGGTTTCCATCAGCTTCGTATCGCTGAGGATAGCATTCCGTTGACATCATTCCGTACTCGATATGGATCTTATGAATGGCTTGTTATGCCATTTGGGTTAACGAATGCTCCAGCTTATTTCGTTGACCTCATGAATCGAGTTTTCAAAGATTTCCTCGATCGGTTTGTTCTCATATTCATTGATGATATTCTTGTGTATTCAAAAACCGAGGAGGAACATGAGAAACATCTTCGGATTGTATTGGAAACACTTAGGAGTAATCAATTAAAGGCGAAATTTTCTAAATGCCACTTTTGGCAATCTCGTGTGAAGTTTCTCGGTCATATTATTTCCGAATCCGGGATATCTGTGGATCCTTCAAAGATTGAAGCGATTCAAGATTGGAAGAGACCGGAGAGTGTGATAGAGATTCGTAGTTTTCTCGGATTGGCGGGCTATTACCGTCGTTTTATTAAAGACTTTTCTAAGATAGCCGTGCCTCTTACTGGCTTGACTAAGAAGGGAGTTAAATACATTTGGTCGGACAAATGTGAAGCCTCTTTTCAGAAATTGAAAGAACTCCTTTCCGATGCTCCTATTCTTGTTATTCCCGAGGGGAATCAAGATTTTGTTGTTTATACCGATGCTAGTCACGTTGGTTTGGGTGCCGTTCTTATGCAAAAAGAACGTGTTGTTGCTTATGCTTCTAGGCAATTGAAGCCGGCCGAGACTAGATATGCCACACATGATCTAGAGCTCGCGGCTATTGTTTTCGCCCTTCGAATGTGGCGTCATTATCTATTGGGAGAGAAATTTATTCTTTACACGGATCATAAGTCTTTGAAATATTTATTTTCTCAAAAAGAACTTAATTTACGTCAACAGCGTTGGCTCGAGTTCCTTGCACCTTATGATCTTGATATTCTTTATACCCCCGGTAAGGGTAATCGTGTCGCCGATGCTCTTAGCCGTAAGCAACAAGCAGTTGTTTCTATGATGATATCCGAATGGAACGATCTGGAGATCTTATCCACTTGTGAGATTCGAGAGCGCGTATCCGATTTATGCTCATCGCTTGTTTTATGTAGCCTTGAGGCTCATCCTTCTCTTTTAGACCGCATTCTTGAAGCTCAAGGGCTAGATTCTGAATTGGCTCTTCTTGGCAAAAATGTTAAGGATAAAATTGATATTGAAGGTTTGAAAGACTATGATATTGATTCTCGTGGCGGCATTCGAAAATTTGGTAGACTTATCGTACCAAATATTGGAGATCTTCGTAAAGATATTTTAGAAGATTCCCATTGTTCTAAATTCACCATTCATCCCGGTAGTAGTAAAATGTACGCTGATATGAAGCGACTTTATTATTAGGAGGGAATGAAATCTGATATTGCTAACTTTGTTAAGTGTTGCATGGCTTGCCAACTTGTCAAGGCCGAACATCAAAGGCCTGGTGGGTTATTGCAACCTTTAGAAATTCCAATTTGGAAGTGGGATCAAATTTCCATGGACTTTATAGATGGCCTTCCCCGTTCTCGTTCGGGTCATGATAGCTTATGGGTGATTGTTGATAGACTTACTAAATCCGCCCATTTTATTCCGGTTCGGTCTAACCGAACCGTTCCTCTTTTGGCCAAACTATTTGTCAAGGAAATTGTAAAATTGCATGGAGTTCCTACTTCTATTGTTAGCGATCGTGATCCATTGTTTACTAGTGGATTTTGGAAGAGTCTTCAAAAAGCTTTAGGAACGAAGCTTAATTTTAGCACCGCTTATCACCCCCAGTCCGATGGACAAACCGAGTGTGTGAATCAAACTCTTGAAGATCTTCTTCGTGCTTGTGTGCTTGATTTTGGTGGAAGTTGGGAAGATCATATTTCACTTGTTGAATTTTCCTATAATAATAGCTTCCAATCTAGTATTGGTATGGCACCTTTCGAGGCACTCTACGGAAGGCCATGCCGATCTCCTTCTTGTTGGCTTGAGGCCGGTGAGAAGCTGGTTTTAGGTCCAGACTTTATTCGTGATTCCACGGAAAAGATTGAACTTATTCGACATAGGATGAAAGAAGCCCAGAGTAGACAAAAATCCTATGCCGATAATCGAAGAAGGAAATTAGAATTTTCTGTTGGGGATCCTGTTTTTATTCGTGTTTCACCTATGAAGGGTGTTGTACGTTTCAGTCGATCGGGGAAGTTAGCGCCTCGATATATTGGGCCATTTCCTATCACTGAACGTATTGGTTCCATGGCTTATCGCCTTGCATTGCCGGCTCAGTTTTCTGCTATACATGATGTATTTCACGTTTCTCAATTACGGAAATGCCTTCGGGATTCCGATTCTATTCTTGAGCCTGCTGTTGTGGAAGAAATTGAAGTTTCGCCGAATTTAACTTATGAGCAGCATCCTATTCGAATTATAGCTTCTGAGGTTAAACGACTTCGAAATAAAGATGTTCCACTTGTAAAGGTTCAATGGTCCTCAAATCCTAAGGATTGTTCTTGGGAATCTAGAGAATTCATCGAGCGTACACATCCGGACTTGCTTACTCCTGCCCTTTGAGGTGAACTTCTTATTTCAAATTTCTCTTGTGTTAATATGCTTTTATGGTTGTTACTTTTTATTTCCACCTTATATATATATTGCGAGGACGCAATTTCTTTAAGGAGGGGAGTCTGTAACAACCCGCATATTTATCGAGTTTACATTTAAATATTTTTATTTAAATATTAAATCGTTAATCGGATTTTGGTCCGAAAAACTACTTTTTGCAAACGGTCAAATTAGGACTCGAGACCACTTCCATTGAGTTCGAAATGTCGTTTACAACTATTTAAGTATAAACATCGATAGGTTTGGAGATAGTGAAATTTCACTAACTTTTCCCGCTTTGGACTTTGGGTTAGTTTAGCCTATTAAGCCCAAGTTCCAACCCTCTTCTCCTCACTCTTCATAAATTTCCTAACTAACTCAAGCTTTAGCATTAATGGTGAAGAGAATGGGAAATTAAAACTCCAAGCTCAAATTCAATTGCAACTCCATCATTCAACTCCAAATTCAAGTAGAAGATATTGGATTCAAGCTTTGGATTGCTTCTCCTTGCTTTCAAGCTTCATCTTCATAAAATTTTAGTGCAAAGGTGAGATTTTTATCTCACAATTCTAGTCTATAACTATATTGGACTGTTGGGAATGATTCCCTATCACTTTAGCATGCATATTTGCTTTTGGTTTGGATTGGATTGGCGAAAAACTCCGATTTTTGGTGTTTGGGAGAAATTTCTGCGTTTAGGTCGTTCTGGCCGTTTTTAGCTCGCTCGGAGTTAGGTCGTGTGGACCTTAGGTCGTAGGTCGCGTACGAGTTAACCCCTAGGTCGTTCTGGCCATTTTTAGGTCGTTCGGAGTTAAGTCGTTCGTCCATGGGTCGTGAGTCGTTCGCGAGTTAACTTTAGGTCATTCTGGAAGTATTGGCACTTCGGAGTTAGGTCGCTCGCGAGTTAAGCCTTAAGTCGTAGGTCGCTCACGAGTTAGGCCTTAAGCCGTAGGTCGCTCGCGAGTTAAGCTTTAAGTCTTAGGTCGTTTCCGACCTATAATCTCCAGGCAAACGTTAAGTCGGCCTGCTTTAACTCGTAGGTCGTCTCCGACCTAAGCTCCTGATAAGTCGTTCGAGTTAGGTCGTTGGACCATTTACCTTAAGT
This sequence comes from Allium cepa, assembly GCA_030765085.1. Classification (NCBI taxonomy): domain Eukaryota; kingdom Viridiplantae; phylum Streptophyta; class Magnoliopsida; order Asparagales; family Amaryllidaceae; genus Allium; species Allium cepa. The sequence goes on along the minus strand of CM060928.1, from coordinate 671,929,040 downwards.
CGATCGTCCACTAAGTCGGCCTGGTTTATCTCGTAGGTCGTCTCCGACCTAAGCTCCAGATAAGTCGTTCGAGTTAGGTCGTTGGACCATTTACCTTAGGTCGCTCGACTCTGTTAAGTCGTAGGTCGTTAGACCTTAGGCCGCTCGACTCTGTTAAGTCGTAGGTCGTTAGACCTTAGGTCGCTCGACTCTGTTAAGTCGTAGGTCGTTAGACTTTAGGTCGTTCGCCTTCCTTAAGTCGCTCGACCCCTCCACACTAGGTCGCTCGGCTTGCTTGAGTCGTAGGTCGTTGGACCTTAAGTCGCTTGCCTCCCTTAACTCCAGTTAGGTCGCTCGGCCATTGTGTTAGGCCGCGTGAACCCTTAGGTCGTTAGACCTCATTTTGCTTTAGGTCGTAGGCCGCTTGTCTTCACTTAGGTCGTACCGTTTTGAACGGGGCGCTGCCCCCTGGACCCCCGCGACCTGACCGGGCAGGTCGAACCCCGTAAGCGGTGGCGTTGCCCCCGCACCCCCACCTTGGGGGGTTGCCACCCCCCTGGACCCCCCCTCCGTAGGGGATCTTATCTGAAAAATATTGAGCCGATTTCCTTGGATTTTATTCGCATCTCCGTATGCGATCTTTGTGACTGATTGTTTCTACACTTGCTTATGTGTTTTGTCACTTTATAATATAAAGGTTTCAATACTAGTAGTAAATATCAAAACTCTTTTAACAAACAATTTCAACTCTATTTTTAATAACAAAGCTCTTTTCTTAAACCGTTTTCCAATCTATTAGTATATACAAGCCTTTACCTCACTCGGATGAGAAATCTAATTAAACGACTTAGTAAAACAAGTGGTATGAAACGCTTGCGTTCACTTCGTCGGTTAATTCTTGGACTTGTTCGATTGAACCTCTTATGACAATTTTATTAGTGAAGATTTACAGTTTGTTCGTAAATATTTAAGTTAAGCAAGTGGTTATGGGACATGAAGCTAAACTTCTATATTTACTAGCTTAGTGTAATTGACACTTCTCGTTGATCTTGACGATCGCTCTATGAATTAGACTAGCAATTGCGCGATGTCTCTTTCATTGCAAGGTTAGACTAGACACCACTTGTGTGATTCCATTCACACATACCTTTCTGCTTTTTGGTTAGTCTTGACCTCATTCTGTGTGATCCCACTCACACATGTGGGGTAGCTCCCCATGGTCTTCGGACCGTCATGTGATAGGCCTCTTTCCCTTTTTTATGATTTCTGGATTTCTCGTGTTGATTTCTGGAATTTATGTCATTGACTTGTTATGAGTACAAGTTTAGGGTATGATGCCCCCTTCGAATCTTTGAGAAGATTCTTGTGATATTGATTATCTCTTATTGATTGATCTTCTGTTGATCATTATTTACATACTTATAGTGGTATGTCATTATGGATGTTTATGTTTATGCCATATCTTTTATGTTATATCATGTCATCTGATATTTATAGCTAGACTGATCCGTTTATTATTTTCTTAAATAATACTCGGATCAGACCGAGATGTTACAGGTGCTTCTGCTTGACTTCTTCCCAGGGATTCATCACTCTGACTTTTGGCTAACTGTTTAGATTAGCAGTTTTTGTTGTATACACTTGAGATATAGACTCATAGTTGTATTCTTTTGTATAGCACGTGTTGCTATTCTTTTGTATTATCGTGGATCTTATTGACCACTACTCTGATGTACACTTTCATGTGTTAGTTATATATTCATATCTTCTTCCGCCTTTGTGATATGGATATCTGTGACTGATTTGTGATATGATTATTTCTATGTTCGTTTCCGAAGATTATTTATAGCCACCGTGTGATAAGCAATTACATGGATGGTCGCTCCTCAACAGCCTTATTCTCCGTGCTAGTTGACAGCACTTCTCCGGAGTGTTCTTGGCTAGCGTGGGTATAGAGGTGGGGCGTCACAAGGTAAATAAAGGAATTTATAAACATTGTTTTATAAATTCGCAAACGACTTATTTTGATAAGAAAATTGTTGAAACCTATTAATGGAGTTATATTCACGTTTTAGACTGTGAATAATCCTTTAAAATAAAAGGTATAGAAATGATGAAATTGGATAATGAAGTATATTCACGTTTTTGAATAGTGAATAATATGTTAAAGAATTTGTTTAGAATGTGATATTTTAAATTGAATTAAAACGATCTAACGATGTTTTAAATGTGTTGAGATTCGAAACCATAGATTTCAACATTCATTGTTGAAATAGACGTTTTCGAGAAATAAAAGGAAATGGTGGACTATAACACTGTTGTTATAGTAAATGATTTCCGAAAGGAAATGTTTTGTATAGTATTGGGATTTATATATCTATTTTAATTTCGAATCCCTATACTAGTGATTTTGGGTTGTCGTAACGATGTTTTACGCAACATTCGTTTTGGCCCAAATAAATATGTTTAAAAGAATGATTTCCTTAAAGAATGAAATATATACTTAATTTCGATTGAAGTATATTGAATATTTTCCAAGTGTTGAAAATAAAAGATTCGTGAATTACTTATTAAATAAGTATGGAAATGTTTTCCAATATAAAGTGAATATTAGAGAATTTATCTTTTTGAAGATAAATTGAAAATGAATAATTGAAATCGTATATTCATAGATATTTTGAAATATAAATTCACTATGGAATTTATAAATGAAAAGGAGAATTTGTTTAAAAATAAATATTGATTTATTTTTGAAGTGTGAAATTATATATCTAGTAAAGATATTTTGGAAAATAAATAATTTGGAAAATTATTTGGAATCTGGTGATGTTGTGCATATCGATTGATAGTTCAATAACCGACTATCAATATTTCCCTTTGAATGGGTATTTGATGTGATTTGTTTGAATTTGAATGCCACACTTATTTTTGAATAAGCGCTCACTATTCGGGTTAACCGGGAAAGGACCATGGGGTCGTATAACCCACTCCGAATATGTGATACGTCGTTGTGAATTGCATTGAAGATCGGTGTTGAAGACCGAGTATTTGCAAAAGCGATAGGATGACCTATCGATTGTCTCTGCACTGGGTAGCTCCTGGTATAGTGATCTCCTAAGTGATGGGAAATCCGATCAGGATTGTGAATATCCGGATTGCAAGGACTTCTTTGTAAGTGCCTTCGGTTTTGTTCGAGCCCGGAACAGACTTGTATGGATTGTATGTCTGACATTATAAATTGAGATATAAAGCAAATTTCTTTCAAATATATTTCTGTTGGTGGCGGAGAATTTATTTTTTTAGCTTAACACCCTTCTCTGAGACGTACGAGCTTAGAGGTTATGTAGTTGAATGTTATCAGCGATATATTCCCAATTTGGTAATGTGACATGCTGAGTGTTGCTGCAAATGATCATTGTGTTGATTATTTGTGATAGGATCGTTTATTTGATCGTCTATCCTGGTGATCATTTCTATGATCATTTGTTGACCCAAAGCATGGCTTTTGTATAAAGTATGTTTTTGTGGATGTGACATCGTCGAGCCTCACACCCCGTGAATGGTCAAAACAGGAAAGAAGCAGCAAGGTTATGAGGGGTAGCGCCCTTTAGGATATGTGCATTTCCTTCTGGAAAAGGGTGGTATCATGGTATGGAGCCCAGATACTTACTCATGTTGAAAACACTTTGTTATGATTGTGTGAATTGATTGCGAGCGCTCGGTGAAAGGTCCCAAAGGACCGGGGGATGGCATATTCGGTCAGTTGTTACTCAGTTAGGGGTAACCCGGCCTTGTGTTGGTAGAGATCCGGTTTGGTTCTCGGGGATGTCCATCCAGAGGCATTCTCATATGGCAATGGGAAGTTCCTTGGCCTGATCATTCGTTGGAAATCCAAAGAAACAATACGTGACTTCTACGGTTTTAGTTGTAGAACCTGCTTCCTCAGAAAGTAGCTATAGTAGGCATAATATAATGGTACCTATGCTGGCTAAGATTTATATTCTCCTTTCGAAATGAATTTTTCCTACACTATGCACTAGTAATAATATCAAATGTTTCTTTTTAATGCGTATCAAGCTTCTTTGACTATCATAAGGAGAAATCTCCTCCTAGTCTGCGTTTGCATTGTGTGTGTGGCGGGAGGTCTTATGGTAGTCTCATTTTTAAAAGCATTGCGAATTGACTTTAAAAATATTCCTCTATTTTGATTTTAAAGATAAATAAACTGTTTTGAGTTCTCACACCAGTCGCATGACTGACTTGGAGTTTATTGTTTTCCTTCCTAAACTCTGGGTGCCCACCAATTTCCACACGGGCAGTCAAGAGTTAAGGTTTATCAGGATATTCTGGAGTTGCTGGATGCAAGCTGGATGGCATGGCGTATTACTAGTATATAGTATTTCTTTTTCCGCTGCACTGTTTGTTGTTGTTGTAGTACACTCTGATGATATGATGTAATGAAATGTATGTAATGTAATAACTGATATAGTTCTTTGTTTAAAGATTATTCATTTATTATTATATGTTGTTCCGCTGCGAATTGTGAGATTCTGTTATTGTTCTGTTGTTTTCTGTTCTGTTCCGTTCTATTTTCTATTTTCTTTTCCCTCTATTTTCTACCTTCTTATCTCTCCTTCTGTCTCTTTCTTTTTCTTTTTTTTCTTTTTCTTTAAAACCCATAACTATTCGGTTTTTCGGCAACGAAAAATATCGAAAACGTTACATCTGGTATCAGAGCTTATGGTTAAGCGACAACCATGGTTCTATTGGGTATTACTTGTTAGAGATAGAGTCAGCAGTACTCTAGAATGAGTTTGAGTGTAATAATAGCTATGAGAGCGTATTTGTTAGTGAATATAAAATTGTTTTATATTGTGATGATTGGTTTGTTGAGTGGTATATGAACCTTCGTCAGCGTGGTCTCGACAACTATGCCGAAGGGGTTTCTAAACACTTGAATAGAACAATTCGACACAATATTATTTTAAATTGGGTAAAAGAAATAATTTTACCTTGATTATATTTTATATATAAAGGGAAAATTTTTCAGAATTATTAAAGTGTATATAAGTGATTGTTTAGATGTTTGAATAATCTAAATTGAAGAATAATTGTATAAGCAAAAAGAATTATAAGAATTGAATTATAATTTAAGTGATTTACAATTGTGAAATAAACTTATATATATAAGAAGTGAAAAGATATGAATATATTTATGAATATGAGTTGTAAATGAAAATGAATTGGAAATTGAATTGAATAAATGATTGAATGTGAATAAAGTTGATATGGAATAATGAATATAAGTGTTAATTCATTAAAATCTAATGTTATTGGAAGTTGAATAATTGAATGTAAGTGAAGCAAAGGAATTTGGTTGAGATTAATATACATTGGTTGTTATATGACTGTTAGTTAGTTGATTGTATATAATTCATTAGTGTTAATGAAATTGAAAGTTAAAGTAATTGGAATCTAAATGGAAATTAAATGAATCTTAAATAAAATTGAATTTGATTTGGAAGTGAACCAACTTGAATATGAATTACTGAATATAAACTAATTGGAAATGAATGTTAGAAAGAACATCCACTGTTAATGAATCGAATGTGATTAAATTGAAAACCATTTCATTGAATATTAATGAGAATATGAATGAATATGAATGATAGTTGATTGATGGTTGAATATATTGCTTTTGTTTCATTTGCTATGTTGACATATATAGTTATTATGTTTCTATATGTTGTATATTGATACTATTGTCTACATGCATGTTCTCATGTTGTTTGTTGAGTGATTAGTAGGTGCGGATTGCGTTTGCTTCGCATTTGGAGCTCGTTTTCGCGCTATATTAGCCGTATATGCTTGCTAATAAAATATAAGGTACATATCTCGGATTAAATATCGTACTTTTATAGTTTTTCCCTTCGGGATGCCTCATTACTTGATGAGATGTATATTTGTGATATATATACTGTCATTTTTTTTCCGGATCGAGCCGCGCAAAGGAGACTATGGCGAATTTTTTCCGGAAATTTAAGACGTTAGAAAAAATTAGAGAAAATGGGAAAATTTTGAAAACTATAACTTTGATTTGGAATTGAAAGTTAAACTATAGTAGTTGTTTTGAAAAGATAACTAAGTATGATTTGAAAACTTAGTAAAGTTATTGTAAGAAGTTTAACTATGGATTTATAGAAAATTAATAGATTCTGTAACTCTTTCTTACTTGATAATTTCGAGGACGAAATTCTTTTAAGGGGGGAAGATTGTAAAGACCCAGAATTTTTAATTAATTAAAATTTGAATATTTAATTAATTTTAAATATTAAGAAGTGAATTTATAAGTCGAATAAATTTTTATTTGAATAATCGGATTTAATTGGATAATTAAATCGATAATTTAATATGTTAAATTATGGAAATAATTGAAAATCGAGTTAAATATGATTGAAAATGATTTGTAAAATTTTATTTTATCATATTGGAGTTAGAATGATATTTTAGAACTTTTAAAATCGAATTAAGAGTTAATTTGTGAAAATTGAATATTTTAATATTTAATCGACTAGTGAAAATAGCCAATTTTTGAACAGTCTCAGAATTGGACGAAACTAGTTCCATTGGATCCATAATAGTTAGTTATTACTGGATTTCAATTTTCGTAACAATCGGAGCTATCGTTTGATCATGGCAGCTCGAAACGCATCGAATTATTTTTAATTTTAATTTGGCGAGTTAAAATAGCCATTTTTCAAAAAGTCTCGGATTTCGACGAAACCAGTTTCATCGGATCCGTAATATGATATTATTGTAAGGTTTCAAATTTCAAATCAATTGGATTTACCGTTTGTCCGGTACAAATTAAAACGCCTAGAAAATCGTTTAAATCGGTTTAATTTAAATTGAACGTTTATTGCCATATCTCGCACAGATGTCCGAATTAGCTTTCGAAACCTGTTCCATTGTGTCCGGAACATGGGGTAAACCCTAGAAACGCTGGTTACGGCGCGTAAATCGGAGTTCGGAATTTCCGGATTGAATAGTGTTTCGTTGGTTCCTTATAAATAGCCCTTCACTCTAAAAAAATAAATAAAAAAATATCTAAACCCTAGTTTCAACGTGTAGCCGCCAGCACCCCCATGAACGGCCGAAAAACTCCAACTTTCTCCTTCAGTTATCTTCCAATCCACTCAACGATTCAAGAATCTTCCAACTAGAAGATTGAAGAGCTCGATGAGATCTTTAATATCAACGGTCAAGATTGCGAATAGCTTCATGGATCAACGGCAAATTGGAGATGACGTTTGGGCACGAATTTCCAAGCCTACGTATGGCCGAGCTTCATGCTCCTTGGGCCGAGTATAGTGCTAGGCTAGGCGCACGACATGGAGCTACCTGATCGTGTTCAAATCGCTTGAAATGGTAGTAAAATTTAAACCCTAATATCAAAAGTAATGGGTTGTGCGTGTTTTATCTTCTGGACGCGTGAACGAAGAGAGGGAGAAGGGGGGCCTGCGCACGGATCTGAAGGGAGAAAGTGGATGGACGGCTTAGATGAATTTAGGTTTGAAATTAATTTAAAAGTTGTAAATTTAGTTATATAAAAATCGTGTAACTTCATAAATCCATAACTTTTTCATACGAGGTCAAAAACGCGCGAAACCAGTTGCGTTGGAATCGTATGGACGAGCACTACGCGATGGAATTGGATTGGAGTCGTTTGGAGTTAGTGAGAATTTCGGGTAAAATTAAACGTCCGTTTAATTTTATTCGAAATAAATCGCTAAAACAGAAATAAAATCAAGGTGGGAATTTCTCACTCAATCGAATCAGTTTCGATTTTATTTTAAATAGTTAGATTTAAAATATTTGAATGCATGTTTGAATGATGATTGTTATCTATTGATTGTTAAAATAGACATTATACGCCATTAGTAAGCGGATGTTATTTATTAAAAACATATACCGCGAATATTTCATAAACGGTGAAATTGGTATTATATATAATAGCAATATATATATTGGCATATGTATATATTGGAGTTATTGATTTCCCGCATTTGTTTAGCGGATGAGACCCTATTGCGCCGTTATTAAGCGGATAATATTATTAAATCCCATATACCGCGATAATTTCGTACTGGAGCGAAATTGGTATTGTGCTAATGTTTGTGAATGCAAGAAAACAGGTTGGAGGGATCCAACTGGATTCCTCAACAGTATTTATTTGATTTCAGATATTTTGATATTTGATGGATTATCATATCGATATATGATGTCGTTGTTGTCGTGATTGACTATTGGGTGTGTAGCATCATTGGACCCAGATTTTGGGATTTTAAAATGATTTTTAAAGTGATTTTTGAAAGTATACGTTTATAAAATATTTTTGGAATTGATTTATTTTAAATAAATAAACGTTATAATTTTTAAAGGTTATAAAAATTATGATTTTTGAGAAATACGGTTAAAGTTGATTTTTGAGAAATATGGGATTAATGATTTTATAAAATAGTTTAAATTGGATCTCTGAATTTATTATAAAAAGTTTAAAAAATAGGATTTATAAAATTTGATTATTTTATAAATCAAAAATTGTGAAATTATAAAGGGGATTAAAGATGTTTTAAAATAATAGTATAAATTGATTTTTATAAAGGATTTATAAATTGATATTTATAAATTAAAATATTTGGATTATAAAACGAGTTTTGATAAGTGTTAGAATGAATTGTGAATGAATTTTATAAATGAATGAAATTTATAGAATTATAAACGGTGAAGTTATAAATGGAATTTCATAAGCAGTAGGTTTATAAAATTTGAAAAGTTAATTGAAAAATAGATTTGGTTAAATAAATGAATCTTATAAGTTATAAGATTTATGATTTGGAAAGTCTTTAAAGGAACGATTTTGTAAAATAATCGTTTTATAAGCATTTGACTTATAATATGAACGTTTGATATATAATTGAGTTATGAATTGAATAGGTAAATAAAGGAATTTATAAACATTGTTTTATAAATTCGCAAACGACTTATTTTGATAAGAAAATTGTTGAAACCTATTAATGGAGTTATATTCACGTTTTAGACTGTGAATAATCCTTTAAAATAAAAGGTATAGAAATGATGAAATTGGATAATGAAGTATATTCACGTTTTTGAATAGTGAATAATATGTTAAAGAATTTGTTTAGAATGTGATATTTTAAATTGAATTAAAACGATCTAACGATGTTTTAAATGTGTTGAGATTCGAAACCATAGATTTCAACATTCATTGTTGAAATAGACGTTTTCGAGAAATAAAAGGAAATGGTGGACTATAACACTGTTGTTATAGTAAATGATTTCCGAAAGGAAATGTTTTGTATAGTATTGGGATTTATATATCTATTTTAATTTCGAATCCCTATACTAGTGATTTTGGGTTGTCATAACGATGTTTTACGCAACATTCGTTTTGGCCCAAATAAATATGTTTAAAAGAATGATTTCCTTAAAGAATGAAATATATACTTAATTTCGATTGAAGTATATTGAATATTTTCCAAGTGTTGAAAATAAAAGATTCGTGAATTACTTATTAAATAAGTATGGAAATGTTTTCCAATATAAAGTGAATATTAGAGAATTTATCTTTTTGAAGATAAATTGAAAATGAATAATTGAAATCGTATATTCATAGATATTTTGAAATATAAATTCACTATGGAATTTATAAATGAAAAGGAGAATTTGTTTAAAAATAAATATTGATTTATTTTTGAAGTGTGAAATTATATATCTAGTAAAGATATTTTGGAAAATAAATAATTTGGAAAATTATTTGGAATCTGGTGATGTTGTGCATATCGATTGATAGTTCAATAACCGACTATCAATATTTCCCTTTGAATGGGTATTTGATGTGATTTGTTTGAATTTGAATGCCGCACTTATTTTTGAATAAGTGCTCACTATTCGGGTTAACCGGGAAAGGACCATGGGGTCGTATAACCCACTCCGAATATGTGATACGTCGTTGTGAATTGCATTGAAGATCGGTGTTGAAGACCGAGTATTTGCAAAAGCGATAGGATGACCTATCGATTGTCTCTGCACTGGGTAGCTCCTGGTATAGAGATCTCCTAAGTGATGGGAAATCCGATCAGGATTGTGAATATCCGGATTGCAAGGACTTCTTTGTAAGTGCCTTCGGTTTTGTTCGAGCCCGGAACAGACTTGTATGGATTGTATGTCTGACATTACAAATTGAGATATAAAGCAGATTTCTTTCAAATATATTTCTGTTGGTGGCGGAGAATTTATTTTTTTAGCTTAACACCCTTCTCTGAGACGTACGAGCTTAGAGGTTATGTAGTTGAATGTTATCAGCGATATATTCCCAATTTGGTAATGTGACATGCTGAGTGTTGCTGCAAATGATCATTGTGTTGATTATTTGTGATAGGATCGTTTATTTGATCGTCTATCCTGGTGATCATTTCTATGATCATTTGTTGACCCAAAGCATGGCTTTTGTATAAAGTATGTTTTTGTGGATGTGACATCGTCGAGCCTCACACCCCGTGAATGGTCAAAACAGGAAAGAAGCAGCAAGGTTATGAGGGGTAGCGCCCTTTAGGATATGTGCATTTCCTTCTGTAAAAAGGTGGTATCATGGTATGGAGCCCAGATACTTACTCATGTTGAAAACACTTTGTTATGATTGTGTGAATTGATTGCGAGCGCTCGGTGAAAGGTCCCAAAGGACCGGGGGATGGCATATTCGGTCAGTTGTTACTCAGTTAGGGGTAACCCGGCCTTGTGTTGGTAGATATCCGGTTTGGTTCTCGGGGATGTCCATCCAGAGGAATTCTCATGTGGCAATGGGAAGTTCCTTGGCCTGATCATTCGTTGGAAATCCAAAGAAACAATACGTGACTTGTACGGTTTTAGTTGTAGAACCTGCTTCCTCAGGAAGTAGCTATAGTAGGCATAATATAATGGTACCTATGCTGGCTAAGATTTATATTCTCCTTTTGAAATGAATTTTTCCTACACTATGCACTAGTAATAATATCAAATGTTTCTTTTTAATGCGTATCAAGCATCTTTGACTATCATAAGGAGAAATCTCCTCCAAGTCTGCGTTTGCATTGTGTGTGTGGCGGGAGGTCTTATGGTAGTCTCATTTTTAAAAGCATTGCGAATTGACTTTAAAAATATTCCTCTATTTTGATTTTAAAGATAAATAAACTGTTTTGAGTTCTCACACCAGTCGCATGACTGACTTGGAGTTTATTGTTTTCCTTCCTAAACTCTGGGTGCCCACCAATTTCCACACGGGCAGTCAAGAGTTAAGGTTTATCAGGATATTCTGGAGTTGCTGGATGCAAGCTGGATGGCATGGCGTATTACTAGTATATAGTATTTCTTTTTCCGCTGCACTGTTTGTTGTTGTTGTAGTACACTCTGATGATATGATGTAATGAAATGTATGTAATGTAATAACTGATATAGTTCTTTGTTTAAAGATTATTCATTTATTATTATATGTTGTTCCGCTGCGAATTGTGAGATTCTGTTATTGTTCTGTTGTTTTCTGTTCTGTTCCGTTCTATTTTCTATTTCTTTTCCCTCTATTTTCTACCTTCTTATCTCTCCTTCTGTCTCTTTCTTTTTCTTTTTTTTCTTTTTCTTTAAAACCCATAACTATTCGGTTTTTCGGCAACGAAAAATATCGAAAACGTTACAATCGTCACAGCATAATCCAATGTCTCTGTAGGCATCAACGCCCTCGATTTTTGCTACCCCAACCACAATCCTCAGGAACTTCAATTTTTCCGGACATCCTCTTAGGATCGAATTTAGAACCCCGCTTAGGGCTTAAGGCAGAACCACCCCGTGGATCTGCTACTAGAAGTTTCACTCTAAATGGGAGTGCCTTTTTCCCCACAGCATTCTCAAAACATTTTATACTATACACATATAGTATCTTTCAACTCATACTCTTATATGATCACATATAAATCCCATTTACACAAATCGATATCTCAAATCAATAGTTCCAAACTTGGCTTTCCAAATTCCTAAAATTGATTTTTCCCAAAATAAAAAGCCTTTCAAAATCAATGGGTTTCCAAAAACCTTTTCAAATCCATTTTCAAAAATCATTTATATATAGATATATATAATTTTATTCTTTTATCTAGAAGAAAATACTTTGGATTACATGATACTTATGCAACTTCCTTTTTATATTTCAAATGCTTTCAAAGATCGCATCTTCTGGTTATAATTCCAATAAGGGGAGTTTATCATATAATACAAATATATATACATACACACATATATATATATGACTTTACCTATGCCAAATCAATACTCAAATACGATTTCTTTCATAAAGTTATTTGCCACATTACTTACTTTTTATAAAGTGAATTTCAATCATAGAGATATCCACTTCCACTTAATTCATCATATATTTCTCAAAGTATACTTTTCCTTTTCAAAAATTATTTTTACACTTCTTTACAAAATTTTCAATATCTATTTCATTCAAGCACGTACGATGTACATATATCATCCATACGCAATATCAAACCAAATCGCTCACTCGGTCACACAATCTCACTTACGAAGTAGTATCGTCCACCTGACTTCCTAATGCGGACTCAAATCTGGTTTATCAATCAAAAACTGCCATTCTCCTTGAATAGCCATAACTATGATAGAGAATTTCCAGAATCAATTAGAAATCCATATCCAGGTTTTATCGTCAAAAAACGAGTGAAAATCCCAACTCTGATCGATATACTATCTTGAAATTCTATGCTCGAATATGGATCAAATCGTTATGCGAATAATATGCGTACATCCTACATAGTTATATTCGTTGATTATGAACTAAATCAAATTACCTTTTATTCACATTCATTTTGATTTCTATTCACTTATTCGCAATTGCTTCAATTTCCACTTGGGTTATCACTTCAATTCTAAACAGTTTGCACTCTGACCAACTTGAATTTAGAAAATAGCTTGAAATTTTTTAAATAGTTAAGTAGTAGTAAAATAGTCATTAGTTGTAAAATACCTGTAAATAGTTAAGTAATTATAAAGTAGTTGTAAAATAGTTAAATTGTTGTAGAATAGTTAGATAGTTGCAAAATAGTTGTGAAATACTAATTAGTTTGTAAAACAGATGTAAAATAGTAATTAGTTTTCAAAATATTTGTAAATAAGTTTAAGATAGTTTGGATTTTAAAAAGAAAGAATGTATAGTAAATAGCTAGAAAAATAGATTTAAAATAGTTTATATTAAAAAAAAATTATTGGAAAATAGTTTCAGAGTCAAACTGGTTCAATTTTCCAATCTCCACTTCCAATCAATTTCCAGTTTCCACTTTCATTTTAATTGATTCAACTCCAATTCAATTTGAATCAACCTCGATTCCCATTCCAAATTCAAATCAATTCCTATTTGAATTTAAACTTATCTAACTTCAATTACACTCCTAATTAGTTTAATTCAATTTCAAATTCCAATTAATTCATTCCAATTCCACCTTTGAATTAATTCCAATTCTATTTTCAATTTTTAAATCAACTCAGTTAATACAAATTCGAGTAAATTTTCAAATGTTTATTAATCCCTTAAATCAAATTAACCTTTACTTTAATTTAACAGTTTAATTCTGACTCCAAATTTCTAATATTCATTTGAATTACCTTCACTTAACTTATTTCAAGGTTCTAGTAAGAGTTTAAAACTTTTTAAACAATTTAATCTTCAAAATCCAATTTATTACCCAATTTTAACTTCTAACTTTGAAACCACTTCTTAAAATTTTTAGTTTGCAAATTCATTTTTAACATTTAAATCTTTAATTCAAAGTAATTTCATTTTCCTAAGTTCAATCTTTATCTCTAAAAGTCAAAATCTTCTAAATAGTTTTAAATTAAAGTTTTATTTCCATTTAATTTAAGCAATGGATATATATTATCTCAATCCACTTCTTAATTCATTTAAAACAATCCAATTCACAGTTTCATAGATTATTAATAACAAGAGGGTGATAGCAGGATAAGTCAAGGTAACTAAACATCCAAATCATCTAAAACATCCATCAATAGCATCCATTACCCATTTTCTGAACTCGAACCCTTTTTGAGATCACACATAACTCCCTTTCAATTTAACCCATTTAACTTCCCTAAGTTAAGTCTCAATTTCACTTAATCCAGTCAATCTTACTCAATTTGGACTCTCCGTTTCAAATTTTTAAACTTCTATCAATACCCTTTCCCACTTATAAGTTCAAAAACTTATTTCTTTTTGGGTTTTTACATCATATTTTAGGGGGAAAATTCAAAACTCAACAGTTAGTGTTTATTTCCAATCAACTTTGATATTATGTATATCCCACATATATACATATTTATTTTATTTGCACACCCAGTCATACTTTAGATTTTGAACCATTCTTGGTTTTTAATTCAAACAATTTCTTAAAACAACTCTTGTTTTTAAAATAGGATCCCTACATTTTAAAAAATTATTTATTATATCCTTTAACATTTTGAAATAATTTAATTTCTTGATTTAGATTTAAAACTTCACAACTTAAATCCTTTTCAATTTACAAGTCATACTTAACTAAATTGTTCTTTCCTTATAATATTCCATTTTACTTTATCATTAATTATTATTAGAAAACAAACATCCCATTTTATGATGATGAACAAGATTATCATATCTGAAAACCAATTCATTATATATTATCTCATAATTTGTTGGAACATAAAATCAGGGCAACTTAATTCAACACTCTGAAAACTTCTACAAATTTCAGGAGTTTATTTTCTGGTTTGAATCCATTTCTAGCTTATCTTATTTATATGGTTCATATTATCCAATTCCTATTTGGATATATATATATATATGTATGTATGTATGTACGTATGTATGTATATATAGAGACACACACACACACATATATATATATGTATATTAACACTCAAATTCTTATGATCTTATTCAATTTCAATAATCAACAATCAATTACCCTAACAATAATTAGAAAAACTATGGCTTTTTATACCAAAATATAGGCTTATATAAAAACTACTTTTAAAACCGTTTTTAAAATCATTATATAAGAAAATAACAAGTACGCTCTCATATATAATACACTCAACTCATTCTAAGGTACTATTGACCATATTCAAATGAGTAACCCCCACCAGAGCCAAGGTTCTCGCTTAACCGCCAGCTCTTATACCAAAATGTAACGACCCAGAATTTTCAACCTTGAAAATTCGACTCTAATACGTTTGCTGTAGAAGTGTCGGGCAATCGAACGTCGGAAATTCCAGATTGTTAGGGTAAAGAAGATGTAACAGACCGAAGTTTTAACAAGTATTTTTCACTTTTAATTGTAAAACTTTAGGGTTTATTATATAAAAATCTAAATTTTTAAAATTGTTTAAAACATTTCCCAAAATTTTACTTAAAGGACAAGAGTTCTGAAATTTTAACTTTGGTTAAAGATAACTCTAATTGGAATTTTTATAATTTTTAATTTCTAAATTTTTTATATAAGAATTATATATGAACAAGATTTATTGTGAGGATGTTTACTTATATTGGTAATAACATTTATTTCCCTTTTTGTTCTTTTTAAAATGAATTATATATATTAAAAATTAGTAATAAATTTCTTAGAAAATGGTAAATAAATCCTAAGAATGTAAACAAATTTTATTTTAGTTAAGTAATAACTTTCACAATTTACAATATATTAATAAGCTGTTGAATTACGCGTTTAAAGGGCGCGTTATTTGATGGGATAAATAACGTATAAGAAAACGTATAAAATTTAAATCCGTTATTTTCATTTTATTTTGGACTTAAATTTTGCATCTATGATGCGCATTTCAAAAATATATACCTTAACTGAAAATGGTTAAATAAATCAGTAAACGTGCATTTTCGAGTAGGAGGGAAGCATATCCGTTTCAATTTTTCCTTTACTGGCCATTTACCTTTTTAAAAAAGATATCCCGTTTCTCTTTTTACTGCAACTATTTATTTAATATAAAATCATTCACTAAAGTAACGTTCAAATCTTATCTTATTGTCGTTTCCTCCAATATCAACGCTAGTTTCTCCTCATTATTAAACATGCTCGCAAATTTGTCCAAATTCCATTTCCGTTAAAAGACAAATATATTCACTTCCCTTTTCTCTTCAGTTTTAAATAGAACATTATCCATAAATTTTATTACCGTTTCATAGCAAGATCATCTCTCACCGTTACTTTGCTTTATTCACTCAGCCTATTTAAGGATATAAGCCACGCACCCGTTGAAAACAGATCCTATACTTCTTTAACGTCTATCTTCTATTGCCAAAACAATCAATGCAAAGTAAAAGTTCAAAAAAAAGAGGGAAAAATATAAACAAAACATGCTTTAATTAAGGAACAAAATTTGAAAATTTATAGTGTGTAAATGAACTGGGTAATTACGCGTTTAAAGGGCGCGTAAATTGAGGCAATAAATACCGTATATATATAAGAAAACGTATAGAATTTTAATCCGTTATATTTTGGGCATAAAATATTACGGCTATGGTACACATTCTTAAAAATATGACCTTAGTTGTGAGTGAGTAAATTATCAGTGACATGTGTTTTTAGAGGAAAGGATTTGTCTAACGGTCAAATCAAGTATGTTGCCTCTAATTCAACGCATTTCTTTAAAATTTTGATTACCATAGATTTTTGCCATTCAACAAAATTTATTGCTTACATTTTTCATAACACAATTTTCTCCTAAATCTCAGTCATGCGCAATATCCATTCTCCTATCTGCTTGCCTATTTTATATGCGCCTTTCTCTTTACCCATATTTCTTACGTTTATTTTTCTCTTTCCAGTAAAATTTACTTCCCTATTTATATATATATACCCACACAATCTGATAATTTTGAATGAAAGCATTTACATCCTCCTGTAATTTGTTTCTAAAAAAATCAAACGTATTTTCCTTGCCGAATTTTTCCATCCTTTGATTGTGCAACTCTTTGTTTTAAATCCAAATCCGCTTCAAAGAAAAAAAATTCTTCCCGTTTCTTTATAAATCAACGCAATCTATTAATTTCATGCCTTTTTTTCCTTTGTACCAACACATTTACGTTCAAATTTTTTTTGAACGCACGAAATTCTTGCCTTTATCAAACGTAATTGTAAAGCTCAAACATCATAAAATTGCCTGACTATTTAGAGTAAAATCTACGTATTCTTTCTCCTAGAATATCGCAAGTTTATCTTTATATTCCAACGCACGTATGCAAATATAAAATTTCTTGCCAAAATTGTTCCCTTGAATTGCGAAACTCCTCTTATACAAATATATAACCCACGCATTTTCCATCTCCTCATCAAAAGTTTGGCTTCAGCCTCGTGCGTGAGCAAGCATACTTCAGGTAATGGCCACCTTTTAGCTTATCTTCTTCTATTGTTCTCCTTTTATATATTTTTCTTCTCTTTTTCCCGTTCACGCAAAGCTCGACCTACACCACGACATAACTTGACTACACCTATTTATCCACCTTTCTTCTATGCCTATATTCATGTTCATGGAATTATCTAAGACTGTGTGGGTAGAATGCTTGACTAGGTTAGGTTTAAGTTATATTTTTCGTTTATGTTAGCTAATACAGATTCATGGTTTGGATATGGTGTTAGGTTTTGCTGCCGCTAATTAGCAAGTATTGATTTCTATGTGCTATTGAATAAAATTTGATAGGATTCACTAACTGGAGTTAGAATGAAGCTGCATGCATCCATTTTGTAATAGGCTAGTGAAAGTATGCTCATAAGTTTTTTTTAATGCTGAGTAATTGGATTAAATTAATTAGGTGTTCGCCACTTGTAGAAATTTTTTAGCCCACCGAGTGGAATATACGTTCATGCCTTCAGATGGATATGACAGAGCTAGCTATTTTATGCCGTGTCACAAAAAAAAAAGGGAGAAGTAAATTAGGCGTACATGTCAGGAATGAATATATGAGCAACTATAGTATTGTGTCGTCCAACTAAAGACTAGGTTGAAATTACATTTTTGCATTTCTGATGTAGAAAATGGGCGCCACCTGTAACTTGTGTAACTAGTCCTCCATGCCATGACGTGAAGTCTCAAAAGAGCATGCATTCGAGTTTTGAAATTTGGCAAGGGTCGTGCCTTTTTATAAAAGTAATGAAAAAATTATCATAATAAGAGGGTGAATAAAATAGTAGGGAGCCACCTGTGCATGTGAGTAGAACATCCTGAGCATTAGCTTGTTAGGATATATAGTGAATATAGGTAGGTAGATACATGCATGAATAACAGTCTTTATGCACTATGAACAGATCCGTATGAAGTATTGTATACTAAGAATAATTATGAAGTATTAATACGTAAACCACATGTTGCACTTAGTAATCGAAAAATAAAAATAAAAAGAAAAGGAAAAAAGAAAAAATTAATAATAAATAAATAAATATTGCATGCGCCACCTTTATGTATCACTGCCGCAAAATTTCGTTGTTGCCCACATAAGATTTGCCACCTTTTTATTAACACGTCATAATATTTTGTAAAAAGTATTCTGTAAAAAGGGTAAAAAAATATAGAGTATAAAATTTATTTTGTAAATTTTGATTTGGAAAAATTAAATGGGCAGACTGTGCTTTTGTTTTAATGGGTCAAGTCGTGTGGTCAGTGGTCGAGCTATTGTGTCAATTTCCTTTAACTTAATCTTGTTTCAAATTTGCGGTGATCGTGATAAGATTCGAATGCTTAGTTTTATTTAATTACTTTGTTCAAGATTTGAATCAAGTCATAGCATCCACTGAAAATTGATCGTGCCTTCTGTACTCTTCTTTCGGGGTAGATATCGTTGTTTGAATAAATTCTGCAGCTTCGAAAAGGTGAGTATTCTCACCCGACAAACGTACTTGTATATCTGTAAATTAATAACAAGTGTAATTGTAGCACGATTTTATTTCATTTATTTGACTGTGATATAAATGATGATGTTAAAAATCCTGTTATTAACCCCACATATCATCAGTTATATTATATAATGTTTTATTTATGCTGTTACACTATTTATATAATTACTGTTTATCACACTGCAAGTTCCCTGTAGTATAGAATCATTACAGGCTGAAATGATAGGCCTGAACGACATTTATTTATTTATTTAGTTTATTATATAACTTGGGATTGCGGGTTTGAAATGATAGAACCGGGATTTATTTTGTAAATTACGGATTGAAATGATATCTTATCCGTATCACTTGACCTAGGTTAGAAAATGTTATACAGACCCGTGGTTATATATATATATATATATATATATATATATATATATATATATATTCTGGGAATATTTAAATATTTAAAAAAAAATTAAAATGTTATTACGCTTTGTTAAAGTGGATTTAAATTATTTTTATATGTATAGTGATATTTTTCAAGTTAAATATGTAATTAAATAAATGTTAAAAGTTTAAAGTATAAATTCATTTTGAAAATTTTGATTTGTAAAATAAAATGGAATTCGAGTTAAGAAATAAAATATGATGTTTTGGTAAAATTTAAATATAAGAAAATAAATAAAGGGTAAGTTGGCTATGAATTAAATAGTTAAATAAAGTGAATACTTAAATGGAAGTTGGAATATAGATAGATTTAGAAATGTAAAGTGGTTTATGATAAAAAGGGTAAGTTAAGAAATTAATTAGAAATTTAGTGGTAACTGAACTTAATTGTAAGAAAATGCATAGAAATTTCACATTAAATTTTAATAAGTAAATATAAAGGAGTTAGATATATATTTGCAAAATCCACTTTATAAAAATGATAAATTAATGAGTAATTTAGTGGATTATTTTAAAATTATGATTTCATAAGTCAAAATATAGGCATATATTTTGCTAAAATTATATTTAATTTACTCAACCTTATTGTAAAGGATAGTCCGCACTTTGCAAGTGCTGAAATTGATATAAATGAACTAAAGTTAAATCTTTGGGATTTATTGGGATTTTGAATTATACTTCACTTTTAAATAATTTCAAGTATAGTATTTTATCGAAACATAAAACTATTTTGGATTTATAACCACGGGTAATAATAACGATTGGTTGGCAAAGAGACCAAGATCGGATATGGGTATACTCTTTGTCGATAGCGAAAACCACTTTGACAACCATGCACGCGGTGGAGATTCCAGAATGAAGTAGGATGGTGGTGACGTTCCTTTGAGGTAAATACGTGGACCCGACTCCCGTGAGTTGGCATAAGGTGGCTGAAACAGGAGCGATCGACGGATTAATGAGGTAGCATCTCTGATCGGGCGTACTTCTTCGCATGCCATTCTGTTACTTTTTTGATTGTTTGGTGCGCACCTTTGATTTGGAGTGTTGTTCGAGGTGGCCGGTAGTAGCAGCTACCCGTTACCACCGGTCCGGAAGCGTAATTGGTATATCTAGCCTGGCATTGCCTAGTTGTGCCGTGTCACCTACCATAGCGAGTCTTGTACGAGTTTGTTTTTCTCCCGTAGCCCGTGTGGTATCCTCTGGTGGCTTCCCGATCAGGAGGGACTATGATATTGGATGGACTACTGGGACTATTATTGTGTTAAGGGGGAGATTGGGTAACTCCTTAACGCTATTTAAAAGTAAGTTTATTTTAACATAGAAACTATTATAATAGCGAAATTATTACTAAATAGTAAATAGTTTAACGGATTCTTAGAGGATGGGCGGTCCCAAGCATCCTTTAAGTTACTTTCTCTATATTACGGTACACTTGAATTAGCTTACACTGTATAAATATGTATGTCCTGACTCGAGTGTTGTATTTATTTCTTACGCTCGGGTCAGCCAGAGTTGTAGTTCAGTCGTCGTCCCGAAGCTAGGACTTCTGTAGATCACTTTCAAGCTGCTGGCAAATTTTCCTTTCAGTTCCTTATCTAAATTGATGAAATCAAGACCATTGAATATTGAGATTTTCTATTGTTGTATCAAACTGTATTTGGGGTTAAAGACTATGAAAAATTTATTGTTTTGAGACTTTTAATAGTGGCATCATGAACCACTAAGTTATTTTAAATTCCGCTGCGAGTATTCTAAATTTCTGTGTCAGTGATTCTGTGATTATTTACTTACCGCATATACTGAGATTTGCCAAATTTTATTTACAACACAGTATTTTGAACAATTCAAGTCCGACATGTGCGGATGCGAATGGTTGAAAATATCGGGTCGTTACAGAAGAAAGGAGGTAGAAGAAGAAATAGAAAACAACAACACAGAATCTCACAATCGCAGCGGATCAAAATATAATATCAAATCACTGCATTTATACAAAGAAAGTTGTAACTGTCAGTATATAGACAATATATCAAAGTACAATCATTCTCAAATAAATCGGATAGTTGTAACAACTTGTCCCTGACTACCATCAGTACAATCTCAAATACAAATCAGAATATACTCCATATGTTCCTGCCATCTAGCTCGCCTCCTAAGCTCTAGAACGCCCTAATATGAAAATTTGTAATACGTGGTCTGACCAGAGCATTACATTAAAGTAGCAGCCGAGTCATGCTGGAAACCAGCGTAAGTAAACCCATTTAATATGAAATACTTAAAGTTGTAAAACTTCTTGAAAACCCAGGTAACTCGTTAAATACTGCGAGTTTTACCTAGCTATAATCAAACATTTATTTCATAAAACAATATCTAAGTACCATTACTTAGTTTAAATGCACAAGTTTACCTAATTCATTTCATTCCAGCCTATTTGGTTGTAGAATCAAATATAAAAATAATTATAGATTAATCGAACTGGTTCCGGATATTGCTTATATTCGACCCTAATCTCTTTGAATCCAATGCCATCCCTTAAGCTAAGTTGTTTAAGTTTCAACAATTTTATTTACTTCAGAATGTCATACGCACACATAAATTCATCACAGATATCTAATTAAATAAATGATTCACATTTATTTACATATCAATCTAGTCATTTCATATCTCAGAACATCACAAATTACCAGACTAGAGATATTAATCAATATAAGAATTCGATACAATTTAATCATCCATAAGCAAGATAACTTGGCCACAATGTTTCCAATTAATTTAATTAACACGAATAGATTAATTACTTTTGAATTCCGCTTAATTAACATTAATTAATTACACACCACTTATTATTACTATAATTAGTTATTGAAATTAATCAATTATCCTTTAATTACTTAAGACCTTAAATTAATTAAATATAAAACACTTAATTAATTAAAGTTAATCTTTTTATCTTAATCATTTTACTTAGTTATCATTTAAGTTTTATTTAATAAACCTTTGGAAATAATTTATTATTAACCCATGAAATAACTTAATACCTTTAATTTAATTAGTAGTCAAAAACATTTCACCTGCTTAATCACACTTCTTAATTTTACTTTAATAACTTAGGATTTAAATAAAATAAAGGACATATAAATAAATACCTTAAACTTAATTAATTTAAAATAATTTATTTTACAACTTTTAACTAACCCAAAACTTAAATAAAACGTTTATTAGTTAGAACAATTAGTTAAGGAAATAGTTTTCAAAACTTGTTTTGTTTTAAAATTTAAAAAACTGTTAACATACTAAACACAGACCCGAGTTACTTCCTATAACAACTCGAGCCCAAAACCGATCAATCTTTTTTTAAAAAAAAAACTTGATGTTGTTTTAAATTTTAAAACTTATTGTAACTTTTAAACCCACACGTACACACCCGGAAGCAAACTCGAGCCAACCCTTCATTTCCTCGAGCCCTCTCTCAAGACTATCTTCTTCTTCCTTCTATTCAAAACCTACATCAGCAAAGATCCACACAAATACGTGTGCACCTGCACACCCTGTCACCGTTGCTCCGGCCATCGCTGATACCACCAACCCATCACCGACGACCCTCTCTAAAAGTCTGACCACCCAAAACCTTGAATCGAACACGAAATCAAATTCGAGCATCGAACTCCACTAAAACAAAACCGATCATCTGAAAACCATCACGTGTTGCCACCTCCGACCACCAGAAGCATCGACAATCCGACCAAACCCTCGTCGTAGACCCACGCTTCCATCCCCCAACTCCAATCCATCCCGATGCGCCATGATGTCGCAGTCGCCTCGCAAACCTCGCCGACTCGAACATGGCCATAAACCCTAAAATGCCGTCGCGAAGCCACCACGTTGATTGATAAACCCAGTCACCATTTTTTCCAAGAACCCTGACCCACGAGCATGCTTCCGCAACGATCCTAAGACTCTACCCTTCGCTGATCGCCACAAAATGAGCAAACTCACGATTCTGTTGAACTCACAAAATCTAATGATTTCAAAACTTAAAAATCTTGATTTTACTTTTAAAAAACATAGTTCTTGAATAGTAATCAGATGATGTATACAAAAACCAAAATTTAAACCATAAATTTCTGACTTGATATATAATTTCCACTGTTCTTCCTGTTTCCCAGTAATTCTACCTTCTATCTTCACCTAAAAATATTTTTATAATTTAGATTTAGTTAATTCAAACACATTTTGTTTATACATCATAACCTATAGGAGATTAAGGGAAGAGAAATTGAATTTGAAATTGTTTTAGATCTGTAAAACCAAAAACAGAGACTTGCTTACTTGTACACAGACATGCACATAATATAACTTCATACATATAGACATGCAAGCATTTTTGTACATTCATGCAAATATTTTTCACAACATTACTTCAGAAATTTATCACATGCATCAAGTTTTAAATAGATTTAAGCTTTTTTTTCAAAAAAAGTTTACTCACTGCATATTGGTGAGCGGGGAAAAGCTTTTTGAAAAATCTGAAAATTTGTTCTTGATTTTGAAAACAGGAACAACAAGCTTGAATTTTGATCTGGAAACTTGGTGTTCTTGGTTGAACTGTGTTGAATTGCTTCAGATAGAAATTTTCAGGAGTTTGTTTTAGTTGTCATTTTATCTTCTCTAGGTTTTCTTAGTTTTGAATTTGAAGGATGAAGAAAGAATGAAAGAATATGAGTAGAGATGTTTATATAGCCTTGTTTTATAAATTTTTTTGAAAAAAGAAGAAAATAAATTAAACATGACACTTGTATTTTGCAAGTTATACTTGGCCTACAATTATCAAGTGCATGCATTTTTTTTATTTTATTTTTTATATTTCCATTAGTACATTTCCTTTTTACTTATATTTAAATCACGTTAAAGTAAAATGATATAAAACTTAATTATACACTAATTAATAACCATTATATACTAGTTTTAAAATGTAGAATTTTTAAATCCAATTTATTTTTAAGATATTACTTTGAATTTCAAATCCAAGTTCTATATTCAATCTACATATACATAAATAATAGAAATTTGAAAACACATATTTTATTTTTGTTTGAAAAGATGAGTTTTGCAAATTTACATAATTGTATTAGAAAATTATCGAATTAATATTACCAGAAACCCAGGTCATCACATCCTACTTTACTTTAATGGGACCAAAATTCCAAATAATTTTTACATATAATTAAAGTGCAAAAGAAAACTTTATTTCCGATTAGAAAAACCAAAGCATGTTCACGATCAAAATATAGAGCTGTGTCGTGAAATAAGTGACTAGGTACAAACCCCTTAAACCAAAATATCCTTATATAAAAGATACATCCAATTTAGCGACATGCTCATGAAAGACCTTCGGTGGTACTCCTTTTGCAAGCGGTTGCGCTAGCATGGAATTTGTCCCACTATGCTCTATAGATATTAACCCATTCTGCACTCTCTCCTTTACAACTACAAAATTGATGTCAATATAAATTGACTTGCTTGAGCTTCTATTGTTATTAGAATATAATACTTTGAATCTATTGCCATAATTTAACTTCAATGGTCTTTCAATATTATCAATAATGCACAGCCCAGTGATAAAATTCCGTAGCCATTTCGCATGGTTAGATGCATCATAACAAGCCATAAACTCTGCTTCCATGGTGAAAAAAACTACGAGAGTTTGTTTAACGCTTTTCTATGATATAACCCCTCCACTTAATAGAAATATGTATCATAAAGTGGATTTTCTATTATTTGGGCATCCAACAAAATCAAATTCAGAATACCCAATGATCTTCAACTGATCCGATCTTCTATATGTAAGCATATAATTCTTTCTTCCCTGATGATACATCATAATCTTTTTGCCGCTTTCCAATGATCCATTCCAGAGTAACTAAGATACCTGCCCAACACTCGTATAATGCAAGCAACATCTAGACGCATACACTTTTGAGCATACATTAGACTCCCTGTAGCAGATGCATAAGGGATCTTCTGCGTTTCTTTAGCTTCAAGGATGTTCAGAGGGCATTGTTTGAGACAAAATTTATCTCCTTTAGCGACAGGTGTATAATCCATTTTACAATCTTACATGCCAAACCTTTTAAGCATTGTTTCTATATAGTTCTTTTGTGACAATTCAAGAATACCCCATGAGTGATCACGATATATTTGGATTCCTAATACAAAAGAAGCATCCCTAAGATCTTTCATTTCAAAATTATCATAAAGAAATCTCTTGGTTTCGTGCAAAATGTGCAAATTATTATAGGCAACCAATATAACATCAACATATAAAATCAAAAAAATATGAATTTGCTCCCACTGAACTTGTGATACACAAAGTTAACCTTGCCTTGAAATTAAATGAGGTAACTACTTTATGAAACTTGTGGTACCATTGACGAGAAGCTTGTTTGAGCCCATAAATGAATTTCTTGTGATATCCTAGAATTTCAAACCAAATTAAAATGTGATAATCTCTTATAATAAATTATTTAAAATTGATAAAATTGTTATTTTAAATAATAATAATAATTGTGTTGCAAATATATTGATTTTAAATAGAATTATTATATACAAATGGAAATTGGATTTGTTAAAATTATACGTATACATCAAATTTGATTTTTAAATAGAATTTAAAATTTAATTTGAATTTGAATATTTAAATAGAAATTCAAAAGACAGTTATTTATATCTCAAATTGGTTTTAAAGTGTATTTTCATGATTTTATGTAGAATATAAAATTGTTTTATATTAATTTCTTTTTAAAGAGATTTATTTATATAAATTAAATATGCATTTATAAATTGGAAAATTTATTTTAAAAGCTTAAAAAAATCAAATTTTGCATGTAAATTACATGTATTAACTTGTAATCACTCCTAATAACGTGTGTTAATTAATTAAGTTTAGTGACAAGTGTCACATTTTTATTTTATTTTCATTAATTTTAATAAATCAAAAATTAAATCTATATAACCTTACTCCATCTTCATCATTCATTTTTTCCCATCTCATTTTCTAAAAACAAAAGAAATCCATTAATTACCAAAACCTATAAAACCAAAATCTGTACAACATAGAATCAAGATTTTAGTAAAAAAATTCAAAGTTCAAAAGCAAAAGATCAAATCTTCTGGCCAAGTAATCTCAGATTTAAAATTTGCAACCTCAAGATCAACTCAGCTAATAAGGACTTTTCAAATTCAAAGTTAAGGCAAATCAAATTCAAAACTCAGAGCAACTCAGCAATTTAGTTTTTAAAATCACTGCAGTTCAAAGTTTTCCAGCCTACAAAATTTGTTTTTAGTCCTTGCTTCAAAATAATATCTGGTGAGCAAACTCTATCTTGTTCTGATTTAATCTGGATGCATGAATAGAATTTAGAAGCTTGTTGGAAATTTGTTTGCATGCTGTTGTACTGAATATATTTGAATGTGAATCTGTGTGCATGTGATGATATATCAAGTTCATCTCCGTTTAAAGGAACAGCGTACAAATTTAAGTAAAAATTCTAATTCCTCTTGTTCAAATCTTTGTTAGGCTAGGGTACTTAAACAAAATATGTTAGTTTAAGATCAAACTATGATTTAAAAATATTTTTAAGTTTAATAAATAAAAATATTGCCTAGAAAAATAAAAAGAACAGGGGAACTACTGTTTTGTTAAAAGTCAAATACATCGATTTGTAAATTCGTTTAGAAAATCTGAATTTCCTTTACAAAATATGATTTTTAAAACAAAAATAATAAGTTTTAGTTTGGGATTTGAGAGGCATTTCTGGGTTGACCAGAAATGAGTTTTTGAGCAAAATCAGGCGACTGGGTTGTTTCTGGTGGTCGAGGCTTTGGCTGGAGCCAGCATGGTGATTGTCGAAGTTGGGAAAAATGGTGGATGTAGAGTTTGTTCGCCGTGGCATCGATGATAGGCATATTGATTTTCAAGCCCTATTTTATTTGGTTTTGGAAAATTTGTCGTTGTGGTTTCATCAATGCATTGAGCTTGGCCAGATTGGATGTGATCGTACCTGAGACATGGATGAGGGTGTGAGCGATAGCATGATGATTCTGGTGGTCAGAAATACTCAAGCGTGGCAATTTCAGATGTGGACGTGAGTTCCAATTTCGACTGGAAGTCTCATTTTCAATGTGAGCTTCGCGACATAAGTTCGAAGGTCGGAATCGAACGAGTGATCGATAGGCGAAGTGCGCGTGGTGTCCCCGGAGGTATCGACGCCATTGATGACCTATGCATGTGCATGGCATCAGGTTTCATGTCAGGAGATTTGGGTTGTGAGCAACTCGAAGTGATGCTCGAGTGGGATTAGTGTTGGCTTGAGTCTGAACTCGAGACGTATTCGTGAGTCTGCTTGTTTCCAGTTTTGTTTAAGTTTAAAATTAAACTAAAAAAAGAAGTAAGGGAAGATGAAGATGGAAACTCGAGTCAGTACTCGAGTTGATAGCGGGTCGAACCCAAAGTTGGTTAAGTGTTCTACAAAAAAGTTTTTCAAACTAGTTTTAAAATTTAAAATTAAATTGGTTTAGACTACTATATGATAAATGTTAAAAACTATTTGATTTAAAGAAGTTTTATAATTTGTTAACTAAAAATTGATATGCTTAAGTATTCTTTTAAATTTAATTTGTTAAAAGTAATTAAGTTTAAATAAAAGTGAAATGTTTTAAACATGTATTAATTTTAAGTAATTAATGAAATTGTTTTATTTTGAAAGTTTATTAAGTTTTTGTGATTAAATATTATTTAATTAATAAGGTAATTAAAGTTAAATTAATTAATAATTTTGTATTAATTAATTTATAAAGGTTTAGTTGATTAATTGTGGATTAATTAATTGATGGAATTAATTTAATTTACTAATTAAGATTAATTAATTTATAATTAACAGTTAATTAATTAAATATTAAAGATTAATTAATCAATTATTAGTAACTAATTAATTAAATGATTAGTGATTAATTAATTAAGAATTAAGAATTAATTAATCAAGTAATTAGGGTTAATTAATTAAGCATTAATTAATTTATAATTAATAGTTATTTAATTAATAATTAGGAATTAATTATTCAAACGATTGAGGTTAATTAATGATGGATAATTAATTAAGTAATTAATATAAATTAATATGTAATTTGAATTAATAATTGAGTAATTAAGAATTATTTAATTATTAATTATGATTAATTAATTGTTAATTAAGGATTAATTAAACCGTAATTATGGAATGATTAATTTATAATTAAGTTTTATTAATTAATAATTATGGTTATTAATTAATAGTTTAAGGATAATTAATCGATTAATTAAAGATTAATTAATTGATTATGAGGTTAATTAAGAAGTGGATAATTAATTAAATGATTGTAATTAATTAATTAATGATTGGTTAAGCAAGATTAAGTGATTAATTCTTAAGTAATTTATTTAATTTGAAATAATTGAATTAATTATCATATGGATTAAAGATGCTTGCTTATGGATGATTGTTTTGAGTAGAATGTTTGGATTTGGTTGATATTTATTGGATGATAATCTGTGATATTCTATGATGAGATATTGAATATATCTGTGATAGGTGTTTGTTATTATCTATGGATAATGTTGCGTGAATTCAATATTTAAATTGAAGTGAATTGTTTAAATTTTTAAACAACTTAACCTTTAAGATATGTTTGGATTTCGATGAGACCGGGATCGAAAATCAAGTTTGATTATCCGAAAACCACATCGATCCAAGTTAACCATTAGGTCGTGACATCTCAAAGTGAAGATCGAGATGGAGATTCAGAGTGCAAAGGTAATTGTCGTTAACTCTGAGGGTGATCCCAAAATGGGTGTGACGAAATAATGCCTTCGGTTTCGTTTGAACCCGGAATGAACTTGTATGGATTGAATGCTTTCAGCACATCGTCAGGTGGACGATGAGCATTCTAAGGTAGATGTGTTCTATAAAGGTAATCGTAACCTCAAGCCTCATCGATTGGGAATGGCTAAAACAGGGGAGGTGCATCAAGGTTAAGTGGATAGCACCCAAGTAGGACGAGATTTACCCCTGTCTAGAGGTCCCTTTTATTTCGGCTATGTGGGCAGTTGTTGGCCACAACTGCGGGGTTGTCTTGTTTGGGACTATCCAATAAGGGATGGTTCCGGCCTTGTGTTGTAGGGGATTGGGAGTGATCCTCGTTACGGTGATCTAGGCCCCGTACTGTGACGGGTGGTACCCAAGTAGCCCTGCCATCGATGCAAACCCATTCTTCCTATGTGCCCTTTACGGTTTTGATTGTATAACACAATTTGTGGCTAGCATGCTGGAATTTAATGAATGTAACAATTTTAGCTATGTGAATATTTATTTGAAAACCCTAGACCCTATCATAATATCACTGGATTTGCTATCAAATGATTTAGTTAGCTTTAGGTAAAAACTTACCCATGTTTATGTGTGGGAAGTCTTACATGATACATTTTGTTTTCAAATGATTTAAAAGTTAAACAACTTTAACATGTTTACTCATATCAGACCCATGTCTCACCCGAAGTTTATTTTGTTTTTCTTAAACTCTTGGTACTCAAATTTTTATGAGTAGCCAAGTTATCAGGTTAGGATTGTCAAATGTTTTGGAAGCTGGAATCTGGAGTCCAGACGTATCTCTATATATATGTTTCCATTGTGTTGTGACTTCTGGAAGTTGTATTTTGGATGTAATGGTTAGGCAGCCCTTATAACTGTCTATAGTAATGAATTTGTATTATTTTGTGTACTCTGATATGTAAAACTCTGTAATGGATATGTGCAATATTATATTTTTTTCCGTTTCCGCTGTTAGAATCCAATGTTGTTGTTCTTTCTTTCTATCTTTTCTATTTCTATCTCTTTCTTTTTTTATTGATGATATGTCTTTCTGTGGTACGAAAGACGGTTCGTCACAGTTGGTATCAGAGCATAGGTTGAGAAGTACCTAGGCTCTAGAGTAGTATCTATCTTGAGAGTGGGTATTTTTTAAATTTATATAACTATATCCCCATCTAAATTGGTTGGGTTTCTGTCCAGTTAGGTACGCTCTTGCACATCGACCAATGATAAAAGAGGCCAAGGTTTTAAATATCGGATTTCGGTCACGTTTCGTCCCGGAACTTTTACACAAGTTATCTCGTATCGGGAGAAATCTCGGACGAGATGAGTAAGTATCGGGTGTTCATCTCGGATTGACATCTTGGATTGACATCTCGGGTCTTATAATGCATCTCGAGAATATTTCGGGTGCACATATATGTTTAAAATTGATGTGTCAAATATTTATTTAACGATTATAACTTTCTTAGTAAAAATAAAAATGGTAACATGCTTGATTTACATGGAAAAAGAATTTTTTTTTGAAGAGTAGTAGCTTGATTAGCTTAATTGATTTGGTAATGATCGAATAATATCCTTTTATTTGAACGTAACAAAGAAGTGAAACCTTTCGCTATGCCTCATTAAGATAAAAGTAAAAAATATATTCAAGGAGTTGGTAAATTATAATTGGATTGAGTAGTTTCTTTTGAATCAATATGAAAATAAAAATTATTATGGAAAATAAGAAAAATGTATAATTCGGGTGAGATCTCGGATTGAGATTTTGATCCAATATCAGGTGAGATTTGAATATCTCGGACGAGATGAGTGTCGAGGGAGATATGGAGGAGATTTGATGTATCGTATCGTTTAATTGTGAAAATGAGATCTCGGGCGAGATCTCGAGGGAGATACAAGGATTTAAAACCATAGAAGAGGCTAGGTTGATAACGAGGCTGTTAATCCAGCACTGCCTCAAGTCAGCTTTGCTGCTCTATGCAAAGACTTCACCAACCTTGGAGGTAAACCATTTAAAGGATCAGAGACTATAATTGAGGTCCAAGCTTGGCTATGCTCTTGCGAGCGTATCTTTAAGAGTATGAATTGGTCAGATGAGCAGAAGAGGGTAATGGCTTCATGGCAATTGCAAGAAGGTGCTGCAGCCTGGTGGGATGCAGTGACAGCAAATATCTCCGAGGATGACATTTCTTGGGAAAGATTTAAAGAGTTGTTTGTGGTGCAATTCATGCCAACAGTAGGGAAAACTCATCTGTACCGGGATTTTCTAAATTTGAAGCAGGGGAGCCTGACTATAGCCGTGTTTGAGACCAAATTCAATGAACTATCTTGCTATGGACCAGGACTCATAGACACTCCTCCCAAAACGAACGAAATGTTTGTGCAAGGGTTAAGGCCAGAATTTCACGAAAAGATGACAGCGCATTTGAAAGGATCTTTTGTGGAGTTAATTGATATGGCTCTGAGATATGAGGAATTGATGAATAAGAAACTAGTGGCACCAGTAGCAGAATCCGGAGGGTATTTTTCCAGCCCAAATAAGAGAAATTTAATCCCAATTGGAAGATGCAAAATAAGAAGAAACCCGAAAGCAACAACGGACCTCGCAACTGCTATATATGTCAGCAAGAAGGTCACTTGGCGAATCGGTGTCCCAGGAAAGGATCTCAGCAACAGTAGCAGCAGTCGCATCAAAGTGGACCGGGTTCAGCTTTGGTTCAGAAATATCTACGTTTCAACTGCCACCAACCAAGTCATATGATCAAGGATTGCCCGTTACTTCATAAAGTTCAGCAGAATAAGGTATTTTCTTTGAAGGGTGCACCATCAACTTCATTTAAAAGCAAGGGAGTATTGGAAGGAACATTACTTTTAGATGGCAAGTATATTAAAGTTTTGTTTGATTCGGGTGCCTCTTTGAGTTTTATTTCTTTGGAATCAGTAGAGAAGTTCTTTCTTACCCCTAGCACTGTTGATCATCCCATATTTGTATCTAATCATATAGGAGGGGTAACCATATTTGATGTGATCTGTAAGGATTTGAGAATTTCCTATCCATCCCATGGTTTTTCTGGTGACCCATATGTGTTGGATTTTAAGGGATTTGACCTTACATTGGGAATGGATTGGCTTTATAAGTATAAGGCTATCCTGAGTTGTGATGAGAGAACAGTTTCATTGGAAACTGGTCTAGGTAGAATTGCTAGAGTGATGTGTGATAATTCTGTTATTCACTTGAGTATTCTTTTACATGGGGTTGAGACTTCTCAAGAGGAGGTTAAAGATATCGATGTAGTCCAAGATTTCCTAGATGTATTCAAGGAAGTCAAGTGTTTACCTCCGCACCGATGAGATAGAATTTCGCATTGATTTGGTTCCAGGAGCAGTACCAGTAATTCAACCAAGCAGGAGGGTGGCTCCTAGAGAAAGGTAGGAGTTAGTTAAGAAAACTCAGGATCTTTTGGAGAAGGGATTGATTAGGCCTAATTTTTCTGGTAGGGGTTCTGTTGCGGTGTTTGTCACCAAGTCGGATGGGTCGCTAAGGTTTTGTGTTGATTATCGAGAATTGAACCAAGTGACCATTCGAAATAAGTATCCTCTTTCCCGTATTGATGATCTCTTTGACCAGCTGCATGGAGGTTTTGTCTTTTCCCAACTGGACGTAGCATCAGGTTTCATTAGTTAAGGGTAGATGAGGACAGTATCCCCTTAACTGCATTTAGGGGACCAGTTGTTTCTATGAGTGGTTGGTTATACCTTTCGGGTTAACCAACGCTCCTACCTACTTTGTCGATTTGACGAACCGAGTTTTAGAGATGTGTTGAATAAGTTTGTTTTGGTGTTCATCGATGATATTCTGGTCTACTCTAAGTCTGAAGAAGAGCACAAGCAGCATTTGAGAATGGTGCTAGAGACTCAAAGAAGGCATGATTTTAAGGTGAAGTTCTCTAAGTGCCATTTTTGGAAATCGAAAGTCAAATTTTTGGGGCACGTTGTTTCTATAGAAGGCATCTCTGTAGATCCAGCTAATAGAGTGGAAGCAGCCGCAGAAATCGACTGTAGTTCGCATTTTTCTAGGATAGGCTGGCTCGATAAGAAGTTTATCAAGGATTATTTCAAGATCTCTTCGCACCTAACTAAGATTACAAGGAAGGGAGCTAAATTTAAGTGGATGCCTTAATGTGAGGAGGCTTTCCAGAATCTGAAGGCAAAGCTGACAAGTGCTCATGTGTTGGCTATTCCGGATGGAAAGAGCAAGTTTGAGGTTTATACAGATGCCTGTATAGTTGGACTGGAAGCAGTTCTGATGCAAATTGGAAGGGCAATTGCGTATGCGAGTTAGCAATTGAAGCCTCATGAAAGGAACTACGCTATGCATGATCTAGTGTTGTTGGCCATTGTTTTTGCTTTGAAGATCTAAAGGCGCTATCTTTTGGGAGAGAAGTTCGAGTTATTCACGGATCACAAATCGTTGAAGTATCTTTTCTCTCAAAAGGATCTTAATCTCAGGCAGCAGGATTGGTCGAGTTTTTGGCATCGTATGATTTGGATATCTTGTATACCCCAGGGAAGGCAAATGTTGTGGCAGATGCTCTTAGGAGGAACGCGCTTCTGTCTCTTTTGGAAGTGGTTCCATCTCTTTTGGAAAGGATTTTGAGTAATAAAGAATCAGATAGTTGATTGAGAGGAATCATCAAGAGAGTCAAGAAGAGTCAGTGTTCCAGTTTTAAGATTGATGACCAAGGGACACCGAGGATCAACGGAAGGATCTATGTTCCGAATTTCAAGGAATTGGAGCAAGAGGTCTTATTTGAAAGTCATCGTTCCAGACTGAATATCCACCCACGAATATCAAAGATGTATAAGGATATGAAAAGTTTCTTCTGGCAGAAGGGCATAAAGGAGGATGCGGCTGCTTTTGTCAATAGTTGTGCTTTTTTCCAGCAAGTTAAAGGAGATCAACAGAAGTCAGCCGGATTGTTGCAACTTTTGGAAGTCCCAAAGTGGAAATGGGAAATAATTTCGATGGATTTCATTGAATGTTTTCCTAGAACCAAGAAAGGAAACAAAGTAATATGGGTGATTGTAGATCGTCTAACCAAAAGCACCCATTTTATACCGATTAAGGAAACCCGTACTGCAGCTTCTCTGGTAGAGATTTTATTGAGAGAGATTATCAGATTGCATGGTGTTCCAGTCAGCATAGTAAGTGACTGTGATCCTAACTTCACCAGCAAATTCTGTGTAACGTCCCGCTTTTTCGCACACTTTACATCGACACACGTGCCAATTCAAACCATACGGAAGGGCGGATTGTTATGGGGTAAATAAGAAAAACAGAGAAGAAAAAAAAGCTAAACAGAATCTCACAACGGAAGGATAAAATATAATAATCAAATATACGGTTTATAAACCTGTTTACAAAACCATTTATATAATACATATCAGAGTTACACATACCAATAACAATGCAGTGGAACAGTGTGTAGTGCACTAGTATAAATAATAATAATAATATAAATCTTCGTTTTCGTCCTCTAGAGCTAAATCTTCCAATCCTGAAACGCTTGGACTGACCCGAGCGAATTTGAAAAGACAAAAACACTCGAGTCAGAACTAAAAGATCTTATGTGAGTTAAATTAACAGAAATAAATATGAGTGCAGTAACTCAAGAGATGCTCGGGATTTACATCTCCTAAGGATCCGTTAAACTATTTACTATGAAGTATATTGCGCTATTATAATAGTGTGTAACCATAAAATAAACTTACTTTTAAATAGTGTTAAGGCTTTACATTTTCCACCTTAACACATTTATATATTCCCATAGTCTATACAGTACCGTAATCTCCCCCGTACTGAGCGTCGTCAGAGGGCACTCCATAGGTATGATACAAAACCAAAATCGTATAAGGCGCGCTAGGGTAGGTGACACGGCACAACTAGGCAATGCCAAGGTAGATATACCAATTGCTATCCGGGCTGATGGAAACGCATAGCCGCAGCTACCGCCCACCTCGAACAAACTCCCCCAAAATCAAAGTAAAAGTGGCCACTGAAACAATCCAAAGTCAAAGTATAATATCGAAGAGGAGTGTCCGATCAGAGGAATGACCTCATTGGCCCGAGAATCGCTCCTGTTTTAGCCACCTTATGCCAACTCACGGGAGTCGGGTCCACGTATTTACCTTGCAGGAAACGCCGCCAGCAACCTACTTCATTCTGGAATCTCCACCGCGTACACGGTTGTTAAAGTGGTTTTCGGAGTTGGCAGAGAGTATGACAACTTCCGATCCCGGTCTCTTCAACAACCAAACGTTATTATAACACCGCGGTCATTTAAAATAATTATACTTTAAAACTAGAACAAAATCCATTTTAAACCCATACAAATACGATATCGTTTATATTTTTAAAACCTCAAATCAATACGATATCATTTAGACCCAAAATCATATAATGTCATTTTATTTTCCAATATATATTCTTTTCCAAAATCATAGGGTTTCCAAAGTGAACTATATAGAAATCATAACTCTTGTATATAATAATTCCAAATCATACTACCTTGAAAATCATAACTTCGAAACAAATTTCCATCTCTTAAATGGTTAAATATTAAATTACTTTATAAAACACAATAGCTTCTTTAGATTTCACAAATAAATTTCAAATATCGATTTAAACTTCCAAATACCATTTCAATTCTTATGTTTCAAAGCTTTAAATATTTCACCATTTCAAAACAAACTCATTTGACAATCTCATATATATTAAATTCAATTACTTCTTATTTAGACTCGAAATGTTTACTTAATGAATTCTATATAATTTAAGTAAAACCTTTAACTTCACATAACTGGATAATCTTTCAATTTTATTAAACTTGATATATTCATTTAAATCACTCTACACAAAAAATCAAGTTATAAAAATCATAACCTTTAAAAATTAATAACCTTTTTATTTAATTCCAAATTTTACTCAATATTCATCTTCCGACCTTATTCTCATTCAAGTCAATAAAACTCAAGAACTTAAATTTTAAATAAATGCTTAATTGTATTTGATCTTAAAAATCAAACTTTATTTTATACTTCAAAACAATTTATACAAAGCTTAAAACCGGAAATTACTATATATAAAAACCTTTATTAATAACCAAATCAAAAACCCATAAACCATATATATATATATAGCTTTGCAAAAACCATAGGAAAAGCATTTCAAAAATAATTTTATATATTTACCACGGTGCCTGTATATAATTTTCTATCCTATGGTCAAGTGATACGGATGTTTATTATTTCAATCCGCAATTTAAAATGAAAAAAAAATGCGGTTATATATCATTTCAAACCGCAATCCCGAATGAATGAAATGCATAGCAACTTGCAATTAATAAAATTAATCATCCATTCATCCATCAAATCATACATCCATTTGTCACAGTCATCATCCAATTTCAAACAATCATCAATACATAACAGGTGATAAATAATGGTATCAATTATCAGTTTATACTCAAAATAAATTTAACAACTGTTAAATGGCAGTTTATATGCAAAAATAAACGTAAATTTACTGGAAGTTAATATGAAATAAAAATTTAACATAACTATGACTGGCAGTTAATATGCAATTAAATAAATTCTAACTGTCAATTATATGCAATAAAAGAAATTAACAGTTATATTAAATGAATGCGATTTATCAGAGATAATGAATAAAACATGCCAAACAGTCATAAATAAATTTCTACTCATATCTAAAATTAATTTAACAAACACAAGAAATTTTAGAAATTGTGAGTGGGTTAAAACACTCACCTTTTGAATTTAAATCGAATTTAAATTCGATTTAAACCCAAAAATTTCACAGTCTCCAAATCTGTCCAAACCAGCGCCAACAGATCCGGAATTTAATTTCGATCCTAATAAAAAAATCTCGCGTAAATACGAGGTCGTATGAGAAAGTTATTCAATTTTAATGAGTTGAAACAAAAATTAAATAAAACAAAATTAAAAAACAACCTAATTAAAGCTTGCCACGTCATAAAGCTTCTTCTCAACTCACGTATGCTCGTGCACGGAATGAACCCATTTCAATGCACGCCCTCCCCATCTTTGACCGTGCCTTTAGACCACCCCAGGCCACCAGATGGTGACGCGCCTCCACCATTATGACTTCCCTAGCCGAGCTCTCTAATACCCAGAAACCAATTTGCAAATAGTCGCTCCAAATCAAAACGCCCAAATTGACTTAGGTTTCGATTTTCCTAATTTTGACCGCGATTTGCCGCTGACTCGAGTATCGATTTCGAAAACAGAGACTGCGCGTAGATTCGTATGGATGAAATCTACAACATATATTTTTTTTGGAATTTTTCTGAGATGTTTGAATTTTCATTTGAAATTTGAATAAAAATAGATCTAGGTTTGCATCCATTTGAGGAGGAGAAGGAGTTGAAGAAAAGAACGTACAGACAAATGATAGAAGATGGAGGCTAGGGTTTTTGATCGTCTATTTATAGATAGATCGCAAAAGAATAGGTGTGCACGAATTTTAACGTGCAAACGGAAGTGGTCCCAAAAGATAAATAATATTAATTACACACGTTACGGATTTAGGAAATAAATAAATTCCTTATCATTTACATTTTATTTTAAACGTATTTACAAATGTAAATCTAGACGTTTCGTTTACGTTTCAAAATATATCCACAATTTTATTAATTTCCAAATTGATCTAAACAAATTTAGATGTAAATTAAAAGCTGATAAGTCTATCCATTGCAGTGTTAATTTCTCCACTTCCTTATATTTAGAAATTATAAATTAAGTTTTCAAAAACCTATTTTTGATTTTCAAACTTTTATATACTCATCTTTTACCAGTAATAAGGATGCATTAACATTTGTTCATGGTTTCCCCTTATTATCCTCAAATTCCATTTTAATTTTCAATAATTACAATTGTTGAATGTAGATACTTTAATTAAATTTATACATCTTGCTTTCTATAATCTATATCAACAAATGGTCCAATTATAAATAGAATTAGCATTAACTTCATCTTGTAGGATTAACTACTCCAATTACAAAACAAATCTACGCTAACTGCACAATTTTAGTCAATTAATTGTAATTGAGTCTACATTAAATGTTATAAATTATAAATTGGAACCTCAATAAATTCGCTTATTGATTTAAAATCTTTCTATTCAGTAAATAGACATTTTATGGGTATAAATAACATTTGAATTATAACACATGTCATTAGTGCATGCTTCATTTCTTATAAACTCCCTTTTATTAACTAGAACACATTAACCAAAACAAAATAATTAATTTAGATTTATTTCAATGGATTGCCATTCTTAACTTAACATACTCAAAATGGTTAACCTAAATAATTGTTACCCTTTTACATTCAAATTCACTTACAACCATCATTACAA
Source organism: Allium cepa (assembly GCA_030765085.1). Taxonomy (NCBI): domain Eukaryota; kingdom Viridiplantae; phylum Streptophyta; class Magnoliopsida; order Asparagales; family Amaryllidaceae; genus Allium; species Allium cepa. The sequence continues at coordinate 671,890,266 of CM060928.1, read as the reverse complement.
CAATGTTGCCATAGATTTAGATTTAATTAAATAAATTAGATAAATGGGTAAAGTTTTGTAATTATCACTAATGCCAAATATATATGCATTAATTACTACTTATTATTATGAATTCATTTATAAATTTACTAGTTGCCCTTGTCTTCTTATATCCTATTTACTACCAAACTTTCTATTTAGTTATAGTTTATAAATATATAAATGCCTAGGCAAATCAAGTTCTTGTCCTTTCTGTTATTCCAATTTAAATCGGGTATGTGCAAATAAATTGTTTATTAACTTATTCTTACAAAATTATTTGCATACATTCAGTTACACCTAATTTAATGCATTGATTTTCATTTATAAATTAAAGGTTTTCCTTTAAAAGCTTTCTTTACTAAACCATACAAGACATTGATCTAATTCAATTTACTATCTAATAATATTAATTCATTTAAATAAATTCACAACTTACCCTTATTTCCCTATATTCTCTTCTTATCCTAGTATAACCATTTACATTACTTCAAATTATTCGTCATTTTATATCAACCGATAATACTTCAATTTAATTAATAAATACTGCTCCTATACTTAAATCTATATTAACAAATCGTTAGATTTAGATCGATAGAAATCGGTTTACCAAAGCTTATGTACACATTACGTAAATAAACAACTATATAAATTTGCCACCTATTAGCTCTAAATTTTATTCTTAAGTTTGTTACCTACCAATTTAGATTATACTTCCATCTATAATGCAAATCCAAATCTCCTCTAACTGCATAAATTAGGGCAATTTATTGCAATTGATTTCCCATTAAACTTCATAAATTAACAAATTGAAACCTAAATAAAAACATTTATTTATTTAAAAATCTTGTTGTTTAATTGAATTAACCATTCACGGATATAACGTACATTGTTCTCCAATTATTACCTAAATACAGCACCCAACGTTAAATCTATATTCAATACAATTTGTTACCAAAATTAATTTAACGAAAACAATTACGCCCTTAAAATTTCTCTTCATTCATTAATTGCTAATTGTTATTCAATTAAACCAATTTATTTGATTTCCCTATTATGCATCAATTATAAACTCATCATCTTAAAGGTGATGTCTACATTTTATACTATAAATTTACCCTTTTATATTCCAATATCAATGAATGCTCACATACAAATTAGATCTTAACTCCAATTAATTATTCCATTTAATCCATTGATTTACTAACTTTAATTATTGAAATTTGATTGTCTTGCATTTCTTTATTTCACCCATGTACATTCAATACTCATAATCAATATTTTATTTCATTGTTAAATCCAATACTTGCATTACTTAACTTATTCTAACTTATATCAAATGCAACAATTTCCAATATTTCTATTAATAACAATATATAGTTAAATTTGTAAATTCTAATTTCCCTTGGTACATCAAATTTCACATACTCTTTCATATAAATAACTAAGAATTTTATTCCTTTCTAAATTTAAATTAGAAATCCTATTAATTATATTCATTTTAAACATCGAATTTACACGGGTCGTTACACTCTCCCCCACTCAAAACTTTTCGTCCCCGAAAAGGAAAAGAAGGAAAAGAAGAATTAAATACAATACATCTTATTCAAAATATTTAACTTATAAACAATTAAATTTACAAAATTAATTACTTTAAATAAGTTATCCTAATTTATAACTATTTAATCCTTTATATTTAGATTATTAAAGTCTGGAAAAACATTTTCAAAATATTTCTGAGATACTGCAATTTCTTATATAATCCAAAGGGTTACAATTTATATAAAGTGAAATATTTAAGTGGTTTCAATCCTAACAACAAATCAATACAACAACCGTCAGTTCAACAAACAACATACACACACATACAAAACAACCATTAAATCAAACAAACAAATAGTTGTTCGGGTTCAAAACTTTTAAATTGTTCGGAATGAATAATAACTACTAGCGCATCATTTACCTAACATTCTTAGATAAAACCAAATAGATTATTCATTCACCCCAAATCAAATTTTAAAGTACCCTTGCCCAAACAACCATCAACAATAAATTCAAACAATCAACTTAACTTATTAATAATTTCATCTCATACCTTTGTTATTTGATTTTCTCTTTTTATTTAAACCACATAAATTTTCCTTTTATAATTTATATTTATTTCTAACAAACTTTAAATTTTATTTTCTCATTCAGTGGTTGTTTCCTTTATTTCTACTTATTACTTACAATTATTCATTTTCATTTATTCGGGTCATGTAAGTTTCTTTTATTTGTATTATATTTAATGCACTTCTCAATTTCAATCATTTATTTAATGCTTACATTTCTATTATAATTAATTATAGTAACCCCTTTTTAATTACACTTAAATTCTTAACCTTGTAATATCCATTCTCATAAGTAAAGGATTTTGTTAATTCATTCACTAAAGTTTTGCGGTCATTTATTTTTCTTTTTACTTAAAATTTATCAATACCATTAAATAAGGTCATGCCAGTTTCCCCCCTTTTTCACTATAATTATTCATTTATTTATTATCGCATGACCTCATTTAGTTACCCTTTAATTACTTAAGTTTAAATCATCTATTTGTCATACTTACCTTTAATTATATTTAGTTGGTAAAATTTCAATTAATACTTAAGTTTAAACATTAAATTCTCATTTATAATAGCAAATTCATTGAATACTTCATTACCTACTTTTACTTGTACAATTTCATTACATTCCCTATTAAACATTTCAACTTTTAATATTTGGTAAGTTATATATGTTTTTAAAGAATATACTTGAAAGTTATACAAGTTTCTCATTTCCTATGGTAAATTTAACATTTAATAATAATATTCTTTATTTCATAAGTTATAATCTCAACTTTCGTTTAAGAACATTTTTAACCTATCATTAAATCTCTTATTTCCTTTAGAGGTTTTAATTTATTAATTACCTATGTTTCGATTCACTACAATAATTGAAACAATTCATTAATGGAAATTTAAGAATTTAATACCGGGTTAAATTTCACTTTATTTTAAAATAATAGATAAATATATTCTTACAACTTATATATCTCTAATTATTTTAAAACAATTTAAAATTTAGATATTTTAAAAATGAATATGTAGTAGAATTTACTACAGTGGCCTTTCCCCTTCGAAACTCGAAAATGAAAGTCGATGATGCGGCCGCCATCACCGAAATTATTTTCCAGTGACAAAGAGGAAAGTACAAAACTTATTTTCTCCAAAAATCTTCTTTAAAACAATTTCTCTTAAATTATATTAAATATTCATATCAGAAAATACTTATAACAATTATATTCAAAAAAAATTACGAAAAATTCCAAAACCCCGGATCTTATGTCCTAAATTTCCAGATTTCATTTATCTTATTTTTTAAATTTTATTTCTATCATTATTCAAAACCTTCATTACCTAACAACCTATCTATTACAACCAAATATATATATTATTTTGAAAAATTATTTTATAGAAAATATAATAGGTAAAATTATTTCATTCACCTATATTAAAACAAGTATTATGTCGGTCTGTCCTATTAAGTGTTTAGAAACCCCTATTGATGTCACAACGTCCCATGCATCAACCAGAATTTATAAATACAAAATGGAACAGATTAACACAATATTAAAACCTTTTTATAACACTAACAAATACGCTCTCTCATATATATACACTCAGCGACTCCCATAGGGTATTACTACCCTATTAGTAAAGAGTCAAACCCCACAAAGCTAAGGTTTATCGCTAAACCAAAGCTCTGATACCAAATGTAACGTCCCGCTTTTTCGCACACTTTAAATCGACACACGTGCCAATTCAAACCATACGGAAGGGCGGACTGTTATGGGGTAAATAAGAAAAACAGAGAAGAAAAAAAAACTAAACAGAATCTCACAGCGGAAGGATAAAATATAATAATCAAATATACAGTTTATAAATCTGTTTACAAAACCATTTATATAATACATATCAGAGTTACGCATACCAATAACAATGCAGTGGAATAGTGTGTAGTGCACTAGTATAAATAATAATAATATAAATCTTCGTCTTCGTCCTCTAGAGCTAAATCTTCCAATCCTGAAACGCTCGGACTGACCCGAGCGAATTTGAAAAGACAAAAACACTCGAGCCAGAACTAAAAGATCTTATGTGAGTTAAATTAACAGAAATAAATATGAGTGCAGTAAATCAAGAGACGCTCGGGATTTACATCTCCTAAGGATCCGTTAAACTATTTACTATGTAGTATATTGCGCTATTATAATAGTGTGTAATTGTAAAATAAACTTACTTTTAAATAGCGTTAAGGCTTTACATTTTCCACCTTAACACATTTATATATTCCCATAGTCTATACAGTACCGTAATCTCCTCCGTGCTGGGCGTCGTCAGAGGGCACTCCATAGGTATGGTACAAAACCAAAATCGTATAAGGCGCGCTAGGGTAGGTGACACGGCACAACTAGGCAATGCCAGGGTAGATATACCAATTGCTATCCGGGCTGATGGAAACGCATAGCCGCATCTACCGCCCACCTCGAACAAACTCCCCCAAAATCAAAGTAAAAGGGGCCACTGAAACAATCCAAAGTCAAAGTATAATATCGAAGAGGAGTGTCCGATCAGAGGAATGACCTCATTGGCCCGAGAATCGCTCCTGTTTTAGCCACCTTATGCCAACTCACGGGAGTCGGGTCCTCGTATTTACCTTGCAGGAAACGCCGCCACCAACCTACTTCATTCTGGAATCTCCACCGCGTACACGGTTGTTAAAGTGGTTTTCGGAGTTGGCAGAGAGTATGACAACTTCCGATCCCGGTCTCTTCAACAACCAAAAGTTATTATAACACCGCGGTCATTTAAAATAATTATACTTTAAAACCAGAACAAAATCCATTTTAAACCCATATAAATACGATATCGTTTATATTTTTAAAACCCCAAATCAATACGATATCATTTAGACCCAAAATCATATAATGTCATTTTATTTTCCAATATATATTCTTTTCCAGAATCATAGGGTTTCCAAAGTGAATTATTTAGAAATCACAACTCTTGTATATAATAATTCCAAATCATACTACCTTGAAAATCATAACTTCGAAACAAATTTCCATCTCTTAAATGGTTAAATATTAAATTACTTTATAAAACACAATAGCTTCTTTAGATTTCACAAATCAATTTCAAATATCGATTTAAACTTCCAAATAACATTTCAATTCTTATGTTTCAAAGCTTTAAATATTTCACCATTTCAAAACAAACTCATTTGACAATCCCATATATATTAAATTCAATTACTTCTTATTTAGACTTGAAATGTTTACTTAATGAATTCAATATAATTTAAGTAAAACCTTTAACTTCACATAACTGGATAATCTTTCAATTTTATTAAACTTGATATATTCATTTAAATCACTCTACACAAAAAATCAAGTTATAAAAATCATACCCTTTAAAAATTAATAACCTTTTTATTTAATTCCAAATTTTACTCAATATTCATCTTCCGACCTTATTCTCGTTTAAGTCAATAAAACTCCAGAACTTAAATTTTAAATAAATGCTTAATTGTATTTGATCTTAAAAATCAAACTTTATTTTATACTTCAAAACAATTTATACAAAGCTTAAAATCGGAAATTACTATATATAAAAACCTTTATTAATAACCAAATCAAAAACCCATAAACCATATATATATAGCTTTGCAAAAACCATAGAAAAACATTTCAAAAATAATTTTATATATTTACCGCGGTGCCTGTATATAATTTTCTATCCTATGGTCAAGTGATACGGATGTTTATCATTTCAATCCGCAATTTAAAATGAAAAAAAAAATGCGGTTATATATCATTTCAAACCGCAATCTCGAATGAATGAAATGCATAGCAACTTGCAATTAGTAAAATTAATCATCCATTCATCCATCAAATCATACATCCATTTGTCACAGTCATCATCCAATTTCAAACAATCATCAATACATAACATGTGATAAATAATGGTATCAATTATCAGTTTATACTCAAAATAAATTTAAGAACTGTTAATTGGCAGTTTATATGCAAAAATAAACATAAATTTAACTGGCAGTTAATATGAAATAAAAATTTAACATAACTATGACTGGCAGTTAATATGCAATTAAATAAATTCTAACTGTCAAATTTATATGCAATAAAAGAAATTAACAGTTATTTTAAATGAATGTGATTTATCAGAGATAATGAATAAAACATGCCAAACAGTCATAAATAAATTTCTACTCATATCTAAAATTAATTTAACAAACATAAGAAATTTTAGAAATTTTGAGTGGGTTAAAACACTCGCCTTTTGAATTTAAATCGAATTTAAATTCGATTTAAACCCAAAAATTTCACAGTCTCCAAATCTGTCCAAACCAGTGCCAACAGATCCGGAATTTAATTTCGATCCTAATAAAAAAATCTCGCGTGAATACGAGGTCGTATGAGAAAGTTATTCAATTTTAATGAGTTGAAACAAAAATTAAATAAAACAAAATTAAACAACAACCTAATTAAAGCTTGCCACGTCATAAAGCTTCTTCTCAACTCACGTATGCTCGTCCAGGGAATGAACCCATTTCAACGCACGCCCTCCCCATCTTTGACCGTGCCTTTAGTCCGCCCCATGCCACCAGATGGTGACGCGCCTCCACCATTACGACTTCCCTAGCCGAGCTCTCCAATACCCAGAAACCAATTTGCAAATAGACGCTCCAAATCAAAACGCCCAAATTGACTTAGGTTTCGAATTTCCTGATTTTGACCGCGATTTGACGCTGACTCGAGTATCGATTTCGAAAACAGAGACTGCGCGTATATTCGTATGGATGAAATCTACAACATATATTTTTTTTGGAATTTTTCTGAGATGTTTGAATTTTCATTTGAAATTTGAATAAAAACAGATCTAGGTTTGCATCCATTTGAGGAGGAGAAGGAGTTGAAGAAAAGAACGTACAGACAAATGATAGAAGATGGAGGCTAGAGTTTTTGATCGTCTATTTATAGATAGATCGCAAAAGAATAGGTGTGCACGAATTTTAACGTGCAAACGGAAGTGGTCCCAAAAGATAAATAATATTAATTACACATGTTACGGATTTAGGAAATAAATAAATTCCTTATCATTTACATTTTATTTTAAACGTATTTACAAATGTAAATCTAGACGTTTCGTTTCCGTTTCAAAATATATCCACAATTTTATTAATTTCCAAATTGATCTAAACAAATTTAGATGTAAATTAAAAGCTGATAAGTCTATCCATTGCAGTGTTAATTTCTCCACTTCCTTATATTTAGAAATTATAAATTAAGTTTTCAAAAACCTATTTTTGATTTTCAAACTTTTATATACTCATCTTTTACCAGTAATAAGGATGCATTAACATTTGTTCATGGTTGCCCCTTATTATCCTCAAATTCCATTTTAATTTTAAATAATTACAATTGTTGAATGTTGATACTTTAATTAAATTTATACATCTTGCTTTCTATAATCTATATCAACAAATGGTCCAATTATAAATAGAATTAGCATTAACTACGTCTTGTAGGATTAACTACTCCAATTACAAAACGAATCTACGCTAACTGCACAATTTAAGTCAATTAATTGTAATTGAGTCTACATTAAATGTTATAAATTATAAATTGGAACCTCAATAAATTCGCTTATTGATTTAAAATCTTTCTATTCAGTAAATAGACATTTTATGGGTATAAATAACATTTGAATTATAACACATGTCATTAGTGCATGCTTCATTTCTTATAAACTCCCCTTTATTAACTAGAACACATTAACCAAAACAAAATAATTAATTTAGATTTATTTCAATGGATTGCCATTCTTAACTTAACATACTCAAAATGGTTAACCTAAATAATTATTACCCTTTTACATTCAAATTCACTTATAACCATCATTACAACAATGTTGCCATAGATTTAGATTTAATTAAATAAATTAGATAAATGGGTAAAGTTTTGTAATTATCACTAATGCCAAGTATATACGCATTAATTACTACTTATTATTATGAATTCATTTATAAATTTACTAGTTGCCCTTGTCTTCTTATATCCTATTTACTACCAAACTTTCTATTTAGTTATAGTTTATAAATATATAAATGCCTAGGCAAATCAAGTTCTTGTCCTTTCTGTTATTCCAATTTAAATCGGGTATGTGCAAATAAATTGTTTATTAAATTATTCTTACAAAATTATTTGCATACATTCAGTTACACCTAATTTAATGCATTGATTTTCATTTATAAATTAAAGGTTTTCCTTTAAAAGCTTTCTTTACTAAACCATACAGGACATTGATCTAATTCAATTTACTATCTAATAATATTAATTCATTTAAATAAATTCACAACTTACCCTTGTTTCCCTATATTCTCTTCTTATCCTAGTATAACCATTTACATTACTTCAAATTATTCGTCATTTTATATCAACCGATAATACTTCAATTTAATTAATAAATACTGCTCCTATACTTAAATCTATATTAACAAATCGTTAGATTTGGATCGATAGAAATCGGTTTACCAAAGCTTACGTACACATTACGTAAATAAACAACTATATAAATTTGCCACCTATTAGCTCTAAATTTTATTCTTAAGTTTGTTACCTATCAATTTAGATTATACTTCCATCTATAATGCAAATCCAAATCTTCTCTAACTGCATAAATTAGGGCAATTTATTGCAATTGATTTCCCATTAAACTTCATAAATTAACAAATTGAAACCTAAATAAAAACATTTATTTATTTAAAAATCTTGTTGTTTAATTGAATTGACCATTCACGGATATAATTTACATTGTTATCCAATTATTACCTAAATACATCACCCAACGTTAAATCTATATTCAATGCAATTTGTTACCAAAATTAATTTAACGAAAACAATTACGCCCTTAAAATTTCTCTTCATTCATTAATTGCTAATTGTTATTCAATTAGACCAATTTATTTGATTTCCCTATTATGCATCAATTATAAACTCATCATCTTAAAGGTGATGTCTACATTTTATACTATAAATTTACCCTTTTATATTCCAATATCAATGAATGCTCATATACAAATTTAGATCTTAACTCCAATTAATTATTCCATTTAATCCATTGATTTACTAACTTTAATTATTGAAATTTGATTGTCTTGCATTTCTTTATTTCACCCATCTACATTCAATACCCGTAATCAATATTTTATTTCATTGGTAAATCCAATACTTGCATTACTTTACTTATTCTAACTTATATCCAATGCAACAATTTCCACTATTTCTGTTAATTACAATATATCGTTAAATTTGTAAATTCTAATTTCCCTTGGTACATCAAATTTCACATACTCTTTCATATAAATAACTAAGATTTTTATTCCTTTCTAAATTTAAATTAAAAATCCTATTAATTATATTCATTTTAAACATCGAATTTACACGGGTCGTTACATTCTGGGAGGCTTTGCAATCAACTATGGGTACGAGTTTGAGACTGAGTATAGCATGTCATCCTTAGGTAGATGAGCAGACGGAGAGGCTTAACCGAATTTTGGAAGATATGTTGAGAGCTTGTGTATTGGATTTTTATGGATCGCGGGAAGACCATCTAAATCTAGTGGAATTCTCTTACAATAAAAGTTACCAAGCAAGTATTAAGATGGAATTCTATGAAGCTCTGTATGGAAGGCCGTGTAGATCTTCATCCTATTGGACAGAGTCGAAAGATCGTCTTCTGCTTAGACCAGATCTGATCCGTGAAGCATCTGCAAAAGTTGAGCTCATTAAGAAGAGGATGAGAGCCGCTCAAGACCGTCGAAAGAAACATAGAGATAAAAGATGAAGACAATTGGAATTCGAGATTGGAGATTTTGTCTTTGTCAAATTTTCCACGATAAAAGGGGTAGTAAGATTTGGAAAGACGGGTAAACTCGCCCCAAGATATATTGGTCCATTCCGAGTGCTCGAGAGGATTGGTGCCATAGCTTACAGGATTGAATTGCCAGTTCGGATGGTTAAATATACAATGTTTTTCATGTATCTCATCTGAGGAAATACGTGCACGATCCATCTCTTATTGAGGAGCCAGCTGTGAAAGAAGACTTAGAGGTTGAGCCAGATTTATTGGTTGTTAGACATCTTGTTCAGATTGTTGATCAAGATGAGAGACAACTCAGGAGCAAGATAGTGAAGCTTGTCGAAGTCCAGTGGAGTGAGGATCCCAGAGACTGTACCTGGGAGACTCTGGATAGTTTTAGAAGGCTTATCCGGATTTATGTCCGGATAGTTAGTGGTGTTTGTTTGAATGTATTGTTGTTTGGATGAATTGTTTGTTGGTTGCTAGTGCATGGAGGATATGTATGCTTGAATTGTTGAAATAAAATGAAAATTTTGGATTATCTTTTGTTTAAATTTTGGGGACGAAATTCTTTTAAGGGGAGAGGAATGTGATATCCCGGAATTTCAAACCAAATTTAAATGTGATAATCTCTTATAATAAATTATTTAAAATTGATAAAATTGTTATTTTAAACAACAATAATAATTGTGTTGTAAATATATTAATTTTATATAGAATTATTATACACAAATGGAAATTGGATATGTTAGAATTATATGTATATATCAAATTTGACTTTTAAATTGAATTTGAAATTTAATTTGAATTTGAATATTTAAATTGAAATTCAAAAGATAGTTATTTATATCTTAAATCATACTTTGGTTTTAAAGTGTATTTTCATGATTTTATTTAGAATATAAAATTGTTTTATATTAATTTCTTTTTAAAGAGATTTATTTATATAAATTAAATATGTATTTATAAATTGGAAATTTTATTTTAAAAGCTTTAAAAAATCAATTTTGCATGTAAATTACATATGTTAACTTGTAATCACTCCTAATAACATGTGTTAATTAATTAAGTAAGTTTAGTGACAAGTGTCACATTTTTATTTTTTTCTTTAATTTTAATAAATCAAAAATTTAATCTATATAACCTTAGTTCATCTTCTTCTTTCATTTTTTTTCCCATCTAATTTTCTAAAAACAAAAGAAATAAGCCTTTAATTACCAAAACCTTTAAAACCAAAATAAGTACAACATAGAATCAAGATATCAGTAAAAAAATCAAAGCCATCTTCTTTGCAAAAAAATTCAAGGTTCAAAAGAAAATGATCAAATCTTCTAGCCAATTAATCTCAGATCTGGAAATCTACAACCTCAAGATCAACTCAGCTAATAAGGACTTTTCAAATTCAAAGTTAAGGCAAATCAAATTCAATGCTGAGAGCAACTCAGTAATTTAGTTTTTAAAATCACTGTAGTTTAAAGTTTTCTAGTCTGCAAAATTTGTTTTTAGTCTCTGCTTTGAAAGAGTATCTAGTAAGTAAACTCTATCTTGTTCTGATTTAATCTGGATTCATGAATAGAATTTAGATGTTTGCTGGAAATTTGTTTGCATGTTGTTGTACTGAATATAATTGAATGTGAATCTGTGTGCATGTGATGATATATCAAATTCATCTCTGTTTAAAGGAACGGAGTACAAATTTAAGTAAAATTCCAATTCCTCTTGTTCAAATCTTTGTTAGGCTAGGGTATTTAAACAAAATTTGTTAGTTTAAGATCAAACTGTGATTTAAATATTTTTAAGTTTAATAAATAAAATATTGCCTGGAAAAATAAAAAGAACAGAGGAACTGCTATTTTGTTAAAAATCAAATACATTGGTTCGTAAATTCATTTACATAATCTGAATTCCCTTTACAAAATATGATTTTTAAAACAAAACCATAAGTTTTAGTTTGGGATTGGAGAGGCATTTCTGGGTTGACCAAAAATGAGTTTTTGAGAAAAATCAGGCGACTGTGTTGTTTCTAGTGGTCGAGGCTTTGGCTAGAGCTGGCATTGAGATCGTCGAAGTTGGGAAAAATGGTGGATGTAGAGTTTGTTCGCCGTGGCATCGGTGATTGGCAAATTGATTTTTAAACCCTATTTTTTTCTGGTTTTGGAAAATTTGTCGTTCTGGCTTCATCAATGCATTGAGCTTGGCCAGATAGGAAGAGACCGTACCTGAGACATGGACGAGGGTGTGGGCGATATCCTTATGATTCTGGTGGTCGGAAATGCTCAGGCAAGCCGAATTTAGACGTGGACGTGAGTTCCAGTTTCGACTGGAAGTCTCGTTTTTTATGTGAGCTTAGGTTCGAAGGTCGGAATCGAACGAGTGATCGATCGGCGATGTGTGCGTGGTGTCACCGGACGTATCGACGCCATTGATGGCATGTGCACGTGCACGACATCGGGTTTCGTGTCAGGAGATTTGGGTTGTGAGCAACTTGTAGTGATGCTTGAGTGGGATTAATGTTAGCTCGAGTCTGAACTCGGGACGTATTCATGACTTTGCTTGTTTCCAGTTTTGTTTAGGTTTAAAACTAAACTAAAAAAAGAAGCAAGGGAAGATAAAGATGGAAACTCGAGTCAGTACTTGAGTTGATAGCGGGTTGAACCCGAAGTTGGTTGAGTGTCTTAAAAAGAAGTTTTTCAAACTAGTTTTAAAATTTAAATTTAAATTAGTTTAAACTACTATATGATAAATGTTTAAAACTATTTGATTTAAAGAAGTTTTATACTTTGTTAACTAAAATTTGAGATGCTTAAGTATTCTTTTAAATTTGATTTTTTAAAAGTAATTAATTTTAAATAAAAGTGAAATGTTTTAAACATGTATTTGTTTTAAGTAATTTATGAAATTGTTTTATTTTGAAAGTTAAGTTTTCATGATTAAAGATTACTTTAATTAATAAGATAATTAAAGTTAAATTAATCAATAATTTTGGATTAATTAATTTATAAAGGTGTAGTTAATTAATTATGGATTAATTAATTGATAATTAAGAATTAATTTAATTTAATAATTAAGATTAATTCATTTATAATTAATAGTTAATTAATTAAAAATTAAAGATTAACTAATCATTGATTAGTAATTAATTAATTAAGTGATTAGTGATTAATTAATTAATAATTAAGAATTAATTAATCAAATAATTAGGGTTAATTAATTAAGTAATTAAGCTTTAATTAATTTATAATTAATAGTTAATTAATTAATAATTAAGAATTAATTAATCAAATGATTAAGGTTTAATTATGGATAATTAGTTAAGTAATTAATATAAATTAATTTATAATTTGAATTAATTAATTAAGTAATTAAGAATTATTTTATTGTTAATTAAGATTAATTTATTGTTAATTAAGGATTAATTAACCATTAATTAAGGAATGATTAATTTGTAATTATGTTTTATTAATTAATAATTAAGGTTATTAATTAATAGTTTAAGGATAATTAATTAATTAAACATTAATTAATTGATTATGAGGTTAATTAAGAAGTGATTAACTAATTAAACGATTGTAATTAATTAATTAATGATTGGTTAAGCAAGATTAAGTGATTAATTCTTAAGTAATTAATTTAATTCGAAATAATTGAATTAATTATAATATGGATTAAAGATGCTTGCTTATGAATGATTGTTTTGAGTAGAATGTCTGGATTTTGTTGATATCTATTGGATGATAATCTGCGATATTCTATGATGAGACATTGAATATATATGTGACAGATGTTTGTTATTATCTGTCTATAATGTAGTGTGAATTTAACATTTAAATTGAACTAAATTGTTTAAATCTTTAAACAACTTGACCATTAAGATACGTTTGGATTTCGATGAAACGGGGATCGGAAATTAAGTTTGATTATCCGAAAACCACATCGATCCAAGTTAAACGTTAGGTCGTGACATCTCAGAGTGAAGATCAAGATGGAGATTCAGAGTGCAAGGGTTATTGTCGTTAACTCTGAGGGTAATTCTAAAATGGATGTAACGAAATAATGCCTTCGATTTCGTTTGAACCCGGAACGAACTTATATGGATTGAATGCTTTCAGCACATCGTCAGGTGGACGATGAGCATTCTACGATAGATGTGTTCTATAAAGGTAATCGTAACCGCAAGCCTCATCAACCAGGAATGGATAAAACAGGGGAGGTGCAGCAAGGTTAAGTGAGTGGCCCCTAAGTAGGACGAGATTTACCCCTATCTAGAGGTCCCTTTTATTTCGGCTGTGTGGGCAGTTATTGGCCACAGTTATAGGGTTGCCTTGTTCGGGACTGTCCGATAAGGGATGGTTGCGGCCTTGTGTTACAGGGGATAGGGAGTGATCCTCGGTACGGTGCTCTAGGTCCTGTACTGTGACGGGCGGTACCCCAGTAGCCCTGCCATTGATGGAAACCCATTCTTCCTACGTGCCCTTTTCGGTTTTTGATTGTGTAACCCGCTTTGTGGCTAGTATTCTGGAATTTAATGAATGTAACAATTTCAGCTATGTGAATATTTATTTGAAAACCCTAAACCCTATTATAATATCACTGGATTTCCTATCAAATGATTTGGTTAGCGTAAGGTAAAAACTTAACCATGTTTATGTGTGGGAAGTCTTACGTGATACCTTTTATTTTCAAATGATTTAAACGTTAAACAACTTTAACCTGTTCACTCACACCAGACCCATGTCTGACCTGGAGTTTATTTTGTTTTTCTTAAACTCTTGGGTACTCAAATTTTTGTGAGTAGCCAAGTGATTAGGTTAGGGTAGTCAATGTTTTGGAAGATGGAAGATGGAGTACAGATGTATCTCTCTATCTATCTTTCCGCTGTGTTGTGACTTTTGGAAGTTGTATTTTGGATGTAATGCTTAGGCAAACCCTTATAACTGTCTAAAATAATGAAGTTGTATTATTTTGTGTACTCTGATATGTAAAACTATGTAATGGATATGTGCAATATTATATTTTGTTTCGTTTTCACTATGAGATTCTAATGTTGTTGTTCTTTCTTTCTATCTTTTTATTTCTATCTCTTTCTTTTCTTATTGATGATTTGTCTTTCTATGGAACGAAAGACGGGTCGTCACATTTCTTTGTTAGCAAACTATATTCTTTGGATCTTTGAACATAAAGTTTTCTAATTGCAGCATATAAATTGTTTCCTCAATGTCTCCATTGAGAAACACAGTTTTAACATCCATTTGATGCAACTCAAGGTCAAAATGTGCAACCAGCTCTAAAATTATTATAAAAGAGTCTTTTGATGAAACTAGAGAGAAAGCCTGTTTAAAATCGATGCCTTCCTTCTGAGTAAAACCTTTTGCTGCAAGACGAGCTTTATATCTTTCCATATTACCTTTTGCATCTCTCTTGGTTTTAAATATTCGTTTACAGCCAATGGGTTTCCTACCTTAAGGTAAAGAGACAAGATGCCAAACTTTATTATCTTGCATGGATTCATACTCTTCGTTTATAGCTTCAATCCCTTTTAAGAATTAGAATCTTGCATGACTTGGTGAAAGATGATTGGATCATTTTCCACCAATCCTTTAGTATCCTTTATTTCTTGAAGAAGTACCATATAATCATTTGGAATAGCAACTTTTCTCTCTCTAATGGATCTCCTTAGTGGCAATTCATTTTGAGGTTGTTGAGTTTGTTCTTATGAAACATTGTCCTCATCTTGAAAAGGGTTTTCTTCAATATTTTTTTTGTAGTTCCGGATCAACTTCTTTATCAATAACAGGAATGATAATCTATACATTGTTATAAGAAGTAACTGTAGTAGGAATCATAGATGATGATTCCTTCTCAAAAAGCAATGTTCCTTACTTCATTTCTCCCCCTTAACTCGAATCCTCAAAAAATGTTGTAGTTCCCATCTCAAAAAATTTCTTTAATATGGAATCATAAGATTTATAGCCCCTAGATCACTCAGAATAACCAATAAAGTAGCTGCTCACTGTTTTAGAGTCCAATTTTTTTCCAGTTGGCCAATAAGGCCTTGCCTCAGCTTGACATCCCCAAATATGAAAATGCTTTTTAGTGAGTTGTTTCCTGTCTAAATCTCATAAGATGTCCTGGCAGCTGCTTCATTGGGTACCCTATTAAGGATATAAGCTCTTATCTTTAATGCCTCCCACTAGAGTGATTTTGGTATGGTAGAATGACTAATCATACTCCTCACCATGACTTTAAGAGTTCTGTTTCGTCTCTCAGCAATGCCATTCATTCTAGGTGAACCTGGCATTGTGTACTGTAGGATTATTCCACATTCCTCTAGAATTGCGCAAATGGTCCTAGACATTGTTCACCTGATCCATCAGATTTACCATTATATTCACCTCCATGGTCAGTTTGGCAGCTTCAATTCTTTTGTTGAGTTGGTTCTCAACTTCCACCTTTAATTTCTTGAACATGTCTAAGGATTCTGATTTATCATGTATAAGATATAGGTAGTCATACCTTGAGTAGTCGTCTATGAATGTGATAAAATATTAAAGATCATTCCATGATTCCATAGGGAACGGTCCACAAATGTCCGTATGTATCAATTCTAAGACGTCGATTGCTCTATTGGCATCTATTTTCTTATGTTTTGTCTGTTTCGCTTGATGCACTCTATACAAACATGGAGTTTGAAAAATCAACAGATTGCAAATTCCATATGACACAAGCCTTTGAATTCTAGTTTTAGATATATGGCCCAGGTGCTTGTGCTACGATGTGACTGAATTTTCCTTATTAGCTTTTAGTACCATGCGATCCCACATGCAAGGCTTTATAATAAGAGGTATTAACATCAAGCATATAAGTTATCATAAACATTGAAAGAACCTGTTTCAACAAAATTTGAATTTATTGATGAACTAAAAATACAATTCCCAAATAAACAAGAATAACCTGATTTGTCCAACTTAGAAATAGAAGAAAAAAATTCCGTCTAAATGACGGTATAAAAAAAGTATCAAATAAATCCAAATAAAATTGAGTTCTCAATAACAACTTAAAATGCCCAATAGTCTCCACTTTAATCGATTTTCCATCACCCATATAGATGAATCTTTTAGCATCAATTGGATTTCGATAGCTCGGGCAACCCTCATAGAAACACTTATGTGAGTAGAAGCACCGGAATCTAACACCAAGTGATTCTAGGTACTGTAGCTAAATTTACTTTAGAACATACTAAAGCAAAGGATGTACCTTTCTTAACACGCCATGCATGATATTTGATAAAATCTTTCTTTAAATGTCAAGCTTTCTTACAAAAGTAACAACCATCAGCCTCCTTAAGTTATTTATTTTCCATTAGACCCTTAGCAGTTTCCTCATCCTTCTTTCTCTTTTTGTCATTTCCCTTAGTGGTGTATGCCAAATGAGCACTTTCAGCTTTATCATGCTTCGATCTCTCTTCTTCTTGTACACAATACGAAATGAACTCATTGAGGGTTCATTTCTCCTTTTGACAGTTATAACTGATCTTAAACTAGTTGTATTGTGAAGGAAGAGAGATTAGTACCAAATTCATGAGCAAATCATCTGAATCATCAAGCTTAAGTGCCTTAAGTTCTGAAGCAATATTAGACATTTCCATAATGTACTCCTTTATGTCCCTTTGCTTTGATACTTCATGGAAATCAAGCACTGCAAAAGCATGCTTGTTTCCGCCTTATCTTTTCTTGCAAAATGTTTTTCAATCTTAGCAAGGAAATCTTTAGCATCGGTTATTTTTTTAGATACCATACCTCTAAATGCCTTTGGAATGCCGCAATTTATGATCATTAGACTCATGCGATTTGAAAGATCCCATCTCTCAAAGTTCTTTTTAACATCAGAAGAACTTTCATCCATAAGAGGGGCATGTGCATCCATCCTTAGTGCAAGGTCAAGATCCATACAGCCAAGAACAAGCAGTATGTTCTCTTTCCAATCCTTAAAGTTTGTTCCAGTTAGAATATGATTGTTGGTAAGATTGGCAGATACCGGAGTTAAATTAGCTGTAATTTTAACATAAGAATCAGTCAAATATGCTCACATTGTAAAACAAAGCCATGGTAAATTTGAATAATGGGTAAGCCTCTTCTAAAGATATCTAGCACAACATCAATATCAAGTCTTTAGATAGTAATATTAATCGTAAATTGTACTCTTATTGTAATGATCAAACAAGTCAAATATCAATCTTCCTTTGGGCCAGTTAGATATCCGCTTGCAAAACCATCACATATTTATCATCAGAATGTATAAATAATTTGGCCAAATATTAATCTTCCTTTGGGCCTGCTAATATCCCCATTAATAAATACACACAAACATTAAACATTATTCATGAATAACTAAAATAAGAGAGGTCACTTTGGTGACATGTTATTTCAATTAGTTCGCTTGTAATGTAGGATATTTATAGTTAGTTTACAAAGAGACACCAAATAATATTTGAATTGATTTATTTTAACTCATTCATTTATTCGTATTCCATAAATTTTAATTTTATACATATTGAAAAATGGTCTCATAGTCGTAATAAATAAATTGGCATCAACTAAAACTGTAAAAATACATAACAAATGGTATTTGCAATAATAGTTAATGACAAAATATTGCATACTTTATTTAACTGTTAATATTCAAGATAGAAGATAAAACAAATTTTAACATAGCATGGTCCATACATGTGATATTGTAAGAAAATTAATAGCTAAAAACTATAGTAATGGTTGATGCCGAACATAGTAGGAAGCAACAAAAATAAATAGTCCATGTCAAAATAGCTTATTATATCAGTGTGGCAGGTGATTAGCTTTCGATGAAAGCTTATTTGAATAAGCAAATAGGAATACATGTGTTGTAATGTTACAGAAAGTGAAACTTATTTTTAATGAGCGGGCCATACATATAATATATATATATATATACCTATAAAATATAAATGCATTAAATAATAAACAATGTGTCATTTCTTATTCCAAATAGAAATATGATGCGTCAAATTTATTGCAACTGATGCATTTACTGCATTTATGATAATAAATTAATTAATTTATTACTATAACAACCACATTTAATGCAGTTATGATAAAAATAAATGCAATTGACCGTTATGTGGTCCAATACGTCAGGAACATTAAAAGGCATGAAGATGCTTCCATACATGTGAATAAAACAAAACTTAACATGGTAACCATTTTGCAATACTACTAACAATAAAATATGAATAATATGAGTAGCAACAATTGAAGGCATCAGATCCGAGCAAGCAGAGTTAATTCATGAATTATTTATATAGATCTGAAACAAAGGCCTCATATGAATCAATAAGAAAAGAGCAAATCTCACAGATCCGAAACAAAGGCATCGGATGAATCAACCAAAATTGTAAATCTCAGATCCCTAATTTCATATACTCTTAAAATCAAGAAATTTCTCAATAAAATCAATGATGGATGGCTCTAATGTTGGTGATTAATCTATATTAGGTCTGGATAGATATAACCTATATTGATTCAATTGAGATACAAGTATATGAAATTAACAACGGAAGACATACCCAAATCTATCGATTCTTAATTGATGTGAAAATCAATTGGGATTAGATCTTCCAAATTGACATGAGCTAAATCTGTAAATTCTCTTTAGAAGAGGGTAGAGAGAATATGATAAGACTTGCGTAATTTAGGGATCACAACCCCATATATATAGTATGTGACATTTTTCAGTTCGGCCCTTCAACAAACTAAAATTGTCGCTCCGATATCCACATTATAATTTTACATGATGAATATACACCTTAACTCTTAATATGTATATTCCAAAAATAGATCACGTAATTAGACTTTATTACAAGATAGCCCATCACATTCAAACATTAAAATACGTGTCCCTATTATGTTGAATTATTCCAACATGTAAATCCTAAGTCTATATTATTTTCATGCCCATGATCCTTTTTCAGTGCATAATTAACTTCATTTAGTTTTTATACTAACATCCTTTCATCACTTTTTCTTCGTATTTTAACTAAATTTTATATTATTCTGTTATATTAGGGATTGCTGATTTGGTTTAAGTAGTCCATTTTGGCAACCGTAGGGATGATTTTAATAGCATACAATTTGATTGCATTTTAGGTAATTATTATGTTCTATAGTATATATCCAATGATATGTGACCTGTTTTGTATATAAATTATACATATGTAGTTAAAGGGGGTTATGTTTCCATGACTTTATGCAATTGTGTCAGTTTGGTTGCAAATTACTTTGTTAATATTATATGAAGCCATTTTTCTAACTTTTGGATTGCTGGCTATAAATTTTTATACCAAGGTTACCAACTATAGATTTATTTCATATAGTTACAGAAATGTGTGTAAAATTTCTTTTTAGATCAAAGTAATAGTCATGCGAAGATTTTGATGAAATAAAACAAGATAAAACAATCAACCTCCATTTTAAGTTTTTCCATATCGCTTCTTTTTGCTGTTAATTTATGGTAGTACCGTGGCTCCTGAGTAGATTATAACTCCAATTAGATTTCATAAACTTAATGATCATTGCAGGTTCCCGATGATGATATTAGGTTGTTTTGTGGTTGATTTTAGCAAAAATCTTAGAATTCATTTTTTAAGGATATTTTGATCAAAAAATCATAGACTTTCATCCATTTCTCTATGCTATGGTGATGAATGTAGTAACTTTATATTATCAACTTTATATGTTTCATTGCTTTGGTTAACGTTGCTCCAAATAATAATAAAATGCGTTGAATTGTTAATTTAATATGTACGTGTCTATATACATATGCACACACTTAAAAAAAGTTTTAATTCAAATTTGTACTTATTAGTGTATACATAGAGTGTTTTCCTGATGATGTGCATGTTCTAAAACGTTGTAGATTGTTATCCCGCGTTTTGGCAAGGCTTTGTTATCAAGGAATTGACTGGAAACCAAGAACAGTTCATCCCGAAGATCGATTATACACAGGAACACTATGGATGTCGATAAATTTTATCTGAGTTCGGATCGAGCTACACTTGATATGACAAGACAGGCGAAGCTATAAAAGACAACTTTCCAATTTTCAAGTCGATCGGAGGTCATGTGCTCAAGATATGATCGATGCAAGTCTACAAAAATGACTCATTCGTTTCCATCAGTCCGCATCGCTCCTGTTCGAATCCATCTAGAGAATCGGCCTTTTTTGCTTCCATCTGTTCACATCCTTCAAGCTTTATCTGTTCATCTCCATCTACTCGCCTCCATACGTTCGTAACCATAGGTTCGCATCCATCAAGCTTCCTATGTTCGTATCCATCAATTGTCTATTTTTCGTATCCATCACGTACACCCAACTTCGTATCCATTGATTGGAATCAATGATCAATATGAGTAAAAAATCAAATGATCGATACGAACAGAGCCATGATGATCGGTACGAACAAGACAGTTATGATCGATATGAATAGAGCAAAGACTATCGATACGAATAAGACAGTTCTGATCGATACGAACAAGGAACATGCGTAAGGAAGACTCGATCGTTGGCATAAAAAGTGGATCGATCCGAGGATTTAACACCATGCCAACTTGCAGGCACGTGCTTGAATCAATTCAAACAGATCGATACGAATAGCATCGATATGAATAGAACAATAGCCGAAAAGCCCAAACTTGCATCGACCATAACTCACAATCTACAAATCCAAATGCTATAAAAGTTTAACAAGAGCTTACGTACAACCTAAAGAATGTTCATGATCAATTTTGACTCGATTGGGCCAAATCTTGATTGATATGGAATTTGTTCGTATCGATCATGGACCAAGTGCAAATCACATGGGATCGATCATGTGGGCCCATATACGTGCCAGAAGAGGTCTCCCGAGATCTGAGTGAGATATTTGCAGCCTAGGCCTATAAATAGCTTAAGAGAAAACAGAAAAGGGACTTTTAGCTCTCCTACATCCAGACTCTGCCGAAACCATTTTTGCACTCCAAGATCACTTTTGTACTCGAAATTTACTACTGTAGTCTGTTGTAATCAGTTGTAATCAGCAAGAAAACATCAATAAAGTCATAAACTTCATAGTGGACGTAGGCCATACGCCGAACCACTCTAAATCACTATGTTTCTGCATGTTTTTCTTATATGTTTTTTGAAGTGTTTGTTAGATAATCCTTTTTTATATTTATTTTCTTCATTTTATCTCTTCAAATACTTCCGACGAGTGTTGTGCCCAATTTTGGTACAACACTTTTGGTGCTTTCATTGAGAGAACACAAATTTTCTCCTGCTCATTGGATATATTATCGATACCAGATTGCACAAATCTAAGAAGAAGATCTAGATCTGAAGTTCGGAGTTCTTCCATCCTATTCAGATTTGCATCAAATCTAGGAAGGAACTTCACCATCATAGTTAGCAGAAGGACCACTACTACAGCTGTAGATCCAGAAGGATGGGATCGACAGAATCCCACACAATTCCATCTAACTAATTTGAATGCTGCCGGACCATCAGATCCATCAGGCCTTCTCACCAGGGAAGAATTTTAGACATTACTACAAGAGTTGTCACAGAGTCGACAACAACTTACTAAACAACTATGAGCCAATGTAGAATTGACCAACCAGCTGAATCGCCATAGGCGTAGAAGATCCACGATGGATCATTCTTCTTATTCCTCCATTGAGAGTTCGGCCTCTTCAGACTACCATCATAGATCTATGCGCCTACTGCTAGATGGTAGTTACACTCAAGCTACTGGACATCAACATATGCTGAACATTGGGCAACTGAGAGTTGGCTCGTCAACTAGCTACTAGACTGGACCCTCCTCCCAGGGTGGCACTGTTCCTCATTTCGTCACAGAAAACCATGCTACCACCGCTGTTATTGAACCATGAGTTGATGCCCGGGATCGGCCAGATCCAAACCAACGCAATCGTACTCCCAAGCCTTATATCTCTAGAGACTTAGAATCAAGGAGGCAAGACCTAGACCGTTGATCGCGTCCGGCCCATCCCCGCATTTTGGAACACGACCACACCTTGACCTAACATGCTCAAAATATCCAGATGTTGTTTATACCGGTGATGATCCATCGAATGATCCGAGAGAGTCAAGGACTCATTGATGACAACTGGGGAATCTCCCAGAGTCATACTCTTTTACTGACGAGATACTCTATGCTGAAGCACCTCGGCGATTCAGGATGCTGACTTTGCCAATTTATAAAGGGAGTTCCTGATCCCAACCAGCTCATCCTTAAATATGAGTGGTTGATGAATGCTGCACGAGATGCCGATGCAAAGTGTCGAAGTTTCCCAATCTCTCTAGGGGGAATAGCTAGTAGTGGTTCACTCGTTTTCCACCTCTTTTTCTTGTTTTGACCAATTGGCAACAAAGTTTGTTGAAGAATTCCACATGCATGTCGTAAGGCCAAAGGATGTTAACACTTTGTCTAGTGTCACTCAAGCTCTTGGGGAAACACTTCGACGATATGTCGAAAGATTTCATGCTGCATGCGTTGAGATCAACAACCCTAATGATAAATCCATTCTTATGGCACTAACTAAGGGGATGGATCCTGATTCTAAATTTGGCAACTAGATGGCTGGAAAACCCCCTGTGTCATTGGATCGTTTGTATTCCAAGGAAGTCCAATTCTTGAGAAGCAAGGATGCGAAAAAGTCTAGGAAATAGGATGATGCAGGTCCCAGTATGGAAGGAATCCAGAGTAATGTAGCTGTTAAACAATCCGAGGAGATTCGCAGAAAATTTTAGTTGAATAAACAAAATAAACAGACTTAGCAAAAAGGCAACAAGAATAGAAAACGGGATCAGAACCATGGTTGTAACATCCCCGTTTTTAAATCAAATTTAAATGGGTAGTTTATTTAATTTTTGAAATTAAATTGTGAATTTAATTAGGTATTTTCCAAATTTAATTGGATATTTGTTTGTTTATATATATATATATATATATATATACACGTGTGTATATATATATATATAAGTAGAATTTCTAATTGGAAATTCAGAAATAAATATTTTGAATAATATATTAATTAAATATTTGAGTGTGGATTAATTTGAGAATTTTGGACAAATATATTTATGAATATATATAGATTAAAAGTTAAATTGTAAATAAAAATTTTATTTTGAAAAATTCAAAATATAAATTTTTAAAAATAATTTGGATGTTAAAAAAATTTAGATTCTAAAACAAATAATTCGAATTTGATGTAAATAATTTTCAAAAGCTAATTAAGTTAATATCTATATTTTATGTGTGTTCATTTACTAAAATATAGATAGTTTTAAAAATCATTTTTTTTCAAAATTGATATAAGTATAAAAATAGGAAATTGAGTTAATATAAATACAAAAGTGCAAATTTATTAACATAAGGGTTTGAAATAAAATTTATTAATTAAATTAAGCAAGGAGCTAAATATAAAATTTATAAATCTTATAAATAAAGATTTGATTTGAAATTTGATATGAAGTACAAAAATAAGTATATTAAAATCAAATTTGATTCATCAACCTATTATTTCTAAGGAAATAATGTACATGAATATAAATATAAACTTATAAAACACACACACATATATATATATATATATCAAAGTTTAAAATACATTCTTTTAAAATTATAAAAGAATAAATATTGTTTGTATATTTATAAAACTAAAATATAGTATATTGTTAATACAAGAAACATAGATTTAAACATTCATAATTTAAGAAACCATATTACATAAATTTAAATAGTTAATAAAAACATTAATATATAAAAATAAAATGAAAAGGGTTTAAAAAGAAATTTATCAACATAAACCTAACTAAGGATTCAAATACAAAAGTACATTGTTTTCACATTTGTGAATAAATAAGATTTTGCAAATACATGTTAACAAAATAAAACAAGAAAGTATCAAGTCTCATTTATTTTTAATCTAAATAAAAATGAAAAATAAAAAATTTATAAACACATCTATTTCTTTTTTTCTCTTTTTTGGTTTCATGTATTCAAAACAAAAGAAATCAGAGAAAGAAAATCTGAAACCAAAAGTATTACAGTTCAAAACAAAATGAAAACTCACATCAATATCAGGGCAGTTTCCAGATTTAAAAATTTAAACTATTCTCGGTTTCAAAGCCATCAAAGCCTGAGAAAATCAAGCAAGTTAAAATCAAACAACATCTGGAAGCAAGCTTAAATCAAAAGCAATTTTTTCCAGTTTTGAATCAATGACTTCAATCTAGAAATAGGTTTAAGCAAGCAAGTTAAAACCTAGAAGCTTTAAACAAATCTGAAGCATGCAAATGTATCAAGTTCGAAATCTTGAAGCAAGCAAATCAACCTGAGTTAAGAGCTTCAAATAGATGCAAATCAACAACATCAAAGCACAGATCAGAGCAATTCAAAGTTTCAGCTTAGATCAATTTGAATATATCAATCTCCAAAGCAAAACCTAGGTCCTCTGTCTTCAGTTGATAGGTGAGCAAACCTGACCTCTTTTAAATTGGATATGTGAATCATCTTGATGCTTTGTGAAGTAGTGGTTGTGAAAAATGATAAGTGAATGTAAATAGCCTTGCATGTAAATGTTTGTGTGTGGATTGAAGTATGCATGACTGTATACATATTTGTATGTACTCTTTTGTGCTTCCAGAACTAAGATTAACCAAAGAAAAAATTATATCTCCCTATATAATCGAATAAAAATTATGATCATAAAAGAGAAAAGGATTATATGAACGTGGTATCAATTTTAAAATTAGTTTTGAAAAATTATATTAAGAAATTAATTCAAAAATTGGAAATCACAGTGAAATATATATATATATATATATATGGTAAAAATTTATGATTATAAAATTGTGTTTCGATTTGTAATAAAAAATGATGAATTTTAGTAATGAAGTAGCGATTTTTAGTTTGCTATTGAGCGAGAAATCGCTAGTTGAACAGAGAAGCTATTATGGGAAAATTCCAGCTATCGACGCCGTGATAGTCGTCGTGGTTGACGATGGAGGAGGATTGTGGATGGGTGGTCGTAGGAAAAATACTCGGAGCATTTATAAATGATTGAAGTCTGTAGATCGATGATGATTTAGGATTTGAAGACTAATCTGAGTGGCTGTTGAATTCAAAGATTGATCGTCGTCAATGTTACTTCGAGATGCATCGGTCCGAAAGGAAAGGAAAGAAAGGACTCTGGCAAGGCTATGGTCGTGGTGGCAAAGGTCCTGATGGCTAGAAATGGTGAAATGTGGAAGGTTTGGTTGGTCAGGTTGTACCAGTTTTCCGATGACTGGCTCAATCTCGAATGCTTGTCGAATTAAGTGATCTGAGTATTAGAGAGGGATGATGGCGTGTGTGTTGACGTGCCGGAGGTCGTCATGATGATCGGAATCGCTCCGACGAACTGTGCATGTGCACATGTTTTCGTTTTTGTACCTGGGTCGCTGGGACTGGGGAGAAGAGTTCCCTCGGGTTCGCGCTCATAAAAATGTAAGGTTGGCTCGGTGATGCTCTCGGGTAGTTTTCGCCGAGGAACGGAATTTTAGACTTAAATTAAATTTTAAGAAGAAGAAGAAAGAAGGTTGGGCTCGAGACTTAGGTCGGGTAATTCCATGATTCTCTCGAGTCCAATGTAAGGTTATTATCGAGTTTTAAACTAAATTTTCTTAAAATCTATTTCCTTTAAATAATAATTGATTATTTAAATGATTGATTAAGTAGAAGTTTTATAAATTCATTTTAACTTAGACTAAGTAAAATTTTAAGTTTATTAAAACTTAATTAAATCCCAAGTTCATTAAATAAGATTTTAAAGGGTAATTAAGAAGTTATTTAAGATGAATTGATTGTTTTTTAATTAAAACTTAAACTGTTAATGATTTATTATTTAATCAAAGTAGTTAAGAAGATTTGATTAATATTAAAGGTTGATTAACCAAGTGATCAAAGAATAATTATATTAGAAGATAATTAATTTATGTGATTAGTTAAGGTAATTAATTTAAGGATAATTTATTAGTTAAAAGTTAATTTTTTAGTAAAAATGATTAGGGGATAATTAATTAATAATTAAGGGTTAGTTAATTTAATCAACTAAGGATAATTAATTAAATGATAATTATTTAAGGGTTAATTAAATATGTAATTAACCTAAAGGTTAATTTTAATTAATGTGATTAACTAAGGACTAATTAATTAATAAGGGGTAGTTAATTAAGATGGATAATTAAAGATTAATTTATTAATTAAGTAATTAATAATAAATGATATGTAATTAATTAATCAGGATTGAGTAATTCATTCATGAGTAATTAATTTAATTAAAAAATTAAATTGAATTAATTTAGGATTAAACAATCAATTAATCCTGTTTATAAATGATTATTGAATGCATGGATTGCTTATGAATGTTTGTATTTTATGAAATGCCTTGAATTGATTCTTATCTCCGGACTATAATATTCTATTCTGTGAATTGAGCTATGCGTAATTTATTTATTTATTTATTTTATCTGTGATACATTTATCTGTGAATTTGTGAATAAAGGCAAGCGTTATACGAATATACCACTTATCGATATTGATTTGATTGAATCGGTGATGATTGATGTTGTCGCACTATTGTGTAAAACCCCTGGACTACACCTTACACACACCAATATGGATTGCACGAGGAAATTGGTTAAGTCATAAATTTTTGAAATGGTTTTAAAGTTGATGTTTGAGTTCAAATGGTTTTGGAAATGGAATTTGGTTAAATGTGAAAAGATTTTGAAAAGGAATTTCAAAGATAAAAGTTATTTTGAATAACTTGATAAAGTTTTGAAATTTAAATAATTTGTTTTGAATTTGAATCCAAGGTTTAAAATTGAATTCCATGATTGAGGATTTTGGTTTAAAAAGATTATACAAGTTATAGATGTGTTTATATCGGTTTTAAACCATTTTAAAGTATTGTTTTGGGAATTTATATTTAACCTAGGTTTTATACTTTAAAGGATATAGCTTATACAAATATAATCGGATTTTTCCAAAACGAAAACTATTTGTTTTCAAATAATAATATCTTTCTTATAAAGAAAGGATTTCCAGTTTTGTTAAAAGGGGTTTCAAGTTTGAAATGAAATTATTTTGAAAGCTATAAATGAATCTTTGTAAAATATTGTTGAACCTTGTTTTGAAATTGAAGAGGATCTAAAGGTATATCTTTTGTATAAAAGATTTGAAATGAAAATTGTTTCTGAAAGCTATGAATCTTTGGAAAAGGTTTTGAAAGCTATGAATTGAGCTTTGATTAAAGGATTGGATAAGTTAATCCAATTTGAAAGGGAAAGTGTTTTGAAAGGCCATGAATAAATCTTTGTGAAAGATTGGTGAACTATGTGAAATGAATCTTTTTGTTTAAAAGATTAGAGATGTTAATTTGTTTAAACCATTTGAAGAAAGGTTTTGGGTTTTAAAGTTGTGACTTAACTAAGATCCCAATATCCATATGTTTTTAAATATTGCGCCCATTATCCGGTTTAGCTAGGAGAGGACCTTTGTGTCATATAGCCCATTCCGAATAATGATATGACGTTATGGATTGCGTTTAAAGATCGGTGGTGAAGACTGGATATTTTCGAAAGCGAAAGGATAACTCGTCAAATGTCTCTGCACCGACTGGTCCTCGGTATAGAAATTTGATCATTCTTTGTGATGGGAAGTCCGGACGTGATTTGAGATTATCTGGATTTGCAAGGGCTTCCTTTGAAGTGCCATTGGTTCTGTTCGATCCCGAAACAGACTTGTATGGATGTGTGTCTGACGTTACACTTTGAGATGTAAAGCTGTTCTTTATCAAATACATCTCTCTTTAGTGGCGGAGATTTATTCTCGTAACTTAACACCCTTCTCTGAGACGTACGAGCTCAGAGGTTGTGTAGTTGATGGTTACTAGTGATATATTCCCAATTTGGTAATGTGGCATACGAAGTGCTGCTGATCATTTGTTGATCGAGGCATGGCTTTTGTATAAAGCGTAGCTTTGTGGACGAGACTGCATCAGGACCTCACAACCCGAAAATGGTAAAAACAGGAAATATGCGGCAAGGTTATGATGGTCACGCCCTTTAGGGTACATCATTTCATTCTGGAAAAGGGTGGTATCATGGTATGAAACCCAGATTCTTAACTCATGGTCACTGCAAATTTATTACTTTGTGGTTGTTGCTTTATGGTTGAGGATCCTTGGATAAAGGTCGCAAACGACCAGGGGATGGCATACTCATGTAGCAGTTACCTAGTTACAGAGGTAACCCAGCCTTGTGTTGGCAGAGAGTTGGTTAAGTTCTCGGGACGTCCCTCTAGAGGCGTACCCATTTGGCAGTAGGAAGTTCCTTAGCCTAACCATTTGTTGGAAATCTACTCTTTAATATGCACCTTGTATGGTTTTAGTCTTATAACCTGCCATTTACTTATGGTGGCACCCCACTATTTAGATGGTAGCTATTGTAGGCATAGTTCGAAATGTCTATGCTGGCTAAGATTAGTATTATACTTTTGAAATGTTTTCTGCACTATGCAATAATAATAATATCAAAATGGTTTTTGCATATTAAGCATATTTGACTATCATAAGAAGAAATCTCCTCCAATTCTACGTTTGCATGGTGTGTGCGGAGGGAGGCCTTATGGTAGTTTCATTTTCCAAAAAGCACTGCTGGTTTAAATCATAAATTCTTTTGCTGTTGTTTTTGTTTAAAACTGTTTTTGTTTGCTCATACCAGTCCTATGAATGACCCGGAGTTTATTTTTCCCTTCCTAAGCTCTGCGTGCCTACAATTTTCCACATGGGCAGTCTGGTGTTGGGTTTTTCAGATAATCAAATAGTAGGTGTAGATTCGATAGCCTTCGAAGTCTTTGGTTTGGTAGCATTTGGAAATCTTCTTCAGTCTTTGGTCTTTGATTGTTTTTGGTTTGGCAATCGCATTGGGATGGAGTTTGTTTCACTTCAGCATTGATGATAGTTCGAACTTTCGATTTGGAGCTTGGGGTCTATGGAGCTTTTGCTTTAGTGATGGACTTGTTGGGATTTCTATCCTTCTTCCTTTTGAAAATAGTATTAGTGTTCCTCTGTCGAAGATTATCTTTCCGCTGTTATATTTAGCTCTGATTTATATTGATATTCAGTTGTAACAAATGTTTTATATCAATAATATTATTCATTTCTTCTGCTCTGTTGTACTTAACGTGTTATAAGCTCCGGGGAACCAGATTCGGCGCTTGGATCTGTGGCATTTAAATACGGATAATGTATTCGATGCCGATTTACGAAGGTCTAGTCAGGATCGTTATAAGTGGTATCAGAGCTGAAGGTTGAACTTTAGCTCAGGAGTATAGCACATTAGGTAACTCATTAGAGATAGGGTTACAATTATCCTAGAATGAGTATATCCCTAAGATATCCGTCCACATGCCTCGGTAAATTCTCTTACTATCCACTGATAGTGAGTATGAGTGGAAGAAGTGGACAAGATAGGGGACAAGGGAGTACGACTACAAATGGTCGATATCCTGCAACAACGGAAATAACTTTTCTCTATCAATCTCCTTTGATCCAGTTTCAAATTCTTTGATGGCTTCATGGAAGCTCGAGGGAGAAGTTTTGGTATGGTGGCCCTACGAATCATTGTAGGAAAGGTTCTAGTTCCTATTTCGTATTCTCTTCATCAGATTCTTATCAACTTTCATTTTTAACTCTAATAAATTTAAAAATTTATTTAAAATGAAATTGTTAAATAAAATATGAAGATTTGTATCGATAAAACGATTTCGATTAAATCCATTCATCTATTTTTTGGTCTCGATATATTCTACGAACGGTTAGTTATCCCTTCGGACCAACCAATGCCTCTGCATATTTCGTAGATCTGGTAACCTGAGTACTCCGTAAAGTATTGTATGAGTTTGTTCTCATATTTTGATATTCTGATTTGGTAAGAAAAATGAAGAATAGATAGTTAGCTTGATTAATGAATCGATTCTCTATCTTTGTGCATCCATCCTTTGTTGTCTCCCTGGCAAAATTTCGGGGATGAAATTTTTCTTAAGTGGGGAATCTGTAACTTCCCCATTTTTAAATCAAATTTAAATGGGTAGTTTATTTTATTTTTGAAATTAAATTATGAATTTAATTTGGTATTTTCCAAATTTAAATGGATATTTTTTTGTTTATATATATATTTATATATATATATATATGATCTTAAGTAGAATTTCTAATTGGAAATTCAGAAATAAATATTTTGGATAATATATTATTTATAAATTTCAGTGTGGATTAATTTGAAAATTTTGCAAAAATATATTTGTGAATATATATAGATTAAAAGTTAAATTGTAAATAAAATTCTAATTTTGGAAAATTCAAAACGTAAATTTTTATAAATAACTTGGATGTTAAAAAAATATAGATTCTAAAATAAATAATTTGAATTTGATGTAAATAATTTTCAAAACCTAATTAAGTTAAATTCTATATTTTATAGCATGTGTGTTTATTTATTAAAATATAGATAGTTTTAAAAATCATTTTTCTTTAAAATTGATATAAGTATAAAAATAGGAAAATGTGTTCATATAATGCAAAAGTGAAAATGTATTAACATAAGGGTTTGAAATAAAATTTATAAATTAAATTAAGCAAGGAGTTAAACATAAAATTTAAATATCTTATAAATAAAGATTTGAATTTGAAATTTGGTTTGAAGTACAAAAATATATATATTAAAAATAAAATTTGATTCATTAACCTATTATTTCCAAGAAACTAATGTATATGAATATAAATATAAAGGTATAAAAATATATATATCAAAGTTTAAAATACTTTCTTTTAAAATTATAAAAGAATAAATATGGTTTGTATATTTATAAAACTAAAATATAGTACATTGTTAATATAAGAAACATAGATTTAAACATTCGTAATTTAAGAAACCATATTACATAAATTTAATTAGTTCATAAAAACATAAATATATAAATAAATAAAATGAAAAGGGTTTAAAGAGAAATTTATAAACATAAAGCTAACTAAGATTTAAACACAAAAGTACATTATTTTGGCATTTGTGAATAAGGTTTTGTAATTACAAGTGTTAACAAAATAAAACAAGAAAGTAACAAGTGTCACTTATTTTTAATCTAAATAAAAATCAAAAATCAAAAATTTATAAACACATCTACTTATTTTTTTCTCATTTTTGATTTCATGTATTCAAAACAAAAGAAATCAGAGAAAGAAAATCTGAAATCAAAAGTATTACAGTTCAAAACAAAGTCCAAACTCAGATCAATATCAGGGCAGTTTCCAGATTTAAAATTTTAAACCTATTCTCAGTTTCAAAGCCATCAAAGCCTGATAAAATCAAGCAAGTTAACAATCAAACAACATTTGGAAGCAAGCTTATATCAAAAGCAATTTTTTCCATTTTTAAATCAATGACTTCAATCTGGAATAGATTTAAGTAAGTAAGTTAAAACCTGGATGCTTTAAACAAATCCGAAGCATGCAAATGTATCAAGTTCGAAATCTTGAAGCAAGCAAATCAACCTGAGTTAAGAGCTTCAAACATATGCAAATCAACAACATCAAAGCACAGATCAGAGCAATTTCAAGTTTCAGCTCAGATCAAGTTGAAAATATCAATGTCCAGAGCAAAAACTAGGTCCTCTGTCTTCAGTTTACAGGTGAGCAAATTTAACATTTTTTAAATTGGATCTGTGAATCATCTTGATGCTTTGTGAAGTAGTGGTTGTGAAAAATGATAAGTGAATGTAAATAGCTCTACATGTATATGTTTGTGTGTGGATTGAAGTATGCATGACTGTATATATATTTGTATGTACTATGTTCTGCTTCCAGAACTAAGATTAATCAAAGAAAAATTTATATCTCCCTATATAATTGAATTAAAGTTATGATCATAAAAGAGAAAAGGATTATATGAATGTAATATCAATTTTAAAAATAGTTTCAAAAATTTATATTAAGAAATTAATTCAAAAATTGGAAATCACAGTGAAATTTTATATATACGGTAAATTTTATGATTATAAAATTCTTTTTCGATTTCATAACTCGATTTGTAATCTAAAATGGTGAATTTTAGTAATAAAGTCGAGATTTTTAGTTTGCTATTAAGCGAGAAATCGCCAGTTGAACAGAGACGCTATTATGGGGAAATTCCGGCTATCAACGTCGTGATAGTCGTTGTGGTTGACGTTGGAGGAGGGTCGTGGATAGGTGGTCATAGGAAAAATACTCGGAGCATTTATAAACGATCGAGGTTTGTAGATCGATGATGATTTAGGGTTTGAAGACCAGTCTGAGTGGCTATTGAATTCGAAGGTTGATCGTCATCAATGTCGCTTCGAGTTGCATCGGTCTGAGGGGAAAGGAAAGAGGGGACTCTGGCAAGGCTATGGTCGTGGTGGCGAAGGTCCTGATGGCGAGAAATGGCAAAATGTGGAAGGCTTGGTTGGTGAGGTTGTACCAGTTTTCCGATGACTTGCTCGATTTCGAGTGCTTGTCGAAATGAGTGATCTGAGTGTTAGAGAGGGATAGGGCGTGTGCGTCGACGTGCCGGAGCTCGACACGATGATCGGGATCGCTCCGACGAACTGTGCACGTGTTCTCGTTCTTTTATCCAGGTCGTTGGGTTTGGAGAGAAGAGTTCCCTCGGGTTCGCGCTCGTAAAAATGTAAGGTTAGCTCGGTAGTGCTCTCGGGTAATTTTTGCTGAGGAATAGAATTTTAAACTTAAAAAAAGTAAAGTTCTAAGAAGAAGAAGAAAGAAGGTTATGCTCGGGACTTAGGACGGGTAATTCCATGATTGTCTCGAGTCCAATGAAAGGTGATTATCGAGTTTTAAACTAAATTTTCTTTAAACCTATTTCCTTTAAATAATAACGATTATTTAAATGACTGATTAAGTAGGAGTTTTATAAATTCATTTTAACTTAGACTAAGTTAAATCTTAAGTTTATTTAAACTTAATTAAATCCCAAGTTAATTAAATAAGATTTTAAAGGGCAATTAAGAAGTTAATTAAGATGAATTGATTATCTTTTAATTAAAATCTTAAGTTATTAATGATTTATTATTTAATGAATGTAATTAAGAAGATTTGATTAATAATAAAGGTTGATTAAGCAAGTGATCAAAGAATAATTATATTAAAAGATAATTAATTTATGTGATTAATTAAGGTAATTAATTTAAGGATAATTAATTAATTAAAAGTTAATTTTTTAATAAAAATGATTAAGGGATAATTAATTAATAATTAAGGGTTAATTAATTTAATCAATTAAGGATAATTAATTAAATGATAATTAATTAAGGGTTAATTAATTATGTAATTAACCTAAAGGTTAATTTTAATTAATGTGATTAATTAAGGACAAATTAATTAATTAGGGGTAATTAATTAAGATCGATAATTAAGGATTAATTTATTAATTAATTAATACTAAATGATTTGTAATTAATTAATCAGGATTGAGCAATTCATTCATGAGTAATTAATTTAATTAAAAAAATTAAATTGAATTAATTTAGGATTAAACAATTAATTAATCCGGTTCATAAATAATTATTGAATGCATGGATTTCTTATGAAAGTTTGTATCGTATGAAATGCATTGAATTGATTGCTATCTCTGGACTATAATATTCTATTCTGTGAATTAATCTGTGTGTAATTTATTTATTTATTTATTTTATTTATGATACATTTATCTGTGAATCTATGAATAAAGGTAAGCGTTATATGAATATACCGCTTGTCGATATTGATATGATTGAATCGGTGATGATTGATGTTGTCGGACTATTGTGTAAAACCCCTGGACTACACCTTATATACACCAATATGGATTGCACAAGGAAATTGGTTAAGTCGCAAATTTTTGAAATGGTTTTAAAGTTGAAGTTTGAATTCCAATGGTTTTGGAAATGGAATTGGGTTAAATGTGAAAAGCTTTTGGAAAGGAATTTCAAAGATAAAAGATATTTTGAATAACTTGATAAAGTTTTTAAATTTAAATATTTTGTTTTGAATTTGAATCCAAGGTTTAAAATTGAATTCTATGATTGAGGATTTTGGTTTAAAAAGATTATACAAGTTATAGATGTTTTTATATCGGTTTTAAACCATTTTAAAGTATTGTTTTGGGAATTTATATTTAATCCAGGTTTTATACTTTAAAGGATATAGCTTTTGCAAATATAATCGGATTTTTCCAAAATGAAAACTATTTGTTTTCAAATAATAATAGCTTTCTTATAAAGAAAGGATTTCCAGTTTTGTTAAAAGGGGTTTCAAGTTTTAAATGAAATTTTTTCGAAAGCTAAATGAATCTTTGTAAAAGATTGTTGAACCTTGTTTTGAAATTGAAGAGGATCTAAAATATATATCTTTTGTATAAAAGATTTCAAATGAAAATTGTTTATGAAAGCTATGAATCTTTGGAAAAGGTTTTGAAAGCTATGAATTGAGTCTTTGATTAAAGGATTGGATAAGTTAATCCAACTTGAAAGGGAAAGTGTTTTGGAAGGCTATGAATAAATCTTTGTGAAAGATTGGTGAACTTTGTGAAATGAATCTTTTTGTTTAAAAGATTAGAGATGGTTATTTGTTTAAACCATTTGAAGAAAGGTTTTGGGTTTTTAAGTTATGACTTAACTAAGATCCCAATATCCATATGTTTTTAAATATTGCGCCCATTATTCAGTTTAGCCAGGAGAGGACCTTTGTGTCATTTAGCCCATTACGAATAATGATATGACGTTATGGATTGCATTTGAAGATCGGTGGTGAAGACCGAATATTTTTGAAAGCGAAAGGATAACTTGTTGAATGTCTTTGCACCGACTGGTCCTTGGTATAGAGATTTGATCATCCTTTGTGATGGGAAGTCCATATGTAATTAGGGTTTATTCGAATTTGCAAGGGCTTCTTTTTAAGTGCCTTCGGTTCTGTTCCAACCCGGAACAGACTTGTATGGATGTGTGTCTGGCGTGACACTTTGAGATGCAAAGCTGGTCCCTATCAAATACATTTCTGTCTAGTGGCGGAGATTTATTCTCTTTGCTTAACACCCTTCTCTAAGACGTACGAGCTCTGATGGTTACTAGTGATATATTCCCAATTTGGTAATGTAGCATATGAAGTGCTGGTGATCATTTGTTGATCGAAGCATGGCATCTGTATAAAGCATAGCTTTGTGGACGAGACTGCATCAGGACCTCACAACCCGAAAAAGGTCGAAAAAGGAAAGATGCGGTAAGGTTATAAGGGTCGCGCCCTTTAGTCTATGTCATTTCCTTTCGAAAAGTGTGGTATCATGGTATGGAACCCAGATTATTAGCTCATGTGGTCAATACAAATTTATTACTTTTTGTTTGTTGCATTGTGGTTGAGAATCCTCGGATATAGGTCATAAACGACCGGGGGATGGCACATTCATGTAGTAGCTACCTAGTTACAGAGGTCACCCGACCTTGTGTTGGCAGAAAGCTGGTTAAGTTCTCGGGACATCCCTCAAGAGCCGTACCCATGTGGCAGTAGTAAGTTCCTTAGCCTGACCATTTTTTGGTAATCCAATCTTCAATACGCATCTTGTACGGTTTTAGTTGTATAACCTGCCATTTACTTATGGTGGTGCCCGACTATTTAGATGGTAGTTATAATAGGCATAGTTCGAAATGTCTACGCTGGCTAAGATTAATATTATACTTTCGAAATGTTTTCTACACCATGTACTAATAATAATAATATCAAAATGGTTTTTGCGTATCAAGCATGTTTGACTATCTTAAGGAGAAATCTCCTCCAATTCTGCGTTTTCATGGTGTGTGCGGCGGGAGGCCTTATGATAGTTTCATTTTCCAAAAAGTATTGTGGGTTTAAATCTTAAATTCTTTTGTTGTTTTTTTGTTTAAAACTGTTTTTTTTCTCATACATGTCCCATGACTGACCCGGAGTTTATTTTCCCCTTCCTAAACTCTGGTTGCCTATAATTTTCCACACGGGCAATCTGGAGTTGGGTTTTTCAAACAATCAAATAGTAGACTTAGATTCGATAGCCTTTGAAGTCTTTGGTTTGGTAGCATTTGGGAATCTTCTTCAGTCTTTGGTCTTGAAGTTTTTGGTTTGGCAATCGCATTGGGATTGAATTTGTTTCACTTCAGCATTGATGATGGTTCGAGCTTTCGATTTAGAGCTTGGGTTCTTTGGAACTTTTCCTTTAGTGATGGAGTTGTTGGGATTTCTATCCTCCTTCCTTTTGAAAATAATATTAGTGTTCCTCTGTCGAAGATTATCTTTCCGCTGTTATATTTAGCTCTGATTTGTATTGATATTCAGTTGTGACAAATGTTGTATATCAATAATATTATTCATTTCTTCCGCTGTATTGTTGTATTTAATGTGTTATAAGCTCCGATGAAAAAGATTCGACGTTAGGATCTGCGGCATTTGATTACGGGCAATGTATTCGATGTCAATTTACGAAGGTCGAGTCAGGGTGGTTATAATGGTCTATGACGAAGGGCTCCTATGTTTGATAATTATACTCCTCTGAATACGTCGTTTAAGAATGTATTTCTATAAACCTATAATACTATACAGTATAAAAAGCCTGCTACGAAGCAATCATTGGAGAGACTGATCCAAACAGGGAAATTTTGTAGGTTCCACGAAAGCTATGGACATAATACAAATGAGTGTCATCATTTGCAAAATCTCATTGAAAAGTTGATAAGAGAGAGGAAATTAGAACAGTTTGTACGGGCACCACAGCCTGGAGGTGTGGGCCCATCGAATCAAAATCATCTACCTAATCAGGCAAGACAGGAGGAACCTGCGAATACCAGTGAGAGGTTAGTGATAAATACTGTAAGTGGTGGTCCTCATCCAACAGACTGAAGCTGGAAGGAAATGAAGTCGTATGCCAGTTCTTCGAGGCATGCGAGCTTCGAGTGTTGTAGCAATTTGGAAGATGGGGCTTTGGCCAAGCAACAAGGACGATGATTGACGACATCGTCTTCAAGACAGAGATGCTGACAGGGTCGAAACCCCGACCATCGATCCACTTTTCATATCAGCTCACGTAGGTCCTGGTTGGATGAAGAAGATCTTTGTTAACAGTGGAAGTTCTATGAATATCTTGTTCAAGCGAGCCTATGACCAAATGAAGATGGAAGCTAAAGATTTTAAGCCTTAACAGTCTCGAATTCATGGCTTCAATGGAAGCGCTGCTATATCCAATGGAGTAGTGGAACTACCAGTGGAGTTGGAACTTGGAGAACGTTGGAGAGTCCGGATACTGCATTTTGTTGTTTTGGCAATAGACTTTCCTATAATGCTTTCTTGGGTCGACCGGCCCTAACTGAGTTCAGGGCGGCCATTGCCCCATGGTGTTTGACTCTAAAATTCCCTATCAATCATGGAGTTGGAGTCGTTCAAGGAGATAAGGCTGCTGGACGAGCCTGTTATGTTGCTGAGCTGTGCGAAGCACAGCGAAGGGAGAAAGGAAAGGGCGTAGAGAAATCTCTCTGCGTCCATTTTATTGATATCGACAATTGGTGCCTGGGCCAAGGCCCGGGAACCCAACCAATTCCAAAGAGATCTTGACCCAAGAAATAACGAAAGTGAAGATGAAAGTAAAGACAGTCAAGCTTCTCCGGCCAAACTGACGATTGATGTCCCGATTGACGATAGTGATGATTCTAGAATGATAAAGATTGGGCCTCAGTTAAACCAACAAGAGCAAGAGGAATTGGTTGAATTTCTCCGAGCGAACCTCGACGTGTTTGCCTAGACACATTGTGACATGTGTGGGGTCTCGCAACATCGCGAGGACACATTGAATATTGACCCACGGTACATCCCGGTCAAGCAAAAAAGGCATGGTATGGATCTAGGGAGATCTTCCACCCTTAAAGAAGAGGTCGTTAAGTTAAAATTAAATGGATTTATTCGATATGCCTTATACCAAGAATGGGTATCTAAGACTGCACTTGACCGAAAGCCAAATAGGAAATGGAGAACGTTTGTTGACTACTCAAACTTGAACAAAGCTTGCCCAAAAGACAGTTTACCACTTCCTCGAATTGAGCA
This sequence comes from Allium cepa, assembly GCA_030765085.1. Taxonomy (NCBI): domain Eukaryota; kingdom Viridiplantae; phylum Streptophyta; class Magnoliopsida; order Asparagales; family Amaryllidaceae; genus Allium; species Allium cepa. The sequence continues at coordinate 671,851,025 of CM060928.1, read as the reverse complement.
GCTCGTAGATTCAACAGCTGGACATGAATTATTATCCTTCACAGATGCATATTTCGGTTACAACCAAATACCCATGCACTTACTCGACCAATAACATACCAGTTTCGTTACCGATCTGGGACTCTATTGCCACAAAGTCATGCCTTTTGGACTCAAGAACGCCAGGCCAACATACCAATGACTGGTCAAACGAGTGTCCGTTGACTAGATCGGAAAGACCATGGATGTATATGTAGACGATATGACGGTGAAGTCCCGATTCTCCACTGATCATATTAAGAACCTAGAATCGATATTTAGTATTCTTCGAGAATATAGAATGAAGCTAAACCCATTAAAATATCACTTTGGGGTCGCATCCGGAAAATTCCTTGGCTTTATCGTCAACGCTTGAGGAATCGAAGCAAATCCCGAAAAGATCTAGACGATCAGAAATCTTGGGACTCCAAGAACCATAAAGCAAGTCCAGAGCCTCAATGGGAATGTAGCAGCACTGAGCAGGTTCATTTCAAACTCCCATTTCAAATCTTTTATATAAAAGATATATCTTTTGTAATCTTCTTCAAGGTTCAACCATCTTTCATAAAGATTCATTCATAGCTTTCAAAACAATTTCCTTTTCAAATTGGATTAATTCATCCAATCATTAAATCAAAGACTTAATTCAACTCTAAATTCCCAGCGTGCGAATTGGAGTATCTACATCAACTCCAAGCTCCCAAAGTGCAAACTAGAGTATAAAAATCAACTCCAAATTCCCATAGAATTGGATTATAAACATCTTTTCCAAATTCCGAAAATAAGAATTGGAGTACAAACATCAATTCCAAATTCTTAGAGTGCGAATTGGAGTATAAACACTAACTTAAGTTCCTAGAGCATGGACATATACTTAAAACTTAAACAGGCGTGACTGACCGCCGACATACAAGCGAAAATCCTCGAAGTGTGGATGTGATCATTAATAAGTGAGCGAGTGTGATTTGACCACTTGACCCTCACTTATTTGAGCATCGATTCAACGACGTTAAGCTCAATGACTTGGAGGCAAAATGCAATTGCTAGCCGATCTTTACAACTCATCCTCGAAACTAGGGGTGGAACTTAAGTGTGGATCACTCACTGAAGTAGTGCAGCATTAGAGTTCGGCTTATTGTCCAATCAAGCATCATAGCCGTGATTCCGACACTTAACAAATAAACTCAAAACCCTGTCCAAAGGTCGAAACTTCACAAGCTTACTAAATAAGAATTCAAATGCTGAAACATATAAGCAAATACACAATAAGTTGAAGACAAAATAGAATTTCATTTCGACTACTTGTGGAAGAACTTATATACAAGTTATTCCCAAAAATCCTATTAGTAGGGGCTGAACCCGCATCTACACACAGTCTACAAAAGCTAAAACAAATTTCTATCTACTCAAAAATGAGCCAAGGAAAAGCATCTATTCTTTTTTCTTCTCCGGTTTCCCCTTCTGCGTGGACTCGTTGGGGCTTTCTCTTTTTTTTCTCTTCGAGCCTTTGCCATTTGGCGGCTGAACTCCAGTCGGAGGCATTATATCCACTTCCTTCTCTAAACTCACATGTATGGGTATGCTCCCTGAAGGTGGATTCGGAGGGACTGGATCAACTATAGGAGATGGGGTAGGCACTCTGGTGTCAAAAAGCATAGCACCGGGAGATATCGTCCTTAATGGTGCCAGGCCAGTTCTCACCGTTCCACCACCAAAGCTATTGGTTTGGGCTGCGGCTTCCATTTCAGCATTAATCTCAGCTATAATGTCCTCCTCGTGAAGTGTCTACACATCGCCAGGAATGCATGTAGTTAGACCTGAGGAACTAGTCGCCGATGCACTTCTGCTCATGATGAATGGCAGATCCACAAAGGGGTCACTGTGATGACCGACAAGTTCATCCATCATCTGCTCGACAAAGGAAGTTTTCACCCCTGCGTTCCGTCAGCAGGCACGATAGTTGTCATAGCGGCTGCTTTAGTTATGATAGCCTCCAGCACATGACGTGATTCTTGAGTGGTGGCAGGAGGCGCGGCTGAAGTGGCTCCAATCACTGGAAAGTAACAAAGGAAACTATTATTAAATATTTCAAGTAAAGCTCCCGATCATAAACAAGCATACGAACTATTCAGAGTACCTTCCTCAGTTTGACTTGTTGGCGGATGAACGGCCTTAGAAATTTGCTCACTAACTTGAGATATCTATGGTTGATCCAGGTTGTAAGTAGGAACAGGTTGAGAATCAATTGTAGAAGTCGGTTCACGCTGAGTCGGCACAAGAGTTTCGGGACTTGCATCACGGTGCTTGACACTAGAACCTTTTTCGACCTCCGAGTGTTGAGTGCCAAGCTTCTCCTTCTCATACGAAATCATAGCATCATGGAGAATTTTGCTTTCGTCTTCGTTCAGCACTTGGCTCTCAAGCTCGAATTCATTAACTGATTCACTCCGATGGGCAGCTTTCTTGTCTTCTACTAATCGGCCCCAGGCATTGTGTAAGTGTCTCGAATAGTTATCGAGCCAGGCCAGGTTCCTATGCCTCAAGACATTAGCATTATAGGTAATGAGGAGATCTTCAATGTTAGCCTTAAGCTTAGACTCGACCATTTGGACCTTCTCCTCCATCTCAGTCTCCACCTCCTGAACCTTAGCTGTTGTCGCGTCTCATTCGCCCAAACCATATGGCCTGTTCACATGCCTCCTGGGCTGCGCTATTTGCATCATCCCTTTCCTTGATGATTTCGAAAAATTTGACTTTGAGCTCGTTAAGTTCTTTAAGGGCCACATCTCGTTCGGCTGTGACAGTGGTGTTTCGGTGGTCCATCTCCTCCAACAAGGAAAAGTGTGCCTTCCGCAACCTCTCCATTGCCAAATTTGCCTCGTCGGCCTTTTGAGTTGCCTCTATTTCTGATTTCCGAGAGCATTCGGCTTCATCGTTAAGCACTTGAATGATTCAGTCCACCTGAGCGAGCTCGGCTTCTAATTTCTTTATGGTAGTCGCCCGCTCAAAGGCTAGCTTCGATGCTTTCCCTGTGGCTTTCCACCACTCCTTGTACTGAGTGTAGATATCGATGAATGTAATCATATATTGTATTCTCTGCTTCCGCTGGAATTTTCTTTTAAGTGCGAAAGGAAGATGCAACCATCAAAACAAATATTTGGAAAATCCTTCTTCAATTGGGCAATCTTAATTACTCCTTCCCCTGTAGGCTCGGTGATGGCCTGCTAAGTAATAATGAGGGTTGTAGTTTCAGTTCTATGGCGGTGAGGATCAGGCCTCAGAGCATGAGAAGATGGTTTGTGACGTGGAGGCTCCAGGGGATGTGTGTGGAGAATGGGATCGGGATCCATGTCTATAGTCCCTGTCCTTATCTCTTTCATATCGCCCCTCGCTAGAGTACCCACGATCATGGTCCCTTTCTGACTCTCTACTACGTGATTCATAATACGAAGAGGATCGACAAGCCAAATGAAGGCTCCCCAACATCGACCCACGTACGAACATTGTATCTGCAAAGTAAGAGAAACAAAGTTAATAATCTCCTGAAGTAAACAGCTTGTAAAGAAATTGTGTACTGCCGTGAAGTGTATACATATATGCAACCCCCAACCAATCGGAAATGTCGACCAGGCTTGTGGGAAGAGACCAAATACTTGCCCCAGATCGACTTCAATATCATAATTTCTCTAGTGAATAACTAAAATAAATAGCTGCCTAGAAACACTACAAGTATATCATGTATTAGCGGGAAGGTAGCGAAAAAGGTGACTTCCCTCTGGATCCGGGTCGACCACCTGTTTCTGCAAGTCCTTCTTCTCGAAACTGGTGTATTGCCCCCTTCCCGATTTCTAATTTAGAGGACTAAATCAGGGAGGTTCGCGCTTAAGTCTAAGGCACTCTAAAGCTCCTCCAATCCAACATCACGTTGAAGTGACTTGTAATACAGGATTGAGATATCGACAAGCTCTTCGAAAAGGTTCTCCTCTTGCGAGGGAGAAGCCTTTGAAATTCTAATACCAGGAGCAAGAAAAGACACGATTACAGATTTCCATCTCAAATGTTTGTGGCGCTTATGCGCAGTAGCCTTGCTTTTTCTCCTTCCCTTAGAATCTTGAAAAGTGTTAGAAGGCCCGGCTATGAGTTCATCATCGGTGGGTGTATTTTCCTCATCACCCTCTTCAGCTAATACAATCCCCGAGTGTTTTACGCTTTATTCGCCTCGTCGAGGATGCCTTCAGCGTTCCTTCGAGTCTTATACTTTAACTCCACTCAATTATCCCGATGGTTCTCGTATTTCTGTCTGTTAGAACCGAATCGATATCTCTCATTTCACTTGGAACTTCTTAAAGGACCCATACTATTTCTTTAAAGTGTGTGCCTTTAGGTCATGGAATTGCGCTGTAAAGAAAAGAAGATATTAGTTTTAACATCAACTACGATAATCTTGGTAACTACTGGAAAAGATTGCAGCACTTATGTCTGACTAACCATCGGCTAAAAAATCCTAGAGGACATCGGACGTAGAACATTTTTTTTTGCAACTCAACCTTGTCTAGGATTCCATTACCACTTGATAATTCCTGACCGACTCCAGGAATGTAAAAGAAGGGCTATCTCCCCGACTCTTGAGATTAAATAAATATCATATTTCGATCGGAGTAGGAGGTCAAAAAAGATGCTCCATTAATACAATGAATAGGCTATTCAGCAACGCGTATCCGTTTGGGTGTAACTATGATGGGGCGATTCTAAAGAAAGCCAACACTTTCCGAATGTATTGGTTGAATGGTGGAAGTGTCCCAACTGCACGTGAGTGCCTGTTAAAGGTAGTAAATCCCTCCGAGCGAGCATGTGGTCTATCACTTGGCCTATGTAATATGACATCGTCCAACGACAAGCCGTGTCTTAGGCATATCCATCCCAACATATCTTCGGAGACGTTGGATGGCATAGAATCTTGTGGGTTTGCAATAAAAGTTGCTCCTGGCAACTCGTTCGAAGCTGGAAAGATGACCTCGGGCGTGATGGCCGACAACTCTATTACTGGGAAAGATGGATTCTGAATTTCCTGCTTTTGTGGGCTTGCAGACTCCATAACTAACTAAATTATGAAAAACCATCATTAGGCAATAACAAGCCCGTGTGTCCCACAATGTGAAGTGCGTAAATGGGTTGTGCAGTGCTATATATTACTTGAACAACTCAACAAAGTTTGAATAAATGTCAAAACGACAAGACTTCGAGACTCAAACGGAGTGATCGTCATCGCTGACCGTCACGACTGTGCTATCCAGACTTCAACGAATGATCCAAGTTAAAGATCGTTAAGTTTCGTCAAGTTATAGTTCCATCGACGAGCTTCGAAAGATAGTCAGATGTGTAATAAAGGAGTTAATTCAAATTGTTCAAGGTAATGATTGATTGTACACAAGATTTCGTATCCATCAATGGTGGAATTTAGGTCGATCATCAGAGGCCCCATTATTTTCGACCAGAAAGGAATGAGACTTCGTATCGATCGCTATAGCGCTAGTTTGTATCGATTCCAAGCACTTCATCTTGTACCGATCACGGGCTGCATCTTCATATCGATCGGTAGAACTGGCGCTTCATATCGATTGCACAGGTAGCCTTTCGTATCCATCGTTCCGAATCGATGTGAACTCCCCCCGTCTGATTGATACGAGGCCACTCCTTCCTTCGATACTGTGCTATACCAACATCCATCAACATGAACTGGAGTGGCTTTTGAATGATAGAATTACTCTTCCTCAATCGATATGAATAATCCCTTTATGCCCAATGTCCTTTCTCCTTCTCCAACATATCTGATTATCATTTCCTCCCACGAACTCGCCTCGACCCAACCCCGGCATCAACGATGCCAGAAAAGGCTGTGACTTTGAATGGATTGACGATGATTCTTGAGTCCCCTTAATATCTACATGGATTCGTCAATTAATTACCTGATTTAAGTAATTTGTTCGAGGGATTAAAACTTAGGTCGGTTTGAAGGCAAATGCAGTTTTCTTGCTTTCGAAATTTTATCGATACGCAGGTCTGGAAGTGAAATATAAAAAGAGACAATTTTTTTAAATGCAAACGCTTTTATATGGAACTAAGAACCGAAGGGAAACAATTTGCCTCCCGGTGGTCTCGACTGGTAGACACAGGTTTCTCCTCTGATCGATACGTAATGAGCCACTCGTATCCTCGAACCACCTATCTAATGTGAATCTATTCATAACCACCAAACTATTGGTACAAATTACCAATTTCGTATCCACTAACTTCGAGATCCAAAAACTCGCATCCATTGATACGAAGTACATTGAGATCTGACCAAATTTTTGCCCATCGATCTAAAATATTCAAAAAAGGATAATAAATTCATGCCAATCGCCATCGATACGAATGCAAATTTTCAACTCCTCGAGTCAATCCTGGAGAGGATCGATACAAAGGAAAATTCCAAAACAACCATCAAGCGTTGTTACAAATTGAATTTCAGATTGATTCAGGAGAGGGTTAATACGTGGTTCAAAAAAAAATTAAGAAACTGACAACGATTGGTGAACGTACGAACGTTAATGGGAGTCAGGCCTACGTAGATTCATGTATAATGGACTAACATTCGATTTTCAAAATTTACAGGAATTAAAGGCTCAACCAAATACATTTATCACAACAAACGACAGTTTGCTATAGATCGATACTCAGTTACAAGAGTGCACAGTACAACGATTAGCAGTCAGCAATTCATGATTTATGAGCAAATCAAAGATCACAATTTTTGACGAGAAACAACAACCATTTGACAAGTCAGATGGAAACTTTCAGAATGAAGCTTGTATCTTTTCAAAGCATGTCATGGCCTCACAAGATGTACTATGGGGGGAAAATGTTATCCTGCCTTTTGGCAAGGCCGTGATATCAAGGAGTTGATTGGAAACCAAGGACAGTTCATCTCGAAGATCAATTATAAACAAGCTCACTATGAATGTCGATAAATTTTATCCAAGTCTGGATGGAGCTAGAATTGATATGAAAAGATAAGCGAAGCTATGAAAGCCAACGTTCTAAGTTTCAAGTCGATCGGAGGTCATATGCTCAAGGTATGATCGATGCAAGTCTTCAAAAATGACTCATTCGTATCCATCAATTTGCATCGCTCCATTTGAATCCATCTAGAGAATCGGGCTCTTTCTCCTCCATCCATTCGCATCCATCAAGCTTCATCTGGTCGTCTCCATTTACTCGCCTCCATCTATTCGTAACCATCTGTTCGCATCCATCAAGCTTCATCTGTTCATACCCATCAATTTTCTGTTGTTTGTATCCATCACGTACACCCAACTTCATAACCATCGATTGGAATCAATGATCAATATATGTGAAACATCAAACGATCGATAAAATAGAGCTATGATGATCGATATGAACAAGACAGTTATGATCGATACGAACAGAGCAAAGACTATCAATACGAACAACACAGTTCCTATCAATACGAACAAGACACTTGCATAGGGAAGACACTATCATTCAGCATAAAAAGTGGATCGATCCGTGAAGTTAGCACCATGTCAACTTGCAGGCACGTGCCTGAATCGATTCGAATAGATCGGTGCAAAAAGCATCGGTATGATGAGAACAGCGGGCGAAAAGCCCAAACTTGCGTCGATTATAACTCGCAATCTGCAAGTCCAAATATTATGAAATTTTTACAAAAGCTTGCGTACAACAAAAAGATTGTTCATGCCCAATTTCAACACGATTGGGTCAAATCTTGATCGATATGAAATTCGTTCGTATCGATCATGGACCGAGTGCAAATCACATGGGATCGATCGCATGGGCGCACCCATGTGCCAGAAGAGGTCTTCCGAGATTTGAACAAGATATTTGCAGCCTACGCCTGTAAATAGAATTCCAGAGCCAACAGAAAAGGAAATTTTAGTTCTCCTACGTCCAGACTCTGCTGAAACCGTTTTTACACTCCAAGATCACTGTTGTACTCGAAATTTATTGTTGTAGTCTACTTTAATCAGTTGTAATCGGCAAGAAAACATCAATAAAGTCCTCAATTTCATAGTGGACGTAGGCCATACGCCGAACCATTTTAAATCACTGTGTTTCTACGTGTTTTCTAATCTGTTTTTCGAAGTGTTTGTTAGATAATCCTTTTTTACATTTATTTTCTTCATTTTATCTCTTCAAATACTTCCGAAGAGTGTTATGCCCAATTTTGGTACAAACATAGATGCTTGCAACTATATGTTCATAGATAACCGAAAATTGCTACTTAGAAGTAGAAAATGATGATATTGTTATCCATTTTAGGTTAATGAGGTATGTGATTGTAACATTACTTTTCTTATAAAAGTTCTCCATGTTTTTATGTTGCATGTTATCAAACAAATGATAAATTTTTGATTTTGGACATACTTTCAACTCATGTTTTCATAATTTAAGTAGTAAATTTGAAATTTTTTCTCTTGTGGCTGCAACACCATGACCAACTATAGAGATCTATTTGATACAACTGCAATCAATTTCCTCACCTTCCATTTCAGGTTAGAAATCATTGATAAGCTCATAAACATAAGTTGACATGCTTAGAAAACATAGTTGCAATGACGAGTTCCAATAGAAGAAGCATAATTAAATAAAAAGATAATTCAAGTATGTCATTAGTCGAGTTTGAAGAGAGTAAGAGTTATGTGTTGAGTTGTTCTTGCTTGAACAATGATGATAGTTATGTCTTGACTGAAGGGCGGAGTATTTTGTGAAGTTGAGAAATTTGCAGAGAACATTAAGGAGTGTGTTGCTTGTGGGACTTGAGGTGAGAAGAAGCTGTATACTAAATGTAAGAAGAGGGTTAGGGGTGGTAATGATTTTAGGTTGTTTGGTGTTATTACTATGGAAGATGAATGTGGTTTGGGACAAGATATTTGGGTTAATACTCATTGGAAGGAGTACTGACGGTAGGGTAGGATCGGGCTTGTTTTTTAATATGCAATTTGTAGGTGCTTAGAAGCAATTGTTTTATCTGTATATTTCAATTTTTTTGCTACCATGTTCCTTTTGTAAAAACACCTATTCAACCAGATTGTAATTGTTATTCTGGTGGGATTGTTAACACATGATAAATATATTTTTACTAGAATAAAATGTTACAACAAGTAATCCTGGTATTTATACTAAGTCGAATCTATCAATCTCTACAACCTTAGCATACGTATTAAGCAGATTATTACAATGTACATTATGTGATTTCCTTTGAATATATCTATAGTGAATTTTTATTATTTCAAATACAATTATGTAATTTCTTTTAGAAAGGTTTGTTAAAAGATTAAGCGACTCATGTCATAATGTACACTATTAATTAGTGCATAAAAAATTCAAGGTAGTAAGATGTATTCAAATTTCAATGGTGTAGGATATGACGCTATAAATACATATATTGGATCTTAAATGATGTTCTATGTTGGTTGTTTGGTTGAGTATGACTAATTTTATGAAGTTTCTGTTATTTCATCACTGACAAAATGCAATGAACTATACCAACATATTTAATTTGTTTAAAAATGAAAATTAGAATGAAAATTGATGAGACATGCTAAGTAGCTTGTTCTAAAGTACTTGGTACAAAATCTGTAAGGAAATTCCAAGGGATGGTTAAGTATAAATATCAAGTCAGCTGTAAATGCAATATATTTTCTTCACCTTCTGAATGTTTTTTTAGATTTATCTATTATTTTCTTTTTTGTAACACAAATAACGCATTATTCATAGGTTGTTGGACTGTCTACCAAGTAAGATAATGGTTATCTTGTTGGTTTTGAAGTAAGGTGCAGTTTCATAATTTCTTATTGAAGGTTTTAAAGCAAGTATGGCAAGTAATACATTAATAATCATTTGAGTTTCGAAGTCTTGTAGAATGAGCACATAGCAGCAAAGAGTGCTAGCATTGTTGGTTTTGGGATTTCCCCATATAGGTGAACTAACTTACCATGCTTCCTTTTGGCACACTTATGTTACTACAGTTTCCTTCTACTTTATTTAGTCAAATAACAATCTTTTCACACGTTTAGATGCAAGAAATACATGCAGCTTATACATCTATCTATTAGATGCACGTACAAGCAGTTTATACTGTTGTATGTAATGTTCTTTCTTTTCTTTTTTCTCATAATTTATTGGAAAGAAAGTTGCATATACTTTGAGTCAAAATCTCATGGTCATTGCAATTATTGGAGAGAAAGTGGACGAAAGAGAATCAGGAAAAACGTTTGATGTTTGTTTCCAGCAGTTGAAGGCTTTTGCAGGCAAGAAAAATAATGTAACAACCTGTAAATTTTAACAGTTTTAATAACGTAGTTAATTGAATTTGTTAAATTTCAAATAATTAAATTTGGAAATAAAATTTGATATTTGAAATATATTTTTTAATTGATTTTGAATATATAAATACACATGGATATTTTCATATGAATATACATAATATATGTAAGTATTTTTGCATTTTAATAGGTATGTGTATATATATTCATATATTATGTATATATGTTTGATTTTTACATATGTTTTTTAATTTAAAACGATGATTTTATTTGCATATATATTTATTTTATTTTAATATTTGTCTTAAATTAAAATATTGATTTCAAGGAAATAATAATAATATATATAAACATACATTCTGTTTCTATCAAACTGATTGATTTTTTTCTCATTGACCCTTATCTATCAGCTTTGATCGTCGAATTCGCGTTCAATCTTGCTTTGCTTTGGATCGTGCTTGGATTCGTAACTCATCTCATTATATTGCCGAATCTCTTTAGCCTCGAAAGGTGAGCAATCGCTAACAGTTAACGTTCTTATATTAATTAGAGTTGACCTCATTTGAAATGACGATTGATATGTTGTTGCTAGTTATTTAACTGCTATATATATATATATATATAATATGCCATTATCTGTAACTATTCACCTTTGACATCTGGCACCATATCCTATTATTTATATTTTATTTATAATTGATGATACATGTTTGTTGTTGATATATTATATTATTATCATCATTGTTCTCACTCTGCATGTTCCCTACTAGTCTAGAATTCCTTATGGGATGAAATGATGCACACCCGAATGATTTTGCAAAATAGGAGAAAATCATTATGGGTTGAAATGATAAACCCAAACGATTTTCATTTAATCTGAATTGGGATTGCGGATTGAAATGATATGCCCGTATATAATTAAATTGCAAGTGGAAATGATAAATATTCGTATCACCTGACCATAAGATAGAAAATTATATACAGACACAGTTGGTCTATATATATATGTGTGTATATATATATATGGAAAAATTATTTCCAGGGTTTTGAAAAGAAGTATACGTGGTTTTGATAAATATTGATTTTAATATATTATATATATATATATGTGTGTGTTTGTTATTTTATAAAAGTTTTAAATTTTAGATTTTAAAATTTTATGTTTGGAAATTTTGAATATATAAGTTAGTTTTGAAATTATAAATTTTAAGAATTTAATTATAATTTTACAATTTTTAAAATATGTATAAATTAGTTTTAATATAAAATAAATTTAATGATAAGCTGTAATTTAATAAAGTTTGGTTTAATTAGTATATAATATGTTCCGAGTATTTATGTGACGCCCCACCTCTATACCCACGCTAGCCAAGGACACTACGGTGTAGTGCTGTCAACTAGCACGGAGAATAAGGCTGTTGAGGAGCGGCCATCAATAGTTGGCCTTACACTAGTATTGGTTATCTCGATGGGAGTGATATGTAAATATATATATTCTTTCATTTTTCATCTCTGATTTATTTTCTCCCATCGACATACCCCAATTCCAGTATAAAACGAACTACGATGGTTCGTAATAGTTTAGAACAGTAAATATAAAATAACAACACAGATAATATAAATGCGGAACACAAATGAAACAGAAAGTCTCATATATATATATATAATAACTGATGTCAGTTACAATACATTCACACGGTACATATGATACAACTACAACAGTCGACTAAGGAAGTTACATATACAAGTACATTAATGTATATAATATACATGAATACATATCTTCCTATACAATTTTACATACTACTACAAATGACGACGACTACTCCAAAAGATATGAAAGAACTTCATAGCTCTAGCAGCAACCCAAAGCAGAATATCTACAACCTGAAATACTCGGTCTGACCCGAGTATTAGATTCAAAAGAAAATAATACTCGGGTCAGTCTAATTCAAACTCAGTTATTAGTGCACAGAAGCAATAATAATTAAATAATGAATAGGCGACAGTAGTTAAACCAAATCAGAATGCAATTCAGAATATTGAATTGAAATGAACAAAACAGTTCAAACCATTGAAACATCAATTAAAATATTAATTCAAGTAGGGCTGCAGTACACGCACGCGTGCACTGCCTCGCCACTACGGAATATGGAATACGCAAAAAGTTCCATAAATCAAAACAAAATAGAATATCACAAAACCATACCGTGTGGCTGCAGTACACGCTTGCGTGCACTGCCTTGCCACTACAGTGAGGATGTACACAAAAGCTCAACGAACCAAAATCAATGAAGGTTCAAATATCAATGCCACTGCCATTTGAACAGCAGGCCAAAGTCAACACAGTAACAACCCAAAACATTTAAGCATATGAATGCAAGTAAATGTCACTGATAAGCAATGTTTAGCATACATATGAATCAATTTCGTATGTACAACAAAACACCAAGGTCAACTCAGCAATGCAAAGGCCAGTTTTTCGACCAGAAATACTTGCAACATGAATGGTGCAAAGAAAGCAGTAAGCAGTATATAACTTAAACATTTCACTGAATACATGGACCGGAGCAGTCTAGCTAGGATTTGGCAAAATGCAACTGATCAGAGGTGACAACTTGGAGCACCAGGCCAAATGGTATACACTGACTATAATTAAATCCACAAAACAAATATCCAAATTGATCCAAATGATCCAGACAGCTATAGTGAAGCTGCCGTAACATGAAGCAACAATAGACACGCATTCAATCTAAATGATCCAGTGGTCATAACTGGACAATATAACATGGACGAGATACATAAAACAGTGTATACCAACCAAGAACGAAGTAATTCAGGCTTAAAGCCATCAACTGACAACGTACAACTCAAATGAGTGAGTGTACCAGGGGTATGTCAACCCAGAATTGTGCACGGCAAATATAATCTGGGTCAATCAGTGAACGTGCACTGGTAGAGAAACAGTGAAACAACAATGGTTTCTATGCGAATGCTACAATGAAACTTAAAACAACAGTAACTCAAGCAAATCAGAAAATCACACATACAGTGGGTTGCAGCCAAATACCTGTTCAAATGAAACAGAGGTGGCTACATGCAACTTTACTTAAAAGCAAGTATAAATGCCCATCTACATGTACACAATGACAACAAGGCAGCAAACAAGAATCAAGCTAATAGTGGACAGAGTTGAGGCTACAACCCAAAGCATACTACGTGAAGAACAAGTTTGCAAGTGAAGACAACAATGGTGCCAGCAGTTGCAGCCAGGTTCAGAGGCATCAGTGGTGGCCTCGATGTACATGAAAACAAGGCTACATTAAGAACATCAAAGGCTACAAGTACTTGAGCTCAAGGCAGTAAAATTCAAAAGTGCCACAAAATGAAACTGCAGATCAACAAGTATGTACACAATTCTAACACAGTGAAGTCATGGGATCTAAATCAACAGCCCCAAAATCATCTCAAGGCAGAAAAGCATCAGCATCGAACAAAAACAGGGTCGAGGCGACAAAGTTACAAAAATCAATCATCAAAACAAATCGAATGGCCGAAGTCAGATACAAAAATTCAAGGCCGAACACAAAATCACCAAACAATGAATTTGAATTAGATGTGAGTAGGGATTACTCACCTTGTCGACGAATTTAGGGGAAGCCGGCCAGAATTCGACCGAAGACGAACGAAGCTATCAACCGAAGCCCTAAATTTGGACAAACGAGTGAGAGAGAGGCCGCCATAATTTTCCTCTCGATCGATTAGGGCACGCGAATGTAAATGAAGGGGGATCGGGTCAAAGTACGTAAAGAGGGGGATTGTGGGCTGGGCTGAGAAATGAGTTGCGATTTGATTAAGTTTTATAATTTAATAATGTGGGCTGAAATGGGAGAGGCAGTTTGGTTGGGCTGGTTTATTTAATAAATAATTTAGTTAAGGGTTTAGCTTGTTCGTTTAATAGTAAGTGCAATTTGATTGTTATAAAAATTATTCACACTTTCTGATAGCATTGTTCTTAATTCACAGGTACGTATGGAAAACCAAGTAAACACTATAGAGATCGAACGTTTATCAACAACTACTGAAAACCAAAGTTTGGACCGAAACCAAAACAAATGAACCACTATTTAAAAAAAAATCAAAGCCCCTCAAACTTTATAACCATTTGTAATTTAAATTTTAAAAACTTCAATTTTAATTCAAAATTTTAAAAACTTCAAATAGAAGTTTGTGTCAATATTAATCGTTTAAATTGTTGATTATAATTGACGCAAAATACCGGGTTGTTACAGACTCCCCTCCTTAAAGAAATTGCGTCCACGCAATCCTAAGGAATAGATGGACAAAAGGTAACAACCATAAGAGCATGAGAAGGTAAGCTTTTAATTTCATAAAAGAAATTCTCAAATTCTCAACAAAGTTTGATTATCAAATAGATAATCAGAATAAAGAAATCTAAAAACAGCAAAATCAGCAAATCTAATTATCAACAAAGATAACTAGAAAACACAAATATCTAACTATCAAAAACGATAATCAGGAATTACCACAACGGTAATCAAATTTCAAATCACAAATATTTAATTATCACAATTGATAATCAAATCTCAAATCGCAAATGTTTAATTATCACAAACGATAATTAAACCACAACTATCTAATTATCACAAACGATAATTAGAAACAATAAATATCTGATTATCAAAAACTATAATCAGAAATCATAAATATTTAATTATCACAATTGATAATCAAATCTCAAATCGCAAATGTTTAATTATCACAAACGATAATTAAACCACAAATATCTAATTATCACAAACGATAATTAGAAATCATAAATCAACGAATATTTAATTATCACAACCGATAATCAAATTTTAAATCGTAAATATTTAATTATCACAAACGATAATTAAATCTCAAATATCTAATTATCACAAACGATAATTAGAAACAATAAATATCTGATTATCAAAAACGATAAATCAGAAATCATAAATATTCAATTATCAAAACGATAATTAAATCTCAATTATCTGATTATCACAAGCGATAATCAGAAATCACAAATTTTCAATTAACGAGTCCGAAATTAACCGAAATAGCAAACGCATATGACCCATAACCACGAGTTTTACTAAATCGTTTAATTCACTTCATCGTTTCCTTGAAAGTGCAAAATTGTGTATTTTAAATAAATAACATTTTACGTTCTCAAACGGACAAGTCCGGAATTAAGCGAATCAGTAAAAGAAAGGGGTCATAGTCCTCGATTTTTTTTCTGAAACGTTTAATTCGCTTCCTCATTCTTTTGAAAGCGCAAATCGTAAAGATTTTGAAAACAATTTTGATTTTTTTATATTTTGAAATATTTTGAAGAATAACAAATTTTTAAAACACGTGATTAAAATAGCAATGTCAGTAGCAACTTCGACATACGTCAAAATTTCATCGAAATAATTGGCATCAAAATATAATACCAATGAATTTTCGTTCATCAAAAATGTCACAAGAATCTTCTCAAAGATAGAAAGGGATATCATACCCTAAACTTGTATTCATAACAAGTCAATAACACACGAATTCACCAATGCACAAGAATTGATAAAACTTATCAATAGAAATCACGAAAGTTGGTGAAGCACAAATTCTAGAAATCTACACAAGAAATCCAGAAATCACAAGATAGGAGTATGAGAACTCGAACGGAGTATGAAAACTCGAACGGAGTATAAAAACTCGAACAGAGTATGACATAGAATAAAAGATAGGGCATAACATAAAATATCCATATTATCATACTGCTATAAGCATGTAAATAATGATCAACAGGAGATCAACCGACATGAGGTATGGAATAAATATGAAATATCCATACTGACATACTACTATAAGTATGTAAATAATGATCAACAGGAGATCAACCGACAAGAGGTATGGCATAAATATGAAATACCCATACTGACATACAACTATAAGTATGCAAATAATGATCAACAGGAGATCAACCGATAAGAGATAATCAATATCACAAGATCTTCTCAAAGATCCAAAGAGGTATCATACCTCAAATTTGTACTCATGACAAATCAATAACATATGAATTCACCAGTACACAAAAATAGGTGAAGCATAAAATTTCCAGAAATCAACATAAGGAATCTAGAAATCACAGAAAAAGGGAAAGAGGCCTATCACATGACGGTCCGAAGACCATGGGGAGCTACCCCGCATGTGTGAATGGAATCACACAGATTGAGGTCAAGACTAACCAAAAAGCAGAAAGGTATGTGTGAATGGAACCACACAAGTGGTGTCTAGTCTGACCATCAGAACGATCATCATGATCAACGAGGGGTGTCAATTACACTAAGCATGTGTGAATGGAATCACACAGATTGAGGTCAAGACTAACCAAAAAGCAGAAAGGTATGTGTGAATGGAATCACACAAGTGGTGTCTAGTCTAACCTCGCAATGAAAGAGACATCGCGCAATTGCTAGTCTATTTCATAAAGCGATCATCAAGATCAACGAGAAGTGTCAATTACACTAAGCTAGTGAATATAAAAGTTTAGCTTCATGTCCCATAACCACTAGCTTAACTTAAATATTTACGAACAAACTGTAAATCTTCACTAATAAAATTGTCACAGGAGGTTCAATCGAACAAGTCCAAGAATTAACCGACGAAGTGAACGCAAGCGTTTCATACCACTTGTTTTACTAAGTCGTTTAATTAGATTTCTCATCCGAGTGAGGTAAAGGTTTGTATATACTAATAGATTGGAAAACGGTTTTAGAAAAAGAGTTTGATATTGAAAATAGAGTTAAAAACATTTTGATAAAAGAGTTTTGATATTTACTACTGGTATTGAAACATTTATATTTTTAAAGTGACAAATCACAAAAATGATTGTAGGAACAATCAATCACAAGAATTCACATGTAAATATGTGAATAGAATCCAAAGAAATCGATACTGTATCCATCAAAAGGAATGTTCACAAAAGTTCCCGAAGAAATGGTCATCAAAGTTGCTAATAAATGATAGCAACAAATCGGGAAACAATCAAAAATCGATTAAATTTGGAAACCAAATCAATTCACTAAAATTCACATTCGAAGACGTGAATAAAATCCAAAGAATTCGATTCTAAATCCATCAAAGTAGGAATATCCAAAAAAATTCCAGAAATAGAAGTTTTCAAAGTCGACAAAGATGACAACAGCTAATCGGAAAAGAAGAATCGATTGACAAATGGAATAACGAAACAAAACGAGCATAAAGGCATAAATGACTTCAACAAAAATAAAAAATCAAGTCAATGCCAAAGTCGACAATTAATGGCCATAATCGAGTACAGAACGATTCAACATCATCATCAAAGAACTCAACGGCAAACCAAGTCAGAGTCTTGGAAATCAAGAATTTAGAAATTTCTCAAAAACAAAGTGACCGAAGTCGAACAAGCCGAAGAAAACATAAAATATCAAGTTCAGAATCGCTGAGATTCGAACAAAATCAATCATCGGCTAAATCAAATCAAAGCCGAAAACACAAGAATCAAAAATCAAATGCATACGAATAAGCGTTAGGAATTCATACCTAACGATCAAAGATAATCATTTGCAAATATGAGAGATAAAACGTCGACAAATAGTTGTAACACATGTACTATCTAAGTTATGTTTTATATTTGTTCTAAACCCCAGGCTCTGATACCAAGCTGTGACGCCCCACCTCTATACCCACGCTAGCCAAGGACACTACGGTGTAGTGCTGTCAACTAGCACGGAGAATAAGGCTGTTGAGGAGCGGCCATCAATAGTTGGCCTTACACTAGTATTGGTTATCTCGATGGGAGTGATATGTAAATATATATATTCTTTCATTTTTCATCTCTGATTTATTTTCTCCCATCGACATACCCCAATTCCAGTATAAAACGAACTACGATGGTTCGTAATAGTTTAGAACAGTAAATATAAAATAACAACACAGATAATATAAATGCGGAACACAAATGAAACAGAAAGTCTCATATATATATATATATAATAACTGATGTCAGTTACAATACATTCACACGGTGCATATGATACAACTACAACAGTCGACTAAGGAAGTTACATATACAAGTACATTAACGTATATAATATACATGAATACATATCTTCCTATACAATTTTACATACTACTACAAATGACGACGACTACTCCAAAAGATATGAAAGAACTTCATAGCTCTAGCAGCAACCCAAAGCAGAATATCTACAACCTGAAATACTCGGTCTGACCCAAGTATTAGATTCAAAAGAAAATAATACTCGGGTCAGTCTAATTCAAACTCAGTTATTAGTGCACAGAAGCAATAATAATTAAATAATGAATAGGCGACAGTAGTTAAACCAAATCAGAATGCAATTCAGAATATTGAATTGAAATGAACAAAACAGTTCAAACCATTGAAACATCAATTAAAATATTAATTCAAGTAGGGCTGCAGTACACGCACGCGTGCACTGCCTCGCCACTACGGAATATGGAATACGCAAAAAGTTCCATAAATCAAAACAAAATAGAATATCACAAAACCATACCGTGTGGCTGCAGTACACGCTTGCGTGCACTGCCTTGCCACTACAGTGAGGATGTACACAAAAGCTCAACGAACCAAAATCAATGAAGGTTCAAATATCAATGCCACTGCCATTTGAACAGCAGGCCAAAGTCAACACAGTAACAACCCAAAACATTTAAGCATATGAATGCAAGTAAATGTCACTGAGAAGCAATGTTTAGCATACATATGAATCAATTTCGTATGTACAACAAAACACCAAGGTCAACTCAGCAATGCAAAGGCCAGTTTTTCGACCAGAAATACTTGCAACATGAATGGTGCAAAGAAAGCAGTAAGCAGTATATAACTTAAACATTTCACTGAATACATGGACCGGAGCAGTCTAGCTAGGATTTGGCAAAATGCAACTGATCAGAGGTGACAACTTGGAGCACCAGGCCAAATGGTATACACTGACTATAATTAAATCCACAAAACAAATATCCAAATTGATCCAAATGATCCAGACAGCTATAGTGAAGCTGCCGTAACATGAAGCAACAATAGACACGCATTCAATCTAAATGATCCAGTGGTCATAACTGGACAGTATAACATGGACGAGATACATAAAACAGTGTATACCAACCAAGAACGAAGTAATTCAGGCTTAAAGCCATCAACTGACAACGTACAACTCAAATGAGTGAGTGTACCAGGGGTATGTCAACCCAGAATTGTGCACGGCAAATATAATCTGGGTCAATCAGTGAACGTGCACTGGTAGAGAAACAGTGAAACAACAATGGTTTCTATGCGAATGCTACAATGAAACTTAAAACAACAGTAACTCAAGCAAATCAGAAAATCACACATACAGTGGGTTGCAGCCAAATACCTGTTCAAATGAAACAGAGGTGGCTACATGCAACTTTACTTAAAAGCAAGTATAAATTCCCATCTACATGTACACAATGACAACAAGGCAGCAAACAAGAATCAAGCTAATAGTGGACAGAGTTGAGGCTACAACCCAAAGCATACTACGTGAAGAACAAGTTTGCAAGTGAAGACAACAATGGTGCCAGCAGTTGCAGCCAGGTTCAGAGGCATCAGTGGTGGCCTCGATGTACATGAAAACAAGGCTACATTAAGAACATCAAAGGCTACAAGTACTTGAGCTCAAGGCAGTAAAATTCAAAAGTGCCACAAAATGAAACTGCAGATCAACAAGTATGTACACAATTCTAACACAGTGAAGTCATGGGATCTAAATCAACAGCCCCAAAATCATCTCAAGGCAGAAAAGCATCAGCATCGAACAAAAACAGGGTCGAGGCGACAAAGTTACAAAAATCAATCATCAAAACAAATCGAATGGCCGAAGTCAGATACAAAAATTCAAGGCCGAACACAAAATCACCAAACAATGAATTTGAATTAGATGTGAGTAGGGATTACTCACCTTGTCGACGAATTTAGGGGAAGCCGGCCAGAATTCGACCGAAGACGAACGAAGCTATCAACCGAAGCCCTAAATTTGGACAAACGAGTGAGAGAGAGGCCGCCATAATTTTCCTCTCGATCGATTAGGGCACGCGAATGTAAATGAAGGGGGATCGGGTCAAAGTACGTAAAGAGGGGGATTGTGGGCTGGGCTGAGAAATGAGTTGCGATTTGATTAAGTTTTATAATTTAATAATGTGGGCTGAAATGGGAGAGGCAGTTTGGTTGGGCTGGTTTATTTAATAAATAATTTAGTTAAGGGTTTAGCTTGTTCGTTTAATAGTAAGTGCAATTTGATTGTTATAAAAATTATTCACACTTTCTGATAGCATTGTTCTTAATTCACAGGTACGTATGGAAAACCAAGTAAACACTATAGAGATCGAACGTTTATCAACAACTACTGAAAACCAAAGTTTGGACCGAAACCAAAACAAATGAACCACTATTTAAAAAAAAATCAAAGCCCCTCAAACTTTATAACCATTTGTAATTTAAATTTTAAAAACTTCAATTTTAATTCAAAATTTTAAAAACTTCAAATAGAAGTTTGTGTCAATATTAATCGTTTAAATTGTTGATTATAATTGACGCAAAATACCGGGTTGTTACAGACTCCCCTCCTTAAAGAAATTGCGTCCACGCAATCCTAAGGAATAGATGGACAAAAGGTAACAACCATAAGAGCATGAGAAGGTAAGCTTTTAATTTCATAAAAGAAATTCTCAAATTCTCAACAAAGTTTGATTATCAAATAGATAATCAGAATAAAGAAATCTAAAAACAGCAAAATCAGCAAATCTAATTATCAACAAAGATAACTAGAAAACACAAATATCTAACTATCAAAAACGATAATCAGGAATTACCACAACGGTAATCAAATTTCAAATCACAAATATTTAATTATCACAATTGATAATCAAATCTCAAATCGCAAATGTTTAATTATCACAAACGATAATTAAACCACAACTATCTAATTATCACAAACGATAATTAGAAACAATAAATATCTGATTATCAAAAACTATAATCAGAAATCATAAATATTTAATTATCACAATTGATAATCAAATCTCAAATCGCAAATGTTTAATTATCACAAACGATAATTAAACCACAAATATCTAATTATCACAAACGATAATTAGAAATCATAAATCAACGAATATTTAATTATCACAACCGATAATCAAATTTTAAATCGTAAATATTTAATTATCACAAACGATAATTAAATCTCAAATATCTAATTATCACAAACGATAATTAGAAACAATAAATATCTGATTATCAAAAACGATAAATCAGAAATCATAAATATTCAATTATCAAAACGATAATTAAATCTCAATTATCTGATTATCACAAGCGATAATCAGAAATCACAAATTTTCAATTAACGAGTCCGAAATTAACCGAAATAGCAAACGCATATGACCCATAACCACGAGTTTTACTAAATCGTTTAATTCACTTCATCGTTTCCTTGAAAGTGCAAAATTGTGTATTTTAAATAAATAACATTTTACGTTCTCAAACGGACAAGTCCGGAATTAAGCGAATCAGTAAAAGAAAGGGGTCATAGTCCTCGATTTTTTTTCTGAAACGTTTAATTCGCTTCCTCATTCTTTTGAAAGCGCAAATCGTAAAGATTTTGAAAACAATTTTGATTTTTTTATATTTTGAAATATTTTGAAGAATAACAAATTTTTAAAACACGTGATTAAAATAGCAATGTCAGTAGCAACTTCGACATACGTCAAAATTTCATCGAAATAATTGGCATCAAAATATAATACCAATGAATTTTCGTTCATCAAAAATGTCACAAGAATCTTCTCAAAGATAGAAAGGGATATCATACCCTAAACTTGTATTCATAACAAGTCAATAACACACGAATTCACCAATGCACAAGAATTGATAAAACTTATCAATAGAAATCACGAAAGTTGGTGAAGCACAAATTCTAGAAATCTACACAAGAAATCCAGAAATCACAAGATAGGAGTATGAGAACTCGAACGGAGTATGAAAACTCGAACGGAGTATAAAAACTCGAACAGAGTATGACATAGAATAAAAGATAGGGCATAACATAAAATATCCATATTATCATACTGCTATAAGCATGTAAATAATGATCAACAGGAGATCAACCGACATGAGGTATGGAATAAATATGAAATATCCATACTGACATACTACTATAAGTATGTAAATAATGATCAACAGGAGATCAACCGACAAGAGGTATGGCATAAATATGAAATACCCATACTGACATACAACTATAAGTATGCAAATAATGATCAACAGGAGATCAACCGATAAGAGATAATCAATATCACAAGATCTTCTCAAAGATCCAAAGAGGTATCATACCTCAAATTTGTACTCATGACAAATCAATAACATATGAATTCACCAGTACACAAAAATAGGTGAAGCATAAAATTTCCAGAAATCAACATAAGGAATCTAGAAATCACAGAAAAAGGGAAAGAGGCCTATCACATGACGGTCCGAAGACCATGGGGAGCTACCCCGCATGTGTGAATGGAATCACACAGATTGAGGTCAAGACTAACCAAAAAGCAGAAAGGTATGTGTGAATGGAACCACACAAGTGGTGTCTAGTCTGACCATCAGAACGATCATCATGATCAACGAGGGGTGTCAATTACACTAAGCATGTGTGAATGGAATCACACAGATTGAGGTCAAGACTAACCAAAAAGCAGAAAGGTATGTGTGAATGGAATCACACAAGTGGTGTCTAGTCTAACCTCGCAATGAAAGAGACATCGCGCAATTGCTAGTCTATTTCATAAAGCGATCATCAAGATCAACGAGAAGTGTCAATTACACTAAGCTAGTGAATATAAAAGTTTAGCTTCATGTCCCATAACCACTAGCTTAACTTAAATATTTACGAACAAACTGTAAATCTTCACTAATAAAATTGTCACAGGAGGTTCAATCGAACAAGTCCAAGAATTAACCGACGAAGTGAACGCAAGCGTTTCATACCACTTGTTTTACTAAGTCGTTTAATTAGATTTCTCATCCGAGTGAGGTAAAGGTTTGTATATACTAATAGATTGGAAAACGGTTTTAGAAAAAGAGTTTGATATTGAAAATAGAGTTAAAAACATTTTGATAAAAGAGTTTTGATATTTACTACTGGTATTGAAACATTTATATTTTTAAAGTGACAAATCACAAAAATGATTGTAGGAACAATCAATCACAAGAATTCACATGTAAATATGTGAATAGAATCCAAAGAAATCGATACTGTATCCATCAAAAGGAATGTTCACAAAAGTTCCCGAAGAAATGGTCATCAAAGTTGCTAATAAATGATAGCAACAAATCGGGAAACAATCAAAAATCGATTAAATTTGGAAACCAAATCAATTCACTAAAATTCACATTCGAAGACGTGAATAAAATCCAAAGAATTCGATTCTAAATCCATCAAAGTAGGAATATCCAAAAAAATTCCAGAAATAGAAGTTTTCAAAGTCGACAAAGATGACAACAGCTAATCGGAAAAGAAGAATCGATTGACAAATGGAATAACGAAACAAAACGAGCATAAAGGCATAAATGACTTCAACAAAAATAAAAAATCAAGTCAATGCCGAAGTCGACAATTAATGGCCATAATCGAGTACAGAACGATTCAACATCATCATCAAAGAACTCAACGGCAAACCAAGTCAGAGTCTTGGAAATCAAGAATTTAGAAATTTCTCAAAAACAAAGTGACCGAAGTCGAACAAGCCGAAGAAAACATAAAATATCAAGTTCAGAATCGCTGAGATTCGAACAAAATCAATCATCGGCTAAATCAAATCAAAGCCGAAAACACAAGAATCAAAAATCAAATGCATACGAATAAGCGTTAGGAATTCATACCTAACGATCAAAGATAATCATTTGCAAATATGAGAGATAAAACGTCGACAAATAGTTGTAACACATGTACTATCTAAGTTATGTTTTATATTTGTTCTAAACCCCAGGCTCTGATACCAAGCTGTGACGCCCCACCTCTATACCCACGCTAGCCAAGGACACTACGGTGTAGTGCTGTCAACTAGCACGGAGAATAAGGCTGTTGAGGAGCGGCCATCAATAGTTGGCCTTACACTAGTATTGGTTATCTCGATGGGAGTGATATGTAAATATATATATTCTTTCATTTTTCATCTCTGATTTATTTTCTCCCATCGACATACCCCAATTCCAGTATAAAACGAACTACGATGGTTCGTAATAGTTTAGAACAGTAAATATAAAATAACAACACAGATAATATAAATGCGGAACACAAATGAAACAGAAAGTCTCATATATATATATATATATAATAACTGATGTCAGTTACAATACATTCACACGGTGCATATGATACAACTACAACAGTCGACTAAGGAAGTTACATATACAAGTACATTAACGTATATAATATACATGAATACATATCTTCCTATACAATTTTACATACTACTACAAATGACGACGACTACTCCAAAAGATATGAAAGAACTTCATAGCTCTAGCAGCAACCCAAAGCAGAATATCTACAACCTGAAATACTCGGTCTGACCCGAGTATTAGATTCAAAAGAAAATAATACTCGGGTCAGTCTAATTCAAACTCAGTTATTAGTGCACAGAAGCAATAATAATTAAATAATGAATAGGCGACAGTAGTTAAACCAAATCAGAATGCAATTCAGAATATTGAATTGAAATGAACAAAACAGTTCAAACCATTGAAACATCAATTAAAATATTAATTCAAGTAGGGCTGCAGTACACGCACGCGTGCACTGCCTCGCCACTACGGAATATGGAATACGCAAAAAGTTCCATAAATCAAAACAAAATAGAATATCACAAAACCATACCGTGTGGCTGCAGTACACGCTTGCGTGCACTGCCTTGCCACTACAGTGAGGATGTACACAAAAGCTCAACGAACCAAAATCAATGAAGGTTCAAATATCAATGCCACTGCCATTTGAACAGCAGGCCAAAGTCAACACAGTAACAACCCAAAACATTTAAGCATATGAATGCAAGTAAATGTCACTGAGAAGCAATGTTTAGCATACATATGAATCAATTTCGTATGTACAACAAAACACCAAGGTCAACTCAGCAATGCAAAGGCCAGTTTTTCGACCAGAAATACTTGCAACATGAATGGTGCAAAGAAAGCAGTAAGCAGTATATAACTTAAACATTTCACTGAATACATGGACCGGAGCAGTCTAGCTAGGATTTGGCAAAATGCAACTGATCAGAGGTGACAACTTGGAGCACCAGGCCAAATGGTATACACTGACTATAATTAAATCCACAAAACAAATATCCAAATTGATCCAAATGATCCAGACAGCTATAGTGAAGCTGCCGTAACATGAAGCAACAATAGACACGCATTCAATCTAAATGATCCAGTGGTCATAACTGGACAGTATAACATGGACGAGATACATAAAATAGTGGTATACCAACCAAGAACGAAGTAATTCAGGCTTAAAGCCATCAACTGACAACGTACAACTCAAATGAGTGAGTGTACCAGGGGTATGTCAACCCAGAATTGTGCACGGCAAATATAATCTGGGTCAATCAGTGAACGTGCACTGGTAGAGAAACAGTGAAACAACAATGGTTTCTATGCGAATGCTACAATGAAACTTAAAACAACAGTAACTCAAGCAAATCAGAAAATCACACATACAGTGGGTTGCAGCCAAATACCTGTTCAAATGAAACAGAGGTGGCTACATGCAACTTTACTTAAAAGCAAGTATAAATGCCCATCTACATGTACACAATGACAACAAGGCAGCAAACAAGAATCAAGCTAATAGTGGACAGAGTTGAGGCTACAACCCAAAGCATACTACGTGAAGAACAAGTTTGCAAGTGAAGACAACAATGGTGCCAGCAGTTGCAGCCAGGTTCAGAGGCATCAGTGGTGGCCTCGATGTACATGAAAACAAGGCTACATTAAGAACATCAAAGGCTACAAGTATTTGAGCTCAAGGCAGTAAAATTCAAAAGTGCCACAAAATGAAACTGCAGATCAACAAGTATGTACACAATTCTAACACAGTGAAGTCATGGGATCTAAATCAACAGCCCCAAAATCATCTCAAGGCAGAAAAGCATCAGCATCGAACAAAAACAGGGTCGAGGCGACAAAGTTACAAAAATCAATCATCAAAACAAATCGAATGGCCGAAGTCAGATACAAAAATTCAAGGCCGAACACAAAATCACCAAACAATGAATTTGAATTAGATGTGAGTAGGGATTACTCACCTTGTCGACGAATTTAGGGGAAGCCGGCCAGAATTCGACCGAAGACGAACGAAGCTATCAACCGAAGCCCTAAATTTGGACAAACGAGTGAGAGAGAGGCCGCCATAATTTTCCTCTCGATCGATTAGGGCACGCGAATGTAAATGAAGGGGGATCGGGTCAAAGTACGTAAAGAGGGGGATTGTGGGCTGGGCTGAGAAATGAGTTGCGATTTGATTAAGTTTTATAATTTAATAATGTGGGCTGAAATGGGAGAGGCAGTTTGGTTGGGCTGGTTTATTTAATAAATAATTTAGTTAAGGGTTTAGCTTGTTCGTTTAATAGTAAGTGCAATTTGATTGTTATAAAAATTATTCACACTTTCTGATAGCATTGTTCTTAATTCACAGGTACGTATGGAAAACCAAGTAAACACTACAGAGATCGAACGTTTATCAACAACTACTGAAAACCAAAGTTTGGACCGAAACCAAAACAAATGAACCACTATTTAAAAAAAAATCAAAGGCCCTCAAACTTTATAACCATTTGTAATTTAAATTTTAAAAACTTCAATTTTAATTCAAAATTTTAAAAACTTCAAATAGAAGTTTGTGTCAATATTAATCGTTTAAATTGTTGATTATAATTGACGCAAAATACCGGGTTGTTACAATTTATTAAAAATTGTATTTTAAAATATATTTTATAATAATTTTCAGCAATTTAAGGTTGGGAAGATAAATTTAAGTTGATTTGAAATAGTATTCTTTTAATTATTATGTTTAAATAAAGTCGATTTGAAAATTATTAAATTTGAGATTTTAAGGATATGATTTTATAACTTGATTTCGATTTAAGATGATTTAATGAATATTTTCAAATTTAAATAAATTTAAATGGGATAATTAGTTTGCTTATTTAAATATATATATATATATATATATATATATATATATTCAAAGTTTATTTAAATGATATTGGATTGACTAACTGAATATTTCAATATTAAATAGTGGTAAAGTTGGATTTGAAATATAAATGAATTTATCTAATTGAGTTATTGTGGAAGTTTAAATATTTTAAACTTTGAAATCTATTTAAATCGAAGTGGTTATTTTGTAGTTTAAAATTATTGATATTTGAATTGAATTGAAATGGAAGAACTGAAATTTGATTTAAGTGGGATTTTGGAATTTGAGTTAATTCGAGTTGATTTGTGAACTTTGAGGAAACTATTTTTATTATATAAAGCATTTATATATATAAAGATATTTATTTTATAAGTTATTTTAATATATATAGACTATTTTTAATATATATTATTTTACTTATAACTACTTTTATATACTAATTATTTTAACGTAAACTATTTTAACTTATAACTATTTTAATATACTAATTATTTTATTTTATAAACTATTTTATTATATAAACTATTTTACTATATATACTATTATTAATATTTGAACCGTTTAAGAGGAAAGTGTTATGATTTCAAAGTATTATGATTTCTAAAGTGTTATAATTTCTATGTTTTATAATGTTGAAAGTGTTATTAATTTTAAAGTACTATGATTTTGGAAATGGATATATTAATGATACCAAATCGATATGGTTTGAAATGATATGGTATTTTTGTGTTGAAATATGAATTATTTGAAATGAAATGACCACGGTGTTATAATAATATTTGGTTGATAAAGAGATCGGGATCAGATTTGTCATACTCTCTGCCAATTCCAAAAACCACTTTAACAACCGTGTACAAGGTGGAGATTGTAGAATGAAGTAGGATGGTTGGCAACGTTCTATTTGCGGTATATACATGGACGTGACTCTTGTGAGTTAGCTTTAGGTGATTAAACATGAGAAATTGACGGGCCAAGTGAGGTAGCTCCTCTGATCGGACACACTTCTTCGATAGCATTCTATTACTTTGCGATCGATTGGGTGCACCATCGGATTTTTGGTAGTGTGGATCGAGGTGGGCGGTAGCTGCGGCTACACGTTACCATCAGCCCGGAAGTGTAATTGGTATATCTACCATAGCATTGCCTAGTTGTGCCATGTCACCTACCTTATCGAGAACACTATGAGTTTGTTTCGTAACATACCTATGGAGTGCCTTTTGACGATGCCTAATATGGGGAGATAACGGTACTGTATACACTATGGGAATATATAAAATGTGTTAAGGGGGATATGGGTAAAGCCTTAATGCTATTTTAATACTTTTACTTTACTATAGACATACTATAATAGCGTGTTGTGCTATATAGTAGATAGTTCCAAGGATCCTTAGAGGATGGTTATCCCAAACTTCCTTTGAGTTACTTGTATTTCAGTTGATATTTCACTCGAATTGGATTTATTGGTATCAGAATGTTAATCCTGGCTCGAGTGTTTTGTGATTTTCTTTATGTTCGGGTCAGACTGAGTGTCGCAGCATTTGAGCTTCACCTTTGGAGTTGGAGCTTCGCTTGGAGATCCACCTAAATCTGTTCAGCTTTCAGTTATTCAGTTAACACCAATGATATATTCATATTTTTTATTTGACTATTATTTGAGACTTCTATGTGTTCGAGAATTCTGTTGTATCTTGTTTTAACTCTGTTATATATAGTAGCTTCATGAACTACTATTCATTTGTTTCCTCTGCTTATTATTATATTACTCTATGTTTGTGATTCTATTGTTATTTTATTTACTGTATATGTTGAGTTTTTCCAAATATAAATTAACAATATGATATTTTGAGCAATTCAAGACCGACATGTGTGGATGCGTATGGCATGAAATACAAGGATGTTACATGTGGCATCAGGGCATTGGTTTTAGGCAAAACTTAACAAATATAGTAAAATTTAATTACAAAATCACCTTCGTTCGAGCTTGAGTTCTTCCTCTTTGATTCGAATTTCCTTTGAATATTGGAACTCTCCCATTCGTTTTGAAATCCATTCTTTTCTCTTTCATTCTTATTCTTCTTATTTTTGGATTATCCCATAACTCTATTTCGATTGATCTCTATAATGAATCGGCGGTCCTGCCAATTCTGGAATGATTTGTAAAGGGGTGAAACTCCTTTACAATAGGCATTGATTCACCGAAGATTTATGTACCATCAGTTTAGATGCTGCTATCTCTTGCTGTGCTAGAATTCTATCTCTTGCGATTGGATGTCTTGCCTTAGAATTCTGCCTCTTGAAGTCTCGGTTGTGCCGGTTATGGTCGCCCGCGATTTATATTAGTCTACCCATCTTTTCTCTTTTGCTATTTAATCATCTTATCCCTTTCGAACCTATCTTCTTAGCTTGAATTCTTCTTGGTTTGGGTCTCTCTAATTTTGATCTCTATCCTTGCTTTGAAATCCATTCTTGTATCACCGAGTGAGGGAGTGATTTTGTGATTAATATAAAATATTTTATAATGTGTTTTTTGAGTTGTTAAGGTTGATTTGTGGTTTCGATTGATTCGTCTGATCAACGCTATCGATAGAAATTTCAAAACACTTGAATAGATCAAACTGACACAATAAATTTGTATGATTATATTATATATAAGCACAAAATTTTCTCAAATTAAATAGTTAAATGAATTTATTGTTTTATAAACCATTGAATAAATGAAATTATAAAACATGGTGTATCAATTGATTTGGAATTTAACTGAATTTAAATTATGAAATCAAGAATTCAATTTTCGGTATTTTAGAAATATGGATTTTAAACTTTAGAGTATATTATTTAAAGGTACTTTCAAATAGAAATTTGTTTCCAAAGAATTTTAAAAGTTTAATTCGGTACTCTTCTCAATTATCGCTGGAAAATAATTTCGATGATGACTGCAGCATCATCGACATTCATTTTCGAGTTTCAGAGTGGAGAGACCACTTAGTAGCTTCGCCATACTTTTTTTTGGAAAAATAAATTTGATTTTAATTTATTAAGTATGACTTGATTTACAATGTATATATAGGTATATGATTTTAGATTTTATTTGATATATATAGAATATATATGTATACATTTATCTCTAAATGGTTTGAAGTAAAACTAGAAATTTAACTCTTAAATTTAATGTTAACGGATGATTTAAATTATAAAATGAAGCTAAGTTTTGAATAAATATTTAAAACTTGAAATAATTGAATTAGGAAAATTTTAACTTGTATAATACTCAATTGCATTCCAACATATGTAACTTACCTAAATTATTCGAAATTTCAATATGTAATTAAATAATATATTTTAAAATGAAGTTAAAGGAATTTATAAATAAATTTGAGTAGTTATGATAAGTATCAATGTACTTAATCTATATGATATGATATATTAAGTGGAATAAATTTAATAACGATTTCAAAAAGAAAATTTTGTTTGTTGAATAAATTGATTATAATAAATGTTATACTTAATTTATGATTGCAGAAAATGTTAATTGAGATAAATTGAATAATAAGATGATAATAAATAAATATGGATTTAGGAATAGTTAAGATTTAAGTATAAATGTAATTAACTTAAGTGAAATCAAATGAATTAAATAAATGAGATTGATAAAATAAATATTGTTTTTAAAGAAACCTTTTTGTAACAAGCATTTATAAAATTTAAATTAAATCAACTGAATGAAATATGTTGAATTGAAATCAATTAGTTGAATATAAACCAATTTAAAAAAAATATGAAATTTATATGGTTTTACAACCTATTTTCTTTCTGGTTATTTCTATTCTCCTACCTCATTCCTTTTCGAGGACGAAAAGTTTTGAGTGGGGGAGAGTGTAACAACCCGTAAATTCTAACAGTTTTAATAGTGTAATTAATTGAATTTTGT
Source organism: Allium cepa (assembly GCA_030765085.1). NCBI lineage: Eukaryota > Viridiplantae > Streptophyta > Magnoliopsida > Asparagales > Amaryllidaceae > Allium > Allium cepa. The sequence continues at coordinate 671,819,403 of CM060928.1, read as the reverse complement.
GAAATTTTAAATAATTAAATTTGGAAATAAAAATTTGATATTTGAAATATATGTTTAAATTGATTTTGAATATATTTATATTTTCAAATGAACATACATAATATATGTTAGCATTTTTGCATTTTAATAAGTGTATATATATTATGTATATATGTATGATTTTATATATGTGTGTTTTAATTTAAAACAATGATTTTGTTTACATATATATTTATTTTATTTTAGTATTTGTCATAAATTAAAATATTGATTTCAAGGAAATAATATATATACACACACACATATATGTGTGTATATTCTGTTTCTATCAAACTAATTGATTTTTTCACATTGATCCCTATCTATCAGCTTTGACCGTCGAATTCGCGTTCAATCTTGCTTTGCTTTGGAATTCGTTTTTTGATTCGTAACTCGTCTTATTTTATTATCGAATCTCTCTAGCCTCGAAAGGTGAACAATCACTCACGGTTAATGTTCTTATATTTATTAGATTTGATATCATTTGAAATGATAATTGAAATATGTTGTTATTAGTTATTTAACTTCTATATATACGATATGCCATTATCTGCAACGTTTCACCGAAGACATCTAACACCATATCTTGTTATTTATATTTTTACTTATCATTGATGATAGATGCCCGCTGTTGATATATTATATTATTATCATCACTATTCTCACTTTGCAAAGTTCCCTATTAGTATAGAATTCCTTATGGGTTGAAATGATGCATACTCGAACAATCTTCTAGAATAGGAGAAAATCACTATAGGTTGAAATGATAAACCCAAACAATTTTCATTTACTCTGAGTTTGGATTGTAGGTTGAAATGATATATACCTGTATATATTTAAATTGTGGATTGAAATGATAAACATCTATATAATTTGACCATAGGAAAAAAATTATATATAGACACCGCTGGACTATATATATATATATATATATATATATATTGAAAAATGATTTCTTGGGTTTTGAAACGAAATATGTGTGGTTTTAATAAATATTAATTTTAATATATTATATATATATTATCTCATAAAAGTTTTAAATCTTAGATTTTAAAATTTTATCTTTGGAAATTTTAAATTTACAAGTTAGTTTTGAATTATAAATTTTAAGAATTTACTTATAATTTTACTATTTTAAAATATGTATAAATTAGTTGTAATATAAAATAAATTAAATGACAAGATGTAATTTAATAAAGTTTGATTTAATTAGTATATAATGTGTTTTAAGTATTTATTAAAATTTATACTATAAAAATAGATTTTATAATAATTTTTAATAAATTAAGGTTGGAAAGATAAATATAAGTTGATTTGAAATAGCATTCTTTTAAGAATTATGTTTAAATAAAGTCGATTTGAAACTTATTGAATTTGAGATTTTAAGAATATAATTTGATAACTTGATTTTGATTTAAGATGGTTTAATGAATATTTTCAAATTTAAATAAATTTAAATGGGATAATTAGTTTTTATTTAAATATATATTTTGAAAGTTTATTTAAATGATATTGGATTGACTAAGTGAATATTTCAATATTAAATAACGTTAAAGTTGAATTTGAAATATAAATAAACTTATCTAATTGAGTTATTGCAGAAGTTTAAATATTTTAAAATTTGAAATCTATTGAAACCGAATGGTTATTTTGTAGTTCAAATTTATTGAGATTTGAATTGAATTGAAATGGAAAAACTGAGATTTGATTTAAATGGGATTTTGGAATTTGAGTTAATTCAAGTTGATTTGTGAACTTTGAGGAAACTATTTTTATTATATAAAGCATTTATATATATATATATATATATAAAGATATTTTAATATATATGAACTATTTTTAATATAAATTATTTAACTTGTAACTATTTTCATATACTGAATATTTTAATATAAACTATTTTAACTTATAACTATTTTAATATACTAATTATTTTATTTTATAAACTATTTTATTATATAAACTATTTTATTATATATACTATTATTAATATCTAAACTATTTAAGAGGAAAGTGTTATGATTTAAAGTATTATGACTTACAAAGTGTTATAGTTTCTATGGTTTATAATTTCGAAAGTGTTATTACTTTGAAAATACAATGATTTTGGAAATGGTATATTTTAAGTGTATAATGATACCAAATTGATATGGCTTGAAATGATATGGTATTTTGATTTTGAAAATGAATTTTTTGAAACGAAATGACCACGGTGTTATAATAACACTTGGTTGATAAAGAGACCGTGATCGGATTTGTCATACCCTCTACCAATTTCGAAAGCCACATTAACAGCCGTGTATGCGGTGGAGTTTGCAGAATGAAGTAGGATGGTTGGCGATGTCGTATTTGAGGGGGGGGGTGTGTGTGTATGTGTGTGTGTGTATGGACCCGACTCCCGTGATTTAGCCTAAGGTGGCTAAAAAATGAGCAACCGACGGTTCAAATGAGGTAGCTCCTCCGACCGGACACACTTCTTTGATATCATTCTATTACTTTGTGATTGATTGGGAGCACCCTCGGATTTTTGGGAGTGTGGATCGAGGTAGATGGAAGTTGCAGCTATGTGTTACCATCAGCTTGGAAGTGTAATTAGTATATCTACCCTGGCATTGCCAAGCTATGCCATGTCTCCTACCTTATCCGGACCACTACGCGTTTGTTTCATACCATACCTATGGAGTGCCCTTTGACGATGCCTAGTACGGGGGAGATTACGGTACTGTATAGACTATGGAAATATATAAAATGTGTTAAGGGGGATATGGGTAATGCCTTAACGCTATTTTAATAATTTTACTTTACTACATATGTATTATAATATCTTATTGTACTACATAATAGATAGTTCCACGGATCTTTACAAGATGGTTATCCCAAACATCCTTTGAGTTACTTGTATTTTAGTTGATATTTCACTTGATTTGGATTTATTGATATAAAAATGTTAATCCTGACTCAAGAGTGTTTTGCTTTATACTCGGGTCAGACTGAGTGTCACAGCATTTGAGACTCACCTTTGGAGTTGGAGCTTTGCTTTGAGATCCATCTATATCTATTCAGCTTTCAGTTATTCAGTTGACTCCAGTGATATATTCAAATTTTGTCATTTGACTATTGTATTGAGACTTCTATGTATTCGAGACATTTGATGTATCTTGTTTTAACTTTGTTATATATATAGTAGCTTCATGAACTACTATTCATTTGTTTCCTCTGCTTATTATTATATTACTCCCTGTTTGTAATTCTGTGATTATTTTATTTACTGTATATGCTAAGTTTTGCCAAATATGAATTAACAGTCTGATATTTTGAGCAGTTCAAGTCTGACATGTGTGGATGCAAATGGCATGAAATACCGGGATGTTATAATAGAAATCATTTTTCTCTTTTTTTCATCCGAGACATCTTCCCAAGCATCTGCTCGACTTCATATGTAATTTACCATCTTTATCCTCTCTAATGCTCGTCTTTCTTGTTCCCTTAAGCTGATAAGTTTGCTTTTTGCAATTCGATCAACTATTATGCTCGTATCTCTGTTAATTCGTGAATTAAGTAACTGAATTTCTTTCTTTTTGTAATTGAAAGCTCTGTTGTTCCTTTCTCTCCAAACATGTCATATAGTAGCTGTAAAGTAAATTGTGAGCATCTACTGCATCAGTTTAGAGATGTCACTCCACTGGTTCAAGTACAACATTTCGTCTTTTAAGGATTTAACCTCATCTGATAACACACATTTTAGTTTTTAAAGTCCCCGTATACGTTTAATGTAAGAAAATTCAAAGAATAAGTGATTGTTACTCTCATTTTCCTCATTGCATAAGTTGCATGTTGTTTCTTCTAAGGTTTCCCAATCTATACTATTATATTATTGGTGAATTGCATTTCAAGAGCGCAGAAGCCTCGTTGAATTTTTGCTAATTGAACGGTCTCATTTTATATTGTTTCCTTCTCCTACCAGCTCTCTTCTTCATCCTTTTCCAGTCAGCTACGAATAAAAAGAGTAAGGTTTTCCCTGCCTGAACTGCCTCAACATATATTTAGGATTTTGATTCCTTCGCAGTCCCTTTTACCTAACCCTAATTTCAATTAAACCTCGAATAGGCAAATGATGTATCACTGATCGATCTTTGCGAGTGAGTATCTGTGAAGGTTTCTCTTCACGGCAAGCTCGGTAATTCCATGTGTTTCTCCACCGCTCTTTTTCGATGTCTTTTCTAACCTTAGTCAGCCTAATTCAGTTGGATTTCAGACGATTGCTTCTTCATGTATCTAGGCGTGGGTAGCTCTTCGGTTTCTTCTTTAAACTCTCTAGATTACCTCGGTTTCCTATGCAGCAAACGGTTTGCCTTAGGGGGTTGTTATGAACCATCGAGGAACATGTTTAGGTAATCTCCTTTCCCAATTTAATTTTGTATGTACATGGCTATGTATTCCTTTCTTTAATTACTCTTCTAACTATTGTATTACAACCAATAGTTGAATTTATTTTTGTAATTTATTTTTCCACTATTAAATTTAATTTAATATCGCATGCATTGAATTTTCAACTGCTTAATTTTTGATAATAATGAATTTTTTTGAGTATTAGAAAGATAAACTCATTATACAGTATTTTAGTGGCTTATTATTATGAGTTTCCTTGAAGTAAAGTTTAGTGGCTTTATAATATTATTATACGTATATAATATAGACATAATATGGAAGTGGATATATTTCTCCAGGGCGTGACTCTCAAAAAGTGGAACTATTGTTTTTTATCATTATACTGTCATTTTGCTATTTATTTCATCATATAACATGGACTATGTGAAGTAAATGATGCTTCCATGCAAAATGGCTTCAATTTCATCTCAGAAAGTGCGCAATAGAGTTCTCAACTATATGGTAATAGTTCTATCATTGTATAGTTTTCTCTTAATCTTATCTAGAGGTGTAAAGTAGGGTCCATGGTGTTTCCATGTGAAATGGTTTCAGTATAAATATATTTTTATGTACTTACGAATTACTATCGGCAAAGATGACATCAATTTGGAAACATTTACTATTACACTAGGCAGTGAACCAAAAAACACAAACTCATTTTACTGTGGGCCATATTAACTTTAAGTTTTCTTCTCATTGTAGAAAATATTCATATTGTTTAGAGAGAATTCCACTAATTACTACTACCAACATGATACGGTATTGCTTTTGTACATATAAAACTGCCTAATTAATGAATTAAGTAATACCAATACTAGATTGGAAATATTTTCTTCTTTAATTTCATCGCAAAATTGAAAGCAATATGTATGACATACAAAAGAATGAATGTTGTAAGTTTTTTAAACCTCTATCAATTTTATAAAGGTTATAGTTTTTCACTCAATTCCCTTTATCAATATTAATTTATGCAATGTGTCTGAGCAATATGCAAATACCCTACTGTTTCTTAGCTTATTTTCCCAGGTTCTGCTACATGCTTCATTGTTTGTAAGACGTTCGTGTAAGAAAACTTTGTTTTTTCTTTGCATGTTTCTTCAGTTTATATTTATAAAATTTTCCTGTTATATTTCTCAGTTGGTAAATATTATCATCCTTTCGCATCGTTTTGATAATTATTATTAAACTTTAATCTACGCGAAAATGTCCACACACACAAGGATAGTCATATCAATCTAGAAGAACTATTGGATGCTATTCAAATTTAAAATAAAGCAACTAAACTTTATTTGTGCATGATTTCAATTAATGTATACTATAATGATTTGTGTTCTATCGGAGTTACGCTTCTCATTCGATCACTTTGGATAAATGTTACGGTACAATTCTATATTATCTTTATCAAGTTTATCGATTGTAGAACTTTGAGATTATTTTTACTTCTGTGTTTCTATTTGGGTTTGGAGTTCCAATGGTGGTAAACCAAGAAAACGGGACCCAAATAGCTACTAAGGATGTTTGATTGTCCTTAATTTATATATATTACACTATATATATACACTACGTATTTGTACATATATGCACACATACATAAATATACATACTTTAAATATTCAATGTGTGTGTATATATAGGTACATATATGTACATAATATTCACATATAGATGCATATAATATATATGTGTGCGCGTCCGTGTGCATGTATATACATCTAAGTATAATTATATATTTTATATATGAATGGCCAAACGTGTATATATGTACATGCATTGATTAATTCATGCTGTGTGAAAACATATATATATATATATATATATATAAAACTAGAGAAGAGACTAATCTAGCTAGGGTTTAAATCGGCTAGGTATATGGATTACATGATCAGTTGTTGCTTTTAACTTTGACAGTATTATAGAGGGAAATGATTTTACTACCTGGATGAATGTTTGTATTTCAGTTTTGCACCTAACAGTATACTACTTTTGACTTTTTTATTCAAACATTTGGTTTGTAATTTGGTAAGAGGAAATATTTATTTTCATTGTTTTATGCCATAGTTATTTTTTGACTAGAAAATATTATAATAACATTTTACTCCTATTCATATTGAATCTGGACCGATAGCACCATGAAGGTCTATTTATTATTTCTTTTATTTATTATATAATTAAGCAGGGGTTATTTAATCTCTCTTGAAGTGAAAAGATCAATTACTAATATTCATGTAACTATACTACTATATATACACATATCAGTGTACCACCCATTTATGTTAGGATTTAAGAAAATAAATGAAATGGAATATTACAATATTTAAATGGTTGTACTGTTTCATAAGTCTACAACTATGGTGAATCAAAAGGCAATTGATTTTTATGAACACTTTAGTAAACAAGGATAAACTAACAATAGCACTATCTTCTAATTATTTTGTGGTTGTTAGCAAAATAGTCTAGGCTGATACATTTTCTATTACCTTTCATTTTTGGTTTTTATGTCTATAGTTTTTTTGTACTCATTGAGTTTGTATAAATAAGTGACATTACATTTTATTTATATTAAAGTTTGTCTAAATATTCACTTCTTTCCAGGTCACACAATGATTGATATAGATAATTTTACGTACAGTATACTCATGTCATGTTAAGTTGAAATAATATTCAAGCAGATATCCACCCTTTCAATATTCTTTTATTTGCATTCTAATTAGAAATGTATGAGTGAATATAAACCGTGGTAATAGAAAAAAGCTCAAACTAATTGTATAGCTCCACTTCTACTAACTGCATTGATCACTCTTATTGTTTGAGCTTGAAAACAACATTTATTTCTTATGTGTATAAGATATGATAAAACATTTTATCAGTTAGAAGTTCTATTGAGTGATAATCAATGTCTAAATTCATATTACATAGTGATTATTTTCATTACATTACTTAAAAACTTAGGTGGTACCCTAAATTTTGTAGTCAGTAGCAATATGCAATCAACCTACTATTGTTTAATTTATTTTTCTAGGTTATGCTACATACTTTTTTTAAAGTCCATGGTTTCGAGAAGAGTACATGTATTCAGACCATGGTGGTCGTATGGGTGCTGAAGGTAACATTTGCTTCTCATATCTTTTTAGTAATTGTATGCTTTTTGGAGTTTCTAAAGGATTTTCATCTTTTTTTTATTTTTTTAGTGCTCGAGGGAGGTGTGACATCCATTCCAAAATGCATCTGCGCAGTGTTATTTTCATTACCTTACACATCATGTGAGCATGCATACTTATAATTATGTTTTATAATACATGCTAATTTATCATCTTTATTTCTACATTAAAAACGACAGTTATATGTTTGTGCATGCATGCATGTGTGCATGCATGCATGTGTGCATGTGTGTACTTCTATTTACATAACATTGGAAAACAATGCATATGCCACTGATGTAATCAAATTGTGGATTAAGAGAAAAAAAGGATTTTCTTGTATCCACTAAATGTTTTCACATGCTTCATTCCCAACTACCATGTTATAATACTGTGAGTTTGTCAAATCTATTATACACTTTGATTAATTATATCTTGTTTTATTATTTTTATCTTCAAAAGGTGAGCAAAATTATCAATGGTGCTCCTATAATCCATTAATGTACGCTGTTGTTTCCTACACGTAATGTGAATTATTTATATGGTTAATATGGAAGGTTAGATAATATTTTAAAATTGTAATGACATCTTCTTTTATTAAGGACATGAATATAAGAAGTAATAAAGGTTGTAGAATTCTTAATTTCTTACATGTATATGCATGGACTATAAACACAGCAACACTAAATTCTAGAAGAAAATCATTTCTGTTATTTTGCAAGAAAATAATTAAAATGTGTATGTTTGTTAGAGAAACATTTACAGTTATGCATGCCCTTAAAAATCGACAGGAATTGTAGCAAACCTGCTTAATTTATGGTCGCCTTATACTTGAAGAGCTATACTATTATAATTTCAAATCAAGTGTTAGGGGAGCTTTAGCTAGTAGACATATTATTAATTAATGGTTTGATCATGAGCTGTTAAGCAGCTAAGATGTTACTCTTCAATATTGTTTTTGATGTGAATGGTGAGAGTTATAATTTTTGTACCACGAATATTTATTGGTTGGTACTGGGTCAAATGATCTTTATCTTAACAGAAATTTTTGGCTTAGATCTTTAAATGACTCAACAATTTAACCATCAAAAACCAAAAATTTGTTAAACTCTGGATTATTTTAGCTGGTATAAAATTTGATACGAGTTTAATTATGAAAATCTTAACGTTTTTCCCTTTGTATATTCCATAGACTATAAAATGATCATCATTAAAATAAAGTTTTAAAATATATACTTTGGACCATAGTAATCCTCTTTTTAATTGGGATTGCTTTCTACAAAAGATTTCCAATGAAAATAATAGATTATATGGTATTTTCAAATTCAGTATTTAAATTTAGTTTTACGAACGAAAATATTTAATAGCTTAATTAAGTCAAAATGGCATGGAATTAGCTTGAATAAAAGATAGATGCAAAAAGATTATTTTATGAAATTGGTAGTATGTTTCAACTTTAAAATGTAAATATGAGAATGGAAAATATAATCAGGTTTACTAAGCCTTATAATTACATGTCATTACTTTTTAGATGTTTATTGAAATTAACTTTTTAGTAACACTGGTTTAAATGCTAATTCTATGTAGCTTTGCTTATAAAAGAATACGTTAGAAACCATGTGGGACATAAATAACTAAGAAAACATGTTGATGCTGTATTAATCTGGTGAATATGCACGTTGGGACTTTTAAGGGAACTAGGATCAAGTTATGTAGGTGATTCTACATTACAAAGAAAAGGAAGTTCAACTTGCAACAAAGGCAACTTAATCCTCTACTGGCATTGCTCTCTTTGCATCCAAACATGTGAGCTCGGTTCAAAGAAACCATAACCTGTGGAAAACATTTTTCATTTTATTATCATTTTAACCACCTCATGTGTAAAACGTGTTAATCGTATTATAGGTTGCTTCTCTTATGACCATATGAAGTAATGAAACCTTGCACTTCCTCTTTTATTTATTAGTTTCGTCAATGATTTGTTATTTACGACCCGTAGGTTGCTTTATCTTCATAAAATTACATTATATTGGGAATAGGTTTTCCATACCAAAGGTGATATGTACCAAAAATAAAGTATGTCAAACCTTTGCACTTCTTAAGTTTGTACATATTATAACAACTCAATAATCAATAAATTCCTACCATTTTAGGATAATATTTGTATTCTAACAAGAAATGTCATTTGAGAAATACTTCTTTGGATATTCTAACACATTTATTTTATGTAAATCGATAAATTATTTAATCTATGGTAGCGCATTGCAATAATGTATAATAGTGTAGCCACTGCTTTTGCATTATCAAAGTAGATCCTTTTACTTTAAGAAGTCAATGCCTATTTTATAATTAACATGCGTAGCCTATAATTTGCTTTATAAAGAAATTTCAACATGCTTAATGAAACAGTTTCTAGCTGAAAATATTAATTTTCATAAACATAATCGCCAACAAGTCATTAGTTCAACTGGAACACATGAACATTTAATTTTGGAATGGTGAAACAGATACTAGGTATAAAACATACTGGTATCTATTTATAGTTAGCATCAACTTATTGTTTCCAAATAGTCATTTTTTGCATCATTCTTATGTGTAGGAAGTTAGAAACTGAAACCTTTGGTGGATGCTACAGAAAAATATATAAACTACACCATAATATAATTTTCTTGGTATTCAAATCAAAGTAATGCTATCCTTCAGATGCAACATGGTTTCAATTCAAAAGGAAGTAATTTGTATCTGCAACTTAGGTTTTAACCGCTTTATGTGTACCTCCCATCTCGATTAAGGTATGAATTGTGTTGCACACAAGCATTTTGGATGGAAAATAAAGCACAAAAGAATGTTCCAAAATAAACAAGAAAAATCAACCTAGTAAGGGCTTTCATTTTCAAACAACTAAATATCAAAAAATATGGGTTATCGTTTGTTGTATAAAACCATTATGCTCTAGAATATTAATAATTATTTATATGCTTTAAATTGTAACGTGCCCGCAAATCCGTACCCCTTTCAGCCAACAATATTCTCCAACAGTTCAACTCAAAGTGGACGGAAATAGAACCATTAGGGTTAAAGAAGAAAGAGGTAGAAGAAGAAATAGAAAGCAATCACTACAACAAAAAGTGTCTTTTATAGCGGCATATAGCCGCTATTAATCATAACCATAGAGGTTTTATAAGCGCTATATATCGACGTGTTATAAAAAACTATTGAATATTTATAACACAAAATATGCCGCTATGGTTGAGCTTAGTTTTATAATGCAAATTCACCGCTATGGTTTGTTAATTCAATAGCTCATTATAGCTGCTATAATATAGCTAAATCTCAACGGAACTGGAAATCTTTATAACACCATTTTGCTGCTATAAAATATTTATTCAATAGCGGTCATTTCACGCTATTAAATCAACATGTTATAGTATTGATAAATTCTTTTACAGCTCATATATGCCGCTATAAAAATCGTAGATACACTTTTCAAGAGATATGCCTATATATTACATTTTAATAATAGCAATCAAACTAAATCTTCATAAACGAATAAAGATTATAATCAACAAATATAACACAAGAGCATGCTCAGAAAGAAATGTGATATATTTTTCATTACATTTTTTTCTGCAATTACATTTGTTTCTGCAAACATATATTTGCATATAACATTGTTCTCACCATCTCCCTATTCCTCTCTTTGTTGCACTGTGCATGTCACAGATAGTGCACAACAATGACAAACCACCCCTCTCCAACTACCAACGCAACCATCTTCTACATCACATCATAAATAGATGCAGCCACACATCACATACTTCTATTCTCTGGCAAACAACTTCTGCATAACTAGCCTGTTGCACAAACCTGAACATCAATCTACTTGTCGTCTCCTTCAACCGAACTCCTGCTGCTAAATAAACAACACACCATACTATACTCTTCCGCCACATCCCCTTCTTCATTCACCTCTCTATAATCATCCAAAACCACTACACTCCAGCAACCTTACAACAACAAAATCCTACCTGTCACCACAACAGATCAAAGCCATTCACTACTACTACCCTACATAACTACAGCTACAGTGCCATTTGACTTCCTCCCCTTGCAACTGCTATCAGACCAATCAAACCTTTCACCCTTCATCAGTTCAACAGTCCCAAACCCCATCACTAACCATTAATACTTAACCACCAACCATCATCTGCACTACTACATTGTCCGTTAATAATTGCCCGTCCTATAGTGCTCCACTTCAACATTACAACATCATTCTTCCCGACCATTCCAGTGTTCAAACATCTACATCCACTTCCTACTGCTGCTGATTGATCACCACTGTGCCATCCACATCAACAGTGCCACCATCTCACATACAAACTGCTGACAACCTCAAACTTCACCAACCCTGACATCTACAAGCTGTTGCTCTGTCACTTCCTGCTCAATATAAACCTCCTCACTTCCCCATCCACTGCATTCTCCAATCACAAAAACAACCATTTACCTGCCTGTTTCCAAAAACACATCATTCCCTACAACTTGCAAACTTACTTGACCTTAACCATCACAATCAACTTCGTCCTCTATCTTTACAATAGCCCCTCTACAGTGCACAACTATGCACACTTTCACACTACTGACAACCACCATATCAGACTTCTCCATCAAACATCACACCATACACAGTGCAACTGATACCACTATTCACCCTGACCAATCAAACTTTCCATAACCTCATTACAACCATTGATCTATTCCTGCATACCTGATCAACCACATCAGGCTACCATTCATACACCTATATATATCCCACTGACAAGCAACTACCAGCTTTTCTCGCTTCAAATCATCATCAGCATATTTTCACTTCAACCTTACTACCATTCCATCTTCCAGCCTCGACCAAAGTACTAGCACAAAACTGACCACAAACACTTCCGTCTAACCATTTCATTTCACAACATACCACCAGTCAACTCCATCACCATCTAACTGTCCTCTTAGCTTTTGCTATCCTTCTTACTGCCTCTACATCACCGAACCCCAACTCGAAACCACGACCATCCATCCATCTGCCTCTACATTATGAAGTTTCAAATTAATGCATAAGTATAAGATACTGTGCTACTGCTAGAATATTTGTCATGCAGCCTTTTATTAAAAGTAGTTTGTCTTATTAGTAACTAACTGGTGTTAAAATCATGTAATCCTATAATATGATATTCAATTAATGAAATGTAAGCAATGTTTGATGAATATCTTCAATTTATCTGTTTTCTTGCTCTTTTATCTTGAATCTCAATCTTATTCTCCTTTGATGTTCTTCTTAAAACTTTTGCTAATGACACAACTTAACTTTCCATTTTTATCAATGTTTATCAAACCGAGTATAGTACTGGATTTCAAGTAACATAACTACGTATTTTTGCTGGAGTGTAAACAATATTTTACTTGCAAGCATATCAAACACAAATAAATCAGTATGGCCGCTTTTCTCATGAGACTAAAATAAAGTGAAACTCCCCACGATATTATTATCAGACTTCCAAATTATCCTAAACTTTAGAAATCTTCAAAGGGTAGTACATAATTGAATTGGTTTCATCTACTTCCAAGCCTTCTCAAGGCAATTAAAGTTTTAGCCCAATAAATAAAATTATTCTAACCTATATCTACAATGCAATTCCAGTACACAAAATCTACAATGAATAAAGCTAATTTCAAAAATGCTCATTTTCAGTAAAATATACAGCATGTTATTGATGGGTGTGATGCCCAAACTCTTAAATGAACCCTCTCTGCCTATGTCCCTTCGTATGCTACTCAGCTCAACCATCATTGACCGTTTTAACAACAGTTGCAGGTGATGTTAACAGGGTAGCTTTCTTGGATCGCTTTGGTACAAATAATAGGTTTTAATGTTGACTTGTGCTGAAAGGAGAAGGCGGTGGGAGGCATTTTAGAAGATGGGGAAGTACAAGGTGAATGTTCATTTCAGGCAGTGGGTGTTGAAGAAGAGATGCATTCACACACATGGCGGTGTCTGATCGGCTAGGGGTAGTCGTAAAATATAGTATGGATGCTGGCGATCTGGTGGAGGACAAGGGAATTAAGGTGGTTGTAGACTTAGATATCAATGAGATAGGCGAATTGGGCAGTTTCCCAGCTCATAGCACAATTTCACAATGTCAAGTATGTGAAACTCTCAAAACGAAATCCATAACATATTCGACCAATCCAAATCATGTTCATAAATTTCATGAAAAAATCAAACTTATAAGATTTAATCTTGAACAAAGGAATAGTGCTATTGATTGACATAAAAAATAAATACCTTTTCTTTTTCAATTAGAATATAATGTAAGCCACAAATTTGCATACCAGACCGAGATAATAATCAGCATTAGATCTCGAACCACCAGTGTGTGGCTTAGGATTTTTTGCCCTCCTCTTGACAGCTGCTTTGGAAATAGCCAGAAACTCCAACGACGTCCAATGTGCCTTGAACTTGCCAAATATTTCCTGAGGTAATGACGGATGCTTCTTTCTTGATTTATGCATAAACCAAGCTTTAAACTGTTAAGCTTAGAAGCATCTGTGATTGCTTCAGCAAAAAAAGTTTGATGCTAACATTTGGATTAAATTCACATAAAGATAATAAATTTATTAAGAAAGATATTGGATGATAAAAACCTTGTAAGATATGCAAAATAATTAACTATGGAAACGAAATTTGAAATAGATGAACAAAATGTAACATTGCAATCAAGTAAAAGTTTATGTGCTAGGCAAAACCACAAAGTGATGGAAACATATACATGGAGTTTGCAACTTTAGAACAAATCAATACTGGAAACAATTTAATTACACCAGAGAACAACAATAAGGGTAGACAATGGCACAATCTAGAAAATAGCAAGAAGCAAAGAACAAATATAGGAACACACGTAAGAAAATAAATAAGAAAGTGAACAAATTTGACCAAACTTCCATTTTCTGAAAATTATAATAGTGGATGGGATATTACACGATCAAAGCACCATTTCAATAGTAAAAAAAAAAGTTTAGTTTTTTGTCCTTTTCAAAAAGAAACGCTGTTAACTAGTAAACAACTTAAGCATCATAATATATAACTAATAAAATTTGAGACTACTGTTCTTTATGGTCTGTTGAAATAAAAGGGATGTGCGAGATCCTCACAAAAGGTACAAACTCAGCACCAGACAAATTGATAGTGAGATTTTTGACTAATACCAAATTGCATAATCAAATTTAATAATAACAAACCTACATACTAAAGTATCATCACATAAAACAAATCGTTTATTTAATCATTAGTTAACCTAAACATAAAACTAGTTTATAATTTAAACATTAGCCTCCTGAAAACCAAACTGAAATCGCCCCTAAATGAGAAATAGAGAATTATATTTCTAAAAAAGAATAAAGCATAAAAAAGATGTTACCTTCGCAGGAAGCGGGATGAATCTGGTAGATATTGATGAAGAGCAAAATTGAAGATCAGATACTGGAGATTAGGGTTCCTGACGTCGTCGAGTTCACAACTGCTGAAGAGCGAAATTTTGAAGATCGGAGATGGAGTACAAAAGCTGAATTTCATAGATTAGAGATGGAGTAGAACTTCGATTAGGGTTATTTTGTTTTAGGAGGGAAACGAAAATTGTTGAGTGTTATTTTGAGAGGGAGATGAAATTGGGTGTGTTTGTAGGAGGGAGACGAAAGTTTGGGGCCAAAGCATTGCATATGTACATACAAAACAAATTGTGTAAAAAACAAATATTTAAAGGTAAGTAATAATGCTTTAGAATAATGTGTTATTAAATGGTGCTATAAAAGACACTTTTTGTTGTAGTGAATATCAGAATCTCACCATCGCAGCGGAATAATATATAATAGATAAATGACTGAATCTTTATACAAAAAGAACTGTATCTGTTATATACATTACATCATTAGAGTACAACAAAATTCATAGCACACAACTGGACAGTTATCATACCGTGTCCTCACAAAAGCTGACTATGCAACTAACCATACACAATGGAATATACATCAAATACGTGCGATACATCTCGCCATCCAGCTAGTCTCCTAAGCTCCACAGCATCCTTTCCCATCTCTATAATACTAAGTCTGACTCGAGCAATATAGTGAAATAACACCCAAGTTAACCTGGAATACCAACATGAGAAAACACACTTAGTTAGATTATTAAAGTTTTCAAAATCCTTTGAAATCAAAGGTATCTCGTAAGACCATGCCCCAAATAAACATGTCGGGTTCTTACCTTACGATAAGCAAAACATTTTTATCAAATCCGTCTGGTATTGTTATAGTGTCTATTGAAAGTAAAACAGAATCTAGCTGAAATGCTTGCATCTCACATTCCAGTAATAGTTGGGCACAACCAAAACTGTACAGGCGCTTATTGGAGATCAAATTCCATACAACGGCAGGGTTACTGGGATACCGCCCGTCATAGTACCTGGTCAAGATCAAAGTACCGAGGATCCCCCATGATGCCCTACAACACAAGACCGGAGCTACCCCTTACTGGATAGTCCGAATAAGATCACCCCGCAGTTGGGATCAGCAACCGCCCATACTGCAGAATAAAAAGGGACATCTAAACAGGAATGACTTACCCTAATTGGTTGCTAGCCACTTAGCCTTGCTGCACCTCCCATATTGTAGCCATTTTCGGTTGATGAGGCTTGAGGCTATGCATTACGTTTTAGCGCACATACACTTAGAATGCTCATTGTCCCCCTAATGATGTTCTGATAGCATTCGTCCATACAACTTCGTTCTCGGTCCGAACGGAACCGAAGGCGCTACTCCTACTACATCCATTTTGGAATCACCCTAAGAATTAGTAGCGATTATCCCTTGCACTTCACAGCTCCATCTTTGACTCCAAGCTCTTGTCTTCCTTACGAAAACGTTCAACCGGATCGAAACGGTTTTTGGGAAATTAATCCTGATCCGGCTCTCTTCAAAATAATCAGCGCATTGTCCAATATTGATAGTCGGTTATTTAACTATCATATAACATCCACCAACAACCAAACGGGCCTTAATAATTTCCCAAATTATTTATTTCAAAATATTTTCACAACATATTTTTCTACACTTCAACCCTTTGAAAATAGTTTTGAAATCACTTTTTCTCTTGTGGAACAAATTTCCACCAATTTGTTTTATTTCCACTGAAAATCACCAATTTTTAATACTTTAGGTTTTTGAATAATTTAAATCATTTTATCCAAAAATATATACTTTAAAAGACTTAAAATAAAAACTACTTAAAACACTTTATTTAAAATACTAGTTATGAAATTTTTAATAGTTTCTCATGTAAAACCCAAGCCAAAACTAATTTTAAAACAAAAGTTATTATATAAGGTATAAATATTAAATAATTATCTTTTAAATCATAATACTAGTCAAACCATTAAAATAATCACTTCTAACATTAACTTAGTAAATATTTACTTAAAATGTTAAAATGATTAAATAAAAATTCCCTAAAACATTCTTTTTAAACAACTTTAAACTTTCAACTTATATATAAAAATCTCCTTTGAAAATATACTTGGTTTTATAGGGGAATACACTTCCATTTCAGTACAACCCATAAAATCCTTTATAAATCCTGCTCAATTTATCTCAATTTAATTTACGTCCCACTCCCATAAACTTCTTTCAATACTTTTAGAAATAAGACCACTTTTTTTATTTTTAAAACACATTTCCCATCTCCTTATAATCACTTTAAAAAATACATACTTATATTACTTACATTAAGGCAACTAAAAATATTTAAATAAAAATAATACTTAAGAAATTCTATAAGAGTTTCTGCGTAAAACATAAACCAAAATTTCCTTTTAAAATAAAGTTATTATATCAAATATTTATGTTAAAATTCCTTTTTTTAAAGTCATAATACTAATTTACCTTTAAAAATAATTAATTACCATAATTAACTTAAATAAATATTTGCTTTTCACTTAAAAATAATTAGAATAATAAATTTTCTTAACATTTCTAAATTTTTTTTTAACTACTAGTTTATACTTTGAAATCTTTTCTTTGAAAATATACTTAGTTTTTAAGGAAAAATATACTTTCCAACATTTAATAATAAAATCATCTTTTTATTTTAAAAATGAATTTCACCTTTTCTTATAAATTCCATCGGAATCTATACTTTCAAATTTATCCACTGACAAATATTCCACTTCATTTATATCCTAGTTTACAAATTTCCATTTCTCATTTTCCTTTGAATCACAGTTTCCAAAACACTAAATCGATTTCAAACCCATTTCCTGGTTTAAATTCCCTTTAAAATTTATTACTCGATTTATCCAATTCCTAATAATTATTTGCTTAAAATTTTATTTTCATTTCCTTTAAAAATCCAAACTTTATATATATAAGTTTTTCCATTTCCCAAAATACCAATATATATTCAGCTAAGCCGTAACATTCAACAATTTCAATCCCTAATAGAATCTATATAATCTATCACAGATCATCAAATAAATCACATCACTAAACGTAAAATAAATTCAACGTTTTGAGGAATCTAGTTGGATCCCTCCAACTTGTTTCCCGGCATCCATAGATGTTAACACAATATAAAGTACCAATCCCACTTCGATGGGGATATCACGGTATATTAGATCATCGCTATTATGCGAGGCGCATAAAGTTTCATCCGCTATGTAATGAAGAAAATCGGTTACTCCAATATATATACACACACTATATATAATATCACGACCAGCTGATAATAAATTATCAATTCAACCAATCAATCCAATAATTCAAATTTTAACTATTTAAATTGATGGTAATCCAAATGAGTGAGATTAACTCACCTTTGTTTTGTTCGCAACCCATTTCCATCTCGACTTATTTTCTTCACGATTTTTGACCTTGTAACAAGCATTATATGGTTTATTAACATTTGAAATAATCGAATAATCTATTAGCATTTAATAATTTAAATTTAAACTGATAATTTAATTTAAACTAATTTTCCTTTAATAAATTATTTTTGGTGACCAAAATAATTAAATAAGTTTATTAGTTAAATTAATCAGCCTAAATACATAATTTTAGAATAATTTTTAGATTTAAAAAAATGCATATATGTATAAAAATCTAAATTATGTATTTAGGCTTAAAATCTAACTTTTATACATGCATATGATTTTGGAATATAAGGGAGTTTATAAGTTTAATTGATGTTCGATCGAACGAGAAGGCAATTCGTTCGGCCATTAGTATTTTATTTTTTCCTTCTGAGTTTTGAAACGGGGATAAAAAGCTCGTCTTTGATTTATTTATATTTTTTTCTCTAAAGAAGACGCGTGTACAACGATCTTGCATGCTTTAAAAATGGATGAAATGCATATTTTTGCGTAGACAGGTGTTTGAATGAGTATGATGTAGTGATACAAAAAACTGATGTGAATAATTTTGACTAGTCAACTTATTTAAATTTAAATTTGAATCGTCTCGAAATCAGTACTCAAATTTTGACTTCCTATCGAGGCGTGCCACTAGGAATTTATAATGTTATACGCCTATTCCAAACGCGATGGAAAAGGTTTCAAATCCTAATTCAATCGTATGGAGAAGATAGCTTTTTGGACCCAGTTATTATATTAAATTTTCGATATAAATTTAGCGTATATACATCGTACTATCGAATGAAAACTTCAAATGCTACGAAAATTGAAATCCGATAATAATACACTATTACGGATCCAATGGAACTGGTTTCGTCCAAATCCGAGACTGTGCCTCGGAAGGCTATTTTTAAATATAATTTAAACGATATATTTTTAAAATTAAACAAATTATTTTTAAATTCAATTTTAAAACTTTTATTACCTTTATTATTATCAATATAAATTTTACAACCTTTGATTTTTTATAACAAGCTTGAAACTCCAGATTTCATATTCTACCCAATTTCCAGTAATTAAATCCAATAGTCTAATTATCCAATAAACAGCGATATTTGAAATTCAAGTTAAAACATAACTTTAAATATTTAAAATCAATTAAATATCCTGATTTCAAATATCTAAAATTCCCGGTCATCACATTCCTCCCCCCTAAAAGAATTTCGTCACCAAATTTACCAATTAAGAAGAATGGTGTGATACCCGTTTACTATTTCATAAAACCAAACAATTTTCAACAATTTTCCAAAACAATCTCTTTTTCCTTATTAAGGACACACTATCACTCTTACTAAGTTTCCAAACTCATCCTTAAATTCCAAAAAACATTACTTACTCAACAATTCAAATTACGATTCAAAAATCAAATTTTAAATTATCAAAATTTTCTCAAAATTTTTCTAACTCCCTATATTTTCAAAAAATTTCGCCAGCGTCCCCTTTGTGTGGCTACATCTGTACAACTACAAAATGCCTCTACGGGCCCACAGATATCATTAGAAAACAAAATTCCAAGTGGCTAGATCAAAAAACCATCAAATTTCATATAACAACTTAAATACATACCTTTTGTTCGGGCCATTAAATTTTATCTTCTGAAATCCAAAAAGACACTAATTTTCCTTTGCTTTTAAAACACCTGTAAATCCTACTTAGCAGTAATATCCAATCATAGCATTCAAAATCATTTACTTACTTCTTTTACCAAATTTTCAATATTTCTTTACTTAAGTACGTACGATGCACATATATCATACGCAGGCAATACCAAATCCGATCGCTCACTCGATCATACAATTCCACTTCCAAACTAGTATCGTCCACCTGACTGTAGGATCGATTTCACCCTAGAGGGGGGTGAATATGGTGATTCGATTAATTATAAAAATTATTGTGGAAGTTTATAAAATATTTTCAACACAGATATATCAAAATAGCAGCATAGATAATAGCAGAATAATGAATGCAGAAATAGAACGACACAGAATTTACCCAACTTCGACAAAACCCTGCCTACGTGCTGCCTCCAAGGTTTCTACTAGAAATTAAGCAGTCAGACGCTTACACACGTAAACTCACGACACCTGTTATCGACTAGCCTTAAATCTATGCCAAAAACTCTACCACAACCCAGCCACCGAGTTGCGAATTGTCAAACTACGTAACGTAGTTTGTCCCCTAGTCACACGACTAGAAATTACAACCGTTTAAAAGAGAAATTGCAAATTTAGAAACAATTTATAATTAAGAAACCCTAATTTAAATAAGCTAAGCCCAAAGAATAAAAAAGAAGCCGCCCAAAATAATAAAGAAATAATAATAAATCTCTTTCTCCTTTTATTTCGTCGGCCTATCCTTATTTGGTGAGAGTGGAAGCTTTTATTTCATTCATTTGTTCTTCAATATGAAATTAGGGCTTACTAGAATGAAGGCGCCGACTTTATTGATCGATCAGGTGGTTTGTTCTTGTGATTGCATGACAATCGATTGTATTTTTCACTTTGCGCACCGTTGCTCCTTCTCGATCGAGTTTGGTGATTTGGTATGTGATTTATTGCTTTTGCTTTACTGTTGTGCTTGCTTGAACTCGATGATTTTTACGCCAATGATTATTGGGTTTATATAGGGTTTAATCCCCTATAATTTCATTCGTATGTACTCATTGAATTCTTCTGATAATGTTTGGCTTACCGTTCGATTCAACTTGAATGTTGATATTTTCACTGACTTGTTCAAATTCGTACAATTCTTTGTTACCTGATTCCTACGGCATGTTTTGATTTTTCTTGGTCATCAAGGTGTTGGTTTTGGTTTGATGACGTTGATTTATCTTGACTCGTTCCATGAATTTCTGAAGACTTTGGCCACTTGATCTTTTTTATGATAAACTGCACTTGCATTGTCTACTTTTGGCTTCGACTTGAATATTGTCATTACCTAACTTCGGCACTATCACCGTTGCATTATGTTGTACCTATTTTTGTTGCCTTCATATTCATGCCTCGAAGTCCGGTGTAGATATAGTTCTGGCCACTGTGTACATTGTTTGGTTTTCCTGTATTTGCATGCTTGAAGTCATAGGGTTGCATGTGGTCTTGTTAAAGTCCAGTTTCATCTGAATTTGTACATTTGTGTTGTTATCATGTTGTTCACTGGTTCGAGCTAGTTTGTACATGTCTGATTTGCATTAGGTGTGTTCGAACTTGTACCCTACTGTCACCATGTTGTTGTACACATTTGTTTTGTCACTACATACTTTGTTTGCATATCGACTTGTTGAAGTCACTTGTAATTACGTTTTCTTGAATCCACACATCTCTAGTCTTTGCAGCATATATATGTTACTTGTTCACACTACAAAAAAATAGCCTTTTTACAATGGGCAATGCCCGTTGTAATATGGTTTTCGCAACGGGCATGTGCACGTTGTAATAGGCCTCGTTGTAATAGATCCACCACATTTTACAACGGACAAAGCACGTTGTAAAAACCGTTGCAGTATACCTTTTTACAATGGGTTATGACCGTTGTAATAGACTATATTATAGTGGTCATAACCCGTTGCAATAGACTAATCATACTACTTGCATAGCCTGTTTCACAACATGCAGTGACCGTTGTAAGAAGCTCATATAACAACGCACATTGCCCGTTGCAAAATAAATGCAAATTAAAAAAAAAATACAGCAGCATCCATGCAATACATCCATACTAATACTAAATATTGACATAAAATAATTAAAATAACATACGAAAAGACTAAAAGCTAGAGTTATAAAATTCTAACACTCCAAAAAGTTAGATTAGTTTACATGCCAAATACATAAAGCATTAATACATAACAGTCCGCTACAAATATCATATTCTAAGTAAACATAGGGAATTATATTTGTGAACGCAGAAATTGACAACTCCACATTATTGATTATGCTGCAACAAACACAGCCATATTTGAGTTCACTGCCTTCTTCCTCGACCACTGCCAAAACAACCCATAAGTATGTTGAGTGAGATTTTTGCATCGTAGGAAATAAATCTAAAGATTAAAGTTATCCGATTAAGAAGATAAATATGCTCGTCCATAGATTTGTAACTTATATTGCTCATTCCATTAACAATCTCTAACGAAACAACTCCATAGCTGTAGACATCGGCGTTTCCTGCCAAATTTCCTCTCAATGCGTATTCAAAAGCTATGTATTCTCTACACAAAAAGAATTAGGAGCCGGAGTTGCGGGTGTAGCATCTGTTTCGGACTGATTGTTTAGCACATAGCAACTCTACCGTTTTTCTAATTTAAAGATGTCGGCATTGCTTCAGAGAAAGCGCAGAAGCTTCTTCTACCTACAACAATATTTTATTTTATGCTGAGAATTCAATAATCATGATTACAGTGGTTAGTAATGAAGGGAGGACAACAGACTTTTTTGAGACTACCTGTTCCTACAAAGGGAGGACAACAGACTTTTATGAGACTACCTGTTCCTACACCCGTTTACACGTACCCAATATTGAGCTTTCAGCACTTTGTTGTCAATATTGAATTTTGTATTTATTGTTGCTTTCCAGTATTTTTTTGTTCGACCCTATCTTCTATCTAGGCGATAAAAATGATAAAATATCGACTGAATTATATTTTGTTTCCTTGGGTTGCCCTTTTACAGTGATTGCTATTTGTTATAATCATTTTGTGACCTATTGTTACAAACCCCCAATGCAGATGATCATCTTCTTCAATGCAGACCTATTTTTGTCCTGTTTCTTTCTTTAATAATAACCCATACTACCGTACTATTCTAAGCCATATGCTTCCTCAACTAAAAATAAGCAAATGAAACAGCAACATTGTTCATGAAATCAGTAGTAATAAATGGTTGTCCATAGAATGGCAATTGCCATGGTTAATATTATAGAGATATCACACGCCATGAATACAAGCTTTTACGTTCAAAGTCTACAAGAAACTAGTGAAACACTCTTAAGCAGTTAAGCTGCAGACGCTGACAAACATACATATGATAACCGAATAATCGAATAAGTGCTTTTGAAATAAATTTACACAATACAGGAGTGGGATAAAAAGTTACAGCCTTTGTATACCTCAAGACCTGGACGGTGAAGATCCTCTTCTTTGTAGCACGCACATCTCTGACTTGCTTTCCCACTCATCGCATTTTACAATGCTCTCTTCACTAATCGTGGATACAATGCCTCACCTGTCTCACACCGTACTTTACTGCCCCTGTTATCATAGTATTTTCCAACAAGTTTACCGACAAACCTGACGTGGCAAAATTTCAACATTAATCCATACTTATAACGAACAATCATCCAAGTAATTATATCTCTGGACTTTCATACTTCACCAAATCAATGAACTGAAATCCTAAATATAAAATATAATCAACCAATAATGAAAAACTAAATAAGCCAAGAGTTGATTTTGGCCGATGAGCTGTCAAAATGATTGATTTTGATATTTCGAGAAAATCAAGATTGGAAGCTGATACTTTAGTAATGCTTTTGGTGTCCTCGGTTAATAAGATACACAATCCATAAAACAAAATTATATCTCATTTTTTCAAAAACACACATGTTTGAATTGTATATGGAAGTTGTAGACTTGACAAGATATCATATTGATGATACAACGTGCAGACATACGAATGTACATACATATGTGCATACATACATATGGGTAAAAATCTGAGATGGTACCTAATGAGTCCTCAGCGCATACTTTATCTATGTAATTGGGTTTTGTAGGTCTGTTGCCATTACCAGAACTCGAACTCACGATCTTTGGTTACACAACACACACAACATAAATATCCTAAATGTATTAGCTATGAACAAGTTAATGTCCATGTATACTTTATAAGTTACGAGTGCCAACCAATCAAGCCTATATCTTTAACCTCGCCTAATAACTGTTCAGACCAAGGTCAAAAAATTCACGAGTATATTGCATCAAAATCCGTTAAATCAATATAAGATGGCCAATATTTATAAATTTTGACTGAATATTTAAACAAAAAATATGGACTATAATCAAGCTTTTAGGATAAAACAACTTACTTGTATCTTTCAGAGTAAAACTTGCGCCAGCTGTCAAATTAGCTTTTGCAAATTCTCTACACATAATTATTATAAATCAAAGACTATAGTTACTTCGAACTTAAATACAATTTACACTACAAGAAAGGCTTCGATTAGCGACGAAGGGGGGCGACGGCTAAAAAAAGCGGCCGTCGCTAGCCGTCGCAAATCGGAATATACAGGTCCTGGCCGAGAGCACAGATTTCATTCTCCTCCTTCCCCAAATTTTTCATCCTTCCCCAACTCCATCGCCCCCCGTCACCCCAGCCGGCGCCCAACCCTTCAAAGCCTACAAATCACCCAAATTTGTGTCAGTATGCTCCTAATCTCTTGTTTGAATGTAAATTTGATGTTTTTAGGTTTAGTTTAAACCCTAATTCAATTATGATTTGTTGTACAATTTAGATTTGTTGTTAATTTGAGTATTAGTAGTGTTGTTAAATTAGGTATTAGTAGTGTTGTATGTTGATTTGGCAGATTAATTAGTTTATTATCATGAACTTGAATTAAGAACATATTAATTATTTCATCATGATGAAGTTGAATAAATGGTTGATGTAGATAATTAGTGTTGGTGATTAACATGGTTAGTTGTTTTAGGTGAAAAAATAGGGTATATTAATGATTAACTTGGTTATTGATAAATTTACATGAAAGTATTTCATAGTTTATGAAATTGATAAATTACAAATTTAAGTTGTTTTTCTATAACAGATATGTCTGGCAGGAGACGGAGTGGAGGTGGTGGTGGCACGCCATCCCCATCTCCCGGTGCAGGTGGTAGTGGCACTGCACCGGACTTACGTCCGATTGCAGAAGTTGTTCCTAGAAGTGCTGGGTAAGTATCAATTTTATTTATAGTATAAGTTTTAAAATCCACTAAACATGTATATCATAACTTTTGCAGTGGCTTTGAGGTGGAGCCATCAGATTATATTTTACAGGTTTCGAGGAAGGCTTTTCAGAGCCGGATGCATGGTTGTTGGCCTCGCTGGGACGACATCCCTCCTCATGTCAAGAACGCCATACAAGCGGATTTACTTGTAAGTAGTAGTTTGAATTTCAGTTGTAAATTAATATAATCTTTATAACTTAAAATTTACAGGCTGCAGTCCGCGTCGACCCTGATGACTTGGACATTTTTTTAAATCACTGGAACAAACGAATGAGAAAAAATTACAGGGATACACTGTCCAAGGCCAAAAATTCAGGGAAAAAGCCAAACTGGATGGGCGAGGGTGTATGGAATGATTTTCTTCAGCTTTGGGACAGTCTAGCAGTAAAAGTAAGTAATATATGTTTGCTTTGTTATTTAAATCTAATATAAATCTCGCAAGATATATAAGTGATAATTTGTCTTAATTTGTAGGAGCTATCTGCGCGGAACCGGGCAAACAGGAATAAAAATCCTGCATTGCACCATGGTGGCTCCAAATCCTTTCAGGAGCATAAGAGATAGCTGGTAATTAAATTTATAAACCGTGTTTACATTTTATTACAATATTTTATAATCAGATTAGCAATAATACTTATATTTTCAGGCCGCAAGATACAACCGCGAGCCCACTATGGCGGAGCTGTTCAAGGCCACGCATGTCATGGAGAGGACCGACGAAGAGGGCAATGTTTCGTACGAGTGGACGGATGACAAATCATAATCCGTAATGGTAAATTAATTTACTGTTAATAACAATATTTTGTCTTATTGTATTTTCAAAATTTTGAAATTTGGTTTTTATCGTGTAAAACAATTGTTTGTAATCGTAGGAGAGGTACGAAGCAGAGCGGGCTCGTGTAGCACAGTCCACTGGTCGGGAAGAGCTTACGTTAGAGGAGGAGAACCATATTTGGG
This sequence comes from Allium cepa, assembly GCA_030765085.1. Classification (NCBI taxonomy): domain Eukaryota; kingdom Viridiplantae; phylum Streptophyta; class Magnoliopsida; order Asparagales; family Amaryllidaceae; genus Allium; species Allium cepa. Next base: position 671,792,857 of record CM060928.1, on the reverse strand, counting down.
ATGTTATTATTGACCCGCCTTCTCGGACCAGTCGAAGGTATAGCTATGGAAATGTGGAGGTAAATTTTGACATGTACTAATATATAAGTTTAACAATTTTAATAATATTATATATATTCTAATATATAAATAATTATGAATTATTTTATAGGCCATGAGAATGCAGAGTGCATACAGGAGGTCGCAGCAAGAGGTGGAGATTGCTCAGTTGAGGGCGACAGTTGAAGAAATAAATGATTGGAGGAAGAGTTTTTTTGAGCAACAGCTGGATGAGCGGATTGCGGCCTATTTGCAACAGCATGGGAGGATGCATGGAGAGGACGGCAGCGATGGCGAGCAGTAGGTTTGTTTGTTTGCTGATAGTTTGGTATATACACATTTTGGTTGGTATGGTGTATATATATTTCAGGATATTATGTACATATATTTTGATGACTTCTAGTTGATGGATTTGGTTGGATATTATGTATATATATGTCGGGATATTATGTAGAAATTTCGGTTTTTACTATTTACATATTCCGATTATTGGATTTGAAAAATTAGATTTGGTTGGATTTTATATTGTTTGAATGTATAGTTATGTTATATGATGGATATATGATGGTTATACTTGATGACTATAGTGTATAGTGGTTTGGTTCAGATTGGTTGAGGTGTATATGGGCTGTGCATATGCACTGAAAATTTACCCAGTTTTGCGACGGCTTGCGACGGCTAGCGACGGCCAAATTGCACAGATTAGCGACGGCTTGCGACGGCTAGCGACGGCCAAATTACACAGGTTAGCGACGGCGAGCTACGACTAGCGATGGCATTTAGACGTTGGAAAAATTTCCACGTGACACATTTGCAGTCGCTAGCCGTCGCTATTTTGGTGACGGAGCCGTCGCTAAAGCCGTCGCTATACTATTGGGCGACGACATTTATAGCGATGGCTTTTAGCGTCGGCCGGCGACGGCTAGCGACGGCCGGCGACGGCTAAAAGCCGTCGCTAACTGTTGTCGTTCTTGTAGTGTTAATTACCTCTCAATCAAATTTTGTATTGAAGTTCTTCACAAAACATATCAATGTTGCATGAGTGATCTAAGCCTAGCTTCCAAATCTTCTAGAGTAATCGTAACCAATCTATCGGCATCAAAGCAATCAAAATCTAGCCTCAAAACCAAATTTTCTCTAGCATTTGAAAGCAAAGGATCAATCAAACCACCATTCATTTCTTTCCTTTGCTTTTCAGAGGTTTCTCTCTCGATAAGTTTGGCAACCGCGATCAACTCCGACAATCACCAGTCGCCGCGACTCCACAATCACCACTACGACCTCACGAATACGAACTGCAACCGAATCCACAAACACAACCCAATAGCCTCAAAGAAACAACAACCATCGTCGAACAGTCGAACAACGCACAGTCGAACAACGAGCAGCGATTTTAGAGTAAAGAGGTTTTTTTAGATCTGATTTCATTTCAGTGTGAAGGATAAAAGAAAATTAGGGATTTGAAGTTGAGAAACATACTTAATTTAGTTTCAATTAGGGATTTGCATTTGAAGGATAAAAGAAAATTGATGAAAGGAGAAACACGGATGATTTAGTTTCAATTAAGGATTTGGAGTAGATAAGGAGAATGAAACTAAGACTGAAACGAACATTAGCTAAAATTTAGGATGGATGGAAAATAAAATTTGTTTAGAGCCAAAATTTCATGATTGGAGCCAAAAAGTTTGATTTGGAGACTAAAAGAAAATTGTATACTTTGTTGCAATACTATTAATAAACATTGTTGGAGACAAAAAGTTTAATATAACATTATTAATGACTAATTATTAAATATTAAATATTAATAAATAATATAATATTATTAATGATTAGTAATTAGTAATTAGTAATATAATATTATAATTAGTAATTAGTAACATATAATTAATATAATATAATTAATGATTAATTATTAAACATTAATAAATATTAAATATTGCTTTGATGAAAGCTTTTTAATTATTAATTATTGATTGTCGGAAGTTGCAACAGAAATTTATCATAACGGGCATTTTATGATCGTGGTAAAATTAGCATCGGTTAAAACGGGCAATTTATGACCATTGCAAAATTGGAACCTATTACAACGGTCATTTTAGCCCGTTGTAAAATTGGCACCTATTACAACGGGCGTTATGAGTGTTGTAAAGTTGGCACCTCTTACAACGGGCATTTTATGACCGTTGTAAAATTTGCATCTATTACAACGGGCAATTTGTGAATGTTGTAAAATTGGCATCTATTACAATGGGCATGAAAGGACCATTGTAATAGCATTCTATTACAACAGGCATTCATTGCCCGTTGTAAAAAGGGCGTTGTATAGGGAATCTACTACAATGGTCCTGAGTGGACCGTTGTAAAAGCCATCTTTTACAACGTGCAGCAAATGCCCATTGTCAAAAGGGCGTTGTAATAGGGTATTTTTGTTGTAGTGTCGTGTACATTTGGGTCTGATATATCATATATATGTGTATATTGAGCATATCCATCACTCCACTGCATATTGATCACTGTCAATTGTTCTTTCCTTGGAGTTCAATAGCTTGTCTTTATTATGTGTTCATCTGGAAGTTTTGCATTGTTCTAATCTTTGACATTGCTTGACTATATTCATACAATTATGTCACCTCTCACCTTGGTTCTTGTGCATAGCATATTGAGCTGCACATGTTTGTGATGAGTTGCACTGAGTTACTACTTATATCAATCCATATAATTGTGCATATGTAGGTTGCATTGCTGTTGCATATTCAAGTGGTTGTGTTCATTGTGTAGCCTGGTTTGACCACTTGCTACACTAGTTGTATTCTCTGGTCTAGGATTCTTATTTGAAACTGCATAGATACAATATTGACAATTCGTTCATTTTTTTGGGGCTTTTGTTTCTAGTTTTGGTGTTGTTTTGAACATGGCCATTGCATTGCTGAGGCTGTGTTGCTTTGATCGAGCATTTTCACTTGTACTTGACAATTTTGTATTGCACCTGCATTGGATCCAGCTTATAGCTCGAGTTTAACCTTATGCTCATGTCGTGACTTTATTTGTATAGCACTTGAGTTGAACTCGGCTTTTAATTTGGGTTTGACCTTCTGCTCATTTGTCCCTGTAATTTTATCAATTATATATATCGGTGTGCACGGCCTTGTGGAATGTACAGTGATAAACTGTGCATGTCACAAGTTGTTCGTGTATGATGAAGTCAAATTAAATGATGACGAACAAGCCAAATAACCGAGGCAAATATTATTTTCAAAATTCATATTTTATTTTATACCGCAAAAATATTTCCTTTTCAATTTTACTACGTCAATATTTATTTTTGCAGATTGGTCAGATGTTGGATTCAATCTGGAATAAAGTTGAAGATAAATTACGAGTGAATGAGCGATATGTAGTGAGGTGTATTTGTAAATGATAGATTGTGATGTAATTGAATTTGTATTGTAATCAAAGTTGTATATGTATAGTGAGAGCTTGGATTTGTACTATTCAAAATTATAATAAATATTTGTTTGAATAAAATATCCGTTTGAATTTAAATTCCGTGTTATTTATTTTATTCACCAAATATTTATTTAATTATGTGAAAAGTTAAATATTACATTAACAAATACATTTAAATGAAAATATATATATATATATATATATATATATGTTCATTATCATCAAACAAAAATCATATACTCGCATATTCAACAATCTCCCCCTTTTGATGATAAGAAACATATATTTAAGATTTTGAATATGTTAAATGTATTTGATCATTGATATACTCTATTTTCTCCCCCTATTTAAATCTTCCTCTCTACACAAAGCTCCCCCTTCATATATGCATGTAAACAGAAATATGCAAATAGAAAATATTTGACCTTTATTTGTCAAAATCTTAACTTTTCTCTCCCCCATTTGTTATCAGCAAAAGAGTAATAGTGTTAGAAAAATGGAGATAAAGTGATAAATATTAATACAACATTAAAACTCAATTGAATATAAATATTAAATTTCAATAAAAAATCAAACAAAAATCATAAATACTCTGTTTGAAGCATATTCCACATTAGAATGATAGGGATGATGTCATCATAAAAAACCATATAGTTGTGTCTATTTGTGGTATATTTATATTAGGAATTTCAGTATCTACCAACCATGCATAACCGTTAGGACTTTTAAATGAGATTAGTAGTATTCCAATTTTAGTTGTAAAAAATGAATTCAAGTATCTTCTAACCACACATAACCGTGAGGACTTTTAAATGGGATTAAAATCAACTTGTTTATTTAACAAATCGATTATGATATGCGTTTCATACATGCATAACCGTGAGGACTTTTAAATGAGCATGGAAGTACATAATCAAAAATTAAAATTCGAAGTAGTTCACCCATGCATAACCGTGAGGACTTATAAATGAGAGTGAATACTTCGGTTTTTAAAAAAAAAATGAAAAACAAATGATTCCCATTTAAATCACCACATATTAACATACTATAATGGATTTTGATGAATGATGGTTGATAGAAATATGATAGAAATAGAAATGGTCATGAAATTTTTACCAACAAAAAGTTTATAACTCTTGTTTAAATTTCTAAAGAAATTTACTAATTATACTGTCTCGAGTTATAATATATGATAAATATCAACAATCATCACTTTTTCAATCACTATTTATCTTTTTGATAAACAGTAAGGAGTCAGATTATCAATGTGGTCATTTAAAATCAAATTCAAAATAATTATAAAATCAATTTTTCTAAAAATGACTAATATGAAACAAGGTCAAAAATAATTTTCTAGAAGGGGTTTTATAAAAAATGTCTGCAATTTGAAATTTATTTGAAGTGAAAAATATGCATATATTTTCTTTGAAAAACGATGCAGTTACTAAATATCTCATCATAAATCACGTTCTACTAGTAATTTTTCTATCAACTAGATTACTAGTGTAATCTACATCTGAATTTCTTTTCACTCAAACTTATTATTAGTTGAATGTTACAGACCAGATCATGAGTTGTGCAACAAAATATCTCAAAATCATTTTAACGACTTTTTAAATGACATTATCTTGAATTTGTATTGAAGCCGTGTAAATAATCAAAAACTGTGAATATGAAGTCAGCCGTAAAATAATCAAATATATTATCATCAACCAATAAAACACTATTATTAATCCAAACTAATATATATGAAGTAGTTCAAAGACTATAGAGATTTTTATAGTGTTCTTGGCATAAGAATATAATTGGCCAACAATTTTGAATAAGTCAGAATCAACATCATCGTTTATTTCATCAACACATTGCTAGCAGATTTAGTTCAGATTACAGTGTAGATTATCGTTCAAAATATACCATTACCTGTTTTACCTTTATGATAATTTTTCGTTGTTGCCCATTGTGATTATGTCACCATTGTACTAGGCTAAGGAACTTTGCTTTATCGCCCGTTGTGTCCCTGGAACAGCAAAAGAATCCAAGTAAAACCGTTGTTGTTCCTTAGCATGCCACCACACCTACATGATAAAAGATTTTTGTGACCTATTTGTTTTTATAGGTCCATGATTGTTAGCGGCAGAATATTTTGAAAAATAATTTTGTGGAGACCCAAAACTATTTATATATGTTCCTTTCGGCACGCAGATTTGTTTAACTTTGAGAGATTTTATATTTGTGCCTTTTGGAACCCAAATTGGCATATTTTTCACACGTTTGGGTCTACACCAACAATTGTTTTGATTGTGTCCAATTTTTCTACAAATTGTGCATATTGAATTGACTTGATTAATTTTTCTTTTAACAGGTTCAGATTGATTGTATCCAAGTCCTTGTCTGACTGTATTAATAGTTTGTTCCCCTAAGAGCATATTGAACGATTTTTCACTTTTGGAAAACTTATCTAAAGTCATTGACAGTTGTTGGACTTGTGTTTTGAGAGATTCATTTTCGTTTAATAATTGAGTGTACTTTTTAATAGAATTCTCTCTCCTAGTATTTTCACTTTCTTACCAAATCAAAACTTCATTTTCAAGTGATTTAATTCTAATTTCTGATTTTTTAATCTCTTCTTCGAATGTTGCACACTTATCACACTTAGTGATCCCACTTAGATAGGTTTTAACTAATTGGCCGAGTTGTTTATTTAAATCTATTAAAGTATCTTTTTGTGATTCAAGTTTGGCATACTTCTCCCTAAGTCGTTCAAAACTGCCATTTACTTCGTGGAAATATATAAGTAATTCTGAGTGAGTAAGTTTTGATACCTCGCTTGGCTCGTCATCATCGCTATCAGTTATATTACTTTGAAGGCACATATCTGCTTTCTCACTCTCACTGCTAGTACTTTGATTATCTTCATCACTTGTATTCAACGTGGCTGCAAAATTTCTCCTTTTTGATTTCTTTTCAAAGTCGTGTCGATTTTGAGGACAATTGGGCTTGATGTGTCCAGGTTGGTTGCACTTATGGCATATGATTTCTTGCTGTTCTGTGTTATCTAGAACTTTGATTATTCTGCTTTTTAATTTTTGATTTAAAGTTGGATCTGTATTTGCGGTTCCAATTTTTTAATATCTTTATTACCTTTCCAACTCTACTGCTCCATCGTCATCGTCATCACTTTCAGTTGTTCCTTTCAGAGCTATTGATTTTTTTCGAGTATCTCCTCCTTCACGCTCTTCCTTGAATTTCATTTCTAGCTCATAAGTGGTGAGATTTCCGATGAGTTCTTCAACTTTGATTTGTTTTAAATCTTTTGATTCTTGAATGGAAGTCACTTTTGCTTCAAAACTTCATGGAAGGACTCTGAGGATTTTTCGGACTATTTCCAATTCCGTGTATGATATTCCGAGAGCTTTTGATTTGTATACGATGTTGGAAAGTCGTCCATACATCTCTTTAACATTTTCTTCCTTGGCCATCGTAAAATTCTCGTATTCGCTACTCAGCATGGCAATGCGAGATCCTTGACTTGAGATGTTCCTTCGTGAGTCACTTCGAGTGTGCGCCATATTTCATGCGCAGCTAGACAATGTGAGACACGATTAAATTCAAACTGATCTAATGAACAAATAATCGAATTCATATCTTTGGCATTAGTATTCTGTAACTTATTTTCTAGATCTGTCCATTGATCCTTCGGTTTATTTATTTTTTGATTATTTAAAATTATAGTTGGTGCTCTATACCCTGTCTCAACAATATCCCAAGCATCAATGGTTTTTAAAAAAAATTCATCCTATTTTTTCAGTAAGCATAATCACCATTGAACATTGGTGGTCTAACTGTGGACTGACCCTTGGCAAAAGCATTATTAAAAAATTCAAAAAATAAATTAAAAAATAAATTGGTTTTTGAAAAATCAAACATTTTAAAACAAAAATGGCTCTTGTTCCTAGCTTTTATACCACTTGTATGATCGATTTCACCCTAGAGGGGGGTGAATAGGGTGATGCTATTAAATATAAAAATTATTGCGGAAGTTTATAAAATATTTTCAACACGGATATATCAAAATAGCAGAACATATAATAGCAGAATAAAAAATGTAGAAATAGAACGACATAGAATTTACCCAACTACGGCAATACCCTGCCTACGTGCTGCCCCCAAGGTTTCTACTAGAAATTAAGTAGTTAGATGCTTATACACATAAACTGGCGACACCCGCTATCGACAAGCCTTAACTCTACGCTCAAAACCCTGCCACAACTCAGCCACCGAGTTGCAAATTCTCAAACTATGCCACGTAGTTTGTCCCCGAGTCACACGACTAGAAATTACAACCGTTTAAAAGAGAAAGTGAAAATTTAAAAACAATTTAAAATTAAGAAACCCTAATTTAAATAAGCTAAGCCCAAAGAATAAAAAAGAAACGGCCCAAATTAATAAAGAAATAATAATAAATCTCTTTCTTCTTTTATTTCGTCGGCCTGTCCTTATTTGGTAATAGTGGCAGCTCTTATTTCATTCGTTCGTTCCTCGATCTGAAATTAGGGCTTCCTAGAAATGAAGGCACCGACTTTGTTGATCGATCAGGTGGTTTGTTCTCGTGATTGCTTGACGGTCGATTGTATTTTTCACTTTGCACACGGCTACTCCTTCTTGATCGAGTTCGGTGATTTAGTATGTGATTTATTGCTTTTTCTTTACTGTTATGCTTGCTTGAACTCAATGATTTTTACGCCAATGATGATTGGGTTTATATAGGGTTTAACCCCCTATAATTTCGTTTGTATGTACTCATTGAATTCGTCTGATAATTTTTTGTTTGTCGTTCGATTCAACTTGAATGTTGATGATTTGCACTGACTTGTTCAAATTCATATAATTCTTTGTTACTTGATTCCCACGGCTTGTTTTGATTTTTCTTGGTCATCACGGTGTTGGTTTTGGTTTGACGATGTTGATTTATCTTGACTTGTTTCGTGAATTTCTAAAGACTTTGGCCACTTGATCTTGTTTATGATAAACTGCACTTGCATTGTCCACTTTTGGCTTTGACTTGAATTTTGTCATTACCTGACTTCGGCACTGTCACCGTTGCATTATGTTGTACCTGATTTTGCTGCCTTCATGTTCATGCCTTGAAGTCTGGTGTAGATATAGTTCTAGCCACTGTGTACATTGTTTGGTTTTCCTGTATTCGCATGCTTGAATTAGGGTTGCATGTGGTCTTGTTGAGTCCAGTTTCATCTGAATCTGTACATTCATGTTCTCATCATGCTATTCACTGGTTCGAGCTAGTTTGTACATGTCTGATTTGCATTGGGTGCGTTAGAACTTGTACCCTACTGTCACCATATGGTTGTATACACTTGTTTTGTCATTGCGTACTTTGTTTGCATATCAACTTGTGGAAGTCACTTGTAATTACAGTTTTCTTTTATCCACTCATCTCTGGTCTTTGCAGCATATATATGTTACTTGTTCATGCACATTTGGGTCTGGTATGTCATATATGTGTGTGTGTATCGAGCATATCCATCATTCCACTGCATATTGATAACCGTCACTTGCTCTTTGCTTGGAGTTTAGTAGCTTGTCTTTATTATGTGTTCATCTAGAAGTTTTGCATTGTTCTTATCCTTGAAATTGCCTGACTATATGCATACATTGATGTCACCTCTGCCTTGGTTCTTGTTTATAGCATATTGAGCTGGTACATGTTTGTGATGAGTTGCACTGAGTTACTACTTGTATCAATCCATATCGTTATGCATATGTACGTTGCATCGCTGTAGCATATTCAAGTGGTTGTGTTCATTGTGTTGTCTGGTTTGACCACTTGCTGCACTAGTTGTATTCTCTGGTATTGGATTGTAACATTTCGGAATTTCGACTCACGTAAGTCGACATTAATACGTCCACTGTATCAACGGCCGAGCAATCGAAGGCCGAAAAACCGTACTGTTAGGGTTAAAGAAGAGGCAAAAGATAGAAGAAGAAGAAGAAAGAAAAAGCAACAGAAACAACATCAAAATCTCACAATCATAGCGGAACAACATATAATAGATAAATTAATATCTTTAAAACAAAGAACTATATCCGTTATTACATTACATCGCATTTCATTACATTATCAGATTCCACAACAACAAACAGGGGAAAATAAATACTATATACTAGTTGATACGCCATGCCATCCAGCTTGCTCCTGATCTCCACAGAAACTCCTGAATTCCAGAATGACCTGATAACCCGACTCTAGACTGCTCGTGTAGAAAATGATGGGCGCCCAGAGTTTAGGAAGGAAAAAATAAACTCCAAGTCAGTCATGGGACTGGCGTGAGAACTTAAAACAGTTATATTTTTAAAAACAAACAAAGAAATATTTTAAAATAGATCCACAGTGCTTTTAGAAAATGTAACTACAAAAAGGCCTCCTGCTACACACACGATGCAAACGTAGAATTGGAGGAGATTTCTCCTTATGATAGTCAAAGATGCTTACTACGCAGAATCGTTTGATTATTATTATTATTATTATTATTATTATTATTATTATTATTATTATTATTAGTGCAAAGTGCAGGAAACCATTTCGAAAGTACAATATTAATCTTAGCCAGCATAGGTACCATTATAGTATGCCTACTATAGCCACCATATTAGATGGCCCATTCTACAAGTAAAACCGTACAAGGCTCGTATTGTTTCTTTGGATTTCCAACAAATGGTCAGGCCAAGGAACTTCCCATTGCCACATAGGTACGCCTCTGAAAAGATGCCTCGAGACCTAATCGGATCTCTGCCAACGCAAAACCGGGTTACCCCTAGCTGGGTAACAACTGACATGAGTATGCCATCCCCTGGTCGTAACCGACCTAAATCCCAGGATTCACCAACAACCACAAAATAATAAGTTTGCAGCAACAACATAGGTTAAGTATCTGGGCTCCATACCATGATATCACCTCTATCCAGAAGGAATGACATACACTAAGGGGGCGCTATCCCCTAACAACCTTGCTGCATCTTTGCTGCTTTGACCATTACCGGAGTGTGAGGTCCGACGAAGTCTCATCCACAAAGCTACGCTTTTCATAAAAGCCACGCTTTGATCAACAAATAATCAGCAGCACTCAGCATGCCACGTTATCAAATTAGGAATATATCACTAGTAACCATCAACTACATAACCTCTTAGCTCGTACGTCTCAGAGAAGGGTGTTAAGCTAAGAGAATAAATTCTCCTCCACCAACAGCAATATATTTGATAGAAACCAGCTTTACATCTCAAATTGTAACGTCGGACACACATCCATACAAGTCCGTTCTGGGATCGAACGGAACCGAAGGCACTTCCAAAAGAAGCCTTTGAAATCCGGATATTCACTAATCACGACCGGACTTCCCATCAAAAAGGGTGATAAAATCTTTATATCGGAGATCAGCCAATGCAGAGTCATTCAATGGTAATCCTTTCGTTTTTGAAAATATCCGGTCTTCAACATCGGTCTTCAAATGCTATCCATTATGACATATCGCTATTCGGAATGGGATTTACGACCGAAAGGTCCTCTTGCGGCTAAACCGAATAACGAGCGCTTGTTTTAAAATAAGTGTAGAATTCAAATTCAAGCAAATCACAACATACCCATTTAAAGGTAAATGTTGATAGTCGGTTATTTAACTATCAATAGATATGCACAACATCACCAGATTCCACATAATTTCCCAAATTATTTATTTTCCCAAAATATCTTTACAAGATAATCCGTAAATTTGTTTCCACACTTCAACCACTTGAAGATAAATTTAAAATCACTTTTCACCTTTACAACTTTCGAAAACAAAATTTCAACTCATTTTCCTTACGTGGAAACACTTCTTAATATTTATTCATTTTCATTTCAAAATGGTTCATTTAAACCAATTAAATAAGTCCTTACCTATTTACTTCAAATTTATGTTCCAAATCCGTAAATTTATTTCCACACTTCAACTATTTGAAGATAAATTTCAAATCACTTTTCACCTTTACAAATTTTGAAAACAAAATTTCAAATCATTTTCCTTACGCGGAAACACTTCCAAATATTTATCCATTTTCATTTCAAAATGGTTCATTTAAACCAATTAAATAAATCCTTACCGATTTACTTCAAATTTACGTTCCAAATCCGTAAATTAATTTCAACACTTCAAAAATAAATCAATGTTTATTTTTAAAACAATTTTCCCTTTCCTTTATAAATTCCATGGTGAATTCACATTTCCAAAATATCTATTAACATACGATTTTCAAATCGATTTCAAATATTCACTTTGAATTTATCTTTAAAAGTAAAATCTCAAAACATTTCACTTCATATTGGAAAACATTTCCATGCTTATTTAATAATGAGTAATTCACAAATCTATTTGTTTTCAACATTTGGAAAATATCCAATATACTTAAATCACAATTAAGTATATATTTTATTCTTTAAGGAAAACATTCTCTTAAACACATTTATTTGAGTCAAAACGAACGTTGCGTAAAACAACGTTACGACAACCCAAAATCACTAGTATAGGGATTCGAAATTAAGATAGATATATAAATCCCAATACTATACAAAAATATTTCCTTTCGGAAATCATTTACTATAACAACAGTGTTATAGTCCACCATTTCCTTATTTCTCGAAAACGTCTATTTCAGCAATGAATGTTGAAATCTATGGTTTCGATCCTTAAAACATTTCAAAACAACTTCAAATCATTTTATTCCATTTAAAAGATCACTTCCTAAAACATTTCTTTAATATATTATTCACTGTCCAAAATCGTGAATATAAATCGTTTACCAACTTCAACACTTCTACATATTTAATTTAAAGGATTATCCACTGTCCAAAATCGTGGATATATCTCCTTTAATAAGCTTTCATATTTACTTATCAAATTCAATTGGTTTTGAATTTATAAAACAACGTTTATAAATTCACATTTATATATTTTATAAAAATTCAACTTATAAAATCCCTTAATTAAAAAATTCTATTTATATCTCATTTAAATGCCAAAATCCAATTTATAAGTTGATTACTTTTATTTTACAAAATCTATTCATTTTATAACTTCACAATTTATAAATCTATAAATTTCATTCACTTACGAAATCCATTTAAACTTCATTTTAACACTTATAAAAACTCGTTTTATAATTTCAATATTTTAATTTATAAATATCAATTTTATAAATCTTTTATATAAACCATTTTAATAATTAAAAAATCCCAATTTAAACCATTTTACAAATTAATCAACTACTAATTTCAAAAATCACATTTCGGTTATATTTCACAAAAGTCATAATTTTTAAAATATAAAAAAATTTAACTTTTTTTTATTTAAAATGAATCAATTCCAAAATTCAATAAAACGTATACTTTCAAAAATCACTTGAAAATCCTTTTAAATTCAAAATCGTTTTTAACATTTTTAAAACTCCAAAAATAGGCCAAATGCTGCAACAGTACTAAATATAACAATCACGGCATCCAAACATCATATATCAATATGATAACAGAATATATTGCAAATATCTGTAAATAAATCAATACTGTTGAGGAATCCAGTTGGATCCCTCCAACCTGTTTCCCTACATCCACAGATGTTAGCACAATACCAATCCCGTTTCAAGACGGGATATCGCGGTACATGGGTTCATATAAAATATTATCCGCTATTATGCAGCGCAATATGGTCTCATCCGCTATATAATGCGGGAAATCAACTCCAAGTACATATATAATACCAATTCCACTTCAGGATGGAATATCGCGGTATATGTGTTTAATAAATAACATCCTCTTAATATACGGCGTATAGGGTCTATTTCAATGTAATAGATAACAATTTATCATTCAAGCATACAATCAACACAATCAAGAAATTTTAAATCTAACTATTGAAAATTTAAATCGAAACAGATTCGATTGAGTGAGAAGTTCTCGCCTTGTTTCCAATAACAGTTGCTGTGTTTTATTTCGAATAAAATTAAGCATGCGTTTAATTTTACTCAAAATAATCACTAGCTCCAATCGATTCCAATTTAGTTCTATCGCGTAGTGTTCGTCCATACGAACCCGATGCAATTCGTTTCGTCCAAAACGGACCTCGTATGAAAGAGTTATCGCGTTACAAAGATTACACAAATTTTAATAAAATTAATTTACAACTTCTATTTTAAATTTTAAACCTTCCATCATCACAGCCGTTAATCCCTAACCCTATAGATCTGGGCCGCTCTTCCTTCCTTCTCCCCCTCCAAGTTATCACGCAACCGAAACCCATAGGCACGCGAACAAATGTTGATGGCCGCGACACACACAACGATCGAGAACTCGATCAGATTGCGCCATTCGAAAGCTTGATGTAAGCTCCACCTTCAGCTGGAACCATGGCGAGCTCGGGCCCCCCTGCGCGTAGAAAAACATGCTCGAAACGCTTGTGTTTGAATGCGAATTGCCGACGATTGGGATCGTTTTAAACGATCATAGCCGTTGAACAACTAGACCTCATCGTGCTGTTTCATTTTGTAGTTGAGAGATTTTCGTAAAAGTTGATAGATTGAAAGATTTTGAGGGAGAAAGAAAACAAGATTTCGGCCATTGATGATAGAAGGTGGCGGCTGAAACCTAAAAATGAATTAGGGTTTGTAAATTGAAGATAGAGGGGGTCTTTTATAGAAAATTTCACGCACACTATTCATCCCAAAAAAATTTCGAACTCCAATCGGAGCGTGTCGCCTGGCGTTTATAATGTTTTACCCCCATTCCGAACGTAATTGAATATATATCGGGAGCCAATTCAATCAAATTTGAAAGATAAGTTTTTGAATCGAACTATTTAAATTTAAAATTCACTCAAACCGATTTCTACGCATTTTAGCTTGCCCCGAACAAACCGTAAATCCGATTAACATGAAATTTGAAACCATACAATAATATAACATTCAAGATTCCTTGAAACTAGTTTCGTCGAAATCCGAGACTATTTGAAAAATGGCTGTTTTTACTCGTTAATTAAATATTAAAATATTCAATTTCCACAAATTAACTTTTAATTCAATTTTAAAAGTTCTATAACATCATTCTAACTCCAATATGATTTAATACAACTTTACAAATCAATTTTAATCACATTAAACCCAATTTCCAATTATTTCTGTATTTTCAAATATTAAATTATCGATTTAATTATCTTATTAAAGGAGATATTCGAAATAAAAATTTATTTAACTTTCAAATTTTACTTGTTAATATTTAAAATCAATCAAATATACGAATTTCAAATGACATAAATTCTGGGTCGTTGCATGTATTCTTATTTGAAACTGCATAGATGTAGTATTGACAGTTTGTTCATTTTGTTAGGGGCTTTTGTTTCCAGTTTTGGTGTTGTTTTGAACATGGCCATCGCATTATTAAGGCTATGTTGCTTTGATCGAGCATTTTCACTTGTATTTGACAATTTTGTATTGCACCTGTGTTGAATCCAGCTTATAGCTCGAGTTTGACATTGTGCTCATGTCATGACTTTATTTGTATTGCACTTGAGTTGAACCCGGCTTTTAATTTGGGTTTGACCTTGTGCTCACTTGTCCCTGTAATTTTATCAAGTGTATATATCGGTGTGCATGGCCTTATGGAATGTACAGTGATACACTATGCACGTCAGAAGTTGTTTGTGTATGATGAATTCAAATTAAATGATGACGAACAACCCAAATAACTAAGGAAAGTATTATTTTCAAAATTCATATTTTATTTTATACTGCAAAAATATTTCCTTTTCAATTTTACTACGGCAGTATTTATTTGGCAGATTGCTCAGATGCTGGATTCAATTTGGAATAAAGTTGACGATAAATTGCGAGTGAATGAGCAATATGTAGTGAGGTGTATTTGTAAATGATAGATTGTGATGTAATTGAATTTGTATTGTAATCAAAGTTATGTGTAGTGAGAGCTTGAATTTGTACTATTCAAAATTGTATATTTGTTTGAATAAAATATTTGTTTGAATTTAAATTTCGTGTTATTTATTTTATTCACCAAATATTTATATAATTATGTGGAAAATGAAATAGTACATTAAGAAATACATTTGAATGAATATATATATATATATATACATGTTTATTATCATCAAACAAAAATCATATACTCGGATATTCAACACCGACTTCCTAGTGCGGACTCGGATCTGTTTTCTTGATCAAAAACCGTCATTCTCCTTGCATAGCCAGAACTATGATAGAGAATTTCCAGAATCAATCAAAATCCATATCCAGGGTTCATCGTTGAAAATCGAGCGAAAATTCCAACTCGGACCGATATAACTATCTCGAAATTTTGCGCTTGAATCTGGATCAAACAGTTATGCGAATAAAATAATACACGTACATTCTATGTATTTACCTTAATTCATTATTAATTATATCAATTCTCTTTTATTCACATCTGTTTTGATTTCTATCCACTTATCCCCACTTATCATTTCACATACCTTTGTTAAATCTTTGTTTAAATATTAACTTAGAATATTTTTCCCAAAACAAAATTTACTTAAGAATTTCACCCTCCCTTTCTCAAGTTCAATATGAATAGTATATACACTTCTTATACTTACTTTCACTTCACCACTTAAACTTTCACATTTATTTTCATTTAACTTAAATTTTCAATTCCATTCTGAATTCAATATTGAATACTATTCATCTTATCTCAAACCATTTCTTTGTTTCCAAATTTTTATTATTTTTAGTCCACTTCAAATTAATTCTTCGATTTCACTTTACTTTACACAATTTAAATTTTATATCATCCCAATATTCAATTTCCATTCATTTTCTTATCATTTCACTTAATTGGTTATTTTATCTCATTTATTTTGACATAATTCAAATTTAAACATTATTCAGATATTCAGTTCCAATTTCTATTTAGTTACACTAAATAAATTTGTTCATTCATAAATTTATTTCAAATTTAATAAATTTATTTACATAACCATTCCATTTAATTCACTTAGATTCATTTCCACAAATTTTCTTTTATTTAACTTAATTTAGTTAAATCCCAATTCAATTTAAAATTTATAAGTTTTCCAACTTATTTATATTCCATTTACTAATCTCCTTTGATTTACTTTTCTTAATTGTTTTGCCTCCAACTTTATTCCATTTTCACACCTACTTCAATTTAACTCTTCTTCAAGTTAAAATTTTCTATTCTAACAAATTTCAACTCTTATATGTTATCAAACTTATTTATATTCCATAAACATTTCCAATTTACTTCTAGAATTTTAAATAATTGCTTAAACATTCAAAATTATTTTCGAAATCAATTACATCCAAATTCCTTTAGTATAATAAATTATTTCTTTCATTTCAAAACCAAACCAAACTTGGTAGACAAATCATAATTCAAAACATCCCGGCAGCAATTCCTCTCTTGGAAACTCGAAAATGAACACCGATGATGTCGCGATCATCATTGGAATTATTTTCCAACGAACGAAAAAGTTCAGTGCGTTATCTCTTTAAAACGCCTTTTAAATATTTTTAAATTCCAAATCTCACCAGATATCAAATCCAATTCAAGAATATTTTCGAATAATATCATTATTATTCCTTCAAAACCTTTGAAAATCATTTTCAACTCAAAGGAAATTAAAATTTCTCAAATTTCAAATCTTTTCAATCTATATTCCAATATTACTTTGGAATTTTGTTCAAATTATAAATCAAATTTATACTTCACATATATGAATTCCATTTGTATATGAATTTATTTCTTAGCTTTTAGTTATGTTTTCAATTTCTTATTCAATTTCCACACAACAATGATACTATTTTAATATTGTCACTTCCTAACAACCAAGCAACCATGTACTATATTAATTTACAAAAATTATTTTATGTCTTTATCCAAAAATAATTTGGGAAAAATTATTTCTTTTACCCACTTTTAAAAACAATACTATGTCGGTTTGCCTAGTTTATGAGTTTAGAAATCCCTATCAATACAGTTGTTCACATTGCACAGAGTAGAGTTTATAAACACTCAACCGATAAGTCGACACAATATTAAACAATTTTTATATTCATTAACAAATACGCGCTCATATCTATTAGTACACTCAAACTCATTCTAGAGTAATACAGACTCTATTTCCATTAAGTAATCCCCACCAGAGCCAAGGTTCTTGCTTAACCTCCAGCTCTGATACCAAATGTAACGGGCCCACAAATCCATACCCCTTTGATCTAACAATACTCTCCAATGGTTAATCTCAAAGTGGATGGAAGTACGAACCATTAGGGTTAAAGAAGAAAGAGGTAGAAAATAATATCAGAATCTCTCCATCGTAGCAGAACAATATATAATAGATAAGTGACTGAATCTTTATATAAAAAGAATTGTATTTGTTACATACATTGCATCATTATAGTACAATAAAATTCACAGCACATAACTGGACAGTTATCACAACTTATCCTCACAAAAGCTGATTATGCAGTTAACCATACACAACGGAATATACATCAAATACGTGTGATACGTCTCGCTATCCAGCTCGTCTCTTGAGCTCCACAACATCCTCTCCTGTATCTATAATACTCGGTTTGACCCGAGCATTAAATCGAAATAACACCCGAGTCAGTCTGGAATATCAGCGTGAGAAAATAAACTCAATTGGATTACTAAAGTTTTCAAAATCCTTTGAATCAAAGCTATCTTGTAAGACCACGCCACAAATAAACATGCTGGAATTTTACCTTACGATAACCAAAACATTTTTATCAAATCCTTCTGGTATTATAATAGTGTCTATTGAAAGTAAAACAGAATCTTGCTGAAATACTTGCATCTCACGTTCCGGCAATAGTTGGAAACAATCAAAACCGTACAGGTGCTTATTGGAGATTGGATTCCATATAATGGCAGGGCTACTGGGGTACCGCCCGTCACAGTTCCTAGTCTAAATCAGAGTACCAAGGACCCCCTGATCCCCTACAACACAAGACCGGAGCTACCCCTTACTGGATAGTCCGAATAAGATCATCCTGTGGTTGGGATCAGCAACCGCTCACACAGCCGAATAAAAAGGGACATCTAGAGAGGGATGGCCTTACCTTAATTGGTTGCTATCCACTTAGCCTTGCTGCACCTCCCCAATTTTATCCATTCTCGATTCATGAGGCTTGAGGTTATGCGTTACCTTTTAGCACACATACACTTAGAATGCCCATTGTCCCCCTGATAGCATTTGTCCATACAAGTCCGTTCCCGGTCTGAACGGAACCGAAGGCACTACTCCTACTACATCCATTTTGGAATCACCCTCAGGATTAGTAGCGATTAGCCCTTGCACTTCACTGCTCCATCTTCGACTCCAAGCTCTTGTCTTCCTCACGAAGATGTTCAACCCGATCAAAGTGGTTTTCGGGAAATTAATCCCGATCCCGTCACTTCGAAACGATCAGCGCATTGACCAATACTGATAGTCGGTTATTTAACTATCATATAACATCCACAAACAACCATCAGGCCCTAATAATTTCCTAAATTATTTATTTCAAAATATCTTCGCAAGATATTTTCTACACTTCAACCCTTTGAAAATAGTTTTCAAATCACTTTTTCTCTTACGGAATAAATTTCCACTCAATTGTTTTATTTCCATGGAAAATACTAAGACTTAATACTTTAGGTTTTAAAATAATTTAAATCGCTTTATCCAAAAATATACACTTTAAAACACTTAAAATAAAAATTTACTTAAAACACTTTATTTAAAATACTAGTTATGAAATTTTATAATAATTTCTCATGTAAAACCCAAGCCAAATCTAATTTTAAAATAAAAGTTATTCTATAAGGTATAAATATTAAATAATTATCTTTTAAATCATAATACTAGTCAACCTTTAAAATAATCACTTCTAAAATTAACTTAGTAAATATTTACCTAAAAATGTTAAAATGATTAAATAAAAATTCCTGAAAACATTCTTTTTAAAAAAACTTTAAACTTCCAACTTATGTATAAAAATCTCCTTTGAAAATATACTTGGTTTTACAGGGAAATACACTTCCATTTTAGTATAACCCATATAATCCTTTATAAATCCTGCTCGATTTATCCCAATTTAATTTACATCCCAATCCCGTAAAATTCTTTCAACACTTTTACAAATAAAACCACTTTTTTTATTTTTAGAACACATTTCCCATCTCCTCATAATCACTTTCAAAAATATATACTTACATTATTTACATTAAGGCTACTAAAATTATTTAAATAAAAGTAATACTTAAGAAATTCTATAAGAGTTTCTGAGTAAAACTTAAACCAAAATTTCCTTTTAAAATAAAGTTATTATATCAAATATTTGTGTTAAAATTCTTTTTTTAAATCATAATACTAATTAACCTTTAAAAATAATTAACTACCATAATTAACTTAAATAAATATTTACTTTTCACTTAAAAATAATTAAAATAGTAAATTTTCTAAACATTTGTAAAAAAATATTTTTAAACTTCTAGTTTATACTTTGAAATCTTTTCTTTGAAAATATACTTAGTTTTTCAGGAAAATATACTTTCCAACTTTTAAAAATAAAATCACCATTTTATTTTCAAAATGAATTGCACCTTTTCTTATAAATTCCCCCGGAATCTTTACTTTCAAATTTATCCACTGATAAATACTCCACTTCATTTATGAACCAGTTTACAAATTTCCCTTTATTATTTTCCTTTAAATTACAGTTTCCAAAACTCTAAATCGATTTCAAACCGATTTCCGGCTTTAAATTCCCTTTAAAATGTATTACTCGATTTATCCAATTCCTAATAATTATTTACTTAAAAAATTTATTTTCATTTCCTTTAAAAATTCAAACTTTATATATATATATATATATATATATATATATTTCCATTTCTCAAAATACCAACATCTATTTGGCCAAGCCATAGCATTAATAATTTCAATCCTCAATATAATCTATCACAGATCATCAAATAAATCACATCACCGAATATCAAATGAATTCAACATTTTGAGGAATCCAGTTGGATCCCTCCAACCTGTTTCTCTGCATCCATAGATGTTAGCACAGTATAAAATACTAATCCCATTTCGAGGGGGATATCGCGGTATATAGGGTCATCCGCTATTATGCGGGGCGCATAGGGTCTCATCCGCTATATAATGTGGGAAAACAATCACCCCAATATATATATATATATATATATATAATATCACAACCAACTGATAATAAATTATCAATTCAAGCAATCAATCCAATAGTTTAAATTTTAACTATTTAAATTAACGGTAATCCAAATGAGTGAGATTAACTCACCTTCGTTTTGTTGGCAACCCATTTCCATCTCGACTTGTTTTCTTCATGATTTTTGACTTTGTAACAAGCATTATATGGTTTATTAATATTTGAACTAATCGAAAAATCTATTAGCATTTAATAATTTAATTTAAACTGATAATTTAACAAATTATTTTTGATGACTAAAATAATCAAATAAGTTTATTAGATAAATTAATCAACCTAAATACGTAATTTTAAAATAACTTGTAGATTTAAAAAAATGCATATATGTATAAAATTTTCATTTCGAAACTGCATATAAAAGTAATTTATATAGGCTTAAAATCTAATTTTTATATAAACTCCTTGATATTCCAAAGTCTTACGCATGTATATATTTTTTGTTTTAAACCTTCCATATATTCAAATAGAAATGTTGTATACCTAACTATAATTAATTTTTCTGCTTTCTGAATATATGTATGTATGTATGTATGTATGTATGTATGTATGTATGTATGTTGAATGCTACAATTACATATACCTAATTGTTGATGCCACCAGATCGCAGCCCTCACCAAAGAATGCCGCCACACCCTCCTCGACGCACGCGATTGCCTTCGACGAACTCGCCAAACCCTTAGTTACCGAAATCGACTTCGATCCCTAGCTCCTATTGCGACTTCATTGCCGACCCTAGCTCCATCACTCGAGCACAATTCCCCTCTTATCGCGAGCGTCGACATCGAGATGAGAGGGAGGCGAAATGCAATTCTATCCTCCAACCAGAAGCAAGCAAAACCCTTGAATGACGGCCCCCCTTTCGATTCACTCGATCGCATCTCTATACTCGTTTGACTGAAGTGGTTTTTCATTGAAGTTCGATCGAACGAGAAGGCAATTCGTTCGGCCATTTATATTTTACTTTTTTCCTTCTGAGTTTTGAAATTGGGATGAAAAGCTCAGATTTGATTTATTTTTTTCTCTAAAGAAGACGCGTGTTCAACGATCTTGCGTGCTTAAAAAATCGAGGAAATGCAGATTTTTGCGTGGATGGGTGTTGGAATGTGTATGATATAGTGATACCAAAAACTGATGTGAATAATTTTGACTAGTCAACTTATTTAAATTTAAGTTTGAATCGTCTCGAAATCACCAATCAAATTTCGACTTCCTATTGAGACATGCCGCTAGGCATTTATAATGTTATACGCCTATTTTGAACGTGATGGAAAAGTTAACGAGTCCTTGTTCAATCGTATGGAGAAGATAGCATTTTAGACCCAGTTATTATATTAAATTTTTGATACAAATTCAGCGCGTATATACATTGTACGATCACACACAACTCAAATGCTACGAAAATTGAAATCCGATAATAATACACTATTACGGATCCAATGGAACTAGTTCCGTCGAAACCAAGACTGTGCCTCGGAAGGCTATTTTTTAATATCAATTTAAACGATATATTTTTAAAACTGAAAAATTACTTTTAAATTCAATTTTAAAACTTTTATTACCTTCAGTATTATCAATATAAATTTTACAAACCTTCAAGTTATTATAACAAGCTTGAAACTCCAGATTTCATATTTTACCCAATTTCCAACGATTAAATTCAATAGTTTAATTATCCAATAAAGAGTGTTATTTGAAATTCAAGTTAAAACATAACTTTAAATATTTAAAATCAATTAAATATCCCGATTTAAAATTTCTAAAATTCCATCTCGTCATAAGAATTGTAAGCGAATTTATTTATTTTAAAAAATCATTAGTATTCAAGAAAAGCTATTCAAAATAATTACAATACATAAACATGTGTTTTAAGCTTCATATAACTTAAAATTCCGGAAAAATGAACTACCAAAACTATATCGTAAAATCCTTTTGCTTAGCACGTGTTTGCATGTTATTTCCAACATTCGATAATGAATATGTTTGGTTTTATGAATTTTACCATCAATGAAGGCGTTTAAACTCTGTATAATTACTTGGTTATTTTCATTAACCATGGTTAACCAAACAAGTTTAACAATATATATTTAAATCTTTAAATTCCTATAAAATAATGTACGAATAAAATTGTGTGGAAAAGGTTTATGATGGACCGATATTCACTTATATGCAGAAACCAATCTTCAACCAGTACATGGTTTACTGCTTTTGTATTTGTATATCATATTTTCGTAGTTTGAATTATTTATAGACTGTGGTACTTTTTTTGGTATAAAGTTTCAATACTTACTGTCCACTTTTACTTTGTCCTTTTTACATGCCTTTTTTGGTTCAATATCATTGTGTAATCCTTTTAGTACCTCTATAATTTTTTATTTTTTTTCATATTTAACCTAGAATTTAGTCTTTTGACAAAGGACAAAAATAAATAGTTTAAGACATACATCTCTCTGTAGTATTTTTAGGTACATGGAATATATTATCGGTGGTTAAAAGGTAATTCAATTTTGTAGCTAGATTTTTTTCTATTCTTCAAATTTTGATTATGTGAATATCTTTGTTAAATTGTGCTGTTGTTATACGCTACTACTATTTAATTTGGATTTAAAGTGCAGTTAGTCTTTATGCCCTTAAGATAATTTTTCACCATACTAATTTTTACTTTTTAAGAAAAAAGATATATTTGTTCCATGCATGATCACACATAAATGTTATAACCGATCCTTTAAATTCAATGAAGCTAACATTGGCTGCAAAATGAAGTGAAACGTAATTTTCTATATATCTTAGTCTGATGTGAATGACTAAAAATTGAACAATACTTACTAAATTAATATAGCTTAATAAAGAGAAGAACGGGAGGAAGAATGAATTTTTTTACCTCTACATTTGTTATTTTATACATTTACCCTAGAATTTAGCCTTTTGACAAAGAATAAAAATAAATACTTTCACGATATACATCTCTTTGTAGTATTTTTGGGTACATGGAATGTATTATTAGAGGTTAAAAGGTAACACAATTTTTGTAAGTAATAAGTTTTGCCTATTTTTCAAACTTTAAATGCGTGCATAAAGAAATAAGTTTACATTTTATGTCTTTATTAAATTGTGCAGTTGGTATACAATACTACTATTTAATTTGGATTTAAGGTGCTGTTAGTTTATGCTCTTAAAATAATTTATTAATCATACCAATTTTTTTTTCTTACCAAAAAAAGATATGTTTTTTCCGTGCAAGATGAGACATAAATACTATAAATGATCCTCTAGATTCTATTAAGCTAATTTTTGCTGCAAAATGATACGAAATGTAATTTTTTTTAACATACCTTAGTCCAATTTGAACGTATAAGGGAAAATCGAACTGTATTTACTAAATTAATATAGATTAATATAGAGAAGAAAGTAAGGAACAATTTTTTTCTCTATTTGGTAAGTCGGTACATTCTTACATCCACTAATTTTTTTATTCCTCCTTATGGCTCTTGGGTTAGGATTACCTCCTTCCCTTACCGTCACATTTATTTGACCGAATCATAGCATTTAGTCCTGATTATAATAAGACTTTGCGTTCATAGCCATGACCATATGCAAATGCGGATTATAGTTAGACAATTATTTTGATCGCTTTTCGTAATTACAAATTTAGCTATCTTCTACCTAAATGCAACTATCATTTATTGGGATACACATGATAGTACATCAATGAAATTGATAATCAAACAAAAGTTTGGAAACACCCCCCAAACACCTTAAATTTATAATAGTCATTTTCTATGCATGGTACATCTCCATTTAATTGCACATCTATACGCGTCCACATGCATGAAAAGTCTTTGCAATATGTTTTTTCAAGATAAATAACGAGTCGATAAAATTAGCCATAGTTAGTCGCCTCTTGCTATTGACATATAGTAAATTTTACCACAGAATCAGAGTACCAAAGGTTTTCAGAACTTTATTAGTTTTTGGCGATTAATTTAGTTAAAATCAGCAATATTCGACTAGAATAAACTAAACAGGCCATTGCATATTGATACTTCATATCATGTGTTAGTCCCTGAGAAGACGGTTTTGATGACAACAATCTTAGAATAAGATTATAAAATATAAATACTAACAGTATAGTTTAGATATATATGTATATGCAGGATTTAACTACGTAGCTACCAAGAATAAAGATTGTACAGTATAGAAATTCAAGATATCAAGATTGAAGACTCATGAGTATCAAGATTATCAAGAGTTCAAGATTTCAATAATAAGTAATTTAATTAGGAATTTTGTTAAAACTCCTAGAAAAGCACGGGCATCTTAAAATCCAATTTATTCGTGCAACGTAATCCACTTCGAGCCTGTTAAAGGGATGGAACCCTAAGTAGGATGGAACCTATGAAAAATCTAGTGGAACATTGTTTTGTATCCACTAACTTTTATTCATATGTTTTTACAAAAGTATATCTTGTTTTCAAAATGATTTCAAAACCTTCCTTTAAAAGAATCAAAAACATCTATCCTGGTTTTAAAATACTTTTAGCCTTAAAATCATCTTTATCTTCAAATTCAAAATCATCTTTGGCTTTAAACTATCTTTTAATAATAATATATTTAACTTTTAATATTCATACTTATATTTAAATATAAAATTATAGTAAAACTTTATATATACCAAAATATTATTCTCTATACTTATCTATGTATTCTAACTATAGTTAAGTATATTTATAAAGTTTAAAAATTGTTTTAATATAAGATAGAATTATTTTCAAAGAAAAAACAAATCACCAAAAATACCATAGGCTTGTCGATAACCCCTTGGAACCCTTGTCGATAAGATGGCAGTTGATTTCAAAAGTTTGAATTTCAAAAGAAGTGTCTATTCATCATATCCTTTCACGAATGTACGTGGCTGTTGTTCTACTATAAATAGGGGCAGTTTTAAACGAATTTATATTCATATTTTCTCTGATTTCACTCTTCTTCTTCTTCCACATTTCTTTATATATAAGTTTACCATTACTGTGCCGAAATCACCACTGAATCTAATTAGATCATCTCTGCTTTGATTCTCTATCACTGTCTCAATAAGATCTTAGTGCTATTCAGAGTTTTAGTCTTCTTTGTAATAAATTAAGCGAGAAAAGCTATGATTGCAACCTGTGAAATCAATCAAGCAAGAAAAGGTGTGATTGTTGCCTGTGAAATCAATTCGGTGAACTTGTTGCCCATGAAATCAAGTACCTCTACCCAGAGGATTGTGAATCTGGAGTGGTGTGCCTCGTGGCCTTGAAATCGAGGGTTGTAATTGTAACAATTGCTTTTGAAAGGAAATCCGTACTTGTGTGCGAGACTGGATGTAGGGCAACCCAGAAATAGTATAAAATCCAATGTGTTCTTTCCTTTATTGCTTTACTTTATTTTTGCATCTGTGTTTGATTCTGTGATCATATCTGTGTCTGAATATTGCAAACACTTGTGTTCAAATTAACTCAAAAAGATTTAGTAATTCGTTAAAACACTATTCACCCCTCCTCTAGTGTTAATTCTAGCCTTAAGATCTGTAATCCACATTTCTCACATTTGGTATCAGAGCAATATTTTCAAAGTTTCATAATATGATTTTTGAAAAAGCTTTTAAAATGGCTATGTTTAAAAAACTTGTTAATACTAGTTTAGGAATATTCAAATCATCAATGTCTCTTGAGTCTGTATATAATCAATACACAAATTCAAGTCGTCTACTAAAATTGTATGATGTGTAGGAAACATGCTTTATGGGTGTTGAGGATGTGAGAAATGTAGATTACGGATCTTAAGGCTAAGATTAACACTAGAGGGGGTGAATAGTGTTAATAAAGAATTACTAAATCTTTTTAATTTATGTTAATTTAGACACAAAAGTATGCAATATACAGACACAGATATGATCACAGAAACAATCACAGATGTAGAAATAAAATAAAAACAGTAAAGTAAAGAACACACCGGATTTTATACTGGTTCGGAGTTACCCTACATCCAGTCCCGCAACACAAGTACGGGTTTCCTTTCAAAAGCAACTGCATAATTACACCCTCAGTTTTAAGGCTGCAAGGTACACCCTCAAGAATTTCGATCCTCTGGGTAGAGACACTTGATTTCCGGGACACAAGTTTACCCAACTGATTTACCAAGGCTACAATCACACCTTTTCCCTTTTGATTGATTTCTAAGGCCACAGTCACACCTTTTCTCGCTTAATAGATTACAAAGAAGTCTATAACTCTGAATAGCACTGAGAATCTTGTAGAACTAGTGATAGAGAATCAAACTAGAAGTAATCGAGTATGATTCAATGTTGATTTCAGCAGAGTAATGATAAAAATATGTATTAAGAAATGAGGAAGAAGAGGAGGAGTGAAAACCAAAAAATTATGATTAAAAATTCATTGAAACTTACCCCTATTTATAAAAGAACAACAGCCATGACCATTCATGAAGAGTTATGGCGAATAGACACTTCTTTTGAAATTTGAGTTTTTGAATCAAACTGTCACCATGTCGACATAGTCATGCTAGGCATGTCTATATCCCAAAGGATTTTTTGATATTCTTTGAAAATAACCTTTATCTTATATAATAAACTATTTTAAACTTTATAAATATACTTAACTACAGTTAAAATTCATAAGTAAATATAAAGAATAATATATATGTATATATATTTTAACTATAATTTTATGTTTAAATCTAAGTATAAATATTTAAAAGTTAAATATATTGTTTAAAAAGATATTTCAAAATCAGAAGTAATTTGACTTTGAAAATAAAGATGCTTTTTAGGCTAAAATTATTTAAAATATGGATCGAGGGTTTTGATTTTTTAAAAGGAAAGTTTTGAAAACATTTTGAAAATAGGATATAATTTTGAAAAATCATTTTGAATAAAAGTTAGCGGATATAAAACAATGTTCCACTAGATTTTTCGTAGGTTCCATCCTACTTAGGGTTCTAGCCCTTTAACGGGCTCGAAGTGGATTCCATTCCACGAATAAATTGGAATTTAAGATGCCAGTGTTTTTCTACGAGTTTAATAAAAATTCCTAATAATAATAAAAAAATACTTATGCTTTAAATCTTGAACTCTTGATAGTCTCAATACTCATGAGTCTTCTATCTTGATATTTTATCTTGATATCTTGAATCTCTATGCTATACAGTCTTCTTTCTTAGTACCTTCATGGTTAAATCCTGCATATACATATATATCTAAACTTATAATGTTAGTATTTATATTTTATAATCTATTCTAAAGTTGTTGTCATCAAAACCATCATCTCACGGACTAACAATCTCCCCCTTTTTGATGATGACAACCTTTGTTAATAAAATATTATTTCTATTCTAATAACTCCCCCTAAAACTAACAACTCCCCCTTAATCTATACCTAACTACTCTATTTTATATTTCTCCCCCTTTGTCATCAACAAAAACTTACTCCCCCTCATTCTTGGACTTCAGTACCTGCATTGATAAACTATACAACGGAATATATAGAGTAGGAAATAATTATACTTCTAAGCATGATAACTAATTCAAAGATTATATACATTTCAATGTATATATATATATATATATATATATATATATGTTTTACACACCAATCTTCAAATCAATAAGAAATCAATCCACACAAAGTATCAATTCAAACCAAATCAATTCAAACAAATCAAACAAAGTAAATAAAAAAATCAAATGTTACATGGAACTTCCACCCATCCTTCTTCTCCAAAGATTGGGTCTGCCTTAATAGCATCCCAATTATCATTGTCATTGGTGAGAGAGACAGGAGGATGTGCTTCGTTATCATCCTTGTGCAGAGAGGAGGTCATCTATCGTATCGCATCGAAGTGCCTTTCTTGTTCCTTTATCATCTGCATTTGACTTAATTCTAAATGAATTTGACTTAATTCTAAATGACGTTGGTTTCGTAAAATAAATAAGAGAATATTCTTGAATGAATTAAGAGTTTCTTCAAGATTTTCGGATAAATTGTGAATAGGATTAGCCATAGTTGAATTTGTGAAAGAAATGGAGGATATAGATGATAAGAAATAAATTTCAGTGAAGAATTCTGGAAGAAACAGGTATATATAGATGTAGAAATTCGTTTGAATTAAATAAACATGTGGTAGTTATTCAAATTTCAAATTCAAAATCAATTGCCATTTCTGACCAGTACATGTCAACATGGTCATATAGGGGATGTCGACATGGGTTAGTGAAATGTTATGACTAATTTGATTTTGTGAATAATTGTGTACATGTGTGTGTATATATATATACTAACATTTATTCTAGAGATAAGATAAGGTAGATAACAGAAAGGAAATTTCATTTCATTGCATACTATGATAATACAATAATTAAGCACACAACAAACTACATGAACATTCGAAATAAAGCAAACTAAAACAAATACAACAAGATACGAAAAGAGAAAACTAGTTAGAGGATGAAGATGATGAAGATAGTCCGAGTTTCTTGCTGACTTTTGAAAAGAAATTGTTCATCTTCGAAGAAACGTTGTCCAACTTTTACTAACGGATCGTTTAAGAATCTGTTGATCCTCCACAATTATCTTTTGGTTTTTGAGAAGGGTTTTGTTGGATGGATTGGATTCAATGCTTTCCAAAGACGTTTCAACTTCTTCTTCTTCTTCAATTTCCATTTCATCCCCTTCTTCTTCTTCTTCAACTTCCTCTTCTTCCATTTCCTCATGAGCCAAATGCCCTTCCTTTTCGGTAAGTGTCTCATAAGGTTGAAAAACAAATGGAATTTTCCCAAGCGAAATGTTGGAATGATTGAAAACTTTTATAGAAACAAATTCTTCGCCTTTGAAATCCACTCCAAAATAGTTAAAAATCCGAGTGAGATAAATTCAATAGTATAAAGTATTCTCACCCATTTCAAGATTTTTAGGACGAAGTTCATCCAAAATAACTTGCGCCCAATTTATGTCATTATTTTCGAAAATAGCAAAAAGAGCTTTGCAAACTTTTGAAGTAGGATTGTTACAATTTACCGATCTTGGGATCAAAGTATGTTATAAAAGAAGAATAACAATTCTTGCTTTTGGTCGAATCTATTTTTAAAATCAAAATCATCATCTCTTTCGAAAATGTGATGAAATGTCTCACAATCAAGTTCATCGATTTTAATGTTAGAAAGATCCATTCCCGAACTCTTGCAATTGAGAATGGTACCCAAAAGATCACAATTCAAAACAATTTGAGTGCCTTTGACACTACTCCAAATTTTACCTTCGTTTCCAATATAAAATCCACGATTTAAATTTGCATAGAAAATTTTGACAAGATTATGATAGCAAACAAAATCATTTTGAGAAGCATCAATAAGACTAAGAACACCATTGTTTGCAAAAAGAGAATCAATTTCATAGGGAGAAAAATCTTGAAAAATAGCAAATTTTCCGCGATGGACTTTGGAATAGTTAGCAAAATTGATGTATGCTTTAATTGCCTCCGGATCATTGAATAATTGCTCTTTGATTTTTCTGGAAATTCTCATGGTTGAGGGGTTGCTTGAAGAAGCTATTAGAGTAGAGAGTAGAGAGCTTGAAGTTATGAAGAGAGAGTTTGAATTTGAAAATGAAAGTAAAAAGATATGATAAAAGATAGTGAATAAATAGATTCGTAAAGGAGATATTCTCTGGTCAAAAGGTATCTTTTCAGAGAATTGAATGAAGTGAAAAGGTGGAGGGAAATTCAAACATTTGAATTCAAATTTTGAAATTCAAATTTAGGTAGCCATGTCGACATCATGGTAGAGACCATGTCGACATGTGCTTTTGAATTTTCATGAATTGATTTTTCCTAAGATCACTAATATATATATATATATATATATATTATTAATGTCTATTATATAATTCTGAAATATTATAATACTTATAATATGTTTCAGAAAGTATTAAAAATAATAACAGAAATAATAAAAAATAGAAAATAAATTTTAAATTTCAAACAACACACCAATTCAAAATCAATCAATCAAACAATCAAGCAACTAATCTTAAGAAAGCAATTTCAACCAATTCTATTGTAAACGTGTACCTTTTTCTGAGTACGTTTCTCTGAATTCGTCAGATTCGTGAACAGCAGTATAACACAAGTTCAAATTATCTGTCTTCTGATCATCATCACTTGAGGACGAGTCTGAGTCATCTAGAGTAACAGTAAATGCACGCTTCCGTTTCTTTGCTGTTCATTTTTCATAAGAGGATTCTGCCTTTCTAGATACGGACAGTCTATTTTGAAGTGGCCTGGTTTACCACAGTTGTAACACTTGTCATTATTTGGCACTATATTCTGATTTCCAGAATTCTTATAGTTGTTTCTCTTGAGATAATTCATCTTTCTGTATTTCAGGAATCTCCTAAAATTTCTGGTCATAAAGGCTGTCTCTTCATCATTATCGTTGTTTGAGTCTGATCCATCGGTCAATGCATTGAATGCCATTGATTTCTTTTCATATGCTTTACTTTCTATTCTCCCGATCATTTGAACTTCATACGACATTAGATTTCCAATTAATTCTTCTATCTTCAAAATACTGATGTCATTTGCCTCTTCAATCGCAAGTGTCTTTTGATCCCATTCTGGAGTTAGAGAATTTAAAAAATTCTGACTTGATTTTCTTTAGAAAATTCCTTTCCCAAAGATATTAGAGAATGCACAATACCCTGAAATCTACTATACATATCTGGAATAGACTCATTAGCATTCATTTTAAATAATTGAAACTGATTTGTGAGCATGGAAATTTTGGTCTGTTTAACTTTGCTTATTCCTTCGTTAGTAACTTGCAAAGTTTTCCAGATTTCATATGCAGACTTACAAACTGACACTCTATTGAATTCATTTCTATCTAGTGAACAAAACAGAATATTCATTGCCTTAGAATTATTTTGTGCAACGGTCTTTTGCTCAGCAGTCCACTGTGCAAAATCAATTGTGGGTTCAGAATATTCAGTTTGTGCGATATTCCAAGTGTCTAATCCTATAGATTATGAATATATTTTCATTCTACATGCCCAATATGCATAGTTACTACCATTAAAAAGTGATGGTCTGACAGTAGACTGGCCCACCACAAATGAACTAGTGACAGGGATACTAGTGTTAATAACAGTATTAGTGTTGGTAGCCATTTTGAAAACTTTTCAAAAATCAGATTATGAAAATTTGAAAACATTGCTTTGATACCGATTGTGAGAAATGCGGATTACAGATCTTAAGGCTAAGATTAACACTAAAGGGGGTGAATAGTGTTAATAAAGAATTACTAAATCTTTCTGATTTATGTTAATTTAGACACAAAAGTTTGCAATATACAAACACAGATATGATCACAGAAACAATCACAGATGCAGAAATAAAGTAAAAGCAGTAAAGGAAAGAACGCACCGGATTTTATACTGGTTTGGAGTTACCCTACATCCAGTCCCGCAACACAAGCACGGATTTCCTTTCAAACGAAATTGTACAATTACACCTTCGATTTCAAGTCTACGAGGTTCACCCTCCAGAATTTCGATCCTCTGGGTAGATATTCTTGATTTCTGGGCCACAAGTTTACCCAATTGATTTACCAAGGCTACAATCACACCTTTTCCCTATTGATTGATTTCCAAGGCTACAATCACACCTTTTCTCGCTTAATAGATTACAAAGAAGTCTATAACTCTTAATATCACTGAGAATCTTATAGAGATAGTGATAGAGAATTAAACTAGAAGTAATCGAGTATGATTCAATGTTGATTTCAGTAGAGTAATGATAAGAATATGTATTAAGAAATGAGGAAGAAGAAGAGGAGTGAAAACCAGAAAATCATGATAAAAAATTCGTTGAAACTGACCCCTATTTAGAAGAACAATAGCCATGACCATTCATGAAGAGTTATGGCGAATAGACACTTCTTTTGAAATTTGAATTTTTGAATCAAACTGTCACCATGTCAACATGGTCATGATAGGCATGTCGACATCCCAAAGGATTTTTTGGTGTTTTTGATTTTCCTTGAAAATAACCTTTATCTTATATAAAAACTATTTTAAACTTTATAAATATACTTAATTATAGTTAAAATTCATAAGTAAATATAAAGAATAATATATATATATATATTAACTATAATTTTATCTTTAAATCTAAGCATAAATATTTAAAAGTTAAATATATTATTTTAAAAGATAGTTTAAAATCAGGAGTAATTTGACTTTGAAAATAATGTTGTTTTTGAGGCTAAAATTATTTAGAATCAGGATCGAGGATTTTGAATCTTTTAAAAGGAAAGTTTTGAAAACATTTTGAAAACAGGATATAATTTTGAAAAACATTTTGAATAAAATTTAGCGGATACAAAACAATGTTCCACTAGATTTTTCGTAGGTTCCATCCTACTTAGGGTTCCATCTCTTTAATGGGCTCGAAGTGGATTCCATTCCACGAATAAATTGGATTTTAAGATGCCAGTGCTTTTCTACGAGTTTTAACAAAAATCCATAACAATAATAATAAATACTTATCCTTGAATTCTTAAACTCTCGATAGTCTCGATACTCATGAGTCTTCTATCTTGATATTTTATCTTGATATCTTGAATCTCTATAATATACAGTCTTCATTATTAGTACCTGCACGGTTAAATCCTGCATAAACATATATATCTAAACTTATAATGTTAGTATTTATATTTTATAATCTATTCTAAGGTTGTTGTCATCCAAACCATCATCTCACGGACTAACAGAGGAATCAATTCATAATGGACAAATTATGCAGATAAAAAAGAATAAATAGGCACTTGATCGTGGATGCTCTACACACATGACTAGTGATCCAGATATGTGGAGTGATATAATATACAAAGACGGAGGACTGGTTAAATTTGAAGACAACTCAAAAGAATATGTGATTGGCATCGGCAAAGTCGGTAACTCTCAAACTCCTATTATTACTAATATTTTGCTAGTTAAGAATCTGAAACATAATCTGCTATGTATTAGTCAACTTTGCGATAAAGGATATAAAATTAAATTTGAAAAAGATAAGTGTCACATTGAAGATAATAATTCAACCATAATATTTGATGGAATTAGGAAAAAGAATATTTATATTCTTAGTATGAAAATTTCAAATGATAACCTGTGTCTTTTGGAAAATACAAGTGACCCTTGGATTTGTCATAAGAGATTTAGGCATTTGAATTTCAAACTATTTTCTAAACTGTCAAAACATGATCTGGTAAGAGATCTCCCTGAAATGAATTTTAAAGTAGATAGTTTATGCAATGCATGTCAATTAGGAAAACTTAGAAAAAGTTCCTTTAAATTAAAAGACATGATTTCAACCTCAAAACCTCTTGAATTACTTCATCTTGTTTATCTAGTCCATCTCAAATTCTGTCAATAAATCATAGTAAATATGTTTTTGTAATTGTAGATGATTATTCTAGATTTACATGGACAATATTTTTTGAAACATAAAAGTGATACTTTTGAATGTTTTAAGTACTTTACAAAAAGGATTCAAAATCAACTTTCTCTAAAAATTATAACCATCCGTAATGATCACGGTGGTGAATTTGAAAATTGAAAGTTTGTGGAATTCTGCAATAAAAAGGGAATAACTCATAATTTTTCATTTTCAAGAACTCCACAACAAAATGGAGTAGTAGAACGTAAAAATAGGACGATTCAAGATTGTGTAAGAACTATGCTTTCAGATAGTAAATTACAAAAGTATTTTTGGGCAGAAGCAGTTGCTACGGCCTGTATATTTTAAATAGAATTTTAATTAGACCTTTAACTGATAAGACATCTTATGAACTTCACTCAAAGAAACCTAAGGTATCTTACTTTAGAATTTTTGGAAGTAAATGTTTTATTTTGAATACAAAAGATAACTTAGATAAATTTGATCCTAAATCCGACAAAGGTATCTTCATTGGATATTCTAATAGAAGTAAAGCGTACAGAGTGTTTAATTTAAGAACTAACACCATCGAAGAAACATTGCATGATTCATTCGGTGAAAATCTCAAAAAATTTGAAGATGCAAATGATGAAGAGGATTTAATCACTCAAAATCAAGAGTCAACTGAAATTAATAATGAAATTAATCATCCTAATAAAAAGATTAAACTTTTAAAAAACCATCCTATGGAAAATATACTAGGAGATATGCAATCTATTGTTACAACTAGAAATCAACTAAGTAAAATGAGCAATGTAGCTTTATATCAACTATAGAACCCAAAAATCCAAAAGAAGCATCAACTGATGATTCATGGATTTTGGCTATGCAAGAAGAACTAAATAAGTTCACTAGAAATGATGTTTGGGAACTTGTTCCTAGACCTGAAAATAAAACTATAGTTGGAACTAAATGGGTTTATAAAAATAAAATGAATGAATAAGGAGAGGTTGTTAGAAATAAATCTCGGTTAGTTGCTCAAGGTTATTGTCA
The DNA here is from genome assembly GCA_030765085.1 of Allium cepa. Classification (NCBI taxonomy): domain Eukaryota; kingdom Viridiplantae; phylum Streptophyta; class Magnoliopsida; order Asparagales; family Amaryllidaceae; genus Allium; species Allium cepa. The sequence goes on along the minus strand of CM060928.1, from coordinate 671,757,471 downwards.
AGAAGAATGAATAGATTTTGATGAAACCTTTGCCCTCGTAGCAAGATTAGAAGCCACTAGGATTCTACTTGCTTTCGAAAATCATAATAATTTCAAATTATATCAAATGGATGTTAAAAGTGCCTTTTTAATGGATTTGTAAAAGAGAAAGTATAAGTTGAACAACCACCACTTTTTGTTAATGAAAAATTACCAAATCATGTTTACAAACTTAAGAAAGCTCAATATGGTCTAAAACAAGCTCCTAGAGCCTGGTACGAAAGATAAGATCTTACTTATTACAATCAAACTTTGAAATTGGTAAAGTATATAATACTCTTTTTATTAAAAGAAATAAAAATGATATTCAACTAGTAGAAGTTTACGTAGATGATATCATTTTTGGATCAACTAATTTTGAAATGAATAAAGAAATTTCTGAAATAATGACAAAAGAGTTTGAGATGAGTCATATGGGTGAATTAAACTTCTTTCTAGGATTACAAATAAAGAATTAGATAATGGTATCTTTATTAGTCAAGAAAAATATGCTAAAGACCTAGTTAGTAAATTTGGTTTGACTACTACAAGTGGAAAACCCACTCCCATGGCAACCAATGAGTACCTAAGTAAGGAAGATCTCTCAAATGATGTAGATCAAAAATTATATAGAGGAATGATTGGATCACTACTCTATATCACTGCTAGTAGACCTGATATCATGCATAGTGTTTGTCTCTATGCAAGATATCAATCCCAACCTAAAGAGACCCACTTAAAAGCTGTAAAACGTATCATAAGATATGTTGAGCACACCTTTGATTATGGCTTATTTTATTCTAAAATGGTTCTTTTGAATTAATATCTTATTGTGATGCTGTATATGCTGGTTGTGAATCCGACCGAAAAAGTACAAGTGGAACTTGCCAACTTTTAGGACATTCTCTGATTTCCTAGTTTAGTAAAAAGCAAAATATAGTTTCTTTACCAACAACTGAAGCAGAGTATATTTTTGCTGCTTTGGCTTGTTCTCAAGTAATATATATGCTAAAACTTAAAAGATTTTGGTTTAAATATCTTAAAATCATCATTTTATTGTAATAATACTAGTGCAATAAATATATCCAAAAATACTACTCATCATGCTCGAACTAAACATATTGATATCAGACGTAATTACTCTAGATTATATCAATTCCGAGAACCAAATTGCTGATATCTTAACAAAACCCATAAATTAATCTATATTTACTAAATTAAGAAGAGAATTAGGTATTTGTTCAATAAATAAATGTGGAATATAAATAACATAGTATAATTAAAAATTAAATTAAAATAAATCAAATAGCAAAAATATCAAGTACCATGTCGACAACCCCCTCTTACCCCTGTCGACATGTAATGAATTTTTATTTTTGAAATTTTCCCACCAAAATCCAAAATAAGTGGTTATATATTCTTCTTATTTCAAAAAAATTTCAATTCTTTCTATCCTTTCTCTGTTCTAACTTCTAAAAATAATAAAACAATGGCCTCCTATTCCAAATCAAACAAATATTCAACCTTTTCGTTCCCTTGTCCTTCTACTGGACCATTTCAATGAACTACGCTTGCACAAGTGATGAAAATGGAGGATTCCTTGAAGGATGCACTACAACTAATGACTGAAATTCAAGTAGTGCAACTTCGAATGGCCAAAGAACATGAACGGCAAAGCAAAATCCTTAGAAATTTGCAAAAGTTTCTAATGGACAATCACGCCAATCCGATCTTGATTGATGAAGAATCTTCAGGAGATCAAGTGCAAGAGGACAACGAGGGAGAAGAAGAAGCCTTCATGGAAGAAGAGTACGCTGAAGATGACGACAAAGTCACTTGCGTTGGCGAAATGTGCTTTGACAAGGATGGAAACCTAGACATACAACATGGAAATTTCTATTTCCACTATCCAAATTGTTCAGTTCATAGATCTATCATTTTCAAAGACACACGTTAGTTTCTTTTCTCTCTTTCCTTTTGTTGTATGATCTTACTTTCGTCCTCTATGCAAATGTAAATAAAACAATATATAACTAATAAATAATTTGTGTTCTTATATTTGATCTCTCATGTGACGCCCCACCTCTATACCCACGCTAGCCAAGAACACTACGGTGTAATGCTGTCAACTAGCACGGAGAATAAGGCTATTGAGGAGCGACCATCCGTGTAATTGCTTTGGACGAGCACTGATATTGCAGATAAAAATATAACTTTTCTTCTCAAGAGGAAATCCGACATACCAACACAAACTCAAAGCTACTACACAGTGGCTATAAAGGTCTTCGGAAACAAATATAGAAATAAGAATAACACAAATCAGTCACAGATAATTCATATCACAAAGGCGGAGGAAGATATGAATATATAACTAACACATGAAAGTGTATATCAGAGTAGTGGTCAAAAAGATCCACAATAATACAAAAGAATAGCAACATGTGCTATACAAAAGAATACAACTATGAGTCCATATCTCAAGTGTATACAACGAAATAAACTACTAATCTAAGTAGTTAGCCAGAAGTCAGAGAAATCAATCCCGAGTGAGAAGTCAAGCAGAAGCACCTGTAACATCTCGGTCTGACCCGAGTATTATTTAATAAGAAAATAATAAACGGATCAGCCTAACTATAAATATCAGATGAAACGATATAGAATAAGAGATATGACAAAACACATAATAATCACAATGCCAAGCTGTGATATATATAAGTGATTGAAAATCAACAAGAGATTAATCAATATCACAGAATCTACACAAGAATCAAAGGAATGTCATACTCCTTATTTCGTTCACCAAACCATAAATATTGACGATTATATCAATGTCAATCACAAAAGTCAATGACACACAAATTCACCAATGCAAAAATATTGATAAAATTTATCAATGGAAATCACGAAAATTGGTGAAACACAAATTCTAGAAATTATATCAAGAAATCCATAAATCACAAAAGTCAATGACACATAAATTCACCAGTGCACAAATATTGATAAAACTTATCAATGGAAATCATGAAAATTGGTGAAACACAAATTCCAGAATTCAACACACGAAATCCAGAAATCACAAAAGTCAATGCAACACAAATTCACCAATGCACAAATATTGATAAAACTTATCAATGGAAATCACGAAAATTGGTGAAACACAAATTCCAGAATTCAACACACGAAATCCAGAAATCACAAGAAAGGGGGGAGGCCTATCACACGAACGGGAGCATAAAAACTCTCCAACATATGTATCACACGAACGAGAAGCTATCTCATGGTAGCTAGCCATTAATTTTTGACACACGAATGGCCCGAAGACCATGGGGAGCTACCCTGTAAAGAAATGAGACGAAGCTTAATAAAATGAGTTACTGTCCTCCACGTGGACAAAGAGACATCGCACAATTGCTAGTCTAAATCACAAAAATGATCGTCATGATCATCAAGAAGTGTCAATTACAGTAAGCTAGTAAATATATGAGCTTAGCTTCATGTCCCATAACCACTAGCTTAACTTAAATATTTACGAACAAATTGTAGATCTCCACTAGAAAATTGTCACAAGAGTTTACAATCGAAAATGTCCAAGAATTAACCGACGAAGTAAACGCAAGCATTTCATACCACTTGTTTTACTAAGCCGTTTAATTAGATTTCTCATACGAGTGAGGTAAAGGCTTGTATATACTAATAGATTGGAAAACTTGTATAAGAAACGAGCTTTGTAATAAAATCTCACCTTTGAACCCACACGATTGTTCGAAAGCAAAGGAGAAACAACCACTCTTCAAATCCAACTCAAGAACCTTGATTCAAAGCAATGGGTTCTTCTATTAGTTTGGAGCTAGAGTTTGATTTGCAAAAGAAAACTAGGGTTTTGGAGTTTTAATTTCCCATCTCTCCCACCATTGATGCTTTAGAACTGAAAAGAGGAGAAAGTGAGGGTGAATGGGGAGGAGTGGTTCAGATTTGAGTATAAGTTAGACATAGGGCTGAACCAAACCCAAACCCAAAGTGAAAAAGTAGAAAAACTTGACTAACTCCAAACATATCGAAGCTTATACTTAAAAAGGTCGCAAACGACATTTTAAACTCAATGGAAGTGGTCCCGAGTCCTAATTCGACCGTATGCAAAAAGTAGCTTTTCGGACTAAATTCCGAGTACGATAAAATATTCAAATAAAATATTTGAATAGAAAATAGATAAATATGCGGGTTGTTTCAGACTCCCCTCCTTAAAGAAATTGCGTCCTCGCAATATTTAAGAAGAAAATATAAAGTAACAACCATAAAAGCATATTCAACACAAAAGAAATTTGAAATAAAAGGTTCGCCTCAAAGAACACGGAAAAGTAAGTTCGGATGTGATCGCTCGATGAACTCTCTAGATTCCCAAGAACAATCCTTAGGATTTGAAGACCATTGAACTTTAACAAGCGGAACATATTTATTTCGAAGTCATTTGACTTCCGAAGCAATGATACGAATAGGATGTTGCTCATAAGTTAAATTAGGCGAAACTTCAATTTCTTCCACAACCCCGGGCTCAAGAATAGAATCGGAATCTCGAAGACATTTCCGAAGTTGAGAAACGTGAAAGACATCATGGATAGCAGAAAATTGAGCCGGTAATAAAAGGCGTTAAGCTGTGGAACCAATACGTTCAGTGATAGGAAATGGCCCAATATATCGAGGCGCCAATTTTCCCGATTGGCTGAAACGTACAACACCTTTCATGGGTGAAACACGAACGAACACAGGATCTCCCACAAAAAATTCTAATCTCATTCTTCGATTATCGGCATAGGATTTTTGTCTACTCTGGGCTTCTTTCATCCTATGTCGAATAACGTCAATCTTTTCTGTGGAATCACGAATAAAATCTGGACCTAAAACCAGCTTCTCACCGGCCTCAAGCCAACAAGAAGGAGACCGGCATGGCCTTCCATAGAGTGCCTCAAAAGGTGCCATACCAATACTAGATTGGAAGCTATTATTATAGGGAAATTCAACAAGGGAAATATGATCTTCCCAACTTCCACCGAAATCAAGCACACAAGAACGAAGAAGATCTTCAAGAGTTTGATTTACACGCTCAGTTTGTCCGTCAGACTGGGGGTGATAAGTGGTGCTAAAATTAAGCTTCGTTCCTAAAGCTTTTTGAAGACTCTTCCCAAAATCCACTGGTAAACAATGGATCACGGTCTCTAACAATAGAAGTAGGAACTCCATGTAATTTAATCTCTTTAATAAAGAGTTTGGCCAAAAGAGGAACGGTTCGATTAGATCGAACGGGAATAAAATGGGCGGATTTAGTAAGTCTATCCACTATCACCCATAAGCTATCATGACCCGAACGAGAACGGGGAAGGCCATCTATAAAATCCGTGGAAATTTGGTCCCACTTCCAAATTGGAATTTCTAAAGGTTGCAATAACCCACCGGGCCTTTGATGCTCGGCCTTAACGAGTTGGCAAGTCATGCAACGCTTAACGAAGTTAGCGATGTCAAGTTTCATTCCCTCCCAATAATAAAGTCGCTTTATATCCGCGTACATTTTACTGCTACCGGGATGAATGGTAAATTTAGAACGATGGGAATCTTCTAAAATATCTTTTCGAAGATCACTAATATTTGGTACGATAAGTCTACCAAATTTCTGAATGTCGCCACGAGAATCGATATCAAAGTCTTTCAAACCTTCAATATCAATCTTATCCTTAATATTTTGGCCAAGAAGAGCCAATTTAGGATCTAGCCCTTGAGCTTCGAGAATGCGGTCTAAAAGAGAAGGATGAGCCTCAAGGCTACACAAAACAAGTGATGAGCATAAATCGGATACGCGCTCTCGAATCTCTCAAGTGGATAAAATCTCGAGGTCGTTTCATTCGGATATCATCATAGAAACAACAGCTTGTTGTTTACGGCTAAGAGCATCGGCGACACGATTACCCTTACCGGGGGTATAAAGAATATCAAGATCATAAGGAGCTAGAAATTCGAGCCAACGCTATTGACACAAATTAAGTTCCTTTTGAGAGAATAAATACTTCAAAGACATATGATTGGTATAAAGAACAAATTTCTCTCCCAAAAGATAATGGCGCCAAATTCGAAGGGCGAAAACAATAGTCGCGAGTTCTAAATCATGTGTGGCATATCTAGTCTCGGCAGGCTTTAATTGCCTTGAAGCATAAGCAATAATACGTTCTTTTTGCATATGAACGACACCCAAACCAACGCGACTGGCATCGGTATAAACAACGAAATCTTGATTCCCCTCGGGAATAACAAGAATAGGAGCATCAGAAAGGAGTTCTTTTAATTTCTGAAAAGAAGTTTCACATTTGTCCGACCAAATGTATTTAACACCTTTCTTCGTTAAACTAGTGAGAGGCACGTCAATCTTAGAAAAGTCTTTGATAAAACGGCGGTAATATCCCGCCAATCCAAGAAAACTACGAATCTCCGTCACACTCTCCGGTCTCTTCCAATCTTTAATTGCTTCAATCTTTGAAGGATCCACGGAAATTCCGGATTTGGAAATAATATGACCGAGAAACTTCATACGAGATTGCCAAAAATGTCATTTAGAGAATTTCGCCTTTAATTGATTACTCCTAAGAGTTTCCAACACAATCCAAAGATGCTTTTCATGCTCCTCCTTGTTTTTTGAATACACAAGAATATCGTCAATAAAGATGAGGACAAACCGGTCGAGGAAGTCTTTGAAAACTCTATTCATAAGGTCAACGAAATAAGCCGGAGCATTCTTTAGACCAAATGGCATAACAAGCCATTCATAAGATCCATAACGAGTACAGAACGATGTCAAAGGAATGCTATCCTCTGCAATACGAAGCTGATGAAATCCAGTGGCTAAGTCTAATTGTGAAAAGACTTTAGCACCACTAAGCTGATCGAATAGATCATCAATCCGTGGTAAAGGATATTTATTTTTGATAGTAAGATCATTAAGCTTGCGGTAGTCAACGCAAAGCCTAAGTGTACCATCGGATTTCTTCACAAAAATAGCTGAAGCTCCCCAAGGCGAGGAACTAAAGCGAATAAATTGCTTCGTCTCCAATTTGGATAATTGTTTCCGCATCTCCTCAATTTCTTTATTGGACATACGATAAGGAGGACGAGTGATAGGTTGAGCTCCAGGGATAAGATTAATTCTGAACTCAATTGCTCGCTTAGGTGGTAATCCTAAAACGGGCTCAAATATGTCGGAAAATTCACGAACAACGTGAATAAGAGAAATAATATCTTTCATTATCGTCATCACGAGGATTTAAAGAATATAAAGATGCAACCAAGCTGGAATCCGAATCTTTAAGATTAATAGAAATCTGCTTAACAGATTGAGGATGTCGAAGATGAATAGTCCGTTCAGGACATAGGATATGAGCTTCATAACGGTTAAGCCAATCCATTCCCAAAATCATTCCAAAGCCTAAATAACGCATGACATGCAAATCGGCTAGGAAAGAAAAATCACACAAAATAATCTCCACATCTTTACAAAGCAAACTAAGAGTTGCGGATCCACCAACCGGATTCGCAATTCTCAAAGAAGTCATTAAAGCAACAACACTTAAAGAAAAAGTATCAACAAGCTCTTTTGATATAAAAGAATGGGACGCGCCCGTATCAAAAAGAACTTGAATAGGATGATCACGAAATAAAATAATGCCATCAAGGATAGAATGAGAAATACCTTGGCCACGAGATGTGTTGCCAGGGGCTTGAGCAACATTTAACTTTCCCTCCTTCCTGCCCTGAAGCTTGGGGCAATAAGATAAATAATGATCCGGGCTTTTGCAATAGCGACAAGTACGAGACTTTGAACACTTGTTCGCAAAATGGTCTCTGGAACCACAGTTAAAGCATTTCCCTTCAGTAGAGGAAAAGGTCTTTGCAGTAGGAGTTGCTTGCCTCCCTTTCTTATTGGGATAAGGACCTTTGAATTTGTTTGGCCTCTTCTTGTTGTTGAAGTTTGGTTTGGAACCCACCACTTCAACCTCACTTTCCCTATCCGTATCTTCAAGACGAAGAGCGGTATCAATGAGTTGGTCGAAGGTAACTTCTAATTTTAGAAGTAATGGCTTCTTGAGATTTTTGTTTAAGCCATAGACGAACCTCAGGTTCTTCTTTAAAGGGGTGTTGATGTATTCAACCCCATATTTGGAAAGAGACTCAAAAGACGCGACATAATCTGTCACGGAAGATTCACCTTGAACAAGGTCTATAAAACGGCGGGCCAAAGTCACCTTCTCAGCTTCTGGCACGAATTTTAACTCGAAGCGCTCTCGGAATTTCTCCCAAGTGAGATCCGCTTCATTAATCTGAGAAATAAGAAGTTCGTACCAGTCTAATGCTCTTTCTTAGAGCATACTAGAGGCCACCTGAACTCAATGAAGGTCAATAAGATTCATGGGAGAAAAGATTTGATCGCATGACTCTAGCCAAGCCTGTACTACAATAATAGTTTCGGAACCTTTGAATGGCTTCCCACCCAAATTAGTGTAATCGCTGCACAAGCTTGCAAATCCCGACTTTGGGTAAGTAGGTTCCGGGTTAGCTCTAGCTGCTTGGGCATTCGTGACAAGGTCAAGAAGTTGCTGGGTAGTCATAAAAACTCCATCTTGGGGTGGAGCACTAGATGGTCCAGCTCTGGGACGACCAGGTCTAACCATTTCTCTTCTTTAAGAAAGAAAGAAGAGGAAAAAGTTATTCTCAAGATAAATATCAAGCAAATCTTGATAGATAAAACAAGGAATCATAAAGAAAATAGGATGAATCGGTACGAAGACTCGAATTAAATCCTCAAGCATGACTCCTAAGAAATAATTAGGACGATGATCCTTGTTATAATATTCCATATTGTTCCGAAGTTTGGCTCTGATACCAAGTTGTGCCGCCCCACCTCTATACCCACGCTAGCCAAGAACACTACGGCGTAATGCTGTCAACTAGCTAGGAGAATAAGGCTGTTGAGGAGCGACCATCCGTGTAATTGCTTTGCGCGAGCACCGATATGCCAAATAAAAATATAACTTTTCTTCTCAAGAGGAAATCCGACATACCGATACAAACTCAAAGCTGCTACACAGTGGCTATAAAGGTCTCCGGAAACAAATATAGAAATAAGAATGACACAAATTAGTCACAGATAATTCATATCACAAAGGCGGAAGAAGATATGAATATATAACTAACACATGAAAGTGTATATCAGAGTAATGGTCAAAAAGATCCACAATAATACAAAAGAATAGGAATATGTGCTATACAAAAGAATACAACTATGAGTCCATATCTCTAGTGTATACAACGAAATAAACTACTAATCTAAGTAGTTAGCCAAAAGTCAGAGAAATCAATCCCGAGTGAGAAGTCAAGCTGAAGCACCTGTAACATCTCGGTCTGACCCGAGTATTATTTAACAAGAAAATAATAAACGGATCAGTCTAACTATAAATATCAGATGAAACGATATAGAATAAGAGATATGAAAAAACACATAATAATCACAATGCCAAGCTGTGATATATATAAGTGATTGAAAATCAACAAGAGATTAATCAATATCACAGAATCTACACAAGAATCAAAGGAATGTCATACTCCTTATTTCGTTCACCAAATCATAAATATTGATGATTATATCAATGTCAATCACAAAAGTCAATGACACACAAATTCATCAATGCACAAATATTGATAAAACTTATCAATGGAAATCACGAAAATTGGTGAAACACAAATTCTAGAAATCATCTCAAGAAATCTAGAAATCACAAAAGTCAATGACACACAAATTCACCAATGCACAAATATTGATAAAACTTATCAATGGAAATCACGAAAATTGGTGAAACACAAATTCCAGGATTCAACACACGAAATCCAGAAATCACAAAAGTCAATGACACACAAATTCACCAATGCACAAATATTGATAAAACTTATCAGTGGAAATCACGAAAATTGGTGAAACACAAATTCCAGAATTCAACACACAAAATCCAGAAATCACAAGAAAGGGGGAAGGCCTATCACACGAACGGGAGCATAAAAACTCTCCAACATATGTATCACACGAACGAGAAGCTATCTCATGGTAGCTAGCCATTAATTTTTGACACACGAATGGCCCGAAGACCATGGGGAGCTACCCCGCAAAGAAATGAGACGAAGCTCAATAAAATGAGTTGCTGTCCTCCACGTGGACAAAGAGACATCGCACAATTGCTAGTCTAAATCACAAAACTGATCATCATGATCATCAAAAAGTGTCAATTATAGTAAGCTAGTAAATATATGAGCTTAGCTTCATGTCCCATAAGCACTAGCTTAACTTAAATATTTACGAACAAACTGTAGATCTCCACTAGAAAATTGTCACAAGAGTTTACAATCGAACAAGTCCAAGAATTAACCGATGAAGTAAACGCAAGCGTTTCATACCACTTGTTTTACTAAGCCGTTTAATTAGATTTCTCATACGAGTGAGGTAAAGGCTTGTATATACTAATAGATTGGAAAACGGTTTAAGAAAGAGCTTTGTAATAAAATAGTGTTGAAATCGTTTTGATGAAAGAGTTTTGATATTTACTACTAGTATAGAAAACCTTTATATTTTTAAAGTGACATATCACAAAGAAGATTGTAGGAACAATTAATCACTGAAATTCACATACGAAGATGTGAATAAAATCCAAAGAAATCGATACCAAATCCATAGAAATGGATATTTCCAAAAATCCATAAAAAGAAGTCATCAAAGTAATTTATAAGTGATAACGACTAATAGGATCGCTAAAATCGATAAATAATGGAAATTCACACAAAACAGCCTGAATAGGCAAAAATAAACATCTCCAGACGTCTGATTTGGAATCCAGACGTCTGGATTTGTTTTCTGAAAAATAGTTCAGAAAGCTACCCAGACGTCTGGAATAGCCAAAACAAACGTCTGAGCCATGGCCAGACGTCTGGTTTTGAATTCAGACGTCTGGTTTTGTTTTCTGGAATTTTTTTATAATATGCGTGCATACATTTTTCTTTCCAGGTCCAAACCAGACGTCTGGACTTAGTCACCAGACGTCTGGTCACCTGGTCTGAGCAACAATTTGCCTAGGCCAAAGTGGCCAAAACATATCGGAAGCGATCGGACGAGCAATGTCGACTAAGGATTCACGCCAAGCGACAACCCGGCCTTAAAAGCTCTTCGATACACCCTGAATATCAATGTCCAAATGTCCATAAAAGGATTTTCATAAAATTGGACCAAAACACAAAAATTTGGAAAATTCACCAAATCAATTCAAATTGAAAACAAATGAATATGCACATATGTTAGGAATTCATACCTAACAACAATGATAGATATAGAAAAAGATGTGAGATAAAAATCTCACCTTTCAACCCAAATGATTGAAGAAGAAGCTCGAACGCAAAGGAGAAACAACCACTCTTCAAATCCAACTCAAGAACCTTGATTCAAAGCAATGGGTTCTTCTATTAGTTTGGAGTTAGAGTTTGATTTGCAAAAGAAAACTAGGGTTTTGGAGTTTTAATTTCCCATCTCTCCCACCATTGATGCTTTAGAACTGAAAAGAGGAGAAAGTGAGGGTGAATGGGGAGGAGTGGTTCAGATTTGAGTTTAAGTTAGACATAGGGCTGAACCAAACCCAAACCCAAAGTGAAAAAGTAGCAAAACTTGACTAAGTCCAAACATATCGAAGCTTATACTCAAAAAGGTCCCAAACGGCATTTTAAACTCAATGGAAGTGGTCCTGAGTCCTAATTCGACCGTATGCAAAAAGTAGCTTTTCGGACTAAATTCCGAGTACGATAAAATATTCAAATAAAATATTTGAATAGAAAATCGATGAATATGCGGGTTATTACATCTCACATTATCACTATTATAAGTATTATCATATATGGATTCTTAGTTAGTTAGGATAGTTAGTAATTAAGGACTAAGTTTTAGTTTTAGAATTAAGTGATGATTATTTGTGATAACATTATCATTATAATCACATGTCATATAGTATTAGTTTTAGGGGGAGTTATATAGTTTGTTTTTGTTGATGACAAAGCGGGAGAAATATAAAATATGATAGTTAGGCATAGATTAAGGGAGAGTTATTAGGATAGAAGTAATATTTTATAAACAAAGATTGTCATCGTCAAAAAGGGAGAGAGTGTTAGTCGCTGAGAAGAAAGTTTTGATGACAACAACGTTAGAATAAGATTATAAAATATAAATACTAACATTATAGTTAGATATATATATATATGTATATGTAGGATTTAACCATGAAGGTACCAAGAATGAAGACTGTACAGTATAGAGATTCAAAATAATAAGATTGAAAACTCATGAGTACCAAGATTATCAAGAGTTCAAGATTTCAATAATAAGTAATTTAATTAGTTAAAACTCATAGAAAAGCACTGGAACCTTAAAATCCAATTTATTCGAAGAATGAAATCCACTTCGAGCCTATTAAAGGGATGGAACCCTAAGTATGATGGAACCTACGAAAAATCTAGTGGAACTTTGTTTTGTATCCACTGACTTTTATTCAATTTTTTTTACAAAAGTATATCTTGTTTTCAAAATGATTTCAAACCCTTCCTTTTAAAAGAATTAAAAACATCTATCTTGGTTTTAAAATACTTTTAGCCTCAAAATAATGTTTGTCTTCAAAAACAAATTATCATTGGTTTTAAACTATCTTTTAATAATAATATATTTAACTTTTAATATTTGTTCTTAGATTTAAATATTAAATTATAGTAAAACTTTATATATACCAAAATATTATTCTCTATACTTATCCATGTTTTCTGACTATAGTTAAGTATATTTATAAAGTTTAAAAATAGCTTTAATACAAGATAGAATTTTTTTTCAAAGAAAAAATAAATCACCAAAAATACCATAGTCTTGTCGACAACCCCTAGGACCCTTTTTCGACAAGGTGGCAGTTGATTTCAAAAATTTGAATTTCAAAAGAAGTGTCTATTCATCATATCCTTTCACGAATGGATGTGGCTGTTGTTCTACTATAAATAGGGGAATTTTTTAACGAATTTATATTCATATTTTCTCTGATTTCACTCCTCTTCTTCTTCCACATTTCTTTATATATATTTTTACCGTTACTCTGCCAAAATCACCACTGAATCTAATTAGATCATCTCTGATTTGATTCTCTATCACTATCTCAACAAGATCTCAATTGGGTTAACTTGTTGCCTATAAAATCAAGTATCTCTACGCAGAGGATTGTGAATCTGGAGTGGTGTACCTCGTGGCCTTGAAATCGAGGGTTGTAATTGTAACAATTACTTTTGAAAGAAAATCTGTACTTGTGTGCGGGACTGGATGTAAGGTAACTTCGAACCAGTATAAAATCCAGTGTGTTCATTCCTTTATTTCTTTTACTTTATTTCTGCATCTATGTGTGATTCTGTGATCATATCTGTGTCAGAATATTGCATACATTTGTGTTTAAATTAACATAAACTCAAAAGGATTTAGTAATTCCTTAAAACACTATTCACCCCCTTTAGTGTTAATTCTAGCCTTAAGATCCGTAATCCGCATTTCTCACATCCTGTAGATAATCTGGTGGAGAAGTTAACTTATTAACAAAATGAGAAAAATTAACAAGTAATATTTAAATAAGAAATCTTCTATTAAGTGCATATATGATTTTCAAAGAAATTAAAATACAGGGACAAAATAGTTATATGTTGTACTTTAATGCATGTTTTTGAGAGGATTTTTATGTGTGATAAATTTGACATTAAGTGCAGATCCACATATCCACCTTTTTCTCCAAAGTTCAGGCACTATGAAGCAGACAGTACAATGCTGTAGGTTTTATATACTATAGCTTTTACAGTTTTGTTTTGTTTTTTATTTATTTGTTTGACTCGATGGTAGAATTAATAGATTGCAATTTAAAAACAGGAAGAAGCGGTCACATTAATATTGTTCATTTGGAAACTTATGAAATATTATTTGCTCGATTGATCTATATGCTCAATTGAGCTACGATGATAAGTTATTTCACTATGTTTGCTTCCATGCTTTGTTTTCCAGAACCAGCGTTCTACCTCATTGGTTCATCAGCATTTACTACTGGATACCCCGGACCAAAATATCCATTTGATCCATATTTTTAGATTTTGAAATTAGAGCGCTATCTCTGTTTAATTTCTTGGTAGGTCAGTTGGTAAAGTAAACTACAACGATTAATGCAATAATATCTCTATGTATAAAATGGTGATTGGCTTTATAGGTGTCTTCTTTGCGTATTTAGTCTATAATACTCAACTTAAGTCATCTCCACCACATTTTTCTAAGAGAATTGTCATTGGTTTTTTTTACTGAAATGTTATAAATTGACTGTTTGACGTTAATTTGAGTTGCCCCTATCTTCCATTTGAGTGTTTCTGGGCTCATAATGTTGCACCTATTACATTGTACTTCCATTCATTTCCATTAGCGTTTTTATCGCAATCCAAAAATATTGCTAGAATTGTTACTACTCATCTGAAAGGCATGACATACATTTTATATTTGTTCTCTACTCTTTTTTCTATTGCTGCATCTATCAACATTATGCATAGTCAAGCATAAATTTAGCAGTACACGTTAGTCTTCCATTTTTTAAGTTAATTATTTTTCTTTTTGTCAGCTTTACATGGACTAAATTTTACATACTTCTCCAGGAAATGAAGGAGAATGAAGGCTATACAAACTTAAGCGCTGTCAGTTGGTGGCATTATCATTTAGGATCCAGTGGTGTTTATATGCTTCCAACAGTGCTAAGTGGCTGAAGTTAGTTTATTGTTTGACGTCGTGTGTAGGCAAATGTGATATTTCATTATTGTACACTTAAACTTGCTAGGCCCGCTTTACGTATTTTTATGAATGTGAATGTGGCCATGTATTTGTTTAAATACAGTGTCATTGCATTTTGTATATTTACTACATACGAGGTATATCATAAACCAATGCTTAGCTTTTGAAAAAATTCAAGTCATCCACTTCTGTTTATTACATTTTCACCCTCGATGTTTACTGTAAATTTAGAAATCCCTACCTATTTCCACATGTAAACCACCGTTTTGATTTGGAAATAATAATTTGATTTTATTTCATATTTTTGTCAGTAAAGATGATTCCACCTACGTCGAACATTGGAAGTTGTCAAAAATGTATATATGTGTGGGTTAAAGTTGTCAAAAATGTCTGTTTATTTCAAAATTACATTAAAATTATTAGTTTACATTGCAATTTTATACCCAAAAGTTCAATAAGGGTTGTACATACATCATGCAACTACAACCCATGTGTGTAATATGGATTCACACTAGTTATGCAAATGGTCCTTAGTAGGAAGCTTGCCTAGAATAGTTTATATAGAGTGTGAGCCATCTTTGGGTTATTTGATCTGCTCCAAAGTATCTTATGCCAATCAACTATACGGTATTTGTTTCTGGTGCCTCCCATACCTTTTGCATTATGAACTGACCTTTGTGAGAATTTTTCATAATCCAAGTATCTTCTTCTTTTTCATTGTGTATTGGAATTCTTTGGATTTCTTCCCTAAAGTTCCTTGTACTAAGTTGTTTTTCACATTTCCATCTATCTTCCTCAATTATGCTTGAAACTGTACATTTTGGTTTGCCATAGTCTAAGAATCCTTTCCATCCGATTGTTTCAACAAGGCTTTAACTGTTGGTCCATGGGTCTTTCCACAAGTCAGTTTTTTGGCCATTGGCAATTTGCCTTTCAATGAGAGGTTTTAACACCTCTCTGAATTTTAAAATGTTTTTCCATTAACAGATGCATTATTATCTATTATAGCTATCCATATGTTTTCTTTAAGATATATAGCTCTCATCCATCTTCGCCCTAAGTAATCCGAAGTTAGAATTTTCTAAGCCATCTTCATGCCATAAATCTTTGTCAGCTCGAAAATATTCTTTAGTCCAACTCCACCTTCTTTTTTAGGTTTACACATATCCTTATGACTAACTTTGTGAAATTTCCCCCTCTATATGAAATCAGTACAGACTGCTTTAATCATCCCAATAGAATAATTAGGAATTTGGAAAGTTTGTAGCCAGAATCTGACCTTAGATGTAATAACTATACAGACTAACTCAATTCTGCCTGTAAAAGATAAGAATTTTGATCTCCACCCCTGTAATTTCTCTCTGATATCATCAATTAACTTGCTACATTCTTTATCGGTAATTGTATTGTTAGACAGTGGTATCTCCTGATATTTAACAGGAAGAGTCCTTTTTGAAACTCCTATTCTTCTTAGAAGATTTTGTTTATCCTTACAGTATTTGTTGAAGTAACATTTTTTCTTCTCCTCATTATGTTTCAGACCTCTTTATTGTTCTAGAAGGATGAACATATTTTCCACTACATACAGGGAGGCTTTCGTTACTACTAAAAGGTCATTTGCATATATCAAATGCGTTACCTTTGGTTCAAATTTGTGAACTAAAATGATATTGTTTTGATAACATGCAATTTCCATTTGTAAGGAGAACCACTCCATAGCCACTGCAAAGAGATAAGGGGATAGGGGATCCCCTGCCTAATTCCCCTGTTGCTTGTTATGTAACCTTTTGGCTCGGCATTTATAAGAATAAAAAAATTTGGAGTAGATAAGCAATATTCAATTAATTTCAAGAGCTTTCCCGTACTCCCATAGATTTAAGCATATGGATTATGAATTTTCTATTCACCTTATTATAAGCCTTGTGTAAATCAAATTTTCACATTCTATCAGCCTCTGGCTTATTGAAGTATCTAATTAGCTCATGTCCCAATAAGGAATTATCAGATATAAATTTTCCTTTTGTAAATGCACTTTGACTCCGAGATATTGAATCTTGCAAAACTTTGTTTAGTCTCATAAAAATAATTTTGCTTAGAATTTTATAAGAGTCATGACAATAGGCAATTGGCCTATATCCTTCAACTCTTTCAAGCTTTTTAACTTTAGGGATTAAGGAGATGAAAATATGATTTGTTTCTTGTAAAACTCACTATTATCCAAGGATTCTTGATAAGCTTGCAACATTTCATGTGTATCCAATGCATTTTGAAAACAGCTGCCCCTAAGCCATCTAGTCCCAAACTAAAATCTATATGAACGAACTTTACAGCTCTCCACAGTTCACCTTCTATAATCGTAGATGTATATTTCTTCTTGGGAAAATTTTCTTCTGCTATGAATGACAGGTAAGTCTTGTTCTATTTCTCCAATCTAGAGGTTCATGAAGTAGGATAAGGCATTTTCTTCTATCTCCTTTAAATTTTCTGTAGTTTTACCCTGATCATTCAAATAGTTAAGTAGATTGTCGTGGTGAGTTCTTTGAGACATTTTAGTGCAGAAAAGTTTTGTGCATTCATACCCCTAGGTAAGCCATTTTTCTTTGGATTTTTGTTTAAGATCTGTGGCATGTTTTTTGAGTTCATCTTTCAATTTCCCCTGAAGGTGGTAGTATTCAGAGTTGAGTCCTTCATGCATTGGGTCCTTATCTAACTTCACCTGTATTTCCTCCAGGTGATTTTGTATGTTGAGTACATCATTATGTTCTGGTATCTTCCTGCTCCATTCCTTCAATCTGTATTTCATTATTTTCAACACCATTATGAATGCGTACATGTGAGTACCAGTAGGAGGTATAATAGTTTCAAAATTAACTCCCTTATTATATCCCTCAAGCAAACACCGGTGTTAGCATATCTAAAAGGTTTCCATTTTTGACTGCCAGTATCATTATTAAATTGAATTAGGAGAGGGCAATGACCACTTGTGGAGCTAGGCAGAACTGTGGTTTTGAAAGCTGGAATTATGTTAATCAAATCTGCATTACATAAGGCTCTGTCTAATCGTAAAGTAATTCTTTTTGCCTCGCCACTTTTCCATGTAAATTGTAGGCATATATGGAATGTTTCTAGTAGTCCATTGGCAAGCACGCAGTCATTGCATTCGCTACTTGTGACAGCTTCAGGATAATGCCTCCTCTCTTTTCTCTGTTTTTAATACTGCATTGAAATCCCCCATAACCAGCCATGGTTTATTGATTTGTTTTAAATTGCGACTATCTGTTTCCAAAGAGCACTTCTTTCTGATGCCAGGTTACTAGTGTACATAAAAGTTATATATATCTCCAATCCTCCTATGTTTTTGAAAAAATGTTGTAACTTGTTGATGTTATTTTTTTATGATAGACCCATTCCAAGCATTTTTTTGCCATAGAACTGTAATTCGACCATTTGATTGTTGTGAACTATTATGTATCAGGCTCCATCGATCACCAACTTGTTGTTTGAACATATCTATATTTTCTTCAGTGAATTTGTTCTCTAATAATTAAACTATGATGGCCTGTATTAGGCCCTTAAGTTGCGAAGGACTAATTGACATATGTCATTATTTAGACCTTTCACATCCAGCAAAATATAGGCATTAATGTTTGTTTGTAACATCCCGAAAATTTTGAATTTAAAAATTTAGTAATATATTTTAAACTTTTTAAAATAAAAATTGAAAAGTTATAAAGGAATAAAATATGAACAAAGTTTAGTATTTTTAGTTAAAACTTTTAAAAGAAAAAAAAATTTGTTAATGTAAGTTATGATAAAATTTTAAAATTTAAATCGCATCATAATAAAAATTAACAAATAAACCTATGAATAATTAAACAAAAGAACAAAAGAATAAACAAATAAACCTATGAATAATTAAGCAAGTAAACAATTAAACAAAAGAACAAACAAATAAACAAATGATTAAACTTATGATCAAATAAATAAACAAGACAGCATGCTGAAAATATACAAGCATGAAACACTACATACTTTCATTAAATGCAAGCATCTACAAAGAACATACCTGCATTCAATGCTTTTACTTCCAGCATGGTTTATCCTGTACTTGTTTTAATAAACTTCAGTAAACAATCTGTTATAAAGAAACATCAACCTGCCTCTTTATTTCATTCAACAAACTTCTGCAAACCTGAAAAAGAAAACGTCATATTTCATAAATTCAAAAGCATTCAGGTGATCAAAACAGAAAGTAAAAAGAAGTTAAAAACCAAACCAGAGAAGAAGAAGCAAACTGCAGTTAAAAAGAAACAAAAATAGTCTCTGTTTCTATATTGTTCAGGTGAGTAAACCCCTGTTTCTTTTAATTTTTCTTTGTTGCTGTGTATGCTTGGACCCTGTAGTGAAGTTAGTCCTTGGTTTTCTCACAAAAATATTGAGTGTATGATGAATGTAGGGTTGTGCATGTTGATTTTACAAGTTTCATTCTCTGTTTTAGTTTCAGGAAAACAAAAATGAAAACCTGATGAACCTTTCTTTTTCTTCTTTCCCCCTGTTTCCATTTTCTATTGAATTTGAAAGGAAAAGAAAAAGAAAAATGGAGTATATGTTTAAACCTGCACTAAGTTTCAGTGATCAAGCAAAGCAGTTTGAAAACTTTCCTTTTTTCCTAGAAACTAAACAAACACAGTAATTTTTGGTTGCAGGTCAACCCATATCAAAGAAAAATTTAAATCTCATTCTTTCTTTAATTATAACAGAGATTTTTTAACAAGTTAAATATTATTTTAAACTCACATTACATATCAGTAAAGGATTAAAACAGTTACAGAGTTCTTCTTCCTGGAAAGATGAAACACAGTGACAAAATTCAAAATCTCAAGGAAACCCAAATTTCACGAATTGTAACTTCCATAACTTTAAGTGAATCCATTTTTAAAATGATGATTTTTAAGACAAATATGGGAATTTTTAATTGCCTAGATTACGTGCAGTCCAATGTTGAACGAGACATGCATTTTGATCGATTGCCAATCATCGAACAAATTTTAGATGCTAAGATTTTGGTTAAAGCAAGATTGTTCATCGTAGAGTTCGGGAAAAATGTAAAAAAAAATTTCTATTGCATAAATTTTGAATTCGAATGAAAACTAGGGCTTAAGAACTGTTTCCAGTTCGCGTTGAAAATGGGATCGCCGCTCCACCTAGGGGTGATCGGAATCCACGTCTCCGATGCCAGTCGTGGCGTCACGTCTTGATGAAGCTTCAGTAAGGTTTTTGTGGCTTCAAATGGCCATACGTGGGAAGACGAGATGATTTAGTGGTGATGTGCCGATGGGTTTGTTCGATCGAACCACCTAAAATTGAACCACGGTAGTATCTGAAATTCTGGGTGGTCGGCTAGGTTGAGTTAGTCATCATTGACTTGCTGATGGTCGTGAGGAAGGTCAGAGCGTCACCGTTCAGGCGTACACGTATACGCGTATCATTGCGTATCTGAACAATTGTGGGTTGTGGAAGAAGAAGTGGCATGGAGGAAGACTCGAAGTAATTCTCGGGGAAACTGGGGTTAGACTCGAAGGGAAAGTCGAGTTGTTTCAGGGTTTTATCGTGACAAAAATTGGGACTTAGCAAAATTTGCAAAAATTTTAATCACTCGGGTAGCTTTGGGAGGAAACTCGAAGCAGGAAGTGTTTGAACTCGAGCGTGACTCGGGGGAGACTCGGGTTGGCCACCTGAAACAGCAAGTTCAGTTGAGGTTTGTCGAAAACTTAAGTTTAAACAATGTTTATAAGCATTGTTTATAAAATGAAGAAAGTTTGTAAATGGAATGTGAAGTTAATAAATTAATGATAAAATAATTTATGATTTAAAATTACTTTTTTTTATTAATAATAATAAATAAATAAAAGCAATTAAATTAAAGTTGTAAATTTAAAAATCATTAAGTTGATAATTTAAAATGATTGATTCAAAATTGATAGTTACATTAAGATAATTTATTAAGGAATAATAAATTAATATAGTCAATTGAGATTTAATTCAATTGTAATTATAAATAATAAATCATCGTTTTAAAGTAATCAAGAAAAATAATAATAATAATATTTATATGGTTAATTTATTAAATCCAGATACATTATTTTACAAAATTGTTTAATAAGTAAATAATGTAGTTTAAAATGATAATTAAGGTAATTAAATTGATTTATAAACAATTAAGTGTTTAAATGAATTTGTAAGTAAGAATTTGTAAATTTTGAAACAATAAATTGAGTAATCAAAATTTAGTTTATTTATCCAAATTCTCATCATTAAATTAAATTAATTTAGTGGTAAATTTATTTAAATCACATTGGGAAGTAATTAACTATTTTTGTTAACTTATATTGATATCTCTGTTCTGTTTGTAATTCTGTATGATGATATTGCCATGTTATTGCACTGTGATTATGATTCGTTCTGTATTGATGTGAAAACCCTGTTGTCTGTAAACCGACATTTAAACTTCGATGCGACAGGGAATCGGATTTCAGTTGGTTATCCGAAACCCACATCGACTCTGTAAATATTTGTGAATGACATCCATATGTTTTGAAAATTTGACACCCACTATTCGAATTAGCCGGGAAAGGATCTTTGTGTCATATAACCCATTTCGAATATGTGATTCGACGTTATGGATAGCAATCGAAGACCGGTGTTGAAGACCGGGTATTTGCGAGAGCGATAGGATGATCTGTCGATTGACTCTACACCGAGTTGCTCCGATATAGAGTTCTCCATATGTGATGGGGAATCCGATCAGGATTGTGGATATCCGGATTTGCAAGGACTTCTTTGGAAGTGCCTTCGGTTCTGTTCGAGCCCGGAGCAGACTTGTATGGATAGTCTGTCTGACCTTACAAATTGAGATATAAAGCCGATTTCTTTCAAATATATTTCTGTTGGTGGCGGAGAATTTATTCTTTTAGCTTAACACCCTTCTCTGAGACGTACGAGCTCAGAGGTTATATAGTTGAAGGTTATCAGCAATATATTCCCAATTTGGTAATGTGACATACTGAGTGTTGCTGTGAAATGATCATTGTGTTGATTATTCGTGATAGGATCATTTATTTGATCGTCTATCTTTGTGATCATTTCTATGATCATTTGTTGACCCAAAGCATTACTTTGTATAAAGCGTGTTTTTGTGGACGTGACTTCGTCGGACCTCACACCCCGAAATGGTCGAAACAGGAAAGATGCGGCAAGGTTATTGGGGGTAGCACCCCTTAGGGTATGTGCATTTCCTTCTGGATAGAAGTGGTATCATGGTATGGAGCCCAGATACTTAACTTATGTGGATATCGCAGATATATATGTATATATATGATTTTGTGATTTGTTGCTGGGGCCCCGGTTAAAGGTTGGTTACGACCGGGAGATGGCATACTCGTGTCAGTAGTTACCCAGTTAGGGGTAACCCGGCCTTGTGTTGGCAGAGATCCGGTTTGGTTCTCGGGGACGTCCTTCCAGAGGCGTTCTCATGTGGCAATGGGAAGTTTCTTGGCCTGACCATTTGTTGGAAATCCAAAGAAACAATACGAGCCTTGTACGGTTTTAGTTGTAGAACCTGCTTCCTCAGGAGGTAGCTATAGTAGGCATAATATAATGGTACCTATGCTGGCTAAGATTTATATTCTACTCTCGAAATGATTTACTTCACTAGGCACTAGTAAAAATATCAAAGAATTCTTTTCTCGTACCAAGCATATTTAACTATCATAAGAAGAAATCTCCTCCAATTCTGCGTTTGCATTGTGTGTGTGGCGGGAGGTCTTATGGTAGTTCCATTTTTAAAAGCATTCCGAAAATTCTTTTATAAATCTTGTTATTTAAATACAACTGTTTTGTTTACTCATACCAGTCCCATGACTGATCCGGAGTTTATTGTTTTCTTTCCTAAACTCTGGGTGCCCATTATTTCCACACGGGCAGCCTAGTAGCAGGTTTCTATATTTTGGAGTAGCAGTATTTTGGAGCTCTTATCTTGGATATATCTTAGGAGCTATTGGAGATTTCAGGTGTTAGCTTTTGGGAGTTCGTAATCATCTCTCTCGTTTGAGAATTTTTGGATATATGATCACTGTTGTATTATCATGATATTTTATTTAGAGATTGTGGTGTATGTATTATGTACTCTGTTGCAGTATGGATATTATGTTGATGTTGTAATAGTGATGTTATTTATGATATTGATTCTGTTCCACTGTTTTAAATTCATCTAATTGTTGTTATAGCTCCGGCGATGCAAATTTGATGTCGTTTATTGGACATCGAGTTTGGGTCGTCACAAATTGGTATCAAAGCTGTTGGTTGAGTAAGAACTTTAGCCACGGAGTATAACACGTTGGATGGCTCATTAGAGATAGGGTGAAGTATACCCTAGAATGAGTATAATCAAAATTGAAACTTTAAAAATTTTCTTAGTCTATTTCTTTTTACTGCTGATATTCCTTAAGATATTTCGCCTGCATATCTGAATCAATTTTCTTACTAATCTCAGATAGTGAAAATGAGTGGACGCAGAGGAAGAATTAGGGGTCAAGGCAATGCTGCAGCACCAAATCAAATTCCCGCAGCCGCAGAAGCAGTAATAGAAATTCAGCAGCAGCCGGACTTGGCTGAATTATATAAGAAATTTGAAAAGCTTGGTGGAAAACCATTTATTGGCAAAGAGTCAATTAGTGACGCTCAAGCTTGGGTAAGATCGTGTGAAAAGATTTTTAAAGGGCTAAAATTGCAAGATGAGCAGAAAAGACTTATAGCTTCTTGGCAACTCCAAGGAGAAGCTTCAGCTTGGTGGGAAACCATCATTATAGATGAACCCGAGGAAGAATTTACTTGGGATCGTTTTAAAGAAGTGTTTGTGAAACGTTACATGCCATCGGCGGGAGTTTCCAGAATGTATCAGGAATTTCTGGATTTGAAGCAAGGAAGTTTGTCGTTTGAAGAATACTTGAATAAATTCAGCGAACTATCTCGGTTTGGCCCGGAATTGCTAAATACACCTCTGAAGAAAAACGAAAGGTTTATCCGGGGAATGAACCAGAAATATCATGGAAGAATGACAGGTCATGTTAAAGAATCTTTTTCGGATTTGGTAGATATGGGGTACAGGTACGCTACTCTTGATATACAAGAAGCAACTATGGAGAAAGGTAATTCAGGTAGTCAGAATTTTAAAAAGCGAAAATTCGGAGGCAAGAAACCTGGGCAAGGCAATGAGAAGAAGAGGAACACTCAAGGAAGAGCAACAGAAAATGTCACTTGTTAAAACTGCAAAGAGAAAGCCACTATTCAAATGACTGCCCAAAACCGAAGAAAGCAGCTAGAGAATGTTACAATTGTCATAAACCGGGACATTTAGTTAAAGATTGCCCAGTGATGAAGCCAGCGCAGGTGGCAAAAGTTTACACGATAAAGGAGGACCCCTCATCTTCAAAAGCTGACAAAGGGAAAGGTGTTTAGGAAGGTAACCTTACTATTAATAATAGAACTGTTAGAGTTTTATTTGATACAGGAGCTTCACATAGCTTTATCTCCCAACAAACCGTAAATGAATTAGGACTTGAAACTAAATTTGCTGACGATCTTATTTGCGTGAAAAATCCGGTTGGAGGTCCCGCAAATCTTAGTTCATATTGTAAGAGAGTTCCTATTTCATATGCTAGCTATAAATTTCCTATCAACCTTTATGTCCTCGAATTTGACGAATTTGAAATCTTACTCGGTATGAACTGGTTATCGAGATACGATGCTAGATTGGAGTGTAGTAATCGGACAGTTTTAATCAAAACAAGTTTTGGAAATTTTATTGAAATCTCTTGTGAGAATCCTAGTCCAAGGAGTGACAGATTGATGTATACTTTGGGAAATCTTGAACCCACTTTACAGTCTATACCTGTTGTTCGGAATTTTTCCGACGTATTCGAAGAAGTGAAATCTTTACCTCCTCATCGAGAAATAGAATTCCGAATCGATCTTGTACCTAATACTCGTCCTGTTGTTCACGCAAGTCGCAGGATGGCACCCAGGGAAAAGATTGAATTGGTTCATCAAACTAATGAGCTACTAGCAAAAGGATTAATTCGACCCAGTGTTTCTGAATGGGGTTCAGCCGTCGTATTTGTTGCCAAATCAGACGGATCTTTGAGATTGTGTGTAGATTACCGCGATCTAAATAAACAAACTCTCAAGAATAAATTTCCACTGCCCAGGATTGATGATTTATTTGATCAGTTGCATGGCGCTCGTTTCTTTTCAAAAATGGATCTAGCTCAGGGATTCCATCAATTACGAATCGCCGAAGATTGTGTACATCTGACTGCTTTCAGAGGTCCTAATATGTTCTATGAATGGTTGGTTATGCCTTTCGGGCTAACCAATGCTCCAGCATACTTCGTAGATCTCATGACTCGTGTGTTTCGGGAAGTTTTGAATAAATTTGTGCTTGTATTCATTGATGACATCTTAATTTTCTCCAAAACTGAAGATGAGCATGCCGAGCATCTTAGAATTGTCTTAGAAATTTTAAGGAGAAATGTTCTATATGCAAAATTTTCCAAATGCCATTTCTGGGTCAATGAAGTCAAATTCCTTGGCCATATTGTTAATGAAGAAGGAATTTCAGTAGATCCTAGCAAAATTTCCGCTATTCTTGATTGGAAACAACCCACTACTCCAAGAGAAGTTCGAAGCTTTTTGGGCTTAGCAGGCTATTACCGGAAATTCGTTCAAGATTTTTCTAAGTTAGCTAGTCCGCTGACTAAGTTAACAATGAAAAATGCAAAGTTCATTTGGACTTCAAAATGTGAAGAAGTTTTTCAAGAGTTGAAAAAGAGATTGACCACTGCTCCTGTTCTCACTATTGTTAACGGGAACCGAGGCTTATCTGTCTATACTGATGCATGTGGTGAAGGGGTAGGTGCAGTATTAATGCAAAATGGAAAGGTAGTTGCCTACGCGAGTAGACAATTACGTCCGCATGAGAAGAACTACCCAACGCACGATTTGGAACTTTTGGCTGTTGTTTTCGCTTTGAAAATATGGCGACACTATCTCCTGGGTGAAAAATTCGAATTATTCACCGATCATAAAAACTTGAAATATCTTTTCACCCAGAAGGATCTGAATCTGCGACAACAACGTTGGTTGGAATTTCTAGCATCTTATGACTTAGATATTCTGTATACACCCGAAAAGGCCAATGTAGTTGCAGACGCTTTGAGCAGAAGTTATGCTGTTCTTGCTTATCTGGTTATCACTCCTACTCTTCTTGAGAAAATTGCCAGTAAACAAAAAGGGGACGAGTTCCTTCATCAAATTTATGAGAAAATCCGTCATGGTGAAGATATGAGTTTTGAAGTTGACGACAATAAAATCATTAGATTAAAAGGCAGGATTTGTGTCCCTGACATTCCAGAATTGAAACGAGAAGTATTGGACGAATGCCACAAGTCCAAATTCAGCATCCATCCCGGAGTCAACAAAATGTATCGAGATGTTGAAAGAACATTCTGGTGGAAAACGATGAAGAGGGACATATCTATTTATGTGAGTCGTTGTGCTACTTGTCAGCAAATAAAGAGCGACCAAAAGAAAGTGGCCGGTTTACTTCAATCTTTGGAAGTACCGAAATGGAAGTGGGATCAGGTATCGATGGATTTCATCGATGGATTGCCACGAACCAAGAAAGGCAATGAAGCGATTTGGGTTATTGTGGATCGTCTAACCAAAAATGCTCATTTCATTCCAGTTAAATCTACTCGGACTGCGGCAAGCTTGGCAGGTATTTATATAAAGGAAATTGTTCGCCTCCATGGTATTCCCAGTAGTATAGTGAGTGATCGTGACCCGATCTTCACTAGTAGATTTTGGGAAGCATTTCAGGACGCATTGGGAACAAAATTAAATTTCAGTACTGCTTATCATCCGCAATCTGATGGACAGACTGAAAGAGTTAACCGAATTTTCGAAGACCTACTGCGTGCTTGTGTTCATGATTTTGGTGGTTCTTGGGAGGACCATTTGCATCTGGTTGAATTCTCTTATAATAACAGTTATCAGGCCAGTTTAGAAATGGCTCCTTTCGAAGCTTTATATGGTCGTCCGTGTCGATCACCTACATGCTGGATCGAATCAGGTGACAGACTTGTTCTTGGACCGGATATGATAAAAGAAGCCACTGAGAAGGTAAATTTTATTCGTAAGAAGTTATTAACTGCCCAAAGCCGTCAGAAGAGCTATTATGACCGCCGAAGGAGAAATTTGGAATTTCAAGTTGGAGATTCTGTATTTCTAAAAGTATCTCCGATGCGGGGTGTGTTGAGATTCGGGAAAACTGGAAAGTTGGCACCACGTTATATTGGTCCTTTTCCTATTCTGGAAAGGATTGGTTCTCTAGCATATAGAGTGCAGTTACCCAGCTGGTTGTCTGGCGTACATGATGTGTTCCATATTTCTAATCTTCGGAAATATGTGCACGATCCAGATGATATTATTGAAGAAGCTGCTCAGCAGGATCTAGAAATCACTCCCAATTTGGCAGTTAGAAGGGAACCGATGAAAATAATTGATCGTGATGAGAAGCGATTGAGGAACAAAATTGTGAAATTGGTCAAAGTTAAATGGAGTGGCGATCCAAAGGACTGTACTTGGGAGACTGAAGAGAATATGAAGAAATCATATCCCAAATGCAGAATTGACATCTCGACTTAAAACTGTAAGTCATTTCCTTGTTTCCGAATTCGTATATTATTTGTTTACGTTTCTCTCTCTTTCAATTTCGAGGACGAAATAT
Source organism: Allium cepa (assembly GCA_030765085.1). NCBI lineage: Eukaryota > Viridiplantae > Streptophyta > Magnoliopsida > Asparagales > Amaryllidaceae > Allium > Allium cepa. The sequence goes on along the minus strand of CM060928.1, from coordinate 671,729,704 downwards.
TCTTAAGGAGGGGATATTGTAACATCCCGAAAATTTTGAATTTAAAAATTTAGTAATATATTTTAAACTTTTTGAAATAAAAATTGAAAAGTTATAAAGGAATAAAATATGAACAAAGTTTAGTATTTTTAGTTAAAACTTTTAAAAGAAAAAAAAATTTGTTAATGTAAGTTATGATAAAATTTTAAAATTTAAATCGCATCATAATAAAAATTAACAAATAAACCTATGAATAATTAAACAAAAGAACAAAAGAATAAACAAATAAACCTATGAATAATTAAGCAAGTAAACAATTAAACAAAAGAACAAACAAATAAACAAATGATTAAACTTATGATCAAATAAATAAACAAGACAGCATGCTGAAAATAAACAAGCATGAAACACTACATACTTTCATTAAATGCAAGCATCTACAAAGAACATACCTGCATTCAATGCTTTTACTTCCAGCATGGTTTATCCTGTACTTGTTTTAATAAACTTCAGTAAACAATCTGTTATAAAGAAACATCAACCTGCCTCTTTATTTCATTCAACAAACTTCTGCAAACCTGAAAAAGAAAACATCATATTTCATAAATTCAAAAGCATTCAGGTGATCAAAACAGAAAGTAAAAAGAAGTTAAAAACCAAACCAGAGAAGAAGAAGCAAACTGCAGTTAAAAAGAAACAAAAATAGTCTCTGTTTCTATATTGTTCAGGTGAGTAAACCCCTGTTTCTTTTAATTTTTCTTTGTTGCTGTGTATGCTTGGACCCTGTAGTGAAGTTAGTCCTTGGTTTGCTCACAAAAATATTGAGTGTATGATGAATGTAGGGTTGTGCATGTTGATTTTACAAGTTTCATTCTCTGTTTTAGTTTCAGGAAAACAAAAATGAAAACCTGATGAACCTTTCTTTTTCTTCTTTCCCCCTGTTTCCATTTTCTATTGAATTTGAAAGGAAAGGAAAAAGAAAAATGGAGTATATGTTTAAACCTGCACTAAGTTTCAGTGATCAAGCAAAGCAGTTTGAAAACTTTCCTTTTTTCCTAGAAACTAAACAAACACAGTAATTTTTGGTTGCAGGTCAACCCATATCAAAGAAAAATTTAAATCTCATTCTTTCTTTAATTATAACAGAGATTTTTTAACAAGTTAAATATTATTTTAAACTCACATTACATATCAGTAAAGGATTAAAACAGTTACAGAGTTCTTCTTCCTGGAAAGATGAAACACAGTGACAAAATTCAAAATCTCAAGGAAACCCAAATTTCACGAATTGTAACTTCCACAACTTTAAGTGAATCCATTTTTAAAATGATGATTTTTAAGACAAATATGGGAATTTTTAATTGCCTAGATTACGTGCAGTCCATTGTTGAACGAGACATGCATTTTGATCGATTGCCAATCATCGAACAAATTTTAGATGCTAAGATTTTGGTTAAAGCAAGATTGTTCATCGTAGAGTTCGGGAAAAATATAAAAAAAAATTTCTATTGCATAAATTTTGAATTCGAATGAAAACTAGGGCTTAAGAACTGTTTCCAGTTCGCGTTGAAAATGGGATCGCCGCTCCACCTAGGGGTGATCGGAATCCACGTCTCCGGTTCCAGTCGAGGCGTCACGTCTTGATGAAGCTTCAGTAAGGTTTTTGTGGCTTCAAATGGCCATACGTGGGAAGACGAGATGATTTAGTGGTGATGTGCCGATGGGTTTGTTCGATCGAACCACCTAAAATTGAACCACGGTAGTATCTGAAATTCTGGGTGGTCGGCTAGGTTGAGTTAGTCATCATTGACTTGCTGATGGTCGTGAGGAAGGTCAGAGCGTCACCGTTCAGGCGTACACGTATACGCGTATCATTGCGTATCTGAACAATTGTGGATTGTGGAAGAAGAAGTGGCATGGAGGAAGACTCGAAGTAATTCTCGGGGAAACTGGGGTTAGACTCGAAGGGAAAGTCGAGTTGTTTCAGGGTTTTATCGTGACAAAAATTGGGACTTAGCAAAATTTGCAAAAATTTTAATCACTCGGGTAGCTTTGGGAGGAAACTCGAAGCAGGAAGTGTTTGAACTCGAGCATGACTCGGGGGAGACTCGGGTTGGCCACCTGAAACAGCAAGTTCAGTTGAGGTTTGTCGAAAACTTAAGTTTAAACAATGTTTATAAGCATTGTTTATAAAATGAAGAAAGTTTGTAAATGGAATGTGAAGTTAATAAATTAATGATAAAATAATTTATGATTTAAAATTACTTTTTTTTATTAATAATAATAAATAAATAAAAGCAATTAAATTAAAGTTGTAAATTTAAAAATCATTAAGTTGATAATTTAAAATGATTGATTCAAAATTGATAGTTACATTAAGATAATTTATTAAGGAATAATAAATTAATATAGTCAATTGAGATTTAATTCAATTGTAATTATAAATAATAAATCATCGTTTTAAAGTAATCAAGAAAAATAATAATAATAATATTTATATGGTTAATTTATTAAATCCAGATACATTATTTTACAAAATTGTTTAATAAGTAAATAATGTAGTTTAAAATGATAATTAAGGTAATTAAATTGATTTATAAACAATTAAGTGTTTAAATGAATTTGTAAGTAAGAATTTGTAAATTTTGAAACAATAAATTGAGTAATCAAAATTTAGTTTATTTATCCAAATTCTATTCATTAAATTAAATTAATTTAGTGGTAAATTTATTTAAATCACATTGGGAAGTAATTAACTATTTTTGTTAACTTATATTGATATCTCTGTTCTGTTTGTAATTCTGTATGATGATATTGCCATGTTATTGCACTGTGATTATGATTCGTTCTGTATTGATGTGAAAACCCTGTTGTCTGTAAACCGACATTTAAACTTCGATGCGACAGGGAATCAGATTTCAGTTGGTTATCCGAAACCCACATCGACTCTGTGAATATTTGTGAATGACATCCATATGTTTTGAAAATTGGACACCCACTATTCGAATTAGCCGGGAAAGGATCTTTGTGTCATATAACCCATTTCGAATATGTGATTCGACGTTATGGATAGCAATCGAAGACCGGTGTTGAAGACCGGGTATTTGCGAGAGCGATAGGATGATCTGTCGATTGACTCTGCACCGAGTTGCTCCGGTATAGAGTTCTCCATATGTGATGGGGAATCCGATCAGGATTGTGGATATCCGGATTTGCAAGGACTTCTTTGGAAGTGCCTTCGGTTCTGTTCGAGCCCGGAACAGACTTGTATGGATAGTCTGTCTGACCTTACAAATTGAGATATAAAGCCGATTTCTTTCAAATATATTTCTGTTGGTGGCGGAGAATTTATTCTTTTAGCTTAACACCCTTCTCTGAGACGTACGAGCTCAGAGGTTATATAGTTGAAGGTTATCAGCAATATATTCCCAATTTGGTAATGTGACATACTGAGTGTTGCTGTGAAATGATCATTGTGTTGATTATTCGTGATAGGATCATTTATTTGATCGTCTATCTTTGTGATCATTTCTATGATCATTTGTTGACCCAATGCATGACTTTGTATAAAGCGTGTTTTTGTGGACGTGACTTCGTCGGACCTCACACCCCGAAATGGTCGAAACAGGAAAGATGCGGCAAGGTTATTAGGGGTAGCACCCCTTAAGGTATGTGCATTTCCTTCTGGATAGAAGTGGTATCATGGTATGGAGCCCAGATACTTAACTTATGTGGATATCGCAGATATATATGTATATATATGATTTTGTGATTTGTTGCTGGGGCCCCGGTTAAAGGTTGGTTACGACCGGGAGATGGCATACTCGTGTCAGTAGTTACCCAGTTAGGGGTAACCCGGCCTTGTGTTGGCAGAGATCCGGTTTGGTTCTCGGGGACGTCCTTCCAGAGGCGTTCTCATGTGGCAATGGGAAGTTCCTTGGCCTGACCATTTGTTGGAAATCCAAAGAAACAATACGAGCCTTGTACGGTTTTAGTTGTAGAACCTGCTTCCTCAGGAGGTAGCTATAGTAGGCATAATATAATGGTACCTATGCTGGCTAAGATTTATATTCTACTCTCGAAATGATTTACTTCACTAGGCACTAGTAAAAATATCAAAGAATTCTTTTCTCGTACCAAGCATATTTAACTATCATAAGAAGAAATCTCCTCCAATTCTGCGTTTGCATTGTGTGTGTGGCGGGAGGTCTTATGGTAGTTCCATTTTTAAAAGCATTCCGAAAATTCTTTTATAAATCTTGTTATTTAAATACAACTGTTTTGTTTACTCATACCAGTCCCATGACTGATCCGGAGTTTATTGTTTTCTTTCCTAAACTCTGGGTGCCCATTATTTCCACACGGGCAGCCTAGTAGCAGGTTTCTATATTTTGGAGTAGCAGTATTTTGGAGCTCTTATCTTGGATATATCTTAGGAGCTATTGGAGATTTCAGGTGTTAGCTTTTGGGAGTTCGTAATCATCTCTCTCGTTTGAGAATTTTTGGATATATGATCACTGTTGTATTATCATGATATTTTATTTAGAGATTGTGGTGTATGTATTATGTACTCTGTTGCAGTATGGATATTATGTTGATGTTGTAACAGTGATGTTATTTATGATATTGATTCTGTTCCGCTGTTTTATATTCATCTAATTGTTGTTATAAGCTCCGGCGATGCAAATTTGATGTCGTTTATTGGACATCGAGTTTGGGTCGTCACATTGTTGGTTTTGCTCCTTATTCCTGGAGCAGACCTAACCTTTTTCTATTCTATTAGTACAACTTTCTCCTCTTTTATTGAACTGTTTATTATAAAGCTCATTTTCTTCTGTAAATTTGCTTATGTTCTCCTCTTCATCTTTATTCTCTTCTTCAGATGAATCCAACTTGATATTCATTTTTTGGGTTTCCTTCAGAGAGTCGTGGAGTTCCTCTTTTCTCATGGGAATGGTGTTGCTCTGCAGGAGGAACACTAATTGGAGGGGAGTTTCAGTCTGGATCTCAGCCTTTTGATCCTTATTTAGAGGAGATTCTTGCTCTGATCCAAAGCCCTTAGCAGTAGTGATAATATGACTTTTAGGTAGGGGACTTTTAGGTAGGGGTAGATTATTGACTGCAACATTTGTATGTAATCTTTTGTTGCTGCCATATTTTTAAACAACTAGTAGGGAAATTATTTTGGGTTGCTGTTGGTGGAGTGGGTTTTCTTTGTTTTCTCCACTCAGACATTCTACTTTAGTTTATGCTAATATATGTATCTTAGAAGTTGTTGCTTTTATCCAGATAATATCACAAGTTGGGATGATGTTATCATGGCATATGAGCTGGTATGGACAATTGGAACAGGTAAAGTAGCATCACCTCAACAGGAAGTCCACTTGGCTGTTTGTGATCAGCTCAAGAAAAACATCTCCCCTAAAGTTTCTTCTGCAACAGGTATTATTTATGGGGGTAATATATTTCATTATGAGTGCATTCATTTATTATGTCATAATGCAATCGTGCCCATGGAATAACTCGTTGAAAAGTACATTTTTTTGCATTCCTGTATGTAAGTTGCATTTTACTTCTCTTATTCGATATTGGCACGAAACATAAGCTATTGAATATAAGTATGTGCCTGTTTAACATGTAATTTCTTCCGTTCATCGAAGCTAATTACTAGAACACTAGAGATAATGCATAAGCTATTGAATACACTGCCATTGTATTGTATACACATTTATGTCTTGATGAACTTAAGATGAGGCCATGATCAACCCATTTATGATTCACAACAAATGAATATAGACATCTAACCTAATTTTATAGCCTCAAGTTGTATTAATGGTTTCAAGTATCCACCTAATGGCTGATGTAATATTGATTTTTGTTTTTCTTTCTCTTATTATAGGTTCGGTGAATGATGGTAATTGTGCTGAGCTTGCCAAGCAAGAAGACATTGATGGATTTTTGGTCGGAGGTGCTTCTTTGAAGGTATGCACATATATCACCCTTTAAATTCCCTAATATGGTAAGTGGAGCCGATGTTAATTTGTCTGAGTGGTAACTAAATCAAACGATTCAATTTTTCTCTTTACTGTTTCATTCACATTGACAACTGCCCTTTACATGATTATTTTAACAATTTCAATTTATTCTTGTAATATATTTTCTATTTCGAAATATGGAGATGCACCCATAGATTAGCAGCATTAAATATGATCCCACCATTCATCGATATGATATTCTTATCCCAAATTATTACATGCATATGTTTCCTATGAAACCAATGTGTATACAAATTTTCATGAAGATCATATTTAGTGATATAAAGCAATGGATATACAACTTTTGATTTCATGTTGAATTGTGTAAGTCTAAGAAGTATGGGGGTGGTACTTGATATTTATTGATATTCAATTTTCTACATGCTTGAGAGAAATACAAATACTGATATTTCCTTTTGCTTTCATAGGGCACTACAAGAAAATGTTATATTAATAGAAAATATAGATTAAATAAATTAACTAAGTTTAAAATAGGCAACTAAGTAACTAAGTTAACTAAGATATAAAAATTAATTAAGTTTATAAAAATTAACTAAGTTTATAATAACAATAATAGTAAATCAAATAAATTAGCTAAGTTTTATAAAAATTAAATTTATGAAAATTAACTAAGTTCATAATAATAATATAATAAAATTAACTAAGTTGTACTAAAATTATCTGATTTTTATAAAAAAAATAACTAAGTTAACTAAGTTATAAAATTAATTAAGCTTATAAAAGTTAAATAAGTTTAAATAATAATAATAATATAATAATAATAATAGTAAATTAAATAAGTTAACTAAGTTTTATAAAAGTTAATTAAGTTTATAAGAATTAACTAAGTTTATAATAATAATAAATTGACTAGGTTAACTAAAATTTATAAAAATTAATTAAGTTTATAATAATAATAATGATGAAGATGGCCGTGGTGTTTAGACGGTGTAGTTATTGTCCGATTTTGGTATTGCCTGAAGGAGTTTGGATGGTGTTTCTGAAGTAGTGTTATCTTGATGGTCTTTGAGTTGCTCTTGCCTGCATGAGCTTTGCATGGCTAGACTTGTTTATATTTGGGCCTTTATGTCTTGGGACCTATGCTTATTCTTCTGATCGGAAACTTGTTATTGCATTGCCTCTCCTTGCCATGTTTTTTCATATATGTCTCTGACCTGAATGAGTGGTTTGTTGTGAATCATGTGCAATCTGGGCTGAAACCTGCATTAGCCTTAATGCCTCACTATCTTGCATATTGATGCTTATAACATGCGGAGCAACTTGTATTTACATAGATGTGTTCACATTCAAAGCACTTATCCTAGTTAATTGTTATATATTATTATGAATTGTATTCTACCAAGTGTAATTTATCATTTCTAGGAATACTTTCTGTTTGAAACTATATTGTATAGTACTTATACATTTTTAGATATATGACTAACAAATGTATGTATGTGATTCTTTTTGACAGATGTTGTATGATGCTTTTGAAGTTACATGTCACCGTACTCGTTTTTCTTCAAATTGGGCATGCCTGCATTAATGTATTGTCTGTCGACGTTCATACACCTTTATTTTTAGTATGTATCATTTTGGTTAGCAATGGTTGTATGTATGGTTACTTTTGGTCACAAATATTTATATGCTTACTTCGTGTATGAAATATTATGGATATATACTTTGTGGTTTGACTTATGACTCCATTTGATTAGGTACATTATAATGTGATAAATATGGTTTTTTGAATTACTACAATATTATAGTTGTAATACTATCTGGTAGAATTGAATTGTAAGCTTGAATGTAAATGGCAAGAAAATATGTAGTGGAATTTTTTTATACTGTTTTATCCATGCTACAAAAAGAAAAATTATTACATCTTTCATATACTATAGCATTATGCTAGTGCTATACAAAATATTCTGTAAGGATAAAACAATTTTTAGAGCAAAAAAATGCTTGATAGATAGTAATGAACTTTCTACAGTGTTTCAATGCATAATAAAAGATTAAAATAAGATTTCTGCAATGTTTCTAGGTGTTATAATGATATCAGCAGATTGTAGCAATTAATTGTTGTCATAATTGTTAGTATCATAAGACACAGCTTTATGTAACATTTCTATAGCAGGTTCCAAAAGGCTATAGAAAGGTAATGTTACTGATACATATAGTCTAAGATGGCAACACAAAAGCTGTTAAAAGTCAGTTTTCCATTGCAAGTTTAAAACGTTGTTGTTTCTATCAGACTTATTACAACTTTTTGATCTATGACATTTATAGAAACGTTATAGAATGCTTTAATTGCGGTCTTTAAATGCTATAAAAAGGTCTATTGTTGTGATGCTTATCTTTCTATTTGGTTATTGTTTTTGGAAATTGACGCTTCACAGACAGCTGGGTGTTTGTGATATTTTTGGCGCAAATAATAAGTAAACCTCTTAACATACAAATTTTAACCATCGGTTTTTAATCTCTCTTTTCTTTTCAAAAGAAAGCATTCGGGAAATACTCCATTGCTCAATCTGTTTGTGAAATCCAATGGTAACTCTCATTTCCTGATATTTAACAATTCGATATTAGTACAATTGCCAAGTAGAAGATAAAGCTTGACTATCTTTGCTAAGCATGCGCAATACATTTGCAAGTGTATCGATTATCGAATAAATCAAACAATCATTACCAAATTTACTCAATGAATGAATAAACATGCCAAAAAAACAAATATATCCAAAACTACTAGAGCCATGTCCATACGAAGCCATATTTTGTTGACAACCCATCGATTTTTGTATATTCCAATTCTAACAGTGCATTTGTACCAACAAAACTCATTTCGTAGAAATTGATCAAGGAAAAAAAAGCGTTTGCTAACTATGGTGAGTGCAACCTTGTCTCGAGCATCATGCACACGTTTATTAGTGAATGGTTATTTCAATTTATTACAATAACTCATCATTTACATGCCTTTAATGACAATTACATTTATCATAGGAATAACATCATTATTTCATACTAGTGTAATGCACATAAAATTATACCATAAATTTGATCACTAAAACACTTGGATTAAGAAATCTATTAGTGTTAAAAAAATAATAGCCAACATCGTTCTGTTCAATATTATTTTCAAATGGTGTGTATTAATTAGAATTCACAAGTAATTATGATTGTCGACTAATTTTAACAATGTATCTTCCCTCCAACGTTTTAATTAAACTAGAAAAGAGTGGTTGAATGGCAACAAGTGCATACATTTTCTCATTATTGCTATACAAATAACACCTCCCTATGTGAAAGAAAAATATTACCCATTTATGCTTCCTTTAATTACAATAAAACAGTTAATGAGTTTGGTCACTATAATAAAGCATTAAATGTGACTAAAAAATCTGTAAATGCCTCGATAACTTGATCGGTCATATGAAGCATACAAAACATACGCCACACATGCCTCAATCTGCTAGGACACACGACTCAATAAATTTTTTTACCCCCAAATGTAAATATTTATACTACCATAAATTATTAAATTTCAATTATTTATTGACAAACAAAAAGGAACGAAATTTAAGAAAATAGAAGTTACTTTTTAATTTCAGTATCGACATGATTAAGTAACATTGTTTCTTAAACAATGATTGAGAGCAATGCAATGGATTTTTTCAATTTTTATTTAAAGAAGTTTCCTAGTTGTCATCACTAAACCTCCGAATAAAGTTTGAGGATGGAATTAAATTGATAGAAGAAAAAATAATTAAAATAGTAACTTACATGATTTCCTACTACTTGCAATAGAGATCGACTCCATTCGGAATTTTAAAAGGATAGAGGGAGAAAGAATATAAAATACATATCATTACAGATTTGAAAAGTGATACAAATTCTTTAAAGTATTGAATTATATATAAAAACACCGTTTATTAGGACATAAAATAAGACACAAAATGAGACACAATAAATATTGACCAAACAGGGGTTGAACTCGGGGGGAGATCCAATAGTTAAAAAAATTATGTCACAATTCGTGTCATCTATTTGGATCTAAATAGATTTTCACATACATCGTACATATATACATACATATGTGTGTAATCAAGTGCTTAAAATTTATTTATTTATAGCTTTAATTATTTATACTTTCATGATTGAATAATAAAGAATAATTATGACTAAACTCTTTGAAGTCTGATATTTATATTGTTATTTATTTACAGTTTTATATGATTAGTTGTAACCTTTATTTACTAAAAAAATTAATAACAAACAATAATAACTTGCGCCTCAAATTTATCTAAAATACTTACGCCTGACGCTTACTTCACCTTGCGATCAAAATAACGACTTGTGTACGCTTTTTAAAACTTTGGTCACTATAAGTCAATGCAAATATTTTCGTTTTATAATTGCCAAATTAAACAATAAATTATGCCTCGCTCGAGTAGATGCGCTTTACAATCAACTGAAGAATAAATCCACATCTGAATATCTAGTACACTAAGTTAGTGAAATTACCAATATTAGTGATGGGTTATATGACATTGCTTTTAAAAGAAAAATGTCATAAACCTATTTTATTGCTTTTACTGGAATAAAGTTAATAAATATAGTTGAACTAAACCATGATACAAAAAGAGAAATCAAGAATACAGCCACAAAAATTTCCAAAATCATGCCTAGGAAAAAGGTATTTGTAGTTAAAAGGAACTGGTTCAGTGACACCATAAGTCATCTAAATTTAACTCCAACTCTTTATGCTTCATATCTTAAAAGATGCAAACTGCACCAAAAACACAACAAACTACGATATCAAAAAGCATTGTAATCTATGTGATAATGTAAGCAAATTATACACTACCTTATCCAATGCAAGCGAAAGAAAGTAACAAAATAGGGACCTAATTTACATGAGTTTATAAGTAGGGATTTTTTATGCATGAGCTTTGAGAATGGGGATCTTTGGTCCAAAATCCCTATATAAAATACAAAATAATCATTAGTATATAATTGCAACTGTAAAACAATTACTATATATATTTGTACTTGACTATCAGTATTGATAATTCCAGCAATTATATTCACTTAGTCAAGTATCAATAAAACCAGTTGAATGATTTCATACAAGCAATTATAGCCCGATTTCTCAAGCTAGTATTTCTGAAATCCCAGTATCTAAATGAGGTCTTATGTCCCAAAAGTTATGTGGCTGTAAACCATTCTCTATATCAACCATTCATTTATCAGTTAAATAAGTTAATAAGTACTTTAAAAGATAATTATGTGGGTTTCATTGAGTAGGCAAATCAGTGGTCGGGGACAGAATATCTCTCCACCCTAGTTTTAGGTGATAAATTATTTTCGCTAACCCAAAAAGTAAGGCATCATTTTATTTAAAACGAGTTTTGTATTTAGCATTTTACATCAAAAAGTATCTTCACTCTTCCTCTTCTTTCTTTTATTATAATAATCAAGGTTCAAAATTTAGTTTTCTATTTTCATTCTGGATATTTTGGAAGTTCCGCTTTAATTCCTATTTATTAATTTCAGTACCTTTTTCCATTTAAATTGCTAAATAGCTAATAAAATCCAATACTACTACAAATTCATAGTATATTCTTTACATTACATACTAAATGCATGCTTTAAAGAAAAAAAAATCATGGTTTAAGATTCAATTTTGTCCATTTGAGATTTTCAAATTTCAATCAACTCCAAAAAATTATGAATTTTTTAATTATGATTCCAGTGTACATCAACAAAGGTATAACAACTTTTTTTTTCTTGTTCACCAATTAATTGTCTTGTTGAATTAGTTTTTTATTTTATTTTTTGTATGTTTATTGTATTTTTTTCAATATTTGAAGAGAAAAATTCTGAATTTTGATATGAACTTGAATTCTGACCAAATTTCATTATGGTTATGATCGAAACCAGAGCGAAATTACCAAAATACCTGGAATTCCATTGAAATTTTGAATTATGGTATAAATTGATAAATCGCTGGTAAAAATCCAACATTGTTGCAAATTCATATTACATTCTTTACATTATATACGAAATGTATGCTTTGTAGGAAAAAAATCACAGTTTAAGATTCTATTTTGTCCATTTGAGATATTCAAAATTTTGATCTATTTTGAAAATTTTGAATTTTTTATTATGATTCCAGTGTAAATTGACAAGATTACAACAACTTTTTTCCCAATCCATCTATTTATTGTCTTGTTTGTTAGTCCCTAAGAAGATGGTTTTGATGACAACAACCTTAGAATAAGATTATAAAATATAAATAGTAACCTTATTGTTTAGATATATATATATATGCAGGATATATGTACAGGTACCAAAGAATGAAGACTGTACAGTATAGAGATTCAAAAAATGATAAACTCAAGATTGAAGGTATCAAGATTCAAGACTTATGAGTATCAAGATTATCAAAAGTTCAAGATTTCAATATATGTAATTTAGTTAGGAATTTTGTTAAAACTCCTAGAAAAGTACTGGCATCTTAAAATCCATTTTATTCGTGGAATGGAATCCACTTCGAGCCCGTTAAAGGGATGGAACCCTAAGTAGGATGGAATCTACAAAAAATCTAGTGGAACATTGTTTTGTATCCACTAAATTTTATTCAAATGTTTTACAAAATTATATCTTGTTTTGAAAATGATTTCAAAATCGTCTTTTAAAAAAGATTAAAAACATCTATCTAGGTTTTAAAATACTTTTAGCCTCAAAATAATCTTTATTTTAAAAATCAAATTATCCTTGGTTTTATACTATCTTTTAATTATAATATATTTAACTTTAATATTTATACTTAGATTTAAATATAAAATTATAGTAAAATATTATATATATACCAAAATATTATTCTCTATACTTATTTATGTATTTTAGCTATAGTTAAGCATATTTATAAAGTTTAAAATAGTTTTAATACAAGATAGAAGTTATTTTCAAAGAAAACAAACAACCAAAAATAACATAGGCATGTCGACAACCCCAAGGAAGCCTTGTCGACAAGGTGATAGTTTATTTCAAAATTTTGAATTTCGAAGGAAGTGTCTATTCGTCATATCCTTTCACGAAGGGACATGGCTGTTGTTCTACAATAAATAGGGGCTGTTTTAAACGAATTTATATTCATATATTCTCTGATTTCACTCCTCTACTTCTTTCATATTTCTTTACATACATTTTTACCATTACGCTGCCAAAATCACCATTGAATCTAACTAGATCATCTCTGGTTTGATTCTTTATCACTATCTCAACAAGATCCTAGTGCTATTCAGAGTTATAGACTTCTTTGTAATTAATTGAGTGAGAAAAGGTGTGATTATAGCCTGTAAAATCAATCAAGTGAGAAAAGGTGTGATTGTAGCTTGGAAAATCAATTGGTTGAACTTGTTGCCCGTAAAATCAAGTATCTCTACCCAAAGGATTGTGAATCTGGAGTGGTGTACCTCTTGGCCTTGAAATCGAGGGTGTAATTGTAAGAATTGATTTTGAAAGGAAAACTATACTTGTGTTGCGGGACTGGATGTAGGGTAACTCCGGAAAAGTATAAAGTCCGTTGTGTTCTTTCCTTTGTTGCTTTTACTTAATATCTACATCTTTGTTTGATTCTGTGATCATATCTGTATTTGAATATTGCATATATTTGTGTTCAAATTAATATAAATTCAAAAAGAAGTAGTAATTCCTTAAAGCAGTATTCACCCCCCCCCCCTCTAGTGTTAATTCTAGCCTTAAGATCCGTAATCCGCATTTCTCACATTTGGTATCAAAGCAAGGTTTCCAAAGTTTCATAATCTGAATTTTGAAATTTTTTCAAAATGGCTACCAATATTGGTACTGTTACTACTATCAACACTAGTTCTATTATCCCTGTCACTAGTTCATTTGTAGAAGGTCGGTCTACTGTCAGACCGCCACTTTTTAATGGCAGTAACTATGCATATTGGGCATGTAGGATGAAAATATATTTTCAATCTGTAGGACTAGACACTTGGAATATCACACAGACTGAATATTTTGAACCCACAACTATTTTGCACAGTGGACTGCTGAGCAAAAGACCGTTGCATAAAACAACTCTAAATCTATGAATATTCTGTTTTGTTCACTTGACAGGAATGAATTTAATGGAGTTTCAGTTGGTAAGTCTACATATGAAATCTGGAAAACTTTGCAAGTTACACACGAAGGAACGAGCAAAGTTAAACAGACCAAAATTTCCATACTCACAAATCAGTTTCAATTATTTAAAATAAATTCTAATGAGTCTATTCCAGATACGTATAGTAGATTTCAAAATATTGTGCATTCTCTAATATCCTTGGGAAAGAAATTTTCGGAAGAAGATCAAGATAGAAAAATCTTAAATTCTCCTACTTCGGAATGGGATCAAAAGACACTTGCAATCAAAGAGGCAAATGACATCAGTACCTTAAGGATAGAAGGATTAATTGGAAATCTAATGTCGTTTGAAGTCCAAATGATTGAGAGAAGAGAAAGCAAAGCATCTGAAAAGAAATCAATTGCATTCAATGCATTGACCGATGGATCAGACTCAAACAGCGATAATGATGAAGAGATAGCCTCTATGACCAAGAACTTTCGAAAATTCCTGAAATACAGAAAGATGAATAATCTCAAGAGAAACAACTATTAAAACTCTTGTAATCAGAATGTAGTGTCAAACTATATCAAATGTTTCAACTGTGATGAAGAAGGTCATATCAATAGAGGCTGATCTAGATAGGAAAAATCTTCCTACAAACAATGATTCCGTAAAGAAACGAAAACGTGCATCTACTGCTACTCTAGATGACTCAAACTCGTCCTCCAGGGATGATGATCAGGAAATAGATAATTCAAATATGTTTTTCACGGCAATTCGTGACTCTGACGAATTCAGAGAAACGGACTCAGAAAAAGGTACATGTTTACAATACATTGGTTGAAATTGCATACTTAGGATTGGATGTTTGATTGGTTAATTCTGAATTTGTGTATCGTTTGAATTTTAAAATTTTATTTTTATTATTATATTTTTACTATTATTTTATTATTATTTTTATTTTTTTATAGTATCGTAATATTTTATGGAATATACTATATTCTAGTAATATTCCATATATATATAGACATTAAAAATAATATATATATATATATATGTGTTAGAATACTTAAAAGAAATAAATCATGAAAATTCAAAGACACCTGTCGACAAGGGCCTCCCATGTTGTCGAAAGGGTACAGAAATTTGAAATTCAAATTTGAATTCAAATGTTGAATTTCCCTCCATCTTTTTAGTTCATTCAATTCTCTGAAAAACCTTTTGACAAGAGAACATGTCCCTTGAGAATCTATTTATTTACTATCTCTTATCATAACTTTTCACTTTCATTTTCAAATTCAAACTCTTATTTCAAAATATCAAGCTCTCTACTCTCTACTCTAATGGCTTCTTCAAGCAACCCTTCCACAATGAGAATTTGCAAAAAGATAAAAGAGCAACTTTTCAATAATCCGGAGGCTATAAAAGCATATATCAACTATGTTAACTATGGAAAAGTCCATCCGGGGAAGTTTGCTTTATTTCAAGAATTCTTTACTTATGAAATTGATTCTCTTTTTGCAAACAACCAAGTTCTTAGTCTTGTTAATGCTTCATAAAATGACTTTGTTTGTTATCCAAATCTTGTTAAAATTTTCTATGCAAATCTCAACCGTGGATTTTATAATGGAAACAATGATGAAATTTGGAGTAGTGTCAAAGGCATTGGAATCATCTTATATTGTGATATTTTGGGTACCATTCTCAATTTCAAGAGCATGGGAATGGATCTTTCTAGTTTTAATATCGATGAAAATGATTGTGAGACATTTCATCACATTTTCGAAGGAAATGATTACTTTGAATTCATAAATCGAAACTTTCGACCAAAAGCTAGAATTGTTTATCTTCTTTTACAACATACTTTGACCCCAAGATCGGGGAGTTTTAACAATCCAACTTCAAAAGTTTGCAAAGCACTTTTTGCTATTTTTGAAAATTATGATATTAATTAGGCGCAAGTTATTTTGGATGAATTTCGTCCCAAAAATTTGGAAATGGGTGAAAACACTTTTGTATCATGGAATCTATCTCACTCGAATTTTTAATTATTTTGGAGTAGATTTCAAAGGAGGAGAATTTGTTTCAAGAAAAGTTTTTAATCACTCAAACATTTCTTTTATGAAAATTCCATATGTTTTTCAACCATATGAGACTCTTCTGAAAAGGAAGAGCGTTTGGCTCATGAGGAGATGGAAGAGCAGGAGGAAGAAGAAGAAGAAGAAGATGAAGGGAATGAAATGGAAATAGAAGAACAAGAAGAAGGTGAAACATCCTTGGAAAGTATTGACTATCCCTCTAATCCAACCAACTAAACCTTACTCAAAAATCAAAAGATCATTGTTGAGAATCAGCGGACATTTAAACGATCCGTTAGTAAGAAATTGGATAAAATGTCATCCAAGATGGACAAGTTGATCACCAAAGTCAGCAAGAAGCTTGGATTATCTTCATCTTCGTCATCCTAACTAATTTTACCTTTTCATGTCATATTGTATTGGTTTTAGTTTGTTTTGATTTGAATGCTCGTGTAGTTCTTAATGTTTAATCATTGTATCGTACTATTATGAAATGAAATTGAATTACTTTTCTGTTATCTAGCTTATCCTATCTCCAGAATAAATTTTAGTATATTATATACATATATACACACACACACAATTATTCACAAAATCAAAATGAGTCATCAAAATTAACTGACCTCTGTCGACAACCCCCCATAAACCATGTTGACAAGCACTGGTCAGAAATGACTTTTCATTTTAAATTTGAAATTTGAATAACTACCTTGTGTCTATTCATTTCAAACGAATTTCTACACCAATAAATACATATTTCTTCCAGAATTCATCACCCAAAATTATTTCTTATCACTTTGTCTATATTTCTTCTCACAAACTCAAATATGGCCAATCCAATTCATAGTTTGACCGAGAATCTTAAAGAAACCCTTAACTCTTTCAAAAATATTCTTTCTTTCATTCTTCGTAATCAGCAACACTTAGAGTTGAGTCAAATGCAGATGATGAAGGAGCAAGCAAAGCATTTCGATATAATACGATGGATGATTTCCTCCCTGCACAAAAAAGATAATGAAGCACATCCTCCAGTCTCTCTCACCAATGAAAATAAATTGGGATGCCATTAAAGCAGACCCTATATTTGGAGAAGAAGGATGGGTGGAAGCTCCTCGTAATGTTTGATTTTATTTGACTGCTTTCTTTATTGTGAATTGATTGCTTGGATTGATTTGATTTGGTTTGGTGTAGATTGATAATTGGTGTGCAAAACATAATATGTATAAATACACATTGATATTTATATGATCTTTGTTTAGTTATCATGACTATCAGTATAATTATCTCTAAATCTATCCATTATATACTCCATTGTATATTTTATTATTGCAGGTACTTTAGTACAAGGATAAAGGGGAGTTATATAGTTTGGAGTAGTTTTTGTTGATGAAAATGGAGGAGAAGTATAAAATAGGAATTTAGTTAGGCATAGATTAAGGGGGAGTTATTAGTTTTCGAGGGGGTTATTAGGGTAGAAGTAATATTTTATAAACAAAGATTGTCACCATCAAAAGGGGGAGATTGTTAGTCCCTGAGAAGATGGTTTTCATGACAACAACCTTAGAATAAGATTATAAAATATAAATACTAACATTATTGTTTATATTTGTATGTATATGCAGGATATATATACAGATACCAAAGAATGAAGACTGTACAGTATAGAAATTCAAGAACTGATAAACTCAAGATCGAAGATATCAAGATTCAAGACTCATGAGTATCAAGATTATCAAGAGTTCAAGATTTCAATATAAGTAATTTAGTTAGGAATTTTGTAAAACTTCTAGAAAAGCACTGACATATTAAAATCCATTTTATTCGTGGAATGGACTCCACTTCAACCAACCCTAAGTAGGATGGAACCTACGAAAAATCTAGTGGAACATTGTTTTGTATTCATTAACTTTTATTCAATTGTTTCACAAAATTATATCTTGTTTTCATAATCTTCTTTTAAAAAAGATCAAAAACATCTATCCAGGTTTTAAAATACTTTTAGCCTCAAAATAATCTTTATTTTCAAAATCAAATTATCATTCGTAAACTATCTTTTAATTATAATATATTTAACTTTTAATATTTATACTTAGATTTAAATATAAAATTATAGTAAAATATTATATATACCAAAATATTGTTCTCTATACTTATCTATGTATTTTAAATATAGTTTAACATATTTATAAAGTTTAAAATAGTTTTAATACAAGATAGAAGTTATTTTCAAAGAAAAACAAATTACGAAAAATAACATAGGCTTGTCCATCAACGTAGAGACACTTCTCTTTTCTTCTATATCTAACTGGTTTAGCAATATTCTTCTGCGTGTATCTTCTTATCTGTGCAAGTAAAAACAACTTGCATAGATAATCTCCATTGTATCCTGAAAGAAGGTTTTCATACTACCAGATGTGATAAAGAAGGGGAAAACATTCTTGAAAGACAACGATACTTTTGTGCCTTGGAGTGATTAGTCTTATACTACTCTACAAAGCACAACATTTAAGACGGTAGAAAGTGTATTTTTCACTAATTATGTTTTGAAAATAGGTTCAAGTATTAATTCTTTTATTTTCGGTGTTTTAGTTGAAAATCAAAATCATGAGGAGGAGTTCAAATCAAGCCAAAACCTAACCAAAACATTTAGAATTTCAATCTCAGCAAAAATATCATAATATACTATATTTCAAAAAAGCCCATATTGTACTATAATATAACATGAATAGTAAAAATGCATTTGACTCAAACATGCAAGCTATAGAAACAATAATAAATTGATGATATGTTCTCAACATTAACTTGTTTTGTCCAAGAGATTCATTATCAAATTGAAAATTTAACACGAGTGTATAATCCCTAGTATGCTCTATAACAAAGGCACAGGTATATGTTTGACAAACATCACTTTTACCTTTTTTTCTTATATAGTAAATTGATTTCTGTTCTTCATTAAGTGTTTCAAGAATAGGAATCAATATGCATGGTCAACTTGGAAAAAATATATTAAATTCACAACCCATGCTTAGTGTTTCTTAAATGAAAAATTACTAAGTGGGTAATTATTTCAAGGTTATGATTCAACAAAAAGTGCTTAAGCATCGGATATTAGCACCATGTCTTGAATATCAGTGCAGCTTAAACAATGATATCTGCAAAAAGGAGAAAATCAGCTCTATTACCACTTATACCATGAATCATGAATGTTCATTGGATTTGGAAAGGAATTGCAATAAATCAAGAGAAAAAAAATACAATTCAAGCATAGTTATTGCACATAAAAAATGCAAAACGCATGTAGAACCTTAGCACACAATGCGACAAACAATATATGCCATTCTGAATTATTGTGTAAGTATTAAAAAATATTTATATATTTATCATACATAGTAATTAATTTAACAAGAATAATATAATTTTTATACTTTAAGTTTTAACTAACATATATATAGGAAAGATATTTCATATCATTTTACAAAATATCATAACACAAAATGTTATAAGCGTAGAATTTCAAGCACAAAAGTCATTCAAAAAAACATAAATCCAAAATAATAGAAGGTATTATTTATAAACCATGAATTAAAATATGTTTGGTCTACATTTGCCTAATTTGCTTGACAAACTAAATATGATATGCAATGGGATATGGTAATGTTAACTTGTAATAGAATGTGAAAATTTCATTATCATGCACTAGTCATAATCTGTTAAAAACTAATTAATTAATATTAAGTAGTTTACCTAAAATGAAAAACACCTTAATTATTGAATAATATTTATTATAAAAAATACAAAATGCATGTATTTTTATTGTTATTTTTGAAAGTAAAACACAAGTAAAATCATTTGATTAAATTTTGTTGTTGAATGTTTAATCATTTTTTAAGAAGTTTGAATCAAAAACTTATTATAGTAAAATTTCGTATAAGCTTATAGATAACTTTTGTATCTTAAGTAATAAAAAAGGCAAGATGTGACATTTCATTATTTTATTTTTCTTTCTATGGTGTTATTTTGGTATATTTACTTTGTGTTGTGTAACTTTGATATGCTTGTTTGTATTGTATTTTTACTTTTGTTTTATAGTTTTTCGATAATAATTTTGTATCTTTGGCACCAAAAATCTTAAAATCAATGATTTTATGCTTGTTTCAAACCAAATCACTCGAATACGATTTGGTTTTCAAAATATGTTTCAAAATACAATTATTGAAGAAAAGAATATTCAAACCATGATGAAGTAACAAATGTAAACTTGTTTGAATCTACAATTCAAATTCATTGTTTTCTAGACAAAATAATGATATAAGAAGATAGAGAAATATGTTTTAGATGGTGTTGCAGAAGATATAATATATATTAATGTTACACTTGTTTCATATAAAAAGTTTGATATTTTTACTATGTGTGAATCACATGAAATAGACTATTGATTGAAACAAGTATTATATTAGTGATACAAAAGTCTCGTGACCATGTAACTTTCTATAAAATAAGATTTTGTTTTGTGTAAGTTAGTCGATATTAAGTTAACATTGTTGATTTAGAGTTTGAGGAGTGTTTATCAATTTTTCATATAAATATATGAAGATGTATGAAGCAATTTATCATGATTTTAAGTTGAAAAAATGACCGGTTGTTTTACCTATATCTTACATGTGTATAAATTTTGAACAAAACGGTTTGTCAAATGTTCATTGTACATATATGAAATAAAGATAAGCACCAAAGACTGTTGTTTTTTAAGGTAAGTTTTACAAGAGGCACGCGCCTCAAGGTGAGCAGGTCTCAATGCGTAATTCAAAATGTATTTTACTCAAAAGGCGTACGCCTCATTCGTTTGAGGTGTAAAAGATGCAGAAAACATAAGCATTGTGCACCTCGTGCAAATGAGGTGTAAGCCTTTTTAAGTGCCAAAAATCTTAGAACTTTAATTGGTTTTTTTTCAAGCAAAACCCTACTTATTCTAATAATAAAATCAACATCCAAGGAAGAAATCAGAAGAAAACATTTTTTTCGAAATGAATTTGATTGCAACTATTTGGAATTGATTAAGGTTTCATAAACTAGAATCGATTTCGATTTCAGAACTGGAATCAATAATATTTGATGCTTTTTCCAAAATGTGGTGATTATGATCCTTCAAGATCTTTTCAATGCTAGTAGTGATGATGGCTTGGATGGCAATATGTTTATAGATGAGGGGAAGATATCATTTGATCTTTTGCAATTTATACGGATTCAACATTAAATGCTTGCTAATGATTGTGTTTTGTTTGAATTGCTTTGAATGCTTTATGTTCCTTATTTAATAATTGACATTTAATATTGTTCTATGTCCAATTTTGTTTTATGTTTTGTGCTTTTTACCTGAAAAAGCTTGTCTCAACGTCTCAAGGCGTACGCTTTGTCCGCGCACACTTTTGACTTTTATAACAATGTAAAACCATATATTTGTGGCACTTTAAGGAGGTACGGTATAATTTTTTATAAAATAAAGCATACATAAGGTCAAAAGTTTATTCTACATGCAATGTAAAATCAAAGCAGTTAATCTTAACATCAAATACTTATCAGTGAAATACTGACGTGCAATTATTATTATTTATAGAAATCTACTTATATACACTTGATCCTACCCCTCCTCTCTCTCTATAAATCACAATAAACTATATGCACTTAACACTCATACACATCCATATGAAGGAGATTGAATGATTGTCACTTTTAAATATCATGAACAGTATTTCAAAGTTTAAACAGCAACGTGAGTGCATATTGTACGTGCAAACTTACTAGTTATTTAAAAACACTCCAAACTTACTAGTTATTTAAAAACACTTCGGTATCTTTATGTAGTCATAGTTTATTACGTTCTTCTCTTTTATAAAACTAAATTTTACAAATATAATATTATTTTTTACAAGTATCAACTTGAAAAATCCAATTTAATCAGAGAAGTGCATGCCTAATGTGTATATATGTGTGCACACATATGCGCACACGTCTGTGCACATGCATGTGTAAATAGCCAGTATATAACTTTAACAAAGATGTCTTAACATTTGATCTAGTTGTATGTAATCCATTATCTATTGAATACAAGACATCTCAAATTTAATCAGACTAACAGGTGTAAAGTATAAACTTTTTTCGAATAAAGCCTCTGTAAGCATAATATTTTGTCTCTACGTTACAATGAATTTAAAATTATACTTTTCAAAATTTAATATTAGTCTATGACATAACTAACTTCTACCATCAAATTATCATGTGAGGGCATCTCTAATAGTTATAGGGATGCCAAAACTGGGAACAGTTTCTGTTTTTTTGCTTCACCACACTCCAGCCGTTGGAGTTTGAGCACGGTGAAACAAAATAAAGTGGGAATTCCTCCCACTTTCTTTTGTGCATGGTACATAAACGATTTCCAGAAACTGCTAAAGGTTAAACGTTTTTCAGAAACCTATTTTTATAATTCTATGTTGTTTTAAACATCATAATAAAAATAAAATAATTTTTTTGCTAAATGGGTTTCTTAACCCGTTTTTAGCCTTAAACGTGATTCAGAAACCCGTTTTATGTTTTTTATAAATAAGACAATAATCAGAATTTTTAAAAATACACATACGTTTAATTGTTGAAGTAGTGGGAGTTGTGTATGCTTTTTTTACCTCCTCACACTCAAAATCGACCTCCTGTTGGAGATGCCCTGAGCACATGTCTACATGTCATAAAGCAATTATTTAGATTTATAAGTGAAAAAGGAACTACTGTATACAAAATTGTACATAGACTCAATATAGAACTTGGTGTTGACTATAAATTAAGTCCATTATAAGCATAAGAATGAATGGATTTTATATGTAAACTCAAATGGTTGAAGCAATATGAAAACTAGTCTTCCTACAATGATTTGAAAATTCAACTTTTCTAAAATAATTAAATGTGTTTGATATTAATTTATTCGAAAATTCTTTCCAAAATAATAATTTTTTAAGATATTTTTAGAAAGTAAGAAAAAAAAATAAAAGTATCAATGATTAAATTCTTTGGAAATTAAAACTTTAAATTCAAAAAATAGACAAAATTTGAACTTTTAGAATAAATGAAAATTTAAAGATATTTGGAACATCATACCTTTCAAAATAACATTTATAAAAACTCAAACAGTTTCAAAGAGAAAACCAATGAAACGTCATGTTAATATATAAATTCAAAGTAATTATTTTATTAAATCGAATTATAGAAAGGTTCTCTTATAAAAGAGAAATGGCAAAATTATGGTTGAAATCCTATAAAATAATCCAATAATTTCCTTTATATTTATTGCTAATATGAATACACTTTATATATGTATATTAGATTTAAAAAATATAATATCTTTTAATAGAAAGATCAGATTGAATGTTTTTATCATTAATTAATACGTTTAATGTTCCTTCCAATGATGAATTAGAACCATTATTCTAAATTCAAGACTGAATCTATGATTAATCTACTATCTTTCAAACATATGTGTATATATATGTGTGTGTGCACGTGTGCGCGTGCATCTTCAATACACACGGACGCACATACACATACATGTTGTATACAAATCAACGATAGCAAATAAACGGATATGATTTAGTTTTAAGAATTGCATTTAACCATAGAACTGTCAAATACATGGCGTAAAGCATTAGCATTAGAATTCAGTGATTAAAGTTGAAATCGATATTGAAGTACCAAATATATGCAAAAACTATATGATCATTCAAACAAAATAGAGAGATGTGTATTTCATATATAGATGAGCAGGTAAGTAGATTATTGTGGTTTAAAATTGTATTTTACATTTAGTATATTTCAAATGTCAAAATTTTGTAAAATAAAACACCTACATCTTAAAAATTACATGATTTGGCATATCAGAATTAAATATTTATGATTACTTTTATACGTAGAGCACAAAGTACTAATTTATAAGAGATGCTTTGATTTTTTATTGGAAAAAATAGAATTCTTCATAAAATAAAATAAAGCTAAAAACTTAGTAATAAATTTTAAAAAGATGTTTTGACACGTTTAAGCAGATAAATTTGTCTTAAATTCTAAAAAAATTGATTTTTTCGAAACAGGCTATAAAGTTTAAAAAAAATCAACAAAAAATTTTTGTAAATACATTTTAAAATAATAAAAAATCAATTTATTATTAAATTAATTGAAAAAAGTGCAAGATTAACTACTATCTACTTTTATGGACACATTTCATAATGGTTCAAGTTGTATGCTTCCCTTTTTATGAAATTTCATGTATCTTTGTTTTCTATGCATTAAACACTAAATAACATATATTGTTGGTCGATTTCCATCATCAAACAAATTATTTAGAAAAATCATAATTGATTCATTTGATTTAGTTTTGATAAAGCAAACATATTTGTATGAAGTGTAATAAAAATTAAACTTAAACTTAACATGAAACCCGCAATATGGAAAGACAAAAGGTTGTGTGCTTAAATTTTCCAAGAGAAAATTGAGTAGTTTTTCTTGTAAACAAGGGTAAAGTTTGGTCAAACTTTGCTATTTTAAGATAAATCAATCAAAAAAGAGGCTGTATGTATAACCGATATGTGTTTTGTTATTTTAACATTTCTTATGATAAAACGTTATTTCTTACTTGTTTATAAGGTGTATATTATATGCTATACTGTCAGAGGCACTGTTGAGCGCCGATTAGGCGCTATTTTGCAATTTAATGCTTCGTCCTTTTATTATAACGCTTTATTATGTCTTTTATCTTATGTGCCTCTGAGCTTTCCATGAAGCGTCAAAAATAGGCATTTTTAGTGTAACTTTAATCATCTGGTTACTTTGTTTCTTTATTCTAGACCTTTATATTTCAAGAATTTTAATGCTTGGATCATTTTTCTATATCTTTTTTAAAATCTACAAACAATCTGTTACTAAATAACAACAATCATTCTTTATATTTGAGAATGAAAGTTACTCTTTAATTTCTCACTTCTTTGAAATTTGGCTTTACCGATTTCTTGAATTTCTATCACAATCGTGTTAGCCTTTTAAAAGTTATTTTAAAATAATTTTTTAATCAAACACAAAATAACTAGCTATAAAATGTAATTAATATCATTCACTAATATTGTATCTGAGTTTTTTAAGATTATGTAGTATACAAATATTCAATTATTGTCAGAAACAAACTTTACTAATATAATTTTGTTGTTTTTATAAATTGTAAAAATACTTGATTCATTTTTAAATTTATTGTCGAAACATGAACATATGTGTGTATATGTATACATATACATATACATCTTTATACGCACACACACGTGGATATATCACTTATAGTAAACTAATAAGTAGTGATCATCGAACCAACATCAATATAGTTTAGTAAATAGTTGTTTATTTTTGTAATTATTTGTTGTGAATGTTGTTTATGCAAAATGTATGTGACGAACGCCTATTTTCGTCCAGGCTCCGCTTGAACTCCGTCTCAATTCTACAACCAATCTTAATGCCCCGCTCTGCCTCGAACAACATAAATTATATGTAGCACTAAATCATCATCATCACCATCATTATTATACTAATTTTCCATTATAATAAAAAATATGGTTCTACTTATTTCTAGGGTGGTAGGTGGACTCCTATGCAATATTGAATCATATGCATTAAACATTCCCAAATAGCCAAAAAATGTTGTTTATTTACTACCACTTTTCAAGGTTAGAACACCAAATAATAAAACAAGGAAGTTGGTTTATTAATTAGCTTGAAGTGAATCTTTCGTGTTTGTACTTTCTAGTGAACCAGTATGTAACCCATGCATTGCACACGGTAACATTATCAAAGTAATATTTATATTATAATTATTCTTGAAAACAAAATTTTATCATGCAGTATAAAATAAATTTATTGAGATAAATGAACTATAACTTTAAATGACATGCAACGCTTACATGTAAGGTAGAGGATTTAATCCTCGCTAACTATGTATTCTTGTAAGAATTAATGTCCCAACTCAAAAAAATTAACGTTAAATATTAATGTAAACGGTAGATGTTATGTAATATGTATAATTTTTTTTTGCAGGTTAAGCGGGGTTGAACTGGGCCCCTACCAGGTTTATTAATGAAAGGCGAAAATACAGGGAAGAGAACAAACCACTAAAGAAAACAAGAAAGCAAAAAAAAGTACAACCGGAACAACAAACAGGACAGAGAGGGAGAACAAAATAAAGAAAACAAAAGAAATTCAAAACAAAAGAAATAGCTACGGAATCCAAGGATCAAACTATTTGTCGAGAAAACTGTGCTTGCTATCATGCATCCCCTTATAAATTTCATTCTTCAACACCACCCAAACCCTATCTTTACTACAACACTTCCCTTCGAATACCCTCAAATTTCTTTCGTTCCATATGACCTTAAGAAGCTTCTTCAGGATGAAGAAAAAGTATAATTTAAGTTCATCCTTCCATCCAATCGCATGCTCAATAAGCAACCATTGGTTATTGCAACTGTGAGAAAGCATCATCCCCTGCATACAACTTAACAGCTTGTCCCATAAATGAAGAACATAAGGACAGTTAAAGAATAAGTGGTCAACACTCTCACAATGCTGATCACACAGCTCACAATTAGGTTGAACAGACATACCAAAACAAACTAATTTATCTCTTGTCATCAGGGCACTGTTTATAAATTTCCAAAAGATTAACTTATCACCACCACTTGACACAGCAGACCAAGTGACCTGATACCACTTGCAATCAGGTAATGCATCCTACCAAGCAAGGCAGTATACACACTACTAACAGAATGAGCACGATCATTCCACATCACAGTGTCTTGCTCAGGTTGGACAAATCTACAAGAATCATAAAGCCCCCAAAATGCTCTGACATATTGATTACTAGAGAAAGGGACCACTAGCTTACCATCAGCAATATGATCAACAGCTAGAGCATTACCACCAATGCCAGATTGATGCTTCTGTTGATATGTGAAGAGATGATCAAGCACGACACCTTTGCCAAGCCATGGAACTGACCAAAACTTACAGTCACTCCTCACAGATAGATTTATCTTAACAAATGGTTTGAATGTGTGTCTGAGCTTTAGAATACTCCTCCAAATCCAACTACAGGAGTGTGGAACCTCCATAAGCCAGAAATTTTTGGTCCCAATGTTGCACCTGATGGTCCATTTGACCCATAAGTGTCTTGCTTGTTTAACAACGCATAGATGTGATGACTGTATGCGGCCTTGTTCCAAACTTCAATACTATGCAACCCCAAACCACCTACGCACTTCGGCTTCTCAAAGGAAGAGAAAGAACAAGGCAGTACTTTCCTCGTGTGTATTGTACCAAACCAAAAAAACCTTAACATCGCACGTCTAACCATTTTCAAAAGCCTAGAAGGAAGAATGTACACCCTGGCCCAATAAACCATAACTGAGAAGCTCACAGATTGAACAAGAACCAACCTATCAACTTGTGTCAAGAAATTGTTAGCCCAACAATCCATAGCACGTGTGATTTTTTCTTACAAAGGCAGACAGTTCGCATGAGTAACTCTAGAGGAGCAAAGAGGAAGCCTAAGATAATTCATATCAAAGGACATAGACTGCATACCAGCAAATGAGGTGAGGTTGGATTCCTGAAGGCTTGAAATCCCAGAGAATAATATGCTTGATTTGTTGAAGTTAAGCTTAAGACCAGTTATCCTGTAAAATATGTGAAGCACGCTTTTAATACAATCAATAGATTGCTGGTTAGGTTTTGTGAATATCATGATGTCATCTGCAAAGAGAAGAGATGTTATTTGTAGTTCCTTGCATTTAGGGTGGTAGAGTATCTGCTTATTTTGAAAGTGAGGCCTTAACAAACAGGTGAAGACCTCCATGACTAAGATGAAAAGATAGGAAGAGAGAGGATCCCCCTGCCTTATTCCCTGCTTCGAAGCAAAGTTGCTAGAGCTTGCACCATTGATTATCAGAGAGAAGGAGTGTGTAGAAATTCACTCATACACCCAAGCAACAAAGACTTTAGGAAAGCCCATCTGCGACATTATCCTAACTATTGACTTCCACTGTATTGAGTCATATGCTTTCATCAAATCCATCTTTAACATGGCACGCGACGAAATATTCACATGGTTGTAACCATTTAGGAGCTCATGTGCTAGCATAATGCTATCAAGAATGTTTCTATTCGGCAGGAAAGCCACTTGATTGTTGGATATGATTCTTTGCAAAACAGTGACAAGCCTCGTTGCAATAATTTTAGAAATGCACTTATAAACCACATTGCAGCGAGAGATAGGCCTGAAGGAGGAAACGCAAGTGGCTTGCTTGCACTTGGGGATGAGCACCAAATTAGTAGCATTCGCAGATTTCAACATTTTGAACTTGTTAAAGAAGTTGTGCATAGCCAAGGTAAACTGGCAACCCACAATTTCCCAGCTTGAAGTATAAAATACCACATTGAATCCACAAGGTCCACCAGAGGAGCACTTATTCATTGCAAATAGTGCATTCTTAATTTCAGCATCAGTTACTTTGGAAACCAGACAATTAGCTTCATCAAGAGTTATTTTGGGTAGAGTTATCGATGGCAAGAGATCCAGCTCCGGATCAAAATTGGTCATATTTCCAAAGAGACTAGTATAATACATGAGAAAGGCTTTTTCAACAGATTCAGGGGTTACATTCAAATTACCTGCTTCATCAATGATGGTTGAGATGTTGTTCGTTGAGTGCTTGACCTTCAGGGATGCATGAAAAAACTTTGTGTTCCTATCACCATCCGCAGGCCATTTGATCCGAAGTTGTTGCTTCCTTATCTCACATTCATTGGCAAGAGCATGATTGAGATCATTGAATAGGACAGCTTCCCTTTGTGCCTTATTTGAATCACCAGGTTGTTCCATCATAAGATCTTGAGCTTCCTTTAGCTGCTCCATAAGCTTGGTTGATTGAAGATTGCCGTTGCCAAACTTCGCTTTGGACCAAGCCCTTAAGCTCTCCTTCGCTGCTTTAAGTTTACTGCAAAAAACATACATAGGATTTCCATAGTACTTATAAGACCATGCTTTTTTAATTATATTATTATACTCAGGATCATTGACCCAAGCATTATAGAATTTAAACCCCCTTTTGACTCCAATAGGCTTCTTCCCAGTGGTCAGTATAAGAGGAGAATGGTAAGATAGGATAGGATGTGGAAGCTGAGTGGAGATAGCAGGCCAGGTAGTTAGGGCTTTGAAATTAGAGAAGGAGTGATCAATGTTAGAGAAAATACACGTACCATTCCTCGACCTATTATTCTAGGAGTAAAGAGCACCATTTCTGGAGATTGGAATAAGAGACGAATCAAAAACTGCAGTGTTTAATGGAAGAATATCGTTAGGCAAAAGGGAGATACCCCCTTGCTTGTCATTGAAGGAGAGACAACAGTTGAAGTCACCAAGAACGACCCATGGATGAGATTCTTGCCTAAGCGCTGGAATAAGTTGGAGAACATTTATTCTAGATGAGGGGGAATTATGAGCATAAATGAAGGTGATATAGAAGGAAGAGGATGAATTGTGGTATTTGGCACGATAATGCATTAATTGTGGAGTGGATAGAATAATCTCAAGAGTAAGTTGTACTGGGTTATAAATTACCAAAATACGTCCATAGCTCGCTTTAAGAAGGTTATGAGACAGCAACCAAGATGAATTTATGTACTTAGCAGCAGAAATAGTTAGAGGGAGATTCAATTTGGTTTCAAGAATAGCAAAGATTGAAAGTTGATGTTCGTTAATTAAATGCTTAACCTGATCAAGTTTGAGGAAATTATGGGATCCACTGATATTCCAAGCTCCAATATTGTGAGACATGATTAAACTATGGAGTGGAGATCCCCTTCTTTCACGCTCCTAGTAATAGGAGAATTAATTCTGTTTTGACTTGTATTAAGAGTCCTATTTTTCTTAGCCCTCTTGCCTTTGTCAATTGTAGTAATCGGGCATGGGTTCGAAGTATGTTCAGTGGGAGGTGATTTCCAACCAGGTATAGATCCCAGATATACATACGGATGACTTGAAGAAGTATTGGCAGGAGGAGGTGGTGAAGGGACGGATGGGGAGGCAACAGGAAAGGATGAAGATTGCATCACTAGATCAAAAATTTGTACTTGCATAGTGTTACAGAATGCCTCCTCATGAATGTCTTGGGTTGTGATGGCTTTGGTAAGTTTTGAAGATATAGAAGGATGTTTGGAGGGAATGATTTCAGGTTGCCGTGCTAACATGTGTTCATTTGTTTGCAGTTGAGAATCAGGGACATGCACAGACTCATCCCCCAGATTCTAGATTCTTTGCATTCCATCAGCAGAAGCAATTATCATATCTTGTTCATATTCTTTAAATAGTTGAGGTGGAGCTGAATTTAGGTTGCTAATGCAGTTATCAAGCTGCTGTGTTACCATAGATTTTGAAATGATATTTGCACGAATTTGTGTATCAGTGACATGCACAGGTTGTATACCACTATCTTGAAAATGATTCTGTACACCTTGAATAATTTCAGCAGTTGAATTGGACTGCACGTGACCATAATCCTTAGTTAAATTCCCACAAGAGGTAGATGCAATCAAACCAAGAATACTACTGCCAATGACATCAGATTGCTCACCATAACTAACAGCTGTGTCAGCATCTTCGTCATTTTGTAAATCATTCAACACATCAAAACTGTTAAGAATTACAGTATTGCCTTGATCATTGTCGGTATCACCATTAACCTTTAGCATTTCATTTCCACACGTTCCACCAATGTAAATTTTGTCTTTATGCTGCTGCAATACATTTAAGGTAGCTGCCTCATTATCAAGATTGGCTTTTTCAATTGTTATCTTCTCTTTCAAATTATTTCCAATTCCATCCTTTACTCTCTTGTTTACAACTTTCCACCATATCCAATTGCTTTTACTAGCTTGCTTTCCATCCCTCTGCTCATTTATTATCTCTTCTTGATTTTTCTTTTTTAACACCTCCTCTACCTCCTTCTTGTCCTTATCTCCCCCTGCTCTTAAACATACACCTATCTTGTGACCAAATTCTTTACAGTAGGGACATATTTCAGGCTTCCAAAGGTAGCCAACCTTCACCATTTGAATTGTTCCATCAATTAACTTTACAGGAAACTCATCAACCAAATCTTGGTCAGGAGTGACATCAACCAAACACTTTGCATAACCAATTCTCTCAATTTTAACAGTGGAAGAGTCCAGACAGAGCAGCCTACCAATTCTTGACGCAAGCCAATTAATGCCAAGATGAGACCACGCGAATAGTGGAATGTTCGATAATCTAATCCAAACAGGCACTGATTTTATGGTACTACAACTGCTACCAATATAAGGATCCCATGCTTTGATAATGAATATCTTGTTCCTAAGGAATATAGGGTCGGCTTCAACTATTTTCCTGCTATCCTCAGCACAGGAAAGATGGAACAAGAACAAGATACCATCAGACATAATTTTAATCTCCCCTTTTAGTTTCCATAGCTTCTTAAGATGGTTGATTACTGTCATATATGAGAGAAGCTTGTCAAGGAAAAATCCTACCAACCAATCTTCCCAAACAGCATTCCCAGCTTCAATGACTTCTCTGGGAGGAACCATAGATAGACCATCAAACGCTAGCAGTATTTCAACAGGAGTGTACTGACCAGCGTTACGAGGTCTGTTTTTAAAAAGAGAGGACCAAGGAAATGAAGAGGGGTCTGGGTGGAGACGGGAGGAAGTTTGGACAGGGGATGGTGGAGGGACTGGCGGTGGTAAGGATAGCGGTGAGGTGGGAAAGATGACCGAGCTTGGAGGAGGAGAGGGAACAGTTGAGAGAGTGGGCGCGACAGGTTGATTTGACAGGGTATGGTGAGAGATATGGTCGGGAGAGGCCATAGGAGAAAAAAAGGTTTAACAATCAAAAAATGCATACAAATGAATGTTGAGTGTGTGTGCATGTATGTGTGTATGTATATACAAATGTGTACTAAATTGTTCCTTTTTAAGGATTATAAATGAATTAATCAATATTACATAATTGAATTTATTTAAATAATTTAAAGTAATGATTAACTTAACTAATTAATTCAAGGAGCTAAACTAAAAGTTGAGATTTTTTTTGAGAAACTGAGAAAAAAGTAGAAGAAAATTGAGAAATTTTTTATGTGCAATTGTAGTTAAGTGCATTTTATGGCCAGCTTATTTATACGTGAATTTTAACTTTCAATTATTAAGTCGTTTTAACATTACAGTTAACCACATTTTATATTGTTGTAGGAGGGTCATGTTTACAATTTTAGTAATGTACCATTTAGTTGCGTTATGAGCTCCGTAAGGTTTAATATCATGTTAAATATGAGACTATTTATATAACCTAATTTTTATCGCTGTAATATGTGCGTTCACTTCACAACATTGTAAAATATAAAATTTTCCTTTAAAAGTTGTTATAAACGAAATTTTGTTATTCAAAATAGAATAAATTTTTTGAGATGAAAGAATTGAAAATTAAAATTAGTATTATTATGTATACATTCTATATTATGTGATTTATATACTTTCATATCTAAATAAAATGATAAGTTCAATATTTTTGCTCATACATATGATTATTGTTATGCATATCTAATCTGTCTTACTGTTATAGTTTATTTGATGAATTTATGAATATTAGTTCACTAAATTTATTTAAATAATTTAAATTTGCATAATTACTTAAATTTATGTATTTGAATATAAAATATTAGAAGAGAACTAAGAATGATTTGTGAGTAATTGTTGATATTTTAAAATGTAGGTATTTGAAGTTAAAAATAATTTTTTTGGCGCAATGCATGATAACTTCATTGAGATAAACTAATATTAGTTAATTTACTTTATCAAACCGTTTAAATTTTTAATTACGTGATTAATGTAAATGTATGAGCTTGAATGTAATTTATTAGAAGAGGATTGAGAATATATTTATAAATGACCATATAATTTTCTTTTAAAGTATGTATTCGAACGAAAAATGGTCTGAGAAGCATAACAGAATACCCATAAAGTGATAAATTATAAAAACTTGGAAATAAAATATCTATAGAGAATTAAGAAGAGTGGAAATAAAACCCCTAGAATTGATAGGAGAGCTAGAAATTCTTCCGTTTTACTATTATTTAATAGATTAATAAATTGAGCTATACAAAAGCATACTATGCAGAAGCGCAGTGAAAAATGATTGTTACCAAATTTAACACACAGGAAAAGTTGATGTTATGTAATTAAAAATATTCACCAAATATACTAGAATATTAATTCAAATCCTACATCCCTTACGTAAAACAAGTCATGCATATTGTGATGTCAAGGAGCCTAGCAGTAAATTATATCAACATCAATCTTATTATACTTTTTTTAAATTAAGGAAACAAGGAGGTTGTTTTTTATTAAATTAATGATAAAATGGAACAATAAGCACCAACTTTAACGTCAGCCTGTTTAGGTTAATAGGTACCACCATACTTGCTTGTTTTACATATCTACATAGAACTGTGAACCCCATTGCTCACACCACCATAGCTATCATACTCCTCCTGCCATAGTAACTTGGCTTTGAACACCATCATTCCTCTCCCTGATAACCAATTTGATCCAGTATTGTTTACGAACAATGTAATTTCAATAATTTTCGGTTATAAACTTATTATCGGTAAAGCTTCAAAGTTAATGATTTCAAAGATAAGATTAGGCTTCCAAAGAGGGGGAAAAATATTGAAAATCTAAGCTGCGTTTGTTTTTAGGAAAAAATGACTTAATGCTTAACTAAATAAGTGATAGGAGTGTACATTGTTTGTTTTTGAATAAGTGCTTTCATTAAGCTCTTTTATTCACTTAATTGAATAAGCAAATTTTAAATGCTTATTGTAAGTGCTGATCATTTATTGCACTACAATTTTCAATTATACCCTACGTTATCAAATTTACTATTTTTGATATGTTCTGTAGATTTGATAGTACCTATACATGTGAGCATTTGTTTGTATATAAAATGTAAGGTATAAAATAAGATGATTTAGTGTGCTTTGTATGAAAGTTACCTGAAAGAATAATTAATTTTAACTTTAAGGGGTAATATTGTCAAAGTATTAAGTTATGTTCACAAAATAAATTTATAAACAAACAATATTTTAAGTATTCAACCATCAGCATTCAGCAATTGTTATTCAGCATCCAGTGTTCAGCCTTCAGTATTCTGTAACAATCAAACTTTACTTGAGATGCTAAGAGGAAGAAGCAGCAGCTCCACAGCAAAGATGAGTGAAGAAAAGCATACATACCGAAGGTTAATAGAACAAGTTCACTAATATTGAAGACAAATCACGAGAATGTCAGTTATTTGTCAGGGGATTAAGGGAGTTGGATGTGTGCTTTAGTGTAAAGAGTGTGGGCTGGTGCATGTTTGTGTATATTTTTGCATCTTAATTCGTGAGTTGAATAGGTTTTTAATGGACTGTGATGTAAGATCTGGTCCGTGATGTTGTAGACTGCACATATATAAGCAATATTGTATGTGTTGTAATGTGGTGAAGAATCAAGGCAATAAAATCATATTTTTCTTTGCTACTATGTTGCAGACTACTTTCCTTCATTTCAGTTTGTAATTTCCTTCATTTCTTTTTCATCTGTTACTTAGTTTGATCATATTGTCATCTTTTTCTGTTAGTTACTGTCTTTTATTATTCAGTTGTAAGCTTCTTCATTCCATCAACTTGTTATCTTTTATCTTAGATTAGTTTCTTTATTGATTCATTTCATATGCATTTACATTTCCAGTTCTTGTTTCTTGTTCTTGATTCAGCCTTAGTTTGATTGTATGACTGTACTTGTGTTCTTGAATCTGCACTTTTATCTTTCTTGTTATCTTTAAGTTTTCAGTTGATAAATAGTGACTTCGTTCCCACCAGTAAATCATAATTGATAGATGAATGGAATCCGACATTTGTTTTGTAAATCAATCTTGTTCACATTCATGTTGAAAACTGCTATGTCTTCTTCATACATATTTTGCATTTTATCCTATTTTTTTCAAGTTCTAGTATCATCATACTAAACCCAAGTGCCAAACATTTTTCTCTAAATTTTGCATCACTTTAGTTGCTTGTTCGGCAAGAAACCTCTAATAACCTTAACTTTCATGCACACATTTATCTGTGCACATTCTTGAGTATCATCCTCCTCAAACATTTCCTCAAACACCTTCTCTAACCTGTCAAACACCTTCCTTTTCGCTGAAAAACCCATCAAACCACCATGGCAATCACTCCAGACCCACCAGCGCCTTCCAATTTGGTATGAGAGCCAGTCGTTGGGATGAACCCTAATTCTAACCCTCAAATCAATCTTGACAACACAAAAATCCATGGCCAAGAGGTGCTCCAAAATCAAGAATCTGATCAACAATGGCAACTGCAACACGAGCATAACAGCAAAACTGTCGTGCTCCTGAATAATCTCATGCTTGGTAATGTTTTGAATGCTTTTGCGTGGCAACAACATCGATAGCAAACATCATCATCAATACCACCTCCTCCTCCAGTTACTGCCCCACCACCGATGAATAATACCTCAACATCTATTAATCCTAATTACTTGTCACCACTGCAGCAACCAAATGAACATCACCCATATTATCAATATGCACCTCCTCCTACTACACCAATACATTATCCAAGCCCTAGAAACATGGTTCCTCCTACTAGACTGAGTATGCCACCACCAAGAAACTTCCATCATCCACCAAGAAATATTCCTACACAAATGAACCACCCCATAAGGCCACAAGAACCACCTCCTCAACCAAGAAACTACTACCTCAATCATCCTATTCCTTAATTTCCTAATCATAATTACCCACTCTCTTACCATCAACCCATTCCCACCATGAAGTTGGACTTTCCTATATTCACTGAGACGAGGTTGTTACTGACTGGTTGAGACAAGTGGAGCAGTACTTTCGCTTCCATCAAACTGACGTAAGTCAATGGGTCGAGATTACTTCGTTTTCATTGAGAAAAGAAGCTTTACAATGGTACCATTGGTATACTAATACAATAGAGAATCATGAGATGTAGCATGTGTTTAAAGAAGAAATCTTGGTGAGGTTTAACACAGAGGAAATGGAGCGATCATATGAGACCTTATCCAAGCTAAAACAATACACTACTGTTAGAGCTTACCTAAGTATATTCGAGAAGTTACAGGCTGTGATTGAAACATTACCTCCTAAGTTCTTGTTAGACCGTTTCACTGGTGGACTGAAAGAAGAGATACGTTATGATGTGTTGACTTCCAGACCCCATGATTTCAGAGAAGCTGTAGCCTTAGCCAAGATTTTTGAGTGTAAATATATGCAAGTAAAGAATAGCCCCAAAAACAGTAATCCACCTTTGTCAAAGACTACCCAGACTGCTTCCACTTCATCCACTAAACCTATCCAAAATCATCAACCTACCTCAAATCCTAAAGAAAGCAATACCACCCTAGAAAACTCAGCTCGCACCAAAGGCCTGACCCCTGCTGAAATTGTTGAGATGAGGAGACAAGGCCTATGTTATGGTTGTAAACAGAAGTGGCATAAGGACCATAAATGTCCTACTCCCTGAGTGTATGTGTTAGAAGGGGTGATGACACTCAAAGATGAGGAAACAAATGACAATGTAACAGAGGAGATTGGTGAGGTAGAAGAAGAAACTACAGTGGAAGAGACACTCTCTATAACACTTCAAGCAATGTGTGGCATTCCAGCATTATCCACCATCAAAGTCGGAGGAGTTATCAACAAGAAACCAGTACAAATTTTGATTGACTCAGGGTCAACTCATAGTTTTATTAATGAGGAATTGCCAAGAAAGCTAAATTTAAAAATTGATGAGTCTAAAGTGTATGAGGTGACAGTGGCCAATGGGGAAAAATTGACTGGATCAGGAATTTGTAAAGATGTTTTGTTGAAATGTCAAGGGTGTAGAATGCCAGTTGAACTACTACTCTTACCTTTAGAGGGCTGTCAAGTGGTGCTTGGTGCTCAATGGATGAGGAGTCTGGGTGAAGTCACTTTGAATTTGGAGCACTTGCAAGTGAAGTTTCAATATAATAACAAGTTATATGTGTGGCAAGGCATTAAGCCAGAAGATGTGAAAATGGTTGATAGAAAGACTATGGATAAGGAGAGTACCCATGCCCAAACTACCATGTTTTTATGCCTTCATCTACTACCAAACCATGAACCAAACCCCAATCTTCCCACTGAAATTGTTGAACTTCTGAACCAATTCCCTATGATTACCACTGATAAACCTCCCTTCCCACCTCAAAGATCCCATAATCATAAAATCCCTCTTCAACCTAACACCAAACCCATTTGTGTGAAGCCATATAGACACTCTTACCACTTGAAAAATGAACTCGAGAAGATTATTGATGATATGTTAGAAACTGGACTTATCAGACCTAGTAGTAGTAGCTCTTACTCCTCCCCTGTTGTGATGGTTAAAAAGAAAGACGACACTTGGAGATTATGTATTGATTTCATGAGCTTGAATTCACACACTTTAAAGGATAAATTTCCTATTCCCTTGATTGATGACCTCTTTGATGAACTTCAAGGCTCTAATTGGTTTTCTAAGCTTGATTTGAGATCAGGATATCATCAGATTCGCATGAATGATACAGACATACATAAGACTGCATTTAGAACTCATCATGGTCATTATGAATTTCTAGTGATGCCTTTTGGTTTAGTTAATGCTCCTTCTACATTTCAATCTTTGATGAATGATATCTTTAAGTCATATTTGAGGAAATTTATACTGGTGTTCTTTGATGATATATTAGTATATAGCAAGACTTGGTTTGATCATTTGCAGCATCTGGAACAAACTTTCCAAGTCTTGCAGGAGAATAAACTAGTAGTCCTGCTATCAAAATGCAGTTTTGCCAAAGAGACTTTGGAGTACTTGGGGCATGTGATCTCCTCAAAAGGCCAAGCTGTTGCCCTACAAAAATTCAAGCTATATTAGACTGGCCTCTACCACAAACAATTAAAGCAGCAAGAGGATTTTTAGGACTCAGTGGGTATTATAGAAAGTTCATAAAAAACTATGGGATAATAGCCAAGCCTATGACAGAGATGTTGAAGAAAAATTCCTTTAAGTGGAATGAAGTATCAAGACAGTCCTTTGAACAGTTGAAACAGTGTTTGATTAACCCACCTATTCTAGCTATGCCCAACTTTAACCTACCCTTTGTTCTAGAGTGTGATGCTAGTGGGTATGGGGTAGGTGCTGTATTGTCTCAGAAAAATAAACCCATTGCATATTTAAGTAAAGCCTTGCATGGAAGAAACTTAGCTTTGTCCACTTATGAAAAGGAGTTGCTAGCTATTATTATAGCAACAAAAAAAATGGAGTCAATACTTGTTAGGAAGACAGTTTGTAATCAAGACAGATCATCACAGTCTTAAATACCTATTGACATAGAAATTGCATACTGGGTTACAACATAAATTGTTAGCCAAGTTACATGGCTTTGATTACATAGTAGAGTACCGTAGTGGAAAAGAAAATATAGTAGCAGATGCTTTGTCTAGGAGAGATGAAGTAGAAGAGGAGCATGGTCATAATAGTGATTTACACATGCAGGCTATAACCATAGTACAAGCCCCTTGGTTTCAGGAGATTAAAAAAACATTGCATTCTTCAACATGGTACAAGCAACAGTTGCTACAACTACAAAATCAAACCCCACCTAACAATAAATATAAAGTAGTGGATGAAGTAATATATCACAAAGGCAAATTGTTGATAGATCATAACATAAAGGAATTGCTACTGCCACTAATAAAAGAGCATCATTCAACTCCTCTGGGAGGACACTCTGGCATCAAGGCTACCCTCAAAAAAATCAAACAAGTTTTCTATTGGAAAAAAATGAAAAACGATGTGGAGACTTTTGTAAAGACTTGTGATGAATGTTAGAGAAGTAAAGAATAAAATATACTACTTCCTAGTCTCCTGCAGCCCCTACCTATTCCAGAGAAGATTTGGGTTGGCATCTCAATGGACTTCATTACTTGCTTACCAAAAATTCACAAGTACACAGTCATGTTTGTAACGGTGGATAGATTGAGTAAGTATGCATACTTCTTTCCCCTGAGTCATCCATTCACAGCAAAGGAGGTAGCTACTATCTTCTTTGATGGTGCCTTCAAACTGCATGGCCAACCTAGATCTATAGTAAGTGATATGGATGCTGTTTTTACAAGTAAATTTCGGCAAGAGCTATTTAAACTGCAGGGTTGCACATTGAAGTTGAGCACGGCTTATCACCCACAAACTGATGGCCAAACCGAAGTAGTAAACAAAATTCTGGAATGTTATTTGAGATGTTTCTTATGTCACAAGCCACAGGAGTGGGTTAAGTCGTTGTTAGTAGCAGAGTATTGGTACAACACTACTTGGAAGAATCCTACCAATACAACTCCATACAAGGCAGTATATGGTGTAGACCCGCCCAAATTATTATCATATGTGCCTAACACAGCTAAAGTGGAGCAAGTAGAGAAAGCACTATACTCTAGAGACATCATCAGAGAATTCTTAAAGGATAGTTTGAAGCTTTCTCAAAGTAGAATGAAGAAGCATTTAGATAACAGAAGAATAGATAGAGAGTTCGATCAAGGAGACTGGGTATACTTGAAAATTCAACCATATAAACAAATTACTGCAAGAACTCAGAGAACACACAAGCTATCTCCAAAGTATTATGGTCCATATTTGATAGTTGAGAAAATTGGAAAAGTAGCATACAAGTTGCAGATGCCAGTTGAAGCCAAGATACATCCAGTGTTTCATGTGTCTCAACTGAAAAAAAGGCTTGGAAATGATGTGGTAATACAAGACAATGCTCCTAGATTTACTGAAGAGATTGTGGAGCAACCAGAAGCTATACTTGATAGGAGAATGGTTCCTCGAGACAATGATGCAGTGGTGCAAGTTTTGGTTAAAGGGAAAGATAAACCTATAGAAGAAGCCACGTGGGAGGATTATTGGCAAAATATTCGAAAATTTCCCACCTTGGACCTTGGGACAAGGTCCATTCTTGAAGGAGAAGGGAGATGTAACAATTAAACTTTACTTGAGATGCTAATGGGAAGAAGCAGCAGCTCCACAGCAAAGATGAGTGAAGAAAAGCATACAGGCCGAAGGTTAATAGAACAAGTTCACTAATATTGAAGACAAATCACGAGAATGTCAGTTATTTGTCATGGGATTAAGGGAGTTGGATGTGTGCTTTAGTGTAGAGAGTGTGGGCTGGTGCATGTATGTGTATATTGTTGCATCTTAATTCGTGAGTTGAATGGGTTGTTAATGGACTGTGATGTAAGATCTGGTCCATGATGTTGTACACTACACACATATAAGCAATATTGTATGTGTTGTAATGTGGTGAAGAATCAAGGCAATAAAATCATATTTTTCTTTGCTACTGTGTTGCAGACTACTTTCCTTCATTTCAGTTTGTAATTTCCTTCATTTCTTTTTCATCTGTTACTTAGTTTGATCATATTGTCATCTTTTTCGGTTAGTTGCTGTCTTTTATTATTCAGTTGTAAGCTTCTTCATTCCATCAACTTGTTATCTTTTATCTTAGATTAGTTTCTGTATTGATTCATTTCATATGCATTTACATTTCCAGTTCTTGTTTCTTGTTCTTGATTCAGCCTTAGTTTAATTGTATGACTGTACTTGTGTTCTTGAATCTGCACTTTTATCTTTCTTGTTATCTTTCAGTTTTCAGTTGATAAATAGTGACTTTGTTCCCACCAGTAAATCATAATTGATAGCTGAATGGAATCTGACATTTGTTTTGTTAATCAATCTTGTTCACATTCATGTTGAAAATTGCTATGTCTTCTTCACACAAATTCTGCATTTTATCCTAATTTTTTTCAAGTTCTGGTGGCATCATACTAAACCCAAGTGGCAAACATTTTTCTCTAAATTTTGCATCACTTCAGTTGCTTGTTCGGCAAGAAACCTCTAATAACCTTAACTTTCATGCACACATTATCTGTGCACATTCTTGAGTATCATCCTCCTCAAACATTTGCTCAAACACCTTCTCTAACCTGTCGAACGCCTTCCTTTTTGCTGAAAACCCATCAAACTACCATGGCAATCACTCCAGACCCACCAGTGCCTTCCATATTCAGCATTCTGCATTTTAAACAAACGATTAGCTCGACTCTTACCATATACTGTAAGTTTGATTAAGAAAACTACACATATCCCATTTTTAAGAATTAAGTCAATACCGACAGAATAAATCAACCACCGTAATCTATTTAATTCTACAAGGAGAAAATAAATATACCTTCATTGCACCCATTTTAAGACGCTTATTATCAACTGCTAGCTGAATAAGATCCAAAATCAGATTTGATTGTGATAACACTACTGTGCGAAAAAATGATCAGATAGTTGAAAATAAAGATCACGGAATTGAATTGAGGCCAAGAAAAATCAGTGTTTTTTTTACCATTGCTGTAAACAGTGGATAGAAGATTGACGGTAAATTTTTGCAGTAGCCTAGAGGGAGTAAAAGTTTGAATGGCTAATTCTAAAGCTTAAGGGTCGTGGGCCAATGATTTTCCCAACAGCAAGCGTGCTCAATCTTGAGATTTTTGGCACAAAATAAAAAAGAAAGTTTTGCCAAAATAGGCCCATCGTCGGGAAAAAAATCCTACTTAGACTACTTTTGAAGAATATTACAAATATATGTTTGTTCTAATCACGTCAGCATTAAGATCCAAAGTGGTGAAGACGAAAAAATTAAAAATTGTCTATTCACGATATTTCAAATATCGTTTATTGGTGATTTTTCAAAATCGACGAATTTTAAAACTCGCCAACTTGCAGTAGCACTA
Source organism: Allium cepa (assembly GCA_030765085.1). Classification (NCBI taxonomy): domain Eukaryota; kingdom Viridiplantae; phylum Streptophyta; class Magnoliopsida; order Asparagales; family Amaryllidaceae; genus Allium; species Allium cepa. The sequence goes on along the minus strand of CM060928.1, from coordinate 671,687,434 downwards.
AGTAGAGCAGCATGGTCAATTGATGAATTTCAAAGCTTTGCCAATATGCGACTTTTGAAAATTCGTCTTCACCGTTTTGTGCACCTTGACGCTGACGTGATCTGAACAGGCATGTACTTGTAATATTGTTCAAATGTGGTCTAAATACGAATTTTTTTCTTCTTCAGAAGTTGGTCTATTTTTGCAAAATTTTCAATAAAAATATATACTGACACGAAATTAACATCACATAACAAAATTTTACCGTACTAGATTAGATAACTCTCTACTGAAGCATACACAAATACAAAGTTGAAACGACAACACTGATAAAAATTTAATTTAACAAGTCTCTGTAAATGTGAGCATTAAATGTACACTGAGACAAAGTTGATTCGCAAAAACAAAAATGCATTGTTCTTTGATTAGAAAGCTTACTACTACTGCTTGCATCATACTAGACAGTACGTTAATTCTTGTAAGAAGGCCGGCATCACTCATTCTACACCAGAAATAATTTTAGCACTAATTTACTACTAAAACAATGTCTTCATTCATATACCTTTATATTGATTTAAGTAATTCTTTCAAAGATGAACAAGTAGAACAAGAACAATACAAAGAGAGCTAAATGCTCCTGAAGGTTCATCGGAAAAGACAAGCGTCATCATCAAGAAGACACGACGGTTTAGTTAAAGGTCATCAATTTACCAATCGAAATCAGTCAGCATTTCATAAAATATTAATGAAGGACTACTTTGCACTACATCCAACTTACGGTCTACACATGTTTCGGTGGAGATATAGAATGAGACGTGAATTTTAACCGAGGTAAAAGCTAATAACTTCTACTTCAATATAAGCAAAATTCATCAAAAACAATGGATTTAAGTGGACACCAGAAAATGATCATTGTTTTACAGATGTTGGCTTAGGATACCCCTGTAGACGTGTTGAACGACCCAAATAGGATTGTGGAAAGTACTGCTTTGGAAACGCTTGAAAATTTCTATCAACATGTAGCTAACTTATATGGTTCGGAGTACTTAAGGACTCCAAACGAAGTTCATATTATGAGAATTCAAGAAATGCATGGGAGCATAGATTAGCCTGGAATGTTAGCCAGTCTAGATTATATGCACCAGGAGTGGAATAACTATCTTAAACCTCATTACCGAGTGCATAACGATAAGGAAAAAGTAAATAATTATCCTTGAAGTTGTTGCCTCTTACGATCTATGGATCTGACATGCTTTTTTCAGAATGTCTGGTTCTAATAACAATATAATATGATAGAAATTCAAATTTGTTTAATGATTTTGCACCATGGAGGTCAACTCCAGCATCATTTACACTTGGTCAGAACATGCACGAACATGACTACTATCTTGGAGATGGTACATGTAACGACCCACCTTTCATTCCATAGAAAGACGCATCATTAAGAAGAAAGAAAGGGATAGAAAAGAGAAAAGAAAGGAAAGAAAGAAACAGAAAACATCAAAATCTCACAGCGGAACGAATAAATTATATTATATCACATAATACTTTATATAGTATCATATACATCAGAGTTATACAGCTAATACAATACAAACTAGATAGTTATAAACATCTGTCTAGCAATTACAATTCAAGTATAACAGAGAAAAACAGACACAACCCAAACACAACGGAACCACTATATATATCTACTCGCTGAAGCCTCCTGCTCCATTATCTCCTCCAGAACTCATCAAAGCAATCCTGAATCACTTGACTACTCATACGTAATATGAGTACCCAAGAGTTTAATAAAGCAGAAAATAAACACTCGGGTCAGACAGGGGTCTGGTGTGAGTAAACGGGTTTGAGAGTTGCTTAACTTTTAGAAAATCCTTTGAAAACCAAAGGTATCACGTAAGACTTCCCACACATAAACATGGAAAAGTTTTTACCTTACGCTAACCAAACATTTGATAGGAAATCCAGTGATATTATAATAGTGTCTAGGGTTTTCAAAGTAAAATACAGAAATAGCTGGAATGCTTACATCTCACGTTCCAACACAGTTGGGCACAATCAAAACCGTACAGGCACTTATTGGATTTTGGATTCCATCAATGGCAGGGCTACCGGGGTACCGCCCGTCACAGTACGTGGCCAAGATCACCGTACCGAGGAGTACGCCCGCTCCCCTACAACACAAGGCCGGACCCATTCCTTACTGAACAGTTCCGAGCAAGACCACCCCGATGGTTGGAGCTCACAACCGTCCACACAGCCGAAATAAAAGGGACCTCTAGACAGGGGTAAATCTCACTCTCAAGTGGGGGCTACCCACGAGGCCTTGCTGCACCTCCCCTGTTTTAGCCATTCCCAGTTAATGAGGCTTGAGGCTACGATTACCTTTATGGAACATATCAATCTTAGAATGCTCATCGTCCACCTGACGATGTTCTGAAAGCATTCAATCCATACAAGTTCGTTCCGGGTTCGAACGAAACCGAAGGCATTATCTCGTTACACTCATTTTGGAATCACCCTCAGAGTTAAGGACGATAACCCTTGCACTTTGAACCACCATCTCGAACCTATAAGTACTATTCCGTCAAACTCATTACGGAATCACCCACAGAGTTATACTGACGTATAGCACTTACACCTCGAGTCTTCACTTGCTCCACTTGGATTAACGACCTAACGTTTAAATTGGAATCGATGTGGTTTTCGGATATCCAAATATGAAAACCCGATCCCGGTCTCACCGAAACCAAACGCCATTTTAATGTCCAAGTTGTACTTAAAGGTTTTAACCAATTAAATCATTTCATTTTTATCTATTTCACACAGATAGATAAATTACATATCACAATAGATAATCACATTCTCATCATAAATAGATAATTTGCATCATCATCACAAACAGATAATCATCACAACCAGATAATCCATCGCAAACCATCATACTTTAACCAAGCATTCATATCCTACAGATACTACTCATCTCATTTTTGAGATCACAATCATCCAATCAATAACATCCATAAGCAATGATTTATTAACCATCAATTATAATTAATTTAAAATGAATTAAATTAATTACTTCTATCTTTAATTAATTTAAAATAAATTAAATTAATTATCCATCTATAAATCCTGCTTAATATCCATTAATTAATTAACCCAGTTTATTAATCATTCACTAAGTTTTTAACTTGCTTAAGCACCTTTGATTAATCACCCTCTAATTACAATATGTAATTAGTCTTTAATTAATTTTATAAATTAATTAACCTTAATCATAAGTAATTAACATTTAATTACTTAATTTATTAATTAACTATAATTAATTATATTTATCCATAATTAATTAAAATTAATTAATTACTTAATTAATTAATTATTACTTAATTAAACAATCCTTAATTACATCATTAATTATAATAATTAATGATATCTAATTAATATTAAAATTAATTACTTTATTTAATATTAATTACATTTAGTAATTAATCTAAAACTAAAATGCAATTATTAATCACCTTGATTAATATTTAAAATCCAGTAATTAACTACCCTTAATTACTTATTAATAAATTAATTATCCAATAATTAATTATCTTTATTAATTAATTCCTTGATTAATTAAAAAAGTAATTATTCAAATTACTTTATTAAAATAAAGCATCCCTCCATAATTACAATCCAGTAATCATTACTTCTAAATAATCCTGCTCCATAAATTACATTAACTAATTATTATCATTACATTATTAAATTATTTCTTAAATTAATTAAACTTAATTAATTAATTTAAACAAAACACATTATCGGAATTAATTACAATAAGTAATTAATCCCTTAATTACTTCCATAAAGTAATTATACTTAACAAATTACAAATGATTATCTTCAATTAATTAATCTAATTAATTCATCAAAATTAATTACATTAATTAATTATTTAATTATCCTTAGATAATTATCTTATTTAATTAACAATATTTCCATTAATTACTTACTTAAGAGAATTATCTTAGATTAATTATTCATTAATCATTTCTAATTATAAATTAATTCAAGTCATTATTTAAAATCAAATAAATAAATAAATTCTTAATTAATTCCAAAATAATTCATTTACTTATTAATAACTTAATTAATATTCAAAATGTATTTAAATAATACATTTCTAAAATCTAATTCAACTTTTATTTAAAAATTTAAGATTCCAAATGTTTAGCTATTTAAACTTTATCCAAATTTTAAATAAATTTGTAAACCTAAAGGTAAAGAACCATCATTATTATATAAGAAAAGTTTAAAAATCTAAATTACTAAATTTTACTAAAGAAATCAAGCTTTTGGAAATAGATAAATTATTTAACTTTTAAATTTAAAGTTAAACATTTCATAATTTTATTTCAAATATTTAAGGAAAGAATTCTTTTAAATTTAAACCATATTTGAAATCAAATTTATTTTAAATCTATTTTTAAAACATTGAATTTGTCCAATATTTAAAAAAATTCAAAATTGTTTTGAATTCAAACTGGTTTCAAAGTAAAACTGAAATCATACTTAAACTTGATTTCAAAACTAAATTCAAATCTTACTTAAAATTTAAAATTTCCATTTTTAAAACTTTGAATTCAAAAGTACTCTTGAATCCAATTCAAACTCACACATGAATTCAAAGCCTGTTTTAAAAATTGAATTCCCTTCAAAATTTAAAAAAAAAACAAAAATGTTTTAAATAAAATCTGGATTCAAAGAAACCTGAAACTATATTTACACTTGATTTCCAATTTGAATTTAAACCTTACTTAAATTTAAATTCTTCATTTTTTTTATTTTAAACTTTTGAATTCATAAGCCTACTTGAATTAAATCCAACCTTCCACTTGAATTTAAACCCTTGCTTTTAAAAAATGAGTTTCCCCAGATTAAAAAAAAAACAAAACAGCTCAGGTTACAACCTGTACTCAACAAACTCGAAACCACCATCAAAACACTTCGAGTTAAACCCTTGCCCACTTCGAGTCACAACACATACTACACGAGAGTGTCTTCGAGTCACCAAAACCGTGCACTATCCAAAGTTCACCAGAGTCCAATATCCACTGTGCAAATGCACCACTGCTCCGGCGGCTTCCAGTACCCTTCACCAACCCCCTCCAAGACACCGTCCATCCCTCGACTTGATAACATCCATCAACAAACCCTCTGTAGCTTGAAATTAAAATCATGCAGAAACAGCAACCTGGAAAGCTTCACAAAGAACATGCCAAACCTGTCAACTCTCTTGACAACCCACTCCGACCATCTCATGAGCTTAAACTCCGACCATTGCTCCATCCATACCCCCTCTGCCAAACACCAAAGCCTCAGGCCACTCGAATCACCACAGAGTTCCAGAAGTTACAAAACTTCCATCACTCTAAACTAGGGTTCAAACCTGAAAACCCCTCTTGCCATCACCACCACCCTCTGACCAACTTCCTCTTATTTTTCCCCCACTCTCCAGTCAAACTTACAGCTCCAGGAAGAATTCTAGTTTCCAAAATTCTTTTGACAAACTGCAATACCCAAAATTCCTAATTCTGCACAGTCCTTAATTACTAACTACACAGAAGATTTTAAAATGTGATGCTTGTTTTAATATTCATGTTTTTAAACATGCATTCAAGTTATAAACTTGTTTGAATAATTTAAGATGTTGACAACCTTACCTTTGAAAATAATATCTGTCATAATTGATTTTTCAAAAGTAGCAGATTGAATTTTAACTAAATTAAAATTTACAAACCTAATCTATGCTAAACAAACACAACTTATTCACATAATAACCTCAAACTAAGTTCCAGACATATGGAAGTGGATTGGTATTTAAAAATCCTAGTTAAGAATAGAAGTAGGACTGTTAGAAGATTTGCATCACACCTATATGCATATTCAATAAAGTACACAGAGCATCATCACACAATAGTCAAACAAGCTTACTCAATTCAATCAGATCTCATGCATAGATAAACTTTAAAACAACATATAAATTTGAGGTTACTCACTAAAAAGAAAAGAACAGAGCAGTTGTTAATTACCACTGTTTTAATTTTCTTATTTGAAAGGCATTTTGAATTAAACTTTAAGTTCTGCAAATCTTGTTAGTTTGTTTTTTAAAAGAAGAAACTGTTTTTAAACAGAGATTTACTCACCTTTTAAATTGAAAAGGCAGAGAGCAATCCATTTGCAAGTTTCACTTTCCTGAAGTCTGTTTTGCATTGAATCTGCTTGCTCCTCATAAATTACTTTGTTGATGGTGAATCTGAGCTTGCTTGTTAGTTGAAGTTGATTATAACTTGATGCTTGCAGGCTTTTGAAACTGCGTGCAGACCCAACTTCTTTGCTTGAATTGATCCTTACAGGTTGCAGATTGAATTCTTTTGTTTGCAGGTTAAACAGAATTTGCAATATGGATTTCCTTTTGCAGAATTTAAATTTTGTTTGCAGATCTTTTGAGTAAATTTGTATTTCAGTTTCTTAAATCTGATTTTAGATTTTCCATTGGGTTTGAAATAAAAAAATTTGTTTAAGTTCTTATCAAAAATAATTAATTCAATATTGATTTAGTATTGCCACTTGTTACTTAGGTATGAAGACTAATTACAAGTGTCCATTTAAAGTATGAATGCTTAACACATGTATGATTTTAATATAAAGATAAATTTCTTTGTTTAAAAATGTTTTAATTTATTTAAGATAAAACCATTTCTAATTTAATTTATGATGTTTTATATGTTTTATTTATATTTAGTCTTTAAATGATTACAAATGATTTAAATGATTACAAATGAATTACCTTTACATATTTTAATGTTTTCTTGAATAATTTAAAATAATATTTTTAAAAGAGAAAATTTTAAAAGAAAAAGGAAGGTTGAATTATATTTTATTCCAAAGTTTTCAAACCAAAATATTATACCCTAATATAAATAAACTAAGTTTATTTCAAAAACAAATTTAAGATAAAACAAAATAAACTTTTATTATAAAATACAATTTTTAACTATTATATATTTATAACAAAATATTTACTATAATTTCTTTTTCAAAATATAAGATAGATTTAAAATTGACTTTTGGAAAATTTCAATACTAATTTTCAATTAATTTAATCAATTCATAAATTATACAACTATATATATTATAAATTTGAAAATATCCTTTATTAAATTTAAATTTAAAATTAAAATCAAAACTCCTATTTACAATGTATACACATATATACATTATAAATAAAATATTTTTAAATCAGCTTAGAAAGAAAAATTTATCATTTAAATGTTTTTAACATTTTAAAACAATAAGATTCTCAAATTCAATTATTATTATAAATTTTGAAAAGAATATCATTTATCAAACTAAATAATTATAAATTTTCAAAAGAAAATTATGTTTGAATTAGATTATTAAATCAATATTTCATATTTTAAAATAATTATAAATGAAATTATTAAATAAATATTGCCTAAATTTCCGGGACATCACATTCCTCCCCTCTTAAAAGAATTTCGTCCCCGAAATTTAAAAGCAAAGGTAATTTAATAATCTCATTAAAGATTTTATTTAAAACACAAGCATATATCAAACATATGCTAACAATAAAACAACCAATTCAATCAAACAAACAAATCAAATTATCCAGACAAATTCTGGATAAAATTTATCAAGTTTCCCAAAGTATATCTATATACCGGGATACTCGCTCTAGAGAATCCAAACAATCAATACTAAGAAGCTCCAAAACTCCTATTCACAATATCTACAACACTAGACAAGATATCAGACTACAGACGAGTCTGACTCAACTACCAAAACTCCATAACTGCTGGTTCCACACTAGAGATAGATCATACACGTATTCCCTCAGAGATACGTGAAACTCATCGAATCCTAATTATCCAAACTGGCAATCCAATCCTGCAGATCAATCACTTAACCCTTGAGAGAAAACATAAATATCCAATCTCTTATCCACAAATCTCTCATGTCGATCCTGGGCTGCCTTCAACCTTCTTGATCAAACAGATCCACCACACAAGCTCTACTACAGATATCAGAAGACTTCAGACAAACTACACTTATTCGGAAAACAGAACAGATGCACAAGACATCCATGTCTCCAGATTAAAATGAATTTCCCATAGAAATCCTCTGATCCAAGACAAAACACAAATTCCCAATGAATCGGGTGTTGCTTTTATTCTGGAATAGCTGCCACCATGCTTCCACTGCGCAACTCTAATTTGAGAATGCTGTTGATGAACACAGGTACAAACTTGATCAACTTATCCCGAAAACATTGTTCATCAAATTCCATAAAATCTCAGTGACCTATCCGATTCGGTCAAAAATACTACAACAAAAATTCAACCAGAAAACTAAATCCGATCAATCCTACCAGCTTAAACTGATCTCTATCTCAAAGAGTCCTTCCACTATGCTGAACCACCGGTAAATCTTCAAAAACAAAGTCGAAACAGAACTCAATCTCCTGATGCGGATGCAAAGCTTAACTCCTTTGAAGACATCCAGAAAATATCAAACCACTTCGATAACTCAAACATCCTCTAGAGATGCTTCAATCCAAACAAAGCTTACTCATAGAACTTCCGAATCATCGCAAGTCACTTTTGCGATCCTACTCAGTTCAGATTCCAAGAAATCATTCTCTCTTCAATAATCAGAACAGCCAAAGCCTTCAAATCAAAAGGGAAACTAGTGGTCCACCTTCAACCACAAACATCACACCCAGCTGAGCTTCCAGAAGAAATGGACAAGCTTCACCGTCTGCTCGGCCTACTTACAGAGACTTCAGAACCATCGAAGAAACATGCCACTCACTGCTGCTACTGCTGCCAAAAACTTTCTTACCCAAAAGCTCATCGAACCTCAAATCTACACCAGCCACTTCCACAGTAGAGTCTTCAGAAGACAGATATCCCTCAGGAAACTCAATCTCAAACCAAGCACAAAACACTCTGCCAAACTAAGTCTCAAACTCAAATACAGACAGAACTCCTTTCTAAGGTTGCCAAAATACCATTGCTGGCTTCAGTACTCCAAATTGATCCAGACTCAAGAAAATCCACTCACACGAGTGAAACCAAGCTTAAAATCCAAAGATACACTCCAATTCTTGAAAATATTTTCTTTCAAAGATCAGTGAAATCCTTCACACCAAACTGCCAAACTACTCAAGATGCCCAATACTGCCCTACCAGATCACTTCCAAGCTCCAACACTCGGGACTCCCACCATTGGTAGTTGTGTTACACACACCACTACCCTATCTACCTTTATTATTCATATTGGAAAACCTGAACAAGTAACCCAAAAGATAGGTAGAATTAAATATATTTATATTTAAAATTACAAGTACGCTCTCTCAAGAAGGACACCACTACAGAGCCAAGGTATTCACTCAACCTAATGCTCTGATACCACAATGTAACGACCCGCCTTTCATTCCATAGAAAGACGCATCATTAAGAAGAAAGAAAGGGATAGAAAAGAGAAAAGAAAGGAAAGAAAGAAACAGACAACATCAGAATCTCACAGCGGAACGAATAAATTATATTATATCACATAATACTTTACATAGTATCATATACATCAGAGTTATACAACTTATACAATACAAACTAGACAGTTATAAACATCTGTCTAGCAATTACAATTCAAGTATATCAGAGAAAAACAGATACAACCCAAACACAACGGAACCACTATATATATCTACTCGCTGAAGCCTCCTGCTCCATTATCTCCTCTAGAACTCGTCAAAGCAATCCTGAATCACTTGACTACTCATACGTAATATGAGTACCCAAGAGTTTAATAAAACAGAAAATAAACACTCGGGTCAGACAGGGGTCTGGTGTGAGTAAACGGGTTTGAAAGTTGCTTAACTTTTAGAAAATCCTTTGAAAACAAAAGGTTTCACGTAAGACTTCCCACACATAAACATGGAAATGTTTTTACCTTACGCTAACCAAAACATTTGATAGGAAATCCAGTGATATTATAATAGTGTCTAGGGTTTTCAAAGTAAAATACAGAAATAGCTGGAGTGCTTACATCTCACGTTCCAACATAGTTGGGCACAATCAAAACCGTACAAGCACTTATTGGATTTTGGATTCCATCAATGGCAGGGCTATTGGGGGTACCGCCCGTCACAGTACGTGGCCTAGATCACCGTACCGAGGAGTACGCCCGCTCCCCTGCAGCACAAGGCCGGACCCATTCCTTACTGAACAGTTCCGAATAAGACCACCCCGAGGGTTGGAGCTCACAACCGTCCACACAGGCGAAATAAAAGGGACCTCTAGACAGGGGTAAATCTCACTCTCAAGTGGGGGATACCCACGAAGCCTTGCTGCACCTCCCCTGTTTTAGCCATTCCCAGTTGATGAGGCTTGAGGCTACGATTACCTTTATAGAACATATCAATCTTAGAATGCTCATTGTCCACCTGACGATTTTCTGAAAGCATTCAATCCATACAAGTTCGTTCCGGGTTCGAACGAAACCGAAGGCATTATCTCGTTACACTCATTTTGGAATCACCCTCATAGTTAACGACGATAACCCTTGCACTTTGAACCACCATCTCGAACCTATAAGTACTATTCCATCAAACTCATTACGGAATCACCCACAAAGTTCTACTGACGTATAGCCCTTACAGCTCGAGTCTTTACTTGCTCCACTTGGATTAACGACCTAACGTTTAAATTGGAATCGATGTGGTTTTCGGATATCCAAATATGAAAACACGATCCCGGTCTCACCGAAACCAAACGCCATTTTAATGTCCAAGTTGTACTTAAAGGTTTTAACCAATTAACTCATTTCATTTTTATCTATTTCACACAGATGGATAAATTACATATCACAATAGATAATCACATTCTCATCATAAATAGATAATTTGTATCATAATCACAAACAGATAATCATCACAACCAGATAATCCATCACAAACCATCATACTTTAACCAAGCATTCACATCCTATAGATACTACTCATCTCATTTCTGAGATCACAATCATCCAATCAATAACATCCATAAGCAATGATTTATTAACCATCAATTATAATTAATTTAAAATGAATTAAATTAATTACTTCTATCTTTAATTAATTTAAAATAAATTAAATTAATTATCCATTTATAAATCCTGCTTAATATCCATTAATTAATAACCCGGTTTATTAATCATTCACTAAGTTCTTAACTTGCTTAAGCACCTTTGATTAATCACCCTCTAATTACAATATGTAATTAGTCTTTAACTAATTTTATAAAATTAATAAACCTTAATAATAAGTAATTAACATTTAATTACTTAATTTATTAATTAACTGTAAGTAGTTATATTTATCCTTAATTAATTACAATTAATTAATTACTTAATTAATTAATTATTACTTAATTAAACAATCCTTAATTACATCATTAATTATAATAATTAATGATCTCTAATTAGTATTAAAATTAATTACTTTATTTAATATTAATTACATTTAGTAATTAATCTAAAATTAAAATACAATTATTAATCACCTTGATTAATATTTAAAATCCAGTAATTAACTACCCTCAATTACTTATTAATAAATTAATTATCCAATAATTAATTATCTTTATTAATTAATTCCTTGATTAATTACAAAAGTAATTATTCAAATTACTTTATTAAAATAAAACATCTCTCCATAATTACAATCCAGTAATCATTACTTCTCAATAATCCTGCTCCATAAATTACATTAACTAATTATTATAATTACATTATTAAATTATTTCTTAAATTAATTAAACTAAATTAATTAATTTAAACAAAACACATTATCAGAATTAATTACAATAAGTAATTAATCCCTTAATTACTTTCATTAAGTAATTATACTCAACAAATTACAAATGATTATCTTCAATTAATTAATCTAATTAATTCATCAAAATTAGTTACATTAATTAATTATTTAATTATCCTTAGATAATTATCTTATTTAATTACCAATATTTCCATTAATTACTTACTTAAGAGAATAATCTTAGATTAATTATTCATTAATCATTTCTAATTATAAATTAATTCAAGTCATTTTTTAAAATCAAATAAATAAATAAATTCTTAATTATTTTCAAAATAATTCATTTACTTATTAATAACTTAATTAATATTCAAAATGTATTTAAATAATACATTTCTAAAATCTAATTCAACTTTTATTTAAAAATTTAAGATTCCAAATGTTTAGCAATTTAAACTTTATCCAAATTTTAAATAAATTTGTAAACCTAAAGGTAAAGAACCATCATTATTATATAAGAAAAGTTTAAAAATCTAAATTACTAAATTTTACTAAAGAAATCAAGCTTCTGGAAATAGATATATTATTTAACTTTTAAATTTAAAGTTAAACATTTCATAATTTTATTTCAAATATTTAAGGAAAGAATTCTTTTAAATTTAAACCTTATTTGAAATCAAATTTATTTTAAATCTATTTTTAAAACATTGAATCTGTCCAATATTTAAAAAATTTCAAAACTGTTTTGAATTCAAACTAGTTTCAAAGTAAAACTGAAATCATACTTAAACTTGATTTCAAAACTAAATTCAAATCTTGCTTAAAATTTAAAATTTCCATTTTTAAAACTTTGAATTCAAAAGTACTCTTGAATCCAATTCAAACTCACACCTGAAATCAAAGCCTGTTTTAAAAATTGAATTCCCTTCAAAATTAAAAAAAACAAAAATGTTTTATATAAAATCTGGATTCAAAGAAACTTGAAACTATATTTACACTTGATTTCAAATTTGAATTTAAACCTTACTTCAATTTAAATTCTTCATTTTTTTTATTTTAAACTTTTGAATTCATAAGCCTACTTGAATTAAATCCAACCTTCCACTTGAATTTAAATCCTTGCTTTTAAAAAATGAGTTTCCCCAGATATTAAAAAAACAAAACAGCTCAGGTTACAACCTGTACCCAACAAACCCGAGACCACCATCAAAACACTTCGAGTTAAACCCTTGCCCACTTCGAGTCACAACACATACTACACGAGAGTGTCTTCGAGTCACCAAAACCTTGCACTATCCAAAGTTCACCAGAGTCCAATATCCACTGTGCAAATGCACCACTGCTCCGGCGGCTTCCAGTACCCTTCACCAACCCACTCCAAGACACCATCCATCTCTCGACTTGATAACATCCATCAACAAACCCTCTGTAGCTTGAAATTAAAATCAAGCAGAAACAGCAACTTGGAAAGCTTCACAAAGAACATGCCAAACCTGTCAACCCTCTTGACAACCCACTTCGACCATCTCATGAGCTTAAACTCCGGCCATTGCTCCATCCATACCCCCTCTGCCAAACCCCAAAGCCTCAGGCCACTCGAATCACCACAGAGTTCCAGAAGTTACAAAACTTCCATCACTCTAAACTAGGTTTCAAACCTGAAAACCCCTCTTGCCATCACCACCAGTCTCTGACCAACTTCCTCTTATTTTTCCCCCACTCCCCAGTCAAACTTACACCTTCAGGAAGAATTCTAGTTTCCAAAATTCTTTTGACAAACAGCAATACCCAAAATTCCTAATTCTGCACAGTCCTTAATTACTAACTACACAGAAGATTTTAAAATGTGATGCTTGTTTTAATATTCATGTTTTTAAACATGCATTCAAGTTATAAACTTGTTTGAATAATTTAAGATGTTGACAACCTTACCTTTGAAAATAATATCTGTCATAATTGATTTTTCAAAAGTAGCAGATTGAATTTTAACTAAATTAAAATTTACAAACCTAATCTATGCTAAACAAACACAACTTATTCACATAATAACCTCAAACTAAGTTCCAGACATATGGAAGTGGATTGGTATTTAAAAATCCTAGTTAAGAATAGAAGTAGGACTGTTAGAAGATTTGCATCACACCTATATGCATATTCAATAAAGTACACAGAGCATCATCACACAATAGTCAAACAAGCTTACTCAATTCAATCAGATCTCATGCATAGATAAACTTTAAAACAACATATAAATTTGAGGTTACTCACTAAAAAGAAAAGAACAGAGCAGTTGTTAATTACCACTGTTTTAATTTTCTTATTTGAAAGGCATTTTGAATTAAACTTTAAGTTCTGCAAATCTTGTTAGTTTGTTTTTTAAAAGAAGAAACTGTTTTTAAACAGAGATTTACTCACCTTTTAAATTGAAAAGGCAGAGAGCAATCCATTTGCAAGTTTCACTTTCCTGAAGTCTGTTTTGCATTGAATCTGCTTGCTCCTCATAAATTACTTTGTTGATGGTGAATCTGAGCTTGCTTGTTAGTTGAAGTTGATTATAACTTGATGCTTGCAGGCTTTTGAAACTGCGTGCAGACCCAACTTCTTTGCTTGAATTGATCCTTACAGGTTGCAGATTGAATTCTTTTGTTTGCAGGTTAAACAGAATTTGCAATATGGATTTCCTTTTGCAGAATTTAAATTTTGTTTGCAGATCTTTTGAGTAAATTTGTATTTCAGTTTCTTAAATCTGATTTTAGATTTTCCATTGGGTTTGAAATAAAAAAATTTGTTTAAGTTCTTATCAAAAATAATTAATTCAATATTGATTTAGTATTGCCACTTGTTACTTAGGTATGAAGACTAATTACAAGTGTCCATTTAAAGTATGAATGCTTAACACATGTATGATTTTAATATAAAGATAAATTTCTTTGTTTAAAAATGTTTTAATTTATTTAAGATAAAACCATTTCTAATTTAATTTATGATGTTTTATATGTTTTATTTATATTTAGTCTTTAAATGATTACAAATGATTTAAATGATTACAAATGAATTACCTTTACATATTTTAATGTTTTCTTGAATAATTTAAAATAATATTTTTAAAAGAGAAAATTTTAAAAGAAAAAGGAAGGTTGAATTACATTTTATTCCAAAGTTTTCAAACCAAAATATTATACTCTAATATAAATTAACTAAGTTTATTTCAAAAACAAATTTAAGATAAAACAAAATAAACTTTTATTATAAAATACAATTTTTAACTATTATATATTTATAACAAAATATTCACTATAATTTCTTTTTGAAAATACGAGTATATAAGCACGTCCGGGTAGCCTGCACCCAAACGCATTGTGCATGTATTAACTCAATAATGTACTTTGTAGCATTTTTCGAAGCGTGTGTAAATTTATTTTTTTACAGATATAGTAACACTGCCTTAATGAATACGTACCCAAATTCATAATTAATTAGATATATTATACTCAGTAAATGAAATGTTATTGACAGTTGGAAATAGGAAGAATTATGGATATAAAAACTCCATGAAATTGCTCTCATGTAGTTAGCAAAGAGTAATGCTGATGCTAAAAACTATCATTTTTCTCACATGGACCAAAACTCTTGTTCAACATATGTGGTTCATCACTTCCACACAAAAACGTGAATAACTGTATGTATACATAAAATTTATCTCGTAATGACACATAACTTTATATATTCCACCTTATAGATATATTTAAAGGACATGTCCTCATAGCAAAATGAGCAATAAATGACCAATTTAAGACATCAAGCTTGACGTCCAAGCAGTATAAAAAGAAAATGATTTTTTTGCATTATTTATGTTTTTTCTTTCCTTTTAACTAAGATACAAAATTAATATAATCGACTCACTTCAAAAAAAATAGCCTAGAAAATGAACAAATTCACTTCCTTCCCAGTTTGTACAGTTAAAACGCAAAAAACAATTATAAAAAGAGAATAAAATGTAGTCTTCAAGCATATTTGTATCACTTCAGGGCGTGCACAATTATAGGCCAGTCATCCTTCAATTTAACTGCATAGAACAATAGTTGATTAGCAAAGATTTCCTGGTATAAAATGAATATGAATATTACATTGTAAAAGAACTGAAATAAACTAACCACTAAAAAAGAGGTGGTGGAATAACAGATAACATTTATAAATATCATGTTGTACATTGTAACAGTGACCTAGGGCAGGTCGTAAAAAACAAATTAGCATAAATTTTTGCTATCTAGACATTCTTCCTCTGTTGATATAAAGCAAGTGATGATTATGGGTATATTTGAGTATACGTCCGCAATATTACTACACCTAACGGTACATCCCCACAACAATAATTTTACACTCTTACTTATTTGGATAACACATCATTTTTAAGTAAAAAGATGTGAGGTAGAAAATAGTTATGCCATGAGAAACCCACATGTAATCCTTATCCTTTGAACTAACTGAGCATGCAATTTGTGAACTGACAACATAATTTCAGTTAGAAATTTGCACTACTAACATCATAAAGAAATATTGGTGCCTCATTTTACAATGAAAAATTAGCATTACATTCAAGTAGATACATGTCAAAATATGGGTTTTATTTTACAGCTGTTATACTTGTAACGGTACCTTCAATTTCCTATAGATTCCATCAAAAGAAGATTTTACATACTAAGCTTTGTTTCATGTTGTAGTTTTATGATTGCAATCTTTATAGGTAAATTAAGATGTGTCTATTTTGGAAAGTGGAAATAGAATGAAATACCCAGAAATCGTTTCAAAATTAGGAATCCGATAGAAGGATTTCAACTTTAAAAATGTACGTGTCTAATTTTGGTAGACTTGCATGGGGACAAAGGAAAGTTCATAACTTTCAATATTAAACATTATAGTCATATAAGGAGCTAGAAATGCAGGTAAAGCAAAAAAATACAACCATATTTACTGCAAAATAACAACAATTAACTTCCTTTATTACATACTTGTGATCATTAAGTAGACTGAACCCAAATGAAGCCGAGCAAATCATACACGTCCAAACATACCAATCACGATACCATACATGGTACAATTAAAGATGATTTGAACATACCGTATACATGTATATATGTATACATATACACACAGAGGCCACACAATTGAAACCACAAACCTGTTTATAACAAGCGTTGTAATCTCCGTTGAAAGTATAATGTCTGAATAAGATCTTATTAGGTCAAATACTGCAATTATTGCCTATGATTAGGGGGAAGTATAAGTAGTTTATCCTTCATGCTTCCAAGTAGCAACCTCTGGCTGTAACATGTTGATTTAATAACTCACAGGATGTGTGTACATGATTCAATCTCCATTATACAAATTAATTGTCAGTTGTACTTTGTTCAATCTTCAGTATACAAATATCATAAATCTTACTTGTAGCAAAAATTGAAAGAAGTGTATTAAACAACAAATATCTTAAATCTCACTTAGAGCAAAAACTGTATTAAACATCAAAAATCTATAACCAATAATTAAGGCTCTATAATGTCTATGGACTTTTCTATAATCTACATAAGCTATGTGTTCAACATACCTTTTGAATCTGGGGTCTAAAATTTTGGGTGACCACGATGAAAAATATCTTCAATCCCAAACCCCTTTGATCGAAGATCGAGTCCTGGCGTAAGTTGGGATGCGAAGGAGGATCAAGCGGAGGCACAATTTCTATAGGTGAAGGCAGACATAGCGATTAATAAGTAGGTGATGATGATCGATTAGGGTTTATCAGTTTAGGTGAGATTAATGGAAACCGCTTAGTAATGGAATAGCAATAAAAACAGTTAAGTTTGATGATTTTGCTGGTATCGAATAGCCATGCAGGTGGATTAGGTTTACTGATGAATCCGGAGGAAAAAAAATATGGAAAAGACGCGATGAAATGAAGACAAAGAGGCGAAGATAAAGAAGGGTATTTTCGGTAGTGTCAAAAGACACGGATGAAACCTATTCAATGAATTTTTATTATTAATAGTAAAGATAAGATAGATTTAAAATTGACTTTTGAAAAATTTCAATACTAATTTTCAATTAATTTAATCAATTCATAAATTATACACCTATATATATTATAAATTTGAAAATATTCTCTATTAAATTTAAATTTAAAATTAAAATCAAAACTCCTATTTACAATGTATACACGTATATACATTATAAATAAAATATTTTTAAATCAGGTTAGAAAGAAAATTTTATCATTTAAATGTTTTTAACATTTTAAAACAATAAGATTCTCAAATTCAATTATTATTATTATAAATTTTGAAAAGAATATCATTTATCAAACTAAATAATTATAAATTTTCAAAAGAAAATTATGTTTGAATTAGATTATTAAATCAATATTCACATTTTAAAATAATTATAAATGAAATTATTAAATAAATATTGCCCAAATTTCCGGGACATCACATTCCTCCCCTCTTAAAAGAATTTCGTCCCCGAAATTTAAAAGCAAAGGTAATTTAATAATCTCATTAAAGATTTTATTTAAAACACAAGCATATATCAAACATATGCTAACAATCAAACAACCAATTCAATTGATCAAACAAATCTAATTATCCAGACAAATTCTGGATAAAATTTATCGAGTTTCCCCAAGTGTATATATATATATATATACCGGGATACTCGCTCTAGAGAATCCAAACAATCAATACTAAGAAGCTCCAAAACTCCTATTCACAATATCTACAACACTAGACAAGATATCAGACTGCAGACGAGTCTGACTCAACTACCAAAACTCCAGAACTGCTGGTTCCACAACCAGAGATAGATCATACACGTATTCCCTCAGAGATACGTGAAACTCATCGAATCCTAATTATCCAAACTGGCAATCCAATCCTGTAGATCAATCACTTAACCCTTGAGAGAAAACAGAAAGATCCAATCTCTTATCCACAAATCTCTCATGTCGATCCTGGGCTGCCTTCAACCTTCTTGATCAAACAGATCCACCACACAAGCTCTACTACAGATATCAGAAGACTTCAGACAAACTACACTTATTCGGAAAACAGAACATATGCACAAGACATCCAAGTCTCCAGATTAAAATGAATTTCCCGTAGAAATCCTCTGATCCAAGACAAAACACAAATTCCTAATGAATCGGGTGTTGCTTTTATTCTGGAATAGCTGCCACCATGCTTCCACTGCACAACTCTGATTTGAGAATGCTGTTGATGAAAATAGGTACAAACTTGATCAACTTATCCCGAAAACAATGTTCATCAAATTCCATAAAATCTCAGTGACCTATCCGATTCGATCAAAAATACCACAACAAAAATCCAACCAAAAAACTAAATCCGATCAATCCCGCCAGCTTAAACTGATCTCTCTCTCAAAGATTCCTTCCACTATGTTGAATCACCGGTAAATCTTCAAAAACCAAGTCGAAACAGAACTCAATCTCCTGATGCGGATGCAAAACTTAACCCCTTTGAAGACATCCAGAAAATATCAAACCACTTCGATAACTCAAACATCCTCTAGAGATGCTTCAATCCAAACAAAGCTTACTCAGAGAACTTCTGAATCATCGCAAGTCACTTTTGCGATTCTACTCAGTTCAGATTCCAAGAAATCATTCTCTCTTCAATAATCAGAACAGCCAAAGCCTTCAAATCAAAAGGGAAATTAGTGGTCCACCTTCAACCACAAACATCACACCTAGCTGAGCTTCCAGAAGAAATGGACAAGCTTCACCATCTGCCCGGCCTACTTATAGAGACTTCAGAACCATCGAAGAAACAGACCACTCACTGCTGCTACTGCTGCCAAAAACTTTCTTACCCAAAAGCTCATAGAACCTCAAAGCTACACCAACCAATTCCACAGTAGAGTCTTCAGAAGACTGATATCCCTCAGGAAACTCAATCTCAAACCAAGCACAAAACACTCTGCCAAACTGAGTCTCAAACTCAAATACAGACAGAACTCCTTTCTAAGGTTGCCAAAATACCATTGCTGGCTTCAGTACTCCAAACTGATCCATACTCATGAAAATCCACTCACACGAGTGAAATCAAGCTTAAAATCCAAAGATACACTCCAATTCTTGAATAGATTTTCCTTCAGAGATCAGTGAAATCCTTCACACCAAACTGCCAAACTACTCAAGATGCCCATTACTGCCCTAGCAGATCACTTCCAAGCTCCAACACTCGGGACTCCCACCATTGGTAGTTGTGTTTTACACACAACTACCCTATATCTACCTTTATTACTCATATTGGAAAACCTGAACAGGTAACCCAACAGATAGGTAGAATTAAATATATTTATATTTAAAATTACAAGTACGCTCTCTCAAGAAGGACACCACTACAGAGCCTAGGTATTCACTCAACCTAATGCTCTGATACCACAATGTAACGACCCGCCTTTCATTCCATAGAAAGACGCATCATTAAGAAGAAAGAAAGGGATAGAAAAGAGAAAAGAAAGGAACGAAAGAAACAGACAACATCAGAATCTCACAGCGGAACGAATAAATTATATTATATCACATAATACTTTACCTAGTATCATATACATCAGAGTTATACAACTAATACAATACAAACTAGACAGTTATAAACATCTGTCTAGCAATTACAATTCAAGTATATCAGAGAAAAACAGATACAACCCAAACACAGCGGAACCACTATATATATCTACTCGCTGAAGCCTCCTGCTCCATTATCTCCTCCAGAACTCGTCAAAGCAATCCTGAATCACTTGACTACTCATACGTAATATGAGTACCCAAGAGTTTAATAAAACAGAAAATAAACACTCGGGTCAGACAGGGGTCTGGTGTGAGTAAACGGGTTTGAAAGTTGCTTAACTTTTAGAAAATCCTTTGAAAACAAAAGGTATCACGTAAGACTTCCCACACATAAACATGGAAAAGTTTTTACCTTACGCTAACCAAAACATTTGATAGGAAATCCAGTGATATTATAATAGTGTCTAGGGTTTTCAAAGTAAAATACAGAAATAGCCGGAGTGCTTACATCTCACGTTCCAACATAGTTGGGCACAATCAAAACCGTACAGGCA
Organism: Allium cepa; assembly: GCA_030765085.1. Classification (NCBI taxonomy): domain Eukaryota; kingdom Viridiplantae; phylum Streptophyta; class Magnoliopsida; order Asparagales; family Amaryllidaceae; genus Allium; species Allium cepa. The sequence goes on along the minus strand of CM060928.1, from coordinate 671,666,457 downwards.
CTTATTGGATTTTGGATTCCATCAATGGCAGGGCTACTGGGGTACCGCCGGTTACAGTATGTGGCCTAGATAACCGTACCGAGGAGTACGCCCGCTCCCCTGCAACACAAGGCCGGACCCATTCCTTACTGAACAGTTCCGAACAAGACCACCGCGAGGGTTGGAGCTCACAACTGTCCACACAGCCGAAATAAAAGGGACCTCTAGACAGGGGTAAATCTCACTCTTAAGTGGGGGCTACCCACGAAGCCTTTCTGCACCTTCCCTGTTTTAGCCGTTCCCGGTTGATGAGGCTTGAGGCTACGATCACCTTTATAGAACATATCAATCTTAGAATGCTCATCGTCCACCTGACGATGTTCTGAAAGCATTCAATCCATACAAGTTCGTTCCGGGTTCGAACGAAACCGAAGGCATTATCTCGTTACACTCATTTTGGAATCACCCTTAGAGTTAACGACGATAACCCTTGCACTTTGAACCACCATCTCGAACCTATAAGTACTATTCCTTCAAACTCATTACGGAGTCACCCACAGAGTTATACTGACGTATAGCCCTACACCTCGAGTCTTCACTTGCTCCACTTGGATTAACGACCTAACGTTTAAATTGGAATCGATGTGGTTTTCGGATATCCAAATATGGAAACCCGATCCCGGTCTCACCGAAACCAAACGCCATTTTAATGTCCAAGTTGTACTTAAAGGTTTTAACCAATTAACTCATTTCATTTTTATCTATTTCACACAGATAGAGAAATTACATATCACAATAGATAATCACATTCTCATCATAAATAGATAATTTGTATCATCATCACAAACAGATAATCATCACAACCAGATAATCCATCACAAACCATCATACTTTAACCAAGCATCATATCCTATAAATACTACTCATCTCATTTCTGAGATCACAATCATCCAATCAATAACATCCATAAGCAATGATTTATTAACCATCAATTATTATTAATTTAAAATGAATTAAATTAATTACTTCTACCTTTAATTAATTTAAAATAAATTAAATTAACTATCCATCTATAAATCCTGCTTAATATCCATTAATTAATTAACCCGGTTTATTAATCATTCACTAAGTTTTTAACTTGCTTAAGCACATTTGATTAATCACCCTCTAATTACAATATGTAATTAGTCTTTAACTAATTTTATAAAATTAATTAACCTTAATCATAAGTACTTTACATTTAATTACTTAATTTATTAATTAACTATAATTAATTATATTTATCCTTAATTAATTACAATTAATTAATTACTTAATTAATTAATTATTACTTAATTAAACAATCCTTAATTACATCATTAATTATAATAATTAATGATCTCTAATTAATATTAAAATTAATTACTTTATTTAATATTAATTACATTTAGTAATTAATCTAAAATTAAAATACAATTATTAATCACCTTGATTAATATTTAAAATCCAGTAATTAACTACCCTGAATTACTTATTAATAAATTAATTATTCAATAATTAATTATATTTATTAATTAATTCCTTGATTAATTACAAAAGTAATTATTCAAATTACTTTATTAAAATAAAACATCTCTCCATAATTACAATCCAGTAATCATTACTTCTAAATAATCCTGCTCCACAAATTACATTAACTAATTATTATCATTACATTATTAAATTATTTCTTAAATTAATTAAACTAAATTAATTAATTTAAACAAAACACATTATCAAAATTAATTACAATAAGTAATTAATCCCTTAATTACTTTCATAAAGTAATTATACTTAACAAATTACAAATAATTATCTTCAATTAATTAATCCAATTAATTCATCAAAATTAATGACATTAATTAATTATTTAATTATCCTTAGATAATTATCTTATCTAATTACCAATGTTTCCATTAATTACTTACTTAAGAGAATTATCTTAGATTAATTATTCATTAATCATTTCTAATTATAAATTAATTCAAGTCATTATTTAAAATAAAATAAATAAATAAATTCTTAATTATTTCCAAAATAATTCATTTACTTATTAATAACTTAATTAATATTCAAAATGTATTTAAATAATACATTTCTAAAATCTAATTCAACTTTTATTTAAAAATTTAAGATTCCAAATGTTTAACTATTTAAACTTTATCTGAATTTTAAATAAATTTGTAAACCTAAAGGTAAAGAACCATCGTTATTATGTAAGAAAAGTCTAAAATTCTAAATTACTAAATTTTACTAAAGAAATCAAGCTTTTGGAAATAGATAAATTATTTAACTTTTAAATTTAAAGTTAAACATTTCATAATTTTATTTCAAATATTTAAGGAAAGAATTCTTTTAAATTTAAACCGTATTTGAAATCAAATTTATTTTAAATCTATTTTTAAAACATTGAATCGGTCCAATATTTAAAAAAATTCAAAATTGTTTTAAATTCAAACTTGTTTCAAAGTAAAACTGAAATCATACTTAAACTTGATTTCAAAACTTAATTCAAATCTTGCTTAAAATTTAAAATTTCCATTTTTAAAACTTTGAATTCAAAAGTACTCTTGAATCCAATTCAAACTCACACCTGAATTCAAAGCCTGTTTCAAAAATTGAATTCCCTTCAAATTTTGAAAAAAACAAAACTGTTTTAAATAAAATCTGGATTCAAAGAAACCTGAAACTATATTTACACTTGATTTCAAATTTGAATTTAAACCTTACTTAAATTTAAATTCTTCATTTTTTTATTTTAAAATTTTGAATTCATAAGCCTACTTGAATTAAATCCAACCTTCCACTTGAATCCAAATCCTTGCTTTTAAAAAATGAGTTTCCCCAGATTTAAAAAAAAACAAAACAGCTCAGGTTACAACCTGTACTCAACAAACCCGAGACCACCATCAAAACACTTCGAGTTAAACCCTTGCCCACTTCGAGTCACAACACATACTACACGAGAGTGTCTTCGAGTCACCAAAACCCTACACTATCCAAAGTTCACCAGAGTCCAATATCCGCTGTGCAAATGCACCACTGTTCCGGCGGCTTCCAGTACCCTTCACCAACCCCCTCCAAGACACCGTCCATCCCTCGACTTGATAACATCCATCAACAAACCCTCTGTAGCTTGAAATTAAAATCAAGCAGAAACAGCAACCTGGAAAGCTTCACAAAGAACATGCCAAACCTGTCAACCCTCTTGACAACCCACTCCGACCATCTCATGAGCTTAAACTCTGGCCATTGCTCCATCCATACCCCCTCTGCCAAACCCCAAAGCCTCAGGCCACTCGAATCACCACAGAGTTCCAGAAGTTACAAAACTTCCATCACTCTAAACTAGGGTTCAAACCTGAAAACCCCTCTTGCCATCACCACCACCCTCTGACCAACTTCCTCTTATTTTTCCCCCACTCTCCAGTCAAACTTACACCTCCAGGAAGAATTCTAGTTTCCAAAGTTCTTTTGACAAACAGCAATACCCAAAATTCCTAATTGTGCACAGTCCTTAATTACTAACTACATAGAAGATTTTAAAATGTGATGCTTGTTTTAATATTCATGTTTCTAAACATGCATTCAAGTTTTAAACTTGTTTGAATAATTTAAGATGTTGACAACCTTACCTTTGAAAATAATATCTGTCATAATTGATTTTTCAAAAGTAGCAGATTGAATTTTAACTAAATTAAAATTTACAAACCTAATCTATGCTAAACAAACACAACTTGTTCACATAATAACCTCAAACTAAGTTTCAGACATATGGAAGTGGATTGGTATTTAAAAATCCTAGTTAAGAATAGAAGTAGGACTGTTAGAAGATTTGCATCACACCTATATGCATATTCAATAAAGTACACAGAGCATCATCACACAATAGTTAAACAAGCTTACTCAATTCAATCAGATCTCATGCACAGATAAACTTTAAAACAACATATAAATTTGAGGTTACTCACTAAAAAGAAAAGAACAGAGCAGTTTTTAATTACCACTGTTTTAATTTTCTTATTTGAAAGGAATTTTGAATTAAACTTTAAGTTCTGCAAATCTTGTTAGCTTGTTTTTTAAAAGAAGAAACTGTATTTAAACAGAGATTCACTCACCTTTTAAATTGAAAAGGAAGAGAGCAATTCATATGCAAGTTTCACTTTCCTGAATTCTGTTTTGCATTGAATCTGCTTGCTCCTCATAAATTACTTTGTTGATGATGAATCTGAGCTTGCTTGTTAGTTGAAGTTGATTATAACTTGATGCTTGCAGACTTTTGAAACTGCATGCAGACCCAACTTCTTTGCTTGAATTGATCTTTACAGGTTGCAGATTGAATTCTTTTGTTTGCAGGTTAAACAGAATTTGCAATTTGGATTTCCTTTTGCAGATTTTAAAATTTTGTTTGCAGATCTTTTGAGTAAATATGTATTTCAGTTTCTTAAATCTAATTTTAGATTTTCCATTGAAGATTAAGGGTTTGAAATAAAAAGATTTGTTTAAGTTCTTATCAAAAATAATTAATTCAATATTGATTTAGTATTGCCACTTGTTACTTATGTATGAAGATTAATTACAAGTGTCCATTTAAAATATGAATGCTTAACACATGTATGATTTTAATATAAAGATAAATTTCTTTGTTTAAAAATGTTTTAATTTATTTAAGATAAAACCATTTCTAATTTAATTTAAGATGTTTTATATGTTTTATTTATATTTAGTCTTTAAATGATTACAAATGAATTACCTTTACATATTTTAATGTTTGCTTGAATAATTTAAAATAATATTTTTAAAAGAGAAAATTTTAAAAGAAAAAGGAAGGTTGAATTATATTTTATTCCAAAGTTTTCAAACCAAAATATTATACTCCAATATAAATAAACTAAGTTTATTTCAAAAACAAATTTAAGATAAAACAAAATAAACTTTTATTATAAAATACAATTTTTAACTATTATATATTTATAACAAAATATTTACTATAATTTCTTTTTGAAAATATAAGATAGATTTAAAATTGACTTTTGAAAAATTTCAATGCTAATTTTCAATTAATTTAATCAATTCATAAATTATACACCTATATATATTATAAATTTGAAAATATCCTTTATTAAATTTAAATTTAAAATTAAAATCAAAACTCCTATTTACAATGTATACACATATATACATTATAAATAAAATATTTTTAAATCTGCTTAGAAAGAAAATTTTATCATTTAAATGTTTTTAACATTTTAAAACAATAAGATTCTCAAATTCAATTATTATTATTATAAATTTTGAAAAGAATATCATTTATCAAACTAAATAATTATAAATTTTCAAAAGAAAATTATGTTTGAATTAGATTATTAAATCAATATTTCACATTTTAAAATAATTATAAATGAAATTATTAAATAAATATTGCCCAAATTTCTAGGACATCACAGTATATATCCAAAATGGAGCACAATTGTGAAGGTCTTTTCACACCTTATGTCATCGAAGCAAATTGAGTTTGTTGCAATGCATGAAGGACAACGAAAGGATTGTTTTGCTCGGCTTTTGGAAGACATGTCAAATCTTTTCCAAGTCCTTCTTCTCGTACTACTGACGTTGTAGGGTCGATTTAGCTTTCTTAATATTGGCAAACCTTTTCAAGACCTATAGCTTCTCAAAAAAATTTCCACCCACTTTTCAATCAATGTCACATGACTTTCTTCCAATAAAAGTAGTTTAACTTCTAAATCTGATGTAACTTTCCCTTCTTCTTTGAAGCTTTACTACCTGGCGGGCATGGGGTGTCTACCGCTGCTAGAATGAATAAATCCTCGTTGTGTCAGCATCATAAGCGGCATCCCGGCCAGATGAATCTTCCGTACTAGACTAGAATCCAGATCTTTGAGCCTTCTTCCCATTCCCTTTGGATTGAACATGCTACATGTTCTTAGCATTTTCTTGAAGTCCATTTGGGCTAACTACGACGAAGTTCATAGTAATTCATGAATTCGTAATAATTTGCATTTTTACAATCATTTTCCTTTAGGAACAACTTCAAGAACCATTCGTTTGCCAAACTTTTCTATAATCAATACAAAACAAATTAAAACACTTTGAACATTGTTAATGGTTAAGTGAAATAATAATTAAACGTAAACATATCAAATGTAGCTCTCCACCCATGCCACTAGGGTTTGCTACCTAAATTTTGTACATGTGCGACTCAAGGAACTGAGTTTATCGATTAATCTTTCAAAACCATCCTTGGGTCATCTTAACAAAATGTGTTGCCTTCATGTTTGCTACTATAAACATCTTTCAAAATGTTTCTCTACTCTAACCGTTACCCATAATTGAGTCATTAAAGAAGTGATTGTCCGAATAACATAGATCGTAATCTTCTTCGGAAGTCCATGAAGCCGAGCTATGAGTGGTTAAAGAATGTCCACTTAGGATTGGTTCTTCTTTGAAAGTAAAGTTATGCGATGCGCTGACATTTGACGAACCATATGGATAAGACATTGGAAGTTTGAAATTTTTCTATGGAGGAAGAAATGTATAGCACAATTTTAGTTTGAATGAAAATGAACTAAATATTAATTATTTAAATAGGGAACAAAATTATAACCATTTTATGATCGTTTTATGACTGTTTTATAGCCATTGAGATGGGTAGGAGGGGATGGTCGTTGATGAGATATATTGGCTGGGCATCCATTTTCTAGGTGCCAAGCAGCTTACTGAAATGGGGGATCCTAATTCAGTAGAATATTCAGTTGAATTGGATATGTTGGGCAATGAAAATTCAAGGTAGCTGGATATTCAATTGAATATAGCCTTTGTTGGAGATGCCCTAAGCATCTGAGTTAGGTGCGAATTGAGATCGGTTTGGAGGGTTTGGAAGAAACTGATGCTTATACTATGAATATTCATTATTATATGTGCTTTTAGTACAATGAAAGATACATATTCATTATTTTATTAATTTAATAGTTCGTATTATATGCACATAATGCATGCTAATTTTTCAAAACTATTTATTATCATAATATTAGTTATTTTTCGTACCTTTATAATAACCAGGATTAAAAAAATGTTAAAACCAAAATTTTCATTTTTTTTCTTGATATATCAATCGTCATCATATAAGATAAATATTTGTGTCTGTCTGTATTCACGGATGTGGATATCTGAAAACAATTTCAAATGGGGATGCGAATATGACAGTATCTGCATCTGAAAGTATCCATTGATAGAACTATGTTAATTATAAAGTATGTAAATGGTTCTTTTGTCAATAAAGTTTTTTAGTATGTGTTAACCCGCCTTTTAGTAAGGCCGTCAGTAGGTGGATTTAACTAAGTCAATTTCTCAGTTATCGAGGATGGAATGCGATAGGTTTGATTCAATTGGATGGATAGGTAATGCAGCACGTTTGAAAGGTGGTCCAGCTATGTTGGTACGACTCGGCCAAATGTGGTTCGGCGTGAAGCAGGGATCGACATAGGCTAGTGATCGACTGAGTGGATCGACATTGAGGTGGTTCGACGTAGGAAGTGGTTTGGTATAGGAGGCTCAGCTGTAATAATCCATATATTTTACGATCGTATATTTAAATATTTTATTCAAATATAGCATCGTTAGTCGGATTAAAGTCCGAAAATCTACTTTTTGCAAACAGCCGAATTAGGACTCGAGACCACTTCCATTGAGTTCAAAATGGTGTTTGCAATCTTTTTGAGTGTAAACATCGATATGTTTGGAGTTAGCTGGAATTTTGATGTTTTCACTTAGAGCTTTGGGTTTGGGTTTGGGTTTCAGCCCAATAACCCAACTCGACTTATATCCTAACTCCAACCCCTCTCCTCTTTATTTATTCTCATTTCCTAACACTTCAAGCTTTAGTAAAAATGGGGGAAGAGATTGGAAATTAAAATCCTAAGCCGTAGTTTCTTTTGCAAATTCAAGTTCTAGCTCCAAAATCAAAGAGAAGCTTAGGTAAGCATCCTCTTCTTCTTCTCCATCTCAATCTCTCTCCAATTTCAGAAATTTCCTATAACCTAACTTAGAAAATATTTGCTTATGATCTTAGATTGGAGCTTTTACAGTTGAAATTGAAGAGCAGTTGATCTTCCTTTTGTTTTCAAGCTTCTCCTTCCTTGTTTCTGAGTAAAATGTGAGTTTTTGAACTCATATATATGTATATAATCTTCTTTGTGGTTAGGTATGAATTCCTAACATCTATTCATTTTCATTTTCTTTGGATTTGAATGGATCTGGTGAACTTCCCAATTTTTGATTCTTGTTGCCCAATTTATGAAAATCCTACTATGGATGTTTCGACATGTTTTTGGGGTGTGTCGAAGATCCTATAAGACTGGGTTGTCCGATGGCATAAATCCCCAGTCGTCATTGCTCGTTCGATCGCCTCCATTTGATTTTTTCCCTAGGTAGGGCTAGGCTGAAAATACTGGAGATTCCAGTTCAGTCGACTAAACCAGGAAGTCAGTTGACTGAACCGAACCCAAGAAATTTCCTGTGCCAGTATCGGTCGAGTGACCACTCTGGATCAGTCGTCTGAGCCTGGAAACAGAATGTTTCCAAGAATTGTGTCAATCGACTGACCACGCTGGTCCTGTCGACTGAATCTGCCGTCTCAGCCCAATTTGCCTATTTTGCTTCGGTTTCCAATTTTAATTGATTTGTGTTGATCCAATTTGTTGTTATCACCTTTATTGACTTTGATAACTTCTTTTCGGGATTTTTGGGAATATCCATTTCGATGGATTTGGTATCGATTTCTTTGGATTTGATTCACGTCTTTGAATGTGAATTTTTGGTGATTGATTGTTTCTACAATCGTTTATGTAACTTGTCACTTTGAAATACAAAGGTTTCTATACTAATAGTAAATGTCAAAACTCTTTCACCAAAACGATTTCAACACTATTTTAATACAAAGCTCGTTTATTAAAACCGTTTTCCAACCTATTAATGCATACAAACCTTAACCGCGTTTGTACGAGAAAATCTAATTAAACAGCTTAGCAAAACAAGTGGTAGGAAACGCTTGCGTTTACTTCGTTGGTTAATTTTTGGGCTTATTCGATTGAAACTCTTACGACAATTTTCGAGTGGAGATCTACAATTTGTTTGTAAATATTTAAGCCAAGCCAGTAGTTATAGGACATGAAGCTAAACTCATTTATTTACTGGCTTATTGTAATTCACACTTTTTATTGATAAATGATGACCATTTTGTGATTTAGACTGGCAATATTCTATGTCTCTTTGTCCATATAGGGGACTATACCTCGTTTTATTGAGTTTCATCTTATTTCTTTTATAGGCTAACGACCTATGGGATCTTTAGAGTTTCGACTCATTTTTGTGGGCTAGCGACCCATTTTTCTTTTATGGAGTTCGGATTCGACGATCGTACTGTTGTACTACGTCGTTGTACCGGCTTATCAGGTTCATCGGGCGTATCGTTGTACTACGTCGTTGTTTCGAATTATTTGAGTTTCAGGTTCCTCGAGCGTACCGATATTGTACTACGTCATTGCACTGGCTCTATGGTTAACGACCATGGGTTAGCGACCCGTTTATGATACATGTGTTGGTGAATTTTCATACTCCTGTTTTGTGATAGGCCTCCGCATTTTGTGATTTCTGTATTTCTAGTTGATGATTTCTAGAATTTATGTTTCACCTCTTTTTGTGATTGGCAATGTTATATTTGCCGAGATTTGGGGTTTGGTGAATAAAATAAAGAATATGACATTCTTTTTAGTGCTTTGTGATTTCTTGAGATATTGTATGATTTTTGTATTGTCAAATGTATACTTTTCATAGTATGGCATTATTGTTATCATACGTTTTTATCATATCTCTTATTCTATCTCATTTTATCTGATATTTATTGTTAGACTGGTCTGTTATTATTTTCTTATTAAATAATACTCGGGTCAGACCAAGATGTTACAGTGCTTCTGCTTGACTCCTCTTCTGGGAGCATTATCCGACTTTTGACTAACTACTCTAGTTCAGTAGTTTTTGTTGTTATACATATGAGATAGAGACTCCTTGATGTATACTTATTCTTTTGTCTAGCACTTATACCTATTCTTTTGTGATATTGTGGATCTTATTTGACCCCTACTCTGATGCACACTTCTATATGTTATATTCATATATGTTTCCGCCTTTGTGATATGGATATCTGTGACTGATTTGTGTTATGCTTATTTCTATATATTTTTTCGAAGATCATATAGCCACTGTGTAGTAGCTTTGAGTTTGTATCGGAATGTCAGATTTCCTCTTGAAAAGAAATGCATGCCATACTATCTGACATATCGATGCTCGCACAAAACAATTACACGGATGGTCGCTACTCAACAGTCTTATTCTTCGTACTAGTTGACGGCATTATCTCGTAGTGTCCTTGGCTAGCGTGAGTATAGAGGTAGGGCGTCACAGCTTGATACCGGAGCCAAACTTCAGAACACTGTAGAATAATCTAGTAAGGATCATTGTCCTAAGTCCTTCTTAGGAGTCGTGCCTTAGGATTTATTCGAGTCATTGGACACGTTTTATCCTTTTCTTTATGGTCCCTTGTTTTATCAATCATGATTGTTTGATATTCATTTTGAGAATAACTTTTTCTTATTCTTTCTTTCTTTTTTCAAAAGAAGAGAAATGGTTAGACCAGGCCATCCCAGCGCCGGTCAATCTAGTGCTACTCCTCAGGATGGAGTAATTATGTCTGCCCAGTAGCTTCTAGATCTTGTAAAGAATGCTCAAGCTGTCGGACCTATTCCAAAGCCTACTCACCCTAAATCTAGGTTTGCATGCTTGTGCAGTGATTATACCAATTTGGGTGGAAAGCCATTCAAGGGTTCAGAAAGTGTTATAGAAGTCCACGCTTGGATTAGAACATGCGATCGCATCTTTTCTCGCATGAATCTTATTGATTTGCATCGTGTCCAAGTGGCTTCTAGTATGCTTCAAGAAAGAGCATTAGATTGGTATGAGCTTCTGATTTCTGAAATTATTGAAGAAAATCTTACTTGAGAGTAATTCTAGGAAAGATTTGAATTGAAGTTTGTGCCGGAAGCTGAAAAAGTAACTTTAGCTCGGCACTTTATTGACCTTATTCAAGGTGAATCGTCTATGACGGATTACGTCGCTTCATTTGAATCCCTCTCTAAATATGGGGTCGAGCACGTTAATACCCCATTGAAGAAAAATCAGAGGTTTGTCTATGGCTTGAATAAGAATCTCAAAAAGCCTTTACTTCTGAAATTGGAAGTTTCTTTCGACCAACTTGTTGATATCGCTCTTCGACTCGAAGAGGCCGATAAAGAAAATGATGTTGAGGTTGTGGGTGCCAAACCGAACTTCAACAACAACAAGAAGAGGCCTATTAAGTTCAGAGTTCCTTACCCCAACAAGAAAGGGAAGCAAGCAACTCCGGTAGCAAAAACTACTACTTCTAGTCATGGGCAATGCTACAATTGTGGTTCTAAGGACCATTCTGGTAATAAATGCCTGAAACCTCTCTTTTATCGTTATTGCAAAAGTTCGGGACATCTTTTATCTTCTTGTCCCAAACTTTAAAGCAAAAACGAGGGAAAGCTAAATGTTGTGCAAGACCCAAGTAACACTTCTCTTGGTCAAGGTATTTCTCATTCTATCCTTGATGACATTATTATGTTTCGTGATCATCCTATTCGAGTTCTTTTTGATACGGGTGCATCCCATTCTTTTATATCAAAAGAACTTGTTGATACTTTTTCTTTAAGTGTTATGGCTTTGATGACTTCTTTGAGAATTATGAATCCAGTCGGTGGATCTGCAACACTTAGTTTACTTTGTAAAGATGTCGAGGTTATTTTATGTGGTTTTTCTTTCCAAGCCGATTTGCATGTCATGCGTTACTTGGGCTTCAGAATGATTTTGGGAATGGATTGGCTTAAATGTTATGAAGCCCATATCCTATGCCCTGAGCAGACTATTCATCTTCAACATCCTCAATCTGTTAAGCAGATTTCCATTGTTTTTAAAGATATGGATTCCAATTTGGCAGCATCTTTATATTCTCTAAACCCTCATGATGATGATAATGACGATGAGGAAGATGTCATTTCCCTCATTCACTTTGTTCGTGAATTTTTCGACATATTTGAGCCCGTTTTAGGATTACCACCTAAGCGAACAATTCAGTTCAGAATTAATCTAATCCCTGAAGCTCTACCTATCAATCGCCCTTCTTATCGTATGTCCAATAAGGAAAATGAGGAGATGTGTAAACAATTATCCGAATTGGATGAGAAGCAATTTATTCATTCTAGTTCCTCTCCTTGGGGAGCTTCGACTATTTTTGTGAAGAAATTCGATAGTACACTTAGGCTTTGCATTGACTACCACAAGCTTAATGATCTTACTATCAAGAATAAACATCCTTTACCCCGGATCGATGATTTATTTGATCAACTTAGTGGTGCTCGAGTCTTTTCACAGTTAGACTTAGCAACCGGTTTTCATCAGCTTCGTATTGCAGAGGATAACATTCCTTTGACATCATTCCGTACACGTTATGGATCTTATGAATGGCTTGTTATGCCATTTGGTTTAACGAATGCTCCAGCTTATTTCGTTGACCTTATGAATCGATTTTTCAAAGACTTCCTCGATCAATTTGTTCTCATCTTTATAGATGATATTCTTGTTTATCCTAAAACTGAGGAAGAGCATGAAAAGCTTCTTCGGGTTGTGTTGGAAACTTTTAGGAGCAATCAATTGAAAGAATTTTTTTTCTAAATGCCACTTTTGGCAATCTCGTGCGAAATTTCTCGGTCACATTATTTCCGAATCTGGAATTTTCATGGATCCTTTAAAGTTCGAAGTGATTCAAAATTGGAAGAGACCGGAGAGTGTGACGGAAATCCATAGTTTTCTAGGATTGGCGGGCTATTACCGTCGTTTCATAAAAGACTTTTCTAAAATTTCTGTTCCCCTTACTAGATTGACAAAGAAGGGAGTTAAGTACATTTAATACGACAAATGTGTCTTTTCAAAGATTAAAAGAACTCTTTTCCGATGCTTCTATTCTTGTGATTCCCGAAGGGAACCAAGACTATATTGTTTATACCGATGCTAGTCGTGTTGGTTTGGGAGCCGTTCTCATGCAAAGGTAACGTGTTAGTGCTTATGCTTCTAGGCAATTAAAGCCTACCGAGACTAGATATGCCACTCATGATTTAGAGCTCGCGGCTATTGTTTCGCCCTTAGAATTTGGCGTCATTATCTTTTGAGAGAAAAATTTGTTCTCTATACTGATCATAAATCTTTAAAGTATTTATTTTCTCAAAAGGAACTTAATTTGCGTCAACAACGTGGGCTTGAGTTTCTTGCATCTTATGATCTTGATATTCTTTATACTCTCGGAAAGGGAAATCGTTTTGCCGACGCCCTTAGTCGTAAGAAACAAGCAGTTGTTTCTACGATGATATCGGCATGGAATGATATGAGACTTTGTCCACTTGTGAGATTTGAGATCGTGAATCCGATTCATGTTCATCTCTTGTTTTATGTAGCCTTAAGGCTCATCCTTCTCTTTTAGACCGCATTCTTGATGCCCAAAAGCTAGATCCTGAATTGGCTATTTTTAGCCAAAATTGTGGGGATAAAATTGATATTGAAGGTTTGAAAGACTTTGATATTGATGCTCGTGGCGGTATTCGAAAATTTGGTAGACTTATCGTGCCAAATATTAGTGATCTTCGTAAAGACATTTTAGAAGATTGTCATCGTTCTAAATTTACCATCCATCCCGGTAGTAGTAAAATGTATGCAGATATGAAGCGACTTTATTATTGCGATGGAATGAAATCTGATATTGCTAACTTCATTAAGCGTTGCATGAATTGCGAACTCATAAAGGCCAAGCATCAAAGGCCTGGTGGGTTATTGCAACCTTTGGACATTCAAATTTGGAAGTGGTATTAAGTCTCTATTGTCTTTAGTGATGGACTTCCCAACTCTCATTCTTGCCATGGTAGCCTATGGGTGATGGTGGATAGACTTACAAAATCCGCCCATTTTATTCCCATTCGGTCTAATCGTACCATACCCCTTTTGGCCAAATTTTATGTTAGAGAAATTGTTAAATTGCATGGAGTTCCTACTTCTATCGTTAGCGATCGTGATCCATTGTTTACTAGTGGATTTTGGAAGAGTCTTTAAAAAGCTTTGGAACGAAGCTTAATTTTAGCACCGCTTATCATCTCAGTCCAATGGACAAACCGAGCGTGTGAATCAAACGCTAGAAGATCTTCTTCATGCATGTGTCCTTGATTTTTGTGGAAGTTGGGAAGATCATATTTCTCTCGTTGAGTTTTCCTATAATAATAGTTTCCAATCTATCATTGGTATGGCACCTTTTGAGGCACTCTATGGAAGGCCATACCGATCTCCTTCTTGTTGGCTTGAGGCCGGTGAGAAACTGGTTTTAGATCCATATTTTATGCATGATTCCAAAGAAAAGATTGACCTTATTCGCCATAGGATGAAAGATGCTCAAAGTAGACAAAAATCCTATGCCGATAACTGAAGAAGGAAATTAGAATTTTCTATGGGAGATTTGGTGTTTATTTGTGTTTCACCTATGAAGCGTGTTGTGCATTTCAGTCGATCGAGAAAGTTTGCGCCTCGATGTATTGGTCCATTTCCTATCACCGATCGCATTGGTTCCATGGCTTATCGCCTTTTATTAACGGCTCAATTTTCTGCTATTCATGAAGTGTTTCACGTTTCTCAACTACAGAAAGGCCATAGGGATTCCGATTCTATTCTTAAGCCCGGTGTTGTGGAAGAAATTGAAGTTTCTCCTAATTTGTCTTATGAGCAACATCCTATTCGCATCATTTCTACGGAGGTTAAACGCCTTCGAAATAATGATGTTTCGCTTGTGAAGGTTCAATGGTCCTCAAATCCCAAGGATTGTTCTTCTAAATCTAGAGAATTTATCGAGCGAACACATCCGGACTTACTCTCTCGTGCTCTTTAAGGTGAACTTCTTATTTCAAATTTTCTTTTGTGTTAATATGCTTTTATAGTTGTTACTCTTTATTTTCTTCTTGAGTATTGCAAGGACGCAACTTCTTTAAGGAGTGGAGTTTGTAACAACCCGCATATTTTACGATTGTATATTTAAATATTTTATTTAAATATAGCATCGTCAGTCGGATTAAAATCCGAAAAGCTACCTTTTGCAAACAGCCAAATTAGGACTCTAGACCACTTCTGTAACGACCCATAAATTTTCGATAATTAAAATAGCTAATTTAATAAGATTTCGTGATTTAGTGTTAGAAAAAAATTGTAAGTC
The DNA here is from genome assembly GCA_030765085.1 of Allium cepa. Lineage (NCBI taxonomy): Eukaryota > Viridiplantae > Streptophyta > Magnoliopsida > Asparagales > Amaryllidaceae > Allium > Allium cepa. The sequence continues at coordinate 671,651,069 of CM060928.1, read as the reverse complement.
GCTAGGAATAATAATAACTAGAATGAAATGCAACAAGATTTTATCTAAGTTAATTATTTATGAATTTAATGAAATCCCAAATCAATCGAAATGATATGTAGTCAAAGGTAATTGAATGAATTTGTATTGTACAAGTAAATTGTTTAAATTAAATATTTAAAACTTATTGAGTAATTGAATAACTGTAAAATGAAAATGGTTGTTCTATAATTTGAATTTGTTAAATTTTATAAGGTCGTTTTGAATATTTCGAAAGATAGTGATTTAAGAATAATCAAATTTTGTTTAAAATTAATATTACAAATGTTTGAATAATTAAATTCCGAATTTGATATGATTAATTTGATATTGAAATTTAATATATGAAAATAGAGTGAATAACTGAAATTTGATTTAATATGATTCAAATTAGTTTCCAAAGTGAATGTAAGTTATATTTGGATTTTAATAGAGTCAATAAGATTTTAAAATTGGAATTTATTATATAAATTGAATAACGGGTTTGATATGATTAAAAATGATTTGTAAAATTTTATTTTATCATATTGGAGTTATAGTGATGTTATAGAACCTTTAAAACTGAATTTAAAATGTATTTGTGAAAATTGAATATTTTAATATTTAATTATCGACTGGAAAATAGCCAAATTTTGAACAGTCTCAGAATTGGACGAAACTAGTTCCATTGGATCCGTAATAGTTAGCTATTATCGGATTTCAATTTTCGTAGCAATCGGAGTTGTCGTTTGACCGTGGCAGCTCGAAACGCGTTGAAATTGTTTTAATATTAATTTGGCGAGTTAAAATAGTCATTTTTTTAAAACGGTCTCGGATTTCGACGAAACTACTTTCATCGGATCCATAATGTGATATTATTGTAAGATTTCAAATTTCATGTCAATTGGATTTACCGTTTGTCCAGGGCGAACCAAAACGCATAGAAATCCGTTAATCGGTTTAATTTAAATTTGATCGTTTATTTCCGTAACTCGCGCATACGATCAAATTTGGACTTGAAACCTTTTCCATTGTGTCCGAAATAGGGGTATAACATTATGAACGCCTGGCGGCATGCCCTGATCGGGGTTCGAGATTTCGAATTGCGTAGATCGAGATATTTTGAAATTTAAATAAATATTTTAATTATTTAAATCTCCTTTTCAGCTGCTATCCCATCTTTTCACTGTATCCTTGACCCGTTCAGACACGCAATAGCCTCTTCTTCCTTTTTAATAACTGCACACGCAAGTCTCGGAGAAAAAAAAATCCAAGCTTCAAAAGAAAAAATTTATCTCTCCTTCAATACTCGATTAAAAATCACGAAACCAGTTTTAAAAATCCTATTTCATCATTTGCTTTGACCTGGTATGCTCGTTGCTGGGTGCGGCCTTGGTTTATGAAGATGGACGTGAGCAAAGCGATCTAGGGTTTGCAAAAACGAGGGATTTAGCGATCGATTCGCGGATTGGAGTGCGTATTTGAGCTCGTCATCGAAGATAGCACCTCGGAGCTCGATTTGGTGATGTGCGGTGGTGGGTTGGGACACGCGACCTAGACACGTGCGTACGGTAGGCAATGGTTGTCGCGTTTGTTGTAGAGGTGCGTGCGTCAAGGTGAGGGGTCCGGGAGGTGGAGATCGTGAAGGAGAGTTCGTCGGTGAAGACGGATTCGAATTTCGTCATCTATAGCTCCGTATCACTGGAGATTAGTGCACGGCTTGGTGGATTTCTTTCTCGTGCACGTACAGGCAAGTTGGGGAAGATGGAGCTTGAGTGGGCTGGGCTTCTTTTCTTGGGTATGAATTTATTTTAAATACCAATATAAATTGTTTTATAAAACTCAAATGTCGATAACTTATAAAATGTATAACTTCTACATACGAGATCCGATTGGAACGAAACTTTTTGCGTTGCGATGTAATGACGAGAGCTCCGAAACGAAACTGGTTTGGGTGAAATTGGAGACAGTTGAAATTTGGGCTAAAATTGGGAGTCGTCCGGTTTAGTTCCAAACCGGAACGTCTCGGTGACAACGGAAAATCAAGGTGAGTGTTTTATAACGCTCACAACGTACTAAATATCTTTATGCTAGTTAAATTGACATTATGAAGTGATATGAAATTTATTTGTCGTTGTTTGATATAAATTTAATTGTCATATAGATTGTCGTTTGAATTAACCGTTGAAAAATTAAATTGACAGTTAAATTGAAATTGAAATTGAATTGCGATTAACTTACCGGACATTGATAACTACGAAATTGCCATGAATTGTATTGTGTATTGGATGATGTATTTCGATGGATGTTATTGGTTGATATTTGAATGTTTGGATGTTTATTCGCTTATATATATACTGTTATGCATACATATGAAACTGTGATTTGATTTAAGTAATATATATTCATCCCTGACATCTAATTGAAATAATTAACTACTTGGCCATAGGTTAGAAAATTATATACGGACATCGAATTGGCTAAATTAATAAATTTTGAAATCGTCGATTTGAAATTTATTTAAAATGTTTTGATTTAAAAGGTTATAAATGGAAATCAATTTATAGAAATTGAATTTATCGAAAATTGAGTTTGGAATGTTGAAATAAATTTTGGTTAAAGGAAATTGTGAAATAATATCAGTCGAGTCTTTGAAATTTAAAAATTGGGATTTGATTGAATTTCAAAAATTGATTTGTTTAAAGATTGAACCTTAATTCGAGCTTTGAATATTACTAAGTAAAAGCGACATAAAAAATGATATTTTGAAATTGAGCTTGAAATTGAATCATATTTGAAATTTGGATTTAAAACTTGAATAATGATGGATAATTTTGTTAAGTGCTATAAATGGATATTTTGAAAAATCAAGCTCCAAATCGATATATAATTGAAATTGAATTAATCGAAGGTGAATATAAAATTGAAATTGAATTAATTGAAAGTGAATATAAAATTGAATAGGTTTGAAGTCAAAGTTGACGCTGATTGAATCGGAATCGAAAATTGAATCGGTAGAATGAAAATTGAAATCGTTTTGAATTGGGAAGTTAAAATGAAATGGATTGGTTTTGAAGCCGTCTATTTTGTTTTCCAAATTACTCGGTTATATAAACCATTTTGAATACTTAAACTATTTTAATCTATTTTAATCTACTTAACCCAATTTAAATTATTTTAAACCAAATCTATCCATTTCAAATCCATTTTAAGATTTTAAGTATTTTAACAATTTAAATCATTTAAAACTACTTTTAAACTACTTAAAACTATTTTCTAAAATTCTAAGCTGGTAAATAAGGTGAGATGTTTATGTTTAAATCTTGAATTTAAATACGAATTGGGTTGAATGAAGTTGCAACCTAAATTGAAGTTCGAAATGATTTTGAAATCGAAATGAGATATTGAGACGAAAAATGATTTTTGAAAAGGAACCTTAAATTTTGAATGGCTATGTCGATATTTGAAATGAATTTGATTTTTGAAGCGAACATGATATTTTGATATCAATTATGAATCGATTTGAAATGTAAAAGAGCCAACGGTGTAATAATACGTAGTTATTAAAGAGACCGGGATCGGATATGGACATACTCTCCGTCGATACCGAAAACCACTTTAATAACTATTATATGCGGAGTGTTGATCCAGAATGAAGTGGATGGTTTGGTGAACGCGTTGACTGAAGAAAGAGAACGATATTGGATGACCCCTGACATGACTAAAACAGGAGCCGCGCCGGGCCATTGAGGTTCGCCACCTCTAGCGGACACACTTCTTCGATACCATATCTATTACATTTGTGATGCGATTTGGGTGCACCCCTTGATTTCGGAGTGTTGTTTCGCGGTGTTGGGGTGGCTGCTGGCTATGCCCAACATCAGTCCGGATCACGCAACTACTAGTATCCTAGTTGGTATCGCCTCATGTACCTTGTCATACTGATTATCCTATTCGCGACCACTACGTTTTGATTTGTACCTTGAGTATATGGATTGCCCTCTGGTGACTTCCGGTTTTGGGGAAACTACGGTCTTGTATATGCTTTTGGGAATACAAAATGTGTTAAGGGGGATTATGGTAACGCCTTAACGCTATTTTGATACTTTATATTACTGATAGGCATTATCTACTTAGCGTATATTGCTACATAGTAGATAGTTTAACGGATCCTTGAGAGATGGAAAATCCCGTAACATCTCTTAAGTTATTGCATGCACGTTGACACTGGATAGGAGATGTCAAACCCCGTAAACATCTCCGACGCCGTTGCACTCATATTTATTTACGATTGATTTAACTTTCATAAGGGTATTCAGTCATGACTCGAGTGTTTTGTCTTTTCATTACGCTCGGGTCAGTCCTGAGTTTTTCAGATTTTTGAAGATCTATTCTGGAGGATGAAGACGAAGATTTGGTATACTATTACTATTATTATCTATGCATCATGCTGTCGGCTGCATTATTTAAATTGTTCTGTTGTATATGTATAACTCTGATAAATGTTGTATAAATAATTGTCAAAGATAGTAAACAGCTTCATGAACTGTTTATTTGACTATTATATTTTATCGTTCCGCTGCGAGATTCTGTGTTGTTTCATTTCTTTTATTTATCTTTCTTTTCTTTTCTTATTTACCCCAATAACTGTCTGCCATTTTGAACGGTTTGGAATCGACATGTGTATTTGATCGTCGGTTTAAACTGTCCAAAAAGGCGGGTCGTTACAGTTGGTATCAGAGCTTTGGTTTAGCGATAAAACTTGGCTCTAGTGGGGAATAACTCATTGAAATAGAGGTAAACTATATGAATGAGTTGAGTGTATATGAGAGAGCGTATTTGTTAGTGATATAAAATATTTTATATTGTGTCGGTTGATTTGTTGAGTGGCTTATGGATTCTGGTCAATACGAGTAATTAATGTCATTGATAGGGATCTCTAAACACTTAAACAGAACAATTCGACATAGTATTGTTTTTGAAATTGGGTAAATGAAATAATTTTGCCCAAATTATATTTTGTATATAAAGAATTTACTTTCAAAATTATTGTGTTCTATCTAGCTTATTTGGTTGTTGGAAACGATAATATTGATTGTTATTATCAATTGGATATTGTGTTCTAATAAATAAGGTTTATGGGAAAATAAACAATAATAAAACAACTTGTGGAATATTTCAAGAAAGTAAAATCCTATAATTATAGTTTATAAAGGTGACATATGAATTAAAATAGATTTAAATTGGAAAATATCGAATTTAAGACCCGAAGATTTTGAATATGGTTCTCAAAATTTTGAAGAAATATATTGTGATATTAGTTAGAAAATATTTATGACAAATATTTTGAAGGAATGAATACAGTACTCCTCTCTTATGTCGCTGGAAAATAATTTCGATGATGACTGCGCAGCATCATCGACGTTCATTTTCGAGTCTCAAAGTGGGGAGGACTTGAGAGAAGTTTTGCTTTTCTTCGAAATTATTTGGATAAATGGGTTTTGGTTTAAACTTCAAAGGTATGATTTAATATATTAAAGAGATAAGTGTATATATTTATTTCAAATGATTTGAAAAGAACCGGACATTTAAATTTCTAAGTTCTGTTAATTAATAATTTTCAAACTATTTGAATGAAATGTGGATAACCAGAATTTATAAAATAAGAGGATTAAGATATCTAAGCTTATTGTTGGGGAAAACTTTAAAGTTGAAAGGTAAAGAGGATTTAAATAAATCAAATTTATGTACATTCTAATTAATTAAAATGAAAGTCTATAAATTTGTATAATACAAAATTTGCATTCTAATAACATATAATATGACTTACCAAATATTAAGAAGTTGAAATGATGTTTTGGATATGTAATGAGATGTTGTACAAATAAACAGAACCTGAAAGTAATTGAAGTATACAAGTAAGGAAAACTCAAAATGAATTAAAATGTATATAAATGAAAATTTTGGTTGTGAAAAAATGTTATATACTTAAAATATAGCATGCAATGATGAATGGATAAATGGAACAAGTAAGTGAACTTAAGAAATGAATCATATTATATCTTTGTAAATTGGCTATAGAAAATAAACATAAATTTCAAAGGGATTGTAAAATAATTGAATTTGTAACCTTTAAGATATCTGTAAACTAAGAAAAGTCATATATATGAGAAGTAAGACTTTTATGGAATGACTATAAACTAAAGTGTTGATTAATAAAATGTTCCACAAATGAATTCGTTATTAACTGAAATTATGAAAATGAAATAAAAGTAAACAAAGGAATTTCTTATAGCTAAGAATCAATTGGAAAATGAAATTGAATTTAATTAAATTACATAGAATGATTAAAATGAACTTGAGTAAGTAAATTCTTTGATATGATGTTTAAGAAAAGATAATGTAAAAAAAATATGCTATGTAAAGAAATGAATATACTAACTGAATAATAGATTGTGAGTAATTAAGTGGAAAAAAAATAGAAGTCAATAAAATAATTTAGTATAGATAAATTGGATAGAAATCCATTGGAAGGTAATACGTGAGATTGTACGTATATTATTTTATTCGCATAACGATTTGATCCAAATTCGAGCACAAAATTCCGAGATGATTTAGATCGATCCAAGTTAGAATTTTTCACTCGATTTTCGACGGTGAACCATGGATATGGATTTTTAATTTGATTCTGGAATTCTCTATCATAGTATATGGCTATGCAAGGAGAGTAACAGTTTCCAATCAAGGAACCAAATCTGAGTCCGCACTAGAGAGTCGTGTGAACGATGCTAGTTTGGAAGTGAAATTATGTTATCGAATAAGCGATTAGATTTGATATTGCTCACGGATGATATATGTACGGCTTATGGACTTAATCAAAGTTAATATTAGAAATTTATGATGCCAAATCTAAAATGATTCTTTTAAAATTATATAACAGGATATATATATATATATAAAGAGATAAACCAAATTGAATGTAAAATTAATAATTTGGTTATGTTGGGTATGATTTGGTTGTTATATGATTGTTAGTTGATTGTATATAATTCATTAAGTATTAATAAAATTGAAAGCTATAAATCATTGAAATCAAATTGGAAGTTAAATAAATTTAAAAGAATTTAATTTGATTCAAATTGGAAGTGAACTAATGTAAATATAAATTAGGGAATGCTAACTAATTGAATTGAGAATGAAAATTAGTAAAATCCAACGTTAATGAATCAACTGTGATAAAAATTGAAAACCAAGTGAATATATATTAATGAGAAGTGAATTTATATTGATTGGTTATGGTTTTGTTGGATGATAGTTGGATGATAGTTGATTGACGTTGCATTTGTTGTTTTGTTGCAATTGCTATGTTGGCACATGTAGTTGTTATGTTGCTATATTGTGTATATTGATATTATTTTCATATATGCATGTTTCTCATAGTTTGTTGAGTGTTTAGTAGGTGCGGATTGCGCTTGCTTCGCATTTGGAGCTCGCTTTCGCGCTATATTATTCGTATATGCTCGCTAATAAAAATATAAGGTACATGTTTATTTTAAAATTGGATTTGGTGATTTTTGATGAGCCACTTGGCTTTTGGATTTTCTTTTGTTGGTTTGGGGCCCGTAGAGGCGTTTTGTAGCTGTACCAATCGAGCCGCGCAAAGGAGACTCTGCCGAATTTTTTTCGTAAATCCGAGTGTTGGAAAATTTTTCGAGTTTTAAAATATTTATAACTTGTTTTGATAACTAACTTTTAAAGTTAGGAAGCCGTTCGGAGTAACTTAGTGGAAGCATAGTTATGACCTTATAAATGGAATTTCATTGTTTTATAGGTTGGTAACTTTGAATAAAATATATCTAATGTTGAATTCTATACTTAGTTCCTTTTCCCTTCTTTTTCCTTTTCGGGGACGAAAAATTTTGAGTGGGGGAGAGTGTAACGACCCGTAAATTTTTGATAATTAAAATAGCTAATTAAATAAGATTTCGTGATTTAGTGTTAGAAAAAAATTGTAAGTCGCTAGGAATAATAATAAGTAGAATGAAATGCAACAAGATTTTATCTAAGTTAATTATTTATGAATTGAATGAAATCCCAAATCAATCGAAATGATATGTAGTCAAAGGTAATTGAATGAATTTGTATTGTACAAGTAAATTGTTTAAATTAAATATTTAAAACTTATTGAGTAATTGAATAACTGTAAAATGAAAATGGTTGTTCTATAATTTGAATTTGTTGAATTTTATATGCTCGTTTTGAATATTTCGAAAGATAGTGATTTAAGAATAATCAAATTTTATTTAAAATTAATATTACAAATGTTTGAATAATTAAATTCCGAATTTGATATGATTAATTTGATATTGAAATTTAATATATGAAAATAGAGTGAATAATTGAAATTTGATTTAATATGATTCAAATTGGTTTCAAAAGTGAATGTAAGATATATTTGGATTTTAATAGAGTTAATAAGATTTTAAAATTGGAATTTATTGGATAAATTGAATAACGGGTTTAATATGATTAAAAATGATTTGTAAAATTTTATTTTATCATTTTGGAGTTATAGTGATGTTATAGAACCTTTAAAACTGAATTTAAAATGTATTTGTGAAAATTGAATATTTTAATATCTAATTATCGACTGGAAAATAGCCAAATTTTGAACAGTCTCAGAATTGGACGAAACTAGTTTCATTGGATCCGTAATAGTTAGTTATTATCGGATTTCAATTTTCGTAGCAATCGGAGTTGTCGTTTGACCGTGGCAGCTCGAAACGCGTTGAAATTGTTTTAATATTAATTTGGCGAGTTAAAATAGTCATTTTTTTTAAAACGGTCTCGGATTTCGACGAAACTTCTTTCATCGGATCCGTAATGTGCTATTATTGTAAGATTTCAAATTTCATGTCAATCGGATTTACCGTTTGTCCAGGGCGAACCAAAACGCATAGAAATCCGTTAATCAGTTTAATTTAAATTTGATCGTTTATTTCCGTAACTCGCGCATACGATCAAATTTGGACTTGAAACTTTTTCCATTGCGTCCGGAATAGGGGTATAACATTATGAACGCCTGGCGGCATGCCCTGATCGGGGTTAGAGATTTCGAATTGCGTAGATCGAGGTATTTTGAAATTTAAATAAATATTTTAATTAGTCAAATCTCCTTTTCAGCGGCTATCCCATCTTTTCACTGTATCCTTGACCCGTTCAGACACGCAATAACCTCTTCTTCCTTTTTAATAACTGCACACGCAAGTCTCGAGAAAAAAAAATCCAAGCTTCAAAAGAAAAAAAATTATCTCTCCTTCAATACTCGATTAAAAATCACGAAACCAGTTTTAAAAATCCTATTTCATCGTTTGCTTTGACCTGGTATGCTCGTTGCTGGGTGCGGCCTTGGTTTATGAAGATGGACGTGAGCAAAGCGATCTAGGGTTTGCAAAATCGAGGGATTTAGCGATCGATTCGCGGATTGGAGTGCGTATTTGAGCTCGTCATCGAAGATAGCACCTCGGAGCGCGATTTCGTGATGTGCGGTGGTGGGTTGGGACGCGCGACCTGGACGCGTGCGTACGGTAGGCAGTGGTTGTCACGTTTGTTGTGGAGGTGCGCGCGTCAAGGTGAGGGGTCCGGGAGGTGGAGATCGTGAAGGAGAGTTCGTCGGTGAAGACGGATTCGAATTTCGTCAACTATAGCTCCGTATCACTAGAGATTAGTGCACGGCTTGGTGGGTTTCTTTTTTGTGCACGTACAGGCAAGTTGGGGAAGATGGAGCTTGAGTGGGCTGGGCTTCTTTTCTTGGGTATGAATTTATTTTAAATACCAATATAAATTGTTTTATAAAATTCAAATGTCGATAACTTATAAAATGTATAACTTCTACATACGAGGTCCGATTGGAACGAAACTTTTTGCGTTGCGATCGTAATGACGAGAGCTCCGAAATGAAACTGGTTTGGTTTAAATTGGAGACAGTTGAAATTTGGTCTAAAATCGGAGTCGTCCGGTTTAGTTCCAAACCGAAACGTCTCGGTGACAACGGAAAATCAAAGTGAGTGTTTTATAACGCTCACAACGTACTAAATATCTTTATGCTAGTTAAATTGACATTATGAAGTGATATGAAATTTATTTGTCGTTGTTTGATATAAATTTAATTGTCATATAGATTGTCGTTTGAATTAATCGTTGAAAAATTAAATTGACAGTTAAATTGAAATTGAAATTGAATTGCGATTAATTTACCTAACATTGATAACTATGAAATTGCCATGAATTGTATTGTGTATTGGATGATGTTTTTCGATGGATGCTATTGGTTGATATTTGAATGTTTGAATTTTTATTCGCTTATATATATACTGTTATGCATACATATGAAACTGTGATTTGATTTAAGTAATATATATTCATCCCTGACATCTAATTGAAATAATTAACTACTTGGCCATAGGGTAGAAAATTATATACGGACACCGAATTGGCTAAATTAATAAATTTTGAAATCGTCGATTTGAAATTTATTTAAAATGTTTTGATTTAAAAGGTTATAAATGGAAATCAATTTATAGAAATCAAATTTATCGAAAATTGAGTTTGGAATGTTGAAATAAATTTTGGTTAAAGGAAATTGTGAAATAATATCAGTCGAGACTTTGAAATTTATAAATTGGGATTTGATTGAATTTCAAAAATTGATTTGTTTAAAGATTGAACCTTAATTCGAGCTTTGAATATTACTAAGTAAAAGCGACATAAAAAATTATATTTTGAAATTGAGCTTGAAATTGAATCATATTTGAAATTTGGATTTAAAACTTGAATAATGATGGATAATTTTGTTAAGTGCTATAAATGGATATTTTGAAAAATCAAGCTCCAAATCGATATATAATTGAAATTGAATTAATCGAAAGTGAATATAAAATTGAAATTGAATTAATCGAAAGTGAATATAAAATTGAATAAGTTTGAAGTCAAAGTTGACGCTGATTGAATCGGAATCGAAAATTGAATCGGTAGAATGAAAATTGAAATCGTTTTGAATTGGGAAGTTAAAATTGAAATGGATTGGTTTTGAAGCCGTCTATTTTGTTTTCCAAATTACTCGGTTATATACACCATTTTGAATACTTAAACTATTTTAATCTATTTTAATCTACTTAACCCAATTTAAATTATTTTAAACCAAATCTATCCATTTCAAATCCATTTTAAGATTTTAAGTATTTTAACTATTTAAATCATTTAAAACTACTTTTAAACTACTTAAAACTATTTTCTAAAATTCTAAGCTGGTAAATAAGGTGAGATGTTTATGTTTAAATCTTGAATTTAAATACGAATTGGGTTGAATGAAGCTGCAACCTAAATTGAAGTTCGAAATGATTTTGAAATCGAAATGAGATATTGAGACGAAAAATGATTTTTGAAAAGGAACCTTAAATTTTGAATGGCTATGTCGATATTTGAAATGAATTTGATTTTTGAAGCGAACATGATATTTTGATATCAATTATGAATCGATTTGAAATGTAAAAGAGCCAACGGTGTAATAATACGTAGTTATTAAAGAGACCGGGATCGGATATGGACATACTCTCCGTCGATACCGAAAACCACTTTAATAACTATTATATGCGGAGTGTTGATCCAGAATGAAGTGGATGGTTTGGTGAACGCGTTGACTGAAGAAAGAGAACGATATTGGATGACCCCTGACATGACTAAAACAGGAGCCGCGCCGGGCCATTGAGGGTCGCCACCTCTAGCGGACACACTTCTTCGATACCATATCTATTACATTTGTGATGCGATTTGGGTGCACCCCTTGATTTCGGAGTGTTGTTTCGCGGTGTTGGGGTGGCTGCTGGCTATGCCCAACATCAGTCCGGATCACGCAACTACTAGTATCCTAGTTGGTATCGCCTCATGTACCTTGTCATACTGATTATCCTATTCGCGACCACTACGTTTTGATTTGTACCTTTAGTATATGGATTGCCCTCTGGTGACTTCCGGTTTTGGGGAAACTACGGTCTTGTATATGCTTTTGGGAATACAAAATGTGTTAAGGGGGATTATGGTAACGCCTTAACGCTATTTTGATACTTTATATTACTGATAGGCATTATCTACTTAGCGTATATTGCTACATAGTAGATAGTTTAACGGATCCTTGAGAGATGGAAAATCCCGTAACATCTCTTAAGTTATTGCACGCACGTTGACACTGGATAGGAGATGTCAAACCCCGTAAACATCTCCGATGCCGTTGCACTCATATTTATTTACGATTGATTTAACTTTCATAAGGGTATTTAGTCCTGACTCGAGTGTTTTGTCTTTTCATTACGCTCGGGTCAGTCCTGAGTTTTTCAGATTTTTGAAGATCTATTCTGGAGGATGAAGACGAAGATTTGGTATACTATTACTATTATTATCTGTGCATCATGCTGTCGGCTGCATTATTTAAATTGTTCTGTTGTATATGTATAACGCTGATAAATGTTGTGTAAATAATTGTCAAAGATAGTAAACAGCTTCATGAACTGTTTATTTGACTATTATATTTTATCGTTCCGCTGCGAGATTCTGTGTTGTTTCATTTCTTTTATTTATCTTTCTTTTCTTTTCTTATTTACCCCAATAACTGTCTTCCATTTTGAACGGTTTGGAATCGACATGTGTATTTGATCGTCGGTTTAAACTGTCCAAAAAGGCGGGTCGTTACAGTTGGTATCAGAGCTTTGGTTTAGCGATAAAACTTGGCTCTAGTGGGGAATAACTCATTGAAATAGAGGTAAACTATATGAATGAGTTGAGTGTATATGAGAGAGCGTATTTGTTAGTGATATAAAATATTTTATATTGTGTCGGTTAATTTGTTGAGTGGCTTATGGATTCTGGTCAATACGAGTAATTAACGTCATTGATAGGGATCTCTAAACACTTAAACAGAACAATTCGACATAGTATTGTTTTTGAAATTGGGTAAATGAAATAATTTTTCCCAAATTATATTTTGTATATAAAGAATTTACTTTCAAAATTATTGTGTTCTATCTAGCTTATTTGGTTGTTGGAAACGATAATATTGATTGTTATTATCAATTGGATATTGTGTTCTAATAAATAAGGTTTATGGGAAAATAAACAATAATAAAACAACTTGTGGAATATTTCAAGAAAGTAAAATCCTATAAGAATAGTTTATAAAGGTGACATATGAATTAAAATAGATTTAAATTGGAAAATATCGAATTTAAGACCCGAAGATTTTGAATATGGTTCTCAAAATTTTGAAGAAATATATTGTGATATTAGTTAGAAAATATTTATGACAAATATTTTGAAGGAATGAATACAGTACTCCTCTCTTATGTCGCTGGAAAATAATTTCGATGATGACTGCGCAGCATCATCGACGTTCATTTTCGAGTCTCAAAGTGGGGAGGACTTGAGAGAAGCTTTGCTTTTCTTCGAAATTATTTGGATAAATGGGTTTTGGTTTAAACTTCAAAGGTATGATTTAATATATTAAAGAGATAAGTGTATATATTTATTTCAAATGATTTGAAAAGAACCGGACATTTAAATTTCTAAGTTCTGTTAATTAATAATTTTCAAATTATTTGAATGAAATGTGGATAACCAGAATTTATAAAATAAGAGGATTAAGATATCTAAGCTTATTGTTGGGGAAAACTTTAAAGTTGAAAGGTAAAGAGGATTTAAATAAATCAAATTTATGTACATTCTAATTAATTAAAATGAAAGTCTATAAATTTGTATAATACAAAATTTGCATTCTAATAACATATAATATGACTTACCAAATATTAAGAAGTTGAAATGATGTTTTGGATATGTAATGAGATGTTGTACAAATAAACAGAACCTGAAAGTAATTGAAGTATACAAGTAAGGAAAACTCAAAATGAATTAAAATGTATATAAATGAAAATTTTGGTTGTGAAAAAATGTTATATACTTAAAATATAGCATGCAATGATGAATGGATAAATGGAACAAGTAAGTGAACTTAAGAAATGAATCGTATTATATCTTTGTAAATTGGCTATAGAAAATAAACATAAATTTCAAAGGGATTGTAAAATAATTGAATTTGTAACCTTTAAGATATCTGTAAACTAAGAAAAGTCATATATATGAGAAGTTAGACTTTTATGGAATGACTATAAACTAAAGTGTTGATTAATAAAATGTTCCACAAATGAATTCGTTATTAACTGAAATTATGAAAATGAAATAAAAGTAAACAAAGGAATTTCTTATAGCTAAGAATCAATTGGAAAATGAAAATGAATTTAATTAAATTACATAGAATGATTAAAATGAACTTGAGTAAGTAAATTCTTTGATATGATGTTTAAGAAAAGATAATGTAAAAAAAATATGCTATGTAAAGAAATGAATATACTAACTGAACAATAGATTGTGAGTAATTAAGTGGAAAAAAATAGAAGTCAATAAAATAATTTAGTATAGATAAATTGGATAGAAATCCATTGGAAGGTAATACGTGAGATTGTACGTATATTATTTTATTCGCATAACGATTTGATCCAAATTCGAGCACAAAATTCCGAGATGATTTAGATCGATCCAAGTTAGAATTTTTCACTCGATTTTCGACGGCGAACCATGGATATGGATTTTTAATTTGATTCTGGAATTCTCTATCATAGTATATGGCTATGCAAGGAGAGTAACAGTTTCCAATCAAGGAACCAAATCTGAGTCCGCACTAGAGAGTCGTGTGAACGATGCTAGTTTGGAAGTGAAATTATGTTATCGAATAAGCGATTAGATTTGATATTGCTCACGGATGATATATGTACGGCTTATGGACTTAATCAAAGTTAATATTGGAAATTTATGATGCCAAATCTAAAATGATTCTTTTAAAATTATATAACAGGATATATATATATATATATATATATATAAAGAGATAAACCAAATTGAATGTAAAATTAATAATTTGGTTATGTTGGGTATGATTTGGTTGTTATATGATTGTTAGTTGATTGTATATAATTCATTAAGTATTAATAAAATTGAAAGCTATAAATCATTGAAATCAAATTGGAAGTTAAATAAATTTAAATGAATTTAGTTTGATTCAAATTGGAAGTGAACTAATGTAAATATAAATTAGGGAATGCTAACTAATTGAATTGAGAATGAAAATTAGTAAAATCCAACGTTAATGAATCAACTGTGATAAAAATTGAAAACCAAGTGAATATATATTAATGAGAAGTGAATTTATATTGATTGGTTATGGTTTTGTTGGATGATAGTTGGATGATAGTTGATTGATGGTTGCATTTGTTGTTTTGTTGCAATTGCTATGTTGGCACATGTAGTTGTTATGTTGCTATATTGTGTATATTGATATTATTTTCATATATGCATGTTTCTCATAGTTTGTTGAGTGTTTAGTAGGTGCGGATTGCGCTTGCTTCGCATTTGGAGCTCGCTTTCGCGCTATATTATTCGTATATGCTCGCTAATAAAAATATAAGGTACATGTTTATTTTAAAATTGGATTTGGTGATTTTTGATGAGCCACTTGGCTTTTGGATTTTCTTTTGTTGGTTTGGGGCCCGTAGAGGCGTTTTGTAGCTGTACCGATCGAGCCGCGCAAAGGAGACTCTGCCGAATTTTTTTCGTAAATCCGAGTGTTAGGAAATTTTTCGAGTTTTAAAATTTTTATAACTTGTTTTGATAACTAACTTTTAAAGTTAGGAAGCCGTTCGGAGTAACTTAGTGGAAGCATAGTTATGACCTTATAAATGGAATTTCATTGTTTTATAGGTTGGTAACTTTGAATAAAATATATCTAATGTTGAATTCTATACTTAGTTCCTTTTCCCTTCTTTTTCCTTTTCGGGGACGAAAAATTTTGAGTGGGGGAGAGTGTAACGACCCGTAAATTTTTGATAATTAAAATAGCTAATTAAATAAGATTTCGTGATTTAGTGTTAGAAAAAAATTGTAAGTCGCTAGGAATAATAATAAGTAGAATGAAATGCAACAAGATTTTATCTAAGTTAATTATTTATGAATTGAATGAAATCCCAAATCAATCGAAATGATATGTAGTCAAAGGTAATTGAATGAATTTGTATTGTACAAGTAAATTGTTTAAATTAAATATTTAAAACTTATTGAGTAATTGAATAACTGTAAAATGAAAATGGTTGTTCTATAATTTGAATTTGTTGAATTTTATATGCTCGTTTTGAATATTTCGAAAGATAGTGATTTAAGAATAATCAAATTTTATTTAAAATTAATATTACAAATGTTTGAATAATTAAATTCCGAATTTGATATGATTAATTTGATATTGAAATTTAATATATGAAAATAGAGTGAATAATTGAAATTTGATTTAATATGATTCAAATTGGTTTCCAAAGTGAATGTAAGATATATTTGGATTTTAATAGAGTTAATAAGATTTTAAAATTGGAATTTATTGGATAAATTGAATAACGGGTTTAATATGATTAAAAATGATTTGTAAAATTTTATTTTATCATTTTGGAGTTATAGTGATGTTATAGAACCTTTAAAACTAAATTTAAAATGTATTTGTGAAAATTGAATATTTTAATATTTAATTATCGACTGGAAAATAGCCAAATTTTGAACAGTCTCAGAATTGGACGAAACTAGTTTCATTGGATCCGTAATAGTTAGTTATTATCGGATTTCAATTTTCGTAGCAATCGGAGTTGTCGTTTGACCGTGGCAGCTCGAAACGCGTTGAAATTGTTTTAATATTAATTTGGCGAGTTAAAATAGTCATTTTTTTTAAAACGGTCTCGGATTTCGACGAAACTACTTTCATCGGATCCGTAATGTGATATTATTGTAAGATTTCAAATTTCATGTCAATCGGATTTACCGTTTGTCCAGGGCGAACCAAAACGCATAGAAATCCGTTAATCAGTTTAATTTAAATTTGATCGTTTATTTCCGTAACTCGCGCATACGATCAAATTTGGACTTGAAACCTTTTCCATTGTGTCCGGAATAGGGGTATAACATTATGAACGCCTGGCGGCATGCCCTGATCGGGGTTAGAGATTTCGAATTGCGTAGATCGAGGTATTTTGAAATTTAAATAAATATTTTAATTAGTCAAATCTCCTTTTCAGCGGCTATCCCATCTTTTCACTGTATCCTTGACCCGTTCAGACACACAATAACCTCTTCTTCCTTTTTAATAACTGCACACGCAAGTCTCGAGAAAAAAAAATCCAAGCTTCAAAAGAAAAAAAAATTATCTCTCCTTCAATACTCGATTAAAAATCACGAAACCAGTTTTAAAAATCCTATTTCATTGTTTGCTTTGACCTGGTATGCTCGTTGCTGGGTGCGGCCTTGGTTTATGAAGATGGACGTGAGCAAAGCGATCTAGGGTTTGCAAAATCGAGGGATTTAGCGATCGATTCGCGGATTGGAGTGCGTATTTGAGCTCGTCATCGAAGATAGCATCTCGGAGCGCGATTTCGTGATGTGCGGTGGTGGGTTGGGACGCGCGACCTGGACGCGTGCGTACGGTAGGCAGTGGTTGTCACGTTTGTTGTGGAGGTGCGCGCGTCAAGGTGAGGGGTCCGGGAGGTGGAGATCGTGAAGGAGAGTTCGTCGGTGAAGACGGATTCGAATTTCGTCAACTATAGCTCCGTATCACTAGAGATTAGTGCACGGCTTGGTGGGTTTCTTTTTTGTGCACGTACAGGCAAGTTGGGGAAGATGGAGCTTGAGTGGGCTGGGCTTCTTTTCTTGGGTATGAATTTATTTTAAATACCAATATAAATTGTTTTATAAAATTCAAATGTCGATAACTTATAAAATGTATAACTTCTACATACGAGGTCCGATTGGAACGAAACTTTTTGCGTTGCGATCGTAATGACGAGAGCTCCGAAATGAAACTGGTTTGGTTTAAATTGGAGACAGTTGAAATTTGGTCTAAAATCGGAGTCGTCCGGTTTAGTTCCAAACCGAAACGTCTCGGTGACAACGGAAAATCAAAGTGAGTGTTTTATAACGCTCACAACGTACTAAATATCTTTATGCTAGTTAAATTGACATTATGAAGTGATATGAAATTTATTTGTCGTTGTTTGATATAAATTTAATTGTCATATAGATTGTCGTTTGAATTAACCGTTGAAAAATTAAATTGACAGTTAAATTGAAATTGAAATTGAATTGCGATTAATTTACCTAACATTGATAACTATGAAATTGCCATGAATTGTATTGTGTATTGGATGATGTTTTTCGATGGATGCTATTGGTTGATATTTGAATGTTTGAATGTTTATTCGCTTATATATATACTGTTATGCATACATATGAAACTGTGATTTGATTTAAGTAATATATATTCATCCCTGACATCTAATTGAAATAATTAACTACTTGGCCATAGGGTAGAAAATTATATACGGACACCGAATTGGCTAAATTAATAAATTTTGAAATCGTCGATTTGAAATTTATTTAAAATGTTTTGATTTAAAAGGTTATAAATGGAAATCAATTTATAGAAATCAAATTTATCGAAAATTGAGTTTGGAATGTTGAAATAAATTTTGGTTAAAGGAAATTGTGAAATAATATCAGTCGAGACTTTGAAATTTATAAATTGGGATTTGATTGAATTTCAAAAATTGATTTGTTTAAAGATTGAACCTTAATTCGAGCTTTGAATATTACTAAGTAAAAGCGACATAAAAAATGATATTTTGAAATTGCGCTTGAAATTGAATCATATTTGAAATTTGGATTTAAAACTTGAATAATGATGGATAATTTTGTTAAGTGCTATAAATGGATATTTTGAAAAATCAAGCTCCAAATCGATATATAATTGAAATTGAATTAATCGAAAGTGAATATAAAATTGAAATTGAATTAATCGAAAGTGAATATAAAATTGAATAAGTTTGAAGTCAAAGTTGACGCTGATTGAATCGGAATCGAAAATTGAATCGGTAGAATGAAAATTGAAATCGTTTTGAATTGGGAAGTTAAAATTGAAATGGATTGGTTTTGAAGCCGTCTATTTTGTTTTCCAAATTACTCGGTTATATAAACCATTTTGAATACTTAAACTATTTTAATCTATTTTAATCTACTTAACCCAATTTAAATTATTTTAAACCAAATCTATCCATTTCAAATCCATTTTAAGATTTTAAGTATTTTAACTATTCAAATCATTTAAAACTACTTTTAAACTATTTTCTAAAATTCTAAGCTGGTAAATAAGGTGAGATGTTTATGTTTAAATCTTGAATTTAAATACGAATTGGGTTAAATGAAGTTGCAACCTAAATTGAAATTCGGAATTATTTTGAAATCGAAATGAGATATTGAGACGAAAAATGATTTTTGAAAAGGAACCTTAAATTTTGAATGGCTATGTCGATATTTGAAATGAATTTGATTTTTGAAGCGAACATGATATTTTGATATCAATTATGAATCGATTTGAAATGTAAAAGAGCCAACGGTGTAATAATACGTAGTTATTAAAGAGACCGGGATCGGATATGGACATACTCTCCGTCGATACCGAAAACCACTTTATTAACTATTATACGCGGAGTGTTGATCCAGAATGAAGTGGATGGTTTGGTGAACGCGTTGACTGAAGAAAGAGAACAATATTGGATGACCCCTGACATGACTAAAACAGGAGCCGCGCCGGGCCATTGTGGTTCGCCACCTCTAGCGGACACACTTCTTCGATACCATATCTATTACATTTGTGATGCGATTTGGGTTCACCCCTTGATTTCGGAGTGTTGTTTCGCGGTGTTGGGGTGGCTGCTGGCTATGCCCAACATCAGTCCGGATCACGCAACTACTAATATCCTAGTTGGTATCGCCTCATGTACCTTGTCATACTGATTATCCTATTCGCGACCACTACGTTTTGATTTGTACCTTGAGTATATGGATTGCCCTCTGGTGACTTCCGGTTTTGGGGAAACTACGGTCTTGTATATGCTTTTGGGAATATAAAATGTGTTAAGGGGGATTATGTTAACGCCTTAACGCTATTTTGATACTTTATATTACTGATAGGCATTATCTACTTAGCGTATATTACTACATAGTAGATAGTTTAACGGATCCTTGAGAGATGGAAAATCCCGTAACATCTCTTAAGTTATTGCACGCACGTTGACACTGGATAGGAGATGTCAAACCCCGTAAACATCTCCGACGCCGTTGCACTCATATTTATTTACGATTGATTTAACTTTCATAAGGGTATTTAGTCCTGACTCGAGTGTTTTGTCTTTTCATTACGCTCGGGTCAGTCCTGAGTTTTTCAGATTTTTGAAGATCTATTCTGGAGGATGAAGACGAAGATTTGGTATACTATTACTATTATTATCTGTGCATCATGCTGTCGGCTGCATTATTTAAATTGTTCTGTTGTATATGTATAACTCTGATAAATGTTGTATAAATAATTGTCAAAGTATAATAAACAGCTTCATGAACTGTTTATTTGACTATTATATTTTATCGTTCCGCTGCGAGATTCTGTGTTGTTTCATTTCTTTTATTTCTCTTTCTTTTCTTTTCTTATTTACCCCAATAACTATCTGCCATTTTGAACGGTTTGGAATCGACATGTGTATTTGATCGTCGGTTTAAACTGTCCAAAAAGGCGGGTCGTTACAACTTCATTGAGTTCAAAATGGCGTTTGTGACCTTTTTGAGTATAAACATCGATATGTTTGGAGTTAGCTGGAATTTTGATGTTTTCACTTAGGGCTTTGGGTTTGGGTTTCAACCCACCAACCGAACTCAATTTATATCCTAACTCCACCCCCTCTCCTCTTCATTTATTCTAATTTCCTAACACTTCTAGCTTTAGTAAAAATGAGGGAAGGGATTGGAAATTAAAATCCTAAGCCCTAGTTTCTTTTGCAAATTCAAGTTCTAGCTCCAAAATCAAAGAGAATCTTAGGTAAGCATCCTCTTCTTCTTCTCCATCTCAATCTCTCTCCAATTTCAGAAATTTCCTGTAACCTAACTTAGGAAATATTTGCTTATGATCTTATATTGGAGCTTTTACAGTTGAAATTGAAGAGCAGTTGATCTTCCTTTTGTTTTCAAGCTTCTCCTTCCTTGTTTCTAAGTAAAAGGTGAGTTTTTGAACTCACATCTATGTCTATAATCTTCTTTGTGGTTAGGTATGAATTCCTAACATCTATTCATGTTCATTTGCTTTGGATTTGAATGGATTTGGTGAATTTCCCAATTTTTGATTCTTGTTGCCCAATTTATGAAAATCCTACTATGGATGTTTGGACTTGTATTTGGGGTGTGTCGAAGATCCTATAAGGCTGGGTTGTCGCGTGGCATAAATCCCTGATCGTCATTGCTCGTTCGATCGCCTCTGTTTGATTTTTTCCCTTGGTAGGGCTAGGCTGAAAATACTGGAGATTCCAGTTCAATCGACTGAACCAGGAAGTCATTCGACTGAACCGAACCCAGGAAATTTCCTGGGCCAATATCAGTCGACTGACCACTCTGGGTCAGTCGACTGAGTCTGGAAACAGAAAGTTTTCAGAAATTGTGTTTGTCGACTGACCACCCTGGTCTAGTCGACTGAATCTACTGTCTCAGACTAATTCTCCTATTTTGCTTGGGCTTCCAATTTTACTCGATTCGTGTTGATCCAATTTGTTGTTATCACCTTTATTGACTTTGATAACTTCTTTTTCGAGATTTTTGGAAATGTCCATTTCGATGGATTTGGTATCAATTTCTTTGGATTTGATTCACGTCTTCGAATGAGAATTTTTGGTAATTGATTGTTTCTACAATCATTTCTGTGACTTGCCACTTTGAAATACAAAGGTTTCTATACTAGTAGTATATATCAAAACTCCTTCATCAAAATGATTTCAACCCTGTTTTAATACAAAGCTCGTTTACTAAAACCGTTTTCCAACCTATTAGTTTATACAAACCTTTACCTCATTCGTACGAGAAAATCTAATTAAACGGCTTAGCAAAACAAGTGGTATGAAATGCTTGCGTTTACTTCATCTGTTAATTTTTGGACTTGTTCGATTGAAACTCTTGTGACAATTTATGAGTGAAGATATACTATTTATTTATAAATATTTAAGCTAAGCCAGTGGTTATGGGACATGAAGCTAAACTCATTTATTTACTAGCTTATTGTAATTCACACTTTTTATTAATAAATGATAATCATTTTGTGATTTAGACTGGTGATATGCTATGTCTCTTTATCCACATAGGGGACTATACATCGTTTTATTTAGTTTCGTCTCATTTCTTGTATAGGCTAACGACCTATGGGATCTTTGGAGTTTCGACTCATTTTTGTGGGCTAGCAACCCATTGTTATTTTATGGAGTTTTGATTCAATGGACGTACCGTTGTACTACGTCGTTGCATCGGCTTATCAGGTTCATCTGACGTACCGTTGTATTACGTCGTTGTTCCGAATTATTTGAGTTTCAGGTTCCTCTAGCATATCGATATCGTACTACGTTGTTGCGCCGACTCTATGGCAAGCGACCATGGATTAGCGACCTGTTTGTGATACACGTGTTGGTGAGTTTTCATGCCCCCGCTTTGTGATAGGCCTCCCCCTTTTGTGATTTCTGGATCTAGCTGATGATTCCTAGAATTTGTATTTCATCTCTTTTTGTGATTGGCAATGTTATGTTTGCCGATATTTGGGGTTTGGCGAATAAAATAAAGAATATGACATTCTTTTTAGTGCTTTGAGATTTCTTGAGATATTGTATGATTTTTGTGTTGTCTAATGTATACTTTTCATAGTATGTCATTATTGTTATTATACATTTTTATCATATCTCTTATTCTATCTCATTTTATCTGATATTTATAGCTAGACTGATCCGTTTATAATTTTCTTGTTAAATAATACTCGGGTTAGACTGAGATGTTACAGGTGCTTCTGCTTGACTCCTCTTTTGGAAGCATTATCTGACTTTTGACTAA
This sequence comes from Allium cepa, assembly GCA_030765085.1. Classification (NCBI taxonomy): domain Eukaryota; kingdom Viridiplantae; phylum Streptophyta; class Magnoliopsida; order Asparagales; family Amaryllidaceae; genus Allium; species Allium cepa. Next base: position 671,627,978 of record CM060928.1, on the reverse strand, counting down.
CTACTTTAGTTTAGTAGTTTTTTTTGTTATACATATGAGATAGAGACTCCTTGGTGTATATTTATTCTTTTGTCTAGCACTTGTACCTATTCTTTTGTGATACTGTGGATCTAATTTGACCCCTACTTTGATGAACACTTCTATGTGTTATATTCATATCTGTTTCCGTCTTTGTGATATGGATATTTGTGACTGATTTGTGTTATGCTTATTTCTATATTCGTTTTCGAAGATCATATAGCCACTGTGTAGTAGCTTTGAGTTTGTATCAGAATGTCAGATTTCCTCTTGCGAAGAAATGCATGTCATACTATCTGACATATTGATGCTCGCACAAAGAAATTACATGGATGGTCGTTCCTCAACAACCTTATTTTTTGTGCTAGTTGATGGCATTACCTTATAGTGTCCTTGGCTAGCGTGAGTATGGAGGTGGGGCGTCACATCGGCTGTGTTGGAGGCTCGTCATGGAGGGTGGCTCGGCTTAGCTAGATCATGGTTCGGCCTTGGTTGTCACTCGACGTTGTAGCTAGGTCAGGGCGGATCGGCAAGGTGGTTCGGCATTATGGCTCGTCGGGGTGGCCCGGTCGTGGATAAGGTAACAAAGTAGCTCGGTCAAGTTGAGGATTGGTAGCGGCGTGTGGCATGGTCACTTCGAGTCTTGGGCTTCTTTGCTTCGGGTCATGGCTTGATTATTTCGAGTCAGCTATTAAGGAAGTAGGTCGGCCACTTCGGGTTTTTAGGCTCCCTGCTTCGAGCTTTGTGGTTCGGCTCCTAGGATATAGGTAGTAGGAAATGTAGCTGGGTCGGCTACATTATGGTTTGGTCACTTCGTGTCGTTCGGCTAGTGACTTCGGGTCGGCTACCTGATAACATGGGTCGGCAACAATGCATGGTTTGGCCGCAACAAGTCTTCAGGTTACTTCGATTCCAAAGGCGATTTACTTCGAGTTCCTTGATGGATTTCCTAGGTCGGCAGCATCTGGACAGGAAATTGTTCGAGGCTATAGGTTCTGGATCAGCCGTGGACTTAGCGGGGCCTAGGTCATTCAGGAAGCCCAACTACCTGGGTTTGTCTATAAATATGGCATGTGGGTCTCTAGATATCTTTTTGTCTCTCTTGCCTTCTACTTTACCATTTTGTAACTATAATTGATCATTTTAGCAATAAAAAGGAAAATTTTGGAGTGGACGTAGGCCAGAGTCAGCCGAACCACTATAAATCCACTGTTTTTTCTGCTTTCTTTTTAATCTTTACTGCTCTTCATATTTATACTCTCTACATACACTCTATCGGTTATCTGTGACTGTTAGTTGTTCCTTTCATTTACGTTTGGGTGCTAGTGACCAATTTAGGTGCTAACATTTTGGTGCTTTCACTGCAATGGCAAGCACTCGGGGATTTTAGAGCTAGGATTTTGGATTCAAAAGCTTAGGAACTTGGATTCTAAGAAGCAATGGCTAGGCCGCCAACAAGGAAGCAAGTGACAGAAAGAAGTAATTAAGAGGAAAGTCAAGAGGACTCCTCTGGAAATGGAGCAGGTCAAGCATCCATCTACATCACCAGAGACGAGATAGAAGCGATGCTGAAAAGATAGGATGATGCAGACTCTTCTCAGACAATTTGGACAAGCAGGAACTACAGGAGCTCAGATCCCTGGAGCTGGATCAGAAGCACTCAACCAGTAACTAGATGGAGTGGTTCAACAGGGAGCAGCTCCTGATCTGCAAACAACTATTAACTCGGATGGACCAAGACTTGGGGGCATACCAACAGGTAATGCTGGACCAATCCATGGAGGGATGCTTGATGATGCTGGGCAACCTGGCATCAACAGGAATATTGGAGTATGTGATGAAGAGTATGTGCCAGGATTCCCTTGTGAACTCGGGGGACAAATCGGAGGCAGCAGACAAGAGTTACAGCTTGGCAACAATGACACATTAGCGGAGATGGTCAGACGAGCTATGAGAGGTGGATTGGTAAATAAAGACTTGGAGGATGTGAATAGGAATCCATTTACTTCTACTATCAGGCAAGCTAGGAACCCACCAGATTTTAAGCTACCATTGATGGAGAACGAATGTCGACGTTCACCTGGCGAGGTACATGAGGCATATGGAGGTACTGAGGGCATCAGATCAGAACATGGATCAATGCTTCGCTTTGTATTTGATGGATATCGCAGCTATGTGGTTCAGATAGCTGAAGAGTAGTTTTATTGACACTTGGACGGAGCTGATTGAAAGGTTTATGAGGCAGTTTCTGGTCCATATAGTCAGACCCAACAACATTATGACCTTGACATCGATGAAACAATGGAAGGGAGAGTCTCTTAGGGATTTCTTAACTAGATTTAACGCGGTGATAGCTTCAGTGGATCGACCCGATCCTTCGATGGTTTTGATGGCAGCCCCGCCAATAGATCTTGGGGAGTTCTATCATGAAGCGGAAAGATACCTAAGGCAGGAAGACGCACAACCGAAAGAGAAGGGAGAGACGCTGAAGCTTATGCTGTTAGAGGTGGAGGTCCACCCAGGGAGGAACCAAACATGGACGATATGGGCAAAATGAAAATGAATGATAACGGTAACCCCGGCCCATAAAAAGGCAACGGAGAGAATCAAAATTTTCTTCTTATACGGATTTGATGGAAACTCTGGAAAGGTTTTACTTGGATACACGAGGGTACCTCCACTATCGAAGACCAGCTAGGAGGGAAGCAACGGAATACGAGCAAGTGCCAGGAAAGCATTGCTTATTCCATGAGCTAGATGGGCATAACACAAACGATTATAGGCATTTGAAAGATATCGTTGAGGAGCATGTAAGGAATGGTCACTTGCAACAGTACATAAGGAATTGACCTGCAGTAGTGGAATGGGAACGGCCACGACCTACCTCGAACAAAGGTGGCGTTGGATCTAGTCACCGCCGGCTTATTATCAACTGAATGGATTTATGGTTCTAAATAAGTAATATGACTCAAAGTAATACAGCTAGGTCACTTATACACGTACGAGATCGAGGACGGTCCCTTGGCATGCTCTAAGATGACGAAAAACCGTATTGCTTGGGTCTATGAAATCCTATTTTCTTTCTGTTTTTCAGCAAACTCTAGTTTCTTCTTTGGTACTTTGGACATTAAATTCTCTTTGTTGTATGAACTTTTGCTTTGATAACTGAATTCTGTAATGATTGGGCTTGGACTAATTCAATAAATAATACAACCCAAGCGATTACCGTCCCGATAGGAGAGACGGGGCAGTAATTGTGAATTGCGAGTCCCTTTGTCGGAGAGCAATGGAATGGACTCGAATAGAATAAACATATTCCTTGGCTGGAGCATCAAGGCCAAAGAATATAAAATTTCTTAGTTAAAGAGCCAAGGCCGGAGAATCTAAAAGTCTTGGGCAAGAGAGCCGAGGCCGGAGAATGTCAAAGTCCTTGGCCGGAGAGCCGAGGCCAGAGAATAAAAAAGTCCTTGGCTGGAGAGCTGAGGTCAGAGAATATAAAAGTCCTTAGCCGGAGAGCCGAGGCCGAAGAATATAAAATTCGTTAGTCGGAGAGCCGAGGCTGGAGAATATAAAAGTCCTTGGCCGAAGAATATAAAAAGTCCTTGGCCGAAGAGCCAAGGCCGGAGGACATAAAAGCCCTTGACCGGAGGTCGGGGTCAGGACAGGATCACATGACCCGAAGAGGTCTTTAGATTTAAAATTAAACTCGGAGAGGTCGTGGATTTGGATTTCGGCTTGGGATAAATGAACCCGGAGCGGTCCTGTATTTGGAGAAGGGCTCAGGGCGATCACAGATTTGGATATTGACCCAAAAGGGTCATAGATTTGGCTATCAGTTATGGATGGATTAAAACTCGATTGACGGGTTCGGATGGCTATGGAATTGGCTCAGGGTTTGCTCATTGGGTTCAGAATCAGATATCCACTCAGAGCAGTCGTGAATTTGAAAAGGAAGACGGCAATGGCACTTGGATAGGATGGCTTGAATCATGGATATCATAGTATGGTTATGAACGGAACATAGACTTCAACTATTGGACTTGAAGCTATTCAAAACACACCTTCCTACCACAAGGCATGTTTTGGGGAGGAGGGCAAATGTTAACCCGCCTTATGGTAAGGCCGTAAGCAGGCAGATTTAACTAAGTCAATTTCTCAATTATCGAGGATGGAATGTGATAGGTTTGAGTCAACTGGATTGATAGGTAATGCAGCACATGTGAAAGGTGGTTTGGCTATGTTGGTACGTCTTGGCCAAATGTGGATCGACGTAAAGCAGGGATCGGTATAGGCTATTGATCGAATGGAGTTGATAGGTATTAAGGTGGTTCGGCATAGGAAGTGGTCGGTATAGGAGGCTCGGCCGTGTCGGTGGCTCGTCATGGAGGGTGGCTCGGCTTAGCTAGATCATGGTTCGGCCTTGGTTGTCGCTCGGCGTTGTGGCTTCGAGTCTTAGGCTTCTTTGCTTCGGTTCACAGCTTGATTGCTTCGAGTCGGCTATTAAGAAAGTGGGTCGGCCACTTCGGGTTTTTGGGCTCCCTACTTCGAGTTTTATGGTTCGGCTTCTAGGATATGGGTCGGTAGGAAATGTAGCTGGGTTGGCTACATTATAGTTTGATCACTTCGGGTCGTTCGGCTAGTGACTTCGGGTCGGCTACGTGATAACATGGATCGGTAACAATGCATGGTTCGACCGCATCAAGTCTTTGGGTTAGCAGCATCTGGGCAGGAAGTTGGTCGAGGCTATAGGTTCTGGATCGGCCGTTGACTTAGGGGGCCCTGGGTCATTCAGGCAGCCCAACTACTTGGATTTTCCTAAAAATACAGCATGTGGGTCTCTAGATAAGAAGGATCTTCTTTTTGGCTCTCTTGCCTTCTATTTTCTAAAGCTAAGGCTACTCTACCATTTTGTAATTGTAATCGATCATTATAGCAATAAAATGGAAAATTTTAGAGTGGACGTAGGCCAGAGTCAACTGGACCACTATAAATCCACTATTTTTTCTGCTTTCTATTTAATCTTTACTGCTCTTCATATTTATATTCTCTACATACACTCTATCTGTTATCGGTGACTATTAGTTAGTGCTTTCATTTATGTTTGGGTGTTAGCGACCAATTTCGGTGCTAACAGTATGGTAAAAGGTAAACGATAAAAATGTTAAAATACAAAGTGCTTGTTTGGAATTTCTTTTTCAGCATTAAATCACATCACTGTACTCTTTCGAATAAGATCCATGTGTATGTATTCCAGTGAATTTTTTTATTTTAAAAGTTCTTGCATAGATTTTTACATTATGAAACTCAATTTGCAAAATTTCACAATTTTGGGATAATATCATATGTGTGGGCTTCTCTCAATTTTTCAACATTCAATTGTAATTTTTTTTCACCGTTAAATCATAAATTTTATGGTCCTTTCAACAATATTCTTACGTCCTATAATTGGTGAATCTCGATAATGCAAATATTTTGCTATTCAAAGACCACAAATATGGGTAAGAATTCACGCTAAGCTAACGGTTCTTCAAAACTAAGGAAACAAGGTGTTGTGATATTTGAATTCTATCAATCAATACCAAAGAAACTAATGCATAGGTCATATTTGCCTACTGTCAATTCCATTTTTGGCTCCAAATGTTATAGATAGTACCATAAAGCTTTTCTACTGGGGAAACTTCTCCATAGATGATTATAAACAAGTAACCCACAAAATAATAGTAAAGTATAAGAATTCGTACTCTCTCATTAATTCTAAATATTTTTGAACCTCTCCTTGATTCTCTCAAACAATTCTTCATTCAAATCTCTTAAAAGTGTAACTTTACACATTCATATTATTTTCTTAGTTCTTTTTGCCAACAAATGTCCAATTATTCACGTTGTTTTTTCAATTCTCTTTCTTCACAAACCATAATTATTAAATTTTCTATAGCAAAAAAAAGTTTTCATTATAAAAATATCATCCTCGTTAATTAGAATTTCTATTCATATTGTACATTTTATTGTTTTAAATATTGTATTTGAGACACTGGATATGATCACTTATAGTATTTTAGGGTAGTAGGGCATTTCAAATACTTTGATCAGTTGTAAAATATTTGTTATCAAGGTTTTTAAAAAAGATATATTTATGTTGTATGTTGTAAATTCATTCAGCTGATGGTTATAATGCATTTAAGTAGGTAAATTAGTAAATATGTCTATATCAATGAGCGTTATGACACGTGCTTCGTGCATGATGATGGTACCCACTTCGTGCACGAATTGTTTTTTCTACAAATTGTATATGTTTAACTCTTCGAAAAAAATATAATTTGCACAAATATTTTACCATATTTTTGCGTTGAAATGATATGTAGTTAGTTTTAATTTTTCTTTGTAAATTGTAACACCTAATTTTTATTAGTTTAAATTTTTATTTCTGTTATTAATTACTGAAGATTGAATTTAATTTTTTATTAGCTTGAATTTTTAATTCTGTTATTAATTAATAAAAAATTACTTTGAAAAAAAATTATTTGTTGGATCTTATTTTTAAATGATATTAGGATTTCGATAATATCCGTAGAGGGACGTTTTGAATGGTAAATGAAACTTATCTGTTTGGTCCTAATTTTTAATGATATTAGTATTTAATAATATTTATACAGGGGCATTTTTGGTAGTTTACGTTGATATCAAAAAACATTGACACCAAAGGTATTACGACTATTATTAAAGATATTAAGATGTTAAAAGCAATTGCATATATGATGGAAACAATTTTCATGGCATAAGGTGAGCTCAACTACAAGCTGGTACAATTATCAAATATTGGTTCATTCTATTGTTAATAATGATGTTTTGAATTTAATGTATTTAAATAATCGTTGAGATTTTACAAATTTTAATCATGAACTTATTTTTCATTCTTACATTTATCTAGGTAGTTAACTTTATGGATTCTATTAAATATTTTAGTATTTAAGACAACTTCCAATTTATTTGTTATCCTTTTCCTTTGCCTTCCATTTTTCTCTCATTTACATAAATGCTAACTCTATTGTTATTTTCAAGCAATATCATAATAAATTTCAATTTTTTTATCCATACAAAAATACTACAATATTAGTTCAATAGTTATTAAAGTAAACTTGGCAATAATTAAGTTTGTTCATTGAATTGTTGATCTTGTAATAACTATTATTTGAGTCTAAATGACACGATATCATATATTTAGCGTGCACCTATTGGAACCTAAGAAAAAACTTTCGATTCCCCAAAGTAAAGGCTGCGATGCAAAATTTGGCTCACTACTTCCTAATAAGAGAGTTAGTGGTAAGCTTTAAGGAAAATTATGTAATTTGTTATATATATCTAACTCTGTAATCAATCTACTTCATAGCAAAAATGTTTGTTTTCTTATATATACTTTGATATATTGTGATGTAATTTGTTAAGTAATTAATTTAAAGCGTATTAATAAGAAATTCCTTAAATAAAATGTTATATGATTGTAGTTGCAAATAGTTGCAATTGTGAATAATTAATCACAATATAAAATAACATTTTGTTTTAAATATTTTCGGTCAAGATGTTTCAAGAAAGGATATCAATTCATCCCTTCAGACCAAACTATGTAACACTCTCTAAATGTTAGGCAGTGTATTACTCATGACTACTAGGGGGTACCAAGTGGTTACATACTTGCAGTTGTTGGATAACTATGAAATGACTCACCCAAGAGTTTCCTGTTGGTTGATGATAACTATTCAAACAGAAAATCTCAGTGTGACGATGTACACCGTTTCCTCGACTTAAGAATACAGTGGAACTTCAATTTGTATACTTCACTTCGATTATAGTTAAATTATGACATCCATCGAGTGACTATAATTAGGTCTAAGTTGGATTGATGGAAGTGAAGCACTACTCAATAGAGAGTTTGTCTCCTCAGTTGTATGAGGTTATTACCATTATAAACTATAGTCAACTTAAAGCCAAAATCTCTGGCCAAAGCAATACGTTTAATAATAAATGTTACTAGACTTGAATATGGATAATGTTGAATTTTTGATCGATACCAAATTCCATACATCCTTAGATGAGATAGTGTTGATAAGAGAACATGTCTAAATTATTATCATTATTGGCATCGCTTAAAGTAATATAAAATATGATTTTATTAAAAAGATCTGTAAGTGATAATTCGGCCAAGCTATCACACCACCAGCTAAGGTGATGTGCAAAAATTAATATTTGAATCCAATATTATTGGCTGATTGAATTCATACTTTGAGTCTAACAACCGTATTGGTGAATCTTCCCACAAAAGTACGATTTAATTGGTTTATATAGTATTATAAATTAATTAAATTACTAAGTTTTTAAGAAATATTATTTATTAATGCATTCAAGGTTTGAGGTGTTATTAGTAAGTAGAGTAGGTCCTTAAAATGTTATGGTACCATTAGTAATTATTTGGACATGTATATAGAAGTTAAATATGGCATATGGATATATGATATCAATATATACTTAAACAAGCTTTAAATATATTTAATTGCTCAAGTAGAATTTGTGATTTTTTGGTTTACATTGGATAAAAGACTGCCGACCATAAGAGAGAAATAAACAGTCTAAATATTTAATTATGATTTAATTGGGGAACTAAAGAGCAAGGTTTTAAAAGAGAAGAGTGGAAATATTTTATTCTCTTGATGACAGCAATACCTTCTTCATTAATTCAAATCCAAATTTTTAATTCCTTCTTCCTTTTCTCTCTTTCATGCATGCCATTCCTTTCTATTATTCTTCCATAGTAGAAATTATTTATCCACCCAAACGAGTATCAAACAAAATCAACTCATGGTGGTACATTCGATTGTTGCAACATCGAGTGGTGATTTAAGGAATCTAGGAGTCTTTTCTCAAATCGACATGTCATAATTTGGTTGGATCTTTAAGGTAAATATCATATTTTTACATACGTCCACTAACCCCAAATGTATGCATATCTATATATATATATATATATATGTGTGTGTGTGTGTGTATATTTCCAATCTCACGAATAAATCTGTTCATTAATTAAGATTTAAATTTAAATCTGTCTTGTTTGAAACTATAAAATAAAAATGCAAATGAGTGGTGTGTTTATTTTATATGTAATATAATGCTTATGTAATAGATTTTGTTGTTATTGATTTTAATTCGATGTAAGATTGTAATAATTGTTGTTTCATAAATGAAATATAAAATATAATATATATATATATACACACATATATGTTACACTGCATATGTAATATACTTTGTTTCTACTGATTTTGATTTGATGTAAAAAAATTATAAATTTCGTTTCATAAATAAAATTCAAAATAATATATATATATATATATATATATCTGTGTGTGTGTGTGTAATAAAATTGGTTTATACTTTTATGTTGTTTTTTGTTAATCACGTTATGAAAATCATACTTTATATAGTGCCAAATTTCAAGTATATATATATATATATAAATAATTCATTATTTTGGCCACGTATACATTTTAAATATATATATATATACATATATATTATTTTGTAATGTAAAATTAGGTTTAAGATACATACTTAATTTACTAAATTCCAATTACGTTATGTGTGTGCGTATAAACGATCCTTTAGTTTGGCTATGATTTAAATATGTGAACTTTATACATACACACACACAAATATATATACACATACATACGTACATACATACATACATACATATATATATATATATATATATATATAATTATGTGTGTGATTGATGATATTATATATAGTACACATATAAAATATAAACAAATTAAATCTATTGTATAACTAAACGGGAATCTAAAGTTTTGATTTGCAATTTAATAGGCAATTAATAAGAGTTATCTTTCTTAATTACTCTTTTTCAAATTTTACAAAAATTCGTTTGCATCCAGGAAAGCCAGCTTTATACTGGTCGTCCACTTTATATATGATAATCTGGTGTGTGGCATAAGTGACCGGCAACTACATAGGCACATTTAAGCACAGGAGTCATACAACATCAACTCAACTGTTAGAATACAAGAAAAGAACATGTAGCATAAACATACAGGAAAATCTAAACACCCATAATAACTGCTTTTAACATGTTGATGTATCTCCTAAAATTTCTGGTAAGGTCTGGAGCGAAATCTATGGACTCTACAGAGTAAATGATAAAGTTAGGGGCATGTCATAGGGGAAGTTCTATAATTTATTGTAAGTAGTAACTTTGTAATAAAATCCCGTTCGAAATAAAAGGTGTTGCTAACCCAAAAAATGGATCAACACCCAAAAATCAGATGAAAGCACCTGTTTGGATAAAAGTAAATGTAGAATAACAGAAAGTAGTAAAAGAGGCACAGAATTTTTACAGTGCTTCGGCGTAATCTTCGGCTACATCCAATTTAATCTTTTTATTATTTGTTGCTAGTTGTTATCTCTCTGGATTACAACTAATTTTTCCTTAGATCTAAGTTACAATGAATTTGAATAAGTTTGGAAGAGATAAGATGTGAAGAAGGTGTTAATGAAGCTCCAAGTACAATAGTGTTAATGGAAATTCAGCATAGGGAAGATTCTTTTCTAGTAGCAGGTAGGTTGGTATTTATAGAAGAATTAGGCAGCATAAAGTCAAAGGACGATAGCAATGAAGTCATGAACCAGTCCAAGACAACACAAGAAAAATTGTGGCTTCCCGAGTTAAGGGCAAAATTTGGTGTCGAATTAAGGTCCTTAATTCGGTACCGAATCTAATCCTTAGCTATCTGATGGCCAAGTCCTTTTGGGTCGAGTTCCTTGCTTCATCAAGATGTCCTCCATGTAATGTGGTAGATTGTTGATGAGTTTTGATCATTATTCTTCCATGACTTGGATTATCCTGTCATTTGGATCGTCACCTTTTCATTCTTGATGATAGACTACCTAGAAATCTATGAAACTTTATGAATATACATAGGAGGACTAGAGAATCACTTGTGCTAAGTGTGAATGTGCCAGGGCTTAGCACGTATATTTAGTACCGAATTAAGGTCCTTAATTCAGCGATGAATTAGGTGCTTAGCCTAATCGTGGTGAAAATTTCCAAGTCTTTTTGCCTTTTCTAAGCAATCTTGCCAAATTCAAGTCATTCCGATTCCGTTTCGATATTCTTAATTCCAGATGAATCAAGGTCCTTAATTCAACGAATTAAGGTCCTTAATTCGGGGGAGATCTAATTATTGGGGCCAAACCACTCCAAACCTTTTATAAGTCCTTCCTTGTGTTATTCTAAGTGTACATGTCAAGTTTTAAGCCATTCTGACCTAAGACCTTAATTTGGTGCCGATCTAAGTCCTTAATTCGGTGATGATCTAAGGCCTTAATTCATGGAAGAATTAAGAACTTGGCCAATTTTTCATCCAAATTTCCTAAGCTCAATTCTCTTGTCCTTTTAAGCATGCCTTCCATTTTTAAATTGTTTTTCCTTTATTTGAAAATTCTAAGTCCGGTGGAAATTTGCTTTGCTAAAAAGCATGTTAACAGTTGCTCCCAAAATATGCCTTTCGAATGTAAGGCGTGCTTTATCCAAGAATAAGTTCTTATCATCAGTCTTTGATAGTTAGGCTTTCCAGTTGCTTCAGTAACCAAGAATCATCCAGTTCGTTCGAATTGTTTGTAAATTATAGGTCGTTCCAAACCTACTACAACCTAAGATTCTAGACTTTGCTTAAGTGTAATCTATACATCATAATCATTCCAATTTTACTTGGAGTTATTACATATCTTAATCATCCCGTGTTCATCCATGATTTAACTATTTTATTCTAATTACAAGGCATTCGAATCCTTTTAGCAAAATCAAATATGTTTTCATCCTTAGGTTTGATTTCTCTAGACCGTTTGTCACCCTTCTAGCATTCAATCCTTGGTGATCATATGCTGAGTCCAACCCGCTTGCTCTCCGAAAAAGGCACATACTCTTCGAAGAGAGGGACCCAAAGATCAAGTAGGCCCATCCACTCACTCTCTAGTGAGAAGAACTACCCTTGGCCTCTTTGAGTCCTTGTTGAACCAATCCGCTTACTCTCTGATAAGGGCATTCACTCTCTAACAAGGGATCCAACAGCAGTAAGCCCATCCAATCGCTCTTAGATAAAGGGACTTACTTCTTGCACTTCGGCTCACCTCTCGGGAGGTAGCTACATGGCGATCAAAGAAGCCTATGCTTTTCACTCTCTGGTGACGTGGCTCACTCCTTGCACTCCGGCCCGATCTCTCCGTATGGTAGCTCTAAGGTGATCTAATCCATATAAGCCAATCTGCTTGCTCTTCGACGAGGGGACTTGCACCTTGTGCTCTGATCTCGTCTCTTTAGACGACACATAAAGCGATAAATATCAGTCATCGCGTTCCCATGGATTTAAAAAATTCAAATTCAAAGTAAAAAATAATCAGAAATCATAAATAGTCGTCTTGGACATCTGATTCAGAGCATGCCTTGGGTCTAATCCAGATCCCATACACATGTAAGAGGTTCGAGGTTATTATAATCCTAAGTAGTCATCCCAAGCATCCGGTTTAGAGAGTGACTAGGGACCAATCTTGATTTGTGCACATCTAAAGGGTCTGAGGTTATTGTCTAAATTGTCAAAAGCAAGAAAAAAGTAGGGTACGAGGGACAAAACTGGCCTCATTTATCCCGATCAAGGGATTACGGGTCGTGAACTAGATCCTTAATTTTTCCTTAGAGTGTTAGCTGAGGGTGGTGGTTACTCTGGCCGCACCACTGCGGTTCGGTTTTTGACGTACTATTGCAACTAGGTGTTCTGGACCAGTTCCTCAATCATATCGTGTAGTTGTCTGCACTCATTCATTTCACGTCATTCCAGCTTATGGAATATGCAATACTTCCTAAATATTTTCTCCTGATCCAAAGTTCTCACCTAGCCAGCTTCTGATAGAGGATGTACCCCCAGTTTCTAAGTAGATCCTCTTCGGAGTTTTAGTTAGCTCGGCGAAAGAAGAGAACTTCGGTCCTCTCCTTAGTCGTTCAGATCCTCTACCGTCATTGTAGGCTTTCTGTTTCCTTTGCCCTTACCATATCCGGCTCCAGGCATTCCTTCGCCATCCAAAGCACCGACTTCATCAAATTTGATGTTTTTAGCTTTGGTGTCTTCTTGACGTCGATATCTTTTCGCTTCATGGTAGAATTCCATTGGTGGATCTCTTTTCAAAGCAACCTTGAAATCCATTTTGCTTGCCGCTCCTAAAACCGTTGCCATTAAGATGATTGATGGATCTGGTCTGTCCATGACAGCTGTCGTTGCATCGAATCTAGTCAAGTAGCTCCTTAGGCTCTCTTCAGGTTTTGCTTCACAGTTAAAAGCGCCAGCACATTCTTCAACCATAAGACTTTAACTCTGAATTGCCTCAAGAACCGGTCTACCAATTCGGTCCAAGTATGAATAGATCCATATACCAGTTGTCAAAACCACATCGCAGCCAAGTGCGTCAAGTATAATAGGAAGCACCGTCCCATAACCTCCTCCGAAGCATCCAACACTTCTATGTGTCGGATGTATCTCATCAAGTGAGTAGTTGGATTTGACTTTTCATCATGCATTTCCAGTGTCAAAAGCTTGAAATCAGGGGGGTTACTTGCATTCCAAATATTGGAAGTAAATGAGTTCCTACTCACGTCCTCTAATCTTTGATTTGGGCGTTCACCTCCGATCATTCTCCTTACCAATTCAGGAAGTCCATTTTCACCATCCAACGAATATCTCTGTCCTAAAGCGATATTCTGCCCCCATTCCAGTGGGGGTATTCTAGGACATACTCTTCCAACCGTATGCTTGCATTCTTGTTCATGACTTTAGCTTCATTCGGCCCTTCGTTCCTTTGAGGAAGTTCCGGTGCATCTTCCTCTGTCAGTTGCACTCTAGTATTCAGATTAGCTCCCGCACCACCAGTTCCTAGCGTTTCAACGGTCACTCCGACGTTGGCCATTCTAGTGCTAGCTTCAACATTAATCCTATTATCGGCATTGATTCCCATGTTGATTCCAACGTTGGCCCCAAGTATCGGTTTCTCTAGGCATGGATGCAATATTCCAGGTTGTTCCAATTCAACTCTGGCGGCTCCTGTGTTGTTTCCTGGAGTTTAATTCCTATTCCCTGTAGATCAAGCCATCCATTACTGCTCCATCCTCTGGAAGAAGCTATCCATCATCTCTAGTTACCTAGTTATCATCTCATCTTGCATCTCCATCTCTTCCTTGGTGACATAGATGGATTGATTAGAATTTTGAAGATACTTCCTGGCTGTCCTCAGGCCGTGGTTGATTTCCTCCAGCTTTACTATTGTTAAATCTCTTCGTCTTCCTTAATTCTTAAATCCGATTTTCAAGTTTTCAGATTTACTTCTTGGTTCTTGGTTCTCAGTGAAAGCACTAAAACGTTAGCCTAAAAAATGAATCATCACCCAGAAATCAGATGAAAACACCATTTCAGATAAAAGTAAAAGTAGAATAACAAAAAGCAGTAAAAGAGACATAGAGTTTTTATAATGGTTCGATATAATCTCCAGCCTACATCTAGTTTAATCTTTTATTTTTTGTTGTCGGTTGTTATCTCTCTAAATTAAAATAGTTTTTCGCTAGATCTAAGTTACAATGAATTTGAATAAGTTTGGAAGAGATAAGAAGTGAAGAAGGTGTTGATGAAGCTCCAAATCCATGATTGATAATGGAGATTCAGCAGAGTAAAGATCATTTTCTTGTAGTAGGTAGGTTGGTATTTATAAAGGAATTGGACAACATTGACTCAAAGGTCCAATAGCAATGAAGTCTAGAAACCAGACTAAAACAACGCAAGAAATAAAATGGCTCCCCGAGTTATGGCTAAATTAGGTACCAAATTATGGTCCCTGATTCGGTACCAAATCTAATCCTTATCTATCAAGTGGCCAAGTTCTTTTAGGTGGAGTTCATTGCTTCATCTAGATATGCTCCATGTAATTCGGTAGATTGTTGATGAGTTTTGATCATCGTTCTTCCATGACTTGGATTATCCTACCGTTTGGACCATCACATCATCATTATTGATGATAGGCTCTTTAGAAATATATGAAACTTCACGAATATGCATAGGAGGACTAGTGGATCACTTATGCCAAGTGTAAGTGTGCCAGGACTTAACACCTATATTCGGTACCGAATTATGGCTCTTAATTCGGTGATGAATTTAGGTGCTAACGCTAACTGTGATGAAACTTTCCCAAGTCCTTCTTTTTCCTTTTCTAAGTGATCTTGCCTAATTTCAAGTCATTCTGATTCTGTCGTGATGTTCTCCGTAATTCAAGATGAATCAAGGTCCTTAATTTGATGAATTAAAGTCCTTAGTTTGAGGGAGAATCTAATTAGCGGGGCCAAACCACTGCAAACCTTTTCTAAGTCCTTTCTTGTGTTCTCTCAAGTGTACATGTCAAGTTTCAAGTCATTCTAACCCAAATCCTTAATTCAGTGTCGATCTAAGACATTAATTCGGTGACGATCCAAGGCCTTAATTTAGTGACGATCTAAGGCCTTAATTGGGGAGAGAATTAAGGACTTAGGTATTTTTCATCCAAATTTCCCGAGCTCAATTCTCTAATCCTTTTAAGTGTGCCTTCCAGTTTTCAAATTGTTTTGTTCACATTTGAATCTTCTAAGTCCAGTTGAAATTTGCTTTGCTAAAAAGCAGGTTAGCTGGTTCTTTTTATTTTCTATTATATATTTGTTAAAATGTGTTATACTAATTAATTATTTAATTTAGGTATATTTTATAGAAAATCCATAAATGGTATATTTTGTAATAGTAATTAAAATGTGTTGTAATCATGAGGAATTTTATCATAATATAGTAAACATATCATAGTAGTAATAAAATGTGTTGTAATATTCCTAGTCAAGGTGTATCGAGACTGGATATCAATGCATCTGTTGATACTAGAGTACGTAACGCTCTTCAAATGTTGGGCAGTGTATTACTCATTGCTATTGTGGGCACCAAGAGGTTACATACTTACAGTTATTAGATAATTATGGAATCATTTACATGAGAGTTCTTTGTTGGTTAATATAACTAAGGTTAAATAGAAAATTTCGAAGTGACAATGTTACACAGACCTCTTGACTTGAGAATACTTTTGAACTTCAATATGGAAACTCCACTTTACTTATAGTTAAATTGTGGCATGGTGTCTATTGAATGACCATAGTTGGGTCTGAATTTAAGCATTGGAAATAAAATACTATTCAATGAAGTCTTCTCCTTAGTTATATGTGGTTAATATCACAGTCAGTAGAAGTAAATTCAGAGTCAAAGTCTATGGCCAAAGCAGTTTGGTTAATAATAATTGTTATTGTTGAACCAAGAACTTTGCATTTGACTGTACAAGTTGAATGTGGACGATATTGGAATTTTAATCAATACCAAATTCCATAAGTCCTGATATGATAGAGTTTTAACGAAGAGTACTGGTGTAAATAATCATTACTGTCAAGGACCGCTTAAAATTGGATTTTTGCCGAAACTACATAAGCAATAAATTTATCCAAACTATCACACCACTAGTTAAAGTGATGTATCAATGTTAATATTGAATTGTTCGATATTAATCACTAAATGAATTTACAATTAAGAGTCATGTAACTATAATATTCAATACTCCAAGTACCGCTTAGTTTAATTAAATTATAATCTTTTTGAATTAAGTAGATTAATTAATATTTGTGAAATATTAATTAAAAAATTTATTTGTTTTTTGTTGATCAGCATTGAAAATAGCTCGTATATAAAAGTTATATGCACATGTATCGATATACGATATCGATGTACACTTGAATTTGATAAATGTAAATTATATAATATGGTTTGAAGTAGAATGGTAGCCCAAAGGGATCTAGGTTTGGCCACCTATCCAAGAGGGATGGCAAGGGTGATATGCTTGATATTTTGGATTTGAAGCAGCGTAGAAAAGGAAAGATCTAGATCCACTTTTTCCTCTCTTCTTCTTTTCTTGTTTAAATCCATTTCCTCTTACATTTTGACTTGACTTTTTATGCTCTTGCCACCATTATCCTCTGGCAAAAAATCCTAACTACCCCTCCTCCATTATTTTAAGAAAAAATCACAAATTCAAATGAAATAAAAGAAATGTGCATAGATCTCTCTAAGTGGTAGCGCTTTCCAAAAGAGATTGGATTTAATTCTAGAAGTTCCACTGATTCAGCATTTGAGTGTTATTACTGGTTTATAGTTGAGGCAATACTTTACTACATATCTATTTATATATGTATATATATATCATTTATTGTATTATTATGTCTGGTTTGTGTTTGCACAAAAAATGGACAAACACCTCCAAGTCGTATTATTTAGTTGATTATATGTAATTTTCAATGATTTTAGATGAGTATGTAAATATGAGAAAAGTAGGGGCTGAAATGTAAAAGACACACAGATTTATAGTGGTTCGGCCAGAATGTGCCTACGTCCACTTTATATGTTATTATCTTCTTTCTTTCAGGTTACAAGTACAATGCGTTGTGTACAAGTGTATGAAAGTAGTTTGAAAGTTCCTTCCTTGCTTGAGCTCTCAAACTTGTCTGCCATTGTTGTACCCCTGCCCCTCTATTTATAGAGTGAGGTAGGGGGCAGGGGTCTTGGAGGTATATAGCTGCTGGTGGGCCCGGGCTGAGGCAATCTGGTCTGGTAGCATTCTAGTTCGGCGAGCTTCATTCGGTGGTGAGGTTGGACCGGTGGTAGCCTCGTTCGGTAGGGAGATGTTGGAGTTTGGTCCGGTGGTGCCTGGTCCGGCTATGGTGGTCCGGTGATGGGTGGATATTGGAGAGGTTGGTCCGGTGGGCCTGGTCCGGTGAAGTCTGGTTCGGCAGGAGCTTATGCCGAATGGAGTGGTGGACCGAATGAGGTTGGCTCGGTAGGGGGTAGATCCGGTAGTGGAGTAGCCGAATGGAGGGAGCCCGAATGAGGTGAAGGCCGAATGAGGAGGTGATTGGTCGTGCTGAATGAAGTGGAGATTGCGAACCCGAGTGAAACTGTGGCTTCCTGGTCTCGAGATCTTCTGGGTGAAAATTCGCCCAACATTTGCCCCCCAAAGTGGGGCACGTGCTTGCATGTGTCGCGCTTTGTTTTTCTTGTGGCAGGGAGATTGGCTTTGTAACGCCGGTGATCGGACGTTCGTATTCCGTTAATGTCCTGCAAAGAAATTTACAGTTTTAGCGTGATTTCGAATAACGACCGTTCATGATCGAAATATTCGAGTTGAAGTGAACTGTGCCGTTAAGGACGATAGAGTGAGCCCCGAAGGGGCTTGGCATCGTCGATGCCCGGTTTATGTTTGTGAAGATGGCTTATTGCCAGCTCAGAGCATGCCTAGGGATCGTTCGCAACCCCGTACATGTGTAAGTAGCTTAGCCATTTCATAATAATTATCAAATATCCATATGACCGATGGGCTTAAGAATGCGTGTCAAAGTGTAAATTCCCACGATGGTAGGGTTAACAACCATTCAGAGCGTGCCTATGGACCATTCGAGGTCGCGTACACGTGTAAACGATTTAATCCACGTCGGTGAGGATTTTACGACTTATTCATCGTTATCATAATCTTATTTTATTAGTTAGTTCTGGGGTTCGGTACTTATCTGAGGGAGGCGCTTTGCACGCCACTAGTTCCTGGTCTTGATCGGTAGAGAGAGAATCTCATTCGGTTTTTGGTTGGACCGGTACGCTGGTCCGGTATGTTGGTCCGGTAGGCCGAACCAGCTGGTTCGGCAATCCTGAGTTTGCCTATATATAGAGGCTACCCCCCTTAGTTTTCCCTTACCGAACCAAAGAGAGCCGAATCAATTTTTAGCCGAACCAAACTTCTGCCGAACCAAGCTTATACCGAATTAGGTATATATTCTTTTGCCGAATGGTTTTTTATCACCGAATGAATATGATTGCCGAATGCACACGAAGGGTTTTGTTTTACCGAATGATATGTATACCGGATGTGTTTTTTAGTGCCGAATGGACTTATGACCCCATTGCCGAATGAACTTAAGTCCCTAGTGCCGAATGAGCATAAGACCCTAGTGCCGAATGAACTTTGTATTCGGTCTTTGGGTGGAATTCTGGACTTATGTATGCTTGCTTGTATTCTTGTTCTAACATCATGTTTTTCACTTTTGTGTATGCAGATAAATGTCTCGCAAGGCGGAAACACGATCAGACAGACGGAAATCCAAGGATGGAGGAGAGTCTTCTTCTGTGCCCCCAGCCCACCCAGGATCCGGGCAACATCGACCTGTTCCGAGGTCGTTGGTGGACGGACAGGGTCCACAGGAACTTCTGGTCTCCCCTCCCGACTGCTTTCCTAGCTCCCTAAAGGAGGAGCAACTTGACGTTATATCCCGTTCCTTTGGGATAGACAGGGCTCTTATGCTGTTACCGGGGGAGGGGGTCATGCCATATGATCCCCCTGAGGGGTACTTCGCTTACAGCCGTTACCATTGTATGTGCGGGGCTATTCCTCCAGTCAACGCCTGGATATTAAGCTTCGTCACTTATCTGAAGGTGGCTCCATTCCAGCTCCAGCCCAACTCTTATGCTATTCTGGTTTGCTTGTATGCTATCTTCCAGAAGAGATACGGGCGTGCCCCCTCCAACCGGGAAATACGATATCTGTACAATCTGAGGGGGTACAGGAAGGGGTCCCCATATATTAGCTTGGAGTCAGCCGTTTCCTTCAAGCCGGTTTTGGATTTATACTCGAAGTATAGCATGTTCAAGAAGGAATGGTTCTTTGTTAGGGATGACTCCGTCTCTATTCGCCGATTTACCTCCGGATGTAAGTCAAAACTCTACTCATAATTCCTGTCTTGGCTGTAATTCTCTCTCTTATGCGCTTTTATTTCTTGCTAGCGACAGGTGGTTTTGCGGTTGTGGAAGATGATCGCTTGGTTCAGATGGCAGCTGAAATTGAAGCTATTTCCGGGAGAGACAGATCGGCTGCTTATTTGATTAGGAATGCCAGGCTCTTGTCGTATAATTTGATCCTCCCACATCAGTCCGTAGTCAAACAGAGGGACACGGCAGAAGAGAAAGCTGCCCAGCCTAAAGGTGGGGTGACAGCGAAGGGTGGCAAGAGGAAGCCCTTTGCACAACGTCCAGTCGTAGGAGGCAAGAAGCTCAAGGAGTCCGATGGCCCTTCTCCAAGTACTTGCCCGGATGTCCCGGAGGAGGAAGGTGTAGAAGAGGAGGAAGGAGGTGAAGTTGGAGAAGGGTCGGAGGGTGGAGGAGATGGCGATGGTCAGGGTGGTAGCGGTGTTGCTGCTCTAACCTCTGAGCAGGACCTCGAACTGGATGAGGCTCTCCGTCGGGCCTTCGGGGAGTCAGAGGGGGAGTCGGAAACGGAGAAGGCAGAGGAAACCGGCAAAGCTGTGGTTAGCACTGACCCATCCTCTAAGGGTTCCTCAGCTAGGGTGACCCCGGCGATGCAAGGTGAACTTTTGTCTTCTGCCGATTCTATTTTCGATAAGGACTTAGAAATTTTTTACGGTTCACTTCCGTCCTGGAATGAGATCCAGGACTTATTGCAGTATCCCACTCCTCCGCCGGGTTTGTATAACAGATGTGTCTCCTCACTTTTCTTTCTTTTTAACTTAGCACATTTTTTTGAATTGCGGATTATTGTATGTTCGTAACACTTGTTCTTTATTCCAGGGGCAGGCCAGGCGGGTAAAACGTCGGATGTTCGACACCGCCTTGAACAATTTAAGTCGAGGAGAGCTTCCGCGAAACCTTCTACTGATCGCACTGGGGACGTAGTCAAGTACCGCCCTCTTCTTGGGGTCATCGAAGAGGGCATTCAGAAAAGGAAGCGGAGCCGTTCCTTATTTGAGTCTTCTTCTGCTTCGCAGCTTCCTACTCTGTCTCCCCCTACTCAGCCTCCTCGTGATACTACGGAGGAGAGCACGGAGCCCTGCCCCCCTCCTCCTCCTTCCAAGAGTTCTACTGTCATTCATATAAGGCGTCCCGATGTGCCTCGCCCCGTGCCTCGTGACCCTTTTGCCGGCCATCCTGATTTAGACCCAAGTTTTCGGGACATTTCATTCGATGAGACCACGGGCGAGCACCTACTTCCCCGCAACCCCATGGTAAGAGTGCTGGACGAGGCCAAGTCCCTAGATCTTGATCTGCTTACTACCCGAGTAGTTACTATGGGGGACGAGGCCAAGGCTAATATTGACCGGGTGGCCGAAGAGACTAAGAAGTTAATGGAGCATCATGCTCGATTGGTCAAGGCCGGGGAGGAGATTGGGAGTGCTAATATTCGGTTAAGGCTAAAGGTTGCCGATCAGGCCAAGCAGCTTGCCGACCAAGCCATCCAGATCTCCCAGCATGAGGAAGCCTCCCAGCGTCTGAAAGAGACCATGGAGAAGGCCAGTAGGGCGGAGTTACGGAAGATGGAGGTTACCTGCAGGGAGCGGATTAACATGGCCATTACAACGGTGGATGAGGTTCGAAATGCGGATCTCGAGCGGGTAGAGGAGTTGTCGGGGAGACTCGAGGCTGCGGAGATGGCTCAGGCTGAGTTGAAGGAGGAGATGGAGGAGATGAGGAGGTCCCTTAGGTTGAAGGAGGAGGAAATGAGGAGGTCACTCCAGGCTGACTGCTTGAGATACCAATCAGAGAGGGACGTCGCCGTCGCTAAGTTGCAAGCTTCCGAGGCTCGGGTGAGGGAGTTTGAGGAAAATGAGGGGATGATGGATGAGATGCTTCAGGATATGTACTTCCATACTTGGAAAGAGGGCGGCTTGTCTTGGATGGACGATTACCCTCGGGTCATGGCCAAGGTGTATCTCCAGGCTTTAGAGGAGGCCAGGGTGAACGCGGGTAAGGAAGGCGGAGAGGCTTTCAACTTGAGTGCGGTTACTGCTCAGTTCTCAAAGGAGGAGCAAGCGGCGGTGAAGGAGGGGATGCGGCTGCTTGCTGCGGAGGAAGCGGGCGTGCAGTTGGATGATGAGGATCAAGCGGCGGATGCTGGTGAGTTATTCTTTTCCCTTTCTTTTCTTTCCGTGTTTTCATAACTTGATCGTTCGTTTAATGAATTCCTCTTCCGATCTGGACAGGTGGGACTTCAGATCCACATGCTGGGGGCTCCGATCCTGCGGCTAAGTAGGCTGGGGGAGTTGGTGATGGAGTGTGGATGCATCTGCCATTTTTTTGTTTCTTTTTTATCACTGTTCATGTTAATCTTTGATATGCAACTGTAATAGAATTATTTGCAAAGAATAACTTCGTGTGATCTTATAATATAAGCTGATTTTGTCATGTTTAAATGTTGTTGCTATCTTTATGTGCTGTGTGAGAAGTATAATTATGTATATGCCTGTGATTCCACTTGTGTTTGATGTTAAGTTTTTGCTTGAAATATAATTTCACGTTTTGCAATGTCAGTGTATGAATAAGTTATAGTTACGCATTTATGTACAAGAGAAGAGAGTACCGCCCTTTATGTTTTATTCGCAGGCGGTAGCTTTGAGTGTCTTGTGTAACTGTTCACGGGTATAGCAGAGCGCCCTGCTACCCAGCACGCAGGCTTAGAGCCTCATGAGTGAATGTTTCCTATTTGGTTTCCTGTACTTTAGAGTTTGTTATACAGGATAGGAGAAAAATATTTAAATGAAATGGAAATATAGTAAAAGTAAAACTTCCAGTCACGGAAGGCCGTCGATGTGCTTAAGTTCGTGGCAAACGGGTTTTGTAGTCACTTTCCCTAGCTGTGGGTCTTGGAGACATTTGTCACCCATCTTACGCCTCCGCGGGGAGTTTTCTTTTTTACCACAGCCGCACTTAAGACACATCGGAGCCGAGATCGCGCACGGTAACTACCCGAACCGTTATGGTCCGTAATCGTGGGTATTATTCGATTTACCGTGGCCGGCTAGCGTGGGTGCCGTTGGCCGTGAACTACCCCTGGCTGGCCACACCTTATGTTGGGGCTTAAAGTAGGTTCACGGTTACCGACGAGCCGAACGCCGTAATGAGCTGCCATCGGCTATAGTCGGCCTTTATGATGACTTATAATCGGCTCATTACAGTTGGCTTTGAGGGCAGGCGCGCAATGAGTTAACCCGCAGCAGAGGGATGCTGGAGCAAAAGAGTCTCATTGGCGAGTGCATAGAATCGTGGCGTACCTGTTAGGCCTAGTCTAGATGAGGCCGCGGTGCGTCTTGAGTGGAGATGCCATAGGATTTTGTTCAACAGAAAGGGATAAAACTTAACAAGTAGCCAAGACATAAAGGAACAAGTTAAAAAGAGACAAGATTTTTTAAAGTGGTTCGGCACGAAAATGCCTACGTCCACTGGTTCTCTTTGTTAATTCACTTCATATGGGCAGTACAAGTTAAGAAAAGTATCGACGGAGGTGTCGGATGTTCCATGCCCTCTGGAACACCTCTCCGTCCACTGTTGACAAAATGTAAGCTCCGTTGTGGAGATCTTTGTGAATTACATATGGTCCGTCCCAGATGGGGTCCAGTGCCCCGGGGCGCGGAAAGATTCGCCTGAGGACAAGATCTCCTTCTTGTAAGCTGCGATGCTTGACTTTGGAATTGTATAGTGCTGCCACTTTTTGTTTGTGAGCTGCTGCTTTGAGTGCTGCATCGTTTCTCCTTTCCTCAATCAGTTCCAAAGACATGAGGAGGAGTTCTTCGTTTTCTTCTGGGTTGTAGTGGATCCTACGGTGGGAAGGCACAATAGTCTCAACTGGGAGCATTGCCTCCGATCCATATGCCAAAGAGAAAGGAGTATGTCCCGTTGATGTTCTGAAAGATGTGCGGTATGCCCATAGTGCCGTAGGAAGTTCGTCCGCCCAAGCGCCTTTTGACTTTTCAAGTTTCTTCTTGATTAGGGTTTTGAGAATTTTGTTGACAGCTTCAACTTGTCCGTTTGCCTGAGGGTAAGCTACTGACGAGAAGCTTTTATGAATTCCATGCTCTTGGCACCAGTCGGCAAATTCTTCGCTGTCAAATTGGAGTCCGTTGTCTGATACGATCTTGAGGGGGACTCCATACCTGCACAGAATGTTTTTGATCAAGAAGTTAATAATTTTTGCTGAAGATATTTTATTTAAAGGTTCCGCTTCCACCCATTTGGTGAAATAATCGACTGCCACTATAGCATATTTGGCTCCGCCTCGGCCCGTTGGCAGTTCGCCAATTAAGTCAATTCCCCATACAGCAAAGGGCCAAGGGCTGGTCATTTGAGTAATTTCGTTTGTGGGCAGTCGAGGGATCTTGGCGAACTTCTGACATCTGTCGCATTTCTTAACGAAGTCTAGGGTATCTTTGTTTAGTGTGGGCCAGTAATATCCATATCGGAGTATCTTTCTTGCCAAAGTCTGTCCTCCAGTGTGATCTCCGCATCCTCCCTGATGGATGTTTGTTAATATCTCCTTGGCTTCCCTTCCGGCGACGCATCTTAATAAGGGGCTAGAGAAGCCACGCCGGTAGAGGATGCCTTCTTGTATTGTGTAGTGGGGAACTTTTCTCAAGATCTTCTTGGCTTCGTCACGCCTGTCGGGTAGTATGCCATCTTGCAAATATTTCCGGATAGGAGTCATCCAGGTTCCTTCTTCGATTGCAGTTATCAGATTTACTTGTTCGAAACTTGGGGCTAGCTGCCTTGAGATTACTAGTGCTCCGGGAATGGTGCTGTCCTTCATACTAGCTTGCTTTGCAAGTTCATCTGCCTCTTGGTTTTCTTCTCGAGGAATGTGTTTGATTAGATAATGGTCCAATCGATCGAGCAGCAGTCTGGTTTTCTTTAGGTATGCTGTGAGCCGTTCTCCTCGAGTCTGGAATTCTCCTAGTACCTGGTTTACGATAAGCTGAGAATCACTATGAATACATAAGGAATTGATCCCAATTTCTAGGGCCAGTTCCAATCCCGCTATTACTGCTTCATATTCAGCATCGTTGTTAGTGGCCGTGAACTCCAATCTTAATGCATAGTACAACTTTCTTCCCCTGGGGGTGACGATCACAATACCTGCCCCCGAGCCTTGTTCGTTCGATGCTCCGTCTGCAAAGAGGTTCCACTTGATGTTTTTTGCTACTTCGGATTGTTCCTTGCCTTCGTTGGTAGTGAATTCGGCAATGAAATCAGCCATGGCTTGTCCTTTGATAGCGGTGCGGGGATGGTAGGTGATATCATACTGACTTAGTTCGATGCACCATTTGAGGAGTCGCCCAGAAGTGTCAGGACGATGGAGCACTTGTCTTAGTGGTTGATCGGTTAGAACCCTGATGGAGTGAGACTGGAAGTAGTGTCGCAGTTTCCGTGACGCGATCAATAAACAATATGCTAACTTCTCAAGTTTAGGATATCTGGCTTCTGCCCCCGTAAATCTCTTGCTTACAAAGTAAACCGGACGTTGTGTGCGGTCTTCTTCTCTTACCAAGGCGGCGCTTAGAGCATGAGATGATACAGCGAGGTATAGGTATAACACTTCACCTTCATTTGGAGTTGAGAGTACTGGTGGTCTCTGAAGGTGTTCGATTAGGTTGAGGAAGGCTTTTAAGCATTCGTCGGTCCACTCGAACCTCCCTTTGTCTTTCTTGAGTGCTTCGAAGAAAGGGACACACTTGTCAGTTGCCTTGGAAATGAATCTGCTTAGGGCGGCCACCTTTCCGTTTAGGCTCTGCATTTCTTTTCGAGTGGAAGGTATCCTTATTTCTTTTAAAGCTCGGATTTGTTCAGGGTTTGCTTCGATTCCTCTGGCGTGGACGATGAATCCTAAGAATTTTCCCGATGATACTCCGAAGGAGCACTTTAGAGGATTCAGCTTCATTCCATATCGGCGAAGTACCCGAAACATATCGTCCAGATGGCTTACATGGTCGTTGGCTTTCCTGGACTTCACCAACATGTCATCCACATATACTTCCATAGTACGTCCTATCAGTTCTGCGAACATTTTGTTGACGAGGCGTTGATAGGTAGCTCCAGCATTTTTGAGTCCAAAAGGCATGACTTTGTAACAATATAATCCGCGGTCGGTGATGAAGCTAGTGTGGTCCTGATCGGGAGCGTGCATGGGGATCTGGTTATATCCGGAGTATGCATCCATAAAAGATAGGAGTTCGTGCCCAGCTGTGCTGTCCACGAGTTGGTCAATTCGGGGAAGTGGGAAGCAGTCTTTCGGGCAAGCGTCATTCAGATTGGAGAAGTCAATACATGTTCGCCACTTTCCATTGGCCTTTTTTACTAGCACTGGGTTAGCGATCCATTCTGGGTAGATGACTTCCCGTATGAAGTCATTAGCAAGTAGATTTTTTACTTCCTCATCAAGGGCTGCTGATCGCTCTGCCCCCATGCTCCTCTTTTTCTGCTTTACTGGTACCTTGGTGGGATCGATGTTCAACATGTGGCATGCTACGTCTGGGGAGATTCCTGTCATATCGGCATGGGTCCACGCAAATACATCTAAGTTGTGGCGGAGAAAGTCAATGAGTCGATCCTTCAATTCCGTTTTCAGCTGAGATCCGATTTTTAATAGTCTACTTGAATCATGCTTATCTACAGATACGAATTCCATAGCCTCTGCAGGCTCGGCGGTAGCCTCCTCCTCTTTATCCCGGGGGTCTAGTTCATTGAAGGGATCGCTTGTGTATCGAAGAGGAGGGGCTTTCTTTAGTTGCTATGCCTCCAAGCTTTTCATGCAGAGAGTAGTCTCTGCATCTTTTCCTTTATTCTTTCTGCGGTTGTTGCGAAGCTCAGTTACATAGCAGTCTCGGGCAGCGTCTTGATCTCCTTCTACTTCTCCTATTCCGTTGTCTGTCGGGAATTTCATCTTCAGGCACCAGGGGGCTAGGACAATTTGGAAGTCAGACAAGGCTGGTCTCCCCAAGAAGGCGTTGTAAGCCGAGTGGTTCTCTATTAGCACGAACGTTTGTTTTCGCACCACGGAGCGGGGATGACTTCCTATTTCGACGAAGAGGTCAAGTTGCCCGAGGGGCATTTTTGCATCTCCAGTGAAACCGTGCAGTGGTTTGTCGCAGGGAGACACATCCTTCATTGATAACTTCATTTTGTCGAAAGCATGTTTGAACAAGATGTTTACGGAGCTTCCCGTGTCTATTAGAATCCGAAAAACTTTAGCAGGGCCGAACCAGGCAGAGATGACCATAGGATCCATATGTGGGTACTGTCTTCCTTCCAAATCGCGTCTACTGAATATGATGTCGTCGCTCTCTTTTCGTTTCGGTTGGCGTTCTTCTGTGACGGAGTTAACGTATCCTTCGGTATTTCTAAGCGACTTGCCGTACCTTTCCATCTCTGCCCAACTTCTGTCGGCAATGTGTGGTCCTCCTGAGATGGTAAGGACTACTATCTTCTCTTGACTAGAGCCACTGGTGTTGTGATTGTTGCGACTCCCTCCGCCTACTTCTGGGAGGGGTTGCTTTGAGTTCTCATTGGCAGGAGTTGGAGTCCTGTTCTGACTTTTCACATAACGTTCCAGTCTTCTTCTTCTAATGTGTTCTTCGATCAAGTCCCGAAGATGGTGGCATTCATTGGTGTCATGTCCGTGGGATTCGTGGAAGCGACAGAACTTTCCGGACTTGAGTGCGTTATCTGATTCTTTCTTGTGCGGGGGGCGCTTGTATCCGAGTTCGCCCTGAGTGGCTAGGTAGATGTTTTCGATTGTTTCATTCAAAGGAGTGTAGGAGTCAAATCTTGGCCCTGGTCGATATTGGCGCTTCTCACCCTTTCTGCCCCCAGCATTGTCTCTAGATTCATTTCTTCGAGCGTCCTTAGCTGCAGTGGGAACCTTGTCCTGAATTATCTTGCCTTGTTGCCCTGGCTGCCTCTCCGTAGCAGCGTCTTCAAGTCTCATATACTTTCCAGCTTCATGGAAGAAATCAGGCAAGGTAACTGGTTTTTCCTTAGTTAATCTTCTGGCAAACTTGGTGTCTGGATGCACACCACTACAGAGGGCCATTAGAGTGAGTTTTTCATCGGCATCTTGAACTGCTGCCGCTGCGGCGTTGAACCGTGTTAGATATTGTTGTAGCGTCTCTCCGGTTTTCTGTTTGACATTGGATAGAGAATAAGCATCCCTGGGTTGTTCCACATGGATGCGGAACTGGCTAATAAACCTTTCTTTTAACATCTCCCATGAGTTGATGGATCCTTGGGGTAGATGGCAGAACCAGGAGGTAGCTAGATCTGATAGGAATAGCGGAAAGCATTTACATAATACTCCTTCTGTTGCTCCACTCATGAGCATATGCTGGGTGTATCTCTGCAGGTGTACGATGGGGTCGGAAGTTCCTTTGTAAGGTTCCATGGTTGGCATTTTCCATTCCCGGGGAGTGATGGCAGTTTCGATATTTCGGGTAAAGGGACTGGTGACCCTAGCGCCTATTCCCCGGTCCCTTTGCTCCCGTTGGACACATTCTCTGAATAATCGTGCCATCCGCTCGTCAGAACTTGGAGCGGACAAAAATGAGCTCGGTTCTTCCCTGCGGGATCTATCTCGTCCAGATGACCTGTAGGGATGGTACAGTCTATCACCTCTAGCATTATCTAGTGGTTGTCTTTGGCTGCTTGGATGCACGCTAGGATCAGCTACAGTTGCCCCCTGCCTTGATCTTCCCCTGTGGGGTTCTGTTTCGAGCACATCCATGGGGTCAACTTCGGGCTGGGTTCTAGCTCGGCTCCGTTCAGCGGGGTTTCTATGATTAGGTGGCATGACTGGCTCAGCTACATCCGACCCTCGCCTGGTGCCTCCCCCGCTAGGTTCGGTTCCAAGGGCTTCCTCGAGTCGGAATTCGGGCTGAGTCCGGGCGCGGCCCCTATCATTGTTTTTTCTGTTGATAGCTTGTTCGAAGAGTGAAGACCTTTGTTGCCTCCGGGATCCTCCGGATTGGGATTCACCCCATGATTCAGTGTTGCGGTTGGACTCTTCAGCGTCCCTTAAGCGTGTCATGAGTTGGTCCACCAAAGTTTCTTGTTGGGATGTGAAGCGGTTAGTTACTTCAGCCACAACCCTGTCCAGATCTGCCCTAGTGATTGGTTGTTCCGTTGCGGGACCAGTTGGATTTTCCTGATTTTCATCTGGTACTGCTGTTGAAGTGGGCTGATCTGTGATTGCTGGATCTGGAAGGCTGCTAGTTGCGATGTTCTTTCCTTTGTTAACATCCCTTCTCTGTTTGGAAGGCATGATTTCTAAGCAACGAGTGATGTCGTTAGGAAAAAGGTTGAGTGGGAGAAGATGAAGTTTGAGTTCAGTTCTCAGTGAAAGCACCAAAAATGTTTGCACAAAAAATGGACAAACACCTCCAAGTCGTATTATTTAGTTGATTATATGTAATTTTCAATGATTTTAGATGAGTATGTAAATATGAGAAAAGTAGGGGCTGAAATGTAAAAGACACACAGATTTATAGTGGTTCGGCCAGAATGTGCCTACGTCCACTTTATATGTTATTATCTTCTTTCTTTCAGGTTACAAGTACAATGCGTTGTGTACAAGTGTATGAAAGTAGTTTGAAAGTTCCTTCCTTGCTTGAGCTCTCAAACTTGTCTGCCATTGTTGTACCCCTGCCCCTCTATTTATAGAGTGAGGTAGGGGGCAGGGGTCTTGGAGGTATATAGCTGCTGGTGGGCCCGGGCTGAGGCAATCTGGTCTGGTAGCATTCTAGTTCGGCGAGCTTCATTCGGTGGTGAGGTTGGACCGGTGGTAGCCTCGTTCGGTAGGGAGATGTTGGAGTTTGGTCCGGTGGTGCCTGGTCCGGCTATGGTGGTCCGGTGATGGGTGGATATTGGAGAGGTTGGTCCGGTGGGCCTGGTCCGGTGAAGTCTGGTTCGGCAGGAGCTTATGCCGAATGGAGTGGTGGACCGAATGAGGTTGGCTCGGTAGGGGGTAGATCCGGTAGTGGAGTAGCCGAATGGAGGGAGCCCGAATGAGGTGAAGGCCGAATGAGGAGGTGATTGGTCGTGCTGAATGAAGTGGAGATTGCGAACCCGAGTGAAACTGTGGCTTCCTGGTCTCGAGATCTTCTGGGTGAAAATTCGCCCAACAGTTTGGTTGGTTTTATATCATGAATACTTATATGTATATGATATCGATCTAGGAAATGTATATATAAATTGATGTTACAAATAAATTTATTTTATGTATATTTCACGATCTTTCGATTTTGAGGAGGTGGCTAGTGTTATAATACCCCCGTTGGAAGTTTTAGAAGCAGGGGCTGCTTTTTGGTCGGATTATTTAGTGGATTTTTTCCTGATTCTCACCCTCCTTATTAAGCAGTTCATGATCATTGCCATTGGCGTTGGAATATTCGGGGAAGTCTACAAGTACACTTTAAAAATAGCATGTTCTTTTCAAATTCACTAGAAAGGAAGAAAGGCTCCATGTGCTTGATGTAACGACCTGGATTTTTGGTTGTTAATTTTGAATATTTAATTCATTTTAAATATTGAGTTTGGAATGTGAATGAGATTTCAATATGAAGTTTATCGATCAAAAAATAGTGTAATAAAAACTTAAGTTCCAAATATGGTGATTAAATTAATAAATTTATTTTTTGAGTTAATAATTACAAAATCACTTAAATAATTGAATTGGAGTTGAATATGAAAGAAAAACGATTATTGATAGTTATATAAATTCTATTAGAATTAGAAATTAGTTCGTAAGATTTTAAAACTGATATTTCACGTTGTTTCGGAATTTTCAAAACCTTCGATTGAATCAACGCGTAAAAATAGCAGTCCAGGGCACAGTCTCATAATTCGATGAAAGTAGTTCCATTGGATCCATAATAGCGTATTATTATCGAACATCAAATTTCATAGCATTTAGAGTTATCGTTTGATCGTACGGGATGGAAACGCGCTGAAATTAATATCGAAATTTAATATAATAATTGGGTCCAAAAAGCTATCTTCTCCATATGGTCGAATTTGGACTCGAATCTTTTCCATTGCGTTTGGAACAGGAGTATAACCTTACGTACGCCTGGCGGCACACTTCTATAAGGGGTAGAATAAAATATCTAAATGTTTTGAAAAATAAAAAGAAAATAAATAAAAGAAAATGAAAATTTAGTCAAATCCTAGCCGACCATTCTTATACCAAAACCTTCTTCTTCACATTTAAAAGCACATCCCCTTCCTTTCAGTTAAATTATGTTCTCCCTCTTTTTCTTTTAGTTTGAACGAACATGAAAAAAAAGGGATAAAAAGCAATGGAATTTGTTCGAAAACTCAAAAGAAAATAGTGGTCATGAAATTCTCCTGATAAGTGAAATCGAATTTAAATATATAAATCGTGACTTCCTTCTTACTCATCTCCCGTTCAAATTGAAAACAAAAAAAATTACAGGAGAAAATCAATCAATTTCATTAAAATAAAAAATATAAAAATATATGGTCGCACGATTAAATCGCGATCGAGCGATGAGCGTGTGAAGGGGGAAGGTCGTGGTTCTTCAACGATGAAGGCAGGCACGTTCGATGTGGAAGTGGCATGGAGGTGCAGCATGATGCTTGAGGTTCGCAGTTCTATGGTGGTCGCGACAGGGGGAGCATGCATACACGCGCGCAAGAGGAGGAAGGTCCGGTCTCCATTTGCGGTGATGTGGGGTTGGTGGATGATCATTGGGTGGCCGAATTGGATAGAGGGGGCTGCGAGCTCTGCCTGAGCATTCAGGAAGAAGGTATGTTATTAATTTTGATTAATTTTAAAGAAAATAAATTTGTGAGTAT
This sequence comes from Allium cepa, assembly GCA_030765085.1. Taxonomy (NCBI): domain Eukaryota; kingdom Viridiplantae; phylum Streptophyta; class Magnoliopsida; order Asparagales; family Amaryllidaceae; genus Allium; species Allium cepa. The sequence continues at coordinate 671,596,110 of CM060928.1, read as the reverse complement.
AATATATATATATATATATATATATATATATATATATATATTAACTTACATGTTAATTTAAAATATGTATTAAGGTAATTAGCATATATATATATATATATCATATTATGGAATTGAATATTTATAAATGGCATATTTCATTTGGACAAGGTTCGATCGGAATGAAACAAGTCGAAAATGGTTCGTAGTGGGAAAATCTAAGCTTAGAAATTTGGTTTGGGATTTTTAGGAATCCGTTGAAATTTTAAATTAAATCGAACGTTGTTCGATTTATTTTAAAATTTGGATGTTCGAAAAAATAAAAATCAAGGTGAATAAATCTCACTCCTTTTGGATTGCTAGATTTTAATTTTAAATAGTTAAAATTAATAATTGGATGCTTGGTTCATTTAATAATTATTGTTTGATGAATGATATATTAAATATATAGCAGCATATATTAGTATTTGGAGTGACATTCCCGCACATTATGTGGATGAGACCCTATTCTCCCGCCATAATAGCGGATGACCCTATATACCGCGGCATTCGCCTTGAAGTGGAATTGGTATTCTTATGTTGTATTAACATCTACTGATGCAGGAAAACTGGTTGAAGAGATCCAACTGAATTTCTCAGAATGTTGAATTTAATTTTATATACTGTGATATATGGATTGTGTAAAATAATATATTATAGATTATTGTAGTGTTTGGAATTGTTGGATGATATTTTACCACTGGCCTGAATTTTGATATCTTAAGTACCATAAATATATTTTTAAAATTGAAGGAATAAAAGGAACTTTTGATATAAAAATATTTATATTGGAATTGGGGTTATTCTAAAGAAACTAAGTTAGAAAAATATATTTGATTTTTGGATATACTTAATTTTTATGAATTTTTAAAGGGGATTTTAAGAATGAATTTTATAAAAAGAAACTTATAAATGATAGTCGGGAAAAATATATATAAAAAGGAGTTGAATTCGATATTAGAAATAGAATGAAAGGTTAAAAATAAGATTTATAAAGAAATGGATTTATAGAATGGAATTTTATAAATAAGATTGCTTTTGTAAACAAGTAAAACTCAAAGAAGTACAAGAATTTATAAATGATGTTTATAAATAAGGTAAGCGATATCAGTTCCTAAATTGGGAATATAAAATTCATAGAGTGAATTTATGTATAAAAAATGGAAATAGGGTGAGAAAAATAGTGGATATTATTTTTAAAAAGAGAAAATGGTCAAGGAGATTGGAATGGAAGTGATGTGATGAGATTCGAAGGGAATTTATAAATTGAATTAGTTATTGAGGTTTTAAAAAAAAATAAGAAGTAAGTTTATTTTTAAAAAGAAAATTTTATTATTCAAAACTATGAAATTTTAAACTAGACAGGATTGAGATACTTCGGTAAGTAGATATTCAAATATTAATTATTTATTTTAGTAAATTCTAGCTTTTAAAAACAGCTTTGAAAATTTATTTGTTAACTAAAAATGAGTTACTGATGTTTATAAAGGTGTTTTCGATATTTTAAATAATTAATTGAACATGTTTTAAAAATAAATTATTATCATTTAAATACTTATTATACATATATATATAGTTTTGAAGTGATTGAAATTTTTTATTATAAATTCTCTCGAGATTCGTAAATGGGGTTTTAAATGGATATGATTTGAGGGGAGGAATTTTATAAGGGATTTGGAGGAAACGAAATTTTAAAATGTTGAATATGGGAATTTTGAAAATGAAATCTGAATTTATATAAGAAGTTATGAATGTTGAATGAGGTTATAAATAAGTATACTGGGGTTTGGAAATTGAAAAATGGAATTTAGTAATGATTCCAAAGGCTTATGAAATAAGTTATGAAATATCCTCTTTAGTGTTGATATTTGAAAGATTTTGGAAAATAAGACTTATACTATTTTCCTGAGTATAAAAATGGAAATTTTGAAATATTTCTAAGTGTCGAGATGGTTTGGAAATATCCGGTTGCAGATTTAAATATTTGAAATTGTTTTTCAAATGCGTGAAAGGATCGATATATCTTATAAAGATATTTTGAAAATAGATATTTTGGGAAAAAATTTATAATAAGACCTAATGACTAATTATGGATGTTTTATTTATAGTGAAATAACCAACTATCAATATTGGTCAATTTCGTTAATCGTTCGAAGAGACCGAGGTCGGATTTAATTATCCGAAAACCACTTCGATCAAGTTTGAAGGTTATGAATGAATACCGTTAAGATGATGAAGACAGTGATTTGGTTTGTCCAGACCCAAGATAACATGTATGGACGAATGATGTTATAACATCGTCGTTAGAGGACGGTGAGTATTCTAAGTAGAACTGTTTTTTGAAAGGTAACGCTTAGCCTCAAGCCTCATCAACTGAGAATGAACAAAACATGGTAGATATGGCAAGGCTAAGTGGGTCGTTCCTAATTAGAGTATGTTACCACTTTTCTAGATATCCTCGGAAACCTATATATTATGGATATGGTTGTGCATGAAAGAAGTAGCACTCGATTGAAAGGGTAAAAACTCCCGGGGTGGTAACATATTCAGTTTATCCAAGTTAGGGGTAGGCCGGTCTTGTGTAGCATAGGAGGATTAGAGGACCACTTATGCCAAGTGTGAATGTGCCAGGACTTAGCACCTATATTCGGTACCCAATTATGGCTCTTAATTCGGTGATGAATTTAGGTGCTTAGCCTAACTATGGTGAAACTTTCCCATGTCCTTCTTTTTCCTTTTTTAAGTGATCTTGCCTAATTTCTAGTCATTCTGATTCTGTCGTGATGTTCTCCTTAATTCGAGATGAATGAGGTCCTTAATATGATGAATTAAGGTCCTTAGTTTGAGGGAGAATCTAATTAGCGGGGCCAAACCATTTCAAACCTTTTCTCAGTCCTTTTTTGTGTTCTCTCAAGTGTACATGTCAAGTTTCAAGTCATTCTGACCTAAATCCTTAATTCAGTGTCGATCTAAGACATTAATTCGATGACGATCCAAGGCCTTAATTTATTGACGATCTAAGGCCTTAATTGGGGAGAGAATTAAGGACTTAGGTAATTTTTCATCCAAATTTCCTGAGCTCAATTCTCTAATCCTTTTAAGTGTACCTTCCGGTTTTCAAATTGTTTTGTTCACGTTTGAATATTCTAAGTCCAGTTGAAATCTGCTTTGCTAAAAAAACAGGTTAGCAAGTTCTTTTTATTTTCTATTATATATTTGTTATAATGTGTTATATTAATTAATTAATTAATTTAGGTATATTTTATAGAAAATCCATAAATGGTATACTTTGTAATAGTTATTAAAATGTGTTGTAATCATGAGGAATTTTATCATAATATAGTAAACATGTCATAATAATAATTAAAAGATTACATACTTACAGTTATTAGATAATTATGGAATCATTTACACGAGAGTTCTTTGTTGGTTAATATAACTAAGGTTAAATAGAAAATTTCAAAGTGACAATGTTACACTGTCCTCTCGACTTGGGAATACTTTTAAACTTTAATATGGAAACTTGTAACGACCCGTAAAATTTCGATAATTAAAATAGCTAATTTAATAAGATTTCATGATTTAGTGTTAAGAAAAAATTGTAAGTCGTTTGGAATAATAATAACTGGAATGAATTGCAACAATAATTATCCAAGTAATTATTTATAGATTGAATGGAGTTCTAATCTAATTGAATTGACTCAAATGTTATGACTTGGTTAAAGGAATATATGGAAAAACCAATGCAAATAAGTGAATAAGAATTGTGAATTATTTAGGTAGTAATACAAATTTTAATAAATTGGTTTCGAAGATTTGAATAGTAATAAGTATTGAAAAATAAATGCTACTTAGTGAATGACTTTGCAATCAATAGTTGGATAGGATAATAAATATTGAATTCATTGGGTACAATAGAGTAATTGATTGATAAGTAAAATCTATTTAAAATCAAATATTGAATATTGAACAGGTAAATTGTTTAAATTAAATATTTAAAACTTATTGAATAATTAAATAACTGTAAAATGAAAATAGGATTCTAAGACGTGAATTGGTTTTATAGGTTAAATTCTATAAGTTCGTTTTGAACATTTCAAAAGATAGTGATTTAAGAATAATCAAATTTGTTTAAATTTAATATTACAAATGTTTGAATAATTAAATTCTAAATTTGATATGATTAATTTGATATTGAAATTTAATATATGAAAATAGAGTGAATAATTGGAATTTGATTTAATATGATTCAAATTGGTTTCCAAAGTGAATGTAAGTTATATTGGGATTATAGTAGAGTTAATAAGGTTTTAAAATTGGAATTTATTGGATAATTGAATAACGGGTTTAATATGATTAAAAATGATTTGTAAAATTTTATTTTATTATATTAAAGTTAGAATGATGTTGTAGAACTTTTAAAATCGAATTAAAAGTAAATTTGTGAAAATTGAATATTTTAATATTTAATTGACGAGTTAAAATAGCCAATTTTCAAACAGTCTCGGATTTCGATGAAACTAGTTTCATCGGATCCGTAACGTGATATTATTGTAAGATTTTAAATTTCGTGTCAATAGGATTTACCGTTTGTCCGAAGCGAGCCAAAACGCATAGAAATCAGTTTAATCGATTTAATTTAAAATCGATCGTTTATTTCCGTAACTCGCACAGACGATCGAATTAGCTTCCGAAACCTATTCCATTGTGTCGGGAACGCGGGATAAACCCTAGAAACGCCGGTCACCGCGCGTAAATCGCAGTTCGAAAAACCCGGGATGAATAGTGTTCGTCGTTTTTTCTATAAAAGCACTTCATTATTTTCTTTTTTCCAAAATAAACCAAAACCCTAATTTCTATGGCCAGCCGCCAGTTAACAAATGAATGGCCGAAATGCTCCTATCTTTCTCCTCAAAAACCTTCCAATTCGTTCATCTATTCGAAGAACCTTCAACTAACAAATCGAAGAGCAAAGGGAGCTCTTCGAATCTATACGGAGTTGATGGGTTTTGGAGCAGTGTGGTAGGAGCTAGGGGGTCGTCGGCCTGCAGTTCGAGCACGATTCTCGGGGAGAAGAGGAGGCCGAGCTTGATGCTCCTCTGGCCGATGATGAAGCTCGCGTGGGGGGTCGTAGTGGTGGTCCCTGATCAACGTGAAGTGGTGTATATTGGCCGCGAGATTTAGGGTTAGGCGGCGGCTATGGGTTGGTGCGTGCGTGCAAAACCTGGGGAGAGGAAGAAAGGAAGGGGCGGCCAGGATCTTGGGCTTTGAGATGGACGGTCCAGATATGGTTTGGGTTAGAAAAGATAATTTAAATTGTAAATTTATTATATTATAATTCGAATAAACTTTAAACTATCGTAACTTTTTCGTACGAGGTCCGTTTTGGACGAAACAAGTTGCGTTGCAATCGTATTGTCGAGCACTACGCAATGGAACTGGATTTGAGTCGTTTAGAGCTTGTGAAAATTTCAGGTAAAATTAAACGCTCGTTTAATTTCATTCGAAATAAAACGCTGGAACTACATTGAAATCAAGGTGAGTGTTTTATAACGCTCACAACGTACTAAATATCTTTATGCTAGTTAAATCTGATATTATGAAGTGTTATGAATTTTATTTGTAGTTGTTTGATAAAATTTAATTGTCATATAGATTGTCATTTGAATTAACCGTTGAAAATTAAATTGATAGTTAAATTGAAATTAAAATTGAATTGCGATTAAATTACTTGATATTGATAACTATGAAATTGTCGTGAATTGTACTGTCTATTGGATGATGTATTTTGATGGATGATATTGGTTGATATTTAAATGTTTGGATGTTTATTTGCTTATATGTATGTCCTGTTATGCATACATATGAAATTGTGATTTGATTTAGGTGATATATATTCATCCCTGACATTTAATTGAAATAAATAATTACTTGGCCATAGGATAGAAAATTATATACGGACACCGAATTGGCTAAATTAATAATTTTAAAAATCATCGATTTGAAATTTATTTAAATGTTTTGATTTAAAAGTTATAAATAGAAATCAATTTATAGAAATCGAATTTATCGAAAAATTGAGTTTGGAATGTTGAAATAAATTTTGGTTAAAAGAAATTGTTAAAAATTTAAAGTGGAGACTTTGGAATTTAAAATCGGGATATGATTGAATTTAGAAAATTGATTTGTTTAAAGATTTAACATTAATTCGAGCTTTGAATATTACTAAGCAGAAGTGATATAAAATGATATTTTGAAATCGAGCTTGGAATTGAATCATATTTGAAATTTGGATTTAAACTTGAATATTGATGGAAAATTTTGTTAAGTGTTATAAATGGATATTTTGAAAATCAAGCTCCAAATCGATATAAATTGAAATTGAATTAATTGAAAGTGAATATAAAATTTAATAAATTTGAAGTCAAAGTTGACATTGATTGAATCGAAATCGAGATTGAATCGGTAGAAGGGAAATTGAAATTGTTTTGAATTGGGAAGTTATAATTGAAATGGTTCAGTTTTGAAACTGTTTTATTTGTTTTCCAAATTACTCAGTTATATAAACCATTTTGAATACTTAAACTATTTTAATCTATTTTAAATATACTTAACCCAATTTAAATTATTTTAAACTAATTTATCTATTTTGAATCCATTTTTAGACTTTAAGTATTTTTAACTACTTTAATTATTTAAACTACTTTTAAACTACTTAAACTATTTTCTAAAATTTCAAGCTGGTTAATAAGGTGAAATGTTTATGTTTAAATCTTGAATTTAAATACGAATTGGGTTAAATGAAGTTGCAACCTAAATTGAAATTCGAAATGATTTTGGAATCGAAATGAGATATTGAGACGAAAATGATTTTTGAAACGGAATCTTACATTTTGAATAGCTATGATGATATTTGAAAGGGATTTGATTTTTGAAGCGAATATGATATTTTGATATCAATTATGAATCGATTTGAAATATAAAAGAGCCATCGGTGTAATAATACGTAGTTATTAAAGAGACCGAGATCGGATATGGACATACTCTCTGTCGATACCGAACACCACTTTAATAACTATTATACTCGGAGTGTTGATCCAGAATGAAGTGGATGGTTTGGTGAACGCGTTGACTGAAGAAAGAGAACGATTATTGGATGACCCCTGACATGACTAAAACAGGAGCCGCGCCGGGCTATTGATGTTCGCCATCTCTAGCGGACACACTTCTTCGATACCATATCTATTACATTTGTGATTCGATTTGGGTGCACCCCTTGATTTGGGAGTGTTGTTTCGCGGTGTTGGGGTAGCTGCTGGCTATGCTCAACATCAGTCTGGATCACGCAACTACTAGTATCCTAGTTGGTATCGCCTCATGTACCTTGTCATACTGATTATCCTATTCGCGACCACTACGTTTTGTTTTGTGTTATACCTATGGGGTACCCTCTGATAACCACCAGTTTACGGTGGGGACGGTGCTGTATAGACTATGGCATTATAAAAATGTGTTAAGGGGGATTATGGTAACGCCTTAACGCTATTTTGATACTTTATATTACTGATAGGCATTATTTACTTAGCATACATTACTACATAGTAGATAGTTTAACGGATCCTTAAGAGATGGAAAATCCCGTAACATCTCTTGAGTTATTGCACGCACGTTGACACTGGATATGAGATGTCAAACCCCGTAAACATCTCTGACGCCGTTACACTCATATTTATTTACGATTGATTTAACTTTCATAAGGATATTTTAGTCCTGACTCGAGTGTTTTGCCTTTTCATTACGCTCGGGTCAGTCCTGAGCTTTTCAGATTTTTGAAGATCTATTCTGGAGGATGAAGACGAAGATTTGGTATACTATTACTATTATTACCCTTGCATCATGCTATCTGCTGCATTATTTTAATTGTTCTGTTGTATATGTATAAATCTGATAAATGTTGTATAAATAATTGTCAAATATAGTAAACAGCTTCATGAACTGTTTATTTGACTATTACATTTTATCGTTCCGCGGCGAGATTCTGTGTTGTTTCATTTCCTTTATTTCTCTTTCTTTTCTGTTCTTATTTACCCCAATAACCATCTGTCCTTTTGAATGGTTTTGAATCGATATGTGTATTTGATCGTTGGTTTAAACAGTCCAAAAAGGCGGGTCGTTACAGTTGGTATCAGAGCTTTGGTTTAGCGATAACCTTAGCTTTGTGGGGTTTGACTCTTTATAAATAGGGTAGTAATACCCTATGATGAGTCGCTGAGTGTGTATATATGAGAGAGCGTATTTGTTAGTGATATAAAATGTTTTATATTGTGTCGGTTGATTTGTTGAGTGGCTTATGGATTCTGGTCAATACGAGTAATTAACGTCATTGATAGGGATCTCTAAACACTTAAACAGAACAATTCGACATAGTATTGTTTTAAATTGGGTAAATGAAATAATTTTTCTCTAATTATATTTTGTATATAAAGAAAAATTTTCAGAAATTATTGTGACCTATCTAGCTTACCTGGTTGTTAGGAATTAAAATATTGGTTATTATCATTAATTGGATATTGTAGTTTAATAAATAAGGTGAATTACAAAATTGAACAATGGTAAAACACTTGTGAAATGTTTTAAGAAAGAAAATCCTATAAGAATATTTTATAAAGGTGACTTATAAATTAAAATAGATTTAAATTGGAAATATTGAATTTAAGACTTGGAGGTTTTGACAATGATTTTCAAAAGCTTTGAAGAAATATATAGTAATATTAGTTGGAAATTGTTTATGGAAATATTTTGAAAGGATTTTTAAAGGAAGGAATGAATTCAGTACTCCTCTCTTCTGTCGCTGGAAAATAATTTCGGTGATGACTGCGCATCATCATCGACGTCAATTTTCGAGTCTCAAAGTGGGGGAGACTTCTAAGAAGCTTTGTTTTTATCGAAATTATTTTAGGTAAATGGGTTTTGGTTTAAACTCCAATGGTTTGATTTGATATATTAAAGATATAAGTGTATATGTTTATTTCAAATGATTTGAAAAGAACCGGGAATTTAAATTTCTAAGTTATGTTAATTAGTAATTTTCAAATTATTTGAATGAATTGTGAATAACCAAAATTTATAAAATAAGAGGATTAAGATATCTAAGCTTATGTTTTGGGAAAACTTTAGAGATGTAGTGTACCTTTAAAGTTGTAAGGTAAAGATGATTTAAATAAATCAAATTTGGGAACATTCTAATTAAGTAAAATGAAATTCTATAAATTTGTATAATACCAAATTTGCATTCTAATAACATATAATATGACTTACCAAATATTAAGAAGTTGAAATGATGTTTTGGATATGTAATGTGATATTGTACAACTAAACAGAACCTGGAAATAATTTAAGTATACAAGTAAGGAAAACTCAAAAGGGATTAAAATGTATATAAATGGAAAATTCGGTTGTGATAAAAATTATAAAAACTTAAATATAGCATGAAATGATGAATGGATAAATGGAACAAGTAAGTGAATTTAAGAAAAGGTCATTGAGTCAAGCAATATCTTTGTAAACTGGTTGTAAAATTAAATATAAATTTGCAACAAAAAAAGAAAAAAGAAAAATATGTAGAGATAAATTTATAACTTTTGAGATAACTATAAACTAAGAAAAGTCGTATATGAGAAGTTAGACTTTTATGGAATGACTATAAACTAAAGTGATGATTAATAAAATGTTCCACAAATAAATTTGTATTAACTGAAACTATGAATATGGAGTAAATGTAAGCAAAAGAATTTGGTATAGCTAAGAATCAATTGGGAAAGGAAATTGAGTTTAATTAAATTATATAGAATGTTTAAAATGAACTTGAGTAAGCAAATTCTTTGATATGATGTTTAAGAAAAGATAATGTTAAAGAATATGCTATGTAAAGAAATGAATATACTAACTGAATAATGGATTGTGAGTAATTAAGTGAAAAAAAATAGAAGTCAATAAAATAATTTAGTATAGATAAATTGGATAGAAACCATTGGAAGGTAATACGTGAGATTGTACGTATATTATTTTATTCGCATAACGATTTGATCCAAATTCGAGCACAAAATTTCGAGATGATTTATATCGATCCAAGTCAGGATTTTTCACTCGATTTTCGACGGCGAACCCTAGATATGGGTTTTTAATTTGATTCTGGAATTCTCTATCATAGTATATGGCTATGCAAGGAGAGTAACAGTTTCCAATCAAGGAACCAAATATGAGTCCGCACTAGAGAGTCGTGTGAACGATACTAGTTTGGAAGTGAAATTGTGTGATCGAATAAGCGATTAGATTGATATTGCTCACGGACGATATATGTACGGCTTACGGACTTAATTAAAGTTAATATTGGAAATTTATGATGCCAAATATAAAATGATTCTTTTAAAATTATATAACAGGATATATATATAAAAGATATAAACCAAATTGAATGTAAAATTAATAATTTGATTATGTTGGGTATGATTTGGTTGTTATATGATTGTTAGTTGATTGTATATAATTCATTAAGTGATTAATGAAATTGAAAACTATAAATCATTGAAATCAAATTGGAAGTTAAATGAATTTAAATAGAATTTAATTTGATTCAAATTGGGAGTGAACTAATGTAAATATAAATTAGTGAATGTTAACTAATTGAATTGAGAATGAATGTTAGTAAAATCCAACGTTAATGAATCAACCGTGATTAAAATTGAAAACCAAGTGAATAAATATTAATGAGAAGTGAATTTATATTGATTGGTTATGGATTTGTTGGATGATAGTTGGATGATAATTGATTTGGTGGATGCTTTTGTTGTTTTGTTGCATTTGCTATGTTGGCACATGTAGTTGTTATGTTTCTATATTATGTATATTGATATTATTTTCATATATGCATGTTTCTCATGGTTTGTTGAGTGTTTAGTAGGTGCGGATTGTGCTTGCTTCGCATTTGGAGCTCGCTTTCGCGCTATATTAGCCGTATATGCTCGCGAATAATATATAAGGTACATATCTCAGATTACATACCGTACTTTTACACTTTTTCCCTGCGGGATGCCTCATCGCTTGATGAGATGTATATTTGTGATATATATACTGTCATTTTTTTTTTCCGATCGAGCCGCGCAAAAGAGACTCTGCCGAAATTTTCCGTAAATCCGGGTGTTAGAAAAATTTTCAAGTTTTAAATTTTTTTTATATAACTTGTTTTGATAACTAACTTTTAAATTTAGAAAGCCGTTCAGGGTAACTTAGTGGAAGCGTAGTTATGACTTTATAAATGGAATTTCATTGTTTTATAAGTTGGTAACTTTGAATAAAATATATCTAATGTTGAATTCTATACTTAGTCCCTTTTCCCTTCTTTTTCCTTTTCGGAGACGAAAAGTTTTGAGTGGGAGAGAGTGTAACGACCCGTAAAATTTCGATAATTAAAATAGCTAATTTAATAAGATTTCATGATTTAGTGTTAGAAAAAAATTGTAAGTCGTTTGGAATAATAATAACTGGAATGAATTGCAACAATAATTATCCAAGTAATTATTTATAGATTGAATGGAGTTCTAATCTAAGTGAATTGACTCAAATGTTATAACTTGGTTAAGGGAATATATGGAAAAACCAATGCAAATAAGTGAATAAGAATTGTGAATTATTTAGGTAGTAATACAAATTTTAATAGATTGGTTTCGAAGATTTGAATAGTAATAAGTATTGAAAAATAAATGCTACTTAGTGAATGCCTTTGCAATCAATAGTTGGATAGGATAATAAATGTTGAATTCATTGGGTATAATAGAGTAATTGATTGATAAGTAAAATCTATTTAAAATCAAATATTGAATATTGAACAGGTAAATTGTTTAAATTAAATATTTAAAACTTATTGAATAATTGAATAACTGTAAAATGAAAATAGGATTCTAAGACGTGAATTGGTTTTATAGGTAAAATTCTATAAGTTCGTTTTGAACATTTCAAAAGATAGTTATTTAAGAATAATCAAATTTGTTTAAATTTAATATTACAAATGTTTGAATAATTAAATTCCAAATTTGATATGATTAATTTGATATTGAAATTTAATATATGAAAATAGAGTGAATAATTGGAATTTGATTTAATATGATTCAAATTGGTTTCCAAAGTGAATGTAAGTAATATTAGGATTATAATAGAGTTAATAAGATTTTAAAATTGGAATTTATTGGATAATTGAATAATGGGTTTAATATGATTAAAAATGATTTGTAAAATTTTATTTTATATATGAAAGTTAGAATGATGTTGTAGAACTTTTAAAATCGAATAAAAAGTAAATTTGTGAAAATTGAATATTTTAATATTTAATTGACGAGTTAAAATAGCCATTTTTCAAACAGTCTCGGATTTTGACGAAACTAGTTTCATCGGATCCGTAACGTGATATTATTGTAATATTTTAAATTTTGTGCCAATCGGATTTACCGTTTGTCCGGGGCGAGCCAAAACGCATAGAAATCGGTTTAATAAATTTAATTTAAAATCGATCGTTTATTTCTTTAACTCGCACAGACGATCGAATTAGCTTCCGAAACCTGTTCCATTGTGTCCGGAACGCGGGATAAACCCTAGAAACACCGGTCACCATGCGTAAATCGGAGTTCGGAAAGCCCGGGATGAATAGTGTTCGTCGTTTTTTCTATAAAAGCACTTCATTATTTTCTTTTTTCCAAAATAAACCAAAACCCTAATTTATATGGCCAGCCGCCAGTTAACAAATGAATGGCCGAAATGCTCCTATCTTTCTCCTCAAAAACCTTCCAATTCGTTCATCTATTCGAAGAATCTTCAACTAACAAATCGAAGAGCAAAGGGAGCTCTTCGAATCTATACGGAGTTGATGGGTTTTGGAGCAGTGTGGTAGGAGCTAGGGGGGCCGTCGGCCTGCAGTTCAAGCACGATTCTTGGGGAGAGGAGGAGGCCGAGCTTGATGCTCCTCTGGCCGATGATGGAGCTTGCGTGGGGGGTCGGAGTGGTGGTCCCTGATCAACGTGAAGTGGTGTATATTGGCAGCGAGATTTAGGGTTAGGCGGCGGCTATGGGTTGGTGCGTGCATGCAAAACCTGGGGAGAGGAAGAAAGGAAGGACCGGCCTGGATCTTAGGCTTTGAGATGGACGGTCCAGATATGGTTTGGGTTAGAAAAGATAATATAAATTGTAAATTTATTATATTATAATTCGAATAAACTTTAAACTATCATAACTTTTTCGTACTAGGTCCCTTTTGGACGAAACAAGTTGCATTGGAATCGTATTGACGAGCACTACGCAATGGAACTGGATTGGAGTCGTTTGGAGCTTGTGAAAATTTCGGGTAAAATTAAACGCTCGTTTAATTTTATTCGAAATAAAACGCTGGAACTACATTGAAATCAAGGTGAGTGTATTATAACGCTCACAACGTGCTAAATAACTTTATGCTAGTTAAATCTAATATTATGAAGTGTTATGAATTTTATTTGTCGTTGTTTGATAAAATTTAATTGTCATATAGATTGTCATTTGAATTAACCGTTGAAAATTAAATTGACAGTTAAATTGAAATTAAAATTGAATTGCGATTAAATTACCTGATATTGATAACTATGAAATTGCCATGAATTGTACTGTCTATTGGATGATGTATTTCGATGGATGATATTGGTTGATATTTAAATGTTTGGATGTTTATTTGCTTATATATATGTCATGTTATGCATACATATGAAACTGTGATTTGATTTAGGTGGTATATATTCATCCCTGACATTTAATTGAAATAAATAATTACTTGGCCATAGGATAGAAAATTATATACGGACACCGAATTGGCTAAATTAATAATTTTAAAAATTGTCGATTTGAAATTTATTTAAATGTTTTGATTTAAAAGTTATAAATAAAAATCAATTTATAGAAATCGAATTTATCGAAAAATTGAGTTTGGAATGTTGAAATAAATTTTGGTTAAAAGAAATTGTTAAAAATTTAAAGTGAAGACTTTGGAATTTAAAATCGGGATATGATTGAATTTCGAAAATTGATTTGTTTAAAGATTTAACCTTAATTCGAGCTTTGAATATTACTAAGCAGAAGTGATATAAAATGATATTTTGAAATCGAGCTTGGAATTGAATGATATTTGAAATTTGGATTTAAACATAAATATTGATGGAAAATTTTGTTAAGTGTTATAAATGGATATTTTGAAAAACAAGCTCCAAATCGATATAAATTGAAATTGAATTAATTGAAAGTGAATATAAAATTTAATAAATTTGAAGTCAAAGTCGACATTGATTGAATCGAAATCGAGATTGAATCGGTAGAAGGGAAATTGAAATTGTTTTGAATTGGGAAGTTATAATTGAAATGGTTCAGTTTTGAAGCTGTTTTATTTGTTTTCCAAATTACTCAGTTATATAAACCATTTTGAATACTTAAACTATTTTAATCTATTTTAAATCTACTTAACCCAATTTAAATTATTTTAAACTAATTTATCTATTTTGAATTCATTTTAAGACTTTAAGTATTTTTAACTACTTTAATTATTTAAACTACTTTTAAACTACTTAAACTATTTTCTAAAATTTCAAGCTGGTTAATAAGGTGAAATGTTTATGTTTAAATCTTGAATTTAAATACGAATTGGGTTAAATGAAGTTGCAACCTAAATTGAAATTCGAAATGATTTTGGAATCGAAATGAGATATTGAGACGAAAATGATTTTTGAAACGGAATCTTACATTTTGATTAGCTATGATGATATTTGAAAGGGATTTGATTTTTGAAGCGAATATGATATTTTGATATCAATTATGAATCGATTTGAAATGTAAAAGAGCCATCGGTGTAATAATACGTAGTTATTAAGGAGACCGGGATCGGATATGGACATACTCTCTATCGATACCGAACACCACTTTAATAACTATTATACGCGGAGTGTTGATCCAGAATGAATTGGATGGTTTGGTGAACGCGATGACTGAAGAAAGAGAACGATTATTGGATGACCCCTGACATGACTATAACAGGAGCCGCTCCAGGCCATTGAGGTTCGCCATCTCTAGCGGACACACTTCTTCGATACCATATCTATTACATTTGTGATTCGATTTGGGTCCACCCCTTGATTTGGGAGTGTTGTTTCGCGGTGTTGGGGTAGTTGCTGGCTATGCTCAACATCAGTCCGGATCACGCAACTACTAGTATCCTAGTTGGTATCGCCTAATGTACCTTGTCATACTGATTATCCTATTCGCGACCACTACGTTTTTTTTTGTGTTATACCTATGGGGTACCCTCTGATAACCACCAGTTTACAGTAGGGCTTACGGTGCTGTATAGACTATGGCATTATAAAAATGTGTTAAGGGGGATTATGGAAACGCCTTAACGCTATTTTGATACTTTATATTACTGATAGGCATTACCTACTTAGCGTACATTACTACATAGTAGATAGTTTAACGGATCCTT
The DNA here is from genome assembly GCA_030765085.1 of Allium cepa. Lineage (NCBI taxonomy): Eukaryota > Viridiplantae > Streptophyta > Magnoliopsida > Asparagales > Amaryllidaceae > Allium > Allium cepa. Next base: position 671,580,551 of record CM060928.1, on the reverse strand, counting down.
AAGAGATGGAAAATCCCATAACATCTCTTGAGTTATTGCACGCGCGTTGACACTGGATATGAGATGTCAAACCCCGTAAACATCTCTTACGCCGTTACACTCATATTTATTTACTATTGATTTAACTTTCATAAGGATATTTTAGTCCTGACTCGAATGTTTTGTCTTTTCATTACGCTCGGTCAGTCCTAAGTTTTTCAGATTTTTGAAGATCTATTCTGGAGGATGAAGACGAAGATTTGGTATACTAGTACTATTATTACCCTTGCATCATTCCATCTGCTGCATTATTTTAATTGTTCTGTTGTATATGTATAACTCTGATAAATGTTGTATAAATAATTGTTAAAGTATAGTAAACAACTTCATGAACTGTTTATTTGACTATTATATTTTACCGTTCAGCTGCGAGATTCTGTGTTGTTTCATTTCCTTTATTTCTCTTTCTTTTCTGTTCTTATTTACCCCAATAACCATCTGCCCTTTTGAATGGTTTGGAATCGACATGTGTATTTGATCGTCGATTTTAACAGTCTAAAAAGGCGGGTCGTTACAAAACTCCACTTTGAATATGGTTAAATTGTGGCATGATGTCTATTGAATGACTATAGTTGGGTCTGAATTTAAGCATTGGAAAAAAAATACCATTCAATGAAGTCTCCTTAGTTATATGTGGTTAATATCATGGTCAGTAGAAGTAAATTCAGAGTCAAAGTCTATGGCCAAAGTAGTTTGGTTAATAATAATTGTTATTGTTGAACCAAGAACTTTGTGTTTGACTATATAAGTTGAATGTGGACGATATTGGAATTTTGATCAATACCAAATTCCATAAGTCCTCATATGATAGAGTTTTAACGAAGAGTACTGGTGTAAATAATCATTACTGTCAAGGACTGCTTAAAATTGGATTTTTACCGAAACTACATAAGCAATAAATTTATCCAGACTATCATACCACTAGTTAATGTGATGTATGAATGTTAATATTGAATTGTTCGATATTAATCACTAAATGAATTTATAATTAAGAGTCATGTAACCGTAATATTCAATACTCCAAGTACCGCTTGGTTTAATTAAATTATAATCTTTATGAATTAAGTAGATTAATTAATGTGTGTGAAATATTAATTATAAAATTTATTTGATTTTTGTTGATTTGTATTGAAAATAGCTCATATATAAAAGTTATGTGCGCATGTATCGACATAGGATATCGATGTACACTTGAATTTGATAAATGTAAATTATATAATATGGTTTGAAGTAGAATGGTATCCAACAGGGCTCTTGGTTTGGCCACCAAGACAAGGGGGATGGAAAGGGTGATATGCTTGATATTTTTGATTTGAAGTAGCATAGAAAAGGAAAGATCTAGATCCACTTTTTCCTCTCTTCTTCTTTTCTTGTTTAAATCCATCTCCCCTTACATTTTGACTTGACTTTTTATGCTCTTGTCTCCATTATCTTCTGGCCAAAAATCCTAACTACCCCTCCTCGATCATTTTAAGAAAAAAACACAAATTCAAATCAAATAAAAGAAAGGTGCATAGATCTCTCTGATTGGTAGCGCTTTCCAGAAGAGATTGGATTTAATTCTAGAAGTCCCACTGATTCAACATTTGAGGTGTCATTACTTGGTTATAGTTGAGGCAATACTTTACTATATATCTATTTATATATGTGTGTATATATATATCATTTATTGTATTACGATGTCTGGTTTGGTTGGTTTTATAACATGTATACTTATATGTATATGATATCGATCTAGGAAATGTATATATAAATTGATGTTACAAATAAATTTATTTTATGTATATTTAACGGTCTTTTGATTTTGAGGAGGTGGTTAGTGTTATAATACCCCCGTTGGAAGTTTTAGAAGCAAGGGCTGCTTTTTGGTCGGATTATTTAGTGGGTTTTTTCTTGATTCTAACCCTTCTTATCAAGCAGTTGATGACCATTGCCATTGGCATTGGAATATTCGAGGAAGACTACAAGTGCACTTTGAAAATAGCATGTTCTTTTCAAGTTCACTAGAAAGGAAGAAAGGCTCCATGTGCTTTAAGTAACGACCCGGATTTTTGGTCGTTAATTTTGAAATTTTAATTCACTTTAAATGTTGAGTTTGGAATTTGAATGAGATTTCAATATGAAGTTTATCGAACAAAAAATAATGTAACAAAAAGTTAAGTTCTAAATATGGTGATTTAATTAATAAATATAATTTTTGAGTTAATAGTTAAAAAATCGCTTAAATAATTGCAATGGAGTTGAATATGAAATCGAAACGATTACCGATAGTTATATAAATTTTATTTGAATTATAAATTAGTTAGTAAGATTTTAAAACTGAAATTTCAAGCTGTTTCGGTGTGACGCCCCACCTCTATACCCACGCTAGCCAAGAACACTCCGGAGTAGTGCTGTCAACTAGCACGGAGAATAAGGCTGTTGAGGAGCGACCATCCATGTAATTTCCTATCACACGGTGGCTATAAATAATCTTCGGAAACAAACATAGAAATAATCATATCACAAATCAGTCACAGATATCCATATCACAAAGGCGGAAGAAGATATGAATATATAACTAACACATGAAAGTGTACATCAGAGTAGTGGTCAGAAAGATCCACGATAATACAAAAGAATAGCAATACGTGCTATACAAAAGAATACGACTATGAGTCTATATCTCAAGTGTATACAACAAAAACTGCTAATCTAAACAGTTAGCCAAAAGTCAGAGTGATGAATCCCTGGGAAGAAGTCAAGTAGAAGCACCTGTAACATCTCGGTCTGACCCGAGTATTATTTAAGAAAATAATAAACGGGTCAGTCTAGCTATAAATATCAGATGACATGATATAACATAAAAGATATGGCATAAACATAAACATTCATAATGACATACCACTATAAGTATGTAAATAATGATCAACAGAAGATCAATCAATAAGAGATAATCAATATCACAAGAATCTTCTCAAAGATTCGGAAAGGGCATCATACCCCAAACTTGTACTCATAACAAGTCAATGACATAAATTCTAGAAATCAATGCAAGAAGTCCAGAAATCATAGAAAAGAGAAAGAGGCCTATCACATGACGGTCCGAAGACCAAGGGGAGCTACCCCACATGTGCGAATGGAATCACACAGATTAAGGTCCAGACTAACCAAAAAGCAAAAAGGTATGTGTGAGTGGAATCACACAAGTGGTGTCTAGTCTAACCTCGCAACAAGAGACATCGCACAGTTGCTAGTCTAAATCATCAGAATGATCGTCATGATCAACGAGAAGTGACAATTACACTAAGCTAGTAAATATAGAAGTTTAGCTTCATGTCCCATAACCACTTGCTTAACTTAAATATTTACGAACATACTGTAAATCTTCACTAATAAAATTGTCACAAGAGGTTCAATCGAACAAGTCCAAGAATTAACCGACGAAGTGAACGCAAGCGTTTCATACCACTTGTTTTACTAAGTCGTTTAATTAGATTTCTCATCCGAGTGAGGTAAAGGTTTGTATATACTAATAGATTGGAAAACGGTTTAAAAAAAGGGCTTTGTTATTAAAATTAGAGTTGAAATTGTTTGTTAAAAGAGTTTTGATATTTACTACTAGTATTGAAACCTTTATATTATAAAGTGACAAAACACAGAAGCAATTGTAGAAACAATCAGTCACAAAAATCGCATACGGAGATGTGAATAAAATCCAAGGAAATCAGCTCAATGTTTTTCGGATAAGATCCCCTACGGAGGGGGGGTCCAGGGGGGGTGGCAACCCCCCAAGGTGGGGGTGCGGGGGCAACGCCACCGCTTACGGGGTTCGACCTAGTGGAGACAAAATGAGGTCTAACGACCTAAGAGGGATAGGGTCGAGCGACCTAATGGTTGCGACCTAGGGGTCTAAGGGGCACGACCTAGTGGTCCAGCGACCTATAGGGTAAAGGTCATGCGACCTAAAATGGGTTCGCGACCTAACACTCAAACGACCTAAAGAAATTAAGGAGCCGAGCGACTTATAAGAAGCAGCGACCTAAGTAGAAACGAGGCCCAACGACCTAGGGGTTAGGTCATGCGAGTTAAGAAGGTCAACGACCTAACAAAGACACGCGACCTAATAAAGAAACGCGACCTAAAGGCACGCGACCTAGCGACTTAAGAGGCGAGCGACCTAAGTGTTACGACCTAAGAGTCGAACGACCTAGCGTGGAAGCGGCGTAAAAGCCAAACGACCTAACGACCTAAGGTCATACGACCAAGCGACCTAAAGCCATACGACCTAACGACCTAAGGTCATACGACCTAGCGAGCTAAAGCCATACGACCTAGCGACCTAAGAGGCGAGCGACCTAAGTGTTACGACCTAAGAGTCGAACGACCTAGCGTGGAAGCGGCGTAAAAGCCAAACGACCTAGCGACCTAAGAGGTCAACGACCTAATTCCGAGGCTAACGACCTAACGCTGCAGGGGGAATTTAAGGCCAGAAACGACCTGCGACCTAAGGGTCAACGACCTAATTCCGAGGCTAACGACCTAACGCTGCAGGGGGAATTTAAGGCAAGAAATGACCTACGACCTAAGGGTTAGGTCGCGAGCGACCTAACTCCGAACACACGAAAATGGCCAGAACGACCTAAGTGTAGAAAATTCACCAAAACGCTAAAAATTGGAGTTTTTCGCCAATCCAATCCAAACCAAATGCAAATGTGCATGCAAAAGTGATAGGGAATCATTCCCAACAGTCCAATATAGTTATAGACTAGATTTGTGAGATAAAAATCTCACCTTTGCACCAAATATCAATGAAAATGAAGTTTTAAGCAAGCAAGAATCAATCCTTCTTCTATCTAAGCACAAGAAGCTTGAATCCAATGTCTTCTTCTTGAATTTGGAGTAGAGAGATGGATTGCAATTGAATTTGAGTTTTGAAATTTTAATTTCCCATTCCCTCCACCATTAATGCCAAAGCTTGATTAGTTAGGAAATTTATGAAGAGTGGGGAGAAGATGGTTGGAACTTGGGCTTAATAGGCTAAACTAACCCAAAGTCCAAAGCGGGAAAAGTTAGTGAAATTTCACTAACTCCAAACCTATCGATGTTTATACTTAAAAAAGTTGTAAACGACATTTCGAACTCAATGGAAGTGGTCTCGAGTCCTAATTTGATCGTTTGCAAAAAGTAGCTTTTCGGACCAAAATCCGATTAACGAGTTAATATTTAAATAAAATATTTAAATACAAACTCGATAAATATGCGGGTTGTTACATTCGGAATTTTCAAAATCATCGATTGAATCAACGCGTTAAAATAGCAGTCCAGGGCATAGTCTCATAATTCGATGAAACTAGTTCCATTGGATCCATAGTAGCGTATTATTATTGAACTTCAAATTTCATAGCATTTGGAGTAATCGTTTGATCGTAAGGGATAGAATCACGTTGAAATTAATATCGAAATTTAATATAATAATTGGATCTAAAAAACTATCTTCTCCATATGATCGAATTTGGACTCGAAACCTTTTCCATTGTGTTTAGCATAGGGGTATAACCTTACGTACGCCTGGCGGCACAATTCTATAAGGGATCGAATAAAATATCTAAATGTTTTGAAAAATAAAAAGAAAATAAATAAATAAAATGAAAATTTAGTCAAATCCCAGCCGACCATTCTTATACCAAAACCTTCTTCTTCACATTTAAAATCTCGTCCCGTTCCTTTTAGTTAAATCATGTTCTCCCTCTTTCTCTTTCAGTTTAAACGAACACAAAAAAAAGATAAAAAGCAATGGAATTCGTTCGAAAACTCAAAAGAAAACAGTGGTCATGAAATTCTCCTGATAGGTGAAATCGAATTTAAATATATAAATCATGACTTCCTTCTTACTCGTCTCCAGTTCAAATTGAATTACAGTACAAAATCAATCGATTTCGTTAAAGAAAAATATATAGAAATATATGGTCGCACGATTAAATCGCGACCAAGCGACGAGCTCGTGAAGGGGGAAGGTCGCGGTTCATCAACGATGAAGGCAGGCACGTTCGATATGGAAGTGGCATGGAGGTGTGGCGCGATGCTTGAGGTATGACAGTTCTATGGTGGTCGCGACAGGGGGAGCGTGCGTACATGCGCGCAAGAGGAGGATGGTCCGGTCTCGATTTGCGGTGATGTGGGGGTTGGTGGATGATCATTGGGTGGTCGAATTGGATAGAAAGGGCTGCGAGCTCTGCTTGAGTATTCGGGAAGAAGGTATGTTATTAATTTTGATTAATTGTAAAGAAAATAAATTTATGAGTATAATATATATATAAATATACATATGTGTGTGTATATATATATTAACTTACATGTTAATTTAAAATATGTATTATGGTAATTAGGATATATATATATATATATCATATTATGGAATTGAATATTTATAAATGGTATACTTCATTCAGATAAGGTTCGATCGGAATGAAACAAGTCGAAAATGGTTCGTAGTTGGAAAATCTAAGCATAGGAATTTGGTTTGGGATTTTTAGGAGTCCGTTGAAATTTTAAATTAAATCGAACGTTGTTCTATTTATCTTAAAATCTAGATGTTCGGAAAAATAAAAATCAAGGTGAGTAAATCTCACTCTTTTTGGATTGCTAGATTTTAATTTTAAATAGTTAAAACTAATTATTGGATACCTGGTTGATTTAATAATTATTATCCGATGAATGATATATCATATATATAGCAGCATATATTAGTATTTAGAGTGATATTCCCGCACATTATGCGGATGAGACCCTATGCTGCCCGCATAATAGCGGATAACCCTATATACCGCGGCATTCCCCTTGAAGTGGAATTGGTAATTTTATGTTGTATTAACACCTACTGACGCAGGAAAACAGGTTGGAGAGATCCAATTAGATTACTCAAAATGTTGAATTTAGTTTCATGTATTGTGATATATGGATTGTGTTGAATAATCTATTATAGATTATTGTAGTGTTTGGAATTATTGGATGATATTGTCGCACTGGCTTGAATTTTGATATCTTAAGTACCATAAATATATTTCTAAAATTGAAGGAATAAAAGGAACTTTTGTTATAAAAATATTTATATTGGAATTGGGTTATTTTAAAGGAATTGAGTTAGAAAAATATTTTGATTTTTGGATATACTTAACTTTTATGAATTTTTAAAGGGGATTTTAAGAGTGAATTTTATAAAAAGAAATTTATAAATGACAGTCGAGAAAAAAATATATAAAAAGGAGTTGAATTCGATATTAAAAATAGACCGAAATGTTGTAAATAAGTTTTATAAACAAATGGATTTATAGAATGAATTTTATAAATAAGATTGCTTTTATAAACAAGTAAAACTCAAAGGAGTATAAGAATTTATAAACGATGTTTATTATTAAGGTAAGCGATATCAGTTCCTAAATTGGGAATATAAAATTCATAGAGTGAATTTATGTATAAAAAATGGAAATAGGGTGAGAAAAATAGTGGATATTATTTTTGAAAAGAGAAAATGGTCAAGGAGATCAGAATGGAACTGATGTGATGAGATTCGAGGGGCATTTATAAATTGAATTAGTTATCGATGTTTTAAAAAATATATTTAAGAAGTAAGTTTATTTTTAAAAAGAAAATTTTATTATTTAAAACTATGAAATTTTAAACTAGGTAGAATTGAGATATTTCGGTAAGTAGATTTTCAAATATTAATTATTTATTTTAGTAAATTCTAACTTTTAAAAATCAGCTTTGAAAATTTATTTGTTAACTAAAAATGAGTTACTGATGTTTATACAGATGCTTTCGATACTTTAAATAATTATTTGAACATGTCTTAAAAATAAATTATTATCCTTTAAATACTTATTATGTATATAGAGTTTTGAAGTGTTCGAAATTTTTAATTATAAATCCTCTCGAGCTTCGTAAATGGGATTTCTAAATGGATATGATTTGAGGGGAGGAATTTTATAAGGGATTTGGAGGAAATGAAATTTCGAATATTGAATATGGGAATTTTGAAAATGAAATATGAATTTATAAAAGAAGTTATAAATGTTGAATGAGGTCGTAAATAAGTATACTGGGGTTTGGAAATTGAAAATGGGAATTTAGTAATGATTCCGAAGGCTTATGAAATAAGTTACGAAATACCCTCTTTAGTGTTGATATTTGAAAGATTTTGGAAAATAAGACTTATAATATTTTCCTGAGTATAAAAATGGAAATTTGGAAATATTTCTAAGTGTCGAGATGGTTTGGAAATATCCGGTTGCAGATTTAAATATTTGAAATTATTTTTCAAATGTTAGAAAGGATCGATATATCTTTTAAAGATATTTTAAAAACAGATATTTTGGGAAAAAAGTTATAATAACGCCTAATGACTGCTTATGGATGTTTTATTGATAGTTAAATAACCAACTATCAATAATGGCCAATTTCGTTGATCGATTCGAAGTGACCAGGGTCGGATTTAATTATCCGAAAACCACTTCGATCAGGTTTGAACGTTATGAATGAATACCGTTAAGATGACGAAGACAGTGATTCAGTTTGTCCAGACCCAGGACAACTTGTATGGACGAATGATGTTAGAACATCATCATTAGAGGACATTGAGCGTTCTAACTAGAATTGTTTCTTGAAAGGTAACGTTTAGCCTCAAGCCTCATCAACCGGGGATAACCAAAACACGGTAGATGTAGCAAGGCTAAGTGGGACGCACCTAATTAGGGTATGTTATCACTTTTCTAGATATCCTCGGAAACCTATATATTATGGATATGGTTGTGCATGAAAGAAGGAGCGCTCGATTGAAAGGGTAGAAACACTCGGGGTGGTAACATATTCGGTTTATCCAGGTTAGGGGTAGGTCGGTCTTATGTAGCAGGATAGAATGCTCGGGTGTTATTTTATTATAATGCTTGGGTCAGGCCGAGTATTACAGATTCAGGATAGAATGCCATGGAGCTCAAGAGACGAGCTGGAGGAGTTCAGATATATATCACATTATTGGTTATTTCCACTGTGTATGAGTTATGTATATCAGGACAGGTGATTATAACCATCCGAATTGAAGTATTGATCTTTGTACTCTGATGATTGTAAGTATATAAACTGTTACAGATTCTTCTGTATAAAAATCTATTATTGCATATTATATTTTGTTTTCCCGCGATTGTGAGATTCTGAGTTATTGTTTAATTTTCTTCTATCTCTTTCTTCTTCTTCACCCTAGTTATTCGCTCTTTCATTCAATTTGAATTGAACTAATGTGAATTATAGTCGACTCAAAGGGTTACGGAACTGCAAGTCATTTTGGTATCAGAGATGAAGGTTAAGTGAGAACCTTGGGTCAGGTGGGGATTACTCATTAGAGATATGGTCTGTAATACCCTAGCAAGATCTTGAGCGTATTATAAATATGTGTAAGTTTTTGTTAGTGGATATAAATTGGTTTTATATTGTGTTGATTAATCTATTGAGTGGTATATAAATTCTGGTCGAGTAGATGGGATGCCACGACATCGATAAGGGTTTCTAAATACTTGAATAGAGTAATTCAACACAGTATAGTTTTGGACGTGGGTTAATGAAATAATTTTACCCAAACAATATTTTGATATAAAAGAGAAAAAAATTGAAAATTATTATTGTGATGTGCTTGGTTGTTATTATATAATCAGAATAAGATTATAAAATTTGAAATGGTTATTATGACCAAATAGAGATTACATAAGTATGAATTATACAAACGAGTTAGAAACTACAAATGGGTTCAAACCAGAGTTTGGTAAATTTAAATCCCAGAGATTTTTAGAAGTATTTTCCAAAATGTTTAAAGCTAAATAATAGTATTGTTATTTTGGAAACATTTTTGAATATAAAAATGGTTTTAAATGGATTTTGGAGGTGTTATAGCACCGAACTCACTTTAGTCGCTGGAAAATAATCCTGGTGATGACGGCTGCATCGTCAGTATTCATTTTTGAGTTTCTAAGTGATGGATTGCTACCAGGGTTGTTTGATATGGAAATTTTTCAGTGAAAAACAAGTGTTGTTTTGAAAATTCCGAGGGAATTGTTTCGGATAAAATCAAGTTGATTTTGGAATTCGGAGGAATTGGTTTGTTAAACCAAAAGGAGTGTGTGTGTGTGTGTGTGTCTAAATTGATTTCAAAGTGATTTGAAATATATACCGCGCGTTTGAATTTTGGAATTTTAATAAAATTGTCGGGGAAAACCACGGAAGTAAGTTATGAAATTATAAAGTGAGGATTATTTTAATAAGAAGAGAGAGTATGAAATTTGAGTTTCGGGAAATAAATCTTAACTCAAGTAAGTTAAAATAGATTGTGTGAATTGAATTTAACTTAAGGAAAGTTTAAATAAATTTATTGGGAATTGAGACAATAATAAATTCGAATGGTGAATTTGCTATATAAATATAAGTAATGAAGTGGAAAAAATTTGAAATTGGAATTGAATTCTTACTTGATTTAAATTGAATGACGTAAAAAAATTGCTGGAGTAAAATTTAATTTAAGTATGAATAACTCGGATTTGGTTTGAAATGTTGGTTAAAAGGAATTGAAATTTAAATAAAAAGGTGAATTATAGTATAATTAAATATGCAAGTGTGAATTATAAAGCGACTATATAACTATAAGTTACAAATTTTGAATTGGATTAGAAATAATATTGAATTGAAGTAAACATAAATTTTGAGTGGTAAAGTATTATATTACCATAAGTGATAACCTTTTGACTGAAATAAAATTCAAGTGAAGAACAAGAATTGTGAATAAATAAATTTGAATAGCTTATAAAGATTGAAATTTACTGAATTAAAATATACTTAGGCTATAAATAAATGTATAATCTCGAGTTAAAAATAAAAGGTGAATATACTTGAGTACAGAATTGATGGGGATGTGGAAAAAAAATAAACTGCGTGACTTATAAAATTTAAAAGCGAGTATGAGAATTAGAACTTGAGTTATAAATAGAATTCGACCTAAAGGGTAAGCGAATTAAATCAAATTGGAAATGTATCGAATAAAATAGAAATGGATTGAAATAGTGATGACTTAAATTATAAATGAATTCAGCTTAAAGTGTAAATAAATTGAATGTGGCCTTGGATACGATTAAATAAATTTAAGGATGAATTTGAGTATGGAATTGAAGTTGAAGTGGATTGAATGAATGAATGAATTAATTACTTAATTAGTAAATGAAGTGGAAGTTGGTTGAAATGGAAAAAAACTTAAGTTTTAAAGTGGAAGAATATAAAATAAAGGATTAACTTAAGTAAATATTTGAATGGAAGCTTGACTCAAATAAATATGTGAAATGGTTATTTAATGAAGTAGTATGGAATGATTTTGAGTTTAATAAAATGGATTGGATATAATGAATGTGGATATAATGAAATGTAAATGAATTGATTGAGAATAAATTTAAAATGGAATAAAATTAAATATAAATTGATTTGGAATCAATTTAAAATAGTTATAAGCTAAAATGATTATTCTATTAAATGAATATCGTCGAAATGGCATAAAAAGTTGGCCTAAATGGAAGTAAATAAAATTCTATGAATGAATAAAAAGTGAGTAAACTGAGTTTTAATCAATTTGGAATGGATATGAGTTTGTTTGAAATAAAAATGAATTGAGTGCATGTAAAGTGGGTTGTAAATTATTTATATTGAAAGAAATGGTATATGGATTGATTTGAAGTAATTAAATTGGTGTTTGAACCTCGTAGTTTCTTATAAATATATGTTTAGCATGCATTGCTTATGAAATTCATGGGTTAACTAGTGGAATAGATGAAACATTATTACATTCATGTTTTGGCACTTACGTGGTTTAAACTGAGTAAGTACAGGTAACCGGAGGCTGTCGGACTAAGATTTGGGTTGCGTATTTGCATATGAAGTAACTTTCTTGCTTAATAATGCTTAACAATGCTAAAAATAAGGTATTTGTTCAGATTAAATACCGTAAAATATAAATATTGATATATATATATATATATATATGTATATTGTTTTTCGATCATGTGGGTCGATGTATATATATTTATCTCTCTTGTCATGTTGTAAACGGTCCTCCATACAAAAGAGATTCTATCAAAAAAATTCGGAAATTTTGGGTGTTTGAAAAAAGTTTGAAATTTTTTGCGAAATTTTTTATTAGTGACAATTTGATTTCGAATAGTAATTGAAATAAACGGTCTGGAACTAGAATTGAAAACTAATTATTTTGGCTGAAAACTAAAAGGTTAGAAAAGTGAATATCAAATTTTAACTTAGTGGGTTTTGTTAAATTATGGGTTTGGAGCATTTTTCTGCCTTAGCAATTTCGGGGACAAAATTCTTTTAAGGGGAAGGAATTTAACGACCGGATTTTTGGTCTAAATTTTGAAAATTTAACTCAATTTAAATATTAAATTTTGGAATGTGAATGTGATTTCAATATGAAGTTTATCGATCAAAAGTAGTATAATAAAAACTTAAGTTCCAAATATAATGATTTAAGTAATAAATTTAATTTTTGAGTAAATAATTAAAAAATCGATTAAATAATTGAATTGGAGTTGAATATGAAATCAAAATGATTTCTGATAGTTATATAAATTTTATTTGAATTAGAAATTAGTTAGTAAGATTTTAAAACTAAAATTTCAAACGGTTTCGGAATTTTCAAAATCGTCGATTGAATCGACGCATTAAAATAGCGATCCGAGGAACAGTCTTAGAATTCGATGAAACTAGTCCCAATAGGTCCGTAATAGTGTATTATTGTCAGATTTCAAATTTTGTAGCATTTGGAGTTGTTGTTTGATCGTACGGGACAGAAACGCGTTGAAATTAATATTTTGAAATTTAATATAATAATTGGGTCTAAAAAGCCTAGCATCATGAACGCCTAGTGGCGCACTAGTGGCAAATTTAATATAATAATCGGGATCGAATTTGGACTCAAAACCTTTTCCATTGCATTCGGAATAGAGGTATAACATCATGAACGCCTAGTGGCGCACCTCAATACGAGATCGAGTAAAATATCTAAATGTGTTGAAAAATAAAAAGGAAAAAAATGAAAATTTAGTCAAATCCTAGCCAACCATTCTCGTACCAAAACCTTCTTCTTCACGTTTAAAATCACATACCTTTCCTTTCTGTTAAATCATGTTCTCCCTCTTTCTCTTTCAGTTTGAACGAACACGAAAAAAAAAAAAGATAAAAGGCAACGGAATTCGTTCGAAAACTCAAAAGAAAACAGTGGTCATGAACTTCTCCTGATAGATGAAATCGAATTTAAATACATAAATCACGACTTCCTTCTTACTCGTCTCCAGTTCAAATTGACAATGGAAAAAAATTATAGAACGAAATTAATCGATTTCATTAAAAGAAAAAAATTGGTCACGCGATTAAATCATGATCGAGCGGTGAGCGCTTAAGGGTGGAAGGTCACGGTTTGTCAACGATGAAGGTAGGTGCATTTGATCTGGAAGTGGCATAGAGGTGAGGCATGATGCTTGGGGTTTGACAGTTTTACAGTGGTCGCGACAGGGGGAGCATGCACTCACATACGCACGTGCATGAGGATGAAGGTCCGGTCTCGATATGCGGTGATGTGGGGTTGATGGATCGTCACTGGGTGGTCGAATTGGATAGGGGGCTGCGAGCTTTGCCTGAGCATTCAGGAAGAAGGTATGTTATTAGTTTTGATTAAATTTTAATGGAAATAAATTTATGAGTATAAAATATATATATATATTAACTTACATGTTAATTTAAAATATGTATTACGGTAATTAGGATATATATATATATATATATATATATATATCATATTATGGAAATGAATATTTATAAATCGCATACTTCATTCAGACAAGGTTCGATTGGAATGAAACAAGTCGAAAATGGCTTGTAGTTGGAAAATATAAGCATAGGAATTTGGTTTGGGATTTTTAGGAGTCCGCTGAAATTTTAAATTAAATCGAACGTTGTTCGGTTTAGTTTAAAATCTGGATGTTCGAAAAAATAAAACTCAATGTGAGTAAATCTCCCTCTTTTTGGATTGCTAGATTTTAATTTTAAATAGTTAAAATTAATTATTGGAGCCTGGTTGATTTAATAATTATTATCTGATGAATGATATATTATATACATAGCATTATATATATATATATATATATATATATATATATATTATATGCCCGCACATTATAACGGGTGAGACCCTATGCTCCCCGCATAATGGCGGATGGCTCTATGTACCGCGATATCCCCTACAACGTCGAATTGGTATTTTTATGTTGTATTAACATCTGTGGATGCAGGAAACAAGTTGAAGAGATCCAACTGGATTCCTCAAAATGTTGAATTTAATTTCATATATTGTGATATATATGGATTGTGTAGAATCATCTACTATAGACAATTGTAGTGTTTGGAATTATTGGATGTTATTCTAGCACTGGCCAAAATTTTGATATTTTAAATACCATAAATATATTTTTTAAATTGAAGGAATAAAAGGAACTTTTGATAAAAATATTTATATTGGAATTGGTGTTATTTTGAAGTAATCGAGTTAGAAAAATATATTTAATTTTTGGAGATACTTAACTTTTATGAATTTTTAAAGGAGATTTAAGAATGAATTTTGTAAAAAGAAATTTATAAATGATAGTTGGAAAAAAAAGCAGTTGAAGTCGACATTAAAAATAAATTGAAAGGTTATAAATGAGATTTATAAAGAAATGGATTTATAGAATGGAATTTTGTAAATAAGATTGCTTTTATAAACAAGTAAAACACAAAGGAGTGTAAGAATTTATAAACAATGTTTATAATTAAGATAAGCGATATCAGTTGCTAAATTGGGAATACAAAATTCATAGAGTGAATTTATATTTAAAAAATGGAAATAAGGTGAGAAATATAGTGGACACTATTTTTGAAAAGAGAAAATGGTTAAGGAGACGGAATGGAAGTGATGTTATGAGATTCGAGGGGAATTTATAAACTGAATTAGTTATTGAGGTTCTAAAAATATATTTTTAAGAAGTAATTTTGTTTTTAAAAAGAAAATTTTATTATTTAAAACTACGAAATTTTAAACTAGATAGGATTGAGATACTTTGGTAAGTAGATTTTAAATATTAAGTATTTATTTTAGTAAATTCTAACTTTTAAAAATCAGCTTTGAAAATTTATTTGTTAACTAAAAATAAGTTACTCATGTTTATAAAGATGTTTTCAATATTTTAAATAATTATTTGAACATGTTTTAAAAATAAATTATTATCCTTTTAAATACTTATTATATATGTGTATAGAGTTTTGTAGTGATTGAAATTTTTAATTATAAATTCTCTCAAGATTCATAAATGGGGTTTGTAAATGGATATGATTTGAGGGGAGGAATTTTATAAGGGATTTGGAGGAAATGAAATTTCAAAATTTTGAATATGGGAATTTTGAAAATGAAATCTGAATTTATAAAAGAAGTTATAAAATGTTGAATGAGGCTATAAATAAGTATACTGAAGTTTGGAAATTGAAAAGGGGAATTTAGTAATGATTCCGAAGACTTATGAAATAAGTTACGAAATATCCTCTTTAGTGTTGATATCTGAAAGATTTTGGAAAATAAGACTTATAATATTTTCCTGAGTATAAAAATGGAAATTTGGAAATATTTCTAAGTGTCGGGATGGTTTGGAAATATCCGGTTATAGATTTAAGTATTTAAAACTGTTTTTCAAATGTTGGAAAGGATCGATATATATTTTATAGATATTTTGAATAATGATATTTTGGGAAAAAAATTATATTAAGGCTTAGTGACTGCTTATGGATGTTTTATTGATAGTTTAATAACCGACTATCCATATTGGCCAATTTCGTTAATCGTTTCAAAAAGATCGGGATCCGATTTAATTATTCGAAAACCACTTCGATCTGGTTTGAACATTAAAATGAATACCGTGATGATGATGAAGACGGTGATTCGATTTGTCCAGATCCATTACAACTTGAATGGAGGAATGCTGTTAGAACATCGTCATTGGAGGAAGATGAGCATTCTAAGTAGAATTGATTATTGAAAGGTAACGATTAGCCTCAAGCCTCATCAACCGAGAATGACAAAAATAGGGGAGATGCAGCAAGGCTAAGTGGTTCGCACCCAATTAGGGTATATTATCACTTTTCTAGATATCCTTGGAAACCTATATATTATGGATATGGTTGTGCATGAAAGAAGAAGCGCTCGATTGAAAGGGTGGAAACATCTAGGGTGATAACATATTCGGTCTATCTAGGTTAGGGATAGGCCGGTCTTTTGTAGCAGAGGATCCCGTGGGATCCTCGGTACATTGTTCTAGAGGCATACTATGGTGGGTGGTACCCTAGTTGCCCAGTCATTTATATGTGATCCATTCTCCAATACGAGCTTACGGTTTTGTTTGTAGAGCCTAGTGTGCTAGAATATAATTAATGTAATAATTTCAGCTATTTGAATAAGTATTTGTACTTAGACACTATTTTATCACTAGATTTTCTATAAAATGTTTAAGTTATCGTAAGGGAAAAACCCGTCATGTTTATGCGTGACACGGTATTACGAGATACCTTTGCTTTTTAAAGGATTTTGATAACTCTAATGATTCAAATTTAGTGTGTTTTCTCATGCAGGTTTTCCAGACTGACTCGGGTGTTATTTTATCATAATGCTCGGGTCAGACCGATTATTACAGATTCAGGATAGGATGCTATGGACTTCAGAAGACGAGCTGGAGGAGTTCAGATGTATAAACCGTACTTGATTATTTCCGCTCTGTGAGTTATGTATATCAGGACAGGTGATTATAACTGTCCGGATTGATATATTGATTTTTGTACTCTGATGATTGTAAGTATATAAACTGTTACAGATTCTTTTGTATAAAAATCTGTTATTATATATTATATTTTGTTCCATTGTGATTGTGAGATTCTTTGTTTGTGTTTAATTTTATTCTATCCTTTTGTTCTTCTTCTCCTGAGTTATTCGCTCTTTCGTTTAATTTGAGTTGAACTGATGTGAATTATGGTCGACTCAAAAGGGCACGGAACTACGGGTCGCTACACTTGAGGTGCGTCCCTCCATTGTAGTTGTTTATCCTTTCATTGTTATCCCTTGGAGTCCGAGGGTTGACGAAGCTAAGGAAAAGATTCTCTCTACTCTGGTACGGCTCATTTCTCTTATATTCCTTCTATGTTGCAGCCCATGATTGGGTTAATTATTTAGTAAGTGTTGTTGGTAAATTCAAATGTTTCAATGCAAATACTATTGCTCAAAATAAGCTTTTGTATGTGATGATCCTTATTGAAGTACTCCTGAAATGCCTCTTCCCTCTAAGTTTTTGTTCATATGGCTGAGAGCCATATTTAAGTTTTCAACGTCCATTATAGTTGGAAACTAGAAATTTGTTCGCCTTGTCACACATTTGGTCACCTTATTGAAGCATGGTCTTTTCCATCTGAAGACCTTCATTTCTTTCACTTTGGATCTCACTCCCTTGCCCTCCTATGATGAAGTGGGTTTTCGAAAGTTTGCCTTGCTATCATGTATTCTCCTACTGAGATAATGGCTCTGTTTATCGATGTTTGCTCTATAGACGTTATTAATGACAGTCTGATGGTTATTCTGGATCTGGCTCTTCTTTCCTCTGATGACTTTTTTTGGGGCTCGTTTGACTAGGTTTGTATTTGTGATCCTTCTGAAATGAGATTTGACCGTAGGGGTGGTAGGTTTTATAAATATATTGGTGGAGATGATGAAGAAAAGATGTTATATCATCATGTTGAGGGTAATGGCATACGCTATCAGTGCTAGGGCAGTTAAGTGATTTTAATCGTGCTGTTCTTGCGAATGCACTTGGGATAGGAAGTTCCTTTACTGCTCTGCTTCAGTGGACTTTGTTCCTACATTAACATCACTTTTCTTTGGGTATTGTCATGTTCTTGGGGCTGAATCTTTGGATAAAGGGAGTGGATCTACCTCTTTGGAGGGAGACTAGTTTAGGTTTTGTTGTCGGTTAGTAGTTTAGCATTTTCATCAAACTGCCATGCGCTATTTTTCTCATAGTTGTTCTAGTGCATGTACCGAACCCTTATTTCAAATTCATTTATACATGTGGACGAACCATAATAAATGCCAGTTAGCTTTGCTAAAAAAAATTATTTTATCATTTTCTGATGAAGAAATGGGAATACCATTTTATCAATTTTTGGCAATATTATTTTAACTTTTGGTCCCAACCATATAGGATTTACGTAAATAAATTATCAAACTATTCCTTCCATTTTTTAGGTTATTTTGCAAGTTCACTAAAAAATTCTTTAGTTATAAGAAATACCACTACTAAGAAATTTGATACCATAATCCTAGTTATTCTTCTTATTGGATCATTATTTAAAGCTAAAATTTGTACCAAACATGATTATATTTACTTTTAGCCTAATTGATCTAAAAAATTGTGTGAAAAAATAATTTTAAAAGGTGTCTTAAATAAGAGTTGAATTTTTAAATTAAATACATATATATAAAATACTTAAAAATTATGTTGTCAAATTTTAAACATACTATTATTTCAAAAACAAAAAATTATGAATATATACCTATATTTATTAAATTCGATATATATATTTTTATATAATGTATTAAATTAATTTTAATAATTTATAAACATATATGTGTATTTTAATATACGCAGGTTTGAAAACATTATAAAATATTTTATTACATGTTACGAAAAGAACTTTTCCATGTAGATTTTAAATCTTAAATTATAAAAAGGAATAAATCTATGCCGATTTATTGATTATTTAAAAAATTGAATTTTTCAAATCCAGCCATGGCCAAAATAAAATATACATATTTTTTATTACTATTAGATATGTATATTATTAATAATACAACTTCATATTATATTTTAAATGATTTTAAAATATTAATTTCAGTATATAAATATATATATTTAATTTTTTTATTAAAAATATTAATTTTTCGTACATATATATGATTTATATATTTTAATACCATACCATTTATTTACAAAAATTAAAATTTGAGTTTAAATTTAAAGATATTTTCATATCTAGATTTAATGTTCAAATTTGAAGTTTGAAATTTAAATTTAAATTTTAAATTGTTTTATATCCATCAATAATATATATTAGGCATTAAATATGTATATGGAGGGGCTAACATGTTCGCTGCGGTGTAAATCTCAGCGCTTAGATGTGGGCATATTAAATCATGCACACTGTATATGTTGTACGTGCATATACATGTGTTTATGATACACATGTACACACCATATATTATATATAATATCTAATAAAAATCCTTTTATTAATAAATAAATAGAATAATGGTTTTATTTAAAATATATTTAGACCAGATCTAAATTAATTTAGATTTTACAGGACCAACAAGATCCAAAATGGTTGAGAAATTGAAATTCATCCTATTTGACCCACTACATGATGACCTAGTTCTAATAATAGAATCAAATCCCTATGGAATATGTAGTTCAAATTAGTAGTATTGTAACCAACTAATCAAGCTATCCATTTAGTAGGATTCCTAGTAATGTATTATCTAGGCTAGGTTTGGGTACTCAAGTACCCTACCTTACTTGGCTGCCGGCTTTACCCAAAAGGTGAAGTAAGCCCAAAGGTTATCCCTCGTATGAAAGACCAAATTTGAATTTGAGCCTTGGGCTAATTTGTAAAATCTGTTTTGAAATAAAAAAATTAAAATTTAAAAGTTCAATTTAAAACAAGTAATATTTTATATATGTTACAAAATTATTTTCAAAATTATTTTGAAAATTTATTAATTTTGAAAATTATTTATATATTAAAAAATAAAAAAATTAATTAAATAGTTAATCAATTAAAGTATATAACATATATAATGATATATGTTATATTATCTTAAGATTTTAAGGTGTGTATGTATGTAATTTTTGAAATATATTATAATTAATTAAAATTGTTTTAATTAAATTGATTAATTAAATGTTAAATAAATAAATAAAATAATACATATATTAGATATGAGTGTATAATTATAAATGTTATAATATACGTATTCAATTTAAAATGTTTAGAATGAAAAAAGAAAACTAATTGAAACGTTAATTAATTAAATAATTAAATTAATTAAATAGGATCTAATTAATAAAATTAATATAAGGTTATTATATAAGTTAATTAAATTACAAAACATTATATATTAATTAAACTTATATAATATTAATGTGTAATATAAAGGTGTAACTGTAGTAAACACAAATTAGATTTAAGCAATAAAAACTGTTATCTTGCCATTGAACCAGGCCACATCTGGACGAGTTAGAACCACCAAATGGTTAGATAGCAATCCAGAATTCCGTAACTATAACTCCAAGAGCTAGAATTCAACCAAAAGCAAAATATTAATGTAAAACCTTGCTTGCCACTTGACGATGCCTTGTTAGGTTCCACATAAACCAAGTGGCAGAGTGAAGAGTCACCAAAGAATAGAACAAGTGACAACTCAGTACCGAGTCGAATCCTTCAACTCGGTATTGATCCATGAAGTCGATCCATATAATCACTTCAAAGAGATTAAAGGAAAGGTCTATTGCAAAGAAACACATGAAGATAAGAGAAAGTGGCAATAGCCTTTCCATTCAATAAAATAGGAGAATGAAGTCAGATGATCAAAATTACACAACTCATAAGTCAACATCGAGTTATGAAGCACAATTTGTTATCGGATTGACTATCACTTTGATGACGTAGCCACAATCTCCCTCTTGAACCTCTTGCTGAATGCGGAGGATGTAATAGCAAATATCGAACCTTATTTCGCTAATATATGCCTAAAATAGAGAGGGAGGGCATCAATTTGGGATCTTTTTTCTACATTCTAAATTATTTGATTTTACATGATTACTCTGCTATGAGCACCAAGATGTAAAATCGTAGTCTATAAAAAATCTTAGAAATCATTAACAAATTTGAGTGGACATAGGCCAAGAGTGTTTTCTTGTAACACCCCATAAAAATAAATAAGAATTAAATGAATTAATTAAATAAGATAAGGCTAAAAATAGAAATTTGGTAAAAGTTGGAATTTGGTCATGAAAGTTATGTTATTGCATTCATCGAATTTCCCGATCAATTCCCATATATAACGTATTGTAAGGAGTTCAAACGGAAAAGTTACGAACATTTGAAGTTTTAGATTCAGTATAATTTAAATGGAATTCAAATTCAAATTAATAGTTAATTTCAAAATTTGAAATTCAAAAATTAACATTAATTAGACTTAGGAATTAAGTAAACGTTAAAATTAACGTTAACATTAAAATTAACGTCAACAATAATTGATAATTAAGGAATAAGATAAATACACATTGGCAAAAAATAAAACGGTCCCAAAATAAAAGGACTGGTCTACCGCTAGCTGTCGAGCGCCTAGTGTAGACCGGGCGATTGGTTAACGATGATGGTGGCTAGGGTCCTATGCATTTGAACGGTGTTGATTTTATTATTTTAAACCGATTTAAATCCTATGGTTCTAGTGCTTTCTAACTACTATAAACAAGAGCCTTCCCCCTTCACTTTTGTTCATAAGTTATTTTGCGAGCCATGTGAAGCTTGGCCAGTCATTTTTTTCAAAGAATCAAAAAATTACTTTATGGTTTTAGGTAAGGTGTTTATCATTTAATTTATAATCCTTTTCTTCCCCAAACCCTTAATTTCTGAATCTAATCCGTATACAATACCGTTGTTGTATATTTCTAAAGGAGAGAACTGCAAGAGATTAAAGCAGGCATATTAAATCTAAAAAAGAAAGAGCTAAGGACTGATAGTGAGTGGAAATCTTAGTCGTTCTTATTTTTGTATTGTATATATAACTTGGATTTAATGTATGCCTTTGGGAAATTTTAGTTTACGAAAACAACACATTAAACCCCACTATTCCTATAAAGAAAAATCTCAGTTCTTGTGGTAGAGTTTCAAATATTTTATATTAAAATAACAAAATTCGTGTAGATGTTGCAGTTTTAATGTTTTACATTCTATTTTACTTCTTATCTTTTTCTTTGGATTTGATTAAGGGTTTTAAAAAGAATAAATTAGAAAATAGTGTGTAAGGTGCGAATTCTTTCATTCATAGTTTGCACTGCCTATTGCCGTAGTTTAAACATAAGTTCCATTTTTCAATTGTATACAAAGAAGTTGAACAGAGCGTAAAAGTATTTGAATCGTAAGTTTTTATTTATGTTGATTCCACTATTTTAGTATAAATTAAGTTTGGTATGGATTTTTTTATACAGATCTGTTGATTAAATTATGGATATTGGATATATGGTATAATTGTTAATATGGAATTGGATTGTATAAATTTCAAGTATTGACATTTAAACGATAGTTTAAAGCACAATCTTCACACATCTATAAATATTTAGAGTGCATATATATGTGTGTTTGTATGAGTGTATTAGCGCAAATGATATATAATTATAATGTATTAATTATGCAGTTATATGATATTAATTGTAATTAAATCCCTTTTAGGAAAGAAGTTAAACTGTAAGGGAAAAATAAGAATTTTCTTATAATTCCTTAAGGTGTAATGCAGTGAGATATGAGGTAATATGTTAAGAGAGTGCTATAGATTATGACTAAGTTATAGGGATGCAAGATTAGTCAAAAGCACATAGAAGTCTACTTGGCTAATCTAGCTACCAATAAGGTGAATTTATGGTTGATGTAATACATTGTCTATAATAATTAACCATGAAGGATGTGAGATTTGTCCCAAATTCTGTAGGATAAACCTATCTAGTTAATCTGGCTGACATTCGAATGTGAGACGTCATGGTTGGGTTACGGGTCATAGTAGGAAGGACTTGCTTCGGAGTTGAAGGTATTAAGTGGCTAGTTTGGGATCTAGCTCTTCCTTGTATAAGTAGTAGTAAATGGTCAACGTTAATGCTTAGGCACGGTAGAGGATATCTCAAGGAGGGTTCGCTTCAGATTTGAAGTATTAATTGGCCTGAAAAGATTCCGTGCAACGTATGCTAAATAGTACCGGAGATGAGTCCACCTCGGGATAGGTATTAAATGATGGGACGTGCATTAAATAAGAAATTAAATGGTCAGAGTCTACCTAGTGCCTATTAAAATGGTATTAAATGGCTTGGGTTCTATCTCTTATATTGTTAAGACATTGATGATAAATATGAGTAATTGGATTGAAAGAATAATGGTTAGTAATTGGACTAGGATAAACTTTGGGCGTATAGTTGGAAAACTTATAATATGGTTAAGATACGCAAGACATATTCTTATTTAAATTATAATGTCCACGTACTATTATAGAAAGGCTCGAGATTTTATTTGCCAGACATTGTTGTTCTAACTCCCTCCTAATTACAACACAAGTTAAAGATGTTAATGCAGATTTTTGAAGGTGTGGTGGAGACGCAAACTTGTGGCAGTTACTTATTTATCTAGTTATGTTATTTCCTTTGTTTCTGACCCATTAAATGATGTTGTAACTTTGAATATTGTACTACGGATAGTTGACGTTTGTTTATGGTATTGTGTTATGTTTTAGTGACATCTGAATTTTAAATAAATGGGTACTGTTCTGATATCACATTTTATCCTTCCCCCCTGGTTTCTTAATATGTAGAAAAATAGCTTTGTTTATTGTTCTATACCAACCAACAACCATCTTTTGTATGGATCTAAGTTTCATGGACCTTTTCTGGGTCGAAATTGAGGCATGTTTCGAGGGTAGTTGTAACATTTGGTATTAGAGCTTACGTTACTTGATCAATGGAGATATCCATATATATGAGTGGCATACTCGTTGCTTTTGAAAGTGTTATCAAAAATTTTACTATATATGTACTTATTTTAAACATACGCCTAACTCTATAAATTCTGACTATAGAAGTGGTCGTAACCATATTCCAAAAAGACAGGTGAGGCGACTATGAGTTGGTATAGATAGACGAGGTCATGTCATTAGGAGTGGACTACAAAGAGTATGTCTACGACATGTAGAAGAACCCCGGAAGTTGTATGGAATTTTACTCCTTTGTTAGAGCTAGACAGCCTTATGATTTGGATTTTGATGGATTTCCAATTGAAGATGTATATTTCAACCACATAGATGGATGATAAGAACCTACATGTTGTTAGCATCAAAAAGTAAGGAATGTTAGGAGTGAAGCAAGATGTGAAGAAGAAAGAGGGGCAAGTTCCGGAAAGAAGGTATACATTAATCACTAGAAGGAGATAATCAAATTTTTATAAACATTAGGTAAGGAAGAAGGAAAGTTCAATAGAAAAGACAATTAATGTCAATTTCTAAATCCAATCCCATGGGAAAGCATTTGATAAAAGGTTTTTACAAAATTCCTTAAAATGTTTTTAATAGGTTTTTCAAAGGATTTAGTGAGAAGTTGTTGTTTTGAAAAAGTTAGGAAATTTGAAAATCATAATTTAAAATTTTATTGAGTCAAAAGTTTATGTCTAAAAGGTTTTCGGTAAAAAGAATTTTTCATTTTTGAAAGTCTAGTTTAAAATTGGTCGAGTTAAAAAGTTTTCAATTTTTGGATAAAGGGATTCTTATTTTTTAAAATAAATGTAAAATAGAGCGTAGGTTGGACTTGATGATGGTTCTTATTTCATAAATTTGAAAGTTGATTTGTTTTAAATAATTAACATTGGAATAAATGGAAATGAAACTTGATTAAAATTATATAGAAGTCATTTAGGTAGGAGAAATAAGCCGATATTAGGAGATTTGGACAAAAATAGCATTAGGAACTTATATAAAATAGGATTAGTAATCAAGTTAGAGATAATATAAGAGAGAAGTAGTAAGAATATGATAAGAAAAGGATAGGATAGAAGATATTCTTGTCTACTACACTAATCATTGTTTAAAGCTATCGAAGTTGCTTTTGGGAATAATGGCTAATAGGTATGATAATTGAGTTTTTGAACATTTTGGATTAGAAACCCTATTTTTAAAGAAGTAAGCCTTTGAAATAAAATGTCTTTGAGAAGGAAAATTATTTTTCTAAGTTTGAATTTGGGATTAAGAATAAAGCAGCAAATGTTTTGAAAATTGTATTTGAATACTTTTGAATGTTTTTGTTCAAATGCTTTTGAAAAGTTGGGTTCAAATGTTTTTGGAAGGTTTTGTTCATGTGTTTAGTCAAAGTAGAATAGATAAATAAAATAAAATATAGTGTTTAAATACTTTTGGGAATTCGATTCTTAAAACTGTTTCGCAAGTTTGAAATTCTTTCGGAAGATATGTTTAAATGTTTTCTTTTGAAATGAGAAAAATTCCGAATTCCAAATGCCATATACTAGAGTAATGAGGGTTTCTAAGTTTATATTTTCAAAGATAAGAGTTTCGGATTAGGTACTTCATGATTGCAAAGTTTCAGTTTTAAGAATGGTGAGAACTAATTTTTTTTTTTTAAGGATTAGATATGGATCAATACTTAGGTAAGAAAGAGTAAAGGTTTTAGATATGAGTAAAATAAGAATAGTATGTACAATCTAATTTGGAAATTTCAAATCTATCCCAAATATTTATTTGTAGAATATTGGTAAAGTTGTAAACATATTCCAGATCTATAATTGGGTTGTAAACTAGATTGACCTAGTTGACATGGAATGTGAATTTTTATATTTTGATTTATTTAGAGCATGTTCCATGTAATTTCCATAAATTATCCGATTCCAAAATGTGTATAAAAGAGTGTCATTTGAATCAACAAGGATTATCCCAAAACGGGAAAGAAACATGTAAGAAATAGATATTCTTTTCTGTAGTTTACACTGTCTCTATCAATAAAAGACTAATTCTTTATAATTTCAAACAAAGAAAAGATCCCACTTTCGTTAATTTATGGAAGATTAGAACGATAATTCTTTTTGGAAAGATAGCTCTGATAAATTAAAATGTGAAAATGAATGTTTTAGTTTAGAAATTAGTAATTGGAAAAAAGATATAGACACACTTATAACAACGCTTAATGTACAAAATTAAAAATATATAAATTGCGTGATTTACAACGGTATTCATATTAGTTAACAACGTAGTAATTATAGAACAATGATTTATGGATGTTAGTTACATATTTAATGGGAAATGCTTTTGTAATTAACATAGAATTAAAAGAAATTAAATGGAGATTGATTAAGGAATTTAATAGGTATTTATAGAGAAATTTAGTAAGCATAACATGTGGATTTCGAAACTGGTAAATAGATTAAAGGGGTTAAATGAGGATTGATTAGATACTGTTAATTTTGACATCCACAGCCTATTATTACAAGTGATAGACATTTTGTTAGAAACTAAGAAGGAAATTTAAGGAAGCTGGGTGATGATGGAATGACATTCTAGGAATATGAATCTTAGTTTAGTAAGGAGTATTAGGTTTCCAACATTATTAACACTACTTGATGATGAATGACAGTTTCCAGTCAAATTTACTTTTAGAATATTTAGGTTATAATCGCTAGTTGTCTCTCTTAGGTTATTGGAAAAGCGTATGATATGATATAAGATACGTTCCTGTTCTATCGTTGGGTTGATTTTATGGACGAGATTAGACCATTGGAATATACCGAGGAACAACATAAATAATGGAATTTCTTAAGGACATTTAACTAGCGATAAGTCGTGGGTAAGACTAGAAGTTAATGAGGAAATTAGGAATAAAGAGTGCTTCAATGCCAATAAAACATTAGAATTGTGGGGAAAATAATTTTTAGTTTGTGAAGCAACATCATTCAAGGATGACCATTCATCCCGAAGGAGATAAGGTATATAGGTATATAAAGAGAATACTCTATTGGCCAGGGACGAAGAAGAGAGAAGCTGAAATTGTTTCTAGATATTTAACAAGCCAAAGGATAAAGGTTGAACAAGTGAAGCCTAAAGGATTGTTATTGCCTTTAGAAATTCTGACTTGGAAATGGAAGCATATGTTGATGGATTTCATAGATGGGTTGCTTAGGACTAAAGAGGCAATGAACGAATTTGAGTCATAGTGGATAGACTCACTAAAAACGCCCATTTCTCCCATTAGGAGCAATAGGAATACCAAAGAAGTGGTTCGACTTCATAGAATTTCGGTTAGCATCGTTAGTGATAAGGACTCCTTATTTACTAGCAAAATTTGGAGGAGTTTGCAAGAAACTTTGGAAACTTCGTTGAATCTTAGCACTGCTTACTACTCGCAGACCGATGTTCAAACCGAAAGGGTGAATAGGATCTTGAATTTTTTTAAGAGCTTGCATCATGGACTTTGGAGGACATTAGGATCATCACTTACCTTTGGTAGAATTTGTATATAATAATAGCCACCAAGCAATGATTGGTATGGCACCTTTTGAAGCGCTCTATGAGAGGCCATGCAAATTGTCCAATTGTTGGAGGGAAACCATCGATAAAATCCTACTTGGATAAGATTTAATTCTCTAGACTTTGAGATAGGTAGAATTAATTAGACGGTGAATGAAGGTAGTGCAAGGTCGCCAGAAATCCTATACGGAAAAGTAAAGAAAAGAGTTAGAGTTTAAAGTAGGGGACATGATGTTTGTTAAAGTTTCCCTGCTTAAGAAGGTCGTGAGATTTGAAAAGTTGGCACCAAGATTTGTTGGGCCTTCCAAATTTTAGGAAGAGTATGAAATACTTTCTTATCGGGTGGAGCTACAGGATAAGTTGGCAGGAGTCCACGACGTTTTGATCACATTTTGCACTTGAGGAAATGCCTTCATAGCATGGCCACTATGGTAGAGCCTAATCAAATGGGGGACATTGAGATGGAGCCAATGACATCTTGTGCCACCATAAGCATTATGAAGCATATAACTAGGAAGCTCTACAACAAAGTAATTAGGCTAGTTCGAGTATAATGGGGGGAAAACATGGCAAAAAGCATGAGGACTTCTCATCATAAGCTTTTCTCTAGCAAAAATCTCTTTTCAAAATTAGGTTTTGGCTGCATCATGGTTGCTAGATTAGATGGTAGGATATGGTTGCCATATTTTTCATTATCACTTTTGCACTTATATAGAATTTTTTTTTCATATTTAGGATATTGCATACATGCCTATATGTCATGGCACTTGCATTCATGCTAGGATTGAGTTCACTTACAATATGTCTGCGTATACTACATTGCACTTTTGATTGAGTAGATAGATGGGTAAAGAAATTGGTTTTATAATATGGATATTTATTGCGAGTAATGTTGTCCACCCCTTGGGAAGATTTCGAGGATGAAATTCTTTTGATGGGGTAGAATGTAGCATCTCGTATAATTAGTTAACTAAATAAGATAAGGCTAAAAATATTTTTTGTAAAAGTTGAAATTTGGCCATGAAAGTTATACCATTGCTTTCATGGTAATTTCCTAGTCAATTTCCATATATAATATTTAAAAAACGGACCTCAAATGGAAAAGTTATGGACTTTTGAAGTTTTCAGATTCAAAATAGTTTAAATGGTAATCAAATTCAAATTAATAATTAGTTCCAAATTTTAAAACATAAAAATTAATAGTAATTAGACATGGGGATTAAGTAAAAATTTAAATTAACCTTAACATTAATTGATAATTAGGGAATAAAGTAAATGCACAATGGCAGAATATACAAAGGTCCCAAAATAAGAGGACCGTTCGACCGCTCACTAGGACATGTCGACCGGTTAACAACGGTGACAGCTAGGTTTTTGTGCCGAATAGTGCAAATTCTATTATTTTAAACTGACTTAAATCCGACGGTTCTGGTGCTTTATAGCCACTATAAATAAGAGCCTAGTACCCTCACTTTTGTTTACAAATTATTTTGGGAACCAAGCGAAGCCCTATCAGTCTCTCTTCTCAAAGATTCGGAAAAATACCATACACTTTAGGGTTTCAAGTGAGGTGTTTATTATTTAATTTCAAGTCATTTTCTCCTCCAATCCCTAAATTTCTAAATCTAGTACACCATACCCTTTTTTTCTAAAAGGAGAGGTATGGAACAGAATAAAGCAAGTATATCAAATATAAAAAGGAAAGAGCTAAAGACAAATAGTGAGTGGAAATCTTAGTCTTTCTTATTTTAGTAATTATGTAGTATAATTTGAATTTGATATATTCCTTTGGTGAGTTTTAGGTTACAAAAACATCATATTAAAACCCTTCAAAATTCCCTTAAAGTGAAATATAAATTCCTATGTTAGATCTCAAATATTTTATATTAAAATAACGGAATTTGTATAAATGTCGCATTTTTAGTGTTTTACATTATATTTCATTTCATGTCTTTTTCTTTGGATTTGATTTAAGGGATTTGAAAAGAATAAGTTAGGAAATGATGTATAAGGTTAAAATTCTTTTATTTCTAGTTTGTATCACCTGTTTTCTCAATTTAAGTAGAAATCCCCTTTTTCAGTTTTATATAAAGAAGTTGAATAGAGCATAAAAGTATTTGAATTGTTAGTTTTTATTTATGTTGATTTTGCTATTTTAGTATAAAATAAGTTTTGTATTGATTCTGTTTTACACAAGTTTGTTGATTGAATTATGGATATTATGTCACATCCGTATATCCAAATCATGTTAGAACGGGCTAAGCAATGTACAGTTCGAGGAGAACTGATCCTGAAGTAAAAGACTAGAACAAAAAGCGAAAAAGTTGAAGTAGTCTGATCGATATTGCATGAGGAAATGGTAACTAAAGAAGCTGCGGCGAAATCAATACTACACCCAAAAGGAGGGCCACAAAGACATCAGATTTGCACCCATCCCTTAGTTTCAATATTACGCAAAGATGCTGAAACTAGGCATAGCGATGGGAAATATGCAATGAGACAGTGTAGTTACTTTCCATAATAAATGAGTGGTTGAACTGCATGGTCAAACACCCCCAGAACTTACACTTTGTTAACACCTTTAAGAGCAGATCCACACAGTACATACCAAGGGATACTTAAGCAGTACCGCATAGGGTCGGAAGCATCTCAAAGGGCCACACATAGGACTGCTCAAACAATGCTCCAATGCAGATCCGTATTTATAGGTAGATAGCAAAGAGATAAACCACCCCCATCCATAACTCATGCAACAAGGGAAACTCAAATCATAGTCAGCTCAGATTTCAGTCGGCTCAGATCACATTCACACGTTTATTAAACTATCTCCAGGGAAAATCTTATCATAAACCCTGAAGCACAAAGCAACACAAGATGGTGGATTCTAAGAATCAGGCAAGCACCGCAGCATTATGCAAATATCTCATATCAACCAGCGAAACATCATTTCAAATATACCAGCGATACCCCGAAAACCAACATCCAAACCCCTTACCATATCAGATCAGACATGTCAACAATCCTCAATAATAAAGCGGATGAGGAACACATGGCATGGCCCAATGGAAATGTCATAGCAAAGCAAGAACGATGGTATCCACGTCCACCCTCAACATAATAAACAGGAGATGGTTGGGAATGTTGCAGGTACCTTTTATTCTTCTTCCTTTTTCATATAAAATAAATTGTATCTTCTTATTTTTGAAGAAAACGCATGTATCAACAAAGGAACTTGATCCACGGATGTATGATTCAAAGGAATCTGAACCACGTAAAAAATTTATGTGTCTTCTTTACTTTTATATGTATTTATCTATTTATGTTTATGATGGATTATAATTAATTGTAAAAATGTGAACTCAATTTGAAGTTCTAAAGAATAGTTGGAGTGTAACGACATGATTATGTAAGCATCTAGCAACATACTTACTACCCAAAGGCAAGCTTAATACAAGTTAAATTTATCGTTCAAATTTGCAAATAAAGATTTACAATTACTAATTTAATCAATCAAGATGTTGTGGGATGAAAATCTCACCAACCTTTATCGGCGCTAGAGGGAGGGCTTGAACCTCCATTCTCTTTTCCTAATCTCCAACCAATCTACTGAATCCTCATTTCCGACAAGTTTATCGACACTTCCTATAAATCACCCATCACCCTTTTCCAAAATGGTCACCTATAGCTCCCAAAGCCTCCATAGATCACATTCTAATCATGATCCAATTCTTCGATAATTCAGGGAACCAATAAGAGAAAGGGCTGAAGGGAATAACGACCTAAATTTCAACCCCAAGGATGATTTCTCATCCATCTGCGGTTCACCACCATTTACCAGTTGCATTGACTATGCAATGGGTAAATGACAATGGCACTCTCAGAAATGAGAATGGTTAATCTGGGCCACGAATCAAATCCACTACTCATCTGACATCGATCCTCCAACCACTTGATAGAAAGACTCGATAATCAGTGTTGTATGGAATCAAGTTGGATGACTACTACCAGTTGACCATCGTCCTTCTTTATCAATAAATGACTACAAGTTAGGTAAGGGAATGCTAGTATTGGTTGATTAAGATAGTGATTACAATAACGCCACAAAACCAAGAATCGAAGTCAGAGAATCCTCAGTACCTTACAAAATTGACTTGGAAAATCTTCCCATACCACGGTCATGTTGATAAGGACATTCGAGCCTTCTGTTCGAAAATAAGAAGATTCAACTATGGTGCCCTCTAATGATAACCCTCACTTGAGTCAAGCAACAAGATGAAATGATTGAAATGCACAACGATTTGAAAGATTAATTAAAGTCCCCCACTGGAACCAATCCCAGCCGCAAGCACTGAGATCATTGATGCTTTCCTCTTTAACCTGAGGGAGAGCTCATACTGAAAAAATAGTTGAGATCAGAAGCATGATGGATTCAAAATTCGATGGAGTAGCTAAGGTCAAAGCATCGACTATAATTGCAAAAGACAAGCATTCAATGTTGCATTAGAAATCTCAGATCCATCCTGAGCGATCTGTACATCTTATGTAACTAGCATTATAACTATTATAAAAAGTAATGATACAATGAACTGGATGTAAGGATATTTGATACCCCGAACTAGTATAAAAATATATCTACATTAATTCTTTTAAAATAGTTAAATACTCACGCTGGATGTAGGGATATTAGACGACCTGAATCAACCATCAAAAATACTGCTCAAAGCAAATAATCTTCTCAGCCAAATTAGATGTAGGATATTAGACTGCCCGAACCAGTTATTTAAATGGAGCTGCACAATATGAAACTCGACTTTTTGGGCAAACTGGATATTAGTCGGTCCAAACAAGTATAAAACCCCATCTATGTTAGTGCTATTGACATAGCACACTGGACGTATGAATGATAGATAACTAGAACCAGTACACAAAATCATGCACATGCAAAGGCTGTAAACATAGGACCTGACTTCGTAGTCAAACATCCATCTTCCCTCGACTAGTAGGGCAGATTGTGTCAAGAATATAAACATAAACCTACCTCTAAAAAGGGGTTATCTCATGCCCTACAAATAGCAAAACATGCATGTCTTAAGCGTAGTTCAGCATTCATGAACTGTGTAAGAAATCAAGTCAGAATGGCAAGAAACAATGATGCATGGAATGTAACCCAGCTCACAAATAAGGTGTAATTCCAGAAATTAAACCTCTGACTTCTTTAAGCTCTTTATGAACACACTCTAATTCCTTTTCAAGCCTGTCATTTTGCAGCTTAGAGGTAGCTAATGTCAGCCTCAATGCCGACAAAGCACCCTTCACCTCAACCGCAAATTTGGAAATGCCCACCTCCTCCGACTCAAGAATAATGCATGTTGATGGAAGGCCATGTGTGGAAACTTCATGGAGCACATGCACCATTTTATATGAGCCGACCTAATTGGTAATAAAAAAATACATAGTCTTAAAGACAATTAGAAGATACCAAAAAGGTCCAATATAAACTTCTCTTATAAATTACATTAATTTAATAGAACTAACTATATTAATTTAACATAACCATGTACAGAAAAGTAGCAAAAATAAAATAGAATCCAACCCTCATGCAAATTCCTAAACTTAAGCCTAAACCATTCCAGGGGAGGGTTATCGGGTGAAATGGCATTGTTTTCTAGGGTATATTGACCCCTATGTAGTACAAAGTCATTAAGCACCTCATTTTCTTTAACTACTCGATCAATCCACAAAATTAACTCTTGGGTTTCATTCTTAAGAGTGGCATAAGACTATCTAGTTCTCTCTTGTGCTTACTAATGACCGCAACACTAAGACCAAGATGATCTAAAGTTTAGATTTTGAGCCGTCCTTACTTTCTTTCAAAAGCTTAGCAAACAAAGCTCCTTCAGAAGACTAAAAAAATTAAAAACCAACCGAATCATTTGTTAAGCAATAACACAATATACCAGCTATAGTAAACTGTTCATAACAATATCAAGAAACAAGTCCCATGCGGTCGCATGTCTAAGTGTTAATACAAAAGATTTTAAATATCTACATGAGGGTTTGAAGTAACCTCAGCCTTAGTATTTCCCTTAGCACCATTAGGTGGCGGGTCTCTGTGATCCTCCTTCACCTCTTTATCCCCAACTATATGTGGTGAATGTCCAGGAGAAGCGTCTTGCTCAACATACTCTTCATTTCACTTAACTTGATAATATTTATGCACCCGCATCAACCATAAATTGCTCACCCAAAAAGCTAAGATCGATCTCTTTTCCAAACTTAAGCATAGCCGAAACATATAGATTGAACATCATGTTGGAGGTATCCATCCTTAAATTTTCTTTTGAATCAGCCATCTCTTTTCCCACCTTCGATAGCTCCTCCCTGGTCTCTATAACTCACATTCTTTTAAGGATAAGGCTTCAACTGCAATCGTAGCCTCCCTCTTATCCCCGTCCTTTTGCACAAATGAGTTCGGCTTTCTAAACGCTAGATAAAGCGAGGTCAGCTTCAAATTTGGCTACACAATTAAGAGCGGTAGCCAGGTCGCTCTCATGATCTCATGCTTCTATTGTTAAGGCAACATGCTAGAATAAAATAAAAATAATACTCATACATAATAAAGAAAATAAATTTGCCAGGCATATTGAAGTAGAAAGAGTGTCGCTTACATAAGACCAAGACCTTTCTAGTTCGTCCATTACTTTAGAAGAAGAGCTTGGAAAGTGGAAGGGGAAGAGGAAAATATAAAGAGGATGGGGCAATATGGGATAATGTGCGCGTCGCTATCTTCCCCATTCACTCAACCAGGTCAGATATAGCCTCCTCAGGCAAAGGCAAGTTACGAATATTAAGGGTAGGACTACCCTGCAACAGAGGGACAACTACTACCACTAAGTTAGAAGGAGAAGGAGCATCTAGAAGAGGAGAATTAAGAAAGGGAGCTTCCTTTTAAGGGCTTGGTCAAGATCAAGGGCCGCATCACGTGCTCGTTTTCGATTAGGCTTTTACGGTGGCTTTCTCAAGTTATGAGTTGCACCAACGAAAGCGACATCCATTGTACCTACATAGGAAGGAAACAACTGGATCAGAAGAAGATCCTAAATGAAGAATAAAATCATAATAATAATAAATCTAACACTATCATCGAAACTCTATACCAATGGAATCAACTAAAACTGAGGAAGGTTTGAAAATGGAACAAGAAAAGCATTGAGGCGGGCGTAAGAAACCATGCTTTATCAGTTTTTCTTCAGTAAAGAATGTCCCAGTTCCCTTTTATCTTCATTTATTTCTAGAATATGCTTTCTACGCCTCTCAAACTCCTTGGTGTCTTTACTAAAACGGAAAACCAAGTAGGAATCTTGCGAAAAGAAGAAGGAAAATCATCAACATTGGAAACAAAGAAATAAAACTCGGCCCATTTCTGAGCCTTTCGTGGAACATCATTCAGAACCGCCTCCTTAGCCTGAGCGTAGAAAAAAAGGGAAATATCCCATTTAGGACATTTTTTAATGTCAATAAGAAACTGAAGTTCTTCGTAAGAAAGAGAATAACCATTTTTAGCATAAAGGATGAAAGTGGCTATCACAAGGGTATAAGAAAGAGGGGCAAGTTAAGAAGGCACAAATTTGATAGAGTCAAGCCATTTGTAGAAGATTAGGTGTAAAGGAAGATAAATACCATAACATATATATTCAATAGTAATGGGAATGAACCCAGTCAGGGGAGTACTGAAATGCTCATCGAGTTCAGGAAACCTAGCATTGTAACCCGAAAACCCAAATTGAGTTAAAATACCATTGACATCATCCAGTCGAGTAATTTGGGAAGGCGGAAATAAAAGGGAAGATGAAGAGGAAGCCATTCCGGGATTCTAGGATTCGTCAAAAGAAAAAATGCTAATGGAAACCAAAACAAAAAATAAAGTTCTTACTTCAGTCGAAAAATAAAATCTGAATGCAGAGATGGAATTAATTTCAAAATGTTCTTTCTTCCTATTTCCTTTCTTGAATAAAAATGTTAAAAAAGAGAAAAGAGGAGTTGAAACAAAATATACGCAACTTAATTTGAATAATGGCTACGCGATCAAAATGATGAAAGAACTAGCAAAACGTCAGTTAATTAAGTTGCTAAAATAATAAGCACAAAGATTGATATAGATTTACATAAAAAACCAAAAGGTTTGATCTACAACGATTCATACCACAGCCCAATGGGGAATAACACGTGGATAAGAGCATTAAATGCATAAGTAAACGGTAAAACTTCTTCCACGGATAACACGAAATGAGAAGATGTGAATATTTACAAGTCTACATCGAAAAGGACAGTTTTAACAACTCACCGCCATCGTTTAGCAACTGCACCTACAGTTATAAACAACAAACAACAATCTCTAAAATGAGAATGGTGATGCAAAATTCAACTCAATGCTTCCCCTGACAGTAGGTAAGACCATGCCAACGCTTGAACAAGCAACTTTTTATATCTCACCCCCATCGTTCGATGGTTATACTAACAACACAGTACGTGAACAACAATGGCAATCTCAAAGATGAGAATGGCGATGATAAATAAAGAAATAAATAGGTGTGAAGAATGGGAGAGTAAGCAAGTCCACCTGAACAATAATGAAGGACTGTATGTTACTTCATAAATAAATAGCTCCGCGAAAGATAACATATAGGAAACAACCCTCGAGATACGAAGATCCGGAGTGAACTACAGGCAAGTCTACACCAGTCTGCGATCACTGCAAACTTGGGAGGAAAATGGTACACCCATATTTCCTAAGTCATGTTAGAAATAGGCTAAGCAATATACAGGTCTAAGAGAATAGCTCTTGAAGTAAAAGACCAAAACAAAAAGGGAAATAGTTGAGGCAGTCCGATCGATATTGCATACATAAACAGTGACTAAAGAATCTGCAGTGAAATACAATACTATGCTTATAAGGAGGGCTATAAAGATATCAGGTCCGCGCCCCTTAGTTTCAATAATACACAAAGATGCTAAAACTATCTATAGCTATGAGAAATAGGCAATGAAATATCACGGTCACCTGCCACAAAAATGAGTGGTTGAGATGCATGTTCAAACACTGTAGAATTATACTTTGTTAACATCTTTATGAGATGATCTGCAAGGCGCATACCGAAGGCTACTTAAGTAGTACCATATGAGGTCAGAAGCATCCCAAAGGGCTACACACTGGACTGCTCAAACAACGCTCCAACTCAGATTTGTATTTATAGGTAGACAACAAAGAGATATACCATCCCTATCCCTAACTCATGCAACAAGGGCAACTGAAATCATTATAAGCTTAGGTTTTAGTCAGCTCAGATCATATTCACATATTTATTAAACTAACTCCCAGGCAAAGCCGATCACGAATCCTAAAGCATAAAGCAGCTCAAGATGGTGGCATCTAAGAATCAAGCAAGCACCATAACATTATGCAAATGTCTCACATCAACATACACAACCTCATTTCAAATATACCAGCGATACCCTGAAAACCAACTTGCAAACCCATCACCACACCAGGTCAGAAAGGTGCGACCAACTAAGGTCTCCCAATTCAGTTTTGGGAGTTCCCGCCTTTAATTAAAACTTCCCACCAAAGATCATAATACAACTATCCAAATTAGGGCTTCCTACCAAAAGACATGTCAGTAATCCAAACACATCTAACCAACAATGCGGATGAGGAACGCATGGCATGATCCAAGGGTGTAAACATGATGGCAAAGCAAGACTGATGGTAATCCATGTCCATCCTCAAGAAGATAAATAGAAGATGGTCGAGAATGTTGCGACGAATTTTTCTTCTTCTTCTTATTTCGAATAAAAGAAATTGTATCTTATTATTTTTAAGAGAACACATGTTTCAGCAAGGAAAAATAAAGGAACTTGATCCATAAATTTCGGATTCAAAAGAATCCCGAACCACTTAAAAAAATTCCGTCTTCTTTGGTTTTATGTGTCATTATATGTTTATGTTTATAACGGATTATAATCAATTGTTAAAATACGAACTCAATTCGGCATTCTAACAAAATGTGGAGTGCAATTACATGATAATGTGAGCATCTGGCAACATAATTACTACATAAAGGTAAGCTTAATACAAGTTAAGTTTGTTGATTCAAATTTGCATTAACAATTGCCAGTTTAATCAATTGAGTGTTGTGGGATGAAAAATCTCACTAACAATATATTTGTTGATATGAAATTGGACTTGTGTAAATTTTATGTTTTGACATTCAAATGATAATTTAGCATGCAATCTTCGCATGCTAAGAAATATTTAGGCACGTGTGTGCGCATATTAGCACAAATGACGTATAATTATAGCGTATTAATTATGTAGTCAATATCATAAATTATTTTTGGTTCCCCCTTAGGAAAGAACTTAAACTGTAAGGGAAAAATAAGAATTTTCTTATATGGCCTTAATATGTAATGTAGTGAGATGTGAGATAATATGTTAAGAGAGCGTTACAGATTATGACTAAGTTATAGGGATGCGAGATAAGTCAAAAGCACGCAAAATTTTGCCCAGCTAATCTGACTACCAGCAGTGTGACTTTAGGGGTGATGTGAGAAAACGTCTATAATATGTAACCTTAGAGGATGCGAGGTTACTCCCAAATTCTATACAGTAAACCTGCCCAGTTAATCTGGCTACCAGTACCTACGAATGGTATGACTAATATGAGACATCACGGTTTGGTTATAGGTCATAATACGATGAACTTGCTTTGGGGTTGAAGGTATCATGTGACTGGCCGAAGTCCTGGCTCTTCCCAATGTAAGAAGTAGTAAATGGTCAGGGTTAATGGTTAGGTACATTATGTCTCGAGGAGGGTCCTCTTAAGATTTGAAGTATTAAGTGGCCTGAAGCAATTCCATGCAATGTTAGTTGGATAGTACCGGAAAGGAGTTCTTATTCGGATAGGTATTAAATAAAGGGACTACATTTAATGAGGTATTAAATGGCCAGAGTCTGTTTAGTTCCCATTAAAAAGGTACTAAGTGGCTTGGATGTTATCTCTTACATTGTTAGGACATTATAGATGATAGATATGAGTCATTGGATTGAAAGACTAATGGTTATATGATTGGACTAGGAAAGCCTTGGGTTTATATTTGGAAAATTTATAATATGGTTAAATATGTAAGACATATTTTTATTTAAATTGTACAGCCCAAGTACTAATATTGAAAGCTCTAGATTTTATTCACCAGACATTGTTGTTCTTACTCCCTCCTCATTGCAACACAGGTTAGAAATGTTGATGCAGATTTCAGATGTGGCAATGGAGATGCAGACTTATGGCAGTTACTTATTTATCTTCTTGTGTTATTTCCTTTATTTCTGATGTACCCATTAAATGATGTTGTAACTTTGGGATATTTTACTATAGATAGTCGACCGTTGTTTATGGTATTATGTTTTGTTTTTGTGATATTTTAATTTTAAATAAAATCGGTATTGTTTTGGCAGTATATTTTATCCTTCTGCTATGAGTTTTGGAATGTATAAATGAATAGCTCTGTGTATCGTTCTTTATACCAACCAACAGTCAGCTTTGGATTGGATCTAAGCTTTGATGGGCCTCTTTTAGGTTAGAATTTAGGCCTGTTTTGAGATGGGTTGTTACATTGTCGAACCACTATATAATCTTATTTGTTATAACCTCGTTTTTCATTTAATTCCTTATTAATCTCTACCTAAAGTCCGATTGGGTGTTTATCTAATTAATGGTGGAAATATTTTGGTGTTTTCACCAAGTGATCTCGAAATTATCATTATTTGGATCTATCTTGAACCTTTGGATATCATTATCCACGAGTTAGATTTGAAAAAATTACTGTGGAAGATCCTTGATTACTAGTGATAATCAGAATGGAATGATGATGGAAATTGTTAACCTAAAAAATGGTTTAACACCTTGGATTGAGTACGAAAGCACCAGCCTTGTTTATCAAGGAAAATAAAACTGAAATAGCAATAGAAAATTGCATAAAAGAGTAAATGAACAAGAGATTTTTATAGTTGTTTTGCTGTTAACGAAGCCCACGTCCACTTTATTACTTTTATTATTGACTGACCATGATTAAGAATTGAATCTGATTACAATACAAATGAATCTTGTAAGTTAGATCGAGTCACTGGTGTTAAAGTTCACTGCGGAATCAAGTGAACCCAGTAGATGACTGTTGTCTGGAAAGAGAAAAGTAAAGTGAAGTTTCTATAGAGTTTCAAAAGCCAGTCCGAAAGATCCTGTCAGGTAGGATTGTATTTATAGGGGTTGGAAAGCTATTGGGCTAGGCCGTCTTGCGAGATGCTTGCAAACGAACGTACGAAGGTGCACTAAAAGATCCATAGCGAACCAAGTCAATCTGATGGGTCGCTAGTGATCCATAGGTTATGGTTCACTAGCCATCCATAGCTTTTGGGTCACTGATGATTCAACTACTTGTGATGCTTTCGGTCATCCTCTTCTTTGAACTTCATGGCATTCTAGCACAATAGTATGGATCGCTAGCGATTCATAGTGCATGGATCACAAGCAATTCATGTACTTAGTGTATTTTTAGACTTTGTCTTTTGGATTGCATTTGTTGTCTGATGTTGGTGTTTCCATGTAATTTCGTAGCTTGTTGCCTTGTTTTGATCATGATCCATGCACTGGTTGCATTGGACTGCTGGTTGAATTAGACGAATGCTCACTTCTCGATCTAACTAGCTTGGAATTCCATTAAACTTAGCCATCATTCTTAGAATACCTATTGGATCATGATGCAAGATGATTGGTGGAACCCCGAGCAAACCTTATGGATCGCTAGCGATCCATAAGAGATGGATTGCTAGCGATCCATCAACTTGGCATGTTTTTGCTTTCTTTTCCTCCGATCCTTCTTGGTTGGTTCTTGAGCTGTTCGACTGGACGAAGTTGTTTCGACTTCTTTGGATTCTGTTGGGTTAAAAACCCTGATAACATTTTCCCCTAGAGTTTTCCTTCGTTGGAAGCAAGGTATGCTCTGGAGGTAATTGCTTTTGAGTTCCCACTTGGTGAGGTTCAAGTGATCGTGTTAAGGCCATCACGCGAATTTGGCTTTGGTCGTTCAGCCGCTCGTTGAGTTTTGACATGAACTGAGGTTTCTCATTATAACAAGTCAATTCTAATTTCATAACCTTTAAGATGGTTGCTAATAACATATGGATCATGCTTCGCAAATTTGTAGGAGATCAGATGTGATTTTATGGATCGCTAGCGACCCAAAGACTTAACATTTTTTAAAGCCCAATCTCCTATTTAACTTAATCGAGCCAACCTATCTTATACTCTTACCTTCCTCATGTGGCTCGAGCTAATTCCTTGTGACTCGATCCAAACTTGACCAAACCCTAAATCCATCCATTATATCACCGTCACCAACCATCTACCACCGAAGCCTCTTATTCTTGATCATTCTAAAGTTCGCCAGCGCTTTAACTTCAACCCTAGCTCCTAAAACCTCATCATTTGGATCATCGCTGACCCTGCCCATCTAGATCGCTATCGATCCGCTTTCCTTGGGTCGCCACCAAACTTCCCTTGGATCGCTACTGACACTTCTTACCATAGGCCGCCAATCATTCCAAGTCCGTTTGCGTCTTCTTTTTGAATTTAGATTATAGAAGGGTAATGTTGATTTTGGCATTCGTTTAGCAATTCGATAACGGGGTTGTATTGGTGATGATTGTTTTGGGAAATTCGAGTTGACAGTGATTTTGTGGAAGAGGATAGTAAACCGAGTCTTGAATTCTTCATGGAATGACACTTTGACTTTTCCCCGGTGCTTGACATGTTTTGCTATCTTCGTTCATAGAATCAAAATTGAGTTGTACTAAATTAAATTATTGATACAACACGACATATGGTGAATTGGTTTTAATCCTTCCAGAGGGGAATAACGACTTAGGATAGTGTCTCGCATGTAGCTTATGTTCTTATTGCCTTTCGAAGAGTTTGGATTTATCTGGTTATTGCATATCTGGTATGCCTGAAATGGGAAGAGATTTTCATGTTGCTTCGGACACCGGATCCGTTATCGATCGTGGATCGATAGCGGGTAAGTGTAGAAGAAATAATTTCAAAAAATGATACGAAAATTCCTTTTCGAACTTTACTTTGAGCGAACTATCTGAACGGAATAGAGTGTTTGTAGTGTTTAGGACACCTTGCTCACCCCATATAGATAACACTGCACTTGCCCTGGCATATACTTGAAATTTGATATGTCTTTGTATATAGATATTCCTTTGGAATTCAAATGTTATAGGGGAATTTGTAATTAAAGATAGTATTACCTGACCGCATTGGATGCAAGTTCTATTGTATAGAATGAAGTATTCTTCTTCTCACCACAAGTGCAGTGGAGGAAGTCCAACACTTTCAGAAGCCGAATCATCTGTTGCCCTTTTCTCTTCTTCTTCGTGAGCTAAATACACTCAACTGGTTTCGAATGGCCCGGTGTAAATCAGACTCCTTCGTATTTCAGAGTTCTACTTAATACATCGGAGAGAGCTTCCTCCATAATCTCTGCTAAGGTTCTGCATAAAATTCGCTTGCAACAAGGCATTTTGAAGGACAATGTGCATCTTTTGGAGAAGAATGAGTTTGCCTATATGCCGCCACTGGAATATACTGCTTGCCATAGGTACATGTGCTTAAACGGAGCAGGTGCCTTGCTTTAATGACTTCTTGAAAGAAACTCTTTCGAACTTGAGAATTGCCTATTCCAAATTCATCCTAATACATATGCAATCTTGACATGCCTTCACGTTTTGTTTATATAGATAGTTAATCGTGCCTCGAGTTTCGAAGAGTTGAGGTATTTTCTCTCGTTTAAGAGGAGAGACGAGTACCCATCGCTTGCCACCATCGAGGCCCAAAGGAATTGCAAGATTTTGCTGCAGCTTCAAAGCAATCTATCTCAATTCAAGACTTGGTACTTCTTCTTTAGATGTCCTGCAGGGTTTAACAGCCTTCGGACAACGAGGGGTAAGTTCTCGCCTTTACTTATTGAGATTCGATACGTCGCTATGGGATTTCTGACGGGTCAAATACTTCTAGCTGTTATTCCAAGGCCAAACAAAAACCTAACACTTGACTAGTTTTTCATACCCAAAAGAACATAAATGCCAAGGAGAGATCGGTTAAATTTTTGCTAACGGACGAAAACTTGCTCTGGTA
This sequence comes from Allium cepa, assembly GCA_030765085.1. Lineage (NCBI taxonomy): Eukaryota > Viridiplantae > Streptophyta > Magnoliopsida > Asparagales > Amaryllidaceae > Allium > Allium cepa. Next base: position 671,537,777 of record CM060928.1, on the reverse strand, counting down.
TGGGCTGGTGCTTCCCGGGAGATCCATTATGGTCATTAAATTCCCATATGCTACCCTTTCTAGAGTACAAACATGCTCCACTCTTTCATGCATGGCTCTAAAGAAGGTGTTTTCCCATAAAAAGAAGGTCCCTCTAGCGAGTCAATCGAAGAGACTGATGAAAGAAGGGGTGTCATGACTAAAGCCAGCTGTCCTACTAGAATGCCCCCAATTCTAAAGGAAGGGGAAGAAGAGTTCAAGCAGAGAGAGAGGGCAAGCTTACAGTGGTAACGAAAAAAGAGGAGGATGAAGTTGAGAGCAACGGTAGTCATGATTTCTCCTCTTGTAATGATGATTTTAATGCTAGCTCTAGTGACGGAAACTCCAAATCGTTTTATCAGACCTCGAGAATAAGTCCCATTCTACCGGATTCGAGCAAGGTTTACATGGATATCGATGAACATATGGGGAAGGATTTTGAATTCGAGGAGAGTTAGCTTGATTTCTACCACGATGGCTTTTCGATCTGGCTTGTGACGTCCTTTGAGGCCTCCCAAGACACATTATACATTTCATTAGGGTAACATTCACTTACACATGCAATATTTAGGCCTATTTCTCATTGCTAAAGCTCTTTATTTATTTTGCATGATGGGTAGCATGAGAGTCCATGGACTTTATGACAATCTCGTGCAATTTACTGATTCGCAACGTTGGTCAAAATGATCTACAAGCCTTTATCGGCCCTGTGAGACCAAGGACGAATGGAGAAGGCGTAAAGATTCAAAGGCCAAAGCTCGTTCGCCGTAATGATAGAGAATGGGGTCGGACGTATAAAAGTGGCTACGAGAAGAGAAAAATCCCCCAATGACCGAGAGGAACCGTCCAAGAAGTCAAAGGTTGATCATGGTTCTCATCCTTTTGGGCATCAAGTTTCTTCCCTGGCCTCAGTCTTGTTGGTCTTGAAGTTATGGTTTCTTCTGTTCAAGCTCCGTTTTCATCTCAAGCCCCATCGTCTCACGTTGTGCCCGCTTCTAGTTCCTTGCATCTTTATAGGAGGTCAGCTTACATTCTTCCATCTAGTCCCCCAAACTCGAAGTGGCACTCCACAGGTGGTTTTTAAAGGGAGTTAAGTTTGACCGCCACCTTCGCCCAGTCCGTAGAGATTCCTACATGCCCACCTTCAAGAGATTCAAAGTGATTTAGAGCAGGTTGAGGGATAGGAAAATTTATGCAAGCAGCTAGCCAACACGAACTACAATAATTATCAGGTAATCCTCTCCTTTGAATCAGAGAAAGACGATTTTGAGAGGGCATTAGTGGAACATGAAGCCAGAATTAAGCGGCTAATACAAGAGAGGGATGCATCTCTCTTCGTGATTTAACCAACATGTCATCCACATAGACTTCTATGGATTTTCCGATCTGATGCTTGAACACGGCATTCACTAATCTTTGGTAGGTTGCCCTAGCACTGTTTAAACCGAATAGCATTACTCTATATCAGTATAATCCTAGATCGGTGATGAAGCTGGTGTTTTCCTGATCAAATTCGTGCATCAGAATCTGGTTGTATCCCGAGTATGCATCGATAAATGATAGCAGTTAATGTCCAGCCGTCCCATCCACAAGCTGGTCAATTCTGGGTAGAGGAAAGCTTTCTTTCAGGCAGGCTTTGTTTAACTCCAAGTAGCCAATGCAAGTTCTCCATTTCCCCTTTGACTTCTTCACTAAAACCGGGTTAGACACTCATTCAAGGTAGGTTGCATCACGGATAAAACCATTGGCCATCAGCTTGTCTATTTCTTCCCTCAACGTCTTGCACCATTCGGGCCCAGGCTGTGCCTCTTCTGCTTTATCGGTGTGTACTTGGGATCAATGTTGAGTGCGTGACATGCAATTTTTGGGGATACCCCACACATATCGGAATGTTTCCAGGCGAACACATCTAAGTTGGGGCGAAGAAATTTAGTGAGTTCCAATCGCATCTTGTTTCCAAGATGCAATCCAATTTTCAGGACCTACGTTGGGTCATCTATGCCGACTGGGATGAACACTGTCAATTCTACCGATGCTATCCTATCCTCCCATGAACTCTTCTTTCTAGGGTCTAAAGCCTTAACAAATCGGCTATGATTCCCAAGCAGGGGTGGCTCTGTAGTTGCTATTTGGCAGGTTCAAGAATGTGGAGAGTTCTCTCCATATTCTTTCCCTTTTCCTTTCTCTTAGATTCGCGTACTTCTACGATATAACATTCCCTAGTGACACGTTGATCTTTTTTAATCACCCCAACTCCGTTCTCCGTTTGGAATTTTATGGAAAGATACCACTGGGCTAAGGCGATTCTGAAATCCGCCAGTGAGGGTCGTCCCGAGAAGGCATTGTATATAGAAGTTTCATCTGTGATCATGAAAGTTTGGATGAGGGAAACCCTTTGGTCGCCTTCCCTAAGCTCTATAGGAAAATTAATCGTCCCGACAGGTTGTTTGGGTTCGCCGGTGAATCCTTGGATTTTTGTTTGGTAGGCAGATACGTCTTTCATGCTGATCTTCATCAGGTCAAAGGTGCATTTGAAAAGAATATTCACAGAACTGCTGCTGTCAACCAATACTCGTTGGACCATGGTGGGTTTGATCCCTACTGTCACGACCAAAGGGTCGAGAATTGGAGCTTCAATCCCTTCAGTGCCACAATTTTCGACTACTATATCATCGTTCAAAATTCTCTATTGCTTGGCAGGGGTTCCGTCTTCTATCGCGAGGCATGAATCCTTTGAAGCATGTTTTAATAAGCTCGCATATCGCTTCATTTCTCCCCAAATCCTCTGTACAGGATGAGGTCCTCCAGATTTCGTTCCAATGATGAGTCTCTGGTCGGTCCATCTAGATTCCTCTTTGTTGATTCCTAGGAGCTTGGGGAGTTGCGGGTTGATCAGGATTTTATGACTTCCTCACGTATTGCTAAAGCTTTTTTTCTAGGATTAGCTCTTCAATCAAGTTCTTTAGGTGACGGCACTTGTTCGTGTTGTGACCATGCATTTTTTGAAAGCAACAGTACTTCCTGAAACCCTTTGCTATTCAATTTTTTCCTTTTAGGGGGTTTCTTGTACTCCTCTGTCCCCTATGTTATGAGATAGATGTTTTTCGAAGTATCATTGAGTAGGGTGTAATCCTCGGGCCTGAAGCTTTTAATCTGCTTATTGTTTCCATTTCGTTTGTTGCAATTTTGATTTTTTTTTCTTTTTTGTTTTCGTCTTTTCTCGCACTACTTTCTCTAGCAGTCTGGAGGCATTTATGTCCTAGTTCATCGCCATTCCATTATTTCCAATGTTCGTCGGCTATAAGCTAGTAGATTTCCTTTCTAACTCTTCCGCCTCTTCCAAATTCAAGTATCGACTCGTCTTACGGTTGAAGTCCTTCTTCGTGGTAGGTTGTTCCATTTTGATCCATTTTCCAAAACTCAGTTTTGGGGTGGATGGCGTGAACCATGGCCATAAAAACCATATCCTCATTTGGATTGCTTACTTCTGTCACTGCACTGTTGAACCAATTCATGAAAGACTTCAGAGATTCATTCCGTCCCTTGAATAGACCGGACAAAGACATCTCATCTTTAGGCTACGCCACCTGAATTCTGAATTGATCAAGGAATCTTACTACTAGTTGATCGAAAGTGGAGATGGCTCTTGGTGGAAGCCTAATAAACTACATGGAAGCAATCCCCTCCAGAAAAATCAGGAAACATCATCGGATTGCGTCCGAAGCATTCGCTCCGCCCATGTTCCAACTATACTTGTATAGATAGGGTTTCGGTTCTCTTGTTCCATCATAGGATGGAATAGTTGGCATAGTGAATTTTCCTAGGTAACGCTCATCCAAAATCTCATCAGCGAAAGGAGTTCGACTCGGAGTGGATCCCCATTCATCATCCCTTCTATTCTTACTCTCATCCATTAGATGCTTTCCTATGTCTGCAACATATGCCTCAGATGTCTGGTAATCCAGGGTCGGCTGTCAGTAACTACACCGAGTGTTTGGCTTTGCAAACGATCTTGGTGAGTTGGCTGAAACCTATGCTCTTCTATCTTTGGAACAATCACTCTCTTAGGGTTCCATTGGCTTGCGATTGGCGTAATTAGGGCAGTTTGGATATCTCTGGCATTATCGAATGCATAGGCATTTCCTTCCACCCTGCCGTCATTAAGTTTCTCTCCATCTTCCGAATTGAAGAGGGCCACGGCTATATCTTCATGTAAGGTCATCGGTCCTAGATTTAAGTTCGTAGCTGGTTGTCTCACGGTCGGTGGAGTGCTTGCGTTTCCTTCTACGTTTATTTCCATGGTTCTAGCCATCACTCTTTTTTACGGCCGCTTCTCGTTCCTTTGGTTTAGGCCAGAAACAGAAGAATTTTCTTGCTCTACGACAACCCTGGGTTCTGCCATGATTCTAGGAGTAGGATGTGATTGTAAGGTCAAGAGGGCATTCAGTTTTTCCATAAGAGCTCTTTGATTTCTTTCCAATTTTTGATTAATTTCGTCAACCATTTTATTCAGTTCATCTCTAATTACAACTTCGCGTTGATTAGAGGATTCTGGAACTTGATCTCCCATGTTAGCGCCATTTACTTTGATTTTTTGTTGATTCATCTCTTCTCTGGTAATTACCACACTTATGGATCTCCTAGAAGTAGTTCCTTTTCTTCCTGGAGCCATTGATTCTAAGCAGTAGATGTTTCGAATAGAAATTAAGGATCTAATTTCTGGACCTTGTCTGATCCAAAGTAGGTTCCTAGATCTTTTCCTGAGTTGGGTTCTTAGTGAAAGCACCAAAATGTTAACCTAAAAAATGGATCAAAACCCTAGATTGAGTATGAAAGCACCAACCTTGTTTATCAAGGCAAATAAAATAGAAAAAGCAATAGTAAATTGCAAAAAAGTAAGTGAACAAGACATTATTGTAGTGGTTTGGCTATTAACCAAGCATGTGTCCACTTCATAACTTTTATTATTGATTGAATATGATTATAAATTGAATCTAGTTATAATGCAACTGAATCTTGTAAGTTAGATCGAGTCGTCGGTGATAAAGTTCACTAGAGAATCACAATGAACCCAGTAGATGACTATTATATGGGAGGAGAAGATGAAGAGAAGTTTCTATAGAGTTTCGATAGCTAGACTGGAAGATCCTATTTCTTTTGTAGGTAGGTTTGTATTTATAGGGGTTGGAAAGCTATTGGGTTAGGCTGCCTTGCCAAATGCTTGCAAAAGAACATACAAAGGTATGAAAGTTTCATGTCGAACTGAGTCAATCTGATGGATCGCTAGTGATCCATAGGTCATGGATTAGTAGCAATCCATAGCTTTTGGGTCATTGACGATTTAACTACTTGTGATGCTTTCCTTTACCCTTTTCCTTGAACTTCATGGCAATCTGGCACAATCATTTGGATTGCCAGTGATTTTTAATGCATGGATCGCTAGCGATTCATGTACTTAGTGAATTTTTGGACTTTATCTTTTGGATTGAATTTTTTTCTCGTATTGGTGTTCTCAATGTAATTTCATAGCTTTTGTCTTGTTTTGATGATGATCCATACATTGGTTGCATTGGACTGTTTGTTGAATTAGACAAATACTCACTTCTCGATCTAACTAGTTAGGAATTCCATCAAACTTAGCCATCATTCTTAGAAGACCTATTGGATCATGATGCAAAAGGATTGCTGAACCCACGAGCAAACCTTATGGATCGCCAGTGTTACATAGGAGATGGATCGCTAGCGATCCATTATCTTAGCATGTTTTTGTTTTCTTTTTCTCTAATCCTTCTTGGCTGGTTCTTGAGCCGTTCTGACTCGATGAAGCTATTCTGAATTCTTTTGAATTATGTTGGATTAAAAACCAAATAACAGAAATGAATCAAAAATTGGTAGAGAGCCAAATGCTATGCTGATACAGATGAAAGAGAGTATGGGTTTGATGACTCAGCTATCCCAGAGATGCAAGAAGAGCAAAAAGGAGCTACCATCTTCCAATATTGAGGGGGAGAGTTCTTCCTCATATAATAGGAGTTAATGAGTTGGAAATAGAAAACGAAAAGAAAGGAAGTTGAGAAGGAATGTAGAAAAACCTAAGTTAGTATAAGCCAACTTGGTACCAACCCCACTACACAAGTCGGTACCGACTTGAGATTCCAACCCATGGATGAAGATTTGGGTGATGAGTTATAAGATGTTATGGATATTGATGCTGAGCATGTTGTTGATAGTCATAATGGTAGAGTTCAAGCAGAACCTACAAAACCATCATAAAGTGATCATAAATGGAAAATGATTGGATGAATGGTTCTTCCGAAGATAGGGGAACCCAGGTATCGTGGAACTAATCGAAATTCTTTGTAGAGTTAAATACTCGGGGTCGGCTTTGATGATTGTCATCCTATCAATACAACCTATCCAGAGTAGATCGCTAAAATGGCGAGGAAGCTAGTGAATGAGAACCAACATAGGAGTAATGATGGTTTGGTTTGGAACCTAGTAGGACCCTATTCATGGAGAATATTTTGCAAGAAGGTTATCCTTGGAGATTTCTGATACCGATGATGATGGAACGATGGATCCAAGGTATCACCTTTCAAAATATGAATAGCACGTAAAAGTGCCTAGGCAATTGAGGTTGTGTGGTGTAGGCGTTTCCTGATATTGCTGGGAGGAGTAGCTACGATGTGGTTTACTCGACTCGTGTTCAGATTCATATCTTCATTCAATCAACTGGCTAGGAAGTTCATAAAGCAGTTCAAGCTCTGCATTACTCATCTCAACAATGTGATTTTTTTACCCAACAATTTTTAGAACAGGATAGTCCCTGAAAAATTTCTTGACTATAGTAAATATAGTTGTGATCGAGGTGAGCTTGTGTTGATGGCATTTATCAGAGGAATTCATTTGGATATGGATTTCAGTAGGTAGTTGAAAATGAAACCGCCACCAACTATGGAGGAGTGTTATAAAACGGCAATTCAATATCTGTGCTTAGAAGAGGCAAATATGGCTATTGGAATGGTTAGTGGGAGACAATCAGTTGTAGTAGTGTAGAGTAATTTTGCTATGAAACAAACCAAAATGCCGAAAATGTTGCTATTAGTGTTAGGACTAAAAACAATAACTAGAAGGGAGGGAATCTAAGTGATGGAGGTAGGAAACCCAATTTCAAGAAGCAACTGTGATTCTCAAAGCATGAAGATTACACCCCACTGAATGATAATGTAGAGAACATTTTCCCTGCTATAAAAGGTATGGAGAATTATAAAATTCTAGCTCGAAGGGAATCAACTGAAAAAGAGAAGTCATGTGGGAAATTTTGTTGCTTCCACGAGGTCTACGAGCCTAATAAAAATAAATGTCGACATTTGCAGGATGTAATCGAGGTGTTGTCTAGAAAGAAGAAGCTTCAGCAATACATGAAAGATCCATAGGATGGTGGGAAAGTGAACAATGGACCTCTAGGAAAGATGGCCCAATAGAGATAGGCTGGTCCTAGCATAGAGGAGCATAAGCAGCCTAAGCGAAGAATTATGATCAATTCCATAATTGGTGGACTTCATCAAGTCAAGAAAAGGTGAAATGAGATGGAATGATATGGGAGTTCATTGAAACATGTTTTGAAAGTAAAACTTTTTTGCCGTAGAAGATGGAGCTCTGGCAAAGCAATTGAGATTCATGATGGATGATATAGTTTTCAAAAAATGAGATACTAATGCGATAGAAACACCGACAATTGACTCCTCAGTAATTATGGTAATGGTTGGACCGACAACAATCTTATAGATTATGGGAGCTCAGTAAACATTTTGTTCAAAAGACTTTCGATTTGATGATGATTGTTATCCCAGTTTTTAACCCAGCAGCATCTAAAAGAGGTCGGAGCAACTTGATCGAGTCAGAATAGCTCAAAAGACAACCAAAAGAGCTAGAACAACAAGCCAATGGCAGTCGGAAGAGAAGACGGTAAAATCCTTTAAGGACAAGGATCGCTAGCAATCCATAGCATCTATTCATGGGTCTATGAATCTTCTTGTATCATGCTACAATATGTATTCTAAGAGCATTGGCTAGGTTTGGAGAGATATCAAGCTAATTAAACAACGAGATAAATGTTCATCTAGTCCAATCTATAGCCAAATACAATTGGTAAACAAATTGTCATAAAAACAAGGCAACATGCTACGAGACTACATGAACAACATCAACACTAGACAATGAAGGCAATCTAGAATACAAAGTCCAAAAATAGACTAAGTATATGGATCACTAGCGATCAATACCATTTCATTGACTCGCTGCGATCTTGATGGAATAAAACAAGGTATGGATACTAAGGAATTGGCTCCCTTTAGATCCAATTATATGGATCGCCAACAATTCATAGCTATCCATCCTTCAAGCTCGGGTCATGGAGTAACCTCTAATATGGCTTCCAATGTTGATCATTGCACCGCCAAAGAATGTTACATCACTGATTTACGTAAATCTAAAAGAAGGGGGAAGATGAAGGATATGAGGAGAACTCTCCACATTCGTGAACCTTCTTAATAGTAACTACAGACCTGCCCTGGCTCGGTGACCATAACCGATTCAATAAGGTTTTGGATCCTATAAAGAAGAGTTCATAGGAGGATCGAGGAGCATCGACAAAATTGACAGTGTCTGTCCCAGTCGAGATGGATGACCCAACAATAGTCTTGAAGGTTGGATCCTACCTTGGAAACATGATGCAATTGCGGTTAACTAAATTTATTTATGCCAACTTGGATGTGTTCGCTTGGACGCATTCCGATAAGTGTGGGGTATCACTAAAAATCACATGCCATGCGCTCAAGATTGACCCCAAGTTCATACCAGTAAAGCAAAAGAGACGCAGCTTGGTCCCTAAACGATCCAAGGCGTTAAGAGAAGAGGTTGACAAGCTAATTGCCAATGGTTTTATCCATGATGCAACTTATCCTAAATAGGTATCTAAACCATTATTAGTCAAAAAGTCCAATGGAAAGTGGAGAACATGCATCGACCGCTCGGACTTAAGCAAAGCTTGCCTAAAAGATAGCTTCCCCTACCAAGAATCGACTAGCTCATGGATGGGACGTTGGGACATGAACTGCTATCATTCATGGAGCATACTCATGATACAATCAGATCTCGATGCACGAACCTGATCGAGAAAACATCAGCTTCTTCATCAATCTAGGACTATAATGCTATAGGTTAATGCCATTTGGTTTAAAGATTGCTTGGGCAAACTACCAAAGATTGGTAAATACCATGTTCAAGCGTCAAATCGGGAAAACAATGGAGGTTTACATAGATGACATGTTGGTTAAATGGCGAATAACGGCCAGTCACCTGGATAATTTCGTTGAAATGTTGGAAATACTCCGAAAGTAGGAATGAAACTCAATCCACTCAAATGTCACTTCGAAGTAGCCTCTGGATAGTTCCACGGGTTCACAGTAAATGCCAGGGGCATTGAAGAAAATGCAGAGCAACTAACTGCCCTACGAGAAGTCCAAGCCTTGAAGAACAAGAAAGAATTGCAAATCTTGAATGGGAAGGTCGCGACACTAAGACAATTTATCTTGAAAGCCAACGACAAGTGCATATCTTTGATGCATTAAAGAAAGGAAAGAAAAACTTTAAATGGAGTGAGGCATGTCAAACTGCATTTGAAGAACTGCTGAGACACATGTAAGCCCCATCGATCCTATCAAATTAGTGGACGGAGAGGACCTATTCATTAACCAAGTAATCACACCTCATGCATTGAGCGCTGCCTTCGTGCATGAAGAAACAAAAATCCAGCGACCCATATACTACATTAGCAAGCGGTTTACCGGAGCCAAGAAAAATTACCTAAAGCTAGAAAAGCTAGTGTATTGCCTCCTGATCACGTCTAGAAAGTTACGACTGTATTTCCAAGCATATCCAATCAAAGTACTGACTGATCAGCCTCTGAAGCGAGTACTATATCGATCCAAAATTTCTGGACGACTTCTCAAGTGGAACATCGAAGTGAGCCAATATGAATTACTAACCATTTGAGAAAGGCTATCAATGGGAAGCACTGGCAGATTTCATCGCTGAGTTCACCATTCTGGATGATGAAGAAGAAACACCGTTGGAAGCAGAGATGTAATGGAAACTCTTCGTTAATGGCACATCTAACAATCATTTTTTCGGGGGCGGTGGTAGTGCAAGAAACCTCGAAAGGATGAGCCATTTGCTATGCCTTTCGCTTGGAATTCCCTGCAACAAATAACGAAGCAGAATACGAAGCATTGATAGTAGGGCTAAAAGTTGTGAAAGAACTTAAAATAAAGTCCATTCACATCTACAGTGACTCCCAGCTAGTCGTCTGGCAAGTAAAAGGCAAGTACCAGGCTCGAGGGGAGAACCTTGCCCCGTATCTACCTAAAGTACAAGAGTTGCCGAGGGACTTCGAACATTATACCATAACTCGCATTCTGTGGGAGCAAAGCACCAAGACTAACTAGCTAGCCGAACTGGTAAGCCTCAGAGAAGCTCAATCATTAGGACTAGTCCTGGTTGAGACTCAGACAGGCCTAAGTATAGACAAAATGGATGTCGTCTGGATTCTCAAGACCACCTTTGAACCGGAGACATGGTTGATGCCAATCAAAAACTACTTACTTACAGAGACCCTTCTAACTGACTGGAATAAATGGAAAAATCTTGTATGAAAGACACCGCGATTCATATACAGGCTGGGAAAATCTACCGAAGGGGATTCTCAACCCCCTTCTTAGATGTGTAACCGATGGTGAAGCTCGACGGATCCTGAAGGAAGTGCACGAAGGCGAACGCGGGGACCATTCTTGGGGGAAAACCCTTGCAAAGAAAGTTCTCTAGCACAAGCACTTTTGGCCAACAATAAACAATATTGCAGCAGACTACGCCAAACGGTGTGATCGTTGCAAAAGATTCGAAAAAATTAAAAGAACTCCCTCAACAAAGTTAATGTAGATGGTCAGCCCGTGGCCATTTGCAACATAGGAATTTTGTTTGATTGGTGTATTGCCAATAGCCAAAGAAAGGGCCGAATACGCTATAGTTGTTGTTGACTATTTCACGAAATAGGCCAAAGCGGAACCATTGGCCACCATTACCACAAAGAAAGTCATTAATTTTGTTACTAAAAAAATTATTTGCAGGTTTGGTGTGCCATAGAAAATCATTACTCATAATGGGACCCAATTCGAAAGTGCTGAGTTCAAAGACTTCTGTAAATGCTTTCAAATTGGGTTGGGCTTTTCTACAGTCGCTCATCCACAAGCAAACGGGCAAGTGGAAGCAATAAACAAGATCAACAAGTCCACTATCAAAAAGCGACTATGTGACGACCTGCCTTTCAAACCATAGGAAGACATATCATCAATAAGAAAAGAAAGAGATAGAAATAGAAAAAGATAGAAAGAAAAAATAACAACATCAGAATCTCACAGCCGAATGGAAAAAAATATAATACATCACATAACTATTACATAGTTTTACATATATCAAAGTTACACAACATTACACAACAAGACAGTCATATATGTATATATATATCTCCAATACATACATCCCAAAATACAACATACATCAACTACACAGCAGAACTAGATAGACAGATACGTCTGGGCTTCTACTCCAAGCTTCTCCAGAACTCAACAATCCTAAACCTATCACTTGGCTACTCGTAAAAATTTGAGTACCCAAGAGTTTATGAAAAACAGAAAATAAACTCCAGGTCAGACATGGGTCTTGTGTGAGTAAACGGGTTAAAGTTGTTTAACTTTGAAAATCATTTGAAAATGAAGGTATCACGTAAGACTTCCCACACATAAATATGGGTAAGTTTTTACCTTATGCTAACCAAAACATTTTATAGGAAATCCAGTGATATTATCATAGTGTCTTGGGTTTTCAAGTAAATAGAAAATAGCCGAAATTGTTACATCTATTGAATTCCAGCTACTAGCCACAAAAGTGGGTAATACAAATCAAAACCGTAGGGTCTCGTAGGGAAAATGGGTTTCCATCAATGGCAGGGCTACTGGGGTAACGCCCATCACACTACGGGGCCTAGATCACCGTACCGAGGATCACTCCCGACCCCCTACAACACAAGGCCAGAACCATTCCTTACTGACAGTCCCGAACAAGATAACCCTGCAGTTGTGGCCAAAAACTGCCCACACAGCCGAAAATAAAGGGACATCTAGACAGGGGTATATCTCGTCCTGCTTGGGTGCTACCCATCTAACCTTGCTGCATCTCCCTTATTTTAGCCATTCTCGGTTGACGAGGCTTGAGGCTGCGATTACCTTTATAGAGCATATCTCTTAGAATGCTCATCGTCCGCCTGACGATGTGCTGAAAGCATTCAATCCATACAAGTTCGTTCCGGGTTCGAACGAAACCGAAGGCATTATCTCGTTACACTCGTTTTTGAATCACCCTCAGAGTTAACGACGATAACCCTTGCATTCTGAAACACCATCTCGATCTTCACTTGAGATGTCACGACCCATCATTTAATTTGGATCGATGTGGTTTTCGGATAATCATAACTGACACCCGATCCCGGTCTCATCGAAATCCAAATGCCATTTTAAAGGCCAAGTTGTTTAATAGTTTTAAACAATTTAATTCAACACTTTGAATTCACATAGCATTTATCACAGACAGCCATACACAGTCATCGTAGATATATCCAAGCTGATTACAGAGTATCACAGAATATTACCAAATAAATATCACAATCAATCAAACAAGAAGCACCAAATCATATCAAATTAGTTTAGTTAACTTGAACTTAATTAATTGCTTGAGAATTAACCATTTTATCCTGCTTAATTAATCACTAATTAATCAGCCCATTAAATTTATTAATTACTACTTAATTACTATTTTATTAATTAGTTTACATTTTGCTCACTTAATTAATTATGTCTCCATTATTAATTAATAACCTTAATTATTAATTAATAAAACTTAATTACCCATTTATTAATCACTAATTACTTAATTAATCATTAATTACCAATTAATTAATCATTAATCCTAAATTAATTACTTAATTAGTTAACTACTATTTATTTATTAATTGACTTTAAGTAGTTAATTAAAATTCTTAATTTCAAATTGATTAAACACATAATTATTAATATCTATCTTTAATTACAAATTTATTTAATCTTAAATTACTTAGTCAATTACAATTATAAATTAATTTACATTCTTAATTAACTTACAGTATAAATTAATTATTTGTCTTACATTTGCAAATCTCTCTTAATAATTTTTAAATCAAATCTTAACTTAAAACTTGCCAACATTATTAACTTTATTCATATTAAACCTTATTTAACAAAATAACTTAAAAGTTTACTAAGCTAATCCACTAGAAAATGTAATCCGAGGAAAACCCCCTGCTTACTCGAGCAAAACTCGAGTTCCTCTCATCCTTTTCCCGAGTCCCCCTCTCTTTCTTCTCCTCCTACCTTTCTTCTTCTACTACTCTTTCTTTTTTTAGCTAAGTTTTAATTAAAAACTGCAGTAATACGTGAACATGCTCATGCATTCAGGGTATAACCCGAAGCATTCCCCCATCATTCTCGAGTATCACTCGAGTCGATCATCACTCAAAGTCGTTGACACCCTTCATTGCCCTGCACGTGCACGTGCACGGCACTTCGCCGTCACTCCGGCGAACCACGGCACCTCCAGCAAGTCATGAAACAACACCACTCATGAAAGCAAAACTTGATTTGACGCGAAAAACTCGAAATCAAAAATTACTCTTTTGTTCGATACTGCATCTCGACCACACCGAACATAAACGCCTCGACCCACTCACACCGATCATCAGTGGCGATGCAACTCCGCCCACACCTCGCCGATACCCCCCTCTATCATCCCGTAGAAGCTCGTGCAACTCGATCAACCCCTGGTGACGAGATCACCTCATTTACAGACCACTGCAAACTCGAACCAAAAACCCTAAATTCATATCGACCCAACAATTCTTGCAATAGATAATTTTTTTAACATTGTTCCTATCTTCGTAAACCATCAAGCTAGCTTCAAAACAAAATTCAACATCTAAGATTTGCTTGGTCATGAGAAATTGATAAAAAAGCATTTTTAGTTCATTTATGAACTGCACCTCGTATATTTATCTAAAAATCATCATTTTTGTTTAATAATCCTATTTTTGAATGTTCATTCAAGTTATAAAATCAAATCAACAAATTAAAATATTCGTATTAATCATCAAAATTTCTTTTTACTGTAAAATTGAATGTACAGAGTTTAAATTCCACTGTCAAGCTTCAAAACAAAATTCAAGGTTATAATTTAAGTTTAAACAAACTTATTTAGTTTAAAATCCTAAGTTTAAAATGTTTTGTATGAAGAAGTATTAAATTTTTCCTACTTATCTTTGCTCTGTAACCAAAAATATTGAAGAATAAGCCATATAAAAATTTCCAGTGCATAGAAAATATACAGAACTACTTGTTTAAACTATAGAACAAAGCACAGAGTTTTCATGAATCAAATACCCAGATTTAAAATTTTAAAAGTAGTATGTTTACTCACTTGAATTATTTTGAACAGAGAACAATTCTTGTTTTTGGAAAATTGCAGTTTGATTGTCCCTGCAAATCCTTTCTGCCTTGTTGTTGAATGAAGTTGAATTTGTAAAAAAAATGAAGATGTTTACTTTTGTTTCTCAAGCTTGATAAGTTGTGAACGAACAAAAATAAGATGATGTATCAATATAGAAATAGTTTTGAACAGGGGTAGGAGCTTTTGGTACAAATTTTTTTTTTTTTTTGATCAGATTAGATTTTTTTGTATGGAGGCTGAAATGTTTTCTTTGCAATTCGAGATGACCAAATGTTGTGCTAGCATTAAATGCAAATGTCTTCCTTATAAGCTACAGCCTATCCCATTTTTTTATGTACTTAGATTTCTTGTAGATATTTGTTTTGTCTCTTCTTTTTTTCATTTTTTCTTCTTTGTTTCTTTTTCCATGCTTATGTAAAATTCACAGCAAACATACTTATTATTATTTTTGGTCAAAGATTTTGTTTTGTCTTGCATACCATATGAATCTCCATAAGTATTTATACTAGAATTATCTTATGTTTCTATTTAACCATATAAGTTATTGTTAACATAACTTCTTAATTTTATTTCTATTTATAGTTTAACTTTCAAACATTTGATTTATAACGTATATTTGTACTTATATTTTATATTTATATTTAATATTGATAGGGTTGTTTTATTTTAAACATTATTATTAAAGACTTTATTTATATTCATATATTTTTATGATTATAGTTTATACTTATATTTAATATTGATAGGATAAATTTTAATTTAACATTATTATCTATATCTCATTCATATGCACATGTTCAACTTAAATGTTAAAAATGTAAAGCATTAATTAAATTGAATAAGGTAGGTTTTATTTTAAATATTTTTGAAAGATCTTATTTTAAATTTTCAAATCAAAATTTCCTTCACAATACACATATATACATATATAACCGGTAAATGTCCAAAATCTTATTTATTTTTCAAATGATAAGCTGGTATTTATTTAATTAGATTAAATGGTTATTAAAATAATATGACCGAAATCCCGGGTCATTACGTTCCTCCCTCCTTAAAGAAATTTGTCCCCGAAATTTAAAACAAAAGTTAATTCAAAAGCTTTTATATCGACAATCCAAACATACATATCATCCATACATTAGCAGACAATCAAATAGTTTATCCTAACAAATATCTCTAGTTATCCGGACACAAATCCGGATAGGCTTTCCGAAAGCTATCCAGATTCCCAGGTACAATCTCTGGGATCCTCGCTCCACTGTACTTTGACAAGCTTCACTACTTTGCTCCTGAGTTGCTTCTCATCCTGATCTACAATCCGAACTGGATTTCTGACCACAGTTAAGTTTGGCTCGATTTCCAAATCTTATTGGACTACTGGTTCTATAACGAGTGATGGGTCATGGACAAATTTCCTTAGATGGGATACATGAAATACATTATGAATTCCAGACATCCGCTCTGACAATTTAATTCTATAAGCTACAGCTCCAATTCTTTCCAGCACCCGAAATGGTCCAATATATCTTGGGGCAAGTTTTCCCGTCTTTCCGAACTAATAGCACCTTTGATCCGGGAAACTTTGACAAAAACAAAATCTCCGGTCTCAAATTCCAACGGCCTTCGCCTTTTATCTGCATACTTCTTCTAATTTTCCTGAGCAGCTTTCATTCTCTTCTTAATAAGCTCAACTTTCGCAGAAGCTTCTCGAATCAAATCTGGTCCAAGCACAAGACGATCTTTCGATTCTATCCAACATGATGGGGATCTACACGGTCTTCCATATAAAGCTTCATAAGGAGCCATCTTAACTCGCCTGGTAACTATTATTGTATGAGAATTCTACCAGATCTAGATGGTCTTCCCAAGATCCGCCAAAATCCAAAGTACAAGCTCGCAGCATATCCTCTAGAATACGATTAAGCCTCTCCGTCTGCCCATCTGTATGAGGATGATAAGCTGTACTCAATCTCAAACTCGTTACCATAGCTGATTGCAGAGCCTTCCAGAATTTGTTGGTGAAGATAGGATCTCGATCACTCACTATACTGACAGGAACACCATGCAATCTGACTGTCTCCCTCAAGAAAATCTCTGCCAGAGAAGTTGCAGTACGAGTTGCCTTAACCGGTATCAAATGGGCGCTTTTAGTTAATCAATCCACAATCACCCATATTCCTTCATTTTCTTTCTTGGTTCTAGGCAAAGCGTCGATGAAATCCATCGAAATCATCTCCCACTTCCACATCGGAATTTCCAAAGGCTGCAATAATCCGGCTGACTTCTGCTGATCTCCTTTAAATTGTTGGCAGGTAGCACAACTATTCACGAACCTAGCAATATCTTTCTTCATATTCGGCCACCAGAAAATTCTTCTCATATCCTTATACATCTTTGAGATTCCCGGGTGAATATTTAATTTAGAGCAATGACTCTCTAACAACACCTCCTGTCTCAGATCCCTATCATTCGGAACACAAATCCTCCCATTAATCCTCAATGTTCCTTGGCCATCAATTTCAAAACTTGAACACTGACCTTTCCAAACTCTTTTGATGACCCTTCTCAACATCTTATCAGATTCTTGCTGGCTCGAAATCCTTTCAAAAAGAGATGGAACTGCATTCCTGCTAAGAGCATCAGCTACAACATTTGCCTTTCCCGGGGTATACAGGATATCCAAATCATAAGATGCCAGAAATTCGACCCATCGCTGCTGCCTCAGATTAAGATCTTTTTGAGAGAAAAGATATTTCCACGGTTTGTGATCCGTGAATAACTCGAACTTCTCTCCCAAAAGATAATGTCTTTAGATTTTCAAAGCAAAAACAATGGCTAACAACTCAAGATCGTGCGTAGGGTAGTTTCTCTCATGTGGCTTCAATTGCCGACTCGCATACACGGTAACTCTTCCATTCTGCATCAGAACTTCTCCCAGTCCAACTATATAAGCATCAGTATAAACCTAAATTTTGCTCTTCCCATCCGAAATAGCTAGCACTGGTGCACTGGTTAGCCTCGTCTTCAACTCTTGGAAAGCTTCTTCACACTGGGGTGTCCATTTGAATTTAGCTCCTTTCCTTGTCAACTTGGTCAGATGTAAACTTGGAATAATCTTTGATAAACTTTCTGTAATAGCCAGCCAATCCTAGAAAACTGCGAACTTCAGTCGGTGTCTCCGGTTGCTTCCACTCCAGAATAGTTTCAACGTTCACTGGATCTACAGAGTTACCTTCTTCAGAAATAATGTGTCCCAAAAATTTGACTTCTGATTTCCAGAAATAGCACATAGAAAATTTTGCCTTCAAAACATGTCTCTTCAGAGTCCCAACACAATTATCAAATGCTGCTTGTACTCTTCTTCAGACTTAGAGTAGACCAGAATATCATCAATGAATACAAGAATAAACTTATTCAATACATCACGAAAGACTCGGTTCATCAGGTCAACAAAATAGGCAGGAGCGTTGGTTAACCCGAAAGGCATAACCAACCACTCATAAAAAAAATTGTTCCCCTAAAGGCAGTCAAGGGGATACTGTCCTCAGCAACCCTTAACTGATGAAAACCTGAAGCTAAATCCAGTTGAGAAAAGACAGAAGCTCCATGCAACTGGTCAAATTGATCATCGATACGAGGAAGAGGATATTTATTTCGAATGGTCACTTTGTTCAATTCTCTATAATCTACACAGAACCTTAGCGAGCCATCCAATTTAGTGACAAACACCGCAGCAGAGCCCCAATAAGAAAAACTGGGCCTAATCAACCCCTTCTCCAAAAGATCCTGATTCTGCTTAACAAACTCCTCTCTCTCCCTAGGGGCCATCCTCCTACTAGGTTGAATCACCAACACTGCTCCTGGAATCAAATCAATGCAAAACTCTATCTCTCGATGTAGAGGCAAACATTTGACTTCCTCGAATAAATCAGAAAAATCTTGGACCACATCGGTATCTTCAACCTTCTCTTGAGAAGTCTCAACTCCATGCAAAAGACTATTTAAGTGAATTCCAGAATCATCACATGTCACTCTAGCAATTCTACCCAAATCGGTTTCCAGCGAAACTGTTCTCTTATCACAATTCGGAATTGCTCTATACTTATCAAGCCAATCCATTCCCAAGATAAGGTCAAATCCTTTAAAATTCATCACATAAGGGTCACAAGAAAACTATGGGATAGATAGGAATTCTTCAAGTCCTTACAAATCATATCTAATTTGGTTACCCCTCCTATAGGATTAGATACAAAGATGGGACAGTCTATAGTACTGGGGGTAAGAAAGAACTTCTCTACAGATTCCAGAGAAATAAAACTCAAAGAAGCACCCGAATCAAACAAAACTTTAATATACTTGTCATCTAAAAGTAATGTACCTTCCAATACTCCCTTTTCTTTAGATGATGTAGATGGTGCACCTTCCAAAGCAAATATTTTATTCTGCTGAGCTTTATGAAGTAACGGGCAATCCTTGATCATATGACCGGTTGGTGACAATTGAAGTATAGAGATCTTTGAACCAAAGCCGAACCCGGTCCACTATAATGCGGTTATTGTTGCTGCTGCTAAAATCCTTTCCTGGGACACTTATTCGCCAAGTGACCTTCTTGTTGACATATATAGCATTTGCGAGGTCCGTTGTTACTTCCATTCTTCTTCTAGTTCTGCTTCCTCCAATTGCGATTGAACTTCCTCTTATTTGGATTAGCAAAATTCCCTTCCGATGCTGCTACTGGTGCCACTGATTTTTTGTTCATCAAATTCTCATATCTCAAAGCCATCAATTAAATCAACAAAAGATCCTTTCAAGTGTGCCGTCATCTTTTCATGAAATTTCGGCCTCAATCCTTGCACAAACATTTCTTTCTTTTTGAGGGGAGTATCTATAAGCCCTGGTCCATAGCAAGAAAGTTCATTGAATTTGGTCTCATACTCAGAAATAGACAAGCTTTCCTGCTTCAATTTCAGAAAATCCTGATACAGACGAGTTTTCCCTGCTGTTGGCATAAATTTCTCATCAAATAATTCTTTAAATCTTTCCCAAGAAATGTCGTCCTCAGAAATATTTGCTAGCGTTGCATCCCACCAGGCTTCTGCGCCTCCCTGCAATTGCCATGAAGCCATTTCCCTCTTCCGTTCATCAGACAACTTCATACTCTTAAAGATGCGCTCATAAGAGCGTAGCCAAGCTTGGACTTCAATTATCGATTCTAACCCTTTAAATGGTTTACCTCCAAGGTTGATGAAGTCCTTGCATAAAGCGGCAAAACTAACCTAAGGCGGCACTGGATCTACAGCCTCACTAGCAGTTTGACTTCGTCCATTATCAGTCGAGGTACTGCCCCTACCTCTACCTCTCCTTCCAGAACTCATGTTGGCCACCTGAATAGGTAACTCAACAAATTTAGATAGGTATATAATTATATGAAAATACAAATACGCACTCTCAAGATAGATATTACTCCAGAGCCTAGGTATTATCTCAACTTATGCTCTGATACCAACTGTGACGACCCGCCTTTCTAACCCCAAAAAGACGTATCATCAATAAGAAAAGAAAGAGATAGAAATAGAAAAAATAGAAAGAAAGAATAACAACATCAGATTCTCACAGCGGAATGGAACAAAATATAATACATCACATAACTATTACATAGTTTACATATATCAGAGTTACACAACATCATACAACATGAGAGTCATATATATATATCTCCAATACATACATCCCAAAATACAACATACATCAACTACACAGCGGAACTAGATAGATACGTTTGGGCTTCTGCTCCAAGCTTCTCTAGAACACAACAATCCTAAACATATCACTTGGCTACTCATAAAAATTTGAGTACCCAAGAGTTTATGAAAAACAGAAAATAAACTCCGGGTCAGACATGTGTCTGGTGTGAATAAACGGGTTAAAGTTGTTTAACTTTGAAAACCACTTGAAAATAAAGGTATCACAGTAGACTTCCCACACATAAACACAGGTAAGTTTTTACCTTACGCTAACCAAAACATTTTATAGAAAATCCAGGGATATTATCATAGTGTCTAGGGTTTTCAAGTAAATAGAAAATAGCCGAAATTGTTACATCTATTAAATTCCAGCTACTAGCCACAAAAGTGGGTAATACAAATCAAAAACGTTGGGTCTCATAGGGAAAATGGGTTTCCATCAATGGCAGGGCTACTGGGGTACCGCCCGTCACAGTATGGGGCCTAGGTCACCGTACCGAGGATCACTCCCAACTCCCTAAAACACAAGGCCAGAACCATTCCTTACTGAACAGTCTCGAACAAGATAACCCCGCAGTTGTGGCCAACAACTGCCCACACAGCCGAAAATAAAGGGACATCAAGACAGGGGTATATCTCGTCCTGCTTGGGTGCTACCCACCTAACCTTGCTGCATCTCCCATGTTTTAGCCATTCCCGGTTGATGAGGCTTGAGGCTACGATTACCTTTATAGAGTGTATCTCTTAGAATGCTCATCGTCCGCCTGACGATGTGCTGAAAGCGTTCAATCCATACAAGACCGAAGGCATTATCTCGTTACACTCCTTTTGGAATCACCCTTAGAGTTAATGATGATAACCCTTGCATTCTGAAACACCATCTCGATCTTCACTTGAGATGTCACGACCTATCATTTAATTTGGATCGATGTGGTTTTCGGATAATCATAACTAACACCCGATCCCAGTCTCATTGAAATCCAAACGCCATTTTAAAGGCCAAGTTGTTTAATAGTTTTAAACAATTTAATTCAACACTTTGAATTCACATAGCATTTATCACAGAAAATCATACACAGTTATCGCAGATATATCCAAGAAGATTACAGAGTATCACAGAATATTACCAAATAAATATCACAATCAATCAAATAAGAAGCACCAAATCATATCAAATTAGTTTAGTTAACTTGAACTTAATTAATTGCTTGAGAATTAATCATTTTATCCTGCTTAATTAATCACTAATTAATCAGCCCATTAAATTTATTAATTACTACTTAATTACTATTTATTAATTAGTTTACATTTTGCTCACTTAATTAATTATGTCTCAATTATTAATTAATAACCTTAATTATTAATTAATAAAACTTAGTTACCCATTTATTAATCACTAATTACTTAATTAATCATTAATTACCAATTAATTAATCATTAATCCTAAATTAATTATTTAATTAGTTAACTACTACTAATTTATTAATTAACTTTAAGTAGTTAATTAAAATTCTTAATTTCAAATTGATTAAACACATAATTATTAATATCAATATTTAATTACAAATTTATTTAATCTTAAATTACTTAGTTAATTACAATTATAAATTAATTTACATTCTTAATTAACTTACAATATAAACTAATTATTTGTCTTACATTTGCAAATCTCTCTTAATAATTTTTAAATCAAATCTTAACTTAAAAACTGCCAACATTATTAACTTTATTAATACTAAACCTTTTTTAACAAAAAAACTTAAAAGTTTATTAAACTAATCCAGTAGAAAATGTAACCCGAAGAAAACGCCCTGTTTACTCGAGCAAAACTCGAGTTCCTCTCATCCTTTTCCCGAGTCCCCCTCCCTTTCTTCTCCTCCTTCCTTTCTTCTTCTACTACTCTTTCTTTTTTTAGCTAAGTTTTAATTAAAAAGTGTAGTAATACGCGAACATGGTCACGCACCCAGGGTATAACCCGAAGCATTCCCCCATCATTCTCGAGTATCAATCGAGTCGATCATCACTCAAAGTCACTGACACCCTTCATTGTCGTGCACGTGTACGGCACTTCGTCATCACTTCGGTGAACCACGGAACCTCCAGCAAGTCACGAAACAACACCACTCACGAAAGCAAAACTCGATTTGAGGCGAAAAACTCGAAATCAAAAATTACCTTTTCGTTCGAAACTGCATCTCGACCACACCGAACATAAACGCCTTGACATACTCACACCGATCATTAGTGGCGACGCAACTCCGCCCACACCTCGCAGATACCCCCCTCTATCATCCCGTAGAAGCTCGTGCAACTCGATCAACCCATGGTGACGAGATCACCTTGTTTACAGACCACTGCAAACTCGAACCAAAAACCCTAAATTCATCTCGACCCAACAATTCTTGCAATAGATAATTTTTTTAACGTTTTTCCTATCTTCGTAAACCATCAAGCTAGCTTCAAAACAAAATTCAACATCTAAGATTTGATTGATCATCAGAAATTGATAAAAAAGCATTTTTAATTCATTTATGAACCGCACCTTGTATACTTATCTAAAAATCATCATTTTTGTTTTAAAAATCCTATTTTTGAATGTTCATTCAAGTTTTAAAATCAAATCAACAAATTAAAATATTCGAATTAATCATCAAAATTTCTTTTACTGTAAAATTGAATGTACCGAGTCTAAATTTCACTGTCAAGCTTCAAAACAAAATTCAAAGCTATGATTTAAGTTTAAACAAACTTATTTTGTTTAAAATCCTAAGTTAAAAATGTTTTGCATGAAGAAGTATTAAATTTATCCTTCTTATCTTTGCTCTGTAACCAAAAATATAAAAGAATAAGCCATATAAAAATTTCCGGTGCACAGAAAATATACAGAACTACTTGTTTAAACTATACAACAAAGCATAGAGTTTTCATGAATCAAATACCCATATTTAAAATTTTAAAAGTAGTATGTTTACTCACTTGAATTATTTTAAACAGAGAACAATTCTTGTTTTTGGAAAACTGCAGTTTGATTGTCCCTGTAAATCCTTTCTGCCTTGTTGTTGAATGAAGTTGAGTTTGTAAAAAAAATGAAGATGTTTAATTTTTTTTTCTCAAGCTTGCTAAGTTATAAACGAACAAAAATAAGATGATGTATATATATAGAAACAGTTTTGAACAGGGGTAGGAGCTTCTGGTACAAATTTTATTTTTTTGATCAGATTAGATTTTTTTGTATGGAGGCTGAAATGATTTCTTTGCAATTCGAGATGACCAAATGTTGTGCTAGCATTAAATGCAAATGTCTTCCTTATAAGCTACAGCCTATCCTATTTTTTTATGTACTTAGATTTCTTGTAGATATTTGTTTTGTCTCTTCTTTTTTCATTTTTTCTTCTTTGTTTCTTTTTCCCTACTTATGTAAAATTCACAGCAAACATACTTATTATTATTTTTGGTCAAAGATTTTGTTTTGTCTTGCATACCATATGAATCTCCATAAGTATTTATTCTAGAATTATCTTATGTTTCTATTTAACCATATAAGTTATTATTTACATAACTTCTTAGTTTTATTTCTATTTATAGTTTAACTTTCAAACATTTGATTTATAACATATATTAAAACTTATATTTTATATTTATATTTAATATTGATAGGGTTTTTTTATTTTAAACATTATTATTAAAGACTTTATTTATATTCATATATTTTTATGATTATAGTTTATACTTATACTTAATATTGATAGGATAAATTTTGATTTAACATTATTATCTATGTCTCATTCATATGCATATGTTCAAATTAAATGTCAAAAATGTAAAGCATTAATTAAATTGAATAAGGTATATTTTATGTTAAATATTTTTGAAAGATTTTATTTTAAAATTTCAAATCAAAATTTCCTTCACAATACACATATATACATATATAACTAGTAAATGTCCAAAAATCTTATTTATTTTTCAAATGATAAGTTGGTATCTTATTTAATTAGATTAAATGCTTATTAAAATAATATGGCCAAAATCCCGGGTCGTTACAGACTAACTAAAGAAAAAGGGAACTGGGTTGATGGACTTCCACTCGCTCTATGGGCTTAATAGAACAGCCCATAAAGCGGCAACCGGTCACACTCCGTTTGCCTTGGCATATGTCTCAGAAGCAACGATTCCTGTCGAACTAGAAGTCCCTTCTCATCAAAGAC
The DNA here is from genome assembly GCA_030765085.1 of Allium cepa. Classification (NCBI taxonomy): domain Eukaryota; kingdom Viridiplantae; phylum Streptophyta; class Magnoliopsida; order Asparagales; family Amaryllidaceae; genus Allium; species Allium cepa. The sequence goes on along the minus strand of CM060928.1, from coordinate 671,513,158 downwards.
TAAATTTTAATCAGATGCAAAAACGAGCGGTTCCTACTTGAAACACTGGATATGATTGACGAAAGGAGGGAAGAAGCGGAGTTGAGGACCGTTGCCCACCAAAAAAGTGTCGCGTAATACTTCAACTCCAAAGTCACAACCAAACCTTCAAAGTGGGAGACCTCTTCCTTAAACGAGTCTATCTCATACCGAAAGCCTTCGAACCATACTGGGAAGGGCTATATGTGATCAATCAAAAGCTAAGGGATGGAATTTTCAAACTGACAACCATCGATGGAATTTGAATTCCCAGAGCATGGAATAGCGAATTGCTGCGCTGCTACATCACTTGAAAACTACCTTATGAACTTTTTATTTTCAGCAAATAAGCTATCTTGGGATGCTGGGGGCATTGTAAATAGGCAAAACTTGCCCAGTTTTTCTTAATAAAATTAATTCACTTTTTGAACCAACAAAACTATGTTCATGATAGTAACCTACGGGGTCGACAGGGTCAAATCGGCTCAAAATCATGCAATTGCTACTTAAGAAAGTGCAATCATGCTCAAGTACGCCCCACTTAACCGCCGGGTCGACAAAATCAAATCGACTCAAACTGTTGGATCAGCGGAACCCAATCCTTGCTTTTTAAGAATCGGTGTTGCCTCAGCAACATCAGGAAAGCTTAGATAAAAATCCGCACATCCCATAAGCCATACACTAACTTTTCGAGCTGTGAATCACACTCTTAAAATATAAACCCCTCATAATTTCCCGAAGAAAGGCAACATTGTGAAGTATAAAAAGCCATGCATCCTATAAGCCACGCACTAACTATTTTGCCATGAAATCACGCTCTTAAAACATAATCTCCTTACATTGCCTGAAGATAGACAACATTTAGAAGTGTCAAAAACCTTGCGTCCCATAAAGCCATGTATAATTTTAAGTACTGAAATTGGCCCGGCAATACCGAAAAACTTATCCATCGTAGAAATGACTAGGATTAACCCACTACCATTATTAGGAGTAACGGGTGCAAATCCAAAAAAAATCAAAGTGCTACGAACCCGTAGAAAACTTCAATTGCTAACGCCCAAAGATTAACTATAACATTTAAGTGGATAACGTTTAGCTTTATATAGTTAACTCATACAATGTGCATGCTCCAAACAATGAAGCACGTGTTGGAAGATTGAAAAATTCCTAAGAAATATTGTGAATAAATATTTACTCACATTCATGAGGAGTGATAAGTGGTTTAACTTCCAAAAATTTGGAAAAATTGTTGACTTACACGAAGAGTGTTTCTGAATTCTTTAATAGTTAATCTTACAACTATATAATCTAAACTCAGTTTACATATTTATGCAATTCCTAACATGCCTATGTTAAAAACCGTAGACTGTATACTAAAGTTGTAAAAATTATAAAAAAAGAATCAAATCGTAACTTAGTTTTAGTCCAAGTTTTGGTATGCAAACTATTCAAACCATAAGTCATTGGTCATGTGCCAAGTGTTGGAAATAAACAGCCCTATGAACTGGTGGGGCATACACCACTACTCAAGCAAAAATGCTTAAAAACAAAAATACTTCACAAGTTCAATTACTTCAAACAAATAACTTTGGCAGTAATCATAGGACAGATATAATAAAACATAAGTAAGCTAAGTGACATAAGTGCACAGAATACAGATAAGCAAACAAGTGAAGTAACGGTCAAAATGTCAGCAATGTATTACTTATAACTCTTTACTGTACAAAGTCAAAATATGGGGCACCATACAATACTGGCCAACAAAAGAAAAAAATTGTACAGACAACGCAGAAAAAGCAGTAAGTGCAGACTCTGAACTTAAATAAAACAACACAAAATAACTCGGAATCAGATTAACTACCATCCAAGCTTCTCAATGCCTTTTCCCGCCACTCCCCTTCCCGTCCTTCATTTGAATTTTCTAGTTCGCCTTAGGAGTAGTATTGCTGCCGGTAATGTCAACTATATCCTCCGTGCTGATATCTTCTTCCCGCTCTTTAACCTTCTCCGAAGTTCCCCTTTCGCCTTGTTCTTTCAAGATCTACGAGAGCTCTTAAAGGACTTTATCGCTTCAACTTTCTCCTTCTTGATGGAACCAGTTGTTGTTGAGATTTACACAGCTTCTCTATTTGAATCTCCTACTCCCGAACTTTCACTTCCATAAAGTCACCCTTCGAAGATATGGAAGGATCATCCAAGCCATGCAATGTGGTGTTTTCTTGGACTTCGACCCCAGTTATGAGCCAAACATGGACACTGCAACCTAAGCAGTTATAGAGATGAGCATGGACATGGTTGAAATAGTGATAGGTCCAGGCACCAAGGAAACCAATATATCGGTGGATAAGGGAGACGGACCTATAAGATCAAAAATGAAAGTGTTAAGTTCGTCCTGCTATTCCGGCATGAGTTGAAAGTTCTCGAACTTGAGGGAAACAAGAAGATTACCTACACCAGAGAAGTAACCTAGAATGTCAACCTCATATTCATGGCCTTCTCCCTCCTTGGACAATTACACAACCCTCGAAGAAGCTTCAAGCCCATAAATTATTGGTGGATCGTAGGGCTGCCTCGATGATTCGTCGAGGCCAGAAATAAATGGCTTTGGCAATGCTTCAGCAGTCCATATCGTAGCAGTATCAACAGCTTCCTTCTCCCTTTCAATTCGCAAAATATCCTGCTCTTCTAGCAATTCTTTCTTTGATTCTTCATTGAGATAAGCGTTCTTTAGCTCTCGCTCGATGTAAACATCCCCACTATCATGGAAACGGGTTAGGATTTCCTTCCAAATCATGGTGAGAGTGCATGGAAGTTTAGGGCCCAAGTAACTGAGACTCCCCTAGTGTAATAGAGAGTTGACATAAAAGTCTAAGATGGTCTCATCCATCTTTCTCTCGAAGGTGTTCTAAAGCTCCAAATGATCCGTCGTAACAATGGCTTTTCAACTTCAACACAAGATTTATTCGCTAAGCTATGCAATTCAATCTTGGACCATGGCGATCGTCTCAGCCTAGTCGGAGATGGTTTTGTCCTGTGACTACATAACTTCTACATATTCCGCAATCGTTTTATCATTCCCCTTTACGATAAAGTTATAGTCGGAAATGGTCTTCCATTGGGCCTTAATTGTTGCACTACAAGCCGCCACCTCCGCTTTCAGCATGGCTTCTTCTGCATGAGCCTTATTAAGTTCATCCATGTAGACAATATCTATTCTCTCATGGGCCTCTTTTATCTCATTCAATAAGCCAACACTGTTCATGCTTTCTCGAAGTGCCATTTTCGTTTCTTCTTCCAACCATTTGACCTTAGCATCGCGTTCCGCCAATTTTTCGAAGTCCACCTTCTCGATTCAAAGGGAAGGATTTCTTGATAGTCATTACCGTTCGTATCCGCCATTTTTTTCATAATTTCTCCCATCCTTTAGCTTGCTCTAGATCATTTTGGATTGCCTGAAGGTGGGGAATGAATGTATCTTTGCTAAATGGATGAAGATCGCGATCAAATTTAACTCTCCTTAAAAACCAACCACGGAGCGTCGTGACCAACTTGAAGAACATAGGAAGATTCTCCGGTGCGAGCATGAAGAACGGGGGCAAGCACCACATGAGTTGAGGGAAACTGAGATGAAGATGGAATGAAGACAGACGAGACCGGATTTTATGACCGATTGAAGTGGGTGTTAGACCAAAGTCCCATTGTTCCAAAGAATGAGAACAACGATCAACTTTTGACTTTTTAGACAGCTACTCCCACTCATTGAAAGTCTTTCTTTTCTCGTATTCGCCTTTATACACTTGACCGCGTTCCTTCTCATTTCGGTAATGATCTTCAGCCTCTGAATCTACTCTTCTTCTCCATTCCTCCTTTGTTTTATGAGGCTGGTGATGGCCGGAATATCATTTCGACCAGCGTAAATTCCTCAAGATCGTTGTAAAGGCTACATCCTCTCATGGCACCTAACATGACAAATAAATAAAGCCTTAGACATGTAGAATAAGAATGAAAAATTTGTGTATAAGTGAGTGTAACCCTAGTGAAATGTATAATGTGTTTGGAGGAGAGCCTAAAATGACATCACAAACAAGTTTGGGCAGACGTCGTGGAAGGAATCGGGCTTATATGTATCAAAATTTGGCACAACACTCTTCGGATGTGTTTGAAGAGATAAAATAAAGAATAAAAATGGGAAATAATGAAGATAAAATGAGTTGCAATAGTACAATTCGAGTATGCAGTAATTCAGATAGAGTCTGGACGTAGTAGAACCAAAAGTCCCTTTTCAGTAGGTCCTGGTCTGCTATTTGTAAGCGTAGGCTGCAAATATCTCGTTCAGATCTCAAAAGACCTCTTCTCACACATGGGTGGGCCCGCATGATCGATCCTCGGTGGTTTGGACTCGACCCATGATCAATACGAATGAAATTTGTATCGATCAAGATTTGGCCCAATCTAGCTGAGATCGATCATGAATATTCTTACGGTTGCACACAAGTTCCTATAAAAATTTGGTGGCATTTGGACTTGTAGATTTTGAGTCATGATCAGTGCAAGTTTGACTTTGTTGAAGGCTACTGAGTTCGCATCGCTTCTGTTCGTCGCATCGCTTCCTGACACGTGATGCCTGATGACGTGGCGCTAACTTTTTGGATCGATCCACTTTTTATGCCAAGTGACCGAGTCTGTCACTTGAATGCGCCCTATTCGTATCCATCCTTTGCTTACCCATTCGTTTGCTCCTATTGTATCGCTTCACATATACATTGCTTTATATTGCTTCACATACACATTGCCTAATATCCGTAGGTGTGGCTTCATTTGTATCGATGATTTGAAGGCGCTTTGTATCGATCACTACATGCGTTCTTCATATCGTTTTCTTTAATGGTATGCCTTGTATCGATAGGTTAACTAATCGATATGAGTTAAGTTGGTGTGATCGATATGAAACGTGACTTGTTGATGGATATGAAATAAAGAAAATACGATAGATACAAACTAAAGTTCATGTGATGGATAAGAAGTGGTTTGCACTTGATGGATATGATCAAGTGCTCACATTATGGATACGAAGCAATGCGCATTTGATGGATACGAATTAGTGCTCAACTGATCCATCCGAAGCCATGCACATTTGATGGATTCGAACAAGATTGATACAAAGGAGGTTTCTCTTTGATGGATATGAAGTGGAATGTGCATGGGTGGTTACGAAGTGATGATTGCTTGATGGATGCAAATGAGATTATTGCTTGATTTGCATCGATCATATCTTGAGCATATGAACTTCACTTAAAGTTTGGAACATTGACTTTCATTGCTTTGCTTGTCCTATCATATCAATTGTAGCTTGATCCAGACTCAGACAAATTTACCAGTATCCGTAGTGGACGTGCATATAACTAGTATTGAGGAAGAACTGTCTTTGGTTTCCAGTCGACTTCTTGGTGTCACGGCCTTGCCAAGGTGGGATAACATTTTCCCCCCAAAGTACGTCTTATGTGAACATGATGTGCTTTGAAAAGTCGCCATCTTCATTCTGAAAAGTCCTATCTAATTTGCTGAATAGTTGTTGTCTTTTGTGTCAGGTGACACAACCTTTTGACCGATTGCTAGTAATATAAATACTGGATATTAATTGTCGACGATTGCATAGCATACTGTTGTAACTGAGTGTCGAGTGCTAGAAGTCTGTTGTTCATCACCGTAACTGTCGCCAGGTAAGAATTTAATTCCTGTGAATTTTGAAAAGTAGATGTTGATTTACGGCACACAAAACATATATAAACATGACTCTCGTTAATGTTTGTTCGTTCACGAGTCGTTGCCAGTTTTCTTGGATCAAATATCCCGCATCGATCCTCTCCTAAATTGACGTGAAATTTGAGATGTAACAACATTTGATGGTTTTTCTACAGTATCTTTACGTATCGACCATCTCCTAGATCGATGTGAAAAATATCGCGATTATATTCGTATCGATGACAATCGATACGAGTTTGGTTGTTATTTCGATTTCGTTCGTATCGATGGACATGAATCTTGGTTCATATCGTTAGGATTCAGGGGATACGACTTGTTGCATATACTTGAGATAAGGGATAAAAGGCTTTGCTTTCATATCCATGGTGGTTGACGTTGCTTTAGTTAGATATTGGATATGAATTGATGGTACTAAATGAACGATGGGTAGATGCGAAACAAGCTCCATCGTCTCGATTGATATGGGTGGTTGCAGCTTCAAAGGGATGGATACGAATTTTTTTCTTCGTATCGGTGAGGAAGTAGTCCCGTTCTAACTAATCAAAAACCTAGGGGGCTTAATCGTCATTTGCCTTCAATCCCCACATCCATATAAAAGCCATCTTGTACATAGACAAATTCACTTGCTTATTTGTTTATTTCCCAACCCATTCTTATTGCTTAAAAGCTTAAGGAAAGAGGAAACCCGTTCTCACTTCCGAACCAAACAATATTTCAATCCTTTGCATCGATACTTTAACTAGGTAATTGATTAGTCAATCCACATCAAAACGATGAGATTTGAGTTCGAATGCCAATTCATTCGCATTCATGGTCGGTCTTCGATGACATTGATGTCGAAGGTTGGTTGGAGCGATGCTGGAGTTTGATTGAAGGTTGGTTGGCGCTTGCGTTGATTGGAGAAGAAGGAGTGAGGAGGGATACGAAGGAGCTAGTCGGCAGTTGTTTGGCCTTAATTTCGTGTTGACGAAGTAGGGAAGAAGTTGCTTTATTTCGTATCGTTCCATAACTGGGAACTTTGTATCGGTCTCCTGCCTTTGATATCATATTGCTTGTTGGTTCTTGGATTTCGTATTGAACATCTTTGCTTCGGTCGCTTTCCTTTAGTTTCGTATCGATTGTGGATTTTAAACTTCATATTGATTGCTTTGAAACGATATGGGTACGAAGCTAACAAATCTTGATCGGTACGAAGTTGGCGCCTCTTTGATCGATACAAAGCTGAGGTGTTTGATCGATGCAAAGTGTTATTTCTTGATCGATACGAAGTTGATGCATTCGACCAATGCGAAATGAAGGTTCTTGACCGGTATGAAATGATTTGACCGATACAAAGTGAGGGTTTTTGAACCAATACGAAGTTAAGGCCTTTGCAAGGAATGATCCAAGTTTGGACATGGATGGATATGAAACTTCATGCATATTCGAACTCTTGACTCCAACGAGGTATTGTCTCGCATTTTTGGACTTAATCGTTCCGCTACACGTTTAACTACTTTTCGAAGCTTTTCGATGGAACTATAACTTAACCAATTTGACAACTTTAACTTGGACCTAATTTCTAATGTCAAGATGGCACGGTTGTGACGGTCAGCGATGACAATCATTTCGATTGGATTTCGAAGTGTCGTCGTCTAAACACCTTGTTAATTTTTGTAGAACACTCTTAAGTACCATAAAATATTGCATTGCATAACACATTCATGCACTTCACACTAGGGTACACATGGGATTATTGTCATCTAATGTTGATTTTTGATGAGTTGTTAAGCTATGGAACCTGGAAATTCACAGCAGCCGGAGATTCAAAGTCCACCTTCTTTAATAATAGTATTGTCGGAAATCAAAGCTGAAATCATAAGCCTAGCTCCGGATGAGCTACTGGGAGTGAATTTCATTTTGAATAAACAAGATTCGGTTCCATCTAATGTTTCTGAATACATGTTGGGGAGAATTTTCTCATGCCACAGGCTATTGCAGAATGATGTTCTTCTTTTGGGCCAAATGATAGGCCGCATGCTCCCTTGGAAGGGTATACTGCTTTCAACCGACATTCGTGCACAGCTGGGACACTTCCCCCATTTAACTAGTATATTCGAGAAGTATTGGCATACTTAGGGATCGTCCATCACAGTTACATCCAAAAGGTTATGTATTGTTAAATAGTCTATCCATTGTTTTAATGGAGCATCTTTTACGGCCCCTGACTCCAAAAGAAGTCAAATTCTTGTTCAACGCCAAGAGTTGGGCAGATAATCCTTCATTCACATTCCTAAAGGCGGTTAGGAATTGCTAAGTGGTAGCTGGATCCTGGACCACGCTTAGCTACTTTAGGACGGAGTGGTTCTACGTTCGGTGCCCTCCAGGGTTTGCTAGACGGTGGTTGGTTAGACGTAAGTTCCGCAATTTCCATAGTGGCTAACAAGGTAGTTATAATTGACGCTAAATCTAATATTTTATCTCCGTTATAGCCATAATTCCAGGACCCGAAGGCGTCCAGTTTAAAGAAATAGTGCGGATTTTTCAAGCAGTGCCTGGTGAGATGAGAGAGATTGACTCGGTGCTAACAAATGAAAATTGGAGGGTCGTCGGGCTAATTGATCAGGATCAGAGCATAAGGCTTGAAGGATTGATTAGAGCAGCCCCGACGAGACGGGTGAAGCGTAGGGTGACTGAGATTGTAATTGCTGAGGTGCGCGATGAAGAAGATACACCTACTGAAGACGAACCCGTAGCAGGACCCCTAGACAGTTCTTGGGATTTAGAGGGAAGGAGGAAAGGTAAGGTAGTTGCTCATAAGCATCATAAGTCTTCCAGATGGAAATCCGTAGTCATGTCCCTACCAGCCTCTGGTGCTAGAATCACGGAGATTCCTCCTTCACAAATAGAGAATCCTTTCGAAGGACTTGCCGATATTCCAATTTCAGACAATCTATCACTCTAGCAAGACACCGGATTAGAAGGGCTTCATGGTGCTTTATATTTAGCCGAGTCACTTCTTATGAGCTCAGGCGATATAACCGGTTGGTCGGGGATTGCACATGCATGCACACTTCACGGCACTACACGATTTCCAATCATAAGCCATTCATTTTCGAAGATTATCGATTATGCTTTTCTTTCTGTTTTTACAGATACGATGTCAAGGAGAGAATTCATGCTTGGTAGCCTTCGCTCGGCACGCCAAACATCCAGTTCATACTATGAGTCCCGCTGAAGGGAGGTTGATTGAAACCGCAATCATGGCTATTCCAGCCAGGAGCGCTATAAAAGGGAGGGGATAGAGATAGAATACAGGCTTTGCTCCCAATCATGCTCCCCACAACCTCGAGTCCCAAAACAACCCTCCAGTCATGGCAAAAAACCCTTGGAACCTTCATGTCAAAGACCGGTTGTTTAAGTTTCTAGGTCTGATTCACAACATCGGAGGACCAAGATCGAAACTCCTGCTATCATTGAACAAGATGTCATCGAGCCCACTAGATAAGGAGCGATCAGAATCACCCAATTGAAAAAGGACTTTCCGAACATATGCTTTGATGGCTTCATCTTCCCTTCACATTTAAAGAGAATTCCAGTTGAGGCTGAACAAACAATGCATGATTGCATCCATGACGTTTATAGCCAATACAGGTAGTGGATGAAGACTGTAGAAAAAGCATCGGCGGTGGCTTTTGAGCAAGTGAAAACAATAGAAAAATTAGAAGCTGATCTCGCTCAAAAGGACCGTATAATACAATGCTTAATAATGAGGCCAAATCTTCCAGAAAATCGAAAATAGAGGCCAATAAAAAAGCCAGTGAGGCAAATCGGTCTATGGAAAGGATGCGACGGATGCATTTTGCCTTGGTTGAGAAGATAGGCATCGAAACACCACTATTATGACCGAAAGGGATGCTGCGCTGAAGGAGCTTAAGGCCAAATTTGCTGAAATCATCGAGGAGAAGGACGATGCAAAAAAAGCTTCGCAAGAAGAATGTGAACAGGCTATGGTGCTTCGGGATGAGAGGGACGCAGCAACACTTAAAATTTAGGAAGCTGAGGCCAGGTTTGAAAATGAAGTGAAGATGGCAGAGACTAGGTTGGAGGTCGATATTGAAGATCTTCTTATAACATACAACAATAATGTTCTAAAACATCGAAACCAAACCTGGCTCGATAGCTATCCATCAAACTTGTATAATGCTTAAGGCCGATTTGTGGAAGATGAAAAGGCTGAACGACAAGTGGAATCAGTCGACGAGTTTGAACATGAGAACCGGGTGCTGAGTGAAGATGAAAGAAAAGTTCTCCACGACATCATAATCGCATATGAAAAGGAGAAACTTGGCACTCAGCATTCGAAAGTTGGAGAAGGTTCTAGTGTTGAGCACCATGATGTAGGTTCAGGAACTCTTGTGCCAACCCAGCCTGAATCTACATCTGTGGTAGATCCTCAGTCTATTCCTACATATAATCCTGATCAACCATAGTTATCTCCAGTCCGCGAGCAAATTTTTGAAGCTGCTCGACCTGCGAATCTACTGGAGGAAGGTATTCTGAACACCTCTTGTGCTCATTTAAAGTTGGAAGCGTTACTTGAAGCAATCACTAATAACTTTTTCGTTGTCCTTATTCAGTGATAGGACCAACATTAACCATGCCCATGTAACCGAAGAGTCGCACCATGTGTAGGAGGCCCTTATTACAGAAGCGACTACTACAACGGCTACTGCACCAATCGACGGAGCATAGGGGAGCACGCTTACTTTTGATAAATAGATGATCGAGGAGCTTCTCAGTCATCACAGTGACCCTTTTGTTGATCTATCATTTACCATGGGTGGAGGTGCACCAGTGACCTGCTCTTCGGACCCAACTGCTAGCATTTCCGGCAATGCCTAAACAATTCACGAAGAGGAGATAATAGTCGAAAATAACGCCGAGATGGAAGCAGTTGTGCGGGCAAGTAGTTTTGGAGGTGGGATGGCGGGCCCTAGTCCAGCTCCTTCACACTCGGTTGTGTTTACACTCCAATCTGCACTCTAAACATTTTACAATTAGTCGATGTTTATACTCCAGTTCACACTCTGTTAATTCGAAGTTGGTTGATGTTTATACTCCAGCTCGCACTTTGGGAATCCGGAGTTAGTTGATGTTTATACTCTGGTTCACACTTTGGGAATCTGGAGTTGGTTGATGTTTATACTCCAGCTCACACTTCGAGAATCTGGAGTTGGCCAACAGATGGTCAGTCACATCTGTTTAGGCTATAGGATTTTGTTTGCACTCCGGGAACGATGGATCTACCAGGATTCTGTTTGACTCACATCCACCCTAAGTTAACAAGCGAGGTCGTTAGGTAGACGGGTCTATCCTCCTCGAACTTGATTTGAATACGGGCTAAGTCATTAGGTGGACGGATCCACCCTCTTCGAAACCGCATTTGTAAGTTTTTACTCTAGTTCGCACTCTGTGAATTGGAGTTAGTGAGAGGATTGTCGTGTATCAATACTTTTTTGGCTTCAGTGTGATGACTTGCCCTTGCTTGGGTTTCACTTAGCGAGTGACCGGTCATATCACAGTCACTCCCAATTCGAACAAATCCTACCATATAGTGGAACTTAGCTCTTCATGCATAGTGATGGTCGTATGACGCATTTTAAAAAATCACAGCTCTGGCTCGAAGAGACTGCCTTTTATTGCTGAAATAAGAAAATAAGGCAAAGTCAGTTGCCTTATTATAGATTCAAATTTCAAAATGTCGAAACAAATTGGAAATGAAAAGTAAACTGAATGACCAAATAAAGCCTGTTAAATGTAGGAGTGATGAAGACTCTCACTGTTCCAGGCTCTCGGTAGAGTGAGACCGTCAACGGTTGATAATTTAAATGTGCTATCTCCGAGCTTTCATTTGACGACTTACGGCCCTTCCTATGTCGGTTTCATATGAGAAGGAACCAGGTAAATTATCCTTAGGATGAGATCGTCGAGTTCAAAGGTTTGGGGTCGGACCTTGGCATTATATAATCGGGCAACTCGATTTTGATATGTAGTTGCCTTCAAATCAACCTCTTCACGCTTCTCATCCAATAAATCCAGAGATTTGGCAAGTAATATAGCATTCGTCTTTGGATCATAATATGTCACACGATAAGAAGATACTTCCATCTCGACTGGAAAAACGACTTCTAAACTGTAGGAAAGAGAGAATGGAGTGTGGTCGGTCGTGGATTTATGGGTTGTCCGATAAGCCCATAAAGCCGTAGGAAGTTCGTCGACTCATTTTCCCCCAGCCTTTTCTAGTTGTTTCTTCGAAATAAACATTATAACTTCATTAATAGCTTCAACCTGTCCATTCGCTTGAGGGTGTGCAACTGCGGAGAACTTCTTCTAGATGTGGAATTGTTGATAGAAATTCTTAAATTCAATACTATCAATTTGGGAACCGTTGTCAGTGATGATGTTATGTGGGAGACCAAATCGACAGATAATGTTGTGTACTACATAGTTGATCACTTTCTTCGTTGTGATTGTAGCGAGGGGCTCAACTTCTGTCCATTTGGTAAAGTAATCAACTGCTACGATGGCGTACTTCGCACCACCTTTGGCCAGAGGTAAAGAACCAATAATGTCGATGGCCCATACTGCAAACGACTAGGGACTAACCATTTGAGTTAATTCGGTAGGTAGGACTCTTGGAATTCGAGCGTGCTTCTAACATCTATCACATTTTCTGGCGTAATCCGATGCATCGCGTTTTACAATCGGCCGATGGTATCCATATCGGAGCACATTCTTGGCAAGTGCTTGCCCCCGGTGTGATCGCCACATTCTCCTTCATGTTGTCACGCAATACTCATTTGATTTCATCGTGGATGATACACTAGAGTAAAGGAACAAAGTACCCTCTTCTATACATGACTCTATTATGAATAGCGAACCGCGAAGCCGTTCGAAGAACTTACCTTTTTTCACTCCTGCACTCCGGCAGGGCCCATGCTCGATATAGTTTCTGAATGGAGTCATCCATGACTCCTTATCGGGAATGACTTCATACACCCAGTTTGTTTCCATTTGATCAATGCTCGGGGAAGATATTGTCTCCACGGAAATGAGTCCCATTTGCTATGCCTCACCGGTACTACCTAATTTTGCTAAGGAATCGACTTTCTGTTGCATTCTCGGGATATGCAGTAGATGACACAATAATCAAACTGATCCAATATTTCCTGAACCCGAGTAAGATAAGCAGCTAGCCTTCGGTCTTTGGCCTGGTACTCCCTTCGAACTTGGCACACGACCAATTATGAATCACAGTAAATCTCCATAGCGATAATTCTTTAGTCACTGGCAAGTCTCAATCCGACAAGCAGGGCTTTATATTCGGCCTCATTGTTAGTCGCACAAAAATCGAACTTTAATGCATAGCATTTAGATCGACGTTCAAGAGTTTCAAGTACAACTCTAGCGCCCGAGCAGCGGTCATTTGATGCACCATTAGTATGCAGCTTCCAGACATATTTAGGAGATTCACTTGTTTCGGGCATGCCCCCCGGTATAGTGAATTCAACGTTGAAATCTGCTAGGACTTGTCCTTGAATGGCTCGCCTTAGTGTGTAAGTGATGTCGAACTGACTCAGCTCGATATTCCACTCTGTGCAGTTAATGTGCTCGGTAGATTCAAAACGGTGGAGGTGCAAAAAGTCATAGCGGGGATACAGCGAGGATATAGCGAGATATAGCGGATGGCTCTAAAATAGCATATAAAACTCGTACTTAATGTTTTTACAAATATATAAATGGTAAATAAATGAAAAAATATCATTCAATTGAATTATAAATAATACATAAATAATTTCAAATAAAAACATGTGCGAATATACTTTAAATTAAAAAACTGTTATATAATATAATTGAATTCGGTAAGAGTATTTTCATTTCTAAAAAATATCAAAAATTAAATCAGATAAATTAATTTCATAATTTTATAATGTATAAATGCAATATTTCAATTCATTTTACAAAAAAAACTATAGCGAAAATAGCGGAATATAGCGGAAACAACGGGATATAGCGGAAATAGCGGGGATTAAAGCGGAAATGCTATATTTTGGGGCTATATGGAAAAATCATAGCGGTAGAAATCTGCTATTAGATATAGCGAGGTTATAGTAGGGTAATAGCAGGGAATTAACTACACAGATTCCACTTGAGTAACCTACCAGACGCCTTAGGCCACGTAAAGACTTGTCGTAACGGCTGGTCGGTGTAAACAGAAATAGGATGAGCCTGGAAACACAAACGGAGCTTCCTCGAGGCAATGACAAGAAAATAGCCAACTTTTCCAGCTTCGGATAGTTTCTCTCAGCTCCGGTCAGTCGTTTGCTAATGTAGTAGACCGGCCGTTGTATCCGATCTTCCTCCCGAATTTAGGGCAGCACTGATTGCGTTTTCTGACACCGCCAAGTAAATGTACAATTTCTCATGATCGGTGGGCTTTTACAGAATGGGTGGTATGGACAGATGTTGAACCAGTGCTTGGAAAGCCCCCTCACATTATGTAGTCCATTCTAAATTCCATTACCCTTTTCTAATCAGTTCGAAGAAGGGAATGCATTTGTCAGTGGATTTTGAAATGAAGCTCCTCAGTGCTGCTACTTTCCCGCTGAGGCTTTGGACATGCTTTATAGTTCTTGGAGTCTCTAGATTTCTAATTGCCTAGATCTTCTCAGGATTGGCTTCGATTCCTCGAGCATTAATGATAAATCTAAGGAATTTTCCAAAAGCGACTGCGAAATGACACTACAATGGGTTGAGTTTCATTCTATATTCTCGAAGAATGTTAAATATCGATTCCAAGTCTCTGATATGGTCAGTGGAGAATCGCGACTTCACAAGCATGTCGCCCACATATATTGTTAGTCCATGAGATGATGGTTTTGATGACAATAACCTTAGACTAGATTATAAAATATAAATACTAATAGTATAAGTTTAGTTATATATGTATATGCAGGATTTAACAATGCAGGTACTAAGAATGAAGACTGTACAGTATAGAGATTCAAGATATCAAGATTGAAGACTCATGAGTATCAAGATTATCAAGAGTTCAAGAGTTCAAGTAAGTTATCTTTTAATTTAATTAGAAATTTTGTTAAAACTCCTAGAAAAGCACTGGCATCTTAAAATCCAATTTATTCGTGAAACGGAATCCACTTCGAGCTTGTTAAAGGGATGGAACCCTAAGTAGGATGGAACCTACGAAAAATCTAGTGGAACAATGTTTTGTATCTGCTAATCTTTATTCAAAATGATTTTTACAAAATTATATCTTATTTTCAAAATGTTTTCAAAACCTTCCTTTTAAAAGCATCAAAAACATCTATCCTGATTTCAAATATTTAAAGACTAAAAATAATCTTTAATTTCAAAATCAAAATTATCCATAGTTTTAACTATCTTTAATAATAATATATTTAATTTTTAAATATTTATACTTAGATTTAAATATAAAATTATAGTAAAATTTTGTATATATTATTCTATGTATCTACTTATGTATTTTAACTATAGACAAGTATATTTATAGAGTTTAAAATAGTCTTAATATAAAATAGAACTTATTTTCAAAGAAAAACAAATCACCAAAAATTCCTTTGGGATGTCGACATGCTCAACTACCCATGTCGACATAGTGTTAGTTGGTTTCAAAAATTAAATTTCAAAAGAAGTGTATATTCATCATATCTCTTCACAAATGGACATTGCTGTTGTTTTCTATAAATAGAGGATGTTTTCAACGAATTTTAACATAGATTTTCTATTTTTTCACTCCTCTTCTTCTTCCACATTTCTTATACATATTCCTACCATTACTCTGCCGAAATCAACATTGAATCTAACTAGATTATCTCTGGTTTGATTCTCTATCACTATCTCAATAAGATTCTCTGTGTTATTCAGAGTTATATGCTTCTTTGTAATCAATTAAACAAGAAAAGGTGTGATTGTGATCTTGGAAATCAATCAAGCGAGATAAGGTGTGATTGTAGCCTTGGAAATAAATTGGGTGAACTTGTTGCCCAAGAAATCAAGTATCTCTACCCAGAGGATTGTGAATCTGGAGGGTGTACCTCGTTGCCTTGAAATTGAGGGTGTAATTGTAAAGATTGTTTTTGAAAGGAAATCCGTACTTTTGTGCGGGTCTGGATGTAGGGTAACTCCGAACCAGTATAAAATCGGGTGTGTTCTTTCCTTTGCTTCTTTTACTTTATATTTGCATCTATGTTTGATTCTATGATCATATCTGTGTCTGAATATTACATACATTTGTGTTCAAATTAACAAAAACTCAAAAAGATTTAACAATTCTCTAACACTATTCTCCCCCCCATTAGTGTTTATCATAGCCTTAAGATCCTTAATTCGCATTTCTCACATTTGGTATCAGAGCGAGGTTTTCAAAGTTTCATAATCTGATTTTTTACAAAGTTTTAAATGGTTATGTTTGTTAATATAGTTTAGAAATATTCAGATCGTCATTGTCTCTTGAGTCTGCATAATCAATGTTCAAATTCAAGTTGTCTACTAAAATTGTTTGATGTGCAAGAAACATGCTTTATGGGAATTGAGGAATCAATCCACAATGGACAAATTGTGCAGATCAAAAAGAACAGATGGATACTCTATAATGGAAGTTCTAGACACATGACTGGCAATCCAGATGTGTTGAATGATATAATATACAAAGACGGAGGACTGGTTCACTTTGGAGACAACTCAAAAGGATATGTGATTGGCATCGGAAAAGTCGGTAACTCTAAAACTCCTATTATTACTATTGTTTTGCTAGTTAAGAATCTGAAAGATAATCTGCTAAGTATAAGTCAACTCTGCGATAAAGGATATAAAATTAAATTTGAAAAAGATAAGTGTCACATTGAAGATAATAATTCAACCATAATATTTGAGCGAATCAGGAAAAAGAATATTTATATTCTTAGTATGAAAGTTTCAAATGATAACTTGTGTCTTTTGGCAAATACAAGTGACCCTTGGATTTGGCACAAGAGATTTGGGCATTTGAATTTCAAACTCTTATCTAGACTGTCAATGATCTAGCAAGAGGTCTCCCTAAAATGAATTTTAAAGTAGATAGTCTATGTGATGCATGTCAATTAGGAAAACTTATAAAAAGTTCTTTTAAATTAAAAGATATGATTTCAACTTCAAAACCTCTTTAATTACTTCACCTTGATTTATTTGGTCCATCTCAAATTCTGTCAATAAATCATAGTAAATATGTTTTTGTAATTGTAGATGATTATTCTAGATATACATGGACAATATTTTTGAAACATAAAAGTGATACTTTTAAATGTTTTAAGAACTTTACAAAAAGGATTCAAAATCAACTTTCTCTAAAATTATAACCATTCGTAGTGATCATGGTGGTGAATTTGAAAATGAAATGTTTGAGGAATTCTGCAATAAAAAGGAAATAACTCACAATTTTTCATTTTCAGGAACTCCACAATAAAACTTAGTAGTAGAACGTAAAAATAGGACAATTCAAGAGTGTACGAGAACCATGCTTTCAGATAGTAAATTACCAAATTATTTTTGGGCAGAAGCAGTTGCTACTGCCTGTTATATTTTAAATAGAATTTTAACTAGACCTTTAACTGATAAGACATCTTACGAACTACTTCATAGAAAGAAACCTAAAGTATCTTATTTTAGAATTTTTGGAAGTAAATGTTTTATTTTAAATACCAAAGATAACTTAGATAAATTTGATCCCAAATCCGACAAAGGTATCCTTATCGGATATTCTAATAAAAATAAAGTGTATAGGGTATTTAATTTAAGAACTAATAACATTGAAGAAACAATGTATGTTTCGTTCGATGAAAATCTCAAAAATTTTGAAGATACAAATGATGAAGAGAATTTAATCACTCAAAATCAAGAGTCTACTGAAACTTATAATGAAATTAATCATCCTAATAAATAAACTTTTAAAAGATCACCCTATTGAAAAGATACCAAAAGATATGCAATCTGTTGTTAAAACTAGAAATTGTAACGACTCGTAAATTTCGACAATTAAATTTGTTAATTAAATAGGATTTTGTAATTAAATTTTTATAGAAATAATAAAGGTGAAAAATTAATATTGGAATGAACGCTAAATTAAAATATAGCAAAGCTACTTAAAACTTATTTTTTAATAATTTGAATAAAATTCTAATGAATCAAATAGTGAAAAGATTATACCTGTGTGTAAATTTAATATAAATAAAGGAAAGGATTAAATTGATTACTGCAATAACCATTGTAACGGTAATTGATCGTAAATTTGGGTAATTAGGTAGTACGTTATTTGAAAATAAATTTAAGGGTAGAATAGCGACTATTATAAATTACCTAATTAATTTGTCAATGAATCTATTGGAAATCAAGTTCATTTAAAGGGTAAGTAATTATAATGTTGTTATTGATAATAAACGTTACTTTAATGATTATTAATATAGTAACGGAAGTGTAAATGAAAATTTAATAGAAACATAAATTTATTTTAAGAAAATAAGAGATATATGGTACAAATTGATGAATTAGTATAAATTAAATGGTGATTGGGTAGAATCAATAATTGATGAATTCATTGGTAAGTAATTAGAATTTAATTCTATATAAATTGAAACTGAATGTAATTTAATGTAATAAGATCAGTGCAATACCAATTGATTGGAATTCTAATTTATATTAAATATAAATTTTGTAGCAATTGAAGTTTACTATTTTTCAATTGAAATGAGAAATCAAATTTAATAAAATCGAAAACCAATCAGAGTTAAATGAACATTTATGTTATATAAAAAGGAATTAATGCAGTATTTAATTTAGTGCAAATGACTTTATGGAACAAATGTTAATATCTTAACTGATGGTAATAAATAATGTAAATTCCATTTAAATATGACTATTGGTTAATATAAAAAATTTAAATCAAGAAATGTAATATAATTCAATGTTAATTATACCCATAAATTTGTCAATTTATCGGAATAGCAAGATTTTAAATCAATAAACGAATTTATTGAGATTTCAATTTATAATTAATAACATTTAATGTGAAATCAATTACAATGAATTGATTAAATTGTGCAGTTAGGGTAGATGTGACTTGTCATTGAAAATGGTTAATTTTATAAGATATAAATTAATGTTAATTTTATTTATAATATGACCATTTGAAAGATTTAAGAAGTAAAAATCACGATTTATTAATTTATTTGAAAAATAAAATTCAATAAGTGGATTAATTTCAAATAAGTGGAATTTAATATTAGAATATTGCACTAACGGAAATTAAGATGAAATTTGTGAATAGTAATGCAATAACTACGAATCAATGAAAATTTCATCCAATTGATAAGGATAGATTGAACAATAAAATGAAAAGTCAATTAATGGAATTATTGAAATTAAAAGTGGTAAATTCTGAATTATAGAAATTGAAAGCAAAGATAGCAATGATCGAAATAATTAACATTGAATCAACATGAAAATTTGTTTAAATTGTTATAAATGGCTAAATAAATCAAGTGACAAATTTTATAAGCTAAAGGATTGAAATTTAAAAATTGGATTTAATTAATTAATTTACTTATTTAATTAATGGAAAAATAGACATTTTGGCCACTGATTCGGATTTCTACGAAACCAGTTTCATCATATCCGTAACGGTGAATTATTGTAGGGTTTCAAGTTTCGTAGCGATCGGACTAGTCGTTTGATCGTACGGACTCGAAACGCCTTGAAATTTATGAAATTGAAATCAACTGAAATCAATTTGAAAATTTTTGTTTTAGCATAACTTCTTTATACGATGAAATTTGGACTTGAAACCTTTCCGTTGCGTTTAAAATATTTTAAAACACCTATTTTGATATATGGGATGATCCAATTTGGTTCCGGAGCCGAAACGGGCTTTTCGGGGCATTACTGTCATTTCAAACCAATTTGAATTTAACAGTAACCTATGAAAATGAGGGAATTGAGCTTCGAAACTAGTATCATTGCGTTTAGAAAGCCTTTTTATGTTAGAATAGCCTATTAGCATGCCTAAATCAGAGTTCGGAATATTTTCGGACCCAGCGTTATAAATACGGCACGCTAATCGAAAATATTATTTGTTTATTCCCCAAAACACTTAAAAATTTATACAGCCGCCGACCCTTATATCAATGGCCGAAAATCATGTTTCTTCCTTCCCTTAGATCTCTCCATCCGATCATCGATTCGCTTCAACTCCTAAAAGAAAGTTGTAGATTTCTTTGTCCTCTACGCGTCCAACGGTTGAATTGGCTTGGATGCTCACGGAATTGCCAGAATTTAACCTTGAAGTCACGGCGTTTTTGGGCGTTGTTTGGAAAAACGGAGGCGACGCGTTCGACGAAACTCAGGGCGGTGGCATGTTCGAGGGAGGCGTGCGCGTGGGTGGTTCCTGATCGAAGTTTGGTCGCCTCGGCTTTGGCGCGTGCGTAGGGTTTTGAGCACGATGTTGGGTTTGGCTTCAACTACCTAGGAGAAGCGCGTGCGTGTGTGCTGTAGCTTGCGTATGTGGGGGGTGACGTGGCATGGGAAGGTGTGTTGTTTCTTTTCTTATTTGTTTTTAATTTTGATTTCTTTTCGCTCAAATAATCATAACTTCCTCATACGACCTCGAATTTACGCGCGGTTTCTTGCGTTAGGATCGTACTTAAATTCCGGACTTGATGATGATGGTTTGGACGAATTCTGAGACGGTCAAGTTTTTGGGTTTAAATTGGATTTAAATTCAATTTAAATCCAAAAGGTGAGTGTTTTAACCCACTCACAATTTCTAAAATTTCTTATGTTTGTTAAATTGATTCATGATATGAGTAAAAATTTATTTATGGCTGCTTGGCATATTTTTATTCATCATCTCAATTAAATCGCATTTATTTAATTAAATTGTTATTGAATTCATTATTGCATTTTAACTGCCAGTTAAAATTTTGGTTAAATTCATTATTGCATATAAACTGATAGTTAAATTATTAGTAAATTTATTTTGCATATAAACTGCCAGTTAAATTATCAGTTAATTTATTTTGCATAATAAACTGCCAGTAAATGCCTATTATTTATTACCTGTTATATATTGATGTATTGTTTGAATTTGATGATGAATTTTATAAATGAAGGGATGTTGTATTGTATATTGTTATAAACTGCAAGTTATTATGCATTTCATATCATTCGGGATTGCGGTTTGAAATGATATACAACCGCATTTTTATTTTTAAATTGCGGATTGAAATGATAAATATCCATATCATTTGACCATAGGATAGAAAATTTTATACAGGCACCGCGATATATATATATATATATATATATATATATAAATGTAATTATTTTTGAAATAATTTTTCTATGGTTTTGTAAAGAAATCTATATGTATTTTTAAAAGATTTTGATTTCGGATATTTGATGAAGGTTATTTTATATATAGTTAAATTTTTGGTTTAAGCTATGTATAAAATTGGTATAAAGTATAAAATAAAGTTTGATTTTATTGAATATAATATGGATAAGTATTTATTTAAATTATATTTAATATAGAGTTTATATTAATTTTTGTAAATCAAGTTTGGGAAGATAGTGAAATCGATTGAGATTTTATTTAATTTAGAATTATATTTAATAAGAGTCAAGTTGGAACTTATTGAAATTTAGATTTTAAAAGAATATTGTTTTATAACAAAATTCAGGTTAAGGTGATTTAAGTGAATATATCAAGCCTAAATAAATTCAAGGAATATAAAATTGTTGAAATTCGAAGTCTATCTAAAGGATTCTGGATTAATTAAATTAAATATTTCAAAACTAAATGATAGTAAAGTAAATTTGATATATATGTGAATTATAAAATTTAGTTTTGAAACATTTAATATTAAAGCTTTTAAATATATGAAATCTGAAATGGTTTATTTGAAGATTTAAATCTGTATTAGAATTGATTGCGAAATTTAAAGAAGCAAATTTATTTTATTAAGTAATTTAATATCTAAACCATTCAAGTAGTGTAGTATATTTCAAAGTTATAAAATTCAAAATTTATGTTTTTGGAAGGCTATATTTCAAGTATTTGGTTTCAAAATATTTCAACTTTGAAAGGAGTTTTAGAATGGATATATTGAAATGATATCTTATTTATTTGGTTTTAAAAAAGAAGTGATATCGTATTTAAATGGTTTTGTAATGGATATTTTATCATGGTTTTAAAGTATAAATTATTTTAAAATAACCACGATGTTATAATAACCTTTGGTTGTTGAAGAGACCGGGATCGGAAGTTGTCATACTTTCTGCCAACTCCGAAAACCATTTTAACAACCATGTACGCGGTGGAGATTCCAGAATGAAGTAGGATGGTGGCTGCGTTTCCTTTGAGGTAAATACGTGGACCCGACTCCCGTGAGTTGGCATAAGGTGGCTAAAACAGGAGCGATTCTCGGGCCAATAGGTCATTCCTTTTATCAGACGCACTCCTTCGATATTATACTCTGACTTTTGGATTAATTCGGTGGCCACTTTTGATTTTTGATTTTGGGGGTGTTGTCCGAGGTGGGCGGTAGTAGCTGCTACGCGTTACCACCAGCCCGGATGCGTAATTGGTATATCTACCCTGGCATTGCCTAGTTGTGCCGTGTCACCTATCCTATCGCGCCTTGTACGAGTTTCTATTTGTGTCGTACCTATGGAGTATCCTCTGGTAGCCTCCCGAGCAGGAAGTACTACGGTACTGTATAGACTATCGGCATTCTACGTGTTAAGGTGGAAAATGTAAAGCCTTAACGCTATTTAAAAGTAAGTTTAGTTTACAATTAGACACTATTATAATAGAGAAATATACTACAGAGTAAATAGATTAACGGATCCTTAGGAGATGTAAATCCCGAGCATCTCTTGAGTTACTGCACTCATATTTATTTCTGTTAATTTAACTCACATAAGATATTTTGGTTCTGACTCGAGTGTTTTGTCTTTTCAATTCGCTCGGGTCAGCCTGAGCATTTCAGGTTCCGAAGATTTTAGCTCTGGAGGACGAAAACGGAGATTTCTATTATTATTATTTATTATATTCCACTACACTCATATTGTTCCGCTGCATTTTTATATGGTATGTGTAACTCTGATGTATGTTGTATAAGTATAATCGAATATTTTAAAACAGCTTTATAAACTGTATATTTGATTATTATATTTTATCCTTCCGCTGTGAGATTCGGTTTGTTTCTTTCTTCTCTGTTTTCTTATTTACCCCATAATAATCCGCCCTTCCGAACGGTTTGAATTTGGCACGTGTGTCGATTTAAAGCGTACGAAAAAGGCGGGGCGTTACAGAAACCAACTAAGTCAAATGAGTAACGTAGCTTTTATTGAACCCAGGAATCCAAAAGAAGCATCAATTGATGATTCACGGATTTTGGCTATGCAAGAAGAATTAAATCAATTCACTAGAAATGATGTTTGGGAACTTGTTCTAGACTTGAGAATAAAACTATAATTGGAACTAAATGGGTTTATAAAAATAAAATGAATGAACAAGGAGAGGTAGTTAGATATAAAGCCCGATTAGTCGCTCAAGTTTTTTGTCAAGAAGAAGGAATAGATTTTGATGAAATCTTTGCTTCCGTAGCAAGATTAGAAGCCATTAGGATTCTACTTGCTTTCGCAAATCATAATAATTTCAAACTATTTCAAATGGATTTGTAAAAGTGGAAGTATATGTTGAACAACCACCACTTTTTGAAATGAAAAATTACCAAATCATGTTTACAAACTTAAGAAAGCTTTATATGGTCTAAAACAAGCTCCTAGAGCCTGGTATGATAGACTTAGATCTTACTTATTACAATCAAATTTTGAAATTGGTAAAGTAGATAATACTCTTTTTATTAAAAGAAATAAAAATGATATTCAACTAGTACAAGTTTACGTAGATGATATCATTTTTGGATCAACTAACTTTGAAATGAATAAAGAATTTTCTAAAATAATGACAAAAGAGTTTGAGATGAGTCATACGGGTAAATTAAACTTCTTTTTAGGATTACAAATAAAACAATTAGATAATGGTATCTTTATTAGTCAAGAAAAATATGCTAAAGGCCTAATTAATAAATTTGGTTTGACTACTGCGAGTGGAAAATCCACTCCCATGGCAACCAATGAGTACCTTAGTAAAGAAGATCTCTCGAAAGATGTAGATCAAAAGTTATATAGAGGAATGATTGGATCACTACTCTATATTACTGCTGGTAGACCTGATATCATGCACAGTGTTTGTCTCTGTGCAAGATATCAATCCCAACCTAAAGAGACCCACTTAAAAGCCGTAAAACGTATCATAAGATATGTTAAACACACTTCTGACTATGGGTTATTTTACCCTAAAAATGATTCTTTTGACTTAATATCTTACAGTGATGCTGATTATGCTGGTTGTAAATCAGGCCGAAAAAGTACAAGTGGAACTTGTCACTTTTAGGGGCATTCTCTGATTTCCTGGTTAAGTAAAAAAGAAAAATACAGTTTCTTTATCAACAAATGAAGCAGAATATATTTCTGCTGCTTTGGCTTGTTCTCAAGTAATATATATGCAACAAACCTTAAAAGATTATGGTTTAAAATTTTCAAAATCACCAATTTATTATGATAATACTAGTGCGATAAATTTATCCAAAAATACTACTCAACATGCTCGAACTAAACATATTGATATAAGACATCATTTTCTCAAAGATAATATAAATAAGAAGTAATTACTCTAGATTATATTAATTCCGAGAATCAAATTGCTGATATATTAACAAAACCATTAAATGAATCTATATTTACTAAATTAAAAGAGAATTAGGTATTTGTTCAATAACTGAAATATAAAATATAAATAACAAAGTATAATTAAAAATTAAATCAAAATAAATCAATTAATAAAAATTTAAAGGACCATGTCGGCATACACCCCAACCCATGTCGACATATAACGTTTTCTATTTTAAAATTTTGCCGACTAAAATTCAAAATAATTGGTTATATATTCTTCTTATTTTCGAAATTTTATTCATTCTTTCTGTTATTTCTCTTTTCTATCTTCTGAAATCAAATCATCAATGGCCTCCTCTTCCAAATCAAACAAAAATTCTACCTTTTCGTTTTCTTCTCCTACTTCTAGTCCATTTCAACATACTACTCTCGCTCGTGTGACGAAAATGGAGGATTCTCTGAAGGATGCACTTCAATTAATGACTAAAATCCAAGTGATGCAACTTCGAATGGCCAAGGAACAAGAGAGGCAAGGCAAAATCCTTAGGAACTTGCAAAAATTTCTAATGGACAATCATGCTAACCCAATCTTGATTGACGAAGATTCTTCAGGAGATCAAATACAAGAGGCCAGTGAAGAAGAAGAAGAAGAAGAAGTCCACATGGAAGAAGTGCACGTGGAAGATGACGACAAAGTCATTGGCGTTGGAGAAGTGTGCTTTGACAAAGATGGAAATCTTGTCGAATAACGTGGAAATTTCTGTTTCCACTATCCAAACTGTTCGATTCATAGATCTCCCATTTCCAAAGACACTTATTAATTTCTTTTCTCTTTTTCCTTTTAGTGTATGTTCTTTCTTACAATTCCCACGAAAATGTAAATACAACAATACAATTAATGAATAATTTGTGTTCTTATATGTGTTATTATATGGATACTTAGTTACGATAGTTAGTAGTTTAGGTAGTTACGATAGTTAGTAGTTTAGGACTAAGTTCTAGTTTTAGATCTAAGTGTTGATTATTTATGATAACACTATCATTATAATCACATGACATAGTATTAGATTTAGGGGGAGTGATATAGTTTTTGTTGATATATTTGGAGTTAGTTTTTGTTTATGACAAATGGGGAGAAATATAAAATGGAGTAGTTAGGCATAGATTAAGGGGGAGTTATTAGGATAGAAGCATTATTTTATAAAAATGTTGTCATCATCAAAAAAGGGAAGATTGTTAGTCCTTGAGATGATGGTTTTGATGAAAACAACCTTAGAATAGATTATAAAATATAAATACTAATAGTATAAGTTTAGATATATATGTATATGCAGGATTTAGCCATACAGGTACCAAGAATGAAGACTGTACAGTATAGAGATTCAAGATATCAAGATTGAAGACTCATGAATATCAAGATTATCAAGATTTCAATAGTTCAAGTAAGTTATCTTTTAATTTAATTGGAAATTTTGTTAAAACTCCTAGAAAAGCACTGGCATCTTAAAATCCAATTTATTCGTGGAATGGAATCCACTTCGAGCTTGTTAAAGGGATGGAACCCTAAGTAGGATGGAACCTATGAAAAATCTAGTGGAACATTGTTCTGTATCCTCTAATCTTTATTCAAAATGATTTTTACAAAATTATATCTTGTTTTCAGAACCTTCCTTTTAAAAGCATCAAAAACATCTATCCTGATTTCAAATACTTTTAGCCTCGAAATAATCTTTAATTTCAAAATCAAAATTATTAGTAGTTTTAACTATCTTTAATAATAATTATTTATTTTTTAAATATTTGTACTTAGATTTAAATATAAAATTACAGTAAAATTTTGTATATATTATACTATATATTACTTATGTATTTTAACTATAGATAAGTATATTTATAAAGTTTAAAATCGTTTTAATATAAAATAGAAGTTATTTTCAAAGAAAAAAAAATCACCAAAAATTCCTTTGGGATGTCGACATGCTCAACCTACCCATGATGACATAGTGTCAGCTGGTTTCAAAATCTAAATTTCAAAAGAAGTGTCTATTCGTCATATCTCTTCACGGATGGACATGGTTGTTGTTCTTTTATAAATAGAGGCTGTTTTCAACGAATTTTAACACAGATTTTCTGGTTTTTCACTCCTCTTCTTCTTTCACATTTCTTATACATATCCCTACCATTACTCTGCATAAGTCAACATTGAATCTAACTAGATTATCACTGGTTTGATTCTCTATCACTATCTCAACAAGATTCTCAGTGCTATTCAGAGTTATAGGCTTCTTTGTAATCAATTAAACAAGAAAGGGTGTGATTGTGGTCTTGGAAATCAATCAAGCGAGATAAGGTGTGATTGTAGCCTTGGAAATCAATTGGGTGAGCTTGTTGCCCAGGAAATCAAGTATCTCTACCCAGAGGATTGTGAATCTGGAGGGTGCACCTCGTTGCCTTGAAATCGAGGGTGTATTTGTAAAGATTGTTTTTGAAAGGAAATCTGTACTTGTGTGCGGGACTGGATGTAGGGTAACTCCGAACCAGTATAAAATCCGGTATGTTCTTTCCTTTACTGTTTTTACTTTATATTTGCATCTGTGTATGATTCTGTGATCATATCTGTGTTTGAATATTGCATACATTTGTGTTCAAATTAACAAAAACTCAAAAAGATTTAACAATTCTCTAAAACACTATTCACCCTCCCCCTCTTGTGTTTATCCTATCCTTAAGATCCTTAATCCGCATTTCTTATATATATCTCCATGGTTTTTCCAATTTGGTTAGCGAACATTTGATTAGCTAGCCATTGGTAAATTGCCCAGGCATTTTTGAGTCCAAATGGCATGACTTTGTGACAAAAAAGTCCCAGACCGACGATGAAGCTGGTATTCTCCTGGTCGTGCAAGTTCATGGGTATCTGATTGTATCTAGAATACGCATCCATGAAGGATAAGAGTGCATGTTCAATTGTTGAGTCTACGAGCCGATCAATTCGGGAAAGTGGAAAATTGTCTTTAGGGCAAACTTTATTCAAGTCTGAGTAGTCAACGCATGTTCTCCATTTATCGTTAGGCTTCCTCACAAATACAGGATTGGACACTTATTTCGGGTATAATGCATGTTGAATAAATTCATTCGATTTAAAAAATTTCTACCTATTCCTTAAAGGTGGCAGATCTCTCTGGATCCATACCATACCTTTTTTTCTTGACCGGGACATGTCGCGAGTCAATATTCAATGTGTGGCTCGCGATGTCCAAGAGGATTCCATACATGTCAGAGTGCGTCCAGGAAAACACGTTGAGTATTTTTCGGAGAAATTCAATCAATTCCTCCTGCATCTATTGGCTTAGCTGAGATCCAATCTTTATCATTTTAGAATTGTCATTACCATCGATCAG
Organism: Allium cepa; assembly: GCA_030765085.1. NCBI lineage: Eukaryota > Viridiplantae > Streptophyta > Magnoliopsida > Asparagales > Amaryllidaceae > Allium > Allium cepa. The sequence continues at coordinate 671,485,124 of CM060928.1, read as the reverse complement.
AATATCGATCGTCAGCTCGGTTGGGGAAGCTTGACTGTCTTTACTTTCGTCTTCACTTTCGGTATCTCTTGGCTGGGTCGTCCCAGACCGGTTGATTCTGTTTATTTTGTATATTCAGTTGCCCCTTTCGGGAACTCACCCTGATTTTTTTAATAATGACATTGCTTTGGATACCTTCCATACTGGGTCCTGCGTCATCCTTCTTCCTAGACTGTTTCGCATCCTTCCTTCTCAAGAACCGGGCTACCTTGGAATAGAAATGGTCAAATGACGCAGGAGGTTTTCCAGCCAACCAGTTGCCGAATTTAGAATCGAGATCGATCACCTTAGTTAGTGCCATTAGAATTGACTTGTCATTTGGATTACTAATCCCAACGCATGCAGCATGAAACCTCTCCAGATAATGCCTGAGTGTCTCTCTAGGAGCTTGAGTGACACTAGACAAGGTATTAACATCTTTTAGCCTTGTGACATGCATGCGAAATTGTTCAACAAACTTTGTTTCCAACTAGTCATAACATGAGATAGATCAAGGTGATAAATGGGTTAACCACATAGTTTCTATGCCCCCTAGGGAGATCGAGAAAGTTCGACACTTAACTACATTATCGGCTCATGTAGCATTCATCAACCATTCGTACTTTAAAATGTGCTGGTTAGGATCAGAGCTTCCTTCATAGACATGTACGGTCGGTATTCTGAATCGTCGAGGCGGTTCAGCTTAGAGTATATCATCGATAAAGGAGTATGACTCCGGGAGATTCTCCAATCGTCATTGGTGAGGCCTTGGCTTTCATGGATCATCTAACGAATCATTGTTGGGATGTCCGGCATCTAGATGTTATGGGCTTGTTGGGCCAAAGTATGGTCGGCTTTCACAACGCGAGGATGGGACAATCACCGTCGATGGTCCATATTTCGCCTCCTTAGTTGTAGGCCTTCTAGGATAGGGTTCGGGAGTATATTAATGTTGATGGTGGGTTAGGTCAGCTCGGTTTCGAGTGTCAGCTCCCAACTCGATAGCAGCGCGATTGTCAGTAGTATGATAAGGAATAATACCTCTTCTGGAAGAGGGTCTAGTCTAATGGCTAGTTGATGGGCCAACCCTCGGTTGCCCAAGACTCAAGGTGCACTGATGTCCAGTAGCTTGTGTATAGCTTCCGTCTAACCGTGGGCACATGGATCTACGATTATAATTAGAAGAGGCTGAACTCTCAATAGGTGAGTAAGAAGCCTGATCACTTTTGGATCTCCTTCGTCGTTGTTGATTTATTTGATTAGTTAATTTTGTGTTAGCACGGAGTTGCTGAGTAAGATGTTGGATCCTCTGAGTCAGCTCTTGCGTTAGCAGTCGAAACTCTTCCTTTGTGACAGGGCCTTAAGGATCTGAGGGTCTAGCAGCATTTTGGTCGGCAGGAGGAAGTGGTGAGGGGTTCTGTTTGTCCCGTCCTTCTGGATCTGCAGCTTTTGACGTAGTCCTAGTGTTGACCATGGTGAATAGCGAAGCTCTTTCCTAGACTTGTACAAATCTGAATAGGTTTGAAGAACTTCTAGACATGAAATCTGGATCTTCTCCCTAGATTCTTGCAATCCGATATCGGTAGTAGATCTAATGAGCAAGAGAAAAACTGGGTTTTCTCTGTGAAAGCACCAAATTATTTGTACCAAAATTGGGCACAACACTCTTCAGATGTGTTTGAAGGGATAATCTGAAGAATAAAAATGGAAAATGAGGAAGATCTAACAAATGCACCAATCGGTAAATAAGAAAAACGCACAGAAGCAAACAGATTTATAGTGGTTTGGTGTACGACATTTGTCCACTATGAAATGGATGCCTTTATTGATTTTTACTTGCTGATTACAACGAGTTACAATAGTATAATTCGAGTACAATAGTAATCCCGGTAGAGTTTAGGCGTAGAATAACCAAAAGTCTCTTTTCGGTAGGTCTTAGGCTACTATTTATAAGCGTAAGCAGCAAATATCTAACTCGGATCTCGAAAGACCTGTTCTCCCACGTGGGTGGGCCTGTGTGATCGATACTTGGTTGTTTGGACTCGATCCGTGATCAATACGAACAAAATACGTACCAATCAAGATTTGACCCAATCGAGCCGAGATCGATCATGAATATTCTTGAGGTTGCACTCAAGCTCCTATGAAAAATTGGCGGCATTTGGACTTGTAGATTTTGGGTTATGATCGATGCAAGTTTGACTTTGTTGAAGGCTGCTGAGTTCACATCGCTTCTATTCGCATCGACCTATTCGCATCGCTTCTGGACACGTGACGCCTGATGACATGGCACTAACTTTTTGGATCAATCCACTTTTTATGCCAAGTGACCGAGTCTCTCACTTGAATGCGCCCTGTTCGTATCCATCCATTGCTTCCTCATTCGTATCGCTCATGTACTTCACTTCATATCGCTTCATGTATACATTGCTTCGTATCGCTTCACATACACATTGCTTCGTATGCATAGGTGTGGCTTCATTCATATCGATGATTTGTAGGTGCTTTATATCGATCACTGCATGCGTTTTTCATATCGCTTTCTTTAATGGTATGCCTTATATCGATAGGTTAACTGATCGATACGAGTTAAGTTGGTGTGATCGATACGAAACATGACTTGTTGATGGATATGAAATAAAGAAAATGCGATGGATACGAACTGAAGTGCACATGATGGATACGAAGCAGCATGCACTTGATGGATACGATCAAGTGCTCACAATATATGAAGCAATGCGCATTTGATGGATACGAACTAGTCCTCACCTGATCGATATGAAGCCATGCGCATTTGATGGATTCGAACAAGATGAATACGAAGAAGGTTTCTCTTTGATGGATATGAAGTTGAATGTGCCTAGGTTGTTACGAACTGATGATTTCTTGATGGATGCGAACGAGATTATTATTGATTTGCATCGATCATATATTGAGCATACGAACTTCCATTGAAGTTTGGAACATTGACTTTCATGGTTTTGCTTGTCGTGTTATATCAATTGTAGCTTGATCCGGACTAGGACAAAATTTACCAACATCCTTAGTGGACCTACATATAAATGGTATTGGGGAAGAACTGTCTTTGGTTTCCAGTTGACTTCTAGGTGTCACGGCGTTGCCAAAAGGCGAGACAGCATGGCTAACTTCGAGTGCAAAGAATCGGGCTAACTTCGGTAGCAACATGGCTTGAACGAGGAGACACCTCCTCAAATTTGAAGTCTTCCCCCTTGAGTGCTTCAAAATCGACGTAAACATCACTTAAATCTCCGAAATCTACGCTAACATCTTTAATCGGAGAACCCCAACGTCTACTGACTTCTGGAGCATCATCTTTACCACTCATGTCTAGAGGAGGCGAGCTTAGAACAACGGGACTTATCCCTGGAGTCTCATTGCATGATTCAGAATCTCCATCGCTGAATTCTGCATAGAAATAATCATCGTCACTGGAGAAGGACTCCTTGCTACTATTCTTAATCTAACCCTCCTCCTTTTCTATGTCTATCGCGGCCTTACCTTCTCTTTGGTTAAACTCCTTTTCCTATTATTTTGGAATCAATGGCATTCTAGCCGGGCAAGTAGCTTTAGTCACCGTGTCTTTTCCCTCATGAGTCACTTTATCCGACTCGTTGGACAATCCTTCCCTCTCTTGAAAACCCCTCTTCGGAACCATAAGATGAAAAAGTGGATCATGTACGTATCCTAGATCGAGAAGGGGATAGGACCTCCACCAGGACTGTAGATTTCCTAGAATGCAACAGTCGGTACCAAAGCAGGTTTTCGTCTGTCAACAAGAATTTAACTAATCTCTCCTCAACATCAACAGCCTTCAAGGCTCGAAAAGTTTCATCGAGAGATAAGTCCTTGTTCGGCCTCAAAATAACTGCAGAAAGTATTTGATTCGTTAGAAATTCCGTCGCAACATATGGGAGCTCTATAAGTAAGGAAAAGAACTTACACCTGTTTTCCAAAGACAATTGAATCCCTTGGGACATCTGAAAAATAAGTATTTGGTCTTGAATTGAGATGAATTGCTCTGTAGTCGCAACACAGTTTTACAGTTTCTCTAGTCCTCAATCACAACCAAAGATGGACACTCGTTTCTTCTTTTGAATGAGAGAAAATATCTTAAATCGTCAAAGCTCAAGGCACGGTTGAGAGTCCACATGAAAAAGAACGTGTAGGAAGGTTAGAATAGAATATCCGTTTGTATGAATTTGAAATGGAGCAATTCCTAAGCTCGAGAGGATTTCTCTCAAAATGTCATTGAATGGGGGCACAACACCATTAAGGCACATATATCGATGACAAGCATTATATCCCGGAGGCGACATATGAGCAAATTCATCCTTTTTGGAGGGACACGTCTTCCTCCAGATTCCATGCTGTAGGTAGATGTTATACAAGACTTTAGTAGAAATCACAAAGGGGGCTCTCTCCGATGGATTGAGAAGAACTCAAAGTTAGGAGGGGTTCGATCCAAAACCAGACCTATTGGAACTAGCTGGCCATATTTAGCCTATGAAGCAGAAGAAGGAGGGGCAATAGATGATGACTCAGCCTCTGAAGGCGTAGGACTTCCTTCACTAGACTTACGGCAAGAAGACGGGTGCTTCATTCTAAACAACATGACGAGCCCGAAACGGTCAGGTAATTCTACTCTAATATAAGAATTCCTCGTACTACACTTTAATTTCGAAGAAATATTGGTTCATGCTGGCATATCGGATTTCAAGTATGTACCGGGGTGAGTGCGGTGTGTTATCTATCAGTGGTAGGCTTGGTGTCCTGAATACTACAAATGCTCTATTCCATGTAGATAGTACGCTCGTACTTGAAGGAAAAAGGACTTCCCGTATCGCTTTCTTTTTTAAATTACTTCTTCTACACTTACCCATTATCGATCAACGATCGATAACAAATCCATTATCTGAAACAACATGGAAAGTTCCTCCAAGTACAAGTACATCGTGTGTGTAGAAGAAAGCAAAACCAATACAAATTTTCCAAAAGGGCAAAACGAATTCACAATGTTTCATGCGTTATCAGCAATGGGACCTAGCACAAGTCAATTCTAGTTCAATGGACGAAGACAACAAAACATGTCATGCACCAAGGAAGGCCCGAATGTCATTCGTTGAAGAACTCAAGACTTGATTTACTATCTTCCTCCATTAAACCGCAATCGACTTGGACTTTTCACGAATAATGTGTACAACCCCATCGCCAAGATGATAAAAAATTGTCATAATCAGCAAACCCACCTTGAATCAATGGTCAAAACACAAAAATGCTCGAAGTTTTCAAATCAGCGAGCTAAGTGATGGATCGTCGGCGATCCAAGGAAGCAAATAGGAGAACTGTGGTTTGGTGTGGCAAAGATCAAGGTGGCAGTGAAGTTCTGGAGTCAACGGCAAGGCGAAGTCGGTGGCGTTGGTGGAAAGTTGGTTGGGGTTCGATTGAATCGCTGCAAAACTTGGATTTTAAATCGCTAAAGGAAAGTGGCTCGAGTCACAAGAAGCTAGAAGAGGGGCAAGTGAGAACTGAGAAGAGTCGGCATATGTCATTTAAATAGAAAGGTTAGGAAAAAAATTGTTAAGTAATCGGATCACTAGCGATCCATCAGATTGCTCGCGTCAGATCTCGAACTCGACTAGCACGATCCATATACTACTTCAAAGCATTTTGGAAAGCTATAGAATAAAATTTGGTCTGTTGTGACAAGCAATTGCGGTCCAAGTCAGAAATTAGCAAGTGACTACATAGCCTAATGCAAATTTATGTGGCTTGGACATGACTACTTGGAACCGACGAGCAGAAACTGAAAAGCGATTACTTCCAGAGAATGCCTTGTCATCAACGAAGACATTCTATGGGGGGGCAATTATTCGGGTTTTTAACCCTGCGGAATCAAAAAGAAGTCGGAAAAACTTGATCAAGTCAGAATAGCTCAAAATCCAACTAAAAGAACTAGAACAACAAGCCAAAGGAAGTCAGAAGAGAAGACAGTAAAATCATTTAAGGACATGGATCGCCAGCGATCCGTAGTCTATGGTTCGCTAGCGATCTATAACATTTGTTCATGGGTCCATGAATCTTCTTACATCATGCTTTAATATGTATTCTAAGAGCATTGGCTAGCTTTGGAGATATTTTTAGCTAGCTAACCCAAGAGACAAGCATTTACCTACTCCAATCTACAGCCAAATACAACTGATAAGCAAACTATCATCAAAACAAGGCAACATGCTACGAGACTATACGAACAACATCAACACTAGACAATGAAGGCAATCTAGAAAGCAAAGTCCAAAAATAGACTAAGTATATGGATCTTAGCGATCCATATACCATGGATCACTAGCAATCCATACCATTTCATTGAGTCGTTGCAATCTTCATGGAATAAAACAAGGGATGGATACTAAGGAATTGGCACGCCTTCAAACCAATTCTATGGATCGCCAGTGATCCATAGTCAATGGATCGCTAGCGATCCATCCTTCTAGCTCGAGACGTGGTGTAACCTCCAGTGCGCCTTCCTGTGTTGATCTGCAAGCATGTGGCAAGCACGCTTGGCCCAATAGCTCTTAACATCTATAAAAACAATCCTACCTGTAACTTTAACGGCAGCTTCTATATTGGTTGCTGAAACTCTACAAAAAACTTTCTTCACTCTTTTCCTATTTCACAACGGTCTTCCAAAAGGGTTCACTATTATTCTCTAGTGGACTCTAACACTAGGGACTTGATCTAACTAGGGATATTCAAAAACTTTGTAATTCGATTAACTTTGTAATAGCAATCTATTAATAATAAAAACTATAAAGTGGACTTAGGATTTATTAACCGCCGAACCACTATAATATTCTTGTCTTCTTTCTATTTCTACTCCTTTACATTTATTATCTATATTATTGCTCTGTAAGAATAGGGCTGGTGCTTTCACACTCAATCCAAGGTGTTGATCCATTTTTTGGGTTAACAATGATGGATAGATGGGATCTAAAGCCAAGTAAATCTCGAATTCAGGGATTTACCAGAGAGGCCGTAGAGTCTGTGTTGACCTATCGGTGGAGTTTGGTGAAGGTGATTGCAAGAGAGTGTGGGTTCAAGTTGTGATGGATATGTATTCTGCTTACAACACTTTCTTAGGTCGACTGGCCCTTTCCAGTTTCATAGTAGCCCTGGTCCCCTAGTGCTTAATGATGAAATTCCTAATAGAAAACATGGAAGGAACTATTCAAGTGGATTAGAATATGGGGCATGAATGTTATAATATAGAGATGAGAGAGGTGAAGTGATGCGAAAAAGGAAAAGATACAAAGGGGACCCTCTATATCAAATCAATTGATGCATATAAATCACTTCCTAAACCTTGACTCGGGTGGTATAGCTAATTCCATAAAGCTATGGATCTATAAAAGGAGCCATAGGATGCGTCGTTGGCCCCTGTAGAGCTGACGATTAACATCCCGGTTGATGAGGATAACCTAACCCTGGTCTTGAACATTGAATCTAAGATCGGCATCCAGATAACAAAGGAGTTAGTAGGGTTTCTTCGGGAAAACCTGGATGCTTTTGCATGGACACATTCCGAATGTGCGGAATATCGTCAAAGATGGCATGCCACACATTTAACGTGGACCCCAGATACCCTCATGTGAAGCAGAAAGACGTAACCTAGGTCAGAAGTGATCCGCTGCATTAAAGAGGAAATGAATAAGCCGAAGGCTAATAGATTCATATGTGATGATTTATACCATGAATGGGTATCCAATCTAGTGCTAGTTAAGAAGCTTAATGGAAAATGGCAGACATACACCAATTATTCAAATTTGAATAAATCATGACCATAGGATAGCTTCGTGCTGCCAAAAGTTGACTAACTGTGGACTCGACTGCCGAACATGAGTTGTTATCCTTTATGGATGCTTATTCCAGTTACAATTAGACACAAATGCACGTTCCACATCAAGAGCATACCATTTTTATCATAGATCTTAGGTTGTATTGTTATCATGTCATGCCATTCGGTTTGAAGAATACAGGAGCTACATACCAAAGATTGGTAAGTTCGATGTTTAAGTATCAAATTGGACGGACTAGGAAGGTGTGATAGATGATATGCTAGTGACGTCACAACAATTGTTGAACCACATGCGTGACCTCTCGGAAATGTTTGATATGCTTTGAGAGTAAATGATGAGACTAAATCCATTGAAATGTTCTTTCGGAGTTGCACCAGAAAAATTCTTAGGTTTTATAGTAAACTCAAGTCGCATTATGACTAATCTAGAGTAAATAAAAGCTTAATAAGATGTAGAAGCCCCAAAAAGCAGGAGGGAAATGCAAAGCTTGAATGGAAAAGTTGCCTCACCGAGTCGATTCATCTAAATTCAAAAGATTATGTATCATTCTTTCATAGGAAATGTGGATTATGGATCTTAAGGAAAAATTAATACTAGAGGGGGTGGAGTGAACAGTGTTTAATTAATTTTGTGAATTTTTTAAATCTTTTCAAATTAAACCCAAACAGATGCAATTCACAAACACAGAGACAATCACAGATCGGACACAGATGTAAATAGTAAAATAAAAGTACTAAAGGGAAGAACACACCAGAATTTTATACTGGTTCGGATTTACCCCACATCCAGTCCCATACAATTTCTAATGCAGATTTTTTTTAAAAATAATGTCGATATTACAACCACGATTTCAAGTCCACGAGGTACACCCTCCTATCCCCAAGTCCAGGGCAAACTCTCTTGATTTAACCAGGCTACAAGATCACCTAATTGATTTACGGGATACAATCACATCCAATTTATTTACGGGCCACAATCACACTGTTTCAAATCACACTTCGATAGAGAGAGACTCGATACACTTCGATCCTTCGATCTTTGATTACAAATGATCCCATAACTTTGAATAGCACTGAGATCTTTGAGAGATAATGGTAGAGAATCAAAATAGAGATGATCGAGTTTGATTCACCTAGGATTTTCACAGAGTTTTGTTAAAGCATTTGAAATATAAGAGAATATTTGAGTGGAAGAGTGAAGAAAAGAAGAAAAACTAACGTAAAAATCATTGAAAACAACTGGTATATATATGAGAGTAATGGTCACATCCATTCATGAAAGGTTATGGCGAATAGACACTTCTTTTGAAAATTCGAATTATAAAATCTATGGCTACCAAGTCGGCATAGGGGTTATAGGTATGTCGATATCCCTATGTTATTTTTGAAAATCTATTTTTTTAAATGATTTCTATTCTAAAACTTGTCAAAACAATTTCTAAACTTTGTAAACCATTTTTAATATAGTTTAAACTTATAAAAGAGTTTTAGAAAGTAATCTTAAAATATATAATCTATAATACAAAAGTAATACTAAAAAATAAGTATAGACTTCTTTAAAATATTTTTTAGATTTAAAGCTAAAATATTAAAATCAAGAGATTGTTTAAAAAATAAGAGATGATTTTGAGATCAAAATATTAAAAGATGATAAGAATAGTTTTGAATTAAGGCTAAAATATTAAACTAGTAGAGATGACTTTTAAAAAGATAGTTTTTGAAAAAATAGTTAAAACAAATTATTTTAAGTATTTTGTGGATTCCATTCCACTAGAGAAGGTCGTCGGTTCCATCCCACTATTAAAGCGAGAAGGGGAATCCATAATTAAAATCTGAATAAAGATTTTAGTGGTATTATGAAGTATTAACCTAAATCTGGACTCCATTACTTATCTTGATATCTTGAACTCTTGATACTCATGTGTCTTCAGTCTTGATTTCTTCAATCTTGAATTCGTCGGTCTTAAATCTCTATAATGTACAGTCTTCATTCCTAGTACCTGCATATACATATATATCTAGACAAAGATATTAGTATTTATATTTTATAACAAGTCCTAAGGTTGTTGTCATCAAAACCATCAGCTTAGGAACTAACAATCTCCCCCTTTTTGATGATGACAACCTATGTTTATAAAATATACTCCACCAAACTCTAATTCTACTCTAGCTCCCAATTATTCCAACAAGTCCCCCTTAATCTACTACCCCCCTTAATCTAACCCTAGCTAACATCCTAACTATCCTATTAATAATTCTCCCACTTTGTCATCAACAAAAACTAAGCCTAAACTACAAACTTCCCCTTAAACTAATAATATGGAACTAAATGCTAATAATGAAGTATAATAAGCGAAACATAAATCTAATTTTATTATATATGATGTTACATTACACATATATATGAAACATAAGCACAAATATATACAAGTACACAAAATATAAAAACATTAATATAATAATAATCTAACAAGAGCCCTTGACATTGGGTGACTTATGAATCGAACAATTAGTGTAATGGAAACACAAATTTCCATGTTGTTCGACAAAAATTCCATTTTTGTCAAGACAAACTTCTCCAATGCAAACAACATTATCATCCTCATTCATTTGCGCTTCTTGCTCTTCTTCTTCTTCTTCTTCATCGTCCTCTAATGGATTATGAATACATACGTTAGAGGAATCATCTTCAATCGCAATAGGGTCTGCATGATTATCCATTAGAAAATTTTGCAAATTTTGAGAGTCTTACCTTGTGTCTCATATTCCTTTTCCATCCTTATTTGCATGACTTGTAATTCAGTCAGCATTTGCAAAGAATCCTTTATAATTTCCCCGATCTTCATTACTCGAGCTAATGTAGTATGTTGGAATGTATGGGAATTAGGAGATGGGAAGGAAATGGTTGAATTTTGGTTTGATTTAGAAGAGGAGACCATTACTTTGTATTTTCAGAAGGTTATTACAAAGAACAGATGAATTTGAAATATTGTGGTTATATTACCACCAAAATGATTTTAGAGTGAAAATCAAAATCTCAAATTTGACCGTTGTATGTCGACATGGGGGTAGGGGCATCTCAACATCCCTTTGATTGATTTAGCAAAGATTGATTGATTTAACAAAGATTGATTGATTTAACATCCCTAGTTCTCTTCTTAATTTAGCAAAGATTGATTGATTTAACAGTTTGGTCAGAATATCAGCTATTTGATTCTCAGTGTTGATAAATAAAAAAGAAATAATCTCTTTACTTACATTATCTCTGAGAAAATGATGTCTGATATCAATATGTTTGGTTGTGGCATGATGAGTAGGATTTTTGGATAAATTTATCGCACTTGTATTGTCACAATAAATTAGTGATTTTGAAATATTTATTCCAAAATCATTCAGGGTCTGTTGCATATAGATAACTTGAGAACAAGCCAAAGCAGCAGAGATATATTCCGCTTCAGTCGTTGATAGTGAAATAGTATTTTGCTTTTTACTAAACTAGGAAACTAGAAAATGTCTTAAAAAGTGACAACTTCCACTTGTACTTTTTCTGTCTGATTTACAACTAGCATAGTCCGCATCACAATATGAGATTAAATCAAATGAATCATTTTTAGGGTAAAATAGGCCATAGTCTAAAGTATGTTTAACATATCTTAGGATACGTTTAACAGCTTTTAAATGGGCTTCTTTGGGTTGAGATTGGTATCTTGCACAGTGACAGACACTACGCATGATATCAAGCCTACTCATAGTTATATAGAGTAGTGATCCAATCATTCCCCTGTATAGTTTTTGATCAACATCTTTTGACATGTCTACTTTATTCAAGGCTTCATTGGTCGCCACAGGAGCCAATTTTCCACTCGCAGTGGTCATACCAAACTTACTAACTAGATCCTTAATATACTTTTCTTGGCTAATGAAAATACCACTATCTAATTGTTTTATTTGCAATCCTAAAAAGAAAGTAAGTTCATCCATATGACTCATCATAAACTCTTTGTCGTTATTTCAGAAAACTCCTTGTTCATTTCATTGTTTATTAATCCAAAAATGATATCATCTATATAAATCTATACTAATCGGATATCATTTTTGTTTCTTTTAATAAAAAGAGTACAATCTACTCTACCAATTTCAAAATTTGTTTGTAATAGATAAGATCTTAGTCCGTCATACTTGGCTCTAGGAGCTTGTTTCAGACCATATAAAGCTTTCTTTAATTTGTAAACATGATTTGGAAATTTTTCTTCTTCAAAAAGTGGAGGTTGTTCAACAAAAACATCCTCTTTAACAAAACCATATTAAAAGGCACTTTTGACATCCATTTGAAATAAATTGAAATTGTTGTGGTTCGCAAAAGCAAGTAGAATTCTAATGGCTTCTAATCTTGCTACGGGTGTAAAGGTTTCATCAAAGTCCATTCCTTCTTCTTGACAATAACCTTGCGTGACAAACCAAGATTTATTTCTAACGACCTCACCTTGTGCATTCATTTTATTTTAATAAACCCATCTAGTTCCTATTATAGTTTTGTCCTCAGGTCTAGGAACCAAGTTCCCATACATCATTTCTAGTGAATTGATTCGTTCTTCTTACATAGCAAGAATCCATGAATCATCAGATGATGTTTCCTTTCAATTTTTGGGTTCAATAGTAAATGTAAAAGCTACATTACTCATCTTTTTTAGTTGATTTCTAGTTCTAACAACAGATTCAATATTTTCGAGTATATTTTCTACAAGAGGATCTTTTAAAAGCCTGATCCTTTTATTTAGATGAACAGTTTCACAATTTGTTTCATTTTATTCATTATTTAAAGTAGCAAAATCATCTTCATCATTTATTTGAACAAAATCTTTGAAATTTTCATCAAAAGATACATGCATTATTTCTTCAATGGTGATAATTTTTGAATTGAAAACTCTGTATGTTACACTTCTATTAGAATATCCGATAAAGATTTCTTTGTCGGATTTAGGATCAAATTTATCCAAATTGTCCTTTTTATTTAGAATAAAGCATTTACTTCCAAAAACTCTAAAATAAGTTAACTTTGATTTCTTATTGAAAAGAAGTTCATACGGTGTTTTATTAGTTAGAGGTCTAATTAAAATCCTATTCAAAATGTAACAAGCTGTAGGGACTGCTTCAGCCCAAAAATTTATTAGTAATTTACAATCTGAAAGCATAGTTCTTGTATACTCTTAAATCATCCTATTTTTACTCTCTACCACTTCATTTTGTTGTGGAGTTCTTGGAAAAGAAAATTTATGATTTACTCCTTTTTTTATTACAGAAATTCTCAAAATTTACATTTTCAAATTCTCCATCGTCATCACTATGAATTGTTTTGATTTTTAAAGAAAGCTGATTTTGAATTCTTTTTGCAAATTTTTTAAATTAATCAACAGCATCACTTTTATGTTTCAGAAAAATTATCCATGTAAATCTAGAATAATCATCTATAATTACAAAAACATATTTATTGTGATTTATTGACTGAATTTGAGATGGACCAAACAGATCTAAATGGAGTAACTCAAGAGGTTTTGAAGTTGAAATCTTATCTTTCAAGTTGAATGAACTCTTCCTAAGTTTTCCTAGTTGACATCCATCACATATACTATCTACTTTAAAATACATTTTAGGAATACCTCTTACTAGATCAAGTTTTGAAAGTCTAGATAAGAGTTTGAAATTCAAATGCCCAAATATTTTATGCCAAATCCAAGGGTCATTTGTATTAGCTAAAAGACATAGGTTATCATTTGAGATTTTCATACTAAGAATATAAATATTTTTCTTCCTAATTCCTTCAAAGATAATATTTGATTTATTATCTTCGATGTGACACTTATCCTTTTCAAATTTAATTTTGTAGCCCTTGTCACATAGTTGACTTATGCTAAGTAAGTTGTGTTTTAGATTCCTAACTAACAGAACATCAGAGATAGTAGGAGGTTTAGAGTGATCAACATTGCCGATGCCAATCATATATCCTTTTGAATTGTCTCTAAAGTTGACCAATCGTCCATCTTCATAAATTATGTCATTCGGTATCTCCAGATTACCAGTCATATGTCTTGAACATCCACTATCAAGTATCCATTTGTTTTTCTTGAGTTGCACCAGTTGTCCATTGAGTGCCGATTGTTCAAAAGCCATATAACACATTTGTTCATGCATAACACACCAATTCGGTAGATAACTTGATTTTCTAAAGTAACAATATGTAGACTTATGAGACAATGATGATTTGGACAGTTTTGAACTAGTATTAACAGAATCACCAAAAATTGCCATTTTAAACTTTTTCAAAATTCAAATTATGATAACTTTGAAAACCAATGCTCTGATACCAAATATAGGAAATGTAGATTACGAATCTTATGACAGAATTAACACTATAGGGGTGGGGGATGAATAGTAGTTAATTAATTTTATGAATCTTTTTGAAATATTTTCAAATTAAACCCAAACAGATGCAATTCAAAAACACAGAGACAATCACAGAACAAGACACATATGCAAATAGTAAGTAAAAGCAGTAAAGGAAAGAATATGCTGGAATTTTATACCGGTTCGGAGTTACCCTACATCCGGTCCCACACAATTTCTTATGCAGATTTCTTTTCAAATATAGTATCGATATTACAACCTCGATTTCAAGGCCATGAGATACACCCTGATGTCTTCGAGTCTAGAGAATACTCTCTTGATTTAAGCAGGCTACAAGATCACCTAATTGATTTAAGGGCTACAATCATACCTAATTGATTTACGGGCTATAATCACACTGTTTCCAATCACATTTTAATAGAGAGAGACTTGTTACACTTCAATCTTTCGATTTTTGAATATAAATTATCTTATACTCTTAATAGCATTGAGATCTTTGAGAGAGAGTGGCAGAGAATCAAATTAGAGATAATCGAGTTTGATTCACTTAGAATTTTGATACAGTAAAGCATTTGAAATATAAGAGAATATTTGAGTGTAGAAGAAGAAGTGAAAAAATGAAGGAAAACTAACTTAATGTTTGTTGAAAACAATTTGTATATATAGGAGAATAATGGTCATGTCCATTTGTGAAAGGTTATGACGAATAAACACTTCTTTTGAAATTTGAATTTTAAAATCTACGGCTACCATGTCGACATGGATGGTATTTGCATGTCGACATGCCTGTGTTACTTTTGTAAATTGATTTTTCTTTAAAATGATTTCTATTCTAAAACTTGTCAAAATAATTTCTAAACTTTGTAAACAATTTTGAATATAGTTTAAACTTGTAAAAGAGTTTTAGAAACAAATCTCAAAATATATAATCTATAAATAAAAGTAATATTAAAAACAAAGTATAGACTTCTTTAAAATATTTTTTTAGATTTAAAGCTAAAATATTAAAATCAAGAGATAGTTTAAAAAAATAAGAGATGATTTTGAGATCAAAATATTAAAAGATGATAAGAATAGTTTTGAATTAAGGCTAAAATATTTAAATTGATAAAAATGACTTTTAAAAAGATAGTTGGTATAAAAATAGTTAAAATAAATTATTTTAAATATTTTGTGGATTCCATTCCACTAGCGAAGGTCATAGGTTCCATTCTACTAAAGAGGTCGTGGGTTCCATCCCACTATTAAAGTGAGAAGGTGGATTCCATTCCATAGTTAAAAGTTGAATAAAGATTTTAGTGCTATTATGATGTTTTAACATAAATCTAGACTCTATTACTTATCTTGATATCTTGAACTCTTGATACTCATGAGTCTTCGTCTTGATTTCTTCAATCTTGAACTTGTCAGTTTTGAATCTCTATAATGTACATCTTTATTCTTAGTACCTGCATATATATACCCTGCATATACATACATACATATATATATATATATATACATATATACATATATATATATAGACAAAGATATTAGTATTTATATCCTATAACAAGTCCTAAGGTTGTCATCATCAAAACCATCATCTCAGGAAGTAACATCTTTGATGCCCTTAAATGATAGAATGGGAAGTTCATTTGGACAGAGGAATGCCAAAGAGCTTTCCATGAACTACTTCGACACACAGAGAGACTACTTGTTTTATCAGAGCCTTTGGAGGGAGAATAATTGTTCGTCTACTTAAAAATATCTGCTCATGCATAGACTGCTACTTTGGTACGCGGTGAGACCAGAATCTAAAGTCCAATCTACTACATCTAGGCTTATCAACAGATATTTTCGGATATGGATAGTGCCATATCTACATCCGCATTTACAGATACTGACGGATATCGAAAAATAATCTAATCCGTCGATAGTCGATAAATAAAGAAGCACAAATAGAAAAAAAATTTAACATAATTTTTGTCACAATTCTATTAGTTATAAATGTACGAAATATAACAAATGCAATAATAATAAATAGTTATGCGTTGTTAAATATTTCTTAATGCATAAAATATAAACTATTAACCAAAAATAATAATAAATATTTATTTTCATCGTACTAAAATACACATAATACGAACTATAATTGTAACATCGTAGAATTTTTTCGTTTTGATTTTGAATATTTAATTGATTTTGAATATTTAATTAATTTTAAATATTTAGTAATTGGTTTTAAAGTTTAATAACTTGAATTCAAATGTAGGGATTATTTAAATATTCAAGTTGTGAATTAAATATTAGTTAAATGGATTAAATTGTCTTATTTAAATCCTTTTAATTTATAAATAATAATGGTGAATCCATTTGTAAATTTATTTAGGGGTTTTTAGGCTTTGGAAAAAATTGGAGAAAAATTTAGTTTCAGGGACCAGAAGTTTGCTTTTTAGGCTAAAGGACACTTTTTAATGTAAATTACAGAATGATATTGTAACTATCATTTCCTATTTACACTTAAAAGTGTCCTTCAGACTAAAGAGCAAACTTGTTGTCCTTGAGAATAAAAAATTTTGCAACTTATTACATGTGCCTATTTTCCTGATTTATTTAAATAAATGGTTCGAATAAATAATAAGAAAATCAATTTTTAATAGAACGACTTGATTTTTGTTGTAGTATTTTTGACTGAATTTATTTTCTTTTTCCTTAATTTTTAATTTAGAAAATATTTAAATTATTGTTTAATGATTTTGGTAAACGATGATAATTTTGAGATTTTACAGCATAAGATAACTGGTGCATATTATTATTGTTTTGGGATCATATCACATTTTTGTACATCGTTTTTTTTTTGTCATTCACAGTTCATAGGCGAATGAAATTTTGTGCGTCGATGCATGGAAAATTACAAAATAAACTAGAGGTCTACACTTAGATTTTGAAACAAGCTTAGTTTTCCTTTTCTCATTCTCTTTTTTCAATCACAATCTATACCAAATAAAAGTTTAATTTACCTATTTAAAAAATCAATGTCAATTTACAAAATCATCTAAAAATTGTAAAACTTGTATCTATAAACTCATTTAGCCTAGATCTGCTAGTTGGTGTGCTCCTTGTTATGTGCGGCAAGCTTTTGGTCGAAGTCGGTTTTGGCTAGAAACGTGGTTTTATTTTTTTTGGATGATTTAGGTGATGGTTGGCCCTGGCGAGATTAGACTCGGGTTTGTTGAGGCGATGGGCAGTTGTGGCCAGCGTGAGGCAGAGCTCGGTTGCGTATGGGGTGATCCAACCATTTCAGGGTCATGGCATTTCTGGTGCTAGGTTGCATTTTCTATAGAGTGTTGAGCTTAGTTTTCATGTGTCCAGTGGAATGAGAAGGTGTGGTAGAGTTCATCGGAGTTGTCGGATGTCGATTTAGTCGAGATGTGGTAGAGATATGGGTGGAGAAAGGATCGATTTTGATGGGCTATGTGTACAAAATATCTATTTTGGAGGGAAGAGTAATTTTTGATTTAGGAAGAAGAATTTTAGCTGGTAATTAAATTATTAATTAAAGTGATTGAGGTTTTAATTATTTTCATAAAATTGGAATCTTATAAAATTAATATGTTGCTAATACGAGGTTGGATTTGGATGGGGTCAATTGAATTGGACTCGTAGAAACGTTGGCTACATGTTGGAGCTAGTTTTGTTGAATTTGAAGAAAGTGAAATTTTGGGCAAAAGGTCGATTTTAGACCAATCGGGACACGAAAGCATCAACTGGAATTTCAATGAGTTTGTATTATTATTTGATTGTTTGTTTGGGTTCAAATTCCCACTTAGGAAAATAGATGACATAATTCATCATTGTGTCGCAGGGTATAAAATCAAGAGGAAGTCAGAACATAGCGAATAGGTCGCTATGGAACACTTCGAAAATTCACACACATCTTTGAGTTTTGGTTTCTTATTGATATTATTTTTCTTATATTCTAATGTTAATTATATTATTGTTGGTCGAAATTTTTGTGACATGCTGTTTAATTTGTGCATGCGTCGTTATAGCTATTTTGGCTACACCAACACTTATGAAATATCATCCCCTTAAACTTTTTTGTGTGTGTAACCTGAGCTTGTATTTTTACAAAATAAATGGTTAGTCATGTTTTTTTACACTTTGAAAATTGTTTAAACTATATTTTTCAAGTAATTTGGGAATTTTGAAAATAAAGGATATGTGATTATTAAGAATTTACAAAAGATTGTAAATTGGATTTAATTATCTTTTCAGGGTAATTAATGTTGTTTAACTTTATAATATATGATAAATTAGATTTAATTACTATTTGGACTTGAATTCGCATGCTTTAGATCAGGTTGCAAACAAGCTTGAAGAAGTTGTAAAATATTTCTTTGATTTCTTTTTCCTCTGGTTAGTTTACAGGTTGGTTTCTTTGTTTTTGAAAAATGGAAGATAAAAGAAAAGAGAGAGTAGGAATAGAAAGATATATGTAGCCTTATTTTTCTTTTATTAAAAATGAAAAGAAAACGAATAACATGACACTTGTTGAATTTTCCTACGCTTGTTAATTGTACGTTATCTAAGCTTACATTTGTAAATTGCATGAAAATATGTTATATATATATATATATATATATATATATATATTATAAAATCAATTTAGTTTTATATTTATTGATGTCTTATGTTTTAAATTCTCATACATATACAAATTCCATTTATCTCATGTTAATTTTAAAAGCAAATGTTTTAAACTTTTTATTAAGACTTATTTTAAAGCTTAAGCTATTATTCCCTTTTGAATTAATAAATATTTATCTTAAGTGTTTTGAAAATGCCCAATTTAATTTTAAATAACTTTTGAAAAATTATTATGTTGAATTTAAGACATAACTTCCCAATTATAATATATATATATTATATTGAATTTTTAATTATAATATATATATACACACACTTATAATTTTCAATGTTATAAAGTTTACATATATCTATTCAATTTACCATAAGATTTATCATTTCCAGATACTTAATAATTCAACATTTATTATAGTTTCAAATCTATTTATATATATCCAGATATTTTAATTATCAGAATTATTTATCAACTTATAAATCGGTATTTCTACTAACTCAATCCAGTTAAGTATCAATTAACAAATGTCCAGATGTACGGGTTATCACATTCCTCCCCCTTTGAATCATTTCATCCTCGAAAAGGAACGAAACCAAAATTTTATTAAAATGATTATTATCAGTTATCTTTGATCATTTTTAACTATAAACTCTTTTTATTTAAAAAAATTAGAACACTTTAAAATATATATAATATTACCAAAATAACTTTATAAAAATACTTTTCATAATTTGTTGTTTTAACAAGTCATCCTTGTTCTCATAGAAATTCGGTCATACATTGATCAGGCGTAGGATTGAAAATCTATAAGTACTTAGTAAACCTGATTTCAACACCCAGTGAAAATACTCAACAAATATTTTGGTGAAAATATATAAAACATTTATTTAAAAATATAGGAAACATTTTTGGCGAGAATGCTCTGGAAATCATCACCCCCTCCACAGTCGCAGTTAACCCGATGATTACGTCGCCATCACGGCAAAACCATAGAAAATTGTAGGCCTCCGCGCCCCTCGATTACACCATGGAACCCGCCACAGATCGAAGCTACACCGGGGGTTACGTTGCCATCACAGTAAAAACATATTGAATTGTAGGCATCAGCGCCCTCGAATTTCGCTGCCAAATGAAACTTCACCACTCCTACATAGATCGTAGACTACACCAATCGAGTCCCAATGTAGCCTGTAGGCAATCACTCCAAATGACTTTCTCTATGTCTTCATAGATTGCAGTCTACCGATGTTACATTGCCCTCCCGACAAAATCAAACGTAGACCGTTGGCACTCACTGTCACACGACTTCCGCTATGGTCCGCAGTAGATCGCAGTGACAACGAGTTACACTGTCGTCACAGCATAACCCTAATGTCTCTGTAGGCATCAGCGCCCTCGACTTGCACTACCTACACACAATCCTAAGGAACTTCAGTTTGTCCGGACTTCCTCCCAGGATCAAATTTAGAGCCCCCTTTAAAGCTCAAGGCAGAACCACCCCATGGATCTCCTATGAAGTTCATTTCATGGGAGCGCCTTTTTCCTCAAATCCAATCTCAAAACATTTTATGCTATACGCATATAGTATCTTTCAAATCATACTCTTTATGATTTATATAAAAATCTCCTTTAAACAAAATCGATATCTTAAATCGATAGTTCCAAACTTGGCTTTTCAAATTCCCAAAATTGATTTTTCCCAAAAATCAAAAGCCTTTCAAATCAGTGGGTTCCAAAAACCTTTTTCCAAAAAAAAAATCAATTTCACAAAATCATTTATATATATATACATATGTATATAACCTTGCAAAATCTTTGGATTACTTCATATTTATATAAATTCCCTTTTACACTTCAAATATTTTTCAAAAATCTATTCTTCTGGCTATAGATTCAACAAGCGAAGTTTATTATATGTAACAAATATATATAACTTTATTTATGCCAAATCAAATATTCAAGTTTGATTTCCTTTATAAATTTACTTACCATATTACTTGCTCTTCAAAATATGAATTTCAATCATAGAGATATCCAACTTCCATTTTTATTCATCATATATTTCACAAAATATACTTTTCATTTCAGAAAAATCATTTTACATTTCTTTACAAAATCTCCAATATCTATTTCATTCAAGCACGTACGATGTACATATACCATTCGTATGCAATATCAAATCCGATCACTCACTCGATCACACAATTTCATTTCCGAACTAGTATCGTCAACCCGACTTCCTAGTGCGGACTCAGATCTGGTTTCTTGATTAGAAACTGTCATTCTCCTTGCATAGCCATAATTATGATAAAGAATTTCCAGAGCAATCAAAATCCATATCCAGGGTTTGCCGTCGAAAATCGAGTGAAAAATCCCAACTCGGATCGATATACTATTTCGAAATTCTGTGCTCAAATCTAGATCAAATCGTTATGCGAATAGAATAATATACGTATATCCTACGCATTTATCTTCAAATCAATTCTCTTTCTATTCATCTTCATTTAGATTCTATTCACTTATCCACAATTGCTTCAAATTTCCATTTGAATTATTACTTCAATTATAAACAGTTTGTACTCTGACCAACTTGAATTTAGAAAATAGCTTGAAAAGATTAAAATGGATAAGTGGTTGAAAAATAGTCATTAATCGTAAAATAGCTGTAAATAGTTAAATAATTATAAACTAGTTGTAAAATAGTTAGATAATTGAAAAATAGTTGTAAAAATATAATTAATTATAAGTAGTTGTAAAATAATAATTAGTTTGTAAAACAGTTGTAAAATAGTTAAATAGTTCCAAAAATAGTTGTAAAATAAGTATAGGATAGTTTGGGTTTTGAAAGAAAGATTGTATAGCAAATAGCTAAGAAAAATAGATTTAAGAAATTTTATGTTAAACAATTTATTTTGAAAATAATCCAGTGCCAAACTGTTTAATTTCCCAATCCCTCATTCCAATCAATTTTCAATTTCCTCTTCCACTTAAATTGACTCAATTCCAATTCAATTTGAATTAACTTCAGTTTCTTTCCCAAATTCAAAATGTTTTCCATTTGAATTAAACTTATTCAACTCCAATCACAATTCTAAATAATTCAAATCAAATTCAATTTGAACTAATTTCAATTTCGATCTCCACTTAAACCATCTCGAATTATATAAATTTGAGTTAAATTTTTAAATGTTGATCCTTTAAATCAAATTAACCTTTACTTTTAATTTAACAACCTAAATCTTTAAATAATTTAATTCTAAGTCCAAATTTCAAAATAATTTAAATAGTTTTAAATTAAAGTTTTATTTCCATTTAATTTTAGTAATGGATATATATATATGTATATATATATGTATATATATATGTGTGTGTATATATATATATGTATATATATGTGTGTATATATATTATCTCGATCCACTTCTTAATTCATTTAAACAATCCAATTCATAGTTTCATAGATTATTCATAACAATAGAATGATGTCAGGATAAGCCAAGGTAAATAAACATCCAAATTATCTAAAGCATCCAACAATAGCATCCGTTGCCAATATCCAGAACTCAAACTTGTTTTGAGATCACACATAACTCCCATCCAAACCAACCATTTAACTTCCCTAAGTTAAATCTCAATTTCTCCTTGAAATTTCCAATTCATGTTGTTTGTTAAACTTATTTAACTTCCCCTAAGTTAAATTCAATTTCACTTAATCCAGTTAACCTTACTAATTTGAATTCTCCATTTCAAATTTTAAACTTCTTATCAATATCCTTTCTCACTTATAAGTTCAAAAACTTATTTCTCCTTGGGTTATTACATCACATTCCAGGGAAAATTCAGAACTCAACACTTAATGTTTACTTCCAGTCAACTTTGATCTTATGTATATCCCTCATATATACATATTTATTTCATTTGCACTTCAAGTCATACTTTAGATTTCAAACCATTCTTGGTTTTTAATTTCAAAACAAATTCCTTTTAAAATTTAAAACAACTCTTGTTTTAAATTAAAATTCCAACATTTTAAAATTTTATTCATAATATCTTTTAATACTTTGAAACAAATCCAATTTTTCTGGACTTAGAATTAAAACTTCACAAATATAAATCCTTTTCAATTTTTAGGTCATACTCACCTAAATGTTTACTTCCTTAAACATTCCATTTTACTTTATCATTATTTATTTATTTTTAAAATAAACATCCCATTATTAAGATACAATGCCCAATTAGTAATAGTTATCATATCCAGAAATCCTATAAACCTTATATTCCATAATCATTGGCTGGAAAATCATATCAAGGTAACTTATTTCAATGCTTTGGAAAACTTTTCTAGGATTTTAAATTCAGTTTGAATCCATTTCTAGCTTATCTTATTCATTTAGTTTATATTATCTAATTTCAATAAATATATTTCCATTTAAATTCTTAGGATCTAATTTAATTTCTATAACCAATAACCAATTATCTTAATATATAGTTATTAGAAAAATTATTTCTTTATATATATATATATATATATATATATATATATATATATATATATATATCAAAATATAAGCTTATATAAAAATCATTTTTAAAACCATTTTTAAAATCTTTATATAAGAAAATAACAAATACGCTCTCATATATAATACACTCAACTCATTCTAGGGTTCTACTGACCCTATCCTAATGAGTAAACCCACCAGAACCAAGGTTCTCGCTTAACTTTCAGCTCTGATACCAAAATGTAACGACTCGGGATTTTTGACCCCGAAAATTCCAGATTGTTAGGGTTAAGAAGAAAAGAGGTAGAAGAAGAACTAAAACAAAACACAGAATCTCACATTCGCACCGGATCAATATATAATATCAAATAATAGCATTTACACAATGGAAAGCTGTAATTGTCGGTTTACATACAATACATGAGAGTACACAAAACTGGACAGTTGTAACAACTTGTCCCAGAAGACAAACAATATAACTCCAATTCATAGCGGAAATAAACTCCATATGTTCCTGCCTTCCAGCTCGCCTCTTGAGCTCCAGAACGTCCTAACCTAAAAAGCTGTAACACTCGGTCTGACTCGAGTATTACAATAAAGTAACACTCGAGTCAGGCTGGAAACCAGCATGAGTGAACCCATATAATTTGAAAATACTGAATTATAAAACATATTTGAAAGCCAAGGTAACTCTTATCTTACTATGAGTTCTTAACATGTTTAATGCCATCACTTATTTTACAAACAACATCTAAGAACTGCTGCTAAGTTTAAATGGTCTTGTTCATCTATTATTCCATTCCAGCCTATTTACTTCTAAATGAATTATAGATTACTCATCGAAGTAGTTCCGGGTATTTGCTGATACCCCACCCCAATCTCTTCGAATCCAATGTCATTTTTAATCCAAGTTTTTTAAGTGATTTCAATTCAATTTTAAACACAGGATGTCATATTTACACAGCAATTCATCATCGATAGATAACCCATATTATCCCAGTTCAACTCAAACATATCATATCACAGTATATCACAAATTATCAGACTAGATATTAATCCAATCATTCAATACAACTCGATCATCCATAAGCAAGATCAATTTATCACTATTTCTAATTAAATAAATGTAATCACCAAATAATTTGAATTAATTACTTTAGATCCTGCGTGATTAACATTAATTAATTATAAACCAATCATTATTATTTTAGTTAACTAACGAAACAAATTAATCATCCCTTTACTTTTTTTACATTAATTAATTATCCTATAATTACATAGAGTAACTAATTGACCTTTTATTAATGACATTTTTTATCCTTCAATTACTTACATTAATCAATTACCATAATTTCTTAAGTCTTTAATTAATCTAAGATAAACCATTATCTTAATTAATTACTTAATCGTCATTATTTAAATCTTATTAAATTAAATCATTGAAAATTATTTATTATTAGCATACAAAATCAGTTGTGCCTTATGATTAATTAAAATGCAATACATATATTCTTAATCTCTTACTTGATCATATTTGGAAACACTTAGGGATTTATTTTATTAATTAACTTAAAAATATTCAAAACCAAAGTAATTTAAATTTAAAGACATTAGGTTTTATAAATAATTTTTCAAGCTTGTTTATAAAACTTGATCAATTCTTTTATTTGAAAACTTGTTTAATTTCCTTTTTGAAAAATGTTTGCCTTGAAAACTTGTTTTAGAATTTTGCTTTGCCTTAAAACTTGGTTTATTTTCCTATATGCTTTAAATCTTTGGTTATCTTTGCTTTTAAACCTGATAATACTTTACTTTACACATTTTAAAACCTGTTATTAGACAAAACAACCCAAGACCAAACCATAAATAACCGAGCAACAACCCGGGCTTAACTTTTACTCGATAAACTCGAGTTCGACATCGATCAAAACCCTGTCTTCCCCAAAGATCCACATTACACAGTAACCACACATATGAGATGACCCCTGTGCACGTGCACAGACGATCGATGCTACTCTGGCCAACGCTACGACCGTCGACAAGTCGGCAACAACCTTGCCGTCGCTCCCTTCTACCCAGATCTCCCTGTCTCATCAGAAATCAAAATCGATCAAGTCGATTCAACAGAAACCCAAACCCAGAAACATACCGTCACCCATATCAACCTCTCGTCGCCGCCGTAGACCACCGTACACCACGTCGCCTCGCTTGGAGCTGCAGCAATTCCCTATCTTCCATTTCCCCTACCTTGGTCAACTCGACGTCGCCTCGTTGTCGCACGAGCTCCAGAAACAATTCCAACCAAACTCGATCGAAAAACCCTACCTCGTCGTCTACACGACACCACGGTGGTCAAGAATTTCACCGACCATTTTCCCCGAGTGCCTCATCCTTCGAGCTACCACCAGCAACGACTTCGACCACCCTCGAACCCCCAATCGCTAGAATTCAACAAAAACGCCATCTCCATTCAACACGACAATTCCCATCAACCGTAATCTAAAAATCTTGATTTCATTACTAAAAATCATAGTTTTAAAGGATGAATTAGATTATATAGGTGAAACTTGAAATTAAAATGGTTGGTTTTCTTGATGAAATACATTTTTACTCTAATTTCCAATTTCCCGATGAAACACTAACTAATTCCACCTTTAATTATTTTAAAAAATAATGTTTAATTCATTCGAACATAATTCCTTTAAACATCCTAATCTAAATTGATTCATATGTTGAATTTTTATCGAGTTTTTGTGTCTGTAAACTAAGAACAAAGGTATATCCGTATACAGAGACATGCAGATGCTTATATACCAGACATAACATATCTATATAATTCGTTCAAAACATTTTCACAGTCATTACTATTATGATTTATCGCATGCACAAAATTTAAAGAGGATTTAGCTTTAAGAGATGTAGTTAACTCATAGTTTTTGTTTGAACAGAGAAGCTTTGTTTTGAGAATTTGAAAACTGATTTTGATGGTTGAGTTGAATCTTGAATCTGATCTTGAATTTAAATTTAAATCTTTTTTATGTTTGAGTTTGGACTTGAATTCGCATGCTTTAGATCAGGTTGCAAAGAAGCTTGAAGAAGCTGTAAAAAAATTCTTTGATTTCTTTTTCCTCTGGTTAGTTTACAGCTTGGTTTCTTTGTTTTTGAGAAATGGAAGATAAAAGAAAAGAAAAAGTAGGAATAGAAAGATATATATATAGCCTTATTTTCCTTTTATTAAAAATGAAAAGTAATCGAATAACATGACACTTGTTGAGTTTGCCTACACTTGTTAATTGTATGTTATCTAAGCTTACATTTGTAAATTGCATGAAAATATGTTATATATATATATATATATATATATATTAATATCAGTTTAGTTTTATATTTATTAATGTCTTATGTTTTTAATTCTCATACATACACAAATTCCATTTATCTCAGGTTAATTTTAAAAGAAAATGTTTTAAACTTTTTATTAAGTCCTATTTAAAACTTAAGCTATTATTCCCTTTTGAATTAATAAATATTTATCTTAAGTTTTTTTAAAATGCCAATTTAATTTTAAATAACTTTTGAAAAATTATTATGTTGAATTTAAAACATAACTTCCCAATTATAATATATATATATTAGATTGAATTTTTAATTATAATATTATTATTTTTTTGAAAAAGATCATACGTTTTATTGATAATGAGGAAAAAACATTACAAAACTCAATTTACACAAAAGCCACCCAACATATATATTGATTACAGCCAAAAAATATGTATACCAATACCCTAAACACACAGCGAAAACCTAGCAACTTTGTCTATTTATGGCGGCTCATTCTCTCTTCCAGGCAAGTCTTCTTCTCTTCCAACATTAGTGATAAAACTTTCAGTGCATCTGGACAATCTAGATCTCTCAGCTTCAATTTCTTCTCTATCAATCATGTATCTCGAGGATGATGCAATGTTTCAGAATTTAGGGTTCGAGGTCAAGGTATTGTCTACTCTCAGAGGTATAATTTCCCATCTTTCAATGATATCCTTATGATTGTTCATATTCTGACTGAAAAACTTGGATCTGTTAATGATTAGGTCACGAACATTGGATTTGATGGTATTGCAAACCGTGATTTTGTCTATCTTTTCGTTATTAAAAATGATAGAGTTCCTGCTTTTCCAAATAAACCAGATAGATGAGCTAAGCGCAGCTGTCATGATGTCCTTTTTAATATTGTTGGCTGCAAACTTCTGCCTTATGTATGTAATGGCGTTTGTGAGAGAAGTATATGTGTTTCTTTGAATTATAGGATCACCCATCATTATTCTGATCCAATACCACCCATGCTTAGAAAAG
The DNA here is from genome assembly GCA_030765085.1 of Allium cepa. NCBI lineage: Eukaryota > Viridiplantae > Streptophyta > Magnoliopsida > Asparagales > Amaryllidaceae > Allium > Allium cepa. Next base: position 671,457,352 of record CM060928.1, on the reverse strand, counting down.
GAACATTTGAAAAATAAATGATTGCAGGTTTCTACTTCTTTTTTGCACAAGACACAAACATCATCTTCAGTCACTCCTTGCCTTCTTAATTTGTCTTTTGTAGGAAGAAAATTAAAAGTGGCTCTGTATAAGCATACATTCATTTTTGGGAGTGATATGTTATTCCATATAATTTTGTGGTCATTGATTTCCTGTAGCTTGATTCTAAAATCATTCCATACATTATGAAAGGTGAATAGGCCATTTTTGCTGCTTTTACAAAACCAATAGTCTAATGTTTTATCATGATGAATGGGTACTTGCTTTATTTCCTCTCTTATATTGCCAAGATAAGAGATATTTTCAGGCCTCCAAAAATTTCCAGATATAATTTGCTCTACCTCTTGTTTGTGACCTCTTGAGTATGATAAAGTTTCATGCCCCAGCTTTTCCAATAAAGTAGAGCCATTAATCCATGGTGTAAACCACAAGCTAGTAGATTTACCATCTATTATTCTTCTATCAATTAGTTTTTGTGCATCTTTTCTATGGTATAGCATTTTTTTCCAAGTGCATGAGTGATTGTTATTAAAATTAGATTCCCACAAAGTCTCATTATTAGCATATTTCACATTCAGCCACTTAGCACTATATGTTGAATTGGTGAGAGTCTCCCAAATTCTTTTGATGCAGAAAGTAATATTTATGTCTGATAGTTTTTTCAAACCCATTCCACCTTCAGATTTAACACTTGTAACTGTTTCCCGTGGAACACTGCTCTTCTTACCCTTCCAGATGAACTTTTTGCATAGTTGATTGATTTTTTGAATAGTTAGACTAGGGAGCATAAAACACTGCATCCAAAAACTGACCATAGGATATACTATAGCCTTAATCAATTCTATTCTTCCTGGAACAATGAGAAATTTACACTCCCAACCTTGCATCTTTTTTAACACTTTGTCAATCAAATGTTTACAATTTGAGTGTTTGATATATGTCACAGATAGGGGTAAACCAAGATATCTAACTGGTAATTCTCCTTCTTGAATTTCCAGAATGTTAAGCATTTGATCCTTGTTATTGCAGAACTTATTGAAAAATACTTGAGTCTTGAGATTGTTCATTTCCAGTCCAGTGACTTTCTGTAGATTCTTAAAACAATTCTTAACAGCTTTAGCTCCAATTGTAGTTGCATTGATGAATATTAACAGATCATCAGCATAAATTAGATGAGTTATGTTAGAATTATTTTTGATAACTGATTCCACTTTACCTTTAGTAGCTTTAACCTCCATCAACAAAGTGAAATATTCCATGCATAGAGTAAAGAGATAAGGGGATAGGGGATCTCCTTGCCTTAAACCATTGTTGCCTTTAAAGTATCCCTTATGATATCCTTCAATAGAAAGTGAAAAGCTAGGAGAACTTATCATTTCTTGAATAATTTTTACCCATTTGTCTGGAAAATCCATGCTTCTCATCATGTGAAGAATAAATTGTCTGTTTACATAATCATATGCCTTTTTAAGGTCCACCTTTATGCACATTTTGTTACTCCCATGCTTGTTAAAACTTCTGATGTGTTCATGTGCAATTATTATCCCATCTTTAATCTGCCTGTTTGGTAAGTAGGATGTTTGATTATCAGAAATCAATTCTCCAAGCACAAACTTCATTCTGTCACATAATAATTTAGATAGAATTTTGTACAGCATGGAATAACATGCGATGGGTCTGAAATCTGTAATAGATTTAGGGTTTTTACCTTAGGGATTAAGGAGATAATGGTGTGATTAATTTCTCTTACTATTCTGCCATTGTCAAAGGAAGACTGCATAGCTTTCAAAAGAGGTTCCTTTAATTCATTCCAGTGTCTTTTATAGAATTTGGCATTAAATCCATCATAGCCTGGAGCAGTATCATTATGCACACTGAAAATAGCTTTTTTCAATTCTTTCTCATCAAATGCAGCATTAAGATATATTTTTCCCCAATCATTTAATTTTCTTTTTGGAATAATATTAGGAAATTGATTCAGCATGTAGCCTCTATTGTATATGTTTGAGAAATAATTGACAGCCTCTTCCTCTATCTCCTTTTGTGATTTGAAAACTTCTCCATTTCCTTTTACAATATTGTGGCAGCTATTAGCAAAACTCCTGTTAGTTTGTTTTGCATAGAAAAATTTAGAACAACTATCATCCCACTTGATCCATTGACATTTTGATTTTTGTTTGTTATCAATAGCTAACAGCTCCATACTCTTAGCCAGGCTCACTTGTGCATCATGCAACTTTTGTGCATTTGAGTAGTTATGATCTGATTCTAATATCTGTAGAGCAATATTGACTTCTTGCTTGCATTTTGAGACTTGTGACTGTAAATCATTCTTACCACTGCACCACTTCTTAATTTCCTTTTTAATGTTTTTCTGCATATGAATAAGGTTAAATAACTGATTTCCTTCAGGGAAAACAAAATACTTTTCAACTGCTTCTTTGTACCCCTCACACATAACCCAGTGATTCATGAATTTAAATGGTTTAGTACCTTCATATGTTTGGATGCAATTAAAGTGAAACATAATAGGTACATGGTCACTTGTTGATAGATCTAAATATTTTGCATGAGATTTTTTAAACATGTTCATCCATTCAACATTGCAAAAAAGTCTGTCTATCTTTGTAGCAATATTCTTGTTAGGCCCTGATCTTCAAGAAAAATTAACCCCTGAAATGCTAATCTCTTTAACCCCTGCAGAGTTAACAAAATTGTTGAGCTCCTGAATGTTTCTGATTGTTAAACTGTTTCCACCTAATTTCTCCTTCAAACATCTGACACAGTTAAAATCTCCTATGATGCACCATGGAGTAATAAAAGTGTTGGCCTCTTTTACCAGTTGTTTCCATAAACTTTTCCTTCCAGATTCAAGGTTTAGTGCATAAATGACAGAAACAATGCATTGGGCCCCTGCATTATTATTTAACATACAAGTAATATGTTGTTTGCTCATAGAAATTACATAACTGCTCCAAATGTCTGAGTTGATCATAACAAGAATTCTGCACTTGTGATGATACTCAATGTTATTTATGCATGTCCATTTGCTTCCCCAAGATTCTATATATAACTGGAGTTTATTGCTTCTCAATTTATTTTCAACTAAGCAGAAAATAGAAGGTTTTTGTAAAAACACAATATTTTTTACCTCCAAAACATGCGCTGCCTTATTAAGACCCCGCACATTCCAACACAAGATAGACATTATTTGGATGAGTTAGCTTGACTCCTGGTCCTTATAGTGGGAGTCACACTTTCATGGATCAAATAAAATACAGAAATAGCTGGAATGCTTACATCTCACGTTCCAACATAGTTGGGCACAATCAAAACCGTACAGGCACTTATTGGATTTTGGATTCCATACAATGGCAGGGCTACTGGGTACCGCCCGTCACAGTACGTGGCCTAGATCAACGTACCGAGGATTACTCCCTTCATCCCCTGCAACACAAGGCCGGGACCATTCCTTACTGAACAGTCCCGAACAAGACCACCCCTTAGTTGGCGCGACCAACCACACACTAAGCCGAAATAGAAAGGGACCTCTAGACAGGGGTAAATCTCGCTCTCAAGTGGGGGCTACCCACGAAGCCTTGCTGCACCTCCCCTGTTTTAGCCATTCCCGGTTGATGAGGCTTGAGGTTACGATTACCTTTATAGAACATTATCTTAGAATGCTCATCGTCCACCTGACGATGTGCTGAAAGCATTCAATCCATTCAAGTTCGTTCCGGGTTCGAACGAAACCGAAGGCACTATCTCGTTGCACTCAATATTGGAATCACCCTCAAAGTCAACGACCATAGCCCTTGCACTCTGATTCGCCATCTCGAATCTATAAGCACTATTCCGTCAACTCATTACGGAATCACCCACAGAGTTATACTGACGTATAGCCCTTACACCTCGAGTCTTCACTTGCTCCACTTGGATTAACGACCTAACGTTTAATTGGAATCGATGTGGTTTTCGGATATCCAAATATGGGAACCCGATCTCGGTCTCACCGAAACCAAACGCCATTTTAATGTCCAAGTTGTACTTAAGGGTTTAAACAGTTTAACTTAATTCAGGATGATATATAAACAGATAAATGAATTATATTAACGTAACAGATAATTCGTAATAACATTCATCTTCACAAAGCAGCATATCACATAACAGAGATGTCCAGTATCAACCATTATCAACATCCAATATCAACCAATCACCCAATATCATTCAACATCGAATATCAATCATTTATCCAATATTAATCATTCATCCAAAACAGAATTGATTAACTCTAATCAATTGGATTACTTAAATCATTCTTCATTTATTTATCCCAAATAAATAAATTAACCATCTCTAATGATCTTCACTAATTAATCTTTCTTTGATTAATTATTCTTTAATTACATTCAAGTAATTATCCTATCCAAATTTAGTAATTAACCTTTAATTACTATCATTAATTACAATAATTAATGATCATTCATTAATTAAATAATTATAATTAATTACATTAATTTTTAATTAATTACAATTAACTAAACTCATTTAAATTAATTACTTTTATTAATCAATCTTGATTAATATCATTAATCACATTAATTAATTAATCCTTATTAATTAATAATTACTTTAATTAATTAACTAATTAACTTATAATTAATCAACTCATTAATCGTAATTAGTAATTAACAATTTATAATTACTTATCTTAATAAATTAAATTCTAATTTAATTATTTCAATTCTTGATTAATTAATTCAATTAATTAATCCTTAATTACTTCATTAAGTAATTATTAAATAATTAAATTAATCCTTATTTAATTATTTCATTAATTAATTACATTTTAATTAATTACACTTGGTAATTAATCTTAAGTTAAACTCATTCATTAATTACTTAATCACATTAATTAATTAATTAAAAATAAATTAAGTAATTAATTCTTAATTTCTTACATAAGTAATTATTCCTAATTACTTTCATTAATAAACCTTAATTACTTTCTTAATTAATCACTTAACAAACAATCAACTACATCATTAAATAATTCTTAATTCTTTAATTAATTAATCACTTCATAATTAATTAACTTCAATAATTATATAAATCAATTCTTTAATTGATATCATTAAGTAATTAACCAATAATTACTTCAACTAATTACTCCATCATTAATTACTTCCATAAGTAATTAACTTCCTTAATTACATTCAATTATTAATCATTAATTACTTCATTAAGTAATTACACTTAATTAATTCATAATTAAGTGATTATTTAAAATTTAATAAATAATTAACTAATTATTTAAAATTTATTAAACAATAAATTAATTAACTTCTTATAATTCAAAATTCAAAATTAATAAGAAAACATTAATCTTAATTAACAAATCATATTTATTAAGTATTCTCAAATTCATGTCAAAATAATTTAACATTATTTATCTTTATAAATAAGTCATTTGAAATTGATTAAGCCTAAACAATTCAAAAACAAATTATTCAATTTGGCTTAATATTATAATCTTATCCTTATTTGAAAATAAAAGATTTAGAAATCAAATCCAAAATTGAAAACACTTTAAGTTATCTAATCAAAACTTAGTTTTAAAAAAATTTATTCCTTGATAACTTTGATTTAATATCTTAAAATGATATCTTCCTTTGAATTAAAATTCAAAATACTCCTTTAAATTGAAATTCAATATTTACTTAAAACAATATTTTCAAAACAACTTCTTAACAATTTAAATTTAAAATAAATTCAATTGATACTTTGAACGTTTGATTTACACATTTTTTTTATAACAAGTTTAATTTAATATTATGTTTCTTTTATAAAACTTGTTTACAATAAAATGCTTGATTATATTGATTCAAACTCAAGTTAATTAACAATTAAAACTTACGCAGTGCTAACCAGAAAAACAACAACCTAAAAATACTCGAGGTAAACACGGCAGCTTCTCGAGTGCTGCTCCAAGAAAATGCCAGCTCCAACAACTTCGAATCATTCACGAGAAAATCGCGAGTGCCACTTCTGTAAATCCTTTCTTCCCCAACCTCTTAATTCCAGTGCACATACCTAAACGCGTGCACATGTCCAACCATCGTCGGTCACCAACGTACGACGCGACCATCACCCACGATCACAATTCCATGCGCGATCATAAATCTAAACCCAGAACCCATTGATTCGAGCTCATACAAAATTGAGTTTTTCGAACCCTCCATTCAACTGCAGTCGCCAGGAAAACAATCCCAACACCTACGGCGTCGACCACCTTACACCTCCCTACTCCAGCTATGAACTCCCACCACCCAAACACGACTCCTCTCCAAGCCAACCCCATCTCGATCATCTCTACGCTCCACAAAATCGAATTTCCCAAACTCAAAATAAAACAGTACCCAAACCCTACAAATCCAGTTTCTAAAATCTGTATTACATAATAAATTGGATCAGTATTTTTCTAGTGTTAAGCATCAATTAACACAGCTTCAATTCAAATTTCAAAGTCTATAAATCACTAAGTCACATGAATTTGACGAAACCCCCATTTTTAGAAAAATCCAAAATTCATTTTCAACTGTAGGTTAGAAATTCTGATTTCTGTTTTAGAATTCATATCATGCATTATGGGTTTAGGATATACATTTTATTCATCAAAATTCGATCATGATTTACTCGATATAATTATTTGATTTTACTGCATATCCTACTTCCTGCAATTTTCTTAATTGTTTCATATGCAAATTTATCTTTAACACTTAACTAATATTGAATCTGACTTCCATATTTGAAGATATTATCTCAACACCATCTTACTGTATTTCAATTTAAAGTCTACTCATAAATTTTTGCTTTGAAATACAGAGGTGTTAAAATTTTCTTTTTAACAAATTATTTACAGTAAACACACCTGCATGCAAACAACAAACTTACACAACATACAGATACTAATCTATATAAAATTAAGCTATAAAATTTTAATAAAGGTAAATAACAACACATGCAAGACATTAGAATATGATTCAACTGTTTTAAAAAAAAACATTTACTCACCTTAATATATGCAGAGCAGATTTTGATGCCCAGGTTTGAACTTTTTAAATTTGAAAACTGTTTGAAACTCCCTGCATGCCTGTCACTTGATGTTTTAAAAGTTGAAGCTTGCTATTGAAATCGAGTGTCCTTGAATGCTTTACAATTGTTTATTAAACTTGCAGATGCCCTCAAATGAAATGCAGGTTGATAGTTGCAGATTTGCTTTCCATTTGAGATGCAGGTTTTGAAAGTTAATGTTGCTGATTTAAAATTGTTGTGATGAACTTGTTTGCAGATTTCAGATTGCAAGTTGAAAATTGCAGTTTGAACTTTATTTCAGGTTGATAATTCTTTTGCTTTGCAGAACTGTTTATAGTTTTTATTCTCAGATTTTGGAACTTTGTTACTGATTTTGCCATTAATGTTTGAAAGAATGAGAATGTTTTAAAAGAAACTTGTTTTCTTCTAAAAACATTAAATAAAATTAAAATGAAACGAATTGCCACTTGTTGTTAATTGAACAAATGTCCTCTACTTGCTTAATTTACTTACATGTGTTATGGCAAGGTGATAATATGTTTACATTTGTTCTTTAAATCTTTTAATAAATTTTTCTTAGTTTAAAATGTGAATATAACCTACTAATTAAATTTACTTTATAAATAAATATAAGTTTTCTTTTTAAAAGAAATATTCTAACACAAATAAAAATGCAAACAATTCTTATACATATATTAAAAAAAATCTAAAACATATACATATACGTTTTTAACCATTTAAAATTAAACACTTTAAAGAAAACAGAATAAAACATTGATTAATTTCCTTTATAAATTATCATATTTAAAATAAATAATTATCTTATATTTGGAAAACAAATTGAATAAATCTTTGAATTAACTTTTAAAATTAAAACAAAGCTCCAATTACAATATTCATTCATATCTAAATTATCAATAGATTAAAATTAAATCTCAAAACAACTCAAACTATAACATATATATACATATATATTATAATTTGAAAGTTTATCTTTATTTAAAAACAAAAGCTCTTCTATTCACAATATATATATATATATATATATATATATATATATATCAATTGTATATATTATAAACAGAATAAAATCTGATTAGCTTTGAAAAACAATTCTTATCAAATTTAAATTGTCAGAAAGATATTGATTACTATTAACAAATTAAATATTTATTAACCATAAAAAGAATAAATTCATCAGTTTAAATTAAAATTCCAAAGAAAAATTATCAAACCAATTTAATTATTTACACAGATTATTAAATTCTTATTGCCTAAAATTCCGGGTCGTTACAATCCTTCCCCCTTAAAAGAATTTCGTCCCCGAAATTTAAAAGCAAAGGTAATTTAATAATCCAATACATATTTTAATTTCAATCAGCAAAGCATTCCTAACAACCAGTTACTAACAATCATAGTAATCAAATAAACAAACAAACTTAACTAATTATTCTGGCACAAATCAGAATAAATCTCTAATACTATCTCGAGTTTCCCAAATATAAATTACCGGGAGACTCGCTCTGCACAAGCCAATAAACTAACTACACAACCAAAATCCAGAGCTCCACTTATCTCTAGATCCTTTAATCTGAACAGAACTTCAGATTACTCTCAAATCCAGCTCAACATCCAACTCCAACTGAACTACAGATTCAACAACCAATCGATGAATCATACACGTACTCCCTCAGAGATATGTGTTACAAAATGAATTCCAGCTATCCAAACTGGCAATTCAATCTTATCCTATCAAAACACAGATAAGAAATCCTCAAATGCCTCAGCACTAACCAACCAATCTTATCCAATATCTGTTCTCTTAACCAGAGAGATCTAGCAACACTAAAGTCTCCAACTTCAAACACCAAACTCCTTATCTCATATCTGTAACTCAACAGACAATCCTGGGCTGGCAAACTTCTTCCGATCAGCTCAACCTATGCTGATACTTCCAGAAACAACTAGACCCTATTCAACAGAAAAGTCTTCCAAAATCCGTCGAAATCCAGAATTCAAGCTCTAGTACTCAAACAATAGCAAACAGAACTTACTTCCTTCCTTGCACTGCTGCTACCTCGCTTCCGCTACACAACTCTGATTCTAAAATAGATGGAAATACTGTTGATGAACTCGAATACAAACTTACCCAATATATTTGGGAAAACTTTGCTCATCAAATCCATAAAAAAAAAAATCTGAGTGACACATCAGACTCGGTCACACATCCTTATAACAGAATCCTGTTTAAAAGCTAGATCAGTCCAATTCCAATTCCAGAAAATAATTCTGAGCTGCTACACCAACTCTCTTTTCTCCAAGAACCATCCAACTATCAGGCTAATTACCAAAATTGCTCCTGGAATCAAAACAATATGGAACCCAACTCCAGATGCAGACAAACTTCTGATTACCTCAGTAGCTCCTACTTCCATATGAGAATTCTCAGTCTCAACACAGATCACCCAAGATAGCCTAAGAAAATTCCCAACCAATCGCAAGTCACTTTTGCGATCCTACCTAGTTCGGATTCCAAAGAAACTGTCCTCACTTTACCAATTAGAACATCTTAAGCTTTTCCAAACCAGGTTAACCCTTCAAGAAAACATTACCAACTGCCCAGGCTGCTGAAAGAGAACCACAAGAGTCCTAAACCATCGGAGAAACAACCAACACTGCTGCTTCCAAACTCTACCTCGATGATACTGCAAAGCTAAAAGATCTCCTCGTCAGCACACCAAACACTTCGAGTGGTACTGCTATCACAGCTAACCAAAGACTTCAATCCAAAGGTTTCTCAAAACCCAAAACTATCAACATACCATACAAAAGACTTTCAAGATGGCAGACATCCCAAAAGAAACTCAACCACCAAACCAAGAATCTACAACTCGCTTACCTTAAGGAATAATGAGACCATGCCTAAAGGGAAACGACTGATAGACCTTAGTCTCATATCCCAAAACAACTAATCTCCATGCTAAAGATCCAAACAACTTCTACACAGATGAATTATCTCTACGGCAGATAAAGACTGCTCCTCAACTACCACTACTAAAACTGCTTCAAGAGAAAACACCTTTAGAAAATATCCAAGGATACTGCATCTCATCACGCAGTTGTTAAGATATCATCACTTATTCCTGCACTTCCAACAAATTCAAACACAAGAAAAATTCTCTTACCCTTCAAAGATAAACTTCGAATCTTTAAAATATTTCCTTCGGATATCAGAGAAATCCTTACTCCAAACTACAAATCTTACTCGAGACGGTATTAGGTTTACAGTCTCGACAAATACTTCCAACCTCAAACATATGGACCTCATCCATTAGTAGTAGTCGTGTTACACACACACACCACTACTCCATCTATCTACCTCTAAAACTTATGTTTGAAAATCCGTACAGATAACCTAACCTATTAGGTAGATATATATATATATATATAGTTATATATAAAAATTACAAGTACGCTCTCTCAAGAAAGACACCACTACAGAGCCTAGGTATTCACTCAACCTAACGCTCCCTAAAGAAAGACACACTTCAGAGCTTAGGTATTCGCTCAACCTAATGCTCTGATACCAAATGTGACAGCCCGACTTTCTACTCCCAGAAAATCGCGTCATCTTGAAGAAAGAAAGGGACAGAAGAAGAAAAGATAGAGAAAGAAGAACACAAACAAACATCAGAGAACTCACAACGGAACGAATAAAATATAATAATTAACATAAAATATTACATAGTGCCTCATTACATCAGAGTACACAACTATACAACACCTATTAGACAGTTATAAAAATCTGTCTAATTCATACAACTCAAGTATACAAGAAGAAACAGACATCAATCAAACACAGCGGAATTAATATATATCTACACGTCGAAGCCTCCTGCTCCATAACTCCTCCAGAATTCGTCAAGTTAACCTGATCACTTGACTACTCATACATAATATGAGTACCCAAGAGTTTAATAAAACAGAAAATAAACACTCGGGTCGGACAAGGGTCTGGTGTGAGTAAGCATGTTAAAATTGCTTAACTTTAGAAAACCTTTGAAAAGAAAAGGTATCACGTAAGACTTCCCACACATAAACATGGAAAAGTTTTTACCTTACGCTAACCAAAACATTTGATAGGAAATCCAGTGATATTATAATAGTGTCTAGGGTTTTCAAATAAAATACAGAAATAGCTGGAATGCTTACATCTCACGTTCCAACATAGTTGGGCACAATCAAAACCGTACAGGCACTTATTGGATTTTGGATTCCATACAATGGCAGGGCTACTGGGGTACCGCCCGTCACAGTACGTGGCCTAGATCAACGTACCGAGGATTACTCCGTTCATCCCCTGCAACACAAGGCCGGGACCATTCCTTACTGAACAGTCCCGAACAAGACCACCTCGTAGTTGGCGCGACCAACCACACACTAAGCAGAAATAGAAAGGGACCTCTAGACAGGGGTAAATCTCACTCTCAAGTGGGGGCTACCCACGAAGCCTTGCTGCACCTCCCCTGTTTTAGCCATTCCCGGTTGATGAGGCTTGAGGTTACGATTACCTTTATAGAACATTATCTTAGAATGCTCATCGTCCACCTGATGATGTGCTGAAAGCATTCAATCCATTCAAGTTCGTTCCGGGTTTGAACGAAACCGAAGGCACTATCTCGTTGCACTCATTATTGGAATCACCCTCAGAGTCAACGACCATAGCCCTTGCACTCTGATTCGCCATCTCGAATCTATAAGCACTATTCCGTCAACTCATTACGAAATCACCCACAGAGTTATACCAACGTATAGCCCTTACACCTCGAGTCTTCACTTGCTCCACTTGGATTAACGACCTAACGTTTAATTGGAATCGATGTGGTTTTCGGATATCCAAATATGGGAACCCGATCCCGGTCTCACCGAAACCAAACGCCATTTTAATGTCCAAGTTGTACTTAAGGGTTTAAACAGTTTAACTTAATTCAGGATGATATATAAACAGATAAATGAATTATATTAACGTAACAGATAATTCGTAATAACATTCATCTTCACAAAGCAGCATATCACATAACAGAGATGTCCAGTATCAACCATTATCAACATCCAATATCAACCAATCACCCAATATCATTCAACATCCAATATCAATCATTTATCCAATATTAATCATTCATCCAAAACAGAATTGATTAACTCTAATCAATTGGATTACTTAAATCATTCTTCATTTATTTATCCCAAATAAATAAATTAACCATCTCTAATGAACTTCACTAATTAATCTTTCTTTGATTAATTATTCTTTAATTACATTCAAGTAATTATCCTATCCAAATTTAGCAATTAACCTTTAATTACTATCATTAATTACAATAATTAATGATCATTCATTAATTAAATAATTATAATTAATTACATTAATTTTTAATTAATTACAATTAACTAAACTCATTTAAATTAATTACTTTTATTAATCAATCTTGATTAATATCATTAATCACATTAATTAATTAATCCTTATTAATTAATAATTACTTTAATTAATTAATTAATTAACTTATAATTAATCAACTCATTAATCGTAATTAGTAATTAACAATTTATAATTACTTATCTTAATAAATTAAATTCTAATTTAATTATTTCAATCCTTGATTAATTAATTCAATTAATTAATCCTTAATTACTTCATTAAGTAATTATTAAATAATTAAATTAATAGTTAATCCTTATTTAATTATTTCATTAATTAATTACATTTTAATTAATTACACTTGGTAATTAATCTTAAGTTAAACTCATTCATTAATTACTTAATCACATTAATTAATTAATTAAAAATAAATTAAGTAATTAATTTTTAATTTCTTACATAAGTAATTATTCCTAATTACTTTCATTAATAAACCTTAATTACTTCCTTAATTAATCACTTAACAAACAATCAACTACATCATTAAATAATTCTTAATTCTTTAATTAATTAATCACTTCATAATTAATTAACTTCGATAATTATATAAATCAATTCTTTAATTGATATCATTAAGTAATTAACCAATAATTACTTCAACTAATTACTCCATCATTAATTACTTCCATAAGTAATTAACTTCCTTAATTACGTTCAATTATTAATCATTAATTACTTCATTAAGTAATTACACTTAATTAATTCATAATTAAGTGATTATTTAAAATTTAATAAATAATTAACTAATTATTTAAAATTTATTAAACAATAAATTAATTAACTTCTTATAATTCAAAATCCTAAATTAATAAGAAAACATTAATCTTAATTAGCAAATCATATTTATTAAGTATTCTCAAATTCATGTCAAAATAATTAAACATTATTTATCTTTATAAATAAGTTATTTGAAATTGATTAAGCTTAAACAATTCAAAAACAAATTATTCAATTTGGTTTAATATTATAATCTTATCCTTATTTGAAAATAAAAGATTTAGAAATCAAATTCAAAATTGAAAACACTTTAAGTTATCTAATCAAAACTTAGTTTTAAAAAAAATCATTCCTTGATAACTTTGATTTAATATCTTAAAATGATATCTTCCTTTGAATTAAAATTCAAAACATTCCTTTAAATTGAAATTCAATATTTACTTAAACAATATTTTCAAAACAACTTCTTAACAATTTAAATTTAAAATAAATTCAATTGATATTTTGAACGTTTGATTTACACATTTTTTTTATAACAAGTTTAATTTAATATTATGTTTCTTTTATAAAACTTGTTTACAATAAAATGCTTGATTTTATTGATTCAAACTCAAGTTAATTAACAGTTAAAACTTACGCAGTGCTAACCAGAAAAACAACAACCTAAAAATACTCGAGGTAAACACGGCAGCTTCTCGAGTGCTGCTCCGAGAAAATGCCAGCTCCAACAACTTCGAATCGTTCACGAGAAAATCGCGAGTGCCACTTCGGTAAATCCTTTCTTCCCCAACCTTTTAATTCCAGTGCACATATCCTAAACGCGTGCACATGTCCAACCATCGCCGGTCACCAACGTACGACGCGACCATCACCCACGATCACAATTCCACGCGCGATCACAAATCTAAACCCAGAACCCATTGATTCGAGCTCATACGAAATTGAGCTGTTCGAACCCTCCATTCAACTGCAGTCGCCAGGAAAACAATCCCAACACCCACGGCGCCGACCACCTTACGCCTCCCCACTCCGGCTATGAACTCCCACCACCCAAACTCGACTCCTCTCCAAGCCAACCCCATCTCGATCATCTCTACGCTCCACAAAATCGAATTTCCCAAACTCAAAATAAAACAGTACCCAAACCCTACAAATCCAGTTTCTAAAATCTGTATTACATAATAAATTGGATCAGTATTTTTCTAGTGTTAAGTATCAATTAACACTGCTTCAATTCAAATTTCAAAGTCTATAAATCACTCAGTCACATGAATTTGACAAAACCCTCATTTTTAGAAAAATCCAAAATTCATTTTCAACTGTAGGTTAGAAATTCTGATTTCTGTTTTAGAATTCATATCATGCATTATGGGTTTAGGATATACATTTTATTCATCAAAATTCGATCATGATTTACTTGATATAATTATTTGATTTTACTGCATATCCTACTTCCTGCAATTTTCTTAATTGTTTCATATGCAAATTTATCTTTAACACTTAACTAATATTGAATCTAACTTCCATATTTGAAGATATTATCTCAACACCATCTTACTGTATTTCAATTTAAAGTCTACTCATAAATTTTTGCTTTGAAATACAGAGGTGTTAAAATTTTCTTTTTAACAAATTATTTACAGTAAACACACCTGCATGCAAACAACAAACTTACACAACATACAGATACTAATCTATATAAAATTAAGCTATAAAATTTTAATAAAGGTAAATAACAACACATGCAAGACATTAGAATATGATTCAACTGTTTTAAAAAAAAACATTTACTCACCTTAATATATGCAGAGCAGATTTTGATGCCCAGGTTTGAACTTTTTAAATTTGAAAACTATTTGAAACTCCCAGCATGCCTGTCACTTGATGTTTTAAGAGTTGAAGCTTGCTATTGAAATCGAGTGTCCTTGAATGCTTTACAATTGTTTATTAAACTTGCAGATGCCCTCAAATGAAATGCAGGTTGATAGTTGCAGATTTGCTTTCCATTTGAGATGCAGGTTTTGAAAGTTAATGTTGCTGATTTAAAATTGTTGTGATGAACTTGTTTGCAGATTTCAGATTGCAAGTTGAAAATTGCAGTTTGAACTTTATTTCAGGTTGATAATTCTTTTGCTTTGCAGAACTGTTTATAGTTTTTATTCTCAGATTTTGGAACTTTGTTACTGATTTTGCCATTAATGTTTGAAAGAATGAGAATGTTTTAAAAGAAACTTGTTTTCTTCTAAAAACATTAAATAAAATTAAAATGAAACGAATTGCCACTTGTTGTTAATTGAACAAATGTCCTCTACTTGCTTAATTTACTTACATGTGTTATGGCAAGGTGATAATATGTTTACATTTGTTCTTTAAATCTTTTAATAAATTTTTCTTAGTTTAAAATGTGAATATAACCTACTAATTAAATTTACTTTATAAATAAATATAAGTTTTCTTTTTAAAAGAAATATTCTAACACAAATAAAAATGCAAACAATTCTTATACATATATTAAAAAAAATCTAAAACATATACATATACGTTTTTAACCATTTAAAATTAAACACTTTAAAGAAAACAGAATAAAACATTGATTAATTTCCTTTATAAATTATCATATTTAAAATAAATAATTATCTTGTATTTGGAAAACAAATTGAATAAATCTTTGAATTAACTTTTAAAATTAAAACAAAGCTCCAATTACAATATTCATTCATATCTAAATTATCAATAGATTAAAATTAAATCTCAAAACAACTCAAACTATAACATATACATACATATATATTATAATTTGAAAGTTTATCTTTAATTAAAAACAAAAGCTCTTCTATTCACAATATATATATATATATATATATCAATTGTATATATTATAAACAGAATAAATTCTGATTAGCTTTGAAAAACAATTCTTATCAAATTTAAATTGTCAGAAAGATATTGATTACTATTAACAAATTAAATATTTATTAACCATAAAAAGAATAAATTCATCAGTTTAAATTAAAATTATCAAACCAATTTAATTATTTACACAGATTATTAAATTCTTATTGCCTAAAATTCCGGGTCGTTACAATTTGTCTCATCAATTGTAATAACATCTGCATTGTTATACACTACTCCTTCTGAATTGATATAGAGAGTCTGCGGAGTTGTGTAATCCTATGAAATAACGCCCATACTATTAGTCTCATTATTGTTAGATGATTTTGGTATCCACAGTTGTGTAAATGATATAGGACACTCTCTATCCACATGACCGAAACATATGCAGTTCTGACAAACTGGAGGTATAAACTCATATTCGACATTTTGCATGACAAAATCCCCTCCAGGCAGTTTAATTTGCACTTCACTTTCAAATTTAAATGACGCGTCCACCTCAATAAGCATACTAGCAAAGGCTATTCTGCTTCTATTTTTAGTATGTTCATCCATTGCAATAGGTCTTCCAATAGTGCTGGCGATTTTACACAATGAAATGTGGTTCCAATATGCAAAATTGAGATTGGGAAATCTGCCCCAAATAGGAATGGATAATAAAAGGTCTTTCTCATATTTGATGGTAGTGCTCCACTTCTTCATAATGATAAGCTTACCATCCATCAACCATGGTCCTCCTTCTAGTATTTTATTGCAATCTTCTTCTAATTGAAATTGAACTAAATAGAAACCATTGTTTCTAGCAAAAACTTCAAATTTACCTTTTGGGAGCCACATTCTCTTAATATATGCTTTAAAAACATATAATACGGTCTTTTCCCCACCAGATAGATCAGAATAGAATTCGACCACATTTTCTCTGCAGTTAACAGCTCCTCTTCTCCAATTATTGCAGTTTTTCTGTTATTAACAATTGTTGGATCAAAAAATTGCAAGGTTTCATTTTTTTTCTTTTCTTTAACCAAATCACACCAACTTTTAGGTGAAGCCTTTGAATTAACAGCAAACACACCCGAATTGTTGAATCTATTCTTTTTGATAAGAGAATCATGTGATTCAGTATTAGCAGGCCCAGATCTTGCTGACTTATATCTGGCATTAGAGTTAGCAATCACAATCGAATTAGGTCCAACAGGGGCCCTGGCCTTCATGCGAGAAAAATTCGACTTATCTACTTTCACAGATGCGCCTGAAACTACCATCTTCTTCCTCCGATCTATCACTTTAATCCAGCCATCGTCCTCTGCTTCCTCCCCTCCGAGATTTGAATTTTGAGCACCAGCTGATGATGCCGTTAAAAAAGATGTCGCCATTTTTTTTATAGGGAAAGATTTTATATTTTTAATATAGTATATATACACACTTATAATTTTAAATATTATAAAGTTTACATATATCTATTCAATTTACCATAAGGTTTATCATTTCCAGATATTTATAATTCAACATTTATTATAGTTTCAAATCTATTTATATATTTCCAGATATTTTAATTATCACAGTTATTTGTTCAACTTATAAATCAGTATTTCTACTAATTCAATCGAGTTAATTATCAATTAACAGATGTCTAAAAATCCGGGTTATCACACATTAATAAATCCGATTTATCAAATACAAACTAGGATATGAACTAATTGATGAAGGGAAGTGTTTCGTGAAGAAAAAGGAATGACAGGATATTAATTAAAAAGGATAACGCTGATTTGAATTATAGGTGTTAATAAATACAATCAATTGCAAAATTGGTTACGTAATTAAAAGGCGTAATGCAAGATTTATTATTTATGCATATGAAGTTAGATACCAATTAATAAAATTGGTATGAATTCAAATTGATTGATTGGAAATGAAATTAATGATGTAAATGAGAATTACGTAACCATCGCATTGATAAGGGAAACGCAGTAATGTTTATTTAGGCAACAAATTAAGGCAATAAGAAAAGGAAGATATTAATGCATATTTGAAAAGAATAACAGTTTATGCAAGAGGAAAAGGTTTATTTTTAAAATCTAGCATTTAAGAAAAGTTAAACATTTTGAAAGATACGTTTAAAATTGTATGTTTGGATAGTAAATTGTTTTAAGGGAAACATAGAGAAAAGATATTAGTTAACGAAATATGGAATGGAAATTAAGATTATTAATTAAGATTAGAATCTTAATTGACCGACCTAGGTGGTAAATTTGTTGCATTGGTTTGGGCAATGTAATTGTTGATAAAGGAAAAGGATTTATTTATACAAATAAAGGGACACGTATAAAAAAATGATTTTTGCTATAGATAAACCTTCACCAGAGCCTTCAATAAGTAAAGAGGAAACCAATTTGTGTGTGTCTATGTATGTGTGTGGGTGTGTGTTTGTGTGTGTGTGTGTGTGTGTGTGTGTATTACTGAATTAAATACATGGTACTTTCCATATTTAATTTTAGTAGTAAAGTGTAAAATGTGAATAAGTATTATGGACAAAATTGGTATAAATGAATTAATTTGCATGACATAAACGATGGTAATGGGAAGATTTTATTTAGAAAGGAAAGTAAATAAAATTGATTTGTTGATTTCTGGATTGATTAATGTTATAGGCATGTACACATATTCCTAACCTTAGAAGGAGATTTGACATATTATTTAAAAACATGTCTAGGTTCATTGAATTAAATCTAATGGTCTAGGTTTAATAAGATAGGTTACTAGGAAATAAAGCAATCGATTAATGATTATGATTAATATAGATCTCATATAAGTTAAACCACTAACCTAACCTAACTCTTACATCTTCTCTCTAATCCTAGTTATTGTCATCTTATTACCTCTCATCCATTATTTCTTGTATTTACATATAAATAAACAAAAATAAAATCAAAATAAAAGAACAAGATTAAAGAAGATCTAGCGATTTGAGAGAAGACTAAGGAGATCTAGGAAGGAAAATAGTAGGATTGGGACTAGATCCAAAGGAAATACACAATCTAGAGATTGAAATGAAAGCTAATAATTTGAGTAAGGGGAATTAATCTCAATCAAATCTCAAATTCCTTATCCTAATCAAAGTGAATAATAATTTATTCCATCTCTAATTTGTTTTTATAATCATATGTTTTCGAATTTAAGATTAAATTTGTTTTTATGATGTTTGGACGATAATATGATTGAATTATTCTATGATTGATTTAAATTAATTCATTTACGTATGAATTTGCATGGTTTTAGGGCAAAAACGATTGTATTGATTTTAAAATGCCATGAAAAAATTATACGTTAAGTTAAACATGATTTTAGAGATGGATATAAATTTTTATAATTTTTCATGCTATGGAAAATTTATCATGAATTTCTAAAGGAAAATATGATATATTTGGGTTTAAAATTTATTTCGTTTATTTCAAGAAGAAATTGGGTTCAAAATTTAATATGCTTGATAACATAATGAAAATGAATTTCTATGATTTTTGGGGTTTTTCGTAATTGATTTGCTATGGAAAAGAAATTATTTTAAAAGGACTTATTTGCAATATTGGTTTTGCTTAATGGAAGGGCTTAAACGTTACTTTTTCCCATGATTTAGACCTGATAAATGCGGTAGTTATTTTCTAAGGTATTTGAAAAGTTTTAAGAAAACCAATCAAAGGATTACAAATAGGCAGATAGTTGTAAAGCAATTATTAAAAATCGCATAATTTCAGCCTTTATTCAAAAAAGGTAGTTCCGTCTCCTATAGTAGTGCCTTTCAACCCCAATGCTTTCGCTCTAACTCGGCCGAAACCAACCCAGCCGAAACCCACTTAGTTGAAACCTTGCTGCCAATATTATGCCTTTCGAAGGTATTGAGGTCATCAATGCTTTTGAAAGGTAGCTTTTGTTTTTAAAATTGTACTATGCCCCTTCCTAAAAGCTTTCGAAAGGGTTTAAGAGTTTCGAAGGCATTGGCTCCGAAAGGGGGTTTCAATGCTATTCTTTAATATTTTACTTAAATGATTTAAGCTTTTGAAATGATGGTTCCAAAGTCATCAAATTTTTCCTAAACAATTTTATATGAAGATTAATGGTTTCGAACGGGTTACTTTTGTTTATATTCCCTTTGTCCCAAAAGATATTTTAAAGATAAAACCAATGGTTTTGAAAATGGCACTTTCAGTGGTCTCGAAGCTATGCTTTTAAGAGTTTATAAGTAATGCTTTAATACTTTCAAAAGGTGTATTTTTGTTTCGAAAGAGATGATTTAAAAAGCTTCGAAAAGTACATACTTATTGTTTTGAAAAGAAGTTTTCTACACTTTCGAAGGAGGTTATCCAGGGGTTTTGAAAGTGATGTTTTAAGATTTCAAAACAAATAAACCAATCTCATTTTAAAGGAAAAAACCGTGGCACAAATAAAGATCTTTGAAATGAAGTTTTTGAAGAAGTTTTTCTTGATTAACAGGTTAAAGTGGTAAACCAAGTTTTATATAAAATGTATTCAGGCATATTTAACCAACTTAAAGGGGTTAACTATATTATTATGATTGCTTCTTCATATATTTGTTCACATTGTTATTAACCAATGACAGTACTTTGGGGAAGGGCAGATAACTAGCTAGGCTGACCCAGTAGTAAATATAACTTAAGAAACATTAAAATCTTAATTAAAGATATTGGCAGGGACCATTAGGTTCTTAGTAAGCCCATGAAAACAGTGTATAGCAAAAGATATTGGCAGGGGCCAATAGGTTTATAGTTAGCCTATGAAAACTATATCTGGAGTAAGATATTGACAGATATTCAATAGGTTCCTAGTCGACCCATGAAAACTAAGATAAAGAAAAAGATATTGGAGTTACCAATAGGTTCACTTTCATCCCATGAAAACTATGAAATAGGAATTTCAATAACCCCCTCGATAACTATTATGAGTTAGAATAAGTCACAAGTTACATGGGTTGATTGGCGAATCAATGTAACCCCCTTGATAACTGTTGTGAGGGAGAATAAAGTTGAAGAAGTGAAGGAATTCCAGTAGAGTAATGGTCGCTCTCTCTGTGGCAAAGATCCATATATATTTGGAGGTAAGTGAGTATTTATAAGGGAACTCAGTGAGTGTTGGGCCAAAAGTCCAAGTGGGCAAGAGTCTAGTTGTTATGCCATGTCATCATAAAAAATCTCAAATCAATCTAAGTCCTTTCTATGGATTGCTAGCAATCTATAAGGAATAGATCGATAGCTATACATAGGGGACGGATAGCTAGCTATCCATCAACTTAACATATTTTTCTACCAAAAGCCTTTACTTAGTGCTAGAAGGAGCTCGGAAAGTTTGAGGGAGATCCAACCTATCTTGATGGATCTCTAGCTATCCATAGGTGATGGAGTGCTAGCTATCCATCCACTTAGCATATTTTTGAGTGATCTTTGTTTAGTTGTCTACCTGTCTTCTATTTAAGTACCTTGTCCAAATATCAAGTCATTTGGAGTTAGTTTGATCATCCATCTTCATGGGTATCTGGTCCAAAAGAATCATTCATAACTCACTCAAATCTTAACGAAATCAAATGAAACTTTGAAATAACACTCTATATGGTGTTAGGGACCCACCACAAAAATTTGAGGTGGTGGGGTCCATTATAGATGGGTCGTTAGCAAACCATCTAGTTATGTATCTAGCGATCCAACAAATCAACACCAAATGATCTCATTTTATTTTTGAACCTTATTCTATGTCTTCTAAATGTTCTTCCAAAATTTCAAGTCATTAGGACTTCATATGAGTTTATAGGTCCATATTAAGTTAGCTGCTTTTAGTCAAATAGCCTGAATCGGGTGAATCTTCACTTCCCTAGCTAAATTGTTTGGCATGTTATGAAACTTGGAAAGCATCTCTAAGGAGCATATTAGATCATGATGCAAGAGGACTGGAGGATCCATGGTTAAGCTTTATGGATCGCTAGCGATCCATCGCCTTAGCTTGTTTTAGCATTCTTCTTCTTTGGTCTTTCTCTTCTTTTCCTTCTGGTCTTCTTGGTCGATCCTTGAGATATTTTGACTTTGTAGTTATTCTTGTTCCCTTTGAATTCTATTGGGTTAAAAACCCAGTTAACACTTGCCCTCCAAAATACGCCTTTTGAATGAATGGTGTGCTTTGCTCCAGAACAACTTCCAGTAACGAGTCTTTGCTTGTTGAGCTTTCCAACAGCTTTAGCCTTGCCAAACCGTCCAGTTCTTTTGGATTCTTTCATCAATTACAAGTCATTTCAGACTTGCTATATCCTAGGACTCTAAATCTGCTTAGGTGTAATCTATACATCACAATCATTCCATTTCATATGGAGTTATTAAATCACATATCTCTAATTAAATCACATGTTTCCACTTACATGACATATCTCCATTTACATCGCATATCTCTAATTGTTCCTTGTTCATTTGGGATTTTCAACATTATCAATTTTTGATTCACATCAAAATCACATTATATATCAAAACCACATCATATATTGGAATAACAACATATATCGAAATCATCATGTGTTCATCTAGGATTTATCAGTTTTATTCTATTTATAAGACATTCAAATCCTTTTATTAAATCAAGTATGTTTTTAGGCTTGATCTCTCCCAATCATATAATTTTAATGTGCAATCTCTCTGGATTCTTTAATGTTTAGTTTAATGCGCGATATCTTTGGATTGTTTAATGTTTAGTTAATGTGCAATCTCTTCATATCATTTAATGTTTTAAGTTAAGGGGACAATCTCTCCGGATTGTTTGTTTGTTAAGTTAAGGAGGATGATCTCTTCGGATCATTTGCTTATTAAGCTAAGGAGGGTTAAGTAAGCCCATCCACTCACTATCTGGTGAGGGGATTACTTCTTGAACTCCGACCATGTCACTCCGAACTGGACTCTATGGCGCTCGATATCGTACAAGTCCATCCACTCGCTCTCCGACAAGGGGACTTGCACCTTAGAGTCCGTTCTCGTCTCTCTGGTCGGGACTCTATGGCATTCAAAATTAGTTATCACATTAAATATGGATTTTACAAAATTCAAATTTCAAATCAAAGCAAACAAGAAGAAATTAAATAAGTAAAATCCTGAATGTCTACCCCAGACATCCGACACAAAGCGTAGCAAGGGATCAATCTAGGTTTTGCGCACGTCCAAGCAGTCTGAGATTATTATCCTAAGCAATTATCCCAGATATTCGATTCAGAGCATGACTAGGAACCAATCTAGGTTTAGCACATGTCTAAGTGATTTGGGGTCATCATTGTCCTAAATGTTCATCTCATTCATCTGACTTAGAGCTTTCTTAGGGACCATTCGGGATCCCGTACATGTGTAACAGTGTAAGTGGCTTGAGGTTATTAAAGGTAGAAAAAGTAGAAGGCAGAGAGTAAGAGACAAACCCGTCCCCTGTTCCAACTGTGGGATAATAGTTTCAGCTCATGAGGTGATGCATTCGTACTTTGATTTGCTACTCTTGCTCCAACATCACTCATTCTTGGCATTAAAGCTTATCCAAGATCCAAATCTTTCTTGCCCCAAGTCATGTGGGCATTATTTCAGTTTGTTTTTCTCTAACTCCAGATGCTTCTGCATTGGGTTTTATTGTTGATTCCAACGTTGCCCCCAAGTATCAGTTGCTCTAGACGTGGGGGCAAGACTCCACCTTGTTCCAATCCAACTCCGGCAGCTCCTATTTTGTTCCCTAAAGCTTGATTCATATTCCTAATAGATCTAGCTATCCCTTGTTGCTCCATTCTTTGGAAGAAGCTATCCATCATCTCTTACTGCCTAGGCCAGTTCCTATCTTGCATCTCTTTCATCGTCCTTTCTGTTTCTTTTCTAATCACATAGATGGTTTGATGGATCGCTATCTATCCATAGGCGATGGATCGCAAGCTATCCATAGGCGATTGATCGCTAGTTATCCATCCACTTAGCATATTTTGAGTGATCTTTGTTTGGTTGTCTTCCTATCTTCTATTTAAGTACCTTGCCCAAAAATCAAGTCGTTTGGAGTTAGTTTGATCATCTATCTTCATGGGTCATCTGGTCCAGACATAAATCACTCAAATCTTAATAAAATCGAATGAAACAATGCATGAACACTCTATAGGATGTCAAGTATCCACTGCAAAATTTTGAATTGGTGGGGCCCATTCTAGATGGGTCATTAGTGATCCATCTAGTTATATTACTAACGATCCATCAAATCAACTCCAAATTGTATCATTCTTATTTTAAGCCTTCTACTATGTTTTATAAATGTTCTTCCAAAATTTCAGGTCAATCTGACTTCGTTTGAGTTCTATAGGTCCATGTTAAGTTAGATACTTTTGGTTAAATAGCGTAAATCAGGTGAGTTTTCACTTCTCGAGCTAGATTGTTGGCATGCTATAAAACTTGAAAAGCGTTCTCTAGGGAATATATTAGATCATGATGTGTGACGATCCGGATTTCTGATCCCAGAAATCCGTTTCATCTTGAAGAAAGAAAGGGGTGAGAAAATAGAAGAGATAGAGAAGAAAGAACAACAACATCAAAATCTCACAGCGGAATGGAACAAAATATAATAGATCACATAACTATTACATAGTTTTACATATATCAGAGTTATACAGATCATACAACACATACTAGACAGTTATAAACACCTGTCTAGTTATACAAGTCAATATACAATACAACATAGAGATACCAATACAAGGAATACTATATATATCTACAACGCCGAAGCCTCCTGCTCCATTGCTTCTCCAGAATTCGTCAAAGCTAACCTGAATCCCTTGGCTACTCGTAAAAATTTGAGTACCCGAGAGTTTACGAAAAAAACAGAAATAAACTCCGGGTCGGACATGGGTCTGGTATGAGTAACAGGTTAAAGTTGCTTAAATTTGAAAAACATTTGAAAACAAAGGTATCACGTAAGACTTCCCACAAATAAACATGGTAAGTTTTTACCTAACGCTAACCAAATCATTTAATAGGAAATTCTGTGATATTATAATAGTGTCTAGGGTTTTCAAGTAAATATGAAATAGCCGAAATTGTTACATTTTTAAATTCCAGCTACTAGCCACAAAAGTGGGTAATACAATCAAAACCGTTGGCACTTATTGGATTTTGGATTCCATACAATGGCAGGGCTACTGGGGTACCGCCCGTCACAGTACGTGGCCTAGATCAACATACCGAGGAGTACACCCGCTCCCCTACAACACAAGGCCGGAACCATTCCTTACTGAACAGTCCCGAACAAGACAACCCCGACAGTTGGAGCTCACAACTGTCCACACAGCCGAAATAAAAGGGACATCTAGATAGGGAAAAATCTTATCCTGCTTGGGCATGACCCACCTAACCTTGCTGCACCTCCCCTGTTTTAGCCATTCCCGGTTGATGAGGCTTGAGGCTGCGATTACCTTTAGAGAACACATCTCTTAGAATGCTCATCGCCTACCTGACGATGTTCTGAAAGCATTCAATCCATACAAGTACGTTTCGGGTTCGAACGAAACCGAAGGCATTATCTCGTTACACTCATTTTGGAATCACCCTCAGAGTTAACGACGATAACCCTTGCACTCTGAATCTTCACTTGAGAATTCACGACCTAACGTTTAATTTGGATCGATGTGGTTTTCGGATGTCCAAATATGGAAACCCGATCCCGGTCTCATCGAAATCCAAAACGTGTCTATTAAGGCCAAGTTGTTTAAAGTTTAAAACAATTCAGTTCAATTATCCATATACACACAGATAGATAATTCATAATATTATAATAGATAATCAACATCAACATAAACAGATAATCTATATTATCATCACAACAGATAATCCATATTATCATCATACTTAAATCAGAGCATACCTATCACATAGCATTCATTAATCTCGTATTTGAGATCTCAATCCATTCAAAGTAAACAATATCATCAATCCATATATAAGCAATCATATCAGCTATAATTAATTTAAAATGAATTAAATTAATTATATCATCTCTAATTAATTTAAAGTAAATTAAATTAATTACTTCACCATTTTAAATCTTGCTTACATATATCTATTAATTAATTGTTCATCAATTAATTTATCATCATCCAATAATTCAAATTAATTAATCAACCTTGATTAGTTAGATTTTGATTACATTTAAGTAATTAACCTTTAATTATTTCTCTAATTAGTTATCCTTAACCAAACACAGTAATTAACCCTTAATTACTAATTAAATTGATTAACTATAATTAATTACTTAAATCTTTAATTACACTAATTAATTTCTCTTTAATTACTTATTATTGGTTAATTGATCTTAGTTGCTTAACCCTTGATTACATTATTTATTAATGATTTCTAATTACATTTAATTAATTATCCAATTTAGATTAATTACCTTATGTAATTAATCTTCACTTAAACACATTTATTAATCACCCCTGATTAATAACATTCAGTACTTAACTACCCTTAATTACTCCATCAAATAAATTAATTACTTCTTAATTAATTTTCTTTAAATTAATCCCTTGATTAATTATACAAAGTAATTATACTCCGATTACTTTCATCATTAAATCATCTTCAATTAATTACATCCAGTAATTATTATGAATTACTTCCCTGAGTAATCATACTCCATTCATCTCATTAAGAAATTACTTATCAAATCATTCGATGATTATCTTAAATTAATTAAACTAAATTAATTAACTTAAATTGATCACATTAACTCAATTGATTACAATAGAATAATTAATTCCCTAATTATTTCTATTAGTAATCACACTTAAATAATTTAAAAAAAGATTACCTTAAATTAATTAATCTAATTGATTATTAAGATAAATCACATTAATTAATCATTAGTTAATTCTTAGATAATGACTTTCATTAACACTTCTTTAATTACTTCTCTAAAGTAATTATCTTATATTAATCATTTTAAATTACAAATTAATTTATGTTTGATAACCCGTTTTTTTAACCTTTAATTATTTAGTTAATTAAGTGCTTAACTGTAATTTAATTAATCCCTAATTACTTCATTAATTAAATTAATCACAACTTAATTGCTAAATCAATAAATCTTTAATCATTAATTTATAATCTTTAATTATCTAATTTGATTAACCCTTAATCATCCCTTTTATTCCTTAATCATAAATTAATTAAATTAACTAATCATTTCTAAATTACCTTATTAATTAAATTAATTTTAAATCATTAATTCTTACTTTAAATTTAAGACAAAACATTTATTAATTATGACTAAATTGTCCTTAGCAAAACATTGGAAAACCATTTACTCTAAAATTTATTTCAAAATATAAGATAAAAAATGAATACAAATTTAACTTTAACAAAGTTGAAAATAAAAAAAACCTTTCTAAATTCCATGTTAGAGAAATACTTGTTTATAAAAGAAATTTTAAAGAGTTTAAACCAAATCTATTTTTAAATTCATACCTTTTAAATTTTACTTTAAACACTTTAAAGTTGTTAAAACATTTTGAATTTTCCTCAAACCTTAAATCATAAAATAATCAGTATACAAATGTTAGTTTGAAACCATATTTAAATCTGGATTTCAAATCTTGTTCAAATCTGGCCTTAGAATTCTATACTGCATTTTAAAACACAAAACAATGACAGGCTTTTAAGAACCTGGCAACATACCCAAAAGACCCGAGTTCACCCTAATGCCTCGAGTCAAAACCCAGAAAGCTTCGAGTTCGACATGAAGTTTCCCCGAGTCAAACCCTTAAAGACTCGAGTACCCTCTACTTCAGCAAACTCCTCCTAGTACAACATAGTGCATCGTGCAAATGCACGGGTGCCGATGGTCGTCGCTGATCATCATCGATGATCCTCCCACACCATCCATCACCCAAGCACCCCCTCGCAAGCATCAACACGATATTTTCAACTCGAAATCAAATTCGAGGGTTCGAGCCACAAACCTGGAAACACAGACAACCCAAATTCATAAACCTGGAAGTTCGCCGTCCTCGCCACCTCGTCCACCGGAGACACTGAATTTCTGGCCATCACCACGTCTATGTATCCTCTACCTCCCCTCAAGAGCACGTAACGCTCGATCGCACCAAGAGTGAGAACGAATCGAAGACTCAGCCTTACAAAAATTTAGGCCTACGAAAAAGAAAACGTCGCCGGCGCCACCACGTCCCCCTGACGAACCTTCCATTATTTTTCCCCACATCGATGATCGATCCTCCATCTCCAGGAAAGTCCACGAGCTCACCAATCCATTTGATCACAAGAAAAACCCATAAATACATTTCCAGTAAAAACCCAAACCCCACCTTCAATCCTAAACTATAAATCCTAATTCTTATGTTAAAAATCATATTTTGTGTGAGATTTTCGATTATTGATACTGGAATTAAAATTTAAATAGTTTGAGTTTAAATTATATTTAGTATACTCGGTTGTTCTTAATATTTCTAGAGACAAACAACACAAATTTAACTAACTTAGATTTTAAACAATAATCCAATTTGAATCAAAAAATATTGGTTTGATAATCAGATCTTATCATGAGCAAGATCATGTGGAAGGAAATTTAAATTAAAATTTTGAGCCTGAGAAATATTGCAGAGCACAAATATAATCACAAAACTGCACACATATATATACATGGACCTATTTATACATATACATCACAAACACATTGTCAGAGATGAGTATGCAACAACAATTTATAATTTAAACTATTTAGTTTGTGATGTTACTCACCGATTCGAAGAATGAAGACAGAGCTTTGAAAACTGTTTTGAACTTCTGAAACTGTAAAATATTTTTGCTTTGATCTTCCTGTTTTTAAAACTCCTTGCTTTTGTTTAGTTTTATGATGTTGTTTATGGATATGCTTTCTTTTCTTTCTTTCTGGTTTTTCTAAGTTATGAAAGAAAATGAAACAAAGAGTATTGCATATATATAGAGGAGACATGCTTGTATAGGAAGGTGTTATCTGGTATAGGCTATTTTAGTTTGTTCAAAGATATTTCTTTACTTTTGTTTTATCAGGAAAGATTATTTTATTTTGGAGGCTGAATTGAGTTTATACATTTCGGCTGAAATGATTTTTATACATTTCTAGTAGACCAAATGGTGCGCTGGAATTAAATGCAAAAGAACTTTATGTTTCAAACATATCTTATTTTGCATGTTGCTACTTCTTTTACTTGTCTGGTTTGCTTATTTTTTCCCTGTATATTTATTTTACAGGGAATAAATATTACAAACCTGATTTGTCTTTACTCCTATATACTTAATACTTTCTTTTTACTTGTACTTGCATATAATCTTACAGGCTATATACAAGATTACTTGCCAGTTTAAGTTTTCTTTGACTTATTCCTTAACTGGTTTGCTTACATACTTTATGCATGTATTTAGACATTTTTATTTATTACTTTGTTCTTGTCTTACATAATTACTTACAGGTTATATGCATATTTTACTTTTTCTGGTTATGCTTTATTTTCTTTTCTTTATCTTGCTTATTTATTTTACAGATTACAATTATTTACAAGCCTGGTTTTGCTTTATTTTTATATGAAGTTTTTTAAGTCATTTGTTTTGGTTTGTTTCTTAATTTATATTCATATACTCTTTATACTTAAACAATTTACAAATTTACTTTTCTTTTTATTTTAGACTTAAACTATCCAATACTTAATTCACTTATTGTTTTTTTTATACTTATTTTATTATCATACACTTGATTTATGTTGTGTTTAATATATTTAAGATTTGTTTCATTTTAAACATATTTGAAAGATGTTACTTCAAATTTACAAATCATAGCTTTCCTATCAAAATACACACACATATATATATATAAATAAATTTAAGATAACAATTTTTATTTATATTAAAAATCCATTTGTAAAAATATTACATTATCAATATAGTTTAAATATAACTCATTATTAAATTAAAATAATTCATAAAATAATTTATCTCTTATTTAATAAATTACTTATTTTATCAGCCACATAAAAAAACAAAAAAAACCTTTTTATTTAAATTTAAACTTAAGCTAAAATCAATTTTAAATAATTAAGTTTTTATCTTGAGTATTAAAATCATATGGTTATTTATTTAATAGCTTAATATCAAATTAAATCCAATTTTTAATTTACCAAAAATATTAGAATAAGAAAACGTGCCTATATATATTAAATTTAAAACAAAGATTATCTATTTATAATATATACAAATATGTATACATTAAAAATATAAAACAATTTATTAGCCTTTAAAGATAGATTATCAGTTTAAATATTTATTTTAAATAAGATTATTAAATCTAATTCAAATTCATTATTAACATTATTGTCAAATCGATTAAATTTTGACATAAATTATTAAATTGTTATTGTCAAAATTTCCGGGATATCACACTCCTCCCCCCTTAAAAGAATTTCGTCCCCGAAATTAAAACAAAGGTAATTTAATAATCTAATTACAGATTTAATTTTTAAACACAGGCATATATCAATCATATGCTAACAACCATAGCAACCAATTCATCTGATCTACAAATCTGATTGTCCAGATAAAATTCTAAATAGAATTTTCTCGAGTTTCCCCAAGTATAAATATTGGGATACTCTCTTTACAGAATCCAAACAATCAATATGACTAAGCTACTGAGTTTCTACTCATCTGGATATACAAAACAAATCAAAATATCACACCAACCTCAAGTCTGACTCAACAACCGAAATTCTCTGAACTACTGGTTTTACAATCAGAGATAGCTCAGACACGTACTCTCTCAGAGATACGTGAAACACACTGAATTCTAGTTATCCAAACTGGCAATCCACTCCTGAAGACCAAACACTAATCCTAAGAAGAAGAACAGAAAAACATTCTGTAGGATAGATTTTACACTAGAGGGTGGGTGAATAGGGTGATAGTATAAATTATAAAATTAATTGCGGAAGCTTATAAAATAATTTCAACACAGATCACAGAACAATAGCAGCACAGATAATAGCAGAATAATAAATGCAGAAATAGAACGACACAGAATTTACCCAGCTTCGGCAAAACCCTGCCTACGTGCTGCCCCCAAGGTTTCTACTAGATACACACGTAAACTCGCGACACCCGCTATCGACTAAATCTAACTATACGCTCAAAACCCTGCCACAACTCAGCCGCTGAGTTGCGAATTCTCAAGCTACGCCACGTAGCTTGTCCCCTAGTCACACGACTAGCAAATACAACGGTTTGAAAAGAGATTTAAAATTAAAAACAAATTTAAAACAAATAATAAGATAAAACCCTTATTTTAAAACTAAAGCCCTTATTTAAAACACTAAAAGCCTAATACTTAGGCCGGCCCCTTTTATTATTTAGACCCGATCCTTTTCTATTCGTTCCTTTGGAAAATGGCGGCTTCTTCGATCATAATTTAGGGCTTTTGTCCTCTGATCAAAATTAGGGTTTCGGATGCCAATTCATTTTGTTGCTCTCGTCGATTGATATTGATGCTCTATTGATCCGCTGCTTGGAGTTGCGCTCGGCTGCTTCTCTTGATTTGTTTGTGAAATTAGAGTTCGGCTTGGTTGCTTCGAGATAATCGAATTCGCCTTTTCTTCTGGTATGTTATTTGTATCTTTCGCTTTTAGGTTTGATTGCTTGAGTTCGATTGGTCTTTCATGCCGATGATGATACTTTGGTACTGGTATTTATATGAATACCGAAACACTTAAGTTTGTTCGTATCAACTCGATACTTTCCTAATTTTCAATTACTTGATACTCACGGCTTTCCTGATATATTTTCACCTTGTTACTCAAGTCCTTGATTTTTAAACGTTTGATTTCCCTTAAATAATACAGCAAAAACTTTCCTCTTTTATATGTTTTGACTTTTTCAAAAATTACACGCACTTGATTTTTTTGACTATATACATTCACAAATTTGCATTACTTCGATCATCACTGTTCCTTTGCACATATGATTCTCTGGTGTATTTGCCTTTGTTAAATTTTGGCCTTTGCTGGTTCATATGTTTTTAAAATATTTACTGTAGTCAGTTGGGCCTGCACATTCACTTGTTCATTTGATTCTGCTTCACACCTGAGCCTCAATGTAGTTGTGGTTGCTTCTATGCATTTGACTGCATTCATTTGAGTTGTTGCAGTGTTCCATACTTTAGTCGAGCCTTGTTCTTCATATCATGTGTACAGACTTCATTTGATCAGTTGGCACTGTTTATTGGTCATGTTGCATACTGAGTCTTGATATCACTTGAACACTACTGTTGGTCTCTGTCCTGTGCACATTGTCGCCTTAGTCCTGTTGCATGCATTGTTGATTTGAGTTGCACTGTACTTTAGTTGTTGGCATTGCTTTGTCTCGACTTTAGTGGTGCATTGTTGTTGTAGCTTTTTGAAGCTCGTTCGGTCTTGTTCCTTCACTTTACTTGAGCAGTTAGCATTGAAACTGTATGATTTATTTTGTATGTTGTAATGTGAACCATCTTGATCATCATATATTGATACTTGTGCATTTCTGCTCTACATCTTGTAATTTGCTTTGATGCACTGGTTTGGTTTTTTCAGTTTGCATGCTTGAAGTCATTTGATCTTGATTACTTGTTGGAGTCTGGTGGTTGCTGTACACTGTCATGTACACTTGTGTTCGAGCTTGCATTTGTCAGTGATGTTGTACTTCACTATTGCCTGGTCTTGCTTGTTCGATCACCTTGTTGTTCCATGGTTTGAAGTCTGGTTGTTCACTTTTCTTTGAGTCTGTTGTAACTAGGCATGTTGCACTGTTTTTGGCCATCTTTGTTCATTGTTATTGTCTATGTCCATTCAAGTCTTATACTTGGTCTTGAGAATTTCCTGACTTCGACTGTTTTAGTTTGATCACTGAGCACTGCTTACTGCCATGTTGCATAATCCCTGGTCTTCAATGCACATGTATATATGATGTTTATTAGTCGATTGCTTGGTGTTGCATTTGTGCACTGTGTCTTGCAACACTTGTGTCACTTGTGTACTTGAGTATGCACTGCATATTTGGTTTGCTCCTTTTCTGGTTGGTGTTGCTGTTATGTTGGTGGCTAGCCTTTGCTAGTTCATTCATGACATGTTGTCCATGTGTGTTCATTTGTGTCTGCATTGTCATATTGTATTATTCCATGTATTTGTGCTTTGATGCGGTTTATTTGTAGTCTCTGGTTCTTGTTTATATTGGACTAGTCGACACTTGATTCTTGAGTTTTGGCCATTTTCACCTGTGTTGAATCCAGTTTCATAACTCGGGTTTGACCTTGTGCTCACCTGTCCCTGTAGCATTATCAAGTGTATATCGGTGTGCACGGCCTTGTGGCATGTACAGTTATACACTGTGCATGTCACATTGTTCGTGTGTGATGAATTCAAATATAAATGATGACGAACAACCCAAATAACTGAGGCAAATAATATTTTCAAAAACATATTTTATTTTGTATTGCAAAAATATTTCTTTTTCAATTTTACTGCGTTAGTGAATATTTTTGCAGATTGCTCAGATGATGGATTCTAACTGGAATGAAGTTGAAGATGAACTACGAGTGTGAGTGATATGTAGTGAGGAATTTATAATTGTAAAATAATGATGTAATTAAATATGTATCAAAGTTGTATAGTGAATAGTGAGAGCTTGAAATTATACTATTCAAATTGTAATAAATATTTGTTTGAATAAAATTTCTGTTTGAATTCAAATTCTGTGTTATTTAATTTTATCCAGCAAATATTTATTTAACCTATGAAAAGCAAAATAGTACATTAACAAATACATTTAAACGAATGTATATATGTTTATTATCATCAAACAAAAATCATATAAGCGCATATTCAATAATCTCCCCCTTTTGATGATAACAAACATATATTTAAGATTTTGAATATGTTAAATGTATTTGATCATTCATATGCTCTAATTGATCCCCCTATTTAAATGCTTCCTCTCTACACAAAGCTCCCCCTACATATATGCATGCAAATAAAAATATGCAAATAAGCCTAGATGCAAATGGAAAATTATTTGACCTTTGCTTGATTCTATTTGACAAAATCTTAACTTTTCTCTCCCCCTTTTGTTATCAGCAAAAGAATAATAGTGTTAGAGAAAAATAAAGATAAAGTGATCAATATTAATCCAACATTAAACTCAAATTGAATATAAATATTAAACTTCAATAAAAATCAAACAAAAATCATAACTACCCTTGTTAGGCGCATATTCCACTTTTAGAATTATGGAAATGATGTTCTAATATAAAATCATACAATTGTATCAACTTGTGGTACATTTATATCAGGAATTTGAATATCTACTAATCATGCATAACCGTTAGGACTTTTAAATGAGATTAGTAGTATTCCAATTTAATTTTTAAAAATGAAATCAAGTATCTTCTAACCACGCATGACCGTGAGGACTTTTAAATGGTATTAGAATCAACTTGTCTACTTAATCAATTAATTTTGATATGCGTTCCATACATGCATAACCGTAAGGACTTTTAAATGAGCATGGAAACACATAATCAAAAATCCAAGTAATTCACCCATACATAACCGTGAGGACTTTTAAATGAATGTGAATACTTTGGATACTTATTTATTTTTACAAAAAAAAAATATGAAATGAAAAACAAATGATCCCTGATTATAGTACCACATATCGGCCAACTATATTTAAGTTTTGATAAACCATGGTCGATAGAAATATGATAGATATAGAACTGGTCATGGAATCTTTACCCAACAAAAAATTTTATAACTCTTGTTTGAATTCATAAAGAAATTTTCCAAATATACTCTCTTTAGTAATGCATGTTAAATATCAAAACTTGTCACCTTTTCAATCACTATTTATCTTTTTGATAATTAGTAGGGAGTCGGATTAGTCAAAAATTTGTCATTTAAAATCAAATAAAAATGACTAATCTGAAAGTATGGTCAAAAATGATTTTCTTGAAGAGGTTATATGAGAAAAAAATCTGCTAATTGAAAATTATTTGTAATGAAAAATATGCAGATATTTTCTTTGAAAAACGATGCAGTTACTAAATGTCTCACCATAAATCACGTTCAACTAGTAATTTTCTATTAACTAGATTACCAGTGTAATCTGCATCTGAATTTCTCTTTCACTTCAAAATATCACTAACTATATTTGATAGACCAGATCATGAAGTGTGCATGAAAACTCAAACAGCATTCTAAATGGCATTCTCTTGAATTTGGATTGAAGCCTTGTAAATAATCAGAAAATCGTGAATATAGAGTTAGCCGCATTATAACCAAAAATATTATCATCCAACAAAACACTATATTTGATCCAACCTAATATAATCAAAAAATTTAGAGAATTTTATAGTTACAGAAGCAAGATCGAACTTCCAAACTAATATATATGAAGTAAATCAAAGAATAGTGTTTTTGGCATAAATGTAATTGGCCAACTATGTTGAAACAAGTCAGAATCAAAATCATCATCTCTTCACCATCTCAATGTTGGTTGATTTTAATTCAGACTAAGGTGCGGATCATCACATTTAATATATCGTTCAAATAAATATACCATTACCTGTTTTAGCTTTCTCATTGTTTACCCATTGTGATTCTGTCACCTTTATAATAGGCTAAGGAACTTTGCTTTGTCGCCTGTTGTTTTTCTGGAACAGCCAAAAATCCAGAAAACACTGTTGTTGTTCCTTAGCCTTCCACCACACCTACACGGGAAAAGATTTATGTGACCTATTTGTTTTTATAGGTCCATGGTTGTTAGTGGCAGAATATTTAGAAAAATAATTTTGTGGAGACCCAAAACTGTTTATATATGTTCCTTTTGGCACCCAAATTTGTTTAACATTGAGAGATTTTATATTTGTGCCTTTTGGAACCCAAATTGCTATGGTTTTCACATGTTTGGGTCTATACCAACAATTACTGTGATCGTGTCCATATTTTCTACAAATTGTGCACATGGAATTTTCTTGATTAATATCGCGTTCAACATTTTCAGATTGATTATATCCAAGTCCTTGTCTAGCTGTATTAACAGTTTGCTTCCCTAATAGCAGATTCAACGATTTCTCACTTTTTGAAAATTTATCTAAAGTTATTGACAATTGTTGGACTTGTATTTTGAGAGATTCATTTTCGTTCAATAATTGTGTGCACTTTTTGATAGAATTTTCTCTCCTAGTATTTTCGTTCTCTTTCAAAATCAGAATTTCATTTTCAAGTGATTTTATATTAATTTCTGATTTTTTAATTTCTTCTTCGAATGTTGGACACTTATCACACTTAGGGATCCTACTTTGATAGGTTTTAACTAATTGGTCAAGTTGTTTATTTAAATCTATCAAAGTATCTTTTTGTGATTCAAGTTTGGCATACTTCTCCCTAAGTCGTTCGAAACAACCATTCACTTTGTGGAAATATATAAGTAATTCCAAATGAGAAAGTTTTGATACCTCACTTGGCTCGTCATCATCACTGTCAGTTATTTCACCATGAAGACACAAGTCTGCTTTTTCATCCTCACTGTTAGCACTTTGATTATCTTCATCACTTATATTCCACGTGGCAGCAAAACTTCTCCTTTTTGATTTCTTTACAAAGTCGCGTCGATTTTGAGGACAATTGGGCTTTATGTGGCCGGGTTGGTTGCACCTATGACAGATGATCTTTTGTTCTTCTGGATTGTTCAATATTTTATTTATTCTTCTTTTCAAATTTTTCGATTTAGAGCTGAATTTCCATATTTGTAATTCCACCTTTTGACTTTCTTTATTATCAGCTCCAATTCTGCTGCTCCATCATCATTATCATCACTATCGCTTTATGTTGTTCCTTTAAGAGCTATTGGTTTCTTTCGAGTATCACCTCCTTCACGTTCTTCCTTAAATTTCATTTCTAGCTCATAAGCAGTGAGATTTCCGATGAGTTCTTCGACTTTCATTTGTTTCAAATCTTTTGATTCTTGAATGGCATTCACTTTGGCTTCAAAACTTCGTGGAAGGACTCTGAGGATTTTTCGGACTATCTCCAACTCTGTATATGATTTTCCAAGAGCTTTTGATTTGTATACGATATTGGAAAGTCGTCCATGCATCTCTTTGACATTTTCTTCCTTCGCCATTGTGAAGTTCTCGTATTCGCTGCTTAGCATGGCAAGGCGAGATTCTTTGACTTGAGATGTTCCTTCATGAGTCACTTCTAGAGTGTGCCATATTTCCTGCGCAGTTAGACAATGTGAGACACGATTAAATTCATATTGATCCAATGAACAGATAATAGAATTCATAGCTTTAGCATTAGTATATTGTAATATATTTTCTAGTTCTGTCCATTGTTCCTTTGATTTCTCTATTTTTTGATTATCTACAGTTATAGTTGGTATTTTATAACCTGTCTCAACAATATTCCATGTGTCAATGGTTTTCAGAAATATTTCCATCCTATTTTTCCAGTAAGCATATTCACCATTGAACATTGGTGGTCTAACTATGGATTGACCCTCAACAAAAGCAGTATTAAAAGAAGCCATTTTAAAAATTCAACTTTTTAAAATAAAAATTGGTTTTTGTAAAGTCAAATTTTTAAAACAAAAACGACTTTTGTTCCTAGCTCTGATACCACTTGTAGGATCGATTTCACCCTAGAGGGGGGTGAATAGGGTGATAGTATAAATTATAAAATTAATTGCGGAAGCTTATAAAATAATTTCAACACAGATCACAGAACAATAGCAGCACAGGTAATAGCAGAATAATAAATGCAGAAATAGAACGACACCGAATTTACCCAGCTTCGGCAAAACCCTGCCTACGTGCTGCCCCCAAGGTTTCTACTAGAAATTAGATAGTCCCTCGCTTACACACGTAAACTCGCGACACCCGCTATCGACTAAATCTAACTCTACGCTCAAAACCCTGCCACAACTCATCCACTGAGTTGCGAATTCTCAAGCTACGCCACGTAGCTTGTCCCCTAGTCACACGACTAGCAAATACAACGGTTTGAAAAGAGATTTAAAATTAAAAACAAATTTAAAACAAATAATAAGATAAAACCCTTATTTTAAAACTAAAGCCCTTATTTAAAACACTAAAAGCCTAATACTTAGGCCGGCCCCTTTTATTATTTAGACCCGATCCTTTTCTATTCGTTCCTTTGGAAAATGGCGGCTTCTTCGATCATAATTTAGGGCTTTTGTCCTTCGATCAAAATTAGGGTTTCGGATGCCAATTTATTTTGTTGCTCTCGTCGATTGATATTGATGCTCTATTGATCCGCTGCTTGGAGTCGCGCTCGGCTGCTTCTCTTGATTTGTTTGTGAAATTAGGGTTCGGCTTGGTTGCTTCGAGATAATCGAATTCGCCTTTTCTTCTGGTATGTTATTTGTATCTTTCGCTTTCAGGTTTGATTGCTTGAGTTCGATTGGTCTTTCATGCCGATGATGATACTTTGGTACTGGTATTTATATGAATACCGAAACACTTAAGTTTGTTCGTATCAACTCGATACTTTCCTAATTTTCAATTACTTGATACTCATGGCTTTCCTGATATATTTTCACCTTGTTACTCACGGCCTTGATTTTTAAACGTTTGATTTCCCTTGAATAATACAGCAAAAACTTTCCTCTTTTATATGTTTTGACTTTTTCAAAAATTGCACGCATTTGATTTTCTTGACTGTATACATTCACGAATTTGCATTACTTCGACCATCACTGTTCCTTTGCACATATGATTCTCTGGTGCATTTGCCTTTGTTAAATTTTGGCCTTTGCTGGTTCATATGTTTTTAACATATTTGCTGTAGTCAGTTGGGCCTGCACATTCACTTGTTCATTTGATTCTGCTTCACACCTGAGCCTCAATGTAGTTGTGGTAGCTTTTGTGCATTTGACTGCGTTCATTTGAGTTGTTGCAGTGTTCCATACTTTAGTTCGAGCCTTGTTCTTCATATCATGTGTACAGACTTCATTTAATCAGTTGGCACTGTTTATTGGTCCTGTTGCATACTGAGTCTTGATATCACTTGAACATTACTGTTGGTCTCTGTCCTGTGCACATTGTCGCCTTAGTCCTATTGCATGCATTGTTGATTTGAGTTGCACTGTACTTTAGTTGTTGGCATTGCTTTGTCTCGACTTTATTGGTGCATTGTTGTTGTAGCTTTTTGAAGCTCGTTCGGTCTTGTTCCTTCACTTTACTTGAGTAGTTAGCATTGAAACTGTATGATTTATTTTGTATGTTGTAATGTGAACCATCTTGATCATTATATATTGATACTTGTGCATTTCTGCTCTACATCTTGTAGTTTGCTTTGATGCACTGGTTTGGTTTTTTCTGTTTGCATGCTTGAAGTCATTTGATCTTGATTACTTGTTGGAGTCTGGTAGTTGTTGTACACTGTCATGTACACTTGTGTTCGAGCTTGCATTTGTTAGTGATGTTGTACTTCACTATTGCATGGTCTTGTTTTTTCGATCACCTTGTTGTTCCATGGTTTGAAGTCTGGTTGTTCACTGGTCTTTGAGTCAGTTGTAACTTGGCCTGTTGCACTGTTTTTGGCCATCTTTGTTCATTGTTATTGTCTCTGTCCATTCAAGTCTTATAGTTGGTCTTGAGAATTTCCTGACTTCGACTATTTTAGTTTGATCACTGAGCACTGCTTGCTGCCATGTTGCATAATCCCTGGTCTTCAATGCACATGTATATATGATGTTTATTAGTCGATTGCTTGGTGTTGCATTTGTGCACTGTGTCTTGTAACACTTGTGTCACTTGTGTACTTGAGTATGCACTGCATATTTGGTTTGCTCCTTTTCTGGTTGGTGTTGCTGTTATGTTGGTGGCTAGCCTTTGCTAGTTCATTCATGACATGTTGTCCATGTGTGTTCATTTGTGTCTGCATTGTCATGTTGTATTATTCCATGTATTTGTGCTTTGATGCAGTTTATTTGTAGTCTCTGGTTCTTGTTTATATTGGACTAGTCGACACTTGATTCTTGAGTTTTGGCCATTTTCACCTGTGTTGAATCCAGTTTCACAACTCGGGTTTGACCTTGTGCTCACCTGTCCCTATAGCATTATCAAGTGTATATCGGTGTGCACGGCCTTGTGGCATGTACAGTGATACACTGTGCATGTCACATTGTTCGTGTGTGATGAATTCAAATATAAATGATGACGAACAACCCAAATAACTGAGGCAAATAATATTTTCAAAAACATATTTTATTTTGTATTGCAAAAATATTTCTTTTTCAATTTTACTGCGTTAGTGAATATTTTTGCAGATTGCTCAGATGCTGGATTCTAACTGGAATGAAGTTGAAGATGAACTACGAGTGTGAGTGATATGTAGTGAGGAATTTATAAATGTAAAATAGTGATGTAATTGAATATGTATCAAAGTTGTATAGTGAATAGTGAGAGCTTGAATTTGTACTATTCAAATTGTAATAAATATTTGTTTGAATAAAATTTCTGTTTGAATTCAAATTCTGTGTTATTTAATTTTATCCAGCCAATATTTATTTAACCTATGAAAAGTAAAATAGTACATTAACAAATACATTTAAACGAATGTATATATGTTTATTATCATCAAACAAAAATCATATAAGCGCATATTCAACAGACTCAAATATCCCAGAGCTAGCTTCCCAATCTTATCCAATCTTATAGCTCCCATTGATCGGAGAAAACCCCAACAACAAAGAATTCTCTAACTTCGAATATCCAATTCTCCGTCTCTTATCCACAATACTCTTCTGACAATCCAGGGATGCCTACACCCTTATTGATCAGCCCAACCCTTGCTGATACCCCCAAAAATAAATTGAACTAAAAACAATCCAACAAAATGATCTTTCCAAGATTAACTTCAAAAATCAGAACAAAACTCGATTCCAAAATCAAGAGACTGATCTTGCTTCTCTCATATGGAAAGATAATACAGATGCATTCCAATCTAGTCTTAAGATCCTGAAAAATTTCCAGTAGAAACTCTCTAATTCAAAACACTGCAATTTCCAGTTGTTTCCACTTTAAACCAGCTGCTACCATGCTTCCACTGTGCAACTCTAATCAGAGCAGATGAAAATGCTGATGATGATCTCGAGGACAAACTGGATAACACATCTTAGAACTGTGGTTCAACAGATCCACTAAAGATACTCTGAAGTTTCTCCAAAACCCGAGCTGCTTCACCAAACTCATTTTCCAAAAATCATCCTACTACTAAGCTGAACCATCGGTACCACTCCTGAAATCCAGTCGATACCAAACTCAATCACCAGACACGGACAAAACTCTGACTTCCTGAAGACATCCAGAAAATCAGATAACCCAAGAAAACACTCAAACAATTGCAAGTCACTTTTGTGATCAATCCAGCCCATTACCAGAGAAAAACTATTCTCTCTTTACAAAACAGAGCA
The DNA here is from genome assembly GCA_030765085.1 of Allium cepa. NCBI lineage: Eukaryota > Viridiplantae > Streptophyta > Magnoliopsida > Asparagales > Amaryllidaceae > Allium > Allium cepa. Next base: position 671,415,565 of record CM060928.1, on the reverse strand, counting down.
GCCTACGCTTAATTAACCAATTCATCGAAGAAATGGAATCACTCTGCTGCTCCTGAAATTTCTTCAAGAAAAACTGCCAAGCCAGAAGATCTCGTTGATGGCACCTAGAACACTCCGAGCTGCACTGTTGACTTGGATGCCAAAAGACTTCCTATCTAAAAATCTTCAAGAAACTCGGACCTCAAACCAACAGAAACATTCTACTGAACTCAGCCCCAACATTGAAGCAGATACACTTCCTTAACTTGTCCCAAAGAAACATCTTCGGAGACATCCATAATCTCTGTGTCTCATCACACAGCTACTACATCATGAGGTAAGATATCCGGACTTTCTTCTGTCCAACCAAAAAATCCAAACTCTTTTTCATCCGAACTTACGCTTCAAAAATGAACTCCGAACCTTAGCGGGTTTCCTTCAGAGATCGATGAAATCCTTACACCACCTAAAGCTCACTCGAAACGGTATTAGGTCTACAATCTCGACAAATACTCTTCCAACCTCAAACATTCAAACTCTAACCATTGGTAGTCGTGTTACACACACCACTACCCTATCTACCTTTATAACTTATATTGGAAAACCCGGACAGGTAACCCAACTGATAGGTAGAAATAAATATATAAATATATATCAAAATTACAAATTCGCTCTCTCAAGAAAGAAATCACTCAAGAGCCTAGGTATTCACTCAACCTAGCGCTCTGATACCAACTGTGACGACCCGGATTTCTGATCCCAGAAATCTGTTTCATCTTAAAGAAAGAAAGGGGTGAGAAAATAGAGGAGATAGAGAAGAAAGAACAACAACATCAGAATCTCACAGCGGAATGGAACAAAATATAATAGATCACATAACTATTACATAGTTTTACATATATCAGAGTTATACAGATCATACAACACATACTAGACAGTTATAAACACCTGTCTAGTTATACAAGTCAATATACAATACAACACAGAGATACCAACACAGCAGAATACTATATATATCTACAACGCCGAAGCCTCCTGCTCCATTGCTTCTCCAGAATTTGTCAAAGCTAACCTGAATCCCTTGGCCACTCGTAAAAATTTGAGTACCCGAGAGTTTATGAAAAAAACAGAAATAAACTCCAGGTCAGACATAGGTCTGGTATGAGTAACAGGTTAAAGTTGCTTAACTATGAAAAACATTTGAAAACAAAGGTATCACGTAAGACTTCCCACAAATAAACATGGTAAGTTTTTACCTTACGCTAACCAAATCATTTAATAGGAAATTCTATGATATTATAATAGTGTCTAGGGTTTTCAAGTAAATATGAAATAGCCGAAATTGTTACATTATTAAATTCCAGCTACTAGCCACAAAAGTGGGTAATACAATCAAAACCGTTGGCACTTACTGGATTTTGGATTCCATACAATGGCAGGGCTACTGGGGTACCGCCCGTCACAGTATGTGGCCTAGATCAACGTACCGAGGAGTACGCCCGCTCCCCTACAACACAAGGCCGGAACCATTCCTTATTGAACAGTCCCGAACAAGACAATCCCGACAGTTGGAGCTCACAACTGTCCACACAGCATAAATAAAAGGGACATCTAGACAGGGGAAAATCTTGTCCTGCTTGGTCATGACCCACCCAACCTTGCTGCACCTCCCATGTTTTAGCCATTCCCGGTTGATGAGGCTTGAGGCTGCGATTACCTTTAGAGAACACATCTCTTAGAATGCTCATCGCCCACCTGACGATGTTCTAAAAACTTTCAATCCATACAAGTACGTTCCGGGTTCGAACGAAACCGAAGGCATTATCTCGTTACACTCATTTTGGAATCACCCTCAAAGTTAACGACGATAACCCTTGCACTCTGAATCTTCACTTGCGAATTCACGACCTAACGTTTAATTTGGATCGATGTGGTTTTCGGATGTCCAAATATGGAAACCCGATCCCGGTCTCATCGAAATCCAAAACGTGTCTTTTAAGGCCAAGTTGTTTAAAGTTTAAAACAATTCAGTTCAATTATCCATATACACACAGATAGATAATTCACAATATCATAATAGATAATCAACATCAACATAAACAGATAATCTATATTAAGATCACAACAGATAATCCATATTATCATCATACTTAAATCAGAGCATACCTATCACATAGCATTCATTAATCTCGTATTTGAGATCTCAATCCATTCAAAGTAAACAATATCATCAATCCATATATAAGCAATCATATCGGCTATAATTAATTTAAAATGAATTAAATTAATTATATCATCTCTAATTAATTTAAAGTAAATTAAATTAATTACTTCACCATTTTAAATCTTGTTTATATATATCTATTAATTAATTGTTCATCAATTAATTTATCATCATCCAATTATTCAATTTAATTAATCATCCTTGATTAGTTAGCTTTTGATTACATTTAAGTAATTAACCTTTAATTATTTCTCTAATTAGTTATCCTTAACCAAACACAGTAATTAACCCTTAATTACTGATTAAATTGATTAACTATAATTAATTACTTAAATCTTTAATTACACTAATTAATTTTTCTTTAATTACTTATTATTGGTTAATTGATCTTAGTTGATTAACCCTTGATTACATTATTTATTAATGATTTCTAATTACATTTAATGAATTATCCAATTTAGCTTAATTACCTTATGTAATTAATCTTCACTTAAACACATTTATTAATCACCCCTGATTAATACCATTCAATACTTAACTACCCTTAATTACTCCATCAAATAAATTAATTACTCCTTAATTAATTTTCTTTAAATTCATCCCTTGATTAATTATACAAATTAATTATACTCCAATTACTTTCATCATTAAATCATCTTCAATTAATTACATCCAGTAATTATTATGAATTACTTCCCTGAGTAATCATACTCCATTCATCTCATTAAGAAATTACTTATCAAATCATTTGATGATTATCTTAAATTAATTAAACTAAATTAATTAACTTAAATTAATCACATTAACTCAATTGATTACAATAGAATAATTAATTCCCTAATTACTTCTATTAGTAATCACACTTAAATAATTTTAAAAAAAGATTACCTTAAATTAATTAATCTAATTGATTATTAAGATAAATCACATTAATTAATCATTAATTAATTCTTAGATAATGACTTTCATTAACACTTCTTTAATTACTTCTCTAAAGTAATTATCTTATATTAATCATTTTAAATTACAAATTAATTTATTTTTGATAACCCTTTTTTAACCTTTAATTATTTAGTTAATTAAGTGCTTAACTGTAATTTAATTAATCCCTAATTACTTCATTAATTAAATTAATCACAACTTAATTGCTAAATCAATAAATCTTTAATCATTAATTTATAATCTTTAATTATCTAATTTGATTAACCCTTAATCATCCCTTTTATTCCTTAATCATAAACTAATTAAATTAACTAATCATTTCTAAATTACCTTATCAATTAAATTAATTTTAAATCATTAATTCTTACTTTAACTTTAAGACAAAACATTTATTATTTATGACTAAATTGTCCTTAGCAAAACATTGGAAAACCATTTACTCTAAAATTTATTTCAAAATATAAGATAAAAAAATGAATATAAATTTAACTTTAACAAAGTTGAAAATAAAAAAAACTTTCTAAATACCATGTTAGAGAAATACTTGTTTATAAAAGAAATTTTAAAAGAGTTTAAACCAAATCTATTTTTAAATTCATACCTTTTAAATTTTACTTTAAACACTTTAAAGTTGTTAAAACATTTTTAATTTTCCTCAAACCTTAAATCATAAAAACAATCAGTATACAAATGTTAGTTTGAAACCATATTTAAATCTGGATTTCAAATCTTGTTTAAATCTGGCCTTAGAATTCTACACTGCATTTTAAAACACAAAACAATGACAGGCTTTTAAAAACCTGGCAACATACCCAAAAGACCCGAGTTCATCCTAATGCCTCGAGTCAAAACCCAGAAAGCTTCGAGTTCGACATGAAGTTTCCCCGAGTCAAACCCTTAAAGACTCGAGTACCCTCTGCTTCAGCAAACTCCTCCTGGCACAACACAGTGCACCGTGCAAATGCACGGTGCCGATGGTCGTCGCTGATCATCATCGATGATCCTCCCACACCATCCATCACCCAAGCACCCCCTCGCAAGCATCAACACGATATTTTCAACTCGAAATCAAATTCGAGGGTTCGAGCCACAAACCTGGAAACACAGACAACCCAAATTCAGAAACCTGGAAGTTCGGAGACACTGAATTTCTGGCCATCACCACGTCTATGTATCCTCTACCTCCCCTCAAGAGCACGTAACGCTCGATCGCACCAAGAGTGAGAACGAATCGAAGACTCAGCCTTACAAAAATTTAGGGCTACAAAAAAGAAAACGTTGCCGGCGCCACCACGTCCCCCTGACGAACCTTCCATTATTTTTCCCCACAACGATGATCGATCCTCCATCTCCAGGAAAGTCCACGAGCTCACCAATCCACTTGATCACAAGAAAAACCCAGAAATACATTTCCAGTAAAAATCCAAACCCCACCTTTAATCCTAAACTTTAAATCCTAATTCTTATGTTAAAAATCATATTTTGTGTGAGGTTTTCGATTAGTGATACTGGAATTAAAATTTAAATAGTTTGAGTTTAAATTATATCTAGTATACTCGGTTGTTCTTAATATTTCTAGAGACAAACAACACAAATTTAACTAACTTAGATTTTAAACATTAATCCAATTTGAATCAAAAAATATTGGTTTGATAATCAGATCTTATCATGAGCAAGATCATGTGGAAGGAAATTTAAATTAAAATTTTGAGCCTGAGAAACATTGCAGAGCACAAATATAATCACAGAACTGCACACATATATATACAGGGACCTATTTATACATATACATCACAAACACATTCTCAGAGATGAGTATGCAACAGCAATTTATAATTTAAACTATTTAATTTGTGATGTTACTCACCGATTCGAAGAATGAAGACAGAGCTTTGAAAACTGTTTTGAACTTCTGAAACTGTAAAATATTTTTGCTTTGATCTTCCTGTTTTTAAAACTCCTTGCTTTTGTTTAGTTGTATGATGTTGTTTATGGATATGCTTTCTTTTCTTGCTTTCTGGTTTTTCTAAGTTATGAAAGAAAATGAAACAAAGAGTATTGCATATATATAGAGGAGACAGGCTTGTACAGGAAGGTGTTATCTGGTATAGGCTATTTTAGTTTGTTCAAAGATATTTCTTTACTTTTGTTTTATCAGGCAAGATTATTTTATTTTGGAGGATGAAATGAGTTTATACATTTCGGCTCAAATGATTTTTATACATTTCTAGTAGACCAAATGGTGTGCTGGAATTAAATGAAAAAGTACTTTATGTTTCAAACATATCTTATTTTGCATGTTGCTACTTCTTTTACTTGTCTGGTTTGCTTATTTTTGCCCTATATATTTATTTTACAGGAAACAAATATTACAAACCTGATTTGTCTTTACTCCTATATACTTAATACTTTCTTTTTACTTGTACTTGCATATAATCTTACAGGCTATATACAAGATTACTTGCCAGTTTAAGTTTTCTTTGACTTATTCCTTAACTGGTTTGCTTACATACTTTATGCATGTATTTAGACATTTTTATTTATTACTTTGTTCTTGTCTTACATAATTACTTACAGGTTATATACATATTTTACTTTTTTTGGTTATGCTTTATTTTATTTTCTTTGTCTTGCTTATTTATTTTACAGATTACAAATATTTACAAGCCTGGTTTTGATTTATTTTTATATGAAGTTGTTTAAGTCATTTGTTTTGATTTGTTTCTTAATATATGTTCATATACTCTTTATACTTAAACAGTTTACAAATTTACTTTTCTTTTTATTTTAGACTTAAACTATCCAATACTTAATTCACTTATTGTTTTTTTTTTATACTTATGTTATTACCATACATTTGATTTATGTTTGTGTTTAATATATTTAAGATTTGTTTCATTTTAAACATATTTGAAAGATCTTATTTCAAATTTACAAATCATTACTTTCCTATCAAAATACACATATGTATATAAATAAATTTAAGATAACAATTTTTATTTATATTAAAAATCCATTTGTAAAAATATTACATTATCAATATAGTTTAAATATAACTCATTATTAAATTAAAATAATTCATAAAAAATTTATCTCTTATTTAATAAATTACTTATTTTATCAGCTACATAAAAAAACAAAACAAACCTTTTTATTTAAATTTAAACATAAGCTAAAATCAATTTTAAATAATTAAGTTTTTATCTTGAGTATTATAATCATATGGTTATTTACTTAATAGCTTAATATCAAATTAAATCCAATTTTTAATTTATCAAAAATATTAGAATAAGAAAACATGCCTATATATATTAAATTTAAAACAAAGATTATCTATTTATAATATATACAAATATGCATACATTACAAATATAAAACAATTTATTAGCCTTTAAAGATAGATTATCAGTTTAAATATTTATTTTAAATAAGATTATTAAATCTAATTCAAATTCATTATTAACATTATCGTCAAATCAATTAAATTTCGACATAAATTATTAAATTGTTATTGTCAAAATTTCCGGGATATCACTGATGCAAGAGGACTAGAGGATCCACGAGCAAGTTTCATGGATCGCAAGTGATCCATAGGTGATGGATCACTGGAGATCAATCGCCTTAGCTTGTTTTGGCAATTTTCTTCTTTGGTCTTTCTCTTTATTTCCTTCTGGTCTTCTTGGTCGATCCTTAAGATATTTTGCCTTGTTGTGGATGTTCTAGTTCCCCTTGAAATCTGTTGGGTTAAAAATCCATTTAATAGGCACTGGTGAAAGCCAGAGGGGGAATCATTGTTGGAAATAAGTTGAACTGGGGGAGGCAAAACGTGATTGGTCGAAAGCAATAACGAGTTGAAAGCATGCCCAGATCTCATTCGTGATGGGCACTTATAAAGCGAATGAGGCATAGGAGACTTGATGGACAAGCTCAACATGTGGAGGACTAAGATGATGAATGTATGGGTTAAGGAAAATAAGGCAAGGAGTAAGGCGTAAAAAAAATCAAACATCAAACTTCAGAAAAAAGTTGCAACCAAAAGTAATATTTTATAGAAGTGATATCAATTAATGATAGAGATTTAATTAATTTAAATTAATTAGTATTAATTAAAATGAATTTTCAGAATAAAAATGAATAATTTGAATATTGAAAATTTTATAATAAAGAAATTTGAGTTGAAATCAAATGATTTTGGCAGGTAAAAATTATTAATAAATAATGAATTTAAGCATTTTGAAGTAAAATTTTTATTTTGGATTTTGAAATGATTTTGAATATGTTAAAATTGAAATAATAATTTTTTAAAAGGTTTAATATTAATGTAATGTCGTTAGATATACATATATATATATATATATATAATGAAATTCAGAATTTATTTAATAAATGAAATTAAATAGAAAAGAAAAGAAAAAAGAGAAGAAAACAAATGTTCAGTAAAACATTCCCAAGCCCAATTTCTAAATCCTTAAGCCCAAACTTCTCCAATCAATATACAAACTCTTTCATTTCAAGATTTCTCTTTTCTTATATGTACGTTCACCAGTCTCAAGGATCCTAAGGCTTCTTCTCTTGATTCTATTATCTTGTAGATTCAAAAGCAGTAAATTAATTATTATAAATCATCAAACTGTAGTATATCCATTTCGATCCCTACAGACACTTGGTACAATGAAGAGATGAGGGTTCGATCTTAGATTGAGATGTTGAAACCCGGATAGTGATGATGGACAAAGCAGCAGGCTTCAGGTGAGTGTTTACATTCACGAATCTATATCTAACTATATAATTCTATATGTTTTTGCTTGAATTCAAATGATGTATTGTGTAAAATATTGTATGCCAAAATTTTCTAGTAAACAAAGTGGTAAAAGTGGTCGGAGGTTGATTGGAGGATCAAATTTTAGCTCCAGGTTGTGACACCAGTTGGTCAATTGGTTAACCAACGACCTAACTTGCATAAAAAAAGATAAAATATAAATAAAATTATATAAATACAAATATATACAAGATGTAACTAAAGATTATTAAAATTAGATAATGAAGGTATTATGACAAGTTAATATGAAACTTTACAAAGTAATATATAATTCATTTCTAAAGAAATTAATTACTTAAAAGAAAATTTAAATATTTGATTAGAAAATTATTTAAGATTAAATATATATTTTGAAAATAAGAAACCTAATTTAATTAACATTCTAAGTATTTCAAAGTAAACTTCGTGAGTAATAAATTATGTAAACGGTGTGCTTTATATTTACATGTAAATGTTTAATAGTTGAAAGTTAATAAAATATTCAGTTTAATTCTATAGTTGTTAATGTGTATTTCTGATGTTTTTCATCTATGTTTTACGAGTTGAACGTTATGAAAAATTCATTATCTAATGGCTTGTATAATTTATATGTGTAAGTTTATGAAGTATTATTTTATTCTAAACTTTTAAGTTTTATTTTATGATATTTAAAGTTATTAACTTAACCAAAAGTGAGTATATTTTGGTATTAAAGTGTTTATTCAAAAGTTATGTCTACAATATTTGGAAATAAGTACTTATTATTAATTAAGGTTTCAAGTATTTTAAAGCAATATACATAGTTAACAAAATATGTTAGAATATTTTCTATATATATTTTATGTGCACGCGTGCGTGCGTGTGTGTTTGATGAGATTTTACATAGCATTTCTTATTTCTCATCTTCTCTATACTAGTTCGATGTTATGAGTGATTCGTCGTTGATATAGATTTGTTTGGTGATTTTGGTATGATACGGTGATGACATCCTTTATATGATTTTGTGATATTTAATTTCGTGTTATGAGAAATCTAAATGAAAGGAGTTGTAATACCATTCGGGATAGGGACTTCGGTAATATTTGTTCGGTTATCTATTGGACTAGGTATATGACATATTGTGAAGATTAAGTGTAGTTTAGGACTAGTGGATAAACATTTGAGTATCACATGGTAGCAAGGGACACGGTTGTGATATTTATTTGGTTATTCATTGTAAGTAGATGACGTAAACATGTTGGGGATTTGTGGTGAGTCTCGCTATGGTGAGTCACGTATGTAGTTGTGTGTCAGTAATTGTATCGAACTATGTATCAATGATTGTAGTGAGCTGTGTGTCAACGATCATATTAAGCCATGTGTCGGCGATTGTATCGAGTCATGTGTCGGCCATGGTATCGAACCATGTGTCGACAATTGTATCGAGCCCTATGTCGGTGATTGTATCGAGTCATGTCGGTGATTGTATCGAGCTGTGTCTCTGCAACTGTATTGAGCCGTACGTTGGCGATTGGATCGAGCGATATATCCGCGACTTTATTGAACCATGTGTCGGTAATTGTATTAAGCCGTGTGTCTTCAACATATAGAGTTATGTGTCGGCATTTATGTGGAGCTATGTGTCGGCTATCGAGTATTAATACTATATGTCTTTCAACCTTTGTCCAGCTTCCTTTATGTTTGGGAGTAAAATAGATTGGTCGGTATCCACCCTGGGAGCCTGATCATGGGGTCACACCCTAGATCCTCTGTGTGTGTGGTTGTGTGTTGGCCCATTGTCGTGTGTCGGCATATGTGTTCCTCCCTGTGTCACCTAGGCCAGAAGTCAGTTACCTATAGGTGTATATGTTGGGTCGTGATCGAGTAGAATCCTCGCATAGACAAGCACATTGGTGAATTTTGCTATGATACCGAGGGGAGGTAACCGATGACTGCAGGAGTTGTGTCAAACGAACACACGTGCGGCTCCTAGGGCAAGCAAATGTGTTGTCATTCTCCATCTAGTTTCACCGTGTGTGGTAGATAGACATATATTATTTATATTCGTATAAGATATGTCCCTACAGTGAACTTCGTGCCTTACATACAGTCATTTATCCATCATGACATATCTTGTGTTATGCCAAATGAGGAATTGAGATTATATCTATGAAAGATGTCCAAAGTATGATGAATCCTCATATTTTATATTTCATATATGATTTTCCAAATGCATTGTTTATTATTACTGTTATATTTTATATATATATATATATATATATATATATATATATATATATATAGACACACACACATTGATGGTATGTTTTTATTATTGAGATTGAGAGATATACTTGGGCATGTTGTATGCTAGACTAACTATACTTTATGATGTCTCATTTCAGAAGATTTTTAGACTTTGATGATGATTTCTAGATGTGGATGATTCACCCATTTGATGTTGATTCTATAGTTTTCCAGTTTGATTCGTTTATATATGGGTGATGACATCTTTATGTATGGTTTTGATGACATTTGACTTTTATGTGATATTTAAGGGATTGTTCACATACCATTCGTATATTAATATATATGTTATATAAATATTGACACGCAAGTTTCTTGGTGATTAACTTTTGACACATATCATACTTATATATGTTAACGTATTTCTCTTTGTGTATTACATATCTATAATTTAGACATGGTTTGATCCATGTGTTATTTACGTCATACTCGGGTCAGTCGGAGACATTTCTGGTATAGGGACGATGAGACCAGCTTGAGTTTAGTGGGTTTAGAGGAGGCTTATATTAGGACTGTAGCATGATATCTGTATAACTTTGATTCACTGTATATGCATGATACTTAGTTGTATATTGATTATTTATTGTATTTCACTTTGAGATATTGGCCATATGTTATTTTGTATTGACACTATTTCATATATTCATATGTATTTCATATTGTATCTTATCGCTGCAATTCCGGCTCTATGTTCTCCGATATTCTTCATATATTGTCTATTATTCTGTCCTAGAAGCACATGTGTCTATTGCTTTATGCCAATACTATGTGTGTTTTGTGGTGAGTTGTATATGATGTTTAAATATGTATCAGTGTTAGCCAAAGGGAATATTTACGTATTTATCCTATATCACTATATTCTCCATATTATCTGATAGTATGACTTAGTAATACTCTTGAATAGCATAGGTATAGAAGTAGGGGTGCTACACATTACGTTTTACTTGCTCATTTCAATTTAATTAATTTCATTAAGGTTTCGTATGTTATCCATAAAATTGTCCCAAGATTGAGAGCATGAAAGAAGGAGAAATCGATGAGAATTTAACATCTTTTGAAAACATTGAAAAAGATCACCTTTCAACGAAGTCAAAAGGTAGCTTTCGACAAAGACAACCTTCCGATGAAGTTTTTGGCAAAGACGATCTTTCGACAAAGTCGAAAGGTAGCTTCCGATAAAGATAGGCGAAATCCAAGCATCCGTGGAGATCAAAAAGGCCTAAGGCTACCCTTTCGACCTAGATTCAAACCTTCCACCTTGATTGAACCTTTCAACAAAGTCAATGCAACCTTTTAACCAAGTTCACGTTAGCCTCCTATACACGATTTTGCATTTTAACCTTTCGACTAAGGTGAAAGGGACTTTTCGACTAAGTCGAAAGGTCGGAAGCGAAAGGTATTCTTTGACAAAGTCAAAAGGGCGATGGTGAAAGGAGAGGATTGATCTAAACAAAAGGGCTTTCGAAGGCATTGGAAGACAAGCTAGCATGAAATTTAGAGATCACCAATCTGGCCAAGGTAACCTTCCGAAGCAATTGGCTTTTAAGCAGCTAAACCCTTCGAAAGGATCATTCAACTAGACAACTCTATTTAGTTCCAAGCAGTACTTTCAAGTCAATCAGGAACATGGCTCTGCATGTGTTAAAGAAAGTAGGTTATCAAAGACATCAAAAGCATGGAAACACATATTGGGAACGATGCTTCCGACGGAGTCGAAAGGGATTTTACGACTATCAGAATATGTACCTTCAATAGAGTCGAAAGAGGTTTTCATCACTTCAATGGGAGAGGCTCTCGATAGCGTCGAAAGGAGTTCCTTAACCCTCAAAGGAGGTTTATGAAAGAATTCCATGCCTTTCGTATAAGTTTTTTCCACATATATTTGATATATGAAGGCACCAAAGACAAACAATAACCATGCGACACCAACATAGACATGAATAATGTTGAAGCTACCGTCATACCTTATCAAGATAGCATGTCATTAAATTTATGAAGAATCAAAGTCATAATTCATGATTATTGAAACTACACTACATCCAAGTTATAACATATAGAAAATAAAGCAAAGAGTAATAAATTAGAGCCATCCACAAAGCAAATTCAATGGGGATTAGCCTACTTTCCTTCACAAAGTTCTCAAAGTCTTCACACTCCTTCACAACCCTTATGGAGCTATTAGTCCCACATCGCGGATTAGAACAAGCATCTCTACATCCTAACTCTATAAATATAGATGTATCTATACTATAATATTATTATTGAGTTAGATTTCAAGAGCACACAGACTTCCTTCATATTTTGGAAAATGAACAGTCGCGTTTTTAATTTCTCTCTATTCCAAACTTTGAAATGTGATAACTTTTTCTACATTAATTGGATTTAAGAATGGATTTCACTATTAAATCTCAAATTTAATATGCTTTCCAATGATATCCATTGTTGATAGCTAAAAATAAATTTTTTAAAATCATAGTTTTTCGGATTATTCATATTATTAAAATTATTAAATCTATTCGACTTTATTTCTTTTAACTAATCTATGTCGTTGATTGTTTTGAAAATTTCCAGCCTCTGATTCTACTTTCACAAATTGCAGTCAAGTTTGGTGAAATCCAACATTACCAAAATACACCAACAATGTTAGACGGAATTAGAAATGGAACCAGAAAACTCAAAAGCATTAAATACAATTATATACTTCTTATTACATTGAATTTGCTTTGGCTATAAAAGAAATACAATGATATTCTTCACATTAAAATAAATATTATTGAATAATGGTTGTTAGTTCCAACACTTCAGACATAAAATACGTATGCTTTAGATTTAGCATATTTTTCACAAGAATCGTCCAAAACAGAAATAAATCTCTTTATCCTCTAATCTTATCATTCTACAATAATATGATGCTGCATAATGCGTTCCTAAACATAGTCAGTTATGGGATCATCATCAACACTTGCGTTCTCATGAATCATGTCAACGTTGCTTTTGGCATTTTTGGATCAATGGTCAAGTGTAAACCAAATGTTGTTACCTGCACTGCTCTTATAGATAGTTATTACCAAAGCAGCAAATGGAATCAACGACATCAAGTATTAAAGGAAATGATTGATAAAGGTATCTCGCCAAATGAAGTTACATATAATACAACTGATGCATGGAGCAATAGCTGATGCACACAATAAATTTATATGTGTATAATTTATATGTGTATTGTATGGAAATTTTATCTTTGAAATCATTTTTGGTCGATATTTTGCAATTGTTTATCAAGCACCAATACTATGTACATTACTGTTTTCAAAGATTTATACACAAGTTTTAGACAAAATGCAAACTTATTTGAAAATTGATAAAAAATGATCACTATTTCTTGATCAATGAACCATATAAATCATTTAAACATGTTATGATGATAAGAGGTTGAGTGCGCTCCGTATGCGAAGCACGGGTTCGCACTAGTTCTCTCATAAAAGTGGACAGGAATTTCTTTTTCTCTACGAAAACTCCTCTTGTAATAGACAAATATTTAAACAAAGAGGATGGCTTGGGCATATTCATTTTTTGCTTATTTTATTCGTTATATCGACTTGTTCAAATTCAAACGGTTTTGTAACTTATTACAAATCCTAAGGCATTTGTGGAATTTCTACAAATTGGCTCTAATACACACTAGCTTGGGGTATTAATTATTTTTTTGTTAATATTTTTGGAGCTAGAAAGTGGGCTCGAACCTCCGCACGACCAAAATGCACCGATGGGATTTGAATTTCAATTTTTTTTCAAATCTATTTTCAGTTTAAAATCTGGAACTAAGTGTTCAAATGCTAGCAAGGTATAATCCACGTCAAATGCATTCGAAAGAAAATCCATTCCTTCTCATACGCCTGTTATGTTATCTCAAAGCAGATTCACATGTTGAATTCGAACACCTATCAGAGGGGATCGATCGCTTAAGAGCGTTAGTACTGAAGGGTTTCCCTCCTTCTTAATCGAAGGCAGAGGGTGGTAAAAATGCTTGATGAGCTCAATTTAAGGTCCTTCGACATTGTCGAAGAGAAAACTTCCACGGTCATTGAACTTAGAGGCTTCCGTAGTAGATCGATTTAGGGGCTTTCAACGATGTCGAAGGGGAGGCCTTCGCAGTTATTAGATACTTCCGCTTCGGTTGCTTCTAAAATAATGCTTCCACCGATGATAGGTATTCAGTTGCTTTTGAAAGCAACATTTGCTTTGACCGCCTTCGAAGGAATTTGTTACCGCATCGGTCAAGTTATAGTTTCCGCTAACGTTGTCGGAAGAGAAATTAGTGTTGTAGTTATTCAAAAAATTTCTTTCGACAACATTAACGAAAGGTAGTTCCTTTCGCAAAATAAGCATCCGCGGTTGTTCATAATGTTCCTTTCATCAATTTCAACGAAAGAGGGGGATGCCTTCGCGGTTATTAGATTTGGATGCTTCCGCTTCAGTTGCCTTCAAGGCGGTATTTCCACTAGTGGTAGAATTGATTTTTGGTTCAACAGTGCTTCAAATTTGCCATTGTCACTCCTTCGTAGTTCAAATCCAATTCCAACCCATTCAAGAGAAGATCAAAACAAATCTAGGAATTCCAAAATCGATACAAACAGTTTTAAAGTGAAGTCGAAATTTGTTTGTTATGGGTTGATTGGGATTAGTGCTTCCGGCTCGATCAAAACCCGAAAACAACAGTGTGTTAAGTGTTTAATTTCTTTCGACAAGATGCTTTAGCGACGGGTAAGTAATTGCTTTCGACAGTGTTGAGCCTTCGACAAAGTTGATTTCAAGCCTTTCGGTAGAGTTAATTTTGGTTCGACAGCGTTTCAAACCAGCTTCAATTGCTTCTTTGTAAGTATCGCTTACTTTTAACAAATGAGGAACCTAAGGTATGGGACTCAAATTCTGAATTAATGATTTTACAAATTTTTGATAAAATGAACAATTTTTTTTACGTATTTTAAACTTAGCATTTAAAATTTAATTTGTAATTTCAAAACATATTTTGAAATTAGGCCAAGGCCCAAATTCAATTTAAGGCTTTATATTGGGAATAACCTTTCGGCTTATAACATACTTCGGGCTAGGTCGGTGGCTAAATAGGGAAAGATACTTGATTACCCAACAACCTAACCTTAAACGCTACCTTTCTAGATATCTTACTAAATAAGTAGGCTTTAATAAAAAGCTCTAATATTACTAATTTAGACCACATAGGCTATTGGGTTCTCATACCATATTCGAATTGAGTCAGCACACAGCGAGTTAAATGGGTGAATTTCAAACAAACATTTTGAATATTATTGGGCCTATGAAGTATAAATAATTCAGATCCGGTCTAAATAAATTTTAAATAACATTATTATTTTGTTTAAGATTAATATAAAGGTTTTGTTTATTTATATAAGTTATATATAATATGTACTTGTGTATAAATACTTATATACGTATAGTGCACGTGTAACATATAATGCATACATGGCTTAATATGTCTGTGTATATATAATGGTATTTACACCGCGACGGACAATTAGTCACTTCATATTCATATATATTACGGTCTATTAGTATATAAAATTTATATAATATAAAATATACTTATATATACGTATGTACATATCTTTACATATATGTAGAGCAAGTAAATAGATAGATATATGTATGTGTAATAAACATAATTTAAACTAATTCAAAATTCAAAATCTTTAAGTAAAATTAAATTTAAATTTGATTTAGGTTTATGAATAATATCATATTAGAATTAAAATTAAGATATTTTTATTTAATATATAAAATTATACATATACTTAGAAAACGTTACTGCGGATATAGTGGTATTTCGAAAAACAGTACATTTTTAGAAATGGTAGCACTTAGAAAAACGCTACCTTAAAACCACAGCATTTTAGAAACGCTGCCAATACAAATCTAAGATCTATTATAACGTTTCAGAAACATTATAATTTCAGTTTTCACCATTTTTAACTTATAATACATATCTCATGTTTCAAAAATATTTATTTTGATATCATTTAACTTATGATTAAATAAAATAAAATTTTATAAATAAAATATCCAAATTACATTTATTAAGTCAAAAGTACATTATTTTAGTTAACTTTTTATCTTAACAAATAACTTAATACGTTATTTTAAAAATACCCATTTCATAAATAAAATATCCTTATTACTACGTCAAGCTTAAAATTTCCATTTGAAAACTAAATTTTCAATTATCAAGTTTTTTAAGTTACATTTTAAACCATTTATTTACTTATACATTTTTAACTTATAGAAAATCACTATAACATTTATTTAAATCATTTAAATCCAATTTAAGTTAAAATTTAATATTTTAAATTTTAAAAATACTTAATAATTTTTAGAAAATATTTAAAATTAACCACGGGTCTGTATAATATTTTCTAACCTAGTTCAAGTGATACGGATATGAATCATTTCAATCCATAATTTAAAATAAAAATCTGGGTTCTAACATTTCAAACTCGCAATACCAAGTCAAATAAAATAAGATAAAAACCGCTTGAGCCTATCATTTCAGCTCATAATGATTTTTCCCTATTCTAATGTCCATTCGGGTACGTATCATTTCAACCCATAGTGATTCTATACTAACAGGGAACTTGTAGTGTGAGAGCAGAAAATAAATAAGTAGTATAACATGGCATATTATATCAGGTAATGTAACAAGCTTATAATCAGGTTATAACATCATACAATATCATATCACAGGCATGTATAAATTACTATCAGCATAGCATATCATCAACTACAATTCACATGTCATTGTTTCATAATTATATAAGTATGAATGCCGAGAGTGATAAACTCACCTTCTAAAGCTGGAGTTAACAATTCAAGACACACGAACAAACTTCGAAAAGCATGACAAAGCACGACTTAGATTCGAGTGGATGGAGAGCCAAGATTCAGATCTTGTAAACAAATAAATATTAGCATCCATAAATATAAAATTCAACACATAAATATAAATCAAAACAATGTGAAAATATGAATCAAAATGAAGCAAAGTAGACTCCACCAAGGCAAGTGGGCTCGGCCACTTAGCAATTTGGCTAGACCATCCTCAACATAGCTCGACCATGGTTAGGTCTGAAGCAAGCATCCTCGGCTATGCAATGGAATGGATGTGAACGGCTAAGGAATGTGAAGAGAAGGCATAAAAAAGGTTAAGTGAAAGCAAAAGGTCAAGGGGATGGGAGTTTGGTTCGGCCCTATGCTAAAGTGGCTCGGCCATTGGGTTTGCATGGCTCGGCCTAGGTTCAAAGGTCTGGATTAAGTCAGATCACATTTGGTCATGGCTTGGAGGTGATGTATTGGTCACGGAAAGGCAAAAGAGTGGAGGGACAAGTGGTGGTCAAGGCTAGCGATGGGAAGGGGATAACATATAGGCTCGGTTAGGGTTTCAAGTATGTTTTGTGATGGGTTTTTGGATCATGGTGGTCACGGCCTAGCTGGAGATGATGATGATGTGGAGGAGGCCAGTCAGGTGGTGGTGGTGAGGAGGAAATGGTCGGCAAGGAGGCTTGATGCATGTGATGGCCGAGCTTGTAAAGGAAGGAAACAAAAGAAAAAAAAAGAAAATGAAAAAGAGGAAGACATGAAACTTACTGTAAACCTTTTCTTCAGGAAACAAATAAGGAAGGAGATGTGCAGTAAATGATTTGTACGTGAATTAAGAACTAAATGCACAGCTAAGAAAGTGGAAGGAGTGAACGGCTAGAAAAGGAAAAGGCATCACATTCAAGAAAACAAACCTATGTCCTTTTGGAATTTCTAAGCCCATACAAAATAGAAAATAGAAAGTAGAGAATGGAAAATAAAATAAAATAAAAAAAGAATAGAAAATATAAATGTAATATAAAATAAAAAATAAAGAAATAGAAAATAAACAAAAATACTGAAAATAATCGCGTGTAAAACGCTGAAATTTACCCAATTTAAAAGTATAAAACAAAATTTGACGAAACGAAAAGCAGACCCAATATCAGAATAAAATACAGTTTCAAAGGAAAGATTGGAATTTAAAAATTCAAATTTAAAAATTTCAACCGAAATTCAAAATGTGACCACAGTTGACCAAAATATAAAATTTTCAGAAATTTTTTATTTTATTCTATTTGGAAAATAAATTATTAACAAAATCCAAAATTACATTGGAAAATTCCAAAATTTCAATTTTAAATGATTTAATAATCAAAGTTTTCAAATAAATTGAATTAAAAATGTTTACAAAATTTATGGGTTGTTATACAACTCTAACATATTTATATATAATAACATATATGATTAAAAGAATTGATACAATTTAGTATCACCTTAACTATATCCTTGATGTAAAACCTTGAATGCTAACTCAAAAGAACTCCAAGAATCTAAATCAATTCCTTTCAAAAATGCTAGCAACCGAAGAGATCTACACACCTTTAGTTTAATTTGATTTAACTTGATTGGGGTTTTAAATATGGAGAGGAGAGATGGACATATAATTACAGCCAAAGAGGGTAATGGATGCAAGAGAAAAGTCTAACCTAAATGAAGAGTGTCGTGGTTTACAAAAGAAAAGAAATGGAGAGAAGAAAGGAGATCTAGATCTAATCTTTTATGCTTTCTTTCTCCACGAATTCAAACACTTGTTTCAAAAACAATACACCCCTGTTTATCCCTTCATATGGCTAGCCATCTACATAGGCTAATGGGCTTATATGCATTTTAGAACCAAATCAGTAATTACGCATTTTAAATCCAATTCGAATGTACGTCGATATCGTATATCGGTACATACATATATAACTTTTATATACACACTATTTTCAATATTAATTCAAATATTTTTTTATAATTAATTTTTTAAAACAATTAATTTATAGCAATTATAATTTAATTAAATCATGTGGTATTGGGAGTATTCGACATCGTGGTTGTATGACTTGTAGGTGTAAATTTAGTCAGCGATTAATATAGAATAATTCAAATATTAACTTTCACGCATCACCTTAGTTAGTAATGTGAAAGTTTAGCTAAATTTATTACTTACACGGTTTCGATAAAATACAGTTTTCCTATTCTAAGCATTCCCCAATAGTGACGATTAATTACACCAATTCTCGTTGTCAAAACTATACCACATTAGGACTTACGGAATTTGGTATTGGTTAAAAATGCAATATCATCCACATTCAACTTGTATAGTCCAAATATGAAGTCCTAGGTTTGGCTATATGTTATTAACCAAACTATTCTGGCAAGAGACTTTGACTTTGAGTCGACTACGGTTGACCGTGATATTAATCTCATATAAATGAGAAGACAAATTCTCTATCGAAGAGTGTTTAACATCTAATGCTTCTGCTTAGACCCAACTATAGTTGTTTGATGGACGTTACATCATGATTTATCTATAATCAAAGTAGAGTGTCCACATTGAAGTTCAACGGTTTTCTCAGTCGAGGGAACTGTATAATATTATCTCTTTAATATTATATGTTTGATCTTAGTTATATTAGCTGAGAGAAAACTATCGAGTGAGTCATTCCATAGTTATCCAATAACTATGGTTTGTAACCCTTTAACACCCCCCCAGCAGCCATGAGTAATATATAGCCCAACATTTAGAGAGTGTCACATACTCTAGCGTTAACGGATGTATCGATATCCAGTCTCGATATATCTTGACTAGAAATATGTAAAATGATATATTTATTTTCATTATTGTAAATTTTTGATGATCATAACCCATTGTAATTATAATTACAAGATGTATCATTCTATTAAATATATTTAAATTAATTATTTAATTAATTATATCATGATATAACAAGTATATAATAGATAGAAAACAACTTTTATTTTGAACAAGATTGCTTATCGAGTTGGGCATATGTAACAAACTACATAATTGTTCTCTAGGCATACCCTTAATTAGATCATTTGCATATTAGTTGATCAAGTAGAATGAGCATAATTGTAACATCCCGGAATTTTTGACAATATCAATTTAATAATCTGTAGTTAAAATTAAATTGATATTGATAATCTGATAATAATTATTCAAGTGAATATGATAATTTTCTTCAATAAATATTTAAATTGGTTATTTTATCTTTTAAATAATAAATTGATTTCTATTTTCAATATAAATATTTGGTTTATATTTTAAATAGATTGGTATTGTTTTAAAATTTAAAATAAATACAATAAAATGTTTTATGGTTTAATAAAATGGATATTTTATTTAATAAAATATAATTTATTGTAAAATAATTTTAAATTAATAAAAGAGATTTATAAAAATAATATTAATATTGTATTGTCTTTCTAAAATAAATTTTGAATAGAAATTGCAATTGGTTATTTCAAATTGAATTTTTATTTTGAAATTGTTTGGTTTTGAATCTATTTTGAATTTAAATTCAAAGGTATAAAATCTAAATTTGTTTTAATTTTTATTTGTATAAGTTTATAAACATGATTTGTTTTTGTTTTCATTTATAAATTTATACATATAAACTAACAACTTAATTTAAGCTAATATAACATTAATTTGTAATTAAAAACTAATTGTCTTTAAGAAAACATTGGTTGTTTCTATTTCATACACATGTTTAAATATAAATTAACAAATTGAAATTAAGTTAATATATGCATTAGCTTGTAAATAAATACTAATTTTCCTTAAAAGAGATAACATGTGTTAAATTAATATATATTCATATAGACAAGTGTCTCATTCATGACAAGTGTAAAATTAGTTTTAATCTTTCTTTTATTTCCTAAAATCTGAGAATACATTTGTGTAGTTTACAATCCACATTTTCATATTGCATTTTCTGAATCAAAGGAGAATCATGAACTCATTTTCATATCTATCATAAGGCTTGCATATTCAAGATCCACAATCCACAAATCTGCATTCCTTCAGATCCAAAAAACTGCATATTCAAGCCAACCTGCATAATCTAAAACTAGTTCCCCTCTGATCTATCTTCATCTGCATATAACAATCCACAAATTAAAGCACAAATTCATCTGCATTTACAATCAAAGCAAAAACTTGCATACTCCCCTCATCAAAGATCAGAATACTGCATTTCCTCTTCAAATTTCAAATGAAGTCTGCAAAATTTCAAAAAGGGCCTGCACTCTATTTTGAAAACTTGGAATGAATTAAGCCTGCACATGCTTGTTTCTGTAAACTTTCAAATGAGCAACTACATATTCATCTGCATGCATTGGGATTAAACAACTGCATCATCTACATGAAGCATATCAAAGTCAAGCCTGCATTTCTATAAGCCTGCATGTGTTCTGCAAATTCAACAGTGGCTTTGCATTTGTTTTCTGCATTCATCAAAGGTGAGTAACATTTAAACTTAAAAATTTAATTTAGGTCGCTTGATGCATGCTTGAGATAAAGATTTTGATGTGTGCTTATAAAAGTCTGCTGTGATTATAATTGTATATGCATGTTGATTTTGTTCTGCAGTGTATACTCAAATTTATAACCTACTTTTAGAATCTTTTACAAATTGATTTAATTTGAGATTTATATCTGAGTTTTAGAATAATAAAAAGGAGTTTGTTTATCAGAGATTAGAATTCAGTTTATAAGTAATGTGTTTTACTTTCTTAAGTTTAGATTTAAATTTTTTTAGGGGAAATTAAATACTGTGAGTTCTCTGTAAACATAAGTAACTCACATGTATATTGATTTGGATTTAAAAACAAATCATATTAATATTTATATCAGTTTCAGAAACTAAAAGTATTTACTGGAAATGTTTTTTTTAATCAAGTATTGGAATTTTAGGTATATGTTTCATTTATAAGCTGTTCTTGAACAAAATTTAGAATTTAAGCAAATTCTATTGATTCTTGGATTAAGAAATTCTGAAATTCTTTTGAGTTATTAAGAATGGATCATAGATCCTAAGAAAAATCAGAGGAATGTATAATGAATATTAGATTGAATGCAGTTGAAAATTTTTAGTTGGAACCCTAGTTTTGAACAGGGGTTAAGTTAGGGTCAATTGTGAAGGAATGGATTGACCGAGTGATGTGATACTTGGTGGTTGTGTAGTTGAAGGGTGTAGGAACTTGTGGCCGGAGGGGTGGATCTGGAAGTGGTCGGAGCAACTCGTAAAGGCCGTTGACAGGTTTACAGTTTAAACCTGTATGAAGTTTACAGGTTTTTGGAATTTGGTGATCTTTTAAATGCTTAGACTTTTAATCGACCTGGTGTTGTAGTTAGGGTATGGATGAGTTTTTGGTAGTTGATGGATCACCACTGGAGGTCGCTAGAGGTGGTGCGACATGTTTCTGGTGAACTACTTTGGATGTGAAGTGATTCAGGGGAGATGTGGGAAGAATTGTAAAATGACTCGAAGTAGGTCTGTGTGGAACTCGAAGTAAGTATGGCAGAAACCCGAAGCAATAGCATGTAGAACTCGAAGTAAAATTTGTATGGGGTTAACCTGTAGTTTTCCAGGAAACACAGTAAACTGTGTTTTGATTTAAAATCTGGGTTTTTAAAACTTTTTAAAAATCAGGGTTTTTGAAATTTAAAATATGTAGTTATAGGTTTGAATAAAGTCTAGGTTTAAATTTAATTCAAGTTTGAATTTCAAATTGGTATTTAAATTCCAGGTTTTTAAGTTGAAAACTGTTTTTCTGTTTTTTTTAAAAAATCTGGATTTTGAAGTTTAAAATCTGGGTTTTAAACATTTGAGATTCTGCAGATTTGTTAAAGTAAGAATGTAGTATAAATTCAAATGTAAGTGGAATTTTGGATTCAAATTTAAATCTAGGTATTGGAATAGAGTTTAAATTCTTAACTTAATTAACTATTTCAATTTAGTAAATAGTTGGAATTTTAAGTAATGAGGTTTTTAAAATATAAAGCAAGGTTTAAGATAAGTTTTTAAATCTGGAAATCTGAGTTTTTAAAATGAATCTCAGTTCCAAATTTAAAGGTAAATTCAAAGTTGAAAGTTTTTAAACTAAAATTGAATTTAAACTTCTAAATTTTGAAATGAATTTAATTTCAAGTTTATATGATTTGATTATTAAGACAACTTTTGATTTGTTTTAGAATTTAAATAAGTTTTAAATTTGTTTAAAACTTTGATAAGTTAAAATTAATTTATTTTAAATTTGAATTTTAATTGAAATTTAAAGGTAATTTCAAAAGTACTTAGTTTTAAATTAAATTGTTTTATACATAATTAAGTTATGTTTATTTTGAAAATTTGATTAAGATTTATGTTTTAGAATTAATTAACAAGGTAATTAAGATTTGTTAATTTATTTAAATAAATTAATTAAATTTGGAGTTAATAATTGATTAATGATTAATCAATTTGGAATTAAGATCATTAATTAAGTTATTAATTAATGATAAATGAATATTAATTATGTAATTAAGTTTTAATTTAAGGTTAATTAATTTAATAATTAACTTTAATTAATAATGATTAAAAATAATTTAATTGGTAATTAATTTAAGTTAATTACTTTTTTTAAAATAATTAGAGGATGGTTAATGAAGGTCATTAACCATGATTATTTAACAATTAATTAATGTAGTTAATTTTTATAATTAATGTAATTAATTTAATAATAATCAATTATAAATGGCTTAAGTATAATTACTTGATAAAGTAATTAAGAAATTAATTACTTAATGTAATTAATTTAATTGAATGAGATTGTTTAATTTAATTAATTAAGTTTAATTAATTTTAAACACCTGGGTTAAGAATAATTACTTTATGTAATTAATGATTTGGAAATTACTTAGTTAAGTAATTATTTAATAATTACAGGTTGTAATTAAGGAGATGTTTAAGTATGAAGGAATTTGGATTAATTATTTAAATAATTAATCAAGGTATTAATTAAGAAATTAATTTAAGGATAATTAATTTGGTTTAATAAAGTAATTAAGTTGTTAATTACTTTGAGTAATTAATTTAAGGAATAATTAAGGATCATTAATTATTTAATTAATGATGTAATTAAGGATGATTAATTAGGATTAATTAATCAATAATAGGTAATTAATAAATGTAATTAGTTAAGGATTAAGATAATTAATTATGATTAATTAATTTAATTGAAGTAATTAAAGGGTTAATTACTGTTTAGTGAGAATAATTAATTTGTGGAATTAATTAAGGATAATTACATGAAGGTAATTAAAGGTAATTAATCAAGAGTGATTAATTAAAGTAATTTATGATTGATTAATTGATTGTAATCAATTAAATGATTGTGTAAGCAAGATAATTTGGTAAAGCAATTAATTTAATTTATTTTAAATTAATTAAAGATGAAGGAATTAATTTAATCCATTTTAAATTAATTTGAGTTAGAGATAGTTAATTTAATTCATTTTAAATTAATTATATGGTATGAGTAAATCTTTGCTTACGTATGAATGGATGTTGATGATTGTCTTGGATGCTTAGTGATCTCAGTAATGAGATAAGTATGTTTGTGTGGTATGGAATGTATGGTTGCATTGTGATGATAACATAGGTTATCTATTGTGATGATATATGAGATATCTATTTGATATTGATGATGTGAATTACCTGTTATATGATAATGTTGATTATCAGTTATGATTTAAGTTATCTATCTGTGTATATATAGATACTGTATTGAATTGTTTTAAAACTTTAAAACAACTTGGACCTTAAAAGACACGCTTTGGTTTTCGATGAGACCGGGATCGGGTTTCCATATTTGGATATCCGAAAACCACATCGATTCCAAATAACGTTAGGTCGTGAATCTAAGTGGAGCTTGTGAAGACTCGAGGTGTAAGGACTATGAGTCATTATAACTCTGTGGGTGATTCCGTAATGAGTTGACGGAATTAGTCCTTATAGATTCGAGATGGTGAATCAGAGTGCAAGGGTTATTGTCGTTAACTCTGAGGGTGATTCCAAAATGAGTGTAACGAGATAATGCCTTCGGTTTCGTTCGAACCCGGAACGAACTTGTATGGATTGAATGCTTTCAGCACATCGTCAGGTGGACGATGAGCATTCTAAGTGATGTGTCCTATAAAGGTAATCGTAGCCTCAAGCCTCATCAACCGGGAATGGCTAAAACAGGGAAGGTGCAGCAAAGCTTCGTGGGTAGCCCCCACTTGAGAGTAAGATTTTCCCCTGTCTAGAGGTCCCTTTTATTTCGGCTGTGTGGGACGGTTTAGTAGCTACAACCGTCGGGGTTGTCTTATTTGGAACTGTTCAGTAAGGAACGGGTCCGGCTTTGTGTTGCAGGGGAGTTAGGGTGGCTCCTCGGTACGGTGATCTAGGCCACGTACTGTGACGGGCAGTACCCCAGTAGCCCTGCCATTGTATGGAATCCAAAATCCAATAAGTGCCGTACGAATTAGTTGTGCCCAACTATGTTGGAATGTGAGATGTAAGCATTTCAGCTATTTCTGTATTTTACTTGAAAACCCTAGACACTATTATAATATCATCGGATTTATTATCAAATGTTTGGTTAGCGTAAGGTAAAAACTTTTCCATGTTTATGTGTGGGAAGTCTTACGTGATACCTTTCTTTTCAAAGGTTTTTTAAAAGTTAAGCAACTTTAACCTGTTACTCACACCAGACCCATGTCTGACCCGGAGTTTATTTTTGTTTTTCATAAACTCTTGGGTACTCAAATTTTTACGAGTAGCCAAGGGAAATTCAGGTTAGGAATCTGGTTAGCTTTGACGAATTATGGAGGAGCAATGGAGCAGGAGGCTTCCGCGTATAGCTATAGAGTTTTCCGCTGTGTGTTTTCTTTGAGTTGTTGTATTATGTTGTATAACTAGACAGGTGTCTATAACTGTCTAGTATGAGTTGTTTATGCTGTGTATCTCTGATGTATATGATACTATGTAAAGTATTATGTGATTAATATAATTTATTCGTTCCGCTGTGTTAGATTCTGATGTTGTTTCTTCTTCTCTTCTTTCTATTCTATTTTCTATCCCTTTCTTTCTCAAAAATGACGCGATTTTCCGGGAGTGGAAAGTCGGGTCGTCACATGTGGTATCAGAGCTTTAGGTTGAGTGAATACCTAGGCTCTGAAGTGTATCTTTCTTTAGGGAGCATTAGATTGAGTGAATACCTAGGCTCTGTAGTAGTGTCTTTTTTGAGAGAGCGTATTTGTAATTTTTATATATAACTATATATATATTTATTTCTACCTATCTGTTGGGTTACCTGTTCAGGTTTTCCAATATAAGTTATAAAGGTAGATGGGGTAGTGGTGTGTGTAACACAACTACCATTGGTTGGAGTTTGAATGTTTGAGGTTGGAAGTGTTTTGTTGAGACTGTAGACCTAATACCGTCTCGATTGAGTTCTGAAGTAATGAAGAACTTCATTAATCTCTGAAGGAAACCTGTTAAGGTTCGGAGTTCATTTTTGAAGTTAGATGAGTAGTGTTTGGATCTGCTTGGTTGAGCTGAAGTAAGTGATGGTATTTTGAATACCTCAGGAGTAGTAGCTGCGTGATGAGATGTAGTGACTATGGATGTTCCCGAAGATGTTTTCTTTGGAACAAGTTAGGAAGTGAGTCTGCTTCAGTAGTGTGGCTGTGTTCAGCTGGAGTTTCTATCGCTTTGAGTCCGAGTTTCTTGGAGAGCTTTGTTTTGGAATTCTTTGGCATCTGTGGCAGCAGTGTAGTTTGAAATGTTCTCGGTGTTGGCAAGAGATCTTCTGGCTTAGTAGTTTTTCTGAAGTGGAGTTCAGAAGCAGTTAAGTGAACCCGTTTCTTCGATGGGTTGGCTTGTTGTGAGTAAGCTGTTCTTTTTGGGTTAAGGGAGAACAGTTTTACTTGGATTTGATTTGGGTGGTTCGCAAAAGTGACTTGCGATTGTTTGAGAGTTCTCTTGAGTTATCTGAGTTTTCTGGATGTCTTCAAGAAATCAGAATTTGGTTCCAGGAGATTGAGTTGGTGTAGCAACCTGGAGTTTTGGAGGAACTTCTGAGTTTTTATTATGGATTTGTTGAACCATATTCTGGGGGGTGATGTCCTGTTTGTGCTTGTGTTCTTCTTCAGCATTCTCTTCTATGTCGGATCAGAGTTGAGCAGCGGAAGCAGTTGGGAAGTGTATCTGTTTTTCTTTGCCCGGACAGGAGAAGAGTGTTGTTGATTCTCTGATGTTGAGGAGAGTTGAGTTTGAGTTCTTGGTTTTGGTTGATCTTGAGGAGATC
Organism: Allium cepa; assembly: GCA_030765085.1. Taxonomy (NCBI): domain Eukaryota; kingdom Viridiplantae; phylum Streptophyta; class Magnoliopsida; order Asparagales; family Amaryllidaceae; genus Allium; species Allium cepa. Next base: position 671,388,044 of record CM060928.1, on the reverse strand, counting down.
ATTTTGTTGAGTTGTTTGGTCTAGTTTGTTTCTAGAAGCATCAGCGAAGGTTGAGCTGATTGATAGGCTGTAGGTAGCCCATGATCGTTTGGAGAGTTTTGAGGATAAGAGTCGGAGGGATTTGAACTCTGAAGTCGGAGATTTAATTTTGGATAAGTTTTCTCCGATCAAAAGTGAGCTATAAGATTGGGTAAGTCTGAGAAGCTAGCTCTGAAGTATTTTGGATCTTTTCTGTGATCTTGGAGAGTAAGTGATTGATCTACAGGATTGAGTTGCCAGTTTGAATAACTGGGATTCGATGAGTTTCACGTATCTCTGAGGGAGTACGTGTATGGTTTATCTCTGGTTGTGGAACCAGCAGTTCTGGAGTTTTGATTGTTAAGTCAGACTCGTCTGTAGTCTGATATCTTGTCTAGTGTTTAGATATAGTTGTATAGGAGCTTTGTAGCTTCATGGTATTGTTTGTTTGGATTTTCTAGAGCGAGTGTCCCGGTGGATATATATACACGCTGGGGAAACTCGATAAGATTTTATCCAGAATTTGTCTAGATAATTAAATTTGTTTGATTGGTTGAATTGGTTGTTAGCATATGTTTGATATATGCTTGTGTTTAAAATTTAATATAATAAGATTATTAAATTACCTTTGTTTTAAATTTCGAGGACGAAATTCTTTTAAGGGGGAAGGATTGTAACATCCCGGAATTTTTGACAATATCAATTTAATAATCTGTAGTTAAAATTAAATTGATATTGATAATCTGATAATAATTATTCAAGTGAATATGATAATTTTCTTCAATAAATATTTAAATTGGTTATTTTATCTTTTAAATAATAAATTGATTTCTATTTTCAATATAAATATTTGGTTTATATTTTAAATAGATTGGTATTGTTTTAAAATTTAAAATAAATACAATAAAATGTTTTATGGTTTAATAAAAAGGATATTTTATTTAATAAAATATAATTTATTGTAAAATAATTTTAAATTAATAAAAGAGATTTATAAAAATAATATTAATATTGTATTGTCTTTCTAAAATAAATTTTGAATAGAAATTGCAATTGGTTATTTCAAATTGAATTTTTATTTTGAAATTGTTTGGTTTTGAATCTATTTTGAATTTAAATTCAAAGGTATAAAATCTAAATTTGTTTTAATTTTTATTTGTATAAGTTTATAAACATGATTTGTTTTTGTTTTCATTTATAAATTTATACATATAAACTAACAACTTAATTTAAGCTAATATAACATTAATTTGTAATTAAAAACTAATTGTCTTTAAGAAAACATTGGTTGTTTCTATTTCATACACATGTTTAAATATAAATTAACAAATTGAAATTAAGTTAATATATGCATTAGCTTGTAAATAAATACTAATTTTCCTTAAAAGAGATAACATGTGTTAAATTAATATATATTCATATAGACAAGTGTCTCATTCATGACAAGTGTAAAATTAGTTTTAATCTTTCTTTTATTTCCTAAAATCTGAGAATACATTTGTGTAGTTTACAATCCACATTTTCATATTGCATTTTCTGAATCAAAGGAGAATCATGAACTCATTTTCATATCTATCATAAGGCTTTCATATTCAAGATCCACAATCCACAAATCTGCATTCCTTCAGATCCAAAAAACTGCATATTCAAGCCAACCTGCATAATCTAAAACTAGTTCCCCTCTGATCTATCTTCATCTGCATATAACAATCCACAAATTAAAGCACAAATTCATCTGCATTTACAATCAAAGCAAAAACTTGCATACTCCCCTCATCAAAGATCAGAATACTGCATTTCCTCTTCAAATTTCAAATGAAGTCTGCAAAATTTCAAAAAGGGCCTGCACTCTATTTTGAAAACCTGGAATGAATTAAGCCTGCACATGCTTGTTTCTGTAAACTTTCAAATGAGCAACTACATATTCATCTGCATGCATTGGGATTAAACAACTGCATCATCTACATGAAGCATATCAAAGTCAAGCCTGCATTTCTATAAGCCTGCATGTGTTCTGCAAATTCAACAGTGGCTCTGCATTTGTTTTCTGCATTCATCAAAGGTGAGTAACATTTAAACTTAAAAATTTAATTTAGGTCGCTTGATGCATGCTTGAGATAAAGATTTTGATGTGTGCTTATAAAAGTCTGCTGTGATTATAATTGTATATGCATGTTGATTTTGTTCTGCAGTGTATACTCAAATTTATAACCTACTTTTAGAATCTTTTACAAATTGATTTAATTTGAGATTTATATCTGAGTTTTAGAATAATAAAAAGGAGTTTGTTTATCAGAGATTAGAATTCAGTTTATAAGTAATGTGTTTTACTTTCTTAAGTTTAGATTTAAATTTTTTTAGGGGAAATTAAATACTGTGAGTTCTCTGTAAACATAAGTAACTCACATGTATATTGATTTGGATTTAAAAACAAATCATATTAATATTTATATCAGTTTCAGAAACTAAAAGTATTTACTGGAAATGTTTTTTTTAATCAAGTATTGGAATTTTAGGTATATGTTTCATTTATAAGCTGTTCTTGAACAAAATTTAGAATTTAAGCAAATTCTATTGATTCTTGGATTAAGAAATTCTGAAATTCTTTTGAGTTATTAAGAATGGATCATAGATCCTAAAAAAAATCAGAGGAATGTATAATGAATATTAGATTGAATGCAGTTGAAAATTTTTAGTTGGAACCCTAGTTTTGAACAGGGGTTAAGTTAGGGTCAATTGTGAAGGAATGGATTGACCGAGTGATGTGATACTTGGTGGTTGTGTAGTTGAAGGGTGTAGGAACTTGTGGCCGGAGGGGTGGATCTGGAAGTGGTCGGAGCAACTCGTAAAGGCCGTTGACAGGTTTACAGTTTAAACCTGTATGAAGTTTACAGGTTTTTGGAATTTGGTGATCTTTTAAATGCTTAGACTTTTAATCGACCTGGTGTTGTAGTTAGGGTATGGATGAGTTTTTGGTAGTTGATGGATCACCACTGGAGGTCGCTAGAGGTGGTGCGACATGTTTCTGGTGAACTACTTTGGATGTGAAGTGATTCAGGGGAGATGTGGGAAGAATTGTAAAATGACTCGAAGTAGGTCTGTGTGGAACTCGAAGTAAGTATGGCAGAAACCCGAAGCAATAGCATGTAGAACTCGAAGTAAAATTTGTATGGGGTTAACCTGTAGTTTTCCAGGAAACACAGTAAACTGTGTTTTGATTTAAAATCTGGGTTTTTAAAACTTTTTAAAAATCAGGGTTTTGGAAATTTAAAATATGTAGTTATAGGTTTGAATTAAGTCTAGGTTTAAATTTAATTCAAGTTTGAATTTCAAATTGGTATTTAAATTCCAGGTTTTTAAGTTGAAAACTGTTTTTCTGTTTTTTTTAAAAAATCTGGATTTTGAAGTTTAAAATCTGGGTTTTAAACATTTGAGATTCTGCAGATTTGTTAAAGTAAGAATGTAGTATAAATTCAAATGTAAGTGGAATTTTGGATTCAAATTTAAATCTAGGTATTGGAATAGAGTTTAAATTCTTAACTTAATTAACTATTTCAATTTAGTAAATAGTTGGAATTTTAAGTAATGAGGTTTTTAAAATATAAAGCAAGGTTTAAGATAAGTTTTTAAATCTGGAAATCTGAGTTTTTAAAATGAATCTCAGTTCCAAATTTAAAGGTAAATTCAAAGTTGAAAGTTTTTAAACTAAAATTGAATTTAAACTTCTAAATTTTGAAATGAATTTAATTTCAAGTTTATATGATTTGATTATTAAGACAACTTTTGATTTGTTTTAGAATTTAAATAAGTTTTAAATTTGTTTAAAACTTTGATAAGTTAAAATTAATTTATTTTAAATTTGAATTTTAATTGAAATTTAAAGGTAATTTCAAAAGTACTTAGTTTTAAATTAAATTGTTTTATACATAATTAAGTTATGTTTATTTTGAAAATTTGATTAAGATTTATGTTTTAGAATTAATTAACAAGGTAATTAAGATTTGTTAATTTATTTAAATAAATTAATTAAATTTGGAGTTAATAATTGATTAATGATTAATCAATTTGGAATTAAGATCATTAATTAAGTTATTAATTAATGATAAATGAATATTAATTATGTAATTAAGTTTTAATTTAAGGTTAATTAATTTAATAATTAACTTTAATTAATAATGATTAAAAATAATTTAATTGGTAATTAATTTAAGTTAATTACTTTTTTTAAAATAATTAGAGGATGGTTAATGAAGGTCATTAACCATGATTATTTAACAATTAATTAATGTAGTTAATTTTTATAATTAATTAGATTAATTAATTTAATAATAATCAATTATAAATGGCTTAAGTATAATTACTTGATAAAGTAATTAAGAAATTAATTACTTAATGTAATTAATTTAATTGAATGAGATTGTTTAATTTAATTAATTAAGTTTAATTAATTTTAAACACCTGTTAAGAATAATTACTTTATGTAATTAATGATTTGGAAATTACTTAGTTAAGTAATTATTTAATAATTACAGGTTGTAATTAAGGAGATGTTTAAGTATGAAGGAATTTGGATTAATTATTTAAATAATTAATCAAGGTATTAATTAAGAAATTAATTTAAGGATAATTAATTTGGTTTAATAAAGTAATTAAGTTGTTAATTACTTTGAGTAATTAATTTAAGGAATAATTAAGGATCATTAATTATTTAATTAATGATGTAATTAAGGATGATTAATTAGGATTAATTAATCAATAATAGGTAATTAATAAATGTAATTAGTTAAGGATTAAGATAATTAATTATGATTAATTAATTTAATTGAAGTAATTAGAGGGTTAATTACTGTTTAGTGAGAATAATTAATTTGTGGAATTAATTAAGGATAATTACATGAAGGTAATTAAAGGTAATTAATCAAGAGTGATTAATTAAAGTAATTTATGATTGATTAATTGATTGTAATCAATTAAATGATTGTGTAAGCAAGATAATTTGGTAAAGCAATTAATTTAATTTATTTTAAATTAATTAAAGATGAAGGAATTAATTTAATCCATTTTAAATTAATTTGAGTTAGAGATAGTTAATTTAATTCATTTTAAATTAATTATATGGTATGAGTAAATCTTTGCTTACGTATGAATGGATGTTGATGATTGTCTTGGATGCTTAGTGATCTCAGTAATGAGATAAGTATGTTTGTGTGGTATGGAATGTATGGTTGCATTGTGATGATAACATAGGTTATCTATTGTGATGATATATGAGATATCTATTTGATATTGATGATGTGAATTACCTGTTATATGATAATGTTGATTATCAGTTATGATTTAAGTTATCTATCTGTGTATATATAGATACTGTATTGAATTGTTTTAAAACTTTAAAACAACTTGGACCTTAAAAGACACGCTTTGGTTTTCGATGAGACCGGGATCGGGTTTCCATATTTGGATATCCGAAAACCACATCGATTCCAAATAACGTTAGGTCGTGAATCTAAGTGGAGCTTGTGAAGACTCGAGGTGTAAGGACTATGAGTCATTATAACTCTGTGGGTGATTCCGTAATGAGTTGACGGAATTAGTCCTTATAGATTCGAGATGGTGAATCAGAGTGCAAGGGTTATTGTCGTTAACTCTGAGGGTGATTCCAAAATGAGTGTAACGAGATAATGCCTTCGGTTTCGTTCGAACCCGGAACGAACTTGTATGGATTGAATGCTTTCAGCACATCGTCAGGTGGACGATGAGCATTCTAAGTGATGTGTCCTATAAAGGTAATCGTAGCCTCAAGCCTCATCAACCGGGAATGGCTAAAACAGGGAAGGTGCAGCAAAGCTTCGTGGGTAGCCCCCACTTGAGAGTAAGATTTTCCCCTGTCTAGAGGTCCCTTTTATTTCGGCTGTGTGGGACGGTTTAGTAGCTACAACCGTCGGGGTTGTCTTATTTGGAACTGTTCAGTAAGGAACGGGTCCGGCTTTGTGTTGCAGGGGAGTTAGGGTGGCTCCTCGGTACGGTGATCTAGGCCACGTACTGTGACGGGCAGTACCCCAGTAGCCCTGCCATTGTATGGAATCCAAAATCCAATAAGTGCCGTACGAATTAGTTGTGCCCAACTATGTTGGAATGTGAGATGTAAGCATTTCAGCTATTTCTGTATTTTACTTGAAAACCCTAGACACTATTATAATATCATCGGATTTATTATCAAATGTTTGGTTAGCGTAAGGTAAAAACTTTTCCATGTTTATGTGTGGGAAGTCTTACGTGATACCTTTCTTTTCAAAGGTTTTTTAAAAGTTAAGCAACTTTAACCTGTTACTCACACCAGACCCATGTCTGACCCGGAGTTTATTTTTGTTTTTCATAAACTCTTGGGTACTCAAATTTTTACGAGTAGCCAAGGGAAATTCAGGTTAGGAATCTGGTTAGCTTTGACGAATTATGGAGGAGCAATGGAGCAGGAGGCTTCCGCGTATAGCTATAGAGTTTTCCGCTGTGTGTTTTCTTTGAGTTGTTGTATTATGTTGTATAACTAGACAGGTGTCTATAACTGTCTAGTATGAGTTGTTTATGCTGTGTATCTCTGATGTATATGATACTATGTAAAGTATTATGTGATTAATATAATTTATTCGTTCCGCTGTGTTAGATTCTGATGTTGTTTCTTCTTCTCTTCTTTCTATTCTATTTTCTATCCCTTTCTTTCTTATAGATGACGCGATTTTCCGGGAGTGGAAAGTCGGGTCGTCACAATAATAATGGAGTTTTGACCAGTACTAGACTATATCTTCTAAAGTGGCGAAATAGACGAAGAGATGTGTGTAAATTATTCTCATCGTTGGTACCGCATAAGGTGCTATCAAATATGATTTTACCGAAAAGATTTGTAAGTGATGAATTCAACTAAACTATCACACCACTAGCTAAGGTGATGTGTGAACGTGAATATTTCAGTTGTTCAATATTAATCGCTGACTGAATTCTCTCTCTGAGCCACATAACTATATTTATAAATTCTTTGAAATACCACACAATTTAATTAGTTTATAAAATATTTTAATTTAATTAATGTTTAATAAATAATACTTACTAAATATCTGTTAACCTGCCTCTCGGTAAGGCAACGGATAGGCCGATTTAACTAAGTCGACTTCATGATTATCGAGGTTGGAATGTGATGGATTCAATTTGAAAGGATGAAGTTCACTTGGATACGCCGCTCGGTCTAAAAGTCAAGGGCTGGTCGGCCCTGGTAATGTCGCTCGGCATTGAGGATCGTTATTGTGGCTCGGCATCACACTTCACTCGGCCTCCTACCTCGCTCGGCATCATATCTTACTCGGCCTCATACCTTGCTCGGCATTGTAGAGAAGTCAGGGTCGTTTGGCATAAGGTGGTGGTTCGGTAGACACCACTCGTCATCACACCTCACTTGGCCTCATACCTCGCTCGGCATCGTACCTCACCCAGCTTCATACCTCGCTCGACCTCATACCTCGCTTGGCATCATACCTCGCTCGGCATCATACCTCGCTCCGCCTCGTATCTCACTCCGGCTCCTACCTTGCTCGACATCGTACCTCGCTCGGCATTGTGGGGTCGGCATCGTGGGTCGCTCGGCATCGTGGGTCGCTCGGCATTGCGGTGAAGACAAGGTGGCTCGGTAATAGTGGTTCAGCCTTGGTTGCCGTTCGGCATGTGTGGGTCGGTTACAATGAAAAGCATGGCTCGGTTATGGTCTTGGTGGGCCAAAATTACTCAGGAGGCCCAACAACCTGGATTTGCCTATAAATACAACATGTGGGTCTCCAAATGAGGGGATCTTCTTCTGGCTCTCTGACTTTCTATTTCATAAGGCTAAGGTTACTCTACCATTTTGTAACTGTAACTGATTCTTACATCAATAAAAAGTAAACTTCTGGAGTGGACATAGGCCGGAGTTAGCCGAACCACTATAAAACCTGTTGTTCTTTACTAGTTTCATTTTAATTTTGATTGTTCTTTACATATTACTCTCTACTATATTCTATCTGTGAGTGGTGACTGTTATTTGGTGCTTTCATCTGGATTTGGGTGTTAGTGAACATTTTTGGCGCTAACATTTTGGTGCTTTCACTGAGAATTGAACTCAGAGATTTTAGAGCTAGGAACTTGGATTCTAGAAAGAAATGGTTAGGCCATCAACAAGAAAGCAAGTGACGGAAAGAAGAAATCAGGAGGGAAGTCAAGAGGCCTCCTTTGGAGCTGGAGCAGGTCAAGCATCAGTCTATATCACTGGGGACAAGATGGAGATGATGCTGAAAAGGCGGGAAGACATGATACAGAACTTGCTTCGATGGGTGGATATGTTGGAGCACAAAGTCAAGGGAATGGACCAACCGCGGCTGATGGCATTGCAGAACAAGGAACCGGAGCTGTAGAAGTTTCTAGAGGTCAACACCAGAACCAGGCTAGGGGATAGAAGGAAATCAGCAAAGGCTCGGGGAATACCTCCAGGATTGGACATTGGGAGAGCGGTGAATGAAGCTCAGCAAGCAGGAACCAACATGAACGTAAATGACCAACATGAAGAGTACTACCCGGAGTACCCCCTAGGACATGGAGGCAAGGTAGAGATGCAAAAAGGGGACTACCCCTAAATGGAAATGAGCGGATAGCTGGATTAATAAGAAGGATTATGAGAGGAGGATTGTCAAGCGAAGGCTTAGAGGAAGTTAGTCGGAGTCCGTTCACTCCGAATATTAGAAATGCAAGGAATCCTCCAAAGTTCAAGTTGCCTGCGTTGGATCCTTATGATGGGAAGTCAGACCCAACCATGCATATTACAAGATATATCAGGCATATAGAAGTGCTGGGGGCATCCGAGGAAGTGATGGCACGATGCCTCCCACTATATCTAACAGACTTGGTTGCGCTTTGGTTCAGGCAGCTAGAGAATGGATCAATCAGAACATGGGGTGAGCTAGTGGAATGCTTCATGAAACAGTTTAGGGTCAACGTGACGTGATCCAAGAGTGTGATGACCTTAGCCTCAATGAAGCAGATGACCAGAGAGTCCATAAGAGATTTTCTACTACGATTCAATGCAACGGTGGCTTTGGTAGATTGTCTGGATCCATCGATGATTTTGATAGCGGCGGTAGCAGGGGTTACAGAAGGCACAAAGTTTAAGGATTCTTTGGAAAGAGATCCACCACAAGACCTTAGAGAATTCTATTATGAAGCTGAAAGATTCATTTGGCTAGAGGATTCACGCGCCGAAAGGCGAAAAACAAACACCGTGCAAGGCGAAGGAACCTCCAAGGAACAAACTGGAATTGACAAGGGAAAGCGAAAACAGGATGACAGATGCGATGGCCCTGAGAAACGGAAGAAATTATGAGAACCCAGATTCAAATAATACGCTGACTTGACAGCAAGCCTGGAACGGATTTACACGGAAACTCGGGGGCACCTCCCCTATCGGAAACCACCCAGGAGAGATCACACGGAACGGGAACGTAAAAGTGGAAAGTATTGCCTATTCCATGAGCTGGAAGGGCATGCTACTGACGAATGCCACGATTTGAAGAATGAGGTGGAAGAGCATGTTAGAAATGGTAGATTGCCATAGTACGTGAGAAATCGGACAGCGGCCGTAGGACTTGAGCAACTACCGCCTCCACTTGACAGCACTAATCCCAGATCGGGATCACGACCCGTCATCAATTAATCATGATGGCAAGGGCCAAGTTCTGGACTTGAGCTTAGGTCAATCATTTAAATTTCTTAGATTTGATTTCAAAATAAAATGGCTATTCCACTTACACATGTACGGGAACCGGAGAGATCCCCAAGCATGCTCCGAGATGGTAATAGACCGCTCTGCCCGGAGAGGCAGTATCTAGATTTTTCCTTTGTTGATGATTGGACATTTAGAATTTGAATTTAATAAATGAACTTGAATTTCACAAAATAAACCTTTGGCCAGAGAGTTAAAGGATGAATATTGGAAGTCAATTTGAAATTAATCGCTTTATGACCTTACCCGGAGAGATGGGGTCCGAAATGCAAGAAGTGAGTTGCTTCGTCGAAGAACGACATGATCAACTCACTTAACGTCATTCCCCATTCACCGGTGAGTGATTGGATCGGGGTTCGATAAGAGCCCAGAGTGGTTGTAATCGGCCTAGGATTTAGGCCATGACATCGCTTAATGTTCAAGGACACTGAACTGGAGTGCAGGGAGTGACACTGCTTCGCCAGAGAGCGACAGGATCGGCTCACTCAACGTTGTTTCCCCTTCACTGGAGAGTGACAGGATAGGATCCAATAAGAGCCCAAAGAGGTTGACATCGGTCCAGGAGGATCATGACATCGCTTAATGTTCAGGGACACTGAACCGGAGTGCAGGGAGTGACGCTGCTTCACCAAAGAGCGATAGGATTGGCTCACTCAACGCTGTTTCCCCTTCATTGGAGAGTGACAGGATAGGATCCAGTAAGAGCCCGGAGAGGTTGACATCGGTCCAGGAGGATCATGACATCTCTAATGTTCAAGGACACTTAACCGAAGTGTAGGGAGTGATGCTGCTTCGTCGGAGAACGACAGGATCGGCTCACTCAACGCTGTTTCCCCTTCACCGGAGGGTGACAATATGGGATCCAGTAAGAGCCCGGAGAGGATGACATCGGTCCAGGAGGATCAGGGCATCGCTTAATGTTTGGGGACGCTGAACTGGAGCGTAAGGGATAGGTTGCTTTGTCAAAGCGCAACATAATCTGCCTATTGAATCGTTAAGTTTGGATTGAACTTAGAAAGGGTCCGAAGAGGCTGTCAACGGTCTGGAAAGATCACAGGATTCGATTGCTGACTTCCAAGGGGCAAATTCGGAATTGAATAACGACTTGGAACAGTCGCTGAATAAAACTATCAGATTCGGATGAAATCGTTTGATAACAAATATAGTATGGACTTCGGATATCGGATTTAAGGCTATTCAAAACACACCTTCCAATATAGCAAGGCATGTTTTGGAGGGCAAGTGTTAACCCCCTCTCAGTAAGGCCATAGACAGGTGGATTTAACTAAGTCGACTTCACGATTATCGAGGTTGGAATGTGATGGATTTGGTTTGAAAGGATGAAGTTCACTTGGATACGCCGCTCCGTCTGGAAGTCAAGGGTCGGTCGGCCCTGGTAATGTCGCTCGGCATTGAGGATCGTCATTATGGCTCGGCATCACACCTCACTCGGCCTCATACCTCGCTCGGCATCGTACCACACTCGGCCTCATACCTCGCTCGGCATTGCAGAGAAGTCAGGGTCGTTCGGCATAAGGTGGTGGTTCGGTAGATACCGCTTGGCATCACACCTCACTCGGCCTCATACCTTGCTCGGCATCGTACCTCACTTAGCCTCATACCTCGTTCGACATCGTACCTCGCTCGACATCGTACCTTGCTCGACATCATACCTCGTTCGGCCTCATACCTTGCTCGGCATCGTACCTCGCTCGGCCTTGTACTTGGCTCGGCATCGTACCTCGCTCGGCATCGTAGAGTCGCTCGACATTGTGGGTCGCTCAGCATCGTGGGTCGCTTAGCATCGTGGGTCGCTCGGCATTGTGGTGAAGACAGGGTGTCTCGGTAATGGTGGTTCGACCTTGGTTGCCATTCAGCATGTGTGGGTCGGTTACAATGAAAAGCATGTGTAACGACCCATAAAATTTTATTAGTTTTAAATGGTTTTATTTAACGCATTTAATTGAAGTTTGGTGAAATTTTAATAAATTAAATTGCAAATAAAAAGCTAATATTTGGGTTACGCCCAATTAAACATAGCAGATGGTAAAATTTCAATTTATTTTATCAAAGTTTATTTCAGTGTGAAATTCTATTAAATTCAAGCTGGTTAGTAATTGCTGATAAATTTTTTTTTTATTTTTAAGCCTGAATATTTTTCGATAGTAAATTTCTAAATCGTCTTCTGAGTGAGACGTCATCTTTTGTTTTTCCAAATTTGGACGTGTACTGCTCCGTTTACCTTATTTCGGACAAAATAGCAGCATTTTGGGTACCGGTATCGACTTTTGATCGGATGATCATACTACTAATATCCGTATACCGTTGCGATCGTCTCGTAGTGCCGTCCTCAATAGTATATTTATTTCTGTATTTTGAGTTCCGGTCCGCGACGGAAACGATGACAACGGCCCGTTGTAACGATACCATATTTGTGTCCATTCACTTTCAATTGCATTTCAAATTGAAACGTATACCACCATAATAAATCGCTTTTTAACCTTCAGCTAAATCAAAGCTCTACCGTTCACTTTTCTTTTGATTCTTTTACTAGTAAATATTCATTTGCCTCTTCTTATTTTAATTGAATCCAGCCTGTCTCCTGATTTTCCCAAAGCAAACATAACGTGGATCCGACCTTTCTCTTCTCAGTCCTTATGTTCTCTAAATATTTAATAAAGCTTATTCTATAAACTTGGCATGTCATTTCGCATAGGAACTGTTCATTCATATACAATGTTTATGCCGAAGCCAATTTCTTCTCCACCTGGCCGAAGCTTTTCGCCTTGCCCCGAGCCTGCCACGTGCACCGCCGACTCATCTCTAATCCCATCACCGAGCGGCCTCTCCTCTCTATGCCAGATCCATCACAGCCCCGTGACCCAGCTACCCGAAGCCATGGCGAACCCATTGACCACACCTCTCACCGAAAGCGCCACCTCCGGCTCCGCCTCAACGAACCCGCACCACCCAAAACTGCATCTCCCGTCACCCCTTCCTGCCGCCTCATCACAACACATAACCCGTCCGACCACTTGTCCTCCGCCCTACCCACTACCGCGTCTCTGCCGTACACCCTCCGCAAGCACCGACCTCTCCTCCCTACATCGGCCACCCTCAGCTCGCCTAGTCTCACCTTTCACCTTCCAGCTACCGTAAGTTTTGTACATATATACTTTTGTTTACATCATGTTGTTTAGTATATTTTCTAGTATATTTATGCGTATATATATTCGTATGTATATAAGTTTTAATTATACAAGTGGCCATGTTAATGGAGATGATGATCATTATGAGCAGCAGCAGAACAAGTTGCATGAGCAAAATAGAGGAGGAGATCATCATTTTTTTGGAGTGATCTGATTTGTGGGGGTGGTGATTGATTAGGTTAAACTATGAGTATAATTAAGTATGAAAATCATTTATTTTTATATGGTTTTTCTTTGAAAGCAAAATGTTAATTTGCTTAGTTCATGCAATTTTAACTGCCGTTGAACATGTGTGAAGCTTATGTTTTGAGTTTTGAGTTTGAATGCGTGAGCAGTATAGATTTAGTGCAATTTGCAATGTTGAAGTGAAGGAACGGTATCATTTCATTCTTTCTTCTACTAAAACAAATATTATATATAGTTATTTGTACTTTATGCTTATAATGTGCGGTTTCTCAGTGACGAAATATAATATATGTTTTGATTTTAAATTTAGATGTTCTTAAAAGCTATGATCTTTAATATATATATACTATATACTGGTTTACAAGACGGTTATGAATTGAACGTATATTTTGGAATTTTTATATTATTGATAAGATAGGTTATATATTAATCGGTATGCAATGGTTCACGTCTATTTTCATACTAGCATTTTGGCATACGAATGTCTACAGTTCGTGTACAAAACAATAAAATAAAATAAATAATTTGACTTACATATTAGTTATATATTTATAGTAATATTATATTTCTATAAAGTTTATAAAGATGTATATTATAAGTAGTATAAATGAATACTTTATTTTATAAGCATGAGTAAATATAAATTTGAAATTAAATATACGTTTTAAATCGATTTTAGAATAACAATATATGTATTCAGTTCAAATTATATCAACTGATTCGGTCGTTTTCATCGATTTCCTTTTATCAGCTTTTGTTTGTCGTGCCTGCTTTCTTCATCGCATTTGGGCCAATCTAGCTTTGTTTGGGAGTCGTGCTTGGATTGTAACTCATCCCGTTGTTTTTCTCTCTGGCCTCGGAAGGTGAGCAATCACTCACGATTAACGTTCTTTATTTATTAAATTTGATTTCAATTGAAACGTCAATTGAAATATGCTGTTGTTAGTTGTTTTACTGTATGACTGCTATTATCTGCACCTGTTCACCTATGACATCTGACACCATTATCGGTAAATTATTTATATACAGATTGGTTGATAATTGATTGTTTGATGGATTGTTGTTCAAATTGGATGTTTATTATTATTGTTAAGTGATAACTAGTTTGCTAGTTTGATTTGGGGTAGTATAGTTTACAAATTGAAACGGGTTATATATGACGGACCTTGATTTATTAAAACCTGACCCCGCCATATGTACATTTGATAGGTTAAATTTTACCCATAAATTGTCGTAGAAATTGATAAATTTTACTTTAAATCTTTGAACGTAGTTTGGATTAATTGTTGTAGTTTTAAATTGAAATTTAAAATGGAACGACAAGTGAAAAACTGTAATGATATAATCTTTAATCTACATGAAACGATAGTGTAGATTCTAGAAATAATTATACCAATAACAATGCAAATTAATACGATTATTTCGGGGTCATTTGATATATTGGTTGAATTGTGATTGATTGTTGTATTGCTTGTTTATTTACTTTGACACCATCCCTGTCATCACACTGCAAGTCCCCTTTGTTATGTTTGTTTTGAATTGAAATGGGTTGAAATGATGGACCAAGCGGTTTCCATTTGATTAAATTTGGGATTACGGGTTGAATGCTATCCACCCGTATACATTTAGTGTACGGATTGAAATGATAATATCCGTAACACTTGACCATATGATAAGAAAGATATGGTCTTATTAAATGTAAATTTTAAATACATATATAACGGGAAATGATAAATATGGAGTTAATTATATCTAGTCTAATCAAGATTTGATTAAATGCATAAATTATGATAAATATTTACGTAAGTTTTATTTCGGATAAATTTTGCAATAATATTGAACAATTAAGATTGGGAGATAAAGGTGGATTATTTTAAATGGCATTTTAGATAAGGATTTGTTTATTTAAATCAACTTGAAATTTATCGAATGGGATATTTCACGTTAAATAAAATATTAGAAATATTGAGTATAATGTAGCGTAAGGTCACCAAAATGATATTGAATCAAATATGGGTTGTTCAAGACTAGATAATAATGATGTAAAAGAATCGAGATTCTATATGAAACTGTTAAATTTAAATTGTTATATTTAAGCTATGAACTATATTGAAATCAAATGGTTTAGAGATTTGGATATGTATTTTGAACCAAGATAGTTGAACTTGTTATGTAGATAACGAATTGAATTAGGAGAGATTTGAGTTTGAACTAAATTGGAAAGTTTATTTAGAAAACTAGATTGGGAAAAATTTAGTTGAAATGTTGAATACTTAAAGCAAGAATCATATTGAACTAAAAGGGGAAATTGGGATATCCAAATCTGGGATTTGTAAATTTAAGTGGATTTTAGGAAAATTTAAATTGATAAAATGAGATTGAATTCAATTGGAATGGGAAGGTCGGGTTGATGTGATCGGTTTGTTAAGTTGGGGAAATTGAAGTACTTTGCTGTATACATCATTTAAAATATATAAATACTATTATTTGAAGTGACTTGATATTTGGGTTGAAGTATAAATTAAGTGAATGACCACGGTGTAATAGTATATATTTCTACATTGTAGATAATTCTATAGACCCTTAGAGGATGGTTACCCCAAACATCCTTTCAGTTATATTGTATTTCAGTTGATATTTCACTTGAGTTGAATTTATTGATATAAGAATGTTAATCCTGACTCGAGTGTTTTGTGTTTTGCTTTACGCTCGGGTCAGACCGAGAAATACAGCATTAGAGACTCACCTTCGGAGATTGGAGCTTCATTTGGAGATCCAACTATCGTTTCAGCTTTCAGTTTTCTAGTTGACTGGTTCTGAGAAGTCATCGGCACGTACTGAAGACTTTTTCTGTATTCAAGAGATGCTGATGTATTTTATTTTAAACTCTGATGTATATAGTAACTTCATGAACTACTATTTTTCTATTCCGCTGCATTTTATTACTCTGTGTCTGTGATCTGTGTTTGATTTATTTACTGTATATTTTAAGTTTTGCCAAAATTTTATTAACAATTCGGTATTTTGAATTATTCAAGTCGGACATGTACGGTTTTAGTGTCGATTCGAATGGTACAAAATAGCGGGTCGTTACAGTTGGTATCAGAGCTTTGGCTCTAGGCAGAACTTAGCATATATGGTAAATTTATTTACAGAATCACTTTCGCTCGAGTTGAGTCTCTTCCTTTTGACTCGATTTCCTTTGAATTTTGGAATGTCCCTCGGTTCTGGAATTCATTCTTGTCTCTCCCTAATTATATTAGTTCGATTCTGGAGTATCCCATAACTCCACTAAATAATTTGTAAAAAGGGGTGAAAACTCCTTTTCCATGGGCATTGATTCACCGATGATCTTTGTATCCTCGGTTTACGATGCTGCTTTATCTTGGTAGGCTGAATTCTATCTCTGGCGTTCGAATGATGATTTGCCTTGGAAATTCCGCATCAATCATATTCCTGAAGTCACGGTTGACCCGGTTAAGGTCGCCCGCGATTTATAGTAGTATACCCATATTTTATTTTGTAATTTAATTATCTCATCTTCGATCGAGTCTATCTTCGAATCAGAATCCTATTGATTGGAGCACTCTAATTCAAATCTCTATCTTTGTCTTGAAATCCATTCTTAAAATTTTCTTTTGAAAATCGGGTATGTTTACATTTTTGAAATTGTTCTATATATGGAAATATTTATTTTGATAACCATGATTTCATTCTATATATAAAAGTGAAAATGTTTTCGATAAGGAAAATAAAATAAGAAATGTTATCCTATATATATAAAGGTTTGAAAGGATTTGAAATTTTGAAAATTTATAAGAAATTGATTTATATAAAATGATTTATAACCGTAGAGTTAAATTTGAAATTCGAGAAATGAATTCCGGTATTTTTAAAATTGGTTTTAAGGTTTGAAGAAAATATGTAAAAATAATATGAGTTAAAGGTATTTCTCCAAATAAGAAATGTTTCGAATGAGTTCAAATGAATTCCAATAATTTTGAAGAAATTTCAAAGAAGCTTTCAAGAAAATAGAAGTCCAGAACTCACTTACGTCGCTGGAAAATAATTTCGGTGATGAGTGCACGCATCATCGACATTGATTTTCGAGTTTCAAAGTGGGGGAGAGGCCACTTTAATAGCTTCGCTATGCGAGTGATTTTGTAAAACCATTTTGATTTCAAATTCCAAAGTACAAATTGATATTTTCAAAAGATATATGTATATATTTTGAAACAATTTAAAATGAGACCGGTGTTCAGTCCTCGAGTTTTCGATTTGACTTAGAATAACCCTATTTATAAAAATTCTTGATTTCCAAATCTTGGATTTGGAATTGATTTTTCACCGACTATTTTGAAGGTTCGAGCACTCCCAAATTTAGGTTTAAAGGTTAAAGACTAAGAAATTTTGAAGCGTATAAAATATTTGATAAAGCATATAAGTTATGTTTTGTATGCTTAAGTTTGAAACCTTTTGTTAAGAAAATAAATATGACTATTATACTAATATGAAATTTAGTTTGGAATATTGGAAAATGATTAGTTTTAAATAAATGGGTTTCAAAAAGATAAATTGGATATCTCAAATAAAAATAGATAACTTAAAGGTTTTAAAGGGATAATTATAAATTTGGAAACCATTGTTGAGTATAATTGATTTTGAGAAAATATAGGCTTTTGAAATTAAATTGAAATTAAAAAGCGGTACTTATAGGGAAATTTTGGGAATGAATTTGTTTGACTTGAATTATTTTAATTTGGAAACTGGGATTATTTTATAAGCCTATTATTTTGGCAACTTTGGAATTAAGATATCTAATTTGGAAGAAATTTGGTAAATTCATATATGACTTTGGAACTAAATTTGATATTGAATGATTTGAAATTGAGAACCTTGTATAATTAAGCACTTGATTTGGGAAGTGGTCGGACTTATATAAAATGGATTTGTATAAGTATGGAAGTGATTTGAAATCTATTGATTTGAAAGGTACTCAATTTGGAAAGAGAATTGTATATAATCAAAGTCTATATACGCATGATTTGATCTACTATTGATTTGGAAAGTATCCGTTTTAGAAAGAAATCCTATATATTATGGACTTTATACAAGTATGATATTTGAAAGGGATTTAAAAAGGTACTATATGATATATATTTTCCAAAGTAAGATATGGAAAGTGCCTTCTGCTTGATATCCGCTTTGTGGCCGCAGCGTGGATTCATTCTATCAATATTATTCTCTCTAATTTTTGGTTTTCCGGATGTAATACTCGAGTGTTCCCACCGTGGCATAACCCACGGTTTCTTTTTCTCTCGTGAATGCACAGCGCAATTGCCTGGCTGAGTCTTGCCTGGGGGTACGGATTGTTTCCTGGGGGAACCAGGCGTAACCATTGTGTATCCTGCAATCTGTGTAGGTCGCGAATAGTAGCGCAAGTGCCTGGCTGAGTCTTGCCTGGGGGTACGGATTGTTTCCTGGGGGAACCAGGCGTAACCATTGTGTATCCTGCACCCTACTAGTCATCATGGCGTAACTCGCAGGGCTGTGAAAGCTTACGGATATGGATTGTTTCCTGGGGGAACCAGGCGTAACCATTGTGTATCTGCGAACCATGATCGGACAAAAGGTTTTTGGTTTGATTGTTTTGTTGGATCGTACTTTCCATATCTATTTTTAAAAGGTTTTTTCAAGTATTTTCACTGGGTGTTGAAACAGGTCTACTAAGTACTTGAAGAATTCTAGCTTTGCGCCTGATCAACGCAGGGCCAGAGTCTGCAAGAACGAGGATAAACTTGTGAAACATCGAGCTATAAAAGTATTTTCGAAAGAAAATTTACTTTGATATAGTAGTATCTTATTAAAAAAGTATTATTATAAAGGTATTTATTGTCAAAATATTTTTCCCAACAAAGAAATTTGTATTAATCTTTGAAATTAAATTCCTTTGGAAAAAAATTGAAATTTCGTGCCCGATTCTTTCTTTTGAATCTTCCTTACCTGTTCAGCTTATTTATTCACCTTGATTCTATTTAAAAATCTACCTTCCTTCCTTGTTGAATTTAACCTTTAAAATATTTTCTAATTATATACTACATTGTTCAATATAAAATTTTAAGTGTTATAAATATTTTGAAGATTATTAATTTAATAAAACATCGTAAAGGAAATGATTTCAACTTACTGATAATATTTGAAAGAGATCTTGAGATAAGTTTAAATTTCATAAATTTTGGATTTAATATTTTCAATAGACTTTGTAAATATAAGTAATAGTGCAGGAAATTGTCTTCAAAAGAGTTTGAAAAGTATTATAGTATTATAAAAAAAAAAAAAAAAAAAAAATTTTCAAAGGAAGTTCCAAATAAAGATCTCAAATAAATTTGAGTAAGTTTTAAATTAATTGTTGTCTTCTCTTTCAAGGTATATTCTTTCTGGTTGTTTTATTCTCCTACCTCTTTCCTTTTCGGGGACGAAAAGTTTTGAGTGGGGGAGAGTGTAACGACCCATAAAATTTTATTAGTTTTAAATGGTTTTATTTAACGCATTTAATTGAAGTTTGGTGAAATTTTAATAAATTAAATTGCAAATAAAAAGCTAATATTTGGGTTACGCCCAATTAAACATAGCAGATGGTAAAATTTCAATTTATTTTATCAAAGTTTATTTCAGTGTGAAATTCTATTAAATTCAAGCTGGTTAGTAATTGCTGATAATTTTTTTTTTTTTTTTTAAGCCTGAATATTTTTCGATAGTAAATTTCTAAATCGTCTTCTGAGTGAGACGTCATCTTTTGTTTTTCCAAATTTGGACGTGTACTGCTCCGTTTACCTTATTTCGGACAAAATAGCAGCATTTTGGGTACCGGTATCGACTTTTGATCGGATGATCATACTACTAATATCCGTATACCGTTGCGATCGTCTCGTAGTGCCGTCCTCAATAGTATATTTATTTCTGTATTTTGAGGTCCGGTCCGCGACGGAAACGATGACAACGGCCCGTTGTAACGATACCATATTTGTGTCCATTCACTTTCAATTGCATTTCAAATTGAAACGTATACCACCATAATAAATCGCTTTTTAACCTTCAGCTAAATCAAAGCTCTACCGTTCACTTTTCTTTTGATTCTTTTACTAGTAAATATTCATTTGCCTCTTCTTATTTTAATTGAATCCAGCCTGTCTCCTGATTTTCCCAAAGCAAACATAACGTGGATCCGACCTTTCTCTTCTCAGTCCTTATGTTCTCTAAATATTTAATAAAGCTTATTCTATAAACTTGGCATGTCATTTCGCATAGGAACTGTTCATTCATATACAATGTTTATGCCGAAGCCAATTTCTTCTCCACCTGGCCGAAGCTTTTCGCCTTGCCCCGAGCCTGCCACGTGCACCGCCGACTCATCTCTAATCCCATCACCGAGCGGCCTCTCCTCTCTATGCCAGATCCATCACAGCCCCGTGACCCAGCTACCCGAAGCCATGGCGAACCCATTGACCACACCTCTCACCGAAAGCGCCACCTCCGGCTCCGCCTCAACGAACCCGCACCACCCAAAACTGCATCTCCCGTCACCCCTTCCTGCCGCCTCATCACAACACATAACCCGTCCGACCACTTGTCCTCCGCCCTACCCACTACCGCGTCTCTGCCGTACACCCTCCGCAAGCACCGACCTCTCCTCCCTACATCGGCCACCCTCAGCTCGCCTAGTCTCACCTTTCACCTTCCAGCTGCCGTAAGTTTTGTACATATATACTTTTGTTTACATCATGTTGTTTAGTATATTTTCTAGTATATTTATGCGTATATATATTCGTATATATATAAGTTTTAATTATACAAGTGGCCATGTTAATGGAGATGATGATCATTATGAGCAGCAGCAGAACAAGTTGCATGAGCAAAATAGAGGAGGAGATCATCATTATTTTTGGAGTGATCTGATTTGTGGGGGTGGTGATTGATTAGGTTAAACTATGAGTATAATTAAGTATGAAAATCATTTATTTTTATATGGTTTTTCTTTGAAAGCAAAATGTTAATTTGCTTAGTTCATGCAATTTTAACTGCCGTTGAACATGTGTGAAGCTTATGTTTTGAGTTTTGAGTTTGAATGCGTGAGCAGTATAGATTTAGTGCAATTTGCAATGTTGAAGTGAAGGAACGGTATCATTTCATTCTTTCTTCTTCTAAAACAAATATTATATATAGTTATTTGTACTTTATGCTTATAATGTGCGGTTTCTCAGTGACGAAATATAATATATGTTTTGATTTTAAATTTAGATGTTCTTAAAAGCTATGATCTTTAATATATATATATACTATATACTGGTTTACAAGACGGTTATGAATTGAACGTATATTTTGGAATTTTTATATTATTGATAAGATAGGTTATATATTAATCGGTATGCAATGGTTCACGTCTATTTTCATACTAGCATTTTGGCATACGAATGTCTACAGTTCGTGTACAAAACAATAAAATAAAATAAATAATTTGACTTACATATTAGTTATATATTTATAGTAATATTATATTTCTATAAAGTTTATAAAGATGTATATTATAAGTAGTATAAATGAATACTTTATTTTATAAGCATGAGTAAATATAAATTTGAAATTAAATATACGTTTTAAATCGATTTTAGAATAACAATATATGTATTCAGTTCAAATTATATCAACTGATTCGGTCGTTTTCATCGATTTCCTTTTATCAGCTTTTGTTTGTCGTGCCTGCTTTCTTCATCGCATTTGGGCCAATCTAGCTTTGTTTGGGAGTCGTGCTTGGATTGTAACTCATCCCGTTGTTTTTCTCTCTGGCCTCGGAAGGTGAGCAATCACTCACGATTAACGTTCTTTATTTATTAAATTTGATTTCAATTGAAACGTCAATTGAAATATGCTGTTGTTAGTTGTTTTACTGTATGACTGCTATTATCTGCACCTGTTCACCTATGACATCTGACACCATTATCGGTAAATTATTTATATACAGATTGGTTGATAATTGATTGTTTGATGGATTGTTGTTCAAATTGGATGTTTATTATTATTGTTAAGTGATAACTAGTTTGCTAGTTTGATTTGGGGTAGTATAGTTTACAAATTGAAACGGGTTATATATGACGGACCTTGATTTATTAAAACCTGACCCCGCCATATGTACATTTGATAGGTTAAATTTTACCCATAAATTGTCGTAGAAATTGATAAATTTTACTTTAAATCTTTGAACGTAGTTTGGATTAATTGTTGTAGTTTTAAATTGAAATTTAAAATGGAACGACAAGTGAAAAACTGTAATGATATAATCTTTAATCTACATGAAACGATAGTGTAGATTCTAGAAATAATTATACCAATAACAATGCAAATTAATACGATTATTTCGGGGTCATTTGATATATTGGTTGAATTGTGATTGATTGTTGTATTGCTTGTTTATTTACTTTGACACCATCCATGTCATCACACTGCAAGTCCCCTTTGTTATGTTTGTTTTGAATTGAAATGGGTTGAAATGATGGACCAAGCGGTTTCCATTTGATTAAATTTGGGATTACGGGTTGAATGCTATCCACCCGTATACATTTAGTGTACGGATTGAAATGATAATATCCGTAACACTTGACCATATGATAAGAAAGATATGGTCTTATTAAATGTAAATTTTAAATACATATATAACGGGAAATGATAAATATGGAGTTAATTATATCTAGTCTAATCAAGATTTGATTAAATGCATAAATTATGATAAATATTTACGTAAGTTTTATTTCGGATAAATTTTGCAATAATATTGAACAATTAAGATTGGGAGATAAAGGTGGATTATTTTAAATGGCATTTTAGATAAGGATTTGTTTATTTAAATCAACTTGAAATTTATCGAATGGGATATTTCACGTTAAATAAAATATTAGAAATATTGAGTATAATGTAGCGTAAGGTCACCAAAATGATATTGAATCAAATATGGGTTGTTCAAGACTAGATAATAATGATGTAAAAGAATCGAGATTCTATATGAAACTGTTAAATTTAAATTGTTATATTTAAGCTATGAACTATATTGAAATCAAATGGTTTAGAGATTTGGATATGTATTTTGAACCAAGATAGTTGAACTTGTTATGTAGATAACGAATTGAATTAGGAGAGATTTGAGTTTGAACTAAATTGGAAAGTTTATTTAGAAAACTAGATTGGGAAAAATTTAGTTGAAATGTTGAATACTTAAAGCAAGAATCATATTGAACTAAAAGGGGAAATTGGGATATCCAAATCTGGGATTTGTAAATTTAAGTGGATTTTAGGAAAATTTAAATTGATAAAATGAGATTGAATTCAATTGGAATGGGAAGGTCGGGTTGATGTGATCGGTTTGTTAAGTTGGGGAAATTGAAGTACTTTGCTGTATACATCATTTAAAATATATAAATACTATTATTTGAAGTGACTTGATATTTGGGTTGAAGTATAAATTAAGTGAATGACCACGGTGTAATAGTATATATTTCTACATTGTAGATAATTCTATAGACCCTTAGAGGATGGTTACCCCAAACATCCTTTCAGTTATATTGTATTTCAGTTGATATTTCACTTGAGTTGAATTTATTGATATAAGAATGTTAATCCTGACTCGAGTGTTTTGTGTTTTGCTTTACGCTCGGGTCAGACCGAGAAATACAGCATTAGAGACTCACCTTCGGAGATTGGAGCTTCATTTGGAGATCCAACTATCGTTTCAGCTTTCAGTTTTCTAGTTGACTGGTTCTGAGAAGTCATCGGCACGTACTGAAGACTTTTTCTGTATTCAAGAGATGCTGATGTATTTTATTTTAAACTCTGATGTATATAGTAGCTTCATGAACTACTATTTTTCTATTCCGCTGCATTTTATTACTCTGTGTCTGTGATCTGTGTTTGATTTATTTACTGTATATTTTAAGTTTTGCCAAAATTTTATTAACAATTCGGTATTTTGAATTATTCAAGTCGGACATGTACGGTTTTAGTGTCGATTCGAATGGTACAAAATAGCGGGTCGTTACAGCATGGCTCGGCTATGGCCTTGGTGGGCCAAAATTACTCAGGAGGCCCAACAACCTGGATTTTCCTATAAATACAACATGTGGGTCTCCAAATTGGGGGATCTTCTTCTGGCTCTCTGACTTTTTATTTCCTAAGGCTAAGGTTACTCTACATTTTGTAACTGTAACTGATTCTTACATCAATAAAAAGTAAACTTCTAGAGTGGACATAGGCTGGAGTTAGCCGAGCCGCTATAAGACCTGTTTTTCTTTACTGCTTTCATTTTAATTTTAATTGTTCTTCACATTATTACTCTCTACATATATTCTATCTTTGAGTTGTGACTATTATTTGGTGCTTTCATCTGGATTGGGGTGTTAGTGACCATTTTTGGCGCTAACAATATTAAAGTTATAACAGAATTTATATTAAAATAGGCTTTGAATGTATTTAATTACTTAACGGACTTTGGGATATTTCAATCTATATAGGAGACAATATATGCCAGCCAAACAAGGAAGAGAAATGGTCTAGATGATAGATCTATTTGAGGATCCAATAACAGCCCGAAATTGAATAACGACTTGGAACGGTCGCGGAATAAAACTATCAGATTCGGATGGAATCGTTTGATAACGAATATAGTACGGACGTTGGATATTGTATTTGAGGCTATTCAAAACGCACCTTCCAATAGCAAGGCATGTTTTGGGGGGCAAGTGTTAACCCGTCTCTCGGTAAGGCTACGGACAGGCAGATTTAACTAAGTCGACTTCACGATTATCGAGGTTGGAATGTGATGGATTCGATTTGAAAGGATGAAGTTCACTTGGATACGCCGCTCTATCTACAAGTCAAGGGCCGGTCGGCCCTGGTAATGTCGCTCGGCGTTGAGGATCGTCATTGTGGATCGGCATCACACTTCACTCGGCCTCATACCTCGCTCGGCATCGTACCTCACTCGGCCTCATACCTCGCTTGGCATTGCAGAGAAGTCGGGGTCGTTTGGCATAAGGTGATGGTTCGGTAGACACCGCTTGGCATCAACCTCACTCGGCCTCATACCTTACTCAGCATCGTACCTCACTCAGCCTCATACCTTGCTCGGCCTCATACCTCGCTCAGCATCGTACCTCGCTCGGCATCGTACCTCGCTCGGCCTCATACCTCGATCGGCATCGTACCTCGCTCGGCGTCGTGGAGTCGCTCGGCGTCGTGGGTCGCTCGGCGTCATGGGTCACTCGGCATCAAGGGTCGCTCGGCATTGCGGTGAAGACAGGGTGGCTCGGTAATGGTGGTTCGGCCTTGGTTGCCATTCGACATATGTGGGTCGGTTACAATGAAAAGCATGGCTCGGCTATGGCCTTGGTGGGCCAAAATTACATAGGAGGCCCAATAACCTGGATTTGCTTATAAATACAACATGTGGGTCTCCGGATGGGGGATCTTCTTCTGGCTCTCTAACTTTCTATTTCCTAAGGCTAAGGTTACTCTACATTTTGTAATTGTAATTGATTCTTACATCAATAAAAAGTAAACTTCTGGAGTGGACGTAGGCCAAAGTTAGCCGAACCACTATAAGACATGTTGTTCTTTACCGCTTTCATTTTAATTTTAACTGTTCTTCACATTATTACTCTCTACATATATTCTATCTATCAATTGTGACTATTATTTGGTGCTTTCATCTGGATTTGGGTGTTAGTGACCATTTTTGGCGCTAACAATATTAAAGTTATAATACAATTTATATTAAAATAGGCTTTGAATGTATTTAATTATTTAACGGACTTTGGGATATTTCAATCTATATAGGAGACAATATACGCCAGCCAAACAAGGAAGAGAAATGGTCTAGATGATAGATACAGATTTAATTAGGAGTTCATAAGAGAGGAAGATGGAAGGTAGTTTCCATTTCTCCTTAAATGCTGAACCTTTCGCATACATTTCACTTTTCTCCTTCTTTAATTTAGGCTAGGCTCTCCATTCTCTCTTCCCCTAGGTTGAACTCTATTCCATCCATGCAACATCAAATAATATAAAATTAAAGTGGTTCATTTGATCCTATCATCATTGAGTAGCAATTCAAGAAATCTAGTACAATATTCATAAATCGATGGATTACAAAAGGATGGATCTATCAAGGTATTTCTTTATATCTTATTTTGAATACCTACCTCGTTATATATTGTGAAATACATGTTTGTATGATTTTACTCAATAAATGAAAATTAAATTACTTTTGGTTTTTTTAAAATTATAAATCATTGCAAATACAAATGAACTATATATGTGTGTGTGTGAAGGTTCAATAACACCCTTTTTGTAACAACCGCCTTTCTTGCATAGAAAGATGAGCTAGGGTAGATGAAAATGAAAGATAAGAAGAAACTACCCAATAATAGAATCTCACCATGAATCGGAATAACATATAATAGGTAACATAGGATATTACATTGTCATTTCCATAATAATAATACATCATAGTACATTACAACTTTTAACTGGATAGTTATAACTACCTGTCCATACAAAATACATATATCATACATAATGCAGCGGAATACAATATTAACTAGCTAATGGTGAAGCCACCTGCTCTAGCTCCTTCAAAATGCTTCCATAAGAAACCTGGATCACTTGGCTAGTCATACAAATTTGAGTACCCGATAGTTTTAGAAAAAAGAAAAATAAAACTTCAGGTCAAACATGGGTCCAGTGCGAGTAAACTTAAACAACTTAATTTTTTACTTTTATAAACGATTTGAAAATCAAAAGTATCTCGTAAGACCACACTACACATAAACATGGATGAGCTTTTACCTTATGATAACCAAAACACTTTATATAGAAATCAAGTGGTATTATGATAATGTCTAGGGTTTTTAAGTAAAAAAAACGTAGCTAAATTGCTTGCATCTCACATTTCAATATATTTAGGTACAACTAAATCCGTACGGTACTTGTTAGAGAATGAATTCTATACATGACCAGGAAAGAAACTACCTTCCGAAGGTGTATCTCTGGATAAAATACACCTAGGGTCTGACAAGAACATCTTGTACCCCTGCTACACAGATTTGGCCTGCTACTTGACTAGTAGTACAGAATACATTACCACCATGGTTGGGATCAGCAACCATACCGAACCACACAAAAATGGGTCAAATATCAATTCTAGATATGGTGATGACATACCCTGGTGGGATCGACCCACATAACCCTACTACAAACCATGTTTTTTTGATTATTTTCGGTTGATGAAGAATGAGGCTATGTTTAGCTTTACTAAAGCACTGCTACTTATTATGTTATATCGCCTTCCATACGTTGACACAATGTCAGCATTCATCCATACAAGTCGTTGAAGAGATGAATGAACCGAAGGCACCATTTTGCACTACACCCATTTTGAAATCACCCTCAGGGTCAGTAGCAAATAGCCCTTGCACTTCAAAGTCTTCATCTTGGACCTTGCCTTTACTATTTCCAATTCGAATGTTTACGTTACTTCAAAGTGGGTTTCAAATTAACAACTAATATCCGGTTCCAGTCTGCTCAAACCAGACATTAAATAATTTTAAAGGGTCAAGTTGTTTGTAGTGGACTATTCCATTATCAAAGTGTAAAGATTTACATATGAACATACGTTCCATATGCTTAGATAAGCATGACCCGCTTATCGAAATTAACCCCTTTGTATTCATCACGTTCTCGAAGTGCGGTATTTATGCAAGTACAAGTCAATTTACTTTCAATAAAACGTGTCAACGTTTTATTACAACTACTTTATTTCATTTGGTTACTTAATAGCATGGATAAGAAATCCTTGGTTTTAAACCAATTTACTTAAACAAGAAAGTTGGTTAAAATTAATAACCGGTGGAGTTTTAAAAGAACCTTAAAATAAGTAAACTTTAGTTAAATCATAAGCTTAATATTTAATCAAACTTTGATAAATCTTAATTAAATAAAAAACCATACTTTAAACCTTAATTAATTTAAAATTATTCATAATTAAACCTTAATTTAAATAACATTCATTTAAGAAATTAAAACCTAGTTAAGTGGATAATTACCCTTAGTTAAATAATAATTATTTAAATAACTAGCTCTAATTAAATAATTAAATAAAGTAATTAAACTTGATTAAATAAACACTAATTTTATTTTATCTTAATTAATCATTATTTAAACCTTACTTAATTAAAAATATTTAACTTAGGTAATAATATCTTAAACTCTAACTACTTAACCTAATTGCTTTATTAATTAAATAATAATTACTCTAATTAATAAATTAAATTATTAAATAATTATAAACTTACCCTTTTGACTAACTTAATTAGTTTGAACGATTTTTTAAAAACAATTCAAAAGAAAATACGTTAAAACTTGAAATCGTGAAAGTTCCCGAACTGCATCCATAGCGACTATCTATAAGCGTTGTTCACGAGAATTGATTTTTAGATGAAAACTTCATTTTAACTGTAGCTACATCATGTTTGAAAACATAAATGGAAAAGTTTTGAAAATTTAAAAAAAGGTGAAACTTGGAAAACATTTTCAAAATCCAAAACTTAAAAAAAAGCTTTTCATTTTCAATCAGATCTTTAGTCCTTGCGACTTTTCGAAATCCTAACTTCACAATATTTACATCATATACACTTGGTTTTGTTTCATAACCACACTACCATTATATCATAACCAGCCAATCAAATATATGTATCCAAACATATTATCTAACAACAAAATCACAAATCCAAGCTCAACCATAAACATATAATAATATACCATCAACACAACATGGTAATTCAATACAACAATCACTACATTTTCACAACGTATAGTTCATCGAAAAAAAAAATTATTTTACAAAAACAAAAGTTTTACTCATCGAAACTTTTTAAATTCAAGACGAACTTCTACAAAACTTGAAAACACTTTGGAAATGTGATGACCCAGAATTTTGGGCAATATCAATTTAATAATCTGTATTAAAAATTAAATTGATTTGATAATTGTCTTTTATAATTTTAATTTAAATTGGAAATATATTCTTTTATAAGCAAATAAATATTTAATTGGTAAATTCTATTTTTTAAAAGCTAATAAAAATTTTCTATTTATAATGTATACATATAATTGTGTATATTATAAATAGAAAATCTTTGGTTTGAAATTTAATAAATAAAATCTTGTTTTCAAATTCTAATATACATTTTGGTAGTTTGGAAATTTTGATTTAAATTTAATATATAAGTTTCCAAAGCTATTTAATAGTTAATTATATGGTTTTAAATATTTGAGATAAACGTTTAACAGTTTAAAATAAATTTTTAGCTTAATTTTAAATTTAAATTTAAATTAATCAATAAAAAGATTTATTTTACATTTTTTTAAATATTGCTTAATAAATATGATTTGGAAATAAATAATAAATCTCTTTATTTAATTATTTCAATTGATAATGTGTTATTTTCAAATAATATAGATAGGTTTTAAAGACAATATAATATTATTTTTAAATTGAATAAGTAGTTATATATGTATATATTATAACTTGATTTTTAGATTGGCTTTTAGAATTTAATTTGAATTTGAATTAATTTTTAAATTCAAAGGATAGATATTTGAAATATTTGAATTTAAAGATATTTGTATAAGCTTTTATTTATAAATATAGTTGATTTTATTTCTTTAAAGTTATATATATATAAGAATTTGTAAATATAAAAAGCTTTATTATTAACATTTTAAAATAAAAAGAAATTACCTAAAAAGACAAGTGTTAATATCTAAAGGCTTTGTTTTAACATGTGTAAATTAATGATCAACTCTAATAACAAGTGTCACATTTTATTTAAATTTTTTTTTGTTTTCTTTTTATATACAATCATTATTCAGCCTATATAAATACATATGTTTTTCCCCTCTTCATTTCTTTTCTATTTTTTTTCCATTGCAAAGCTAAGAATAAAATCTGAAATCAAAACTTCAGCCTGCATATTTCTCAAATCAAAATCTGAGAGTTCCTCCTCAAACGGAAAATTATCAAACCATTAAACCTGCATATCATCTATAATCTGCTTCCTTAAACCAGACTAATCAAATTTAACAACCTGTAGCTTCATTTCAAAAATCCAATTTGTAAATCAAATCCAATAGCTTGTAATCATCTTCAAATCCAAAACCTAAAATTCATTTACAAAATCAGAAATCTGTAAACTTATTTTCTATATCAAAATAAGATCCTGCAAACATCCTCCTCAAAACCAAATGTAAATCAAAGATTGTAACCTTTTTCAAATCAAAGAAGCCTGCAAACCATTAACCTGAACATTCTCTGCAAACTTGAGGTTTTCAAAAGCAACTGCAGTTTTAAATCAAAACATTTTCGGCAACAAAGGATTTCCAGTTTGAATAGCATGCAGTTTTTAAAATCAGAGCATATTCCAACAACTCAATATTTTTAAGGTTCAAAAGCTTTTCAAAATAAAAAGGAGGCTCTGTTCTTTATTTTTGGCAATCAGGTGAATAACATTCTATTCTAAAAAAAAGCTTAAGTATCCTTAAATTTGGTTGCATGTTAATTCTCTGGAAATAAGAAAGTTCTGTGTGATTTTTATAAGTGAATTATTTGGATGTTTTTATGAGTGTATTGCTGTTGTATTTGTGTATCTCTGTTTACAGTTTCATGCTCAAGTTTTATGATAAAAATTCATATTCTTTTGAACCAATTGTTGTTAGGACTTAAGATCCAAATAAAATCTATTTATTTGATCAAGAAGTAAAGTTTAAAATTTGATTTAAATGAATTAAAATTGAAATTAGCTCTGGAAAACTCGGTAGAACAGTGCAAACTTCATAGATGTTAAATTTCGAACATATTAATTCACTGATCTAAGTATATAATCTGAAAGCTTATTCAAAATCATGATTTTTTAAAGCTAAAATCATAATTTTTAGATTAAGGTTGAGTGAGCAGTTTAAGTTGATCAGTATTTGGGAATTTGGGTTGCCTCTGGCGATCTAGTTGATCGGAATAGCTGTGGTACTCACTGGAGATGCAGGGATGGTCGGAGACTTTGGGAAAATGACTGATGAGTGTGCATTGCACTGTAGCGGCGATAGGAGGTTGTTTCAGGTTGTAACCCTAGTTTTGATTTGCTCGGGTAATTTTTTCGTCACGATTCTTCTAGATGTTCGAGTTCAACAGAACTCAGGGAGATGGAAGAAGGTGAGTTGACGAAGGTTGGGCCGGAATTACGGACTCTCCGGTGGTCGGAGACACGAGAGAGGTGGTTCCAGGTTTTGTGTCTTGTTTCGGTTTGGGCTGGAATGCTCGAATCTGATTTCAAGTTTGTTGTGGCGATTTGAAGATAGTGATTAGGTGCGAGGGTGATCGCCGACTTGAGGGGATCATCGTTGATGATTAGAGTTGGACGGAGCCACCGTGCATGTGCACGGTGCACTTCTTTGTTTTCTGGTGATGTCGGTTTGAGTGGGGGAGTAGTACTCGAGTAATTCTCAAGTCATTTGAGGGTTTTGCTCGAAGTTTGGTTAGGTTGGACTCGAAGCTCTGAAAGGGTGGCTCGGGTCAATGTTTGTGTTACAGGTTTTCAAACCTGTCTTTTTTAAAATTTTAAAATGTAAAGCAAAGATTTAAACAAAGTTTAAATCAAAGTTTTAAATCTGGATTCAAATTTAATTTGTATCCTAGTTTTGAGATACATAAAGTTTTATCAAATTAAAATGTTTTAGCAAATTTAAATTGTTTAAAGTATATTTTGTAAAAAGATTTGAATTTAAATAATTTGGTTTTAAATTTCTTTTACAAGAAAAATATTTCTTTAATATATGATTTAAAAGATTTTTAAATCGTTTTTAAATTGTGTTAAAGTTAAATTCGTATTTATTTTAAATCTTAATTTGAAATGGAATTTAAAAGTAAATTTGAAAGTAAGATGTTTTTGTTAATGACAATTTAGTCATAAGTAAGAAATGTTTTTATCTTAAAGTTAAATTAAGATTTAATGATTTGGGATAAACTAAATTATTAAGGTAATTTAAAAATAATTTATTAATTTAAATAAATTAATGATCTGGATTAATTAATTTAGTAATGAAGGGTTTAAATTAATTAATTAAAGTTTAAGTTAATCAATTAAGGAATAATTAATTTGTAATTAAGAATCATTAATTAGATAAGATTAGATTATCAATTAATGATTAGAAACTAATTAATCAAGTAATTAAAGATTAATTACATTACAGTTAAGCACTTAGTTAAGTAAATATTTAGGGATTAATTAATTGGTTATTAAAGATTAATTAATTTGTAATTAATAATGATTAATCTAAGTTTAATTACTTAAGAGAAGTAATCAAAGAATTGTTAATAGTTAATGAAGATCATTAACTAGGGATTATTAGATAATCAATTAATGTGATTAATTTTAATAATTAATTATATTAATTAATTGAAAATAATTATTTGTGGAATTGTTTAAGCATAATTACTTAATGAATAATTAAAGGAATTTATTACTCAATGTAATTAATTAAATAAATATGATTAGTTTAAGTTGATTAATTAAGTTTAATTAAATTAAGATAATCACTGGATGATTTGTTAAGTATAATTACTTAATGTAATTAATGAAGAATAATTAATTAGTGAATTAATTAAGATAGGTAATTACTGGATGTAATTAATTGCAGTATGGAAGTAGTTTGGGTTAATTACTTTATGTAATTAATTGAAGGATAACTAATTAATAGTAGTGATTTGGGTGTAATTACTTTGTATAATTAGTGAGAAGGATAATTACTTAGTAAAGGTAATTAATAATTAATTACTTAGTGTAATTAATTTAAGAAGTAATTAATAAAGTTATTTGAAATTAATTAAGTAATGTAATTAATTAAGAGTAGTTAATTACTGAATGGGATTAATCAAGATTAATTAATGATTTTAACTAATTAAAAATTATTTAGAGATTAATTATTAAATATGATTAATAGTTAATTAAGAAGTAATTAAGGATCATTAATTAATATACTTAATGATGTAATTAAGGATTGATTAATTAAGATTAATTAATCAATAATAAGTGGTTATAAAGTAATTAATTAATGTAATTAATTAAGGATTAATGTAATTAATTATAATTAATTAATTAATGAAAGTAATTAAAGGGTAATTGCTAAAATTGTTTTAAGATAATTAATTTGCGCAATTAATTAAAGGCTAATCACTTAATGTAATTACAAGATAATTAATCAGGGATGATTAATTTAGATGGAAATTAGAAAGTGATTAGTTAATTGGTTTGTAATTAATTAATGATTAGGTAAGCAAGATTTATAGAATGAAGTAATTAATTTAATTTAATTTAATTAATTGGAGATGAAGTAATTAATTTAATTCACTTTAAATTAATTAGAGATGGAATAGATCATTGCTTGTATATGGATGGATGATGTTGATTGCCTTGAATGGTTTGAGATCTCAGATATGAGCTAAGTGATGCTGTGTGATATGGATGTTTTGGTTGAAGTATGATGATAATGTGGATTATCTGTTTGTGATGATAATGTGAATTATCTATTTGTGATGATGATGTGAATTATCTATTCTGTGTGTATATAGATAATGAATTGAATTGTTTTAAACTTTAAAGCAACTTGGACCTTAAAGATGGCGTTTTGGATTTCAATGAGACCGGGTTTCCAGATTTGGATATCCGAACACCACATCGATACAAATTAACGATAGGTCGTGAATCTCAAGTGAAGATGAAGATTCAGAGTGCAAGGGTTAACGTCGTTAACTCTGAGGTGATTCCAAAATGAGTGTAACGAGATAATGCCTTCGGTTTCGTTCGAACCCGGAACGAACTTGTATAGATTAAATGCTTTCAGAACATCGTCAGGTGGACGATGAGCATTCTAAGAGATGTGTTCTCTAAAGGTAATCGTAACCTCAAGCCTCATCAACCGGGAATGGCTAAAACTGGGGAGGTGCGGCAAGGCTAAGTGGGTAGCACCCAAGTAGGACAAGATTTTTCCCTGTCTAGAAGTCCCTTTTTATTCGGTTGTGTGGGCAGTTGGAACGCGCGCCAACTGCCGGGTTGTCTTGTTCGAGACTATCCATTAAAAGATGGTTCTGGCCTTGTGTTGCAGATGATTGAGAGTAATCCTCGGTACGGTGATCTAGGCCACGTACTGTGACGGAAGGTACCCCAGTAGCCCTGCCATTGATGGAAACCCATTTTCCTAAGTGCCCTTACGGTATTGATTGCATTACCCACTTTGTGGCTAGTATGCTAGAATTTAATCATGTAACAATTTCAGCTATTTCTTATTTACTTGAAAACCCTATACTTTATTATAATATCACTGGATTTCCTATCAAATGGTTTGGTTAGTGTATGGTAAAAACTTACGCATGTTTAGGTGTGGGGAGTCTTACGTGATATCTTTTGTTTCAAAGGTTTTTGAAAGTTAAGTAACTTTAACCTGTTACTCACACCAGACCCATGTCTGACCCGCGGTTTATCTTCTATTTTCTTAAACTCTTGGTACTCAAATTTTTACGAGTAGCCAAGGGATTCAAGTTAGCATTGACGAATTTTGGAGGAGCAATGGAGCAGGAGGCTTCAGCGTTTGTAGATATATATAGTGCTCCGTTGTGTGTTCTCTGAGTCGTTTGTTTGAGTTGTATCTTGTGTTGTAATAACTAGACAGGTGTTTATAACTGTCTAGTATGAGATGTATAATCTGTGTAACTATGATGTACTTGATACTATGTAATATTTTTGTAATTAATATAATTTATTCGTTCCGCTATTGAGATTCTAATGTTGTTTCTTTCTTTCATCTCTATCTTTCTCTTTTCTATCCCTTTCTTTCTTAATAATGATGCGGCTTTCTGTGAGATGAAAGGCGGGTCGTTATAGTGGTATCAGAGCACTAGGTTGAGTGAATACCTAGGCTTTGGAGTGATTTCTTTCTTGAGAGAGCGTATTTGTAATTTTGAATATATATATAATTATTTCTACCTATTTGTTGGGATTACCTGTTCAGGTTTTCTAATATAAGTTATAGAGATAGAAAGGGTAGTGGTGTGTGTAGCACGACTACCAATTGAAGGAGTCTGATTGTTGAGGTTGGAAGTGTATCTGTCGAGACTGTAGGTCTAATACCGTCTCCAGTAAACTTTGCTGTGCTGTAAGAATTTCCCCAATATCTGAAGGAAGCTTTTTGAGGTTCAGAGTCCATCTTTGAAGTTGGATGAGTAGAGTTTGGATCTGCCGGTTAAGCAGAAGCGAGTGATGGTATCTTGATAACTCAGGAAGTAATAGCCGTGTGATGAGACGCAGTGATCATGGATGTGTTCGAACATGTTTCTTTGGAACAAGAGTAAGGAAGTGTTCTGCACCGGTATATGAGGCTGAGTTTAGCTGAGTGTTTGTGTTTGGCTTTGAGGCTTGAGTTTCTCGAGGAGCTTCTGGTTAAGGAAGTCTTTGGCATAAGTGGCAGCGTTGCAGCTCAAATTGTTTTGTGTGCCTGCAAGAAGGTTATTTGTTAGCAGTTTCCTTGAGGTGGTGTTCAGAAGTAGCTGAGTAGATCCATTTCTTCGATGGATTGGTTAGTCTAGCATTTTCTGTTCTGATTGGTAAAGAGAGAACAATTTCTTTGGAAATGAGGCTGAGTTGATCGCAAAAGTGACTTACGATAGTTGAGTGTTCTTTTGAGTTATCAGAGATTTCTCTGGATGTCTTCAAGAGATCAGTGGTCTGCCATAGCATTTGGAGATTGAGTTTCCTTATCGACTAGGATTTCAGCAAGGGTACCAGTAGTTCAGCCTAGTTGAAGGATGGTTTCTAAGGAGAGGGTATGGTGAAGCAGCTCAGGATTTCGCGGTACTTCAGAGTTTTCTTTTATGGATCTATTGAACCGTGTCTTCTAGGATGTGTCGGATAAATTTGTGCTCGTGTTCTTCATCAGCATTCTCATCTTCTTCAGGTCAGAGTTGTGCAGCGGAAGTAAGGCGACAGCTACTCTAGAGTGGAAGCAACTGGAAGTTACAGTGTTTTGGATCAGAGGGTTCCTAGTTACAGTGTTTTGGATCAGAGGGTTTCTACTGGAATTTTTCAGGATATGATGGAGAAATTGGCAGTGCTCCCGTTTTGTCTTTTCCGGATAGGAGAAGTTTTTTTCTACTGATGATAGTAGAGTTTGATATTGATCTTGATAGGATCATTCTGTTGGATTATTTTTGGACCAGTTTGTTTTAGAGGCATCGGCGAAGGTTAAGAAAATCAGGAAGGATATAGGCAGCCCAGGATCGTTAAAAGAGTTTTGTGAGTAAGAGATGGAGGAATTTTGATTCCAGAGTCGGAGATTTGATTTTGGATAAGTTTTCTCCGATCTAAGGAGCAATAAGATTTGGTAAGACTGGGAAGCAAACACTGAGGTATATTGGATTTTGTTGTGTTTGTAAGGATAAGTGCTTTGGTCCACAGGGTTGAATTGCCAGTTTGGAAGACTGGAATTCATTGTGTTTCACGTATCTTTGAGGGAGTACGTGTAGGATCTAACTCTGGTTTTGGAACTAGCAGTCAGGAGGATTTGGTTGTTGAGCAGGACTTGACTGTAGTCTGATATCCTGTTCATTTTTGTAGATCTAGATGAATTGGAGCTCTGTTGCTTAGTTGTGTAGACTGTTTGGATTCTGTAGAGTGAATATCCCGGTATTTATACATGGGAAACTCTAGGAAATTCTATCCGAAATTTTGTCTGGATAATTAGATTTGTTTGATTGAGTGAATTGGTTGCTATGGTTGTTAGCATATGGTTGATAATATTTGTTGTGGTTTAAAATTAAATCTTAGATAGGTTATTAAATTACCTTTGCTTTTAAATTTTAAGGACGAAATTCTTTTAAGGGGGAGGAATGTGATGACCCGGAATTTTGGGCAATATCAATTTAATAATCTGTATTAAAAATTAAAAATGATTTGATAATTGTCTTTTATAATTTTAATTTAAATTGGCAATCTATTCTTTTATAAGCAAATAAATATTTAATTGGTAAATTCTATCTTCTAGAAGCTAATATAATGTTTTCTATTTATAATGTATATATATAATTGTATATATTGTAAATAGAAAATCTTTGGTTTGAAATTTAATAAATAAAATCTTGTTTTCAAATTCTAATATACATTTTGGTAATTTGGAAATTTTGATTTAAATTTAATATATAAGTTTTCAAAGCTATTTAATAGTTAACTATATGGTTTTAAATATTTGAGATAAATGTTTAAAAGTTTAAAATAGATTTTTAGCTTAAGTTTGAATTTAAATTTAAATTAATCAATAAAAAGGTTTATTTTACATTTTTTAAATATTGCTTAATAAATATGATTTGGAAATAAATAATAAGATAATCTCTTTTATTAATTATTTCAAATTAATAATGTGTTATTTTCAAATAATATAGATATAGATAGGTTTTAAAGACAATAGAATTGTTATTTTTAAATTGAGTAAGTAGTTATATATGTATATATATAACTTGATTTTTAAGTTGGATTTTATCATTTAATTTGAATTTGAATTAGTTTTGAAATTCAAAGATAGATATTTTGAAATATTTGAATTTAAAGATATTTGTATAATCCTTTATTTATAAATATAATTGATTTTATTTCTTTAAAGTTATTTATATATATATATAAATAAGTATTTGTAAATATAAAAAGCTTTATTATTAACATTTTAAAATAAAAAGATGTTACTTAAAAAGACAAGTGTTAATATCTAAAGGCTTTGGTTTAACATGTGTAAATTAATGATCAACTCTAATGACAAGTGTCACATTTTATTTAATTTTTCTTTTGTTTTCTTTTTATATAAAATCATTTTTTAGTCTATATAAATACATGTGTTTTTCCCCTCTTCATTTCTTTTCGATATTTTTCATTGCAAAACTAAGAATAAAATCTGAAATCAAAACTTCAGCCTACATATTTCTCAAATCAAAATCTGAGAGTTCCTCCTCAAACAGAAAATTATCAAACCATTAAACCTACATATCATCTGTAATCTACTTCCTTAAACCTGAATAATCAAATTTAACAACTTGTAGCTTCATTTCAAAAATCCAATTTGTAAATCTAATCCAATAGCTTGTAATCATCTTCAAATCCAAAACCTGAAATTCATTTGCAAAATCAGAAATCTGTAAACTCATTTTCTATATCAAAATAAGACCATGCAAACATCCTACTCAAAACCAAATGTAAATCAAAGACTGCAACCTTTTTCAAATCAAAGAAGCCTGCAAACCATTAACCTAAACATTCTCTGCAAACTTGAGGTTTTCAAAAGCAACTGCAGTTTTAAACCAAAACATTTTTCAGCAACAAAGGATTTCCAGTTTCAATAGCATGTAGTTTTTAAAATCAGAGCATATTCCAGCAACTGAATATTTTTAAGGTTCAAAAGCTTTTCAAAATAAAAGGGATGCTTTATTCTTCATTTTTGGCAATCAGGTGAGTAACATTCTATTCTAAAAAAAAAGCTTAAGTATCCTTAAATTTGGTTGCATGTTAATTCTCTGGAAATAAGAATGTTTTGTATGATTTTTATAAGTGAATTATCTGGATGTTTTTACGTGTGCATTGTTGTTGTATTTGTGTATCTCTATTTACAGTTTCATGCTCAATTTTTATGATAAAAATTCATATTCTTTTGAACCAATTGTTGTTAGGACTTAAGATCCAAATAAAATCCGTTTATTTGATCAAGAAGTAAAGTTTAAAATTTGATTTAAATGAATTAAAATTGAAATTAGCTTTGGAAAACTCAGTAGAATAGTGCAAACTTCATTGATGTTAAATTTCGAACATATTAATTCACTGAACTAAGTATATAATCTGAAAGCTTATTCAAAATCATAATTTTTAAAAATAAAATCATAATTTTTAAATTAAGGTTGAGTGAGCAGTTCAAGTTGATCAGTATTTGGGAATTTGGGTTGCCTCTGGCGATCTAGTTGATTGGAATAGCTGTGGTACTCACTGGAGATGCAGGGATGGTCGGAGACTTGGGAAAAATGACCGATGAGTGTGCATTGCACTGTAGCGGTGGTAGGAGGTTGTTTCAAGTTGTAACCCTAGTTTGGATTTACTCGGGTTATTTGTTTGTCATGATGCATCTGGATGTTCGAATTCAACAGAACTCAGGGAGATGGAAGAAGGTGAGTTGACGAAGGCTTGGCCGGAATTACAGACTCTCCGGTGGTCAGAGACACGAGAGTGACGTGGTTCCAAGTTTTGTGTCTTGTTCCAGT
The DNA here is from genome assembly GCA_030765085.1 of Allium cepa. Classification (NCBI taxonomy): domain Eukaryota; kingdom Viridiplantae; phylum Streptophyta; class Magnoliopsida; order Asparagales; family Amaryllidaceae; genus Allium; species Allium cepa. The sequence continues at coordinate 671,348,404 of CM060928.1, read as the reverse complement.
TTGGGCTAGAGTGCTTAAATATGATTTCGAGTTTGTTGTGGCGATTTGAAGATAGTAATTAGGTGCGAGGGTGATCGCCGACTTGAGGGGATCATCGTTGATGATCGGAGTTGGACGGAGCCATCGTGCATGTGCACAGTGCACTTCTTTGTTTTCTGGTGATGTTGATTTGAGCAAGGGAGTAGTACTCGAGTAATTCTCGAATCATTTGGGGGTTTTGCTCGAAGTTTGGTTAGGTTGGACTCGAAGCTCTTGAAGGGTGGCTTGGGTCAATGTTTGTGTTACAGGTTTTCAAACCTGTCTATTCTAAAACTTTAAAATGAAATTTAAAACGTAAAGTAAAGATTTAAACAAAGTTTAAATCAAAGTTTTAAATCTAGATTCAAATTTAATTTGTATCCTACTTTTGAGATGCATAAAGTTTAATCAAATTAAAATGTTTTAACAAAATTGTTTAAAGTATATTTTATAAAATGATTTGAATTTAAATAATTTGGTTTTAAACTCTTTTAAATTTCTTTTATAAGAAAAATATTTCTTTAACATGTGATTTAAAAGGTTTTTAAATTGTTTTTAAATTGTGTTAAAGTTAAATTTGAATTTATTTTAAATCTTAATTTGAAATGGAATTTAAAAGTAAATTTGAAAGTAAAATGTTTTTGTTAATGACAATTTAGTCATAAATAAGAAATATTTTTATCTTAAAGTTAAATTAAGATTTAATGATTTGGGATAAATTAAATTATTAAGGTAACTTAAAAATAATTTATTAATTTAAATAAATTAATGATTTGGATTAATTAATTTAGTAATTAAGGGTTTAAATTAATTAATTAAAGTTTAAGTTAATTAATTAAGGAATAATTAATTGTAATTAAGAAACATTAATTAGATAAGATAAGATTATTAATTAACGATTAGAAATTAATTAATCAAGTAATTAAAGATAAATTAAGTTACAGTTAAGCACTTAATTAATTAAATAATTAGAGATTGATAAATTGGTTACTAAAAGTTTAATTAATTTGTAATTAATAATGATTAATCTAAGTTTAATTACTTAAGAGAAGTAATTAAAGAATTGTTAATAGTTAATGAAGATCATTAACTAGGGGTTATTAGATAATTAATTAATGTGATTAATTTTAATAATTAAATATATTAATTAATTAAAAATAATTATTTGTGGAATTGTTTAAGTATAATTACTAAATGAAAGTAATTAAATGAATTAATTACTCAATGTAATTAACTAAATAAATATGATTAGTTTAAGTTAATTAATTAAGTTTAATTAATTTAAGATAATCTCTAGATGACTTGTTAAGTATAATTACTTAATGTAATTAATAAAGAATAATTACTTAGTGAAGTAATTAAGATAGGTAATTACTGGATGTAATTAATTGAAGTATGGAAGTAGTTTGGGTTAATTACTTTGTGTAATTAATTGAAGGATAATTAATTAATAGTAATGATTTGGGTGTAATTACTTTATGTAATTAGTGAGAAGGATAATTGCTTAGTAAAGGTAAAAAAAATCAATTACTTGGTGTAATTAATTTAAGAAGTAATTAATAAAGTTATTTGAAATTAATTAAGTAATGTAATTAATTAAGGGTAATTAATTACTGAATGGGATTAAGCAAGATTGATTAATGAATTTAATTAATTAAAAACTAATTTGAGATTCATTATTAAATATGATTAATAATTAGTTAAGAAGTAATTAAGGATCATTAATTAATATACTTAATGATGTAATTAAGGATTGATTAATTAAGATTAATTAATTAATAATAAGTGGTTATAAAGTAATCAATTAATGTAATTAATTAAGGATTAATTTAATTAATTATCTTAAATTAATTAATGAAAGTAATTAAAGGGTAATTGCTGAAATTGTTTTACGATAATTAATTTGTGTAATTAATTAAAGGCTAATTACTTAATGTAATTAGAAGATAATTAATCAGGGATGATTAATTAAGATGAAATTAGATAGTGATTAATTAATTGGTTTGTAATTAATTAATGATTAAGTAAGCAAGATTTATAGAATGAAGTAATTAATTTAATTTAATTTAATTAGAGATGAAGTAATTAATTTAATTCACTTTAAATTAATTAGGGATGGAATAGAGCATTACTTATATATGGATGGATGATGTTGATTGCTTTGAATGGTTTGAGATCTGAGCTAAGTGATGCTGTGTGATATGGATGCTTTGGTTGAAGTGTGATGATAATGTGGATTATCTGTTTGTGATGATAATGTGAATTATCTATTTGTGATGATGACGTGAATTATCTATTCTGTGTGTGTATAGATAATGAATTGAATTGTTTTAAGCTTTAAAACAACTTGGACCTAAAAGATGTCGTTTTGGATTTCGATGAGACCGGGATCGGATTTCCAGATTTGGATATTCGAAAACCACATTGATCCAAATTGACGATAGGTCGTGAATCTCAAGTGAAGATGAAGATTCAGAGTGCAAGGGTTATCGTCGTTAACTCTGAGGGTGATTACAAAATGAGCGTAATGAGATAATACCTTCGGTTTCATTCGAACCCAGAACGAACTTGTATGGATTGAATGCTTTTAGAACATCATCAGGTGGACGATGAGCATTCTAAGATATGTGTTCTCTAAAGGTAATGATAGCCTGAAGCCTCATCAACCGGGGATGGCTAAAACAGAGGAGGTGCGGCAAGGCTAAATGGGTAGCACACAAGTAGGACAAGATTTTCCCCTATCTAGAAGTCCCTTTTTATTCGGTTGTGTGGGCAGTTGGAACGCACGCCAACTGCGGGGTTGTCTTGTTCGGGATTATCTAGTAAGGGATGTTCCGGCCTTGTGCTACAGGGGATTAGGAGTAATCCTCGATACGGTGATCTAGACCCCGTACTGTGACGGGCGGTACCCCAGTAGCCCTGCCATTGATGGAAACCCATTTTCCTACGTGCCCTTACAGTATTGATTGTATTACCCACTTTGTGGCTAGTATGCTGAAATTTAATCATGTAACAATTTTAGCTATTTCTTATTTACTTGAAAACCCTAGACCATATTATAACTTCACTTAATTTTCTATCATATGTTTTGGTTAGCGTAAGGTAAAAACTTACCTATGTTTATGTATAGGGAGTCTTGCGTGATACCTTTTGTTTCAAAGGTTTTTGGAAGTTAAGCAATTTTAACCTGTTACTCACACCAGACCCATGTCTGACCCGAAGTTTATCTTCTGTTTTCTTAAACCCTTGGGTACTCAAATTTTTACGTGTAGCCAAGGGATTCAGGTTAGCTTTGATGAATTCTGGAGGAGCAATGGAGCAGGAGGCTTCAGCATTTGTAGATATATATAGTGTTCCGCTGTGTGTTCTCTGAGTCATTTGTTTGAGTTGTATCTTGTGTCGTAATAACTAGACAGGTGTTTATAACTGTCTAGTATGTGATGTATAATCTGTGTAAATCTGATGTACTTGATATTATGTAATATTTTTGTAATTAATATAATTTATTCGTTCCGCTGTTGAGATTCTGATGTTGTTTCTTTCTTTCTTCTTTATCTTTCTTTTTTCTATCCCTTTCTTTCTTAATAATGATGCGTCTTTCTGTGAGATGAAAGGCGGGTCGTTACAAGAAACTTGCAAAAAGTGAGCCTTTGGCTGCTCGAACACTTGAAATGGGCTCGGCCAAGGGAAGTTTTGGCTCGGCCTAATAGGCTTTTGGCTCGGCCAACGGTTGTAGGGTGTTTAAGTGCTTGTAGTTTGGAAGAGAAGTGTTGCAGAAGAGTAGAAGTGATTTTGATGAACTAGAAAGAGATTTTAGCAAATTGAAGTTGATTTTCTCACTTTGAAAATTAGGAAGAGGAAGCCATAGATGTTTCGCTTAAGCTCTTAGGAATTTTAAAGTAGGGAAAGAGATTCTAAAATGAGAAAACTAAAAATTAGGGAGTATATATAGGCTTAGAAAATTAATAAAAATCATATAAGTGCTTATATGAAAATGTATACAAGCATGCACTCCCTCTCCTCTCCCCCTCCACCCTTATTTCCATCCACCATGTACTTCCCTCCCTTTCGTAGCACTTTTCAAGCCATATCACCTTATACTTGTGATGAAAAAGACCATTTGTATATATGTTATGTGTGTGTATTAAATAAAATATTATTTTAACTTATATGTTTATATACATAAGTGAGCTAATATGTACGTGCATATGTACGTGCACACACCATGTTTAAACTGGTTTGTAATATGTGCATGTATGTTGACAATGGTGCTATAACTTTTTAATTAACTTTGAACCAATGAAAAATCAATATTTCAAAAAAATAATTTCTGGTCACATTTTCTATTTCTCTACTAACTATATATATTGGTAAAAAAATTGAAAATGATTTTATCAGCGCTAGTTATTATTTAAAATAGTTTTAGTCAATTATAAAAATCCATTTATAAGTTATTTAAGAATATAATTAAATATTCATTTAAATAACGATTAAATTCTGGGTCGTTACCCCTTTTTGAGCACCCTTTTAGCATCCCTATGATATCTTGAGCTAAACTATTTCAAATGCTATAAAAAAAATTAGATGTTCAATCCATATATAGGAGATCATATCTACAAAATTTGGGCTCATTCAATATTTGTTGCATTTTCAAAACATAATTCAATTATTCACCATTCGAACATTTATTTTAAGAGCTAAATTTAAACCTCAAAGGTATTATGCTGCATATATTGAAATAAGCGCAAATTTTCTAGATATGATCCTCTATACATGGATTAAGCATCGATAAATTTTTGTAGCATTTGAAATAGTGTAACTCAAGATATGATAGGGGTGCTAAAGGAATGGTTCCACTAAACCTTCCTCATGTGTGTATGTGGACACAGACATATACATGTACATGCATATATCAAAATCAATTTATTTATATTAGTTAACTTTATAGATGTTCATTCTAATATTTCAAATTTGAGATATTTTGGATTGGTTAAAATTTAAATTTAAAACATCTTTGAATTAGTCAAAAATAGTTTGGAATTTGGATAATTTTAAATAGTAATTTTAACAGAAATTTATATGCTTTACTTTGTCTTTCGAATTTTATACATACATATTTAAACAACCAAATTAAATTACATAATATATATATATATATATATATATATATATATATATCACACTTATAATATATTTTGAGTATAATATATCTTTTGTGTTAACATGTTATGTTATGAGAATATATATATGTGTGTGTCTGTGTGTGTGTATATGTATATTCAAAATAGATATTAAATAAACCTAAGTGGTATGATTAATTATATACATATAAAACATTTCAAATAAAATATGATTTTATTCTAACATATATAGATTGGATCTAATGCTAGTTAATAGATTCCATAGGTCCATTAAAATTCAAGTAGGGAAAAAATTGAAATTTACTCATTTCACCTACTGTTAAATAAGCAAAATTCCAACAACAAATAGTCAAATCAAATATTATCTCGATTTGCACATTTAGCATAATTCAAATAGTGCAACATATCTTAAAGGACTTTAATATAATTAATTGTCATCAAATTAGTTCTTCCATTGTTGTTAAATCGCTAGATGTGGAATCCCTTCCTTTTACATGAGGGAAATGAAAAGATACTTAACCTAGTATTGCCCTATTTGAAGTTATCGATTTTATATTTGGCACAATGTGCAATGCCCGATATTACATCATCGGTTAACTTACTGGTTAGAATGAACTAAAAGACATTAGAGTGAAATCAAACATATCATGCATTATCTTCATAAAACGTTCAACATGGGCTTATTCCACTTGAAGAATTCATCATTACTTTAACGAAAACTTGTCTTTTATATACCAAAAAGTTGTAAGATACTATTTTTAAATTTGTATTAAGTCTTATGACACTATAACTTTGGATGATGTTGAGGAGTGATAATTTTGACCTCGATAAATTTTATCAGACAATTTTACTCCTAAAATCTTGTAATGATTTTAACTTTTGATAGAAGACCAATTAGCATCCTTGGCCACTTCCACTAAAAATATATGATAGTTTTCCTTTTCGTGGAGTGGTCATAATAGCTATTTGAACATTTTGGCTATGAGATATGTCTGTTTAAAGTTCGATAATTTTTGGAGTAACTTAGTGCGTAATTAGCGAGATCAGGGAGAGGCCCAATAACCTATTTCTAGTTAAGGGGTTATATTAGCTGAAATAAATATCCTCAAATTTTTTCTACCATCTCCCAAATAGAACTAAGCCTCCATTAATGCGTTCTTCACCAAAAACCTTCTCTTCTCTTTACTAAATAAAGTCTAATAATAGATTATGAGTAGACTAATAAGGAGATTAGTTAGATATCTTAATATCTATATTCTTACGGAAGAAATATTAGAGCTTTGCTGTTCATTTTTAGATCTTCTTATAAAATTTGGAATTTGGAGGGTTCGTTGAGCAATTTATCATCTCTCACTTATTATATATGTATCCATAGGTCTTAACACGTTTTAGATCCATTTTTAACGTCGGGATTATGTTTCAATGCTATTTTAATACCCTGCTTATAGTAAAAATGTGAATAAATAGATTTTTGTAGTTTTAAACATGTTATTTAGATGTGTGATTTCCTTGATATATGATAGGCTATATTGTAGAAGTATTGCATGATGATTGTTATGATTCGTTGTGTGATTTGCATGCTTGAATGTTGATTGATGTGTGTGTGGTATTTGTGTGTATGCTTGAATGATTGAAAACGCTCATCAGAGTCAATTAAAAGTAAGAACTAAGAGATTGGATTTCTATGGATGGACTTCAGAATGTTGGTTGATGCATCGATGTGTGGGGAATTCATGCTGGTTGAAAATCGGATCGTAGCGGTGAAATCGGCATAAAATTGGAAATTTGGCCTACTACAACATTTCTGCTCAGTCGGGCTTGGAGTCATGCTTGGGGCCCGTAGAAGTCTACCAAGGCCTTGCTTGGGGTTGGCATGGTGAAGTACCAGACAATAAATGATGTCTGATAGTGTTATCGTTTGATGGCTGTCCACTAGTGCTATCGTTCGATGGCCGAGCAAGAAAAGTGGTTAGGTGGTTGCCTGGTGTCATGCTTGAGGGTTTTAGGTAGTTTCTTAAGTTAGGCACCCAATCAAGAATTTAGGTATGGTGTTTTTTAGGGTTATTGAAGTTAGGTAGCAAGCTACTTTGGGCTTTTTCAAGGGTTGCTTGGTGCTTGACCTAGAGAATACTTGGATAGAAAATTTAAGATTTTGGAATTTTAGTCATGGTGAGCTGAAACTTCAGGAATTCTTTAGGACTTGTACTGAAGGTCTAACAGGCGATGTGGAGTGAAGTAGATGACTCCAAAAGACTCAGGATGACCTTAGATTTCGTATGGCGCCTAGTGAAGCAATAACGTAGCAATTCGAAACGACTACGCCAACAATGAAGACTTTGTAACTTTGGTACAATGGCTCTGCGATTTACGGTGGGTGTCTAGAGGCTTTTTAAAGATGAGAACTTAACGATAGGAGTCGTAACGATGATCCACAAGGACTAGTTCAATGATGAGGGCTTATGAGTATGATTGTGATTGTGTTATATTATGGAGATAGCTAGGATGGAATAACAATTAAGTTCCATTATGGAGACATTGTGCAAATGGATCGTTAACAACTCAAAGGTTACTAGTGTACTCATCAAGAAAGGGTGTGTATGGACGCCCACCTAGATTTTTGATCATGTCTAGATCTTGCGATGGTAGATTACCCTGGGCATTTGCAATTATGAGCCTGGTTCCTAGCCTTACGAAGTGGCATGGATTCGAGCACCAATGATGTTGGAATTTTGATTGAGTCCTTTATTTGCAATTGTTCTATATGAGTTACTATATATCTAATGCGTATAAGTGATGGTAAGGATTGTTTAATGGATGCTATGTTTGTCATGGTTTCCTATCACTCTATGGTGTTACACAACGTTGGTATTTTCGACCGTATACCTAGGCACTGGCCATTTTACTTTGATTATAGCATATCTATGCAAATGATGGTATATTAGCATATATCAGCTATTTTGTGCTAACTCTTTGGATACAGGGACATGTTAGGTATGACTTTTCATAACCTATGCCTCTATTTACTACACAATCCTTATAGTATTTTTGAGATAATGTATCGCTTACTCCAGACTATTGTCTGACAAAGATTTTATGCTTTGCTTCTTATTATTTTGAGTACTTTTAAATGAGTAGATTAGGGAAGCAGTTTTGTATAGCACATGGAACTGTACGAAGTACAAGCAGGCGGCTGTGCTTTCATATATCTATACTTAGAGCTTACTATCACTTATATTCCATTATGTAGTATTGTGGAGCTAAATTGATACTTGGATTACCATAAAAACGATTATATAGATTATTTTGGAGATTTGAGTTGTATAAACTCTCTTTTTTGTATAATCTACGAACTTGCTGCACTTTGTTGTTCTTATTTACGGTTTATTTTATTATATCATTATTTCACATGTTCTAATCTATGTTATTATATTATATTATGTCTATGCACTATGAGATGATCTACATGTTATGTGCTTGAATTTAAGTTACTTTACATCCTGGGCTATCATCCTACATTGTTCGGGTACCTCTACAGCGCATTATACAGGTATACTGGATACTGGAGGTGTAGGACAGTTATCACATTTGGTATCAAAGCTTTGGTTACGTAGTCGACCAAAGTTGATACTTAGATCCAGTAGAGAAACGGTAGAAGTTATCACCCAAGACTGGATTTAGAGTACAAACATGTATATAAGAGAGTGTGTTTGTTATATGTTTTATTTTTCAAAATTATATAGCAGTATATATATAGTATAAGTCATATTGCACACACAAGCGCCATTGATGCAGTTCTTCTTTAAAGGGGACTGATCGTTCTTATTATATATTAAGAATGAGCTGGCATACAAGAAATGCTACTAGAAACTCCATCTCTGGAGTTAATGTGTAGGAAGGTTTGAGGAACGCTAACCTTGATTTATAGGACATAATCGCTGAGAGGGTTCAAAACATGTTTCGAAATGTCCAAGTTGCTCCTGATGTTAATGGTGCTCAAGCGAAAATGCTAAGAGTCAAACTTTGCCAAGCCATATAAAAACTGCATGAGTCTAAGAGGTAGATCGTTCCTTGGAATGGAGTCGGCTATTAAGGTGCAAGACTGGATGGATACTTGCAAGAGCATCTTCGATGAATTAGAGTCAGATGACACCATAAGGTAGAGGTTGGCATCAAGATAACTTAAGGATGGGCTATGAATGGGTGAAACGCCCTTAGAGCTACAACTCTCAAGGATCATTTACTTATGGACCGTTTCATAGTTCACTTCAAAAAGAAGTTATCCTAGCTGCTCATATGTCAATATCGTTTAGGAAGTTCGCGAACTTGAATAATGGCAATATATTTGTGTCAGAGTATGTAGCCGGATTCAATGTACTGTCAAAGTATGCTCTATCCTTCATTGATACTTCGCTCAAAAAGAATGAGAAGTTCGTCATTGGATGAGTAATCATCTTGGGAAGCGGTTGATTAATCACTTCGAGAGAAGTTTAAGAAGTTGATCGAGAAGGCTTTACGACACGAGAGCCTCTACCCAATGTAAGAGGACTGTCCCGAACCAACTAAGCAAGGACAATAGTGAAGGCATATGCATTGAATGTCGTTCCAACTTCATAATGCTCTATCGATGGAAAAGAAGCGAAAAGGAATTATTATTTGAGGTATTCCTTTATTTATGGTGCTCCATACATGTTTAATTCGAACGAGGCTTCACATCCCTTCATGTCTAGTGATTTGGTAGATATACCACGATTGAAACTCGAGATAGCTGACCGAACTTTAAATTGTGGCAAACCCTATTAGGGGCTCAACCAACATGTGCATGGTTTGTCGAGACTTAGCCTTATCGAGTCATGGATGTTTGTTTGCTCGTGACTTCTTTGTTTTAGGTTTCACGGGATTCAGTATTGTTCTGGGATTGACTAACTAAGGAGGTATGAAGTTGTGGTGGACTATGAGAGGCTGTTGGTGATGATAGGGATGGATGAGGGGCATAGATTGAAGATTGGCTACCTACCTAATGATCAGGTAATGGTTACCTTTTTGTATTCGCTTGAGTTCACTTATAGTGAGTTGTCATTTGTGCCTATAGTGAGGGAGTATTCAGACATATTTGAGGAGGTGATCCAATTACCACCACATAGGAGATCAAGTTCCGTATAGATTTGGTGAAGGATGCCAAACCTTTTGTTATACCATTGAGGCGTATGGCGCTGAAAGGGAGGAAGGAACTAGAGGTGCAAGTGAATGACCTATTGCGACAAGGGTTTATTAGACGGTGTATATCTAAGTAGGGAGCACCTATAGTATTCACCACTAATTTGGAAAATGGCTCTTTGAGATTATGTGTAGATTGTCGTGAGATGAATAAGGAGACGAAAAAGAATAAGTATCCACTCCCGCGTATTGATGACTTGTTCGATCAGCCCTATGGTGCTAGGGTGTTCTCTCAGTTAGACCTTGCAAGGGGGTTAACCAATAGAGAGTGGCGAAGGAGAGTGTGTTGAACATAGCATTTCGTATGTCACTTGGATTTCATGTGTGATTGGTTATTCCATTCGGGCTAACCAATGCACCAGCATACTTTGTTGATCTTATTAACCGTGTTTTTAGGGATTAGATAAATAAATTTATACTTGTATTCGCGAATGATATCCTTGTTTATTTTAGGATGGAGGAAGACCATAATGAGCATTTAAGGATTGTGTTTGAGGAGTTGAGGAGGCACCAATTGAAGCTGTAGTATTTGAAATGTCATTTTTAGAGGAGGAAAGTGTGATTTTTGGGTCACGTCGTGTTTGAACAGGGTATTGTTATAGATTCTGTGAAGGTTGCAGCAGTATAGGATTGGGATTGACCTAAGACGTTATAGATATGAGAAGTTTCCTTGGATTGGTGAGATACTATAGACGTTTTATCAAGGACTTCTCTAAGGTAGCAGCACCGTTAACCAACTTGAAGAAGAAGAATCAAACTTTTATTTGGGATGAATGGTGAAAGCACAGGTTTATGAGTTCGAAGGAGAGGTTGATGAGTGCATCGATATTAGTCATTCCAATAGAGAATGAGGAGCTGACAGTGTATATATGCATGTGGTATTGGATTAGGTGTGGTATTGGTACAGAGAGGAAAAGTTGTCGCCAACGCTAGTTGATAACTGAAACCACATGAGAGGAAGTATCCAACTTATGATTTGGAGTTGGCGGTGATAGTGTTCGCTTTAAAGGTATGGAAGCATTATTTGCTTGGGAAGAGGTTTGAGTTGTATACGAACAATAAATCATTGAAGTTCTTTTTTTCAAGAAGGGTGTTAACCTTCATCAATAATGATGGTTAGAGTTCCTAAATTCCTATGACTTTTACATTTTCTATATGCCTGGTGAGAAAAATTTAGTCATTGATGCTTTAAGTAGGAGACATGCTAGCTTGGGAATGGTGCACATAGAGTGGAAGAAGTTGGAGTTTATCGCTGGCTACAATTTTAGACCTCGATGTGAGCTAAAGTTGGAAATGTTGGCTTGTTTGACTATTATACCTACTTTGATTGAGCGAACCAGTACAAGTCAGAGGTGAGATGCTAAACTTGCAGAGATCATGGTGGAGATAAAGGAAGGAGTAAAGTCTGAAAAGATGAAGCGGTATGATCTTGACTGTGATGGTTGGCTCCGTAAGGATGGGGGATTTTTTATTCCTAATGTCGATAGTTGAGGGATGAGGTGCTACGAGAGTGTCATCATCCAAGATTGACTATACATCCCAACGGCAATAAAATATACTGTGATATGAGTGAGATATTTTATAAGGAAGGGACAAAGAAGGATGTTGAAGCATTCATCTTGAAGTGCATGAACTATCATATGGCAAAGGAAGAGCAAAATAATCCGAGTGGTTTGCTGCAATTGCAAGAGGTCCTTACTGGAAATGGGAATAGGTTTCGATGGATTTCATTGATGGATTGGTGAGGACTAGAAGAGGGTACGATAGCATTTGGGTCAAAGTCAATGATTGATGAAGAGTGCTAGATTTATACCCATAAACTTGAGTAAAATGTCATCTACATTGGTCAAGTTGTATTTAAAGTGGGTTGTGTGATTCTATGGTGTCTCAAAGAGCACTGTGAGCAACCAATACCCTTTGTTTACTAGTGGGTTTTGGAAGAGCTTACAAGAGGCGTTAGGGACAAAGCTGCATCTCAGTACACTTTTCACCTACAAACTGATGGGCAGACCAAGATGGTGAATGGTATCATAGAGGATCCCTTGCAAGCTCGCATTCTTAATTTGGTGGAAAGTGGGATGATCATTTTCATTTAGTAGTGTTCGCATACAACAACAATTATTAGTCCTCAATCGGTATGTCACCTTTTAAAGCCTTATATTCTAACCGTGCAATGCTCTTTTAGTTAGTAAGGAGTGGGCAAGAAACTAATACTTAGGCCAGATATGGTTAGGAAGGCTTCGAAGAAGATCGAGATCATTTGAAAACAAATAAAGGATGCTCAAGATAGGCATAAGAACTACTCTGATAGGAGATGATGTGATTTAGACTTCTCCGTCAGTGATATAATGGTTGTCAAAATCTCTCCATAGAAGAATATTGTTCGATTTGGTACTAGAGGGAAGTTGGCACTGAGGTCCGTTAGTCCTTTTCCAATACTTTAGAGGATCGGGAATCTAACATATAGAGTCGACTTACCTCAGAAGATAGCGGTCGCGCACAAAGTGTTCCATGTCTCTTACTTATACAAGTTTATGCACGGCTCGGGCATAATAGTTGAACCGAAGTAGCTTGATGATATCGAGATTGAACTAAAAGCTTCAAGACCTTGTAAGACTATTTGTAACATCAAATGTGATACAAAGCGGCTAAGGAGGAAGATGGTGGAGCTAGTAAAGGTCCAATGGAGTGAGAGCGAAGGCGATTGTACTTACGAGACCAAGGAGGGCATGAGGACCACTTATTTAGAGCTCTTTACTTGGTGAGATTCTATGTTCTTTACATTTACTTTCACTTTCAATATCATATAGGGTAATTTAGTATCACGCATGCTAAGGTAGGCATGTGTATCATCTCCTACTTCTGTGTGCATGTTTGAAGTTTGGTATGTTTGCTCATGGATGTTAGGTATGCTGGGTAGCTATGTTTGATTTTACCTTGTTTGTGTTGGGAAATTCATAGGAGAAATTCCTAAAGGGAAGAGAGTGTAACGACCCTGTTTTACATATCAGAGGATCATAAAATATTATTTTTAAATTTATATTAGGTCATATAACACTATACTTTGGATGATGTTAAGTAATGATATTTTTACCCTGTTAAATTTTTTCAGGCAATTTTACCCCTGCAATCTTGTACTGGATATAACTTTTGATAGAAGTTGAATGAGCTTATGAGACCACAGACATTAGAAAGATACGATGTTTTCCCTTTCCATAGAGTGATCATAGTAGTGATTTGGAGATTTTAGTAATGAAATATGGTTGTTTGAAATTAAGTAGTTTTTAGAGCACCTTAATGGGTAATTAGTGAGATTAGGGAGAAACCCAATAACCCATTCAGGTTTAGGTGTTATATTGGCTGAAGTAAACATCCCCAAATTATTTCTACCGTCTCCCAAATAGATCTAAGCCTTCATTAACCCATTCTTCACCAAAAATCTTCTCATTTCTCCTCCAAATTAAGCCTAAATCATATATTAATGGTAGATTAGCATAGGGTTTAGTTAGAGATCTTTATATCCATATTTTTAAGGAAGAAATATTGGAACTTTATTGTTCATTTTCATATTTGTCTCGATTTGCATGCAAAACTTGGACTTTAGAGGCTTTGATGAGCGATTCATCATCTCTCGCCTTATTATATATGTATTCATAGGTCTTAACGTGTTTTAAATCCATTTTGAAAGTTAAAATTATGTTCTACTACTGTTTTTAAATCTTATCTATAGTAAAAAAATGTGAATAAATGGATTTTTGTCGTTTTAAACATGTTAATTAGATGTGTGATTGCCTTGATATATGTTGGGCTATGTTGTAGAAGTATTGCAAGATATCGGTATGATTGGTTGTGTGATTTGCATATTTGAATGTTGATTGATGCATTTGTGGTGTTTGTGTGTATGCATGAATGGTTGAAAATGCTCGCCGAAGTGAATTAGAAGTAAGAACTACGAAATTAGACTTCAAAAGATAGACTTTAGCATGTTGGTAGTCGCATCAATATGTTGGCAATAAATGTGGGTGGAAGAATGGAGCTTTGCGATGAAATCGACGTGAAATCGTAAATTTGACATACTACTGCATTTTTACTCGGCGGAACTTGGAGTCGGTCATTATGGGCCGGTGGAAGATCTACCCGGGCCTTTCTTGGGGTTGGCATGGGGAAGAACCAGATGGAAGATGATGTCGATAGTGCTGTCATTTGGTGGCTGGGCAAGATAATGGTTCGGTGGTTTCTTGGTTGCATGCCTGGGGATTTCAGGTGGTTGCTTCGAGTCGGCATCAGAAGTTGGGGTTGATGGTTTTTAGGGTGCTTGGAATCATGATAAAGGTTCCTCTTGGATTTTTTAAGGGTTTCTCATGAGTTGACCAAAGGAATACTGTAACAACCCGCATATTTAACGATTATATATTTAAATGTTTTATTTAAATATAGCATCGTTAGTCAGATTTTTGGATCCGAAATGTTACTTTTTGCAAACGGCCGAATTGGGACTCGAAACCGCTTCCATTTGTTCCAAAATGGCGTTTGCGATCTTTTTGAGTATAAACTTTGATATGTTTGGAGTAAGTTGAATTTTGCTACTTTTTCTAGTTGGGTTTTGGGTTTGGGTTCAGCCCACTAGCTAACTAAATACCCTAACTCAGCCCTCTCCTCTCCATTCACTCATCTTCACTCCTCGAACTCAAGCTAAAAACTGAAAATGGGGGAAAGGAAGAGGAATTAGAAATTCCAAGCCCTAGTTTTCTTGTAAACTTGAATTCTTGCTCCAAAATCAAAGAGAAGCTATTGGTAAGCCTCTTCTTCATCTTCTCCAACTCTTCTCCTCTTCAATTTCAGAAAGTTTCCTAAACCTAATTTGGGAAATATGTGTTTTATTCTTAGATTGAAGCTTGTAGAGTGAAGTGAAGTGTTGTTAGTCTCCTTCTTGTGTTCGTGCTTCTCATCTTTGTTTGTGTGTAAAAAAGGTGAGTTTTGAACTCGCATCTACTTCTCTTGATTTCATTGATGTTGGGTATGAATTCCTAACAAGTATTCATGTGATATTGCTTTTGATTTGGAAAGTATTGACATTCATTTGATAGGGCAGGAAGTGCAGGAATTTAGGCTCCGGCCGACCGAACTCAGGGTCCGGTCGACCGACCTGCTACCTGAGCACTTCCCTGCCTCTGTTTTGGAAGTGCAGGAATTTGGGCTGCAGTCGACCGACCCAGGAAGTCCGTTCGACCGACCTGCTACCCCGAGCACTTCTCTGCCTCTGGTCCGGTCAACCGACTCAGGAAGTCCGGTCGACCGACCTGCTCCTATTTTTCTGTTTTGCCTATTTTTTCTCATTTTGATTGGTTTTCCAAATTTTATCGATTCAAGTTGGTTCTTAGTGGTTGTCACTGCATCTTTGGCTTTGATAACTTATTTTTGACTTCATCCATGGGTTTTTATAAAATAATCTTTTAAATTACATTAAAAGCTTGTTTCTCCAATTTATAAATTCTATTCAAACACAAACGATTTTGCACTTCGAGCGAAGTGGAAGGGAGATTAAATGGTTAGGTAAAACACGGACCATGAATCCATGCGTTTGTCTTTCCGATTAGTCCCCGACCTATTCAATTGATCGTTTTGGCCTTTTGGTCCGGTTTACCGATGAGACGAGGTAAACTTTGTACTGCTTTGAGTGTGAAATTAATTAACGGACAGTAAATCGTTTAGTGCGAACGAGTGGTTATGAGACTCACGTTACCACTTTTCGGATTCCTTTTTGAGAGTTATGACACATTCTGCCAGTTAGTGGTGTCCAGTACTGGGCCTCCGGACCTTCACCACTACGGTTTGTTGCCTTCGGGTATGTTGCCTTCGGGTATGTCGCCTTCGGGTTTGTACCTTCGGGTTTGTGCCTTCTGGTTTGTTGCCCTATAGTATCACTTTCGGAGTTGGTCTTTATGAGCCGCTCGAGTGATATTGGGTTTGGAGTCTTCGGACTTATGGATCCTTGTTTATACAGTACTGAGCTCGAGCAATCTTTTGTTTTCATTGATATGTATATTCCCTAGGTATCGCTCTTCGGTGTTAATCTTTTTGAGCCGCACGATATATAGCGATTACCTTGTGGAACTTGTGTTACCTTCATTGGTATTTGTTATTTGCCTTTTTGGCTTGTTTTGGGATATCCATATCCTTTGTTTCTTTGTATTGCCAATGATATGAGGCTTGTCTTATTATGATTCATCTTTCGTTGGATGATTGTGTTATATCTTTTAGAGATATTTGTTATACTTTGTGACCTTGCAGGTTATTGTTGTTCAGATTACCTAACTGATTTGTTTAGCTAGACTGACCCGTGTATTTTATACTCGGGTCAGACCAAGATGTTTCATGTTAGGTGCATTTGGACTTAGCCTATTTTGCTTCTGCATGGACTATCTAGCTTGTTCCTTTTTGTTAAAGCTTTTTGTGTAGTCCTTTTTGTTGTAACTCTGATATGTATTCCTTTGACTCGTCTGTATATTGTGGTTTGCTATACCACTTGACATGTATTATTTTGTATACTCTGTTATGTATCAGTATATGTGTATATGATGATCTACTGTTCTGTGATGTTTATTACATTTGAGTTGTTATATTCTGTTCTGATAGAACCTCCAACCACCTATGGTTTTGTTTTAAGTATTCATTGGATATGTCGATCTGGTGTGTATGATTATTGTCGATGTATTCAATAGATAGTTAAAGCAAGGCTATAGATGGTCACTCCTAACCAGCCTTATTCTCCGTGTTAGTTAACGGCATTACCCTGTAGTGTCATTGGCTAACGTGGGTATAGAGGTGGGGCGTCACAAATACCTAGATGTAAAATTTTGGTTTTGGAATTTAGGTCGTGGCGAGGCGAAACTTTGGGATTTCTTCAAGACTTATTTTGAGGGTCTAGTGGGTGATGTGGAGTGAACTAGATGACTCAAATTGACTCGAGATGGCCTTGGATTTCATATGGAGACTTATGAAGTGATGGTGTAGGCTCTAATTAGACGACTCTAATGTTGATGACGACAATGACTTCGGAACTTTGGTGTGATGGTTTTGCGACTTTCAATGGGTGTCTAAAGGCATTTCGAAAATGAGAGTTGGGATAGTGACCTACAAGGACAAGTTCAATGATAAGGGTTTGCGAATAGGATTTGTAATTGTGTTCTACTGTAAAGACAGCCAGGATGGAATAACGATTGAGTTCCGTTATAGAGACGCATGCAAAGTGATCATTGTTAACTCAAAGGTTACTAGTGTGCTCGTAAAGAAGGGGCAAGTGAAGACTCCCATTTGGATTTGCGATCGTCTCCAGATCTTGCGATGGTAGATTACTCTAACGATTGCCATATACCATCGACACCTATAATATAAAAGTAGTGCGGTGCAGCCATGCCCGGTCAATATACGATGATCATCAGGGTTGAAAATGAAACAAATACAGCATATAACCTGTAAGATATCTCATAGGGCATGGATAAAATATAATATCACAGATATGGTATGAAAGACGGTAATAACTATCTAAAGAAATCATTAGAACATAGATACATAGAGTAATATATGAATGTAGCAGAGTTTGTGTAACGGAAATAAAACCAAAAATTGTCTCATAGCATGAAAATAATCAGTCACTACTCAGGCCCCCCGATGCTGCACAGCGGAATAAGCTTCCATATAAGTTCATAATACAAGATAACTCCATCCAGCTCATCCTCCACACAGCTATTGCATCACCTTGACCTATTATGTAGTCTACTCATTTAAGAGTACCAAAGATAATAAGAAATAATGCAAAAACCTTGAGTTAGACAACTACCAGGTGTAAGTAATAGATAAATCTCAAAATACTATGCAGGTAAATATGGTAAGAAACAGAATTACATGAATGACTTGTCCCTACAACCAAAGAGTTAGCACATAACATCATATTATGGTACTCTATAAATAGCGTTAAAGTACTCTACTCAAAATAAGGATATCGACTCTACAGGAATTCTTATCTCCAATATTTACTCTTAATAATATCTCCAAGTGATAGCCTAGAAAGCAATTAAAGCAACCATAACATCCATGAGCAATCCCCATTGTCATTTCATGTTCCCTAAATATATGATAACTTATATGGCCTCCTTACTACTAGGGACTAATGGAAATCCCGGTTTTCTTTATACTCTCGTATCACATAGCCCAAAGCTCGATACGTGTCTTGTAGCCCGAAGCTAGACACTATACCTGAAGCCATCGGTTCAGGGTATTCAAATCCACTCCATTGATCCATGGGTTTCCCCACTTCTAATACCTCTACTTAAAGTACAACTAAAAACACTTCGAGTATCAACAACTCCTTAACACATAGATCTGAGCCCTCCTTTGCTCCATATGGATCTGAGCCCTTCCTTTTCTTAATCCAGTGTCCATTATTTGAAACCCTTCATATTCCCCATCCATGGTTCCCTCCTTTATCGTGTCGCTATCTTTGGCACCTACATCCTTTATGAGTCATCAACCGAAGATACAAAGCTTTTATCATGTTGGTACATCATCATCGAACCCTTGGGCGAACAAACCATACTTCCGGCATGATCTACTTAGTCCCCTGCTTCCTCTTTATAGAAGCCTGACCTCCACACACTCACCGAAACAACTCGATACTGAGTCAAAATGACTCAACACCGAGTTATTTACTTGGCCAATTTTGGATAACTAAATTACTTTGCATCTAGTGCTTCCTTCTCAAGTGCTTTGGATCTTGACACATTCATCAAAACAACTTGGTCCCCAATCCAAAGCATTCTAATCTAAGTTCTAGAAATAACTCTATTAATACCCAACACTTACTTGATCCTTTGAAACTTACCTTGATCCTTCTCCACTAGCCAACACCTACGATCCCCAAAGTCATCAACCCATTAGGCCAATTAAAATAACTCGGTACCTAGTTGTTCAACCCGGTACTGACAAAAATTCTTAGCAAATCTTGAGGCACGAATTATATTGCAAGCTCCTCCCATGCTCTAGAGCCTCTCCTCCAAGTTTTGTCCAATTCTGACCAACTTTGCCTCTGATTTTCCAAATTCACCAATCTATTTTCCTATGCATCCAAAACGTTAGCAAACAACACCAAAGCACAACATACAAGCATAGAATAACATGCATATATATCCTTCATACGAGCAATATATAAGAATGTGAAAAACAAACCAATTCTAATCTAAATCTGCATATTACATGCACATATGAATATGAATAAGCAGAATTACTAAATTATTACTTTTTTGAAAACCATTTCAAAGATACACAAAATTAGCTCATAAGCATATGATAACATGTACTTAAAGTTAGAAAAGATTTCAAGGCCAAAAATCATGTTAAAACATATAATTCTACATATAAACACGCGTATGATAGTGAGAAGGAATCAACCACTCACCAATTACCAAAATCACTCGATTCTTGCCTAGATCTAATGTGGACAGCAATAGAAAGTAATGAAAATCAACCGAAATGATGATCTCGGTCTTCTTATTGATGATCCTTTCTCTATATAATGATTTAGCTCGATTTAGAGAATAATTTGTGTGATTTTAAATGAAATTAGGGTTAATAATGGTTTGGATCTGATTTGAAAAAGAGGGAAAAGTTTTAATTTGACTCCTACAGCCCCCTATTTATATTAATCTTGAATTAGACTAATGGGCCTACTTATAGGCTTAATTAATTACACATTAATACTGGCTAGTAGCTGTTCAAACTTAAAACATGCATAACTTCCTAACTGTAATTCCATTTTCTTATTATGAGCACTTTATGGAATGGAAAACTATCATCCTGAAGCGGCGCAATTAGTTTGAGAACCTAGTTAGGCCCCTATCAAAAATTATAACCCAAAAAAATTCAGGGTTAAAATTATCACATAGAAATTCGGTACGATTTGTAAAATGCCCCTAAGAGTCATATCTCAAAATGTTAGAATCATATGACCTCATATAAACAAAATAAAAACATTTTATGATCTTTCGATATGTGAAGTACTGGTCGTTACATTCTCCTCCCCTTTAGGAATTTCGCCCATGAAATCCCTAAACAAGTCCAGAAATAAGCAATCATAGTTACTCTGCATGCCTAACAACCATATGCAACATCAACCATATCAAAGAAGTAATCATGCAATCAATAGTGAACATACCCTAGCATTTAGAATACTAACCTATCAAATGCGATATACAATGGTAAAAGCAGATACGATAAACAATGAATCTTACCATTTAAAGAGCTCTGGACACCTATTCCTTATGCTCTCCTCGGTTTCTCATGTACAATCGTAATCACTTCTACTCTATTGTACCGTTACTAGCTTCATGGACTTTATTCTAAGTAGTTTTATATCATTTCCAATAATATGAACCAACCTACAAGATCTCAAAACTTCCAGTTCTACCTTAACATCTTCAAGTTGATCGGGTGTAATTGTCACGCCCGAGTCATGCATAAATTTCCACAGATAGGAGACAAGGAAGACATTGTGCATTCCCTCCATCTTCTGAGGTAAGTTAATCTTATACGCTAACTTCCTAATTTTTTCTATTATTGGAAAAGGACCTATGCATTTTGAAGCCAACCTCCCCTTATTACCAACTCGAACAACAGTCTTCAAAGGAGATGCCATCATCCGTATCCCCCATAAAAAATCCCAAATCTCTACATCATTTATCGGCGTAATTCTTCTATCAATCTTTAGCGACTTTTATTCATAGTCGAATGATACTAATCTTTTCTAAAGTTTCTCTATTCATATCTAGCCCAAGTATCAGTTTCTCATCTGTTTCCCACCTACACGAAAAATCGTTACACGGTTAGCCATATAATGCTTCATAAGGGTATTCGACAGATAACTATTGTTGTATGCAAACTCCACCCGATGTAGATGGTTATCCCATGATCCTCCAAAATCTATACTGCATTCTCGCAACAGATCTTCCAATATACAATTTACTCTTTCAGCTTGCCCATTCGTTTGTAGGTGATAAGTTGTACTAAAATGCAGCTCGTTCTCTAATGCCTCTTGTAAGCTCTTCCAAACCTATTAGTGAACAATGAGTTTCGGTCACTCACAATGCTCTTTAGTACACCATGAAATTGTATATCCATATTACATACAACTCCGCTAGCTTGGATGTTGTTCTGCTTGACTTGACGGGTACAAATCTAGCACTCTTGGTCAACCAATCAACTACAACCCAAACGCTATCACCCCCTGCTCAAGTCCTCGATAGTCCATCGATGAAATCCATCGACACTTTCTCCCATTTCCACTTAGGACTTCTAATGGTTGCAACAATCCAGTGGGTATCTTTTGCTCTGCCATTACCAATTGGCAGTCCATACACCTTGAGATGAATGTCCCAATATCCTTCTTCATACCTTCCTAATAACAGGACTGCTTCACATTATAGTACATTTGTTACCTCCAGGATGTATTGTCAACCTAAAATGGTGGCATTCTCATAGCACTTCATCTCACAATCCATCAATATCGAAAGCAAACAGTCTTCCATCCTTACAAATCCCACCTTCATAGTCGAGTATGTATTGCTTCATGTCCTTAGACTCTACTCCTTCTACTATCTTCATCACGATCCCTTCTAGCCTAGCATCTCGCTTCTGACTAGGGCCAATCCTTTCTATTAGAGTAGGTCTAATCGACAAACTTACCAGCATTTATGGTTCCAGCTCGCAATGAAGCTAGAAATCATATTAGAAATGTACTCAATCTGCCTCCATTCCAAGAATATTGCATCCAAACTAGCACATCTTGTACTCAATGCATCGGCGAATGCATTCCCTTTTCCTAGTGTATAGGAAATGCTAAAATCATAGGAGACCCAGTACTCCAACTACCATTGTTGAAAAAGGTTGAGATCCCTTTGAGAGAAAAATTACATCAAGCATTTGTGGTCCATAAATAGCTCAATCCTTTCTCCTGGTAGATAATGACTCCATATCTTGAAAGCAAAAGTTATCACCACCAATTACAAATCATATGTTGGATAATTTCTCTTATGCGGCTTTAGCTGTCGACTAGCATAAGCAATAACTTTTCTCTTTTGCATCAACATCGCACCCATTCTAGTACCACAGCATCTATATATACTTTCAACTCCTTATTTCCACTTGGACTGGTTAATACTGGTGCACTCGTCAACCTCTCTTTCAAACCTACAAACGCATGCTTATACTTCGCATCCCAAACAAAAGTCTAATTCTACTTTGTCAAATTAGTCGATGGTGTCGTCTTCTTTGAGAAGTCCTTGACAAAATGCCTATAGTCTCCTGCCAATCCTAGGAAACTCCTCATATTTGTAGCATTCTTAGGCGGGTATCACCATTAGACCCCTGTCACCTTTTATGGATCCACTACTATACCCTATCCAGAAACAACATAACCCAAGAACCTTGATTTTTTTCCAAAAGTGACACTTAGAGAACTTTGCTCTCAACTTGTGCTTTCTTAATACCTCTAGCACAATCTTCAAGTGTGTATTATGCTCCTCATCAATTCAGGAATAGATCAAAATATAATCAATGAACATAAGTACAAACTTTTTCAACAGGTCTTTGAAAACTTGATTTATGAGATCAAAAAAGTATGCCGGAGCATTGGTCAACCCGAATGGCATCACCAACCACTCATAAAACTTGATGGCATATGAAATGCAGTAATAGGCACACTCTACTTCTCTACTCTCAACTGATGAAATCATGTTGTCAAATAAATTTGAGAGAACACATTTGCACCGTGAAGCTGATCAAACAAGTCATCAATACGTGGAAGTGGATACTTGTTCTTCTTCATCACTATATTTAACTCAAGATAATCCACACAACCTCAAAGAGTCATCCGCTTTAATCGCGAATACTACCAGTGCAGTCCACTCAAACATACTCCTTTGAATGAACCTTCTCCTTAATAGGTCATACACTTGCACCTCCAATTCCTTCTACTCTTTGTGTGCCATATGCCTCAAAGGCATAACTATAGGTTTGGCTTCCTTCACAAATTCTATCTGAAACTCAACCCTCTATGCGGCAGCAATCTAGTCACTTCCATATATACTTCTAAATACTCTTCACTGATAGGCATGGATGACAACCTCTCCTATGGAACTTCAAGCGAATATAGAAGTCTAACCATCACCCCATCCTCTAATAGATAGCTAATCACTACCATCCGCCCTTCCACATCGCCGATTGTCACCAATAGCTTCTTGCAATCCACAATCGCCACATAGTTCTTAAGCCAGTGCATTCCTAAGATAATACCAAACCCAACAAATTTCAAGATAAATGATTACAAACAAAAGAGCATCCATGAATCGATAACACTAGGCCATAAAAAATCATGCAAATGCTAGTAGAGCCTTCGATAAGGTTCGTCACAATTAGGAGTTGGTCTACTATCTTAGGTCTCAATCCCATCTGTCTACTAAGTAACTAGATATAAATGAATGTGAAGCCCCGGTATCAGAAAAACACGAATGGAAACATATTTAATGGAAAACATACCATGAATAATGACTAACTTCTCCTTCACCGAGGAAGCACTCGACGAAGTCGGGACGGCATCCAAAGCGTATGTTTTCACAAGCTTCTTATCCTTCACCAGTTCCGACGGTCCTTCTTCAAATGCCCAGGCTAGTCACAATTGTAGCACTTCTTCTTCTTGCTCACTTTGCAATCCTTAATCAAGTTACCCTTCACCTTGCACCCATACCAAGTAGGTTCCCACTTAGTTTTCGTGTAACAGCCCAAACTTTTAACAAGTATTTTTCACTTGTATTTTAAAAACTTTGGGGTTTATTATATAAAAATCTAAATTTTAAAGTGATTAAAAATAAAAATAAAAACAATTGACCAAATTTTTAATTAAATAATAAGATTTCTGAAATTTTGACATGGTTAAGAATTAACTTTAATTTGGAATTTTGGATTTTTGTCGAAGAAGGTAAATAACTTAATTTCTAGCAAAATCAAGTTTTAATTAAGAAAACAATAATAGCTTAGGTGGTTAAGACATCTGGGCTATTCATGACAGGTCACGAGTTCGAGTCTCAGCACGGTCAGAATTTCGAATTTTTTTAGTGTATAAATGAACTGGATAATTACGCGTTAAAAAGGGCGCCTAAATTTAGGGAATAAATGCCGTGTGTGTGTGTGTGTGTGTGTGTGTGTGTGTGTGTGTGTGTGTGTGTGTGTGTATAAGAAAACGTACAGAATTTTAATCCGTTATTTCGGTATATTTTGGGCATAAAATATTATGGCTATGGTACACATTCTTAAAAATATGACCTTAGTGTAAATGAGTAAATTTATCAGTGGCATGTGTTTTTAGAGGGAAGGAATATTCTAGCATTCAAATCAAATATGTTGCCTCTAAATTCAACGCATTACTTTAAAAATTTGATTTCATAGATTTTTTTTTCCATTCAACAAAATTTATGTCTTGCATTTTTCAAAACACAATTTTCTCCTAAATCTCAGTCATGCGCAGTATCCATTCTCCTATCTGCTTGCCTATTTCATATGCATTTTTCTCTTTATTCATATCTCTTACGTTATTTTTCTTTTTCCAGTAAAATTTACTTCCCAATTTATATATATATTAATTTGATTAAATCATTTCCTAAAAGTCTAAACATAAACTGAAAGTTTTGAAGTTTTTAAATTTTGTTAAAAGACAACTCAAATTCGCAATGTTAATAAAAAGTAAATTTTTTATATTTAAAATACAAAAATTGTAAGCGAATTTAATTTAAGTAATAGCTTTATAAAATTCAGTGTTTTACAGACTGTTAAATTTCGCATTTAAAAAGGGCATGCATTGTAATGATATAAGTAGCGTAAAAATGTATAAATTAAAAATGTTACTTTTGCATAAATTTTTGGGTGTATTGTAATGCGTCAGTTTGGCATGTTTTAAAAAAATTATATTTCAATATCTATATGGATTAATAAATCAGTTAGGAGATTTCCAACCAAAACGTATTGATTTCGTGCCTATCCGTTTCTCTAAAATCATGCATTGATTAAGGAGATTCCCACTACCAATATTGTTTTCAAAATCGTGCTTCCGTTTCACGCAAATATCATCTGGAAAGAAATCAAACTTGCTTTCCTTGCGCGTGACATATCAGTGAAATTTATTTCCTTTAACATCTTTGTCATTTGCCTCTTTATAGAGATTTGATTTAAAAACTTTCACAAATAAATTTTATTCCACTTGCCATTCATTCCTCTCAATCAAATATAATTGCGTGCCTTCTAAAATTCAATCAATCAGAAAATTTAATTTCTTACCAATTTCTCCCCGTGACATAAATCAACGCATGCATTCAAATCTGTCCTTGAAGTAGCATCCAAAGTAAATTAATACTTGCTGATTCTTTGTATATAAATCTCTCAGACTATAAAAATACCACGCAACTTTTAATTGGAAAAATATATATAACGTTACAATCAATTTTCGTATAACTGGCAATAATAAATCACGCAACTTTCTGGTCTGCCTAAATGTTTATTATCACTTGCCATTCTTGCCTGCTTGTTTGGTCCCCTATATTTCGCAAGCCTTATCCATGAATACATAAGAAAGAATTTTATAAATTAAGAATCAATCTCTTGCCTAAATTCACGCATCATTCTAGGAATTCATTAAATCAAAATTTTGTATAGCTGGGAGTTCAAATTTCATTCGAATTTGCCTATTCAGTTCAAAGCAAATTATATTTGATCACTGTTTTCCTATAATCACGCAAGCCTCCCATATATATTATTGTGCAACTCGCATCTCAGAAGATCTCACGTGCCTTCATAACTCTCAACTTGTTTTCTTATATATATATAAAGCCTCACACAAAAACTTTATATTGCATCTAAAGTTTGCCTTCGTTCTTCTTGAGAAATTGCACAGGTATGGCCACACCTTGCTTTTATTTATTTTGTTCTTCTTCTTGTTTCATTTGGTCCAACGTCCACACTACTCGGCTGCTCCACCACCTGTCCTTGCCACATCTCCTTTTTCCCTCTCTGATCTATTTTGACATACATGTCAGATTGTTGTAGGAAGACAAGCTTAGTATCCTTCTTTTGAATTCTATAGAAAATGCATGCATTCCTGTAGTTGTGGCCACTTGAACTTCTTGCGTGAGTCTTTTTTTATATGAATTGCTAAAGTGTGTCATCTTTGAATAAAAATGGTAACAAACAAAACTAATATCCTTCATTTGCATACACTTACACGTGCAAAATCACGTTTGTTTCAGCATATAGGTAGAACTTTTTATTACCTAAATTATTTCCAAAATATGCAGTGACTTGTATATTTTGAGTGCATGCTTACGGGGTTTAAAATAGGCAAGCAGACCGTGACATTTATTTAGTTTGTATCACCTTGTTTTGTGAATTCATGCATGAGTCATTTTAATAAAATGTTAAAAAAAAAGTATATTTTCATTTGCATCTCCGGAAAAAAAAAAGAAAAAAAATGCATGTTTTAAAAGATGATGTAGGAGTGGCTGTGCTATGTTGCGTGTTCAAGTTTTGGGAACCAACATGCTTCACTTTTATTTAACGTGATTTTTTATACAGAGAAAGAAAAAAAGAAAAAAAAAGAAGAAAAAAGGAAAATATATATATATATATTAGTTGCAAATTTCACTGTTTTCAATTTCTGAAGAATTTTAGTGTACGCCACCTGTTTGTAGAAAGGGAATAACGTATTGTGTCCACCTTTTTCTTTCCAGCTTTTGCCTAAAACTTTCCACTATAATTTTCATGGGTACGTAAATAGTTAAGATTTCACTGCCTGGCCTTGAGAACGTGGGCAAGTCTGGTAGTGGGTGTGGTCGAGTCAAGTCAAACTCTATTCGTTCCAATTGTTTCGAAAATTTTGCTTTGACCGTAATTTTAAAAGTCGCGTATTTGGTATTTGGATCTTATTATAGATTTGAATCAAGGCGTGGCATCCGCAAAAATCTAATCGTGCCATTTGTACGTTCCTTTATCAAGTGGTACAATCGTTTGAATCTAAATTTCTGCAGCTTTAAGGTGAGTATTTCTCACCAGACAAACATGCCTATATATCTGTGAATTATCGCAAGTGTATTTGTAGATTTTTATTTAAATGTTATCTGTCTGTAATATAACGTAGGATGTTAAACCTATTTAAAATTAACACCTCATCAGTTGTTATCTATTGTGATATTATTGCAGTTATATTATTTAATGCTTATTTACTGATTAAATCATCACTACAAGTTCCCTGAAATTTGAGATCGTTATAGGCTGAAATGATAGGCCTGTACGATAATTATTTATTCATTTATTTATTTAATTGTTTAATTATTTATTTGTTAACTTGGGATTGCGGGTTTGAAATGATAGAACCCGGGATTTTGTAAATTGCGGATTGAAATGATATAAATCCGTATCACTTGACCTAGGCTAGAAAACTATATACAGACCCGTGGTTTATATAATATTTTTCTGAAATGTTTAAAAGTATTTTAAATAATATTCTGGTTCAAATGTAAAGGATTTTTATAAAATTTATAATGATTTTTGAATAAGTCAAAATGTTAAATAAATAAATGTTTAAGTAAATTTTTGGAATATAACTTATTTTGAGTAATTCTGAAATTTTGTTAAAAGTGAGTTTTAGTTAAGGAAATAATTGGTAATAAGTTATATTTGGCAATTTAAAATTTGATTGTTAAGTTAATAATTTATTACAGTACTTAAATGTTGTCCTTTATAAACGAACTGTTTTAACCTATAGACTTTAGGTGGCATTTCATAAGTGCTACAGAAACTGGGATTTTGATTATTTAAAAATAAATTTATGGAAATAATCTTTGGGGAAATGGGTTTAAATTTTGGAAGTTAATATGTAATTAATAAAAATAAGGAATTGACTTTGAATTGTTTTAAATGGAAGAATTTAATTTTAAAAGGTGAGAAAAAGGCAATCAATTCCTAAATAAATTGAATAGATTTAAATGGTATATTATAAAATGACCAATGTTTAAAAACAATATTTTGATATTTTAGTATTTGAAACTTATTTTGATTTTTAAAGTATAAATACCATTTCTAAAAGTTGTAACCACGGGTTATAATAACGTTTGGTTGTTAAAGAGACCGGGATCGGATATTTGGCATACTCTCTGTCGATACCGAAAACCACTTTGACAACCGTGTACGCGGTGGAGATTCCAGAATGAAGTAGGATGGTGGTGACGTTTTCTTGAGGTAAATACGTGGACCCGACTCCCGTGAGTTGGCATAAGGTGGCTAAAACAGGAGCGATTGACGGATTAATGAGGTAGCACCTCTGATCGGACGCACTTCTTCGTATGCCATTCTATTACTTTTGTGATTGTTTTGGTGCGCACCTTTGATTTGGGAGTGTTGTTCGAGGTGGGCGGTAGCTGCGGCTACGCGTTTCCATCGGTCCGGAAGCGTAATTGGTATATCTACCCTGGCATTGCCTAGTTGTGCCGTGTCACCTACCATAGCGAGCCTTGTACGAGTTTGGTTTTCTCCCGTAGCCCGTGTGGTATCCTCTGGTGGCTTCCCGATCAGGAGGGACTATGATATTGGATGGACTACTGGGACTATTACGTGTTAAGGTGGAAAATGTAAAGCCTTAACGCTATTTAAAAGTAAGTTTATTTTACTAATAGACATTATTATAATAGCGAAATATTACTACATAGTAAATAGTTTAACAGATCCTTAGAGAATGGGCGGTCCCAAGCATTCTTTAAGTTACTTGCTTTATATTACAGTACACTTGAATTAGCTTACACTATATAAGTATGTATGTCCTGACTCGAGTGTTTATGTTTTATTTTACGCTCGGGTCAGCCTGAGTTGCAGTTCAGCCATCATCCCGGAGCTAGGACTTCTGTAGATCCTTTCAAGTTGCTGGCTTCTTTCTGTCCGTTATCTTATTTATGAAATCAAGACTTTGGGATTTTTGGATTTTCTATTTGATGATTTAAACTATATTTGGGATGGAAGACTTTGTAATTTGTATTTGTTGAGACTATTTATAGTGGCTTCATGAACCACTAAGTATTTTTAAATTCTGCTGCGAGTATTCTGATTCTGTGTCTGTGATTCTGTGATTAATTATTTACTGTATATTTTGAGATTTGCCAAATTTTATTTACAACGCGGTATTTTGAACAATTCAAGTCCGACATGTGCGGATGCGAATGGTTAAAAATATCGGGTCGTTACATTTGGTATCAGTGCTTTGGCTCTAGGCAAAACTTGGAATGTATGGTAAAATTGATTTACAGAATCACTTTCATTCGAGCTTGAATCTCTTCCTTTTGATTCGATTTCCTTTGAATTTTGGAACGTTCCCTGCGGTTCCGAAGTTCATTCGTGTCCCTCACTATTCTTTTTCTTTCGATTCTGGAGTATCCCATGACTCCACTTCGGATGATCTTTATAGTGAATTGGCGGTCTCGCCAATATTCTAATAAAGGGGTGAAACTTCTTTACAATTAGCATGGATTCACCAGAGATTTTATTTAACCTCGGTTTAGATGCTAGTATCTTTGGTTATTCCGAACTCTATCTCTTCGGATCGAATGGTAAATCTACATTCGATCTGACTCTTTAAGTCACGGTTGACCCGGTTAAGGTTGCCCGCGATTTATATAAACTTATCTAGTTCCTTGTTCTGTTATGTAATCATCGGATCTTCTGATTCCAATTTATCTTTAAATCAAAATTCTCTTTGATTTGAATCCATCAAATTTGAATCTCTATACTTGTTTTGAAAAATTTATTCCTATATTTGGGAAAAACTAATATTATATGTATAAGTAAATTTTCAGAATTTAACTAGTTGTTTAGAGATAATAGTGTTTGATTTTATTTATGGTTTTGTAAACCATTGGTTTTGTCTTATATAAATAATTGAACTATAAAACATGGTTATAAATTTATTTGGAAACAGAAATGGATTTAAAATAAGAATTTAATTTCTGATAGTTTCAAACCTTGTGTTTAAAGTCTTAAAAGGATATATTATTATTTAAATTATTTTCGAATATAAATTTGTTTCCAAAGAATTTTAAAGTTTTAAAAATTAGTGCTTTTCTCTTTGTCGCTGGAAAATAATTTCAGTGATGACTACAACATCATCGACATTCATTTTCGAGTATCAAAGTAAAAAGACCACGTTGTAGTTTTGCTTCAAAAATTTAATTGATTTGAATTTCTAAATATGACTTAATTTATAATATATATAGATATATGATTTAAATTTGATTTGACATATGCTATATGTATGTATTTATTTATCTCTAAAGGGTTTGAAGTTAATTGGAAATTTAATTCATAAATTTATGTTAAAAGGTGATTCTAATGATAAAATAAAGTCAAATTTGGAATGAATATTTAAACTTGAATAATATAGTTGGAAAATTTTACTTGTATAATTGCATGCCAATATAACTTACCTAAATCATTCAGAAATTAACTATGTAATTGGATAATGTATAATATAAAAGGATTTTATAAATAAAATTTGAGTGGTTATAATAAATGTTATACACTTAAACTTTAGTTATAAAAAGATTAACAGAGGAAAATAAAATTAAATGGTAATGGAATAATTTTTAATATAAAATGATGTTAAGGAACTAAGAATAAATTTAAACAGTTGTAATAAGTGTAAACATATTTGACATAGATGAGAAAAATATTGAGAGAAATAAATTTAATTATAGTTTGGAATAAAGAAGAAACTAAATGGGGAATTTAGTTTATTTTGGGAAATGGTAAATTTACTTTAAAAATTAAGTTAAATTACCATTTCAAATTTGGACTAAAATTAAACCTTTTAAATTAGAATGTTATAATACCTTGTGTAAAATTTGGATAAAAAAAATGAATGATTTTTTTAAGTGTAGGGATATTATACAAGTAAATATGTAAATAAATAAATGTTAAAATTTTAAGTATAAATAGATGAAATCAATGATTAATTTAAAATTGAATTTTTATGGTTTAGATTAATGATTCTAATTTAAGTTTCAATTTAGTTTCCTTTCAGGTTGTTTCTATTCCCCTACCTTCTTCCTTTTCGAGGACGAAAAGTTCTGAGTGGGGGAGAGTGTAACAGCCCAAATTTTTAACAAGTATTTTTCACTTGTATTTTAAAAACTTTGGGGTTTATTATATAAAAATCTAAATTTTAAAGTGATTAAAAATAAAAATAAAAACAATTGACCAAATTTTTAATTAAATAATAAGATTTATGAAATTTTGACATGGTTAAGAATTAACTTTAATTTGGAAATTTGGGTTTTTGTCGAAGAAGGTAAATAACTTAATTTCTAGCAAAATCAAGTTTTAATTAAGAAAACATTAATAGCTTAGGTGGTTAAGACATCTGGGCTATTCACGACGGGTCACGAGTTCGAGTCTCAGCACGGTTAGAATTTTGAATTTTTTTAGTGTATAAATGAACTGGGTAATTACCCCTTAAAAAGGACGCGTAAATTTAGGGAATAAATACTGTGTGTATATATATATATATATATATATAAAAAAAAAACGTATAGAATTTTAATCCGTTATTTCGGTATATTTTGGGCATAAAATATTATGGCTATGGTACGCATTCTTAAAAATATGACCTTAGTGTAAATGAGTAAATTTATCAGTGGCATGTGTTTTTAGAGAGAAGGAATATTCTAGCATTCAAATCAAATATGTTGCCTCTAAATTCAACGCATTACTTTAAAATTTTGATTTCATAGATTTTTTTTTCCATTCAACAAAATTTATGTCTTGCATTTTTCAAAACACAATTTTCTCCTAAATCTCAGTCATGCGCAGTATCCATTCTCCTATCTGCTTGCCTATTTCATATACATTTTTCTCTTTACTCATATCTCTTACGTTATTTTTCTCTTTCCAGTAAAATTTACTTCCCAATTTATATATATATTAATTTGATTAAATCATTTCCTAAAAGTCTAAACATAAACTGAAAGTTTTGAAGTTTTTAAATTTTTTTAAAAGACAACTCAAATTCGCAATGTTAATAAAAAATGAATTTTGTATATTTAAAATACAAAAATTGTAAGCGAATTTAATTAAAGTAATAACTTTGTAAAATTCAGTGTTTTACAGACTGTTAAATTTCGCATTTAAAAAGGGCATGCATTGTAATGATATAAGTAACGTAAAAATGTAGAAATTAAAAATGTTACTTTTGCATAAATTTTTGGGTGTATTGTAATGCGTCAGTTTGGCGTATTTTAAAAAAATTATATTTCAATATCTATATGTATTAATAAATCAGTTAGGAGATTTCCAACCAAAACGTATTGATTCGTGCCTATCCGTTTCTCTAAAATCATGCACTGATTAAGGAGATTCCCACTACCAATATTGTTTTCAAAATCGTGCTTCCTTTTCACACAAATATCATCTGGAAAGAAATCAAACTTGCTTTCCTTGCGCGTGACATATCAGTGGAATTTATTTCCTTTAACATCTTTGTCATTTGCCTCTTTATAGAGATTTGATTTAAAAACTTTCACAAATAAATTTTATTCCACTTTCCATTCATTCCTCTCAATCAAATCTAATTGCGTGCCTTCTAAAATTCAATCAATCAGAAAATTTGATTTCTTACCAATTTCTCCCCGTGACATAAATCAACGCATGCATTCAAATCTGTCCTTGAAGTAGCATCCAAAGCAAATTAATACTTGCTGATTCTTTGTATATAAATCTCTCAGACTATAAAAATACCACGCAACTTTTAATTGGAAAAATATATATAACGTTACAATCAATTTTCGTATAACTGGCAATAATAAATCACGCAACTTTCTGGTCTGCCTAAATGTTTATTATCACTTGCCATTCTTGCCTGCTTGTTTGGTCCCCTATATTTCGCAAGCCTTATTCATGAATACATAAGAAAGAATTTTATAAATTAAGAATCAATCTCTTGCCTAAATTCACGCATCATTCTAGGAATTCATTAAATCAAAATTTTGTATAGCTGGGAGAATTTCAAATTTCATTCGAATTTGCCTATTCAGTTCAAAGCAAATTATATTTGATCACTGTTTTCCTATAATCACGCAAGCCTCCCATATATATTATTGTGCAACTCGCATCTCAGAAGATCTCACGTGCCTTCATAACTCTCAACTTGTTTTCTTATATATATATAAAGCCTCACACAAAAACTTTATATTGCATCTAAAGTTTGCCTTCGTTCTTCTTGAGAAATTGCACAGGTATGGCCACACCTTGCTTTTATTTATTTTGTTCTTCTTCTTGTTTCATTTGGTCCAATGTCCACACTACTCGGCTGCTCCACCACCTGTCCTTGCCACATCTCCTTTTTCCCTCTCTGATCTATTTTGACATACATGTCAGATTGTTGTATGAAGACAAGCTTAGTATCCTTCTTTTGAATTCTATAGAAAATGCATGCATTCCTGTAGTTGTGGCCACTTGAACTTCTTGCGCGAGTCTTTTTTTTTATATGAATTGCTAAAGTGTGTCATCTTTGAAAAAAAAATGGTAACAAACAAAACTAATATCCTTCATTTGCATACACTTACACGTGCAAAATCACGTTTGTTTCATCATATAGGTAGAACTTTTTATTACCTAAATTATTTCCAAAATATGCAGTGACTTGTATATTTTGAGTGCATGCTTACGGGGTTTAAAATAGACAAGCAGACCGTGACATTTATTTAGTTTGTATCACCTTGTTTTGTGAATTCATGCATGAGTCATTTTAATAAAATGTTAAAAAAAAAAAAAAAAATCATTTGCATCTCCGGAAAAAAAAAAGAAAAAAAATGCATGTTTTAAAAGATGAGGTAGGAGTGGCTGTGCTATGTTGCGTGTTCAAGTTTTGGGAACCAACATGCTTCACTTTTATTTAACGTGATTTTTTATACAGAGAAAGAAAAAAAGAAAAAAAAAAGAAGAAAAAAGGAATATATATATATATATATATATATATTAGTTGCAAATTTCACTGTTTTCAATTTCTGAAGAATTTTAGTGTACGCCACCTGTTTGTAGAAAGGGAATAACGTATTATGTCCACCTTTTTCTTTCCAGCTTTTGCCTAAAACTTTCCACTATAATTTTCATGGGTACGTAAATAGTTAAGATTTCACTGCCTGGCCTTGAGAACGTGGGCAAGTCGAGTAGTAGGAGTGGTCGAGTCAAGTCAAACTCTAATCGTTCCAATTGTTTCGAAAATTTTGCTTTGACCGTAATTTTAAAAGTCGCGTATTTGGTTTTTGGATCTTATTATAGATTTAAATCAAGGCGTGGCATCCGCGGAAATCTAATCGTGCCATTTGTACGTTCCTTTATCAAGTGGTACAATCGTTTGAATCTAAATTTCTGCAGCTTTAAGGTGAGCATTTCTCACCAGACAAACATGCATATATATCTGTGAATTATCGCAAGTGTATTTGTAGATTTTTATTTAAATGTTATCTGTCTGTAATATAACGTAGGATGTTAAACCCATTTAAAATTGACACCTCATCAGTTGTTATCTATTGTGATATTATTGCAGTTATATTATTTAATGCTTATTTACTGATTAAATCATCACTGCAAGTTCCCTGTAATTTGAGATCGTTATAGGCTGAAATGATAGGCATGTACGATAATTATTTATTCATTTATTTATTTAATTGTTTAGTTATTTATTTGTTAACTTGGGATTGCGGGTTTGAAATGATAGAACCCGGGATTTTGTAAATTGCGGATTGAAATGATATAAATCCATATCACTTGACCTAGGCTAGAAAACTATATACAGACCCGTGGTTTATATAATATTTTTCTGAAATGTTTAAAAGTATTTTAAATAATATTATGGTTCAAATGTAAAGGATTTTTATAAAATTCATAATGATTTTTGAATAAGTCAAAATGTTAAATAAATAAATGTTTAAGTAAAATTTTGGAATATAACTTATTTTGGGTAATTCTGAAATTTTGTTAAAAGTGAGTTTTAGTTAAGGAAATAATTGATAATAAGTTATATTTGGGAATTTAAAATTTGATTGTTAAGTTAATAATTTATTACAGCACTTAAATATTGTCTTTTATAAACGAACTGTTTTAACCTATAGACTTTAGGTAGCATTTCATAAGTGCTACAGAAACTGGGATTTTGATTATTTAAAAATAAATTTATGGAAATAATCTTTGGGGAAATGAGTTTAAATTTTGGAAGTTAATATGTAATTAATAAAAATAAAGAATTGACTTTGAATTGTTTTAAATGGAAGAATTTAATTTTAAAAGGTGAGAAAAAGGCAATCAATTCCTAAATAAATTGAATAGATTTAAATGGTATATTATAAAATGACCAATGTTTAAAAACAATATTTTGATATTGTAGTATTTGAAACTTATTTTGATTTTTAAAGTATAAATACCATTTCTAAAAGTTGTAACCACGGGTTATAATAACGTTTGGTTGTTAAAGAGACCGGGATCGGATATCTGGCATACTCTCTGTCGATATCGAAAACCACTTTGACAACCGTGTATGCGGTGGAGATTCCAGAATGAAGTAGGATGGTGGTGACGTTTTCTTGAGGTAAATACGTGGACCCGACTCCCGTGAGTTGGCATAAGGTAGCTAAAACAGGAGCGATTGACGGATTAATGAGGTAGCACCTCTGATCGGACGCACTTCTTCGTATGCCATTCTATTACTTTTGTGATTGTTTTGGTGCGCACCTTTGATTTGGGAGTATTGTTCGAGGTG
The DNA here is from genome assembly GCA_030765085.1 of Allium cepa. Taxonomy (NCBI): domain Eukaryota; kingdom Viridiplantae; phylum Streptophyta; class Magnoliopsida; order Asparagales; family Amaryllidaceae; genus Allium; species Allium cepa. Next base: position 671,312,143 of record CM060928.1, on the reverse strand, counting down.
GGCGGTAGCTGCGGCTACGCGTTTCCATCGGTCCGGAAGCGTAATTGGTATATCTACCCTGGCATTGCCTAGTTGTGTCGTGTCACCTACCATAGCGAGCCTTGTACGAGTTTGGTTTTATCCCGTCGCTCGTGTGGTATCCTCTGGTGGCTTCCCGATCAGGAGGGACTATGATATTGGATGGACTACTGGGACTATTACGTGTTAAGGTGGAAAATGTAAAGCCTTAACGCTATTTAAAAGTAAGTTTATTTTACTAATAGACATTATTATAATAGCGAAATATTACTACATAGTAAATAGTTTAACGGATCCTTAGAGAATGGGCGGTCCCAAGCATTTTTTAAGTTACTTGCTTTATATTATAGTACACTTGAATTAGCTTACACTATATAAGTATGTATGTCCTGACTCGAGTGTTTATGTTTTATTTTACGCTCGGGTCAGCCTGAGTTGCGGTTCAGTCATCATCCCGGAGCTAGGACTTCTGTAGATCCTTTCAAGTTGCTAGCTTCTTTCTGTCCGTTATCTTATTTATGAAATCAAGACTTTGGGATTTTTGGATTTTCTATTTGATGATTTAAACTATATTTGGGATGGAAGACTTTGTAATTTGTATTTGTTGAGACTATTTATAGTGGCTTCATGAACCACTAAGTATTTTTAAATTCCGCTGCGAGTATTCTGATTCTGTGTCTGTGATTCTGTGATTAATTATTTACTGTATATTTTGAGATTTGCCAAATTTTATTTACAACGCGGTATTTTGAACAATTCAAGTCCGACATGTGCGGATGCGAATGGTTGAAAATATCGGGTCGTTACACTTCTTCTAGCCATTTTTCCCTTAAGACTCCTTCCTCTTTCCATTCCACTTTTTCTTGCCTCCACCTCTTTATTACGGTTTTAGCTCTTCTTTCTTGGCAGAAATGATAACAGCTGTTCTAACCTATGGATATAGATTCCCATAACGGAGGGCTTTCACAAATAGCTTCTCAATAGCTCGTTTATGTGGTCTACCAATTTCTCTCCAAGATAGTCATCCAGACCAATATGAACTTCTCATTCTTTCTTAATGGACTGTTGATAAATGATATCCTATACTTTGATAAAGCATCAAACTCTACAAATACTCAGAAACTGACATCTCTCCTTGCTTAAGATCGGTAAACTTCCTAAACAGCACTGACTTTTGAGCAATCGGAATGAATTTCTTTTCAAATAACCTAGTTCCAAGTAAACTGATCTTTCAGGGTAGCAATGGTAATGGTATTCCACCAGTTCATAGCTTGCCCTTGAAGCTGTCTAGAGGCCAGCTTCCTTTTCATTTCATCTTCCATATCACTAAAGATGTGCTGCAAGTATCCACCCTATCCTGCACTTCTATGGCTAACTCTATTCTATGGAATGGTTTTTCTCCTAGAATAGAATAGTCTTTACTCAACTTAGAAAAATCAACACTAGGTGCTTGCACGAGAGAAACTCCTCCAACAGCCATACCATGAGCAACAGAATGAAAATTCCTCGTCATACTTGTCATCATTGCATTCAACATCACTTGAAAGTCAGGTGTAACGACCCGTATTTTTAACCATTGGATATTTAAACAATTTATTTAAATATTTAATCGTTAACTAAATAAAGGCCTGAAAATGTGATTTTACGCATACAACCGAATTAGGACTTGAGACCACTTTCATTGAGTTTAGATTGACGTTGCTAATTAGAATGAGTATAAGGATTACTATATTTCAAGATCGAATGATCTGAAGCCTGAAACGGTCATGAAATACACAAAATTAGCCTTCCGCGACGCAATCTTAGATAGAGACACGGTTAGTGCCATTGGATTTGGAAAAATGTGGTAATGTACGTAGATGACTTTCATGGCAATCAGACGTGTCGTGTGATCGTACGGACTCAAAACGCATTGTCATTTATTTGAGAAATTAAATAGATGGATTATCCTATTATCAATTAAATCTCCAAATCCATCTCTTCCCTCCATTCCCTTCTTTACATTTCATTATTCATGCTTGGAGAGAAAAATCATGGCCGAAACCCTTTTCCTCTCGGTCAAAAATTTATTTCTCCTACTTCGATTGAGGAAAAAAATACAACATTGCATCCATTGAGATCGTGTCCACGAATGCTGCATAATGATCGTGGTGGATTTTGGATCGACGATGTTTGACCGAGATCAACCATATTGTCATGATTTAGAGTTAAACTTTGTTAGATCTTGGAGAAAAGATTGATGAATTGGAGATTATCATTGTGATTCTTGTGTGAAAGGAACATCTTCATTGGATTTTCTAGCACCTCGACTACCGAAGGCGAAATGCGTCCATGGCCATGTCACAAGTAGGTCGGTGAGGTCGTGAATTTGCTCGAGCATGCAGTTGACTTTCAAGAGGGTGTAAATTGAAGATGTTGCATAGATGGATCGTTTGGCGAAAGAAGATCTTGATTTCATCGACTATAGAGTGAGAAATCATTGGAGCAAGAATCGATATACACAGTCTTGCCATTGTACATATATATGCTAATTGAGGAAGAAGCTTAGATAAGATAATTAATGAATTAATTATTTAATTAGTTAATATCTTATCTTATATTGGTCATATCTTTTTCATACGAGGTGCGTTCTGGACGGTGTTCCTAGCGTTGGGATCGTATATTCGAGATCTAGTGTTGGTTTGGACGGATTTGGCAAAGGTGAATGATATTGCTTCTCACTTTACTATGATTTGTTGTTTGTTTATATATTGACGCTCGGGAATGATTTTTTAGTTTGAAAACATGATATTATATATATGTATGTATGTATGTATGTATACACATTAGCTATATTATCTTTTTTGAAAATAGGTTTATTTTATTGCTTTAAACTGAACATAATTACAAAAAACAATACATCGCAGTAGCCTAAGCAATAATAAGGCTATAAATCCATTTAGCCCTAAACTAAACATAACCCGCATTACAAATTCCACCCAAGCTAGCCCAATTAACATATACAAATATAAATTATGCCAACTACATCAAACATAAGGGAGCCTTAGGATCAAATACGTTTTTAGTTTAGAATCTACTCAAAATTCCATAACCAGGCCAAGTACGCCAAGTGATAATATCATTATGTGTAATTGCTCACCTTATCCTCCTGTCCCTTACAATCGCAAACTCAAATCATTTACCCGTGAACTTTTTGAGAACACTTGCGGTATTCAAAAACAAATCATCAGCGTTATAGGAGGTTTGCTGATAAATATACTCTATGGCCCATCATATGAAATCACCTTCTCTAACTGGTGTGCACGAGCCTTCAGGAAATAGCAATTAGCTATGAACAGTAGTTGTGACTGAAACGTCATGCACGCCGGAGAAAGATTCATTCACATCCAAACTAATGCCATTAATCTACAGCCGAACTTAATAAGTGGAAGCAATTCACAGAAGGAACGGTAATCAAAATACCTCATCAGGATAAACATTCCAAAGTAAACAAAATATGAAAACCATTAATCTCCATTATGATTATTTGAACATCAGGTTATGTCGACGCATTCATACAAGGCTTACACAGCCCCAAAAAAAAATTAGTTGGCCTTGGTTCTCGCTATATCTAAAAGCCATGAATCTACGGCGAATGATTCGCCATATGCAAACTGATATTCAACCAATAGAAAATTGATTAAATATTTCTAAGATTTCGTACCTTGAAACAACCAAATATGGAGGTAATCGAAGAGTATATTGTTCTGAAATTCAAGCAGACCTCTAAATCGAAAATTGAAAAACATGATTCGTCGACCTTCCTTTCTCAATTTGGGTTGAAACGAATCTAATTCGTGAATTGTACTGAAGCAAGGATGGTATAAGACAACCTATTGCTTGCTAATACAACAACTTGTCAAATAGGCTGATCGCCACAAATTGAAAGTGGAAAAAAAGAACAAAGGAACGCGATTTCCCAAATATGTTTCTATTTTGAAGTGAGACCATAGCAGCTATATATTTGTAAAATAATATATAATTATTTTTAAAAGATTTACAAAGAATATCATTTATTTGCCATCGTCGTGCCATAGTCAAGGAATTATTAGATTAGATCTATTACTGATGTTATTTCCCACATTAATTAATACGGATGGATTATTATGTCATATATATGACGTTTTGGATGGACATATGGTTGTTTAGATGTATGGATGCATGTTTGATTGTTCTGTTTGTTTTTTATTTGACTATTTTAGCTGAAAATGCCAATTAGTAGTGATCGGATTGTAGATAGCATCTTGTACGTTGGAGTTCCGCACACGGGGAAATCTAATGAACGAGATGAGCTATGGAAGTGGGTTTGGGATATGTGTCGGCAGACCTGAATTTCAGAGTGGATGCCGACCTTTTCCGTTTGTTCTGTACTTAACCGTTTGGTTAAGTATAAGATCAAGGGGGTGTGACCATAGTAGAGTGGTCAATGTCCATCACCGTTATCGATTGGCGATTTGGCCGGTATGTGGCTTTGAAGTTAATGAGATATGTAGTGTGCGATGTGATGGTTTGTCTACGCGACTAGTTTAGAGATATAATGTTATTACCCTATGACGAGTGATAATGATGGTGAGGCAGGGATGTGGTGCTTCGACCTAGCGATTTTGATTATAAGGTAGGGATGTGGTGCTTTAACCTAGTAGTTTGATACTGCGGATAATAAGCTCTAGGACGATAGTAACAGGGCTATGTGGATCATGTTGGACCTTGAACTTCGGATGGCATGATAGTAGGGTTCTTCGATCAAGAGCTCAGCCATTGAGCAGGATCGAGGATGGCAGCTTGGATTGAAGTGATGTTGTAGATAGTGGACTGGGGTGAGTGTTAGGGCTCGTGCCTAGAAACTGCAGTGAACTGGTAGGGTTCAGATCCGCATCGAGTGGGTAGGGCTCGACGGATATATTTGTGCCTAGGGATCATTGATGACTAAGAGTGTTTTGGTTGTGTTCAAAGCAGGGGTACTATATGAGGGGCACCCAATGGTTGGTAGCATCAATCTGTACCCTAGACCGGTAGGCTCTAGGTCAGGTGGTACAGAGGTATCACAAGAGACAACAATGCAGGGTTTTTCTAACCGGTGAGTATGGTGAGCACAATCGAGAACCAAGATTTTTACTAGTCCTTGATAGTCGGTCATACGGGTCATCATATATCTGGCAAATAGGGTGACAATTAGTATTGTTTGATGGTTTCTATGTTTGTTATTGTGGCTCACTTATCACCTAGATACCTAGATACCTAGATACCCTGACTTGACATAGTGTGGAGTCAGTACGGATAGAGATACCTAAAGTTTACTTATTATGGAGTAGAGATTGTGGGTGGAAACCTAGGCACCTTGACAAATCTTAGTATGGTATAACCTTTTTATGATGTTATAGAGTAGCATATTTCTTATGTTTATGAACCGATCTTGTGGTTGCAGGGATAGGTTAGGTATGTTTTACATACCCTTTGTTCCTTATATTATCGAGTTTTATAATATGTTGAGATTTGGTATCACTCACAATAGACTGTTGTTTGATCCGAGGTTTTATGCTTTACTTCCTATTATCTCGGGTACTCTTAAATGAGTAGATTGAGAGCAGGTGGATGGTTATGAAATTCTACAGGTGGACCAATAAGAGATGACGGTTATCTGTACTTATATATGCATTTGTTATTATATTTCCACTGTGTGACATTATGGAGCCTTGACGATGTTGATTAACCATTATGAGGCAGTATACCACTTGAGTTTACTTTCCATTGTATAAACTCTGTTATGGTGTTGTATAACTTTGTGTTTAGATTATTATTTCAAATTGTGATTGTTGTCTCTCTTTTTTATACCTGTGTTGATTATTATATTTACTCTGATGCAATGTGAGATATGTGACATGTAATTTGGTTGTTTAGTTTCCTTTTTCTTCTTTTCCATTCTTTTCTCTTCTATTTCTTTATCTCGTTTCTTTTTCTTTCCTTTAACTATCGTTTTGCACTGTAGGTATAGGGCGGTCATTACATCAGGTGTAGCAGCTTCTGACCATGATCATTCCTCATTCCCAAAGTAGAATTCCTCGCAGCATTTCTTGTATGCCGGCTCATTCTTAATATATGGTGCTAGTGTGCATTCGACTTATGCTATATAATATATTACTATATAGCTTTGAAAACTAAAACACATAACAAGTACGCACTCTCTCGTACACATATGTACTCTTAATCCATTCTAAGGTGATAACTCTTTCCTTATCTTTATTGGATCCCAGTACCAACTCATGTTAATCATGTAACCAAAGCACTGATACCAAATGTGGCGACCGCCCTATACCATCGGCACATATAATACAAGAGTAGTGCACAACGGTCATGCCTAGTCAATATAGGATGAGCATTAGGATTGAAAATGAAACAAATATAACATATAACATGTTGAATATCTCACAGCCTATGGATGAAATATAATATCATAGATATAGTAGGAGAGACAGTAATAACTATGTGAAAAAATCATTGGAACATAGATCCATAGAGTTATATACAAATGTAGTAGACTTATACAATGGAAATTAGCCCAACAACTGTCTCATAACAGGAAAATAAGCAGTCACCGCTAAGGCTCCCCAGTGCTGCATAGCGGAAAAAGTTTCCATATAAGTATACAATACGAGATAGCTCTATCCAGCTCATCCTCCACATAGCTACTACATCACCTAGACTTGTTATCTAGTCTACTCATTTAAGAGTACCCAAGATAATAATAAATTAAGCATAAAATTTTGGATCAGACAACATTCTGGTGTGAGCGGTTAATGAATCTCATAATACTATGCACCTAAATACAATAAGAAACTAAGGTACACAAATCATACATGACTTGTCCCTGCAACCAAAGAGTTAGCACAGACATCATAATATGCTACTCTACAAATAACATAAAAGTACTCTACTCAAAATAAGGATATCAGCTTTCCAAGTATACCTATCTCCAATAACTACTCCCAATGATATGTCCAAGTGATAGCCTAGAAAGTGGTTAAAGCAATTGTAGCAACTATAACATCCATCAAGCAATCCCCACTATCACTCCATATGCCGTGAATATATGATGTAACAGCCCAATTTTTTTTACAAATATTTTTCACTTGTATTTTTTTTTTTTTAAAAAAAAAAAACTTTGGGGTTTATTTAAAGTGATTAAAACAAAATATGAAAAAAAAAATTATTAGGACTAACTAATAAGATCTCTGAAAAAATCAAGTTTTAATTAAGAAAACATTTATAGCTTAGGTGGTTAAGACATCTGGGCTATTCACGACAGGTCACGAGTTCGAGTCTCAGCACGATCAGAATTTCGAATTTTTTTTTATGTATAAATGAACTGGGTAATCACGCGTTAAAAAGGGCGCGTAAATCTAGGGAATAAGTACCGTGTATATATATATATATAAAATATGAAGAATGTAAACCAATTTAAATTTTAGTTAAGTATTATTTTTAAAGGATTTAGTGTATTTATAAACTGTTAAATATCGCGTTTAAAAGGACGCGTAAAATTTATGGTAAGTAATGTAATAAAACATGTAAAATTTAAAACGTTATTTTATATATATATTTTTGATGTTTTGTATTACGTCAGTTTGACGTACTTTTAAAATCATATATAAACACCTTTATGGATTAAAACATCAGTTAGTGATTTTTAAGACGAACGTTACTTTTGGTTGTAACTGACAGTTTGGTTTTAAATAAAATGTGTATATACGTTTCCATTTCCAAAAGCTTTGAAAAATTTTTGCCGTCATTTAATTAAATCAAACTAAAAAAATAATAATATATCAATTCTCATATAATTGGAACGGTTCATATTTTGCCATTCCTCTGATCACGAAACTTTATCTGCCTAAATCTACAATCACGCATATATCATTTGAAAGAAAATCAATTTTGCCTTCCTTTGCGCGTGACACAAAATTTTATTCTTTTAACATTTTTGGCATTTGCCTCTTACCTTTTTGTTTCTTGAGCATGTCACTGTATTCATTTATTCACGCAACGTAAATGGACTAATATATTTGATTGCCTAAAAATCAACTCATGCATTCAAATTTAACCTTGCCTATCTTTTCAAATTCTCACATTCCTATTTATATCTCTCTGTTTCCACTGCCTTTATTTTGCAAGATAAAATTTTTTTCGTTCCTATAATCACGCATATAAAATAAAAAAATCGTATTTAAATATCTTTATGGAGAAAAATATCAGTCAGTGATTTTAAGACGGACGTTATTTTGTTTTAAAGGACCGTTTGATTTCTTTTAATAAATGGTATACGTTCTTTGCCTAAAGCTTACATAAATATTCACCTTTTCATTTATGGGTATCAAACTAAAATCAAGATTTTAGCTAAAATAAAATGGATCACACGTGAGCAACATTAGTGCATTTGTATATATGTAACGTTCGCATTTTTGCTTATTCCTCTTACCCTCTGTTGTCATCAGCTTTACCAAACATCACGCTTGCCCTTCCTTTGATCAATATTCCCCTTAAGTAACGTACAAACTTTATAAATCAAACCATGTATCACGCAAGTCATTTATTTCCCATAATCCAAGCTGCCATTTTCTCTGCCTTTTTGTTTACAAATTTTCGAATACTGATCAAACTTTATACGTTGGAAAAAAAAAAAAATTATCCTTTTGCAAAACTGAAATGAGTTAATCACGCCACATCCCTTGATCACTGCCTTGCCGTTTCACAAATTCGTGTATAAATATGCCAGAGATCCACATCTCAACAAAAAGAAAAAAAAACTCACCACTCTTCAAAGCATTGCAAATTTTCCTCTGGCAATTTCGTTCGAAGCATCAGGTAATTGTCTTATTGTTTTCTCTTTCTTTTCCTTCCAGTTTTTCCTTTCCTCGGTTTTTTTTTTCCTCATTTGATATGCTCGGCCACTCCAACCCATCTACTTCACCCGATCTAGTTGACAAACTTTGGAAATTTATGAGTCATCACATCTGTAGAAATCTAATATGTGTGTGCAAAGAGATGGTGTAGTTGACCCAGATTTAATTTAATGCTAGCTTAAAGTTTACGCGTACTATCACTACGGAAAAATGGGTTATTCATTGTATATATCATACTTAGTTTTGGGTCAAACAAAATAGAAAGTCAATAATGTTCATTGGAAAAAAAAAACAAAAAGAAAAAGAAAAAGAAAAAAAAAAGAAGAAAAAAAAAAGAAGAAAGAAATATATATGTAAAACAGAGGAAGGAGAGGAAGGGAAGAGGGAGAGGAGAGATTTGAGGGTACATGTACATGCGTGTATCAATGAGAAGCTTTGCCTTTTTGCATATATTAGATAATTTACCTGTACTAAATGCATATCATATAGGAAGCAGTGCCTGCATATTTTTAACATAAATATAGTTCAGACCATATAGTGTGTGTGCAAGCATCTATTAAAAAGATCCATGCATTTAGTCGAAAGATTGGGCGAATTGTGCATGTGATATATATATTTATAAAAAAAAAAAAAAAAAAAAAAAAACACACACTGATTTCATTTGTAAATTAAATGCTTACAATTTATAAGCTTTCATTCCAAACAATATTTCAATTTGTACCGGACATTGATTTAATTCAATTTACTATTTAATATTATTAATTCATTAACTAAATTCACTACTTACCTTTGTTCTCTTATATGCAACTCTTAGCCTAATATAACAATTTACATCACTTCAATTTATTCGTCATTTTGTTTCAACTGTAAATACTTAGCCTTATATTCCCATGGTTTCATTTCCTTCTCAACATTTGCTTCATTATTAATTTTAAAATCTTTATTTCTTCTAAAGTAAATTTGCGTAAATCTTATTTAAATGACAAAATTTAATTAACGAAAATGACAGGTCGTTACACATATAAAAAAAAAAGGAGAATATTTATAATTTAGTAATGATATAATAAAATTTTATAAAGGAAGTAACGTGCAGATCAAATAATGTACTATCCATGCATTAGTTTGTAGTATAGGCTGGGTGAAAACTTTTGCATGTGTACACGCAAATCTAGTAGGAAATAGGCAGTGTGTTTTTGCGTGAAGGGAAAAAAATAAGGGAGTGAAGTATTTGCATTTCTTTGGGTTACAGTGAGCGTACATTCTTAGTTGATATAGGCTTGGGCCGTGACCTTATGCATACTTCCAGTTGAAGTTTAGTAATGTGGTGGTTGTGCGTTTTGTTTAATTAAATAATAGAGTATATATATAAAAGGTAGAAAAAAAAAAGATTTTATTTTGGGCCGAGTTGTTCGTCAAGTAGGGTGGTGTAGTGGTCGAGCGTATCGTGCCAAATTTCTTTGACTCTATTCGTTCCAATTGTTTCAAATATTTGCGTTGACCATAAATTTTAAAAGTCACGTATTCGGTATTTGGATCTTGTTATAGATTTGAATCTAGGCGTGACATCCAGGGAAATTTGATCGCTACCCTCTGTGCGTTTCTTTTTTTGGTGGATTTTTCATTTTCGCTTGAATCAAATTTTCTGCAGCTTTCAGGTGAGTTTTTCTCACCAGACATATGTACATATATTGTGTAAATTATCGCAAGTGTATGTGTAAACATTCTATTTAGATATTATCTGTCTGTAGTATGATGAAGAATGATGAACCCATTTAAATTGACATCTCATCAGTTATTTATCTGTTATATTATTTCTGCAGTTATATTATTAATTGTTATTTACTGCTTAAATCACCACTGCAAGTTCCCTGTTAAAGTTGGATTGTTATGGGCTGAAATAATGATTATTGTTAAACTAGTCTGTTAACTGCTTAACTGATAACTTGGGATTGCGGGTTTGAAATGATAGAACCCGGGGTTTTGTAAATTACGGGTTGAAATGATATAAATCCGTATCACTTGACCTAGGTTAGAAAATTTTATACAGGCCCGTGGTCCTTATAATATTTTCTGAAATATTTAAAATTATTTTGGAAGTTAAATATTTGATTTAATATCTTTAAAGGATTTATTTTTATTTTTATTTTTGAATGAGTTATAAATGTTAATAAATAAATAAATATTTGAATAGAATTTTGGAATATAACTTATTTTGGAAATTCTGGATTTTGAAAAATAAGCTTTCAGTTAATAAATAAATAGATAAATAAGTTATATTTGGAAATATTTATTTAGTTAAACAAATCTGCTACAGCATTTTAAATGCTGTCTTTTTGAAATTGGACTAGTTTTACCCGTAACTTTAGGTAGCATTTCCTAAGTGCTACAGAATCTAGAATTGATTGTTTTAAAACTCATGGAATTTGATAAATTTTATTTTATGTTAAGTTTGGAAAATCTTAAGATATGATATTTATAACTGGATTTTCCTTAATAAATTTAAGATGAATATTCTAGTATTAAGTGAATTTTGAAGATATTAAATGACTAACATTTGGAGTTTATTTATGGAATTTATGGGAATATTCAAGACTAAATAATAAAACATTGATTTGTTGAAAGAATAAAATCCAAACTTAGTTTTGAATAGGAAATACTCCAATTGGATATATATATATATATATATAGGAATTGTAATGGATTTGGGGACATAAAGTGATATTTAAATTATGGTTTAAACTTTAAATAAAGAAATATATTTGTAAAGCTATATAAATTATCTTCTTTACAAAGTAACCATAAAGTTAAACCATTATTCTATATACCGTTGAATATCCAAACCATTTGTGTGTTGGGAGTTATGGTTTTAAAGTAAAAATTCCAAATATTATGTTTTGAAGATATAATTCAAATATTTGGCTTCCAGATATTATAAATTTTAAGCAGTATGGTTTTTGGAAAGAATTATATTTGAATATAACGATATCATATTGTTTTTGGGTTTTAAAATGATATCGTATTTATAATTTTGAAATGGAAATGTTTATTCTGGTTTTAAAGTATAAAATGTTTTAAATGACCACGGGTTATAATAACGATGGGTTGGCAAAGAGACCGGGATCGGATATGGACATACTCTCTGTCGATACCGAATACCACTTTGACCAACCGTGTACGCGGTGGAGATTCCAGAATGAAGTAGGTCGGTGGTGGCGTTTCTTGAAAGGTATATACGTGGACCCGACTCCCGTGAGTTGGCTTAAGGTGGCTAAAACAGGAGCGATTCTCGGATTAATGAGGTAGCTCCTCTGATCGAACGCACTTCTTCGTATACCATTCTATTACTCTTGTTATTGTTTGGGTGCACCCTTGATTTGGGAGTGTTGTTCGAGGTGGGCGGTCGCTGCGGCTTCGCGTTACCACCGGTCCGGATAGCAATTGGTATATCTACCCTGGCATTGCCTCGTTGTGCCGTGTCACCTACCATATCGAGCCTTGTACGAGTTTGGTTTTCTCCCGTAGCCCGTGTGGTATCCTCTAGTTTCTTCCCGAGTAGGAGGAGCTATGGTATTGGATGGACTACTGGGACTATTACGTGTTAAGGTGGAAAATGTAAAGCCTTAACGCTATTTAAAAAGTAAGTTTATTTTATAAATAGACACTATTATAATAGCGCAATATACTACATAGTAAATAGTTTAACGGATCCTTAGAGGATGGGCGGTCCCAAGCATCCTTTAAGTTACTTGTTCTATATTACAGTACACTTGAATTAGCTTACATTATATAAGTATGTATGTCCTGACTCGAGTGTTATGTTTTATTTTACGCTCGAGTCAGCCTGAGTTGCAGTTTCAGTTTTTCTCTCCGGAGCTAGGTCATCCCGTAGATCATTCGTGCTGCCGGAAGCTTTTCAGTCCCTATCTTATCTGCAATCAAGACTTTGGAGGAATCTGTTTCTATTTATGTCTACAGCTGTATTGCAGATTCTAAACTATGTAAATTCTTTTTGGTTAAAAGTTTTATGGTGGCTTCATGAACCACTAAATATTTTATTTCCGCTGTGAGTTCTGATATCTGTGTATATGATTCTGTGATTTTATTTACTGCATATTCTGAGTTTTGCCAAAATTATTCTACAACGCAGTACTTTGAACACTTCAAGTCCGACATGAGCGGATGCGAAGGGTTGAAAATATTGGGTTGTTACATATGATAACATGTATGGCCTCCTTACTGCCAGGGACTAATGGAGATCCCAGTTTTTGTGCTCACGTATCATGCAGCCAGCTAGACATTATACCCAAAGCTACCGTCTATGGTATTCAAATCCACTCCACTGACCCATGGGCATCCCCACTTATAATACCCTGCTTCGAGTACAAAAGAAAACATTCCAAGTATCAATGACTCCTTAGCGCATACATCCGATCCCTTCTTTTCTCCATTCAGATTCAAGCCTTCCTTTGTTCAATTCAGTTTCCATTATTCAAAACCCTTCACACTCCTCATCCACGACTCCCTGCTTTATTGAGCCGCTATCTTCGGTTCCTACTACCTTCACGAGTAACCAATTGAAGATACAAAGCCTTTATCATGCTGTTAAATTGCAATCCAATCCTCAAGCGAATGAGCTAACACCTCCAACATTATCTATGGAGTCCCATGCTTCCTCCTTGTACAAGCTTGACCCTCACACATTCACCAAAACATGGTACTAAGTCAAAATGACTCGGCACTAAGTCATTTACTTAGCCAATTTTGGCTAAGTACACTCTGCCTCTAGCACTTCCTTCTCAAGTGCTTTGCCATTCATCGAAACAAATCGGCCCCTAATCTAAAGAATATAACCGTAAGTCAGATAAACAACTCGGCATAATACCCAATACACAGTTAGTCCTATGAAACTTGCCTTGGACCATCTCCACTAACCAACAACTAGAGATCCCCAAAGTCATCGGCCCATTAGGCCAATTGAAACAACTCGGTTTTGAGTTGTTTAACTCATTCTTGACTTAAATCCTTAGTTAATTTTATGATGCGAATTATACCGCAAGCTCCTTCCATGCTCAAGAGCCTCTCCTCGAAGTTTCATCCAATTTTGACAAACTTTGCCTCCGATTTTCCAAATTCACTAACCTATCTTCTTAAGAATCCAAAATACTAGCAAACAACATAAAAGCACAACAAATAAGCATAGAATAACATGCATGTACATCCATTCTTACAAGCAACATAAAAGAATGTGGTAAAAAAAACCAATTTTAATCTAAATCCACATATTACATGCACATATGAATTTGAATAAGGAGACCTACTAAATCATTTTAAGAAAAACCATTTTAAAGATTCACAAGTGTTGGTCACAAGGATATGATAACATGTGATTAAAGTTAGAAAAGGTTTTAAGGCAAAAAAATCATGCTAAAACTTGTATTCTACCATTTAAACATGCATATGATAGTGAGAAGGCAAAAACCACTCACCAATTGCAAAAGTCAATTAGTTCTTGCCTAGATCCAATGTGGACAGCAATAAAAAGCAATGCAAATCAACCAAAATGATGATTTCTGGCTTCTAATTGTTGATCTTCTCTCCAGTGATTGATTTAGCTTGATTTAGAGAATAATTTGAGTGATTTTGGATGAAATTAAGGTTAATGGGGGTTTAGAACTGATTTGGGAAATTGGAAAAAGATTAAATTTGACTCTTATTTCACCCTGTTTATACTAATCTCGAATTAGATTAATGGGCCTATTATTTGGTTTAATTAATTATGCACTAATATAATATCAATGGGCTGCTGTTTAAACTTAAAAAAGTTATGACTTCCTAATTGTAAGTTTTTTTTTCCTATTATAGCCAATCTATGAAATTTGAAACCATTATCTTGAAGCAATGGAATTGATTTGAGACCCTAATTCGACTCCTATCAAAAGTTATAGCCTAAACAAGCTTTCTAGGGTTAAAATGTGTAACGATCCATAATTTTTGATAATTAAATTGGTTAATTTAATAAGTTTTAAAATTAAATTTAGAGAGAAATAATAACTTTATAATTTATAATGAAGTGAATGTTAAAAATGAAATGTAGCAATGGTAATTAAAACTAATTATTGACAATTGGAGTGAAATCCCAATAATGAAATAGTGTAAATTATTGCACTTGGTTATAAAATTGAAAATAAGTAATAAGGGAAAGTGTTGTATAAATAAATTAATTAGTATAATAAATTAGTAATTGAATGAATTCAGTATTATGTAAGTAATTATAATAATTAGTTGAGTATAAAATAAACTTAAGTGTAAAATTAAAGGTTATGATAACAATTATTATAAATTACTTATTTAATTTGTCAATGAGGTTAATTGGAAATCAATTACATTTAAATGTAAGTAAATGTTTATTAATGTGAGTTAGGACTATAATTGTAAAGTGTGAACGTATAAAATGAATGGAAAAGTATATTTTATTCATAAGATAAAATAAAGGAATGAAACCAAGTTGAATAAATTAATTGAGATATTAAATAAAATAAATGTATATACTGACAAATTCAATATAATTGAAAATAACAAGGAAAGATGGAAATCGGAATATATTAATGTAATGAAAGACAAACAAATATTAATTAGGTTTATAGAGTAATAATAGACTAAATAAAAAGATTGGAATTGAATCAAAATCTACTTAATCGAAATTAATCATAATTAATGGGAATTCAATTCATAACAAATAGATTTATGGTAAGGGAATGAAATTAATTATTATGCTAATTGAAATTAGAATGAATTGCGAAATATTGACGTAATAAATATGAACCAATGATAATTATACCTATAGGGTGATAATGGATTCAATAACAAGATCTAGAAATCAAATATATGGATTAATTGAGAATTTAAACTTATAATTTCTGAAGTAATTGAAATTGAAATTTAATGTTATAAATTGTGAAATGGCTAACAATAAGTTAATAAGAGAATTTGTTTTAAAGGATTTTAAATTACTGAATAATCCAAAGTGATAGAAATTGGAAATAACGATAATTGAATGGAGAAGTGATTTAATTTAATTTAATATTAATTTATTTAATCAACTGAAAAATAGCCATTTCACCACTGGCTCGAATTTCGACAAAACCAGTTTCATCGGATCTGTAACAGTTAATTATTGTAGATTTTCAAGTTTCGTAACGATCGGACTTGTCGTTTATCGTACGGACTCGAAATACCTAGAAATCAATTAAATTGAAATCAATTTAAAATAACTTGATTTTTTCATAACTTCCTCATACGATGGAATTTGGACTTGAAACCTATTCCATTGCGTTTAAAATATCTAAAAACATCTATTTTGATATATGGGTTGATCCATTTTCATTCCGGAGTCGAAACGGGCTTTTGGGCCAGTATCGTTCAACTATCCAAACTAATCGTATCCATTCCTCTATTTTCAGCCCTACCTATATATATCCAGTTATAAACCCTAGCCACTCGTTATTCTCAT
The DNA here is from genome assembly GCA_030765085.1 of Allium cepa. NCBI lineage: Eukaryota > Viridiplantae > Streptophyta > Magnoliopsida > Asparagales > Amaryllidaceae > Allium > Allium cepa. The sequence goes on along the minus strand of CM060928.1, from coordinate 671,295,682 downwards.
TTTTTTGTACGTACAATTATTTATGTTGCTCCTCTTTCTTAATGGCAGACAAATTCTCAATTCCAAATCCAATTGCAATCCAAAATCAAATCAAAAATTTCAAACTCCTCAATATATATCGAATCATATATGGATTTGAAGCTCTAGACGAGCACAAGTTAAATATATGATTTGTTTTTCAATTTGGGTTTCGGTATGGCTAGAAATTGTTGATACATTTTTGGCCGTTCATCGCTCGACGATGAACTTTACCTGATCGCCAAATCGATGATACCACGGCGTGGAGAGGGCCTTGCGGTGTTCATCGGGGTGTCTGGTTTGCCGTTTCAATGGCTAGATGTTCATGAAAAATTCAATTAGGGCTAGCAAATTTCGACGGCGGCTGCTATGTTTCGTGTGCTCAAGAGTGGCATGAACCGGTGTGGCGATCGTCGAGGCTGCCTTGGTGGCCGCGATGGCCAAGCATGGGAGTTAGGACCGGTGGCGTATCAGTTGAGGCGAAGAGATGATAGTTCCGGCAGCATCAGGTAGAGACGCGTGTTCGATATTCTCATGGCTGCTAGAGTTCGTTCCAGAGAGTAGTAGACGACGTGGCCCGTTCCAATTGGTTCATTTTATATTATTTTCATTTATTTAAATTTTCTTTTCAAAATGTTCTAATCGCAATAAACATTGCATACGATGTTCGATTTACACGCGGTTTCTTTTACTAGGATCGTATTGAAATTACGGACATTGTGACGCTAGTTTGGATGAATTCTGAGACTATTCAAATTTTCGGTATAAATTAGATTTAAATTCAATTTAAATTCAAAAGGTGAGTGTTTTAACCCACTCACAACTTCTAAAATTTCTTATGTTTGTTAAATTGATTTATGATGTGATTAGAAATTTATTTATGACTGTTTGGCATATTTTGAATCATCGTCTCAGTTTATTTGAATTTATTTGGACAAAATAGTTATTTAATTTATTATTGAATATAAACTGCCAGTAAATACCTGTTATTTATTATCTGTTCCATATTAATGTTATTGATTGAATTGGATGATGATTGTGATAAATGTTTGATGATTGATATTGGATGAATGGATGTTGTACTTTATATTGTTATTAATTGTAAGCTGTTATGGACTTTTATTTCATTCGGGATTGCGGTTTGAAATGATATATAACCGTATTTATATTTTAAATTAAGGATTGAAATGATAAATATCCATATCACTTGACCATAGGATAGAAAATTTTATACAGACACCGTGGTCTATATATATAAATATTTTGAAATGATTTCTATGGTTTTGTAAAGAAATATGTGGTTTTAGATAAATATTGATTTTAGATATTATATAAATGTTATTTTATCCTTGATTTTAAGCTATATATAATTTGTTTTAATATAGAATAAGCTTAACCATAAGTTTGATATTTATTGAAGATAATATGGTTAAGTATTTAAATTAAATTTTAATATAGAGTTTATAATGACTTAAATAAATTATGGTTGGAAGATAAATTTGAGATTTATTTGAAATTGAACTTATTTAAGAATTAAACTCAAATAAGTTTGATGTGAAATTTATTAAATTTGAAATTTTAGAAGGTATGATTTTATAACTTGATTTTGGTTTAAGGTGAATAAAATGAATATTTCAAGTAGAACTAAGTTGAAGGAAATATTTAGTCATTTGAAATTTGAGTTTTATTTAAATGATAATGGATTTATTAAGTAAAATATTTTGAAACTAAAGAACAGAAAATTGAATTGTTGAATCGTAATTACCAAACATAGTTTTGAAATTGGTGAATACTTAAAGTCTGAAATATGTTGAATTTGAAATGGCTTATTTTGTGGATCAAATCTGTTTTGAAGTCGACAAAATTAGGAATAGTTTATTTGGAAACTGAATCGAAATTAAATTATGATTTGGGATTTGGTTAAATATAAATTGTAGAAATTCAAGTTGTTTTGGAATTGATTTGTGAAATTGAAGAAGCTATTGTATTATATAAAGTATTTTAAATTTTTAAATCCTTTTAAATGGAGGAAGTTATGTTTCAAAGTTATATGTTTCAAAGTATTATGATTTGAAAGTGTTATATTTCAAGTGTTTTGATTTCGAAGCGTTATAACTTTGAAAGTGCTATGATTTTGGAAAAAGGATATATTTGAAATAAAAAAGATATTATATTGATTTGGGCTTTTATAAAAATGATATCATATTGATTTGGTTTTTGAAACGGAAATGATATCATATTTATAAGGTTTTGAAATGGATATTATCTTCTAGTTTTGAAGTATAATTATTTTGAAATGACCGCGGTGTTATAATCACGTTTGGTTGTTAAAGTGACCGAGATCGGAAGTTGTCATACTCTTTGCCAACTCCGAAAACCACTTTAACAACCGTGTATGCGGTGGAGATTCCAGTAGGATGGTGGCGGTTTTCCTTTGAGGTATATACGTGGACCCGACTCCCGTGAGTTGGCATAAGGTGGCTAAAACAGGAGCGATTGATGGGCTAATGAGGTAGTTCCTTTGATCGGACACAACCCTTTGATATTATACTTAGATTTTTGGATTGATTTGGTGGCCACTTTTGATTATTTTTATTTGGGGGAGTGGCTCGAGGTGGGCGGTAGCTGCGCGCGCTACGCATTATCACCGACCCGGAAGCATAATTGGTACATCTACCCTGGCATTGCCTAGTTGAGCCATGTCACCTACCCTAGTGCGCCTTGTACGAGTTTGATCTGTGTCGTACCTATGGAGTATCCTCTGGCAGCCTCCCGATTAGGAGGTATCACGGTACTGTAGGGCACTATTACGTGTGAAGGGCTATATGAGTAACCCCTTAATGTTATTTTAAAGTAAGTTTATTTTACTTTTAGACATTATTATAATAACATATATTACTACATAGTAGATAGTTTAACAGATTCTTAGGAGATGTGAATCTCGAGCATCTCTTAAGTTACTGCACTCACGTTAGACACCGGATAGGAGATGTCAAACCCCGTAAACATCTCTGATGTCGTTCCACTTATATTTATTTCTTTTGATTTAACTCACGTATGATCTTTTAGTTCTGACTCCAAGTGTTTTGCCTTTTCAATTCGCTCGGGTCAGCCTGAGTATTTCAGGATTGAAGACCTTACTTCTGGAGGGCGAAGACGAAGATTGTATAACTATTGTTTATCATATTAGTCCACTACATTCATACTGTTCCGCTGCATTGTTATTTATTATTCTATGTTATGTGTAACTCTGATATGTGTTGTGTAAGTAAAATTAAATGTTTTGTAAAACAGCTTCATGAATTGTTATTTGATTATTATATTTTGTAATTCCGCTATGAGATTCTGTTTTGTTTTATTTCTTTCTCTGTTTTTCTTATTTACCCTAATAACAATTTGCCCTTTTGTATGGTTTGAGTCCGACGTATATGGTTTATCGTCGATTTATAACGTACAAAAAGGCGGGATGTTACAAAATGATTACATAGAAATTCAAAAAAAAACATAGATGTATAAAATGCCTTTAAGAGTCACATCCCCAAATTATATAATCGTACGAACTGCATAATTAAAATAAAATTATTTTATGATCATCAGATACATAAAATACAGGTCGCTACAATTACCCTGGGCTTTTGCGATTGTAAGCCTGGTCCTAGCCTTATGAAGTGGCATGGATATAAGTACCAATGAAAATAGGATTTTGATTGAGTCTGTGGTTTGCGATTGTGTCATACGAGTTATTATATATCCAACAATGGTGAGGATTGTTTGATGGATGTTATGTTTTCATGGTTGTTTATCACTCTAGGGTGTCGCACAATGTAGGTATTTTCGACTTTATACCTTGACGTTGAACATTGTACTTCGATTGTAGTCCACTTGTATGGAAATGGTAATATACTATAATATATCGAATGTTATGTGCTAACTCTTGGATGCAGGGACAGGTCGGCTATGGTTCTTTATACCATATTCCCTTATTTACTATTACAGTTTTTATAGTATTTTTGATATGATGTATCACTCACACCATATTGTTATCTGATCTTAGGTTTTATGTTTTTCTTCTTATTATCTTGGGTGCTCTTAAATGAGTATATTAAAGGTAGCAGGTCTGGATATCGCATTAAGTTGTATGAAGTACAAGTAGGAGGATACACTTTCATATATCTATTCTTGGAGCTTATTATCACTTACCTTCTGATGTACATTACAAGTACTTATATTAATTTAGAGATAGTTGGAGAGTTTATTTTGAATATTTGGGATGAATATACTTTGCTATTTTTGTTTTTTTGTAATATATGAATATATTGGACTCTGATGTTCTTATTTATTGTTCATTTGGTTATATTACCATCTCGATTGTTTTACGTCTATGTTATTACATTATATCTTATCTATGTATGGTAAGATGTTCTATAGGTTCTGTGCTTGGACTTTCATCACTTTACACCTTTAGCTATGCATCGACCGAGTACCTCCACAGTGCACTATACAGCTATATTGAGTACAAAGATGTAGGGAGGTCATTACAATTACAACCGAAGGGTTATGCAAATGTTGGATATCATTTTGATCCTTGTAAAAATTGGTTACAAACAAACTATGTATTATGTATTTGTAACATCCCGTAGATTGAGTGATAATAAATTAAAGAGAATTAATAAATAAGCCCGAAAATAAAAAAATTAGATCTTTACAATTTAGCTACATAACTTGCACTATTGTGTTCGTGGCAATTTCTAATCGATTTGCATATATAAAGTTTTACAATTGGAGTTCAAACGAATAATTATGAACGTTGAAAATTTTTTGACCGTAAACAATTAAGAACCAATTAATGAATTAAATGTTAATAACATAACATCCAAACTGGCATTAGATATTAATGTTAACGTTAAATATACATGTAAATTAATAGCGTTCAATAAAATTAAATCTAAGTAAGAAAGTGGAAAGGTAAATAAATGAGAATTAATTAACATTAAAACAAATGTTAATAGATAAGAACATTCACATTGAAGGAAAGAAAATTAGGAAATAAATATTGTTAATAAAGTTAAATTAATGGTACACAAATACTTAATCTCTATTAACGTTAAATAGATGTCTCAATGATTAAGAAATTGGTAACACTGATATAATAAAATCATCAACAAATAAAAGAAAAAGGGAAACAAATTTTAAAGCAAACTGGTCGACGTCCTTGAGCCCACCAGTCGACTGTTGGAGATTGGATGGTCGACCGATCAACTGGGTTTAGCCAAATTGAACCTTGGCCTAATGGTCGGGATTTAATAAATTAAAATTTAATCCACGAAATTGGTTTGTGCGTCTATAAATACAGGCCTAATCACTCACTTTTCTTCTCATATTTTTAAAATCAAAGAGCGAATCTCTTCCATTTTATTTTCACCATAAATTCTAATAATATAGTATTTATGTGTGTTGGTGGAGAATATTGGAAAATAAAAGATAAAAGGAATAAAGGGTGAATCAATTCTGCTAAGAAGTAGTAAGTTCTAAATATAAAACTTCACAGTCGTGTTAATTTAAATCACTCATCAGATCCATAATTCTAGTAGATATGTATACGCTTTAATAAATATTTTTGGTAGAAGGGAGTCGAATAAGAAGAATTTATATAGATTTAAGGATTGGAGGCTTTGAGATGGGTGAGAAATTATATATTTCTACATATTATTGGATTTATATCGTTGTAAAATTATTCCTTATATGTCTGAATATAATTTTGGAATTGTAGGCTTAAATATATGCATATAATTAATTTGAAAACCATGCCTACATATTCTATGAATTACTAACTTTGATTTAACATTGCATATAATTGAATCTAAAAAGTAAGGGTGAAAGTAGTCCCTAAATTTATAATATTGCATAATAATTCTAGTTTTATTGGTTGAATGATATATGTCGGTAAACATGAATTATAAGCTATTATGATTTGGATTGGGATTTAAGTAGTATTTTAATTCATTGGAAGGAAGTGTATTGCAATGTAAGTTTCTATAAATTATCTAGTCTTTATAAATATGAATAAAAGTGTATCATTTGAAATAACAAGGAATACCTAAAAGAAAGAGATGTATAAAATAAGGATGTTTGTCATATTTACCGTCTATTTCAATGATAAAGGAAAGGATAATTCTTTGTAATTCCAAACATAACATTAGTCATCTTTTGCATAATTTATGGAAAATTACAGTGTTAACATTTCCTCTTAGAAAGATGTAATTCAAATGCATTAAAATGCGGAAATCCCTTGGTATAAACAAAAGTATTGTAAACGATACAATTATAAATATAATATATGCAATAAGTTAAGAAATAACAATAAGTGATGAAATATATGTAAACCAACGAAAGAGTAATTAAAAAAACTACAGTAATGAAAGAAAGATGGTAATAGTTGGAAAAATAATAGTAAAATATACCTAATAGTATCAAGTGAATGTCAAGTAATAAAGGAAGTAGAGGTAAGTGGTAATTGGCACTAAAATAGGATTAATGAAACAAGAAGTAAGTTCAGTAAAAATAGCTATATACCAACAGTTAAACGGGAGGCGCGGTAATTCAAAAAAAATTATATAGTGTCAAGTATGTGTCTATGATGGGTATGAATTATTGAATCTAGTCAATAACTTGATTAATTAAAAATGACTTGGTCACTAGCATGGGTTAGAATGCGAGGTCAGTAGTGTTGCACAACAAAAGTCTGCCCTTTGAAAGGGGCTACCGTCGGCTTTTTATACAATGTAACGATGTGAGACATCACCAACTGTAGGACCCATGGGATTATACGTTCACGTATAGGTGAAAGGAATATATCAAATAGGATGGTTCTCCCCAGTCGAAGTATCAAAGGGCCAAGTGGAGTCTGCTTCAATCTTTTAGATGGCACATGTTAGTAACCAAGTGGGCATTTCTTTAATTTCATTAGGCAATATAAATAGGACAGTGAGCATAGACTCGGCTTTATATTAGCAAGGTTGGTATCATATATGTGAAGAGTATGGACTGTACAAAGGTCGAGATTGTCGTCGGTATTGGAGCAGTCGGTGCAAAGACGAGGGTTGCAACCAAACGGGCTACATCTTATACAAGTGTAGGTTACGTTTTGGACTTGCACCGCCTCATAATTATTTGATAGTTTTTTTATTGTTAGGAGCAAGGCTAGATAACCCATATAGGAGGTCTTTTAAAGGAATAGAATAGTCTGTGGAGTCGAGTCCATGATAAAAAGAAGTTAAATAAGTCTTCAAGATGAGATAGAATACGGCTAAATAGTTATAATCTTGTTATTATACACTATGAGAGTTCCTTAGTATGCACGATGGTGAGGACGTCATACTGCATTGACGATGGATCCTAACGAGGTGTAGAGTTAAGGATACTGGTGAGGTAAGTATCCTGGTCCAAAAGGGGACTGAGATACACAACAGATATATATATATATATGTATGTATGTATGTATGTATGTATGTATGTATGTATGTATGTATGTAGCGACCCGACTTCCTATCTCCAGGAAATCGCATCACTAGTGAAGAAAGAAAGGGATAGAAGAAGAAAAGAAAGAGAAAGAAGAACACAACAGCAACAGATAACTCACAGCGGAACGAATAAAATATAATATATCACATAAAATATTACATAGTATCTATTTACATCAGAGTACACAACTTAAACAACAGATAATAGACAGTTATAAACTTCTGTCTAACTATACAACTCAAGTATACAAGATACAGACACAACATACACGGCGGAAACAATATATATTTACACGTCGAAGCCTACTGCTCCATACCTCCTCTAAAATTCGTCAAGCAAACCCGAACCACTTGACTACTCATACATAATATGAGTACCCAAGAGTTTAATAAAACAGAAAATAAAAACTTGGGTCAGACAGGGGTCTGGTGTGAGTAAACGGGTTAAAATTGCTTAACTTTAGAAAACCTTTGAAAAGAAAAGGGATCACGTAAGACTTCCCACACATAAACATGGAAAAGTTTTTACCTTACGCTAACCAAAACATTTGATAGGAAATCCAATGATATTATAATAGTGTCTAGGGTTTTCAAGTAAATATGAAATAGCCGAAATTGTTACATCTATTAAATTCCAGCTACTAGCCACAAAAGTGGGTAATACAATCAAAACCGTAGGGTCTCGTAGGAAAATTGGGTTTTCATCAATGGCAGGGCTACTGGGGTACCGCCCGTCACAGTACGTGGCCTAGATCACCGTACCGAGGAGTACTCCCACTCCCCTGCAACACAAGGCCGGGACCATTCCTTACTGAACAGTCCCAAACAAGACAACCCCGGCAGTTGTCCGGATCAACCGCCCCACACAGCCGAATAAAAAGGGACTTCTAGACAGGGGTAAATCTTGCTCTCCAGTGGGAGCTACCCACGAAGCCTTGCTGCACCTCCCCTGTTTTAGCCATTCCCGGTTGATGAGGCTTGAAGCTGCAATTACCTTTATAGGACACATCTCTTAGAATGCTCATCGTCCGCCTGACGATTTGCTGAAAGCATTCAATCCATACAAGTTTGTTCCAGGTTCGAACGAAACCGAAGACACTATCTCGTCGCACTCATTTTGGAATCACCCTCAGAGTCAACGACCATAGCCCTTGCACTCTAATCTCCATCTCGAATCTATAAGTACTATTCCGTCAAACTCATTACGGAATCACCCACAGAGTTATACTGACGTATAGCCCTTACACCTCGAGTCTTCACTTGCTCCACTTGGATTCACGACCTAACGTTTAATTGGAATCGATGTGGTTTTCGGATATCCAAATATGGAAACCCGATCCCGGTCTCATCGAAACCAAACGCCATTTTAATGTCCAAGTTGTACTTAAGGGTTTAAACAGTTTAACTTATTCAGGATGGTATAAACAGATAGATGAATAACATTATCACAATAGATAATTCATATCAACATTCATCTCACAAAGCAGCATATCACATATCTCATAGACATTCCAAATCATCCAGTATCAACCAATCACCCAATATCAAACATCCAATATCATTCAATAACCAATATCAATCATTCAATATCAATCATTCAATATTAATCAATCACCCATAGCAGAATTGATTAGTTCTTAATCAATTTAATTAACCTCTAATTAAATTAAATACTATCCTTTAATCATTTGGATTATTCTAACTCCTGCTTCATTGATTTATTACAAATCAAATTCATTAATCATCTTCTAATGATCTTCCTAATTAATCTCCCTAGATTAATTATCCTTTAATTACATTCAAGTAATTATTCCTAACCATATTTAGTAATTAACCTTTAATTACTATCATTAATTACAATAATTAATGATCCTTCATTAATTAATTAACTATAATTAATTACATTAATCCTTAATTAATTATAATTGATTAATCATACTTAAATTAATTATTTCATTAATTATATTAATTAATAGTCTTTATTAATTAGTAATCCTTGTAATTAATCATCTCATTAACCATAAACAGTAATTAACAATTTGTAATTGCTTATCTTAATTAATTAACTTTTTAATTAATTAACTTCTAATTTAATTATATTAATCCTTGATTAATTAATCAAATTAATTAATCTTTAATTACTTCATTAAGTAATTATTAATCAATTTAAATTAACAATTTATCCTTAATTAATTATTTTAATAATTAATTACAATTTTAATTAATTACACTTAGTAATTAACTTTAATTTAATCTTATTCATTAATTAATTAATCACATAATTTAATTATCTAAAATAATTAAGTAATTAACTCTTAATTACTTACATAAGTAATTATCTCTAATTACTTCCATTAATAAATCTTAATTATTTCTTAATTAATTACTTAACAAATAATTAATTACATTATTAAATAATTCTTAATTAATTAATTAATCCATAATTAATTAACTTTAAACAATTATATTAATCAATTCTTTAATTGATAATATTAAGTGATTCCATTAATCACTTTAATTAATTACTCCCATGAGTAACTTCTTAATTACTTCCCTAAGTAATTAACATTCTAATTACATTCAAGATTTAACCATTGATTACTTCATTAAGTAATTACACTTAATTAATCCATAATTAAGTGATTATTTTAAAATTAAATAAACAATTAACTAATTATTAAAATTAATTAAATAATTAATTAATTAATATATAATATTAAAGAAAAATCTTTAATAAATTAAGAAAACCATAAATCTTAATCAAACTTAACTTATTAACAAATAAGTATTCTTAAGTTAATTTTCCAAATAAATTAACCTTATTTATTTCTATGAATAAATTATTTGAATTATTTAAATCTTATTAATTCAAAGACACATTATTAAACTTGGTTTACAAAATCATAATAATAGCCTTACTTATAAATAAAGCATTTAGAAATCATTTCCAAATTTAAAACACTTTAAATTATCAAGTTTAAACTAATTTATTTTCAAAATAAATTGAAACTTAGTTTCAAATCATTACTTAATAACTTTGATTTAATATTTTAAAATGAAAACATTTCTTTTTAAATTGAAATTTCAAAATTTAATTAAGATAATTAATTCAGAAAGAAATCATTTAAAATTTAAAATTGAATCAATTAACACTTTTTAAAGTTTAATTAACTTTTATTTACAACATCAAGTTTTAACTTAGTATATTTGTTATCTTATAAACTTGTTTATAATATAAGCTCGATTCTAATTATTTTCAACAACAAATTAAGTTACACTTAGACCTAACTCAGTATTTCTTTGCAACCTTATTTCATTAGCAGTACTAAATAAACAGCAACACTCTAATTACTCAAGACAAACACCCATACTACTCGAGCCAGTCCCGAGTCCTATTCCAAACTCCCCTTACTTCGAGTCGTCACACAAAAATCACGCGAGCTGCTTCGGTCTGAAACACGAAAACTTCGAACAGAAACAACGTCTTTCCCAATACCTTCTCCCCAGTGCACAACATAATCACGGTGCACATGCACAAACGTTGCCGGCCGCCGAAGCTCATCGTCACCATCGACGTTGATCACAAAATCCCACGCGACCTCAATTTCGAACCCAGATCCATGAATCATCACGTGAATCGAAAATTCGAATGTTCGCACGAAAACTGCAGAAATAGCGAACCACAATCCACATCGCCAACGACCATCCAACGCCGATCAACCTTAGCCATCCTCACCACAAAGTTTCTACGCCACGAGCTTCATTAACCCCCATAAGCGCACGCCTCCGGTCACACATCAATGTCGAGAAACCCATATTAACATCGGTTTCAAAACACAGGAACTAAACCCTAGATTGCTCCAATTCGATCAATATACTCATTAGAAAAATTCTTATGTATTTTTCCCTTGATCCCTAACCCAAAAGCTTGCTTCACCCTCAAATTTGATTCAAAAAAAAATCGAATCAACGGCAATTCTTCAAAGTTCCATAAACCTTCAAACCCGAAATTCACGATAGATACCCAATTAAAATTTACAATTTATATATCTAAATTCGTGATTTACTATCACGATTTCATGCATGTAATCAAATTTTGAATTAAGAATAATTAATTTCTAACAAATATTCAAGGTTTACAGTAAATCCTCCTTTTATAATTATTTGTTGCATTCCAAATTATGAAACTATTTTACAATTAATATCAAACAACAACAAACAACTTCTCTTCAATCATCAAGGTCAAATATTTATGTTAGTGGGAGATTTTGATTTTTGAAGTAAAATCTGTTCTTAAAAGAAACAGAAACAAAGTTTCATATACAACCAGACCTGTTACCTTATATACAGTACCTATCAATTCAATAATTTAAATTCTGAAAAAGTTTTCATGAAATCATCAACTCAAATCACAAAGCATCGCATGCATGTTAGTTAAAATCCAAATCAATCTGTTTTTAAAATAATTTACTCACCTGATTCAAGAATGCAGAGCAGAGTAGACTTTTACTTCCCAGGCTCTAAAAATTTGAAAAGGCTGTGTCTTGATCTTGCTTAACTGAAGAAATCTTTGCATGCTTTGAAACCCTTTGATTGATTAAAATGTTGAACAGGTTGAATTTCAGTTGAGCTTCATTCCATTTTGTTACAGATTGAACTTTATTTGAATTTACAAAAGACTTGGAGTTGCAACAGAATTGTTGTGAAGAACATTCATATTTGCAGATTTTTTTTTAAATGTTGAAACTGTTGATCTCTTTGCATGTTGCAGTTTAGATTTGAAAGTTTCCATTAATTTGAGTTTAAGAAAAAGAAACAAGTTTTCTTCTAAAAACATTTATTAAAATTTAGAAATAATATGTTGCCACTTGGTCATTTAAATTTACATTTGTCCTTTAATCCACTTAATTACTTTACATGTGTGGTTAGAATGAATATTATGCTTACACATGTCCTCTTAAGTGTTTTTTTTAAAAAAAAATTTGTAATATAAACTCACATGTTAAATTTAATTTATAAATAAATATTTGTATATGTTAATGTAAATTTACTTTTAAGAGAAAATATTCTAAAACTAATTATAATATAAATATAAATATACATCTTGTACATGTTATTTAAAATATAAAACTTTTATATTTACACATTTATAATCATTTAAAATTTAAGAATTATAAAAAGAAACAAAACAAAGTTTGTTTAAATCATTTTTAAACTATCAGATTTTAAATACTTTCAAAGAAAGACAAAGCAAAACTTAGTTTAAAATCTTTTTAAACTATCCTATTTAAAAATAAGTAACAATCTTATATTTGAAACAATTGAATTAAACTAAATTTTCTTTTGAAAAACATTATGTTTTAAAACAAAGCTTTAATTACAATATTCATTAATATATAGTTTATTAATAGATTAAATTAAATTTTCAAAACAAATATCAAATTATAACATATGCTTACATATATTACAATTTGAAAATTCAACTTTTAATTTAAAACAAAAGATATTCTTTTCACAATATATGTCAACACATATATTATAAACAGAATAAAATTTAATTAGCTTTGGAAAATAAGTCTTATCAATATTGTCAGATTAAAATTTATTAACTTTTAAAAGATTAAACTTACCAATTTTAAATTAAAATTACAAAGAAAATTACCAAACCAATTAAATTATTATTGCAGATTATTAAATCGATATTGCCCAAAATTCCGGGTCGTTACAATCCTTCCCCCTTAAAAGAATTTCATCCCCGAAATTTAAAAGCAAAGGTAATTTAATAACCCAGCAAATATTTTAATTCAAATAGCAAAGCATTCCTAACAACCAGTAACTAACAACCAAAGCAATCAATCACACAACCAAACTTACTAATTATCCTGACATAAATCAGAATAAAACTCTAATACTATTTCGAGTTTCCCAAGTATAAATCACTGGGAGACTCGCTCTACAGAAGCTAACAAACTAACTACATTACCAAAATCCAGAGCTCCTCTCTTCTCTAGATCCACCAATCCTGAACAGAACATCAGATTATTCTCAAATCGAGCTCAACATCCAACTCCAACTGAATTACAGATTCAACAACCAATAATGAATCATACACGTACTCCCTCAGAGATACGTGAAATAAAATGAACTCCAGCTATCCAAACTGGTAATTCAATCTCATAGACATCAAATCTTATCTTATCAGAACACAGATAAGAAATCTCAAATGCAATAGCACCAACCAACCAATCTTACTCAATTTCTGCTCTCTTAACCAGAGAAATCTTAACAACAATTGAAGTCTCCAACTTCGAATTCCAAAACTCCTTATCTCATATCTGTATAACTCGACAGACAATCCAGGGCTGCCAATCTCTTCCTGATCAGCTCAACCTATGCTGATACTTCCAGAAACAACTAGACCAAAGCAAACAAGCTTCAGGATCCTATTCAACAGAAAAGTCTTCTAAAATCCATCGAAATCCAGAACACAAATTCTACTACTCAGGCAAAGGCAAACAGAACTTGCTTCCTTCCTTGCACAGCTGCTACCCCCGCTTCCGCTGCACAACTCTGATCGGAAGTAGATAAGAATACTGTTGATGAACACGAATACAAACTTATCCAATATAAGCCAGAAACTTTGTTCATCAAATCCATATAATCTTAGTGACACATCCGACTCAGTCACACACCCCTATATCAGAATCTAACTCAAAAGCTAGATCAGACCAAATCCAAATTCCTAAAATTCCTGAGCTGCTACACCAACTCTTCCTATAAGCTAACCACCCAAAATCGCTTCTGGAACCAAAATAATATGGAACTCAATTCCAGATGCAGACAACCTTCTGATTTCTCCAGCAGCTCCTACTTCCTCATGAGAATCCTCAGCTTCAAACAAAAGAATGCTCAAGAAAATTCCAAACCAATCGCAAGTCACTTTTGCGATCCAACCTAATTCGAATTCCAAAGAAACTGTCCTCTCTTTACCAATTAGAACAGCTTAAAGCTTTTCCAAACAAGGTTAACTCTTCAAGAAAACTTCCACCAACTGCTCGGGCTGGTGATAGAAGAACCAATAAGATTCCCGAACCATCGAAGAAACAACCACACTGCTGCTTCCAAACTCTACTTGATGATACTGTAAAGCTAAAAGACTTTCTCGTCAGCACACCGAACGCTTCGAGCTGAACTGCTACCACAGCTATCCAAAGATTTCTAATCCAAAAGAAACTCGGGCTCCAAACCAAGCATCAACATCTTGCTCTTCTTATAAGATGACAAATAAGACCATGCCGAAGCGAAGCAACTCATAGACCTTAGTCTCATATTCCAGAATAGCCAACTTCCATACTGAAGATCCAGATAACTTCTACACAGGCAAGTCTTTCCTGAGGCAGGTAAAGACTGCTCCTCAACCACCTCTAAACTACTTCAAGAGGAAACACCTTCAGAAAATATCCAAGGATACTGCATCTCATCTCGCAGTTATCAAGATATCACTACTTACTTCTGCACTACTAATTCGCTCACCCGAGCGAAATCCAAACTTATACTTCAAAGATAAACTCCGAATCTTGAAAAAGATTTCCTTCGGATATCAGAGAAATTCTTACTCCATACAACAAAATTTATTCGAGACGGTATTAGGTTTACAGTCTCGACAAATTCTTCCAACTTTAAACATATAGACTTCTTCCATCAGTGGTAATCGTGTTACACACACAAACCACTACTCCATCTACCTCTAAAACTTATGTTGGAAAATCCGAACAGATAACCCAACTTATTAGGTAGACATAGATATATATATATATATATAGTTATACATAAAAATTACAAGTACGCTCTCTCAAGGAAGGCACCACTCCAGAGCCTAGGTATTCACTCAACCTAACGCTCCCTAAAGAAAGTCACACTTCAGAGCTTAGGTATTCGCTCAGCCTAATGCTCTGATACCAACTGTGGCGACCCGACTTCCTATCTCCAGGAAATCGCATCACTAGTGAAGAAAGAAAGGGATAGAAGAAGAAAATAAAGAGAAAGAAGAACACAACAGCAACAGATAACTCATAGCGGAACGAATAAAATATAATATATCACATAAAATATTACATAGTATCTATTTACATCAGAGTACACAACTTAAACAACAGATAATAGACAGTTATAAACTTCTGTCTAACTATACAACTCAAGTATACAAGATACAGACACAACATACACAGCGGAAACAATATATATCTACAGGTCGAAGCCTCCTGCTCCATACCTCCTCCAAAATTCATCAAGCAAACCTGAACCACTTGACTACTCATACATAATATGAGTACCCAAGAGTTTAATAAAACAGAAAATAAACACTCGGGTCAGACAAGGGTCTGGTGTGAGTAAACGGGTTAAAATAGCTTAACTTTAGAAAACCTTTGAAAAGAAAAGGGATCACATAAGACTTCCCACACATAAACAAGGAAAAGTTTTTACCTTACGCTAACCAAAACATTTGATAGGAAATCCAGTGATATTATAATAGTGTCTAGGGTTTTCAAGTAAATATGAAATAGCCAAAATTGTTACATCTATTAAATTTTAGCTACTAGCCACAAAAGTGGGTAATACAATCAAAACCGTAGGGTCTCGTAGGAAAAATGGGTTTCCATCAATGGCAGGGCTACTGGGGTACCGCCCGTCACAGTACATGGCCTAGATCACCGTACCGAGGAGTACTCCCACTCCCCTGCAACACAAGGTCGGGACCATTCCTTACTGAACAGTCCCAAACAAGACAACTCCGGCAGTTGTCCGGATCAACCGCCCCACACAGCCGAATAAAAAGGGACTTCCAGACAGGGGTAAATCTTGCTCTCCAGTGGGAGCTACCCACGAAGCCTTGCTGCACCTCCCCTGTTTTAGCCATTCCCGGTTGATGAGGCTTGAGGCTGCGATTACCTTTATAGGACACATCTCTTAGAATGCTCATCGTCCGCCTGACGATGTGCTGAAAGCATTCAATCCATACAAGTTCGTTCCGGGTTCGAACGAAACCGAAGGCACTATCTCGTCGCACTCATTTTGGAATCACCCTCAGAGTCAACGACCATAGCCCTTACACTTTAATCTCCATCTCGAATCTATAAGTACTATTCCGTCAAACTCATTACGGAATCACCCACAGAGTTATACTGACGTATAGCCCTTACACCTTGAGTCTTCACTTGCTCCACTTGGATTCACGACCTAACGTTTAATTGGAATCGATGTGGTGTTCGGATATCCAAATATGGAAACCCGATCCCGGTCTCATCGAAACCAAACGCCATTTTAATGTCCAAGTTGTACTTAAGGGTTTAAACAGTTTAACTTATTCAGGATGATATAAACAGATAGATGAATAACATTATCACAATAGATAATTCATATCAACATTCATCTCATAAAGCAGCATATCACATATCTCATAGACATTCCAAATCATCCAGTATCAACCAATCACCCAATATCAAACATCCAATATCATTCAATAACCAATATCAATCATTCAATATCAATCATTCAATATTAATCAATCACCCATAGCAGAATTGATTAATTCTTAATCAATTTAATTAACCTCTAATTAAATTAAATAATATCCTTTAATCATTTGGATTATTCTAACTCTTGCTTCATTGAGTTATTACAAATCAAATTCATTAATCATCTTCTAATGATCTTCCTAATTAATCTCCCTAGATTAATTATCCTTTAATTACATTCAAGTAATTATTCCTAACCATATTTAGTAATTAACCTTTAATTACTATCATTAATTACAATAATTAATGATCCTTCATTAATTAATTAACTATAATTAATTACGTTAATCCTTAATTAATTATAATTGATTAATCATACTTAAATTAATTACTTCATTAATTATATTAATTAATAATCTTTATTAATTAGTAATCCTTGTAATTAATCATCTCATTAACCATAAACAGTAATTAACAATTTGTAATTGCTTATCTTAATTAATTAACTTCTTAATTAATTAACTTCTAATTTAATTATATTAATCCTTGATTAATTAATCAAATTAATTAATCTTTAATTACTTCATTAAGTAATTATTAATCAATTTAAATTAACAATTTATCCTTAACTAATTATTTTAATAATTAATTAAAATTTTAATTAATTATACTTAGTAATTAACTTTAATTTAATCTTATTCATTAATTAGTTAATCACATAATTTAATTATCTAAAGTAATTAAGTAATTAACTCTTAATTACTTACATAAGTAATTATCTCTAATTACTTCCATTAATAAATCTTAATTATTTCTTAATTAATTACTTAACAAATAATTAATTACATTATTAAATAATTCTTAATTCATTAATTAATTAATTAATCCATAATTAATTAACTTTAAACAATTATATTAATCAATTCTTTAATTGATAATATTAAGTGATTCCATTAATCACTTTAATTAATTACTCCCATGAGTAACTTCTCTAATTACTTCCCTAAGTAATTAACATTCTAATTACATTCAAGATTTAACCATTGATTACTTCATTAATTAATTACACTTAATTAATCCATAATTAAGTGATTATTTTAAAATTAAATAAACAATTAAATAATTATTTAAAATTAATTAAATAAATAAATAATTAATTAATATCTAATATTAAAGAAAAATCTTTAATAAATTAAGAAAACCATAAATCTTAATCAAACTTAACTTATTAACAAATAAGTATTCTTAAGTTAATTTTCCAAATAAATTAACCTTATTTATTTCTATGAACAAATTATTTGAATTATTTAAATCTTATTAATTCAAAGACACGTTATTAAACTTGGTTTACAAAATCATAATAATAGCCTTACTTATAAATAAAGCATTTAGAAATCATTTCCAAATTTAAAACACTTTAAATTATCAAGTTTAAACTAATTTATTTTCAAAATAAATTGAAACTTAGTTTCAAATCATTACTTAATAACTTTGATTTAATACTTTAAAATGAAAACATTTCTTTTTAAATTGAAATTTAAAAATTTAATTAAGATAATTACTTCAGAAAGAAATCATTTAAAATTTAAAATTGAATCAATTAACACTTTTTAAAGTTTAATTAACTTTTATTTACAACATCAAGTTTTAACTTAGTATATTTGTTATCTTATAAACTTGTTTATAATATAAGCTCGATTCTAATTATTTTCAACAACAAATTAAGTTACACTTAGACCTAACTCAGTATTTCTTTGCAACCTTATTTCATTAGCAGTACTAAATAAACAGCAACACTCTAATTACTCGAGAGAAACATCCATACTACTCGAGCCAGTCCCGAGTCCTATTCCAAACTCCCCTTACTTCGAGTCGTCACACAAAAATCACGCGAGCTGCTTCGGTCTGAAACACGAAAACTTCGAACAGAAACAACGTCTTTCCCAATACCTTCTCCCCAGTGCACACCATAATCACGGTGCACATGCACAAACGTTGCCGGCCGCCGAAGCTCATCGTCACCATCGACGTTGATCACAAAATCCCACGCGACCTCAGTTTCGAACCCAGATCCATGAATCATCACATGAATCGAAAATTCGAATGTTCGCACGAAAACTGCAGAAATAGCGAACCACAATCCACATTGCCAACGACCATCCAACGCCGATCAACCTTAGCCATCCTCACCACAAAGTCGCTACGCCACGAGCTTCATTAACCCCCATAAGCGCACGCCTCCGGTCACACATCAATGCCGAGAAACCCATATTAACATCGGTTTCAAAACACATGAACTAAACGCTAGATTGCTCCAATTCGATCAATATACTCATTAGAAAAATTCTTATGTATTTTTCCCTTGATCCCTAACCCAAAAGCTTGCTTCACCCTCAAATTTGATTCAAAACAAAAATCGAATCAACGGCAATTCTTCAAAGTTCCCAAAACCTTCAAACCCAAAATTCACGATAGGTACCCAATTAAAATTTACAATTTATATATCTAAATTCGTGATTTACTATCACGATTTCATGCATGTAATCAAATTTTGAATTAAGAATAATTAATTTTTAACAAATATTCAAGGTTTACAGTAAATCCTCCTTTTATAATTATTTGTTGCATTCCAAATTATGAAACTATTTTACAATTAATATCAAACAACAACAAACAACTTCTCTTCAATCATCAAGGTCAAATATTTATGTTAGTGGGAGATTTTGATTTTTGAAGTAAAATCTGTTCTTAAAAGAAACAGAAACAAAGTTTCATATACAACCAGACCTGTTACCTTATATACAGAACCTATCAATTCAATAATTTAAATTCTGAAAAAGTTTTCATGAAATCATCAACTCAAATCACAAAGCATCGCATGCATGTTAGTTAAAATCCAAATCAATCTGTTTTTAAAATAATTTACTCACCTGATTCAAGAATGCAGAGCAGAGTAGACTTTTACTTCCCAGGCTCTAAAAATTTGAAAAGGCTGTGTCTTGATCTTGCTTAACTGAAGAAATCTTTGCATGCTTTGAAACCCTTTGATTGATTAAAATGTTGAACAGGTTGAATTTCAGTTGAGCTTCATTCCATTTTGTTACAGATTGAACTTTATTTGAATTTACAAATACTTGGAGTTGCAACAGAATTGTTGTGAAGAACATTCATATTTGCAGATTTTTTTTTAAATGTTGAAACTGTTGATCTCTTTGCATGTTGCAGTTTAGATTTGAAAGTTTCCATTAATTTGAGTTTAAGAAAAAGAAACAAGTTTTCTTCTAAAAACATTTATTAAAATTTAGAAATAATATGTTGCCACTTGGTCATTTAAATTTACATTTGTCCTTTAATCCACTTAATTACTTTACATGTGTGGTTAGAATGAATATTATGCTTACACATGTCCTCTTAAGTGTTTTTCTAAAAAAAAAAATTTGTAATATAAACTCACATGTTAAATTTAATTTATAAATAAATACTTGTATATGTTAATGTAAATTTACTTTTAAGAGAAAATATTCTAAAACTAATTATAATATAAATATACATCTTGTACATGTTATTTAAAATATAAAACTTTTATATTTACACATTTATAATCATTTAAAATTTAAGAATTATAAAAAGAAACAAAACAAATTTTGTTTAAATCATTTTTAAACTATCAGATTTTAAATACTTTCAAAGAAAGACAAAGCAAAACTTAGTTTAAAATCTTTTTAAACTATCCTATTTAAAAATAAGTAACAATCTTATATTTGAAACAATTGAATTAAACTAAATTTTCTTTTGAAAAACATTATGTTTTGAAACAAAGCTTTAATTACAATATTCATTAATATATAGTTTATTAATAGATTAAATTAAATTTTCAAAACAAATATCAAATTATAACATATGCTTACATATATTACAATTTGAAAATTCAACTTTTAATTTAAAACAAAAGATATTCTTTTCACAATATATATCAACACATATATTATAAACAGAATAAAATTTAATTAGCTTTGGAAAATAAGTCTTATCAATATTGTCAGATTAAAATTTATTAACTTTTAAAAGATTAAACTTACCAATTTTAAATTAAAATTACAAAGAAAATTATCAAACCAATTAAATTATTATTGCAGATTATTAAATCGATATTGCCCAAAATTCTAGGTCGTTATAATATATATATATATATATATATATATATATATATATATATATGCAGTACATCGAGTAGGTGAGGAGTATCGTACACACATATGAAGTCAAGATGACTAATTTAGAAAGTAGACATAACATGTAATGGAAAGCAATCGCCATAAACTAATATTGTCTATAAATTATGTAATTTATCGGTCACCAGAACGTTGTTCTAACCCTTTCATCATTACAACCCACAAGTTAGTCTTATAGGGACAGGTACCGGGATAAGCCGGAAACAGTGGAAGGACGGGTTTCTTATGCATGCTCGGTACTAACAGGGGTAATACCAAAGGAATTAGCTTTGATCAGTAATTATATGTGTTATTATACTTTACTATTCCGCTGTGAGTTTTATCGACAGTGCTCTAAAATACTTTTATTTATTTATAGGATACCAACACTAATGATATATACTTTGGTTGATTTGGGTTATCGGTTTAGCGAAAATTCAGGCCTACTGAGGTTGCTATAGTGTGGAACCTTCATTATTTCTTTAAGATCGAAAAACATATGTTGATTGCTACATCATCCAACCTTTCTTGGATTTTTGCACTTACGATGTGAATGTGCGTGGTTATGATCTACTGTCAACCATATTAGAAGAAGTTATGAATTACTTGATTCTAATGAAAATCAAACAACAACATTTGAAGATAAATGTAACAATCCAAAACTCTGGTCATTTGTGAAAGTCGCTATGCTCTGATACCAAATGAAAATCGCTATGCTCTGATACCAAATGAAAATGCGGTGTGTATACAATTATATGTGCTAATATAGTATACACGGATCGTGTAATATGGATTACAATACAAATGCGGAAATAGATGATAATAGCATTGTAAATAGAAAATAGAAAAATCACACCAGAGATTTTTATACTGGTTCGGAGCACCGTCCTACGTCCAGTCCCAGACTCCTATCTGGATTTTCACTATTAACTACCTCGCTTCACCCGGAGGAACAGGTTTACAATACCCGAACAGCCGAACGGGATTTCACGCCTCTAATACACTGAGGACTTCAACACTTGCCTCTTACAACACCGAGGACTTCAACACTTGCCTCTTACAACACGAGGACTTCAACAAAAACAAATACAATTGTTGTTGACAACTTGTGTTCTTGAAAAACACGGATTTGTCACTAGTAGTACACCCTTCCTATAATCTTATCCTCAAAGAATATGAATGATGTTTTGTAAAGATTAAAGAAGGTATTTACTTATTGAATCAAAAGATATGAAATAGTTTCAATGATTCAATAAGCTAAATTAATTTTTAGAATGCAGGAGTGTTAGAGATTAGATTAGAGAGCATATATGATCGTGTAAAAACTTGTTTTTTTAATCAATGATATTGATGTGTATTTATAGAGAGAAAATAGTTATAACCCTTGGTGAAAAGTTGCAGTCAAAAGTTATGATTATTGATGAAGAAGAAGAGACGCAACCATTGAAGAAAGATGTGTCTTTTGGAAGAAGTTGCTCTCTGTTTAAAAACGGTCGACAGGTCAAAAACTAACCGGTAGACAGGTTTTTAAAAATATAGTCGTTATGTGCATGTGTGCACGTTTATTGTGCACATCCAACAGGAACGGTCGACCGCCTATATTTGGACCGGTCGACCGGTCTCTGTTAAATTGCACAATAAAGTGCACAACCTATATAAATGTGTATATATATATATTATATTTTGTGCATGATTATTTGAGGATAGATTTTGACAATTTTATTACTATTATAACATCAAATAATCAACCTATAATCTAGAGTACCATATGTAGGTCTTGATTTGTCGATCGCTTTAATATTGTTGTCAGCAATCAAAATCTTCATAGAAGCTGTGACTCAACATTCTCCCCCTTTTTGATTGATGACAATATAAAAACTCAAGTATAGAATCTCCCCCTGAATATGTGATTTCCTACAGACAATTATTAGCTCCTTTCATCCTGCAAACAATTATTAGCACCTTTCTCCCCCTTTGTCATCGACAAAAAGGAATAATAGATAATGGAATAATATAGGAGTATATCAACCAGAATATCCATTTTTCCTCTTTTCTTTAGTAGGTCCTGCAAAAAATAGAATTAAGTCCATGGTACCCACTTTTTATAGGGTCCGGGGGGTTAGGTCTTTGGAAACCATACCCATTTGGGTGTGGTTGAACCTTTATAAATATAATTTTGATTACAAATTACATTCTTATAATAGTTGCTAATATAAAGTTGTTTATCATGATCAATCATATTAGCTGGAATCCATATCTTAATACTATTAGTCATTAGCTTAGTACTTGAAGAATAATTTCTATCATTTCTAAACAAAGTACTATTATGACTATAACTGGTTTTAAAACTATCTTGATTACTAGTACTAGCACTAAGGTTAGTATACATGAATGCATATCTAGTACTATTTTTACTTTTAGCTTTTTTATAGCCTACACCACTTCTATCATTGTGAGCTTTTGAATTCTTAACATAACCTAATCCCTTCTTATTTGAAGCAGGTTGAGAATTTTCAATAATCCTGGATAAATTTTCTCTCCCTTTATTAAAATTGGAAATATTTTTAGTAATGTCATCAAGCTTAGTTTTGAGACTAGTGTTATCTAACTCAACAATTTTAATTTTTGTTTTTAACTCATGATTTTCAGAAGCTAGAGCATTATTCTTTTCTTTTTGAGCTTCTATTTCTTGACTTAATAGAGCGAGTTGAGAATTGTCTGAATCTTGAATTTTCTCAAGTTCTTCTTCTAATATTCTCTTCTCGTCTTTAAGCATATCTCTTTCGAATTCTGCTTTCTTCTGATTTTCCAGAGCTTCCTTATATTTTCTTTTGAGACTTTTTAAAGTGTCTAGAAGTTCTGAATTTATTTCTATCATATCATCAAAAGTTAGATCACTAACCTCGTTATCTTTTGCCATGAAGCATTTGTTTGTTTGCTCCTTTGATTGTTCTTTATTTCTCTTCCTCTTCTTATTGCCTTGACTAGATCTCTTTGTAGCCATTTATTCTAGGATGTTGTTACGATCTCTAGAAAACCAGGCTCTGATACCAAATGAAAGTCGCTATGCTCTGATACCAAATGAAAATCGCTATGCTCTGATACCAAATGAAAGTGCTGGGGGCGGTGTACGTGCTAGTATAGTATACACGGATCGTGTAATATGGATTACAATACAAATGCGGAAATAGATGATAATAGCATTGTAAATAGAAAATAGAAAAATCACACCAGAGATTTTTATACTGGTTCGGAGCACCGTCCTACGTCCAGTCCCAGACTCCTATCTGGATTTTCACTATTAACTACCTCGCTTCACCCGGAGGAACAGGTTTACAATACCCGAACAGCCGAACGGGATTTCACGCCTCTAATACACTGAGGACTTCAACACTTGCCTCTTACAACACCGAGGACTTCAACACTTGCCTCTTACAACACGAGGACTTCAACAAAAACAAATACAATTGTTGTTGACAACTTGTGTTCTTGAAAAACACGGATTTGTCACTAGTAGTACACCCTTCCTATAATCTTATCCTCAAAGAATATGAATGATGTTTTGTAAAGATTAAAGAAGGTATTTACTTATTGAATCAAAAGATATGAAATAGTTTCAATGATTCAATAAGCTAAATTAATTTTTAGAATGCAGGAGTGTTAGAGATTAGATTAGAGAGCATATATGATCGTGTAAAAACTTGTTTTTTTAATCAATGATATTGATGTGTATTTATAGAGAGAAAATAGTTATAACCCTTGGTGAAAAGTTGCAGTCAAAAGTTATGATTATTGATGAAGAAGAAGAGACGCAACCATTGAAGAAAGATGTGTCTTTTGGAAGAAGTTGCTCTCTGTTTAAAAACGGTCGACAGGTCAAAAACTAACCGGTAGACAGGTTTTTAAAAATATAGTCGTTATGTGCATGTGTGCACGTTTATTGTGCACATCCAACAGGAACGGTCGACCGCCTATATTTGGACCGGTCGACCGGTCTCTGTTAAATTGCACAATAAAGTGCACAACCTATATAAATGTGTATATATATATATATTATATTTTGTGCATGATTATTTGAGGATAGATTTTGACAATTTTATTACTATTATAACATCAAATAATCAACCTATAATCTAGAGTACCATATGTAGGTCTTGATTTGTCGATCGCTTTAATATTGTTGTCAGCAATCAAAATCTTCATAGAAGCTGTGACTCAACAATTTGTTTTTAAATGTTTGATTGATTTTAAATATTTAAATAATTGGATTTTGGAAGTTTAACTTATAATTCAAATATAGGGTATGTTTGAGATATTTGAATTATGAATTAAATGGATTTAATAATTTCCTTTAACTCCTTTTAATTAATTAATAATATTGGTGAATTCAATTTATAAATTTATTTGCAAATATAAATAGATTGGATAAATATCGATAATTAAATATAAAAATGATATTTAAATCTATGAAATAATCATTCTGGGGCTCTGTCTTGGATTTCGAAAAAACTAGCTTCATTGGAACCATAATAGTGAATTATATTACACCGTCGAATTTCATGCCGATCAGACGAATCGTTTGGTCATGCGAATTTGAAATGCATAGAAATTTACTTCGGAAATTTAATATACTAATTGAGTTTAAAAGCTATCTTTTGTATATGATCGAATTAGAACTCGAGACCATTGTGTTTGGAATAGGGGTATAACATATAAAACATCAGACGGCACGCCTCGTTTGGATTTCGAGATTTTTGAGTGCATCGAGTGGATAGTTTTTTTAGACATAAAAATATAAATAATATATTCACCATGTTGCCTTATGCTGGCCCATACTTCCCCATGTTGAGACCATACCCATTTTCATTTAAAACCCGTGTGCATTCAGAAAACTCATTCGTATTCTTTTCTTTCATTTTCAAATCAACGGCAATCGAACGGCCCGTATCATCTTGTACCACCACAGGCCGTTTTAGGCCTTTGTCCCAACTACATTGTTATTTCTTGATGAGACGTGGAGATTCAACAGTGGAATCGCCTTGGATGGAGGTGTGGAGGCCGAGATTTAGCTCCATTCATCGCGTGGGTTTTGGGTAAATTCGATGATGACGGTGGCGTTTTGGGTGAGGTAACTTGTAGCGATGGAGGCGGGGATGTAGCCGCATGCATGGGTGAACTCACATGGTCGGTAGTGTAGGATGGAGTCATGACAACGGTGTGAAGTTCGCATGCTGGGTTCGTATTCGTGGGTTACTAGGAGCGTGAGTTTGAAAGGAGGAAGTTGGATTATTAAGTGATTAAGGTTAATTATAAATAGTTAATGATGTAATCATAAAATTAATTATATTACTTAACTCGAATTATTGTAATTTGAATATCTTGCTAATACGAGGTTGGATTCAAACGCCATTTTTTATGTTGGACTCGTGTCGTCGGGATCATTATGATGTAATTGGTTTGATTGGATATGGAGCAAGTGAAAATTTATGCTTAAGTCGAACAACCATTCGGTTTTAGTCCAAATCAAAATATTTCGGCTAAAATGAAAATTAATTTAAGTTTAACTCACATTAAATTTTATTATATCATATCAATGATGTTGTAAACGTTTATTGATTGCTTAGATGTTAGTTAAATTGTTTGATTGCTCGTTTGGTTGAATTTTGGTTTGGAAAATGGTTGACATGTTGATTTGATCATTGTGAACCATATGAATATATATATATATATATATATATATATATATAAATCCACAACCATTATTTTATAGGGAAAATCTGTAGAGGAACCCTGAGAGGTTTCTTAACAATTATTATTTATTTATATCATTATGTTGTTATATTGATGGTTAATTAAAATAAATCCTGATATTCCATTTAATTTGTTAAATGTTGTTATAACAATTTCGCTATATCATCATTTATTAACTTTCATCCTCGAAACCCTATCATATAAACTTGAGCTTGTATTTCCATTGAATAGAATATTAAAATTCATTTATCATTTTGATTAATGATAATTTAAATTAATTAATCATTTTAACTAACAATTTTGAGATTGATCAACCAATTTAATAAATGATGTTTAAAATTGGTTTATCTTTGGTTTATCATTTTAAATAATGATTTCTTGAGTTTAATTAATTATTTTAATTAATGATGATTAAAAATAATAATCATTTTAATTAATAATAATTAAAAGTAATTAATCATTTTGATTAATGATGTTTGAATTTAATTGAATCATTTTAGTTAGTGGTATTTGACATGTGATAAATCATTTTTATTAGTGATTATTAATAGTATTTAAGTTTTATTAATCATTTTAGTTACTAATGCATGAGATTAATTATTCATTTTAACTAATGATTATTCGGGTTTAATAAATTTTTTAACATATAATATTCAAGTTAAGTAATTGATTTAATAAATGAGCTTAAAGTAAATTAACTGATTTGTTTTAAAAATAAATTATTGATTTAATGAAAGTGTTTTGGAAATAATAAACTATTTTATATAAAGATAAATGATTTGTTTATTGAAAGAAAATCCGGATACCTGTCAAAGATCGTATAAAAGTTTTGACAAGAAAAGGAAATTTTTGGGTAAGTTAAAAAGGAATTGGAACTCGATTATTAGGATGTTAAGTTAGATAATCTTCTAGGTGTCGATCTGATGTTTCTTTAGGCCTTCGGGGTCGAGCACTTGGAAAAATTATTCTCTTAATGTTTTACAGTCAGGAACTAATTCTAGTGGGAAAGCAAGGGGTTAAGAAATTAATTGAATGAGGCTTAACAATTCTGTATACATTTGAGGTAATAAATATTGTTATAAAATTTATAAATAATGATTTATAAATGAGAAAGTCCTCTGAAAAGAGATTATTTATAAATAAAGCTGTGTGAATTTATTTTGGGTTTGTACTTAACAATGTTTTAACTGCATTTTTTCCCTTGTTTTTAATACACTCAGCATTATAAATTTTGTCTTATAAAAGAACGGTTTGAAAGAGTATTTCTAAATGTTTTACCAATAATATAAAATGGAAATCAAGAACAGTTCAGTTCTTTTTAATACAAAAAGCCTGATTCGTTTATGGAAATGAATTATTTCCGTAAAGCGAATTACTTATATGAAATGATATATTTGTATGATTAGCACTAAACATCAAAGAAGTAAACTTGTCGCTATTTCAAAAGTTAAGAATAATCGTTGGACATGACTTTGAGGTAACACTACCTTGATTTTTCCAGTATTATTGCTAACTAAGAATAATACAAGTTTGAATTCAATGAGTGATGATAAGTATACGAGACTTAATTTCCATATACGATCGTATTATATCATCGATAATTAGTATCTCAACTATCCGTTACTTCAGCTACTAACTATCGAGGATATAAAACGATACCAAGTCCACCTATCATAATGTTTTATTTTCTGTTGTATTATATAGTATCTATCAACATTTGTAACGTAAGGATTTTGTAACTGTCCAAATGATAAGATTTGTTTTTTTACTCTAATATACTATGTATTTTGTAGTGGCAGTTTGTACTTTCCTTGATATATTATATGTTGTCGATTCTACTATGAGATTCTGTTTTTCTCCGTTCTCTGTTCTTTCTTTTTATTTATCCTAACAATCTGTCCTTTTTTTGATTGGATGCACGATATTGGAATACATAAATAGTGTTCGAGGTTGATTTTCGATGATCAAAAAGGTGGGTCGTTACAATAAATTCGAGTGTATCACTCTAATCAAAAGAGGATATATAAAGGGTTATTGAAAAAATCATACATCACTGAAGTTCTTTTATATACATGAGTTTCGTAAGATTAATGAGACTAAAATTCATCAAATGTGATCGGACAATAATCCAACTGATTCATTTACAAAATCTTGCAAACTGTAACCTTCACGAAAATATTCTGTTGTATTGACATGTTAAGAATTTCGTATATTGTATTGACATGTCAAGAGTCTACGACCAGCCATTGTTACTTGTCAAGCGCTTAATTCGAAGAGCAATAAGCTATTATAAAAATTGTACTCTTTTTCCATAGTTCAGGTTTTATCTATATTGATTTTTACAAACAAGATTTTAATGAGATATTTAACAACACAAGGTGTACAACGGGCATTTTGAAATGGGTGGTTAATATGGACCCTTATTATTATTGCAAGTAATATTATCACCATCTCATCCATTTTGTATCTTATATAAAGTTAACAATCTCATGTTATATACATACATGCAAACACACACACCCATCCACACACATATAGAAAATCAATTTTACTTTGTGATATATACCCAAGTATAGATGGAAGAAAGGCCTAGAATTTTCACCATCTATAGTTCTTCAGTTTTCTAAATAGTTGTTTTACATTTAACTCGATTCGCTACTAGTTAACAAATTTCTAAGGAAAAGACTCAATTTCTTGCCCTCTCCACCCTCCCCTTTTAACTCTTATACTCCCACCGTCGCTGTTGTTTGCAAATCTGATATGATGGCTCTTTTACGTAACAAGACAAGTTTGAATCGATTTTCACAAGTTGTCCATGATCCAATTGCAATTTACGTATACATTTTCAGCATCATAAACAGTTGATTACAAATACAATTACAGGTTTGTATTATTATACCCAAAATCATGTTTTTACCAGGAGCCATTCAAGGATAATTAGTTCGATATTTGTTCAATGGACTAGGGTGAATGTTCAATAGGGTTCATGTTTTTGAATACATGTTCAACGTTCATCTATAGAAAAACAAAGGTGGACACATGTTCTACAAATGTTCTGTTTAGTTACAAATTAGTACTCAAATATGATCGGTTTTTGTAATATTACACTTCTTAATCGATTATTGCTTCAATCGTTGGAAGCAATATCGGATCTAAATTACAAAATTTTACTCAACCTGTTGTGGCCAATCATATTCTTGTATCATTGAGAATATAGTTTGCGGAAGCTTCTAGATGACAATGATACTGCACGATCCAGTATATTGAAAATTGTTCACACATGTTCTCTAAAATATATAATGGGAATTTGGATGTAAAGTCCCTATAAATAATTTTAATACGCAAAATACTACTCATAATTTTATATAAATCACGTCTCTGACCATGCATTTCCTTTGCAATCATATGCTACTCACACACATATTAATATTTCACATCTTATTTTGATTTCAATGTAACGACCCGTATTTTTACGGATCGAAACATTGTTTAGCTATATGCTTAAAATCGTTTTGTTGTTAAGTCGTTTAAAGTTTGAGTCGACCATAGTTTAAGTCGTATGGAAGCTAACTCGTGTGGTCCTTAAGTCGTGGGAAGCTTAGGTCGTATGGGGCGACTTAAGGTAGGTGGCCGACTCATAGGGTTAGCGGCTTATAAGGTTTGGCCGACTCATAGGCTTAGGCGACTTAAGGTTACCGGGTTAAGGTGTTGAACGACCTATAGATGTTAGCCGACTCATAGAAGACCGACGTATAGATTCGAGCGACTCATAGGTAGTGACCGACTTAAGGGCTAACGGTTTATGGATTAACCGACCTAGGGAAAACTAAGTGGGGTTAAGGAGATAACCGACTCAATTGAATCGGCGACTTAAGGTTAGGTCGTAAGTCGGCTAGGGGCTAGGTCGGCCATAAGGCTAAGTCGTTAGGTCGCATATAGGGTTAAGTTGTGTGACCTTGTGCCTGTGTTGAGTCGCACATTGGTTAAGTCGTGCGCATGTTAGATCGGCTTAGAGTTAGGTCGGCATGCTAGTTAAGTTGTCATACGACTTAGGACTTAGGAACTGTGCGGCCTTGAGGTTGAGTCGTGAGTTGCTAGGCCGTGTGTGTTGAGTCGTATGAGTCGTGAGCTGTGTGTGTTGAGTCGTGTATGGGTTGTGCTGTGTTGAGGTGAGTCGGTAGGTCATATGCTGGCTTGAGTCGTGAGTCGTGGACGACTTATAGGGGGAACGACTCATGGGTTAAGTCGTGACCGACTTATGGGCAGACGAGATAAGGATTCAGCCTATAAATAGAGGGCTTTGGCTCACTTTTTGGCACCGGATTTTGAAGCGACGAAGTGCTGCCATTTTGAGGGCTCGACTACAACACTTCTTCACTTCTTTTCTCCTCTCTAATCTAGTGCTAACATCCATCCAAGATTGAAGATCAAATCAAAGATCCAAGAGCCAAAGTTGAAGATCTTCGTCCAACAAAGAGAGATTCCATCGATTGAAGCGAGATTTTACCGGATCAAGCTTGATTCCTTGCTGTCCAGATCTGGAGTTGATTGTTTTTGAGTTGTTTAGGTGATTCGGTGAGTGGTAGTTATCTCTCACACGGACCCAAGGGAGTATATTGGATTGGTGGCTTGTTTATGCGTTAAAGATAGTGATTTCTTGCATTTTCCTAAAGTCTGCATGTAGATCTATCATCTATGAAGTTTTGACACCTATTTTGCTACATGATTACTTGTATAAGTTCATTCATCAAGTTATAGAGACATTTGCCTATGATTCATACTTGTTAGATTTGGACACTTTAATTACCAAATTGCGATAATTGTTGTAATTGCGTATTAGATCTTGTTGAATGTTTGATTGCTTGGATTAATGATTCGTTTATGATTGATTTGATTGTTTCAAATTAGCTAGTAGTTGATTTGGACAAGTTGATCGAAGATAATTCAAAAGTTAAGTGGAAAGGCTTTTGAATGGTGAAAGCTGCTTGTGGCATATGAAGCGGATGTGGAAGCTCATATGGATAGATTTGATGATGATGGACTTTGCCATGATGCGATGAGGCAAACCATGATGTTGAGATGGGACTTTGCTATGATGCGATGAAGCGAAGTATGATGTGATGTAGTCTTGGCGTAATCCAGGCAGGGATCATTCCAAGCATGTTGATAACTCGAGGGATGGTTCGAGTTGGTTGATAATTGATTGCTCGAGAAGTAGCTTGGGCTAGTATGAGAATAGTCGTCGAGGAGGATGACTAGGAGGCTTGGATCTCATCGTTGTTGAAGGTTCTAGTAAATTCAAAGCAAGAGTACATGGGATGCCCAAAACGACTACAGGTAGGTGGTCGGGACACCCAAAAGACTACAGGTAGGTGGTCGAGTACTCTGGGCAGAGTAGGTATGTCCTAGGCACGGGTCACGGTCAGAGTTTATCTAGAACCGGGGTTACCATTAGCCCTTGACTGGCGGTCATTCAACTAACGATGATATCGAGGCAATGATAACAGTGATAGCCAGAGTCATGGATGTTTGATTGTACCATCATTCGATCTCAAGAGCGGTGTTTTCTGGGTGCTTATCTTATCTTGGTTTAGGCCTTGGGGGTTTGTGCTTGGAAAACATCGACCTTGACTCGAGTGATAATTACTTTACTTAAATTGTCTGCTTTGCTATGCCTGTTTGTGCTTAGTGGGTCTGGGGACTATCACTGTAGAATGAGGTGGAGTGGGATGGTTGAGTTCCTATTCCTTTTATCCTTTATGCTCTTTTGGTATGTTTGATAGTTGATTTACTGCTCACTAAGACTGATGTCTGACTCAAGGTTTTATGTTCAACTCTTATTACCTTGGGCTGTTCATCCATGTTGGGATGAGCAGACTAGGTAGCAGGTGACAGGTGTTGTTCTTGGCCACCAACGCTGTTGATGACGAAGACGAGCTGGAGGCTAGCGTATTAGTTTTCTTACTATATGTGCTGGATGTTCCGCTGCTTGTATATGTTTTGAGTGTTATGTAGCGAGGCTTGATGTATTGATTGTTCAGATGCTTGTATCAAACCTTTATGAAGTCTATATGATGATATTCTGTTATGAGCTTCATTATATACATATATTTCTCTATTGTATTTTGTCCTTGCGCTGTGAGTTATACGATAGAGTTTCTGTTTTATCTTACCCTGACTATCGTTCATGGCTGCCTGGCACGCCTTTCAGCGCACCATTCTCTTGTTTTAGTGCGGGAGTCATGGGCGGTCGTCACATTTGGTATCAGAGCTCTGGTTAATCGATTTTAGCCAACGCTCGCTGACGTAACTACGTATGAGAGACGTAATTGTAGTTTGATGGATGATTACTATATATATAATATAGTAGTTTAGAAGGATTTGAACTCCTTATGTAGTTGTTTCTCAAGGTGTTCTAAATCATTCCTTTTTGTAGATATTAAGGATGAGTCGAAGTGAGAGACAAGCTGCTAGGGAAAGCCGTGCTGTTGGGGAAGCTACTGACTATGCTGCAATGTTCGAAGCTATGATGACTTCGATCATGAGAAGGATACCAACTTCAGGACCGTCAGTAGATGTTGGAGTTCAAGTTCAAGCTCCAAGACCAGTGGATTTTGCTAAGTTGTGTAAAGATTATACTGCTCTTGGAGGAAAGGTTTTCTTGGGAACAGAATCAACCATAGAAGTTCAGAGATGGATTGATGCCTGTAGAATGATTTTTGGTGACTTGGGAATCGAGGATGCAACTAAGAGGAAGCTTGCATCGAGACAGCTTCAGGGAAGAGCTGCTGATTGGTGGGGTTCTATCACTATTGATACTCCAGAGGAAGAGATTACTTGGGAGCAATTCCAAGTTAGATTTGAAGCTAAGTTCATCTCTACGGCTCAGAAATCTGTTCTGTTTAAGAAGTTTGTGGAGCTCAAGCAAGGTGGGAGACCAGTTCTTGAGTATGTTTCAGAGTTTGAAGCTTTGTCCAAGTATGCTCGGTCGTATATTGAATCTCCCTACCAGAAGAACGAGAAGTTTGTGACAGGCTTGGACTATTATCTTGGGAGACAGTTGGTGGATCATTTGGACGATCCATTTGAGAAGCTTGTGGAGAAAGCTCTCAGGCATGAGAGTTTGTTTCCTAAGGAAGGATCTGTTGTTGATGTAACCAAGGAAGGGTCTAGGCCACAGCAGGGTGGAAACAAGAAGAGGAAGCAACAGCCACAGAAGGGTAAGGATGGCCAGAAGAAGCCGAAGGGCGAAGTGACGTGCTACAACTGTCAGCAAAAGGGCCATCTCTCCAAAGATTGTAGGAATCCCAAGGTGCCGGGAAAGTGTTACAACTGTGATAAGCCGGGACATATCAAGAAGGACTGTCCAGAACCGAGGAAAGATAAGCAGATTGTGCAAGCTTATGCTTTGGGGGCTGTTCCATCATCTTCTAAGGCTCCTATTGCAGAAGAAAAGGGGAAGAGTGTGGTGGTTCAAGGTACTCTTTCCATTTGTGGTGTTCCAGTTAGAGTGTTGTTTGATACTGGGGCATCGCATTCGTTTGTTTGTGATGATCTTGTAGGCCGGTTGGGTTTGGAACCGGAAATTGTTGATAGACCATGGTTGTGACTAATCCAGTTGGGGGTTCGTCTTGTTTGTGTATGGCATGCCGTGGTCTAGTTGTATCGAGTCATGATTGCTCTTTTGTTTGTGATTGTTTTGTTCTGAACTTTGCGGGGTTCGGAATTATTTTGGGTATGGACTGGCTTAGGAAGTATGCGGCAAAGGTTGATTGTGAGAAACTGGAGGTGACAGTCGGGAATGTGGAAGGGCGAAAGGTTGTGATACGATGTAAGCATGAAGAAGGCGTCTTCATGGGCTTCATGTATTCGCTGGTTGTTCCACGGGATGGACTATCATCGATGCCGGTTGTGAATGGATTTGAGGACGTCTTTGACGAGGTCAAAGGGTTACCGCCGCATAAGGAGATCGAGTTTCGTATCGATCTAGTTGAGGGAGCCTGACCTGTTGTGATACCACTTAGACGGATGGCGCCTAGAGAACAACAAGAGCTGAAGGTGCAGGTTGATGACCTTTTTCGGAAAGGATTCATTCGGCGTAGTGTGTCCGAATGGGGTGCACCAGTTGTGTTCGCAACCAAAGCGGATGGATCGTTGAGGTTGTGTGTGGATTATCGTGAGCTGCATAAGGTGACTAAGAAGAACAAGTATCCATTGCCGAGGATAGATGACTTGTTTGATCAGCTTCACGAGGCTAAGGTGTTTTCTCAGATGGATTTGGCAACGGGATTTCACCAGTTGAGAGTGGCTAAGGATAGTGTGCCGAAGACTGCTTTTAGGACACCATCCGGTTTTTATGAGTGGCTGGTAATGTCGTTTGGGTTGACTAATGCACCAGCATATTTTATGGATCTTATGAATAGAGTGTTCAGAGATCAGTTGAACAAGTTTGTACTTGTGTTCATGGATGATATTCTGATTTATTCCAAAACTGAGGAAGAGCACAAGACACACTTGTGTATTGTTTTGGAAATCTTGCGAAAACATCTACTGAAGGCTAAGTTTTCGAAGTGTCACTTCTGGAAGAGTGAAGTGAGGTTCTTAGGCCATGTTATCTCTGGAAATGGAATAGCGGTTGATCCCGCTAAGGTGGCAGCAATCCAGGATTGGATTAGACCTAAGAATGCATCTGATGTGAGAAGTTTTCTTGGATTAGCAGGATATTATCGTCGGTTTATCAAAGACTTTTCCAAGATAGCTGCACCGTTGACAGGATTGACGAAAAAGAACCAAGTGTTCAGATGGGATGCTAAGTGTGAGCAAGCTTTCGTAATCCTGAAAGAGCGACTGACAAGTGCTCCTGTTTTGACTATTCCAAGTAGGAATGATGAGATGGTGGTTTATACCGATGCATGTGGTACAGGACTTGGAGCAGTACTGATGCAAAAGGATAAAGTTGTTGCATATGCAAGTCGACAACTGAAGTCGCATGAAAGGAATTACCCGACTCATGATTTGGAGTTAGCGGCGATTGTTTTTGCTCTGAAGATGTGGAGACATTATCTATTGGGAGTTCGATTCGAGTTGTTTACGGATCATAAGTCGTTGAAGTATCTGTTCTCCCAAAAGGATTTGAATCTTCGGCAGCAAAGGTGGCTAGAGTTTTTGCATCATATGATTTCAATATAGCCTATACTCCGGGAAAAGGTAACGCAGTGGCCGATGCGTTAAGTCGAAGACATGCAGGATTGGGAGCCATGTTTTCGGAATGGAAGAGTCTTGAGTATTTGGCTGGATTTGACTTCAGGCCTAGATGTGAATTAGAACCTGAGATGTTGGCAAACTTATCGATAAGACCTACTCTTATGGAAAGGATTGGCGAGAGCCAAAAGCGAGACGATAAGCTTGTCAAGATTATCCGTGATTTGAAATCTGGATTGAATCCAGAAAAGGATAAAGGATTTGAAGTCGATCGAGAGGGTTGGCTTCGGAAATAAGGACGACTAGTTGTTCCCGATATAGATGGATTGAGAGATGAAGTTCTTAGGGAAAGTCATCACTCGAAGTTGACGATTCATCCAGGTGGAAATAAGATGTATCAGGATATGAAGAGAACCTATTACTGGGAAGGTATGAAGAAGGATGTTGGAAATTTTATTTCCAAGTGTATGAACTGCCAGTTGGTAAAAGCCGAGCAGAAAAAGCCCAGTGGATTGCTTCAGCCATTAGAGGTTCCTACATGGAAGTGGGAGCAGATATCGATGGATTTTATCAATGGTCTACCTAGAACCAGGGCAGGGAATGAATGGATTTGGGTCATTGTAGATAGTTTGACTAAGAGTGCAAGATTCATTCCTGTTCGGTCAACTAGGACTACATCGAAATTGGCTGAGTCGTATGTTAAGTGGATAGTTCGATTCCATGGTATTCCGAAGAGTATAGTGAGCGATCGAGACCCATTGTTCACTAGTGGATTTTGGAAGAGCTTCCAAGAAGTTTTGGGAACTGAGTTGTGTTTGAGTACAGCTTACCGTCCCCAAACAGATGGTCAGACTGAGAGGGTCAACCGAGTTTTGGAAGATCTCCTTAGAGCATGTGTTTTAGATTTCGTAGGATCATGGGAAGATCACCTTCATTTGGTGGAATTTGCATATAATAACAGTTATCAGACAAGTATTGGTATGGCACCATATGAGGCACTGTATGGAAGACCGTGTAACTCTCCGACATGTTGGTTGGAAACTGGAGAAAAGTTGATACTTGGGCCAGAGATGATTCGACAGACTACGGATTGTGTAGAGATCATTCGGCGACGAATGAAGGCAGCCCAAGACCGTCAGAAAAGTTATGCCGATAATCGTCGTAAGGATTTGGAATTCGACGTAGGCGATATGGTTTTTGTGAAGATTTCTCCACTGAAGAATGTTATTAGATTCGGGAACAAAGGGAAATTGACTCCGAGATTTGTTGGACCATTCCCGATTATCGAGCGAATTGGAAAGCTCGCTTATAGATTGGAGTTACCGGAAAAGATGGCGGGTGTGCACAATGTTTTTCATGTATCTTATATACGGAAGTATGTGCATGACTCGAATACGGTGGTTTCTGCTGATAGCTGTGAAGATTTGGAAGTTGATCCAGTTGTTACGAGACCTCGTAAGCCGCTTCGTGTTGTTGAAACCGACACGAAACAGCTTAGGAGGAAGACGATTACGTTGCTCAAGGTACAATGGAGTGATGATGTTAACGACTGTACGTGGGAGGAGGAAGAGAGGATGAAGGAAGCTCATCCTGAACTCTTCAAGGTATGGCCCTAAGGTGTCGTGACATCTTACGAATTTGTAGCTTGTTCTAAGTCTTAGAATTCTGCATGCTAGGCTAGTAATTGGATGCATAGTTTGTTGATTGCTATGGATGATAGGCATGCGGAATAACTTTGGATGCTCTTGTTTGTTTGGAATTTCGGGGGTGAAATTCCTAAGGGGGAGAGAATGTAACGACCCGTATTTTTACGGATCGAAACATTGTTTAACTATATGCTTTAAATCGTTTTGTTGTTAAGTCGTTTAAAGTTTGAGTCGACCATAGTTTAAGTCGTATGGAAGCTAACTCGTGTGGTCCTTAAGTCGTGGGAAGCTTAGGTCGTGTGGGGCGACTTAAGGTAGGTGGCCGACTCATAGGGTTAGCGGCTTATAAGGTTTGGCCGACTCATAGGCTTAGGCGACTTAAGGTTACCTGGTTAAGGTGTTGAACGACCTATAGATGTTAGCCGACTCATAGAAGACCGACCTATAGATTCGAGCGACTCATAGGTAGTGACCGACTTAAGGGCTAACGGTTTATGGATTAACCGACCTAGGGAAAACTAAGTGGGGTTAAGGAGATAACCGACTCAATTGAATCGGCGACTTAAGGTTAGGTCGTAAGTCGGCTAGGGGCTAGGTCGGCCATAAGGCTAAGTCGTTAGGTCGCATATAGGGTTAAGTTGTGTGACCTTGTGTCTGTGTTGAGTCGCACATTGGTTAAGTCGTGCGCATGTTAGATCGGCTTAGAGTTAGGTCGGCATGCTAGTTAAGTCGTCATACGACTTAGGACTTAGGAACTGTGCGGCCTTGAGGTTGAGTCGTGAGTTGCTAGGCCGTGTGTGTTGAGTCGTATGAGTCATGAGCTGTGTGTGTTGAGTCGTGTATGGGTTGTGCTGTGTTGAGGTGAGTCGGTAGGTCGTATGCTGGCTTGAGTCGTGAGTCGTGGACGACTTATAGGGGGAACGACTCATGGGTTAAATCGTGACCGACTTATGGGCAGACGAGATAAGGATTCAGTCTATAAATAGAGGGCTTTGGCTCACTTTTTGGCACCGGATTTTGAAGCGACGAAGTGCTGTCATTTTGAGAGCTTGACTACAACACTTCTTCACTTCTTTTCTCCTCTCTAATCTAGTGCTAACATCCATCCAAGATTGAAGATCAAATCAAAGATCCAAGAGCCAAAGTTGAAGATCTTCGTCCAACAAAGAGAGATTCCATCGATTGAAGCGAGATTTTACCGGATCAAGCTTGATTCCTTGCTGTCCAGATCTGGAGTTGATTGTTTTTGAGTTGTTTAGGTGATTCGGTGAGTGGTAGTTATCTCTCACACGGACCCAAGGGAGTATATTGGATTGGTGGCTTGTTTATGCGTTAAAGATAGTGATTTCTTGCATTTTCCTAAAGTCTGCATGTAGATCTATCATCTATGAAGTTTTGACACCTATTTTGCTACATGATTACTTGTATAAGTTCATTCATCAAGTTATAGAGACATTTGCCTATGATTCATACTTGTTAGATTTGGACACTTTAATTACCAAATTGCGATTATTGTTGTAATTGCGTATTAGATCTTGTTGAATGTTTGATTGCTTGGATTAATGATTCGTTTATGATTGATTTGATTGTTTCAAATTAGCTAGTAGTTGATTTGGACAAGTTGATCGAAGATAATTCAAAAGTTAAGTGGAAAGGCTTTTGAATGGTGAAAGCTGCTTGTGGCATATGAAGCAGATGTGGAAGCTCATATGGATAGATTTGATGATGATGGACTTTGCCATGATGCGATGAGGCAAACCATGATGTTGAGATGGGACTTTGCTATGATGCGATGAAGCGAAGTATGATGTGATGTAGTCTTGGCGTAATCCAGGCAGGGATCATTCCAAGCATGTTGATAACTCGAGGGATGGTTCGAGTTGGTTGATAATAGATTGCTCGAGAAGTAGCTTGGGCTAGTATGAGAATAGTCGTCGAGGAGGATGACTAGGAGGCTTGGATCTCATCGTTGTTGAAGGTTCTAGTAAATTCAAAGCAAGAGTACATGGGATGCCCAAAACGACTACAGGTAGGTGGCCGGGACACCCAAAAGACTACAGGTAGGTGGTCGAGTACTCTGGGCAGAGTAGGTAAGTCCTAGGCACGGGTCACGATGACGTGCAGAGTTTATCTAGAACCGGGGTTACCATTAGCCCTTGACTGGCGGTCATTCAACTAACGATGATATCGAGGCAATGATAACAGTGATAGCCAGAGTCATGGATGTTTGATTGTACCATCATTCGATCTCAAGAGCGGTGTTTTCTGGGTGCTTATCTGATCTTGGTTTAGGCCTTGGGGGTTTGTGCTTGGAAAACATCGTCCTTGACTCGAGTGATAATTACTTTACTTAAATTGTCTGCTTTGCTATGCCTGTTTGTGCTTAGTGGGTCTGGGGACTATCACTGTAGAATGAGGTGGAGTGGGATGGTTGAGTTCCTATTCCTTTTATCCTTTATGCTCTTTGGTATGTTTGATAGTTGATTTACTGCTCACTAAGACTGTTGTCTGACTCAAGGTTTTATGTTCAACTCTTATTACCTTGGGCTGTTCATCCATGTTGGGATGAGCAGACTAGGTAGCAGGTGACAAGTGCTGTTCTTGGCCACCAACGCTGTTGATGACGAAGACGAGCTGGAGGCTAGCATATTAGTTTTCTTACTATATGTACTGGATGTTCTGCTGCTTGTATATGTTTTGAGTGTTATGTAGTGAGGCTTGATGTATTGATTGTTCAGATGCTTGTATCAAACCTTTATGAAGTCTATATGATGATATTCTGTTATGAGCTTCATTATATACATATATTTCTCTATTGTATTTTGTCCATGCGCTGTGAGTTGTACGATAGAGTTTCTGTTTTATCTTACCCTGACTATCGTCCATGGCTGCCTGGCACGCCTTTCAGCGCACCATTCTCTTGTTTTAGTGCGGGAGTCATGGGCGGTCGTCACATTCAATATTTAAAATGCAACATATTTTTGTAGAAATATCGTATCAACAAATCATTTTCAACATTAAATCATAAATTTTATGATCATTTAAATGATATATATTATGTACATGTAAATATGTAGTTGATGATTTTTGTAATCTAGTTTTTTTATATAAAGGACGTATTAAAAATTGCATCGTTCAAATACAACTATAATTGCATTATTCAAATCACTATATTCAAAAATAATAAACATGCGATTAATGGTCATCACATTGACACGCAATTAAAATTATATCTACGTTATATTAATACAGTTATAACTATATTTTCTTAATGTAGTTAAATTATAAAGTGGAATAAGATTGAATAAATTATTGAATGCAGCCAAAATTATTAGTGCATCACATAGATGCAATTGAATTTATCCAAAAAATGTTGTTACGATATAATTGAGCATTTAAATTTAACTGCGTTTTCTTGATGCAGTTAAATTGTAACTGCATTACTAGAATTGAATTAATTGTAACTACATCGTATAAATGTAGGAAAAAATTATTACTGCATCTTCCAAATGCAGCAAAAAAAAATTAAATTTTATTAATTTAGTTATAATTGCATTTTCTTAATGTAGTTAAAACTGCTGTATGCAACCAAAATTATTATTGCATAATACAAATACAGCTAAATTGGCTAATATTTTCTTAGTAGTTATAACTGTACTTCTTAATGCAGTTAAAACTGGTACGTACAATTATGATTTTCATAAATTTATTTTTAGCTACAAACAATGGATATCATTGAAAAATTTATTAAATTTGTGATTTAATGGTGAAAATAATTTTTAAATCCATTTAATCTACGAAAATTTATCATATTTTAAAGATTGAAATTAAATAAATTGACGGATTGACGGATGATGTTACTGGAGTGGTATTAAAGAAGCAGGAACCTAATTTGTAGTAATTATTGATAGAAACCCGTTTTACATTTAAAATAAAAAATAAAGGTAAGAAGTTAATATATTCTATATATGATGCAACTCAAATAGATCACCAGTAAGGACTTTTTATGTTCAATTTGTCAAATTCGTACAATAGAGTATTCAATTCCAACTCAATGATGTAAAACAAACTCAAAAACAGTAATCATTAAAATATCAATATACTGCCTTCAGTTGATACACATCCTTATATTACAACCTTGCTTTTTAATACACTCATACTCTACAAGTCTACGATTAGGTGTGACCCTCTTAAAATCATTCAAAATTACATATACTAATCACCGTAGCGTGATGTATATAACTTAAAAACTAGAACAGCCTATGCTATTTTCCTTGATTGATTAATTACTTGTGCCTGGATACACTTTTATCACGGACTGGTCTTCAATTTATTGCTAGAAACTTTCTCCAGCTTCATAACATTGTTTAGGCTTTCTTTCAAATCAACGTCCACAATCACGTGATAGCTAGCAACATCTTCGAGCATTTGAACTACATTTCTCATTGTTGGCCTCATTGCTGGTAGCCTTGCAGTGCACAGAGCCCCTATTTTTAGAACCTGAAGAGCGCCTTCTTTTTCAGAGTCTGTGGTTAAGGTGGCGTCTATCAGCCCCATCACGCTTTCTTTGCTTGTCATCCTTCCGGAAACCCAGTAGACGATGTCTTTGTTCTCCCCATACTCTGCTTCTATCGGTCTTCTTCCTGTTACCAGTTCTAGAAGAACCACTCCGAAGCTATATACATCGCTCTTCTCGTTTACTTTCCATGTGTATGCGTACTCTGTAGTTCATCAATTTAGATTAAGCTCGTTAATTACGCAATTTGACAATATATAAGTCAATTTTAATTTAAGTACGTGAAGTTCAAGCGAAGTTGTGGTTGTGATCTTTATTTTTAAACTGAAATGTGAGGTCACAAATGATATGTTGCATAAAGATTGGGTCAATGCTGAAGCTTCTATGTAAACAGCTTATTATAAAGCCAACTGACTCATATTAGGAAGTTGCAAAGTTTGTCCCTCCTGTTATTTAAGCATGTGCACAAAATATATACCATAGTCAACCAAGCATATATACTAATCATACAGTAGCTTCTATCTATTATCTAATATGGCCCATGTCTAGTGAGGTAGGTATACATTACAAACAACACATGGAAAGAAAGAAAGAAAAAAAATTCAACACACTGCAACTAAAAAGCTATTCTGCTAATCTGAACATTTGAATTATTATTATTTGAAATAAAATTAATTTTCATTAATGGCCTTTTCTAGATTTTCATATGGCAGAAAGCCTTATGAAATAAACTATCTCATATTTACTGGTCGAATGAGTTATCAAAGTAGACATGTACTGGATGTAAATTTTTAAACTGAATCAGCAGATTAAGGTTAAGAACAATATGTGAATCACCGCTCAGGCGATTTCAGGTAAATCATGAAAGCCAAAAAGGTCCATCGCCTGAAACACTAATACCATACTGTAATCCTGTCTGGGTTAAAATTCAATAATCATGCAGCAAACGAACTAATAAATTCAGTATTCAAATTCTCTAAGCTGGAGTAAACAATTTCATATATGGGAAGAAATCCTTACCTGGAGCAATATAGCCATGCGTTCCAGCAATGACGTGAGTCAGCGAGTCTTTCCCAACCCCAGACTGCAATATCTTAGCAAGCCCGAAATCAGCAATCCTGGGCTTAAAGAACTCATCCAGCAATATATTACTCGACTTCACATCTCTATGCAGAATCGGCCTTTCGCATCCATGA
This sequence comes from Allium cepa, assembly GCA_030765085.1. NCBI lineage: Eukaryota > Viridiplantae > Streptophyta > Magnoliopsida > Asparagales > Amaryllidaceae > Allium > Allium cepa. The sequence continues at coordinate 671,252,108 of CM060928.1, read as the reverse complement.
TGCAAATACTCTAAACCTCTAGCAGCACCTAAAGCTATCTCATACCTCGTCTCCCAATCCAGACCAAGCTTCTCCCCAGCCACTGTATGCAACCTGTCCCACAAGCTCCCATTAGGCAAATACTCGTACACCAACAAGCTTGAATCCTCACTTGTTATACTACAATACAGCTTCACCACGTTCACATGCCTAATAGAACTCAACGTGTTCACCTCTGCATCGAACTCTCTTGACTTCAAGGAATAAGAGTTCCTACTCAGCATCGCTGTAGAGTCGTTACGTGGGTCAGAAATCATACGATTGTGCCATATCTGCTTCACTGCTACTATTTTTCCACTGCCTAAACCAACCCTGTAAACCTCTCCTGAACCTCCTTTGCCTATGACGTTCTCTTTTGTTATGGAATTTACTATCTCTCTTTCGTCGAATGCAAGAACTCTGAATGACTTCATGTCCCAGGAGTACCTGGAAATAATTCTAGAGTCCCCATTTGATCTGTATCTTCTGAAGTAGATGTAAAGACCGAGAGCAAAGAGAAGAAGAGCCAAGCCAGTGAGCATGAATGTTAGAATAGTTCTGATTTTATCAGATGAGCTTTTAGAAGTGTTAGAACATGGTCTTAGATAATCAAGAGAGTCTGAACAAAGGTTTGGGTTACCAGCAAAGCTTCCGCTGTAAGCATTGATGGATAGCCCTGCTGGAATTTCACCAGTTAGTTTGTTGTTGGAAAGATCGAGTAAGCTTAGCTTTAAAGAAGCTAAGCTTACAGGAATGGAACCGGATAACTGATTATTGGTAACGTTTAAAGAATTTAGTGTCTGAAGTTGTCCGAGACTAGATGGAATTTGCCCAGAAAGCAAGTTATCAGCAAAGTTTATACTGCTAAGAGATCCACACAAACCAATAGAGCTTGGAATTTCACCAGAAATTTTGTTATTTTCAAGATAAAGGGATGAGAGATTCATTAGTCCACCTATGCTACTTGGAATTTCTCCAGAAAGATGATTTTTGGATAAATCAATTGAAACAAGATTGATAGCATTTGAAATATCTGATGGTATTTCACCTGAAAACTTGTTCCTACCAATTAAAAGTTGGTTTAAAGATTTTGCTTTGCCAATTTTTGGATCAATAGGACCTTGTAAATTATTGCTACCAAGATCAAGTATGTTCAAATTTGGAAGACCCCAAATTCCAGAAGGAACATTTCCAGACAGAGAGTTGGCACTGACTCTGAATCGAATCAAAGTTGAACAATTCTCGTAAGTGGCTGGAATTTCACCTGTGAATTGATTTTCAAGCATCAACAGTTTCAACATTTTTCCTTGCTTGCACATATCAGGAGGAATTGGACCAGTTAAATAATTTGTTGAAACGTCTATGAAATTAAATTCGGACCAGCTTCCTAGTTTTGACGGCAAATTTCCGGTTAAATTGTTTGTGTAAAGCGATAAATTGACCAAATACTTGAAATCGCCAAACTCTTCTGGGACGTTCCCAGAAAACCGATTTTCAAACAGCTGTAAGGAAATCAAGTTTGACAAAAATCGAAGCTCAGACAGATCACCTTCTAAATAATTAGTAGAAGCGTCAAAATATGCAAGGTTTGATAAATTCCCAAACCCTTTGGGGATCTCTCCGACCAAAGAATTATTGTAAAGCTCCAGCTGCCATAGCTTCTTCAACTTAGTGATCTCCTGTGGAATTTCGCCTTGTAAGAAATTATCAGCGAGCTCAAGATCGTAAAGCTCGGTTAAATTACCAATAGTCCCTGGAATTTCGCCATGAATGTTACAGTCGGACAGATATAGCAAACTCAAATTGGATAAAGTTGTAACTATTTCTGGGAAAGGGCTTTTATCGAAAAGATAATTATCGCCTAGGCTTAAATAAACAAGTCCGGGAATGTTTTTTAAGCTGTCCCATGGAAACACTCCAGTGAAAGAGTTATCGTTGAGCTTCAAGCTCAGTAATTTGCTCAGCGGGAACAAGTCGGGAATTTCACCATCAAATTTGTTGAAAGAAAGATCGAGAATTTGTAGCTGAGTACAGTTTTGAATATCAGGAGAAATATCACCGAACAAATTGTTGTGGCTCAATGTTAAGTTGTTGAGATCTGGAAGGCTGCATAATGAAGAGAAAGATAGAGTACCAGAAATGCCTTTTTTGCTCAAGTTTATAGCTTCAACGGAGTTTAGGGAGTTGCAGATGATCCCAGAGAAGCTACATGGGGTGTTTTGTGAATCCCAGGAAGAAAAGAAAGATAGGGAATTTGGGGGAATTTTAAGGGATTGCTTGAGGTTTAAGAGGATCTGGAGGTCCGATTGGGAGGAGGAAGTGGCGAGGAGAAGGAGGAAGAAGGATATTACGGTAACTTCGGATGAGGGCATTTTGGGGAAAGGATGAGAAGAAAATGGTGGAATGAGTTCACATTTGAAGGTTGGAATACTGGCGGGGAGAAGCTGTTAAATGGAAGATGAGCAATCATTTAATAATTTGGGAATTTTTAATTTGATCCTTGAAGATTTAAATAATTTTAGAAAGTCCCTAATAATAATTATAGGTTTTAGATTGGTTTTGTATCATTCCATAATTTAGGGCAAGGATGAGTTCGGTTTTTGTTCGTTTACAGGTCCATACAGGATCGAAGTTAAACTCAAATGCAGTCAACCAGTTCCCCAACGTTTGTAAATTAGCACACTCACTTAAGTACGTTCTAAAACCTTTCTTCCTTTTCTCCTTAAAAGAACTCCAAATCCCCTTCTTCTCAAAATTCAGAAACTTAAACTATTATTTCTCTTAAATCGACCCAATTTTACGGGGTTTTCAATATCCAAGGTTTATTTTGTCTCATGTATTTGTGTATATATTTCTTGAAAATTTCCATAAATCATTTATTTTTGTTGTGAATCGGTAAGATTGGAACATTTGTTGAAAGTTGTCACAAAATAAAAGGTTTTACCTCGTATGCCATGCGCATTCAACATCGTACAAATATCGACAAACTTTAGATTTTATTACTGGGTTCAAAATGCAATGGATTAGGATGACTCGATGGCGAACATTCTTCACAACAAAAGAGGTTTTGTACAACAGATCTCTATCATTAATTAAAATAAAAAAAAGTCTTTATCTAATAATTATATAAATTAAGTCATTGTGCATCCAATTTTTTTATGAGTGGTTATTATTCTCACACTCTTATTTAAAATCTGCACCACATTAGTTATCAAACTATAAAATAAATCTAACTTCGATACAATTGTTAATTTACTGTAGAAATCAAAAGTTTTAAGTTTTATTTAAAATCCGCTTATAAATTTTAAACTGACTAAATTGTTATTCTCATGTAAACAATAACCAAAATTATTTTAAAACAATCCATAGTATATGTATTCGGTTCTCAACCTTGTAACACGAAACTTAAATCAATTCATAAAAATCGTTTTCTATAAAAAATTGTTCAAACAATGGTTTTGAAACAAAAAGGAATTAGATAACTCATGCACATATAAATTCATGATAATGGGATTCAAACCTAAATTAAACATAAACAAAAGTAGCGATGAATCTAAAATTATTAACATGGATAACATTTGAATAATAGAAGAGAAAGACAAAATTAAGCATTATGGCATATTAACAAGACGAGAATACAATTGATTTAAAGGAGGCAAATAGAGATCTGCAATATACTGCAAATTCATACAGATAAAATGTATACAAGTGGTGGATGGTTCAAAATGAATAAACGTGATGAATTTGAATTAAATAAAATTGAAAGTTGCCTTGAGATGGGGCCAAAAGAAACAACTTGAATGATGAACAGATTCCTAGATTTAATGAATCAATCTTGGTATGTTGCAATAATCGAGAGATAACCACCTTTTCTTTTTCATTTTTTGTTTTGTTTTTATTTTAAATTTTTTGCCCTCATAGCAGTTAAATTTTTGACCATGATAAATGGGAAAGGAAGAGAAAATTTTTGTCAGGAAAGAATAAAAGAAATGAAGGTAGATTTTGTTTTATAGGAATGATGAAAACAAATCCTAGTCCTTCCTTAAACCTTCCCCCTTCAATTCTATATTAAATCTCAACAAAACTCTTTCCCTCTTCTACATGCATAGTCAAAATCTCAACATCGTCCACTTGTGACTTAAATAGTCTAAACAAAAATTCCTCGGTTCAATAATAACAATTATCATTAATCATACTGTTCTGGCCAGAGACTTTGACTATAAATTTACTACTATTAACATGGTACTAACCTCATATAAGTAAAGGCGAATTCTATATTAAATAGTGTTTCACTTTCAGTACTTTAATCCAGACCTTATTATAGTCGTTAGATGAACGTCATGTCATGATTTAACTGTAATCAAGTGGAGTGTCCGAATTGAAGTTTAACTGTATTCTCAAGTCGAGGGAACTTTGTAATATCGTCACTTCGAAATTCTCTATTCAACATTAGTTATATTTTCCAACAGAAAACTCTCGAGTGAGTGATTCCATGATTATCTAATAACTATCAATACATAACCCCCTACCCCAATAGCCATGAGTACTACACTGCCTAACATTTGGAGAGCTTTACGCACTTTAGTCTCAATGAATGTATCGATATCCCATGTTAAATCTGTTGAATATGCGCTTATATGATTTTTGTTTGATGATAATAAACATATATATATATATATATATATTCGTGTAAATGTATTTGTTAATGTACTATTTTATTTTTCATAGATTAAATAAATATTTACTGAATAAAATTAAATAACACAGAATTTGAATTCAAACAGAAATTTTATTCAAACAAATATTTATTACAATTTTGAATAGTACAAATTCAAGCTCTCACTATACGTATACAATTTTGATTACAAATACATCACAATTTCATATTTACATTTAACCTCACTACACTTCACTCATTCACTCAATTCGTATTTTATCTTCAACTTCATTCCAATTAGAATCCAACATCTGAGCAATCTGCAAAAATATTCACTAACGCAGCAAAATTGAAAAAGAAATATTTTTGTAATATAAAATAAAATATGGATTTTGAAAATATTATATGCCTCGGTTATTTGGGTTGTTCGTCATCATTTACATTTGAATTCATCACACACGAACAATGTGACACGCACAGTATATCACTATACATGCCACAAGGTCGTGCACACCGATATACACTTGATTGATTTACAGAGACAGGTGAGCACAAGGTCAAACCCAAAATAAAAGGACGGGTTCAACTTGGGTGCAATATAAATAAAATCTCGACAAGAGCACAAGGTCAAACCCGAGCGTTTAAACTGGATTCAACACAGGTGCACTTAAAAATGTGCAAGTATGGAAAAACGATCACAATAACTAAAACAAGTCTCGACCAAAAATCAGTGACGTAAGTCAAAGCCCAAATCCAAACTATTCAAGTACCAAAGAAACCAATAACACAAGCTCGGTAAAAATCAAACATTATATGCATACACAAAAACATATGGAGGTATGCACATATATGGTAAGACTCAAGCATTAGATCAGAAGTGGTCAAAGAATAGTCATACACAAAGATAAAGCACCAGTACACAAGTGTACAACTACTACAAAACTGCATGCACATAACCCGACCCCAAGTGCATCAAGACAGTCCATATTTACTCAACTAAATAGACAGTGCACAAAATTCAATTCAAACTACAACAGAAGCAACAATGGATACACAATGGTCAGAACCAGACTACAAGATGAACCAGACAAGGCACATACCACATTTAAGACTACATGATCAACTCAACTCAAACCAGGACCAATAAATAGTGCCCACAGATCAAATGAAGTCTGTACACATGGTATGAAGATCACAAGGCTCAAGTCTACAAAGTAAACGTGTATATGCTACAGAGAACAGGGGGACCAAGCTACAGACTTCAAAAACAGGTCAAATGAAAACTACCCTAGTTCATCGAGAAATACAAAAATGTCAAGTAACTGAGTACATAACTACAAGCAAGTGCACACACTAAATCAAAGTAGTGCAACTTGATAACAAAGACCAATATCGTTGCACCAGTGATACCAGTGAAGCCAAGACCAGAAAAACAATACTACAAATGCTCCAGTAGCAGTTTTGATATAAAGAACGGCCACTAAATCAACAACCATAATGACCAAAAGCAATGTCGAACAAGACAAAGTTAGAGACCAAAATCAAGCAACAATATGTATAGGTCAGTGAACAAAATCAAGTCAAGGTCGAAGTCAACCAGAACGAGAACGAAAAAATTCAATGACCGAAGTCAAAGTCAGAATCGATCAAGCCGTGGTCATCAAGATATGAATCAAAGTCGTGACCATCAAGCAACGAAAAAATATACGAATTGACAAAGTCAGAAATCATCGTCAGCATTCAATCAATATCGAACGGCCGAGCTATATCAATTGACAAATTCAACTAACTCCAGATGAATGCAAATACAGGGATTCAATCTCTATAAATTTCAATAATCATCATCGGCAATATCATCGAGTTCAAGTATGAAAATACTAAAGCACAAAAGCATAAATTACATACTGAAGCAAGGAAAGAACTCGATCAACGAAGCAGCTGAAGTGAGCAACAAGGAAAACGATCAATCAAGGCTACACGCGAATAATCACTGATTTGATCAATTTAAAGTTGGCACTTCGCAAATCCCTAATTTGGATCAAGGACGGAAGCCCTAATTGTAATCGAAAAAAAGAAGCCGTCATTATATCAAAAGGAACGAAGCAAATAAAAAAAGGATCGGGTCGAATTACAAAAGGGGCTGGCTTATTTTTTTAAGAGATTTCTTTTTATAAAATAAAGGGCTTCTGTTTTAAATTAGGGTTATTTTAATTTTAATTTTTTTTAATTTGTAATTTTCTTTTTAAACCGTTGTATTTACTAGTCGTGTGACTAGGGGACAAACTACGTGGCGTAGTTTGAGAATTCGCAACTCAGTGGCTGAGTTGTGCTAGGGTTTTGAGCGTAGAGTTAGATTTAGTCGATAGCGGGTGTCGCGAGTTTACGTGTGTAAGCGTCTGACTATCTAATTTCTAGTAGAAACCTTGGAGGCAGCACGTAGGTAGGGTTTTGCCGAAGCTGGGTAAATTCTGTGTCGTTCTATTTCTGCATTTATTATTCTGCTATTATCTGTGATGCTATTGTTCTATGATCTGTGTTGAAATTATTTTAAAAGCTTCCGTAATTAATTTTCATAATTAATACCATCACCCTATTCACCCTCCCCTCTAGGGTGAAATCAATCCTACAAGTGGTATCAGAGCTAGGAACAAAAGCCATTTTTGTTTTAAAAATTTGATTTTACAAAAACCAATTTTTAGTTTAAAAAGTTGAATTTTTAAAATGGCTTCTTTTAATACTGCTTTTGCTAAGGGTCAATCCATAGTTAGACCACCAATGTTCAATGGTGAATATACTTAATGGAAAAATAGGATGGAAATTTTTCTAAAAACCATTGACGTTTGGAATATTGTTGAGACAGGTTATAGAGCACCGACTATAACTGTAGATAATCAGGAAATAGATAAACCAAAGGAACAATGGACAGAACTAGAAAATAAATTACAAAATACTAATGCTAAAGCTATGAATTCTATTATCTGTTCATTGGATCAATTTGAATTTAATCGTGTCTCACATTGTCTAACTACACAGAAAATATGGCACACACTAGAAGTGAAGGAACATCTCAAGTCAAAGAATCTCGCCTTGCTATGCTAAGCAGCGAATACGAGAACTTCACAATGGCGAAGGAAGAAAATGTCAAAGAGATGCATGGATGACTTTCCAATATCGTATAGAAATCAAAAGCTCTTGGAAAATCGTACACAGAGTTGGAGATAGTCCGAAAAATCCTCAGAGTCCTTCCACGAAGTTTTGAAGCCAAAGTGACTGCTATTCAAGAATCAAAAGATTTGAAACAAATGAAAGTCGAAGAACTCATCGGAAATCTCACCACTTATGAGCTAGAAATGAAATTCAAGGAAGAGCGTGAAGGAGGAGATAATCGAAAGAAATAAATAGCTCTCAAAGGAACAACTGAAAGAGATGATGACGACGATGATGATGCAGCAGCAGAATTGGAGCTATTAATAAAGAAATTCAAAAGATGGAATTACAAATATGGAAATTCAGCTCGAATTCAAAAAGCAAAAAGCAGAATAGCTAAAGCACTAGACTACTCTGAAGAACAGAAGGTCATATGTCACAAGTGCAACCAACCCGGACACATCAAGCCCAATTGTCCTCAAAATCAACGCGACTTTAAAAAGAAATCAAAAAGGAAAAGTTTTGCAGCCACGTGGAATACAAGTAATGAAGATAATCAAAGTTCTAGCAGCGAGAGTGAGAAAGCAGATATGTGCCTTCATGGAAATATAACTGATAGCGACGATGACGAGCCAAGCGAGGTATCAAAACTTACTCACTCTGAATTACTTATTTATTTCCACGAAGTGAATTGCCGTTTTGAACGACTTAGGGAGAAATATGCCAAACTTGAATCACAAAAAGACACTTTGATAGAATTAAATGAATAACTTGACCAATTAGTTGAAAACTATCAACGTGGGATCCCTAAGTGTGATAAGTGTCCAACATTCGAAGAAGAAATTAAAAAAATCAAAAATTAATGTAAAATCACTTGAAAATGAAATTCTGATTTTAAAAGAGAATGAAAATACTAGGAGAGAGAATTCTATTAAAAAGTGTACACAATTGTTAAACGAAAATGAATCTCTCAAAACACAAGTCCAACAATTGTCAACGACTTTAGATAAATTTTCAAAAAGTGAAAAATCGTTGAATACGCTATTAGGAAAGCAAACTGTTAATATGGTTAGAAAAGGACTTGGATATAATCAATCTAAAATTGTTGAAAACAAGATTAATCAAGAAAATTCAGTGTGCACAATTTGTAGAAAATATGGACACAATCACAATAATTGTTGGTATAGACCCAAACATGTGAAAACTATACCGATTTGGGTTCCAAAAGGCACAAATATAAAATCTCTCAAAGTTAAACAAATTTGGGTGCCGAAGGGAACAATTATAAATAGTTTTGGGTCTCCACAAAATTATTTTTCAAAATATTCTGCCACTAACAATCATGGACCTATAAAAACAAATAGGTCACAAAAATTTTTCAACGTGTAGGTGTGGTGGCAGGCTAAGGAACAACAACAGTGATCTCTGGATTTTTGGCCGCTCCAGAAATACAACAGGCGACAAAGCAAAGTTCCTTAGCCTAGTATAAAGGTGACAGAATCACAACAGACAACAACAAAAAATATCTTAAACGTAAAACAGATAATAGTATATTTATTTGAATGATATATTAAATGTGATAATCTGCACCATATTCTGAATTAAATCAGCCAATAATGAGATGATGAAAAAATGATGATTTTGACTCTGACTTGTTCAACTTAGTTGGCCAAATTATATTCTTATGCCAAAAACACTATAAAATTCTCTAGATTCTTTGAATTACTTCATATATATTAGTTTGGATTAAAAATAGCGTTTTGTTGGATAATACATTTGGTTATAATACGGTTAATTCTATATTTACGGTTTTTGATTATTTACACGGCTTCAATTCAAATTCAAAAGAATGTCATTTAAAATGATGTTAGAATTGAGTTTGAAATTTTTGGTGCACACTTCATGATTTGGACAATCGAATTCAATTAATGATAATTTTGAGTAAAAGAGAAATTGTGATGCAGATTACACTGGTAATCTAGTTGATAGAAAAATTACTAGTTGAGCGTGATTTTTGAGACATTTAGTAACTGCATCGTTTTTCAAAGAAAATATTTGCATATTTTTCATTTCAAATAATTTTCAAATAGCAGAAAATTTTCTTATAAAACCCCCTCAAGAAAATCATTTTTGACCATATGTTCAGATTAGTCATTTTGAAAAATTGATTTCATAATTATTTTTGAATTTGATTTTAAAATGACTATTTTGACTAATCTGACTCCCTAATAATTATCGAAAAGATAAATAGTGATTGAAAAAGTGATGAGTGTTGATATTTATTATATATTATGACTCGAGATGGTATAATTAGTAAATTTGTTTAGAAATTTAAACAAGAGTTATAAAACTTTCTGTTGGTGAAAATTCCATGCCATCTCTATCTCTATCATATTTCTAACGACCATCACTCACCAAAATTCTATATAGTTTGTCGATATGTGGTACTTTAAACAGGAATTGTTCGTTTTTCATTTTTACATTTTTTAAAAAAAATAATAGATAAAATTTATATAGTAAAAAAAATACCAAAGTATTCACTCTCATTTAAAGTCCTCATGGTTATGCATGGGTGAATTACTTAGAATTTGTTATGTGCTTCCATGCTCATTTACAAGTCCTCACGGTTATGCATGTATGGAATGCATATCAAAAGTTGATTTTTAAAATAAACAAGTTGATTCTAATCCATTTAAAAGTCCTCACGGTTATGCGTGGTTAGAAGATACTTGAATTCATTTTTTTAAAATAAAATTGGAATACTACTAATCTCATTTAAAAGTCCTAACGATTATGCATGGTTAGTAGATATTTGTAACAACCCGCATATTTATCGATTTTATATTTAAATATTTTATTAAATATTTTATCGATACTCTGAATTTAGTCCGAAAAGCTACTTTTTGCATATGGTCGAATTAGGACTCGGGACCACTTCCATTGAGTTCAAAACGCCGTTTGCGATCTTTTTGAGTATAGACTTTGATATGTTTGGAGTTAGTGGAATTTTGCCACTTTTCACTTGGGGCTTTGGTTTGGGCTGAGCCCTATAACCCCACTTATTAACTCAGTCCCAACCCTCTCCTCTTCATTTACTTCCTTTCTATTTTCCTAATACTCAAGCTTTTATAACAATGGAGAGTGGAATGGGAAATTGAAACTCAAGCCCTAGTTTTCTTTCGCAAATCAAGCTCTAGCTCCAAATTAATAGAAGAAACTTTGGTAAGCCTCTTCTTCTTCTTCTCCAACTCATTCTCTTATCAATTTCAGAAATTCCTAAACCTAACTTTGAGAATGTTCTTCTTTTTGAGTATAGATTCAAGCTCGTTTGGGTTGTGTTGAAGAGTGGTTGATTCTCCCTTTGCTTTCAAGCTTCTTCTTCATTATTTTTGTGAAAAGGTGAGATTTTTATCTCACATCTTAGTCTATAACTATCTTCGATTGTTAGGTATGAATTCCTAACGCTTATTCTTGTACAATTGCTTTTGGTTTGGATTGATTTGGTGAATATTCCAATTTTTGGTGTTTTGGGTTCAATTCTTTAAAAATCATAGCTTTGATGTCTTGATCATGTTTTTGGTGATGAACCGAAGAGCTTCTATGGCCGGGTAGTCGATTGGCGTAAACCCTTAGTGTCGTTGCTCGACCGATAGCAATTGGGAAGGGAATGACATTTATTAGATAGGCATGGGAGTGCTGGCAACAGGCTCCGGTCGACCGAGCTCAGGGTCCGGTCGACCGACCTGCTACCCGAGCACTTCCTGCCTTTGGTTTGGAAGTGCAGGTTACGGACTCCGGTCGACCGAGCTCAGGGTACGGTCGACCGACCTGCTACCCCGAGCACTTCTGTCTTTGGTTCGGTCAACCGACTCAGGGAGTCCGGTTGACCAACCTGCTCCTATTTGCCAATTTTGCCTATATTGCCTATTTTGTTGAATTTCCAACTTTAATCGATTCGTGTTGTTTCCCTTTTGTTGTTATCATTTATTATCGACTTTGATGACATTTTCTTTGGGAATTTTCGAAATATCCATTTTGATGGATTTGATATCGATTTCTTTGGATTTTATTCACGTCTTCGAATGTGAATTTCGGTGATTGATTGTTTTGCAATCATTTTTGTGATTTGTCACTTTAAAATATAAAGGTTTCAATACTAGTAGTAAATATCAAAATTCTTTCATCAAAGCGATTTCAAAACTATTTTATTACTGAGCTCTTTTCCTAAACCGTTTTCCAATCTATTAGTATATACAAGCCTTTACTTCACTCGGATGAGAAACCGAATTAAACGGCTTAGTAAAACAAGTGGTATGAAACGCTTGCGTTTGCTTCATCGGTTAATTCTTGGACTTGTTCGATTGAGCCTTTTTGTAACAATTTCCTAGTGAAGATCTACAGTTTGTTCGTAAATATTTAAGTTAAGCTAGTGGTTATGGGACATGAAGCTAAACTCATATATTTACTGGCTTAGTGTAATTGACACTTCTTGATGATCATGACGATCATTTTTTGTGATTTAGACTAGCAATTGTGCGATGTCTCTTTGTCTGCGAGGGAGACTAGACCCTGTTTCAGTGTGATTTCGACTCACACATGTGGGGTAGCACCCCATGGTCTTCGGACCGTTCGTGTATCAAAAATTAATGGCTAGCTACCATGAGATAGCATCTCGTTCGTGTGATACATATGTTGGTGAGTTTTCATGCTCCCGTTCGTGTGATAGGCCTCCCCCATTTTTTTATGATTTCTGGATTTCGTGTGTTGATTTCTGTAATTTGTGCTTCACCAATTTTAGTGATTTTCATTGATATGATTTATCAATTTTTGTGCATTGGTGAATTCGTGTGTCATTGACTTGTTGTGAATACAAGTTTTGGGTATGAAACCCTTTTTGGATCTTTGAGAAGATTCTTGTGATATTGATTAATCTCATGTTGATTTTCAATTACATACTTATAGTAGTATGCCATTATGGTTATCATATGTTTATGCCATATCTCTTATTCTATATCATGTCATCTGATATTTATAGCTAGACTGATCCGTTTATTATTTTCTTATGAAATAATACTCGGGTCAGACCGAGATGTTACAGGTGCTTCTGCTTGACTTCTCCCCAGGGATTCATTACTCTGACTTTTGGCTAACTACTTAGATTAGTAGTTTTTGTTGTAAACATTTGAGATATAGACTCTATGATGTATGCTTATTCTTTTGTATAGCACATGTTGCTGTTCTTTTGGGTTATTGTGGATCTTTCTGACCATTACTCTGATGTACACTTTCATGTGTTATATATTCATATCTTTTTCCGCCTTTGTGATATGGATGTCTGTGAATGATTTGTGTTATGTTTATTTCTATATTTATTTCCAAAGATTATTATAGCCACTATGTAGTAGCTTTGAGTTTGTATCGGTATGTCGGATTTCCTCTCGAAATTAAATGCATGTTATACTATCCGACATAGCGGTGCTCGCACAAAGCAATTGCACGGATGGTCGCTCCTCAACAGCCTTATTCTCCGCGCTAGTTGACAGCATTGCTCCGTAGTGTTCTTGGCTAGCGTGGGTATAGAGGTGGGGCGTCACAGCTTGGTATCAGAGCCAAACTTCGGAACAATGTAGAATAATTTAACAAGGATCATCGTCCTAAGTCCATCTTAGGAGTCGTGCCTTAGGATTTAATTCGTGTCTTCGTACCATTCTATCCTATTTTCTTTTGTGATTCCTTGTTTTAATTATCAAGGTTGCTTGATATTCATTTGGTGAATAACCTTTTTCTTCTTCTTTCTTTCTTTCTAAAGGAAGGGAAATGGTTAGACCAGGTCATCCCGGCGTCGGTCAATCTAGTGCTACTCCCCAAGATGGAGTTTTTATGTCCACCCAGCAGCTTCTTGATTTAGTTAAGAATGCTCAAGCAGCTGGTTCTAATTCGGAACCAACTCGTCCTAAGTCTGGATTTGCATGCTTGTGCAACGATTATACCAACTTGGGTGGGAAGCCATTCAAGGGTTCTGAAACTATTATTGAAGTCCAGGCTTGGTTAAGAACATGCGATCAAATCTTTTCTCGCATGAACCTCATTGATCTTCACCGAGTTCAGGGGGCCTCTAGTATGCTCCAAGAAAGAGCATTGGACTGGTATGAACTTCTTATTTCTGAAATCAATGAAGCGGATCTCACTTGGGAGAAATTCCGAGAACGCTTCGAATTAAAATTTGTGCCAGAAGCTGAGAAGGTGACTTTGGCTCGCTGTTTTATTGACCTTGTTCAAGGTGAATCTTCTGTGACAGACTATGTCGCATCTTTCGAATCTCTTTCCAAGTACGGGGTTGAATACATTAATACCCCCTTGAAGAAAAATCAGAGATTTGTGTATGGCTTGAACAAGAATCTCAAGAAGCCATTACTTCTTAAATTAGAAGTTTCTTTTGATCAACTGATTGATATCGCTCTTCGTCTTGAAGAGGCAGATAGGGAAAGTGATGTTGAAGTTGTGGGTGCCAAACCGAACTTCAACAACAACAACAAGAAGAGTCCAAACAAATTAAAAGGTCCTTATCCCAACAAAAAGGGTAAGCAAGCAACTCCTGCTGCAAAGGCTCCTTCTCCTAGTAGTGGGAAATACTTTAACTGTGGGTCAGGGACCATTTTGCGAACAAGTGTTCAAAGCCCCGTTGTTGTCGCTATTGTAAGAGCCCGGATCATTATATACATCAATGCCTCAAACTTGAAGGCAAGAAGGAGGTAAAGTTAAATGTTGCTCAAGCCTCTGGAAACACATCTCGTGGTCAAGGTACATCTCATTCTATCCTGGATGGTATTATTAAATTTCGTGATCAACCTATTCGAGTTCTTTTTGATACGAGAGCATCCCATTCTTTTATATCAAAAGAGCTTGTTGATACTTTCTCTTTAAGTGTTGTTGCTTTAATGACTTCTTCGAGAATTGCGAATCCGGTTGGTGGATCCGCAACACTCAGTTTATTGTGTAAGGATGTCGAGATTATTTTATGCGATTTTTCTTTCCTAGCCGATTTGCATGTCATGCGTTATTTAGGCTTTGGAATGATTTTAGGAATGGATTGGCTTAACCGTTATGAAGCTCATATCCTATGTCATGAGCGCACTATTCATCTTCGACATCCTCAATCTGTTAAAAAGATTTCTATTATTCTCAAAGATTCGGATTCCACTTTATCTGCATCTTTATATTCTTTAAATCCTCGTGATGATGATAATGATGATGAGGAAGACATCATTTCTCTTATTCACGTTGTTCGTGAATTTTCCGACATATTTGAGCCCGTTTTAGGATTACCACCTAAGCGAGTAATTGAGTTCAGAATTAATCTTACCCCTGGAGCTCAACCTATTACTCGTCCTCCTTATCGTTTGTCCAATAAAGAAAATGAGGAGATGCACATACAATTATCCGATTTGGAAACGAAGCAATTTATTCGCTCTAGTTCCTTGACTTGGGGAGCTTCAGTTATTTTTTTGAAGAAATCGATGGCACACTTAGGCTTTGCGTTGACTACCGCAAGCTTAATGATCTTACTATCAAAAATAAATATCCTTTACCTCGGATTGATGACCTATTCGATCAACTTAGTGGTGCTAGAGTCTTTTCACAATTGGACTTGGCAACCGGTTTTCATCAGCTTCGTATTACAGAGGATAGCATTCCTTTGACATCGTTCCGTTCTCGATATGGATCTTATGAATGGCTTGTTATGCCATTTGGTTTAACGAATGCTCCGGCTCATTTCGTTGACCTTATGAACCGAGTTTTCAAAGATTTTCTCGATCGATTTGTTCTCATCTTTATTGATGATATTCTTGTGTATTCAAAAACCGAGGAGGAGCATGAAAAACATCTTCGGATTGTGTTGGAAACTCTTAGGAGTAATCAATTAAAAGCAAAATTTTCTAAATGCCATTTTTGGCAATCTAATGTGAAGTTTCTCGGTAATATTATTTCCGAATCCGGAATTTCCGTAGATCCTTCAAAGGTTGAAGCGATTCAAGACTGGAAGAGACCGAAGAGTGTGATGGAAATCCGTAGCTTCCTTGGATTGGCGGGTTATTACCGTCGTTTTATCAAGGACTTTTCAAAAATTGTCGTGCCTCTCACTAGCTTAACTAAGAATGGTGTTAAATACATTTGGTCGGACAAATGTGAAACTTCTTTTCAGAAATTAAAAGAACTCCTTTCCGATGCTCCTATTCTCGTTATTCCCGAGAGGAATCAAGATTTTATTGTTTATACTGATGCTAGTCGCATTGGTTTGGGTGCCGTTCTTATGCAAAAAGAACGTGTTATTGCTTATGCTTCTAGGCAATTGAAGCCAGCTGAGACTAGATATGCCACTCATGATTTAGAAGTTGCGGCTATCGTTTTCGCCCTTCGAATTTGGCGTCATTATCTATTGGGAGAAAAATTTATTCTCTACACCGATCATAAGTCTTTGAAATATTTATTCTCTCAAAACGAACTTAATTTGCGTCAACAGCGTTGGCTCGAATTCCTTGCATCTTATGATCTTGATATTCTTTATACTCCCGGAAAGGGAAATCGAGTTGCCGATGCACTTAGTCGCAAGCAACAAGTGGTTGTTTCCATGATGATATCCGAATGGAATGATCTTGAGGTTTTATCCACTTGTGAAATTCGAGACCGTGTTTCCGATTTATGTTCATCTCTTGTTTTATGTAGCCTTGAGGCTCATCCTTCTCTTTTAGACCGCATTCTTGAAGCTCAAAGGCTAGATCCCGAATTGGCTCTTCTTGGCTAAAATATTAAGGATAAAATTGATATTGAAGGTTTGAAAGACTATGATATCGGTTCTCGTGGCGGCATTCGAAAATTTGGTAGACTTATCGTGCCAAATATTAGTGATCTTCGTAAAGATATTTTTGAAGATTCTCATCATTCTAAATTTACCATTCATCCCGGTAGTAGTAAAATGTACGCGGATATGAAGAGGCTTTATTATTGGGAGGGAATGAAATCTGATATTGCTAACTTTGTTAAGTGTTGCATGACTTGCCAACTTGTCAAGGCCGAACATCAAAGGCCCGGTGGGTTATTGCAACCTTTAGACGTTTCAATTTGGAAGTGGGATCAAATTTCCATGGATTTTTCTGACGGCCTTCCCCGTTCTCGTTCGGGTCATGATAGCCTACGGGTTATAGTTGATAGACTTACTAAATCCGCCCATTTTATTCCCGTTCGGTCTAACCGAATCGTTTCTCTTTTGGCCAAACTCTTTATCAAGGAAATCGTTAAATTGCATGGTGTTCCTACTTCTATTGTTAGCAATTGTGATCCATTGAATACTAGTGGATTTTGGAAGAGTCTTCAAAAAGCTTTAGGAACGAAGCTTAATTTTACTACCGCTTATCACCCCTAGTCCGATGGATAAACCGAGCGTGTGAATCAAACTCTTGAAGATCTTCTTCGTGCTTGTGTGCTTGATTTCGGTGGAAGTTGGGAAGATCATATTTCTCTTGTTGAATTTTCCTATAATAATAGCTTCCAATCTAGTATTGGTATGGCACCTTTCGAGGCACTTTACGGAAGGCCATGCCGATCTCCTTCTTGTTGGCTTGAGTCCGGTGAGAAGCTGGTTTTAGGTCCAGATCTTATCCGGGATTCCACAGAGAAAATTGACCTTATTCGACATAGGATGAAAGAAGCTCAGAGTAGACAAAAATCCTATGCCGATAACCGGAGAAGGAAGTTAGAATTTTCTGTGGGAGATTCTGTTTTCATTCGTGTTTCACCTATGAAAGGTGTTGTACGTTTCAGTTGATCGAGAAAATTAGCGCCTCGATATATTGGGCCATTTCCTATCACTGAACGTATTGGTTCCATGGCTTATCGCCTTTTATTACCGGCTCAGTTTTCTTCTATTCATGACGTGTTTCACGTTTCTCAACTAAGGAAGTGCCTTCGAGATTCCGATTCTATTATTGAGCCCGGTGTGGTGGGAGAAATTAAAGTTTCACCCAATTTAACTTATGAGCAGCATCCTATTCGAATTATTGCTTCGGAGGTTAAACGCCTTCGAAATAAAGATGTTCCGCTTGTGAAAGTTCAATGGTCCTCAAATGCTAAAGATTGCTCTTGGGAATCTAGAGAGTTCATCGAGCGAACACATCCGAACTTACTTTCCCGTGCTCTTTAAGGTAAACCTTTTATTTCAAATTTATTTTGTGATGAATATGCTCTCATGATTGTTACTATATATCTTCTTCTTAAATATTGCGAGGACGCAATTTCTTTAAGGAGGGGAGTCTGTAACAACTCGCATATTTATCGATTTTATATTTAAATATTTTATAAATACTCGGAATTTAGTCCGAAAATCTACTTTTTGCATACGGCTGAATTAGGACTCGGGACCACTTCCATTGAGTTCAAAACGCCGTTTGCGATCTTTTTGAGTATAAACTTTGATATGTTTAGAGTTAGTGGAATTTTGCCACTTTTCACTTAGGGCTTTGGTTTAGGCTGAGCCCTATAACCCCATTTATTAACTCAGTCCCAACCCTCTCCTCTTCATTTACTTCCTTACTATTTTCCTAATACTCAAGCCTTTATAACAATGGAGAGTGGAATGGGAAATTGAAACTCAAGCCCTAATTTTCTTTTGCAATCAAGCTCTAGCTCCAAACTACTAGAAGAAACTTTGGTAAGCCTCTTCTTCTTCTTCTTCTCCAACTCATTCTCTTATCAACTTCAGAAATTCCTAAACCTAACTTTGGAAATGTTCTTCTTTTTTAGCATAGATTCAAGCTCGTTTGGGTTGTGTTGAAGAGTGGTTGATTCTCCCTTTGCTTTCAAGCTTCTTCTTCATTGTTTTTGTGAAAAGGTGAGATTTTTATCTCACATCTTAGTCTATAACTATCTTCGATTGTTAGGTAAGAATTCCTAACACTTATTCTTGTACAATTGCTTTTGGTTTGGATTGATTTGGTGAATATTCCAATTTTTGGTGTTTTGGGTTCAATTCTTTAAAAATCATAGCTTTGATGTCTTGATCATGTTTTTGGTGATGAACCAAAGAGCTTCTATGGTCGGGTAGTCGATTGGCGTAAACCCTTAGTGTCGTTGCTCGACCGATAGCAATTGGGAAGGGAATGACAGTTATTAGATAGGCATGGGAGTGCTGGCAATAGGCTCCGGTCGACCGAGCTCAGGGTCCGGTCGACCGACCTGCTACCCGAGCACATCCTGCCTCTGGTTTGGAAGTGCAGGTTACGGACTCCGGTCGACCGAGCTCAGGGTCCGGTCAACCGACCTGCTACCCGAGCGCTTCCATCTTTGGTTCGGTCAACCGACTCAGGGAGTCCGGTTGACCGACCTGCTCCTATTTGCCAATTTTTGTCTATTTTGTTGGATTTCCAACTTTAATCGATTCGTGTTGTTTCCCTTTTGTTGTTATCATTTATTATCGACTTTGATGACATTTTCTTTGGGAATTTTCGAAATATCCATTTTGATGGATTTGATATCGATTTCTTTGGATTTTATTCACGTCTTCGAATGTGAATTTCGGTGATTGATTGTTTTGCAATCATTTTTGTGATTTGTCACTTTAAAATATAAAGGTTTCAATACTAGTAGTAAATATCAAAATTCTTTCATCAAAGCGATTTCAAAACTATTTTATTACTGAGCTCTTTTCCTAAACCGTTTTCCAATCTATTAGTATATACAAGCCTTTACTTCACTCGGATGAGAAATCGAATTAAACGGCTTAGTAAAATAAGTGGTATGAAACGCTTGCGTTTGCTTCGTCGGTTAATTCTTGGACTTGTTCGATTGAGCCTTTTTGTGACAATTTCCTAGTGAAGATCTACAGTTTGTTCGTAAATATTTAAGTTAAGCTAGTGGTTATGGGACATGAAGCTAAACTCATATATTTACTAGCTTAGTGTAATTGACACTTCTTGATGATCATGACGATCATTTTTTGTGATTTAGACTAGCAATTTTGCGATGTCTCTTTGTCTGCGAGGGAGACTAGCCCCGTTTCAGTGTGATTTCGACTCACACATGTGGGGTAGCACCCCATGGTATTCAGACCGTTCGTGTGTCAAAAATTAATGGCTAGCTACCATGAGATAGCATCTCGTTCGTGTGATACATATGTTGGTGAGTTTTCATGCTCCCGTTCGTGTGATAGGCCTCCCCTTTTTTTTATGATTTATGGATTTTGTGTGTTGATTTCTGGAATTTGTGCTTCACCAATTTTAGTGATTTTCATTGATATGATTTATCAATTTTTTTGCATTGGTGAATTCGTGTGTCATTGACTTGTTGTGAATACAAGTTTTGGGTATGAAACCCTTTTTGGATCTTTGAGAAGATTCTTGTGATATTGATTAATCTCAAGTTGATTTTCAGTTACATACTTATAGTAGTATGCCATTATGGTTATCATATGTTTATGCCATATCTCTTATTCTATATCATGTCATCTGATATTTATAGCTAGACCGATCCATTTATTATTTTCTTATGAAATAATACTCGGGTCAGACCGAGATGTTACAGGTGCTTCTGCTTGACTTCTCCCCAGGTATTCATTACTCTGACTTTTGTCTAACTACTTAGATTAGTAGTTTTTGTTGTAAACATTTGAGATATAGACTCTATGATGTATACTTATTCTTTTGTATAGCACATGTTGCTATTCTTTTGGGTTATTGTGGATCTTTCTGACCACTACTCTGATGTACACTTTCATGTGTTATATATTCATATCTTTTTCCGCCTTTGTGATATGGATGTCTGTGACTGATTTGTGTTATGTTTATTTCTATATTTGTTTCTGAAGATTATTATAGCCACTGTGTAGTAGCTTTGAGTTTGTATCGGTGCGTCGGATTTCCTCCCGAAATCAAATGCATGTTATACTATCTGACATAGCGGTGCTCGCACAAAGCAATTGCACGGATGGTCGCTCCTCAATAGCCTTATTCTCCGCGCTAGTTGACAGCATTTCTCCGTAGTGTTCTTGGCTTGCGTGGGTATAGAGGTGGGGCGTCACAATATTCAAATTCCTGAATAAATATACCACAAATAGACACAACTGTATGGTTTTATATGATGACATAATTCCCATCATTCTAAAAGTGGAATATCCGCCTAACAAAATATTTATGATTTTTGGTTGATTTTTTATTGAAATTTAATATTTATATTCAATTGAGTTTTAATGTTGAATTAATATCGATCACTATATCTCTACTTTTCTATTACTATTACTCTTTTGCTGATAACAAAAGGGGGAGAGAAAGGTTAAGATTTTGTCAAATAAAATCAAGCAAAGGTCAAATAATTTTCTATTTGTATCTAGGCTCATTTGCATATTTTTATTTGTATGCATATATGTAGGGGAGTATTGTGTAGAGAGGAAGCATTTAAATAGGGGGAGCAAATTAGAGCATATCAATGATCAAATACATTTAACATATTCAAAATCTTAAATATATGTTTGTTATCATCAAAAGGGGGAGATTGTTGAATATGCGCTTATATGATTTTTGTTTGATGATTATAAACATATATATATATATATATATTTGTGTAAATGTATTTGTTAATGTACTATTTTATTTTTCATATATTAAATAAATATTTGCTGAATAAAATTAAATAACACAGAATTTGAATTCAAACGGAAATTTTATTCAAACAAATATTTATTACAATTTTGAAAATACAAATTCAAGCTCTCACTATACATATACAATTTTGATTACAAATACATCACAATTTCATATTTACATTTAACCTCAATACACATCACTCATTCACTCAATTCTTATTTTATCTTCAACTTCATTCCAGTTAGAATCCAACATCTGAGCAATCTGCAAAATTATTCACTAATGCAGTAAAATTGAAAAAGAAATATTTTTGCAATATAAAATAAAATATGGTTTTTGCAATATAAACCAGACAAGGTACATACCACATTTAAGACTACATGATCAACTCAACTCAAACCAGGACCAATAAATAGTGCCAACAGATCAAATGAAGTCTTTACACATGGTATGAAGATCACAAGGCTCAAGTCTACAAAGTAAACATGTATATGCTACAGAGAACAGGGGGACCAAGCTACAGACTTCGAGAACAGGTCAAATGAAAACTACCCGAGTTTATCGAGAAATGCAAAAATGTCAAGTAACTGAGTACATAACTACAAGCAAGTGCACACACTAAATCAAAGTAGTGCAACTTGATAACAAAGACCAATATCGTTGCACCAGTGATACCAGTGAAGCCAAGACTAGAAAAAACAAAACTACAAATGCTCAAGTAGCAGTTTTGATATGAAGAACGACCACTAAATCAACAACCATAATGACCAAAAGCAATGTCGAACAAGACAAAGTTAGAGACCAGAATCAAGCAATAATATGTATAGGTCAGTGAACAAAATCAAGTCAAGGTCAAAGTCAACCAGAACGAGAACGAAAAAATTCAATGACCGAAGTCAAAGTCAGAATCGATCAAGCCATGGTCATCACGAAATGAATCAAAGCCGTGACCATCAAGCAACGAAAAAATATACGAATTGACAAAGTTAGAAATCATCGTCAACATTCAATCAATATCGAACGGCCGGGCTATATCAATTGACAAATTCAACTAACTCCAGACGAACGCAAATACAGGGATTTAATCTCTATAAATTGCAATAATCATCATCGGTAATATCATCGAGTTCAAGTACGAAAACACTAAAGCACAAAAGCATAAATTACATACCCAAGCAAGGAAAGAACTCAATCAACGAAGCAGCCGAAGTGAGCAACAAGGAAAACGATCGATCAAGGCTACACGCGAATAATCACTGATTCGATCAATTTAAAGTCGGCACTTCACAATACCCTAATTTGGATCAAGGATGAAAGCCCTAGTTATAATCGAAAAAAAGAAGCCGCCATTATATCAAAAGGAATGGAGCAAATAAAAAAAGGATCGGGTCGAATTACAAAATAAAGGGCTTTCTTTTTAAGAGCTTTCTTTTTATAAAATAAAGGGCTTTTATTTTAAATTAGGGTTATTTTAATTTTAAATTGTTTTTAATTTGTAATTTTCTTTTTAAACCGTTGTATTTACTAGTCGTGTGAGTAGGGGACAAACTATGTGGCGTAGTTTGAGAATTCGCAACTCAGTGGCTGAGTTGTGGCAGGGTTTTGAGCGTAGAGTTAGGTTTAGTCGATAGCGGGCGTCGCGAATTTACGTGTGTAAGCGTCTGACTGTCTAATTTCTAGTAGAAACCTTGGGGGCAGCACGTAGGCAGAGTTTTGCCGAAGCTGGGTAAATTCTATGTCGTTCTATTTCTGCATTTATTATTCCACTATTATCTGTGCTGCTATTGTTCTATGATCTATGTTGAAATTATTTTAAAAGCTTTCGCAATTAATTTCTATAATTAATACCATCACCCTATTCACCCTCCCTCTAAGGTGAAATCGATCCTACAAAATCAATTTGACTGTGAATATTTAAAATAATATGTTAATTTTAGTGCGATAAAGTTCTCATGATTATAGTACATTGTAATTACTATCACATAATGTACCATTTAAGGATTTACTATTTAATATACTTTAAATTAATTTAATCGTAATATGCTAAGTATATAATAGAAAAAAACACCTTTATTTTGAATAAGATTGGTTATCAAATAAGATATATGTAACAAATTGCATAATTTTTCCTAGGGAATACCTTAAACTCTATCAATCTCCCACTTGTACATGGGTTCACCTATGAAATCTTATTTCAACTTCTTCAATTGGTTTTTCAAAACTAGTCGGGTTAGTCACTTAGTGAATAGGTATGCTATTTTGTTTTAATTATCTACTCCATTAATCAACTCTTTGAGGTTGATAAACTGCATTAATCATGTGGAACTTTTTAGAGCATCTCCCTTGATTTCTAGTGAGTTTTTAGGTTATTTTTCGAACTGCGTCGCTGTATTGCTATCAAGTAAACAATATCATAGGATTCTCAACATTTGAAATCGGCCCTATCTTAGTTATAAATGTATGCACTTATTTATAATTCTTTTATAGCAATGCTTATTCAAGGTGATATATATAGCTAGCAGCAGAATCAACCACTATTTGGAACATCTCCAATTCAAAATTCTTAACTTAAGATTGAAAATGAACTTAAGATTGACATAATGTCACTTTAGAAGTTTGAGTTGTGTACTCCTTCAAAAAGTGTTCATTGTTTCTAAAAACAATTCTCTGGCATTTCATAAATATTGGAGAGCACTCTAAACTATCATTTAGTAATCTTAATTCGAATTTGTTACTTGCTTTATGTACAAATACATAAGTGAAATGTGATATTATAGATAATATAACATGGATTATAATTCATACTGCCAATGCAAAGAAATCCATCTTTCATGTTCCATATTAAAGAATTTAATTTGGTGTCCGCATATATCGTTTAGGGCATTCCCAACTTTTTTTATGCTGATTGTAGAAGTTGTCCTTTCAAATCCTATACCCAGAATTAAATAATAGAATTGAAACGATTTTAACACGAATACATCATTAACAAACATAAGCTTGTTATTCACTTATGGTTTTAGAAATACCTTAACACTGGTTAATATTCTTTTATTTACAGACACACATTTCCTCTACAATTTGACTTCAATTCAAACTATTTGATTTTTCTATCAAAATACTTAATTAACTCTGATATTAATCAAATAATACTTTTGTATCATTCCTTGGATCATATCCAATAACTCACAAAACTCAAAATTGCTCCCACTGACTTCGAGACACTTTAATTAAGCACAAACATTACATTCTAAATCATTATTTAGAATTTTTGCTTACATACCAAAACTCAAAATCATATTAAGCGATAATTTTGGGAGAAAACCCGAATTAACACAACTATGTTGAATAACGAACCTGTTACGTTCATTTCAATAGTGGAAACATAGTTATTCTTTTCAGCATAGCTTGCTATATCCCAACTACATTGGTCTTTTTCTCAAAAATACTTTTGCGGCTGATGAATCATAAATGATAATGCACTTGGAATCCATTTCGGATCTGTGCATCACGCCATATGGTAGAGTCAACACTCTCAATGGCTCATTGATAACTAAGGAAATTATTTTCTTGACGTTAACAAAAAAATCGTAGTTTTCTTTTAATGTGTAAGAGTTCTTATTATACATTCTAATTTGTTGTATTGGTTTTGGCTTAGTCAATTTTATTTCATCCTTTGCAATCATTTTATCTTTTAGTCGTATCCAAATCCATTTTACAGCCAAAAATTTCTAAAAGATATTCCTTCATCATGAATTTGGTGTTTCTTTAAACAATAATTATTTCTCGGTGCAATTGAATATGTATTTATAAATTTTAGGAATTTCCTATATATGTGTAAAAATGATTTGTTTTTTTAAGTATACTCAACATATGTTCATAACATAGATTGGTCGATCAATATTGATTGGTCCCAGACTCATTTGGAAATGTCCACCTATTATCCCCTATGAATATTATGTGCATTCTCCCGACTAATACAATTTGTCAACTCCTTGGCCTAGGATATGTTGGGATTTCTTATAAATGTTCCTCTTATATGACCTCTTAAACTATTCTTTAGATGAAATTAAATTTTAACCTTATGTTCTTACTTTTAAGTATGCGACCTTACAAAAAGAAGTATGTGACCTTACAAAAAGAAGTATGTGACCTTACAGAAAGATTAGTGAAATATGTGTTCTTATGGATCTCTTTTATTCTTATAGTTCACCCTTCTTCCATTAGATTTAGGCTCTAATTTTATGTATGTGAATGTTTTCTTGGTTGGATATAACCTGTAGGTTAAATGTTTGAATGTTTGATGTTTATTAAATTGAAAACGCCAATCGAATGACAATTTAGAATTAAGTACAAAGTCTTGGATCAATGATGATCCAATAATTTAAATCCTCCCAAACTTGATGAGAGTTGTGTGGGACGATAAGAAAGGACTCATAACGCTACATTTCAAGTTTCAAGTCGTACGGAGTTCGTATGCGTAGGATGTGGTCCAAAGAAGTATGGATTGTTGGTGATACACAAGTGCTTGGAGTGGTGGTCTTACTTCAAGTTCAATTTCATCCTTCAAGGAAGAATGCTTTAGGATAAACCGAGGGAAGGTACTTGGATTACTCAAGGTGAAAACTTAGTCAAAACTTGATTAAGTTATATGGACCAGTGCAGATCTAAGAAGGTGCAAGCTTGGATTCACGTTAAACTTTGTCCCTTACATGGTTTAGCAGTAACTTGGATCGATGGTGATCATGGTTCGATGTAATCTTGGATTGGTGGTGGCCTTGGTTTGGTGGTAGGTTGGATTGGTGGTGATCATCGTTCGGTGGTAGCTTGGATCGATGGTGATATTGTTTTGGTGGTAGCTTAGATTGGTAGTGTTTATAGTTGATAGAAGCTTATCTCGGTGATGATCATGATTCTTTGGAAGCTTGAATTACCGATGGGAAATTAAAGTCTCTTTAGGCCATTCACATGTTTGCTTCAGGCTTGTTGTATGTTTGCTTCAGGCTCTACTCATGGCAAACTTTTAACGTTGATGATATGCAATATGACGTTGGCGACACGTGATGGGAAATGATGGCTTCGGCGATGGGATAGTTGTACTTTGAGATGCAATGTGAAGGATTATGAGCCGGATTGAAGGAGCTATTGGAGATGGTAACGGGTTGAACGATGATAATCTACGACTAATATTGATTGTCAAAAACTATCCTAGACTATGACGACTTCAAACAAGAGTTCCAGGATCAGTCCAGGATGTGCTCTACTATAGATGGCATATGAAAAGGGATTATTGATATTCAAAGGTTTAGAAGTGTACTCTTAAAGCAAGGGTATGTGAAGACATTTACCTAGGCACATAATGGTCCTAAGATGGCAAAATGTTTCAATTTGTTTACCTTGGGTTGCCTATGGGTGTGCAATCTAGTTCCTGGCCTACTAAATGGCAAGGATTCACATATCGAGAAAAGAAGACATTGAGTAGTCCTTGACTATAGGAGGAGGTAATATGAGTATTGTATATCCAACGTGTTGGGTGAGTGAATGTGAGGATGAATGATGGATGCTATTTTTGTTTTGGTTGCTTATCACACGATGGACGTCACACAATATAGGCAGATATCTAGACACCCATTAGTAGTTTGATATATAGTACACCCATGATAATTATGATAAAGAGTAGCATATAGCCTATGTTATGTGCTAACTCTAGGGATGCAGGGATATGTCAGTTATCATTCTCCATACCATTTGTCTTGTATAGTGACTTTATAGTATTTGAGATTTTCTACCATTCATACTAGATTGTTGTTTGACTCAGGATTTTACACATTGCTTCCTATTATTCCGGGTACTCTTAAATGAATAATTAGGAATATCATGTCTGGTGAGTACTTAGAACTCAACAGGTAGAGATAAAGAGGCTACATTTTCATTATATCAAGAAAATAGGCATAAGGAAAAATTTTGAAAAAAAATAAGCAAGATGATAGCCTGTGTTTTTTTAGGATGAAGAATAATGCTACCTATTTATAGCGTAAAACTAAATATAATGCCAAAAAAAATAAAATTAGCATTTGTCCTTCAGCCTAAATTTTTTCAAAGTGTGTCCTTCAACCTAAATTATAACTTGTTAGTCCGTGAGATGATGGTTTTGATGACAACAACCTTAGAATAGATTATAAAATATAAATACTGACATTATAAGTTTAGGTATATATGTATATGCAGGATTTAACCATGCAGGTACCAAGAATGAAGATTGTACAGTATAGAGATTCAAGATATCGAGATAGAAGACTCATGAGTATCAAGATTATCAAAAGTTCAAGATTTCAAGCATAAGTATATTTATTAGGAATTTTTGTTAAAACTCGTAGAAAAGCACTGGCATCTTAAAATCCAATTTATTCGTGGAATGGAATCCACTTCGAGCCTGTTAAAGGGATGGAACCCTAAGTAGGATGGAACCTACGAAAATCTAGTGGAACATTGTTTTGTATCCACTAATTTTAATTCAAATGATTTTACAAAATTATCTTGTTTTCAAAATGATTTCAAAACTTTCCTTTTAAAAACATCAAAACTCTCTATCCTGATTTTAAATAATTTTAGCCTCAAAATTATCTTTAATTTCAAAGTCAAATTACTCCTGATTTTAAACTATCTTTTTAAATTATATATTTAAATTTTATACTTAGATTTAAATATAAAATTATAGTTAAATTCTGTATATATTATTCTCTATACTTACTTATGAATTTTAACTATATTCAAGTATATTTATAAAGTTTAATATAGTTTTAATATAAGATAAAGGTTATTTTAAAAGAAAATCAAATCATCAAAAAATGCTTTGGGATGTCGACATACTCATGGTGACCATGTCGACATGGTGTCAGTTGGTTTCGAAATTCAAATTTCAAAAGAAGTGTCTATTCGCCATATCTCTTTAAGAATGGACATGGCTATTGTTCTTCTATAAATAGGGGTTAGTTTCAATGAATTTTATATCAGATTTTCTGGTTTTTCACTCCTCTTCTTCCTCCACATTTCTCAATACATATTCTTACCATTACTTTGCTGAAATCAACAATGAATCAAACTTGATTACTTCTAATTTTATTCTCTATCACTATCTCTACAAGGTTCTCAATGTTATTCAGAGTTATAGACTTCTTTGTAATCTATTAAGCGAGAAAAGGTGTGATTGTCGCCTTGGAAATCAATCAAGAGAGAAAAGGTGTGATTGTAGCCTTGGTAAATCAATTGGGTAAACTTATGGCCCGGAAATCAAGTATCTCTACCCAGAGGATAGAAATTTTGGAGGGTGTACCTCGTAGCCTTGAAACTGAGGGTGTAATTATACAATCTCTTTTGAAAGGGAATCCGTAGTTGTGTTGCGGGACTGGATGTAGGGTAACTCCGAACGAGTATAAAATCCGGTATGTTCTTTCCTTTATTGCTTTTACTTTATTTCTGCATTTGTGTTTGTTTCTGTGATCATATCTGTGTCTGTATATTGCATACATCTGTGTTCAATTCAACATAAATTCAAAAAGATTTAATAATTCTTTATAAACACTATTCATCCCCCATCTAGTGTTAAACCTAGCCTTAAGATCTGTAATCCGCATTTCTCACAATTGGTATCAGAGCAAGGTTTTCAAAGTTTCATAATCTGATTTTTGGAAAAGTTTTTAAAATGACTATATTTGTTAATACTAATTTAGAAGTATCCAAACCATCATTGTTTCTTGAGTCTGCATATAATCAATATTCAAATTCAAGTTGTCTACAAAGATTGTTTGATGTGCAGGAATCATGCTTTATGGGTGTTGAGGAATCAATCCACAACGGACAAATTGTGCAGATCAGAAAGAACGAATGGATACTTGATAGTGGGTGTTCTAGACACATGACTGGCAATCCAAATATACTGAATGATATAATATACAAAGACAGAGGACTGGTTAACTTTGGAGACAATTCAAAAGGATATGTGATTGGCGTCGACAAAGTCGGTAATTCTGAAACTCCTACTATTACTAATGTTTTTCTAGTTAAGAATCTGAAATATAATCTGCTAAGTATATGTCAACTATGTGATAAAGGATATAAAATTAAATTTGAAAAAGATAAGTGTCATATAGAAGATAATAATTCAACCATTATATTTGAGGGAGTCAGGAAAAAGAATATTTATATTCTTAGTAAGAAAGTTTCAAATGATAACCTATGTCTGTTGGCAAATACAAGTGACCCTTAGATTTGGCATACGAGATTTGGGCATTTGAATTTCAAACTCTTATCTAGACTGTCAAAACATAATCTAGTAAGAGGTCTCCCTAAAATGAATTTTAAAGTAGATAGTTTATGTGATGCTTGTCAATTAGGAAAACTTAAAAAAAAGTTCCTTTAAGTTAAAAGATATGATTTCAACTTCAAAACCTCTTGAATTACTTCATCTTGATTTATTTGGTCCATCTCAAATTCTATCAATAAATTATAGTAAATATGTCTTTGTAATTATAGACGATTATTCTAGATTTACATGGACAATATTTTTGAAACATAAAAGTGATACTTTTGAATGTTTTAAGACATTTTCAAAAAGAATTCAAAATCAATTTTCTCTAAAAATTATAACTATTCGAAGTGATCACGGTGGTGAATTTGAAAATGAAAAGTTTGAGGAATTCTGCAATAAAAAGGGAATAACTCACAATTTTTCATTTCCGAGAACTCCACAACAAAACGGAGTAGTAGAACGTAAAAATAGAATGATTCAAGAGTGTGCGAGAACTATGGTTACAGATAGTAATTTACCAAAGAATTTTTGGGCAGAAGCAGTTGCTACCACCTATTATATTTTAAATAGAATTTTAATTAGACCTTTAACTGATAAGACATCTTACGAACTTCTTTATTCAAAGAAACCTAAGGTATCTTATTTCAGAATTTTCGGAAGTAAATGCTTTATTTTAAATACAAAAGATAATTTAGATAAATTTGATCCTAAATCCGACAAAGGTATCTTTATCGGATATTCTAATAGAAGTAAAGCGTACAGAGTGTTTAATTTAAAAACCAATTCCATTGAAGAAACAATGCATGTTTCATTTGATGAAAATTTCAAAAATTTTGAAGATACAAATGATGAAGAGGATTTAATCACTCAAAATCAAGAATCAACTGAAACTAATAATGAAATTAATCATCCTAATAAAAGGACTAAACTTTTAAAAGATCATCCTATAGAAAATATACTGGGAGATATGCAATCTGTTGTTAAAACTAGAAATCAACTAATTCAAATGAGTAATGTAGCTTTTATATCAACTATTGAACCCAAAAATCCAAAAGAAGCATCAACTGATGATTCATTGATTTTGGCTATGCAAGAAGAATTAAATCAGTTTACTAGAAATGATGTTTGGGAACTTGTTCCTAGACCATAAAATAAAACTATAACTAGAACTAAATGGGTTTATAAAAATAAAATGAATGAACAAGGAGAGGTAGTTAGAAATAAAGCTCGATTAGTCGCTTAAGGTTTTTGTCAAGAAGAAGGAATAGATTTTGATGAAACCTTTGCTCCCGTAGCAAGATTAAAAGCCATTAGGATTCTACTTGCTTTCGCAAATCATAATAATTTCAAATTATTTCAAATGGATGTTAAAAGTGCCTTTTTAAATGGATTTGTAAAAGAAGAAGTATATGTTGAACAACCACCACTTTTTGAAAATGATAATTTACCAAATCATGTTCACAAACTTAAGGAAGCATTATATGGTCTAAAACAAGCTCCTAGAGCCTGGTATGATAGACTAAGATCTTATTTATTGCAATCTAATTTTTAAATTGGTAAAGTAGATAATACTCTTTTTATTAAAAGAAATAAAAATGATATTCAACTAGTACAATTTTACGTATATGATATCATTTTTGGTTCAACTAATTTTGAAATGAATAAAGAATTTTCTGAAATAATGACAAAAGAGTTTGAGATGAGTCATATGGGTGAATTAAATTTCTTTTTAGGATTACAAATAAAACAATTAGATAATGGTATCTTTATTAGTCAAGAAAAATATGCTAAAGACCTAATTAGTAAATTCGGTTTGACTACTGCGAGTGGAAAACCCACTCTCATGGCAACCAATGAGTATCTTAGTAAAGAAGATCTCTCGAAAGATGTAGATCAAAAACTATATAGAGGAATGATTGGATCACTACTCTATATTACTGTCAGTAGACCTGATATCATGCATAGTGTTTGTCTCTGTGCCAGATTCAATCCTAACCTAAAGAGACCCACTTAAAAGCCGTAAAACGAATCATAAGATATGTTAAACACACATCTGATTATGGTTTATTCTACCCTAAAAATGATTCTTTTGACTTAATATCTTACTGTGATGCTGACTATGCTGGTTGTAAATCAGACCGAAAAAGTGCAAGTGGGACTTGTCGCTTTTTGGGGCATTCTCCGATTTCTTGGCTTAGTAAAAAGCAAAACACAGTTTCTTTATCAACAACTGAAGTAGAATATATTTTTGCTGCTTTGGCTTGTTCTCAAGTAATATATATGCAACAAAACTTAAAATATTTTGGTTTAAAAATTTCAAAATCACCAATTTATTGTGAAAATACGAGTGCGATAAATTTATCCAAAAATACTACTCAACATGCTTGAACTAAACATATTAATATCAGACATCATTTTCTCAGAGATAATTTAAGAAAGGAAGTAGTTACTCTCGATTATATCAATTCTGAGAATCAAATTGCTGATATCTTAACAAAACCCTTAAATGAATCAATATTTACTAAATTAAGAAGAGAATTAAGTATTTGTTCTATAACTGAAATATAAAATATAAATAACAAGTATAATTAATAATTAATATTAAAATAATTCAAAGAGTTAAAATATAAACGACCATGTCGACATCCCCCATATACCCATGTCGACATGCAATGTTTTTAAATTTTGAAATTTTTCCCACCAAAATTCAAAATAACTGGTTATAAATTCTTCACATTTTCGAAATTTTATTCATCCTTTCTGTTATCTCTATGTTCTTCTCTCTGAAATCAAATAATCAATGGCCTTCTCTTCCAAATCAAACATAAAATCAACCTTTTCATTCCCCTCTTCTACGTCTGGTCCATTTCAACATACTACTCTCGCTCGTGTGACTAAAATAGAGGACTCTCTGAAGGATGCACTTCAGATGATGACTGAAATTCAAGTGACTCAACTTCATATGGCAAAGGAACGAGAGAGGCAAGGCAATATTCTTAGGAATTTGCAAAAATTCCCGATGGATAACCAGGCCAATCCTATCTTGATTGATGAAGACTCTTCACTCAATCAAGAACAAGAAGCCAGCGAAGAAGAAGAAGAACCCATGGAAGAAGAAGCGCAAGCGGAAGATGATGAAGTGTGTTTTGATAAAAATGAGAATCTTGTCGAAAAACGTGGAATTTCTGTTTCCACTAACCAAACTGTTCGATTCATAGATCTCCTATGTTTAAAAACACACAATAGTTTCTTTTCTTTCTTCTAAATTGTTGTTTGTGTTTCTTTATGTTTTCTATATGCTCATGTATATACAACTTCATACGTAATAAATAACTCGTGTTCTTATACGTGTTTTAATTATAAGTACTATCGTGAATTCTTAGTTGGGATAGTTAATTGTTTAGGACTATGTTTTAGTATTAGATTTAAGTGATGATTACTTATGATAACACTATCATTATAATCACATGTCATAGAGTGTTAGTTTTAGGGGGAGTTATATAGTTTGGAGTGAGCTTTCGTTGATGACAAAGGGGGAGAAATATAAAATAGGGTAGTTATTAGTTTTAGGGGGAGTTATTAGGATAGAAATAATATT
Organism: Allium cepa; assembly: GCA_030765085.1. Classification (NCBI taxonomy): domain Eukaryota; kingdom Viridiplantae; phylum Streptophyta; class Magnoliopsida; order Asparagales; family Amaryllidaceae; genus Allium; species Allium cepa. Next base: position 671,218,752 of record CM060928.1, on the reverse strand, counting down.
TTATAAACAAAGGTTGTCATCATCAAAAAGGGGAGATTGTTAGTCCGTGAGATGATGGTTTTGATGACAACAACCTTAGAATAGATTATAAAATATAAATACTGACATTATAAGTTTAGATATATATGTATATGCAGGATTTAACCATGCAGGTACCAAGAATGAAGACTGTATAGTGTAGAGATTTAAGATATTGAGATAGAAGACTCATGAGTATCAAGATTATCAAAAGTTCAAGATTTCAAGCATAAGTATTTTCATTAGGAATTTTTGTTAAAACTCGTAGAAAAGCACTGGCATCTTAAAATCCAATTTATTCGTGGAATGGAATCCACTTCGAGCCTGTTAAAGGGATGGAACCCTAAATAGAATGGAACCTACGAAAATCTAATGGAACATTGTTTTGTATCCACTAATTTTAATTCAAATGATTTTACAAAATTATCTTGTTTTCAAAATGATTTCAAAACTTTCCTTTTAAAAACATCAAAACTCTCTATCTTGATTTTAAATAATTTTAGCCTCAAAGTTGTCTTTAATTTCAAAGTCAAATTACTCCTGATTTTAAACTATCTTTTTAAATTATATATTTAACCTTTATACTTAGATTTAAATATAAAATTATAGTTAAATTCTATATATATTATTCTCTATATTTACTTATGAATTTTAACTATATTCAAGTATATTTATAAAGTTTAATATAGTTTTAATATAAGATAAAGGTTATTTTCAAAGAAATTCAAATCATCAAAAAATGCTTTGGGATGTCGACATACTCATGGTGACCATGTCGACATGGTGTCAGTTGGTTTCAAAACTCGAATTTCAAAAGAAGTGTCTATTTGCCATATCTCTTCGCGAATGGACATGGATGTTGTTCTTCTATAAATATGGGTTAGTTTTAACGAATTTTATATCAGATTTTATGGTTTTTCGCTCCTCTTCTTCTTCCACATTTCTTAATACATATTCTCACCATTACTCTGCCAAAATCAACATTGAATCAAACTCGATTACTTCTAGTTTGATTCTCTATCACTATCTCTACAAGGTTCTCACTGCTATTCAGAGTTATAGACTTCTTTGTAATCTATTAAACGAGAAAAGGTGTGATTGTAGCCTTGGTAAATCAATTGGGTAAACTTGTGGCCCGGAAATCAAGTATCTCTACCCAGAGGATAGAAATTCTGGAGGGTGTACCTCGTAGCCTTGAAACCGAGGGTGTAATTGTACAATTTCTTTTGAAAGGAAATCCGTACTTGTGTTGCAGGACTGGATGCAGGGTAACTCCGAACCAGTATCAAATCCGGTGTGTTCTTTCCTTTACTGCTTTTATTTTATTTCTGCATTTGTGTTTTTTTCTGTGATCATATCTGTGTTTGTATATTGCATACATTCGTGTTCAATTCAACATAAATTCAAAAAGATTTAGTAATTTTTTATAAACACTACTCACCCCCTTCTAGTGTTAATCCTAGCCTTAAGATTCGTAATCCGCATTTCTCACATAACTAATATTTGTCCTTCTGCCTAAAAATAAAACTTGATATCCTTCAGCCTAAGTCTTTCTCAAAGTTTGTCATTTACCCTAAGTTCCCTATCATGTATTATTATATTTGGTTGTAATAGCTTACTTTCCGATATGCACTATGCGGCTTACTAGTGCTTTGTTATTTAGAGGTTGTTATCTATTTGAGTTTACTATAAATTTTATAAGCTCCACCATTTATGATATATAGCTATATAGATCTATGTACTTTGATTTCTATGGTTTATTCAGATATTACCAACTAGCCTTTTCTAAATCGATGATGACTATCATATCTTATTTGATATGCTATGAGATATACGACAGACTCTATGATGTTTATTCACTTTGCCACGAACCACGAAAATCGTCCTACATCATCTGTGCACTATTACAGCGCATTATGCATGATACATTAGGTGTTGACGATGTTATCTGGAAAATGGCATAACATTCCAATATCAGACCAAAGCACCAGTAATGTAAATCTATCAAAATAAATAAAGACAAGACCATGATTTTTATAGTGGATCGACGAATTCTCCAACCTACTCCACTTTAATTTTATTATCTTTTGTTTTCTACTCTGAAATACAAAGATTTCCACTCAAATCAGACAATAATTTAGTAGATCTCTGATTTACTAGGGCTTAGGGGAGAAGAAGATAGGAAAAGAAATCCCTACAAGGAAAAGTCGTCTCTAAATGTAGGTATCCTACTATTTATAGGCAAATCTCTGTAGCAATCTTGCCATCCAGGCTTGAAAACGTTACAACTCTAAGATATGAATATCTAGGGAAGAAGATGAGTCAAATTCCACGTTTCTCAACAGAAGAAACAACTCGATACCAATCTGTTCTGGTCAGTACCCACTTGTTTCCTTGGTTATTTTTCCGAGTCCTTCTTCATGGCAAGTTATCTCCCCTCATGTCTTGCCTTGTCATGCTTTAAATCATCTTGGTACCGATATGTTCTTTTCGGTACTATATGATTCAATTTGTCCACTCTCGTCCAAATTTTGCGTTTCTTTCCTTTGTGGTTCTTAATGTTTTCCATGTCCTTGGAGCCACTCTTTCATATTTTGAAGTCAAATCTATACGTTTGAGTATATTCTAAGACTACAATAAAATTAGCTGTAACGCTTTCCTCCAAACTACGTCTTATGAGTGTAAAGTGTGCTTTGCTTAAGAACAAGTTCATAAAGCAATTAACCATAGGTAGTTGAGCTCTCCGGCTATCCACCTTTCCAAGTGGCGGTGAACCATCATGTTCCTTCGGGTTCGCCTACAAATCTATGTTTATTATTTACCATAATAGCTAAGGACTTTAGTCCTTTCTTAAGTGTTATTCATAAATCGTAATCATTCCATGTTCATCCGAAGCTACTATATCGCATATTATTACCAAAATCATCCCATTTCGCCTGCGGTTAAGTTGCCTATTATGCCCATTTTCTCCCCTAACGTATGCAACACAAGTAAAGAAGTTGTGGCCCTACCTTAAAGCTGCACAGTCAAAAGAAATCTGAAAAAGCAGGACGTATGATTAAAGATTTACCGTAGAAAAAAAGAAAAACAAGCAAGCCGAAGGCCAAACCCAAGAGTGGATTAAACAAGGCATCAATGGAACTACAGACCTTCTTCAACATCAGCACTATGCCTCACCCCAAATAGTTCCTTATTAAATTCCAACTAGAGGCAATGCCTTATTGCTAACTCGATTAGCTATGGATTCATATAGAAAAAATGCTTCCATTCCAAAGTTGAAGCTCTATAAATACAGCTAAAATATTGCAACTACACCAAAATTACTAAAGGTCTCCTAGTTCATGACAGAACTATGATACAATACTTAAGATCATCGTAGCTCATAAAGGAACTGCGCCTCCTATTTCATGAAGGAACTACACCGCGATTACTGAAGATCATCCTGTATTCATTAAGGAACTACGTTGCAATTACTAAAGAGCTAAGCCGTAAGTCTACGTAGAGAAAGTTCCACCCCATCTAGGCTAAGAAGCTTCGATAATTCAGAAGAATGAACCAACATACATTAAGCCAATACTTCCAAAATTACAGCAAGAAGGGCGTGTATGAAGGAAAGGAGCATCTCTAAGGCCAACCTTAGCTTAAAGCATTTCCAAATTCAAATCTCCAGCTTAAAATTTGGGTTTGAAATTCTTTTTCTTAATCTGAACAACCAAAATCTTATTGCCACATTTAGTCTAGGCACGATTCATGGAGATAATGGATGAATAACACATGGACAAATCGAATGGCTAAGAGAAGAAAAATCGAAAGGAAAACGACAATCTTTATGACATTATAATACTATAAATAGTAGGGTACTGTAGTCGAGAATGTGATTTTTGATAAAGTCTCTGAAAATAAATTTATATTCTAGTACTTTTTTACTACCATTAACAACATTGTACAAGGAAGAAGAGGGAGAATAAAAGATTTAACCCATAGACGTAGAATTTTCTGAAATTCAAGCCATGTAATTTCTATGTCCTTTTCTTTACTGCATTATTCTTTGCTTTTTCTACCTTAAAGTGGATTTTGTTTGATCATTACCTTCTAAGGTCAAACTTGAAATTAAACTAGGAATTTTAACAAACAGTTAAAGTGTTGCTTCATAATTGTGTAAGAAAACCACACACAATTACTACCTAAAGGAAATTTAATATCTCGCAAAATTGTAGATTCACAATTACAGAAGTAATATGTACTGTAATTGCTTTATATAATCATTTCGGTTTTAAGAGATAAAAATTCATGTTAACATTTTAGTGCTAGAAGGAGGGCAACTTCCCAACAAACCTTGATCATAACTCATTCCCCAAAATTTCCTAAAAACTCTAAATCATGCAAACTGATAGCTCTACTACTCCTCCTCTACAATAACCAAAGCATTTGGTCATGAAACTAAATAACAAATCATTTGCCTCCTCATCCAAATCAAATTGCCTACCTAAGAAAATAGCCACTAACCCCATTCTTGACAACCTTAATGCATTTGTCACACAAATTAATGAAAGAATGATTGGTGTCAAAAAGATGGTGATCAAAACAAAATATGTCCTCAAACTTCCACAGCTGCATGGCCGCCAATATTCCCCTACTATGTAGAAAGTAAAAGAAGGAAATAAGATATGGCATGCTCATAAATGTGAATGGCAATGCCGGAATGCTCAGCTTGGGACAAAGGACAAAGGGAAAAACCTTGATAAACCCAAATATCAAAGGAAAGCCTATAAATATCAACCTGTTATTGTTAGACAAAAACAATAACCAGGTTGCACAAGATTTGAATAAGGCCAACTCAGCTTGTAAGGGTGCTTCATCATGTTAAGTGAGAAGGATGAGGAAATATGAGAATTGAAAGCATGTATAGAATGTTTGGCTAGGATGTGTGAACATGGTAAGAAAGGAGGAAAAGGCGAGTGCTCATCCCCATTTAGCACAACCATAATAGAAGCGGACTTCCCAGACAACTTCCAGGCCTCGACCATTGAGAAGTACGAGGGGTTAAAAAACCCGATTGATCCCTTATGTACGTTTGAATATCATATGGACATACTAAAAGTTGGGAAGCTGGCTTGATGTAAGCTATTCCATGTATACCTTACAGGAGCGGCATCAAGATGGTTCAAAAGATCTCCGCAAGAAGGAATACATTATTAGGTGTAGCTGTTTGGGAATTGCAGAAGGAAATCTTATGCTGGTCATAAAAGTTCTCCCGATCCCTACACTTTATTTTCAGTTAAACAGTGAGAGAATGAAAGCTTACATGGTTTCATTAAGCGCTTAAAAGAAGAGGTAATGAGAATTGAAGTTACAAGTGAGGAAGCTCTGTTAATGGCTATGCATTCGGGGATTAGTAGAAATACCGACATATGGGATAAAAATAGCAGAACGCCATGCAGAAGCATGGTGGCTTCATACAAAAGAGCAAGCAGCTATATAAGAACCGAAGTAACAAAAGCCTCAGGAGGGACGACCGTCAAAAGGTCATCCCCAATGAGCAACAAAAGGAAGCGAAGGGCAGAAATGTACAAGAACCCACCCACAAAGCATTCATGGGAGTTTAATTCCACAAGAATAACCCCAGTTACAACCACATCAGGCTAGATCTATGAGCTGACAATACTGAGTTGGCATATAACATGCCGTACAAATGAAAGAAGGATGAACCCAATAAAGAAGATGCATATTACAAACTTCATAGGGTAAATAGACATCATACAGATAATATGCCACCATTTGAAGAATGAGATAGAGAAACGGATCCAAAGGGATACTTGGGGGCTTAAGTTAAGGATAAAGTGACCACCTTCGAGCAGAATCAAGCCCTTGGCCTAAATGAAAATTTAGAGGGAAATCCAACAAACCTCATGGCTACCATTCGTGAAAGGCCACACTTAGCAAGTCAAAGCAAGAAGGCACTAGAGATATATGTGATGGAGGCCCACACTAAATATCGAGCTCTATTTCACATCAACTAGAAATCTATAACTGACAGCACATTCACTTCAGCAGACATGGTCAGACTAATTCCTACACCAAGATCCCCCTATAATAACTATGCAGATCTCGAACTGCACAATGAAGAAGGTTTTCGTAGATATAGGAAGCTCAGTGAATGTTATTTTTAAGGCGGCCTGTAATAAAATGTTAGTGCAGCTGAAATATTGAAACCAAGTCCAGAGCCAATATATAGATTCAATAATACTGTAACAATGTCAGTTGGCACAGTCCGACTATTGGTTATACTAGGACTACAACACTACACAAGTCTTTTTATGCAAGCTTCTTAAAAATTATCAACAATCGACGTACAATGCTTCTTGGGAAGACATGCAATGATTGACTTGGGAGCTATTATCTCCCAATAAGACCTGCTCATGAAGTTTTATAAACTAGAAGGAGTAGGCAGTGTAAAGGGAGAGCAAATATTAGCTAGGGAACTTTACAAAGTAATTTTGAATCCTAACAGTAAATTATTCAAAATTATACTATTTTGTCCTTTGAATTAAATGAAAATAGAAATAGAAACAAAAGGCTAGTTCAAAGAACTGCATCAGAACATAGTCTAAGGTAGGTACTAAAACAGGTCATCCTATGACCAAGTAGCCGTAAATAAAAGGGCTTATCTCCACATGATAACAATTGATGAATATGATTTAGTATATGAGCAGTATTTTGCAAACACTCCTTCATCTCAAGACGGGGAAGCTTCTTCAGGACCGAACGAAGTTGAAACTAAGGTAGATCTAAGGCTATGGTTGAAGAGTAAAGATCTTGATCTAGTAGATGATCTAGAGGATGTTCAAATAGACGTGTCAGATCCTTCAAAGATAGTTACGGTAGGAGTTTTTTTGGCAAGTGAACAACATCAACAGTTAATTAGTTTCCTAAAGAGGTCTAAAGATGCCTTTGCTTAGACTCATTCAGATATGAAGGGGATTGACTCCACAGTCATATGTCGTGCCCTCAACACTGATCCTGACGTGCACCCAAGAAGACAAAACCATCGCATATTATACGAAGAAAGATACAATGCACTCCATGAATATATCAAAAGGTTAAAGTAGAATAGGTTCATCCGTGAAGTATATTATCCAAAGTGGATAGCAAATCTGTTCCTAATAAAGAAGTCAAACAAAAAATGAAGAACTTGCATAGATTTCATAAACCTCAATAAAGCCTTACCTAACTACAGCTTCACATTACTTTGAATAGATTAGTTACTGGATGCAACGAGTGGATAAGAATTACATACTTTCATGGGTGCATACTCGGGATACAATCATATAGCGATGTTCAAAACTGAAACCCTTTCACAAATTTGGCAGCTATATGCAGATAGTGCATCCAATGAATAGGGGGCATGGATAGGGTATGTACTCATCATTTTGGACATTCAAAGACTATATAAGGTAGTCCAACTGGAATTTAACAACCAATAATATAGCAGACTATGAGGCACTCATTGTAGGCTTGAAGATAACACAGGCAATAAAGTTAACATGTCTTAAAATTTATAATGATTCGCAGCTTGTTGTCAATCAAGAGCAAGGAAACTACTAAGCAAAGAACTGAATCATGCCAAATACATAGAGATGACTAAAGTATTGCTATCACAATTTGGATGGTTTAATATAGAGCAGATCTCATAGGAAGAAAATTCATCAACAGACTCCCTAGCCAAGATGGCCAGTGCTAAGGATGTGCAGGGGATGAAAGGGATGAAAGCTGTCCTAGTAGGACACTTGGCTGAACCAAGCATTTTGAAAGCACAATAGGTTCTAATGCTGACAAGAGCATAGTGGGCTAAAGCTCACTGAGGGAAGATCAAGGGAAGCAAGAGGAGATGTGAAATGATCACAACCTTCCAACAACTAAAGAAGAAGACATAAAACACTGGATGACCCCTATCAAAGGTTTCCTGCAATAGGGAATCCTACCACACGATAGGAATAGAAAGAACATATATCAAGCCCTTTACTATTCTTTCTTTTATGGGTTACTATGCAAAAGAGGTTATTCCACTCCTTATTTGAGATGTGTAACAAAGAAAGAATGAACGAGGATCATGAAGGAGGTCTATGAAAGAGTTCGCGGTGACCATTCTGGGGGAATAAAGTTAGCAAAGATAATTTTAAGACAAAGATATTTCTGGTTGATGACGTTAGCTGACTTACAAGAGCTCACGAAAAGATGTAATAGATGTCAAAGATATGCATACATTCCCTAACTGCCCTTACACAAGCTCACCCCGATGATAAGCTCTTGACCATTTGATATTTGGCAAATTGACCTAATAATACCTCTCCCGATGTCCAAAGAAGGGACAAGGTAAGTGGTAGTGGCAGTGCAGTGGATTACTTGACTACATGGGTTGAAGTAGAGCGTCTCGCAATGATAACCGAAAAAGAAAGCGGTTACTTATGTGGTAAGGAATATTATTACTTGATTTGTGATTCCCTATAAGGTAGTCTTGGACAATGGGACACAGTTTGAAAGTAAGGAGTTCGCAGACCGTTGTGAGAGTGATGGAATCGTCAAAATTTTCTTGTCTGTAGCGCACCCTCAAGCCAATGGGCAGATCAAAATAGCCAACTAAACAATAAAGAAACTATAAAAGAAAAGACTTACATGGGCAAAAAGGAAATAGACGAATGAACAACCCATGGTGTTATGGGCTAACAAGATATCCACAAGATCTCCCACAGTTCATACCCACATTCTCTCTAACATATGGGTATAAGGCAATGTTCTCAGTTGAGGTAGATTGACCCACGCACCAGTGACTATCATATGTGGCTGAAAGAAACACGTCTTAAAGGAAGCGAGTTTGGATTTAATTCAAGAATGGAGAGACGAGGCTGCATAAGATCTGTTGTATACAGAGATGAATGGCAAAGACATACAATTCATGCCTTAGAGAAAGAAAACTCCATAAGGGAGACCTGATCTTAAAGAAGGTAATGACCAACATAAAGGACTCAACAAAGCGGGCATTTGGTCCAAAATGAGAGGGCTCACTCGTCATTGAAACACTCTCAAATGATGTGTAACATCTCTAGAGACCCGATGGGAACTTGGTCTAAAGAATATGGAAACTCGAAACGTCATAGACCATCTTCTATTTCATATTTTTTTCATTTCTTTTTAACTTTTTAATCTGTACAAAAAGGTTATTGGTCAGTTTGAGCAATGAAAATGATAACTGGACGTATACGATCTAGTATAAAAATCTATTTGTAAAATTTTCATTTACATAAAAATTCTAAGGGATACAATCTCTTAGCTCGTCTTTTCAGCCAAACCCTTCGATGGATGTAGGGATATTAGATGGCCCAAACCAGTTATCAAAAGCATGTGCATGAGTAAAATAGGGTTGTACATACGCGACCCAACTCCACAATCGAAACACAACCAGTTTGCACCGTTGATGGAGCAGTCTATGCCAGGCGCATTATAAGGCAAGAATTCAAAGAGAAAATCAAATCACTCAACGGATAAAAAACTCTATCAAAATGACCATAGGATAAAAAGTTAGGTGCTGCTCAACAATCAAAAATAGAGTGCAGCCGGTAAACGCAAAAGGTTGTAATATATCTTTATTTACGTCTATCCTTACTTACATACCTTACACATATATAACATGCTAAGAGTGTAAAATAAAGTCACTAGAACTTGATTCCTAAAGAAAGTACAAATACACACTTGCCAAATTGGTGCCGCTACGATACAGACAAAGCTACGAATTTGATTCTGAGTCTGACAAATCATTAATGATGACTCTTCTATCGTGAGGATGCTTTTGAGAAAACAACGTCAGACTAGGGGTAGAATCTCCTCTAGGATTAGAAGGCCGTGGGAGATCTGTGATGTCAATAGTAACAAATAAGGAACAACATTGGGTGCTACTAAAAGTGGCACAAGGATCATAGTTAGCTCCAGCCCAATGATTACCAACATCATGTTCGCTAACAATGTAGTCGGTGTGACTATAAAGAAAGCTTAAGTCCAGTCTCGGTCTAAAATGAGTGAATATGTCAATGACACGTTTCAAAGAAATCTCTACCATGACACATCCATCCCTTTTCTGTTTAAGTTTCCCAATCAAATCATACTGCTTAATGAAAAGGAAGTTGGATGGGAAGAAGGTGTAGCTAAAGTCTATGCCGTCGTATTAGATTACAACATTTTCTCCTCAAGATCATTAATCCATTTAATCGTAATGCAACACATGTGTTTGAAGTTTTCGAAAACTTCGACTTTTTTCTTTTTCTTTTTTTCAAAAAAGGGCCAAATAGATCAAAGGCCAAATAGCGGTTTTCATCTTTCAAACTCTTAAAGCTTCGCATTCGCTCCTCATAAGCCGCCTTTAACTCTTCGACCATCTTTTGGTAAAACACTGTTATTTCCTTCTTCCATTGGGAAGCTTAATCTTCATCCATATTTGAAGGAAGAGTCGAAGCCGAATGGGAGGTAAGCTTCTGAGGGAGAGCAACAGTGGAAGAAGTGTCATCTTCCTTAACTAGTTGGGTTGCAACTTATTAACTAAGTTCTTTGATCGTCTTATTGAACCTTCTGATTTCATCATCGTGGATAATTCCTTATAAGTCTCCTGCTTCTTTCAACAATCCCTTAAATTTGGTAATACGATCTCAAGCAGACTTAAATTCTTCTTCTAAACTCCATATCTTAGATTCTGTAGATGTTATGTTAGTTTGTAGTATCATGTTATAGTAGTAGTTGCGAATATTGGCTTTCTCAGACTCCTCAACTTATCGCATCTCCTTTTTGTAATGAGATTGCGGTACTTTTTTGATACCATGGGCAATCGGCCTTTTCTTTCCACACAAACTCGTGTTAGCATATTTGAGCAAGTGACTTCGAAGCTCATAGCTCCCTATAATGTGCATTGAAACCTTGTCCTTTTGGTAGGAAATTCAAAGGCCGGTGTGGAAGATACCACAATTTGGAGAAGGAGCTGAGAAAATATTGGTATGGAGATTGGGAGAACCGCCTAAAAAAAGAAAAAAAAAACCTATAAGAAAATCAACTAAAAAATAAATCAAAGTCAACAAATATAATGAAACTTGAATCGGGAGACATTTGATTAAAGAAATATACATATACATAAAGTCACTTACGGCCAATCCTATGTTAAAACCATGTTAAGTGAGGATTCCCTAGGGGTAATGGCTCTTCCTTTAGCATGGATCCCCATCGACATAGCACTAAGTCATAAAGTGTGTCTCTTTCATGGATCACCTTAGTAATCCCGAATAACAAACCTTGGGACTCTTGCCTCAACCTAGTGATGGACTTTTCAATCTTAGCTTCCTTCATCCAAATGAAGACTGCCCTCTCTATTAATCGCTCTAAAGCTTGTTTCTCCATATTCTTAATGTATTCCATCAAAAATAAAAATAATCTAATCCCCTTAAGAGATCTAACAAAGAAGAACTACCAAGGTTAACCATAACTTCCAAAGGAAAAGGATAAGAATTAAATGGAAAATAATTACTAGCAAGAAAATCAAAATACTCCACATGGATAAAATTAAAGTTGGTGCATGTTGATTCTCATGAAGAGCGTACATCAATGAAATCACGATATGACATCAAAAATAAATTGTTCGACAATGCAAGATGGTATAATAAATACAAAGTTTTTGTTTAACAACAATAAAATACCTAAGGAAACTGCTATTGAATGACAAGGCAAGGGGTCGGGCACTTTAGGGTCCAGGTCGGCATCACCATAGGGTATAGCATAGGAAACCTCTTCAGTGTCAAAATGGTGGAAGGCATTTTGGAGGGCAACTAATGAGCCTTCTTTATTTCGCCCTTCATACCACAAGTGGCGATAGTGTTCCTACATGGTCTTTGTATAGCGACCTGTAATTTTATCGCTTTGAATTGAAATATTTAATTAATTTTAAATATTCAAATAATTATTTTAAATGATGAACAATTCACTTAAATTATCACATAATGATAATAAGTGATTTATAATGGTTTTATATATATATAAATATACAAAGATATATAAACTTCGTCGCATTTCAACAGTTCGACATTGTATTTTTATAAATGGAATTTAATATTATTTAATATGGTTTTATAGATTAATTAATCTTGTTTAAATTATTTAGAGGAGATAATAAATTTATTTTTGAGTTTTGTTTACAAAAATAGTTTGACTAAAAACTGAACATTTGACCGAGATTTAGCTTGCGGATTTTCAATTTTGTATAAAATTATTGCAACGTCGTGGAACACATTTGTACATATATACATTTATCATATAAGAATGTACTTAGCACTAGTTAGATTAATTTAACTAAAGTATCATTAGAAAATTTTATGATATAATTGGTAAGGAAAAAACAAAAGGGGTTTACTTTTGAAAAAGCAAACTACACATCATCATGTCAAGGAACATGAAGGGGTGTAGGCCGAAGTGATGGAAGGGAAATAAGGCACATGGGTGAGGTGAAATGCGTCGTGATGTGGGAAGCGTATTTTGATCTTTATACATGAAGATATTTTGTACTTTCTACTACTATAAATACATATCCTCATACCCTTAGTTTTTCACAAGTCAATTTATATATTTTCTTCTTCTTCACTTTTTATTCTCTTCACTTTTTTAATGGCCTAGGTCGTGGGTTCTAGGGAGGAGAAAGGGGGCTTGGACATAAGCAGCGGTGATGGAGAAGGAGGTTGTGAGCACTATGGTGAGTAGAGGAGGTATAGGCACAAGCAAGATAGAAAGGAGGTGATGGTCGGGCATCACTAAAGTCTAGGGGCAAGTTATATAAGCTTCGGTGCGGAGAAAGGAATCGTTTTGTCGATTAAAAAACATATAGAGTTGGATAGAATGAAAATGAGAACACTACTTCCATCTTATTTAAATTAATTTTAAAATTATCGATGATTTGTGCTATGCGCGTACACTTTGTTGATTAGCATATTTTGGATTCTAAAATGATTGATTATAGGATGATTGGTTGATGATATGCTTGCATGGTATGGAAACTATTCACAATAAAATATACGTCAAATTTACATAAAGGAATCATTTTCATTTATAAATTATAATAGTATATATACTCTATAAAAATGGATAAAATGGTTATAAATGTTTTATAAACAATAAAAATCATTTCAGCAAAGTTTGAAAAAGATTTGAAAATAGAGTCAAAATAAGCGTGTCGCATAAGCTCACGATTTCGCACCTTAAAAAGTTAAATCCATGTGTAGGGTGGAATATGAGTCGGAATTCATTGGAATAAGAATTTTCTGGACATTTATATCTATAGTTTTCAAATGAAAACGAAAGATCAAGATATCATTCAATGGAGTTTGAAATATGTCCAAATAAAGTTTTCAAAGCCACTGTGTTCGGGCAGTTCGAAAAATATTAGTTTCAACACTTTAAAATGAATATTTTTAATCTTTAATAATATGAAATATGTTAAAATGTTTTAAAAGATATTCGAGTTATAAAGGCAGGGATAAATATATAATGGAATAAGTGTTTTGATCTATAAAGCTACAAAATCACCGTTCACCAACAATTTAACAACTGAATTTGGCAATTTTTGGATAAATGATTTAAACTTGGATTTCTCTTCCCGAATCTTTTGGAAATGCTTTCCGAATAACTATACATTTATTTTAAAGGTTTAGAGTTGATCAAATAACTTGACTGCCTTATGGGTGGCATAGGGGCAGTCTCTAGGTTAGAGTTTTGAAAACCAGTTGCCTGCTTCCCCTAGCTATCCAGACTGGCCCGATGGAGGTGATAGTAAGTTTGATTAACCTAATTTTCCTAAGATCAAATAAAAGAGATTGAATTTTTTTTCGAAAAGGTAAAAAATATTTAAAATAGAATTTTGATGCTAAAGAGAACTCCTAGTTGAACTCTGTATTAAATTCTGAAGAGGGAACCTGTATTATTGATGTGAATTTAAAACGTGATTTCACCATTATTCGATGAATAGTACAGGTTGAATATGAAAATTAGTTATGAGTATAATTAATCTAAAATATATGAATCATTTTAACTGAATACTAATTGGTTTGGATATATGGTACATATGTCTTAAATAATATTTTTTTAACCCATTAAAAGATATGTTTTGAATAAATAATCTTCATTTGGATTGATATTATACCAATAATAGATGATAGAAATATTTTTCCTAAGTAATTTAAAGGAAATTATTTGGCATTTCCTATGTTAAAAGGAGGTTTAATAAATCTGCATATACCAAGAACAAATGGTTTAAAATATGTCTTTAAAGATATTTTTATTGGATATAAAGATATTAAATTATTGAACAATGATCACTATCACCCACATACTTAACATCTTTTCTATTAATAATTGGTTCGGAGAGATCGGGATCGAAATTTAGGCAATTATTTCCGTAAACAACTACGAACAGATATATGCGTTCGAAAATGAAGACATGCTGAAGAAATTGATCTTGAAAATGGAGATCTTCATAATATAGGGTTGCGTGCCACTAACCTCATGATTCCGATATTATATACATATGGTGGCAATAACATCTTTATTTTGAAATCTTCAATGCAGGGACTGCACAATACTAATCCTAGGGGTGATTTCCAAACAAGATGTAGTAGGAGTGCCTTCAGTTTGTTCTGTTCATGTACAATTTGGATGGAAAAATGATTGATATTGTATTTTAAGACCACACACATTGGTTTTTACAAACAAACATCTGTTTGGTCCTATGGGAGATAACCCCTCTCATACTTAACATCCTTCCCTGAGGCATGTGAATTCGGGGGTTGCACTTTTGTGAAACTAGTTAGTGTGTCGTCAAAAATGTCAACGTGGCATTCAAAGTGGGATTTGTTGTTTTGAGAAAGATAAAATGTTGCGTCAAGCCTCATACATTGGTGATGGAAAAAACAAGGTCTATGCGCTAGGGCTATGCGGGTCACACCCATTAGGAGATGATCATCACCTTTCTAGATTTCCCTATATATCAGTCTGTTGTGTATGATGTGGCTGTGCATTGGTCGGGAACGACCGGAGTGATGACATATTCGGTACTATCTATGGCAGAGGTAGGTTGGTTCTATGTTGGTAGTGGACAGCGGGGCTGTGCCTTGGTACATTCCTCCGAAGATGTATTGTGCGGAAAGTAGTCTCTTACCTTGTCATTATTAGAATTCATTCTCCAGTACGTACCTTTAACAAACTTGATTAAATTCCTAAATATGCTATTGAATTTGACAATTGTAACCATTCTGGCTACTTTAATATGTTATTTGAAAGGATTTTCAAAGCAATTTATTAGAAACAATAAATGATTTGATAAAAAAAAATTATTTATCATAAGGTATAAACCCAGCTATGTTTATATGCGGCGTGTTCCTATGAGATACTCTTTTTTCCAAAGGTTTTGTTTGACCAAAGTCAGTCTATGACACTTTATATACATTATATTTTATGTCTCGCACTGGTTGTTTGATTCGAGGATTTTAATACTCGGGTCAGATCCGATTAGTTTTAGGATTACCCGAAGATGGTTGGAGTTTCCAAAGGAGAGCAGGAGATTTTATTCGACTTATGGAAGTAGTTTACTTTTTCGCTATGTTTTTTTAGCATTTATATGGAAATGTATTTATAACTGTCTAGGCTGAGCTTAAGATAGACTCTAATATATGTATTTAAAATCTTTTCCACTATAAAGATTATTGAAATAATATATGTCGTTCCATTCATGTGAGATTCTGTTATGTCTTCTTTTTTCTTTTTACCCTTAACTATCCATATTTTCATTCAATTTGGGTTGGACATGTGCGGTTTATTTTCAACCTGAACTGTATGGAAGTGCGGGTCGTTACACATAGTATCAGAGCTTAGGTTGAGCAAACACCTGACTCTGATAGGGGTAAAGTCTCATCAGAGATAGGGTTAGTAATATCCTTGGATGAGTAACTCATTAGGGATAGAGTAAGTGACACCCTAAAATGGGTCAGAGTATTATACATGAGCATGTATTTGTTAATGCTATATATTAATGATTTTTTTGTTTTGGAAAATTGATAAATGAAATAATTATCTAGGATTATATTTTGAATATAAAAGGGTCATATTTTCAAAAGATATAGTTAATTATGAGACAATAATAATAAGTTATTGTCATGTGTTGGTTAAAAGGCATAAATTGGTATAGGAACATCTTGTGATTAGAATTTCACATTTTGATTGTAAGATAATTCATAAAGATGATAGTTTAAGAAGTTAAGTGAGTAAGAAACTTGTTAAAATATGATATTAGATTCAGGTTAGAATAGATAAAAACCTTAATATATATTTCTAAGTACTTAGTTGTCTATTATAGAAGCCTTCCAATTACGGTTGGAATAATTTCAAAGAAGAATCCTCAAGAGCAACTTGCGGAGAAAAGGATGACCTAATAATCATTTCTAGTGACGATGAGGGAATAGAAAAAGGGCCGCCTGAAAAATATGTGCTATAGGTAAAAGAAGAGTTTGAAGTGGTTGTGTTCTGAGATTCGGGTGGTCCATCGACCTCCAAATCTGGTTGATTTGCTATGTGTTTTGGTAGGGTTGGAAGTTGCTAGGAAGTAATAGTATTTTGGATATCCTAAGTATATTAGGAATATGTTAACAAAATTATCATAGGCATATAAAATAGTTAATTATGGTTTAAGTATGGTTGATTAGCAAATGTGATAGTTCGAATTATGTTATGTATATCTATGTATGATACTTATTATGGCTTCTCTTATCTTATGTTTAAATTACCTAGGAAAGATTTTATATGGATTTACTTCTCTGATAGTTTTCTTTTTGAGGTAAAGTTATATCTTTAAAAAAATGTTTGAATAAAGGATATATACGGTGATATATTGAAATAATAAAATTGGCATTTAAATTCGTAAGAAAGTTGATTCAAAACAAAAGTTATTTTGAGTGTTTTAACAAATAAGTGTTTTGATGAATGAGATTATGAAAAGTTAAACTTGGTAGAAGATTTCAGTAAATCTTGTTTAATTAAAAAGCCGTGTTTTTGTGAAACTTTTAAAAAGAGTATTTGAATAAGAAGATCGGCTTTTAAAGATATGTTCTAAATGAGGGTTAAAAATATTTGAGATATAGAAAAGGTTTAAAACATTTGGATGGGATTTTAAGAAATGTTTTCATAAATAATTTTTAAAAAGGAATTTGATATAACTAAGTTTGTATGAGATACATAGATCATTTCGTCGCAAGATTCTGATTTAAGATTCGGGCATGGAACTTTGAGATGTTTACACCGGTCAGAAAAAAGATTTATCATTCGATTCTTGACGACGAATATTGATAAGTGTTTGTGGTTGGGTATTTTCGTTTGCTATCACAGTTAGGAGCTATGTATGGGAAGCGAGGTTTCCGATCAAGAATGATGATCAGAGTCTGGACTAGAGGATCGAGGGATCAATAATAGTTCAAAAATAAAGTTGTATATTTGACTAGAAAATCAAATCAGATATTAGGAATGATATGTGTACGTCATACAAAATTAATAACAACAACAAAGCCATTATTTCCAAAGAAGTTGGGGCTGGCTAGAGATGGAACCCAAAACTAAATGAAAAATCTAATTTAAAGGTTATAATAAAAACAATAACAATAACAATAATAAAATGAAGTCAAATAAGTAAATTAATAATAGTAGTAACTAAGTAAAATAAAAATAAAGATAAAAATACATCTGTATGTATAAAAAATAAAAATAAAAATGATGATAATAGTACAGACAGTAATAATGGTGTTGATAATAATATTGATCAAAGACCAAACGCCACATTTTAGGCTCCTTTTTCCTAGTCCTATAGTCTAAAACTTATAAAACTCATAGCTCATGGTTCTGGTATGTGGACTGCTAACTTCCACACGCTTCTGTCTATTATTAGCTCTTCAGATATATTCCAATCCTTCAAGTTTCATTTTACTACTTCCTCCCATGTCTACTTTGGTCGACCTCTATCTTTCTTTGAGCATATGACGCGGCCTATAATTCCAACATGCACAGGTGCCTCGGGCCGCCTTTGTAGGAGATGCCCAAACCATCTTAAGGAATGTTGAATTAGTACCTCCTCAATTGGTGCTACTCCAAGTTTTTTACATATATCATCATTTCTAATTCGGACTCCTCTTGTATGACCGCAACCTCATCGCAGCATACGCATCTCTGCTACGCTTATTTCTGGACGTGTTGGCTTTTAGAGGCCAACATTCTACACCATACAACGTCGCAGGCTTGAGTGTCGTTCTTTAGAACCTTCCTTTAAGCTTCTATGAGACTTTCCTATCACGGAGAATGCCAGACGCTTGTCCTCATTTCACCCTTCTCGCTCAAATTCTAAAACTACAACATTAATCCTAAATATCGAAAGGATTCCTTCTTGGGAACTATTTGTCCGTCCAGAGTGACATCTCTATCCCCCGACCTGACACCGCTGAACTTGCACTTCATATAATCTGTTTTAGTTTTTCTAAGCCTAAATCCCTTTGATTCTAAAGTCTGTCTCCACGGCTCAAGTTGTATATCAACCCCAATCATACTTTCATCAATTAGCACAACATCATCAGCAAATAGCATACACCAAGGAATCTCCCCTTGTATACCCTTCGTAACCTCATCCACACTAGGGAAAAAATGTAGGGGCTCAAAGCTGACCCTTGATGTAATCCTATGTTAATGGGAAAGTCACTGGTCACACCATCGCATGCTTTGACACTAATCACAACATCATCGTACATATCCTTGATAAGGGTAATGTATTTTGTTGGGACTCTCTTCTTTTTCAGATCCCACTACATTACATTTCGTGGTACTTTGTCATAAGCTTTCTCTAAATCGATATATACCATGTATAGATCTTTCTTTTGCTCCTTAAATCTCTCCATAATTTTTCTTATCAAGAAAATCGCTCCTTTGGTCGACCTCCTAGGCATGAAACCAAACTGGTTTTTTGAAATGCTTGTTGTTCTTCTTAATCGATGTTCAGTGACTCTCTCCCAAAGCTTCATCCTATGACTCATAAGCTTAATTCCTCTATAGTATGTGTAACTCTGGATATCTCCTTTATTCTTAAAAATTGAAATTAGTATGCTTCTCCTCCACTCATCTGGCATCTTGTTTGAACTGAAAATATTATCGAACAACTTAGTTAGCCAAGCCATCCCTACATCTTCAAGGTATCTCCACACCTCAATGGGGACGCCATCAGGCCCCAATGTATTGTTTGCTTTCATCCGTTTTAACGCCTCCTTTACCTCGGATTCTTAAATTCTCCGAGCAAAATGTCTACTGGTGTCATCAAAAGAGTCTTCTATCTCAATCATTGTGTTATCACCTTCTTCATTAAATAAGTCGTCGAAGTGATTTCTCCATCTATTTTTTTTATCTCATCGTTCTTCCCCAAAAGTCTATTATTGTTATTTTTGATGCATTTAATTTGGTTTAAGTCTCTTGTCTTCCTCTTATGGAGGCTATCCTATAGGCGTCTTTTTCACCCTCATTCATCCTTAGCTTATGATATAGGTCTTCATACACCCGACCCCTTGCTTCACTCACCGATCTCTTTGCATTCTTCTTTATCACTTTGTACCTTTTCATTTTTTCCTCGCTCCTGTGATGATGCAAGCACTTATAACATTCCTTCTCTTTGATAGCCTTTTGCACATCGCTGTTCCACCACCATAAATCTTTAGGTTTGCATTTATTTCCTTTCATTACCCTAAACACCTCACTTGCCACTTTTCAAATGCGCGTTGGCATGTCATCGCACATGTGATTTGCTTCTCCTTCCAAATTCCATGCCCCTTCTCCCATCATCCTATCCTCAAACACCCATGATGCATTTCCTTTGGGCTTCCACCATTTTGTTCGACTAGTCTTGGCTCCTTTATCCTGTCGAACACATATTCAAAGACGAAACTCGGATATCAAAATCTAATGTTGTGAGACAACACATTCTCCAGGTATGACTTTGCGGTCTACACAAGCTCGTTTGTAATCTCTTCTAGTAAGAACAAAGTCAATCTGGCTAACGTGTTGGCCACTACTAAAAGTAACTAAGTGTGACTGCCTCTTTCTAAAGAAGGTATTAGCTATCATGAGGTCATAAGCAATAGTAAAATTCAGTATTGTTTCTCCTTCTTGGTTCCTATCGTCATATCCAAAACCACCGTGCACTCTCTCAAACCCACCACTAGCTGTACCAACATTCCTGTTGAAATCTCCTCCTATGAAAAGTTTTTCGCTATTAGGTACATCTTTAACCATAACATCTAGCTCTTCCCAGAATTCTTCTTGACGGCTTCACTTAGACCTACTTGTGGGTCATAGGCACTAATGATGTTCAGAATCATATCGCCCACTACCAGCTTGACTAAGATGATCATGTCCCCTTGTCCCCTAACATCGACAACTTCGTTTCTAAGGTCCTTGTCCATTAAGATGCCTAACACGTTCTTGTTACGTTCTTTTCCCATGTACCATAACTCGAAGCCTGTGTTCTCCACTCCTTTGCCTTCTGGCCCGTCCATTTGGTCTCCTGAATGCATAAGATATTTACGCGTCTCCTAGTCATAGTATCAACTATTTCTCTTAGCTTTCCTGTTAATGATCCTACATTCCAACTACGTAACCGAATCCTACTTTCATCGACTAGCTTCCTTGCCCCCTCGCATCCGCCGAGTAAAGTGCGAAGACCCTTACTCATTTATCACTACATCATGGCGTCGATGCAGCGCACCACTAAGGAGTGATGACCTAGCCCTTGTATATGTATCACTATACGTGAGCCTCGATATGGCACGCCATTAAGGGAGTGGCAACCCAGCCCATGCTCACTTTTCACCATACCTAAGCCCTGATATAGTACATCTCTAAGAGAGTTATGCCCCAAAGAAATATGATTAGGTTCCATTTCTATAAGAGAAGCTGCGATTTTTACGTTGGCTCGCCAAGCCCATCACAACCCTCCTCCATTTTCCTAGCTTAGGATGGGACGGGCTGCATAGAAAACTACACAGACGGAGTTATCATATGAAATTAAGTTTAAAGATAATATTTTGGGTAAACTATAATGGGTTTTGGGTTGTGGTGAAATTTCATGGACGAAATTCATTTAGGGGGAGAAGAATAAATAATCCATTTTTATCACTTTGAATTGGGATATTTAATTAATTTCAAATATTCAGATAATTATTTTAAATGATGAATAATTCACTTTAATTATTATATAATGATAATAAGTGACTTATAGTGGTTTTATAAATATATAAACTTATTTTATAAAGATATATAAACTTCATCGCATTTTGGCAGTTCGACGTCCTATTTTTATAAATGGATTTTGATATTATTTAATATGGTTTTATAGCTTATAATAGGGCTGTTATGGTAACGGTAAATTTACCATTACCATACCATTACTAGTTAATCATTTACCATTTTAAAGCAAAGTCAGTATACTAGTATAATCAGTACGGTAACGGTAAATGTACCATTTTTCATGGTAAAACATCGGTAATATTTTTTCAAAACCACCGGTAACAGTAATTTACCAGTTCATTCATAATACATTGATATTCATGTAAGATGCTGTATTATAGGCAATTAGAAATAAGAAAACAGTTCAATTTGTTTCAGCAATTCAACTCAAATGATGATAAATACACTTCTTTTCTATGTCCTTTTTTAAGTGACCCAATGGGATATATAATGAATCATCATTGAGCATAAAAATATATCAATTTATTATTTTTCTAGACAAACGGTAATTTACTATTACCAGTATAACGGTTGCCAATTAATCGGTATACCGGTCAATCGAAAATGGTAATGGTAAAAAAATTTAGTTTACTAGTAAAATGGGTATGGTAATGGTATTTACAAAATGGTAACGGTGACCATTACCATAACAACCCTAGCTTAAATAATATTATTTAGAGGAGATAAAAAAATTATTTCCAAGTTTTGTTTACATAATTAGTTTAAATAAAACTGAAAACATGACCAAAATTCAGCTTTTGGATTTTCTACTTTATATCGAACAAAAGTTGTTGCAATGTTATGGCATACATTTGTACATATATATATTCAACAAATAGAAATGTATTTATCACTTATTAGATTAATTTATCTAAATTATCATTAGGAAATTTAATAATATAGTTAGTAAGGAAAAGAGAAAAGGGGTTTACTTTTGAAAAAGCAAACTACGTATTACCATGTCAAGGCACACAGAGGGGGTGTGGGCCGAAGTGATGGAAGGGAAAGGAGGCACATGGGTGAGGTAAAACAGGTCATGATGTGGGTTTTTTTCAAAAAAGGAAATATATAGCAAAAACAGAGAAAAATACCCTTTCTCTGGTGGCATACAACTGGGGAGGGGTATTTTGGTCTTTATACATGAAAATATTTTGTGCTTTCTACTCCTATAAATACCCATCCATACACCCTTCATTTTTAACAAACCAATTCATATCTTTTCTTCTTCTTCAATTCTTCTTCTCCTCTCTTCTTTTAATGGCCTTAGGCCGTGGGTTCTATGGAGGAGAAAGGGGGCTAGGACGTGAGCAATGGTGATGGGGAAGGAGGCCATGAAACTATAATGAGTAGAGGATGTATAGGTAGAAGCAAGATGGAGTGAAAGTGATGGCTGAGAATCACTAAGGTCTGAGGCCGGTTCCTTAAACTTCAGTGTGGAACTCGATTAAAAAACACTTAGAGTCGGAGAGCATGAAAGTGAGAACACTACTTCTGTCTTATTTAATTTTATCTTAAACTTATCTACGATTTTTGCTATGTGGGTATACATGGTTTATTAACATTTTTTGGATGCTAAAATGATTGATTATTGGATGATTGATTGATAATATGCTTACTTGGTATGGAATTATTCACGGTAAAGTACATTTTGAATTTACACAAAGGAATCGCTTTCCTTTATAAATTATAATGGTAAGTATAGCATTGCTAACCTCTTTAAAAATGGATAAAAATGGTATAA
This sequence comes from Allium cepa, assembly GCA_030765085.1. Lineage (NCBI taxonomy): Eukaryota > Viridiplantae > Streptophyta > Magnoliopsida > Asparagales > Amaryllidaceae > Allium > Allium cepa. Next base: position 671,195,618 of record CM060928.1, on the reverse strand, counting down.
AATGAGTTTCGGCAAAGTTTGAAGAAGATTTAAAAATAGAGTAAAAATAAGCTAGCCGCGTAACGGAAGTTTGCAATTTCGCGCCTTAAAAGGTTAAATCCATGTGTAGAATGGAATATGAGTCGAAATTCTTTGGAATAAGAATTTTTCAGACCCTTATAACTATAGATTTTAAATAGAAAAGAAAATTCAAGATTTCATCTAGTAAGGTTTGAAATATATCCAAATCAAGTGTTAGAAACATCCCGTTTTGGCAGTTCAAAAAATATTTGTTTCAACACTTTAAAAATGGACATTTTAATATTTAAAAATATAAAATAAATTCTATAAATATGTTAAAATGTTTTAAAGGGGATTTGAGTTATAAAAATGGACATAGATATATAATAAAATAAGTGCTCTGATCTACAAAGCCGTAAAATCATCATTCATCAACAATTTAACAGCTGAATTTGGCAATTTTTGAATAAATAATTTAAACTTGGATTTCTCTTCTTTAATCTTTTGGAAATGATTTCCAAATAACCATACAAGTGTTTTAAACATTTAGGGATGATTATTTAACTTGACCACCTTATGGGTGATAGAGAGGCAGTCTCTAGGCTGGAGTTTGAAAAACCAATTGCTTGCTCCCCGTAATTATCTGGATTGGCCGATAGAAGAGATTGTTAGTTTGATTTCCTTGGACCGCATTTTTCCTGAGATACGAGAAAATAGATTGGGATTATTCTCCAAAAATTTAAATAAGATTTAAAATAAAATTTTGATAATAAAGAGAACGTCCTATTTAAACTATATATAAAATTCCAATGAGGGAACCCATACTATCCGTCTTTAAAAGATGATTTCATCGTTATTCAATGAATAGTACAGATTATAATACATAAACTAGTATTAAGTATATTTAATCTAAAATCTATAAATCCTTTTTACTCAATACTAATTGATTTGGGTATATAGTAAACGATGTGTTAAATAACATTGTTTTTTACCGATTAAATGATATGTATTGGAAATAAGTAATCTATATTTAGATTAAAATTATACTAATAATAGAAGATGGAAATATTTTTCCTAAGTAATTTAAAAGAAATGATATGGTATTTCCAAAGTTAAACGATGTTTAATAAATTTATATATACCAAGAAGAAATGTTTTAAAATATATCTCTAACGATATTTTATTGGATATAAAGATATTAATTGATTGAATGATGATCACCAACATACTTAGCATCTTTTCAACCGATTATTAGTTCAGAGAGACCGGGATCAAATTTGGGCTATTCCTATCTGAAAATCACTTCAAACCAGTATACGCGTTCGAAAGTGAAGACATGTTGAAGACAGTGACTTTAAAGACAGAGGTCTTCATAATGGAGGGCTTCTCGCCACTAACCTCATTACTCTATACTATATACGTATGGTAGTAGTAGTACCTTTATTTTGAAATTTTCAATGCAAGGACTACTCTCTACTAATCCTAGGGTTGATTACCAAACAGGATGTAGTAGGAATACCTTTGGTTTGTCCTATTTCTGGACAACTTTTAAGAACAAATGTCTGATATTGTATTTTTAAGATCACATACATTGGTTTTACAACATCTATTTGGTGATGTAGGAGGTAACCCCTCTTATATTTAACACCCTTCCTTGACGCTATGAACTTGTTTGTACTTTTGTGATAACAATTAGTGTGTCGTCGAAAATGAAAATGTGGCATTTAAAGTGGGATTTGCTATTTTGAGAAAGGTAAAACATTACCTCAAGCCTCACATTGTTATTGGAAAAAACATGATAGATGTGGCAGGGCTATGTAGGTTGCATCCATTAGGAGATAATCATCACCATTCTAGATTTTCTTCTATATATCGGGTTTGTTGTGTATGTTATGGCCACGGATAGGTTGGGAACGACTGGGGTGATGACATATTCGATACTATCTATGGTAAAGGTAGACTGGGTCTGTGTTGGTGGAGTGCAGCGGGGCTGTACCTCGGGTACATTCCTCTAGAGATGTATTGTATGGAAGATAGTCCCTTACCATGTCATCGTTGGAATCTATCCTCCAATACATGACTTTAACCGACTTAACTGTATACCTACATATGCCGTTGAGTTTAATGAATGTAACCATTCCGGCTATTTTAATATGTTATTTTAAAGGATTTTCAAAGAAATGTTTAGAAATAGTATCAAATGATTTGATAAAAATGTTTTAGTTATCATAAGGTAAAAACCCGTCCGTGTCTATATTCGGCGTGGTCTTATGGGATACTCTTCTTTTCGAAGGTTTTATGACATCAAAGTCGATCTATGACACCACCATATATATTTATAATTCATGTTTCACGTTGGTTTGCCAAGCCTGATCTGGGTATTTTTAATGTTTTGATCAGATTCGAGTAGTTTTAGGATTAGCTGAAGGCACTTGGAGTTTCCAAAGGAGAGTTGGAGATCTTCATCAACGTATGGACGTAGTTTACTTTTCCACTATATTTTTTGTTTTTTAGCATAGTAAGGATAAGTATTTACAACTGTCCAAGCTGAGCTTAGGATAGACTCTGATACATGTATTTAAATGTTTTTCGCTATAAAGCCTATGAAATAATATAAGTTATTCCATTCATGTAAGATTATGTTCTGTCTTTTTTTACCATTAACCATTTGCCTTTTCGTTCAATTTAGGCTGGACATGTGTGGTTTATTTTCAACCTAAACTATATGGAAGTGTAGGTCGTTACACTTTGTGACGTTCTTATTGCTCAAATCCCACAAAATCCAATTCGGCCTCAAGATCATCTAAGCGGTCATAAAAAATTGCCTGACCTATGCATAGACCTTGAAGAGTACATCATAAACTTTGATTTTTCTCTCCTTAATGGCCTTATCCAATATGTCTTATAAATTTTTCTCACCCTCTTTAAATTAGTACAAGGTCTCCCAAATGTCAGCCAAACTGCTTTTGTTTCGGTCTAAGCCTTCGCTGCTTTGGCCAAAGCATCATGAGCCTTCGATAGGCGAGATTCCAACTAAATATACTTAAATTTGGACTCCTCGGTCTCTTTCTTATAGTTTGCAGCCTTATATTGAGAACTCGCCAAAGTCGGCTTCACAGTCTCAACCCAACAATGCAATTCCAACGCCAAAGCGCATCGCTACATAAACAATCTAACAATTAAGATAAAAAACAAACAGTAACGAAACAAAAAGAAGAAGAAGAGAAAAATGGGGAATAAAGGTTTATCAGTTGTTACGTAAAAAAAGCTCTTACGGAGATTACGGAAGATGTCAGCAAAAGGAGCGTCCGGGGTTGGTAAAGACATCAAAGGAAATAGAGTAGAATTGAAAGAAGGAACATCATCGATCATCAACCACCCTCATTGATTCGGTTAATTTCCAAATGATGCTTCCCACTAGGAGATATAAGACATGGTGGGAATTTGAGACCATAGTAAGAGGCCGCATAACCAGGGCAGGAGCAAAATAGGAAGGAGGGCAAAGTGGAAGACCAGAACCTCTTATATTTAACTCGCCCCAATCCCCATCATGGAAATGGGAATGCTTTCTTTTCCGACCTATCATAGGCTTTTGATTAAAAGCATACAAAAATTCTAACATTGTACCTTAAAATCCAACACATAATATTTTAAAAAGAGGGCCATCACATAGTGAATAAAACACCAAAAAAAAAGAAATATGTAGAAAAAGAAATATGTGAAGTGTTATAGCAATTTAAATCATTCAAAACAATTTAAAACAAACTAAAAGGCAAGGCTAACAGATTTGTAATTAAAGGTCGTGCATGAAAAATGATGTTATGGGTTTAGAAAGCCATGCTGACGTAAGAGGGCATCCATGAAAATGTTGAAGAATTTCTGGCAAGGTTAAGAATCTTATTCTTATGCATTTAAAATAATTCCTACTCCTCTATAGAAAAGTCACTAGGTCGTCTAACTATATAAAAGAAAACGAGAGGGGAAAAGAAAGACAACAATGAGTCTGCATATATAGAGATATATCCATGTGAATAAAACATAAATAATGAAACAAGAAAACAAGGTCAATACCAAAAGGTCGAAATAATGATACAAAATTGTCATGGTTGGAGATATAAAAGAAGTGGTCGGCCCATCTTGGAGTTTTACGAAGAGAGACGGAGTAGATGTGTTAAAGAACCTGAGTGTAGTAGAATAATTTACATCTAGATGAATCATTTTCATGAATTGAATATAGTGAAAACAACTCCCGATAAGAGGGCGTAGTTAAATGTTCATCATATACAATGATAATGACCATGATCAGATGATAGAAGAATGGGATAATTGAAGCGATGATAAGTTAGTGTCTGTTAACCATTCCCAAATGAAAGGATAAAAGGGGAGGTAAAAACCATTGCATATCTGTTTCATAGTAATGGAAACTAAACCCTTTGGGGGAATGTGAATATGATCAAGTGGAGTGAGAACTCTTTTTGCGTAACCATGTAACCCAAAGTGATTAAGGTTCTTATGTGCCTAGCTGTCTTAACGAATTGCTAATGATAGGTCGAGATAGGAGGCCAAATGTTGCCTCGAGGAAGATGGAAGGTCATCAGAAACCACAGATAACTAATAAGAGAAAGGGAAAAGGATACAAAGACGATGGGAAGACATGATAAGGTGATAAATTAAGGTCATAAAAGAACATCATATAGTGTTAAGAGATTAATGATGAAAATGGATAAATTAATCTCCATTTAATCAATCAAACTGATTTAAATAAGGGAGAGAAAAAGAATTTATCAAGAGCACAATTCAAAGAAATAATACATATACATATTTCCTCAAATATGATCACGTCATAGATGAATTAGGTGATGTAAGACGAAAGTAGTGTTAAACCAAAAATGGATCAACACTCTGGTTTGAGTTTGAAAGCACCGCTCTGTTCTAATAGGGCAATATCATAGATCATAGATATAGAAAAAGAAAAGTAAAAGAAAGACTTTTTAGTTTTATTATAGATTGATTGCTGTTACAAGGAGTGTTTGATTGCAAGAATTTGATTGTCTCTTAGTAGATTGAATCCCAAGAGTTGGAATCCACTGGAGAATCACAGTGAATTCATTTAAAGATTGTTGTGAGGGAGGCAGAGAGTGAGGAATGTTTCTCGCAGAGCTTCAACAACCATCCGGAGAAGATCATCTTTAAGTTGCAGGGAGGATGGTATTTATAGAGATCAGAGGACTTCTAGGCCAGACCACTTCGTTGATTAATCGCAGGTAGGTATAGAATGACCTAAGGGGATTTGGCTCACAATCCAAGCCAAAACCATGGGTCGCTAGCAACCCATAGAGTTGGCTCGTACGCGAGCTAATGACTTAGCCATTGCACTGTTTGGTTGCCTCGCTAAAGGCACGTGGAGAAGAATGGGTCGCTAGCGATTCATGGTGTACGGGTCGCTAGCGACCCATACACTTAACATATTTTTTGACATACTTCTTCCTTCCTTCTCTTCTTCCATTTAGTATAGCGACCTTCCACTTTGCATGGGTTGCTACCGATCCTTAAGGCATGGGTCGCTAGCAATCCAAGCACTTAGATGTTTTTTCGAGTTTGGAGTTTGGAATGTTTCCATGGTCTTGTATCGTCGTTGCTTGAGCAGTCTCATTGCATGTTGCTTTGTTTTGATGGTAATTTACTAGCTGTTTGCACTCAACTACTGATTGGGCTAAAAGAATGCTGGTCTCTTGGTTTAGTCAATCTCAGTCATTGTCTCAGTAATATAGCTTGACTCTTGTTAACTCTTTGTCTTTGCTTCTTTGGATAAGTTTTGAACCATTTTGATTTCACAAGTTTGTTTTGTTTCTTGTTGGATCCTGCTCGATTAAAAGCCCGAATAACATTTTCCCCTCAGAGTACGTCTTCATTGTAAAAAAAAGCGTGCTTTGGAAGTTATGGCTCTTAATATCCGTCCGTCGATTTCCAAGTGATTGCATTAGTGTTTTACGAATCTGTGGCAGGTCATGCTATTAGTCATCTAGCTTTGGTCTTGATTGCTATTCTGTGCAGTTAAAGCGCTCGGCAGATTCGAAGTGGTGGAGGTGCAAAAAGTCATAGCGGGGATACAACGAGGATATAGCGGGATATAGCGGATGGCTCTAAAATAACATATAAAACTCATACTTAATGTTTTTACAAATATATAAATGGTAATTAAATGAAAAATTATCATTCAATTGAATTATAACTAATGCATAAATAATTTTAAACAAAAAATATGTGCGAATATACTTTAAATAAACGTAAAACTATTACATAACATAATTGAATTTAGTAGAATATTAGAGATTTTCATTGCTGAAAATATATTAAAAATTAAATCAAATAAATTAGTTTCATAATTTTTATAATGTATAAATGCAATTTTTTAATTCATTTTATTAAAGAAGATATAGCGGAAATAACAAAATATAGCGGGGATTAAAGCGGAAAGGCTATATTTTGGGGCTGTACGGAAAAATCGTATTGGTAGAAATCCGCTATGAGATATAGCGGGGTAATAGCGAGGCATTAACTATATAGCTGCTATTGCTTGCCGTCATGGATCCATAGCTTTCTGGTATGCTTTGAAATGATGAACAAGTGCTAGAGCTCGAGCTCGAGAAAAATTTCCCCCAACCTTATAGGTCACCAGCGATCCATACTATTGTGAAAATTTGCTTTAGAAGTTTGGGTCACAGGGGACCTAATGCCTTAGAAAATTTTTGTGCTTCGTTTTTTCTACCTACATAAACACTTGAACCAATCTGGTACCTTATTCGACCCGAGCCCTTGTTTATTCACACGATCCAATTTCTGCGTGATCCAATTCTAGGCGTTTCATACTCTCTCTCGACTTGATCGATTACCTCTATAGACCCATCTCGTTCAAGCTCCATGCCATTCAAGCACTTTCTCATGGAACCCTTGCCGATCCACATTTTTGTTGTTGATTCATACATTTAAATCTAAACCCTAGCTCGCCTTTGAACTGCCTCGACCCACTATTAGCACGCTGTCACCTAGCATTAGCTTGCCACCGATCCATTTCATAGTTCACTAAATTCGATCTTCGATCACTCTTGTGTTCTTAGATTCAATCAGAAGTGGGTTGACTTAAGTGGTTACTAACTACTGTGTTTTTATAATGATTCGATGATGAGTTTCCATTTGCAATGATGATCGCGAGAAGTTCGAGTTGATTGCGGTTTAACGGGTCGGATAACCAATCAAGTCTTGAGTTTTCTCCTGGAACGACAATCGGGCTTTGGCCCAATGCTTAACGTGTTTCGCTATCTTTGCTCGTTAGAACAGAATTGACTTATGCCCATTTTTGTAGATGTCACTGCACGACATATCACCAGTCGGTCCTGATTCTTCCGAAGAATTTGGGCTTATCCTGCTTACTTGTTGCATGCTCGATGTCCCTGACCGTTTTCGAAGGCAAGTTCAGTTATTTAGAATAAAGCAGTCACCAATGCATCGTAAGTCAAGCGGCGGAAGCCTGGCACTCTCACTCTCGGATGTCGAGTCATCGTCCACTTTGCAAGCTTAGTATGGCCAGTTAGTCCAGCTTGGGCCAATCGTGGATCAAACACCTTCCAACTTTAGAGTTTTACTTAATCCGCCTGAGAGAGCTTCATTGGTGGTTTCCACCAAGGTTCTTCATAACATCTATGTGCAACATGAAATTCCCAAAGAGGAAGCGTGTTTGCCAGAGAAGGACGAATTCGCTCATATGCCTCCCTCGAGGTACACCGCTTGCCACCGATACATGTGTTTGGACGGAGCCGTGCCTCCCTTTATTAACTTTTTGCGTGAGACTCTTTCAAACTTAGGAATTTCCCCATTTCAGCTTCATCCCAATGGCTACTCCATCTTGACTTGTTACATGTTCTTTTCATGTGGTATTGAACCACGCACCAAGTTTTGATGTGTTGCGGTAATTTTTGGCGTTCAAGAGAAGAGATGACTATCCCTCCTTGATCATAATCGAGTCACAACGAAACCGTAAAATCATCCTGCGCTTGCAATGCAACTTGTCGTAATTCAAGACACAATATTTCTTTGTTAGATACCTAAGGGTTTCAATCATCTATGGACGATAGGGGATAAGTTTTTTTATTCATCAAGCTCTGATGCATTGCAATGGAGTTTCTAACCAGCCACATGTCTTTTGGAGTTATTCCAGGGCCATATAGAGACGCAGCTCTCGATGAAGTTTGTTAGACTCTAAAGGCTATTGACATCGAGGAGAGATGCATTAAAGTGCTACTGACTAATGAGAACTTACATCGATATGGGTTATTGGCTCCAGGTAGATCCGCTTTTTAGGTTGAAATTCCCTCTCTTGCCCGATCTAGGGTTCGCACAAGATCTACTTCGTCCTCCCATGATTTCAAGAAAGACACCTCTCAGGAGAGAGAGAGGCCATCCGGGGGATCAATAGATAAGGCCTGTGTGGGAAGAGATGCCATTGTGGTTGGATTAAGCGGTCCAATTAGAATGCCTCCAATTCCAAAGGAAGCAGAAAAGGATTTTAAGCATAGAGAAGGCAAGGCCGCACTGGATTTAGAAAAGGATGAAGGAGAGTTTGGAAGCAGTGGCGAGGAGTCTACTGCAAGTGACGATCTCTTTGTAGAATTCGATGATGAGGACTCGGAATCGTGTGATGAAACTCCAAGTATGAACCCTGTTCTTTCGTGCTCGCCTCTCCCTGACATAAGTAATGAAGAAAAAGCTCCAAAGGTCGGAAGTCATCGAGACTCTCCAAGCAAAGATGTCGAAGACGGTTTTAGGGATTTTAGCGACGTTTATGTTAACTTTGATGAACTCATGAAAGAAGATTTTAAATTTCATATGGGTACTCCTTGCTCGAGTGATATCGCAACAAAAGTTAGTCTGGTTCCACCCACAGCAACTGAGTTTAGTCCACTACACATTACACTAGGATTACACTCATTTCCATTAATTCTTTCATTCTCGTAGTGTTTGTCTTATGTTTCTGAAATTTTTTATGTATGTTGTATGCCAGATATGACGAGAGGACGAGGTTACTATGATGACTTTGTGGAGTTTATTGACTCACAGCAGTATTCCAAGCATTCCTCCGGCCATCATCAATTTTGCGAAATGGAGGAGAAATATAGGAGGAGGAAATAACTCGAAGCTGAAACCCATTGCCAGGAAGAAAGAGATCAAAGCCAATTGTATAAAGGTGGGTACGAGAAAGGGAGATCTTTCGAAGAAAGGGATGAGCCATCAAAAAGGTCGAAGTTGGACCATCGCCCTCATTCTTTACAGTTTGCTCCAACCCATTCTTCCGTAGGTCAAGAAATTCCTATTTCTTCTGCCTTGCTTCCTCCTTTGAATCATGTTTTGCCATCTTCCATTGTTACCGCTGCCCTCGGTGCTTCTCACCCCCACCGGAGACCTTCCTATGTCCTTCCTTTGGGACCTCTAAACTTGGGGCAGCGCTTCCTATTTGGTTCTTGAAGGGGTTAAGCTCGATCGCGATTTGCGATGAGTCCATAAAGATCCGTACATGCCGCACCTCCAGGCCATTCATAGCGACTTAGAACAGGCTGAAAGATGGAAGAAACTCTGTAAACAATTGGTGGATACAAATCGCAATAATTATCAAGAGATCCTCTCTTTTGAATCAGAGAGGATGACTTTGAGAGGATGTTGGCCTGATAGTGATGCCAGATTAAGCGGCTGGAGGAAGAGAAAGCGGCGACATTGCAAGAGAGTAAGTGAAATGCTGACTTGTTGAAAGAGGTGAAAGATGCCTATAACCGAATAGAAATCATCTACAAAGACGAAATAAAAAAGGTTCATGCAGAGGAGGAGAAATTAAAGCAAGAAGTGACCGCCTACAGCACAACGATTGAGGCTCAAGGGAAAACTATCGTTGATCATGACATCATCGTTGAAGGGCATAGCAAAACCATTTTTGACCAGGCTGGGATCATTGCCAAGTTACAGGATCAGGTCGCACAGCTCAGTGCCGATAAGTCTACCGCTGAAGTTGAGAAAGCTGTTGTAAGATCGGAGTATTTGGAGCTCCAAAATGCCTTTTAAGAAAGATGGAGAAGCTTGATGCAACCATCCTGAATTTTTATGTTAACTCCTTGTTGCATCAAGGAAGTCTCAGTTATGTGGGCCCGAAGTTCTTGTGCACTTTTTCCCTGGTGTAAGAAGAAGTCTTGTCCCACTTTTCTAATAGCAGCAATATCTACACCAAGCAGGAGTTGGAGGATGCTTACTTGAATGAAGAGTCAATAAAAGCATTGCTCAAGGGTCGAAATATTCTTCAAGTTGAAAGAGAGCAGGAGGCCACCGATGCTTCCTTGATGACCACTGCCAAGCACTCACCAAGCCTTTTATTTCTGGTGCGGGCAAATCAACGGAGCAACCTCACGACCTTTAATCGAGTTTGGGACTTGAACCTCTCCTTCAGTTAGTGAAGCCTTCAAAAGAGGGCAAAGTTGGTGAGTTTGAGGTCACTATTCTTGACCATTCCTCCAATGTAGGTAATGTTCTTACCTCCTCCGAATTTAGGAATTTCCAAGTTACGCCGTAAAAGCAAGATGAATTTAATGCTTTCATTTTTGATATTATAGGTCAATCTACCTTCTCCACTGACATACCAGCTTCTTCGACGCCCGGAGCTGCCGCCACTTCCACATCTTCCGTGGTTGTTTATATTTCTGCTCCAGCTTCCACATCTGTGTTTGCCTCACAACTGAGGATTGAGGCTGAAAAGATAACAGTGCTTCATGGCCTAAATAACCCTTCCATGTCTTTAAAAGGCGACATTATAGTGGCAAAGACCAAAGAGCATGAAACTCAATCGGAGCAGCCCAGAGGACTTAACTCAATATGATCGTCGTAAGAAGGAAAAGGTGGAGGCGATCAAGGCCTCAAAAGGCTCCTGTAAATCAAGAAAACACGAGGGGAAGGGAGGCTCTTCTGAGAAGACTATAGAGGAAGAGGGGGACATTGCCACCGAAGTATTCATTGATATCACCAGTAATGATAACACTCCTGAGGTGAGGCAGAGCTGCCAACCGAGGGTGGAAAGGGAAGCGGAGGAAAGAAGCATTGAGCAGCTCGCCTGAAGACTACCTTGATTTTGGTCAACGGCTTGCATGAAGATTGACTTATTTTTTTTCATTTTGAGCCATTCTATTCAAGTGCAAAGTCTGCACTTTGCATCTTTATTGTGGAGTCTGTATTTTCTTTTTGTTGGCCGGTGTTGTGCCGGTACAACCCTCAAATTTTGACCCTATATATAGAAAAATATAAGCAATATATTGATATTTTAACTGTACTCTTATCTGTCTGTTCATTTGTGTTCTGTGTACTTATGCTTGTTTTATTTCATACTTTTCTAGTTCCATGATTATAGCCAATGCCCTCGGTTCGAAGTAAGAGAACTTAGAGATTAACAGCTTTTTGGAAGTTAATAAAATTTTTATAAATAATCGAAACTTAAGATTTTTTGTCAATTTAAAATTTTACAGAGCTTAGAAATTAACAGAATTTAGAAATTAACAACATTTTACGAATTAATAAAACTCTGAAAACATAACCTTTTGTTAACTTCATTGTTTAAATTTTTTTGTATGGAGTGAATGAACTTGTGAACATAGATATTTCACATTGTTTGGAGTGACAAAACCTACAAACTTAGAGATTTCTCGTGTTTTTGTTAATTACTGGTGTATGCCCCAAGTTCACAGGGTTGTTTACTTCAAACAATTTTTAGATGACCGAAGACTTAAGGTTTAGATAATTCTTATATCAAACTTGAAATGTGGCTAAGTTGCCGCTTTATTTTCCTTCTTTTGGAAGTTTTGCAACTTTAGCATGTAAACCCAGTTTCTGGAAATATATTGGTAAGTCTTCAATTTATGCGTGTTTGAGAGGTGCACATTGCATGGGTTGATTGAGGGTGATTTTAATCATTAAATGTCTATAGTTGACACTTTTTAGTTGGCTTATAACATTCCAATTTCGTTGGAGCTGTGTTCATTATTCCCGACTATAGGAGTAGTTGACGTTCGTTATGAGATGTGCAGTTTGTGGTGCTTCTCAGCGTTGCCTATCTTCATGCTACGCGAGGATCGTGTTATTTAGTGTTCCCAAATGCTACCTATCTTCTAGCAATGTGAGTGGCTAAAGCTTAAGAATCAATGCGCGATTTTTCCCGTTCCTCGATTTTGCCTATCTTCGGGCAGTATGAGAAGTTAGTGTTTTAGAATTTAGTGCACGGCTTATGGGGTAAACAACTTTTTTCCCCTAAATATTTCCTATCTTCGGGCAATGTGAGGGGTTATTATTTTAGTGCGTGGCTTATGGGGTGAGCGGCTTTTATTTTTCCTCAGTGTTGCCTATCTTTAGGCAACGCGAGGAGTTATCATTTAGTGCGTGACTTATGGGGTGTGCGACTTTTGTTTTTCCCTGATATTGCCTATCTTCGGGTAACATGAGGAGTTATTATTTTTGTGTGCGGCTTATGGGGTGCGTGACTTTTGTTTTTCCTTAGTGTTGCCTATCTTTGAGCAACGTAAGGAGTTATCATTTTAGTGCGTGTCTTATAGGGTGCACGGCGTTTTTTCCTCGTTGTTGCCAATCTTCAGGCAACGTGAGGAGTTATTGATTTTAGCCTTCTTGATGTTGTCGGAGCAACATCGATTCTTAGAAAGCAAAGAAAGAGTTCTGTCGATATAACGGTTTGAGTTGATTTGCTTCCGTCGACTCGATGGGAAATCATTATGAACACGGTTTTGTTGGTTCAATAAGTAAATTTATTAAGGAAAGTAGGGCAGTTTTTTGGTCTACGGCAGTTCTCGGCTCTACTTCTTCTCTTCTTTTATCAACCATACCTAGCGACTCGTGTAGGAGCTACTCGTTTTGTTTTTGATTGAAAATTTGCCTTTGGTTCGAGGGGACTTCTAATTCAACAAAAATCATTGCTTATGAGACATATGCTTAGGCGAGTGGAGTGTGGCCGGTTGCTGCTTTGTTGGTAATTCTGTAAGCTCATAGTGCGAATGGAAGTTCATCAATCCAGTTTCCTTTGGCTTTTGCTAGTTGCTTTTTGATAGTGGACTTGATGATCTTGTTTATCGCTTCCACTTGCCCATTTATTTGTAGACAAGCCACTGCAGAAAATCTCTTTTCAATTTGGAAGCACTTACAAAAGTCTTTGAACTCGGCACTTTCGAACTGGGTTCCATTGTCAGTGATGATCTTTTACGGCACATCAGACCTGCAAATGATGTTTTTAGCAACAAAGTTAATAACTTTCTTTATGGTTATGGTGAGCAGAGGTTTTGCTTTGACCCATTTTGTGAAATAATCTAAGGCTTGGCTCCTCCTTTTGCTATTGGCAGGATGCTAATCAAATCGATCCCCCATATTGCAAACGGCCATGGGCTGACCATCTGTTTTAGCTCCGTTTAAGGAGTTCTCTTAATTTTGCTGAATCTTTAGCAGTGATTGTATCTTCTGGCATGATCTACGGCATTGGGATTTATTGTTGGCCAGAAGTACTCGTATTTGAGGACTTTCTTCGCAAGGGTCTGACCCCAAGTGTTGTCTCCGTATTTGCCTTCATGTATCTCCTTTAGGATTCGTCGTGCTTGATCATCGGTTACACACCTAAGAAGGGGGTTGAGAATCTCTTTCGATAGAGTATCCCATCCTGTATCATGAACCGTAGCGCCTTTTAAAGAAGCTTATTCCAATGATTCCAGTCAGTTGGAAGGGTTCTTGAGAGTAGATAGTTCTTTATTGGTGTTATCCACGTATCTGGTTCGATGGTGGTTTCGAGAATCCAGTCTACGTCCATTTTGTTTACGCTTAGGTTAGCCAGAGTTTCTACTATGACTAGTCCTAACGACTAAACTTCTCCTAAACTTGCCAGTTTAGCAAAATAATCTGCCTTAGTGTTTTACTCCCATAGGATGTGAGTGATGGTATAGTGCTCGACGTCGCTTAGCGGTTCCTGTACTTTGGACTGGTACGGGGCAAGAATCTCACCACGTGCCTGATACTCCCCTATTACTTGATACACGACCGGTTGTGAGTCGCTATATATGTGAATAGCTTTTATTTTGAGCTCCTTCACAACTTTCAGTCCAGCGATCAGTGCTTCATATTCTGCTTCATTGTTTATGGCTGGGAATTCCAAGCGTAAAGTATAGCTAATAGCTCGCCCCTTGAGGGTTTCAACCACTACTCCTGCTCTCGAACAGAACATTTCGATGCACCATCGACGAAGAGCTTCCATTGCATGTATGTTTCTGACTGAACTTCCCCCTCGTCATCCCATATAGTAAATTCGGTAATGGAGTCAACCAAGCTTGCCTATTGATGGCTTTCCTTGGGTGGTATGTGATGTCATATTGACTCAGCTTTATATTCCACTTGAGCAGTCGTTCGGAAGTTTCTGGTCAGTATAACACCTGCTTCAGGGGCTCGTCAGTCAACACTTTAATTGGATGAGCCTGAAAGTATGGTTGTAACTTGTAGGACGTGATCAAGAGGAAATATGCTAGCTTTTCTAGTTTTAGGTAATTCTTCTCAGCTCCACTTAATCGTTTGCTAATATAATACATGAGTCGTTGGATTCTTGCTTCTTCCCACACTAGAACGATGCTCAATGCATTTGGGAGACTGGAAAATAAATGAATAGGTCTTCTCCATCCACCGGCTTTGATAAGATTAGGCATACTTCCATGTGCCGTAGTAATTCTTTGAAAGCTGTTTGACAAGCGTCACTCAATTCGAAGTTTTTCTTTCCCTTCTTTAATGCATCGAAGAATGAAATGCACTTGTCTGTAGCTTTTGAGACAAATCAGCTCAATGCTACGACTTTTCCATTCAAGCTTTGAAGTTCCTTCTTATTTTTTGGGACATGGACCTCTCATAGCACCGTTATTTGTTCTGGGTTTGATTCGATGCCTTGAGCACTTACTATAAACTCCAAGGATTTACCAAAGCTACTTCGAAGTGACATTTGAGTGGGATGAGCTTCATCCCATACTTTTGGAGTATTTTGAACATTTCAGCGAGCTTTTCTAGATGGTCAGCAGCTACTCGAGATTTGACCAACATGTCGTCCATGTAAACTTCCATAGTCTGTCCAATCTAGCGTTTGAACAAAGTATTCGCTAGCCTTTGGTACATTACCCCTGCATTTTTCAAACCGAATGGCATTTCAGTTAGTAGCACAATCCTAAATCGGCGATGAAGTTAGTATTCTCTTGGTCAGGGTCATGCATCAGAACTGGTTATATCCCAAGTACACATCCATAAAGAAAGCAGTTCATTTCCCTTTGTTCCATCCACAAGTTGATCAATTCTAGGGAGCGGGAAGCTATCCTTCAGACAAGCTTTGTTTAAGCCCGAGAAATCAATACATGTTCACCATTTTCCATTAGACTTCTTGATTAAGACTGGGTTTGATACCCATTCAGGGTAAGTTGCATCTCGGATGAAGCTGTTAGCCATCATTTTATGTACTTCCCCTCTCGGTGCCTTGGACCGTCCAAGGCCCAAGCTATGCCTTTTTTGCTTCACTCATGTAAATTTGGGGTCAATATTGAGTGCGTGGCAGGCAATTTCGGGTGATACCCCATACATATGGAGTGTGTCTAAGCAAATACATCCAAATTGGCGTGGAGAAATTTGGTTATGTAACGACCCGTATTTTTACGGATCGAAAAGATAGTAGAACTGTCGACATTAAGTCGTTGATGTTGTTAGTCGTTTAGAGTATGAGTCGACCAAAGTTTAAGTCGTTTGGAGCTTGAGTTGTGTAGGAGATAAGTGTATTGTACGACTTAGAGGTGTGGCCGACTCATAGGTATGACCGAGTTCAGGTTTGGCCGACTCATAGGTTGACCGACTTAAGGGATTGGTACGACCCACGAAGGCTACCGACTTAGGCAGTGGGCGAGTTAAGAGTTGGAGCGACTTAGTGGGGTTGAGCGACCTATAGGGCTTGATCGACTTATAGAATGGAAAGACTCAAGGGTTAGCGGCTTAAGAAATTAGATGGCTTATAGGATGAAACCGACTCATAGTAGTGACCGACTTAAGGCTTAGCCGTGTGTGTTGATGAGTCGGTAGGTTGATGAGTCGTTGAGTCGTCCAAACGACTTAGGACTTAGTGTTGAGTCGTGAGTCGTCTCCTGTGATAAGTCGCGTAGAGGTTGGGGTTGATGAGTCGGTGGGATGTTGAGTCGTTGGGGACTTAGGCTTAGTGTTAGGACGTTGAGTCGTGTCCCTGTTGAGTCGTTAGGACGATAGGCCGTGTGTGTGTTGAGTCGTTGAAGCCTTGAGGTTGAGTCGTATGCCGTGTTAAGGTTAAGTCGTGAGACCTTGTGTTTGGATAGGTCGGCTGTTGTGTTGAGTCGTTAGGGGCTTGAGTCGCGAGTCTTAGGTCGTGGACGACTCATGGGGGCGGCCGACTCATGGGGAATTCTGCCTATAAATAGAGGGGTTTGGCTCACTTTTTGGCACCGGATTTTGAAGCGACGAAGTGCTGCCATTTTGAGAGCTCGATTACAACACTTCTTCACTTCTTTTCTCCACTCTAATCTAGTGATTCCTTCCATCTAAATTGAAGATCAAATCGAAGATCCAAGAGCCAAAGTTGAAGATCTCCATCCATTGAAGAGAGATTTCATCATTTGAAGTGGAGCTTTGGAGGATCAAGCTTGATTCTTTGCTGTCCAGATCTGGAGTTGGTTGTTTTTGAGGAGTTTAGGTGATTCGGTGAGTGGTGGTTATCTCTCACACGGACCCAAAGGAGTATATTGGATCGGTGGTTTGTTTATGTGCTAAAGATAGTGATTTCTTGCATTTTCCTTAAGTCTGCATGTAGATCTCTCGTCTATGAAGTTTTGATACCTATTTTACTACATGTTCACTTATGCAAGTTCATTCATTAAGTTATAGAGATATTGTTCATAATTCATGCTTGTTAGAATGCATGTTAGATTTGAACTCTTTATTTACGAAATTGCCATTATTGTTGTAATTGCTTATTAGATCTTGTTTGGATGATTGATTGCTTGGATTGATGTTGGATTTGATTGATTAGTTGATCGATAACTTGACTTGGACAAGTTGGTCGAGGATGATTCAAAAGCTAAGAGGAAAGGCTCTTGAATGGTGAAAGCTGCTTGTGGCATATGAAGCGGATGTGGAAGCTCATATGGATAGATTTGGTGATGATGGACTTCACCATGATGCGATGAGGCAAACCATGATGTTGAGATGGGGCTTTGCTATGATGCGTTGAAGCAAAGCACAATGTGTGAAAGCCTTGGTTTAGTCCAGACGGGATCATCCCAAGCATGTTGATAACTCGGTGATGCGGTCCGGGTTTGTGGATAATGGTGGGCTCGAGAGGCGCTTGAGCTAGTGTGAGAATATTAGTCGAGGAGGATGACTAGGAGGCTTGGATCTTATCGTTATTGAAGGTTCTAGCATGCTCAAAGCAAGAGTACGTTGGAACGGGTCACGATGACGTTCCAGACACGGGTCATGATGACGTGTTAGTACTCTGGGCAGATGCGATAGTCCTAGGCACGGGTCATGATGACGTGCAGAGTTATGTCTAGAACCGGGGTTGCCATTAGCCCTTGACGGACGGCTGAAAGAAGGTGCCGGTCATTCAATTAACGATGATATCGAGGCAATGATAACAGTGATAGCCAGAGTCATGGATGTTTGGTTGTATCGTCATTCGGACTCAAGAGCGATGTTTTCTGGGTGCTTATCTGATCTTGGTTTAGGCCTTAGGGGTTTGTACTTGGAAAACATCGACCTTGACTCGAGTGATAATTACTTTACTTTAAATGTCTGCTTTGTTATGCTTGCTTCTGCTTAGTGTGTCTGGGGGCTATCACTGTAGGATGAGGTGGAGTGGGATGGTTGAGTTCCTATTCCTTTTACCCTTTATGCTCTTTTGGTATGTTTGATAGTTGATTTACTGCTCACTAAGACTATTGTCTGACTCAAGGTTTTATGTTCAACTCTTATTACCTTGGGCTGTTCATCCATGTTGGGATGGGCAGACTAGGTAGCAGGTGACAGGTGCTGTTCTTGGCTACCAACGATGTTGATGACGAAGACGAGCTGGTGGCTTTTGCATATTGTTTTTCTTACTATATGTACAGGATGTTCCGCTGTTTGTTTGATACTCTAAGTGTTATGTAGTGAGGCTTGATGTATTGACTATTCAGATGATTGTATAAAACTATTATGAGTTTATATGATGATACTTCTGTTCTATAGAGCTTCACTATGTATATTTTCTATTGTATTTTATCCATACGCTGTGAGTAATGCGATAGACTGTTCTGTTTTATCTTACCCTGACTATCGTCCATGGCCGCCTGGCACACTTTTCAGTGCACCATTCCCTTGTTTCGTGCGGGAGTCATGGGCGGTCGTCACATTTGGTATCAGAGCTTTGGTTAATCGATTTTAGCCAACGCTCGCTGACGTAATTACGTATGAGAGACGTAATTGTAATTTTGATGGATGATTACTATATATAATATAGTAGTTTAGAAGGATTTGAACTCCTTATGTAGTTGTTTCTCAAGGTGTTCTAAATCATTCCTTTTTGTAGATATTAAGGATGAGTCGAAGTGAGAGACAAGCTGCTAGGGAAAGTCGTGCTGTTGGGGAAACTACTGACTATGCTGCAATGTTCGAAGCTATGATGACTTCGATCATGAGAAGGATGCCAACTTCAGGACAGTCAGTAGATGTTGGAGTTCAAGTTCAAGCTCCAAAACCAGTGGATTTTGCTAAGTTGTGCAAGGACTATACTGCTCTTGGAGGAAAGGTTTTCTTGGGAACAGAATCAACCATAGAAGTGCAGAGATGGATTGATGCTTGTAGAAGGATCTTTGGTGATTTGGGAATTGAGGATGCAACTAAGAGGAAGCTTGCATCAAGACAGCTTCAAGGGAGAGCTTCGGATTGGTGGAATTCTATCACCATTGATACTCCAGAGGAAGAGATTACTTGGGAGCAATTCCAAGTTAGATTTGAAGCTAAGTTCATTTCTACGGCTCAGAAATCTGTTTTGTTTAAGAAGTTTGTGGAACTCAAGCAAGGTGGAAGACCAGTTCTTGAGTATGTTTATGAGTTTGAAGCTTTGTCCAAGTATGCTCGGTCGTATATTGATTCTCCCTATCAGAAGAATGAGAAGTTTGTGACAGTCTTGGATAGTTATCTTGGGAGGCAGTTGGTGGATCATCTGGACGATCCGTTTGAGAAGCTTGTGGAGAAAGCTCTCAGGCACGAGAGTTTGTTTCCTAAGGAAGGGTCTGTTGTTGCTGTGACCAAGGAAGAGTCCAAACCACAGCAGGGTGGGAGCAAGAAGAGGAAGCAGCAACAGCAGAAGGGTAAGGATGGCCAGAAGAAGCCGAAGGGCGAAGTGATCTGCTACAATTGTCGGCAGAAGGGTCATTTCTCTAGGGATTGCAAGAATCCAAAGGTGCAGTTGAAGTGCCACAACTGTGATAAGCTGGGGCATATCAGGAAGGACTGTCCAGAACCGAGGAAAGATAAGCAGATTGTGCAAGCTTATGTTTTGGGGGCTGTTCCATCATCTTTGAAAGCTCCTACTGTAGATGAGAAAAGAAAGAGTGTGGTGGTTCAAGGTACTCTTTCCATTTGTGGTGTTCCAGTTAGAGTGTTGTTTGATACTGGAGTGTCGCATTCTTTTGTTTATAGTGAACTTGTAGGCCGGTTGGGTTTGGAACCAGATATTGTTGATAGACCTTTGGTTGTGACTAATCCAGTTGGGGGTTCGTCTCGTTTGTGTATGGTATGCCGTGGTCTAGTTGTGTCGAGTCATGATTGCTCTTTTGTTTGTGATTGTTTTGTTCTGAACTTTGCGGGGTTCGGAATTATTTTGGGGATGGACTGGCTTAGGAAATATGCGGCAAGGGTTGATTGTGAGAGGCTGGAGGTGACAGTCGAGAATGTGGAGGGGCGAAAGGTTGTGATACGATGTAAGCATGAAGAAGGCGTCTTCATGAGCTTCATGTATTCGCTGGTCGTTCCACGGGATGGACTGTCATCGGTGCCTATTGTGAATGAATTTGAGAACGTCTTTGACGAGGTCAAAGGGTTACCGCCGCATAGGGAGATCGAGTTCCGTATCGATCTAGTTGAGGGAGCCAGACCTGTTGTGATGCCTCTTAGGCGGATGGCGCCTAGGGAGCAGCAAGAGTTGAAGGTGCAGGTTGATGACCTTTTACGAAAAGGATTCATTCGGCGTAGCGTGTCCGAATGGGGTGCACCAGTTGTGTTCGCAACCAAAGCGGATGGATCGTTGAGGTTGTGTGTGGATTATCGTGAGCTGAATAAAGTGACTAAGAAGAACAAGTATCCATTGCCGAGAATAGATGACTTGTTCGATCAGTTTCACGAAGCTAAGGTGTTTTCTCAAATGGATTTGGCAACGGGATTTCACCAGTTGAGAGTGGCTAAGGATAGTGTGCCGAAGACTGCTTTTAGGACACCATCCGGTTTTTATGAGTGGCTGGTAATGCCGTTCGGTTTGACCAATGCACCAGCATATTTTGTGGATCTTATGAATAGAGTATTCAGAGATCAGTTGAACAAGTTCGTACTTGAGTTCGTGAATGCTATTTTAGTCTACTCCAGAAATGAAGAAGAGCACAAGACGCACTTGCGGATTGTTTTGGAAATCTTGCGGAAACATGAGCTAAAGGCTAAGTTTTCGAAGTGTCACTTCTGGAAGAGTGAAGTGAGGTTCTTAGGCCATGTTATTTCTGGAAATGGAATAGCAGTTGATCCCGCTAAGGTAGCAGCAATCCAGGATTGGGTTAGACCTAAGAATGCATCTGATGTGAGAAGTTTTCTTGGATTAGCAGGATATTATCGTCGGTTTATCAAAGACTTTTCCAAGATAGCTGCACCGTTAACAAGATTGACGAAAAAGAACCGAGTATTCAAATGGGATGATAAGTGTGAGCAAGCTTTCGTAATTCTGAAAGAGCGACTGACAAGTGCTCCTGTTTTGACTATTCCAAGTGGGAATGATGAGATGGTGGTTTACACCGATGCATGTGGTACTGGACTTGGAGCAGTGCTAATGCAAAAGGATAAGGTTATTGCGTATGCGAGTCGACAATTGAAGCCGCATGAAAGGAATTATCCGACTCATGATTTGGAGTTAGCGGCAATTGTATTTGCTTTGAAGATGTGGAGACATTACCTATTAGGAGTTCGATTCGAGTTGTTTACAGATCATAAGTCGTTGAAGTATCTGTTCTCCCAAAAGGATTTGAATCTTCGACAGCAACGGTGGTTAGAGTTTTTAGCATCATATGATTTTGGTATAGCCTATACTCCGGGAAAAGGTAACGCAGTGGCAGATGCGTTAAGTCGAAAACATGCAGAATTGGGAGCCATGTTTTCGGAATGGAAGAGCCTTGAGTATTTAGCTGGATTTGACTTCAGGTCTAGATGTGAATTGGAACCTGAGATGTTGCAAACTTATAAATAAGACCTACTCTTGTGGAAAGAATTGGCGAGAGCCAAAAGAGAGATGATAAGCTTGTCAAGATTATCCGCGATTTGGAATATGGATTGAATCCAGAAAAGGATAAAGGATTCGAAGTCGATCGAGAGGGTTGGCTTCGGAAGCAAGGACGACTAGTTGTTCCTGATATAGATGGATTGAGAGATGAAGTTATGAGGGAAAGTCATCACTCGAAGTTGACAATTCATCCAGGTGGAAATAAGATGTATCAGGATATGAAGAGGACTTACTACTGGGAAGGTATAAAGAAGGATGTTGGAAATTTTATTTCCAAATGTATGAATTGCCAGTTAGTGAAAGCCGAGCAAAAGAAGCCAAGTGGGTTGCTTCAGCCGTTAGAAGTTCCTACATGGAGGTGGGAGCAGATATCGATGGATTTTATCGATGGTCTACCTAGAACCAGGGCAGGAAATGAAGGGATTTGGGTCATCGTAGATCGTTTGACTAAGAGTGCAAGATTCATTCCTGTTCGATCTACCAGGACTGCATCGAAGTTGGCTGAGTTGTATGTTAAGTGGACAGTTCGATTCCATGGTATTCCGAAGAGTATAGTGAGCGATCGAGACCCATTGTTCACTAGTGGATTTTGGAAGAGCTTCCAAGAAGTTTTGGGAACCGAGTTGTGTTTGAGTACGGCTTATCACCCCCAAACAGATGGTCAGACTAAGAGAGTCAACCGAGTTTTGGAAGATCTCCTAAGAGCATGTGTTTTGGACTTCGGGGGATCATGGGAAGATCATCTTCATTTGGTGGAATTTGCATATAATAACAGTTACCAGTCAAGTATTGATATGGCACTGTATGAAGCGCTGTATGGAAGACCATGTAACTCTCCGACATGCTGGTTGGAAACTGGAGAAAAGCTGATACTCGGGCTAGAGATGGTTCGACAGGCTTCGGATTGCATAGAGATCATTCGGCGGCGAATGAAGGCAGCCCAAGATCGTCAGAAAAGTTATGCCGATAAGCGTCGTAAGGATTTGGAATTCGACATAGGTGATATGGTTTTTGTGAAGATTTCTCCACTGAAGAAAGTTATTCGATTCGGGAAGAAAGGAAAATTGACTCCAAGATTTGTTGGACCATTCCCGATTATCGAGCGAATTGGAAAGCTCGCATATAAATTGGAGTTACCAGAAAAGATGGCGAGTGTGCACAATGTTTTTCATGTATCTTATCTATGGAAGTATGTGCACGACTCGAATACGGTGGTTTCTGCTGATAGCTGTGAAGATTTAGAGGTTGATCCAGTTGTTACGAGACCTCGTAAGCCGCTTCGTGTTGTTGAAACCGACACGAAACAGCTTAGGAGGAAGACGATTACGTTGCTCAAGATACAATGGAGTGATGATGTTGACGACTGTACATGGGAGGAGGAAGAGAGGATGAAGGCAGCTCATCCTGAACTCTTGGAGGTATGGCCCTAAAGTGTCGTGACATCTCATGAATTTGTAACTTGTTATAGTCTTAGAATTCTGCATGCTAGGTTAGCAATTGGATGCATGGTTTGTTGATTGCTATGGATGGTAGGCATGCGGAATAACTTTGGTTGCTCTTGTTTGTTTGGAATTTCGGGGGCGAAATTCCTAAGGGGGAGAGAATGTAACGACCCGTATTTTTACGGATCGAAAAGATAGTAGAACTGTCGACATTAAGTCGTTGATGTTGTTAGTCGTTTAGAGTATGAGTCGACCAAAGTTTAAGTCGTTTGGAGCTTGAGTTGTGTAGGAGATAAGTGTATTGTACGACTTAGAGGTGTGGCCGACTCATAGGTATGACCGAGTTCAGGTTTGGCCGACTCATAGGTTGACCGACTTAAGGGATTGGTACGACCCAAGAAGGCTACCGACTTAGGCAGTGGGCGAGTTAAGAGTTGGAGCGACTTAGTGGGGTCGAGCGACCTATAGGGCTTGATCGACTTATAGAATGGAAAGACTCAAGGGTTAGCGACTTAAGAAATTAGATGGCTTATAGGATGAAACCGACTCATAGTAGTGACCAACTTAAGGCTTAGCCGTGTGTGTTGATGAGTCGGTAGGTTGATGAGTCGTTGAGTCGTCCAAACGACTTAGGACTTAGTGTTGAGTCGTGAGTCGTCTCCTGTGATAAGTCGCGTAGAGGTTGGGGTTGATGAGTCGGTGGGATGTTGAGTCGTTGGGGACTTAGGCTAAGTGTTAGGACGTTGAGTCGTGTCCCTGTTGAGTCGTTAGGACGATAGGCCGTGTGTGTGTTGAGTCGTTGAAGCCTTGAGGTTGAGTCGTATGCCGTGTTAAGGTTAAGTCGTGAGGCCCTGTGTTTGGATAGGTCGGCTGTTGTGTTGAGTCGTTAGGGGCTTGAGTCGCGAGTCTTAGGTCGTGGACGACTCATGGGGGCGGCCGACTCATTGAGAATTCTGCCTATAAATAGAGGGGTTTGGCTCACTTTTTGGCACCGGATTTTGAAGCGACAAAGTGCTGCCATTTTAAGAGCTCGATTACAACACTTCTTCACTTCTTTTCTCCACTCTAATCTAGTGATTCCTTCCATCTAAATTGAAGATCAAATCGAAGATCCAAGAGCCAAAGTTGAAGATCTCCATCCATTGAAGAGAGATTTCATCATTTGAAGTGGAGCTTTGGAGGATCAAGCTTGATTCTTTGCTGTCCAGATCTGGAGTTGGTTGTTTTTGAGGAGTTTAGGTGATTCGGTGAGTGGTGGTTATCTCTCACATGGACCCAAAGGAGTATATTGGATCGGTGGTTTGTTTATGTGCTAAAGATAGTGATTTCTTGCATTTTCCTTAAGTCTGCATGTAGATCTCTCGTCTATGAAGTTTTGATACCTATTTTACTACATGTTCACTTATGCAAGTTCATTCATTAAGTTGTAGAGATATTGTTCATAATTCATGCTTGTTAGAATGCATGTTTGATTTGAACTCTTTATTTACGAAATTGCCATTATTGTTGTAATTGCTTATTAGATCTTGTTTGGATGATTGATTGCTTGGATTGATGTTGGATTTGATTGATTAGTTGATCGATAACTTGACTTGGACAAGCTGGTCGAGGATGATTCAAAAGCTAAGAGGAAAGGCTCTTGAATGGTGAAAGCTGCTTGTGGCATATGAAGCGGATGTGGAAGCTCATATGGATAGATTTGGTGATGATGGACTTTGCCATGATGCGATGAGGCAAACCATGATGTTGAGATGGGGCTTTGCTATGATGCGTTGAAGCAAAGCACAATGTGTGAAAGCCTTGGTTTAGTCCAGACGGGATCATCCCAAGCATGTTGATAACTCGGTGATGCGGTCCGGGTTTGTGGATAATGGTGGGCTCGAGAGGCGCTTGAGCTAGTGTGAGAATAGTCGTCGAGGAGGATGACTAGGAGGCTTGGATCTTATCGTTATTGAAGGTTCTAGCATGCTCAAAGCAAGAGTACGTTGGAACGGGTCACGATGACGTTCCAGACACGGGTCGTGATGACGTGTTAGTACTCTGGGCAGATGCGATAGTCCTAGGCACGGGTCATGATGACGTGCAGAGTTATGTCTAGAACCGGGGTTGCCATTAGCCCTTGACGGACGGCTGAAAGAAGGTGCCGGTCATTCAATTAACGATGATATCGAGGCAATGATAACAGTGATAGCCAGAGTCATGGATGTTTGTTGTATCGTCATTCGGACTCAAGAGCGATGTTTTCTGGGTGCTTATCTGATCTTGGTTTAGGCCTTGGGGGTTTGTACTTGGAAAACATCGACCTTGACTCGAGTGATAATTACTTTACTTTAAATGTCTGCTTTGTTATGCTTGCTTCTGCTTAGTGTGTCTGGGGGCTATCACTGTAGGATGAGGTGGAGTGGGATGGTTGAGTTCCTATTCCTTTTTCCCTTTATGCTCTTTTGGTATGTTTGATAGTTGATTTACTGCTCACTAAGACTGTTGTCTGACTCAAGGTTTTATGTTCAACTCTTATTACCTTGGGCTGTTCATCCATGTTGGGATGGGCAGACTAGGTAGCAGGTGACAGGTGCTGTTCTTGGCTACCAACGATGTTGATGACGAAGACGAGCTGGTGGCTTTTGCATATTGTTTTTCTTACTATATGTATTGGATGTTCCGCTGTTTGTTTGATACTCTGAGTGTTATGTAGTGAGGCTTGATGTATTGACTATTCAGATGATTGTATAAAACTATTATGAGTTTATATGATGAGACTTCTGTTCTATAGAGCTTCACTATGTATATTTTCTATTGTATTTTATCCATACGCTGTGAGTAATACGATAGACTATTCTGTTTTATCTTACCCTGACTATCGTCCATGGCCGCCTGGCACACTTTTCAGTGCACCATTCCCTTGTTTCGTGCGGGAGTCATGGGCGGTCGTCACAGGTTAGTTCTGACTACATTTTGATTCCAAGCTGCGACCCAATTTTCAGGACCTGCATTGGGTCATCCACACATATTGGGACAGACACTGTCAATTCTGTCGGTGTTGCCTGATCCTCCCCTAAGATCTACTTTCTAGGGTCAAAAGCCTTGTCGAATTGGCTATGGCCCCTAATCCAGGGGCAGATCAGTAGTTGTTATTCAGAGGGTTCATATATATGGAGGATTTTCCCCCACATCGTTTCCTTTTTCCTTTCTTCTTGACTCACGCAATTCTACGATGTAGCATTCCCTAGTGGCGCTTTAGTTTCCTTTCACAGTTAGACTCCATGCTCTGTAGGGAACTTCATTATAAGGCACCATTGAGCCAGTGCTATTTTGAAGTCGACTAATACGGGTCATCATAAGAAGGCATTGTATGCTGACATTTCATCCACGATCACAAATTTCTAAATGAGGGTGACCCTTCGCTCACCCTCTCCAAGCTCCACAGGTAGGTCAATTGTTCTCACTAGTTGTTTAGGTTCACTAGTAAACCCTTGAATCTTTTTTTGGCATGTCGATACACTTTTCATGTCAATCTACATTTGATCGAAAGTATGTTTGAAGAGTATGTTAACAGAACTACCACTGTCAACCAACACCCAACAAACTACAGCAAGTCCAATTCCTACCGTCACCACCATTGGATCGAGAGTTGGAGCTTCGATCCCCTCGGTGTCCCGATATTGGAACAACATATCGTCATTCAAGATTCTTTGCATCTTAGCTGGAGTTTCGTCTTCCATAGCTAAATATGATTCCTTCGGAGCGTGCTTCAATGAACTCGCATATTACTCCATTTCTCCCCAACTTCTTTGCTCAAGATGTGGTTCCCCGAATATTGTTCCGACAATAAGCATTTGGTCAGTTCATTTCGACCCTTCTTTTCTAATTCCAGCTTGATTCCTTCATCCTTTTAGGTGCTAAGGAGTCGTAGATTGATCGGGGTTTTATGGTTGTCTGACGTATTGCTGGAGTTTATTATTCTGGATCAGTTCCTAAATGAGATTCTTTAGATGGCAGCATTCGTTCATATTATGGCCGTATATTTCATGGAAACGGTAGAGTTTCCCTAGCTCTTCTGCTGTGTAGTTTCCTCCTTTTTGGGTGGCTTTTTGCACTCCTCAATCCTTTAATTTGTGATAAAAATGTTTTCTGGTGTGTCTCTTAGGGGACTGTAGCCTTCGGGCCTAAACCCTATGAGCTTTTTATTGCTGCCATTACCATTCTTCTTTTGGAGTTTTAACCTTTTCTCTTTGAATTCCCATCTTTTCCAGTGATTCAGTCAGCAATCCGAGAAGTGCATGCATTTTGATTCATTTCTACATCGCTTTGCCCAACGTTCATCGGTTGAACACTAGTAAACTTCCTGTCCAATTCCTGCACTTCCTCCAACCTTAGGTACTGACATGCTTTACGATTGAAATCTTTCCTGGTGGTAGGTTCCTTCATCTTAATCCACTTTTCGAATTCAGTTTTCGAATGAATGGCGCGGACTAATGCTATCAAAATCATGTTTTCGTTAGGTTTGCTTACTTCCATCACCACGGTGTTAAACCTGTTCATGAAAGATTTTATTGATTCATTACACCCTTGGAACGATCCGGATAGGGACATGACATCTTTTGGCTTCGCAGTATAGAGTCTGAACGGATCAAGGAATCTTGTCGCCAGTTGATCAAAAGTAGAGATAGATTTTGATGGAAGCCTGGTGAAACCACATTGACGCAATCCCTTCCAAAAAGATGGGAAAGCATCTACATCGAATAGTTTCAGAGTCATTTTCTCCATCCATATACCAACTGTATTTATACAAGTGAGGTTTTGGGTCCTCTGTCCCGTTATAGGATGGAATAGTTCATTTTGTGAATTTTTCTAGATATCTCTCATTCAAAATTTCATTGGTGATGTGAGTCCAACTTGGCGTAGATCCCCATTCATCATCCCTTCTATCTTTATTCTCCTCCATTAATCGTTTAACAATGTACGCTATGTATGTCTCTGATGTCCGGTAGTCTTAAGGACTGCAGTCGGTCGCAGCGCAAGTGTTTGATTTTGCAAACGGACTTGGTGAGTGGGCTGAGGTCTAGGCTCTGCTGTCTTCGAGAGAGCTATTCCAGTAGGGTCCCATTGTCTTGTGATTGGTCTAACTGAAGCAGTTTAGGTATTCCTTGCATTATCAAATGCAATGGAATTTTCTTCTAATTTGTTGTCTTTCTCTCCATCCTTCGAGTCGGAAAGATCCATAGCTATGTCTTCTACGGGGGTCTTTGCCCCTTGGCTCAAATTCAGAATAGGTTGCCTTATGGCGAATGGAGTACTTGCATTTCCATCCCCATTAAGTCTTGTTGTCACCCTTTTTTGTGGCGGTTTGCCATTTCTTCTATGTAGACCAAAAATGGAGGAATTCTTTTGTCCTAAAGCAGCCGTAGGTTCAGGTATAGACCTTGGAGCGGGATTTGACTATAAGGTAAGGTGAGCATTAAGCTTATCCATTAGAGTCTTTTGGCTGCTTTCCATTTTTTGGTTGATCTCATTAACCATTTTTTTTATCTCATCCCTGATAACAACTTCATGCTGATTGGAGGAATCTGGTGCCTGATTCCCTAGGCTAGCACCATTTACTTCATTTTGTTGGGGATTCACATCTTCTTCGGCTACTACTCCCCCGATGGATCTTCCAAAGGCAGTTCTTCTTCTTCCACGGGACATCTATTCCAAACAATGGATTCTTCAAGTAAAGTTTAAGGATCTAACTTCTGGACGTATGGGATCCAAAGTAGATAGCTGGATTTGGATCTTGAGTTGGAGTTCTTAGTGGAAGTACCAAAATATTAACCCGATAAATGGATCAACGCCCTGGTTTGAGTTTGAAAGCACCAACCCTATTCCAGCAGGGCAATATCACAGATCACAGATATAGAAAAAGAACGGTAGAAGAAATAAAATAGATAATTTTTATAGTGGTTCGGCCGTTAATGAAGCAAACGCCCACTTTATAGTTTTATTATAGACTGATTGCTGTTACAAGAAGAGTTTGACTATAAGACTTTGATTATCTCTAACTAGATTGAATCCCCATAGTTGGAATCCACTGGAGAATCACAGTGAATTCCTTTGGAGACAATTGTAGGGGAGGTAGAGAGTAAAGAATGTTTCCAGTAGAGCTTCAGCAACAAGTTTGACGAAAATCCTCTTTATGTTGCAAGCAGGATGGTATTTGTAGAGATCGAAGGACTTCTAGGCCAGACCACTTTATCAATTGATTACAAGTAGGTATAAAATGACATGAGGGAGGGTTTAGCTCATGATCTGAGCCAAAACCATAGGTCGCTAGCGACCCATAGAGTTAGGTCATACGCAAGCTAATGACCTAGCCATTGCATTGCTTGGTTGCCTTGCTGAAGACATGTGGAGAAGCATGGGTCGCTAGTGATCCATGATGTATGGATTGCTAGCGACCCATACACTTAGCATATTTTTGATATACTTATTCCTTCCTCTTCCATTTATAAGAGCGACCTTCCACTTTGCATAGGTCACGAGCGATCCATAAGGCATGGGTCGCTGGCGATACAAGCACTTAGAAGTTTTTTGAAGTTTGGGATGTTTCTGTGGTCTTGTATCATCATTGCTTGAGCAGTCTCGTTGCATGTTGTTCCGTTTTAATGGTGGTTTACTAGCTGTTTTCACTCAACTGTTGATTAGGCCAGAAGAATGCTGGTCCTTTGGTTTAGTCGATCTCATTCATTGTCTCAGTAATATAGCTTGGCTCTTGTTAACTCCTTGTCTTTGCTTCTTTGGATAAGTTTTGAACCATTCTGATTTCACGAGTTTATTCTGTTTCTTATTGAATGCTACTGGGTTAAAAAATCAAATAATAAGTAGCAATAGAGAAGAGAAATGGCGAAGAAAATAATAATCGTCATAAAACAAATAGCATTGTAAAAAAGAAAGAAAAATAAATTTTGACTTACAAATTATGGGACGATGATCGAGCAAAAGGACTCTATGAGGATAAGAAAACTACGGAAGAAGTGAGTAAAAAATAAACAAAAAAGGGAAAGGAGGAGTTTATATAAATAATGGTTAAAGAAATCTGGGCCTTTGAGTCTAAACAATATAAAGTAGATAGCCATTCGATCATAATAATGACGAATGCAGGTATATGAAAGACAAGAAAGATTTCTTTAGTAAAAAAACAAATTGCCATAAAACATGTGTAAACTTAGAAAATAATGTAAAGAAAATGATTAGACAAAGAGGAAAATAGGCATAGCTACTACAAGTCCATGCCATTGGTGCAAACTTAGGGGGAAAATCTTATACCAATTTTCTCCCTTAACATATGTAGCATAGGTAAAGAAGTTGTGGCCTGCCTTAAAGCTGTGCAATTCAGAAGAAATCTGAAAAAGAAGCATGTGTGATTAAAGAGTTAGTGTAGAAAAAAGAAAACAAGAAAACCATAAGCCAAACCCAAGCGCAGTGTAAACAATGCATCAATGGAACAACCGACTTTCTTCTTCAACATCATCATTGTGCCTCATCCCCAAACTGTTCCTTGTCAAATTCCAACTAGAGTTTTCACCTAATTGCTAACTCAATCAGATATGGATTCATATAGAAAAAATTCCACCATTCTAAAGTTGAAGCTCTATGAATACAACTCCACAACTACGTCGAAATCATAAAAGACGCCTTTATTTATAGAAGATATAGTGTCGAAATAATTAAAGGTCATCCTAATTCATGAAGGAACTACACCACAATTAATGCAGGTCATCCTAGTTCATGAAGGAACTGCGCTACAATTACTAAAGGTCTTCCTAATTCATGACGGAACTATGCCTCAATCACTAAAGGTCATCCTAGGTCATGAAGGAACTACGCTGCGATTTCTAAAAAACATCATGTATTCATTAAGGAACTACAACGCAATCACTAAAAGGCTAAGTCGCAAGTCTCCAAAGGGAAATTTCCACCCTATCTAGGCCGAGCAGCTTCAATTAGTCCAAAAGAACGAATTAGCCCCACATTATGCCAACACTTCTAAAACTACACTAAGAAGGATGTGCATGCTGGAAGAGTTCTTCTCTAAGGCCGAACTCAAAAACTAACCTAAAACATTTCCTAAATTCAAATTACCCAAAAAGAAAGTTTGAAATTCTCTTGCCAAATCCATACCTTCAAAATTTTGTAGCCACATCTTGCAATCTAGGCACCAATCAACGAGGTAATGGATGAATGACATATGGACAAATTGTATGGTTAGAAGAGGAAAACTGGATAGGAAAATTGAAGATCTATTTGACGTTATAGTACTACAAATAGTATGATACTATAGTAGATAAATGGACTTTTTGACAAATTCTATAAAAATAACTTTATATTCTAGTGCTCTTTTACTACAGTAATGGCATTGTACGAGGAAGAAGAAAAAGAATAAAAATTTGACACATGGACGTAAGATTTTCTAAAATCTGAACGATGTAAATTTCTATGTCCTTCACTTTACTGCATAATTCTTTGCTTTTTCTATATTTAAGTAAATTCTACTGCCTTTTACATGCTAAGGCCGAACTTGAGTTAAACTAGGCATTTTAACAAATGGTTAAAGTGTTGCTTCATAATTATGTGAGAAAACTATAACATAATTTCTTAATATCTCTTAAATTTGTTGAGTCACAATTGCAGAAGTAATAGGTATTACAATTTCTCAACGTAATCATTTTGGTGTTACAAATCAAATTTTTTTATTAACATTATTACCACATATGATTATCAGAGCCATCCTGTGTTTGCCCGGGCTTAAGTTATCATATTTTAATATCATCTGTGTTCGTCCTGGATTATCTGTATTAGGATAATTATTTATCAAGTAATCATGCATTGTTAACTATAAGAGTGCATTGCCATCGATTGGACGATGCTTATAAATTATCTAGAATCATCCCAACATTTCATTATAAGTAAGACCACCTGAATCGAGGCAAT
Organism: Allium cepa; assembly: GCA_030765085.1. Classification (NCBI taxonomy): domain Eukaryota; kingdom Viridiplantae; phylum Streptophyta; class Magnoliopsida; order Asparagales; family Amaryllidaceae; genus Allium; species Allium cepa. Next base: position 671,163,569 of record CM060928.1, on the reverse strand, counting down.
GACAATCATTAATTTATTAGTAATCATTATCCAGTACTAAGGCATTCAAATCCTAAGATTAAGTTTAAATCTCTCTGAATCACACAACTAATGTCCAATGTAAGGAACTGATTCTTCGACTCCCGAAAATCGACATTAATACGTCCACTGTATCAAATGCCGAGAAATCAAATGCCGAAAAATCGAACCCTTAGGGTTTAAGAAGAAGAAAAAGATAGAAGAAGTAAGAAAGAAGAAGCAACAGAAACAATATCAGAATCTCACAATCGCAGCGAAACAACATATGATAGATAAATGAATAATCCTTAAATCAAAAGAACTGTACATTTTATACATTACATCATCAGAGTCAATATACAACACCACACAATAATGGAAAGTTATATAAACCTGTCCTCACAACTGAATACACAATGGAAAAGATAATATCATATACAAGTGATACGTTTCGCCAACCAGCTCGCCTCTTGAGCTCCACAGCACCTCCTGAATTCCAGAATATCCTGATAACCTGACTCTAGGCTGCCGGTGTGGAAATTGATGGGCACCCAGAGTTTAGGAAGGGAACAATAAACTCCAGGTCAGTCATGGAACTAGTGTGAGAACTTAAAACAGTTATATCTTTAAAAACAAACAAAGAAATATTTTAAAATAGACCCGCAATGCTTTTGGAAAATGAAACTACCATAAGGCCTCCCGCCACACACACAATGCAAACGCAGAATTATAGGAGATATCTCCTTATGATAGTCAAACATGCTTGATACACAAATTTCTTTGATATTATTACTACAAGTGCAAAGCATAGGAAAATATTTCGAAAGTATGATATAAATCTTAGCCAACATACGACCATTATCGTATGCCTACTATAGCTACCATCTAAACAGTGGTGACCACTATAAGTAAATGGCAGGTTCTACAACTAAAACCGTACAAGGTGCGTATTGGAGTTTGGATTTCCAACAAATGGTCAGGCCAAGAAACTTCCCATTGCCACATGGGTACGCCTCTGGAAGGACTCCCCGAGAACCTAACCGGATCTCTGCCAACACAAGGTCGGGTTACCTCTAAACTAGGTAACTACTGAAACGAGTATGCCATCCCCAGGTCGTAACCGACCTTTATCCCGGGATTCACCAACAACCACAAAGAAATAAATTTGCAGCAACCGCATAGGTTAAGTATCTAGCTCCATACCATAATAAAATGTACATACCCTATGGGGGCGCTATCCCCAAATAATCTTGCTGCATTCTTCCTGTTTTGACCATTATCGGATTGTGAGGTTCGACGAAGTCTCGTCCACAAAGCTACGTTTTCACAAAAGGCATGCTTTGATCAACAAATGATCAGCAGCACTCAGCATGCCACGTTACCAAATTAGGAATATATCACTAGTAACCATCAACTACATAACATCTGAGCTCGTACGTCTCAGAGAAGGGTGTTAAGCTAAGAGAATAAATTCTCCGCCACCAACAGAAATGTATTTGATAGAAACCAGCTTTACATCTCAAATTGTAACGTCAGACACACATCCATACAAGTCCGTTCCGGGATCGAACGGAACCAAATGCACTTCCAAAGAAGCCCTTGCAAATCCGGATATTCACTAATCATGTCCCGACTTCCCATCACAAAGGGTGATAAAATCTCTACATTGGGGATCAGCCGATGCAGAGACATTCGACGGTAATCCTTCCATTTTCGAAAATATCCGGTCTTCAACACCGGTCTTCAAATGCCATCCATTATGACGTATCACTATTCGGAATGGAATTTATGACCCAAAGGTCCTCTCCCGGCTAAACCGAATAACGAGCGCTTATTTTTAAAGTAAGTGTTACATTCATATTCAAACAAATCACAACAATTCCACTTTGATCTTTTAAACAAAAGATCCATCACAATCACAAAGGTTCGATGTGGGTTTCAAATATCCAGTTGGAATTCGACTCCCAGTCGTATCGAAATTCAATTGCCGATTAAGGCCAATATTGATAGTCGATTATTTAACTATCAATCATCATTCACAAAAGTCACTGGATTTCAAATAATTTACCAAATTATTTATTTTACAAAAATATCTTTACAAGATATATTTTTCCACACTTCAACCATCTGAAAACAAATTTCAAATCACTTTTCACTTTTATAACTTTTGATACAAATTTCAAATCATTTTCCTTACGCGGAAATACTTCCAAATATTTATTCATTTTCACTGGAAATCTACCGAGTTCAAATACTTTAAAATAATTTATAACACTTGTCCAAAATATGTCGGGAAAACACTTTGAAATAAAACTATTTTTTTCTTTAAACACTTTATTTAAAATATTAGTTATAAAAATATTATACCAATATTACATATAACTTAAGTCCAAACTAATTTTCAAAATAAAATTAGTAGATAGAGTATAACTATTTAAATAACTATTTCCTAAATTAATTATTGATTAAATCCTAGAAATAATCATTTCTATATCAACTTAATAAATCTTTACTTAAAGGATTCAAAACAATTTAAGAAGTTAATTTCTCCAAAGTATCCTTTTCAAAACAAATTCTAGAATTATATATATATATATACATAGATATATATATATATATATATATATATATATTTCAAAGCTATTCAGACATTTTATTCTGCTTTCCAGGGAGAATACACTTTCTTTTCAAAATGGTTCATTTAAACCAATTAAATAAATCCTTACCGATTTACTTTAAATTTACGTTCCAAAACCGTAAATTTATTTCCACGCTTCAAAAATAAATCAATGTTTATTTTTAAACAAATTTCCTTTTCCTTTATAAATTCCATGTTGAATTCAAATTTCCAAATATCCATTGATATACGATTTTTAAACCGATTTCAAACATTCACTTTCAACAACAATTCAATTTTTCAATTGATTTCAAAAACAACCAAATCAAATTCCATATTGATTTTCCAAGAAATTAAACGCCAGGTGAATTTCATTCAAATCTTAAATTGAAATCAATTTCTACTAAACCCCAAATCAATTTCCAAATGGATTTTCAAAAGATTAAATTCAATCACCAAAAATCAATTCTCAAATGGATTCCAAATTTTATTCCCTTTTAAAAATAATTTCCTTTTAAAGAAAACAAATTCATTTATTTTTCAAACTCTTTAAGATCCGTATTTTAAATAAATTCTTCAACCTTTGAATCATATTACCCGAAATCCATTTATTAAAGCTTTTCCCATATCTTGAAATTTTATTCAATAAGATTAAAAATAAAACTTTATTATTTTAGAATTACTTCTTTTCAATTTATCCAATTCTCAAAAATAAATTTTAATATAAACTTTCAACCTGAATTTTCAAAAATCAAATCTTTATTTATTTCCGGTATCTAGCGATACCAAAATTATATTCGGCTAAATTTTAGCCTTCAACGATTTCAATCACAAAGATAATCATACAGAGATTATAAATAATCAACACACAACAATGAAACAAATTCAATTATTTGAGGAATCCAGTTGGATCCCTCCAACCTGTTTCCCTGCATCCACAGATGTTAGCACAATACTAATCTCGTTTCAAGATAGGATATCGCGGTACATGGGTTTATATAAAATATTATCCGCTATTATACGGCGCAATAGGGTCTCATTCGCTATATAATGCGGGAAATCAACTCCAAGTACATATATAATACCAATTCCACTTCAAGGTGGAATATCGCGGTATATGTGTTTAATATAATAACCTCCAGTTAATATACGGCGTATAGGGTCTATTTCAATACAAAAGATAGCAATTTATCATCCAAGCATACAATCAACACAATCAAGCAATTTTAAATCTAACTATTTAAAAATTTAAATCGAAACAAATTCGATCGAGTGAGAAGTTCTCACCTTGCTTCCAATAACAGTTGCAATGTTTTTATTTCGAATAAAATTAAACACGCGTTTAATTTTACCCAAAATTTACACTAGCTCAAATCAACTCTAATCCAGCTCCATCGCATAGTATTCGTCCATACGATTCCAACGCAACTCGTTTCATGTGAAACGGACCTCGTATGAAAAAGTTATAATTTTTTAAACTTTAAACGAATTTATATAAATTAATTTACTATTTTTATTTTTATTTTCTTAACCTAGAATCAATCCAGGACGTCTAATACCTCACAGCAAATCACGGCCGCACTAGCATCTTCTTCCTCTCCAGGTGATACGCGCATACGATGAACCCATAGTCGCCGTTAGGTTTTGAATTTTCGTGACCAACTCGAGCAACTTGAAGCCGATCGGGCCTCACCACTTCGAAGCGCATACTCCGCCGCACCAACACCCCCAGACCGGCTGAGCTCGGTGCTTCCCATGCCTCGGAATACGTGCACAAACGTACGCGTTCGAATGAAAATTGCCAATGATTCGTAGCTTCGTTTTTGATCATCACCATATAGATCGATAGATCTCGTCATCCTCTTCGTTTTTGTAGTTGAGAGTTTCTTGAATTGATGCGTGGATTAGAAGAGATTAAGGAGAGAAGAATCGAACGATTTCGGCCATTAATCAGTTAGGGCCGGCTAGGGTTAGAGTTAACTAGGGTTTTGCAAAATAGAAGATAATGGGTCCTTTTATAGAAAATTCTACGAAACACTATTCACCCGAGATTTTCCAAACTCCAAACGAAACGTGCCGGCTGACGTTTATAATGTTTTACTCCTATTCCGAACGCAATGGAATATATATCGGGAGCCAATTCAATCGTATTTGAAAGATAGGTTTTCAAATCGACTATTTAAATTTAAAATTCACTTAAACCGATTTCAGTGCGTTTTAGCTTGCCCCAGACAAACCGTAAATCCGATTGACATGAAATTTGAAATCTTACAATAATTTAACATTACGGATCCAATGAAACATGTTTCGTCGAAATCCGAGACTGTTTGAAAAATGACTATTTTTACTCGTCATTTAAATATTAAAATATTCAATTTCCACAAATTAACTTTTAATTCAATTTTAAAAGTTCTATAACATCATTCTAACTTCAATATGATTTAATACAACTTACAAATCAATTTCAATCACATTTAACCCAATTTCCAATTATTTCTGTAATTTCAAATATTAAATTATCGATTTAATTATCTAATTAAATCTAGATATTCGAAATAAAATTTATTCGACTTACAATTTTTACTTGTTAATATTTAAAATCAGTTAAATATACGAATTTCAAATGACAGGAATTCTGGGTCGTTACATCCAATCTAGGGTTTGACCTCTCCGGATCGTATACTATTTAATTCATGATCTCTCTAGATCATATATCTATGCTGAGTCCAATTCGCTTGCTCTCCAGCGAACGGACCCAATGTCCAAGCAAGACCGTCCACTCACTTTCCGATGAAGGGACTTGCTTTCCTATACAAGTCCATCCAACCGATCTTCAGCAAGAGGATTGTACCTTACGGTTCATTGCCCCGTCTCTCCAGTTAGTGAAAACCATGTCAAATCAGTTTATATATCAGTTATCATATTCAAAAAAAAATTGAAAGCCAAATATTCATTTATGAATTCCATATCAAAGCAGGAAGCCAATATCCTAAAGATTCCTATGATCGATGGTCACCACCAGACATCCAACTCAAAGCATGCCTAGAGACTAATCGAAGTCTTGTACACGTGTAAGTGGGTTGATAGAAATTCCACCTTAATAATTTGAAACAAAAACAAAAATAAGGGAACAGAACCTGATCCTCATTCATCTCAATCATGGGATAATCATTCTCGACCCAGATCCGTGGTCGTATTCCGCTACATTCACTACTAACGGTGGTTGCTCTTGCTGCACCGCTGCTGTTTAGTTCCTCGCATATTATTGTATCATGTTACTCCAAACCTGCTTTTTAATCAAGTCTTATAAATGTCTGCATCCGTTCGATTCATGCCTATCCATCTTATGGAAAAGGCAAAACCTTTCAAATCTTCTCCTCCCGATCCATAGGCTCCCTCTTGACTTGTTTCTGTAGAGGATCTGGCCCTAGTATTTAGTAAATCATTTTTGGGGTTTCGATTAGGTCAGTGTAGGAAGAGAAGTTCGGTTCCCTCCTCTACCACTTTAGTCCTCCAAAACCATCATCAGCTTTACGTTTTCTTTTGTCCTTACCATATCCATCCCCAGATGGTCCTCCAATGTGCATCGAGCCTTTGAGGATGGAGGCAAAAAGGTTTTTCATGGATGTCTTTGAGGCTCTTAAGCTTCCTGTCTCTAGCCTCACCCTATATACATTTCCCATTTATGAGTCTGGGCGCTATTCCTATGGGTACCTCTTCACTTATGACAACGTTTGGTCTAGAGCTCCTTGCTGCAAAGATTCAAGTAAACTTCATCATTGTTGATTAATGACATTTGACGTAGGGACATTGAATAGTCCAAACCAGCTATCAAAACGATGCTGCACAAAGTGTAGTATGTCTTTATCAGCCAAATGATCGTAGGATATTAGACAGCCCGAACAAGTATAAAAACCCTTTATGTTAATTTTGTTAACATAACCACATTGGATGTAAGGATATTAGACAGACTGAACCAGTTATAAAAACCATGCACATGATTTGAAAGGTTTGTAAACACGCAACCTAACTTCAGGGTCAAATATTAGTCTGCCCTCATATAGCAGGGAAAACCATGCCAAGCACATGAATATGAACCTATCCCCAAACAAGGGGCATATCACACTCGAATGCTGTAGAATATGCATGTCAAAAGCTCAGTTTGCTATGCATGAACTACATAAGAAACTAAATCAAAAAACGGCAAGGAAAAACAATACATGGTATGTACTACAACCTACAGATCCAGTACAATTCCAGAGCTTGCCATGTAAATATCAAAAACAAAGATTTTCTTATATTATTTAAAATCCTATTAGAATACACTAAATACCACGCTCATATGTACACGACCATTATTCCTACAAACACCTTAAAAAGGGCAAAAGAGAAAATAATGCACTCTAATTTAATGGAACAGCATTACAAGTCTAACTCAGACTCAGAGGAAGGATTAGTTATAATCCTTCCCCGGTGGTATGATCTGCAGAAATAGAGCATAGACCATTAAAGATAGCCACCCTCAAGTTTAAAGGCGGAAGGTGGGTCATTCAATTCAGTAATAACAATCGATGAATGACTGGGGAAAGTGCAGCTGTAATCATAAAAGGGATCTTAACTATCGTGGCTCGATAATTGCCATAGCCTTGATTCTTATCGATTAAATTCACGATCCGCTCGATTGTAGAAGAAGGTCATGTCGAAGCCTGGCAAGAAGCTGGTGGAAACGTCAATTGCACAGTTAACACTGTTCGCTGCCTTAACTTTTCCTACCTTGGTATCGTGAAGCTTTTCCAACAAGGAAGCTCTATCTAACCCCCCATGAGAAATCGCGACAGAGTCTAGGCGAGCTTCACACTCAAGATTGAATATCTTATTCTCAAAGGCATTCACATGTTCTCATAATAATGTTTCAAATCATTATTCTATTTAAGAACATCGTTTGGATCAACCCCAGAAAGAGGTACGGGGGTAGCACCTGATCTAGAACTAGAACCCAAGTTCAAAGCCGTAGAGGGCGCATCTTCGGCACTAATCCGCTTTGCAATTTGCCCATCTAAATTCTTCAAATTTAAGTTTCAAAGCATTAATCTTATCCGTGTATATGACCTCATGTCTATGCAGTTAATGCCCCGCAATTACCCTACTATAACCCTGCTATATCTCATAGCGGATTTCTACCGCTACGATTTTTTCATATAGCCTCAAATATAGCCTTTCCGTTTTAAGCACGTTATTTCCGATGTATCCCATTATTTCCGCTACAGTCCACTATTTCCGCTATATCTTCTTCAAAAGAAATGAATTGAAAAATGATATTTATACATTATATAAATTATGAAATTAATTTACTTAATTGAATTTTTAATATATTTTCAGAAATGAGAATACTCTAATATTCTAATAAATTCAATTATATTGTATAACAGTTCTATGTTTATTTACAATATATTCGCATATGTATTTATTTAAAATAATTTATGTATTAATTATCATTCAATTAAATTTTAATTTTTCATTTAATTACCATTTATATATTTGTAAAAACATTTAAGTATGAGTTTTATATGCTATTTTAGAGTCATCCGCTATATCCCGCTACATTCTCACGGTATCTCCGCTATAAATTTTTGCATCTCCACTGCATTGAATCTGCTGAGCGCTTTAATTGCACAGCCTCATGTACACTTTCGGCATCCTTAGTAAACCTTCCAATTCTACGACCCTAATTATAGCAGAATTAAGCTTCTTTTCAAAAATGGCCACCTCCAAGTCTTGATCGAAGGAAGCAAGCTGAAAATCAAACAAGCCCACATAAATGAAATTAAAGAGGAATATAAATTTGTAAAATAATCACAAGAAACTCGCAAACTTCACAAAGAAATCTTAGTTCACATAGCATATATACAATCCCGAATATGATGTCCAACAATGTAAATTAACAAAGTCATTTCCTAATGTAAGCCCTAACAATACTACCCTAAGACACTTTAGACAAATTGGCGAAAGATGGGCTGAACTAATGGAAAGGTTGTTTAGGGGTCATAGTAAGCCCCAACCCAATTGTCCATTGGTCCTTCCACGGTTAATTCAAAACTTGCCATATTGCATAAAAATTTCTGATTGAGTGAAGGGCAGAAGTATTCGAGGACATCCCTGGTACGTTGCAAGAGAACCTGCCCCTTCTTACTCTCAATTTTTACCATCTAAGTTTTTCTAAGAGGGGGGCTATCCTTTCCTGAGCTGTACATAAAGTATCCTCAAGGTCATATATTCATAGTGCAACCTCCTTCCTCGTGTTTTCGTCATCTCTCTCTTACTAGAGAAAGTATTGGATGCCTAAGAGTGATGTCTTTTTTGTGACTTTCACCATTCATGTGAAATGGATAACTAGGTTGGTGCTGACCTAATGCAAATTATGTTCTTTCAAGGGCCAACTGGGAATGCAGCTAAGTTATCAATCAGCCAAGCTTTAGTTTTCTTAGTATTCCTGGTGAAGTCGCCGAAGTATCTAAAGGCATCAACCTTCCATTCTTCCCTCCATTTGTTCTGCTCATTAGCCAAAGATGGAGTTGCACCTATCGGGGGATCAGGAACCAAACCTGAACTGGGCTAGCCTACAGTTTTCCTCCTTCGACATTTCTCTTTGTCAATACAACTGGAAAGTTGCATGGATAGGTTTTCTATAATTTTCAATATCTCTATCTTTGCCACATAAACAACCCTGTACAGTTTCTCCCCATCTTTCATTGGCTGTCGCATCTTACCTGACTCTAACTCAACAGCATTAAGCTCGGTACGTAACTTATTGATGTTGACAATTCAGCGCATCCCAACTCTGAAGCATCAATAACAAATACTACTCTCTTGTAGCTAGTCAGCTCATCTGAAGGGGTTAGGGGAATCATTACCTCAACTTAGGCCTACCAATACAAATAAGTTTGCATTTTTGAAATTCTCTTATTTGCAAACTCTTGTGAACGGACAACAAACCGGCCTGTTTTGCCACTTGCTACCATACAACTCATTTTACACAAGAGTGCCCGAGCCAGCAATACACTTCGATTCGAATTGGGATCGAAGGTCACTTTACGACTGGCGACATGTCACCTAAGAGAAACTCACGGCCCTTTGCGCCCTAGTTTAGTAATAACAATTATTATTAATAGTACTGTTCTGACCAAAGACTTTGATTCTGTTTGACTACAGTTGACCATAATACTAACCCCTTATAACCGAGGAGATGAATTTCTACAAAATAGTGTTAAACTTTCAATGCTTCAACTCAGACCCAACTACGGTCACTTAGTGGATTGCCATGCCAAAATTTAACTATACTCAAAGTGGTGTGTCCATATTGAAGTTCAATGGTATTCTTAAGTCGAGGGAACTTTGTAAAATTATAACTTCGAGATTCTCTATTTGACCCTAGTTATATTAACCAACGAAAAATCTCAAGTGAGTCACTCATATTTATCCATTAACTATCAGTATGTTATATCTTGGTGCCTCCAGCAGCTATGAGTAATACACTGCCCAATATTTGAAGAGTGTTATGTACTATAGTCTCACAAGATGTATATATATCCTATCTAGAAACATCTTGGTAGGGAATGTTTAAATTAATATGTTATTTTAATATGATAAAATTTTCATGATTACAACAAATTATAATCACTAGAAAATGACATATCATTTAAGGATTTTATATTTATTATACTTTAAATCAATTATTTAGTTAATTATATCATAATATAACGAAGTATATTTGTGATGCCTTCGCTCCAATGATCGAAATATCAATGAGATTTTACCATCTGATAGCTTGGGTCGAAGGGCATGAAAGGAGTAATTTATCGTGTATACTTTTTTCTTAACATGGATATGTTACGATACCTGATCGTGTCTAAGCAGCATGCATTTCGTTTCGACACCAAGAGACATATACAAGTTGCCAGAATTAAGCCATTATATAAATCAAATGTTAGAAACACATATATAAATGACACAAGTATCAATATCACAATGAAAATTTCATATATATAAATATAAATATATACACATATATTTCTATTACATGGACTACTCAAAATACATCACTTTGAACTTAGCAGACTACGTACAGTCCAAAATACTGCCCATTTCAAATGCCCATGTAGCACTCTTCCAACAACTAAAATTAAAACATGTCCAGAACTTCTAGAATAATCTCAACACCATCACTCCTCTTAATAAAATGAACATTGCTATTTATTTTGACTTTCAGGCATTGTTTGCTAAACTTAAATAGAGTAATACTCCAAACACAATATACACTATGTATGACATTCCTCATAGACTGCTCAATAAACAGAACATACCGACGTTCATAGGTAATCATTTTGAAATTACAACACAATTAGTCTGACACGAGTTGTAGTTATATACATAACAAACCTCGAGTGAGTCTATAAATCTAGCTGTGAGTATAATGAAATCATTAACAATAAATGTGCAATATTCACACTAATGTGACTCACAACATACCAAATACTGTACACTTTTCGATTTTCACAAGTTAGTAATAACACACATGTCATGGCTCTATTCATCGTGACTCATAGTTGCAACTTTAGACAACTAAGATATCACAATCCACATATGACTTGCTTTTTAGTTTATACATTCAAAGCATTATGTCAAATTATTCATTTTATATGGTCATCATTTTCTACCTTCTCTTATGAGAGGGCTTCATCGTACTCTCTATTATTAATCCCAAAAGGGTTTCAAATTGGTAAATATCCTTTGTGGATTTAGCCTATGCCACAATATCTACCTCCGAAAGTCATTATGATGTTTTTCACCAGTACTTTTGATCAGTTGTAATAACCCCCCTCCCCTACACGATCCCTTTGTTACACTTGCCCTTCTAACATCTAAGAGCATGATAAATATTACCCATGTTATAGCCTACTTCGGATTTCCATCTATGATGCTATTTCTCTTCGTTTGCACTATGCCGCCAGAAATTTTCAAATTTTAGAAAATGCGTATGCAATAGATCGTTTGGACACTGTGAAGAGGAACAAGGTTGTCATGGTTCGAGTTGCGACCCTCAAAGCATTCTGCTAGAACGGATTCTAGTAATCAAGCAGTCAATACCTCATACCATTTTCCTCAAATTTTAATTTTTTTTCTTTTCAACACATTTATCTTTTATTAATGTCAATATTCTCAAATGATGTTATATCCCATTTTCTTCAAATAAATGTCATGCATGTGCATTTCATCATAACAAAATATCATCCCCAATTCTTGGCAATTAAGTTCAATAAAACACTTATTCACCTCATAGCAAAAAACAAGATACTTAAAAATAACACAATGTGTAATCAAATTCAAACAAGCACTCACTTCATATCAAGCTTCATTCATATAACTACATTCTTGATCATATAAGGTTTAAATTAAATTTCAATTTAAACATCTTTGTTTATTTTATTTGAAATGAAATCAAAATCAATTTAAATCATATATTAACACGTATTTAGACATCTAAAGGCTTATTCAAATGTCTAAATTGTCATTCGGACGTCCGACCTGAAAAGTCAGACATCTTATTGGGAATTTAGATACAAGATGGTTCTTTCGGACATTTAACTTCCTACTACCTTTCCTATTGGATTTCCTTTGAAATTAAAAATAAATTCAAATTAATTTCAAAATAATTCAGTGTTATCTCGATACTTTATGTCAAGAGATCACAACATCGAATAAAGAAGCAAACAAATGAAATATGGTCGATTTGATACATCAAGTTATTGCTAAAAGGGTTTACTGCCCCTGATGGCACACGCAACGACATGTAATTTAATCACTTTAAGTATGAATATTTAATATATATTTAAATGATTAAATATTGGATTTTAAAACTCCAATAGACCTCTTTTATATAATAACTTATGATAATAATTTTTTTTTTGATATTTTGTTTACAAAAATAAGTATTTTGGAGAAAGATTAGAAATGTGATTCTAATTGTTTTTTGGATTTTTCACTTTTCGTCAACCAAAAGTTGTTGTAACTTGTTTTGCACAGTAGTGAATATATGTGAAAATACATATGTAAAAAAGAAAACCTTTTTACTAATTAAATAAATTTATGTAATCATATTCAGTCAAAAAGAGAAAAGTAATAAAGTGGTACTTAAAGAAAAGGTAGTGATGCCAAGTGTCCAAGATGGACTAAGTGGGGTGGCAAATGATGATGAAGAGGAAGAGTGTTGCACAACCTAATGGAAGGTAGTAGCATAAAATAAATGAAAGGTGTGGCTTGATTTTTAGAAGGATTAAGTTTGGTAATTTTCCACTTTTCATTTCTATAAAACAATACCTCCTCTTCATTTCATTTGGAAAAACTTAAGTTCTTTTTCTTCCCTACCGCTCTTTCCATTTCTCCAAAATTCATAAAAGAAATTCACCTTAAATTACTTATTTTATTCTCTAAAACAAATATAAAAGCCTCTAGAAATAAGCAACGCTCTCAACATCTCAAAACCACCAAATTCGAACTCAAAAATCACCCCAGGCCATATGCATGAGCAAAAGGAGGTCCCCCGAGGCTTTAAAAGCAAGTTTGCAAGAAAATTTTTGGTCCTTATAAGTTGTCGAGGTTAACGAAAGGAAAGCTTGAATCTCTAGTTTGATTTTAGTGATTCAAAAGTGAGTTACACTCATTTTAAAAGCAGCTTTAAAAATAATTTATTTTATGTTGTTTTGCTTATATGTATGGTTATATGTTGTTTGGTTTGATTTTTGTTTGAAAGCGGATGACACATAAGGAATAGACATGGACTAGTAAATAGAAGTCGAAGTGTTCGTAGCGAATAGGTCACAACGAAAAATTTCAAAGTGCATATGACATGATTTATAAAGGACTTCAAGGAGTTTCTCACCTTGTTGATTTTTATTTACATTTATTACTACTATATAAATACTTGTGAATGTTGCTTGGTTATAGTCAACTGACTTGTTATGGATTTTTATGCGACATCGAAATCTCATGCTTTCTTTAAAGTGGTTTACTACTTTATTTTTTTAAGAATGTTTTAAATGATTTTTCCGAACTCAACTCTTGTTTTCAAAACTCTTTACAAATATATTTTAAAGTGGTTTAGAATTTATTGATTTATACTTTTATAAAGGAAAGATGTTGCAATTTAAATCGAACTTTAGTTTAAATGAGTGATTTTGGGAAAAAATGTTTTTAACAATAAGTACTTTGGAACTCTTGGATCCTATTTTAATTTTCTAGACATTGAGGCATGGAAACTTATTTCTATTTTAAAGCTAGAAGTGAATGTCAAGTCAAGGTTTGATAGGCAATATTACCCCAACTTGAATTTCATTTATAACCGATGAATAGTGCTAGACTGAAATCGAAAACTAGAAATAAGTTTACAAGTTGGTTTCTGATTATTTTAAAAAGACTTTACTTTAAATAAGGGATTTCTTCATCCGTATAATTAAGTAATATAAAACAAATATGATAAGTGGTGTTAAAATATTAACACGTTTATGAAAAGTAAGTCATCTTATATTTAGCAATAAAAGTCGAGGAGTAGACTTTCCTCTGTTTATGAGATTTATGATCAAAGCATTTAAACAAAGGTAAGGTCATGTGAAACTAGTGCACTAACTTACCCAACATTAATTCTGGGCGAGGGACAAAGAAGTCAAAACATCAAAAACTTGATAAGTATAAGAGGGTCAATTTCTATTGAAATTAAATAGTTCATAATTAATTAACTATATAAGAGGCATTTCATCTTATACTCGACAATAAATTTCGAGTTTTGGAAGCCCGTTTCTATTTGTGAGAATCAAGAGTGTCGTCGAGGCAAGATTAGTACTCAAACATGTCTGACTTTATTATTAATCGAGGCATAATATGAGATTGAAATCGAAAAGTGGTGATAAGTATATGATGTTCAATTTTCCATATGTAAACTATATACTTACACTAGATAGTGGTTTGTCCACTATCGATAACTTAACCTACTTTGACTTAGGAAGTATATCAAAGTTTCACAATTACATACGGTTTAAGATCTCCAAGCGAGGACTCATTCCTATGAAACGTAGTTCAATTTTAAGAACGTATGTTCGAGATTCCCAGTGAGTACTCTTATATTTGTCCGCATACTTTTAAAAGAACTGAAAATGAGTTAGCTGGAAAATCATTGCTTTAGTTTGGAGACACCTATTTCGGATAAGTATGGTTTATCCGAACCACTTCAAACTAACAATCAATTTCTGTTCTGAATCAGTGTGAAGTATGCTATGGAGTTGTACTGCCTATCCTGAGGGTGACTCCAAATGGAAGGTAGTAAGGTTAGTGTGGTTTTTTAATCTCGAAACAACTTATATAGATGAACGTTGGCATTCCATTGTTGCCTAGAGGGAAATGTTAGAATTCTAAGACGGCTTCACTAAAAATGGTAAGCGATGCCTCAAGTCTCATACCCGACAATGACTAAAACAAGAGTTATGCCGCATGGCTATGTGGGTCGCTTCCATTAGGGTATGGTCATTGCTGATGTAGATCAATATTTATGGATTTACGTATGCTTCGGGTATGGTATGGTTTTTAATCGCAACCGAGGGGTATCATATTCCGTACTATACAAGAAAGAGTAGGCCGGTTTTGATTCGCCAAGGTGCAATGTGTTTGTAGCCTTGGCACGTTTTCTCTAGAGGTATAATATACGGAATGTGGTCCCTTACCTTATCGTTTTTGGAATCCACTTTCCAATACATGCCCTATGGACTTAGTTGTGTCAAATGCAAGAATGGCATATGCAAGCATTTCAGCTATGTTATATGTTTATTTTCATACTTATACATTATGATAATATCACTGATTTTAAGTATAAATGTTTTGGTTATCGTAAGATAGAAACCCATCTGTGGTTATTTACGGTGTGGTCTTAAGAGATACCTTTATTTTTCTTAAAAGCATATATTTTGAGTTTACTCACACCAGATCCATGTCAGACCTAGAATTTTCTTTCTTTTCCTTAAACTTTTTGGTACTCTAATTTTGGGTAGCCAAGTAGTCTAGGTTCTTGCGGATGCATTTTGAAAGAGCACGGAATAGAAGGCCTCATCGCTATCTAGTTATATATCTTATTTCCACCGTCATATTTGTACATAGTCATGTATTATCATAGTGGGGACAGGAAGTTATAGCCGTCCCTTACTAAAATTAGAACTTATTGTAACTCTGATGTTTCATATGTTTCATTTTGGGAGTGACTGTTTACATTATCTTATGTTCTATTATATGCAATTTCCATGCGATGTTAGATTCTATGTTTCTTTCTTCTTGTCTTTCTTTTATTTTATCCTAATGACCTATCTTTCGGATGCCTAGATGATCAGTACACAAATATCGTGGATACATTATGTGTCGTCTTTAGGAATAAGAAAGACAAATCGTTATGGCCTAGGTTCAGTCATCTGAACCAGCAAGTAAGATGGTTGACTTGATGCATGTAGGGATGGTAAAAGCTTGGCACGGGCAAGCGACATGCTCCTTCGATGCCGGGTTCTTGGGGTCATTTCGGGGCACTTTTGAGGCTTCAATACAGACTCATTTTAGGTATATTTCACTTTATTTTTTTGAGTTTGGATTCATGATTTTATAAATTTGTATTCATTGCAAAACTCAGCTCCCTTGTTCACCATTTCAAATAATTCATACCAAATCAAATTGTAAGATTTCAAACGGTGTTGTAGTGATAACAGTAAGTTGTATTGATTTCACTAACACATACTACCTTCACTTCAGTTTTCTTTTGAACATTGGCATATATTACTTCTTTTTAAGTTACATTTGAATCTTGAAAAGGAGTTCTGACTAATTTGAAAAAGATTGCAAATTTTTTCAAAGCTTAACGATGATAGCCAAACCCAAAACAAAGAAACAAAGCAAACAAAATGGATTAAAGTGGGTTTAGGGCTTACTTCCAACAGTGGCAGCAATTTAGATGTTTGAACCATCAAGTTGGGCATTTGATCTAACATTCCAAGGGCAGTAATCCCCTGGCAGCGACAAGCACCATTGTCCAAGTGGTTAATTGATTCGGCTTTGGTGCAAGAGGTCACAAGTTCGAAACTTGCTTTCGAATCTTTATTGACATGGGATATGTTGTCCCAATGATTTGTTGTATATAAAGTACCATTTCAAAAAAAAAATCCCCTGGCAGCAAGTTGATTCAGCTTTGTCGACTTAGGGATTTTTCTTGATACTTTCAATATTAGTCAGTGGTGTTTTGGCACTTCGATACTAACTTATTTTTGATCAAATGTTGCTTCAATTAATCATCAAAATATACAGTCGTAATTTCATAAGTTTCAAGTTTGAAAATATAAATTCCATCCTTTATTTACATTTTGATCTACATTACATCCCAACATCTTCATTTTTAGGTAGAATTAAGTTTGTAACTGCAAGTTACTTCAATCATACACACAAATAATTCAATCACTAAGCCTCATGAATTTCTAGCATCGTATAATGTTTGTTTCAACTCTATCTTCACCAAATATCTCTAAATCGCTATTTTGTTTCAGGTCTTAAGTTCATCCAAAACAGTAACTAACACCATGGTTAATCATATTTTAGGTCACTAAAAATCCATTTAAGCATTCTATATTCATTATCAAGCTTAAATATAAAAATTCTACCGTCTAACATTAAAAAATGACTCAAAATCACTAGATTTAATGTTTTTTTCAAAAATTGAAATAGGCATAAAAATCAAAAATACTTGTATGTAGAATATAGTTTAAAGTTCTAGAAACATATACTCACTTTCCTAGTTTGATTTACCTTATTTTGGTGAAGAATTTTGAAACCCTAGCTTTTTCCTGAATATGGGTGGAAGATACATTGTCTCTTTCAGTTTTAGTTTTGGATGATGTAGCTTAGGATAAAAGGTTAGGATAAGGGTTTGAAATAAGTTAAAAATGGGATGAGTTAAAGTATAATGACTATATATTTAGGATATGATTTAAGTTAAGTTTATCCTTTAAATTTTATTTCTTTTTATTTTTATTTAAAATCCATTACCCTTAACCACTTTTAAATCTAATCGCTTTAAATCAACATTTTACAACTATTTTATAAAAGTCTAATTCGAGAAGTTTTTACCAGATTTGGATTATGTCTTTGTAACTATTTTTCTTTTATTAAAATATTGCATTTTAGTTTTAAACAATTATAAAATAATCATTTTATTTCCCAAATTTCCAAAAAATAATAGTTATAATTTATTTTTACAAAAATTAAATTTTAAGTAAATTTTGGATTTCTATATTTGCAATTAAAATTTTAAATTTGAATTTTATCAATATTATCAAATATACCAAAAATTCAATTTATTAAATTAAATTCAATAAATTATTCAAAATTAATTTTTCTAACTTTAGATGGGGGTATTACAGTATTATAGAAATCAAACTTTTATTACAAATAAGATTGATTATTAAGTTAGATATATGTAATAAAGTACATAATTACCATTACATAATTGCCCCTAGGGCATACCTCTAACTCTATCAGACAGTAAGATACATATTTATAGTGAGTTGGAGAGACAATGAAAGCCTTAGTGCATACTTACCTATATTATGCTAAATATTGGATGATAGCAATGAGGTTGGATGAACTTGAAGTTATTATGTAGTTTAACTCATGTTGTAAGGACATTGTCAAGTATAAGATGTTAACTCATGTGTGCATATGTGCATACACTAATATAATATCTCTTTCTCTCACACATTCTCTTTCTCTCACACATGCATGCAAGGCCCCCATATGTCTGTGTAGGAGGGAGGCGTCGGTAAGATAGTGCTTGTGTTTATAGTAGAAAGCTAAATATATGGTGAATCATAGTTGTTTTGTTGAAATAAGTGGTTCTGTGCATATGCATGGTTATGCATGAGAGAGGCCTGACTCGTTGGTTTACTTAATTATGGCAGATAGTCGAGCACTCTGTATAGATAAAATGTAGCACCCAAGAGAGTAATAATTAATCCAATAATTAATTATAAAAGTAAATGATTAAGTGTTTTTAATAATATAATCAAAGAAGAAACGTGGAAAGTAAAATAGCAAATAACATGTATATATTTGAGGGATATTTATTTATTTATTGTTGTTAAATTAAAATAAGAAACAATTTAGCATGATAAGTAACTGGTTGTGCATTCACTTATCATATTACAATTTAATTTAAATGAATGGACTAAATGAAAAGGTTGACGACCAAACTCATTATGGGATAATAGAAAATAGCATATCTATTATTTTATTGATTCATCACTCTCAAAACAAAATGAAAGCTTTGCAAACTCGTTAATGGTGGTGACAGTCTAGAAAAAAAAGTGGAAGTTTAAAAGCTAAGTAAAACTTAAAGCTCTTAAAGGTCAAATCTAACCAAAGGCTTAGGTGAGTAATATCATTCCGATACTTAACATTTTTATCCATGATTGAATACGATTATGATTAATATGAAAGAGTTCATATGTGTTACATGTTTATAAATGACAAAAAAAATTCTACTGAATATTTTGGGTTGAAATGTCTTTACTAGAGGAAGTGTAGCTTCCCCATTCTAATATTTTATAAATAAGACAAAATTTAATATGATGTTTTAAATGCATTTTTGATATGGAATTAGATTTTAGGGGTACTTTCGCATGAAATTAAATTGTTTAGGACTTCCAGAGGATCCGTGTATGTAAGAAATTTAGAGAAAATGGATAAAATATAGAAGTTTGATAGATAAGCATTTGGAAAATGTTTTTCTAGGATTTTAAGTTATTTCCTAAGTATAAAAATGCATTTTCGAAATAAAAACATGAGACGCGGAACCTTAAATTATGGTAACATAACCTAAATATCAATGCTGAAGGGTATTTTATAGAATATAATATTTAATAAGTGGATATGAGACAAAATCCATATTAAGTGCTACTAAGTTTGGTAATAATATTATATCCAGTAGAAAAAGAGTGAGGTGGGACGAATATGAAGGCATTGCCATAAAGACAGTAGCAGTTGTGCACTGATATGCTGGCGTAAAAAGATATGTAGGCTTTATTATCTATCTCGAAAAAGGTGTGGCGAATTTGAAGGTACTATGCTACATTGTCTGAATCCTAAAATGAATCAAGAAAGACTAACAAAAAATTCTAAGTAAATAAAATAAGTATAGGAAAAGCCGATGGTTTCATATAAGTGTTTCGGATGAAGGCGATCATAGAAGGAGATTGCTGATACGAAACCTAAAGGTGAAGATTGACTGTGACCTACTGACTTTCGAGGAAGTCAATATGGAGACCTGTTAGCTTCAAGGGAAGGCTAATACCAAAATTTAAGGCTAAAGATGGTTAAAGGCAGTACTTAGAGTCTCTAAAGCATGATGCATTGTGAAAGTAGTTTCGATGCTTAAGACAGCTGAAGGCATGCTAGGACCTTAATGAAGCAAAATGAACAGCTAAAGATGAGACCTAATAAATGAACAATTAGGTGAGATATTGAAATTTAAGGTAATTAAAAAGGTAAAATAAGAACCTACCCCGTAACGTAGGTTCGAAAGGGTTATTGACACTGAGTAAAGATGCTCACTTGAGTGCGTCTACTTTAAGGAGTATGGTTCGACATTCGACTTCCAAAGAGACAGAGGACATTCATGCAGGATATAAGATTTCATGAGGGTGAATGTAACCCTTTTATGGATTCAAGCTTAAGAAAATATGATTTACCGATATTGCCTAGGGATATACTTTGCAGTATAAAGTTATAGATATAAAGACTACTTGAGAACATACCTTGTAGTATAAAAATTAATGAACCAAAAATGCATGAAGTTGTACCTTGCAAAATGATTTAAAGACAATAATTGACCGAGACTGCTTAAAGATGTACCTTGAGGTGTAAACTAAACAAGTGAATCACTGAGACTACAAGGGGATGTACCTTATGATATAAAGAAAAGAATAACCAAGACCGTTTGGGGTTGTACCTTATGATATAAGAGATATAATGAACAAAACTAATGATAGTTTCCGAAGTAGTGTTGTCGAAACCTGAACATGATCACAGGTTGTATTGTGTTTTCCAAGACCCTAAACCCAAGTAAGTTTTGGGTGTAGTTTTATTGGGAATATTATGTAAATAAAAGTTAATATACAGTTTGTTGAGATTTTTAACTTATTAAGTATTATGTGATTGTTTAATTATGGCTACCATGAGGGATTCACTGTGTTAGCGGTGTGGTCAATAGAGGTACTTTGATAAGATATGATATTATTTATACCAGACTTATGTCAGACCCATGTGTTCATTTTTTCTCCTATAAACTCATGGGTACTAATTTGAGTAGGTTGAGTTTATAAGATTTCAAACTTCAAATATTAGCCGAACGTAGGACAATTACCGAGACTTTGCTAATGTCAGAGATGAATAGAATGCCTTATTATAAGTTATTATAGCTTTATTCCATTGTGTAATTTAATTATTTGTTAAGCCCATGAGACTACAAGGGCTCGGCATCTTCGTATGTTGGATCTTTGATGTTGATTTATATTTGACCCTTACGTTCGCACGATTTTGGATTTATGGTGATAAATTACTATGTTATGAAATATATTCATTTACTTTTGTTTACATAAACTGTCGAATTTATATACTTATCTCGTTCTACCGTCGAAAGATAATTTTAATATGACTACAGCACACTGGAGTTTCAACTTTGAGTTCCAGATTCGGGGTGTTACATTTGATATTAGGCCAAGATTTCATTGATCAAAGATTGGAAAGTCATAGTGTCAAATTTTTTTACCTTTAGAAAAGCCTCTTCAAAATTTATTTATAAGGACAGTTTTTTCTCTGCATCTCATTCCTCATGTAGGCGCTGCGATATCCAACGCCGTTGCTTCCTATGCCACCAAACCCCATGTAGTCACACACTAACGCTACCTTATACCCACGCTCTACCACAGCTTATAGATGCCGCCTTCCATAGCCGTTGCTTCCTTAAAATTTAGCCCTAGCCATTAAAACCACACATTTACTTGCTACTTACTATGTCGTCTACATCTTCTAGTACATCACAATATTGTTGCTTGCCTCATCCTGCTCACTAATTATCAACCACTGCAAAAATAGCATATGGTAAAAAAATGATACTGTGTAGTAATATGATAAAATGATATTAAAAAATTACATGTATAAAATACTACTGAGTTGTACCCTTATAGATGTAAATTGCTAGCACAACGTAAGATCGACCATTACATGTTAAAATGAAATATAAGCACTCTACTTTTTTAGTTTGATAAATACAAAACTAATAACATATAGTAGCATTATTATTTTTTACAGTAAAAGTAATACTTCATTCAAGCCATTTGCTCATTTTGATGTCTTAAGGACTTAGACCCATGACACGTAATCTATGACTTGAGCGTCATACCACTAACTAGCTGAGCTAGTGGTCCTTGACTAGACATTAGCCTTATAAAATAATTTATGAAAATTAGCACGATTAATATTCAAAAAATTGAATAAAAATAGTGCAAACTTTTCAAAACTATGTAGTAGCTTTATAAACTAATTAATAAAAATAGCGTCATCGATTTGTTACTAAACAGGAAGATTTGACTTGTTCTTAGTCAGACTTGGACCGCTGGTACTTCTTCTGCTCCAAACTAGCAGGACGATCCCTCACTCAAAAGTCCATTTCTCTTATCTTTCCATCAAACTGAAATTCAAAGTTTCTCTATGAACCTTTTAGTATATTAATTGGGAGGCAATGGACGGTATACTTATAAAATAAGATTAGCAAATAAAAGAGATGAAAATGCAATGTCGCTCCAAGAGCTACGCAACCTCCAGTAATCTATTTTCTTTCTACTTAAGTCTCCATTATCTCAATCTATCTTTCTAGGTTGGGTTTGCTTGTCCAAAGAAAACATAACCTCTTCTAGTTCAAGGTAGGAACCCTCAAACCAATTAAAATATTCTTTCTAGTTCACTATTGATAAGCAATTATATCTCATTCATTTTCATATGATGAGAAGAATAAAAAATAAAAAATGGAATATCTACGATAAATCACTTATGCTTTTGAAATGAAGCAGGCGAAGGATTCTGAATTTGAGATTATCTACACCAAAAATATTTTATTAAATGAAGGTATTTTTCCATGGATAACGGCTCAAGAACAGCCTCTTGAAAAGCTTATATTTCCATTTGTAGGTTGAGGAGTTCCCATTTCCACAATCTTGTTACTTGTACCGTCGAGTTCCACGAATGAAGAGAAGGAATGATTTGTTAATTAATCGCCCGAACCTGGCTTTCTTTCTTTATGGGCAAGGGTGGCCTAATTTCACTAATAGATCTCTCAATGGAGCCTCATTTTTTCTAGAGGAAATTGCTTCGGCTAGAAAGAATTCTTTAATAAAAAAGAATTCAGTTTAGGTGTAGGATGCTTATGCAGAAGTTTTCGCAACTCAATCATGTATGAAGGAGTCATCAATGATATTATATTTCATAGCACTATTTGTAACTCACCAGAGGCTCGGGAAAAAAAAGAAGATGGATACATAAAATGGTTAATGATACAATGATACAATCAACCAAAGAATTCTTACTTATTTGATCACTAAAAAAATATCAAATCGAAGTAACTAAAATTTCAAAAAATACATAGATGGGGAAAAACCCTATATAACTAATACATATCTACTATCACATATACATTTATTTCTTTCATAATGAAACCCCCCGTATTTTCCATTGAATCAGATGCATTACTCACAACATTACTCACAAGGGAAAGTGCTTGTCTTTTTTTCTTCGCAGCTTCTAGAAGGTCTTCCACTTTCCCTTGCAATAGCCCATGCTATCTTCGAAGAAAGAAAAAAGCCTCTTACTTGGTAAAGGCCCCAGTTTGACTCTGACTATTCATTGTATGTATTATAAAAGACCCTGATGGGATTTTTGTTGTGGTTTCAACCCCTGAAAATAGTTTACCACGTTCTTTATTACTACTATAGAGACCTGAAGCGCAAGGAGTGTTTTCTCGTTGGTGTCAATTAGGAGGGTTACGGACATTTATCGCCCTTTATGGTGCTTTCGGATTACTCTATATACTTTGGGCTAAGAGTCGGCTCATTTTAGTCGGAGGAGACGCGTAGCATGAAAATAAGACATTCGCTACCTCCCGCTCACTTTGTTAGCCTTGTTGGTTGTCTCCGTGTACTGGACATGAGAGGCCAGGTAGCGAAGTACTCATCCTATAGTTTGTTATATGGAAGGAGAAGGAACACAATTGTATGGCCATGTCCATAAGATTCTAGAAAATGCATTCAAGTAGTCATAATTGAGGAAGTTGGATCAGATAGTAACCTCATTAGACCGTACATCTCTCTTGGTATATCTAAATAATACGTAGGAACATAAATTGAAACATTCTGGAGCTACAAAAATAGTTATTAAATTGTTAGCACCACATAAAAACATTCCTCCTAGAGTAGCTGTTAATACGAATAGTAGAAACTCAGTTATAGTCATTTATGTATATTCAATGAACTCTACGAATAGACGTATATATATAATCGAACATAAGAAATAAAAAATTGAAAGATTTTGTTGAAATTATTTGTTTGGAAATTCCCCAAAAAGCTAAATACAGATTCTTCTTTCTATCAGGACAATAGGTCTGTTATGCTCATTACTAAACTTGTTGAAGAAATAAAATAGAACCAAGGCGTATCGGATTATTTTCGACATCATATACATAGTTAGCACATTCATCATAGTTAGTAGCTCTGTATCAAGGCCATGTTCATATATTGTCAATAGTATCAATATGGATATCGTCGGTATCATCAATATCGATATCATAATAAGGTACCCTTTTGGCTTGTCATCCGAGAACTTGCTTGGAAATACAACCCTTTTGATAATTTCTTCACATGTACCCACTGTTGCATTCAAGTAATGCCCTTTGATTTCACCTGTTTCATGTTGCACTTAATAAATAGCTTCAGTACAAAATAAGAACTGGTCACTCCAACGCATAAAAAGGTGAAGTTTCAAAAAATAAAATATATTACCTTTACAAAAAACGAAACAAGACGGTGAAATCTTCTTAAGAAAAAAAATATTAATTCAAAAACAATACTAAAATTCGTAAAACCTGCTACAAACCAAAATATGCTAATATACTTCATGAACTGATACTATAATTCATAAATAATACTGTAAAATAATATTGTGAAATACAATATGTACATCATTTAGGAAGATGTCACGATCGTTTATTACCTGTTACTACAACCTAGAAATACCACTGCAATTCAAAAACTGCTACTCAATTCATAAAATGCTGGACAGTTTACTTAGAAAAATTGATCTTACACCGTGAAATTACTACATATATCTAAAAAGATGGACAATTGTATATAAATTGCTACTTCAACTAAAAAATTGATATTACAGTTCAGAAATTGCTATTACGATTCAAGAAATGCTACTGTAAAATAACATTATGAACAGTTATATGTACAATTTATTTATTTTAAAAAAACGATAGTACTCAATAGCGTTGCTAAATAATATTTTATTCTTCCTCGTCGTATTACTTATCTTGTAACATTACTCCTTTTTTCACGTCGAAAGTCAAAATCATTACTTTCAGTATAGCCGTCCATTCTCTATCCTTACTCGCCGTCATCACGTCATCAAATCACTTCAACTTCGCGCTCCTTTAAAATTTAATCGACCACCATTGCCTCCAACTACATTGTTGCCACTGCTATCGATATCCGACGTGCTTTTGCTGGAGTGGCTGCAAACCTCTTCCATCGTCCGAACTTCACGTCATGTGAAATTTTAATTAATAGTTGTTGTCATTCTCATGTAATTTTTGTCCTTATGTTGTATTTAGTTGAAAATTTTACCTTCATTTTTTATACTATACACCACTTTCATGTAAACAAATTTTATATTGCTATTTTAAAAGGAAAATAATAACCTTAAAATATAATAATAGCAGCGTTACTATTAGTCATGTTTTTGAAGACTTGACTGTTGATCAAGCCATGATGCTTCAAGGTCGGAGGCTCGGATGGTTCAGTTGGTCGGATCTGTGCTTCGTGGAGGAAACTTGGATTAATATGCAATCATATGTAGCATCAAACGTTTTCTTCGTTGAAGTTAATAAAAGTTTGCTTGGGTGTGGACAGTGTACGATTGCTAAGAATAGTAAACGTTTTTTTAGTTGAAGAAAAAATTGGAGCACGAGATCTAAATCAATGAACATGAACCGTGTGTACAAATACTCTGCCATAAGATGAGTAAACTGGAGACAGAAGGGTCTACCACCGTCAAACGGTCCGGCAACATATGATGATCTAACTATTACGCTCAAGTAGCATATGACTATATTCATTTTATCTTTAGTCTACCAAACTAAATAATATAAAAGATCGATCTGCATGACACGCGAACGATGATTTTTGGAAGCATATAAAGAAGGGTGCTGTAAGCAAAATTGTCGATACGTGTATATTCTCCTGGATGAGGACGAAATCGAAAAGGAGGTGCAAACGAACAAACCCAAACGGATTTGAATGCAAGTGCGTTCGAGCACGCCACTGATGGTAGCAAGAAGCACGCGTCTCCCAAACGATCTTTTCACGATTCAGTGCATATCTTCGTTTGTTGAACGTTGGACCCCATGCTATCTTTCTTTTTTTTTGTTCTTATTTCCGTAGATATCGTATGGACTCAACTAATTTTACACTATCAACTTTCGAACTCATTACTGCAACTTGTAAAACGTTAATCATGATTCGCAAAGTTAGAGTTTTCGCACTGGGCACTTTCCTGTTATCACGAGGTCTATGTTCGAAAGACAACACATAATTAAATCGACTAGCAACCAGAAACCATATATACAAAAATTAAAAGTAAGTCAAAAGGGAGAAAAGCGTATAAATTAACAATTAGTACATACAAAATGGTAAGAGATTTCAAAAAGGTTAAAAGTATGTTATGATTCGTTCAATGTTTTATAGGTTAATCGATAAAAGATGTGAAACCACCTAAGTGATTGAGTCAATACCGAACCCACTTGGCAGAGGCACTGCTGCTCGGGTCACTAACTACCCGACTTCTGATGTTGCACTAAATGCACTCACATTTCACAAGGGTCCTTTTCATTTGAAAATTTGTCAACACTCCATATTAATTTCCTCTACCTAGCAATGTTATTTTTGCACCAATAGTTAGGCTTCGATACAGTGATGTTTAAGTTTAATTTAGTTCGCTGGCTGATGCTCTCGCATTCACACTTCACTACTATTGCACATGAAATATATCATCATCTTCTGTATCATATAATAGACGACTTATGACACTAACGAAAATTATATATTTAATTGATAGTAAGTGAATGTTGACGTGGATTAGATTCATGATCTCTGGAATGGAAAAAACCTATGTTCAAAGATTTGATCTAGAAACTTTATATAAGCAATAAATATATTATACGTAGAAAGGTGGATGAATTTAAACCTAAAAATTGACGCATTGAAATTCCCACTTCCTTGATTCTGCTACTTGGATAGCGATAGATCTGCACAGCCCGTTTCAAATTATAGACCCACAACCGATTTGAATATCTAGCAAACTATTAATATGTACAGCAGCAACACAACAGAATAGTAGACACAAAGATCTTTGTATTTATATCAGAAGTCTAAGTCATACGTTCAGGTTGAGAAGTCCGTTGATCCTTCTCTCTGCTGTGTAGCAAATATACGAAATTATAAACCAGATGATTACAATAGAATAGATAGGTAGGTAGGTGTACCATGTATTGACTAAGTGGGGAAAAAAAATCTCCCTTTCCAAAGTTGCAAAAATGTTCGACTTCAGGTTAAATTTTCATTAATCCTGTTTAAAAATAGTAAACATTGTAATTTGTAACAAAAAAAATCTCTTGCAAATCTCCTATCACATCATAAAATCAAATGTTCGAACCTTCTCCAAATACCCCTTACCACAAGCTCTTCTATTCGTGCATCACCCTGTGTTGTTTAGAAACAGATTGACTGAAATATAGCAAAAAAGAAACCGTAGCTGTAGTTTTCATATGAAATTGGCCAGTACAAGACTTTACTTGATAAATATGTCAAGTAACGGATTGGGAATTTGGAAAAGAAACGATGCATAAAACGGAATGTAGAGATGAACAAAGATGAGTTTATTGGCAATAGGACATTGTCCAGCATAAACCTTTGTCTAAGCAATGGTTAGCTGGACACCAGTAAACAGATCATGAAACATCATAAGCTGGACACCACTAAATTGTCTTATTAAGATTTGTTTTAGCAACAACAAAAGTACAGTGCATATGACTCTTGCAAAGAGAATGCAATACGTGTCCATGAAATATCATAAGAGATCATCCTCATAATATGAAACTATATTCAAAAGTTATGAAGCTTCGATGCGTTACATCTTAAGCATTTCTTATTTTGCTAAGCAGTTATTCATTCAATAATGATAGAATCAGCACCTACCTCATAAAAGTATCCTTTTATATTCAATAGATAATAATAACAGTTCCTTATATACTGGCACTAGCTGAATGCTGGTCTTCTTCTAGTCACTATCCAAGCTACCATTCGGTCAATAAAAAACACAGGCCACTTAATTCCATTACTTCACTTTGACTGGTACTATTCACAACACTACTACGTAGCGTTATCATTTAGCACGCACCAAAGAAGAGCAGTCTAACTTCTTCTCTTCGATTAAATATTTATATCATGTAAAACGAGATAACAGTTCCTGAATAAATTCAAATTTTGAAAGTGGTGTTAAATCATTTTACTGATCACATAAATACTACTCAGGAAACCAAGAAACGACTAATGCTGAAAGTGGTGTAGCTCATCAGTAATGTATACGTTTACGATAATTCTAATCCTGGTAGCTGGGCTGCATTTATTGTAATTTGGACCTGGGTAACGAAATTAAATTGGTAGCCTTGATACACAAGTGCTGTTAAATAAACTACCCTTTTTTTTTATTTAGCATTCAATTGTTCAACTAATGCAGTTGATGTGTATAAAGAACAGAACTGAGAGAGCGCACCTGATAAATGAGGGATGCACCACTTGAACAGTGACAGTTTAATTAGGCTACAGTTTAAGATGTTAACCCAGGACTTGAGTTTGTGAGTAGTACAAAAACACTAAAAGGGACTTGAACTAATTAACTGTTCATAATGAATGTTGGGAATAATTTATTAAGAAAACTGAGAAGTGGCCTGAGGTTCATCATTTCATGATAATCTCTTGTGGTACTATAATTAATAATAGAATCATATTTAAATATATGATTCATTGTAGTCAATATTAAACCATTTGAACGACCAATGTTTTCTTTTATGTTCAAAAGTGAAGACATGTTTTGTAATACACACGCGGAGGCGATTCATTGTGAGATGGACTGTGGTGATGCAAAGGGACATTTTATTATATGTATATATTATGATGTAAATCGAGAGAGGCTGAGTCCGTCTTTCATATTCTCCTAGATTTTCTTTTCATGTTGCATTTCCGCAAACACGAAATAATATATTCTACCTATTGGGTTTTCTGCATATACAAACAATGTACATATAGATTAAAAAACAGAACATAACTAATTTTTCTACTCCAAATTCCATTTTCTAATAAAAATAACGAGTTTCTTCGAGCTCATCAAGGATATAGAGGTACAGTGTTCCTTTTGTATAATAAAACACCCAATCAATGAATATCTGTGGAGTGGAGCAACATGATTGATCATCCACTTGCACAAATTTGGGGTAGAGCCCTATAATGTCTTAAACAAAGCAATATAGTTCGTGTTCAAAAAACTCAAGTAGTGTTTGCTTTGTTATTTTTAGTTCTGCATTTTCGTCCGTACAAAAATACACACGACGCATTTATATTGTCGACCAATTTAAAAAATGGAGTTAACATACAAAATATAAAATAAGCTATTTTTTTCCGTGTTTTGAAAAACAACACAAAAACATGAAAAAATATATTCTTCCGTCATCGCTCTATCCTCTTCGTTCTTCCATCTGTCTTTCTTTTACCCCTCCGTCGTCCTTCCATTCTTTTCATATTTGATATACAAATTGAAAACCGAAAACACAAAATTCGTTTTTAAGTCAAACGCTACCTAATTCCAGCTTCAAATACAACCTTGCCTTCTTTTTTATAGACTAATAATGTTGTTTTGCATATGCCTGCAAACGGTTGGTTACGGATTTAGACAGTGCTACATTCGTATCCGTATTAGAAATCATTTTTGAATATCAGTATTCGTATGTTGGATTTTGTAATACAATATTTCCAAATCAAAATAGATTCTGAGGATATTTTGATGGAGGTGAATTTGTGGCTAAAATACATTGCCACTTTTACGGATTGTGCAGATTTTAAAGATAATTAATTGCTTTTTTTATTGCACTAAAAAAGGAAAAGAATTATCTATGTGGGAAGAATTTCTTTTGGAAGATGGAAATAAAAATGGTTGATTAAAGAATGCATTTAATCAAAACTATTATAAAAGGATATGCATATGGTCCATTAATTAGGTGTGTTAAAAAAATAATTTGTAGGATGTTTGAGATTGAGATTTCTTCTCAATTTTAAATCACTTTTGTGTTTTCTTGGTTGAATCAATAAAAGTATTTTGTTTTTGGGGAATTAATTTTGTTTGCTTTCTTCACTACTTTCTTTTCTGAATCTAATTGTGTAGTGATACTGGAAAATTCTTAACATCGTATTCGTGTATGCGGATAAATATCGAATATTTATCGTATATTCTTCGATCAATTCACAACTAATAAATCTAAACAAGTAAACATAAAATTTTTAATTCATTATAATCCATTCTAGTACTAAAAATATAAAAAATAGTAAATATATCAAGGAAAATAATTTTAACCAACAAATATTGTTTTTATATACTAAAATACCAAAATAATAATTTAATTCTGATAAAAACTGAACGAATTATTATCGGATGCGGATATGGTGTTGTATTTGCATTTGTATTCATTGACAGCCCTGCTTTTACTGTCGGAAGAATAATTTGAAATAAATATAAATTACAAGAAAATGGGCGCAAGGAAGAAGTTGCGAAAAAATTTAGCCTCAGGGATGGTAAGTTTGATTTTTAGTCTGAAGGACATTTGTTAGTGTAAACTGAAAATGATAGTTACAACTATCATTCTGTGATTTATAATAAAAAGTGTCCTTCAGCTAAAAAGAAAACTTCTTATCCCTAGAACTAAATTTTTCGGCAACTTTTTCCTTGAGCCTAAAATCCCCGCGTTTCTGCCCAAAAGTGCAGCAAGCATGATTTTTCATTTATTATTTTCTTTTTAAACAGTAGGTATATTTGAGCGTTGCATGGTTGACAAATGGCTTCTGTTCACCACAGAACAATGCAGACATGAGAAGCCACTCATAACCGTTCTTCGAATGACTTTAAATGAAACAACTGAGAACTGAGAGAATCATAGAAAGCATAGAGTAAAGCTATTTTAGCATAACAATTATTAACAACTAAATTGGATGTATTCTTACAAAGAAAACAGTGATAGACCATGATGGTAAAAGCAAAGAGGAGGTATTTCCTTGATCAACAAATGGCTTGTATTTCCTTGATCAACAACAGTGATAGACCATGTGTAAATGGCTTGTATTTCCTTGATCAACAAATCTGAAAAACACACTTTTAAAACAAAAGCAAAGAGGAGAAAAACTCTTCAGAGAAGAAAATAGTCAGGAGGTGGATACATCATCGCCGCCTGAGACATAGTCATATTTCCGTTCTGCACACTGTTGAGTGATTTGTCTTCGACATGCTTTACTGACAGATTTGTCTTCGAATTGCTTAGATCAGACTCTTTATTGAGTGATTTGTCTTCGACATGCTTTACTTGAAGGTCGGACCTGAATTTTATGAAGTTCTTTGCGCTTAGAGCTTTAGTGAGTGTGTCTGCCCTCTCGTACGTAGCAGGTATGTGGTTGATTTGCAGATTTCCTTTTTGAACTTGCTCACGAACGAAAAATATATCTATTTCGATGTGTTTAGTTCTGCAATGCAGTACTGGGTTGGCAGTCATAAATACTGCACTTTGATTATCACGCCATAGCACCGGTTTTGCTTTATTCTTTATCTTCAGTTCTTTCAATATGGATTGTAACCACATTATTTCTGTTGTAGCATTAGCTATGTTTTTGTACTTTGCCTCTGTGCTAGATCTGAATATTGTAGTTTGTTTCTTTGAGCGCCATGATATTAGATTGTTTCCAATGTATATGCAGTATCCACTGACAGATTTCCTGTCAAAAAGATCCGTGGCCCAATCTACATTTGAAAATCCAGTTATGTTTAAGTTGTTGCATGCTGTGAATGTCAGTCCAGAGTTCCTTTGAGATATCTGAGTATTCTTTTGACCGCTTTTCAGTGTTCATCCAGAGGGTTCTGCATAAATTGAGACACTTTGTTAACATTATAAGTAATATCTGGTCGTGTTATAGTAGCATATTGTAATGCTCCTACAATACTTCTATATTGTTTGATATTATGTATGGCTTCTCCCCTGTTTTTAGATAATTGATTATTGCTGACCATGGGAGTTGGCTGTGGATTTGCACCATCCATTTTTGCTTTGACAAGTAGTTCCTGGTTTTTTTTTTCTGACATAGCATTATTTCCGAATTTCCTTTTCTCAACACTCCTATTCCCAGGAAATAGTTGATATCCCCTAGATCTTTAATCGAGAATTCTTTGTTCAAGTAATTGATGACATTGTTGATTTCATCATTGTTATTTCCTGTAACAATCAAGTCATCAACATATATAAGTATATAAACAGTTAATGAATCATTAATCTTAACAAATAGTGAGCTATCTGATTTGATAGACTGATATTTCATTTCTGACAGTGTTGCTTTCAGTCTATCAAACCAGACCCTTGGAGCTTGTCTGAGTCCATATATAACTTTATTCAGTTTGCACACGTAGTTTTCCTTCCTAGTGGTTGTTGCATGTATACATCTTCCTGTAAGATGCCATTTAGAAATGCATTATTGATATCTAATTGCCTCATACACCACCCTTTGTGTAGAGCAATAGTAAGAATAAGTCTTATAGTGGATGGTTTGATAACTGGAGAAAAGGTCTCCTTAAAATCAAACCCATGTTGTTGTGTATATCCTTTGGCAATAAGTCTTTCCTTGTATCTGTTAATTGTACCATCAGGATTCTTCTTTATCATGTATGTCCGCTTGCATCCAACTATGTTTTTGTCATCTTGAGGACATACTAGGTTCCATGTATTGTTATTTATGAGTGCCTTGTACTCTTCATCCATAGTTGCTGCCGAGTTTTTGTCTTTTGCAGCTTGTTCATATGTTTCTGGCTCACGTGGGATTATGCTTGCACTATATATCTTAGCTTGAAGATGTCACTTTTATCCCTGGTAACCATGGGATGACTGGGTCTTGTATGAGTTTCAATATGAGGTGAGCTCTCTTCATTTACTTGACTTGACATATTTCTTGTGTTGCTTTGATGAACAGCTTCTTCTGCCTGATTCTTTTAACTTTCTTTTTGTGTGGGAGAGTGAATGGCATGACTAGGATCACCTGTCCACTGAGAGCTATGTTGATTAGATATAGTGGATTGAGTGCAGTGATCTCTAGTAGACCTCGCTTCTTCATTCCGAGTCTCATTTTCAGAATAAATTGGTAAGTTAAGTATTGAAAACTTTGGATTATATACTTTATTTGTGGTTTCTATTTTTGAATTATTGTAAGGAAAGATATTTTCATTAAATACAACGTGCCTACTAATAAAGATTCTTCCATTTTCATCCAAACACTTGTAACCCTTCTGATTAATAGCATATCCAAGAAAGGTACAAGATTTAGATCTGAAATTTAGTTTATTAGCATTGTAGGGTCTTAGATAAGAAAAACATAGACATCCAAAGGTTTTCAAGCTATGATAGTCAGGTTTTACACCATATAGTTTTTCTACTAGACTTATTCCACCAATTACCTTTGTTGGTAATCTATTGATGAGATATACAGCAGTATTAAAGGTCTTAGGCCAAAACTTTAGTGATAATGATGCATGAGCTAATAAAGTAAGTCCGGTCTCAACTATATGTCTATACTTTCTTTCTACCAACCCATTCTTTTCAGAGGTGTGTGGGTATGTAATTCTATGCACTATACCTTTTCGTTTAAAATAACTACTGAGAGCTTTGAATTCAGTTCCCCTATCTGATTGAATTACTTTAACTTGATTGCCAGTTTGCTTTTCAGCCATGACTATAAAATTTATAACAGCATTATAAGTTTCATACTTAGCTTTTAAAAAATAAATCCATGTGTGTCTAGTGTGTGCATCAACAAAAGAAATATAGTACTTATATCCAAAATCTAAGCATATGGGTGTTGGCCCCCATAAGTCTGTGGCAATTAAGTCTAAAGGTTTTGAGTAAATTGTTGAAGAGTCATTAGTCAACTTATAATTTTTGCCCATTTGGCAATATGTACAAACATAGGGTAATGCGACATTATCAAAAGATATTCTATTTTCATTAAGAACATGCTTTACAACTTTCACACTTGGGTGACCAAGTTTGTAATGCCATACATTAAATACACTTTTGGAGTCTTGCTCCACACACATGTTACAGGACTTCTGATTGTCCGAGTACACATTATTGTTGACTGATTTGAATTTGTAGTCCTTTTTCAGCATCACCCTGTAACAAAATATCCTTTGTCAGTATGTCTCTAACCAAACAGTATTTAGGATAAAATTCAAAGTAAACTTTATTGTCATTGGAAAATTGGGATACACTGATGAGGTTTTTCTTTGTTTTAGGTACTCTTAATAAATTATGTAAGAACAGTTGCTTCTTGCCTTTAATATAAGAATTACCAATATGAGTAATATTGATACACTTACCATTCCCCATACAAATTGACTGTTTACCTCTATACTCCCTGTTGCCAAGATTCAAGTTATCAAGATTATTTGTAATATGATTTGTTGCACCAGAGTCTGGGTACCAGCAGTCATCCTAAATACTTTCTGGCCTTGATGTGTCATTGGAATTGTGATTCTTATCACAATTTGTTTGTGTTTCTGAATTGGCTTGTGCCATATTAGCACTGGGATTATTACTTCTTTGACCACTGGCTTGATTTGAGTATCTGAAGTAGCACTTGACTGCTGTATGACCCACTTTTTCACAGATCTGACATCTAGGTCTGTTGGTATTATTCCATCTGCCTCTTCCTCTAGATCTGTTAGAATTTCCTCATCGTTGTATACTTTGATATGACTTGTTATTATTTTGGGCCTTTGTTCTTGGAATGAGTAGTATAGTTGATGGTGAAGTCAGAGTCTTTGGTTTCTTATTATCAATTCTGACTTCATGAGCAAGTAATATGGAGTAAACATCATCAATAGATGGCAACACTTTTTGAGATGCAATGACAGCAACTACTGATTCAAATCACCACTTAATCCATTTAGAATGGTTAGAATTTACTCAGAGTCTGATATTGTGTGATTTGCAGCCCCTAAAAGATCACAAGTTGTTTTAACTTTGAAAAGATACTCTCTCATAGTATTGTTATCTTTCCTCATGCTGTGTAGTTGTTTCTTGTAATACATTACCTTGGTAGCTGATTGTGTGTTGAATACCTTTTCGATTGTTGACCATATATCATTTGCTGTCTTGCATCCAATAACATGAAACAGTAAATTTGTATTTACTGATGATAATAGCCAAGAACAGATGAGTCTGTCTTGTCTATGATATTTTATATACTCCTCATTATTGACAGTTTTATTTTCTTCAATAGTGATATATTTGGGAGGAATTGGAATGGTTCCAACAATGTGACCTTCAAATCCATATCCTTGAACTGCAGTTTCAAACTGCAATTTTCAGAGAAGATAATTATCTTCACTCAAGTGCACAGCTACAAGATTGCTTTGAGGACTAACTACAGCGTTGACAAGTTTTTCAACTGTAGTATTAGATTGATGATTACTGCTCATATTGGCAGATGTGGCAGAGGTTGTATCATCAGTCATGGTGATTTCAAGTTATATACAGACAAAGCAATGCTAAACAAAAGCTAATGAAGAAAATTAATCAAAGACAGAAATCAAGAATTAGAGAATAAGAATTGCTCACAAACAGGTTTGATGCAACCGCAAGACTTAAATGATGAGTCACATTCTTTTCCTCTGTCTTTAATCTGATAAGTCTTGCTGGAAGACACTTTATTCAGTTTTGTGATGATTCTTGATTTCTTTAACTGTTTTCTGAAATTTTCTTGATTGATTTCTTTAAGATTTCATAAGAAGAGCCTGATGCAGTCTAGTTCTTTGAACTGAAGCGTGGCACTTAATTTTCTCAGTCGAACCTACCCACTCAGATGATGAAACACTGCCTTTTGATGAGTAGAGATTACTCAGATGATGAATCTTTTCTGATGAGTTTAATTAATCCCATGATTTGGATACTGAGTCTTGAGTAGCTCTGATACCATGTTAGAGAACCTCATATTATCACAAAACCAATTGATTTTTTGATACGAGGTTCTCTAACAACCATTGATTAAAGTTAATGGCCAAAGAGAAGTTAAAGTATGCAGATTGTGCACATGGACCGGAGAAGACCGAGACAAATGTTCAATAAGGCCAGGAGAAATTCGTTTGAGCTTGAGTCTACTGTTGTTTTCGGATGAAGAGAGGGAACTGGGACCCACAATGTGTTGGGAGATAATGGGTGGCTGGTCTGTGTTTGTGGAGCGTGAGGCAGCAAATCAAAGGGCTTCAGAGAGAGTAAGGAGACCAGATGCAATAGCAGTGTTGCCTGATGAATGATTCAATGGAAGTGGGAATTCAATTGGGTGGCGGAGACTAACTGAACGAACACCTTTTACTGTCACCCTTGCGCCATTTGATAATAGCGCTTTCCTCAGGGTGCCTGCATCCACATCATGCTGCAACAAATATCACTAAAATGTAGATGTTTAGAGAATAACAAATCAATACAGTTCATAACTAAACTCCAAGGCTAATGATGCAAAGAATGTAACCGATGCCTTAAAATGAATCGTTCTACAGATTGCATTATGATTATCAAATGAATATTGCTATCACACGAGATACTCATAATAATTTCAACAGTTGCGTTACTGTTTGATTTTGTTTTAGTTTTTTATGCTTGTGTAAACAAAGGTTCACAACATATAAATGGCTACTGGTCAATGAGGTAATGATTCTAACGTAATCACTGTTTTTACCCAAAATAAATTATTGTCCCTAACTGCAGTAATAAACTATTTGGGGAAAGTTTTACACTAAACAAATGAACTTGTAAGTTTGATTCCAGATACGATATCGTTTATTTCTTAACAAATAAAGACAAAAGGCCATGTACAAGATCACTATTAAGCCAAAAGTTGGCCCACACCCAAGTGTTATACGATGAGGCATATTCGAAGAAATTTCAACAATGTCCTTTGATTTCAATTTATTCACGGAATTATTTAAAATTCAATTTATGTGTTCAAAGACAAAGGAATCAAGTAAGTAGAGATGCAATAAATCTTAATTCGTTGCCAATGGATAAAATATGCAATATGTGCAAATCATGTCCTTTTTCAATTGTAAGACACGCCATTTATGCAAATTCATAATTGTCCAAAGTCAATATATGTATATGTCCATAGCATTTTATTTTTCATTGGTCATTTGCCATTAAAATGGCTCTCAAGCTCTTCAAAGAGCTTAGAAAACTTTTAATCCAAAAAGTGAACCCCTATTTATAGAAGTTGGAGGAATGTGAGGCTTGCTTTCATTGGCTGATGCGAGTTGGCTTGGATTGATGACTTGGTAAGACGGATGACCCTAATGGTATCACTTGTCATGATATCTTTGAAATTGAGCACTTCACATGGATTGCCTCCTTGTTGGTGGCCTCAACAATGAGGGGTAGAATGTGAATGTGACAGCTCGCAAATCCGTACCCTTTGAGTCAATACCATTCTACATCAATTAACTCAAGTGGAACAGAAAAAACGAACCATTAGGGATTAAAGAAGAAGAGATAGAAGAAGAAGAAACTAAACAGTATCAGAATCTCACAATCGCAGCGGAATAAAATATAATAGTAAATAATATATCTTTACACAAAATGAAACTATATCTGTATTATACATCATATCATCAGAGTATCTCATACAAACAATATTTACCAGTCAGACAATTCCATACAATCATAGCAGCGGATATTTATACTAGTACGGATAATCCGTCTCGGACTCCAGCTCCTCTCCTGCTCCATAGCATCCTGTCCTGAACATATAATACTCGGTCTGACCCGACCATTATAATAAAATAACATCCGAGTCGGTCTGCAATACCAGCTGATAATAATGCATCCAAATTGATTATTAAAGTTTCAAAAATCCTTTTGAAAATAAAAGCATCTCGTAAGACCACGCCACAAATAAATATGTCGGGTTTTTACCATACGATGGCTAAAACACTTTTTATAGAAATCCTCTGATATTATAATAGGGTCTATATACAAATACTTATAAAATAGTCGAAACTGTTACATCTATTAATTCCAGCTACTAGCCACGGAGTGGGTAATACAAACAAAACTCGTAAAA
This sequence comes from Allium cepa, assembly GCA_030765085.1. Classification (NCBI taxonomy): domain Eukaryota; kingdom Viridiplantae; phylum Streptophyta; class Magnoliopsida; order Asparagales; family Amaryllidaceae; genus Allium; species Allium cepa. The sequence goes on along the minus strand of CM060928.1, from coordinate 671,125,091 downwards.
GGCTCGTAGGGAGAATGGATTCCAACTAATGACTAGGCACTGAGGTACCAACTGTCACGGTACGTGGTCTAGATCACAGTACCGAGGAGTACGCCCGCTCTCCTGCAACACAAGACCGGAACCATCCCTTACTGGACAGTTCCGAATAAGATCACCTTGCAATTGGGATCAACAACCGCACCACTAAGCCGAAATAAAAAGGGACATCTAGACAGGGATGACCTTACTCTCAAGTGGGGGATACCCACGAAGCCTTGCTGCATAACCCCTGATTTTCAGTCATTCCCATTTGATGGGGCTTGAGGCTAAGCGTTACCTTTTAGAACGTTTCACTTAGAATGCCCATCGCCCACCTGACGATGTTACGAAAGCATTCGTCCATACAAGTCTGTCACGGGTTCGAACGGAACCGAAGGCACTATTCCTACTACATCCATTTTGGAAATATCCTCAGGATTAGTAGAGACTAGCCCTTGCACTTCACTGCTCCATCTTCGACTCCGAACAGGTTTTTCCACGAAACGTACAAACCGGATCGAAGTGGTTTTCGAGTATAAATCTCGATCCCGGTCTCTTTGAAACGATCAACGCATTTGTCCAATATTGATAGTCGGTGATTTAACTATCAATTCATATGCACAAGCAACCATCACACAATAAATAATTTCCCACATTATTTATTTATCTCAACTATCTTTACATGATACATTTTTTTCCAATTTTAAACCCTTTTGAAAAGTTCCCAAAGTCTCTTTCTATCAAAATAAATTTCCCAAACATTCATTCCCATTGGAAACACTAAGTCCAAAACATTTAGATTTTAAAACAATTTAAAAATACTTTATTCTGAAATATACTTTAAAACATTTAAATTGATTTCTCAATTTTGCTCAGAAATATATTTTCAAATATACCAAGTAAAACTATTTTACAAGGTATAAGCTAGATTTAAAACAAAGGTTTAGTTAAACTAATTTAAAACAAATAGAGTTTTAAAAGAATTAATACTAATTTCAAATAACTTAAATCAACCTATTCGTTAAATAAATCCAATTAGAAATTATAATAACTAATAATATTCTTAAATAATTACTACTATAGCCAGCTATTAATTATTCATTTTTAAAATAATTTCTCCAAACACTCTTTAATCAAGTTTAAACTTTAACTTTTACTTAAATAAAATCTGTTAAAACACGAACTTGGTTTCCCAGGGAAACACAATTCCATTCAAACAACCCATAAATCCTTCTTATAAATCCAGCCCGATTTATTCCAATTCAAATTTACGTTTAATTATCGTAAATTTGTTTCCATGCTTAAAAATAAACTCCTTTTGAAGTTTTAAACACATTTTCCATTTTTGGAAATTCACCTTCAAAGTATAGGCTTAAATAATTTTAAATAAAACTATTATGAATTTATTTAATGAAAATCATACTTAAGAAATCACTTAAATAAACACCTACTTAAATTCCATCGGTTTAAACTAGTGTTTCTAAAATATTCTAATATACATTTACATTACTAATTTATATTTTGAAAAGCTTCTTTGAAAACATATTAAATCTCCAAGAAAACATTATTCATTATCAAATAACACCATCGTTATTTTACAACAATTTATAACTTCTTATAGAATTTATCACAGGAAATCCATACTTCCCCATTTATCAACTGATAAATTTTCCATTCATTTATAATTCCAAATTTACAAGTTGCCATTCTTTATTCAAACCAAATTCCAAATTTTATCCCTTAAATTCTTTGTTCAATGATTTCTTTAAAAACCCAATTTATTTTATTTCTATTGAATATTCCAAATTTTATTTATCAAACTATCTCACGACATACTGAATTCTAAATTTAGCTAACACAGAATATGAATGAGATACATCATCAATTATATAACAATAATTCCTATATTGTGAGGAATCCAGTTGGATCCCTCCAACTTGTTTCCCTGCGTCCATAGATGTTAGCACAACAAATATATATATATATATATATATATATATATATATATATATATATATCAATCCAGACTGATATAAATATTAATATTCTGCAAATCAATCAATTATTTAAATTTTAACTATTTAAATCAGCTATAATTCAAGATGTGAGTGAGATTAACTCACCTTGAGTTTAGACGAGCGTTCAATTTTAAATTAAATCGAAACGCATTCGATCTAACCTAAAATTCTTGCTAGCTCCAAACGTTTTCGGACCTGCTCTTGCACGTAGAGCGTGTCGCTGCGATTCCGGCGCTTCTTGTTTCGTTGAGATCTGATAATATATGCTCAAGTTATGGAATTATAAAATTTGTACATAAATTTAAAACAAAATTTCCCTTTCTATTTTAATTTATATTACCCAAAACAATCACAGCCGCACGATCGTCATCTAAAATCACAGCTGTACAAGCCTTCTTCCCTCACGCACGTACAGGTTCTATGTCGAACCCAAAATCGCATCTTAGGGTTCGAAATCGCGCCTGCCACGGAGTCATCCACCTCGATCAAAGGTTACAACAACATAGCTCACCATCTCCTCCATACTCGACCCAAATACGGTGAAACTCGGTCAGCCCTACGTCGAGCAAATCTTGATTGAAACGGCGACGCACGCGGCGAGATTCTGGCTTCCACACGCCTTCGAATACGATCACGACCGGTCAATACGTAGAGCTCGCCAATCTCTACGTTTCTCTAGTTGGAGATTTTGCGAATTAACGCATGGATTTCAAGAGAAAAGAGGAAGAAGATGAGAAATTATCGGCCATAGAAGTATAAGAAGCGGCGGCCAGAAGAATAGATCTAGGGTTTTGGCTATGCGTGAATATATATACATATAACATATTATTTTATTATTAAATTCAATTTTAATGAACATTTGTAAACGAACTCCAAAACACACGTGCCGACAGGCGTTCCTAAGGTTTTACCTACGTTCCGAACACAATGAAATGTGTTTTAGAAGCTAATTTGATCATATACGCGAGTTATGGAAATAAACGGTCAATTTTAATTTAAATCGATTAAAGTATTTTCTATGCGTTTTAAGCTGTCGGGGTTAAACAACAACTCCGATTGCTACGAAAATTGAAATCCGATAATAACTAACTATTGTGGATCCAATAGAACTGGTTTCGTCGAGTTCCGACACTGTGCCCCGGAAGGCTATAACTCGTCGATTAAATCGAGCGATTTCCAAAATCGTCGAAATCATCTAAAATTTCACTTTTAAAATTTTACTAACTCTATATAACTCATATGAAATTTATATTCACATTAGAAATCATTCCGATTCAGTTTAAATCTAAATCCGATTATTTGCATTATTATATTATTAAATTCCATTATTAAATTAATATAAAATTCCAAATTCAATTTATTAACTTCAAATTTCATCCAAAAGTCCAATATTATAACTCAAATCCGATTAAACTCAAAATAAACTTTAGAATTTAATTTTATATCTATTTACACTCAAAATTACCAATTACCCCAATTCTAATATTAAATTATTATTATTCAAATTTCAATTAAATTCCCGTATTCGAAATTTAACTAATTTTATTAGCTTAACCAAAGTCTTTTATTTAAAAATTCAAATTATAACACATATTCAACATTTAAAATATTAAATGTTCAAATCTGGCGACCCAAAATTCCGGGTCGTTACATTCTTCCCTTCTTATAAAAATTTCGTCCCCGAAATTTGCTAGGGTAGAAAATACTTCTAAACCCACTTACTTACCCAACTTACTTGGTTAAAAACTTATGTACACTTCCCAAAATCCTTTAACTCAAATCCAAACTCATTTGCCTTATTTACTCTAAAGCTTTTGTTTCAACATCATTTCAAAACACTTCACTAGTTAATAAAATTTTCCAAAGTTTCTAAAAAATTTCTAGCTCCCAAAATTTCCGAAATTTTTTGGTAGAGTCTCCCCAGTACGGAGGAGCTTTTGCGATACTGCAATACAGATGAATATATAAACATCGACCCACACGGTCGGAAACCAAAATATATCACAACAAATATATCATTTCCCAATTATATTTGCGTAGGCGTACCTTTTTTAGCAAATTTTTAAAGAAGCGGCTAATATAACGCATATTCGTGCTCCAACTCTATCGAACGCCTTCTGTACCTGTACTTACTCAACAAACTCATCAGTTTTCAAAGATACGAACATTTTAACATCATTCCAATATAAAGGTAAGCCAAACATATCCATTTCATAGCCTAACCAAGCAACTTCATAATTTAACAATGTTAACCATATTTTATCAACAATTTAAAGATTTCAATCACCTTTTAATTTCTTATTCAAGTCCAAACTTCATTTTATTTCACTTGAATGATTTACATTCAGTTCACTATATACAATTCATATTTATTACCACCAATTCATATTCACTTCAATATTATGAACATATGCTTCACTGTTTTCAATTTAGTTCAATTTAAATTCAAATTAATTCACAATCTAATGTACTTACAATTTGATTTATTTGCATTTCTTTTCCAAATTCAAACTTCATTATATTCCACTCGAATGACTTACATCCGAGTTGCAAATGTTAGATTCACATTCACTTCAATAAGAGTAATATAAGCTTTTTGATTCATTTACTTTTCTTTTTAATTAACCTGCATTTACATACAATCCCACTAAATTGATTCCAATCCATTTTCCATTATTCAAATATCAATTTCATTTACTTCTTTTAATTCATTCACTTAAGTTTAACAACTAATTTCTATGTAGGTTGTGGTTATTCAAACAAATAACCAATTCTTAAGCTTATAACCAGTTAAAATTAATTTTAACTCGATTTATATCCATTTTATTCGATTCTGCATGGTTCACAATCCAAACATGTTATTTCATTGCAAAATTCTTTTTTTATTTATTCAATTTCTTATTCTCACTTCAAGTTCATCATTTAAGTTTAAATTAATAACATCCCATTCTATATTATTTACAGCCCGAACATTCTTGATTTATCACAATTATTGGATTAAATCTCTAATCTTACATTTTCAATTCATTATCCATATAGGTTTATATTAATATCATTCAATTCTAGGTTATATACAACTCATACATTCTTATTTCATCTCAATAATTAATTAAAACCATTTCACTTGCATATCAATGTTTATTACCTAAACAAATTTATCCAAGACAACATTATAAAGCTCGACCACAATTATTATTCAGTTTGCTTAAGTTCGTTCACAATATTTTTCATTATCTTCTTATAAATCAAATTTTATTTTCATTTGATTCTCAACCAACCCAATTATCATTCCTTTTACAAATTGTAATGCACTTTGTTTATCTATTCAATCCATTTTAGATTTATTTTATTAACAATGAGATCACTTTGAATCATTTCACTCATTTGGATTTATTTACAATTTAAACCATCACTATTATAATCTAATTCCATCATCCATTAACACTCTCAGCTTTTTATTGTCAAAACTAAATCTCATACTAAAACTGGGTTTTTTTTTTAATTTTCTGAACAATCCACTAAAATTCCATCCATGCCAATACAAATTCCCTTTAATTTGGTTTTCACTAATTTATCTTTAAGCTTCCCTTTATTTAATTTAGCTTACACTAAATTCATTCTCAAACAAATTTCTTTGAAGTCAATTTCTTTTTCAATTTAATTCAAGTCCAACTAAGTTTTAGTTAGTCAACTTGCATTCATCTTATTTCTCTTACTATTTAAATAAGAATTTAATTCTACTCATTTTATTCATAACACAATTGAATTTTGATTTTAATTCCCCAATGACATCCAATATCATCCAATATCATTAACTCATCCAATGATATTTATCATCCAATAACAAGTTGGGACCATTCTTAATTAATTTAATTAATTCTTAATCAAATTAATTCCTTACTTAATCACTTGGGTTATCATCAATCCAACTTACTTATTCATTAATTAATTACAAATTAATTAACTAAACATCACTTAATTATCCACTTCAATTAATCTCCCTTGATTAATTATTTCTTAATTACTTTAAGTAATTATTCCTTAATTACAATTTTAATTAATCATCCAGATTAATTACTTCTTAATTATATCAAGTAATTGTCCCCATTTGTGATTATAATCCCATTTTCTATTTATAAGTTCACCAACTTATTTATTTAAAAGCTTATATAGCTCATTCTAATCCATTTAATCTTATAATCACAATTCCAAACTTTATATATATGTGTATCACTGAATTCTTAAGGATACAAATTTTCTTCAATGTAATTCTTTGCACCATTTTAAATTCACAATTTTAGATTATAAGTATAACACTTAATAGCTTGTGGGTATAATTCATTACATAATGGCTCACAATTACAAAGTCATTTTACATTTCAATTTAACCCAAATCAATTTAATTCTAAGTCCAATTTATTTAACTTATCCAAATTAAATTCAAATTTTCTGTTCACTTTAATATATTTCATTCACTTCCATTTTACTCAAGTTAAATTTTAATTCCAAGATTAAAACTTTCATTCCTTCCTTATTAATATCAACTTTACTTAATAAGCTCAATAGTTGATTCATTTTAACTTTCACATTATCTAAATAGAATTTACCAGAATTCAATTACCCGGTTTTATCCCAAAACCATTTTGAAATAGTAAATAATTCATACTCTCCTGGTATATCAAATCAAATCTTCGGATTTCCAAACAACTTAGTTGTACCAAAACAATTTTCCCATTTTGAAATTTCCAAAACAACTATTATACCCAACAAGTCCAAACAATATCATAACCAACCATTTTGGTAGCAATCCATCACTTTAGAAACTCGAAAATGAATTCTAATGATGTGGCCAGCATCATCAGGATTATTTTCCAGCGACTGAAGTGAGTTCAGTGCTTCCTTACTTTCCCAAATTCATTTCAAAACAGTTTCCATTCAAACATATTACCCAAAATAATATTCCAATATTGCCTTCAAACACCTTAGTAAACATTTCAAACTCTCCCAGGATTTTAAATTTCCAAACTTTTGTTTACAATACATTTAAAATCCTTTTCAAAATCCCCGGGATTTAAATTCTCGTTTAATTCAAATTTAGTCATTCTTCCTTTTGTATTATTTATACTCATGGAATTTATTTGGTTATAACTATTTCAAATCTTAAATCAAACTTTAGATTCTTATTTATTATAGTATTAACAACCAATTATCCAAATATATATATAATAATTTCAGAAAATTATTTCTTTTATATCAAAATATAATTTTGGGTAAAATTATTTCATTTACCCTCTTTAAAAACAATATTATGTCAGTTTATCTTGTTTAAGAGTTTAGAAACCCCTATCGATACGGTTGTACTTCCCATACCGACCATAATTCATAAACACTCAAACGATAAGTCAACACAGTATAATTTTTTTTTTATATTAAGTAATAAGTACGCTCTCATATCTATTAACACACTTAACTCATTATAGAGTACTATTGACTCTGTTCAATGAGTAATTTCCCCACCAAAGCCTAGGTTTTCGCCAACCTAAGCTCTGATACCAAGCGTGACAGCCCGCAAATCCGTACCCCTTGAGTCAATACCATTCTACGTCAATTAACTCAGTGGAACAAAAAAATGAACCATTAGGGATTAAAGAAGAAGATATATAAGAAGAAGAAACTAAACAATATCAGAATCTCATAATCGCAGCGGAATAAAATATAATAGTAAATAATAGATCTTTACACAAAATGAAACTATATCTGTTTTACACATCATATTATCAGATTATCTCATACAAACAATATTTACCAGTCAGATAATTCCATACAATCATAGCAGCGGATATTTATACTAGTACGGATAATTCGTCTCGGACTCCAGCTCCTCTCCTGCTCCATAGCATCCTGTCCTGAACATATAATACTCGGTCTGACCCGACCATTATAATAAAATAACACCCGAGTCATTCTGGAATACCAGCTGATAATAATGCATCCAAATTGATTATTAAAGTTTCAAAAATCCTTTTGAAAACAAAAGCATCTCGTAAGACCACGCCACAAATAAACATGTCGGGTTTTTACCTTACGATAGCTAAAACACTTTTTATAGAAATCCTCTGATATTATAATAAGGTCTATATACAAATACTTATAAAATAGCCGAAATCATTACATCTATTAAATTCTAGCTACTAGCCACTGAGTGGGTAATACAAACAAAACTCGTAAAAGGCTCGTAGGGAGAATGGATTCCAACTAATGACTAGGCACTGGGGTACCACCTGTCACACTACATGGTCTAGATCAAAGTACCGAGGAGTACGCCTGCTCCCCTGCAACACAAGACCGGAACCATCCCTTACAGGACAGTTTCGAATAACATCACCCCGTGGTTGGGATCAGCAACCGCACCACTAAGCCGAAATAAAAAGGGACATCTAGACAGGGATGACCTTACTCTCAAGTGGGGGCTACCCACGAAGCCTTATTGCATAACCCTTGATTTTCAGTCATTCCCATTTGATGAGGCTTGAGGCTAAGCGTTACCTTTTAGAACGTTTCACTTAGAATGCCCATCGCCCACCTGACGATGTTTCGAAAGCATTCGTACATACAAGTCTGTTCCGGATTCGAACGGAACCGAAGGCACTATTCCTACTACATCCATTTTGGAAATATCCTCAGGATAAGTAGCGACTAGCCCTTGCACTTCACTGCTCCATCTTCGACTCCGAACACGTTTTTCCACGAAACGTACAAACCGGATCGAAGTGGTTTTCGAGAAATAAATCTCGATCCCGATCTCTTCGAAACGATCAACGCATTTGTCCAATATTGATAGTCGGTGATTTAACTATCAATTCATACGCACAAGCAACCATCACACAATAAATAATTTCCCACATTATTTATTTATCTCAACTATCTTTACATGAGACATTTTTTTCCAATTTTAAACCCTTTTGAAAAGTTCCCAAAGTCTCTTTCTGTCAAAATAAATTTCCCAAACATTCATTCCCATTGGAAGCACTAAGTCCAAAACATTTAGATTTTAAAACAATTTAAAAATACTTTATTCTGAAATATACTTTAAAACATTTAAATTGATTACTCAATTTTGCTCAGAAATATATTTTCAAATATACCAAGTAAAACTATTTTACAAGGTATAAGCTAGATTTAAAACAAAGGATGAGTTAAACTAATTTAAAACAAATAGAGTTTTAAAAGAATTAATACGAATTTCGAATAACTTAAATCAACATATTCGTTAAATAAATCCAGTTAGACATTATAATAACTAATAATATTCTTAAATAATTACTACTATAGCCAGTTATTAATTATTCATTTTTAAAATAATTTCTCCAAACACTCTTTAATCAAGTTTAAACTTTAACTTTTACTTAAATAAAATCTGTTAAAACACGAACTTGGTTTCCCAGGGAAACACAATTCCATTCAAACAACCCATAAATCCTTCTTATAAATCCAGCCCGATTTATTCCAATTCAAATTTACGTTTAATTATCGTAAATTTGTTTCCATGCTTAAAAATAAACTCCTTTTGAAGTTTTAAACACACTTTCCATTTCTGGAAATTCACCTTCAAAATATAGGCTTAAATATTTTTAAATAAAACTATTATGAATTTATTTAATGAAAATCATACTTAAGAAATCACTTAAATAAACACCTACTTAAATTCCATCGGTTTAAACTACTGTTTCTAAAATATTCTAATATACATTTACACTACTAATTTATATTTCGAAAAGCTTCTTTGAAAACATATTAAATCTCCAAGAAAACATTATTCATTATCAAATAACCCCATTGTTATTTTACAACAATTTATAACTTCTTATAGAATTTATCACCGGAAATCCATACTTCCCCATTTATCAACTGATAAATTTTCCATTCATTTATAATTCCAAATTTACAAGTTGCCATTCTTTATTCAAACCAAATTCCAAATTTTATCCCTTAAATTCTTTATTCAATGATTTCTTTAAAAACCTAATTTATTTTATTTCTATTGAATATTCCAGCTTTTATTTATCAAACTATCTCACGACATACTGACTTCTAAATTTAGCTAACACAGAATATGAATGAGATACATCATCAATTATATAACAATAATTCCTATATTGTGAGGAATCCAGTTGGATCCCTCCAACCTGTTTCCCTGCGTCCATAGATGTTAGCACAACAAATATATATATATATATATATATCAATCCAGACTGATATAAATATTAATATTCTGCAAATCAATCAATTATTTAAATTTTAACTATTTAAATCAGCTATAATTCAAGATGTGAGTGAGATTAACTCACCTTGAGTTTTGACGAGCGTTCAATTTTAAATTAAATCGAATCGCGTTCGATTTAACCTAAAATTCTTGCTAGCTCCAATCGCTTTCGGACCTGCCCTAGCACGTAGAGCGCGTCGCTACGATTCTGGCGCTTCTTGTTTCGTTGAGATCTGATAATGTATGCTCAAGTTATGGAATTATAAAGTTTGTACATAAATTTAAAACAAAATTTCCCTTTTTATTTTAATTTATATTACCCAAAACAATCACAGCCGCATGATCATCATCTAAAATTAGAGCCGTACAAGCCTTCTTCCCTCACGCACGTACAGGTTCAATGTCGAACCCAAAATCGCATCTTAGGGTTCGAAATCGTGCCTGCCACGGAGCCATCCACCTCGATCAGAGGTTACAACAACATAGCTCACCACCTCCTCCATACTCGACCCAAATATGGTGAACCTCGGTCAGCCCTAAGTCGAGAAAATCTTGATTGAAACGGCGACGCACGCGGCGAGATTCTAGCTTCCACACGCATTCGAATACGATCACTACCGGTCAATATGTAGAGCTTGCCAGTCTCTACGTTTCTCTAGTTGGTAATTTTGCGAATTAACGTGTGGATTTCAAGAGAAAAGAGGAAGAAGATGAGAAATTATCGGCCATAGAAGTATAAGAAGCGGCGGCCTGAAGAATAGATCTAGGGTTTTGGCTATGCGTGAATATATATACATATAACATATTATTTTATTATTAAATTCAATTTTAATGAACATTTGTAAACGAACTCCAAAACACACGTGCCGACAAGCGTTCTAAGGTTTTACCTACGTTCCGAACACAATAGAACGTGTTTCGGAAGCTAATTCGATCATATACGCGAGTTATGAAAATAAACGGTCAATTTTAATTTAAATCGATTAAAGTATTTTCTATGCGTTTTAAGCAGTCGGGGTTAAACGACAACTCCGATTGCTACGAAAATTGAAATCCGATAATAACTAACTATTACGGATCCAATGGAACTGGTTTCGTCGTTTTCCGAGACTGTGCCCCGGAAGGCTATTTTAACCTGTCGATTAAATCGGGCGATTTCCAAAATCGTCGAAATCAACTAAAATTTCACTTTTAAAATTTTACTAACTCTATTATAACACGTATGAAATTTATATTCACATCAGAAATCATTCCGATTCAGTTTAAATCTAAATCCGATTATTTGCATTATTATACTATTAAATTCCATTATTAAATTAAAATAAAATTCCAAATTCAATTTATTAACTTCTAATTTCATCCAACAGTCCAATATTATAATTCAAATCCGATTAAAACCAAAATAAACTTTAGAATCTAATTTTATATCTATTTACACTCGAAATTACCAATTACCCCAATTCTAATATTAAATTATTATTATTCAAATTTCAATTAAATTCCTGTATTCGAAATTTAACTAATTTTATTAACTTAACCAAAGTCTTTTATTTAAAAATTCAAATTATAACACATATTCAACATTTAAAATGAATTAAATGTTCAAATCTGGCGACCCAAAATTCCGGATCGTTACATTCCTCCCCCCTTATAAAAGTTTCGTCCCCGAAATTTGCTAGGGTAGAAAATACTTCTAAACCCACTTACTTACCCAACTTACTTGGTTAAAAACTTATATACACTTCCCAAAACCCTTTAACTCAAACCCAAACTCATTTGCTTTATTTACTCTAAAGCTTTTGTTTCAACATCATTTCAAAACACTTCACTAGTTAATAAAATTTTCCAAAATTTCTAAAAAAATTCTAACTCCCAAAATTTCCGAATTTTTTTGGCAGAGTCTCCCCTGTACGAGGAGCTTTTGCATTTCGCAATACAGATAAATATATATACATCGACCCACACGGTCGGAACTAAAATATATCACAACAAATATATCCTTTCCCAATTATATTTGCGTAGGCGTACCATTTTAGCAAATTTTTAAAGCAAGCGGCTAATATAACGCATATTCGCGCTCCAACTCTATCGAACGCCTTCTGTACCTGTACTTACTCAACAAACTCATCAGTTTTCAAAGATATGAACATTTTAACAACATTCCAATATAAAGGTAAGCCAAATATATCCATTTCATAGCCTAACCAAGCAACTTCATAATTTAACAATGTTAACCATATTTTATCAACAATTTAAAGATTTTAATCACCTTTAATTTCTTATTCAAGTCCAAACTTCATTTTATTTCACTTGAATGATTTACATTCAAGTTCACTATATACAATTCATATTTATTACCACCAATTCATATTCACTTCAATATTATGAACATATGCTTCACTTTTTCAATTTACTTCAATTTAAATTCTAATTGATTCACAATCTAATGTACTTACAATTTGATTTATTTGCATTTCTTTTCCAAGTTCAAACTTCATTATATTCCACTCGAATGACTTGCATCCGAGTTGCAAATGTTAGATTCACATTCACTTAAATAAGAGTAATATAAGCTTTTGATTCATTTACTTTTCTTTTTAATTAACCTGCATTTACATACAAACCCACTAAATGGATTCCAATCCATTTTCCATTATTCAAAAATCAATTTCATTTACTTCTTTTAATTCATTCACTTAAGTTTAACAACTAATTTCTATGCAGGTTGTGGTTATTCAAACAAATAACCAATTCTTAAGCTTATAACCAATTAAAATTAATTTTAACTCAATTTATATCCATTTTATTCGATTTTGTATGGTTACAATCCAAACATTTTATTTCATTGCAAAATTCTTTTTATTTATTTATTCAATTTCTTATTCTCACTTCAAGTCATCATTTAAGTTTAAATTAATAACATCCCATTCTATATTATTTACAGCCCGAACATTCTTGATTTATCACAATTATTGAATTAAATGTCTAATCTTACATTTCCAATTCATTATCCATATAGGTTTATATTAATATCATTAAATTCTGGGTTATATACAACTCATAGTACCAAAACAAAGCACCTAAATAATAGTAGTATATCATAATACCATATAAGCATTGGTAAAATAAAGTGACATTCGTAATGCTTCGAGTGGTTTAGGTATGTTGTAAATATACGGGGAAAGAAAAAACTCACTGGTAAGGACAATCTCATATCATCGCCATCCTAAATCCAGACCTCCATCGAGTCGGCAAGCTCAAAAGGTGGAAAAACCGGCAAAACCCTTGAGTCTCCTTGCATCGTCCCTTTCTCAATAACACCCTTCTAATATTCTTCCCCATTCTCAATCATAAAGAATGGTAAATCAATAAAAGACCAACTATTTACATCTTCCAATTATTTAACTAGAAAATTTTGGTTGTCAATGTCAATACCTGTTATCCTGCCTTTTGTAAGGCCGTGACACCAAGAACTTGACTAGAAACCAAGGATAGTTCGTCTTGGAGATTGCTAATACATAGGTCTGCTATGGATACTGGCAAATTTTGTCCGAGTCCGGATCAAGCTACAATTGATATGACACGACAAACAAAACTATAAAAGCCAATGTTTCAAATTTTAAGTTAGTTGGAGTTTGTCTCAAGATATGATCGATGCAAACCAAGGAAATCAACTCATTCACATCCATCATTTCGCTCGATCGGTTTCGTATACATCAAGCATTCATCGATTCGTATCCATCACGTACACTCTATTTTGTATCCACTTGTCCTGATTCTACTTCGTATCCATCACATTTGCTCAGCTTCGCATCCATCAGTTGGTGTCAATTCGTATCGATTCTAATTACATAGTTCGTATCGATCGATCAACGATCGATACGAATGAACCGTCGAACGATCGATACAAAGTGATATCTCCTATCGATACGAAATGACCTCTAGCCATCGATATGAAGTGGCCCCCAGACATCGATACGAAGTGACCTGTGAGCATCAATACGAACATAGCCTCAAATGATCGATACGAAGAGAACACGTAAAGAAGGTTAACTCGGTCGTATGGCACGGAAAGTGGATCGATCCTAAAAGTTAGCGCCACATCATCAATTACCATGTGCTTAAAGGCGATACGAATAGAGCGATGCGAACAAGAAGCGATGCGAACTCGGTAGCCATCAAAAAATACAAACTTGCATTGATCATGACTCAAAATCTACAAGTCCAAATGCTACGAAATTTTCACAGGAGCTCATATATATCCTCATGAATGTTCATGATCGACCACGACTCAATTGAACGAAATATTGATCGATACGAAAGTCGTTCGTATCGATCACGGACCGAGTGCAAACGACATGGGATCGATCGTGTGGGCCCACCCACGTGCGAGAAGAGGTCTTCCAAGATTTGGGCAAGATATTTACAGCCTACACCCATAATAGCAGCCCATGACCTATAAAAAAGGACTTTTTGGCTCTCACACGTCCACACTCTATCGAAACCATTGCTGTACTCGAAAATCACAGTTGTACTCGAAATTCATAGTTGTAATTCGTTGTAACCAGTAAGCAAAAGTTAATAAAAGTCGACCATTTCATAGTGGACGTAGGGAATACGCCCAATCACTCTAAATCTTAGTGTTTCTCTGTTGTTTTCTGATTATTGTTTGGAGTGTTTGTTAAATAATCCTCTTTTTACATTTATTTTCTTCATTTTACCTCTTCAAACACATCCGAGGAGTGTCGTGCCCAATTTTGGTATAAACACTTTGGTGCTTTCACTGAGAAAACCTAGTTTTTCTTCCGCTCATTGGATCTGCTACCGTATTTGATTGCATATATCTAAGAAGAAGATCCAGATTTCATGTTTAGAGTTCTTTCATCCTATTCAGATTTGCATCAAATCTAGGAAAGAGCTTCGCTATCTATCATGGTTAACACTAGGACCACTTTTACAGTTGCAGATCCAGAAGGACGGGACAGACAAAATCCTGTAAAGCTATCTCCTGCCAATCAGAATGCTGCCGGACCATCAGATCCGCAGGTCCCTGTCACCAGGGAAGTGTTTCAGCTGCTTATGCAAGAATTGACTAAGAGCCGCCAACAGCTCACTCAATAACTCCATGATAATGCGGAATTGACCAACCAACCGAGTCGTCAATAACAAATGAGATCCAGGAGGGATCAAGCTTCCTTTTCATCCATAGGGAGTTTAGCCTCTTCAGATTTCCACCATAGATCCACACTTCCACGACTGGATGGAAGTTATACCCAAGCCACGGGACATCAGCATACGCTGAATATTGGGCAACCAAGGGTTGGCCCGTCAACCAGCTATCAGACTGGACCTTTCTCCCAGGGAGGTATTGTTCCTCATTATCACAGACAACCGCACTGCCACCGCCATTATTGAATTGCGGGTTGATCCCCAAAATCATATAGATCTGAACTGTCGCCAACATACTCTCGAATCTTATGTTCCACAGTACTTAGAACCAAGGAGGCGAGACATGAACCGTCGACCACGTCCGACCTATCCTCACATTGTGGAACCCGACCACACCTTGGTTCAGCAGGCCTAGAACGTCCAGATGCTAGATATCACGTCGATGATCCTAGAAAGTCAAGGCCTCACCAATGACGACTGGGGAATCTTTCGGAGTCATACTCCTTTTAATGATGAGATACTCTATGCTGAACCACCTCGGCGATTTAGGATGCCCACTTTACCCTTTTACGAAGGGAGTTCTAATCGTAATCAACATATCTTGAAGTATGACTGGTTAATGAATGATGCACGAACTGATGATCCAGTTAAGTGCCGAAGTTTTGCGATCTCTCTAGGGGGAATAGCGACTATATGGTTCATCCGTTTACTACCTCGATCTATCTCGTGTTTTGATCAGGTGGTGACAAAGTTTCTTGAGCAGTTCTGCATGCATGTAACGAGGCCGAAGGATGTTAATACTTGGCCTAGTGACACTCAAGCTCCTGGAAAAACACTCGGACGTTTTTGAAGAGATTTCATGCTGCATGCGTTGAGGTTAGCAATCCCAATGATAACTCTATTCTGAAGGCATTTACTAAGGGGATTGATCCCGATTTTGAGTTTGACAACTGGTTGGCCGGAAAACCTCCTACGTCATTGGACCGTTTCTATTCCAAGGCAGCCTAATTCTTGAGAAGGGAGGATGTAAAACAGTCTAGGAAAAAGGATGATGCTTGGTTTAGTGTGGAAGGAATTCAGAGTAATGTTGCTATTAAACAAACTAGGGAGAGTTCCGGAAAAGTGCAATTGAACAAACGGAATAAACAAAATCAACAGAAAGGTGATGGTAACCAAAATAGGAACTGGGATCAGAATCGTGGTCCACGACGTAGGGCTTCTATGTTTGATAATTACACTCGTTTGAATACGTCGTTGGAAAATGTATATTTGCAGACCTGCAATACTATTCAGTATAAGAAACCTGCTCCGTAACAGTCATCGGAGAAATAGATTCAGATGGGGAAGTCTTGTAGATTCCATGAAAGCTACGGCCATAACACAAACGAGTGTCGTCATTTGAAGGTATCATTGAAAAGTTGATACGTGAGAGAAAATTGGAGCAGTTTGTGCGGGTGCCCAGTCTAGAGGTGCAGGCCCATCAAATCGTAACCATGTGCCTAATCATGTGAAACCGAAGGAGCCCGCTCATACCGGTGGGAGGTTGGTGATAAATACTGTTGGTGGTGGTTGTCATCCAACAGATCGAAGATGGAAGGAAATAAAGTCATATGCCAGTTCCGTGAAGCATGCGAGCTTCAAATGTTGTAATGATATGGAAGATGGGACTCCGACCAAGCAATAGAAGGCGATGAATGATGACATCGTCTTTCAAGAAAGAGAAGCCGATCAGGTCGAAGCCCCAACCATCGATACACTTGTCGTATCAGCTCAAGTAGGCCCTGCTTGGATGAAGAGGATCTTGGTCGATAGTGGAAGTTCTAAGAATATATTGTTTAAGCGAGCCTATGACCAGATGAAAATGGGAACTAAAGATTTGAAGCCTTGTCGGTCCTGTATCCATTGATTCAACAGGAGTGCAACCATACCCACTGAAGTGGTGGAATTGCCAATGGAATTAGGAATTGGAGAACGTCGAAGAGTCCGGATCTTACAATTTGTTGTGCTGGATATAAATTTGCTATACAATGCTTTCTTAGGCCGACCGGACCTAGAGAAGTTCAGGGCTGCTATTGCCCTGTGGCGTTTGACTTTAAAGTTCCTCACCGATCATGGGATTAGAGTTGTTTAAGGAGATCGGGTTATTGGACGAGCCTGTTATGTTGCTGAGCTGCGAGATGCGCAGTGAAGAGAAGAAGGAAATGGCGTATAGGAATCTCTCTGCGTCCGCTTTGTTGAGAATTGACAATTGATACCTGGGCCTAGGCCTAGGCACCACAACAAATTCCAAAAGGATCTTGACCCGGGAGATACCAAAAGCGAAGACGAAAGTAAAGACAGTCAAGCTTCCCCGACTGAGCTGACGATCGATTTCTCAATCGAAGATGATGACGATTCTAAAATGATAAAGATTGGATCTCAGCTAAGCCATCA
This sequence comes from Allium cepa, assembly GCA_030765085.1. Taxonomy (NCBI): domain Eukaryota; kingdom Viridiplantae; phylum Streptophyta; class Magnoliopsida; order Asparagales; family Amaryllidaceae; genus Allium; species Allium cepa. Next base: position 671,107,190 of record CM060928.1, on the reverse strand, counting down.
GATGCAAGAGGAATTGGTTGTATTTCTACGGACGAACCTTGACGTGTTTACTTGAACACATTCTGACATGTGTGGAATCTCCCCGGACATCGTGAGCCACACGTTGATCATTGACCCATGGTACATCCCAGTCAAATAAAAAAGATGTGGTATTAATTCGAAGAGATCTTCCGCCCTTAAGGAAGAGGTAGATAAGCTCAAATCGAATGGATTTATTCGAGATGCATTATACCCGGAATGGGTATCCAACCCTGTACTTATCGGAAAGCCAAATGGAAAGTGGAGAACGTGTGTTGACTACTAAGACTTGAACAAAGCTTGCCCCATGGACGGTTTTCCACTTCCTTGAATTGGTCACCTAGTAGATTCAACAACTGGAGATGAACTCTTATCCTTCATGGATGCATATTCCGGTTACAATCAGATACCCATGCACTTACCCGACTAGAAGCATACCAGCTTCATGACTAATCTAGGCCTTTACTGCTACAAAGTTATGCCTTTCGGACTAAAGAACGCTGGAGCAACATACCAACGATTGGTTAATCGGACGTTCGCCAACCAAATTGGGAGAACCATGGAGGTATACGTGGACGACATGCTAGTTAAGTCACGATTCTACACCGATTATGCCAGAGACTTGGAATTAATGTTTAACATCCTCATAGAATATAAAATAAAGCTTAATCCGTTGAAATGTCACTTTGGGGTCACATCAAGAAAATTCCTTAGGTTTATCGTCAACGCTCGAGGAATCGAAGCCAATCCCGAAAAGATCTGGGCAATCAGAAATCTCAAAATCCCAAGAACCATAAAGAAAGTCCAAAGCCTCAACGGAAAAGTAGCAGTAATGAGCAGGTTCATTTCAAATCCGCTAACAAATGCATTCCCTTCTTCGATCTGATCAGAAAAGGAAAACAGAACTTTGAATGGACTACGGAATGCGAAGGCACATTCCGAGCGCTGGTTCAACACCTCTCCACATTGTCTATCTTTTCAAAACCCATTGATCAAGAGAAATTGTACATTTACTTAGCAGTTTTAGAAAATGCAATAAGTGCTGCCCTAATTTGGGAGGATGACCGAATACAAAAGTATGTCTACTACATAAGCAAACGACTGAAGGAGCAAAGATAAATTATCCGAAGCTAGAGAAGTTGGCTTATTGTCTTGTTATTTCCTTAAGAAAGCTCTGTCCATATTTCCAGGCACATCCTGTCATCATTTACACCGATCAGCCGTTACGACAGGTCCTTATGTGGCCTGAGACGTCTGTTAGGTTACTCAAGTGGAATATCGAGTTAAGTCAGTTTAACATTACTTATACTCCAAGGCAAGCCATTCAATGACAAGTCCTTGTAGATTTCATAGCTGAATTTACCATCCCAGAGGACTTGCCGGAAACTAGTGAATCTCCCAAGTACATCTGGAAGTTGCATACTGATGATTCATCAAATGACCGCTGCTCGGGTGCCGGAGTTGTACTTGAAACTTCTGAAGGTCGATCTATATGTTATGCTCTAAAGTTCAACTTTCGTGCGACCAACAACGAAGCTGAATATGAAGCCCTGCTTGCCGGATTAAGACTCGCCTGAGATTTAAAAATCATTTATGTAGAGTTTTTTGTGATTTGCAATTGACCGTGTGTGAAGTTCAGAGGGAGCACCAGGCCAAAGATCGAAGACTGGTTGCTCACCTAGCCCGAGTTTAGGAGGTATAGGATGTCTGATTATTATGCTATCTATTGCATCCCCCAAGAGCGAAATCAGAAAGCCAATTCATTAACAAAGTTAGCCAGTACAGTTAAGGCACAACAAATGGAACTCGTTCCCATGGAAGCGCTATCTTCCTCGAGCATCGATCAATTGCAGATGGATTGGGTATTTAAGGTCATTCCTGGTAAGGGGTCATGGATGGATCTATTCAGAAATTATCTCAAGCATGGGACCCTTTCAGGGCGCAGGAGTGAAAAGAGACAAATTTTTAGAAAAGCTTCGCGATTCACTATTCAGAATGGAGTCATGTATAGAAGAGGATACTATGTTCCTTTGCTTCGGTGTATCTCTCACAATGAAATCAAACGCGTATTGCATGATGTGCATGAAGAGAATGTGATGATCACACCGGAAGGCAAGCCCTTGCCAAGAAAGTGCTCCGATACGAATACTATTGGCGACTGTAAATCGCCATGCATCGGACTACGCCAGAAAATGTGACAGATGTCAGAAGCATGCTTGAATTCCTAGAGCCTCACCTACTGAGATAACTCAGATTGCTATTCCATGGCCGTTTGTAGTATGGAGCATTGATATTTTTGGCTCTCTGCCTCTAGCCTAAGGTGGTGCGATGTACGCCATCGTCGCAGTTGATTACTTTACCAAGTGGATGGAAGCAGAGCCTCTTACTACAATCATGACGAAGAAGGTGATCAACTTTGTAGTCCGCAACATTATCTACCGATTTGGTCTCCCACATACCATCCTCACCGATAATGGAACCCAATTCGATAATGTTGGATTTAAGAAATCTATCAACAATTCCATATTCAGAAGAAATTCTCCGTTGTTGCACACCCTCAAGCGAATGGACAGGTTGAAGCTATGAATAAAGTTATAAAGCCTATTTTGAAGAAATGACTGGTAAAGGCCGAGGGCAAGTGGATCAATGAACTTTCTATGGCTCTATGGGATTATCGAACAATCCACAAGTCCGTGACCGACCACACACCATTCTCTCTTTCTACGGTTCAGAAGCCGTTATGCCGGTCGAGATGGAAGTACCTTCTCATCATGTGACTTATTAAGATCTGAAAATGAACGCCATATTACTTGCCAAATCTTTGAATTTGTTGGATGAGAAGCGTGAAGAGGCTGATTTGAGGGTAGCCACATACCGAAGTCGAGTCGCCCGATTATACAATGCCAAGGTTCGACCCCGAACCTTCGAACTTGGCGATCCCATCCTTAAAAGAATTTATCCGGTTCCTTCGCACATGAATCCAATATGAGAAGGGCCGATCATCGAACGAAAGCTCGGAGATGACACATTCAAATTATCGACCGTTGATGGTCTTACTCTGCCAAGAGCCTGGAACAGCAAAAGCCTTCGTCGCTACTACACATGACAGGCTTTAATTATTCAGTTTACTTTTTATTCGCGGTTTATTTATGCATTTCGAAATTTAAATTTGTAATAAGGCCTCTAATTGTGCCGTATTTTCTTATTTCAGCAATAAAATGCAATATCTTTAAGCCAGAGTTGTGATTTTTTGAGATGCGACATACTACTATCACTATGCATGGAGAGATAAATTCCACCCGATGGTGGGGTTTATTCAAATAGGGAGTAACTATGATATGATCCGTTACTCGCTAGGCGAAAATGTGAGCTCGGGGGCAAATTATCACACTAAATCCAAAAAAGGATTGATACACAACAATCCTTTAATTAACTCCAGATTTCCAGAGTGCAAGCTGGAGTGTAAACTTATAAATATGGTCTCGAAGAGGGTGGATCCGTCCACTTAACGAATTCGCCCATATCTTGACCAAGTTTGAGGAGGATGGATCTGTCCATTTAACAATCTCGCTTATTAACTCAAGGTGGATGTGAACCAACCATCCACGATCCTGATAGATTCATCTTTCCCAGAGTGCGAACGAAATCCTAAAGCCCAAACAGATGTGACTGATCATCTGTCGGCCAACTCCAGGTTCCCGGAGTACGAATTATAGTATAAACATCAGCTAATTCCGGATTTCCAAAGTATGAGCCGGAGTATCAACATCAACGAACTCCAGATTCCCGAGGTGTGAATTGGAGTACAAACATCAACTAACTTTGAATTCTCGGAGTACAAACCGGAGTATCGACAACAGTTGGTTATAAGTCCCCAGATCGTGGATTGGAGTATAAACACTAACTAACTCTAACATCCCCGGAGTGCGGATTGGAGTTTAAACATAAATAACCTTAACACAACTCGGAGTCCCCAGAGCGTGGTCGGAGTATAATCTTAAGTCGGCTGTGATTGACCACCCACGAATCAATCAAAAGTTCCTAGAGTGTGGACGCAGTTATAAACATTAAACATACGTGAATGACTGCTCGTGAAAATAACTTAAGTTTCCAGAGCGTGAACGTGTCACTAAAATTTAAGCAGGCATATTCGATTGCCGATGAACAAGTGCAATCCTCAGAGTGTGGATACGATCACCAATTGGTGGGCCAATGTGGCTCGACTACCATGCTTCCGTTTCTTTTCATAAAGATTAAGACCGATGTGTTAAAGGAAAATAACAATTGATGACTGATTATTCCAATGTATCCCCGAATATGGTGGCAGAACTTAAGTACCGACCACTGATTGAAACGGTGCAATATCGGAATTTGACTTAACATTCGATTGCGACCCGAAACAGTAGCCTCGAGACTTAGCAAACAAATCCAAGTCCGAATTAAAGAGCTAAAGTTCATAAGTATGTCGAAGGAAAGTTCGAGTGCTGAAACACTTAAGAAGATTGACGCAAGTTATACAGAAGACAAAATGGAATTTTATTTGAATTATTCTATGGAAGAAAAAGAATAAGTACAAAGCTATACCAAAAGTCGTACTAGCAGGGGCCAAACCCGCATCTACACACGACCAACAAAAAGAAAGCAAAAATAGATTCCTATCTATCTACCAAAAATGAGCCGAAGAGACACGTCTACTTGGTTTCTTCTTCGGTGTGGACCCACTGGAGCTGCCACTTGGTTTTCTCTTTAAGCCCTTGCCTTTCGGTGGTCGATCTCCAGTCGGAGGAATTATATCAACATCCTCCTCTGAACTCATGTATATGGTAATGCTTTCAGAAGGCGGAGTCGGAGGAACAGGATCAACAGTAGGAGGTGGGATAGATACATTTGTCTCAAGGACCGTTCCTCCCGAAGATATCATCCACAAAGGGGTTGGACCAGGGCCAGCCATTCCACCTCCAAAACTACCAGCCTGTGCAGCCGCTTCCATCTCGGCATTAATTTTGGCTATTATTTACTCTTCATGAGCTGTATGTGCATCGCCGGAAGCATTAGCGGCTAGGCCCGAGGAACTACTCACTAGTTCTACTCCACCTATAATAAAAGGCAAGTCGGCAAAGGGATCACTATGATGACCGAGAAGATCCTCCATCATCTGCTCATCAAAAGTAAGTGTGCTCCCTTGTACCCCATCTGTAGGTGCAGTAGCCATCATCATAATCACTTCGGTTGTGATGGTCTCCTACTCTTGGTGTTGCTCTTGAGTTGCAAGAGACACGACCGACGTAGTTCCAATCACTGAATGGAAACGAAAAGAAAAAACTGTCAACAGTTACTTCAAGTTACACCTCTGATTTTGAACAAGCATAGAAAATGTTCAAAGTACCTTCCTCAGTTTGATTCACAGCCGGCGGGCAGCTTCAGGTTCTTGCTCTTGCACTGGAGGCAACTGCGGTTGATCGAGATTATATGCAGGTATAGACTGGGGATCAACCGCAGATGTAGTTTTAGGCTGGGTCGGCACAGGAGTTTCAGAACTTATATCGTGGTGCTCGACGCCAGAACCTTCTCCGATCTTTGAATGCTAAGCGCCAAGTTTCTCCTTTTCATATGAGATCATCGTATCATAGAGAATTTTCCGTTCTTCTTCGCTCAACACCCGGTTCTCGAGATCAAGCTCATCAATCAAATCATCTTGGTAAGCAACCTTTTCATCCTCTACTAATTGGGCCTAGGCATTGTACAAATGTGTTGGATAATTGTCGAGCCAGGCTAGATTTCTGTGCTTCAAAACATTGGCACTGTAAGTGACGAGAAGATCTTCAATATCTGCCACTAACCTGGCTTCAACCATTTTAAATTCATCCTCAACCCTGGCCTCAACCTTTCGAATTTTAAGTGATGCCGCATCCCGTTCGCCTCGAAGTACTACAGCCTGTGTCAAACGCCTCCTGGGCTACTTTATTTGCGTCATCCTTGTCCTTGATGATTTTGGAAAATTTGGCTTTAAGGTCATTAAGTTCTTTCAGAGTAGCATCCCTTTCGGCTGTGACGGTGGTGTTTCGGTAGCCTATTTCCTCCACCAAGGTAAAATGCGTTTGTCACATTCTTTCCATATATTGAGTTGCCTCATCAGCTTTTTGGGCGGCCTCTATTTCAGATTTCTGAGAGGATTCAGCTTCATCATTGAGCACTTGAATAATATGGTCTTTCTGAGCAAGATCAGTTTCTAACTTCTCAAACATCTTCGCCCGTTTGAAAGACACCGCAGAGACCTTGTAAGCAATCTTCATCCACTCCCTATATTGGCTATATATATCATGAATGTAGTCATGCATGGTCTGTTCAGCCTCAAAGGGAATTTTCTTCAAGTGTGGGGAAAAATAAAGCCGTCGAAGAAAATATTTGGAAAGCCTTTCTTCAGTTGAGCGATTTTGATCGCCCCTTCCCCCGTAGGCTTGGTAATAGCCTGCTTAGTAACATTTGGAGCTATAACTTCGGTCCCGTGGCGTTGAGATTCGGACCTCGGAGCATGAGAAGATGGTTTTTGAGTGGAGGCTTCGGGAGATGTGTGCTATTAGTAGAAGGTTTTGCAGGGACTCGAGGAGGTGGAGAATAGGATCGGGATCGACATCTATGTTCTCTATCTCCATCTCTATCCCTTTCATAACGCTCTTGGCTAGAATAACCGCGATCGCGGTTTCTATCATCCTCTCTCCGGCGGGATCATAATATGAACTCGATGACTGGCGCACTGAACAGAGACTTCCAAGCATAGAATCTCGCCTAGTCATTGTATCTGAAAAGTAGAAGAAAAACAGAGTTAGTGATCTTTAGAAGTGAAAAACTCTCGACAGGAAAACGTGTAGTGCCGTGAAGTGTATATGTGTATGCAACCCCCGACCAACTAGAAATGTCGGCCAAACTTGTGGGAAGAGACTCGCTTAAATCAAGAGCACTTTGAAGCCCCTCCAATCCGGTGTCATGTTGAAGTGACACGTAGTGCGGAATCAAAATATCGGCAAGTCCTTCGAAAGGATTCTTTACTTGCGAGGAGGAGCCTCCGAAATTCTATTACCGAAGACTGGCAAGGACACGATTACGGATTTCCATCTTGAAGATTTATGATGCTTGTGTGCTATTGCCTTGCCTTTTCTCCTTTCCTCTAAACCCTGAAAACTGTTTGAAGGCCCAGCTACGGGTTCGTCATCACTAGGAATATCCTCTCTATCGCCCTCTTTAGTTATTACGATCCTGGGTGCTCTCCGCTTAGCCCGTCTCACTAGGGCCGCCCTGAGCGATCCCTCAAGTTTGATGCTTTGGTTTCGTTCTATTAGCCCAAAAATTCTCAAATTTCTATCTGTAAGCACCGATTCGATTTCTCTCATCTCAATTGGCACTTCCTGAAGGACCCATACTATTTCTTTGAAGTGTGTGCCTTCAGGTCGTAGAATTGCGGCTGTAAAGGAAAGAAGATACTAGTTTTAGTGTCAGTTACGACTATTCTCATTACTGGAAGAATTATAGACTTACGTCTGATTAACCACTGACTGGCGAAACCCGGAGGGCATCGAAGATAGAACCACTCAGTTTTGAAGTAGCTCAATCTGGTCCAGGCGCTAGTCACAACTTGTCAGTTCCTGACCGCCTCTAGGAACGTGAAAGAAGGGCTATCTCCCCGACTTTTGATATTGAACAAGTATCTGATTTTGATCGAGGTTGAAGGTCGAAAAAGATGCTCCATGAATATAACGAATAGACTGTTTAGCAGTGCATATCCGTTCGGATGTAATTGTGATATGGAAATTTCAAAGAAAGCTAGCACCTCTCGAATGTACCGATTGAATGGAGGGAGCGCTCCGGTTGTACATGAGCGCCTTTTAAAAGCTATGAATCCTTCCGGCGGAGCATGTGGTCTATCATTTGTTAGTCCGTGAGATGATGGTTTTGATGACAACAACCTTAGAATAGATTATAAAATTTAAATACTAACAGTATAAGTTTAGATATATATGTATATGCAGGATTTAACCATGCAGGTAACAAGAATGAAGACTGTACAGCATAGAGATTCAAGATATCAAGACTGAAGACTCATGAGTATCAAGATTATCAAGGGTTCAAGAGTTCAAGTAATTTATTATTTTTTAATTAGAAATTTTGTTAAAACTCCTACAAAAGCACCGGCATCTTAAAATCCAATTTATTCGTGGAATGGAACCCACTTCGAGCCTGTTAAAGGGATGGAACCCTAAGTAGGATGGAACCTACAAAAAATCTAGTGGAACATTGTTTTGTATCCACTAACTTTTTATTCAAAATGATTTTTCAAAATTATATCCTGTTTTCATAAATGATTTCAAAACCTTCCTTTTAAAAAGCATCAAAAACATCTATCCTGATTTCAAATACTTTTAGCCTCAAAATAATCTTGAATTTCAAAATCAAATTATCCTTGGTTTTAAACTATCTTTTAAAATAAAAGTATATTTAATTTTTTTAATATTTATATATTTAGATTTAAATATATAATTATAGTAAAATTCTATATATATATATATTATTCTTTATATTTACTTATGTATTTTAATTATAGTCAAGTATATTTATAGAGTTTAAAATAGTTTTAATATAAGATAAAGGTTATTTTCAAAGAAAATCAAAACACCAAAAATCCCCTTGGGATGTCGACATACTCAAGTACCCCATGTCGACATGGTGTCAGCTGAGTTCAAAATTTAAATTTCAAAAGAAGTGTCTATTCGTCATAACTCTTCATGAATGGACATGCTTGTTGTTCTTCTATAAATAGGGGTTAGTTTCAACGAATTTTAATTCAATTTTCTGGTTTTTCGCTCCTCTTCTTATTCCATATTTCTATATACATATTCTTACCATTACTCTGCCGAAATCAACATTGAATCTAACTAGATTATCTCTGGTTTGATTCTCTATCACTAACTTAACAAGATCCTCAGTGCTATTCAGAGTTATAGGCTTTTTGTAATCAACTTAGCGAGAAAAGGTGTGATTGTAGCCTTGGAAATCAATCAAGCAAGATAAGGTGTGATTGTAGCCTTAGGAAATCAATTGGGTGAACTTGTTGCCTGGGAAATCAAGTATCTCTGCCCAGAGGATTGTGATTCTAGAGGGTGTACCTCGTTACCTTGAAATCGTGGGTGTAATTGTAAAGATTGTTTTTTTGAAAGGAAATCCGTACTTGTGTGCGGGACTGGATGTAGGGTAACTCCGAACCAGTATAAAATTTGATGTGTTCTTTCCTTTACTGCTTTTACTTTATATTTGCATCTGTGTTTGATTCTGTGATCATATCTGTGTTTGAATATTGCATACATTTGTGTTCAAGTTAACAAAAACTCAAAAAGATTTAACCATTCTCTAAAACACTATTCACCCACCTCTAGTGTTTATTCTAGCCTTAAGATCCTTAATCCGCATTTCTCACATTTGATATCAAAGCAAGGTTTTCAAAGTTTCTTAATCCAATTTTTGAATTTTTTTTTAAAATGGCTATGTTTGTTAATACTAGTTTAGAAATATTCAGATCATCATTGTCTTTTGAGTCTGCATATAATCAATATTCAAATTCAAGTTGTCAACCAAAATTGTTTGATGTGCAGGAATCATGCTTTATGGCTATTGAGGAATCAATACACAACAGACAAATTGTGCAGATCAGAAAGGACAAATGGATACTCAATAGTGGATGTTCTAGACACATGACTGGGAATCTAGATATGTCAAATGATATAATTTACAAAGAGGGGGGACTGGTTAACTTTGGAGATTATTTGAAAAGATATGTGATTGGCATCGGCAATGTCGGTAACTCTAAAACTCCAATTATTATTAATGTTTTTCTAGTTAAAAATCTGAAACATAATCTGCTAAGTATAAGTCAACTTTGCGATAAAGGTTATAAAATTAAATTTTAAAAAGATAAATGTCACGTTGAAGATAATAATTCAACATAATATTTGAGGGAGTTAGGAAAAAGAATATTTATATTCTTAGTATGAAAGTTTCAAATGATAACTTATGTCTTTTGGCAAATACAAGTGACCATTGGATTTGGCATAAGAGATTTGGGCATTTGAATTTTAAACTCTTATCTAGACTGCCAAAACATGATCTAGTAAGAGGTCCCCCTAAAATGAATTTTAAAGTAGATAGTCTATGTGATGCATGTCAATTAGAAAAACTTAGAAAAAGTTCCTTTAAATTAAAAGATATGATTTCAACTTCAAAACCTCTTGAATTACTTTACCTTGATTTATTTGGTCCATCTCAAATTCTGTCAATAAATCATAGCAAATATCTTTTTTCGTAATTATAGACGATTATTCTAGATTTACATGGACAATATTTTTGAAATATAAAAGTGATACTCTTGAATGTTTTAAGAACTTTGCAAAAAGGATTCAAAATCAACTTTCTCTAAAAATTATAACCATTCGTAGTGATCACGGTGGTGAATTTGAAAATGAAAAGTTTGAGGAATTCTGCAATAAAAAGGGAATAACTCACAATTTTTCATTTACAAGAACACCACAATAAAACGGAGTAGTAGAACGTAAAAATAGGACGATTCAAGAGTGTGCGAGAACTATGCTTTCAGACAGTAAATTACCAAAGAATTTTTGGGCAGAAGCAGTTGCTACCGCCTGTTATATTTTAAATAAAATTTTAATTAGACCTTTAATTAATAAGACTTCTTATGAACTTCTTCACTCAAAGAAACCTAAAGTATCTTATTTTAGAATTTTGAAAGTAAATGTTTTATTTTAAATACTAAAGATAACTTAGATAAATTTGATCCTAAATCCGATGAAGGTATCTTTATCGGATGTTCTAAGAGAAGTAAAGCGTACAGAGTATTTAATTTAAGAACTAACACCGTCGAAGAAACAATGCATGCGTCATTCGATGAAAATTTCAAAATTTTCGAAGATTCAAATGATGAAGATTATTTAATTACTCAAAATCAAGATTCAGCTAAAACTAATAATGAAATTAATCATCCTAATAAAAGGACTAAACTTTTAAAAGATCATCCTATTGAAAATATACTAGGAGATCTGCAATCTATAGTTAAAACTAGAAATCAACTAAGTCAAATGAGTAATGTAGCTTTTATATTAACTATTGAACCCAAAAATCCAAAAAAGCATCAATTGATGATTCATGGATTTTGGCTATGCAAGAAGAACTAAATCAATTTACTAGAAATGGTGTTTGCGAACTTGTTCCTAGACCTGAAAATAAAACTATAATTGGAACTAAATGGGTTTATAAAAATAAAATGAATAAACTATGAGAGGTAGTTAGAAATAAAGCACGTTTAGTCGCTCAAGGTTTTTGTCAAGAAGGAATAGATTTTGATGAAACTTTTGCTTCCGTTGCAAGATTAGAAGCCATTAGGATTCTACTTGCTTTCGCAAATCACAATAATTTCAAATTATATCAAATGGATGTTAGAAGTGCCCTTTTAAATGGATTTTTAAAAGAGGAAGTATATGTTCAATAACCACCACTTTTTGAAAATGAAAAATTACCTAATCGTGTTTACAAACTTAAGAAAGCTTTGTATGGCCTAAAACAAGCTCCTAGAGCCCGGTATGATAGACTAAGATATTACTTATTGCAATCAAATTTTGAAATTGGTAAAGTAGATAATACTCTTTTTATTAAAAGAAATAAAAATGATATTCAACTAGTACAAGTTTACGTAGATGATATCATTTTTGGATCAACTAACTTTGAAATGAATAAATAATTTTCTGAAATAATGACAAAAGAGTTTAAGATGAGTCATATGGGTGAATTAAGTTTCTTTTTAGGATTACAAATAACACAATTAGATAATGGTATCTTTATTAATCAAGAAAAATATGCTAAAGACCTAATTAATAAATTTGGTTTGACTACCGCGAGTGGAAAATCCACTCCCATGGAAACCAATGAGTACCTTAGTAAAGAAGATCTCTTGAAAGATGTAGATCAAAAATTATATAGAGGAATGATTGGATCACTACTCTATATTACCTCTAGTAGACCTGATATCATGCATAGTGTGATGATCGTGATTTTTCGATGCTCTAAAATCGATATCAATACGTCTACTGTATCAACTGCCAAGCAATCGAAGGCCAGAAAACTGTACCGTTAGGGTTAAAGAAGAAGAAAAAGATAGAAGAAGAGAGAAAAAAAGAAAAACAACTGAAACAATATCAGAATCTCACAATCGCAGCGGAACAACATATAATAGATAAATGAATAATCTTTTAAACAAAGAACTATATAAGTTATTACATTACATCATATTACATTACATTACATCATCAGAGTGTACAACAACAAACAACAACAAACAGCGGAAATGAAATACTATATACTAGTGAATACGCCATGCCATCCAGCTTACCTCCAGCAACTCCTGAATTCCAGAATATCCTGATAAACCTTACTCCTGACTGCCCGTGTGGAAATTGGTGGGCACCAGAGTTTAGGAAGGAAAACAATAAACTCCGAGTCAGTCATGTGACTGGTGTGAGAACTAAAACAGTTTATCTTTAAAACAAAGAACAGAATAATTTTAAAATAGATTCGCAATGTTTTTTTAGAAGATGAGACTACCATAAGGCCTCCCGCACACACACATAATGCAAACGCAGAATCGAAGGAGATTTCTCCTTATGATAGTCAAAGATGCCTGATACGCATTAAAAAGAAACATTTGATATTTTACTAGTGCATAGTGTATAAAACATTTCGACAGTAAAGATATAAATCTTAGCCAGCATAGGCATTCCGCACTTATGCCTACTATAGCTACCATGTTCAATAGCAGGTTACCGCCACATTCCATAGCAGGTTATACAACTAAAACCGTACAAGATCGTATTGTTTCTTTGGATTTCCAACAAATGGTCAGGCCAAGGAACTTCCCATTGCCACATGGGTACGCCTCTGGAAAGACGACCCGAGAACCAAACCGGATCTCTGCCAACACAAGGCCGGATTACCCCTAACTGGATAACTACTGACACGAATATGTCATCCCCCGATCGTAACCGATCTATCCGAGGATCCTCGATTTCCAACAACCACAAAGCAATAAATTTGCAGCAACAACATAGATTAAGTATCTGGGCTCCATACCATGATACCACCTCTATCCAGAAGGAATGACATACACTAAAGGGGTGCTACCCCCTAATAACCTTGCTGCATCCTTCCTGTTTTGACCATTTCCGGGGTGTGAGGTCCGACGAAGTCTCGTCCATAAAGCCACGCTTTATACAAAAGCTGTGCTTTGGGTTAACAAATGATCAAAGTAATGATCACTAAGATAAATGATCAAACGAATGATCATATCACAAATGATTAAACAATGATCATCCCACAACAACACTCAGCATGCCACACTACTAAATTGGGAGTATATCACTAATAACCATCAACTACATAACCTTTGAGCTCGTACGTCTCAGAGAAGGGTGTTAAGCTAAGAGAATAAATTCTCCGCCACCAACAGAAATATATTTGAAAGAAATCAGCTTTATATCTCAACTTGTAATGTCAGACATACAATCCATACAAGTCTGTTCCGGGCTCGAACAGAACCGAAGGCACTTACAAAGAAGTCCTTGCATTCCGGATAATTTCTAATCACGTCCGGACTTCCCGTCACTAAGGGTGATAAAACCTCTATATCGGAGATCAGCCGATGCAGAGTAACTCAACGGTAATCCTTCCGTTTTCAAAAATATCCGGCCTTCAACACCGGTCATCAAATGCAATCCATTACGACATATCACATATTCGGAATGGGTTATACGACCCCAAGGTCCTTTCCCGGCTAACCCGAATAGTGAGCGCTTATTTTAAAAATAAGTGTGGCATTCAAATTCAAGCAAATCACAACAAATACCTATTTAAAGGTAAATATTGATAGTCGGATTATTTAACTACCAATAGGCGTGTTCAACATCACCAATTTCCAAATAATTTCCCAAATTATTTACTTTCCAAAATATCTTTACTAGATATATAATTTCCACACTTCAACCTTTTAAAAACAATTTTCGAATCACTTTTCACCTTTACCACTTTTGAAAACAAATTTCAATCATTTCCTTATGCGAAATACTTTCATTTCAAAATGGTTCATTTAAACCAATTAAATAAATCCTTAACGATTTACTATATATTTACGTTTCAAATCCGTAAATTTATTCCCTCACTTCAAAAATAAATCAACGTTTATTTTTAAACAAATTCCCCTTTTCATTTATAAATTCCATAGTGAATTTACATTCCAAAATATTTATGAATATATGATTCCCAAATCGATTTCTAATATTCATTTTCAATTTGTCTTCAAAAAGATAAATTCTCAAAACGTTTCATTTCACATTGGAAAAACATTTCCATACTTATTTATTAATAAGTAATTCACAAAACCATTTATTTTCAATACTTAGAAAATATTCAATATACTTAATATCGAAATTAAGTATATATTTCATTCTTTAAGGAAAACATTCACTTAAACACATTTATTTGAGTCAAAACGAATGTTGCGTAAAAAACCGTTACGACGACCCAAAATCACTAGTATAGGGATTCAAAATTAAAATAGATATATAAATCCAAATACTATATATAAAACATTTCCTTTCGGAAATCATTTACTATAACAACAGTGTTATAGTCCACCATTTTCTTATTTCTCGAAAACGTCTATTTCAACAATGAATGTTGAAATCTATGTATTCGATTCATAATACATTTTAAAACATCATTAAAATGATGAACTTCATTTTATAATATTCATTTTCCCAAGCATATCCATTTTATTTGATAATATATTCACTGTCCAAAATCGTGAATATACTTTCTTAACCAATTTCAACTTTCAATTTATCAAATTCCATTGATTTCGAATTTATAAACAATGTCTATAAATTCCATTTCTATTTATAAGCTTCGATTCATAAATCTCCTATATTAATCCAATTCAATTTATATCTCAATTATATACCAAAAGTCCATATTATAAGTTAAATACTTATAATCCATTTATTTACAAAATCGTTCCTTTAAAACTTCACAAATTATAAATCTTATTACTTATAAGATTTCATTTATAACCCTATTTTCAACATTAATAGAACTCCTTTTAAAATTTTATTATTTCGATTTATAAAATATATATTTTATAAATCTCAACTATAAACCATTTTTGCTTCATCGAAGATTTCAATTTAAATGCAAAAAAAAAATCCGATTTATAAGTTAATTCCTCAAAATCTTTTGTCTTACAACATCTATTCATTTTATAACTTCACAATTCATAAATCTATAAATTTTCATTCACTTATGAATCCATTTATACTTCATTTTAACACTTATAAAAACTCGTTTTATAATTTCCAATATTTTTAATTTTAAAATATCAAATTTATACATCTTTCACATAACTCATTTTAAAATAATTCAAAAATCCCAATTTAACTATTTTATAAATTTATTTATCTCAAAAATCACCTTTTGGTTATATTTCACAAAAATCTTAATTTTTATAACATAAAAATTTATAACATTTTAATTATTTAAAATGAATCAATTCAAAAATTTAATAAAACGTATACTTTCAAAAATTACTTCAAAATTCTTTTAAAAACCAAAATCATTATTTTAAAACTTCAAAAATGGATCCGATGATGCAACAGCACCAAATAGTCAATCACGACATCCAAATATCATATATCGATATGATAATCAACAAATATCACAATATCTGTAAATAAATCAATACAGTTGAGAAATCCAGTTGGATCCCTCCAACCTGTTTCCCTGCATCCAAAGATGTTAGCACAATACCAATTCCGTTCCAGTACGGAATTATCGCGGTATATGGGATTCATACAAATATTATCCACTTAATAGACGGCGCAATAGGGTCTCATCTGCTATATAATGCGGGAAAATCAATTCCAAGTACATATATAATACCAATTTCACTGTACTGTGAAATATTCGCGGTATATGTTTTTAATAAATAACCTCCGCTTACTAACAGCGCATAATGTCTATTTTAACAATCAACAGATAACTATCATCATTCAACATACAATCAATAATTTTAAATCTAACTATTTAAAATTTAAATCGAAACTGTTCGATTGAGTGAGAAGTTCTCACCTTGATTTCAATTTCGTTCCAACGTTTTATTTCGAATAAAATTAAACGGACGTTTCATTTTACCCGAAATTTTCACTAGCTCCAAACGACTCCAATCCAGCTCCATTGCGAAGAGCTCGTTGAAACGATCCCAACGCAAAAAGTTACGTCGAACTCCGACCTCGTACGAACAAGTTATGATATTTTGAAGTTCACACGATTTATAAAACAATTAAATTTACAATTCTTTTTTTAAATTTTAAACCCACCCATCATCACAACCGTGCATTTTGAACTTCAACATCAGGGCCGCTCCTTCCCTCTCCCTCACGCACGCGTTCTCCCTCTTTCCCCTTTCTTTCGTACGCAAGCAAACCGATAGACGCATTCATCAAGCAATTTTCGCGACCACCCACAACAAGTTTGACGACGATCTGGAACCTCCATTGCGAAGCCCATCACCCATACTATACTCGGCCGAAACCAGGTGGAACTCGGCTGTGCTATCATCACGAAAAACGTGCACGAAACGTGAGACTTTGAACTCAATTTGCCGTCAATCCGTGGTTTTGTTTTCGATCATAACCGTTGAGATCGAAGATCTCACGTAGCTCTACAACTTTGTAGTTGGAGATTTCTTGAATTGAAGTGTGGATTGGAAGATAATTGAAAAAGAAAACTGGAAATTTTCGGCCATTCATAACAATGGTGGCGGCTAGGGTTTCTGAGTAGGTTTGTTTGCAAAATGAATAAATGAGGTCCTTATATAGAAAATTGGCGAATTACTATTCATCGAAAATTTTCCGAACTCCAAACGAAGCGTGCCGACTAGCATTTCTAAGGTTTACCCCGCGTTCCGGACACAATGGAACGTGTTTCGAAGGCCAGTTCGATCATCTGTGCGAGTTACGGCAATAAACGATCAATTTTAAATTAAACCGATTAAACGAATTTTCTATGCGTTTTGGCTTGCCCGGGACAAACGCTAAATACGATTGACACGAAATTTGAAACCTTACAATAATATCACATTACGGATCCGATGAAACTGGTTTCGTCGAAATCCGAGACTGTTTGAAAAATGGCTATTTTAACTCACCAAATAAATATTAAAACAATTTCGATGCGTTTCGAGCTGCCACGGTCAAACGAAAACTCCGATTGCTATGAAAATTGAAATCCGATAATAACAAACTATTACGGATCCAATGGAACTAGTTTCGTCCAATTCTGAGACTGTTCGAAAAATAGATAATTTCACTAGTCGATTAAATATTAAAATATTCAATTTTCACAAATTAACTTTTAATTCAATTTTAAAAGTTCTAAAATATCGTTCTAACTCTAATATGATAAAATAAAATTTTACAAATCATTTTCAATCATATTTAACCCAATTTTCAATTATTTCTAAAATTTAACATATTAAATTATTGATTTAATTATCCAATTAAATCCAATTATTCGAAATAAAATTTATTCGACTTATAAATTTCACTTATTAATATTTAAATTCAATTAAATACACAAATTTTAATTTGACAAAAATTCTGGGTCGTTACAGACTTCCCCCCTTAAAAGAATTTCGTCCTCGAAATTATCAAGTAAGAAAAAGTTACAGAATCCATTAACTTTCCAAAACAAACCATTCAAATTAGATTTTTCAAACCTCTTAAGTGTTTAACTTTATCAAAATTCATAGTTAAACTTCATACAAAATCTTTACTAAGTTTCCAAATCCAAACTTAGTTTTCAAAAAAATTCCAATTTTCTCAAAAATTTTCTAACGCCTTAAATTTTCGGAAAAATTCGCCAGAGTCTCCTTTGCGCGGCTCGATCCGAAAAAAAATGATAGTATATATATCACAAATATACATCTCATCAAGTGATGAGGCATCCCGCAGCGAAAAAAGTGTAAAGTATGGTATGTAATCCAAGATATGTACCTTATTTATTATTAGCGAGCGTATACGGCTAATATAGCGCGAAAGCGAGCTCCAAATGCGAAGCAATGCGCAATCCACACCTACTAAACACTCAAAAACAACAAGAGAACATGCATATATGAAAATAATATCAATATACAACGTATAGCACTACAACAACTACATATGCCAATATAGCAAATGCAACCAATCAACAATTGCAACCACCAAACAACTATCATCCAACAAATCCATATCAAATCAATATACATTCACTTCTCATTAATATTCAATGAATTGTTTTTCCAATTTATTCACATTTGATTCATTAACATTGGATTTACTAACATTCATTCATCCGATTTCAGTTAGTTTACATTCACTAATTTATTCACATTAATTCGCCTTCAATCCAAATCAAATCCAATTCTATCCAAATTTATTTACTTCCAATTTGAATTCAATTACATAGCTTTTGATTTTGCTAATTTACTTTCATTAACACTTAATGAATTATATACAATCAACTAATAATCATATAACAACCAATGTATATTCAACATAACCAAATTATTTAATTTACATTCAATTTGGTCCAACATTTTTAATTCCAATTGGTTGATATTTAATTGACTTTCATTCAATTATTCAACTTCCAATAACATTTAGCTTTTAATGAATTAACACTTACATTCATTATTTCATATCAACTTATTTGCATTCAATTGATTTACATTCAATTCATTAGTTAATTCAATTGCTAATTCCTTTAACAATATAAAGTTGAATTTCATTTATATAACTCAAGTTCATATTCATTACTTCTCTTGATTAATTTACTTTGACACCAAAATCAACTTCATCCAACTTTATTTAAGTTATATTCCATATATAAATCCAATTCAGATTCCAATTCCAGTTCTATTTAACATTTTACCAAAGCTAAATTTATTAACTCATATTATAAGTTCAAAACATATTTCACTTATATTCATCATTTTATAAGTTATACAACTTATATTCAACAATTACCACTTGGATTTTTTATTGATTCACTTATACCTACTTTAATTTAACTCCATCCTTTAAGTTAAATTTATTCTATCAAAATTCAAATTGTATACGTTATCAACTCATTTATCATTCCCATAAATATTTTAAATAGGATTCCAGAGTCTTTCCAACCTTTCAAAACCATTTTTGAAACCAATTCAACTATCCTTTGAATTTCAAAACCTAAACTCAAATTTTCCAAACAACTTCCATTTAAAACAATTTGGCAGCAATCCCTCTTTTGGAAACCCGAAAATGAACACCAATGATGTTGCAATCATCAACGGAATTATTTTTCAGTGACCGAAAAGAGTTTAGAGCTTTAATTTCTCCAAAACAATTTTCCAAAATATCAAATCCTTTCAAAACACTTCTCTGGAATTTTATTTTCAGATTATAAATCACATTTATACATCTTTTACTTATATAATTTCACTTCTTATATATAAGATTATTTCACAATTGTAAATCATTTTAATTATAATTCCACACTTATAATTTATTTGTTTATACAATTCATTCTTTTTCAACTGTTGTTTTTATTTAACTTATTCAACAACCGAACAATCAAATATATACTTTAATAATTCTGAAAAATTATTCTTTTATATATAAAATATAATCAAGTTAAAATTATTTCATTTACCCAATTGAAAACAATACTGTGTTGAATTGTTCTATTCAAGTGTTTAGAAACCCCTTTGATACAGTTGCGCAGACTGTGCCGACGAAGGTTCATATGCCACTCAACAAACCAATCATCACAATATAAAACCATTTATATTCACTAACAAATATGCTCTCATATCTATTATTACACTCAACTCATTGTAGAGTACTACTGACTCCATCTCTAATGAGTAATACCCAACAGAGCCATGGTTGTCGCTTAACCATATGCTCTGATACCAAATGTGACGATCGCGATTTTTCGACGCTCGAAAACCAACATCAATACGTCCACTGTATCAACTGCCAAGCAATCGAAGGCCAGAAAATCGTACCGTTAGGGTTAAAGAAGAAGAAAAAGATAGAAGAAGAGAGAAAAAAAGAAAAACAACTGAAACAATATCAGAATCTCACAATCGCAGCGGAACAACATATAATAGATAAATGAATAATCTTTTAAACAAAGAACTATATCAGTTATTACATTACATCATATTACATTACATTACATCATCAAAGTGTACAACAACAAACAACAACAAACAGCGGAAAAGAAATACTATATACTAGTGAATACGCCATGCCATCCAGCTTGCCTCCAGCAACTCCTGAAATCCAGAATATCCTGATAAACCTTACTCTTGACTGCCCGTGTGGAAATTGGTGGGCACCCAGAGTTTAGGAAGGAAAACAATAAACTCCGAGTCAGTCATGTGGCTGGTGTGAGAACTAAAACAGTTTATCTTTAAAACAAAGAACAGGATAATTTTAAAATAGATTCGCAATGTTTTTTTAGAAAATGAGACTACCATAAGGCCTCCCGCACACACACACAATGCAAACGCAGAATCGGAGGAGATTTCTCCTTATGATAGTCAAAGATGCTTGATACGCATTAAAAAGAAACATTTGATATTATTACTAGTGCATAGTGTATAAAACATTTCGAAAGTAAAGATATAAATCTTAGCCAGCATAGGCATTCCGCACTTATGCCTACTATAGCTACCATGTTCAATAGCAGGTTACCGCCACATTCCATGGCAGGTTATACAACTAAAACCGTACAAGATCGTATTGTTTCTTTGAATTTCCAACAAATGGTCAGGCCAAGGAACTTCCCATTGCCACATGAGTACGCCACTGGAAAGACGACCCGAGAACCAAACCGGATCTCTGCCAACACAAGGCCGGGTTACCCCTAACTGGGTAACTACTGACACGAATATGTCATCCCCCGATCGTAACCGATCTATCCGAGGATCCTCGATTTCCAACAACCACAAAGCAATAAATTTGCAGCAACAACATAGGTTAAGTATCTGGGCTCCATACCATGATACCACCTCTATCCAGAAGGAATGACATACACTAAAGGGGTGCTACACCCTAATAACCTTGCTGCATCCTTCCTGTTTTGACCATTTCCGGGGTGTGAGGTCCGACGTAGTCTCATCCACAAAGCCATGCTTTATATAAAAGCTGTACTTTGGGTCAACAGATGATCAAAGCAATAATCACTAAGATAAATGATCAAACAAATGATCATATCACAAATGATCAAACAATGATCATCCCACAGCAACACTCAGCATGCCACACTACCAAATTGGGAGTATATCACTAATAACCTTCAACTACATAACCTCTGAGCTCGTACGTCTCAGAGAAGGGTGTTAAGCTAAGAGAATAAATTCTCTGCCACCAACAGAAATATATTTGAAAGAAATCAGCTTTATATCTCAACTTGTAATGTCAGACATACAATCCATACAAGTCTGTTCCGGGCTCGAACAGAACCGAAGGCACTTACAAAGAAGTCCTTGCATTCCGGATAATTTCTAATCACGTCCGTACTTCCCGTCACTAAGGGTGATAAAAACCTCTATATCGGAGACCAGCCGATGCAGAGTAACTCAACGGTAATCCTTCCGTTTTCAAAAATATCCGGCCTTCAACACCGGTCATCAAATGCAATCCATTATGACATATCACATATTCGGAATGGGTTATACGACCTCAAGGTCCTTTCCCGACTAACCCGAATAGTGAGCGCTTATTTTAAAAATAAGTGTGGCATTCAAATTCAAGCAAATCACAATAAATACCTATTTAAAGGTAAATATTGATAGTCGGATTATTTAACTATCAATAGGCGTGTTCAACGTCACCAATTTCCAAATAATTTCCCAAATTATTTACTTTCCAAAATATCTTTACTAGATATATAATTTCCACACTTCAACCTTTTAAAAACAATTTTCAAATCAATTTTCACCTTCACCACTTTTGAAAACAAATTTCAATCATTTCCTTATGCGAAATACTTTCATTTCAAAATGGTTAATTTAAACCAATTAAATAAATCCTTAACGATTTACTTTATATTTACGTTTTAAATCCGTAAATTTATTCCCACACTTCAAAAATAAATCAACGTTTATTTTTAAACAATTCCCCTTTTCATTTATAAATTCCATAGTGAATTTACATTCCAAAATATTTATGAATATATGATTCCCAAATCGATTTTTAATATTCATTTTCAATTTGTCTTCAAAAAGATAAATTCTCAAAACGTTTCATTTCACATTGGAAAAACATTTCCATACTTACTTATTAATAAGTAATTCACAAAACCATTTATTTTCAATACTTAGAAAATATTCAATATACTTAATATCGAAATTAAGTATATATTTCATTCTTTAAGGAAAACATTCGCTTAAACACATTTATTTGAGTCAAAACGAATGTTGCGTAAAACACCGTTACGACGACCCAAAATCACTAGTATAGGGATTCAAAATTAAAATAGATATATAAATCCCAATACTATATATAAAACATTTTCTTTCGGAAATCATTTACTATAACAACAGTGTTATAGTCCATCATTTCCTTATTTCTCGAAAACGTCTATTTCAACAATGAATGTTGAAATCTATGTATTCGATTCATAATACATTTTAAAACATCGTTAAAACGATGAACTTCATTTTATAATAATCATTTTTCCAAGCATATCCATTTTATTTGATAATATATTCACTGTCCAAAATCGTGAATATACTTCCTTAACCAATTTCAACTTTCAATTTATCAAATTCCATTGATTTCGAATTTATAAACAATGTCTATAAATTCCATTTCTATTTATAAGCTTCGATTTATAAATCTGCTTTATTAATCCAATTCAATTTATATCTCAATTATATACCAAAAGTCCATATTATAAGTTAAATGCTTATAATCCATTTATTTACAAAATCGTTCTTTTAAAACTTCACAAATTATAAATCTTATTACTTATAAGATTTCATTTATAACCCTATTTTCAACATTAATAGAACTCCTTTTAAAATTCTATTATTTCGATTTATAAAATATATATTTTATAAATCTCAACTATAAACCATTTTTGCTTCATCGAAGATTTCAATTTAAATGCAAAAAAAAATCCGATTTATAAGTTAATTGCTTAAAATCTTTTGTCTTACAACATCTATTCATTTTATAACTTCACAATTCATAAATCTATAAATTTTCATTCACTTATGAATCCATTATACTTCATTTTAACACTTACAAAAACTCGTTTTATAATTTCCAATATTTTTAATTTTAAAATATCAAATTTATACATCTTTCATATAACCCATTTTTAAATAATTCAAAAATCCCAATTTAACAATTTTGTAAATTTATTAACTACTTATCTCAAAAATAACCTTTTGGTTATATTTCACAAAAATCTTAATTTTTGTAACATAAAAATTTATAGTGTTTTAATTATTTAAAATGAATCAATTCAAAAATTTAATAAAACGTATACTTTCAAAAATTACTTTAAAAATTCTTTTAAAAACCAAAATCATTATTTTAAAACTTCAAAAATGGATCCGATGATGCAACAGCACCAAATAGTCAATCACGACATCCAAATATTATATATCGATATGATAATCGACAAATATCACAATATCTGTAAATAAATCAATATAGTTGAGGAATCCAGTTGGATCCCTCCAACCTGTTTCCCTGCATCCAAAGATGTTAGCACAATACCAATTCCGTTTCAGTATGGAATTATCGCGGTATATGGGATTCATGCAAATATTATCCACTTAATAGACGGCGCAATAGGGTCTCATCCGCTATATAATGCAGGAAAATCAATTCCAAGTACATATATAATACCAATTTCACTGTACTGTGAAATATTCGCGGTATATGTTTTTAATAAATAACCTCCGCTTACTAATGGCGCATAATGTCTATTTTAACAATCAATAGATAACTATCATCATTCAACATACAATCAATAATTTTAAATCTAACTATTTAAAATTTAAATCGAAACTGTTCGATTGAGTGAGAAGTTCTCACCTTGATTTCAATTTCGTTCCAACGTTTTATTTCGAATAAAATTAAACGGACGTTTAATTTTACCCGAAATTTTCACTAGCTCCAAACGACTCCAATCCAGCTCCATTGCGAAGAGCTCATTGAAATGATCCCAACGCAAAAAGTTTCGTCGAATTTCGACCTCGTACGAACAAGTTATGATATTTTGAAGTTCGCACGATTTATAAAACAATTAAATTTACAATTCTTTTTTTTTAATTTTAAACCCATCCATCATCACAACCGTGCATTTTGAACTTCAACATCAGGGCCGCTCCTTCCCTCTCCCTCACGCACGCGTTCTCCCTCTTTCCCCTTTCTTTCGTACGTAAGCAAACCCATAGACGCATTCATCAAGCAATTTTCGCGACCACCCACAACAAGTTTGACGACGATCTGGAACCTCCATTGCGAAGCCCATCACCCATACTATACTCGGCCGAAACCAGGTGGAACTCGGTTGTGCTATCATCACGAAAAACGTGCATGAAACGTGAGACTTTGAACTCAATTTTCCGTCAATCCGTGGTTTTGTTTTCGATCATAACCGTTGAGATCGAAGATCTCACGTAGCTCTACAACTTTGTAGTTGGAGATTTCTTGAATTGAAGTGTGGATTGGAAGAT
Organism: Allium cepa; assembly: GCA_030765085.1. Lineage (NCBI taxonomy): Eukaryota > Viridiplantae > Streptophyta > Magnoliopsida > Asparagales > Amaryllidaceae > Allium > Allium cepa. The sequence continues at coordinate 671,082,283 of CM060928.1, read as the reverse complement.
AATTGAAGACGAAAACTGAATATTTTCGGCCATTCATAACAATGGTGGCGGCTAGGGTTTCTGAGTAGGTTTGTTTGCAAAATGAATAAATGAGGTCCTTATATAGAAAATTGGCGAATTACTATTCATCGAAAATTTTCCGAACTCCAAACGAAGCGTGCCGGCTAGCGTTTCTAAGATTTACCCCGCGTTTCGGGCACAATGGAACGTGTTTCGGAGGCCAATTCGATCATCTATGCGAGTTATGGCAATAAACGATCGATTTTAAATTAAACCGATTAAACAAATTTTCTATGCGTTTTGGCTTGCCCGGGACAAACGCTAAATACGATTGTTTGAAACCTTACAATAATATCACATTACAGATCCGATGAAACTGGTTTCGTCAAAATTCGAGACTGTTTGAAAAATGGCTATTTTAACTCGCCAAATAAATATTAAAACAATTTCGATGCGTTTCGAGCTGCCACGGTCAAACAAAAACTCCGATTGCTATGAAAATTGAAATCCGATAATAACAAACTATTACGGATCCAATGGAACTTGTTTCGTCCAATTCTGAGACTGTTCGAAAAATGGCTAATTTCACTAGTCGATTAAATATTAAAATATTCAATTTTCACAAATTAACTTTTAATTCAATTTTAAAAGTTCTAAAATATCGTTCTAACTCCAATATGATAAAATAAAATTTTACAAATCATTTTCAATCATATTTAACCCAATTTTCAATTATTTCTGAAATTTAACATATTAAATTATTGATTTAATTATCCAATTAAATCCAAATATTCGAAATAAAATTTATTCGACTTATAAATTTCACTTATTAGTATTTAAATTCAATTAAATACACAAATTTTAATTTGACAAAAATTCTGGGTCGTTACACATAGTGTTTGTCTCTGTGCAAGATATCAATCCTAACCTAAAGAAACCCACTTAAAAGCCGTAAAACGTATCATAAGATATGTTAAACACACTTCTGACTATGGCTTATTTCACCCTAAAAATGATTCCTTTGACTTAATATCTTACTGTGATGCTGATTATGTTGGTTGCAAATCAGACCGAAAAAGTACAAGTGGAACTTGCCACTTCTTGGGGCATTCTCTGATTTCCTGGTTCAGTAAAAAGCAAAACACGGTTTCTTTATCAACAACTGAAGCAGAATATATTTCTGCTTCTTTGGCTTGTTCTCAAATAATATATATGCAAAAAACTTTAAAAGATTATGGTTTAAATTTTTTGAAACCACCAATTTATTATGATAATACTAGTGCGATAAATTTATCCAAAAATACTACTCAACATGCTCGAACTAAACATATTGATATCAGACATCATTTTCTTAGAGATAATATATGTAAGGAAGTAATCACTCTAGATTATATCAATTATGAGAATCAAATTGCTGGTATCCTAACAAAACCTTTAAATGAATCTATATTTACTAAATTAAGAAGAGAATTAGGTATTTGTTCAATAACTGAAATATAAAATATAAATAAACAAAAGTATAATTAAAATTAAATCAAAATAAATCAATTAATAAAAAATTTAAAGGACCATGTCGACATACCCCCCAACCCATGTCGACATATAACATTTTTTATTTTTAAATTTTTTCCCACCAAAATTCAAAATAATTGTTTATATATTCTTCTCATTTTCAAAATTTTATTCATCCTTTCTGTTATTTCTCTGTTCTATCCTCTGAAACCAAATAATCTATGGTCTCCTCTTCAAAATCAAACAAAAATTCTACCTTTTCGTTTCCTTCTCCCACTTCTGGTCCATTTCAACGTACTACTCTCGCTCGTGCGACAAAAATGGAGGATTCTCTAAAGGATGCACTTTAGTTAATGACTAAAATCCAAGTAATGCAACTTCGAATGGCCAAGGAACAAGAGAGGCAAGGAAAAATCCTTAGGAATTTGCAAAAATTTCTATTGGACAATCATGCTAACCTGATCTTGATTGAAGAAGACTCTTCAGGAGATCATGTACAAGAGGCCAGTGAAGAAGAAGAAGAAGAACCCATGGAAGATGTGCACGTGGAGGACGACGACAAAGTCGTGTGCATTGGAGAAGTGTGTTTTGACAAAGATGGGAATCTTGTCGAACAATGTGGAAATTTCTGTTTCCACTATCCAAACCGTTCGATTCATAGATCTTCTATGTTCAATAACACACATTAGTTTCTTCTCTTTCTTTACCATTATTGTATGTTTCTTCTTATATTTCCCATGAAAATGTAAGTAAAACTATATGATTAATAAATAAATTGTATTCTTATATGTGTTCTTCCCTATTAATAAACATAACTATATGGTTATTATATACTTAGAATAGTTAGTAGTTTAGGATTAGGTTTATTATTAGATCTAAGTGTTGATTATTTATGATAACACTATCATTATAATCACATGTCATAGAGTATTAGATTTAGGGGGAGTTATATAGTTTGGAGCTATATAGTTTAGAGTTAGTTTTTTTTTGTTGATGATAAAGGGGGAGAAGTATAAAATAGGGTAGTTAGGCATAGATTTAGGGGGAGTTATTAGGATAGAAGTAATATTTTAAAACAAAGGTTGTCATCATCAAAAAGGGGGAGATTGTTAGTCCGTGAGATGATGGTTTTGATGACAACAACCTTAGAATAGATTATAAAATTTAAATACTAACAATATAAGTTTAGATATATATATGTATATGCAGGATTTAACCATGCAGGTAACAAGAATGAAGACTGTACAGTATAGAGATTCAAGATATCAAGATTGAAGACTCATGAGTATCAGGATTATCAAGAGTTCAAGTAATTTATTATTTTTTAATTAGAAATTTTGTTAAAACTCCTAGAGAAGCATTGACATCTTAAAATCCAATTTATTCGTGGAACGGAACCCACTTCGAGCCTGTTAAAGGGATGGAACCCTAAGTAGGATGGAACCTATGAAAAATCTAGTGGAACATTGTTTTGTATCCACTAACTTTTTATTCAAAATGATTTTTCAAAATTATATCCTGTTTTCAAAAATGATTTCAAAACCTTCATTTTAAAAAGAATCAAAAACATCTATCTTGATTTCAAATACTTTTAGTCTCAAAATAATCTTGCATTTCAAAATCAAATTATCCTTGGTTTTAAACTATCTTTTAAAATAAAAGTATATTTTTTTTTAATATTTATATATTTAGATTTAAATATAAAATTATAGTAAAATTATATATATATATATATATATATATATATTATTCTTTATATTTACTTATGTATTTTAATTATAGTCAAGTATATTTATAAAGTTTAAAATAGTTTTAATATAAGATAAAGGTTATTTTCAAAGAAAATCAAAATACCAAAAATCCCCTTGGGATATCGACATACTTAAGTACCCCATGTCGACATGGTGTCAGTTGATTTCAAAATTTAAATTTCAAAAGAAGTGTCTATTCGTCATAACTCTTCACGAATGGACATAGTTGCTGTTCTTCTATAAATAGGGGTTAGTTTCAACGAAATTTAATTCAGTTTTTCTGGTTTTTCACTCCTCTTCTTCTTCCATATTTCTATATACATATTCTTACCATTACTCTGCCGAAATCAACATTGAATCTAACTAGATTATCTCTAGTTTGATTCTCTATCACTATCTTAACAAGATCCTCAGTGCTATTTAGAGTAATAGGCTTTTTGTAATCAACTTAGCGAGAAAAGGTGTGATTGTAGCCTTGGAAATCAATCAAGCGAGATAAGGTGTGATTGTAACCTTGGGAAATCAATTGGGTGAACTTGTTGCCCAAGAAATCAAGTATCTCTACCCAGAGGATTATGATACTGGAGGGTGTACCTCGTTGCCTTGAAATCGAGGGTGTAATTGTAAAGATTGTTTTTTTAAAAGGAAATCCGTACTTGTGTGCGGGACTGGATGTAGGGTAACTCCGAACCAGTATAAAATCCGGTGTGTTCTTTCCTTTACCGCTTTTACTTTATATTTGCATCTGTGTTTGATTCTGTGATCATATCTATGTCTGAATATTTCATACATTTGTGGTCAAATTAACAAAAACTCAAAAAAAATTAAGAATTCTCTAAAACACTATTCAACCCCCCTCCAGTGTTTATTATAGCCTTAAGATCCTTAATCCGCATTTCTCACATCATTCGGTCCCGGTAATAAGACGTCATCCAATGATAAACCGTGTCTTAGCATATCCGCCCCAACATTTCTTCGGAGACGTTGGACGACACAGAGTCTTACGGATTCCCGATCAACCTGGCTCCTGGCAGCTCATCCGGAGCTGGATCTATAACTTCGGCCGCGATGATCGGTATCTCTATTACTAAGGGAGGTGAACTTTGAAGCCCTGCTGCGGTGAACTTATGGATTCCATAACTAATCAACCTATTAAAAACCATCATTAGATGATAATAAGCCCGTGTGTTCCACGGTGTGAAGTGCATAAATGTGTTGTGCGGTGCAGTGCTACGTATTACTTAAGAAATTATGCAAAAGTTTAAGACATGTTCGAACGATGAGATTTCAGAATTCAACCGAAATGACCGTCATCGCTGACCGTCACAGCCATGCCATTCAGACTTTGGCGATCGATCCAGGTTGAGATTCATTAAATTTTGTCCATTTACAGTTCCATCGATGAGCTTCAAAAGGCAGTCAAACATGTAATGAAACAATTACGTCCAGTTATGCAACGCTGAAGCTCGCCGGAGTTAAATGATTGAATATGAAAATATTTCTTATCAGTCACGGTTTGAACATGAATCGATCACCAAGGACAAATTCGGTTCGGCCATGGTAGACATTAATTCACATTGATAATGGAACAACATTTAGTATCAGTCACCAATAATTGATTTCATATCGATGCAAATCCTTTGGTTCGTATCGATCACCAGGCCCGAAAATTTGCATCGATCGCTCCGGATCGATACGAATGCCAACCATCGACAGATCGATATGAACATACACTCAGCCATCAATATGAGACAGCTCATACATACGATACGAAACTCCAATGTATATAAGATCGATATGAATTTCTCCCTCGTCCACAATCGATACGAGCAATTTCATTGGTATACCTTACTCCATCACCCCTTCTTCTTCCTTAAGCAGATCCATACCGCTGCTCATCCTCGACCTCGCTCTGACCATCTATGGCCTCCATTTCATCAGAATCGATCGAGGAAACAAGTGGATTGGCACAAAATATCGAGTCTCATCGTTTTTTTCACGAATTCATTGATTAATCACCTAGTTTCGACAATTGGTTTAAGGAATGGAGAGCTTGGTGCGGTTGAAAGCAAAAACAGTTCTATTTCTTTTACAAGCTAGAAGCGATACGAAGGCAAAAGAAAAAAAGGAGCAAGTGGATATTTTTCTAAGTACGAAAGGCTTTTATATAGTTCGACCCTAGGGGAGTATCGGTTCATCTCCCAACTAATATCACCGAACAGAAACAGTCTGAAGCGTGACCGACACGAATGATTCACTTCGTATACTCTTACACCATCAATAGGAAGCTATCCTCGTATCCATTCACGACCGGTCCAAGATGAAAAGTATTGTATCCATGGGTGATCGATACGAAACCCAAAACAAGGGCCCGCCTGAACTGTTCGTACTTAAGCATCCATCAATACGAAAAGCAGAGTTCGAATCGACTAACCTAAAGCCCACAGGGACTTAAATACATCGACACAGAATGTTTAAGAACTAACCAATTCATGTCGATCGCCATCGATACGAAGATAATTTTTTAACCTCTCACGTCAATCCAAGAGAGGACCGATACGAAGAGATACATTAAAACAACCATCACGTGTTGTTGCAACTCGAACTTCACATTGATTCACGAGAGGACTGATAGAGAATTCGATAAGGAAACTGACAACAACTCGTGAACATATGAACGTTAACGAGAGTCAGGTTAACATCCATTTATGTATGTGATGAACTAACATTTGATTTTCAAAATTCATAAGAATTGAATGCTCAATGATGACAATTACAACAACAAATCATGGTTAACTATCATTCGACACTCAATTACAATAGTGCACAGTACAACAATTGGCAGTCAACAATTCAGTATTTATATTACTGAAGATCAATCAAAGGTTACATCTTTTGACGAAAAGATAGAAACTACTCAGCGAATCGGATAGAACCTTTTCAGAATGAAGATTGCAGCTTTTTAAAGCACGTTATGCTCACACAAGACGTACTTTGGGGGAGGGGGAATGTTATCCCGCCTTTTAGCAAGGCCGTGACACCAAAAACTTGACTAGAGACCAATGATAGTTCGTCCTGAAGATCGCTAATACACAGGTCTACTATGGATACTGGTAAATTTTATCCAAGTTCGGATCAAGCCACGATTGATATGACATGACAAACAAAGTAATAAAAACCAAATTTTCAAATTTCAAGTCAATTGGAGTTCGTACGCTCAAGATATGGTCGATGCAAACCAAGGAAATCAACTCATTCGCATCCATCATTTCGCATCGATCGGTTTCGTATCCATCAAGCATCCATCAATTCGTATCCATCACGTACGCTCTACTTCGTATCCACTTGGTCTGGTTCTACTTCGTATCCATCACATTTGCTCGACTTCGCATCCATCAGTTAGAGTCAATTCACATCGATTCCAATTGCAGAGTTCGTATCGATCGATCAACGATCGATACGAATGAACCATCGAACGATCGATACGAAGTGATATCTCCTATCGATACGAAATGACCTCTGGCTATCGATACAAAGTGGCTCCCAAACATCGATACGAAGTGACCTGTGAGCATCGATACGAACAGAGCTTCAAATGATCGATACAAAGAGAACACGTAAAGATGGTTGGCTCGGTCGTACGGCATGGAAAGTGGATCGATCCTAAAAGTTAGCGCCGCATCATCAAATACCACGTGCTTAAGAGCGATACAAACAGATCCATGCGAAAAAGAAGCGATGCAAACTCGGCAGCCATCGAAAAATACAAACTTGCATCGATCACCACTCATAATCTACAAGTCCAAATGCTACGGAATTTCACAGGAGCTTACATATGTTTTCAAGAATGTTCATGATCGATCTTGACTCGATTTAACGAAATATTGATCGATACGATAATTGTTCGTATCGATCATGGATCGAGTGCAAATGACATGAGATCGATTGCGTGGGCCCACCCACGTGCAAGAAGAGGTCTTTCGAGATCTGAGCGAGATATTTGCAGCCTACGCCTATAAATAGCAGCTCAGGACCTACGGAAATTTTTGTCTCTTCTACGTCCATACTCTGCCGAAACCATTGTTATGCTCGAAAATTACTGTTGTAATTCGTTGTAACCAGTAAGCAAAAGTTAATAAAAGTCAATCATTTCATAGTGGACATAGGCAATACGCCGAACCACTCTAAATCTTAGTGTTTCTCTGCTGTTTTCTGATTATTGTTTGGAGTGTTTGTTAGATAATCATATTTTTACATTTATTTTCTTCATTTTATCTCTTCAAACACTTTCGAGGAGTGTCGTGTCTAATTTTGATACAAACAATACCAAATTCATAAGCCATAGACTGACCAACCAATACATCCCTCACGTCAAATCCTCACACTTTTACATCTCGAAATCCTAAACCTTTGGTGATTGTTTCTCCCAAATCCTACAAAATAAATACATCATTAATTAACATATGATTTCGTTTTGTCAAAACTATACCATTTATTGTTTTATTAGGTCTAAGGAAAAAAGAGTTAAGTTTGTCAATGTCTTTTTTTTTTTCCTTTCGAGAATACCTCAAATCCAACAGATGGTCAAATTTATGGCATTTAAAATTATGACTAGTATTGTGACAAAAATTATGACTAGGGTTCTCTAGTTGGGATATCAATTTTCCTATGTTTTATGCATATTAACCATAGATGAATAAAATCTCAAAGTTAATATTAATCCATCAAACAAAATCGTTTTCATGTAATTACTGCCAAGATCGCCTTGGGATCAGAAGAAATGAGGGCACTGACGGCGCAAAAGAAGAAGATAACGATGGAGAGTCGAATCAACCGTGATCGACAGAGCGATTTTATCGGTAACCTACTGAAATATATTTAAATCTATGAATCTGGGAATGCGAATGGTATAAATAAAGACGACTTTAGCCAATCAGAATCGAGATAAACCTGTGTAGAAGATTTTATTGGCTACAAAGACTTAAAAGCCCAAGTCTTTCTAATTCACAAAGTTAATTCATGCGTGGCAATAAGGATACCTGGCCGGCCCAAGTCCATCTAATTCACAAATTTAAAGCCCAGATGCCCACCTTTTCAAAGAAACCCTATCTTCACAGTTATCCACTTCTTCGACCTCTGTTTAAACCTTAATTCATGGCGTCAACTTCTGCCATTACAGTTTCCATCAGTAGTCTTCACTCAAAGCTCTCTTCCTTCTCGCCAAAACCTAATTCTATCTTGTTTTCTTCCAGACGCCACGTCATCACTTGCACTGCTGCACTCCCTGAAGAAAAAGGTCCAATTGGAACACTTACCCTGGAAAAGGTTCGTTTTGTGTTTGTTTTTTCCCTTGTTCCTTAAATGTTAACTTGTAATTAAGATATGCGTATATTTTGATTATACAGTAGATTTTATAGGCCCCAGTGAAGCATTCTGTGCTATCGTTCATGTTTCTAATCAGTATTTCAGAAAATACTTGCTGTAGAGGAGAAAATTATAGCAAGTTATCTTTCTGGAATGCACAAGGCTGGGTTGTAAATAGATAAATAATCTTGTTCCTCTGAGATAAACTGTGGCAGATAGTTCTGCCAGTTCTATGTATCCTGTGCAAACATTATTTAAAGCTATAAGGTACAGATGGCAAAATTTTCCTTTGCAAAATCAACAAGAATAGGAAAAGTTAATGCCATACAACCTATAATACGTTTGTACCACTTAAATCTGTCACATTGCATAATGTCTGTAATATTAGGCATGATTAATCCTGCAACATGTAACGCATTATGCAATGGAAGTTGGATTCTTGCATAATGTTTGTATCATGCAAGTTGAATATTAGATTCCGAGATATGAAAGGCTATACTAATTTATAGTTGTGACGACCCACATTTCGAAAGGTTTAAATCGACAATAATCCACACATGTCCGACTTAAACAATCCGGAATGTAGAGAATTAATGGGGTTAAGTAAGAAAAATAATAAGAGAAGAAGGAAACAAAACACAGAATCTTACAGCGGAAACGATAAAATATAATAATCAAAATTAAAATTAAAAAGTTGTTTACTATACATCTGATCATAATCTATCCACATTTATCAGAGTTATATTTATACATCAAGGATAAATGATCAATACAGCAGAATAACGTGACACAGGAGATAATAATAATAGTAATATACCACAACTCCGTCTTCGTGCTCCAAAGAATAGTCTTCAATATGTTGAAAAAAACTCAGGACCGACCCAAGCGAGATGAAAAGACAAACACTCGAGTCAGGACTAAAATTCTCTTATGTAAGTCAAGTCAATATCTCAAATATGAGTGCAATGACTTAAGAGATGTTGCGGGATTTTCCATCTTCTAAGGATCCGTTAAACTATTTATATATATAATAGTATAAGCTATAATAGATAATGTCTATCAGTAAAATAAATATCAAAATAGCGTTAAGGCTTTCCATTGATCCACCTTAACACATTTTTACAGTTTTAAACCAAAGTCGTAATGAGCTCGTATAGAGATAAATATGACAAGGCACGTGAGGCAATGCCCAAGATAGGATTCTACCAGTTTATCCTTTCTGGCTGGTCGTAACCCATCCGTGACCGACCGCGACAATCACTCCAAACGACAAATAAGATGCACCCATCGAATCCAAAACCACAATAGTAATATGAGGGATCAACGTCGCTAGAGGTAGCTAACCTCAATGGCCAGACATGCTCCTGTTTTAGTCATTTTAATTATGACACGAATGTCAAGGCTATCCATCATCGTTCTCTTACTTCGTTCCGGTAAACGTCGTCAATTCAACCACTACATTCTGAATATCATCCACCGTGTACACGGTTGTCAAAGTGTTTTCAATATTGAAAGAGAGTATTTCAATAAGAGGCCCTGATCGCTTTAACAACCAATCGTCATTTTACACACCGCTTGATTCTTTTACATTTCGAAAACAATTTACACTTGATATCAAAATATCATATTCGTTCCAACTCAAATCCATTTCGAAATCATCATATATTTGCTTCAACATCAATTTCATTTCAAAATTATCACATATTCAAAATTATCAATTTTGTACGATAAATCAATTTCACTTCCAAAATTAAATTCGACTTCAATTTAGGTTATAATCTTCACTTTAACGTAGTTTGTATTTAAATTCAAGATTTAAATATAAACAATTTACCCTTCAACCAGTTTGAATTTTAGAAAATAGTTTAAATAGTTTAAAATAGTTAAATAGTTAAAAAATAGTTTAATAGAAAATATTTAAATAGTTTAATTGAAAATAATTTGAATATAAAAATGGTATATATAGTAAAATAGTCTGGAAGATCAAAATAGTTTGAATATTTAAAGAATATAGATTTTAAATCATTTATACTAAAATATTCCTTTTTAAAATAATTCCAAAGTCAAACTGGTTAACTTTCAGATTTCCTATCCAAATCAATTCCAAATTTCATTTCGATTTAATCGATTCAATTCCGATTTCAATTCGAATAAATTCGATTCCATATAAATTTCGATTTCAATTCGCAAATTCCTTTCACTTTCAATTTCTATTTCCACATTAATTTAAATCCCAATTCCAAATTAATGTAAATTTCCAATTTCAAATTAATTTCCACTTCCAATTTCAATTAATTTACATTTCAATTTCAAATAAATTTAACTGCCAATTCCCAACTAATTTCAAACTCCAGTTCGAAACTAATTCGATTTCCATAAATTCGATTTTTCCATTTTTTAAAATCAAGTCATTTAAATAATTTCAAATGAAAATTTTAAAATCATTTAATTTAACCAATCCGGTGTTCGTATAATTCTCTATCCTATGGCCAAGTAAATCAATCATTTCAATTTAATTCCAAGAACGAATATATAACATTTCAATCCAATAATGTCATAGGTATGTATCATTTCAACCTATTTCTTAATTTATTTGAAATAGTTTAATTTACAGTTTATATACTATAGATTATATACAAGAAGATAACATGAAATATCCAACTAAATGAACATCCAAATTAACAACCAACAACATCCATCACAACCAATCATCCATACCGTCAATAAAATTCACAACAATTTTATAATTATCACTATCGAGTATAATATTGCCAATTAAATTTAAATTTATTTTGATGGCCAATTTAAATTCTTTCAATTAATTCATATATCAATGTAAATGATAATCAAACCTACCAAACAACCGCCAATAAATTTTCATATCACTTAAGGATATAAATTTAACTAAAAAAAATATATTATCTTAGTCAATTGTGAGCATAAACACTAACCTTTCATTACCTTTCATTAGAAACATAAAACTTTTCCAGCTTCAAACAAATCCGATTTACATCCAAGCCGTAGCCTCAGTCGATAAAATTCCGTAGCAGCATATAGTACACAAATTTGACCTCGAACGAACAAATTACGGACCGTTAAACGCTTGGAGATAAATTAACTTAATATGATGATTTTTAATTAACATAATTAATAAACTTAACTGAAATAATAAAATTATTAACCGTACCCTAATCATCTCCAATCTCGTTCGTTTCCGCTCCCCCGAGTCCAGAAACCTCAAGACGCGGCCAAGCTGGATGCACGCTGCCACCATGAACCGCTGCGACGATCGCCAATTGCCGCCCCGACGGCCACGCTAAGACCCACATCACGTGCCGCCTCAGCCACCAACGTCACGCCCATTCTTCAGCAACTCCACACTCATCCACAAATCGCCGCGCCTAAACCCTAACCACTACCCAACATCGCGCCGCTCGCTTGTATGATGTCGTCGTCGCCTCCGCCTTGATGCGCGACCCTTGCTGGTGCTCAATCGCCTTGATTTGATCGCGAGTCTCTGTTATTTTTTCGTTCTGGATTTTGATTTGATTTATTTTATTTTTTTGTAAAGTCGATCTGCAGTTGCCACTTTTTTTTATATAAAGCCGATCTGGATTTGAAAATAAAGTGGTAGAGGGAGAGAGATACGGCAAAGAAAAGAACGTGGGTTTGATTCGTTCCAAACGGGGTGTTGAGATATTTTATTATTAATAAAGTTGAAAATATCCGATGCTTAACGTCCGAAATTTCTCGAGCTCTAAACAAAACGTATCGCCTGACGTTTATAATGTTTTAACCCATTCCGAACGCAATGGAACTAGTCCCAAGTCTAGTTCGATCGTATTGAGAAGATATCTTTTCGAATCGAATTATTTTATTTAAATTTTGAATTTAAATCCTACGTGTTTCAAGCTCGTACGGCCAAACGACAAGTCCGATCGCTACGAAAATTAAAACCATACAATAACTCACTATTACGGATCCGATGAAAATGGTTTCTGTTTGTGCCAAAATTGGTCACAAACCCCAAATATTGTGAAAGCACCAAACAATGAATATAAATCAGCAATATCCAAGCACAAGTTGCAGATTTCAGCAAATAACAACCAGCAATATAGAAATAACACACAGAAACACGAGATTTATAGTGGTTCGGCTATCTCCGGCCTACGTCCACTTCAAAGTTTTTTCTTTTATTGGTTATCCTTGCTGCTTACAGACGATTACAGCGGTAGCAATGGAGAATTTCGAATACAATAGTTGTCTTGAAGTGTAGAAATGAATCCGGCAAGTCTGGGCGTCCAATAGCCAAAAGATTCTTTTTCTATAGGCTTCAGGAGGCTATTTATAGGCGTTGGAGGCTGATATCGAGCTAAAACTTTGGGGGACTTCTTCTGGCACGTGAGTGGGCCCACGCGACTGACCCCACCAAGTTTCGACTCGATCTATGATCGATACGAATTGATTTCGTATCCATTAGAAAATGATCCAATCGGGATGAAACTTGGCAGGAACATTCTTTACCTTGTATGCAAGCTGCTGTGAAAATTTCGTTGCATTTGGATCAGCGGTTTAGGAGATATGATCGATACGAGTTGTGATGTTTTGGCAGGCCGTGTGGTCCGAATCGATCAATTCACATCGATACGTTCGAATCGATCAGGGCACGTGAGCATGCAGTGACGCAGAGTGATGTGGAGCGAGTTTTCTGGACCGATCCACTTTGTGTGTCGAGTTTGACCGAGTTATTCGCATCTAACGTCAAAGTTTCGCTCGTATCAACCGTTCAATCGCATCCATTTGTTTCGGCCCTTATTCGAATCGGTTATCGATTCATCATGACTCTTGCTCGCATCAATGGTTATTGGAGTACTTCGTATCGATTGCTGCAGTTGCCATCGAACGAAGTGACTTCGCTTGAGTATGATGGATACGAACAAGGACCTGTACTATATCGATTCGAATAACCACGAACCACATGGATACGAACTGAGCCTTTGTGATCGATTCGAACATGGTCCACCCCTGATCGGTACGAAGTGTTTCAACCGCGATGGATGCGAGCTACATCGATTCGACGCTAACCCTCCTGGATCGATGCGAGGAGTCCAACGCCGGATGGATACGAATGGATTGAGGCGGTGGCACCCCGATGGATACGAAACCGATCGATTCGAACGAGCCAATGTCTTGATTTCCTGATGGATACGAAAGTGATGGATTCGAACAAACCATCAGCTCAACCCATCGATGGATATGAACAGCATGTTCTTTACACCTTGCATCGATCATATCTCCTTCATACGAACTCCGATTAAACTGAAATTTGAAACATAGCTTCTTCTTGCTTTGGTCATCATCTCCAATCGATTCCGTCCTGATCGGAGCTCGGCCAAAATTTTGCGACATCGATTGCAGCCCTGTTTCCAATCGATCTCTAATCCCGATATCCATCATTCCTTGCCAATTTATTGATATTCCAGCCTTGACTAAAAGGTGGGATAACAGTTTCGTCAAAATCCGAGACAGCGGCTAAAATGGTTATTTTTACTCGTCAATTAAAATATAAAATATAAAATATAAAATATAAAATTATTCACATTTGAATCAAATCTTAAATGTTAACGTCTTCGTTCATATTTTGAATAACATTTAAATCAAATTCCGATATTAATTTCCATCATCTTAAATCTAGAATCAAATTATTTAAATAACTTCTAAAATTAAATTTTAAACAATTCATTATCCGATAAACCGATATAAATAAATCATTAAATTTTATTTCTAACCATTTTATCCAATAATTACATTAAATTTAATAATTTAAACTAGCCGAAAATACGGGTCATTACAATAGCCTAATATGTTGGATTCAGCATTTGCTAATTTTCTCTTTGTTATCAGAGCCCGTCCTAGGAGTTCTGGTATCTAAAACCAATTGCAAAACCAATACCCTTTTACAAAAACTGTGTGATTGTTCCAAATTAAATCATCCTAATAACTTATTAGTTTATAAATAATGAAAAAAGGAACAAAATAAATAACTTTATTTACAACAATAACTCTAATCATACAACAAAATTAATTTTAATTGTTTATGAACATTTTTTCCGGCCTTTAAACTTGTAAAGCTGGTAAGGATAATTTTTTAATTTAGCCCAATTTTAACAACTAATTATAAATTTATGCTAGTTTTAAAATTTATTACAAAAACAGACCAAGTGACAAATCAGCGCTACGTGTACTGGCGGCATCTCAAATGCCGCCGGTACATTTTAGAAAAATAGTTTGCGGCATTTCAAATGCCACAAACTATTCTGTAAAAATAAATAAATCTGGGAGGCATTTGAAATGCCGCACACTGGAGGCATTTCAAATGCCGTCCAGAATTTAAAAAAAGAAGAAACGTACTGACGGCATTTGAAATGCTGCCAGTACGCGTGGTGCTTATGTGGCGTAAAGTGGTCTATTTTTGTAGTAAGTTATAAAACTTATCTAAATTTGTAATTAGTTTTTAAAATTGGCATAACATTTTCATTGTCATGTTCGCTCATTAAAATATCGTCATCATCAATATGATTATCATTCTCATAAGAGTGGTATTATTGACATTCAAACTCGAACTTTCTATTTAACTATTTCTAATGAAAAATTTACAAAAAACTTTTTCTCGAATTAATGAGTTCATCTAGCCTTCTTTTTCCAACCCTTTAATGTGTCCAGATTCTTGTTTGCGTATTTCTAAACATTATATAACATCGAAAAATATTATATATTAATAGTTATTAAAAAAAGAAAAAAATCATAAGGTAAGGTTGTTTTTTTACTAAATTATACCATTTGATTTTCGCGAGCAACAAAATTTTCCACGAGTAACATTACAAAATGAATCTCAAAATAATATTCATAACAAAAAAATTCAAACCTTTCATAGGTTAAAAGTGATATTCGAAAAGAAAAAATTAACTGATTATTTTATCTATAAGTTATAATTTATTAGAAATATTTGCATATAATAATTAGACACAAAAATTCTCTTTTGTTAACTTTTAGACTAAAAAACATTAAAATTTCTACGAAAACAAACTTAGTTATTTATCGAAGAAATATTTATTAATTAAGCATTAAAAAAAAACTTATCCCAAATCAACCCCGATTCTACAATTATTTCAAAATAACAAACAATTACGAATCAACTCAGATAAGAATTTTCATTACTCAATTGTTGCCTTGCATTAAGAATTATCACAATTAACAATTATTCATTGCACTAGTCCATAATAACAAATGAAAAATATGAATTATCTCATATTGGCAAAATTAGGGTTTAAAGAAATAAAAAATGAACAGAAATAAGCACTTTTTTATTTTAAAGTCGAGGAAGATGAATATACAGCTGCTGCCTCCTTGAGTCCTCCTGATGTGATGTCGTCAATGATTGGTGTTGCTCCCAGCTCTACACATCTCGACCCCTACTCACTGTTCTGCACGAATATAGTTTTTTCAGCTACTTTGTGCCTTTGTTTGGGGATGCCATGTGCATTTTATTCCTAGCTGCTGCATATATTTGTGCGACGTGGTAGGTATTGGTGCCCTAGATTTTCATGGCCAAAGCGAATGCTTTGGCCGCTTTATCCAAAGGCCGTCTCTGTTTGTTATGCAGAAAAAAAAAATGCTGTTGTTGATATTTAGAGTTTTTAAGTTTTTTGTTCCTTATGTTTCCCAAGTTTTAGTGTAACTATAGTGCAAGCCATCAAGGCAATTAATTTATCACGGCATTCCATAATCCTTATATGATTTTATTATGATCTTTACCTATATAGCTGAGTATGCATCCATACATTGCTTGTGCTTATAGTAAATGATGGTGTTGGAACTGGCTAGGATGCCTAAAAACTTCAAAAATTGTCAAATTAGTTCAAATCATATTTCATTGCTGCTATTCATTTGAACGTATGTTTCCTTTTTAATCAGGCATCACAGCCTGGAAAAGCTAAAATTGCAAAGGAGCTGAAGAAAAAGAAAATGATAACTGGTACAAGAATGAATGTTGATCCATATGAGATTCTCAAATATCCTTTGACGACAGAACATGCTTTGAAGATTCTAGAACAAGACAGTACTATTATCTTCATAGTAGACAAGCGAGCGGACAAAAAAATGATCAGAGCAGCGGTTGAGAAAATGTACAGTGTTAAGACTAAGAAGATCAATACTCTTGTTAGGCCTCAGGGTGATAAGAAGGCATTCATTATGTGTGAGCCTGAGGTTGCCAAGAAAATCAGCATTTTCTAATCAACCAATTTTGTGTATCATATCCTCTTTGATTTCAAAAATATTCTAATAAAATGACTTTGATCCCCTCATGATATTTTTGTATCTTTTTAAGTTCCTTGTCACGTATCATTCGTGTATACAGGAGCCATCGCAATAGTTGTGTAGGTAATATTAAGCTTATGTCAGTCATTTAGGCTATACTCTACTAGAGCATGATCTCTGCGTTCCACATGTTGATGTGGTAAAATGTTGTATCGTTAAGGGGTAGTTTGGTTTATTTTGTATTTTGTTTTTTGTATTTTCAACATTGGAAGGGAAATGGAAGGAAAATGAAATAAATGATGAAGGGGATGGAGGGATGACGGAAATGTGGATTGTTTTTCGTGTTTTCATTATTTTTTAAAACACGAAAATAAAACAAAGTTGTTTTCTATTTTATATATTAACTTCATTTTTTAAATTGATCGTTTTTCACAATATGTATATGTCATGCGTAATTTTGTATGAACGAAAACGCAAAACTTAAAATGCAAATCAATCCTCATCTAAGTTTGTTTTGAAGTACAATGGATTTGCATAGAAAATAATCAAATCGACGGTTAGAGAGGTTTGCTTACCGTCACTGGCCAAAATTAATTTTTTTGAATCCAAAAAAACGTGGATCTTGTCTCATCGCGGTTTTTCTAAAAACTTGGATCTTGTCTTATTGCGGTTTCCCTAAACTTCTTCCTTTTATTTCGCGCATCAAAGATTCCATATTCAAATCTATTATGATTTTCAAATTCTAAAATTTCA
This sequence comes from Allium cepa, assembly GCA_030765085.1. Classification (NCBI taxonomy): domain Eukaryota; kingdom Viridiplantae; phylum Streptophyta; class Magnoliopsida; order Asparagales; family Amaryllidaceae; genus Allium; species Allium cepa. The sequence continues at coordinate 671,064,584 of CM060928.1, read as the reverse complement.
ATTTCAAATTGACAATTTTGAATGTTTTGATTAATATTTAAATTTGAAATTCATATTTTCAGATTCAAATCTCAATTTTTTCGGGGTAGTTTGGTTTATTTTGTATTTTGTTTTTTGTATTTTCAACATTGGAAGGGAAATGGAAGGAAAATGAAAGAAATGATGAAGGGGATGGAGGGATGATGGAAATGTGGATTGTTTTTCGTGTTTTCGTTATTTTTTAAAACACGAAAATAAAACAAAGTTGTTTTCTATTTTATATATTAACTTCGTTTTCTAAATTGATCGTTTTCCACAATATGTATGTGTCATGCGTAATTTTGTATGAACGAAAACGCAAAACTTAAAATGCAAATCAATCATCATCTAAGTTTGTTTTGAAGTACAATGGATTTGCATAGAAAATAATCAAACCGACCGTTAGGGAGGTTTGCTTACTGTCACTGGCCAAAATCAATTTTTCTGAAGTCAAAAAAACGTACATCTTGTCTCATCGCGATTTCTCTAAAAACTTGGATCTTGTCTCATAGCGGTTTTCCTAAACTTCTTCCTTTTATTTCGCGCATCAAAGATTCCATATTCAAATCTATTATGATTTTCAAATTCTAAAATTTCAATTTCAAATTGACAATTTTGAATGCTTTGATTAATATTTAAATTTGAAATTCATATTTTCAGATTCAAATCTCAATTTATTCTTTTCCAACATATTATCACTTAATGTTTAACGGTCGGTTTGCTTATTGTCACTGGCCAAAATCAATTTTTCTGAAGCCAAAAAAACATGGATCTTGTCTCATCGCGGTTTTCCTAAAAGCGTGGATCTTGTCTAATCGCGGTTTCCCTAAAAACTTGAATCTTGTCTCATCGTGGTTTTCCTAAACTTTCTCCTTTTATTTCGCGCATCAAAGATTCCAAATTTAAATCTATTATGATTTTCAAATTCTAAAATTTCAATTTAAAATCGACAGTTTTGAATGCTTTGATTAATATTTAAATTTGAAATTTATATTTTCAGATTCAAATCTCAATCTATTCTTTTCCAACACATTATCACTTAATGTTTAAGTAATATTAACAAAAATTTTAAATATATATTTCTTATCAAAGTTATACAATCGAACGATCGGTTTTCTCACCGTTGTGCGGTTATACTACTAGAATATAATTGAAGATAGTAGAAATTGTGGGGGATTTAATGGTAAATAATAGAAAAGACTTAAGAACGAAAAATTATAGGAAAGAAAAGCGCTTTGCTGTTGTGTAATCTATTTTATTAACAATTATGCTACAAGGCCGGAACAATAATCTGACATTTTGTGCGGCTGACGTGGAAATGTGCGTGTTCTTTTATTTTCGCACGCTTATTTTCACATGCTCGAAAAAATTGCTGTATCACTCCACTTTCGTTTTCTTCAGCTTCCTCTTTGACCAAACTTTTCTATCATTACAACTCATCCGTTTAAATACAATTACAATAAACACTTTTTAATTACTTTGTATAATTATTGATGCTCTTCGTATTCTTAAAATTTCGCAATTCCATTCACTTTCTATATTTCATTTCAAACTGTATAACAATTTAATAATGAGACGACATGATTCAACTTTTGAAAATTACAATTATTTTTCTAAATATCACAATGATAACTATTAAATACAAATCACTATATGTAAGCTTTACATTCAAATGAAATAGCATAAGAAGCTTTATTGAACTATACCCAACATGCATGAAATCAAACATTTTATCTAGTCATACTGTTTACTCAAACCCAAAATTGCATTCCAGTCTAATAAACCAAACATATTTTTTCCATATGTACTACTTACTTGGATAAATTTCAGTAATAAGCCTTTTACTTAGATCAGTAGTATGAAACAATGAACGCAAATGATGAGTTACTATAGAACAGCAAGCATACTTCACCAAACAATCCACTAGCTTGTAACATCTATCATTGATGAATTCAAAGAATTGCAAGATGACTATCCCAAAATTAATATAGTAATTTTATTTGAACAGAAAAGGTTAAAACTTGCCATAATGCCGCATGTGTGTGCATGTGTGTCACACACGCTTCACCAAGCAACGTGTGACTATTGTTGTTTAACAGCACCATAAAAACCAACAATGAGAATCAACATGTCTTGATTCTCAAACAATCGACTAAATATTTCTGAAATGGTTGCTTCTATTTTCCAAAGTTTGTATATCTGTAAATTAGTTAAAACCAAAATTTATCATATATTTTCAATCAGGGCCAGTCCAGCATAATTTTAGGCCCTAGATAATGATAGCCTTAAAGGGAGGCATCTTATGTTGGACCCTTAATAATGTAAAAAACAAATAAGGCATCTTATGTTGGACCATTAATAATGTAAAAAACAAATAAAAACAAAATAACGAATAGGATTTGAACCCTGCTCACTTGGTTTTGTATATTACATCTTTACCACAGCAACTATATTAGTGCACGAAAACAAATTTTAAACTAACTTATCTATAGCGTTATCCATGCAAATTGGGCCTTCACCTTAAACCGGGCCTTTGGCCGTCGCCTAGCTTGCCCATTCCCAGTGCCGGCCCTGTTTTCAATGAACATTATCATAGTGTGATTAAAATGTGGCAAGTGCGGGTATAACGGGAAAGTGCTGGTGCGTGTTTTTTAGTTTTCACATGCCTGTAAAATTTGCGGTATCAGTTCATTCTCATTTTCTTCAACTTCCTCTCGGACAAAACTTCACCATTACAATTCTCATCCATTTCAAGAGGAAGCGTTTTATGAAAAACCACCCAAATGAATACCTTCAAGCCGCCTGACGAAACTATGAAACATTATTACTCTTGTTACTTGGTTATTTGTCATAATTTTTTCCTTTTAGATTCACAACCATACTTGGCCTAGTATGCTTTCAACCTCTGTTGGTTCCTCGAATGAATAGTGCATGAATTGTGATTTCAAAAGCATTTTATACTTTATGAAGTCCGTGTACTAATTTTCATTAATAAACAAAATGATTAAAAACAATAAATTTTGAATGTTGGTCTGATATATAAACTTGTTAAGATTATGAATCTATTTACATTTTTCTAACATTTTTGTGTTTCATAGTTATATTTACTTTTATTCATATTTGTTGAAGAACCAATTTGACACATTCTGTAACGATCTGGAATTTCACTTCTTTGATTAGTAAATATTTAATTAATTTTAAATATTAAATGTATAGGTTTATAATGAAAATAAATAACTCATTTTTATTAATTAACAATGAAGGTAAAATTGTTTTCAAATTTTTTTTACCAAATTAAATAGTTCGTAGAAAAATAGGAAGTGTGACTGAAGAACGTTTTTCGAAATTTCGACCTTTCGACACTAGAAAGTTGTGGAGAATGTTGTTCGTCTTTGTGCACTACATGTACATATATATAAGAGTTAATTAGCTAAATAATAATATACTTAAGGATAGATTATCTTAAGTTAATTTTGTTTAGCAAGTGATGCGATAATTCATAAATTTAAAAATAATAATCTAATATATCTTATGTTAATTTTGTTTAGCAAGTGATGTGATAATTCATAAATTTAAAAATAATAATCTTATATATATATATATATATATATATTCCTCTCTTGTCACATCTTAGATTTGTAATCATTAACCATAATTATCTCTTGTCGCGTCTTAGTTAATTAATAACTAAACTTATATATATATATAAAGAGAGTGATGTGACAATTCATAAATTTAAAAATAATAAAGAGAGTGATGTGACAATTCATAAATTTAAAAATAATAAATTTTTGTGTGTGTGTCTATATATATATATCTTGTCACTTCGTAGGGTTATCATAATTAACCATCATTACTTAGGTGATATGGCTAGAGAGGGGAGGGAATGTGACATATGAGGGAAAGAAGAGAGCTATGTGACTTGACAAAACGATGAGGTGTGAAATCTTATAAATAGCCCATATGTTTCTCCATTTATTCTTTTCTTTCCACCAACCTTTTTTTCCTCATTTCGAACTCAAATAGAGTTTTTTTTTGAAACCGTGTGAAATTTTAATGGCTACAACATTCTATTGATCACCTTTTCAAATTTCTATCATAGCTATGTCAAAACATCAATTCTTTACAAAGCAATTTTGAGCTCAGAATTTAAATTCCAAAAATGGTCCATCTTCTTTGGACCCTAACTTCTTCAAATCAAATAGAAAATGAGTGATTATTTTTTTGAAATGATAGAGAAAAGAAATTCCAATAACTTTATCTTTGAGTGCTTTTTGAAATTCTGTGAGTAGGTAGCCTAGAAATCAGTTGAAAATGACTTATTTTCGGGTTTATTATTGTTCGATGTTTATCGGAAGTTGCTCCACCTTACCAAAACATGTCTCGCTGCCTCTTCCCTTCAAGGTCGAGCCTAATGTGCATTTAGCGTTTAAGACTCCTTCTTGTTGCTTAGGAATGTAAGTGCTATATTGTAACGACCCGTATTTTTACGGATCAAAACATTGTTAAACTATATGCTTTAAGTCGTATTGTTGATAAGTCGTTGATGTTGTTAAGCTGTATGGAGCTTAGGTTGAGGGGAACGACCTATAGAAGTTGGCGACTTAAGAAGTTTAGGTCGTTGGGTTGTTTAGGTCGAGTGGAGCGACCTATAGAAGTTAGGCCGTGTGATAGTTAGGTCGTGTGAGCGAGTTAGGGGTAGCTAGCGACTCAGGAGTTAACGGCTTAAGGTGGGAAGGTCATTCGTGCGACTTAGTATAGTTAGGTCGTGAACGACCTAAGACTTAAGTCGTTATGGTATAAGTCGTAGGGGACCTAGGCTTAGTGTTAAGTCGCGTGCACGTGTTAGGTCGTGTATGCTATAAGTCGTATACGAGTTAAGGATAGGTCGGCCATATCGTTGAGTCGGCAGTGTGCTTGAGTCGTGAGTCGTGCCAGCATTGAGTCGTAACTCGTGAAGTTGTTAAGTCGTTAGACCTGGTGTCTGTGATAAGTCGTAACTCGCGCGCGTGTTAGGTCGCTAGGTCGCTGAGTCGTGTGAACGACTTAGTGGTAGGTCGTGGATGCGCACAAGCTGTTAGGTCGTAACTCGCGTATGAGTTGGGTCGCGCATCTTAGATAGGACGCGAGTATGTTGGGTCGTGTCTGGGTTGAGTCGCGTGAGCGACTTAGCGTTAGGTCGTTAGGTGGTTGGGTCGGCTATGTGTTGAGTCGTTAGGCTGTGTTAGTTAGGTCGTTGGGTCGTGTGGGGCTGCTAGGTCGTAGGTCGGCCATAGTTAGGTCGTGAGCGACCTAAAAGCGAGCGACCTAAGGGGGCGTTCTGCCTATAAATAGAGGGGTTTGGTTCACTTTTTGGCACCGGATTTTGAAGCGACGAAGTGCTGCCATTTTGAGAGCTCGACTACAACACTTATTCACTTCTTTTCTTCACTCTAATCTAGTGATTCCTTCCATCTAAATTGAAGATCAAATCGAAGATCCAAGAGCCAAAGTTGAAGATCTTCATCCAACAAAGAGAGATTACATCGATTGAAGTGAGATTTTGCCGGATCAAGCTTGATTCCTTGCTGTCCAGATCTGGAGTTGATTGTTTTTGAGGTGTTTAGGTGATTCGGTGAGTGGTAATTATCTCTCACACGGACCCAAGGGAGTATATTGGATTGGTGGTTTGTTTATGTGTTAAAGATAGTGATTCCTTCCATTTTCCCTAAGTATGCATGTAGACCTATCATCTATGAAGTTTTAACACCTATTTTACTCCATGTTAACTTATGCAAGTTCATTCATCAAGTTGTAGAGATATTGTTCATAATTCATGCTTGTTAGAATGCATGTTAGACTTGAACTCTTTATTTATGAAATTGCCATTATTGTTGTAGCTTATTAAATCTTGTTTGAATGATTGATTACTTGGATTGATGTTTGATTTGATTGATTAGTTGATCGATAACTTGATTTGGACAAGTTGGTCGAAGATGATTCAAAAGCTAAGTGGAAAGGCTCTTGAATGGTGAAAGCTGCTTGTGGCATATGAAGCGGATGTGGAAGCTCATATGGATAGATTTGATGGTGATGGACTTTGCCATGATGCGATGAGGCAAACCATGATATTGAGATGGGACTTTGCTATGATGCGTTGAAGCAAAGTATGATGTGTGAAAGCCTTGGTTTAATCCAGACGGGATCATCCCAAGCATGTTGATAACTCGGTGATGCGGTCCGGGTTGGTTGATAATGGTGGGCTCGAGAGGCGCTTGGGCCAGTGTGAGAATAGTCGTCGAGGAGGATGACTAGGAGGCTTGGATCTTATCGTTATTGAAGGCTCTAGCATGCTCAAAGCAAGAGTACGTTGGAACGAGTCACGATGACGTTCCAGACACGGGTCATGATGACGTGTTAGTACTCTGGGCAGATGCGATAGTCCTAGGCACGGGTCATGATGACGTGCAGAGTTATGTCTAGAACCGGGGTTGCCATTAGCCCTTGACGGACGGCTGAAAGAAGGTGCCGGTCATTAAATTAACGGTGATATCGAGGCAATGATAACAGTGATAGTCAGAGTCATGAATGTTTGATTGTATCGTCATTCGGTCTCAAGAGCGGTGTTTTCTGGGTGCTTATCTGATCTTGGTTTAGGCCTTGGGGGTTTGTATTTGGAAAACATCGACCTTGACTCGAGTGATAATTATTTTACTTTAAATGTCTGTTTTGTTATGCTTGTTTCTGCTTAGTGGGTCTGGGGGCTATCACTGTAGAATGAGGTAGAGTGGGATGGTTGAGTTCCTATTCCTTTTATCCTTTATGCTCTTTTGGTATGTTTGATAGTTAATTTACTGCTCACTAAGACTGTTGTCTGACTCAAGGTTTTATGTTCAACTCTTATTACCTTGGGCTGTTCATCCATGTTGGGATGGGCAGACTGGGTAGCAGGTGACAGGTGCTGTTCTTGGCTACCAACGCTGTTGATGACGAAGACGAGCTGGAGGCTTTGCATATTGTTTTCTTACTATATGTACCGGATATTCCGCTGTTTGTTTGATACTCTGAGTGTTATGTAGTGAGGCTTGTTGTATTGACTATTCAGATGATTGTATAAAACTATTATGAGTTTATATGATGAGACTTCTGTTCTATAGAGCTTCATTATGTATATTTTCTATTGTATTTTATCCATGCGCTGTGAGTAATACGATAGAGTCTGCTGTTTATCTTACCCTGACTATCGTCCATGGCTGCCCGGCACACCTTTCAGCGCACCATTTTCTTGATTTAGTGCGGGAGTCATGGGCGGTCGTCACATATGTCATATTCTAATTTGGCGAGAGTTTGGATAGCTTTTGGTGAGTAAATTCCTAATCTTTTGGAAAGAACTTTCCTTTATATGTCTTGTTGATCCTTAGCTTTTATATATATGTTAGATCTTGGTATGTTTGAAATGCAATGATAAGTGCTAACATATGGGTTAGTGTTAGCACTCGAATGGATGTGTTATTGCCAAGTTAGTAATTGTATATATATTGGTATATGTATGCAATTTTTTGTATGAATGTGATGTGTGGATATAAAGGGTTGATGATGAACTTGACTATAGTCATGATGGGTTGAAAACAAACTTGAAACTTTTTATGCAGTCGCGATGAATTTGAGGGCGGATTTGAAATCAAACTCGTTTCAAGAGTTTAAAGTTTAGATTTTGGTTAAAGTTTGCGTAATTGGTTTTAAAGTGTAAAAATTTATTAAGGTATGTTTCAATCATGAAATAATATGGTTTTAGTAAAGTGGCTCGTTTAAAGGTGGGTTAGAGCAAACTGCACTCATAGCGACAGTCGCCATGGATGTAGTTCGACAAAAGTTTGATTTTCTATTTCAAATTTGTTTTATTTTGGAATTAGTTTACAAAGTTTTTCAAACTTAATTAGTAAGATTAGTAAACTTAATTAAGTAGCAATATAATTATTTAATTAATTAGTTAATTAAAAGGTAATTAGCACTTAACTGGTAATTAAAAAGGCGATTTAAAGTTAATCATCACTTAAGTTAGGTTAGTGACTGTTAATTTATTAATAAAGTTTTAATTAATGTTTTAGATGGTTAAGAAGTAATTAAGTGATTAATAATTATTTAATTAAGGTTAATGGTTAATTAATTATCAAGTAATTAATAGATTATTTAATTAATATTTAATTAATTAGGGTTTAACTTTTAAATAATTTGGTTTAACCTTAACCAAGTTTCTTTAGCAAGTTAATTAGCACTTAATTAAGTTCATTAAGTATAATTAGAACTTAATTATGACTTAAGCTTGATTAATATGGGTTAATTAAGATTTAATTGGAGTTTAAGCTGATTATATCTATTTAAATCTTTCAAAGGTGTTTTTAAAACTGAACCGAATGTATTTTGAATCAATCTTCTTTTTAAAGCGAACTGATTCTAAATCCAAGGATCTCTTGTCTGGACCTTAAGTAACCCTATATGCTTAGGAAGACTAAATGACATTTATTAGTAGAACACCATTCTACTATAGTGTAGGTGTAACATCCCGCCTTTTTGCACGATTTAAACCGACACACGTGCCAATTCAAACCATACGTAAGGGTAGATTGTTATGGGATAAATAAGAAAAACAGAGAAGAAAAAGAAAAAAACTAAACAAAATCTCACAACGGAAGGATAAAATATAATAATCAAATATATAGTTCATGAAGCTGTTTTATAAAACTTTTGATTATATTTATACAATACATATCAGAGTACACATACCATATGACAATGCAGCGGAAGATATGAGTGTAGTGGAATATAACTAATAATAATAATAGAAATCTCCGTCTTCGTCCTCCAGAGCTAAAGTCTTCGATCCTGAAACGCTCGGACTGACCCGAGCGAATTTGAAAAGACAAAAACACTCGAGTCAGAACTAAAAGATCTCATGTGAGTTAAATTAACAGAAATATATATGAGTGCAGTAACTCAAGAGATGCTCGGGATTTACATCTTCTAAGGATCCGTTAAACTATTTACTATGTAGTATATTGCGCTATTATAATAATGTCTATTAGTAAAATAAACTTACTTTTAAATAGCATTAAGGCTTTACATTTTCCACCTTAACACGTAATAGTCCCAGTAGTCCATCCAATATCATAGTCCCTCCTGATCGGGAAGCCACCAGAGGATACCACACGGGCTACGGGAGGAATCCAAACTCGTACAAGGCGCGATAGGGTAGGTGACACGACACAACTAGGCAATGCCAGGGTAGATATACCAATTACGCTTCCGGGTCGGTGGTAACTCGTACCGCGCAGCTACCGCCCACCTCGAGCCACACCCCCAAATAAAAATCAAAAGTGGCCACCGAATCAATCCAAAGTCAAAGTATAATATCGAAGGGATGTGTTTGATCAAAGGTGCTACCTTATTAACCCGTCGATTGCTCCTGTTTTAGTCACCTTATGCCAACTCACGGGAGTCCGGTCCACGTATTTACCTTAAAGGAAACGCCACCACCATCCTACTTCATTCTGGAAACTCCACCGCGTACACGGTTGTTAAAGTGGTTTTCGGGGTTGGCAGAGAGTATGACAACTTCCGATCCCGGTCTCTTCAACAACCAAACGTTATTATAACACCGCGGTCTTTTAAAAATAGTTTATACTTTAAACTAGAATATAATTATCCATTTCAAAACCCATAAATACGATATCATTTCCATTTCCAAAACAATTCATTTTGATATTATTTTTATAAAACCCAAATTAATGATATCATTTTTTTTCCCAAAATCATGCCACTTTTATAATTTATAATACCTTGAAACCAAATATTTGAATTTTTACTTTCGACATAATACTTCGAAATTCATAGTTTTAAAACCATAACTTTCAAAACTTAAATGGTTTGGATATTCAACATATAAAATAAAACAGTTGAATTTAAAATTTCTTTAAAAGTAAATAATTTCCACACCTTCACATTTTTATTCACTTTAAATTCAATCTAAACCCATAACTTTTAGATTCACTTTCAGTTGAAATAAAAAATTTCGATTTCAATATTTCAAAACTTCGAGAATTTAATGAATATCAAAACTAAGGTTGGAAATTTCAAAACAACAATTCATTTTCCTATTATTTAGTTTGAAAAGTTTATATGATAAATCCATAACCATTTAAAATAAACTAAATTTATTAACACTAAAATTTCCTTTCATTTATTTATACTAGAATTATTTATTAAATCCAGTTATAAATATCATACTTTTAAAATTTCCAATTTTAACAAGTTAACATCAACTTACGAAGTTAAATTTTCAAATAAGCTCAATTTATAATAATTTCAAATTTATCTTTCAATCTTTATTGATTTAAATCATTTACTCTATATATATATACAAGATCTTAAACCTGTACTTAAACGTATAATATAAATTATCAAATGCCATTTTTCAACTTATTCATTTTTTTATTTAACAGATTTATGCATAGCTTAAATTCAACAATTTAACTATGTATGTATATATAAAATATATTTATATCATATCCAAATTTAATATTTATTTAACCGTATCATATCCAAACCATAAAATAATTTCAAAAATAATTTTATATATATACCGCGGTGCCTGTATATAATTTTCTATCCTATGGTCAAGTGATACGGATATTTATCATTTCAATCCGCAATTTAAAAATAAAAATGCGGTTGTATATCATTTCAAACCGCAATCTCGAATGAAATGAAAATGCATGATAACTTGCAGTTTATATAAGATAGAACACATCATCCGTTCACCTAATATCAATCATCAACCAATTTATTTCAATCATCATTAATTTAAACAAACATCAATATATAACATATGCAATATAACAGGAAATAAACGACAGTTATTTAACTAACAGTTTATATTCAAAATAAATTTAATAACTGTTTAACTAGCAGTTTTATGCAAAAATAAAAATTAATTAACAGTTAAATTAAATAAATGCGATTTAATAGAGATAATGAATAAAACATGCCAAACAGTCATAAATGAATTTCTACTCATATCTAAAATTAATTTAACAAACATAAGAAATTTTAGAAGTTGTGAGTGGGTTAAAACACTCACCTTTGAATTTAAATTGGATTTAAATCCAATTTAAACCCAAAAATTTGACAGTCTCCAAATTTGTCCAAACCAGCGTCAACAGATCCGAATTTTAATTACGATCCTAACAAAAAAAACTCGTGTGAAACGGAGTTCGTACGTGACAGTTATAGCGAAAATTGCGATTGAATTTCAAATAAAAACAAAAACAAAAAGAGAACACAATTACCTTCAAAAATCTGCCACGTCACTCCTCCTTTCTCAAACCCTACAGGCACGTAAACCCGCTCCCTCTCCCAAACGCGTTCGACAAAGTGACGAGCCGCCATCACCAAGACGTTGCCGCGCGCTACAACTACCACCGTACGACCGGCATCCCTGCCTCGTGCTCCGGTCACCACGACACCTCCATCCCACGAACGATACGAAGCCCATGACGCCAGAAACGCAACAGTCGCCACCCATGAAATGAAACCCTAAACGAATTATGCTCTGAATCCAACCGTTAAAATCTCAAACTAATGACACCGATGCGAAGCGCATGTCACTCTCCATCAAACCCAGAAAAGGCTTGACGATCTGACGAAGTTCGTCGCGGTGATGATGAACGACCGAAAATAATTTGCTCCGATCTGGACACACAGAAACTCCAATCGAAAAACGGATAGCACCATTAAATTACGCTCGTCGAGAGCATTAACATATATTATTTCCAGAATTTTCTGAGGTGTTTGAAATTTTAGCTTTGAATTTGAAATGAAAATAGATCTAGGGTTTGCATCCATTGAGGCCATTGAAGAAGAGAAAGTGTTGAGGAAAAATGAACGCACAAACAAATGAAGATGGACGGAGGCTAGGGTTTATAACAACCTATTTATAGGCGAGGTTGAAACGAACAGATAGATCCGATAAACAAACGTGTTAACGCTAACGTGGCCCAAAAAGTCCGTTCTGACCCCGGAACGAAATTGGGCAAACCCATATATCACGATAGGTATTTTAAAATATTCTGAACGTGATGGAAAAAGTTTCACGTCCAAATTTCATCGTATGAAGAAGTTATGCTGAAATCAATATTTTCAAATTGATTTCAAATTGATTTCAATTAAATCGATTTCGAGGCATTTCGCGTTCGTACGATCAAACGACAAGTCCGATCGTTACGAAACTTGAAACCCTACAATAATTCACTGTTACAAATCTGATGAAACTGGTTTCGTCGAAATCCGAGTCCGTGGCCAAAATTGTTATTTTTATATTAATTAAATAAATTAAGAATTAGTAAATAAATCCAAATTTTATATTTAGATTCTAAAATTGACTCATTTTATCACTTTTAAAAATTCTTAATCATTACAAAATTCCAACAAGTTTAGATATCAAATTTAAAGACGGTATATTTTTAAATTCCAATATAAATCCTTAATTCCATTAAATTCCCAAATTATAAATAATATCCTAAAATTTCATTTAGTTAAATAAATTAATTAGTATTCCATACATTCCTGTCAACAGATGGATTAAAATATTGGATTCCAAATTATCACCCAAATTCCTCACATTATCTTTATTTCAAATAACGAATTATTTAACTATATTCAATCTCATTTAATTGCAATTAAATTCAATTATTAGACTTTAAGTTTCAATATAAATGAATAAATCCTGATTCCCATTATTTAAATTCACTATTTATCATATTACCATCCTGTGTACCATTTATTTTAATATATATATATATATATATATATATATATATATCCAGACACTTTAACATTTTCCAATTTTTTTATCTCAATTGCATGACATTAAAAATTATATTTATTGCAATGGTTTCTGGTTTAATTGAACTAACTAAGTATACAACTCATAACAATCGTTGTAAAACTCTCAATCCCACATTTATAAGTTTGTTATTTCCACTCACATATTATAGATATTTATAGGTATAGGCCTTTTATTCAATCATTATTTATAATATATTAATTAGATAAATTCACTATTTAAGTCCGTTTAAATTTATTACCAAATACCCATTTACCTTTCCCATCAAACTTGAATTCCATTCAATTAATATAACCAATCAAAATTCCATCCACACTTTAATATCAACATACAATTATTGCAATTCATTATCTTATATTGATTTTATACAATTACCATTAACTTCACATTCAATTACTATTCAATGCATATTTTTTCATCAATCAATTCGATATTTACTTTTCTTTCCTTCTATTTGATAAATAACCTAGTATACATTTACACACATTCATTTCATTCCATTCATTTATGGGTATTGTATTGAAATTATATTTATTAGCTAATACCAACATTATTACCATTGATTACAATTTTATTCCCTAATTTTATTCAATAACCTGAATAAATAACATATATATTAATCAAATCCTTACATTTGTTTTTCTCATATTCCATTTAAAATCAAATCATAACATTTAAATGATCTTATTGAATTGCAATTTCATTCAAGTCATAAATTATTAACTTGCATTAACATGATTCCTTAATTTATTCCAATTACTGCACTCATATTTATTTCTGTTAATTTAACTCACATAAGATCTTTTAGTTCTGACTCAAGTGTTTTTGTCTTTTCAAATTCGCTCGGGTCTATCCGAGCATTTCAGGATCGAAGACTTTAGCTCTGGAGGACGAAGACGGAGATTTCTATTATTATTATTAGTTATATTCCACTACACTCATATCTTCCGCTGCATTGTCATATGGTATGTGTACTCTGATATGTATTGTATAAATATAATCAAAAGTTTTGTAAAACAGCTTCATGAACTGTATATTTGATTATTATATTTTATCCTTCCGCTGTGAGATTCTGTTTAGTTTTTTTCTTTTTCTTCTCTGTTTTTCTTATTTATCCCATAACAATCCGCCCTTACGTATGGTTTGAATTGACACGTGTGTCGGTTTAAATCGCTCAAAAAGGCGGGATGTTACAGTAGGTAATTTGATTTTGTGTACATGTGTTAGCAGAATAAATCTCCGTTCTGCTATGAATTGATTGAATTGTTTGGACATCTGTTTAGCCGGATAAATCACCCTCCTACTATTATGTTATTTGGACATGTATATGATAGTTAGTTCATATTGACATGTTATTCCCTGATTTGGACATGAGTTGTATTTACATACATGTTGCTTATGTAAATAACTGTTAAGTGAATTGAAATTGAATGGCAACTTAAATTAGTACCATAGAGATTGCTAAGCCTCGTTTTGAATTTATGAAGTATGTTTTTGAATTAACTTCAATTCTTAAACAAATTGTGACGCCCCACCATGAGACCCACATTAACAAAGAGAATTACATAGTAATTCTGTCTGCTAATGCGGAGAATGTGGTGATTAAGGACGACCATCATAGTCTTGCATCATATAAGAGCCAAGTATGTCAATTTTGGCACTTATTTTTTTCTTTTCATCTCGAGTATTCAACATACTTAATTCTTATCTAATACACTACTATGGTGGCTACGGGATCGATTCAGAAATAAAATATAATAACTACCACAATCACAAGACACAGAACATCTCATAGATAATATATACATACACATACATCAAATGTAATACAACCCGTCCCAAGTAGTATTCAACCACAATATATACATACATCGCCATAAAAGAATATATACATCATAAAGTTCCCAAACAAAAGACTACTACATAAAAATTAAGCCACATCCAAAGCGATGGTAAAATCCAAAAGGTAAAGCTAGCAAATGTCCAAAAGCTAACTTGCAACTCGGTTTGACTCGAGTAATAAGTACACGGGTCAGGCTAACTAGAACTTGAGATTAGCAAAAGACAAAGGTATACATGTGCATAAGGGAAACATTCTTTTAAAGATAAAGGAATGATATAAGAAAGTCTATTACAACTAAGAATAGGTATTCCATAAAGGCTAAAAGTTAATCACATAATAAGGTTTAACATGGCATAGATGTTTTACATTCAAGGGCTATACAGTGTAAGTGAACATAAGCAACATATAAGCCATAAGTGAAATCATCAAAATCTCTAAATCAAAACTCATGAAACTCAATAAGAGTTCATAATCCCAATGTCGAAATCACCATAAACAACATATACATAAGTCTTTCTCTAAATCAAGGCTATAAGTAAATTCATCATCCCAAATTGGTGAAATCGAAATCAAAACGCATAAAAATTCCCCAGATTGGCCAAATCCCATTTGCATGCCGAAGCGATGCTGCACGTGTCATCCACTAGTACTATATATATTTTAGGTACCTCTCCCAAACGACTAAAGTCGTAAATCCCAAACGAACAAAGTCGTAAATCCTTAATGACCAAAGTCGTAAATCCCTAACGACTGAAGTCGTTATCCTAGATGACCTGAAGGTTTATTGTACTGGCAATCCTAGAATGTGTCACAAACTTCGAGATAAGAACCCCAGAAGTGTTAACGTGCATCCCATACCACACGTTCGAACTTAACGATTTACTAACCGCTGGTCAGTGCCACATTAGAAAACAGAAATCATTATAAAATTTCAAACTCGAAAAACTCAAGACTTGCCTCGTCTCATCGGCAAGTAATACACTGTATGGGTTCTCATCGATCATTCTCCATGAATAGGAGATCTCGAACCACAACCTGCTAAATATTGGCATTCCCAAATAATTCCTAAAAATATGAATTATAATCTCGAAAACTCTTCATAAATGGCTAAATATTTCGGAAATTAAATACCTCGAATAGTTTCGATCGTACAAGTCTGGAATTAACCGATAAAGTAAACTCACGTGTCTCATACCACATGTTTTACTATATAATTTAATTCTCTTTCTCATACGTCCGAAAAGTATAAAAATAAAGTATATTATTCATAAAATGATTTTCTAGAGAAAACAAAATTTGAAATAATTTTCTGAAACCATTTTGAAAGCAATTTAGTGAAATTTCTCCTTATTATACGAAATAATATATTTTTAATACTTTAATATAATTTAATGATAATTTAAAAATAATTTGAAAATATTTTATAATAATGATTTCAAAAGTCAATTAATTTAGAGATTTTCCAAATTTATTTGAAAGTAATAGCGCTTGAAAATCGAGAAAAACGAAGGAATTACTCCAAATCGATATTCGACATAAATACGAATTTAAATCAAATTTTAAAATTTCAAATTCCTCCAAATCTTGGCCAATCCATTGGTGGATACCATAGCCCATAATCATCATTGAAAATCTCAAGAATTACATGGAAATAATACCAGAAACCATAGCACAAAGCAAACAAAAGCTGCAGAAGACACAAGATAAAATGCTATGAACACATGTGCCTGGGCCAACAGGAGGTCGACCCAGGCCTGTAGGCCGGTCGACTGCCTGGTCGACCTGTAAGGCGCTGGGTCGACTTGCCTATCGACCCAGGCTACAAACTCTCTTCCAGGTGCAAAAACTTGCTCGTACTCAACTTTAAACATCAAATTAACATAACAAACAATCAAATTTTGCAGTGAAAATTGACATGCATAGTGTAACGACCCCGATTTTCTATCATTCGATATTTGTATCTTCAATTGATTTTAAATATTCATAAATTAATTTTATAAGCTAAATAACTTATATTTCGAATATAGTGATTTAATTGGATAATTAAATCGATAATTTAATATTTGAAATTGTGTAAATAATTAGAATTTGAATTTAATGTGAATTAAAATGATATATTAAGTTGAATAAAATTCTGTTTGAATTAGAATGATGTTACATAACTTTTAAAATTGAATTAAAAGTTAATTTGTTAAAATTGAATATTTTAATATTTAATTAACGGGTAAAAATAACCATTTTTCAAATAGTCTTGGATTTCGACGAAACCAGTTCATTGGATCCGTAATGTTATATTATTATAAGATTTCAAATTTCGTGTCAATCAGATTTAAAGTTTGTCGGCGTAGAAATCTGTTTAAGTGAATTTTAAATTTAAATAGTCGATTCGAAAACCTATCTTTCAAATACGATCGAATTGGCTTCCGATGTATATTCCATTGCGTTCGGAATATGGGTAAAACATTATAAACGCCAGGCGGCACGCTTCATTTTGAGTTCGAAAATTTTTCGGATGAATAGTGCGCGTAAATTTTCTATATAACACCAAAACTATTTCCATTTTTCATCAAAACCCTAGAAACCTAGGTCAGCCGCCATTATCATTTCAATGGCCAGAAAATCATCGTCTTCCCACCTCGATTTCTTCCAATCCATGAATAATTAACAAAAACGTTCAACTACAACATCGAAGAGCGTATCGAGATCGACAAATTCATCGGCTGTGATCGAAAATGAAGCTACAGATTGACGAAAAAATGGGTTTGAACGTCACGCGTTTAGGCACGTTTTTGAGGAGATGCACGACCGAGTCGAGCACGGCTCTGGCCGATAGTGAAGCTTGCATGTGGCTTTAGGTTGATGTTGCCTGATTGACGTAGAATCGATCGTATATGTCGCGTTAATTTATGGCGAAGGGTCGGCTATGGGTTCGTTCGTGAGTTTTCATGATAGAGGAAGAAGATATGGCACGGTCATAATCTTATTTTAGAAAACGAGCGACTGAGATTTGACTGGTAATTAAAAATATAAAAGAAAATTGTAAATATGTATATATTAAATTCGTATAAACTTTAAAACATCATATCTTCTTCATACGAGGTCGAAAATTGACGAAACGAATTGCGTTGGGTCCGTATTGATGATCACTACATTATGAAGCTAGATTGGGATTTATTTAAGCTAGCGAAAATTTTGATTGAAATTAAACGCTTATTTAATTTTAATCGAACTAAATCGCTATCGCGACGACTACAAGCAATGTGAGTACAACTCACTCTTTCTGACTCACTGATATTTTTATATAAGTGAGAATAAATATTGTTTATGATGATTAATGATTATTTGGATGATATATGATATATTATCTATATATTGGTTGGTATTTGGATATATACCTGCCTAGTGGAGCAGATGACCCTATACGTTTCCGTGTATGAGCGGATGACCCTTGTACGCGCGTCTACCTCGAAGTGGACATTGTACACATATTATAATATTTATATTTATTGCATATGATAGGTTGGAGGGATCCAACTGGATTCCTCACCAGTATTGATTTATTTACAGATATGGATATATGTGCTGTTATCATATGATATATGATGTTTTGGTTGATGTGATTGGTGTATTTGATGCTGTTGCAGCATTGGGCCTATTTTGGAGTTTTAAAAATGTTAAAGTGATGATTTCCAAATTAAAAAGGATTTTCAAGTGATTTTGAAAATATACATTTTGTTATATTCTGAATTGTTAAGGAAATTGATTTATTGTGAATAAATAAAAGTTATAATTTTTATGTTATAAAAATTATGATTTTTGAGAAATATAGTCGAAATGTGATTTTTGAAATCTGGAGTTAATGATTTTGTAAATGGTTTAAAATTGAGATTTTGATTTATTATAAATGATTTATATGTAAAATTTATAAAATTGATATTTTATAAATAAAAATAATGGGATTATAAAGGAGTCTGGTAAACGTTGAAATGAAATTAAAAATGGATTTTATACGTAAATAAGATTTATAGATTTATAAATCGATGAAATTATAAAAGGAATGATTTTGTAAATAAATGAATTATAAGTAATAAACTTATGATTTGGATTTTTGAATGTAAATGCGTTATAAATGGAATTGATTTATAAAGGAATTTTGTATATGGAAGTTTTTATAATATATAAATGTGAATTTATAAACATTGTTTTATAAATCCTGAAATCAATTGAATTTGATAAGTTAATTATTATAGTTTACTAAAGGAGATATATCCACGATTTCAGACAGTGGATAATTCTTTAATTAAATTTGCAATAGTAATGAAATTGGTTAGAGAACTATATCCACGATTTTGGATAGTGGATAATTTTTTGAAATAAATAAATGTTTGGGAAGTGATATTATGAATGAAGTTAAATGGTTTAAAGATGTTTTAAAATGTGTTAAGTATCGAAACCATAGATTTCAACATTCATTGTTGAAATAGACGTTTTCGAGAAGTAAGGAAATGATGGACTACAACACTGTTGTTATAGTAAATGATTTCCGAAAAGGAAATGTTTTTGTATTGTATTGGGATTTATACATCTATCTAATTTACGAATCCCTATACTAGTGATTTTGGGTTGTCATAACGATGTTTTACGCAACATTTGTTTTGACCCAATAAATGTGTTTAAAGAGAACGTTTTCCTTAAAGAATAAAATATATACTTAATCGTGTTTTAAGTATATAGAATAGTTTCCAAATGTTGAAAATAAATTCATTTGTGAATTACTTATTATTAAATAAGTATATGGAAATGTTTTCCAATATAGAAGTTGAGATGGTTTTGGATTAATATCTTTTTAAAAGATAAATGGAACTGAATATTTGGCAAATGATTTAATTAATAAAAGATTAATTAAAAGGGCCTAGTGATTGTTATGGTGCTGAATATTTGTTTGTTTTCTTTAATAGTTAAATAACCGACTATCAAACTTGGCCAAATTTTAGTTCCTCAACTTGACGTGGGAACTATTTAGTCGTACATTTAATACGTAGCCTCCGGTGTAGGCTTGATTATCGCTTATGTTGAGGATGTTGATTCGTGTAGTACGGAGTATTACTCCAATTTATCGAGCTTCCTTCTTGGCCCGAAGGATAGCAAGTTGAAAGTTGGAGACATAATAAGTCTATGAGACTTAGTTTCTGTGTGATGTTGAGAAATGCTTTTGCGTTATTGGTGCGAAGAGACCGGGATCAGATTTATCTGAAAACCACTTCGGACCAACGTATATGCGACGATTGTGCAGGTTTCTTTGTGATGATATTGTTATTCTGGATTTTCATAGTGGAAGACTGCTTGTTGGTCGTTTGGGGTTAAAATCCCAATATACATCCGGTAGCAGTGTCTCTTCATATGAAAAATCCAATGCGAGGACTATTCGCTACTAATCCTAGGGATTTCCCGACAGGATGTGGTAGGAAAGTACCTTCGGTTTGTCCTGTTCCTCGACAACTTGTATGGATGGTTGTCTGACATTGCATTTCTATAGATTACGTACATTGGTTTTTACAAATGTACATAAGTGGTGGCGGAGAATGCAACTTTTCTTAGCTTGACACCCTCCTTGAGACGTATGAGCTTAAGGGTTGTATTTTTGTGGAAGCCAACTAGTAGTCAACGGAAATGGCCGTGTGGCATTCAAAAAGATGTGATTGTGACTTGTGGAAGGTAATCGCTACCTCTAGCCTCATCAACCAAAAATGACCAAAACAGGGTTAGATGCAGCAGGGTTAAGTGGGTCATTCCCAAGTAGGATATGATCATCCTCTTCTAGATATATCTTTGCACGTTATGACGTCATGTATCTGATTATGTGGTTTGTATGCTAGAGGGCCCTCGGTAATGGTTGGAAACAACTGGAGGATGACATATTCGGTACCATCTAGTTATAGAGGTGGGCCGATCTTGTGTTGGTAGAGGGCAGATGTTTTGTGCCATGGTACGTCTTCTAGAGATGTACTGCAGGAGGTAGTCCCTTCACCTGGTAACTTTTATAAAAATCCAGACTTCACTACGTACCTGCCATTTTGATTGTAATACCCAATTGGGCTATATGCTGGAATTTAATCAATGTAACAATTTCGGCTATGATTAGTATTATTTGTATATAGTAGATACTATTATAATATAAGAGGATTTGATATGACATGTTTTAGTTATCGTAAGGTAAAAACATGTCCATGTTTATGTGTGGACTTGACTTACGAGATACTTTTGTTTTGATAAAGGAAAAAGTTCGGTAATTTAATAAATTTAGTTGAGTGTGTTTCTTATACTGGTTTACCAGACTGATCCGGACATTCTTCTTTTTCAATGCTCTGGTCAAACCGAGTATATTTACAGGTTATGATTTGGTGCTTTTGGACTTCAACAGGAGAGCTGGAGATCATCGTTTTAGTTCATCCGTATTTGTTTGATTATCCACTGTGCATTGTGTTGTATATTATCAACAATCATGAGGACATGTTATTATAACTGTCCAGGCTGAACTATTGATTGACTGTTGGGCTCTGATTGATGTATGTATATATACAGTTTCTATTTTGTAAAGATCATTGATATGATATTATATATTTTCCGCTGCGATGTGAGATTATGTATTGTTCTGTTTGGTTCTATTTTCTCTCTTTCTTCCCTTCTCTTCTTCTTTCTTCTTTTCTTTCTCCCGACTTTCAATCGGTCTGTACTTTTGGGTTGGACATGTGTGGTTTATTGTCGATTCAAAGGGTACGGATTTGCGGGTCATCACACATATGGTTTAACATCTAAACTAAAATCCAAAAAGATATGGCAAAATTGGAGTGAAAGCCAAAGAGTTATGGCCACTTAAAGTGGCAACCAGAAACAAGAAATCAAAGAACAACCAACAGAGAATAATATTTACAGAACTGCTTTTCCAGCAACGATTTTTACTGGTAAAGCATATATTTAGTTAGGAATTGTGAGCTTTTACACTCACCTTAGCAATTTATCAAAGCTTTGTTAGCAAGCAATGTTTTTTGGTGGAAAATAGAGGCTCTAAGCACTTGTACTTGCTGAAAAAGAAACATGTAGAAAGAATAGAACAAGTTATAGTAAATTCATACCCAATTCAAAACCTTTGATGTGATTTACAGAGTTTTGGGGTTTGATTACCTTTTATTTTCTTCTTCTAGTGAATTCTCTTCTTGAATTAGCAGCAAATTTTGGTGGAAATTGGATTTAGTTGAAGGTAGCCATGAATTTTCTATTTTCTTTTGTTTACTGTCTGGTTTGCTTTGAGAAGATGGAGCAAACTAAAACTACGTACAGTTAGTTTTCTCAAACCAGAAGTTTCTAGATAACAGGCTAATGTATCAATTCATACCCAAATGAGCCCAAGTGTAAGAATACTTAGAGATATATGAAACTATGTACATGTTTTCTCTTATTTTAACACTTTATTCACATTTTCAACATTTAAATGCCAAATAAAATGAATACATCCAACTGTATTGAAATATAATTGTTATTATAAAATAAATAAATTTTAATTCAATAATAAAAAGTTATTTTTACAAATAAAACCTTATTTTGATAATATTTTACAATTTACACTGTTTTAGTGTAAAAACACAATTTTAACACAACAAGCTTAATAAAAATTATTTTCTTGTCAGATAAGTTGCAATAAATCATTCTAACCATATTAAATCATCAAAATATTATTTTCAACTAATATTTCTTTTTATTTAATAAAATACAAGTTTACTTCATATTTCTCCTTTTTAAATTCAAGAAAAGATTAATATTAGCAATAATTACCAATATTACTATATTTACCCAATTAAAATCAATAATTGGTTATTTTCACTCCAAATTCTCAAAATAAAGTTTTTAAAACTTTATTTTCCATCAATTTATATTTATTTCAATAATTAAATGTTGATATACATCTGTTGATTAATTTATTAACTCAAATTACCAAAAATTCCCATTATTATCAATCTATTGATTATATTTCCATACAATTAATTTTTATACTCAAGATTTAACTCCAAACTCATTATTTATTGGAAATAACAATTTTTAACAAATCTTAACTTCTCTATTTCATTTTATTCTTTGTTATAATTTAATATCATCGGTAATCGCCAATACCAGGGTTGTTACATAAATTTAGAGTTAAAGTTTATAAATGGTTTCCAAGTTGTGCTATTATGTTGTAAAGTTATTTATAAGTAATAACTGGTTAAAAAAGTGATTTTATTGAAGTTTTACTTAAGGTGTTTTACAAAATATAATTTGTAAATGATATTTTATAAATGAAATTTTATAAAGGTTTTATAAAAAAGTTTTATAAAGAGTTTTAAATTAGAAAGAGATTTATAAATCATTTTAGAGATCTCGAAGGAAGTTTAAATCTAGTTTGTAAATTTATAAAGAGGTTTGAAATGTGAAGTAAATGGGTTTAATTATAGGTGAAGTTTTAAAAAGGGAATTGTTGGCCATTTAATATGGAATTTTGAAGAAGGAATTTCCAAAATGTTTTTGGTAAATAATGTGAATTGTTTTCAAGTTTAAAGGTAACGTTAGGAGTTTGGGAAAAAGTGTTTTGAAAGATCTTTTGATCAGGTTTTATAAAGTGATTTTATTAATTAAGGATTTATTGATAAAGGCTTAGAGGATTCCATACGGAATTAATCAATGTTTGATTGTTTTGTTTAATTTGATAGTTAAATTACTAACTATCAAATATGGACCAAAACACAACTTTGAAAATATGTAGGTGAAACATGAGAATTACATGGTACAATTACCATCGAAGGTGCTATACTGTACGTTTAAACTCATTTGTTCTTCTAAGATGAATGATATGGAAATCCATCCATAAACGGTTAGAAGGTGAACTCCGCTCTTGCTATTTTTCTGTTTATTTCCTAAAGAACCGGGTTGAGTTTACCGAAAAATATTGGAAGTTGTTTCGAAGAGACCAGAATCGGATATGTTATCCAAAAACCACTTCGATCCAACTCAAGCATTTCAGAATGAAGACATCTTGAAGCATGGGATTGAAGACGGAGCCATTGAAGTACAAGGACTGTTTGCTACTAATTCTGAGGATGATCCCAAAATGGATGCAGTGGAAGTAGTGCCTTCGGTTTGTCCTTATCCTCGGCAACTTATATGGATAAATGTTGGCAATGCATTACTATCGGGAAGGTAGCGTTAGCATTCCAACGGGGACTGCTATTCAGAAAGGTAAAACGTAGTCTCAAGCCTCATTAGCCGGGAATGACTAAAACAGAGGAGATGCAGCAAGTCTATATGGGTCGTACCCATTAGGTTATGTTGTCACCCTTCTAGAGACGATACATCTACATATTTATGGATTGGTTATGCATAAGATCTCGATGGAAAGGGTAGCAAAGCAACAGGGGTGATGACATATTCGATACTATCCAATAAGGGGTAGGCTGGTCTTGTGTTGGCAGGGATTGTTAGGTACAATCTCGATACATTTTCTAGACATGTACTATGATGGGAGGTACCCCAGTAGCCTAGTTATTAGTTTGAATCCATTCTCCAATACGAGCTTTTCATTTTAGTTGTATACTAAATATGTTTGAATGTGAGATGCAAGCACTCCAACTATTTTAATAATTTACTTTGAATCCTTAGACATTATTGTAATATCACCGAATTTCTATAAAAGTGTTTCGATTATCGTAAGGTAAAAACTCATCCGTGTTTATGTGCGGCATGGTCTTATGAGATACTTTTGATTTCAAAAGAGGTTTTAACTTAATAATTCAGTTGCTTTGAGTTTACTCAAACCAGACCCATGTCTGACTTGGAGTTTTATTTTCTTTCGTTAAAACTCTTAGGTGCTCAAATTTTTATGAGCAGCCAAGTAGTTCAGGTTTCTATGGATGCATTTCGGAGAAGCTTAGAGCAGACGGCTTAATCAATAAATAGTTATCATCTTGTTTCCATTGTATATTATGTAATCTATATCTATGTATAAGGACAGACTGTTATAGCTGTCCTAAGTTAGAAATTGTATTAGTATCACTCCAATGTATCATTTTGTAAATGACTTTGTAAATGACTTTGTAAATATTATGTTGATTAATATATGCTATTCCATTGTGTTGTGAGATTCTGTGTTTATTCCTAGTTATTCTATCTTCTATCTTCTTTCTTTCCCTTAACAATCTATCTTTCCGGCACTTAGTTGCTCGGCATGTTAATACCTTGGATGTATTAATGTCAACTTCTAGGGTTCAGAAACATAGGTTGTTACACATTCACTTCGGTGAGCAACATAGATACAGAGACCATTTGTTATTGTTATGTGATTCAAATGTGTGCCTATAAGTGCTTTAGATTGAAGATATGGTGCAAAGCTTCATGTTGGAAGAGATGGAAAGTCGATTAGAGGAAGAGATCAAAAGATATGGAGAAAAGAAACTGTTTTTTTGCCATTGTCAGGTATTCAGATGTTTGAATTATTGTTTAGATGTATGAATACAAAATTTAGATGTCTAGGTTACTGTAGCTTTTGAGTTTCAAGTAATTAGACATTTCTGTTGCTGCTATTTCTATCCCGAGAGTTTGGTCAGACATCTGACCCCCTTCGTCCGACATCTGAGTAAGTGTAGCGGGATTTTATCAGGGTTTTTGCTGATTTGAATTTTTAAGGGTAGTTTTGTCAATTCGGTGCATATTTCTTCTCTATTGATGGTACAGATTGATGTGATCCATGGTCTAGAGCAATCAGAGCATTTATATTACCTCCTAATCATCTCCCTTAATAGACGAGTGATCAGATTTCCAATAATTGTAATTAATAGAAATCCTAGCTAAGTCAATTCGGTGGTTTTCTATTTTAAATGCTCTATTTTGTAATTTCTTTGAGTGATTGATTAAAGAGAGCCTTCACATCTTGTAACTCTCTAATCATAGAATTAGCTTGTAATCTCTAGTGATTGAAATAAAAAGGGTTGTTAGATCTCCGTGGACGTAGGATACTTATATCTGAATTACGTTATCTTATGTGTCTCTCTTATTTCTGATATTTGTCTTTGTGTGATTGCATATTTAAATTTAATTTGCATTTATATTCAAATAAACAATACTAGATCCTGATTAAATTGCTTTCGCTCATTGGTGTTAAATCCTTTGATGGTCGGTTTATCACCATAGTTTGGTATCAGAAATAGTGTTATTGTTCTATTTGAGTAATAATGGCTACTTCTGGAAAGTCTATTGGTCGATCCGGTGTCAATAATGTTGTTACACGTTTTGATGAAAATGGAGATTTTGGAACTTGGAAGATGAAGATGGAGGAGGTATTGAAGAAGGAGAAGACTTTTAAGATTGTTTCTGTGTGTGATAAATTAAAGGACATTGAGGTAACTATTTTGGAAGAGATGGAAGATGGACTCTTGTAACAATCCAGTTGAGTCTTTCAGATGAAGTTCTTAGAGAATTCTCTCCAAAGAAGACGACAAAGGAATTATAGGATGCATTATCTAATGCGTATCAAGACAAGTCTCTCATGAATCAGATTATTCTTTAGCAACAATACTATTCATTTAAGATGTAGCCTGAAGCTGATCTTATGGATCATCTATATGCTTTGACCATTTTGATTATGAACCTGAAGGCAACCGATCTTGATATTACTAACGAGTCTCAAGAAGTGATCCTCTTATGTTCCTTGCCTAGGGAGTATACTGATTTTGTTAACTGCATTATATGTGGTCGTGGTAAGATTAGTCTATCAAATGTAAAGGTTGATCTCCATAATGAAGTGTTGAGAGGAAGACTGACGAGCGTTAGTTTAGATAGTGATACAAAAGGCTTATCTATTTAGAGAGGTAGAAGCCAAAGCAAGTCAAAGAACGGCGGAGGTCGAAGTACTTCAAGGTCTCAGTCTATGGGGCCTAAGCGATCGACTCGAGGCACTTTATGGCTCAATGTCATAAGCTCGAGGAAAGAAGAAAAGACTCAAAGAAAGCTTCGACATCTACCGACGAGAAATCAGATGTAGAGAGTGATACATATGTGTTTACAGTCTCTGGATCTTCTAGAAAGAGCAACTATAACTTATTGATTTTGGCGCATCCTAGACACCTAATAAGATCCGTTTCTCTGATTACCATGAGATTGATGGAGGAGAAATTTCAAATAGGCAATGATGTTTCTTGTTGTATGGTTGGTGTTGGTAGTGTGACGGTTAGAATGTTTGACAGTGTTATTCGCACTGTTACTGATGTGAGACATGTACCTGATTTGAGAAGGAGCTTGATTAATATCAAGGCTTTGAGTGGGCTTGGGTTGAAGATTGTAGTCGAGGTAGGGAAAATAAAGATATCGAAGGGTTCCAAGATTGTTATGAAAGGCATGAAGATGGGAAATATCTATTTATTGAAGGGCACTATATATAATATTAAACAATATCTTTACAGTGGAAGCTTTTAAAATACGTATATCAGAGTTTAACCTAAATTCAGCTTGGACATTTATAAATATCTGTCCTTACAATTGCTGACAAACATCAAACAAGGACAAACAAACCACAGCGGATAATAGAATATGTCTATATGTAGATGAATATCTCCAGCTCTCCTCTGGAAACTTCAACCGTCTTCGACTAAACCTGAAACTACCCGGATCTGATCCAAGAATTGAAATTCCCTGGATCAGGCTTAATAAACCAGCGTGAGAAAAACTCAATAATAGATAACAGTGTCATATATCAGCCTTTGAATAAAATCCTTTAAAAAGAAAAAGTATCTCATAAGACCATGCCCATGCATAAACACGGATGGGTTTTTACCTTATGATAACCAAAACACTTTTATATCAAAACATTTGATATTATTTCTAATGACATTGTTTGAAAATATTTGCAAATAAACTTATTAATCTTAGCCAAAATTATTACATTGATTAAATTCCAGCATACTAGGCTCTACAAATTAAGCCGTAGGTTCTTATTGGAGAATGGATTTCCATACAAATGACCATGTAAAGGGACTACCTTCCGATGGTACACCTCTAGATGGATGTCCCGAGACACAGAACATCTGCCCTCTACCAACACAAGACCGACCTACCTTTGTATCTAGGTAGTACCAAATACGTCATCCCTCGGTCGTTACCGACCTTTAACCGAGCATGCTCTAGCATAAAAACCATATTAATTTACATCCCATACGTCATAGAGGGAATAAATATATCTAAAAGGGGATAATCATACCCTAATTGGGAATGACCCACTTAGCCTTGCTACATCTAACCCTGTTTTGGTCATTTTCGGTTGACGAGGCTTGAGGCAACGATTACCTTTTTGCATAACACATCTTCTTCCACTTTGAATGCCAATTGCCATTCCACATTCTCACGACTGATTTCTACAAACGTATAACTTCCTGAGCCCTTGGGAAAGGGTGTTAAGCTAAGAGAAGGTGTCTTCTTCGCCACCGACTGATATACTTTTATAGAGACTACTCAATGTGATTTAGAATGCAAGGTCAGACAGTCATCTATACAAGTTCGTTCTGGGACTGCATGAAAATGAAGGCACTTTCCTCAGCCATTACCAGGCGAGAAGCCCTTGTGGTTTTGAGGTTTTCATAACAAAGAGACTACTGCTACAATATAGTGAATCGGAGTTTATCCCCAATCAATCAGCAAGTAGTCCCTTCCTATTATTCGTCTCAATATCATTTTCTTCAATTATCTTCGTTCTTCAAACATGTAAACTGTTTCGAAGTGGTTTTGGATAGGAATCACCCAAATCTGACCTTGGTTCCTTTGAAATCCAATTATTGATAAAAAGTGAATATGAGTATATAGAATTTATTAAGTCTCTTTTCACTTTAATTTCAATTCGGATGATTTCAAAATCTATTTCTTTTTTTTTTTAGAATAATTCTAAGTAATTCATTCTTTTACTTTGGATAATATCTCAATATTTTTTTATTTAAATCAAATATCTTTCTTAGATATATTCTCTTCAATTTATTCCATTTTCTTTTCAAGAGTATATGGAATCATTAAGCCTCATTTATTAAATCATTTGATTTATTTAAACCTTTCTTAAATCTTGGAATAATTCCAAATCATTTTCTTTTTTACTTAGGAAAACCTTTCCAAATCATTCATTAATCTAAATCAAAGATTTCTTTCATTCAATTTATAACTTTTAACTTAGGGAATATTCCCAAATCATTTATTAAATCTTTATCAAAGATTTCTTTCTTAACTTCATACCATATTTTTGCAGATTTAAGGTTTTCATAACAAAGCACCGCAGCCTCTTTGAATATATTAAATTTCACCTTCAGGGACTAATGGCAAGTAATCCTACATCATTAATATCTTTGTATTCAATGATCTTTGTCTTCAATATGTTTTATTTCGAAAATTAATTTGAAGGGGATTTCGGATAGGAACCACCCAAATTCGATCCCGGTTCTTCGCATAGGTATCACCCAAATCCGATCTCAGTTCCTTCGAATCTATCATCGAATAAAAGATGTTAAGTGGTTAAATAACATTCAAAGAATTTTTTTCTTTTCGTTTATCTTGGAAAAACATAAATATGATTTTTTAGAGCATCCGGGCTTTCCTTTCGATCTATTCAACCCCTCGCCTAAAAAGAGAAAACATAGGCCAGGTAAGTTCATGGCACTGGTTGCTCCATTCCTAAATTTAGTTAAACACCTTGTTTTATCTTTCCAGATCTCACAGGCGGGACAAATATACTAGTCATTTCCGCATACTCAGTTTGTTAATACATTCAATATTCTTTACATCTTGTTTAAGCGGTATAAACAATTCCTCTTAATCATTTATTCAAAATATTATTAAAACTTTCAAATCTTTTTTAAATTACTTAAGTATTATTTTAAATTTATTCAAAAAACATATAGTAAAGAAATTTTAAGTTTAAAACTATATTCAAAAGGTTATAAAATTCGCAGCATAAAAGTGCTGCGGAAAGTGATATATAAGCTTATTTGATTTAAACAAATTTTTAATATTTGAAAATTCATATTTTACATTAAAAATCAATTTTAAACTATTTTAATAGATTTATAAAATTTATTTCATATTTTTAATCATTTAAAATCCCTTTTTGGATTCCGAACTGCAAAACCGCGATGTTTTTAGAAAATTGTTTTGGACATATTTCAAATATACAAGATGAAATCATGATTTTGTTTATTTATTTCTTTAAAAATATTTAAATGTTTATAAAACATTTCTAACTCATTTAAAACTATTCCAAAAGGTTTAAGCATTCCATATACACCATTTCATTTTCAAAAGGAAAGTGATTTCCTTTGTACTTATCGACATGTATTAACGTGACTTGGTAAAACAATTTAACAATCATATAAAAATATCAATACTTTATAATCAAAGCATATATAAGCATCCATAGTAATCATAACACATCATCAAACATGTATACATATAAATATAAATATTAAATAGAGTTTCTCACCATAAACCAAAGCGATTAACTTCCTACCAAAAACTAATCCATGCTTCATTAACTACTTCCTATTCCGCTTAAACATTAGCAAACAACTTTCCCTTCCTTCAAAGTGCTCGGCCAATGATTGAGATGGAGGTTGGCCGAAATTATAGAGAAGAAGTGGTGGAGCTTTGACCTTGAATTCTCAAAATTAGACCAGAAAAATAGGTCATATTCTCACTTGTTTTTGACTCTCTTACTCTCAACATTTGAAAAACTTGTTAACTGAATAGTTTTTGCAAATTATTTTCTCTTGAATTTAATAAAAATAATCACTTGATTTTGATTCGTTTTGAGGAAGATATGGCCAAAAGAAAAAGAACTATTCTCGGATTCATAAATATAAATCCCAAAAACGTACTTCAAATAATTGAGTTTCAGGTATAACAAACCTCAAAACTGGAAAAAGTGATCAACACAAAAGTTGTAGCCATTAGAATTTCATATGGTTAAAAAAGAATTTCTTGATTTGGATCTGTTATGATCAAAACAAAATGGCATATTCTCTGGTTTAAAAACTGGACCAGAGAATGCACTGGAAAGAAGTGAAATTTTGACATGATTAATTTTAAAATGAGACAAAGTGGACAACATGAAAGTTGTATCCACTGGAAAAATACATGATTTGAAAAAAAGAATTTTGTATTTTGGTTCTGATTTGAAGAAGTTATGGCCGAGAGCAGAAGAGGTAAAATATGGAGAAAAAAGGAGTTTGATTTGAAGAGGATGAACATTGATTTCTTTTGAATATTTTGTAAATATTTTGACATTATTTCTTTCTAATTTTTTCCCATGGATTGGAAGCCATTAAAGAGGATATGAAGAAGGTAAAGAAGCTTGAGAAAAAAGAAGAAGAAATATGAATGAAAGTGAAGAAGGAAGTGTGTATTTATAGAAAAAGAAAGAAGTGGTAAATTTATCAATATAACCTCTTACCAAATTACAAAATTATCCTTTTTTCAACCTAAAGAAACATCCACTTTTTCAATACTTAACATCATCCTTTAACTTTTTAGTTTATGTCTTAGTCATTTAAAGATTAAGTAAAGAAAAGTAATTATTTTGTTGAATTTTGATTTGATGTGATTTGATGTTTACTTTTCTTACTTTTGTTAATTCTTACTTAATTTTACTAAAGACTTCTAGGAGTTTTCTAATCCTATTTAGTAAAAGTAAACATGTTTAGTTACTAAAATGTGTAATATATACGTTAAAACATGTTAACGAAGGTGCGATAGCATTGCTGCAACTTATTTTGAACAAAACGTTAATTTTTGACACAACGTTTTCTGGTCATATTTTGATGTTTTTGTTAAAATATTTATACATGTAAACTAAACTTCAAAATAAATTTCTTATTATATTTAAAATATTAAAATAAGTATATTTTACTTATAAAATTATAAAACAATATCCAAACCTTCTTATAAAAATACGACATCGATTTATCGATATGCGACGTAATTTGTCAATTTTATAAAACAAGTTTTGCATATTTATCGAACCATTATAAATTAAATTACTATTATTATCAAATGAGTTTTATATTGATTATGTGTATATATATTTAAAAGGAATTATTTATCCTTTAAAAAAATTTCTCGAATATTTTTCCTACCTTATCGGAATCCAATTTTTGTCAATTTTATGTACGGGAATCCAAAATCTTTATTCAATATCAAAAATAAGTTTATCATTCTTATTTATCATATAAAACATGATTGTTTATGTTTTAAAATTCTACATTTGAATATTTAAAATAATTAAATATCCCATTTTCAAAGTGTTAAAATTATGGGTCGTTACAATTATTATCAATAGGCATATGACTTTTGATGAAAAAGCTATGTTTGAAGGTAGAGCCTTCCTCATTCAATGATAGTGTACAGATAGATTCAGATATCAAACACAAGGCAAGTCATCTTTAGATTCTTTCCGTAGAGATTCACATGACATTCCGATGGCACCGTGGTTGATGAGGATAGTATAGATGTTGGTACAAAAGATCATACTCAAGGCGGAGCTTACTTAGAGACTGGGCCTATTAGATAGAGGAATAAGCTTAAGTGGCTTGAGGACTTTGTTGGATTTAGCATCAAAAACATTGACTTCGATGATATGGCAACATATGCATTGAATGTTGTCCATGATGAGTCCAATGAAGTGGAGCTCAACAATGAGTTTGATACGAAGGATATGGGAAAAGCACAAAGAATTTTAGGAATAGAGATATTCAGAGATAGCAAGCGAAGAGAGTTGAGACTTACTCAAGCGTAGTATATCGATAAGTTTTTGCTCGATTTGGTATGGAAAAAGCTAAACCGATTGGCACTCTATTAGATTCTCATTTTAGGTTGTCAAAAGACTTGTCTTCTTTATCGGATGAAGGAAAAAGGTATACGGGAAATATACCTTATTCTAGTGTTGTTGGTAGTCTCATGTATGCGATGGTGTGCAAGAGAAAAGATCTAGCCCATGCAGTGGGTGTTGTGAGTCGATATATGTCTAACTAAGGTAAAGAGCATTGGCAACCAGTGAAGTAGATACTCTGATATCCTTGTGGCACTTCTTTAGTTGGCTTGTTATATGTTGGAGTAGATGGCGACATCTCTCTTAGAGGTTATTGTGGTTCACATTATGCTAGGGATGGAGACGGACGGAAGTCGGGCTATGTTTTTACACTTGGCATAGGCTTGCTTTCACGGAGATCAAAGCTGCAGTCTATAGTAGCTTTGTCGACTGCCGAGATTGAGTTGATATTGATCGTGGAAGAGACTAAGGAGGGATTATGTTTACTTCAGCTATTAGATGATGTTTCTGTGGTGCAGCAGACAATAGAGTTATTTTCGGACAATCAGAGCACGATTCATCTTATAGAGAATCAAGCCTATGGTTCTCGAACGAAGCATACTGATGTCAAAGGGGATTCTTCCTTACGTTTGAGGAAGAACGTAGTGAGATCAAGTTGGTGAAGGTGAGTACTATGGATAATCCTTCAGATATGATGACAAAGTCACTTCCTAAGGACAAGTTTGAGCATTGCTCAAGCCTTGATCTATTTGATTTCAATTACTTGAGTGCCATGGAGTGTAAGACCCAATAACCCCTATGATCATTTCATTGATTGTTGATGAGACCTGCATATTTGAACTGATGTGAAGTGTTGTTGTTATGCGATTCAAATATGTGTCCATGAGTGCTTTAGATTGAAGATATGGTGTAGAGCTTCATGTTGGAAGAGATAGGAAGTTGATAAGAGGAAGAGATAAAAGATATGGAGAAAAGAAACTGATTTTTGCTAGTGTCAGGTATTCAGATGTCTGAATACAAAATTCAAATGTCTGAGTTACTGTTCAGGCGTCTAACTACTAAATAAGATGTTTGAGTTATAGTAGCTTTTGAGTTTCAGGTAATCAGACGTCTCTATTGCTGCTAGTTCTATCCTGAGAGTTTGGTCTGGTGTTTGACCTCCTTGATCGGACGTCTGAGTTGGTGTAGCAAATTTTTTCCAGGGTTTTTGCTGGTTTGAATTTTTGAGAGTAGTTTCGTCGATTCAGAGCATATTTCTTCCCTATCAATGGTGTAGATTCTTTTGATGTGATTCGATGGTCTAAAGCAATTAGAGCATTTATATTAGCCTCCTAATCATCTCCCTAATTAGATGAGCGATCAGATTTCCAATAACTGTAACTAATAGAAACCCTAGCTAAATCAATTTGGGGATTTTCTATTCTGAGTGCTCTATTTTGTAATTTCTTCAATTGAGTGATTGATTAGAAAGTGCTCCACATCTTGTAACTCTCTAATCATAGAATTGTTTTGTAATCTCTAATGATGGGAATAAAATGGGTTGTTAGGTCCCTATGGACGTAGGATACTTATATCGAACCACGTTATCTTCTGTATCTCTCTTATTTTTGATATTTGTCTTGTTTGATTGCATATTTGAATTTAACTTGCATCGGTATTCAAATAGAAAATACTATATCCTAATTAAACCGCTTTCGCTCATTGGTGTTAAATACTTTGACCATCAATTTTCACAACACCATTCATGCATAATCACTCATAATATAAGTTTTATTCGAAGACAATTCAACACCATAAAACAAACAAATGATACAATAAACGACTATAAAATTCAAATCGGTTGAAAAAAACTATGAACTTATAAATCTTTGCTAACAATTTTATGAAACCAAACATCACATGGTAATGTACACCCAAACATCTCTTCGAATAAAGTTGCATATAAAATCAGCTTCTACAATTCCTTTTCATTTTAGCCGTGTATTCCATGGAGTTCGAGAATGATATGGAAAGATGGTGTTTGCTATGTCAACTTCTTCTTGTCATGTTTGACAGGTACGTAGTATCCCTAAACTGGAATCAATTTTCAACATGAGTTGAAAATTATAGTGATAAATTTTTTAAATTTAAGAGTAAATACTAAAAGGTCTCACATTATTATAGCTTGGTTCTGGAATCAAATTCTGAACCATGCCAGAAGGAGTTTGCTACATCTGATAAGAAAAGCAATGTAACGACCTAAAATTTTCGATCCCGAAAATTCCAGATAGTTAGAAGAAGAAGAAAAGAGATAGAAGAAGAAACAGAAATGAAACACAGAATCTCACATTTGCAGTGGATCAAAATATAATATCAAATAAAATAACAGTTATACAAAGGAAAATTATATCAGTTAATTTACATTAATACATCAGAGTTACAACATTTACACAAACACTGGACCGTTAAAATCAACATATCCCAGATAAACAAATATCTCACAGTAGAATACTCTATACATTCCTTTCATCCAGCTCGTCGTCTGAGCTCCAGAACGTCCTTACCTGAAAATCTGTAATACTTGGTCTAACCCGAGCATTACATCAAAGTAACACCCGGGTCAGGCTGGAAACCAGCGTGAGTAAACCCTTATAATATGAAATACTAAGTTTTAAACTTATTCACAAACCATGGTAACTCGTACCTTCCACCAGTTCTCAAAGTCCATCACTTATTAAAAACAATATCCAGTAATTATTACTCAACTAAAGACCGAATTACTTAATTTATTCCACATCTAGCCTGTTTAATTCCACATATCCGATTTATAAAGAAATTAGTTTACTAATCGAAGTGGTTTCGAGTATTACTGAGACCCGACCCCGGTCTCTTCGAATTCAATATCATTTTTGATCCAAGTTGTTAAGTTTTTACAATATAATTCATATTCAGAATATCATACCACCCAACAATTCAACTTAGATAGGTAACCCACATTATCACAGTTCAACCTATTCATATCATAGCCCATCTCGATCGTAAATCAATAATTCAAGTCATCAATTATCATTCAACCATTCATAAACAAGATTTACTAGATATATAATTCCTAATTAATTTATTCAATCTTCAATTCAATTGATCACCAATTTTAATCACTTGGATTATCTTAGTCCTGCTTACTTAACATTAATTAATTACAACACAATTAATTAATCATTCCTTAATCATCCATCTTAATTAATCATCCTTGATTGATTATTCTTTAATTACATTAAGTAATTACTTTCACAAATTAATTGCCCTTCACTCATTCATTTTAATTCATTTATCCCTAATTAATTACTCACATTAATTATCCTATAACCACTCACACTGATTAATTATCCTTTAATTAATCACACTCATTTATTAACTAATCCTTGATTAATTTCCTTAATTAATTAATCCTTAATTAAATAACCCTTAATTTTTAATTAATTTAACCTTTAATTACTAATTAAATTAACAAATTTATCCTTTAATTACTAATTAAATTAATTAATCTTTTAATTACTTTAAGTAATCATCATTTACTAAATCACCTTTAGTAATAAATCATTAATTATCCATCTTAATTAATGACATTAAGCAATTATCTCTTAACTACAGTAGTTATCATTAATTAATCACATTAAGTGATTAATCCTTAGTTAATCATCTTTTAATTAATAGAATGAATAAATCAATCATGTTAATAAATCAATCTTTAAAATTGATTTCACAAATTCATTAACCTTTAATCAATTAACCATCCTAATACATTAAATAATTTGTACTTCTATTTAGTTACAACTTTAGTTCACCTTAAAACATATAGGATTTTAATCTATTAAATAATTACATAATATAACAATTTAAAATCATTTTAAACTTTGGAAATTTGTTTAAAACTTGCTAATAACTTGTTTAAAAACTTGGTTTACATTTACTTTGAAATATACCCACCATTGATAAGCTTTAAAACTTATTTACTTCAGCTTACAAAAAATCCCGGCGCAAACAGTAATCCCCGAGCCAAACGAGATAAAACCCGATCATATCCCCGAGCAACACTCGTGCACTTCACAAACCCAAACTGCGTCGAGTAACCCTCGAGAGCTTCTTGAGATCATCCTGAGAAAACATCGTCTACCTTAAACCACCCAAATTCCAGACACGCTGGTGCATGCGTGCACATGCACGGCCTCTTCCATCACCTCTGGTCGTCACCGAGATCACCCGCACGTCATCGGAGTCCTTCACCCAGCATCCCATCACCCAGAACTCTAGTATGCTCTCGAAATCAAATTTGAGAAAAAAAGAACCCAACTGGAACCATTCGTTCATCAGCAACCACCCCATGCCGACCGCCCAGACCACCGGAGTCCATGCCTCCGCTCCTGGGGACTCACCAATCCACTCTTCCCTTACTCCCCTTGGTACGATCCACTCAATCCCACAAACAACGATGAAATTTCCACTCAACCCATCGACAACCAACCCGACCTCAAACCATATTAATACCTCGCTGCGCCACCACGGCAAAAGCTAGCCCTTCCGACTATTTTTCCCGTATACCTCGACACGCAAGCCTGCTTCATCCAAGGTCTCGGCCACCCTATAATTGTCGATCGCCAGGATTTGACCCAAATCCAAAATCCGATCAACCCAAAATTTCTAAATGCTCAACAACTTAAAAATCTCTATATTTGTTTTAAAATTCATCATTTTTGATAGCGAATCTGATTACATAATCAAAGCTTGAAGATTTAACAATCGAATTTCTGCCATTGATTGATTTTCTCTGTTATATTTAATTTTCGAATAAATCACCTAATAAATATAGTAGAAATTATTTTTAAAAATGAAATCATATCCATATACAAACTTTCAAATATCATAACCTAAAATTAAGTATAGGAAGGGAATTTGATTTTATTTATATGTTTGAACCCGAACTTGCTGTTAAACAGAGACATGTGTATATTAAACAGACATGCACTGATTTCTTTCACCTTAGTACACATCAACCACAATAATTCATTCCTGTAAACCTTTAATCACTCATTACTACAAGAGTTTATGCATCAGATTTAGGTTTTAAGGATGTAGTTTGCTCACCTGTTTTATAAAAGCAGAGAAGTTTGAACTGGCATTTTGAAAGCTTGAAAACTGGAACTTGAAAATGCTTTTGATCTCTTTGAAACTTGTTAACTGGAAAGCTTGCTTTAATTTTAAACTGGAAATCTTTTTTTAAAAACTGAGATGGTTTTGCTTGAGCTTTGATTACAATTGCCTCAGGTTTAAATTGATTTGAAGTTGCATCTGGATTCATTTCTGATTTCTTTCTGGTTTTTCTTTTTGAGTTTCTTTAAGGAATTAAAAGATGAAATAAAAATGAATATGGGGTAATGATATGTATATATTACTATTTTCAATTTTCTATTATTTTTTAAAAAGAGAATGCCACTTGTATTTCATGTTAAAATCAATCTAACACTTGTAAATTTGCATGACACAATTTATTACATTTGTTTTAAATGCACGTATTTTTATTAAGCTACAAATATTTAATCTCTTATTTTATTAATTACTTATATCTTATATTTATTATGGTTTGAAAATAACTATTTTTAATTTAAGTATAAAAGAAGATTATCCAATTTCTATTACCAAAATCTCGGGTTATCACACTTGCTTGTATATGTAATTACCCAAGATTCCCATCATCAAAAAGTTTGCAAATCAATTTGTAAATAAAGATATTTTATCTTGAATTAAATAGTGAAATATATTATTCATCTATCCAGATATTTATCAAAATTTTTATTTGTCCATATTAAAATCAGTATTTTAAATAAATTATGTCTTGTTAATTATCAATTAACAGATGACCAAAAACCGGGTTATCACATTCCTCCCCCCTTTGAATCTTTTCGTCTTCGAAAAGGAACGAAGCCAGGATTTATTAAAATGCTTAATATCAGTTAAATGTTCTCTTTGAACATTTTTAAAACACTTTAAAATCTATATAATATTACCAAAAACAATTTTAATAAAATACTTTTTATAACTCGATGTCTCAACCAGTCCATCCTTGTTCTCACAGAAATTCGGTTATACGTTGATCGGGCGTAGGACTGAAGATCTATGAGTACTTATCATACCCGTTTTCGACACCAAGTGAAACTTCTTGGAATATATTTTTATTGAAGATATAGAAAACATTTTTGAAAATAGAGGGAACATCTTTTGGTGAGAATGCTCTGGAAATCATCACCCCATCCATGGTCGCAGTTAACCCGATGGTTACGTTGCCATCCCGACAAAATCCATAGATAACTGTAGGCACTCCGCGCCCCTCGATTACGCCATGGAACCCACTACAGATCGCAGTTACATTTGGGGTTATGTTGCTATCGCAGTAAAAACCCATATAACTGTAGGAATTAGCGCCCTCGAATTCCGCTGCCAAAAAATGAAACTTCTCCACTCCGACCATAGATCGCAGTCTACCGATGTTACGTTGCCTTCCTGGCAAAATCAAGCGTAGACCGTTGACACTCACCTCCACCCACTATGGTCCACAGTAGATTGCAGCGACATCGAGTTACACTGTCGTCACATCATAACCCAAATGCCTCTGTAGGCATCAACGCTCTCGACTTTCTCTACACAATAATCCTCAGAAACTTCACTTTGTCCGGACTTCCTCACAGGATCCACTTTAGAGCCTCCCCCCTTTGAGGCTCAAGGCAGTACCAACCTATGGTACTCCTGAGAAGTTCATTTCAAGGGAGCGCCTTTTTCTCCAGAGCCATTTTCAAAACACTTTATACTATACACATATAGTATCTTCCAAATCATACACCTAGTATGAATCCCATATAAATCTCCTTTTCTCAAAATCGATTATTCCAAAATCGATAATTCTCAAACTAGGCTTTCCAAATTCCAATATTAATTTTACCCAAAAATCAAAAGCCTCCAAAATCCATAGGTTCCAAAACCTTTTTCCAAAATCATTCTCATAAGATCCTTTATATATATATTTATAGATATATATAACTTTGAAAATCTTTGAATCACTTCATACTTGTATAAATTCCCTTTTTATACTTTAAATACTTTTCAAAAACCTTTTTTTTTCTGGCCATAGATTCAACAAGGGGAGTTTATCAATTATATACGTATAACTTTGTTTTTTCCAAATCAAATATTCAATTTGATTACTCTTTTATAAAGTTATCAACCATATTACTTTTCTATAAAATGAGTTCTAATCATAGAAATATCCAACTCGCATTTTATTTCATCATATATTTCACAAAATATACTTTTCATTTCAAAAACCATTTTACAGTTCTTATCCATAAATTTTGAATATCAATTTCATTCAAACCGTACGATGTACACATATCATACGTACGCTATATCAATCTGATCACTCACTCGATCACACAATTTCACTTCCGAACTAGTATCGTCCATCCGACTTCCTAGTGCGGACTCAGATCTGGTTTCTTGATCAGAAACCGTCATTCTTCTTACATAGCCATAACTATGACAGAGAATATCCAGAACCAATTAAAAATCCATATCCAGGTTCGCCGTTGAAAATCGAGTGAAAAATCCCAACTCGGATCGATATATTATCTTGAAATTCTGTGCTCAAATCTGGATCAAATCATTATGCGAATAGAATAATATACGTCACCCTACATATTTATCTCTATTGATTATTAGCCAAATCAATCTCCTTTTCTATTCATATTCACTTTAATTTCTATCCACTTATTCATAATTGTTTCAGTTTCATTTGGATTATCACTTCAATTCTTGTCTCAAATGAATATTTAATCATAAGTAGTTTAACTCTGTCCAACTTAAATTTAGAAAATAGCTTGAAAATTTAAAAATAGATAAGTAATTGAAAAATAATTATTAGTTTGTAAAATGGCTGTAAAACAGTTAAGTAGTTATAAAATAATTGTAAAGTAGTTAAATAATTGTAAAGTAGTAATTAGTTTATAAAACAGTTGTAAAATAGTTAGGTAGTTCCAAAAATAATTGTAAAATAAGTATAAGATAGATTGGGCTTTAAAAAGAAAGTTTGTATATAGTAAATAGCTTGGAAAAAATATAGATTTAAAATAGTTTATATTAAAATAATTTATTTGAAAATAGTCCAGAGCCAAACTGTTCAATTCCAATCTCCATTCTCATCAATTTAATTTAAATTTCCACTTCCATTTAAATTGAATCAATTCCAATTTAAATAACTTCAGTTTCCATTAAAATTGATTTAACCCCAATTCGAGTTGAATTAACCTCGATTCTTTCCAAATTCAAATCAAATTCCATTTGAATCTAAAACTATTCAACTTTAATCGCAAGTCCAAATTATTTAAATCAAATTCCAATTTGAGCTAATTTCAAATTCAACCTCACTTTAAATCATCTCGAATTATACAAATTCGAGTTAAATTTTCAAACGTTGGTTTAACATCATAAACCAAATTAACCTTTATTTTTAAAGTCTTTGAACAATTTAATTTTGAGTCCAAATTTCAGAATTTCATTTTAAATTACCTTCACTTCCACATAAACTTATTTCCAGATTCAAGTAATAGTTCAAATCCTTTTTAATCAATTTAATCTTTCAAAAACCAATTTTATACCCAAATTTAACCTTAAAACCAATTTTCAACAATTTCAGTTGAAATTCTATCTTAAACACCCAAATCTCACGTCCAAAGTGATTCCATTTCTCTAATTCCAATTTTATTTCAAAAAATCAAAATTCTTAAAAATAAAGTTTTATTTTCAGAAATGGATTAATAATTTACCTCAATCCACTTCTTAATTCATTTTAAACAACTCAATTCAAAGTTCATAAATTATTGATAATAACTGGATGATATTAGGATAAATGAGTACCCAATTCATTTAAAACATCCATCACCCATTCCCAGAACTCAAACCCGTTTAAGATCTTTAATAACTTCCTTCCACATCAACCATTTAACTTTCAATCTCAATTTCATCTTGAAATTTTCAATAGATGTTGTTCATTCCAAACTTATTTAACTTCCTCTGAGTTAAATTCAATTTAATCCCGTTAACCTTACTCAAATTTAAATTCCCATTTCAAATTTCAAAATTCTTTCCCACTTATAAGTTCAAAACTTATATCATTTTGGGTTTTACATCACACTTCAGGGAAAATCAAAACTCAACACCTTAGAGTTTATTTTCAAATCATCTTTGATATCATGTATATCCCTTATATATACAAAGTTATTTCCTTTGCATACCAAGTTATACCTAAATATTTAAACCACCTTTGGTTTAAAAACAAATTTTCTTTAAAATTTTCAAACATCTCTTATTTTAAAATAAGATCACATTCAAAATAGTCTGAATAGTATCATTTCTTTTAACATTTGAAAACAATTTCAGATGTTTCTAGACTTAGGATTCAAAACTTCACAATTTAAAACCCACTTCAATTTAGAAGTTATACTCATCTAAAAAGTTTACTTCATTTTGCTTAATCATTAACAAATACTTTATTATTAAACAAAACAACCATTTATGATAATACCCAAGATTATCATATCTGGATACCAATTTATTTTTATCTTATTCTTACTTCTACAAATTCAGGATTTTAGTTTCAGTTTGGATCCATTTCAAACTTATCTTCATTCAATTTCAAATTGGTTGTATCACTTAATTCTCATTATTTTATTTAATTCCAATACAACAACCAATTACCTTATATATTAGAAAAAATTATTCCTTTATATATCAAAATATAAACTTATATAAAAATCATTCATTAAAACCAATTTTAAAATCTTTATATAGGAAAATACAAGTACGCACTCATATAGATATATACACTCAACTCATTCTAGGGTACCATTGACCTTATTCTTAATGAGTAAACCCACTAGAGCCAAGGTTCTCACTTAACCTTCGGCTCTGATACCAAATGTAACGACCCGAAATTTTCGATCTTGAAAATTCCGGATAGTTAGGAGAAGAAGAAACAAAAATGAAACACAGAATCTCACATTCGTAGCGTATCAAAATATAATATCAAATTGTTATACAAAGGAAAACTGTATCAGTTAATTTACATTAATACATCAGAGTTACAACATTTACACAAACACTGGACAGTTAAAATCAACATATCCCAGATAAACAAATATCTCACAACGGAATACTCTATACGTTCCTGCCATCCAGCTCGCCATCTGAGATCCAGAATGTCCTTACCTGAAAATCTGTAATACTCGGTCTGACCCGAGCATTACATCAAAGTAACACCCGAGTCATGCTGGAAACCAGCGTGAGTAAACCCTTATAATATGAAACACTAAGTTATAAACTTATTTGCAAACCAGGGTAACTCGTACCTTCTACGAGTTCTCAAAGTCCATCACTTATTACAAACAATATCCAATAATTATTACTCAACTA
This sequence comes from Allium cepa, assembly GCA_030765085.1. Classification (NCBI taxonomy): domain Eukaryota; kingdom Viridiplantae; phylum Streptophyta; class Magnoliopsida; order Asparagales; family Amaryllidaceae; genus Allium; species Allium cepa. The sequence goes on along the minus strand of CM060928.1, from coordinate 671,021,474 downwards.
AAGACCAAATTACTTAATTTATTCCACATCCAGCCTGTTTAATTCCACATGTCCAATTTATAAAGAATTTAGTTTACTAATCGAAGTGGTTTCGGTATTACTGATACCCGACCCCGGTCTCTTCGAATGCAATGTCATTTCCAATCCAAGTTTTTAAGTTTTTACAATATAATTCATATTCAGAATATCATACCACCCAACAATTCAACTTAGATAGGTAACCTACATTATCGTAGTTCAACCCATTCATATCATAGCCCATCTCAATCGCAAATCAATAATTCAAGTCATCAAGTATCATTCAACCATCTATAAGCAATATTTATTAGATATATAATTCCTAATTAATTTAATCAATCTTCAATTAAATTAATCACCAATTTTAATCACTTGGATTATCTTAATCCTGCTTACTTAACATTAATTAATTACAACACAATTAATTAATCATCCATCTTAATTAATCATCCTTGATTAATTATTCTTTAATTACGTTAAGTAATTAATTTCACAAATTGATTACCCTTCACTCATTCATTTTAATTACATTTATCCCTAATTAATTACTCACATTAATTATCCGATAATCACTCACATTGATTAATTATCCTTTAATTAATCACACTCATTTATTAACTAATCCTTGGTTAATTTTCTTAATTAATCAATCCTTAATTAAATAACCCTTAATTTTTAATTAATTTAACCTTTAATTACTAATTAAATTAACAAATTTATCCTTTAATTACTAATTAAATTAATTAATCTTTTAATTACTTAAAGTAATCATTATTTACTAAATAACCTTTAGTAATAAATCATTAATTATCCACCTTAATTAATGACATTAAGCAATTATCTCTTAGCTAAATCAATTATCATTAATTAATTACGTTAAGTGATTAATCCTTAATTAATCATATTTTAATTAATAGAATTAATAAATTAATCATATTAATAAATCAATCTTTAAAATTGATTTCACAAATTCATTAACCTTTATTTAATTAATCAATTAACCATCCTAATACATTAAATAATTTGTACTTTTATTTAATTACAACTTTAGTTCACCTTAAAAAGTATAGGATTTTAATCTATTAAATAATTACTTAATACAACAATTTGAAAACATTTTAAACTTTGGAAATTTGTTTAAAACTTGCTAATAACTTGTTTAAAAACTTGTTTTACATTTACTTTGAAACATACCCACTTTGATAAGCTTTAAAACTTATTTACTTCAGCTTACAAAAAATCCTGGTCTAAACAATAATCCTCGAGCCAAACGAGATAAAACCCGATCATACCTCCGAGCAACCCTCGTGCACTTCACAAACCCAAACTGCTTCGAGTAACCCTCGAAAGCTTCTCGAGGTCATCCCGAGAAAACATCGTCTACTCTAAACCACCCAAATTCCAAACACGCTGGTGCACGCATGCACATGCACGGCCACTTCCATCACCTCTGGTGGTCATCGAGATCACCTGCATGTCATCGGAGTCCTTTACCCAGCATCCCATCACCCAGAACTCTAGTATGCTCTCGAAATCGAATTTGAGCAAAAAAGAACCCAACCGGAACCATTCGTTCATCAGCAACCACTCCGTGACGACCACGCAGACCACCGGAGTCCACGCCTCCGCTCCTGGGGACTCGCCAATCCATCCTTCCCTTACTCCCCCTAGCCCGATCCACTCAATCCCACCAACGACGATGAAATTTCCACTCAACCCATTAATGACCAACCCGACCTCAGACCCTAATAATACCTCGCCGTGTCACCACGGTAAAAGCTAGCCCTTCCGACTATTTTTCCCTTATACCCCGACACCCAAGCCTGCTTCATCCAAGGTCTCGGCCACCCTACAATTGTCGATCGCCAGGATTTGACCCAAATCCAAAATTCGATCAACCCAAAATTTCTAAATGCCCAACAACTTAAAAATCTCTATATTAGTTTTAAAATTCATCATTTTTGATAACAAATCTGATTACATAATCAAAGCTTGAAGATTTAACAATCGAATTTCTGCCATTGATTGATTTTCTCTATTATATTTAATTTTCGAATAAATCACCTAATATATATAGTAGAAATTATTTTTAAAAATGAAATCATATCCATATACACACTTTATCTTCAAAGATAATAACCTAAAATTATGTATAGGAAGGGAATGTGATTTCTTTTACATGTTTGAACTTGAACTTGCTGTTAAACAGAGACATTTGTATATTAAACTGACATGCACAGTTTTCTTTCACCTTAATACACATTAACCATGATAATTCATTCCTGCAAACCTTTAATCACTCATTACTACAAGAGTTTATGCATCAGATTTAGGTTTTAAGGATGTAGTTTACTCACCTGTTTTATAAAAGCAGAGAAGTTTGAACTGGCATTTTGAAAGCTTGAAAACTGGAACTTGAAAATGCTTTTGATCAATTTGAAACTTGTTAACTGGAAAGCTTGCTTTAATTTTAAAATGGAAATCTTTTTTTAAAAACTAAGATGGTTTTGCTTGAGCTTTGATTACAATTGCCTCAGGTTTAAATTGATTTGAATTTGCATCTGAATTCGTTTCTGATTTCCTTCTGGTTTTTCTTTTTGAGTTTTTTAAGGAATTAAAAGATGAAATAAAAATGAATATGGGGAAATGATATGTATATATAACTATTTTCAATTTTCAATTTTTTTCTTTTTTTAAAAAAGAGAATGCCAAAAAGTATTTCATGTTAAAATTAATCTAACACTTGTAAATATACATGATACAATTTGTTACCTTTATTTTAAATGCATTTATTTTTATTAAGCTACAAATATTTAATCTCTTATTTTATTAATTACTTATATCTTATATTTATTATGGTTTGAATATTACTATTTTTAATTTAAGTATAAAAGAAGATTATCCAATTTCTATTACCAAAATCTTGGCTTATCACACTTGCTTATATATGTACCTACCCAAGATTCCCATCATCAAAAAGTTTCCAAATCTATTTATATATAAAGATATTTTATCTTGAATTATATAGTTAAATATATTATTCATCTATCCAGATATTTATCAAAATTTTTATTTGTCCATCTTATAAATCAGTATTTCAAATAAATTATATCTTGTTAATTATCAATTAACAGATGACCAAAAACCGAGTTATCACAAAGAGCGAAGATAGACGAGGTGACTGTATATGGACTATTGCTTACAAAATAATGAGGTTCCTGACATATAAAATGAACTGTATAGAATAAGAAACAATAAGTGTAGTAGTAAAATTTATAACACATTTTTACCATGACATTATGTCGATCATACAAACATTGCATGTGTTTTCCTTAGTTCCATATCGAATTCACATTTGTCGGCATTACAACATACATAAAAAATATCACTGTATAATTTAATAAACAAGCAAACTTAAAAGGTTGACACTTTCAAATATGATTAAAAAGCACCTTCAGTTCAAAAGAGAAACAAGAAAGTTTTGCAATAATTTTTCATTTCCAACTACACCATCTTGCTTTGAGGATATCCCAAGCTGTAGAAAAGAGTTGTTGTTGCCATCTTCCACATTATCATAGTACCATAATGTATTATTCTTCCTCTTTTTGGCTAATTTTGGTTTCTTTGAAAAATCATCAATATCATCCTGAAATAAGATAACATCTTGAGTTTGTTTATTTGAGTTATGAAACGAAATGTCAAAACTTAACAGTAAGTAATAATATAAAATGAGAAAAAATTAAAGGTATGCACAAAAAATAACCATAACTCGGTACATGTGTAAAGTTTCAAATATGATGAAAATTTTGATATCCAATTCTATATATTGCATGTACATAGTTCAAACATTAAAGCTCATGTTTGCACTTTTCTATCCTTGCTGGAGTCCATTGTCTACTTCACTTTGAGTTTTTTTTCCAGTGATGATTTAAATCTATTTATGCGAATGCGCCCTTTCCTCCTATATTTCATGGGATTTTGCACCTTTAGTCAGGTCTTGCTTGTAATACTACTTTCTTTAATGCTTGCATATTTTGATGCTTTGAAAGGTGCATTGTATTTCTTTGAGTACAAGTGTAACGACCCAGAATTTATGTTATTTAAAATTTATATATTTAATTGATTTTAAATATTAATAAGTAAAATTTGTAATTCGAATAATTTATATTTCGAATATAAGGATTTAATTTGATAATTAAATCGATAATTTAATATTTGGAAATACAGAAATAATTGGAAATTGGGTTTAATATGATTAAAAATGATTTTTAAAATTTTATTTAATCATATTGAAGTTATAACGATGTTATAGAACTTTTAAAATTGAATTAAAAGTTAATTTGTGAAAATTGAATATTTTAATATTTATTTGACGAGTTAAAATAGCCATTTTTCAAATAGTCTTGGATTTCGACGAAACTAGTTTCATCGGATCCGTAATGTTATATTATTGTATGGTTTCAAATTTCGTGTCAATTGGATTTATGGTTTGTCCGGGGCAAGCCAAAATGCATAGAAATTTGGTTTAATCGATTTAATTTAAATTTTATCATTTATTGGCGTAACTCGCACAGATGATCGAATTAGCTTCCGAAACCTATTCCATTGTGTCCGGAACGTGAGGTAAACCCTATAAACACCAGTCACCGCGCGAGATTTGGAGTTCGGAAAATTTCGAGTGAATAGTAATTTGGAAATTTTCTATAAAAGGCCTTCACAAATTCACTTTCACACTAAACCCTAGCTTCAAGAGCTTCAGCCACCAGTGTAGAAATCAATGGCCGAAATATTCTCCTCTTTCTCCCTAATTTTCTGCAAATCCACCAATTATTATCAAAAACCCTTAACTACAAAAGTGTAGATCAACGAGAGATCTCTCGATCCAACGGCTATGATTGGATATCGTGGTGTGGATAGTCGGCAATTTACGTTCAAAGAGGAGGTGTTCTTTCACGTTTTTCTAAGCCCAGGGTTGACCGAGCTCGTGCGGTCTTCGGCCATAGGTCGTGCTCGCGTGGGGCTTCATGATGGAAGTTGCTGATCGAGTTGAAGATGCTCGTAGTGGTGGCGAAAAATTCGAGCAAGAGGCGGCTATTGGGCTAGGGCTCGCGTTCGAATACTGGGAAGGAGAAGATGGGATTGTCCGCCACAATTTGATCTAAGGAAATGGACGGTAGAGATGTACAGTGGGGTTTTAAATTAAAAAAAGAAATTAGTAAACTTTATATATATTAAATCGTATGATCTTTAAAACAATATAACTTTTTGATACGAGGTCGGAAAATTATGAAACGAATTGCATTGGATTCGTTTTGTCGAGCACTACGCAATAGAGCTGGTTTGGAGTCGTTTGGAGCTAGTGAAAATTTTGGGTAAAATTAAACGCATGTTTAATTTTATTCGAAACAAAACGCTAAAACTGTTGTCGGGAACTCAAGGTGGGAACTTCTCACTCAATCGAATTGTTTCGATTTAAATTTTAAATAGTTGAATTTAAAATTGCTTGATTGTGTGATTGGATGATAATTATTATCTGTTGTATTGAAATAGACCCTATACGCCGTATATTAAGCGGATGTTATTTATTAAAAGCATATACCGCGATAATTCCAACTTGTACGGAATTGGTATTATATATTTACTTGGTGTTGATTTTCCCGCATTGTATAGCGGATGAGACCCTATTGCGCCGCATAATAGCGGATAGTATTTTATAAATCCCATATACCGCGATATTCCGTCTCGAAGCGGAATTGGTATTGTGCTAACATCTTTGGATGCAGGGAACAGGTTGGAGGGATCCAACTGGATTCCTCAAACATTTGAATTTGTTTCAATGTTGTGTGTTGATCTATTTATTAATCTATTTATAGTCTGCGTGATTATCTTTGTGATTGAAATGGTTAAAGGCTAAATTTTAGCCGAATATATTTTTGGTATTGTTTGATGCCGAAAATAAATAAAATTTGATTTTTGAAAATTAAGTTGAGAATTCATAATAAAATTTAATTTTGGAATTGATTCATTTTAAATGAATAAACGTTGTAATTTTTATGTTATAAAATTATGATTTTTGTGAAATATAACCGAAATGTGATTTTTTGAAATAAGTAGTTGACTAATTTATAAAATGGTTTGAATTGGGATTTTTGAATTATTATAAATGATTTATATAAAAGATTTATAAAATTGATATTTATAAATTAAAATGTTGGAATTATAAAACGAGTTTTTATAAGTATTAAAATGAAATATAAATGGATTTCATAAGTGGGTGAAATCTATAGATTTATAAATTGTGAAGTTATTAAATGAATAGATTTTTGTAAAATAAAAGATTTACAAGTAATTAACTTATAAATTGGATTTTGGCGTGTAAATGGAATATAGATAGAATTTGTTAATAAATTGATTTTATAAGTTGAAGTTGTTATAAAGTATAAATGGAATTTATAAACGTTGTTATATAAATCCGAAATCGACTTATTTTAATAAGTTTAATTATTATAGCTTATTAAAGGAGATATATCCACGATTTTGGGACTGTGGATAATCCTTTAAATAGAATATGTAGAAATTGAATTTGGTCAACGAAGTATATTCACGATTTTGGACGGTGAATAATATATTAAAGAAATATTTTAGGAAAGTGGTATTTTGAATAGAATTAAAATGATTCAAAAATGTTTTAAAATGTATTAAGTATCGAAACCGTAGATTTCAACATTCATTGTTGAAATAGACGTTTTCGAGAAATAGAAGGAAATGGTGGACTATAACACTGCTGTTATAGTAAATGATTTCCGAAAGGAATTTTTTTTATAGTATTGGGATTTATATATCTATCTTAATTTCGAATTCCTATACTAGTGATTTTGGGTTGTCGTAACGATGTTTTACGCAACATTCATTTTAACCCAAATAAATGTGTTTAAGAGAAGTTTTCCCTAAAGAATAAAATATATACTTAATTTGGATTTAAGTATATTGAATATTTTCCAAATGTTGAAAATAAATAGATTGTGAGTTACTTATTATTGAATAAGTATGGAAATGTTATCCAATATGAAGTGAATGTTTTGAGATTATATCTTTTAAAGATAAATTGAAAGTGAATAATTGAAATCGATTTGAAAAATAGTATAAAAAGGTGAATATTTGAAAATGTAAATTCACAATGGAAATTTATAAGGGAAATTTGTTTTAAAAATAAACATTTATTTATTTTTAAAAGTGTGGAAATAAATTTACGGATTTGGAACGTAAATTCAATAAATCGGTAAGGATTTATTTGATTGGTTTAAATGAACCATTTTGAAATGAAAGTTGTAAGGATGTAAATTGATTTGAAATTGGTTTTCAAATGGTTGAAGTGTGGAAATTATATCTTGTAAAGATATTTTTTTTGAAAATAAATAATTTGGGAAATTATTTGAAATCGGGTGATGTTGTGAATATTGATTGATAGTTAAATAACCGACTATCAATATTGACCCTTGAATGGCTATTTGTTGTGAATTGGTTGAAATTGAATGCTACGCTTATTTTTAAATTATTGCGCTCATTATTCGGATTACCCATTCCGAATAGTGATACGACGTGATGGATAGCATTGAAGACCGGTGTTAAAGACCGGGTATTTGTGAAAATGATAGGATGACCTATCGATTATCTCTGCACCGTTAGCTATGGTATGGAGATTTCCTTTGTGATGGGAAATTCGATCGGGATTGTGAATACCCGGATTGCAAGGGCTTCTTTTGAAGTGCCTTCGGTTCTGTTCGAGCCCGGAACAAACTTGTATGGTTACGTGTCTGACATTACATTTTGAGATATAAAGCAGATTTCTTTCAAATACAATTCTGTTGGTGGCGGAGAATTTATTCTACTAGCTTAACACCCTTCTCTGAGACGTACGAGCTCAGAGGTTTTGTAGTTGAAGGTTATCAGCGATATACTCCCAATTTGGTAATGTGGCATGCTGAGTGTTGTTGTGTGATGATTATTTATTGATCATTTGTTGATCAAAGCGTGGCTTTGTGAAAAAGCGTAGCTTTGTGGACGAGACTTCGTCAGACCTCATACCCCATAAATGGTCAAAACAGGAATATACGGCAAGGGTATGAGGGTCGCGCCCTTTAGGGTATGTCATTCCCTTCTGGAAAAGGGTGGTGTCAGGTATGGAGCCCTGATGCTTAACCTATGTGGTTGCTCCGATCTCTTTTTCCGTATGGTTGTTGCTTGGTGATAGAGGGCCCTTGGATAAAGGTCCCAAAGGACCGGGGGGTGGCATATTCGTGTAGTAGTTACCTAGTTACAGAGGTAACCCGGCGTTGTGTTGGTAGAGAGCTGGTTAAGTTCTTGGGGCGTCCTTCCAGAGGCGATCCCATTGACAGTAGGAAGTTCCTTAGCCTGACCATTTGTTGGAAATCCAAAGAAACAATACGAGCCTAGTACGGTTTTAGTTGTAGAACCTGTCATTCACTTATGGTGGCGCCCCACTGTTTGGATGGTAGCTATAGTAGGCATAGCTCGAAATGTCTATGCTGGCTAAGATTTATATTCTATTTTCGAAAGATTTATATTCTATTTTCGAAATGCTTTCTACACTATGCACTAACAATAATATCAAAAATGATTTGTTTTGCGTAGTAAGCATCTTTAACCATCATAAGGAGAAATCTCCTCCAATTCCGCGTTGTGTGCGTGCGTGGAGGCCTTATGATAGTTTCATTTTCCAAAAGCATTGCGGATATTTTCCACTTCTATTGTTATTGTTGTTTTAAAAGATAAATAACTGTTTTGTGTTCTCACACCAGTCCCATGACTGACCTGGAGTTTATTGTTCTCTTCCTAAACTCTGGGTACCCATGATTTTCCACACGGGCAGTCTAGAGTTAGGTTATCAGGTCATTCTGGATTCAGGAGTGCTATGGAGCTCAAGTGGCGAGCTGGATGGCGAGACGTACCACTTGTATATGATATTATCTTTCCGCTGTAAATTCACTTGTAGGGACATGTTTGTATAGCTGTCCATTGTTTTGTTGTGTTGTGTATTGTTGTTGTACACTCTGATGATGTAATGTAATAACTGAGATAGTTCTTTGTTTTAAAGATTATTCATTTATCTATTATATGTTGTTCCGCTGTGATATGTGAGATTCTGATATTGTTTCTATTCTGTTTTCTTACTTCTTCTATCTTTTTCTTCTACCTCTTCTTTTTAACCCTCATGGTTCGGTTTTTCGGCATTCGATTGTTCGGCAGTTGATACAGTGGACGTATTGATGTCGATTTTCGGAAATCGAAGAATCGGGTCTTGACATTGTGGTATCAGAGCATATGGTTAAGTGACAACCTTGGCTCTGTTAGGAATTACTCATTAGAGATAGAGTCAGCAGTACTCTAGAATGAGTTGAGTGTAATAATAAGTATGAGCGCGTATTTGTTAGTGAATATGAAATTGTTTTGTATTGTGTTGACTTATCGTTGATTGTTTATAAATTCTGGTCGGTGCAGTTTGGCCCACTATTTCGATAGGGGTTTTTAAACTCTTAAACAAGATAAACCGACATAGTATCATTTTAAATTGGGTATATGAAATAATTTTACCTTGGTTATATTTTATATATAAAAGAATAATTTTTCAGAATTATTAAAATGTATATAAATTGATTGTTTAGTTGCTGAACATATAAGAATATATATAAGTAAATTAAAAGATGTTTGAATAATCTAATTAAAAGAATAAAACTGTATAAGCAAATGAATTATTAAGTATGGAATTATAATTAATGTGATTCACAATTGTGAAATAATCTTATATATAAAAAGTGAAACTATATGAATATATTTATAAATATAAATTGGAAACTGTGATTCATAATTTGAAATGGAATTCCAGAGTAATATTTGAAAACAAATTTAAAGAATTTGAAATGCTGAGATTTGGAAAATTTAAATTCTTTGAAGTTTGAAAATGATTTTCAAGGGTTTTGGAAAATTGTTTTGAAGGAAAGAAAGCACTAAACTCTTTTCGGTCGCTGGAAAATAATTCCGGTGATGATTGCAACATCATCGGTGTTCATTTTCGGGTTTCCAAAAGAGGGATTGCTGCCAAGTTGTTTTAAGTGGAAGTTGTTTGGAAAATTTGGGTTTGGTTTTGGAAATTCAAAAGATAATTTGAATTAACTTAAAAAATGGTTTTGAAATGTTGAAAATACTATGGAATCCTATTTTAAATATTTATCGAATTGGTAAATGAGTTGGGAACTTATACAATTTAAATTTTGATAGAATAAATTTTACCTAAAGGATGGAGTTAAAATGAAAGTAAGTATAAGTGAATCAATTAAATAAAGTGAGTTTAAAGAAAGGTCTAAGGAGGCTAAGTGAAATGATTACTTAGAGGAAATTTATTAAGTTAAAAATAAATTTGGAGTAGTAACAAATGTATTGGAAGTGAGTTTGAATTATGAAAATAAAATTGTGAATGGATAAGTAAATTACAATTGCAAGTAAATGTAATTGAAATTGAATGTTGAAATGGAATATAACTTAAGTAATGTTGAATAAAGTTGATTTTGGTATCAAAATGAATTAATGAAATGAAGTCATTAAATGGATATGAACTTGAGTTATATAAAGGAGATTCAACTTTATTTGTAAAATGAATTAGTAATTGAACTAATGAATTGAATATTAATTAATCGAATGTAAGTAAATTGATATAGAATAATGGATGTAAGTGTTAATTCATTTAAGGCTAATTGAATGTTAAACTAAATTGAAGGTAAACAAGTGAATATGAATGTTGAATGTAAAGAGAATAAATTCAGTTGTATTGGTTATACATTGGTTGTTAGATTATTTTTAATTGATTGAATAGAAATTCATATGCAATTGAATGAATAAAAATTGAAAGCTAAAGCAATTAAATTCAAATTGGAAGTTAAGTAAATTTAAATTGAATGGAAATTGATTTGAATTGAAAGTGAACAAATGTGAGTGTAAATTGGTGAATGTAAACTAATTGAAAATGAATAATTGAATGTCGTTGTATATGAATTGGTTGTAAACAATTACAAGTAATGTCGAAATCATATAAGTTGTTTATAAACCTTGTTTAGTATGCATTTCTTTTAATGTGCATGTGTTGTAGTTGTTTAAAAGAGTAAAATGTTAACAACTTCTTATATATGTCACTTACGTGTTTATATTGAGTAAGTACAGGTACCGGGGCCACCGTTAGCTGGTTTTGGTTGCGCAAAATGCTAAATAAATAACTGCTTTGCTTAAAAATGCTAAAAAGGTACGCCTACGCAATAAAAATAGAAAATATGAACTGTTTTTCTGTTTTTCCGACCGGGTGGGTCGATGTACTTATATTTATCTCTATTGTGATATTGTAAAAGCTCCTCCATACAAAGGAGGTTATGGCGAATTTTTTTGAAAATTTAAGGCGTTAGAAAATTTTCGGAAAATTTTGTGAAAACTTAGTTTTGATTTGAAGTTAAAGGTTAAACGATATAGTTGATTATGAAAAGATAACTATATATGGATTTGAAAACTTAGTAAAGTTATTGTAAGAGGTTTAACTATGGATTTGGAAAAGTTAAACACTTAAGAGATTTGTAAATCAAATTTGAACGGTTTGTTTTGAAAAGTTAATGAATTCTGTAACTTTTTTTATTTGGCAATTTCGAGGACGAAATTCTTTTAAGGGGGGAAGTTTGTAACGACCCAGAATTTCTGTTATTTAAAATTTGTAGATTTAATTGATTTTAAATATTAATAAGTAAAATTTTAAGTCGAATAATTTATATTTCGAATATAAGGATTTAATTTGATAATTAAATCGATAATTTAATATTTGGAAATACAGAAATAATTGGAAATTGGGTTTAATATGATTAAAAATGATTTGTAAAATTTTATTTAATCATATTGAAGTTATAACGATGTTATAGAACTTTTAAAATTGAATTAAAAGTTAATTTGTGAAAATTGAATATTTTAATATTTAATTGACGAGTTAAAATAGCCATTGTGACGACCGCCCATGACTCCTGCACTTAAACAAGGAAATATTGCGCTGAAGAGTGTGCCAGGCCGCCATGGACGATCATCAGGGTAGGGTAAACACAATAGTCTATCGTATTACTCACAGTGCATGGATAAAATACAATAGAAAAATATACATAGTGAAGCTCCATAGAACAGAATCTCATCATATAACCTCATAATAGTTTGGTACAACAATCTGAAAAGTCAATACATCAAGCCTCACTACATATCACTCAGAGAATCATATAAGCAGCGGAACATCCAGTACATATAGTAAGAACACAATATGCAAAAGCCTCCAGCTCGTCATCGTCATCAACAGCGTTAGTCACTAAGAACAGCACCTGTCACCTGCTACCTAGTCTGCCCATCCCAACATGGATGAACAGCCCAAGGTAATAAGAGTTGAACATAAAATCTTAAGTCAGACAAAAGTCCTAGTGAGCAGTAAATCAACTATCAAACATACCAAAAGAGCATAAATGGTAAAAGGAATAGGAACCCAACCATCCCACTCCACCTCTTTCTGCAGTGATAGCCCCCCAGACCCACTACGCAGGAATAAACATAGCAAAGCAGACAATTAAAGTAAAGTAATTATCACTTGAGTCAAGGTCGGTGTTTTCCAAGTACAAACCCCCAAGGCCTAAACCAAGATCAGATAAGCACCCAGAAAACATCGCTCTTGAGCCCGAATGATGATACAACCAAACATCCATGACTCTGGCTATCACTGTTATCATTGCTTCGATATCATCGTTAATTGAATAACCGGCTCATTCTTTCATCCGTCCGTCAAGGGCTAATGGTAACCCCAGTTCTAGACATAACTCCGTACGTCGTCGCAGCCCGTGCCTAGGACTATCGAATCTGCCCAGAGTACTCAACCACCTACCTGTAGTCTTTTGGGTGTCCCGACCACCTACCTGTAGTCGTTTGGGCGCCCCATGTACTCTTGCTTTGAGTTTGCTAGAACCTTCAATAACGATGAAATCCAAGCCTTCTAGTCATCCTCCTCGACGACTATTCTCAAACTTGCCCAAGCTACCTCTCGAGCCAACCATTATCAACGAACTCGAACCATATCACCGAGTTATCAATATGCTTGGGATGATCCCGTCTGGATTAAACCAAGGCTATCTCTCATCATGCTTTGCTTCTTCGTATTATAGCAAAGTCCCATCTCAATATCATGCTTCGCTTCATTACATCATAGCAATGTCCCATCTCAACATCATCATCAAATCTATCCATATGAGTTTCCTCATCCGCTTCATATGCCACAAGCAGCTTTCCTTATTCAAGAGCCTTTCCACTTAGCTTTTGAATTATCTTCGACCAACTTGTCCAAATCAAATCATCAATTAACTAACTTCTATCAATCAATCAAATCAATTATTAATCCAAACAATCAATCATTCAAACAAGATCTAAATAAACAGTTATAACAATAATGGCAATTTCGTAAATAAAGAGTCCAAATCTAACAAACATGAATTCTAAGTAATATCTTGATGAATGAACTAACATAGGTTAACATGTAATAAAAATGGATATCAAAACTTCATGAACGATGGATCTACATGCAGACTTAAGGAAAATGCATGAAATCACTATCTTTAACACACAAACAAGCCACCGATCCAATATACTCCTTTGGGTCCGTGTGAGAGATAACTACCACTCACCGAATCACCTAAACACTTCAAAAGCAACAAACTTCAGATCTGGACAGCAAAGGATCTAGCTTGATCCGACAAGGTTTCCCTTCAAATGATGAAATCTCTCTTTGAAGGATGGAGATCTTCAACTTTGGCTCTTGGATCTTCGATTTGATCTTCAATCTTGGGTGGAAGGAAGCACTAGATTAGAGTGGAGAAAAGAAGTGAAGAAGTGTCATAGTCGAGCTCTCAAAATGGTAGCACTTCGTCGCTTCAAAATCCGGATCCCAAAAAGTGAACCAAACCCTTCTATTTATAGGCTGGAAATCCTTAAGTCGTCCGCCCCTTAAGTCGGTCTCGATCCAACAAAACCCCTACGACTTACGACTCAACTCAAGGTCTCAATGACTCAACACACACGCAACCTATCGTCCTAACAACTCAATAGGGACATGACTCAACGTCCTAACACCAAGCCTAAGTCCCAACGACTCAGCATCCTACCGACTCATCAACTCCAACCTCTACGCGACTTATCACAGGGGACGACTCACGACTCACTGACCCACTACTCAACACTAAGTCCTAAGTCGTTTGGACGACTCAACGACTTAGTATCCTACCGACTCACCAACGCACACTGCTAAACCTTAAGTCGGTCACTACTATGAGTCGGTTTCATCCTATAAGCCATCTAATCTCTTAAGTCGGCCAACTCCCTTAAGTCGGCAACCACTATAGGTCGCTCACTCCACTAAGTCGGTGACCTTCCTAGGTCGGTCCATCTCCATACCTTTAACTCTGCTAAGCCGCTTACTCCCCTAAACCGTTAGTTCTTAGGTCGGCCAATACCTTAACCCGCTAACCATCTTAAGTCGTTAGTTCCCTTAGGTCGGTCAATACCTTAAGTCGGTCACTCTCTTAACTCGCTCCACCAACCCAAGCCACAACACGACCTAAGCTCCCACACGAGCTAACTCTGGTTGACTCAAACAATGCAAACAACCCAATGGCAACTATTTTACGATTTGTCGACACGTAAAATACGGGTCGTTACAGCCATTTTTCAAACAGTCTCGGATTTCGACGAAACCAGTTTCATCGGATCCGTAATGTTATATTATTGTACGGTTTCAAATTTCGTGTCAATTGGATTTACGGTTTGTCCGGGGCAAGCCAAAACGCGTAGAAATTTGGTTTAATCGATTTAATTTAAATTTGATCGTTTATAGCCGTAACTCGCATAGATGATCGAATTAGCTTCCGAAACCTATTCCATTGTGTTCGGAACGTGAGGTAAACCCTAGAACTGCCAGTCACCGCGCGAGATTTGGAGTTCGGAAAATTTCGACTGAATAGTAATTTGGAAATTTTCTATAAAATGCCTTCACAAATTTACTTTTACACTAAACCCTAGCTTCAAGAGCTTCAGCCTCCAGTGTAGAAATCAATGGCCGAAATCTTCTCCTCTTTCTCCCTCATTTTCTTTAAATCCACCAATTATTATCAAAAACCCTTAACTACAAAAGTTTAAATCATCGAGAGATCTCTCCATCCAACGGCTATGATTGGATATCGTGGCGTGGATAGTCGACAATTTACGTTCAAAGAGGAGGTGTTCTTTCACATTTTTCTAAGCCCAGGGTTGACCGAGCTCGTGCGGTCTTTGGCCATAGGTCGTGCTCGCGTGGGGCTTCATGATGGAAGTTGCTGATCGAGTTGAAGTTGCTCGTAGTGGTGGCGAAAAATTCGAGCAAGAGGCGGCTATTGGGTTAGGGCTCGCATTCGAATACTAGGGAGGAGAAGATGGGATTGTCGGCCACGATTTGATCTAAGGAATTGGACGGCAGAGATGTACAGAGGGGTTTTAAATTAAAAAAAGAAATTAGTAAACTTTATATATATTAAATCGTATGATCTTTAAAACCGTATAACTTTTTGATACGAGGTCGGAAAATTACGAAACAAATTGCGTTGGATTCGTTTTGTCGAGCACTACGCAATGGAGCTGGTTTGGAGCTAGTGAAAATTTCGGGTAAAATTAAACGCACGTTTAATTTTATTCGAAACAAAACACTAAAACTATTGTCGGGAACTCAAGGTGAGAACTTCTCACTCAATCGAATTGTTCGATTTAAATTTTAAATAGTTGAACTTAAAATTGCTTGATTGTGTGATTGGATGATAATTATTATCTGTTGTATTGAAATAGACCCTATACGCCGTATATTAAGCGGATGTTATTTATTAAAAACATATACCGCGATAATTCAACTTGTATGGAATTGGTATTATATATGTACTTGGTGTTGATTTTTCCGCATTATATAGCGGACGAGACCCTATTGCGCCGCATAATAGCGGATAGTATTTTATAAATCCCATATACTGTGATATTCCGTCTCGAAACGGAATTGGAATTGTGCTAACATCTTTGGATGCAGGGAACAGGTTGGAGGGATCCAACTGGATTCCTCAAACATTTGAATTTGTTTCAATGTTGTGTGTTGATCTATTTATTGATCTATTTATAATCTGCGAGATTATCTTTGTGATTGAAATGGTTAAAGGCTAAATTTTAGCCGAATATATTTTTGGTATCGTTTGATGCCCAAAATAAATAAAATTTGATTTTTGAAAATTAATTTGAGAATTCATAATAAAATTTAATTTTGGAATTAATTCATTTTAAATGAATAAACGTTGTAATTTTTATGTTATAAAATTATGATTTTTGTGAAATATAACCGAAATGTGATTTTTTGAAATAAGTAGTTGATTAATTTATAAAATGGTTTGAATTGGGATTTTTGAATTATTATAAATGATTTATATAAAAGATTTATAAAATTGGTATTTATAAATTAAAATGTTGGAATTATAAAACGAGTTTTTATAAGTATTAAAATGAAATATAAATGGATTTCATAAGTGGGTGAAATCTATAGATTTATAAATTGTGAAGTTATTAAATGAATAGATTTTTGTAAAATAAAAGATTTACAAGTAATTAACTTATAAATTGGATTTTGGCGTGTAAATGGAATATAGACAGAATTTGTTAATAAATTGATTTTATAAGTTGAAGTTGTTATAAAGCATAAATGGAATTTATAAACGTTGTTTTATAGATCCGAAATCGACTTATTTTAATAATTTTAATCATTATAGCTTATTAAAGGAGATATATCCACGATTTTGGGATAGTGGATAATCCTTTAAATAGAATATGTAGAAATTGAATTTGGTTAACGAAGTATATTCACGATTTTGGACGGTGAATAATATATTAAAGAAATATTTTAGGAAAGTGGTATTTTGAATAGAATTAAAACAATTCAAAAATGTTTTAAAATGTATTAAGTATCGAAACCGTAGATTTCAACATTCATTGTTGAAATAGACGTTTTCGAGAAATAGAAGGAAATGGTGGACTATAACACTGCTGTTATAGTAAATGATTTCCGAAAGGATTTTTTTTTATAGTATTGGGATTTATATATCTATCTTAATTTCGAATTCCTATACTAGTGATTTTGGGTTGTTGTAACGATGTTTTACGCAACATTCATTTTAACCCAAATAAATGTGTTTAAGAGAAGTTTTCCCTAAAGAATAAAATATATACTTAATTTGGATTTAAGTATATTGAATATTTTCCAAATGTTGAAAATAAATAGATTGTGAATTACTTATTATTGAATAAGTATGGATATGTTATCCAATATGAAGTGAATGTTTTGAGATTATATCTTTTAAAGATAAATTGAAAGTGAATAATTGAAATCAATTTGAAAAATAGTATAAAAAGGTGAATATTTGGAAATGTAAATTCACAATGGAAATTTATAAGGGAAATTTGTTTTAAAAATAAACATTGATTTATTTTTAAAAGTGTGGAAATAAATTTACGGATTTGGAACGTAAATTCAATAAATCGGTAAGGATTTATTTGATTGGTTTAAATGAACCATTTTGAAATGAAAGTTGTAAGGATGTAAATTGATTTGAAATTGGTTTTCAAATGGTTGAAGTGTGGAAATTATATCTTGTAAAGATATTTTTTTTGAAAATAAATAATTTGGGAAATTATTTGAAATCGGGTGATGTTGTGAATATTGATTGATGGTTAAATAACCGACTATCAATATTGACCCTTGAATGGCTATTTGTTGTGAATTGGTTGAAATTGAATGCTACACTTATTTTTAAATTATTGCGCTCATTATTCGGATTACCCATTCCGAATAGTGATACGACGTGATGGATAGCATTGAAGACCGGTGTTGAAGACCGGGTATTTGTGAAAATGATAGGATGACCTATCGATTGTCTCTGCACCGTTAGCTACGGTATGGAGATTTCCTTTGTGATGGGAAATTCGATATGGATTGTGAATACCCGGATTGCAAGGGCTTCTTTTGAAGTGCCTTCGGTTCTGTTCGAGCCCGGAGCAGACTTGTATGGTTACGTGTCTGACATTACATTTTGAGTATAAAGCAGATTTCTTTCAAATACAATTCTGTTGGTGGCGGAGTATTTATTCTCTTAGCTTAACACCCTTCTCTGAGACGTACGAGCTCAGCGGTTTTGTAGTTGAAGGTTATCAGCAATATACTCCCAATTTGGTAATGTGACATGCTGAGTGTTGCTGTGTGATGATTATTTATTGATCATTTGTTGATTAAAGCGTGGCATTGTGAAAAAGCGTAGCTTTATGGACGAGACTTCGTCAGACCTCACACCCTAGAAATGGTCAAAACAGGAATATGCGGCAAGGTTATGAGGGTCGCGCCCTTTAGGGTATGTCATTCCCTTCTGGAAAAGGGTGGTGTTAGGTATGGAGCCCTAATGCTTAACCTATATGGTTGCTCCAATCTCATTTTTCTGTGTGGTTGTTGCTTGGTGATAGAGGGCCCTCGGATAAAGGTCCCAAAGGACCGGGGGTTGGCATATTCGTGTAGTAGTTACCTAGTTACAGAGGTAACCCGGCCTTATGTTTGCAGAGAGCTGGTTAAGTTCTCGGGACGTCCCGCCAGAGGCGATCCCATTGACAGTAGGAAGTTCCTCACCCTGACCATTTGTTGGAAATCCAAAGAAACAATACGAGCCTTGTACGGTTTTAGTTGTAGAACCTGCCATTCACTTATGGTGGCGCCCCACTGTTTGGATGGTAGCTATAGTAGGCATAGTTCGAAATATCTATGCTGGCTAAGATTTATATTCTATTTTCGAAATGCTTTCTACACTATGCACTATTAATAATATCAAAAATGATTTGTTTTGCGTAGTAAGCATCTTTGACTATCATAAGGAGAAATCTCCTCCAATTCTGCGTTTGCATTGTGTGTGTGCGGGGAGGCCTTATAGTAGTTTCATTTTCCAAAAGCATTGCGGATATTTTCCACTTCTATGTTTATTGTTGTTTTAAAAGATAAATAACTATTTTGAGTTCTCACACCAGTCCCATGACTGACCTGGAGTTTATTGTTCTCTTCCTAAACTCTGGGTGCCCATGAATTTCCATACGGGCAGTCTAGAGTCAGGTTATCAGGTCATTCTGGATTCAGGAGTGCTATGGAGCTCAAGTGGCGAGCTGGATGGCGAGACGTACCACTTGTATATGATATTATCTTTCCGCTGTAAATTCACTTATAGGGACATGTTTGTATAGCTGTCCATTGTTTTGTTGTGTATTGTTGTTGTACACTCTGATGATGTAATGTAATAACTGAGATAGTTCTTTGTTTTAAAGTTTATTCATTTATCTATTATATGTTGTTCCGCTGCGATATGTGAGATTCTGATATTGTTTCTGTTCAGTTTTCTTACTTCTTCTATCTTTTTCTTCTACCTCTTCTTTTTAACCCTCATGGTTCGGTTTTTGGGCATTTGATTGTTCGACAGTTGATACAGTGGACGTATTGATGTTGATTTTCGGAAGTCGAAGAATCGGGTCTTGACAACAAGTCATTCTTGTTATTTTCTACCCACTCCATAGTAACATTAAAATGGTCCTCATCATCCACTGCTAAATCTGCTACTTTAGACAATTCAATACACATCATTTTGTATCGTATTTGCTAGGAAGTGACTTCTTCATCTCCATAATTAAGTCAGATTCTTGAATGAGATCTCAACTTTTTTTTCTCTCCATCCATCCAATTTTTTTTTGAGGACCGTTTTAATATTAATTTTAATCAGCTTAAGTAGTGCATGCCTACAAAATATCCCTATAAACTCAAACTTACGACAATTACATCGAACTTCATAATTCTCTTTATACCCCATTGATTTCCTATAATTTTCAAAAGCCACATCTTCGTGTATGTCAAACTCTATTCCAATGCAAGTCTCTCTACTATCATATGAAGGAACCGGGCCAGCAGGCAACGGAAAAATTGAGTGAATTTATTAATTTTTACCATTTTGAATCTTTAATGGGCCTATGAAGTCTAAATATACTTAGAACTTTTCTAATTTTCTTTTAAATAAAATATATATTTTAGTTTATTTATTTTTTATTTGGCAAAATGTAATTTTAAATTTAGTTTCAACTTACAGGTATTATAATGATTGTATTGAATACATTCATTTGTGTGAAGTGTAAGTGCAGTATACAAGTGGTGTACAAATGAAATATGTACAAAATGAATTAAGAGAAAGGGACCATTTGTTTCTCTCTCTTGCTCTATTTGATCAATAAAATGAAAGATATGACAGAAAATAAAAGGATAAAAACATTTCATTTCTTTCCTTCTCTTACCCTATTCAATTAATAGAGTAAAGATATGGTACAATATAAAAGAAAGGAAAACAATCATTTCTTGCCATATTTAATTGTAACAACTAATATACTAAATAACATTTATTACTCATCAATCAAATTTACACATGCCTATGTTATCTAAATTTTGTTATCAAAATATATGCATACATTCATAATAATTGTAGATACTTACATACATATAAAGTGAAAAATTATGAGCTTTTTTAAATGATTTGAAGTCCAAAATTAACATTAATAGATTTGATTTCAATTAAGAAAGTTTTTTTAAAAATAATGTTACATTATTACTCATAATCTTTGTACAAATATGAATTAAAGAAAACATTTATATTCCATACATATGATAATTACAATTCAATAATTTAGATCTGAACATCATACATTTGTAAGCGCTGTAGCATATGATATTTTATATATACATTTTGTTAAAAGGTTTTTGATTTTAAAGTTAACAGTTGTCATCAAATGTTTAAATAAGGAATGAAACAATACTTTAAATTTTACATGAAACTTTAAATATAGAAAACAATAAATAACTATAATTTTCACTAAAGTCCATTCAACAATCTTAAATCAAAGTTTCCCATTTTAAAAAAAACAAAGATTGTTATAATTGTACACATGAATTTAACATGTGAATAAGATCAAATTCAAGGAATGGTAGACAACTTAACATATATGTAATTCATTAGAAATTGAATAAGTGAATGTATATCATTTATGCATAAAATCTTATTCAGCGTCAATTTTCAATTTCATAAGTTTCCAAAATAAAATAAAAGAGATTTGAACAAGGAAGACGTGTGTAAATTTGTGATAAGAATTTACAGATCTAAACAATATAGAGAACGATGATAATTTATTAGAAGTGATATGAGAGTCAAAACATGTCAATTTATCATAAACATACATTAAAAAGAATTGATGAACAACATAGATCTAAATAAAAATTAATACAATAAACATTATCTCTCAAACTAAGCATAGAGCATATTTAATTTACATGTTGCAAGACGAAAATTTGAAACATGAAGTGAATCATAGGAAATATAATTATATTAATCAGATGAATA
This sequence comes from Allium cepa, assembly GCA_030765085.1. Lineage (NCBI taxonomy): Eukaryota > Viridiplantae > Streptophyta > Magnoliopsida > Asparagales > Amaryllidaceae > Allium > Allium cepa. Next base: position 670,999,866 of record CM060928.1, on the reverse strand, counting down.
TATAGGTGAATCTAATTAAATATTACTTTTAGATGTAGCTAATAAATCACATATTGAATGATGAACCAAAATTCCCAAATTCAAAATCAACCTCCGAATTTTGTAAGGATCTAGAGATAGGAACCACCTTACATTTATTTTTATTTTTGAAATTTTTTATGGAATATTTATTTCATGGAGGCCATTCAGTGAGAGGAGGAGAGCTAGAGAAAGAAAATTGTCTATCTAAAAAGAATGTAAAATGGGCGAGAGAGAATATGTTTTAAAGGAAAAACTTGCAACCTTTCAGTTTTCTCCTTTAAAACCCTTCCTATTTAATTCCAAAATAAACCTCACAAAAACCTTTTTTCCTCCTGTTCTTATTTATGTTAGATGAAATAGACATAAAGAGAAAAGGATAATTTTCATTTCAAAAAGATATTTATTGAGTCATGAAGAGGACATTTCTTTCTTTCATTTAATTCCTCCTTTGAATTTTAAAATCACATTGAAACCACTCTCTTTTTTCATCATGCACGTGGGCCTCAATAAAAAATTCCTAAAACACTTAGCAGGTAATCTATTTAAATACAATTTAAATATTTTATTGATGTTATCAATACGCTCGTTTATAAATTCTATAAATGCACTTTATTAAGTGCTAATGTTATTCAAACAAATAAAATGAAGTTTAATAATTAAAATTTCATAATATTAGTTAATTTAATTAATTTACAACAATTTATAAATTAATTAAATCATGTGGTTTATTTTGAGTATTCATCATTACGGTTGTGCGACTTAAAGGTGTAAATTCAATCAGTGACTAATATCGAACCATTCGAATATTAACGTTCACACGTCACTTGGAAGGTGGTGTGACATTTTGGCTAAATTTATCCCTTACACATCAATCTAATTTTATTTATCAATAAGTTGTATCTAATAGTGACAATTATTTACATCAATTCTCTTCGTCAAATCTATATCGCATTGGGACTTATGATGTCTGGTAATGGTCAAAATTCCAATATCGTCCGCATTCAACTTCATTGTCCAAACACAAAGTCGTTGGTTTAAAAGTAATAATTATTATTAACCAAAATGCTCTGGCCAGGGACTTTGACTTTGAATTGATTTCAGTTGACCATTATACTAACCTCATATAACCGAGGAGACGAATCCTCTTTTGAATAGCATTTCACTTCCAATGCTTTCACCTGACCAAACTATAGTCGTTCGATGGACGCCATGCAACGATTTAACTATAATCAAAGCAGAGATTCCACATTGAGATCAACAATATTCTCAAGTCGATAGAACTGTGTAAATTAATCACATCGATATTCTCTGCTTGACCTTAGTTATACTAACAAACAGAAAACTATCGAATGAGTCATTCCATAGTTATCCAATAACTATCAGTATGTAATTCCTTGGTACCCCAACGATCATGAGTAATACACTGCCCAACATTTGGAGAGAGTTACATATTCTAGTCTCAACGAATACATCAATATCCAATCTCGATGCATCTTGACGAGGAACATTTAAAATGGTATATTTGTACTGTTGTGATAAATTACTCATTGTTGAAGCACTTTGTAATACTATCACAAAACATACCATTTATGGATTTTCTATTAAATATACCTTTAATTAAATTGATTAATTAATATGACCACATTATATCAAGTATATAAATGGAAGAAAATATCTTTATTTCAAATAAGATTGGTCAATGAATTAGATATATGTAACAAATTATATATTTGCCCATGGGGCATACCCCTAACTCTATCAATCTCCAACTTGCATTTGGGGTCAATTATGGAATCTTATTCTAACTTCTTCAATCGGTTCTCTCAAAATCAATTGGGTCAGTCCCTTTGTGAATGAGTATGCTATTATGTTTTAACCGTCTTCTTTGTGAATCAACTCGCTCCGACCGTGATAAACTAATTTATCATGTGGAACAATTTATAGTATGTCTTTCGACTTCTAGTGGGCTATAAGTTCTGTTACAAACTATCTCACGACACATTTTTATCATATAACAATGTTATGATATTCTCAACATTTTGAATCGGCTTAGTTATAAATTTATGTACTTATATTTTTTTATATACATTTTCTTTATTGCGGCGCTATTCAAGCTGATGTTCTTGGCCTTTTTCATTCAGCCATGGTCTTTCATTTAGAACATTTCCAATATAAAGACTCTTAACTTGAATTTATTATTGACATACTATATTCAATATCACTTATGAAGTTTGAGTCCGAACACTCCTTCATAAGGAGTTTTTGTTTCTGCAAACAATTGTCTAGTATTTCATAAATACACGAGAACACTTCAAATAACCATTTAGCGATATCAATTTGGATTTGATATTTTCTTCACGTATCAAATACATAAACAAATCACGAAATCGTAGACAACATAACATGTATGATAATTCCTATTGCCAATGAATACGAAGCTCATCTCACATGTTTCGTATTAAACAAATTAATAAGGTGACTTTGCATATCGATTACAAATATTCCTAATATCTTTTATACTCACTATAAAAGACATAATTTATAATCCTAAGTGAGTATCAACTAAGGTTGATTTTAACAAAAGTACATCATTAAAATCAACAACGTGTTGTCCACTTATTTTAAAAATATCAATGCACCTTTTAACGTTCCTTCTTATGAACACGCGCTTCCTCTGCATTTGGATTGATAATCAAACTATTTGATATTTCTATCAAAATATTTATTCAATTTTGATGCTTATAAAATGATACTTTCTGTGATGACCCGGAATTTGAAAGCAATATCAATTTGATAATCTGAAATAAAAATTAAATTGATTTGATAATCTTTGTAATAAGATTTGAATTAATTTAATAATCCAATAAATGAATAGTTAATTGATAGATTTTATCTTTTTAAATCTAATAAAGTGTTTACTATTTATAATATATATAGAATATTGTATATATTGTAAATAGATCTTGTTTTAAATTTAATTAATAAATAAATCTTGTTTCCTAAAAATATATATATTTAGTAAAATTGGAAATTATGATTTTATTTAAAAAGTTGAACTTTTTAAAAGCTATTTAATAAATAAATATGGTTTTAAATACCTAAGATAAATATTGAAATGATTAACTCAGGTTTAAATTTAAATAACAATGAGGTTATTTTGATTTTATTTTAAATATAATGTGATAAAATAAATAATTTATGAATTGTAACGAGACGAATTTTGCCCGCTCGAAAATCGACATCCATACTTCAAATCGTATTCGAATGCCATAGATTCGAACGTTCAAATCCGATTCGCCGGAGCTTATAACAATCATTAAGTAAACAACACAGCGGAATAAAAGAATAATACATTGATATACAGCTTTGATACAATATCTGATACAACAGATGATCCAATAGATATCAATATACATCAGAGATATGATACAATAAATAGCAGCGGAAAAGAAAACGATAACATCTAGCAGCGGAACAATATAACTCTAAGGCAGTCTTCAACGAAGAACTCCAAATCGGAACTGTAACTCCATTTCCAAGAACCAACCCAGCAATAGCTCGAACTCTAAATAGCGATGCTCCAAGATAACCAAGACTGGTGCGATCCAAAGACTGAACTAACTCCAGATAATCTACTAAACCTGACTATCTGAAAAACCCAACCCTAGACTGCTCGTGTAGAAAATAATGAGCACCCAGAGTTTAGGAAAGAAACGATAAACTCCGGATCAGTCGTGGGACTGGTATGAGCAACAAAACAGTTTATTTTTCTTTAAAATCAAAACAGAGGAATATTTTTTTGAAATCAATTCGCAATGCTTTTGAAAATGTAACTACCATAAGACCTCCCACCACACACACAATGCAAACGCAAACTTGGAGGAGATTTCTTCTTATGTTAGTCAAAGATGCTTCTACGCAAAAATCAAATCAATTTTGATATTATTATTAGTGCATAGTGTAGAACAAATTCTTTCGAAAGTAAAGATATAAATCTTAGCCAGCATAGGTACCATTATATTATGCCTACTAATAGCTACCATATTAAATGGCAGGTTCTACAACTAAAACCGTACAAGATCGTATTGTTTCTTTGGATTTCCAACAAATGGTCAGGCCAAGGAACTTCCCATTGCCACATGAGAATGCCTCTGGAAGGACGTCCCCGAGAACCAAACCGGAACTCTGCCAACACAAGGCCGGGTTACCCCTAACTGGGTAACTACTGACACGAGCACGCCATTCCCCGATCGTAAACGACCTTTTTCACGGGATCCCGATAACCAACAACCACAAAGTAATAAACTCGTAGTAACCACATAGGTTAAATATCTGGGCTCCATACCATGATACAACCTCTATCCAGAAGGAAATGTACATACCCTAAGGGGAGCTACAGCAACCCCTAATAACCTTGCTGCATCTTTCCTGTTTTGACCATTTCCGGGATGTGAGGCTCGATGAAGTCACGTCCACAAAAACATACTTTATACAAAAGCCATGCTTTGGGTCAACAAATGATCAACACAATGATCACTAAGATAGACGATCAAATAAATGATCCTATCACAAATAATCAACACAATGATCATTTCAGCAACACTTGGCATGTCACATTACCAAATTGGGAATATATCGCTGATAACTTCAACTATATAACCTTTGAGCACATACGTCTCAAAGAAGGGTGTTAAGCAAAGAATAAATTCTCCGCCACCAACAGAAATATATTTGAAAGAAATCGGCTTTATATCTCAACTTGTAATGTCAGGCATACAATCCATACAAGTCTGTTCTAGGTTCGAACAGAACCGAAGGCACTTACAAAGAAGTCCTTGCAAATCCGGATATTCACAATCCCGATCGGATTTCCCATCACTTATGGAATCTCTATACCAGGTGCGACCCAGTGCAGAGACAATCGACAGGTCATCCTATCGCTCTCGCAAATACCGGTCTTCAACACCGATCTTCAAATGCAATTCACAACGACGTACCACATATTCGGAATGGGTTATACGACCCCATGGTCCTTTCCCGGTTAACCCGAATAGTGAGCGAAAATATTTCAAAAACAAATGGATAATGGGACTTCAATTAAGTCACAACTTATTACCCAAAACTTTTCTTCAAATGGCTTAACAAATTACTATTTTAAATCTTTAAACAAAAAGATTCATTTTCACAATCTTTATCGGTTTAAACAATTTTCACATTTTAATCTTTTAAACAAAAGATTCATTCACAGATTTTCCAAATCAATTTCCATTTCAATTTGATTAACTCGTTAAATCTTTAAATCAAAGATTTAACTTATAGCTTCAAAACAATTTCATTTAAATTTGATTTAAACAAATCTTCAATTTAAATCTGTTAAAAATAAACAGATTTAATTCATAGTTTTCAAAAAGAATTCATTCATAACTTTAGGAAAATCATTTCTCTATTCAATCTTGAAATTCCCCTAATTAACTGGAATCTCGGTTCTTATCTAAAAGTGTTTATCATTTGAAAACAACAGTTTTCATTTTGGAAATTTGATTCATTTATACGAGTTGAAATCCTTGGGTTAAATTCAAATTCTCAAAAACAATACTTAAAAGTGGTTTAATCCCTATATAACCAATATAACATCCTTAATCCTTAATTTCAAATTACAGAATTAAATTTGAATATTGAATTCAAATTTAAATTAAAGTATTTAAATTTCAACACTTAATCCAGTTATTCAAAATAAATTTCCATCTTTGAAATTTCATTTCAAAAGCTTTTCACTTTAAACCCTCTCCATTTCCAAAACATTTGAATTTTAAAAATTCAAATTTTAAACTATTTCAAAAATCTGTGACTTAATCGATTTCCTCGTGAAATCCATATTTGTGTGTGTATGGTGTGGTCCAAGGGTTTAACACAATAGTGCAACATTATCATCATCACAAATTAAAACACAGAAATATAGTTGATAAGCGATATAAACTATAACGCTTATCGTTCATTCACAGATAATATACGAATGTAAACAAATAATCTGTACACAGCTCAAAGCATAGAACAAAATATCACAGATCAGATAGGATAATCAATTCAAGGCATCTCATACAATACAATCATTCATAAGTAAGGTCAAGCATTTGATAAACATTTATAAACAGGATTAATTATTCGTTCAATCCTAATAAATTCAATTTATTTCCTAGTAAATTAACTACATATGAATTTATTATCTAATTCTGATTTATAAATTAATCACAAATAACTTGATTTAAATAATTTATCAACACTTTAATTAATTATCCTTAATTAATAAATTAATTAGATTAAGCTTAGGTTAATTACAAAATTATTTAACCTAAATTTATTTCATTAAATAATTATTTTTAAATGATTAATTATCTTTATAAATAAATCAACATTCTAATTACATTAAATGTAATTTTATCTTAATCACTTGGTTAATTAACTTTAATAATTAACCACTTACAATTAATTAATCTTCAATTAATTATATCTCATTCATTAATAAATATTTAATTTAATACCATTCAATTAATTATCCTTTTCTAGCTACAATAAGTGCTTATCCCAAATCACTTATTTTAATAAATCATAATTTAATTACATCAAGTAATTATACTTAAACTCCTTGATTAATCATTCTTTAATTATTTTATAAATTAAATTATTTGATTGCCTTAATTATCCCTAAGACAATTAATTTCTTTATTAATGATTTCATAAATATTTAAGTGTATTTTTAACCTTACACTTTTAAATTTACTTATTTCCTTATATTTGCAAACCTTCTTAATAAAATTTAAAACAAACTTAGCTCAACACTTGTCAACATAAATAACTTTATTAATATTAAATTTGTTTAACATTTTAACTTAAGGTTAATTTAAGTTACCCCGAGAAAAATTAGACCCGAAGTAAACGTGTTGTTTACTCGAGTGAAACTCGCATCTTCGCCCCTGTTTTCCAGCGTTCCACTTTCCCCACTACCCTTCTTCTTCACCTACCTGTTCTTTTACTTCTTCTTCTTCTTTTTTTTTTTATATACAAGCTTATGTTAAAACATAACCTCAGTCACACGACCTCGTTCACGCACCTGGGTTCGAACTCGTGTCAAACCCTAAATTTCTCGAGCAATTCCTCGAGACGACCCAAACATCGAACCACTGACACTCACACGCCACCGTGCACGTGCACGGTGGCTCGCCGCCCCTCCGGTGGCTCACGCTACCTCCAGCAAACCCCAAATCGACATCTCACGTGAAAACAAACTTCACTGCATCGCTATACACTCGGAATCGAAAAAGAGCCTGAAGCTCGAACTCCAAACGCGAACACTTCACCGAAAACCACTAAGTTCGCCCAATATTTAACACCGGAAGCAAAGCCCCTCCGCTCAGGCCAAGACCATACCCTCCACAACCTTCACCTTGACGCTCATCACACTCGATCGTCCCAGTGTGTCGCAATTGAAAATTTACAGAGTATCCAAATTTTAAGCACTCAAACCCTATTCTTAATTCAAACTCAAAATTTATGCATCTGAAAAATAATTTCACATTTTTCTAGTGTTAACATAACTTCAACCTTGCTTTATGCCAAATTTCAACCTTTTACATTGATTAGTTCACTAGAAATTTGCAAAAAGGCAGTTTTGGTTCAAGTTCAAATTTCTCTTAAAACCCCAAACTAAAATTCTTCGTTTTAGTTTTAAAAATCATAAATTACTGTAAGCATTCAAGATATAAACTTGAATTAGCAATTTACGACATTCAACTTCATCAAAGAAATGTTTGGTTTACATGTAGAACAAGTTACAGTAATATACTCTTACAACATAGTTTTTAATTAACTTTTGAAATCTTAAATTAGTTTAATTAACAACTTGCAGATTTCAATTGTTTGTTTGAACAGAAGCATGAATTCTGTTTCAAGTGACAGGGAAATATTTGAACAGAGCATCACATACACAGGCAAGGATCATATTCAAACTGAAATATACTCAAGCCAAATTATAATGGATCTTGATCTATTTTTTTGAATAACTTAAAGCTTTAAAATTATTGTTTACTCACTTGTCTCAGAAGAATTAAACAGAGGAGAGGTTTTGCTTTGCTTACAGGCTGAATTCTCAGGCTTTGGATTTGCATTTGCAACTCAATTTTGTTTCCAGGTTTGATGAAGATATGATTACAGATTTACATAGCTTTATTTTCAGTTTTCTTAGCTTTTGAATATCGAATTAATGAAACAAATTGGAATGAAGAAGCTTGATATAAATGAGAAAAGAAGTTTACTGGTGGTGATGTATATGTGAAGCTATAGGTGTAGTTAGTACAACAGGGTGATATATATTTGTAAAATAAGCATGCTGAAGATTCTTGCATTCAATGCTAGAGGTGTATTGCATTTAATGCCAAGATATGTGTCTCCATACCTACCTCATTCTATCCTTTTTCTTGCTTCAGCTGAAGTGATCTTGTGTTGGAGGTGATACTATATACATAGATATTATTATTTGTACAGGTTAATGTTATCTTGTTTGTTATGTTACTTGTTTTATTCTTTCACTTGTCTTTGCTTTTCTTTTGTTTATTTCTTGTTTTATATTTTACATAATTTTATAAATATGTGGTTTCTACTTTGTATGTTATTTTATTTGTTTGAATACTTTTATTTGCTCTTATTATTATTTTTTTCTTTGCATACTCAAACTTTTATATTTGTTTGTATTTAGTTACTTTATTTTCTTAAGTACTTTGTTTCTTCCTTGCATTATATTTGAATTGCATACTTATATATTTGTCATTTATTTGCTTATACTTGTTTATACATTATTTGTTTGCAGTTTTATATTGAGTTGAGTTTGTTTACATACCTTTTCTTATGTGTATTTCTTCTTTTGTTTTATCACTTGTCATATGAATACATTTCAAATCACATTTGAATGCATATTGTTTCTTTTCTTTTGCAAGCCTACACATTTCTATTTTTATCTTGAGTATTTTTTTTATCTTACATACAAATTGTTTTGTATCTTTCTATGCTGAAATGTATTATATTATGTACTTTATTTTATTTATTTCATTTTGTTGATTTGATTACTTTGACTTTATAGTTTATAGTTTATCTCACATATATTTCTATTTCTAGAATAAATAATAATTATTATTATTTTACTTCAAATTCATTATCTTATGTTATTTTTATAAACTCAAATCATTATTAACCATCAATTCAAATATTTATTATTACTTATTTATTTATTTTATACTCATGTCAAATATCTGTATTTTATGATTATTTTTAAACCATTTACTTGAGATTTTAACTCAAGTTCAATATATACATATATATATTATATAAAATTTGCTCATATATACCCAAATATATATACATTCAATATATACTCATATTTACAGTATTTTAAATGTAAATGATTTATACAGAATATACTTGGATCCGGGGAAACTCGCATCACTTAATCAATTAATTTCACAAATTTTATTCAAAAATTCATTTAATTATCAATTTAAATATTTATATAATCCGGGGTCGTTACAGACTTCCCCCCTTAAAAGAATTTCGTCCCCGAAATTCGCGGGCACGAAAACAACACAGATGGATGAAAGATAAAGAAATATCTTTTCAGATCAAACTGGATATCAGTTCTGCAATTGGCTCACCAAATCAGAATATCAATAATAGATACAGGAAATTATAATTAAAATTTCAAATTTTGGTTTTAAACAAAATCATTTTATCGATACAATTCTAATCATTCTTCATATTCTATTAATCAATTTAATTCAATTAAAATTTTCAATTTCTAATTCATTTATTAGAGTTTAAATCGAAAAGCCGATAAGAAATTGATGAAGTACGAAGTAATAATTTTCTGCAACGATCCGTAAGGCCACCATCACATCGAAACTTCTTTCTGGAGCTGTCGCGAAGAATTCAAAAGAATTTAGAAACGAATCAAAGAAAATTGATAAGAAAGATGTTTCCACTATTGTTACAGAGTATTGACCAATTATAGTCGTATTTCCCTGCCCCTATCTCGTTCTCTTCTTGCACTCATACTTACTATCAGCGGATAGTGAGAGAATTTACTGAGGCATTCAAACAGATATCTTAAGGATTACTCATTCTAGGATTTACTTCATCCTATCTCTAATGAGCTACTTAATGTGTTACACTCCTGAGCTAAAGTTTCACCTTAGCTCTGATACCAAATGTAACGAGACGAATTTTGCCCGCTCGAAAATCGACATCCATACTTCAAATCGTATTCGAATGCCATAGATTCGAACGTTCAAATCCGATTCGCCGGAGCTTATAACAATCATTAAGTAAACAACACAGCGGAATAAAAGAATAATACATTGATATACAGCTTTGATACAATATCTGATACAACAGATGATCCAATAGATATCAATATACATCAGAGATATGATACAATAAATAGCAGCGGAAAAGAAAACGATAACATCTAGCAGCGGAACAATATAACTCTAAGGCAGTCTTCAACGAAGAACTCCAAATCGGAACTGTAACTCCATTTCCAAGAACCAACCCAGCAATAGCTCGAACTCTAAATAGCGATGCTCCAAGATAACCAAGACTGGTGCGATCCAAAGACTGAACTAACTCCAGATAATCTACTAAACCTGACTATCTGAAAAACCCAACCCTAGACTGCTCGTGTAGAAAATAATGAGCACCCAGAGTTTAGGAAAGAAACGATAAACTCCGGATCAGTCGTGGGACTGGTATGAGCAACAAAACAGTTTATTTTTCTTTAAAATCAAAACAGAGGAATATTTTTTTGAAATCAATTCGCAATGCTTTTGAAAATGTAACTACCATAAGACCTCCCACCACACACACAATGCAAACGCAAACTTGGAGGAGATTTCTTCTTATGTTAGTCAAAGATGCTTCTACGCAAAAATCAAATCAATTTTGATATTATTATTAGTGCATAGTGTAGAACAAATTCTTTCGAAAGTAAAGATATAAATCTTAGCCAGCATAGGTACCATTATATTATGCCTACTAATAGCTACCATATTAAATGGCAGGTTCTACAACTAAAACCGTACAAGATCGTATTGTTTCTTTGGATTTCCAACAAATGGTCAGGCCAAGGAACTTCCCATTGCCACATGAGAATGCCTCTGGAAGGACGTCCCCGAGAACCAAACCGGAACTCTGCCAACACAAGGCCGGGTTACCCCTAACTGGGTAACTACTGACACGAGCACGCCATTCCCCGATCGTAAACGACCTTTTTCACGGGATCCCGATAACCAACAACCACAAAGTAATAAACTCGTAGTAACCACATAGGTTAAATATCTGGGCTCCATACCATGATACAACCTCTATCCAGAAGGAAATGTACATACCCTAAGGGGAGCTACAGCAACCCCTAATAACCTTGCTGCATCTTTCCTGTTTTGACCATTTCCGGGATGTGAGGCTCGATGAAGTCACGTCCACAAAAACATACTTTATACAAAAGCCATGCTTTGGGTCAACAAATGATCAACACAATGATCACTAAGATAGACGATCAAATAAATGATCCTATCACAAATAATCAACACAATGATCATTTCAGCAACACTTGGCATGTCACATTACCAAATTGGGAATATATCGCTGATAACTTCAACTATATAACCTTTGAGCACATACGTCTCAAAGAAGGGTGTTAAGCAAAGAATAAATTCTCCGCCACCAACAGAAATATATTTGAAAGAAATCGGCTTTATATCTCAACTTGTAATGTCAGGCATACAATCCATACAAGTCTGTTCTAGGTTCGAACAGAACCGAAGGCACTTACAAAGAAGTCCTTGCAAATCCGGATATTCACAATCCCGATCGGATTTCCCATCACTTATGGAATCTCTATACCAGGTGCGACCCAGTGCAGAGACAATCGACAGGTCATCCTATCGCTCTCGCAAATACCGGTCTTCAACACCGATCTTCAAATGCAATTCACAACGACGTACCACATATTCGGAATGGGTTATACGACCCCATGGTCCTTTCCCGGTTAACCCGAATAGTGAGCGAAAATATTTCAAAAACAAATGGATAATGGGACTTCAATTAAGTCACAACTTATTACCCAAAACTTTTCTTCAAATGGCTTAACAAATTACTATTTTAAATCTTTAAACAAAAAGATTCATTTTCACAATCTTTATCGGTTTAAACAATTTTCACATTTTAATCTTTTAAACAAAAGATTCATTCACAGATTTTCCAAATCAATTTCCATTTCAATTTGATTAACTCGTTAAATCTTTAAATCAAAGATTTAACTTATAGCTTCAAAACAATTTCATTTAAATTTGATTTAAACAAATCTTCAATTTAAATCTGTTAAAAATAAACAGATTTAATTCATAGTTTTCAAAAAGAATTCATTCATAACTTTAGGAAAATCATTTCTCTATTCAATCTTGAAATTCCCCTAATTAACTGGAATCTCGGTTCTTATCTAAAAGTGTTTATCATTTGAAAACAACAGTTTTCATTTTGGAAATTTGATTCATTTATACGAGTTGAAATCCTTGGGTTAAATTCAAATTCTCAAAAACAATACTTAAAAGTGGTTTAATCCCTATATAACCAATATAACATCCTTAATCCTTAATTTCAAATTACAGAATTAAATTTGAATATTGAATTCAAATTTAAATTAAAGTATTTAAATTTCAACACTTAATCCAGTTATTCAAAATAAATTTCCATCTTTGAAATTTCATTTCAAAAGCTTTTCACTTTAAACCCTCTCCATTTCCAAAACATTTGAATTTTAAAAATTCAAATTTTAAACTATTTCAAAAATCTGTGACTTAATCGATTTCCTCGTGAAATCCATATTTGTGTGTGTATGGTGTGGTCCAAGGGTTTAACACAATAGTGCAACATTATCATCATCACAAATTAAAACACAGAAATATAGTTGATAAGCGATATAAACTATAACGCTTATCGTTCATTCACAGATAATATACGAATGTAAACAAATAATCTGTACACAGCTCAAAGCATAGAACAAAATATCACAGATCAGATAGGATAATCAATTCAAGGCATCTCATACAATACAATCATTCATAAGTAAGGTCAAGCATTTGATAAACATTTATAAACAGGATTAATTATTCGTTCAATCCTAATAAATTCAATTTATTTCCTAGTAAATTAACTACATATGAATTTATTATCTAATTCTGATTTATAAATTAATCACAAATAACTTGATTTAAATAATTTATCAACACTTTAATTAATTATCCTTAATTAATAAATTAATTAGATTAAGCTTAGGTTAATTACAAAATTATTTAACCTAAATTTATTTCATTAAATAATTATTTTTAAATGATTAATTATCTTTATAAATAAATCAACATTCTAATTACATTAAATGTAATTTTATCTTAATCACTTGGTTAATTAACTTTAATAATTAACCACTTACAATTAATTAATCTTCAATTAATTATATCTCATTCATTAATAAATATTTAATTTAATACCATTCAATTAATTATCCTTTTCTAGCTACAATAAGTGCTTATCCCAAATCACTTATTTTAATAAATCATAATTTAATTACATCAAGTAATTATACTTAAACTCCTTGATTAATCATTCTTTAATTATTTTATAAATTAAATTATTTGATTGCCTTAATTATCCCTAAGACAATTAATTTCTTTATTAATGATTTCATAAATATTTAAGTGTATTTTTAACCTTACACTTTTAAATTTACTTATTTCCTTATATTTGCAAACCTTCTTAATAAAATTTAAAACAAACTTAGCTCAACACTTGTCAACATAAATAACTTTATTAATATTAAATTTGTTTAACATTTTAACTTAAGGTTAATTTAAGTTACCCCGAGAAAAATTAGACCCGAAGTAAACGTGTTGTTTACTCGAGTGAAACTCGCATCTTCGCCCCTGTTTTCCAGCGTTCCACTTTCCCCACTACCCTTCTTCTTCACCTACCTGTTCTTTTACTTCTTCTTCTTCTTTTTTTTTTTATATACAAGCTTATGTTAAAACATAACCTCAGTCACACGACCTCGTTCACGCACCTGGGTTCGAACTCGTGTCAAACCCTAAATTTCTCGAGCAATTCCTCGAGACGACCCAAACATCGAACCACTGACACTCACACGCCACCGTGCACGTGCACGGTGGCTCGCCGCCCCTCCGGTGGCTCACGCTACCTCCAGCAAACCCCAAATCGACATCTCACGTGAAAACAAACTTCACTGCATCGCTATACACTCGGAATCGAAAAAGAGCCTGAAGCTCGAACTCCAAACGCGAACACTTCACCGAAAACCACTAAGTTCGCCCAATATTTAACACCGGAAGCAAAGCCCCTCCGCTCAGGCCAAGACCATACCCTCCACAACCTTCACCTTGACGCTCATCACACTCGATCGTCCCAGTGTGTCGCAATTGAAAATTTACAGAGTATCCAAATTTTAAGCACTCAAACCCTATTCTTAATTCAAACTCAAAATTTATGCATCTGAAAAATAATTTCACATTTTTCTAGTGTTAACATAACTTCAACCTTGCTTTATGCCAAATTTCAACCTTTTACATTGATTAGTTCACTAGAAATTTGCAAAAAGGCAGTTTTGGTTCAAGTTCAAATTTCTCTTAAAACCCCAAACTAAAATTCTTCGTTTTAGTTTTAAAAATCATAAATTACTGTAAGCATTCAAGATATAAACTTGAATTAGCAATTTACGACATTCAACTTCATCAAAGAAATGTTTGGTTTACATGTAGAACAAGTTACAGTAATATACTCTTACAACATAGTTTTTAATTAACTTTTGAAATCTTAAATTAGTTTAATTAACAACTTGCAGATTTCAATTGTTTGTTTGAACAGAAGCATGAATTCTGTTTCAAGTGACAGGGAAATATTTGAACAGAGCATCACATACACAGGCAAGGATCATATTCAAACTGAAATATACTCAAGCCAAATTATAATGGATCTTGATCTATTTTTTTGAATAACTTAAAGCTTTAAAATTATTGTTTACTCACTTGTCTCAGAAGAATTAAACAGAGGAGAGGTTTTGCTTTGCTTACAGGCTGAATTCTCAGGCTTTGGATTTGCATTTGCAACTCAATTTTGTTTCCAGGTTTGATGAAGATATGATTACAGATTTACATAGCTTTATTTTCAGTTTTCTTAGCTTTTGAATATCGAATTAATGAAACAAATTGGAATGAAGAAGCTTGATATAAATGAGAAAAGAAGTTTACTGGTGGTGATGTATATGTGAAGCTATAGGTGTAGTTAGTACAACAGGGTGATATATATTTGTAAAATAAGCATGCTGAAGATTCTTGCATTCAATGCTAGAGGTGTATTGCATTTAATGCCAAGATATGTGTCTCCATACCTACCTCATTCTATCCTTTTTCTTGCTTCAGCTGAAGTGATCTTGTGTTGGAGGTGATACTATATACATAGATATTATTATTTGTACAGGTTAATGTTATCTTGTTTGTTATGTTACTTGTTTTATTCTTTCACTTGTCTTTGCTTTTCTTTTGTTTATTTCTTGTTTTATATTTTACATAATTTTATAAATATGTGGTTTCTACTTTGTATGTTATTTTATTTGTTTGAATACTTTTATTTGCTCTTATTATTATTTTTTTCTTTGCATACTCAAACTTTTATATTTGTTTGTATTTAGTTACTTTATTTTCTTAAGTACTTTGTTTCTTCCTTGCATTATATTTGAATTGCATACTTATATATTTGTCATTTATTTGCTTATACTTGTTTATACATTATTTGTTTGCAGTTTTATATTGAGTTGAGTTTGTTTACATACCTTTTCTTATGTGTATTTCTTCTTTTGTTTTATCACTTGTCATATGAATACATTTCAAATCACATTTGAATGCATATTGTTTCTTTTCTTTTGCAAGCCTACACATTTCTATTTTTATCTTGAGTATTTTTTTTATCTTACATACAAATTGTTTTGTATCTTTCTATGCTGAAATGTATTATATTATGTACTTTATTTTATTTATTTCATTTTGTTGATTTGATTACTTTGACTTTATAGTTTATAGTTTATCTCACATATATTTCTATTTCTAGAATAAATAATAATTATTATTATTTTACTTCAAATTCATTATCTTATGTTATTTTTATAAACTCAAATCATTATTAACCATCAATTCAAATATTTATTATTACTTATTTATTTATTTTATACTCATGTCAAATATCTGTATTTTATGATTATTTTTAAACCATTTACTTGAGATTTTAACTCAAGTTCAATATATACATATATATATTATATAAAATTTGCTCATATATACCCAAATATATATACATTCAATATATACTCATATTTACAGTATTTTAAATGTAAATGATTTATACAGAATATACTTGGATCCGGGGAAACTCGCATCACTTAATCAATTAATTTCACAAATTTTATTCAAAAATTCATTTAATTATCAATTTAAATATTTATATAATCCGGGGTCGTTACAGACTTCCCCCCTTAAAAGAATTTCGTCCCCGAAATTCGCGGGCACGAAAACAACACAGATGGATGAAAGATAAAGAAATATCTTTTCAGATCAAACTGGATATCAGTTCTGCAATTGGCTCACCAAATCAGAATATCAATAATAGATACAGGAAATTATAATTAAAATTTCAAATTTTGGTTTTAAACAAAATCATTTTATCGATACAATTCTAATCATTCTTCATATTCTATTAATCAATTTAATTCAATTAAAATTTTCAATTTCTAATTCATTTATTAGAGTTTAAATCGAAAAGCCGATAAGAAATTGATGAAGTACGAAGTAATAATTTTCTGCAACGATCCGTAAGGCCACCATCACATCGAAACTTCTTTCTGGAGCTGTCGCGAAGAATTCAAAAGAATTTAGAAACGAATCAAAGAAAATTGATAAGAAAGATGTTTCCACTATTGTTACAGAGTATTGACCAATTATAGTCGTATTTCCCTGCCCCTATCTCGTTCTCTTCTTGCACTCATACTTACTATCAGCGGATAGTGAGAGAATTTACTGAGGCATTCAAACAGATATCTTAAGGATTACTCATTCTAGGATTTACTTCATCCTATCTCTAATGAGCTACTTAATGTGTTACACTCCTGAGCTAAAGTTTCACCTTAGCTCTGATACCAAATGTAACGAGACGAATTTTGCCCGCTCGAAAATCGACATCCATACTTCAAATCGTATTCGAATGCCATAGATTCGAACGTTCAAATCCGATTCGCCGGAGCTTATAACAATCATTAAGTAAACAACACAGCGGAATAAAAGAATAATACATTGATATACAGCTTTGATACAATATCTGATACAACAGATGATCCAATAGATATCAATATACATCAGAGATATGATACAATAAATAGCAGCGGAAAAGAAAACGATAACATCTAGCAGCGGAACAATATAACTCTAAGGCAGTCTTCAACGAAGAACTCCAAATCGGAACTGTAACTCCATTTCCAAGAACCAACCCAGCAATAGCTCGAACTCTAAATAGCGATGCTCCAAGATAACCAAGACTGGTGCGATCCAAAGACTGAACTAACTCCAGATAATCTACTAAACCTGACTATCTGAAAAACCCAACCCTAGACTGCTCGTGTAGAAAATAATGAGCACCCAGAGTTTAGGAAAGAAACGATAAACTCCGGATCAGTCGTGGGACTGGTATGAGCAACAAAACAGTTTATTTTTCTTTAAAATCAAAACAGAGGAATATTTTTTTGAAATCAATTCGCAATGCTTTTGAAAATGTAACTACCATAAGACCTCCCACCACACACACAATGCAAACGCAAACTTGGAGGAGATTTCTTCTTATGTTAGTCAAAGATGCTTCTACGCAAAAATCAAATCAATTTTGATATTATTATTAGTGCATAGTGTAGAACAAATTCTTTCGAAAGTAAAGATATAAATCTTAGCCAGCATAGGTACCATTATATTATGCCTACTAATAGCTACCATATTAAATGGCAGGTTCTACAACTAAAACCGTACAAGATCGTATTGTTTCTTTGGATTTCCAACAAATGGTCAGGCCAAGGAACTTCCCATTGCCACATGAGAATGCCTCTGGAAGGACGTCCCCGAGAACCAAACCGGAACTCTGCCAACACAAGGCCGGGTTACCCCTAACTGGGTAACTACTGACACGAGCACGCCATTCCCCGATCGTAAACGACCTTTTTCACGGGATCCCGATAACCAACAACCACAAAGTAATAAACTCGTAGTAACCACATAGGTTAAATATCTGGGCTCCATACCATGATACAACCTCTATCCAGAAGGAAATGTACATACCCTAAGGGGAGCTACAGCAACCCCTAATAACCTTGCTGCATCTTTCCTGTTTTGACCATTTCCGGGATGTGAGGCTCGATGAAGTCACGTCCACAAAAACATACTTTATACAAAAGCCATGCTTTGGGTCAACAAATGATCAACACAATGATCACTAAGATAGACGATCAAATAAATGATCCTATCACAAATAATCAACACAATGATCATTTCAGCAACACTTGGCATGTCACATTACCAAATTGGGAATATATCGCTGATAACTTCAACTATATAACCTTTGAGCACATACGTCTCAAAGAAGGGTGTTAAGCAAAGAATAAATTCTCCGCCACCAACAGAAATATATTTGAAAGAAATCGGCTTTATATCTCAACTTGTAATGTCAGGCATACAATCCATACAAGTCTGTTCTGGGTTCGAACAGAACCGAAGGCACTTACAAAGAAGTCCTTGCAAATCCGGATATTCACAATCCCGATCGGATTTCCCATCACTTATGGAATCTCTATACCAGGTGCGACCCAGTGCAGAGACAATCGACAAGTCATCCTATCGCTCTCGCAAATACCGGTCTTCAACACCGATCTTCAAATGCAATTCACAACGACGTACCACATATTCGGAATGGGTTATACGACCCCATGGTCCTTTCCCGGTTAACCCGAATAGTGAGCGAAAATATTTCAAAAACAAATGGATAATGGGACTTCAATTAAGTCACAACTTATTACCCAAAACTTTTCTTCAAATGGCTTAACAAATTACTATTTTAAATCTTTAAACAAAAAGATTCATTTTCACAATCTTTATCGGTTTAAACAATTTTCACATTTTAATCTTTTAAACAAAAGATTCATTCACAGATTTTCCAAATCAATTTCCATTTCAATTTGATTAACTCGTTAAATCTTTAAATCAAAGATTTAACTTATAGCTTCAAAACAATTTCATTTAAATTTGATTTAAACAAATCTTCAATTTAAATCTGTTAAAAATAAACAGATTTAATTCATAGTTTTCAAAAAGAATTCATTCATAACTTTAGGAAAATCATTTCTCTATTCAATCTTGAAATTCCCCTAATTAACTGGAATCTCGGTTCTTATCTAAAAGTGTTTATCATTTGAAAACAACAGTTTTCATTTTGGAAATTTGATTCATTTATACGAGTTGAAATCCTTGGGTTAAATTCAAATTCTCAAAAACAATACTTAAAAGTGGTTTAATCCCTATATAACCAATATAACATCCTTAATCCTTAATTTCAAATTACAGAATTAAATTTGAATATTGAATTCAAATTTAAATTAAAGTATTTAAATTTCAACACTTAATCCAGTTATTCAAAATAAATTTCCATCTTTGAAATTTCATTTCAAAAGCTTTTCACTTTAAACCCTCTCCATTTCCAAAACATTTGAATTTTAAAAATTCAAATTTTAAACTATTTCAAAAATCTGTGACTTAATCGATTTCCTCGTGAAATCCATATTTGTGTGTGTATGGTGTGGTCCAAGGGTTTAACACAATAGTGCAACATTATCATCATCACAAATTAAAACACAGAAATAT
Source organism: Allium cepa (assembly GCA_030765085.1). Taxonomy (NCBI): domain Eukaryota; kingdom Viridiplantae; phylum Streptophyta; class Magnoliopsida; order Asparagales; family Amaryllidaceae; genus Allium; species Allium cepa. The sequence continues at coordinate 670,979,794 of CM060928.1, read as the reverse complement.
AGTTGATAAGCGATATAAACTATAACGCTTATCGTTCATTCACAGATAATATACGAATGTAAACAAATAATCTGTACACAGCTCAAAGCATAGAACAAAATATCACAGATCAGATAGGATAATCAATTCAAGGCATCTCATACAATACAATCATTCATAAGTAAGGTCAAGCATTTGATAAACATTTATAAACAGGATTAATTATTCGTTCAATCCTAATAAATTCAATTTATTTCCTAGTAAATTAACTACATATGAATTTATTATCTAATTCTGATTTATAAATTAATCACAAATAACTTGATTTAAATAATTTATCAACACTTTAATTAATTATCCTTAATTAATAAATTAATTAGATTAAGCTTAGGTTAATTACAAAATTATTTAACCTAAATTTATTTCATTAAATAATTATTTTTAAATGATTAATTATCTTTATAAATAAATCAACATTCTAATTACATTAAATGTAATTTTATCTTAATCACTTGGTTAATTAACTTTAATAATTAACCACTTACAATTAATTAATCTTCAATTAATTATATCTCATTCATTAATAAATATTTAATTTAATACCATTCAATTAATTATCCTTTTCTAGCTACAATAAGTGCTTATCCCAAATCACTTATTTTAATAAATCATAATTTAATTACATCAAGTAATTATACTTAAACTCCTTGATTAATCATTCTTTAATTATTTTATAAATTAAATTATTTGATTGCCTTAATTATCCCTAAGACAATTAATTTCTTTATTAATGATTTCATAAATATTTAAGTGTATTTTTAACCTTACACTTTTAAATTTACTTATTTCCTTATATTTGCAAACCTTCTTAATAAAATTTAAAACAAACTTAGCTCAACACTTGTCAACATAAATAACTTTATTAATATTAAATTTGTTTAACATTTTAACTTAAGGTTAATTTAAGTTACCCCGAGAAAAATTAGACCCGAAGTAAACGTGTTGTTTACTCGAGTGAAACTCGCATCTTCGCCCCTGTTTTCCAGCGTTCCACTTTCCCCACTACCCTTCTTCTTCACCTACCTGTTCTTTTACTTCTTCTTCTTTTTTTTTTTATATACAAGCTTATGTTAAAACATAACCTCAGTCACACGACCTCGTTCACGCACCTGGGTTCGAACTCGTGTCAAACCCTAAATTTCTCGAGCAATTCCTCGAGACGACCCAAACATCGAACCACTGACACTCACACGCCACCGTGCACGTGCACGGTGGCTCGCCGCCCCTCCGGTGGCTCACGCTACCTCCAGCAAACCCCAAATCGACATCTCACGTGAAAACAAACTTCACTGCATCGCTATACACTCGGAATCGAAAAAGAGCCTGAAGCTCGAACTCCAAACGCGAACACTTCACCGAAAACCACTAAGTTCGCCCAATATTTAACACCGGAAGCAAAGCCCCTCCGCTCAGGCCAAGACCATACCCTCCACAACCTTCACCTTGACGCTCATCACACTCGATCGTCCCAGTGTGTCGCAATTGAAAATTTACAGAGTATCCAAATTTTAAGCACTCAAACCCTATTCTTAATTCAAACTCAAAATTTATGCATCTGAAAAATAATTTCACATTTTTCTAGTGTTAACATAACTTCAACCTTGCTTTATGCCAAATTTCAACCTTTTACATTGATTAATTCACTAGAAATTTGCAAAAAGGCAGTTTTGGTTCAAGTTCAAATTTCTCTTAAAACCCCAAACTAAAATTCTTCGTTTTAGTTTTAAAAATCATAAATTACTGTAAGCATTCAAGATATAAACTTGAATTAGCAATTTACGACATTCAACTTCATCAAAGAAATGTTTGGTTTACATGTAGAACAAGTTACAGTAATATACTCTTACAACATAGTTTTTAATTAACTTTTGAAATCTTAAATTAGTTTAAACATATTGTTTTAATTAACAACTTGCAGATTTCAATTGTTTGTTTGAACAGAAGCATGAATTCTGTTTCAAGTGACAGGGAAATATTTGAACAGAGCATCACATACACAGGCAAGGATCATATTCAAACTGAAATATACTCAAGCCAAATTATAATGGATCTTGATCTATTTTTTTGAATAACTTAAAGCTTTAAAATTATTGTTTACTCACTTGTCTCAGAAGAATTAAACAGAGGAGAGGTTTTGCTTTGCTTACAGGCTGAATTCTCAGGCTTTGGATTTGCATTTGCAACTCAATTTTGTTTCCAGGTTTGATGAAGATATGATTACAGATTTACATAGCTTTGTTTTCAGTTTTCTTAGCTTTTGAATATCGAATTAATGAAACAAATTGGAATGAAGAAGCTTGATATAAATGAGAAAAGAAGTTTACTGGTGGTGATGTATATGTGAAGCTATAGGTGTAGTTAGTACAACAGGGTGATATATATTTGTAAAATAAGCATGCTGAAGATTCTTGCATTCAATGCTAGAGGTGTATTGCATTTAATGCCAAGATATGTGTCTCCATACCTACCTCATTCTATCCTTTTTCTTGCTTCAGCTGAAGTGATCTTGTGTTGGAGGTGATACTATATACATAGATATTATTATTTGTACAGGTTAATGTTATCTTGTTTGTTATGTTACTTGTTTTATTCTTTCACTTGTCTTTGCTTTTCTTTTGTTTATTTCTTGTTTTATATTTTACATAATTTTATAAATATGTGGTTTCTACTTTGTATGTTATTTTATTTGTTTGAATACTTTTATTTGCTCTTATTATTATTTTTTTCTTTGCATACTCAAACTTTTATATTTGTTTGTATTTAGTTACTTTATTTTCTTAAGTACTTTGTTTCTTCCTTGCATTATATTTGAATTGCATACTTATATATTTGTCATTTATTTGCTTATACTTGTTTATACATTATTTGTTTGCAGTTTTATATTGAGTTGAGTTTGTTTACATACCTTTTCTTATGTGTATTTCTTCTTTTGTTTTATCACTTGTCATATGAATACATTTCAAATCACATTTGAATGCATATTGTTTCTTTTCTTTTGCAAGCCTACACATTTCTATTTTTATCTTGAGTATTTTTTTTATTTTACATACAAATTGTTTTGTATCTTTCTATGCTGAAATGTATTATATTATGTACTTTATTTTATTTATTTCATTTTGTTGATTTGATTACTTTGACTTTATAGTTTATAGTTTATCTCACATATATTTCTATTTCTAGAATAAATAATAATTATTATTATTTTACTTCAAATTCATTATCTTATGTTATTTTTATAAACTCAAATCATTATTAACCATCAATTCAAATATTTATTATTACTTATTTATTTATTTTATACTCATGTCAAATATCTGTATTTTATGATTATTTTTAAACCATTTACTTGAGATTTTAACTCAAGTTCAATATATACATATATATATTATATAAAATTTGCTCGTATATACCCAAATATATATACATTCAATATATACTCATATTTACAGTATTTTAAATGTAAATGATTTATACAGAATATACTTGGATCCGGGGAAACTCGCATCACTTAATCAATTAATTTCACAAATTTTATTCAAAAATTCATTTAATTATCAATTTAAATATTTATAAAATCCGGGGTCGTTACATGAATAAAGAAATAATTTCTTTTATAAGTTATTTATGGTTATCAAATGTTGTTATGTTGTTATTTTTTTAAATATATGATAATACATTGTTTTAACAAATAAATTTTTAATAAAAATAACTGTTTTTCAAAATTTAAAATTGTGTAGTTATATTTGTAAATAAATTTAATTTCAAAATTTAATTTGAACTTAAATTCAAAGCTTTGAAAACTAAAGTATAAATGTTTTTAATTTGTTTGATTTTGAAATATTTGTTTAAACTTTGTTTTATAAATTAAATTTGATTTATTCATTTAAAATTTATTTACATGTAAATAAATACATGATTAACTAATTTATTAAACATAGGTTTACATTCATCTTATAATAACATACTAAATTAATACTAATTAACTTTTAAATAAATACTAAGTAAACTTTTAATTAAATACTAATTATTTTTATAAGACAAGTGTAACATCTTAAGGTTTTACATAACACTTGTTAAATGATAAAATAAAGTTTTGACAAATGTTACATTGTGAGACAAGTGTCAAAAATTTATTTTAACATTTTCTTTTGTTTTTATTTTTAATAATTTCAGTTTACATAAAACTTCTTTCCTTCATTTTCTTTTCTTCTTCAAAAATTTGAAGACAAGCAAATATGAAAAGAAAAATAAACACTTCCATTCAAAGATTAAAATCTGTAGACCTCTTCAAATCTACAATCCACTTCTCAGACCTGAAACTAAGGTCAGTAATCATCTTCAAAAAGCCTCCACATCTTCAAGTTTAAAAGCATATCTATCACCATTTTGAAATCTGAAACCTGCAATTTCAAATCGAAAAGCCTACATTTCATATGCAAGCAATCCTGCATATTTTTTTTTCAAAAATAAAAGCACCTGCATCTCTGGAATTCAAGCCTGCCTGCATATTTTTCATCTGCATCATCTTCTATCTGGAATTCCATATAGCATGCATGCAAGTGAAATCAGGAGCAAAATTCTAATCAGGATTTAAAGTTTCAAATTTAATGATTTCCAGTTCTTAAAGCACAATTCTCTTTCAAAATTCACTGTTCTACCATCAAAATTAAGGTGAGTAACATTCTCTTTAATGAAATTTAAGTGTTTAAAAATGTTGCTTGATGATTTACATGTTTAAGTATGAATGATATTTATGTTTACCTCAGTTGTTTTCTGTAAAAATGAATGTGTAATTTGAACATGCAATGTCTTCTGTATTTCATTTCCAGGATCAAGAATCTGTTGAAACACCATCATATCATAATATAATATATGTTAGTGTTTTAGATTCATACAAATATGTTTGTTGAGTCAGGGATTAAAGTTTAAAATTTTGTTCAAGTTAAATAATCAAAATTATTTGAAACTGTCTCTGAAAACTCAGGGTAACAGGACCAAATTGTATATAAATGAAATACCAAACACATTGATTCATTGTTTCAGGAATAAGATCAAAAACAATATTCAAAATTATGATTTTTAAAACTAAATTCACAATTTTTAAAGCTAGGTTTAACCTGCAGACCTAGATTGAACAGAAAAGGGGATTTTTTGAGTTTTTGGGGAATCTAGGCAAATTTAAGGATCGAGGTTCATCAGGTAGATAGAGGAGTAACCATTGATGATTGGAAAATAATTAATGTTGATGCAAATCAACATGGAAGCAGTGATGTGGTTTTCTAGTCTGTAGCCCTAGTTTAACTAGGTTAGATTGATCGATCTTCCTTGCCTTCTACTGTGGACCGAGTGCATTGGAATTTTAGGAGGTGGAAGAATGGTAGTAGATGTGACTGTGACCGGCGTTTCAGGATTTCTGGTGATCAGGAATGATTGGATGAGGCGATGACAGGTTTTGGGGGTGTTTTGACTGTCTGGTACCAGGTTTTGAAAATTTAACTCGAATTCGATTTTAGGTTGTGGAGTGAAGAACTGATGGTGGATGTTGATTGTGGGGTTGGTCATGTTGATGATTGGAGGTCACCGGAGAAGGATGGTGATGGCCGGAGGCACGGTGCACGTGCACCGTGCATTTTTGGTTTGTGTTTTCTTTTCTGGTACTGCAGTGTTTTGAACTCGAGTAACACTCGAGTGTTTGCTGAGTTTGCTCGAAGAATTTGGCTAGATGACTCGAAGCAGTTTTAAGGTTGGCTCGGGTAATTTGAATATTACAGTTTTTTTTGAAAAACTGTCTGTAGTTTTAAATTTAAATCAAAGTTTAAATGAAATTTTAAGTTGTTATGATAATATTTAAACCAAATTTAAATCTACAGTAAGAGTTATAGTTTTAAAGGAGTTTGAAATCTTATAAGTTTTTAAAATTTGAAAGTGGTTTCAGTTTAAAAAAATATATAAGAAACCTGACAATTTTTTTCTTCTGAAAATGGAATTTCATTTTGAATCTGAAACAAAATTTTAAATAGCAGTTTGAATTTCAAATTTAAGTCCAGTATTCTTAAGGACCTTTAAATCTTCAGTTTTTAAAATAAAAATGAATTTGTATTTTTAAATAAGGAGTTTTAGAATCATGGTTTAAATCAAAAGTTTAAGTCAAGTTTTAATTCAAATGATTTAAATAAAGAATGGTTTCAAATGTTTTGAATTTAAAACCTGGATATTTGAATAAGTTTTAAAATTTGAATGTTTTTCAAACAAGTTAAAATTAAATTGTTTATTTGAAGTAAATTTGTTTTCAAACAAATATTTTAATTTGATTTTCCTTTTTGAATGAAGTCATTTATAAAGGTTGATAAAAGAAGGTTAAATGATTGTTAATTTGAGTTTGAAATTTAAATAATAATGTACTTAAAACTTAGTTTTTAATTAAATTAAATAAATTAAGACTTATCTTACATAAGTTTTAATTATAAGTAATAAATGTTATTCCATTTATTTTAAAAAGAGAATATAGATGGAATTTAAATTGGATAATGCTTTAATAAATATCATTTTGAATTTTTGAAATTTGAATTAAATGTTCTAAGTACACTTTAATATTTATAAAAATTATTAATAAGGAAGGGTTATCTTAGTAATGAGCAAGATATTAAAATAATTAAATAAGTAAGATAATTAAGGAGAGACTTATTTAATTAATTTATAATTAATAATTTGGATTAATTTTGATAAGAGATTAATTAGGAAGTAATTAAAGAATAAATAATAGTTAATGATGGTCATTAACTAAAGTTTATTTAGTAATTAATTAATGTGATTAATTTTTAATAATTAATTAGATTGATTAAATAATGTTAATAAATTATGAAATTTATTTAAGTTTAATTACTTAAATAAAAGTAATTAAGACATTAATTACTTAATGTAATTAATGGAGTTTATTGAGATTGGTTTAAATTAATTAATTTAGTTTAATTAATTTTAAACATTTGGTTTGATAATAATTACCTGATGTAATTATGAAGAAGAATTACTTAGTGAAATAATTAAAGATAATTACTGTATGTAATTAGTGGATAATGATGGAATTTTGAATGTAATTTAGATTAAATTATTTTGTATAGTTAATCAAAGGATAAATTAAAGAAATTAATTAAGGAATAATTAGTTGAATGAAGTAATTAAAGTAGTTAATTACAGATTGAGATTAATCAAAGGTGATTAATAATTATGGATTAAGTGAGATTAATTACTGAAAGTAATTAATTTAATGGAGTAATTAATTAAATATAATTAAGAGTCATTAATTAATATAATTAATGATGTAATTAAGATTGATTAATTAAGATTAATTAATCAATAATAAATGATTAAGTATAATTAATTAATTGTAATTAATTAAGGTTAAATGTAATTAATTATAGTTAATTAATTTATGAAGTAATTAAAGGTTAATTACTGTATTTGGTTTAGAGTAATTAATTTTGTGAAATTAATTAAAGTATAATTAATCAGGATTGATTAATTAAGATGATAAATTAGAGGTTAATTAATTAATTAATTTGTAATTAATTAATGATGATGTAAGCAAGATTTATATTGTGTAAGTAATTAATCTAATTCATTTTAAATTAATTAGAGATGATGTAATTAATTTAATTCATTTTAAATTAATTTTAGATAGTATGATTATAAGTCATTGCTTATAAATGGGTGATATTGGTTGCCTTGAATGGTTTGAATCTCAGCTATAAGATTAGTAATGTTGTTTGATATGGATGCATTGGTTGCATTGTGATGATGATATTGATTATCTATGATTATAATAATGATAATTATCTATTGTGAATCTGTGGATGTGTATATAGATAATGTAATTGAATTGTTTTAAACTCTAAAAAAATTTGGACCTAAAAGACACGCTTTGGATTTCGATGAGACCGGGATCGGGTTTCCTTATTTGGACATCCGAAAACCACATCGATCCAAATTAACGATAGGTCGTGAATCTTATGTGAAGAGTGAAGACTCGAGGTGTAAGGACTATTAGTCAGTATAACTCTGGGGGAGATTCCATGATGAGTTTGACGGAAATAGTACTTACAGGCTCGAGATGGAGATTCAGAGTGCAAGGGTTATCGTCGTTTACTCTGAGGGTGATTCCAAAACGAGTGTAACGAGATAATGCCTTCGGTTTCGTTCGAACCCAGAACGAACTTGTATGGATTGAATGCTTTCAGAACATCGTCAGGTGGACGATGAGCATTCTAAGTGATGTGTTCTGTAAAGGTAATCGTAGCCTCAAGCCTCATCAATCGGGAATGGCTAAAACAGGGGAGGTGCAGCAAGGCTTCGTGGGTGGCCCCACTTGAGAGCAAGATTTTCCCATGTCTAGAAGTCCCTTTTTATTCGGCTGTGTGGGCAGTTGGAATCGCGTGCCAACTGCGGGGTTGTCTTGTTCGGAAGTGTTCAGTTAGGAATGGGTCTGGCCTTGTGTTGCAGGGGAGTGGGCGTACTCCTCGGTACGTTGATCTAGGCCACAGACTGTGACGGGCGGTACCCCAGTAGCCCTGCCATTGATGGAAACCAAAATCCATTAAGTGCCGTACGTATTAGTTGTGCCCAACTACGTTGGAACGTGAGATGTAAGCATTCCAGCTATTTCTATATTTTACATGAAAACCCTAGACACTATTATAATATCACTGGATTTCCTATCAAATGTTTTAGTTAGCGTAAGGTAAAAACTTTTCCATGTTTATGTGTGGGAAGTCTTACGTGATACCATTCTTTTCAAAAGATTTTTAAAGTTAAGCAACTTTAACCTGTTATTCACACCAGACCCATGTCTGACCCGGAGTTTATTCTTTGTTTTATTAAACTCTTGGGTACTCAAATTTTTACGAGTAGCCAAGGGATTCAGGTTAGCTTTGACGAATATTGGAGGAGCAATGGAGCAGGAGGCTTCTGCGTTAGATCTATAGTTTTCCGCTGTGTGTTCTGTGATTGTCTCTGAGTGTATTATGTTGTAAATACTAGACAGGTGTTTATAACTGTCTAGTATGTGTTGTATATCTGTGTACTCTTATAGTGGTTGTAAACTATGTAAATATCATATTATTAATATAATTTATTCGTTCCGCTGTTTAGATTTTGATGTGTTGTTTCTTCTTTCTTCTCTTTCTTTCTCTTTTCTATCCCTTTCTTTCTTAATTAGCAATGCGACTTTCTAGTGTTAGGAAGTTGGGTCGTTACACTTTCTATCATTTCTTAAATCGTATCCAAAGACTCAAAAACTCAATATCGCTCCCACTGACTTCGAGACATTTTCTGTTATTATGTGTAAATAGTTTACTCTAAATCATTATTTAGAATTTTTTATTTCAATACATACGTACCAAACATAAAGTCATACTAAGTGGTAATTTTGTGAATAAATCCAAATTAACTTGAGCACGTCATATACCAAATCTATTACGCTAATTTCAACAATTGAAATTTGTAATATTATTCTTATCAACATTACTCATTTAATTTCGACTGCATTAGTCTTGCTTATAAAGACACAATCGCGGCCGATGGATCACATCTCTTCGGTTGCGACTGCCAAAATCATATTTTGATTGCATACTTGGAATTCTTTTGGATTTTCACATCATACCATATCATAGACTCAGCACTCTTAATGGTTTAATTGACTACTGAGGATTATCTATTCTCGATGTTGGTATGAAACTCATAGTTTCTCGTTAATGTACAAGAATACTTATTATACATTATAATTTATTGCGTTTAATTTGATTAATTTCGTTTCATCTCATTTAATTAGTTCTATCTATGGATCATATCCAATTCAATTTAACTACTAATGATTCCTTAAAGAAATTCCTTCACAATGAAGTTGGTATATCTTGAAACAACAATTGTTTCTTAGTGCAAATAAAATAGGTATTCATAAACTCTTTATGAATTTCTTTGTTTATAAACTAATTTGGTTCTAGTTTACAATATCTACGTTCAAAACATAAATATGTCATCCAATGATTGTCTTTCCCAAAATCCTTTTGGTGAGATTCATATGAGATCCCTCATGAACAATTATTACGTGCAATCTTTCGACTCGCACAACCTGGAAACTCCTTGGCCTAGGATATGTTGGAGTTTCTTGTAAACCATTATCTTGCGTGATTATGTAAACTGTTATTTAGATGAAATAATATTAACCTTGTGTACTGCTTTTAAATACATTATCTTATAGAAAGAAATTAACTCAACTTCACTCACAATCAATCGTACAATGTTCAACAAAGTTCGATTACTCCATATCGATGCGTCATTATGTATCATATAAAGGAGTGGTTTTGAGATTGAATCTTTATCCATTTTAGTTACATTTGGAACTTTTCCATTATACTCACTTATTCGATCAAATTGAATCATTTCTATTGCATGTTATTTTATTTACTTTTATTTTATACTCTATTAGTTTACCATTGACATACTACATGTGCATCAAGTGCACATGTCCTTGTCGATGATAACTCATTGGTGAATATGACGAAGTACGTTGAACCATTTTGGTATTAATAGACTTACGATTGCATACATCTATATATATATATATATATCAATTCGAAGATTTCATCAACTCTTATGATGCCTCCATTGAATGGGTGCATAATCTTAATTGTTTAAGATATAACAAACCGGTGTCACATGATTCATAATCATATAATAAAATTATTTCTCAAAACTATGGCTTAGTCTATAACTCCTAAATAACTATAAATAATATTAGATACTTCTGTATGTTCTAATGCATTACCTTTTTTGTATAAATAAAATACAACATTACAGTTTTACTTTTTAACAAATATTCATAATATTCACAATGAAAGATAACTACGTCTATTTTTTAGGTCGTCATAAAAAATAGTCATTATTTCATAAATAATGTTCGATATGCTTTACAAAAACAATTTGTAATTTGATGCAATCAATAAGTGCTATATGGCATGCTCCCAATATTTTCGCCATGACTGTAATAGCATACTTAATTCAAAGGTCCATCATTTATTTAATATAGAATATCTGTTTTATATACTACAGCAAGTTTATAGTAGAGAGTTCTTTGATCAAATATCTTGAAAATGTAGAAATAAATCTCATAGAAAACAATTTTCTATACAAAAATACATTCGGAATAGAAATCATATTTCTTATACCAATGTTAAGTATCTTTTATTATCATTACAACTCTTGTTTCAGATTTTTCTTTATGAAGCAAAAGTGACCGTTCACTTTCTTCATCCTAACTGTACCTTAAATCACATCTACTCTTGTACATTCGTTAATCTTTCTAAATGGTCAAACCATTCAAAAGAAAAACCCTTACTACAATATCATAATGAACTCTTTACAAATATTTTATTATTCCTAACTTTTAAAGACATCATATATGTTGCGCTTTGCATAAAATGATCAAAGCGACATTTTAGTAATCAAGTTCTTAGATTTATATCGTAGTTTTTGTCTAGTGTTACATTTAACGTGATATGATCCTTTTGTAATCAATCAAAATGAATACTCGATCTCAAACACTATGGTTTATTTGATTCTTCGGATGAACTAATTTCATCGAAACATTATCATAACAAATTTCGACCGTTCACCATATAATATTTATATGCGATTGTATATGGATTAAATATCCACAGTCTTTTATTGATTTTAGAGTTCAAAATTCATAGAATGCAATACAAAGTCTCGACTAAATAAACATGTAAGTGACCAAACAACGAATGTATTTAGTAGTTGTAAAATCAGGCACTTGCATGGGTGTTGAAACGTTAACATGCAATAAGTCTTAATTGGTAAGTGTATATTATACTTCTATTTGTCAATTTTCAATTCAGCTCATTTGTATATACTAATTGACAAACGTTTTATCAATCATATTAAATGTACAAATTTATCATTGTAGATAATTATAACATTATTTAGCATATGTTCTTACAATATTAGAAAGGTTAAATGTTACCATTTCATTTTTCTAATAAGGCTCCCGCTAGTATTTTATGTTTCTCAAAACCGTAAGATGAAACATGGAAGTCTTTCGACTTCACTGATGGGCATTAGGACTCGTCTGTCTTGGTATTATGGTCTTGAGTTTGCTCAATAAATCCTAGCTCCACAAATGATGGATAACTTCTTATCGATTGTATCACATACAACTCCTAACCTATGTTTCCTCGTTCTACTTTCATTTCAAACTTGAGGTTGCTCAACAAATCGTAAGAGATTGTTCACTCGTTCCTACCAATTACGACAACCTAAGTATAAATATGTACCTTAATTTGCTCAACAAATACATATAGTCGTCTTACCTCGTTTATTTAATATATTAATGATATTACACGTAATATCCCTAGCTTGAGTTTTCTCAACAATAAAGGAGTATGCAAGTAATTTATTAATATATATGGTAGGGGACAACATTATATTGAAGATTCATAATCTTTAATATATTGTATTAAGTGGTATCGATTTATGAAATAATGCATTTCTTACGAAATACCCTTGTGATTCAAGTGTCAGGCACATCTGAAATCAAGGTATAAGTACATGTATGTATGTATTTATTCCTTAAGTTTATTTGGATTTCTTTAATGTTCCACCTTTATTTTTTTAGCAAAGCTAAGGGGTGTTTTATTGGGCCCCTGCCAATTTATTGCAAAGAACAATAATAATATGAACCATACAAGCATGGACCACACAAGAAAATGGAAAAGAAACGAAAAGGAGAAAAGGAAAATACAGCAAAAGGTCAAACAGAAGTAAAATAATGATAAGCCACAGCTTCTCCCCACTTCTCAATAGTATCAATTCTAAAGTAATTACCATATTTGATCCCATTAATAATAGCATTCTTGAGTTTCCTTCTTAAAGAAATTTCACTTGTCACAGTAGCACTAAAAATTCTGTCGCATCTTTCCTTCCATATTATGGAAATAAACTTCCTCAAAATGAGCTGAAGAAGCACCAGATTCACTCTTCAATCTCATAGCATTATACAAAATGCACCATTCACTATTAATATATCTTCTTATATTGGTTCTTCTTGTCATGGTCATTAGAGCTTTCCACATTTGATGGATGTAAGCACAGTTAAAGAATAAATGCAAATTAGTCTCCATCTCTTCTGTGCAAAAAACATATAAATGACAAGCCTACATACCTAACAACACAGGCCTGTCAGATGTATTTAGAGCATTCCTTATAACCTTCCATAACAAGAAGTTTTCAGACTGTCTGAAATGATTACTCCAGACTCTTTTATTCCATGGGAAAGGATCATTTGTAGAATATTCAACAAGGCATTTATATACAAGGGATATGGAGTGGCCTTTTAGATCAAGATGCCACAGTACCCTTTCAATCCGAACTATGGAATATTGTTGCAACTGGATTTCATGCCATAGTTTTCTGATGGTTTGATTACTTGAAAATGGTAGATTGTTGGTGTCATTGTCAATACAATCTATAGCCTTAGCTTGTAGTGGGATTCCAGACTGCATACCTTGGCTATGAGATAGAAGATTAGCAAGAATCATTCTCTGCCTAGCCCAAGGATTATACTAGATTTTTCCTTACTACCTTTAGCTATTACAACTCTTATATGAGGTAGAAGAAGGGGCCTAAGATTTGGAATAGCCCTCCATATCCAGCTGGAGCCTTGTAGGACATCCATAACCCATAAGTTCCTTTCTTTGATATTGTATCTGATTGTCTATTACGCCCAAATGCTTTGTTTCCTATTGAAGAGGTTATCTAATATGCTTATTGAAGGCAACATGATTCCAAAATTAAAGTTTTTTGATACCTAGTCCACCATGATTTTTTTCCTTCTCAACCTTAATGAAACCGATTGGCTTGATTTTGTTAGATATAATGAAACCAATCCATAGAAAATTGCACATTGCTCTCCTTATCATCATGATGAGTTTTTTAGGAATAAAAATGTTCTACACCGGTATGTGTTATACGAGAGTATTACAGAGTTAATCAAGACAAGCCTACTCGCTTGAGAAATGTAGCTGTTGGACCAGGAGCACATAGAGGAGGTTATTTTGTTATAAAGTCCAATGCACTGAGATGTGGTGATTTTTGAGGAGGCAAGAGGAATGCCAAGATATGTGGAAAAATTATTGGGTTGCTGAGGGCCAAACAAATGTCTTACTTGGTATGAATGGATCTATGGCACTCCAGAAATCATGATACTTGACTTTGTAGGGTTTATGGCTAAGCCTGAAAACTTGTGAAATTTTTCCAAAACATCCATAATGGCTTAAATAGATTCAGTGGTTGGCTTGGAAAATATGAGGAGATCTTCAGCACACATAAGACTTATGATAGAAGGATCTTTGCACATTGGATGAGCAACAATCCTCTTATTTGCAACAGCCAGTTTAAGATTATGTGTCAGAACCTCCATGACTAAGAAAAATAAATAAGATGACATAGGTTACCTTGCCTTTTACCTTGCTTTCCTTTGATATAACCCACGTCAGAGCCATTATATATATAAGGGAGAAGTGTATGGTAGATAAGCAAGTATAAATCCAAGAGGAAAATGAGCAAGAAATTTCATATACGCCAAAACTCTGGAGATAGAAGACCACTACAAGGTATCATAAGCTTTCCTGATGTCAAGTTGTAACATAGCTCTAGTGGAGGATTTGATCATGTTGTAATCTTTTAGAAGTTCATGAGTGATCATAAGATTATAAAAAATGTTTCCATCTTGAAGGAAAGCAGCTTGATTGTTAGATATCGGGGTAGGTAAAAAATGTTTTATCTTATTGGCAATAATTTTGGAAATGCATTTGTAAGTTATGTTGCAGCAAGCTATTGGCCTATATTTAGATGAGGTAGAGGGGTTGTTACACTTAGATGTAAGAGCAAAATTATAGCATTGATACCAGAGAGAATTTTGCTCTTATCAAAGAAGTTTGTTACAGCCTTAGAAAGGCCATCTTTGATTATATCCCAACATGCAACAAAGAAATTTGCATTATAACCATCTGGCCCATCACATGAATCCCTATTCATACTAAAAATACTATCTTTGATTTTAGTAAGAGAATAACAGATGAGAGGTAGGCAATTTGTTCATCTGATAAAGTTGGTAGGTTTAGACTATTTATAATAGTTAAATTAGGGATAAAATTATCAGAGTTTCCAAGCAGACCAGTAAAGTAAGGAATAAAGACTTGTTCAATTGAGAGGAGATGCAACCAAGTTACCATGCTGATCAAAAACACTGTGCACTTGAGCCTTATCCTGTTTTAACTTCAAACTTTCATGATAAAGTTTGGTGTTTCTATCTCCCATTGCTTCCACCTCTATCTTAACTTCTGCCTCTTCATGTCCTCCTCTATTGCCAGAACCTTTTTGTATTTTTGTTGAATATTATATTCATTGTGTGCAGCTTGCATATCATTGGGATTATTGATGCAATGAGTTTGAGCCTGGGCTAACTTGCATTCAAGAGTGTTAGATAGGAGGTCACTAGTTCCATACTCCTTTGTTTCCCATTCAGAAAGTTTTGTCTTAAGGTGCTTCATCTTTTGCTGAATAATATACATAAGATTACCAAAAAAGTTAGTTTCCCATGAGTTTTCAACTATTTCAAAAAATTCTTGATCAAGTAACCAAGCATTAAATTTTTTAAAGGAAGACTTCTTTCTAATAGTTGCCATCCAAAAGATAGAATAAGAGGGGAATGATTTGAGAGCAAGGGAGGGGGAAGGAAATAAGAAATAGAAGCCATGATGATAAGGCAGTAAAATTACAAAAAGCATGATCAATCTTAGAGTATATTTTGTTTTTAGTTCTATCATGTTATTCCAAGAGAAGAAAGATCCATGGAAAGGGATATTTAAGAGGGAGGAGTTACTAGTTGCATCATTTAGAGGGAGGATCTCTTTCAAGGATATTGGATTACCACCCATTCTACCAGAAGTTGTATGTAGGTGGTTGAAATCACAAGAGATTACCCAAGGATGAGTATCTTGAGCAAGATGTGGGAGATAGTTAAACAAGCATTGCCTTGAAGATTGCTGATTAAGGTCATAAACAACAGTGAGGTAAAGGGAAGTATTGGAGGGATATGGAACAGGTGGCACTGGAAAAACTGCCGAGGGGATAAGATAGGGCTCAAAGTGTAAATGGAGGGATCACTTAAAAGCATAATCCTACCATATGGAGCTTCCACAAGATTGTGATGGAGCTTCCAATTAGGTTAAATGATTTTTGCAGCTCTATAATTAGTTTTTCATCTAACTTTGTCTCAAGGATGGCAACACGATTAAGTTTGTAGCTATGGATAAGTTTCCTGACTTTAGTATAATTTTTTATCTTGATGGGTAACTCTTAAATTCCATGTAGCAATAGGGTGTGTCATTAGTGATACTTTTTATTTTTCTTGCTTTGCTTCCTTTGGTTGCAGAGGTAGGGGACCTATTTCCATCCGAAGTTAAACTTATTGTAGGAAATATGTTATCCTCATTTAAATCAGCCAAATTCCTGTTCTTAGATTTATTGATGATCTTTTTTGGTCTGGTTGAGGTGGTACTGGTGGCTTGTTGATAAAGATATTTGTTCCACCTTTAGTTTATACATTCATATCATATAAGTTTTACTATTATATAATTTTATATTACATATTATTTATATATTAGTCTTATGTATAATATTTTATTAATTAAATCTTATTTAATTAATTGACTCTTTAATTAATTTTAAATTATTATTCCAATACCACTTTTAATTGGACATATCTACGTAACCTTTTATAGTATAACACGTATATCTTATATATGCGTATTTTTTATTTATTAATTAACTTTAATTAATTTAATTAATTAAACAGTTTTGATTTAGTTATATCAATTTCAAAATTAATTTAAATATATGTATACTTATGTTATCTTAAACACTTCAAAATAACATTACATATATCAACATATATGATACATGCATATAAGTACTAATTAATTAACTCATTTAAATAATTTATTTTATAAACTTATTAGCAAATTTTAAATTTCGAAATGAAAATTTAAATAGTTTCAAACATTTTGAAATTTTCATTACTTATTCAAACATTTTGAAAATTTATGTTATATTATAACCTTTTATAATAAACATGTTTTTATTTTAAATTTAACTTTTAAATTTAAAATCTTGCCTTAATTTCAAAAATATTTTGAAAATTTGTCCAATGTCCAATTCAAATTGACGTTTTATATCATGAGCAACCTTTAGGTTTACTTCACCTTTCAAGCCAGACAGTTAACCAGGTAGGATAAGGTACTTAATTATCCAATTCCCATCCTAGACATCACCTTTCTGCACATCGTAATAAGTGCACAAGCTTAATTAGTTAGTACTAACATGACTAATTTAGACTGCATATGCTATTGGACGCTGATACCATTGAGGGTACTTGGTCAGCCCGCAATGGAAGAAATGAGTGAATTTGAAAAAAATTTACCATTCTGGATCTTTAATGGTCTATGAAGTCTAAATATACTTAGGACTTTTCTAAGTTTCTTTTAAATAAAATCAATATTTTATTTTATTCCAAAAAGGAATTTTAAATTTAATTTTAACTTATAGGTAATATAATGAATGTATCGCATACATTCATATGTGTGAAGTGTAAATGCAGTAAACAAGTGGTGTATAAACGAAATATGTACAAATAAATTAAAAGTAAAGGACCATCTGTTTCTCTCTTTTATTCTATTCAATTAATAAAGGGAAGATATAGCAAAATATAAAAGGAGGAAAACAATTCATTTCTTTCCCTCTCTTACCTTAGAGAGAAGATATGGTAGTATATAAAGGAAGGAAACCAATCATTTCAAACCCTATTTAATTGTAACAATTAGTATATTAAATAAAATCTATTACTTATCAATCAAATTTACACATTCTTATGTTATCTAAATTTTATTAATGAAATATATGCTTACATTCAAAATAATTATAGACACATACATACATACATATAAAATGAAAAACTATCCATTGTTTTAAATAATTTGATGTCCAAAATTAACGTTAATAGATATGATGTCAATTAAGAAAGGTTTAAAAACAAAAATGTTACATTATTGCTCATAATCTATAACAACCCGAAAATTTATCAATTTGATAAATTATATTTATTTTTAAAATATTCAAATATAAGATTTTTTAACATAGATTATGATGTTTTGAATAATAAATAATAATGGTAATAAGTATTTACAAAAATATATACTTTGAAAAAAATAACAATAAAATGACCAAAAACCATTTTATCAATAAACAGCTCAGTAATCGTAAAACATGCGCACAGAGCTGGATACATACGTTAATTTTTATAATTGAACAAGAATATGAAATATAATTAATTATTTTATTTTTGATAATTAAATGTATTTATGACGTCATCAGCGATACCATTATATTTAATAATTGATTTATGATTTTAAATTGAGATTTAAAGATTTAATAATTATTTTGATTATTCTAATAATTGTTTTAAATGATAATAATTCATTTTAAATAGTTATAAATGATAATGAATCATTTATAATAACTTTATAAAAGTATATATTTGAATTGAAAAATATAGGAAAACTAATATATCGTTTTATCGGTATAATAGCAATTTTTGTAAATAATTGTTAATATTGATTTATATGATTTTATAATTCGAATGAGATTATTTTTATTAATTAAATATGATTAGAAATTTATTTTCAAACTTTTTTTTACAAATATATTTATATTAACTAATAAGTGAAAATATGACCGGGAATCAAAATTAGAATACATAACGGTTTGACGTGTATAAGTTGTATAACATTGTTTATACGGCTTGAACATATATATAACATAGTAATACACACCATAACACATACATATATCCATATACACACGCATAACACCTTTATACATTTATGTATACATAAAGTTAAAATTATGTAAGATATTTCCCATTTACTTGCTCTTTAAGCATCCAAAAGTCAAATGTACATGCTAGGAAGTGGATGAAGTGATGTTGCACATGCTAGCACATGGGGGGGGGTACCAACATGTAGAAATAGTGATGGAAGGGGAGGTGGATGTGGTGAAGGCTTATATACTTAAAAATGCTATAAATAGGGAGGCATACCCTCTCTTATTCTTCATAAATTCATTCTTCTTCTTCTTCACCATTCTTGAGCTCCTAAATGCTCTTTAGTGGCTTCTCCTCTTCAAGAGAGGTAGGAGGGTTAAAAATAGTGGAGTACTTAAGCACCAATCCGCTAGTTACTCTCTAACATCTTCTTAATCTACTACTTCTTCTTCTTCTTCTTCTCTTTTTTAATGTTACTTGGCCGAGAGCATGATGGAGGGAAGGGCTATGGTCGACTATGGTCGAGTGTTTTGGGGTGTTCAAAGCATAGCCAAGAGCAAGGTAGAATGGGGAGGATGATCGAGCACTTGAGCAAGGGAAATGAAGTGTTTAGGTGATGGTAGAAGTGTATTAGTGAAGTGTTGTGGTGATATGAATCTTGATAGGAAGATTTGGTTTGATTTATGATGAGCACTCAATTTTTATTAAATGATAAATAATCTTACTATTTTTAAGTATGATAATATGACTATTTAATCGCTTAATGATTTTTATGAATGTTTGATAACTTGGTTGATTATACGGTTGATTATATGGATGTTGATATGGTTGATAACTTGGTTGTGATAAATTATGAAAAATCATAATAAAAATGGTTAATTAATATAAAATGAATTCATATAATACGTTTATGGAGTTTATTTGGCCTCTTAATGGTTTTAAGGATATAAGAAGGCTGAAAATGAATATTATAATAATATAATATTATGAAACGATTTAAAAGTGAAAAAGAGATTTAATGTAAAATATTGGTTTAAGTGTTTGAAAATGGTTTATAAATGTTTTATAAACATTAAAATTCAATTTGGAGAAGTTTTGAAAAATAATGAATTTGGAGTGAAAAATAGGCACGTCGCGTAACGGTAGTTCGTGATTTCGCGCCGTAAAAGTTAAATCCTTCTATAGGATGGAATCCGAGTCGGATTTCTTTGCAATAATAATTTTCCGAACTCTTATGACTATAGTTTTCAAACAAAAGAAAATGATTGAGATTTCATTTAAAGGATTTTAAAATATGGCAAATCAAGTTTTCGATAAAATCACGCTTTGGCAGTTTGGTGGTCAAAGTAGAAAATGTTTTAAATATATATTTTAAAATGTTTAAAAATATGGAATAAATTCTATATATCATTTAAAAATTTTTAAAAGAGATTTAAGTTATAAAAGTGAATTTCCAAAACGATCGAAAAGTTGTTTTAATTAAACAAGCTTTGAAAACACTATTTGCAGCACTTTGATAACTTTTGAAATACAAACTTAAACTTAAGAATTCTTTCCCAAATCTTTTATAAACATTTTATAATAAATAATTATGTGTTTCAAATATGATTTGAGGATTTTATAATTTATTTTAAAGAGTTTAAATAAAGAATTCAAAGAAAAGCTGCTAAAATCAAGTGATTTAATCTTGGCTCTAAAAGCCGGCGAGTAGGTCGAATTTTTCTATTCGTGAGATTCGGATGAGGTGCTTAAAGTAATGAGTCAGAAGCAACCAGTGCCTTGGCCCACCTGGCCTCTCCTAGGCAAGGATAAATGAGGTCGAAATATAAAAAACGAGTTAATTACAAAAGATTAAATTTTCCAAATTTAAGCAAATTGGATTGCATAGAGATAATCTTCTTACACTTGGTGTTAAATTCCAAGAAGAGAACCCCTACTATCCATATGAATTTAAGAGGTAATTTCATCACTATTCAATTGATAGTAAAGGTTGAATACAGAAATTGATATTGAGTAGATTTAGTATAATTTTGATGATCCTTTTTACTCAATAATGTTTTCCAGTATGAGATGTAAATAAATGATTTGGAATTAATTCAATCCCTATAATTAAAATTAATTATTTTGGGTTTGCAGTAAACTATGTGTTAAATAATTTTGACCCGTTTTAAAAGTTATGATTTAGAAATCTTTGTAAAGATTTAAATAAATGATTTGGAAATATTTTCCTAAGTAAAGGATGAAATAAATTAGAATTATTCCAAGATTCAAAAGGGTTTAATTAACCAAATGACTTAATAAATGAGGCTTAATGTTTTCATATACTATTAAGAAGACAAATGGAATAATTAAAAATAATATGTCTCTCTAGGATATTATGAATAAATAAAAAGATGAATTAAATTTAATGATGATTGATAATCACATATGAACTTAACATCTTTTTAATTGATGATTGGTTCGGAGGAACTAGGGTTGGATTTGGGTTACTTCTATCCGAAAACCACTTTGAACCAATATATATGTTCGAAAGTGAAGACATGTTGAAGATGATGATTATTGAACATCGGAGATCTTTAAAATGTAGAGATTGCTATCATACGTCCCAGGGGTTTACCCCATGTTATATTTATATGGCAGTGGTGTCTACATTCTAAAATCTTAGTTGTATTAAGGACATAAGATCTTCATAATAAAAGGACTACATATTGACATTCTCTGGGTCGCTCCCAATATAGAGATATTTATTATAACAGTGGTCATGTCGTGTTTTGAAATCTTCGTAATACAAGGAGTACTCGCAATTGATCTTAGGATGTGGTAGGAGGAGTGCCTTCAGTTTCGTTCAGTCCCAGAATGAACTTGTATGGACGAATGTCTAACATTGCATTTCTAAGATCACAACGTTGACTTTTACAAACGTACATCTATTTGGTAGCAGAGAAGGCAACTTCTCTTAGTCTAGCAGCCTTCCCTAAGATGTACGAGCTCAGAGGTTGTATATTCATGAAAGTCAAAAGTGATATAACAAATGGCAATGTGGCACTCAAAGTGGAACATGTAATGATAAAAGCATGGATTTGTGGAGCATAACCTCATGAGCCTCACATCTCAAGAATGGTACATGATACTATGTGGTCTAAAGGACATATTTCGGGCTATTATTGAGGGAAGATCCGTGTAGGCACTTGTTGCCTTATTATATGAATGGATAGGTATTGGAAGCTGACGGAGATCGTGTAAAGCCTAGCTAAGTAATACTTTGTTCCATAGTAGTATGATAGCATAGTTCGAAGGATGAAGGAGATCATGTAAAGCCATTTGAAAACTATGTGTTATGCATGGATTTTCGGGTCTGAATGGTGACTAGTTCCCTATCATGTTGGAAATCCAATTCCAATACGTTGCCTTTGTGGTTTTTATTGTGGAACCTACTTTTAAAAAGTAGTTAGTGAGCCATACAATTTAATAAATGCAACATTTTTGGCTATTTTATTATGTTATTTGAAACGTGGATTCAAAGAAATGTCATTAGAAAAATATCAAGTTATTTGGTATGAAAGTATTTAGTTACTATAAGATAAAAACCCGTCCGTATTTATATGTGGGTGTGGTCTTATGAGATACCCTTCTTTTCAAAGGTTTTTAACTGGCATCAATTTGTAAAATTAAGCATCTCATGCTGGTTTATCAAGCCTAATCTAGGTAATTTTAATAATCGGGTCAGATTCGAGTAGTTTTGGTTTTGTTGAAGACGTTAGGAGTTTGCAGAGGAGAGCTGGAGATCTTCATCTACATATGGACGTATTCTATTATCCGTTGCATCTATTGCAGTTGTTTTTATTTTTTCAGCATTTGTAAAGGCAAAGAGTTTATAACTGTCCAAGTCGAATCTAGCTTAGACTCTGATATTGTATTCAAATTTTTTTCCACTGTAACGATTTGATGTTGAAATAATAAATGTTATTCAATTCGCGTGAGATTATGTTCTATCTTTATTTGTTCCCTAACAATCGAGGTTTCTGGCACTAGGATTTGCAGCATGTGAATGCCGAAGATGTATTAGTGTCGATTTTTGAGGTTCGAAAATCCCAGATGTAGCATAATATTTGTACAAGTTTGAATTAAACTAAACATTTATATTCCATATATATGATAATTATAAGTAAATAATCTAGATATGAACAAAATACTTTTCAAGCATTATAGCATATGATATTTTATAGATACATTTTTATAAAAGATTTTTGGTTTTAAAGTAAACAGTTTTCATAAAAATTTTAATTTAGGAATAAAACAATACTTTAAATTTTACATGAAACTTTAAATACAGAAAACAAAAAAGAACTACAATTTGCACTAAAGTTCATTTGATAATCTTAAATCAAAGTTTCCTTATTTACAAAAAATAAGATCGAAACAATTGTACACACAAATTAACATATGAATAATATCAATTTCAAGGAAGGTAGACAAGTTAACATAAATGTAATTCATTAGCAATTAAATAAGTGAATGTGATATCATTGTATACATAAAATCTCATTTAATATCAATTTTCAGTTTTAGAAGTTTCAAAAATAAAATTAAAGAAATTTGAACAAGGCAAACATGTGTTAATTTGTGATAAGAGTTTACAGACATATACAATACAGAGAATGATGATAATTTATTAGAAGTGATATGAGAATCAAAATATATCAATTTATCATAAACATACATTAAAAGGAATTGATGAACAAACATAGATCTAAATAAAATGGTACAATAAACATGATTTAATCAAATTAAGCATAATGCATATTTAATTTACACATTGCAAGATGAAAAACCAAAACATGAAGTGAATCGTAGGAAATCAAATTATATTAATCATATGAATATATAGGTGAATTTAGAAAATTTCATTTTGATATAGCTAATAAATCACGCCTTGAATGATGAATCAAAACTCCCAGATTCAAAAATCAGCCTTTGAATTTCGTAAGAATTTAGAGACAAGAAGTACCTTGAATTTATTTGTTTTGTTTGAATTTTTTTATAGAATTTTTATTTCATGGAGGCCATTACAGTAGAGGAGGAGAGCTAGAGAAGGAGAATTGTCTATTTGAAAAGAACGTAAAATGAATTATAGAGAATACGTTTTAAAGGAAAAACTTGAAACCTTTCAATTTTCTCCTTTGAAACTTCCCTATTTAATTCCAAATTAAATCTTGCCAAAACCTTTTTTCTCTTATACTTATTTACATCAAAAGAAAGAGACATAAAGAGAAAAAGACAAAATTCATTTTAAAAAAGATATTTTAACGAGTCATGAAGAGGAGATTTATTTCTTTCTTTTAATTCCTCCTTTGGATTTTCAAATCACATTTGAAACCACTCTTTTTTTCCATCATGCATGTGGCCTCAATAAAAAATATTCCAAAAACACATAGCAATTAATCTATTTAAATCCAATTTAAATGTTTTATTGATGTCGAATATCAATATGAGCGTTTATAACTTTTATAGACGTAGTTTATTAAGTGCCAATGTTATACAAACAAATCAAATGAAGTTTAATAATTAACATTTCATAAATATAAATTAATTTACAACAATATATAAATTAATTAAATTATGTGGTTTATTCAGGGTATTCATCATTACGGTTGTGCGACTCAAAGGTGTAAATTCAACCAGTGATTAATATCGGACTATTTGAATATTAACGTTCACATGTTACTTAGCAGGTGGTGTGACATTTTGGTTGAATTTATTGCTTACACATGTTTTGGTAAAATCTAATTTTTTTTATTATAAGCGGTGCCCAATAGTGACAATTATTTACACCAATTCTCTTCGTCAAAACTATATCACATTAGGACTTTGAAATTTGGTAATGGTCAAAATTCCAATATCGTCCACATTCAACTTTATAGTTCAAACACAAAGTCCTGAGTTTATTATTAATTGAAATTCTCTACCCAGAGACTTTGACTTTAAGTTGACTTAATTGACCATGATACTAGCCTTATATTACCGAGGAGACAAATCCCCTCTTGAATAGTGTTTTACTTCCAATGCTTCAACTCAATCCAACTATAGTTAGAGAGTGTTACGTACTCTAGTCTTAACAGATACATTGATACCAGTCTCGATGCATCTTGACTAGGAACATTTAAAATGGTATATTTGTTTTATTGTGATAAATTACTCAAGCTTACAACACTTTGTAACTACTATCATAAAACATACCATTTGTGGATATTCTATTAAATATACTTTCAATTAAATTGATTAATCAATATAACCACATTATATCAAGTATATAATAGAAAGAAAATACCTCTATTTCGAATTAGATTGGTCAACGAGTTGGATATATGTAATAAATTATATAATTTCCTCTAGGATATACCCCTAAATCTATCATCATATATTACAATACATCTTAGACACTAACTCCTTGTGAAATACTTTAAACTTTTTGAGTGTGTAAACACCTTGAAATTGCTCCTCTATATCATATGTAGTTGCACAACGAATGCTCTGTGAAAACGATTTGAAATCTACTTGACTTTCCTTTTCTATTTTGGCTTTAATGCATAATCGTATTACTTTATAAATTGTAACGACCTGTAAATTTTCAATAATTTAAATTTGGTAAATTGATAAAGTTTGGTAATTTAATATTCAAAGAATGGAAATTTTTTATTAATTAAACGAATCTTGGTATGTAACGACCCAGAATTTTTATTAATTAAAAATTGAATATTTAATTAATTTTAAATATTAATAAGTGAAATTTATAAGTTGAATAAATTTTATTTCGAATAATTAGATTTAATTGAAGAATTAAATCAATAATTTAATATGTGAAAATACAGAAATAATTGAAAATTGGGTTAAATATGATTGAAAATGATTTGTAAAATTTTATTTTATCATATTGGAGTTAGAATGATGTTATAGAACTTTTAAAATCGAATTAAAAGTAAATTTGTGAAAATTGAATATTTTAATATTTAATCGACTAGTGAAATTAGCCATTTTTCAAACAGTCTCGGATTTCGTTGAAACCAGTTTCATTGGATCCGTAATGTGATATTATTGTAAGTTTTCAAATTTCAAGTCAATCGGATTTACCGTTTGTCCGGTGCAAGCTAAAACGCCTAGAAAATCGTTTAATTGGTTTAATTTTAAATTGAACGTTTATTGCCATAACTCGCACAGATGGTCGAATTAGCTCCCGAAACACGTTCCATTGTGTTCGGAATGCGGGGTAAACCTTAGAAATTCCAACCGGCACGCTTCGTTTGGAGTTCGGAAAATTTCGATGAATAGTAAATTGGGCGATTTTCTATATAAGCACCCCTCTATCTTCATTTGCAAAGAAAAATTAGAAACCCTAGGGTTTGCTTCAGTAGTCACCACCTACAAAACCTATGGCCGAAAATTATCAAGCGTCTTCCCTTCAAATCTCTCAATCCATCAGCAATTAACGAAATCTTTCAACATGAAAGTTGTAGACGACAACGAGATCTTCAATCTGAACGGTCATGATCGTATTTGGAGCTTTGGATCAATGGGAAAGTGGCTGCAAAGGCCATGCGTTCGGCCTCGTTTTTCGTGCAAATAGCTCGACCGAGCTTCACAAGGTGGCAGCCGAAGATAGTGGAGGTGATGGGCTTCGAGATGGTACCTTCTGATCGTGTTCATGTTCGTTGTGGAGGCCGCGAGATCTAACCCTAAATTCGAGCTAATGGGTTTTCTTGCGCGTGATGTTTATCTGGGCACGTGAACGAAGAAGAAAGGGGAAAGAGAAGGCACGGTCACGATTGCAGGTTGAAGAAATCAAGGGCTATGATTGTGAATAGGTTTAAGTAATAAAAGAAGTTGTAAATTTTATATAAAAAATTCGTGTAACTTCTAAACGCGATATCTTTTTCATACGAGGTAGAAAACGCACGAAACTTTTTGCATTGGAATTGTATGGATGAGCACTACGCTATGGAATTGGATTGGAGTCGTTTGGAGTTAGCGAAAATTTTGGGTAAAATTAAACGTCCATTCGAAATAAATCGCTAAAACGAAATTGAAATCAAGGTGAGAACTTCTCACTCAATCGAATCGGTGTCGATTTTAGTTTTAAATAGTTAGATTTAAAATTCTTGAACGTATGTTTGAATGATGATTGTATCTATTGATTGTTAAAATAGACATTATGCGCCGTTAGTAAGCGGATGTTATTTATTAAAAACATATACTGCGAATATTTCATAAACAGTGAAATTGGTATTATTTATGTACTTGGAGTTGATTTCCCGCAGTATATAGCGGATGAGACCCTATTGCACCGTCTATTAAGCGGATAATATTTTAAATCCCATATACCGCGATAATTTCGTACTGGAACGAATTGGTATTGTGCTAACATCTTTGGATGCAGGAAAACAGGTTGGAGGGATCCAACTGGATTCCTCAACAGTATTTATTTGATTTTGGATATTTTGATATTTGATTGATTATCATATCGATATATGATGTCGTCGTTGTCGTGATTGACTATTTGGTATGTAGCATCATTGGGCTAAATTTTGGAATTTTAAAAGGATTTTAAAGTGATTTTTGAAAGTATATGTTTATAAAATATTTTTGGAATTGATCCATTTTAAATAAATAACGTTATAATTTTAATGTTATAAAAATTATGATTTGTGAGAAATATAGTTAAAAGTTGATTTTTGAAAATATGGGGTTAACGATTTTATAAAATAGTTTAAATTGGGATTTTTGAATTTATTATAAAAAGTTTAAATATAGGATTTATGAAATTTGATTATTTTATAAATCAAAATGGTGAAATTATAAAGGAGTTTAAAGATGTTTTAAAATAATAGTATAAATTGATTTATATAAGAGATTTGTAAATTGATATTTATAAATTAAAGTATTGGAATTATAAAACGAGTTTTTATAAGTGTTAGAATGAATTGTAAATGAATTTCATAAATGAATGAAATTTATAGAATTATAAACGGTGAAGTTATAAATGGAATTTTATAAGCAGTAGGTTTATAAAATTTGTAAAGTTATTAAAAGAATAGATTGGGTAAGTAAATGAATCTTATAAGTTATAAGATTTATAATTTGGGAAGTTTAAAAAGAACGATTTTATAAACAAATAAATTATAAGTATTTAACTTATAATATGGACTTTCGGTATATAATTGAGTTATAAATTGAATAGGTTAATAAAGGGAATTTATAAAAGGAAGTTGTTATAAAATAAATAGAAATGGAATTTATAAACGTTGTTTTATAAAGTCGCAACGACTTATTTTGATAAGTAAATTGTTGTAACTTATTAATGGAGTTATATTCACGTTTTATACAGTGAATAATCCTTTAAAATAAAATGAATAGAAGGGATGAAATTGGTTAACAAGGTATATTCACGTTTTTGAAAAGTGAATAATATGTTAAAGAAAATGTTTTGGATGTGATGTTTTAAATAGAATTAAAACGATCTAACGATGTTTTAAAATGTGTTAAGATTCGAAACCATAGATTTCAACATTCATTGTTGAAATAGACGTTTTCGAGAAATAGAAGGAAATGGTGGACTACAACACTGTTGTTATAGTAAATGATTTCCGAAAGGAAATGTTTTGTTTAGTATTGGGATTTATATATCTATTTTAATTTCGAATCCCTATACTAGTGATTTTGGGACGTCGTAACGATGTTTTACGCAACATTCGTTTTGGCCCAAATAAATATGTTTAAGAGAATGATTTTCTTAAGAATGAAATATATACTTAATTTAGATTTAAGTATATTGAATATTTTCCAAGTGTAGAAAATAAAAAGATTTGTGAATTACTTATTAAATAAGTATGGAAATGTTTTCCAATATAAAGTGAATATTTTGAGAATTTATCTTTTTGAAGATAAATTGAAAATGAATAATTGAAGTCGTATATTCGTAGATATTTTGGAATGTAAATTCACTATGGAATTTATAAAAGGAAGGGGAATTTGTTTAAAAATAAATATTGATTTATTTTTGAGGTATTGAAATTTTATATCTTGTAAAGATATTTTTGGGAAATAAATAATTTGGAAAATTATTTGGAATCTGGTGATGTTGTGCATATCCGTTGATAGTTCAATAACCGACTATCAATATTTACCTTTGAATGGGTATTTGTTGTGATTTGTTTGAATTTGAATGTCACACTTATTTTTGAATAAGCGCTCACTATTCGGGTTAAACGGGAAAGGACCATGGGGTCGTATAACCCATTCCGAATATGTGATACGTCGTTATGAATTGCATTTGAAGACCGGTGTTGAAGACCGGATATTTTCAAAAGCGAAAGGACAACTCGTCGATTGTCTTTGCACCGAGTAGCTACGGTATAGAGACTCCATATGTGATGGGAAGTCCGAACGTGATTAGTGAATATCCGGGTTGCAAGGACTTCTTTGTAAGTGCCTTCGGTTCTGTTCGAGCCCGGAACAGACTTGTATGGATTGTATGTCTGACATTACAAATTGAGATATAAAGCTGATTTCTTTCAAATATATTTCTGTTGGTGGCGAAGAATTTATTCTCTTAACTTAACTCCCTTCTCTGAGACGTACGAGCTCAGAGGTTATGTAGTTGATGGTTATCAGCAATATATTCCCAATTTGGTAATGTGACATGCTGAGTGTTGCTGTGAAATGATCATTGTTTGATCATTTGTGATATGATCATTTGTTTGATCACTTATCTTTGTGATCATTTCTATGATCATTTGTTCACCCAAAGCACAACTTTTGTATAAAGCGTGGCTTTGTGGACGAGACTTCGTCGAGCCTCACACCCCGGAATGGTCAAAACAGGAAAGATGCAGCAAGGTTATGAGGGGTAGCTCCCTTTAGGGTATGTGCATTTCCTTCTGGAAAAGGGTGGTATCATGGTATGGAGCCCAGATACTTACTCATGTTGAAACACTTTAATATTACGGTGTGATTTTGGTTACGAGCGCTCGGAGATCCGGTTTGGTTCTCGGGGACGTCCTTCCAGAGGCGTTCTCATGTGGCAATGGGAAGTTCCTTGGCCTGACCATTTGTTGGAAATCCAAAGAAACAATACGAGACTTGTACGATTTTAGTTGTAGAACCTGCCATCTAATATGGTATCTATAGTAGGCATAATATAATGGTACCTATGCTGGCTAAGATTTATATTCTACTTTCGAAATGTTTTCTACATTATGCACTAATAATAATATCAAAATTGATTTGATTTTCCGTAGTAAGCATCTTTGACTATCATAAGGAGAAATCTCCTCCAAGTCTGCGTTTGCATTGTGTGTGTGGTGGGAGGTCTTATGGTAGTCTCATTTTTAAAAGCATTGCGAATTGACTTTAAAAATATTCCTCTATTTTGATTTTAAAGATAAATAAACTGTTTTGAGTTCTCACACCAGTCACATGACTGACTCGGAGTTTATTATTTTCCTTCCTAAACTCTGGGTGCCCACCAATTTCCACACGGGCAGTCAAGAGTTAAGGTTTACCAGGATATCTGGAATTCAGAAGTTGCTGGAGGCAAGATGGATGGCATGGCGTATTACTAGTATATAGTATTTCTTTTCCGCTATTTGTTGTTGTTTGTTGTTGTACACTCTGATGTAATGTAATGTAATGTATAAAATGGAATAAATGATATAGTTCTTTGTTTAAAGATTATTCATTTATTTATTATATGTTGTTCCGCTGCGATTGTGACATTCTGATGTTGTTCTGTTGTTGTTTTCTTTCTGTTTTATTCTATCTTTTCTCTCTTCTTCTACCTTTTCTTCTTCTTTAACCCTAACATTTCGGTTTTTCGGCAACGAAAAATCGCAAACTCTGAAAAGTTGTCTCTCTTCTTCTACCTTTGAAAGGGATATTTTATTCTGGTTTTAAAGCATAGACTATTTTGAAAAAGACCGCGGTGTTATAATAATGATTGGTTGTTGAAGAGACTAGGATCGGAAGTTGTCATACTCTCTGCCAACTCCGAAAACCACTTTAACAACCATGTACGCGGTGGAGGTTGCAGAATGAAGTAGGATGGTGGCGACGTTCTATTAAGGTAAATACGTGGACCCGACTCCCGTGAGTTGGCATAAGGTGGCTAAAACAGGAGCGATGCTCGGGCCAAGGGGGTAGCACCCTTTATCGGACACATCCCTTCGATACTATACTCCGACTTTGGATTGATTCGGTGGCCACCTTTATTTTTTTGATTTTGGGGGTGTTTGTTCGAGGTGGGCGGTAGCTGCGGCTATGCGTTACCACCAGCCCGGATGCGTAATTGGTATATCTACCCTGGCATTGCCTAGTTGTGCCGTGTCACCTACCCTAGCGCGCCTTATACGATTTTGTTTTGTACCATACCTATGGAGTGCCCTCTGACGACGCCCAGCACGGGGGAGATTACGGTACTGTATAGACTATGGAAATATAAAAGTGTATTAAGGGCTATATGTGTAACCCCTTAACGCTATTTTCAGTATTTTATACTTTACTGTAGACATTATTATAGTAGCGTGTATTACTACATAGTACATAGTTTAACGGATCCTTAGGATATGTGAATCCCGAACATCTCTTAAGTTACTGCACTCATATTTATTTCTGTTCATTTAACTCACGTAAGATATTTTAGTTCTGACTCGAGTCTTTTGTCTTTTCAATCGCTCGGGTCAGTCCAAGCATTTCAGGATTCGAAGGTTTTATTTCTGGAGGGCGAAGACGAAGATTTCATTATTATTATTATTATTATTATATATTATATTGTTCCACTACACTGTATTCCACTGCATTGATTATTATTCGATGGTATGTGCAACTCTGATATGTATTGTATAATCAAATGTATATTTGATTATTATATTTTATCGTTCCGCTACAAGATTCTATTTTGTTTTTTCCTTTTCTTGCTTTTTTCTTATTTACCCCATAACAATCCGCCCTTCCGTATGGATTGAGTTGGCACGTGTGTCGATTTAAAGTGTGCGAAAAGGCAGGATGTTACATCTGGTATCAGAGATTTGGTTTAGCGATAAACCTTAGCTTTGTGGGGTTTGACTCTTTATTAATAGGGAAGAAATACCCTATGGGAGTCGCTGAGTGTATATATATGAGAGATCGTATTTGTTAATGTTATAAAAAGGTTTTAATGTTGTGTTAATTTGTTCCGTTTTGTATTTATAATTTCTAGTTGATGCATGGGATGCTATGACATCAATAGGGATATCTAAACACTTAATAGGACAGACCGACACAATATTTGGTTTTAATACAGGTGAATGAAATAAATTTGCCTATTATATTTTCTATATATAAAGTAATAAATTTTTATAAAGGATATATATATTTGGTTGTAAAATATTGGTTGTTAGGTAGTGTAATATATAAATATTAGTAGAGTAGGATTTGAAATTAAAATAATGAAAATTGGAAATTTAGAACTTAAGTTTCGGGGTTTTGAAACCTTCTTTTGAATGATTTTGAAATATAATAATAGTGATATTTTAGAAGTATTTTCTGATATAAATATTTTAATATAATTTGAAAGAATTGTTTAAAGAAACTCTGTAAAGAAATAAGTTGTACTCCCCTCTCTATCGCTGGAAAATAATTTCGGTGATGAGTGCACGCATCATCGACATTCATTTTCGTGTTTCGAAGTAGGAAGGCCACTGTAGTAATTTTACTATGGGTAAATATAGTACAACTTATGTTAAGTTTATATTCATTTTCGTGTTTTGAATAAAACTCGGTATTTAATTCTTAAGTTCCATTAATTAATAGTTTCAATTAAGTGTAGTAAAATGGAATGTAATTAATTAATAATTGAAACCTCTAAAGGGAATATGAGATTTAATGCTAAGTTATAAATTAAATAAAAAGAAATTTAAATTTGTAACACATAAAACAAGGGATATTATTATTGAACATTTAATTAATTAAAAGAATTGATAAAGACTTACATATTTTTAGTTACAGTCTTAGAGCATATATATAACTTACCAACTATAAAAAGTTAAAATGTTATAAGAAAATGTGATGGAAAATTGTCCAAGAAAACTTATATAATGAAAGGGTTCAATGAATCACCTTAACAAATAAGAATTTGGTGTTGTAGTATACTTAAGTATAATTGAAATTGTTACTATGGGTAAATATAGTAGAAAGATAAGGATTTTAAATAAAAGAATATAAACTTAAGTACATGAAACTAAGCATTGAATAAATTTATGTAATATAATAAAAGGAAAATTTCATGATATAAATAAGGGAAATGAGATTTTGTTAGAAATGAAGAAAAAAATGAATTTTATGTAAAGTAGAAGTGCAAATAAGTGAAATAGACACTGAATTAATGGATGGAAATAAATGAATTGTAAAATAAAAAGTAAATCATTATATGAAAGAAAAGAAATCAAACAACTAATGTATGATATGAAATTTATAAGAATGAACTTAATTTATTGTTTGAATTTGTTGTTTGTTTTGTTTTATGGTTGTTTGGGTAAGGGTACCTTAAAGTTGGTTGGATGAATAAATAATCTATTTAGTTTCATCGAAGACTGTTGAGTAAAAGGTGCGCTAAGTAGTTTATTTTCCATATGGTACAATTTAAAGTTTGAACCCGAACAACTATTTGTTTGTTTGATATGAATGAATGATTGATGTGTGTTGATGAGATGGTTGTATGCTGTTGTTGCAATTGGTTGTTGTTGTATTGGTTTGGTTGGTTGTGATTAAAACAACTTAAATAATTCATTTTATATAATTGTTAACCCTTTTTGGATTATATAAGTGAAGTACAGGTTATGGAAGCAATTGCTACTGCTTTTGGTTTCATAATTAAGCGTAATTGCCCGACAAATAGGTACGTTCTCGGATTACGGTTTATAGCATTATTATATTATTTTTCCCGTGTTGGAATATATATATTATTTTGGAAAATATATGTTGTATATTGTTATATTTGATATTATGTTTTCTTCCGAGCCTCTCCGTACAAAGGAGACTCTGCCGAAATTTTCCGTAAATTTTGGACTTAGAAAATTTAGAAAATGTTTTCCAAACTTTATTAATTTGAGTATACAAAGATTTATGGTTAAAAATTATATATTTTAGTTAAATTATTTAATTTTGAAAAATTTATATATACATTTAATATTTTGAATAAGATATTGATTACTTAATTCTTTCTTTTCCCTCCTTTTTCCTTTTCGGGGACGAAAAGTTTTGAGTGGGGGAGAGTGTAACGACCCGTAAATTTTCAACGATTTAAATTTATTAAATTGATAAAGTTTGGTAATTTAATATTGAAAGAATGGAATTTTTTTACTAATTAAATGAATCTTGGTATTAAATATTGAAACAAATAAAATTTGTAAATAAATAATGAAATAGTAACTAGGATGAAAGGTAACAACGAAGTAATTAAAGCTGAATTTGTGTAAATTTAATAGAAACGTATATTATTTAAGGTAGTAATTGGTGAATTGGGGAAAATAGTTCAAGGTATGTTAATTGATGAATAAATACGTAATGTATGTAAAGTAATAAACTGGTATAAGAATGGAATTAAGGAAATTTCATTTATTGGTTTTAAAACCTTAATTAATGTGTTAAATTGTTAGAAGCACACATTTAGAAATATAATAGTTATTCGAATTAAGATGTAAATAGGCGTACATTAATGAAATGAAATGAAATTAGCTTTATATATGGAAGTATAATATGGATTGATAAGTAACGAACTTATAAATGCAATTAAAGGCAATTAGGTGGTAATTAATGTAGTTTGCTTATTTATTTAATGTGTTAAATAAACTTTGGTAATCAGCTGTAATAAATCTAAATTTAACGCTTAGTTACTGTAAATTTAAGTACTAATCGGAAATAATGATAATTTTATTTATAATATGACTATTGGTTGATGTAAAGATTGTAAATCAAGGTTTATTAATTTATTTGAATGTAAGTAACAGGTGTTGTATAAATGAATGAATTAGTATAATAAATGGTAATTGGATGAATCCAGTGTTATGCAAGTAATCATAATAATTAGTTTAAATTAATAAAATAAACTTAATTATATTATAAAGTTAATGATAACGATTGTTGTATTTACTTGGCCTTCTAAATCAAAATAGAAAATCTTTAATGTTTTAATGAAATTTGTAACGGAAGGTGTGAATGTAATAATGAAATAATTGGAAGTGTAAATTCATTCATAATGTAGTAATCTATATAGTGGAAAGTATGAACCCAAGTGAATGAATTTATATAGAATGTTAATCACAATTAGCGTGAATATTGGTAGAAATGTAATAAAATGGAAATGGGGTAGTTAATACAAAGGAAAGATGGAAATTTGAACTTACCAATGTAATAAAGGGTAAAACAAAGGTTATCTTTGTCTATCGAATAATAATTGGTTAGATAAAAAGGATTGAAGTAAATCAAGTTAATTTATTGAAATAAATTTTAATTAATGGAGTTTATTGTGAATGAAATTAATTACTACGTTATTTTGAAATTTAAGATGGAATGTGAAAACATTTAATGGAATAGATTTTGAGTCTAATATAAATGTCATCTATTTGACAATAATGAATGAAATAATTGCTGATTGATTTAATTAAATGGAATTCTTGGGAATTTTATTTATAAATTCTAAATTCAATAAAGTGAGGGTAAGATTGAAATTTGATAAATTAATTAACTTTAAATGGACATCTAAGTTTTTTAAATTAGTGTGAATAATTTGGAAATATAGAAATGATAAGAATTGTCAATTTTAGAATTTAAAATTGGAAATTTGATTTAATTAATTAATTATTAATTTATTTAATTAATGGAAAAATAGCCACTGACTCGGTTTTCGACGAAACCAGTTTCATCGGATCCGTAATGGTGAATTATTGTAGGATTTCAAGTTTCGTAGCGGTCGGGCTTGTCGTTTGATCGTACGGACTCGAAACGCCTTGAAATAAATGAAATTGAAATCAATTTGAATTTTTTTGATTTGAGCATAACTTCTTCATACGATGGAATTTGGACTTGAAGCTTGTTCCATCGCATTTAAAATATTTAAAAACATCTATTTTGATATACGGGTG
Source organism: Allium cepa (assembly GCA_030765085.1). Taxonomy (NCBI): domain Eukaryota; kingdom Viridiplantae; phylum Streptophyta; class Magnoliopsida; order Asparagales; family Amaryllidaceae; genus Allium; species Allium cepa. The sequence goes on along the minus strand of CM060928.1, from coordinate 670,943,638 downwards.
GACCCTATTTCATTCCGGAGTCGAAACGGGCTTTTTGGGCCACTTTGGCATTAGCGCGTAAATCTATCTTATCCATCCATTCAAATGTCAACCTTGCCTATATATATCCTGCTATAAACCCTAGCAACCTCTATTCCTTATTTTTATACGTGTAGAAACTTCTGTGCTCCTCTTCCTCAATGGCTATAAACTCTAATTTATCCAATTCAAATTTCAATTCAAAAATCAAAGTTAAAAATCCAAACTGTTCAAAAAAATTCAAAAAATATATATTTCAAAGCTCTCGAAGAGCGCAAGTCAGATCTGCAATCCGTTTTTCGATCTGGGTTTTCGTTTGACCAGATATTTAGGAAGAAGTTTCGGCCGTCCGTCGCACTCCAATCAACTACGACGGATCATCAAACCCTTTCTGGGTATTGCAGCGGGGACTGAGGGGAGTCGATCTATGTGGGTTTAGTGGCGAGTTAACGGCTAGATCATCGGGAAAATTCGATTAGGGTAAGAAGCGGAGGCGGCGGCTATGGCCTTTTCGTGCTCGACCTTTGTGCTTAGATGGTCGGGGGTTTGGGCCGAGGCGCGTGGAGGAAGGACGGCGTTTAGCTAGGGTCGTGGCAGCGTTTTTTCGAAGCCTGAGTTTCTGCTAGGGTTTTTTTCTTTCGGTGTGCGTGCGTCCCTGTAGACCGAGGACGAATGGAGCCTGCGTGCAAGTAGAAGCGTGACGTGGCAGGGTAAATATGTGTTCTTTTCTATTTATTTTAGAAATTGAAATTCAAGCGCAATTTTCGCTATATCTTTCACATACGAACACCAATTCACGCGCGATTTTTTGTTAGGATTGTATTGAAATTCCAAACACTTTAGCGTTGGTTTGGACGAATTCCGAGACTATCAAATTTTTAGGTTTAAATTGAATTTAAATTGAATTTAAATTCAAAAGGTGAGTGTTTTAACCCACTCACAACTTCTAAAATTTCTTATGTTTGTTAAATTGATTTATGATGTATTTAGGAATTAATTTATAACTGTTTGGCATATTTTCAATCGTCATCCCAGTTAAATTAAATTAACTTAATTAAATTGTTACTTATTTATTTATTGCATATAAACTACCAGTTAAATTTGTTATTTATTTACTTCATATAAACTGCCAGTTAAACATTTAATTAAATTATTGTTGAATATAAACTGCTAGTTGATACTTGTTGTTTAATATTCGTTATATATTGATGTATTGTTTGAATTGGATGATGATTTTGATGAATGGATGTATGATTTTATGATGGATGAATGGATGTTTATTTATATCATCATAAACTGTAAGTTATTATGCTTTTTTTTGCATTCGGGATTGCGGTTTGAAATGATATGTAACCATAAAATTTTATTTTTAAATTGCGGATTGAAATGATAAATATCCGTATCACTTGACCATATGATAGAAAATTTTATACAGACACCGTCGGTCTATATATATAAATATTTTAAAAATAATTTCTATGGTTTGGATAGGATACAGTTAAATAAATATTAATTTTTGATATTATATAAATATTATTTTATATATACATATATAGTTAAATTATTGAATTTAAGCTATGTATAAATTTGTTAAATAAAATAAATAAGTTGAATAATGGAGTTTGATTATTTTACATTATATGGCTAAGTACATGTTTAAGATATTGAATATATATAGAGTTTTAATGATTTAAATCAATTAAAATTGGAACGTAAATTGGAAATTTATTTGGAATTGAGCTTATTTGAGAATTAATCTCCATAAGTTGATGTAGAACTTATTAACTTGAAATTTTAAAAGGGTATGATATTTATAACTGAATTTTTATTCAAGATGAATTAAATGAATATTTCTAGTATAAATAAATTGAAGGAAATATTTAGTTATAGGTAATTTGAGCTTTATTTAAATGATTATAGATTTATTATGCACATATTTCAAACTAAATAATAGGACATTGAATTGTTGAATAGAAATTTCCAACCTTGGTTTCTAATTGTTTAATACTCAAAGTTTGAAATATATTGAAACTGAAGTGGTTTATTGAAAACTGAAAGTGAATTTAAAATTTATGGATTTAGACTTAATTTAAAGAGAATAAAATTCTGAAGTCGTGGAAATTATTTACTTTATAAAGTAATTTTAAATTCAAACCATTTTATTTTATATACTGTTTGAATATCCAAACCATTTAAGTTTTGGAAGTTATGGTTTTAAAGCTATGGATTTCGAAGTATTATGTTTTGAAGAGTTATAATTCAAATGCATGGTTTCAAGATATTATAAATTTTGAAGTGGTATGATTTTAGAAAAAGGATATATTTGAAATGATATCATATTGATTTGGTTTTAAAAGAGGAAAAATGATATAGTATTTATATGGTTTTGAAAGGGATATTTTATTCTGGTTTTAAAGTATAAACTATTTTGAAAAAGGCCGCGGCGTTATAATAATGATTGGTTGTTGAAGAGACTGTGATCGAAAGTTGTCATACTCTCTGCCAACTCCGAAAACCACTTTAACAGATTCCAGAATGAAGTAGGATGGTGGCGACGTTCTATTAAGGTAAATACGTGGACCCGACTCCCGTGAGTTGGCATAAGGTGGCTAAAACAGGAGCCATACTCGGGCCAAGGGGGTAGCACCCTTCATCGGACACATCCCTTCGATACTATACTCTGACTTTGGATTGATTCAGTGGCCACCTTTACTTTTTTGATTTTGGGGGTGTTTGTTCGAGGTAGGCTGTGATGACCCGGAATTTTAAGCAATATCAATTTAATAATCTGAACTAAAAATTAAATTGATTTGATAATTTTTGTAAATAAGATTGGAATTAATTTAATAATCCAATTGAATAAATGTTTAATTGATAGATTTTATCTTTCAAAATCTAGTAAATTGTTTTCTACTTATAATGTATATAGAATATGTATAAATTGTAAATAGATATAGTTTTAATTTAATAAATAAATAAATCTTGTTTTCTAAACAATATATATATTTGGTAAAATTGGGTATAATTTTAAAGTTAAACTTTTAGAAGCTATTGAATAAATAAAATATGGTTTTAAATTGAGAAGATAAAAATTTAATTTGTTTAAATTGATTAATTTGATATTAAGCTTTTTAAAAGTATATAATAAATAACTATATGATTTTAAATACATAAGGTAAATATTGAAGTGGTTTAAAATATGTTTTAACTCAAGTTTAAATTAAATAAAAATAACAATAAGGTTTATTTTGACATAGTGTGATAAAATAAATAATTTATTAATAAAGAAAACAATTTCTTTTATAAATTATTTATAGTTATCAAATTTGTTAATTTCAAAATATAATAATACATTGCTTTTAACAAATAGATTTTTAATAAAAATAATTGTTTTTCAAAATTGAATTGTGTAGTTATATATGTAAATATATAACCTAATTTCAAAATTTAATTTTAGAATTTGATTTGGATTTGAATTTAAAGCTTTGGAAACTTAAAGTATAAATATTTTTATTTTGGATTCTTAAATATTTGTATAAACTTTATTTTTTTAAATATAATTGGATTTATTCATTCCAAAATTTTCTACATATAAATAAGTACCTAATCACTAATTAATTAAACATGGATTTACATTTATCTTATATTAATCTATTAACTAAATAACTAATTAACATTTAATTATAACTAATTAACATTAAAGACAAATGTAAATATTATATAAATTAAAGGACATATGTAATTATATTAAGGCTTCACGTAACAAGTGTTAGTCATTAAACATTTCAAATTGACAAATGTTAAATTTAAAGACAGTGTCATTTATTTTAGATTTTCTTTTATAAAAACAAATTTCAGCCCTTATATGTATAAATCTTCTTCCCTTCCCTTTTCTTCTAATTTTTCGAAATCTAAAAACTTAGTATGTTCTATTCTCAAACCAATAAACCCATCTACTCCTTGAAACCAATTCTCAAAACACCTCCACTAAAATCAAATGCATGAAACCAAAACATGCAAATCTGTAGCATTCAAAGCATATCTGTTTTTTTAACCTGCATATTCAATCAAGGCCTGCCTCACTTAAAATATGGAATTCAAGCTGCATGCATGTAATTTTTTTTAAAGATCAAATTTTAAAGCTTCAACAACTCAATTTTTCAGAGCAACAACAGTTTTAAAACTCAGAGATTTAGTAGCAGCTCTAAGGCAAAGTAATATCCCTATTTCAAGTTTTTAAGGATCAAAAAGCTTTTTAAAAAAATCTGGAAGCTCTGCCTTCACTGTTATCTGGTGAGTAACTTTATTTTAAAAATAAAAATTTAGTATAAATTTCTTGTTGCATGCTTGTGATGATGAGATAAATATGTTTGTGTGAACCTGCTATGTATACAAATATGTGAGATATATGCTTCTGTTTCAACAGAATTTACTCTGTTTAATATTTCCTGTTTCATATTTTTGATTTGAATTCAATCCTCTCTGTAAACAATTATTGTTAGGACCTATTTTATAAACAAGATGTTGATTAAGGTTTAAAAACTTAATTTAATTAAATTAAAAACTTGAGTAGCTCTGTATAGCTTATAACATCAGTGCATGCTCTAAAAACATAAAATTTCAATCTGTGAAATTTATAGATTCAGTATTATGAAATGGATACATAAACAGAATCATGATTTTTAACACCTAAATCACAATTTTTTAAACTAGAAATGAGGGTGCAGTTCGGTAATGAACAGAAAAGGGAAAACTTGCGATTTCTGGTGATCTATTGATATTGAAGGGTTGGGATTCTTCTTGTAGGTAGAGGAGTAATCAGAGAAGCTTGGAAAAATAATTGATGGTGATGCAAAAGACTATGGCAACAGCAGTGATGATTTCTTATCCGTAGCCCTAGTTTTTGGAATGCTTAGTTAATTGGTCGTCGCGGCTTTAATGGGTAATCGAGTGCTGGGAGGTTTGGGGAGATGGGAGTATGGCCATTTACGAGATGGTGGCCGGAGTTGCTGCTATTCTGTTGGACGGAGGGCCGTGAATGTGGCGATGACAGGTTTTGGAGGGGGTTGGTCTTTCTGTTCCAGGTTTTAGCATTGAACTCGTATTCAAATTCAAGTAGTGTGGAAGCTAGAGGATGATCGGGGTGGAATGAGGAGTTGGTCGCCGATGTGTGGAGGCCACCGGAGGTGGCTGGAGTTGGCCGAAGGCACGGTGCATGTGCACTGTGCACTTTCGGTTTCTGATGAACTCTGGGTGGATTCAGTGTAGTTGACTCGAGTTTTTACTCATGATTTTGGGAAGTTTGCTCGAAGTTTTTGATTAATGGACTCGAAGCAGTTTTGGGTAGACTTGGGTTTAATTACAGAAACAGGTTTTTAAACTGAAACCTGTATTGATTTGATTTGTAATTTTTAAAACTGAAATTTAAATGTAAAGCAAGGTTTAAACAAGTTTTAAAACTAGTTTATAAAATCTAGAATTTCAAGTTTAAGTTTGAATCTTAAATTTCAAATAAGATGAAGTTTTTAAATTTGATTTGATTTAAATTACTTTAGAAATGTTTAAGTAGTTTGTTTTTTTAAATAAAGTTTTAAAATACAAATAGAGTTTTAAAATCTGAAGATTTATCTGAATTCAAATTTTAAATAAGTCTTTCAGTTTTGAAATGTAGGAAAGTTTAAAAAAAATTTAAAATGTTTTAAACAAATTGAAATGTTTAAAGTATAACTCAAATTGATTTGAATTTAAATATGAATTTGGTTTTAAATCCTTTAAAACTTCTTTATTAAATGAGTATATCTTTAACTTGTGAAATGAAAGGTTTAGAAATGTGTTTTAAAACTTCGTTAAAGATAATTTAAATTTATTTTAAATCTTAAATTTAAAATGATATTTGAAAGTAAATTTAAAGTGATTTGTTTTTAAATGCTTTGTTAATGATAATGTGATCATTAATAAGAAAATATTTTTATCTTTAAACAAGTAAGGATTTAATGATTTGAATTATTAAGTTAATTAAAATGGATTATTTATTTAAATTAAGTAATGATTTGGATTAAATAAGTAATTAAAACTTTTTAATGTATTAATTAAAGTTAAGTTAATTAATTAATTAAGGATAATTAATCCATAATTAAGGATCATTAATTGGATTTAATTAATGATTAGTAATTAATTAATCAAGTAATTATGAATTAATTAAGTTACAGTTAACACTTAATTAACTAAATAATTAAAGGTTAATTAATTGAATGTCAAAGATTATTAATTTGAAATTAATAATGATTAAATAAGGTTAATTACTTAAGAGAAGAAATTAAAGTATGGTTAATGGTTAATGATGGTCATTAACTTAAGATTATTTAACAATTAATTAATATGATTAATTTTTAATAATCAATTAGATTAATTAATTAATGATTATCATTTGTGAATTATTTTAAGATTAATACTTGATGGAAGTAATTAAAAATTAATTACTTAATGTAATTAATTAAGTTTAAATGTAATTTATTTAAGATTAATTAATTAAGTTTAATTAATTTTAATCACTTGTTGGTCTGATAATAATTACTTAATGTAATTAATGGAATGTAATTACTTAGTAAAGTAATTAATGATAATTACTGGATGTAATTAGTGGAAGATGGTTTAATTGTGGAAGTAATTTTGATTGAATTACTTTGTATAATTAATCAAGGGATTAATTAAAAATGATTAGTTAAGGAGTAATTAATTTGATAAGTAATTAAGGGTGGTTAATTACAGAATGTGATTAATCAAAGGTGATTAATAATTATGGTTTAACTGAGATTAATTACTTAATGTAATTAATTTTAAATAAGATAATTAATTAAATGTAATTAAGGATCATTAATTAATACAATTAATGATGTAATTAATCTTGATTAATATTGATTAATTAATTAATAATAAGCGATTAAGGATAATTAATTAATTGTAATTAATTAAGGTTTAATGTAATTAATTATAGTTAATTAATTAATGAAGTAATTAAGGGTTAATTACTGTTTTTGGTTTAGAGTAATTATTTTGTGCAATTAATTAAAGGATAATTACTTGAATGTAATTAAAGAATAATTAATCAAGGGTGATTAATTAAGTTGATTAACTAGAGGATAATTAATTAATTTGTAATTAATTAATGAATATGTAAGCAAGATTTATATTGATGTAGTAATTAATCTAATTCACTTTAAATTAATTAGAGATGGAAGTAATTAATTTAATTCATTTTAAATTAATTATAAATGGTGACTATAGATCATTGCTTATGTATGGATGGATGATATTGTTTGCCTTGAATGGTTTGAAATCTCAACTATGAGATTAGTAATGTTGAGTGATATGGATGCATTGGTTGCATTGTGATGTTGATATGGATTATCTTTGATAATGATAATATGGATTATCTGTTGTAATGATAATGTTGATTATCTATTGATATGTGAATTATCTTTCTGTGTGTATATAGGTAATTGTATTGAATTGTTTTAAATTCTAAAACAATTTGGACCTAAAAGACACGCTTTGGATTTCGATGAGACCGGGATCGGGTTTCCAGATTTGGATATCCGAAAACCACATCGATCTAAATTAACGATAGGTCGTGAATCTCAAGTGAAGAGTGAAGACTCGGGGTGTAAGGACTATTCGTCAGTATAACTCTTAGGGTGATTCCGAGATGAGTTAGTACTTTAAGATTCGAGATGAAGATTCAGATGCAAGGATTATTGTCGTTAACTCTGAGGGTGATTCCAAAATGAGTGTAACGAGATAATTCCTTCGGTTTCGTTCGAACCCGGAATGAACTTGTATGGATTGAATGCTTTTAGAACATCATCAGGTGGACGATGAGCATTCTAAGTAATGTGCCCTATAAAGGTAATCGTAGCCTCAAGCCTCATCAACCGGGAATGGCTAAAACAGGGGAGGTGCAACAAGGCCAAGTGGGTCATGCCTAAGTAGGACGAGATTTTCCCCTGTCTAGAGGTCCCTTTTTATTCGGCTTAGTGGGCGGTTGGAATCGCGCGCCAACTGTGGGGTTGTCTTGTTTGGGACTGCCCAGTAAGGGATGGTTCCGACCTTGTGTTGCAGGGGATTGGGAGTGATCCTCGGTACGGTGATCTAGGCCACGTACTGTGACGGGCGGTACCCCGGTAGCCCTGCCATTGTATGGAATCCAAAATCCAATAAGTGCCAACGATTTTGATTGTATTACCCACTTTTGTGGCTAGTAGCTGGAATTTAATAAATGTAACAATTTCGGCTATTTCATATTTACTTGAAAACCCTAGACCTATTATAATATCACCGGATTTCCTATCAAATGTTTTGGTTAGCGTAAGGTAATTATTTTTCCATGTTTATGTGTGGGAAGTCTTATGTGATACCTTTCTTTTCAAAAGATTTTCAAAGTTAAGCAACTTTAACCTGTTACTCACACCAGACCCATGTCTGACCCGGAGTTTATCTTCTGTTTTCTTAAACTCTTGGGTACTCAAATTTTTTACGAGTAGCCATGGGATTCAGGTTAGCTTTGATGAATTTTGTAGGAGCAATGGAGTAGGAGGCTTCTACGTGTAGATACGTATAGTGTTCCGCTGTGTTTGGTATCTCTGTGTTGTCTCTGAGTTGTATTGAGTTGTAATAACTAGACAGGTGTTTATAACTGTCTAGTATGTGATGTATTATCTGTGTAACTCTGATAGTTGTTGTATACTATGTAATACTTATGCTATTAATATAATTTATTCGTTCCGCTGTTAAGATTCTGATGTGTTGTTTCCTCTTTCTTCTCTTTCTTTCTCTTTTCTATCCCTTTCTTTCTTATTAATGATGTGTCATTCTGTAGTGATGAATGGCGGGTCGTTACAGTGGTATCAAAGCACTAGGTTGAACGAATACCTAGGCTCTGGAGTGATTTCTATCTTGAGAGAGCGTATTTGTAATTTTAAATATATTTATATATATATTTATCTATTTTTACCTATCTGTTGGGTTACCTGTTCGGGTTTTTCCAATATAGGTTATAAAGGTAGATGAGGCAGTGGTGTGTGTAACATAATTACCATTGGTTGGAGTTTGAGTGATGAGGTTGGAAGTGTATTGGTCGAGAATATAGACCTAATACTGTCTCGACTGAGTTTTGCTTGGTGTAAGGATTTCATCGATCGCTGAAGGAAACCTGTTAAGGGCTCGGAGTCCATCTTTGAAGAGCAGAGTTTGGTGAGTTGAGTTTGGATCTGTCGGTTGGGCAGAAGCAAGTGATGGCATTTTGATACCTCAAGAAGTTGTAGCTGCGTGATGAGATGCAGTGATTATGGATGTATCCGAAGATATTTCTTTGGAACAAGTTTTGGGAAGTGTGTCTACTTCGGTGTTGTGGCTGGATTCAGCAGGATGTTGTGGTTAGCTTTGAAGTCCGAAGTTTCTCGAAGAGCTTTGGATTAGGAAGTTTTTGGCATCGGTATCAGCAATGCAGCTCGGAGTGTTCTATGTGCCGACAAGGAGGTCTTAGCTGAGTAGTTTTTCTGAAGGTGGAATTCAGAAACAGTAAAGTGAATCCATTTCTTCGATGGATTGGATAGACCAGCGTTAGCTGTTCTGTTTGGTAAAGAGAGAACAGTTTTTCTTTGGAAATTTATCTAAGTAGATCGCAAAAGTGACTTGCGATAGTTCAGTGTTTTCTTGGATTGTTGGAGATTTTATGGATGTCTTCTGGGAAGTCAGAGGTTTGTTCGCATCTGGAGATTGAGTTTTCTTATCGACTAGTATTCTAGGAGGGGAACCAGTGGTTCAGCTTAGTAGAAGACGGTTCCTAGAGATAGAGTTTGATGAAGCAACTCAGATTTTTGGAGGAACTTCTGAGTTTTCTTTTATGGATCTGTTGAACCATATTTTTGGAAAGTGTTGTCCAGCTTGTGCTCGTGTTCTTCATCAGCATTTTCTTATCTACTTCGGATCTGAGTTGTGCAGCGGAAGCAGTTTGGAAGTGTTTCTGTTGTCTTTTTCGGATAAGAGATGTAAGTTCAGTCTTCTGTTGATTATGGAGTAGAGTTGTGTTCTTGGTTTTGGATTGATCTTGAGGAGATCATTGGGTTAGGTTGTTTTTGGTTCTATTTGTTTCAAGAGGCATCAGCAAGGGTTGAGCTGATCAGGAAGGATGTAGGCAGCCCAGGATCGTCCGGTGAGTTTTGTGGATAAGAGACGGAGGAATTTGGAATTCGAAGTTGGAGACTTCATTGTTGTTGGAGTTTTCTCCGATCCAAGGAGCTATAAGATGGGGTAAGGCTGGAACCGAGATGTTTTGGATCTTTTCTGTGTTTTGGTTGGATCAGTATTTGGTTTTCGAAATGGAATTGCCTGTTTGGATAACTGGGATTCGATATATTTCACGTATCTCTCAGGGAGTACGTATATGGTCTATCTCTGATTTTGAAACCAACAGTTCTAGAGGATTTGATTGTTGAATCAGACTCGTCTGTAGTCTGATATGCCGTCTAGATCTGTGATCTAGATGAGTAGGAGCTCTGTAACTTAGTAGTGTTGACTGTTTGGATTATGTAGAGCGACTATCCCGGTATATATATACTTGGGAAACTCGAGGAAACTCTATCCAGAATTTTTGTCTGGATAGTTAGATTTGTTTGATTGGGTAAATTGATTGCTATGGTTGTTAGCATATGTTTGATAGATGCTTGTGTTTTAAAATTAAAATCTTTAAATAGATTATTAAATTACCTTTGTTTTAAATTTTGGGGACGAAATTCTTTTAAGGGGGAGGAATGTGATGACCCAGAATTTTAAGCCATATCAATTTAATAATCTAAAATAAAAATTAAATTGATTTGATAATTTTTGTAAATAAGATTGGAATTAATTTAACAATCCAATTGAGTAAATATTTAATTGATAGATTTTATCTTTTAAAATCTAGTAAATTGTTTTCTATTTACAATATATATAGAATATGTATATATTGTAAATAGATATAGTTTTAATTTAACAAATAAATAAATCTTGTTTTCTAAATAATATAAGTATATTTGGTAAAATTGGGTATAATTTTAAAGTTAAACTTTTAAAAGCTATTGAATAAATAAAATATGGTTTTAAATCGATAAGATAAAAATTTAATTTGTTTAAATTGATTAATTTGATATTAAGCTTTTTAAAAGTATATAATAAATAACTATATGATTTAAATACATAAGGTAAATATTGAAATGGTTTAAAATATGTTTTAACTCAAGTTTAAATTTAAATAAAAATAACAATAAGGTTTATTTTGACATAGTGTGATAAAATAAATAATTTATTAATAGAGAAAACAATTTCTTTTATAAATTATTTATAGTTATCAAATTTGTTATTTTCAAAATATAATAATACATTGTTTTTAACAAATAGATTTTTAATAAAAATAATTGTTTTTCAAAATTGAATTGTGTAGTTATATATGTAAATATATAACTTAATTTCTATATTTAATTTTAGAATTTGATTTGGATTTGAATTTAGAGCTTTGAAAACTTAAAGTATAAATATTTTTATTTTAGATTCTTAAATATATGTATGAACTTCATTTTTTTTTAATTATAACTGGATTTATTCATTCCAAAATTTTCTACATATAAATAAGTACCCAATCACTAATTAATTAAACATGGATTTACATTTATCTTATATTAATCTATTAACTAAATAACTAATTAACATTTAATTATAACTAATTAACATTAAAGACAAATGTAAATATTATATAAATTAAAGGACATATGTAATTATATTAAGGCTTCATGTAACAAGTGTTAGTCATTAAACATTTCAAATTGACAAATGTTAAATTTAAAGAAAAGTTTCATTTATTTTAGATTTTCTTTTATAAAAACAAATTTCAGCCCTTATATGTATAAATCTTCTTCCCTTCCCTTTTCTTCTATTTTTTCTAAATCTAAAAACTTAGCATGTTCTATTCTCAAACCAATAAACCCATCTACTCCCTGAAACCAATTCTCAAAACAACTCCACTAAAATCAAATGCATGAAACCAAAACATGCAAATCTGTAGCATTCAAAGCATATCTGTTTTTTTAACCTGCATATTCAATCAAGGCCCGCCTCACTTAAAATATGGAATTCAAGCTGCATGAATGTAATTTCCTTTTAGAGATCAAGTTTTAAAGTTTCAACAACTCAAGTTTTCAAAGCAACAACAGTTTTAAAACTCAGAGATTTAGTAGCAGCTCTAAGGCAAAGTAATATCGCTGTTTCAAGTTTTTAAGGATCAAAAAGCTTTTTAAATAAAATCTGGAAGCTCTGCCTTCACTGTTATCTGGTGAGTACCTTTATTTTAAAAATAAAAATTTAGTATAAATTTCTGGTTGCATGCTTGTGATGATGAGATAAATATGTTTGTGTGAACCTGCTATATATACATATATGTGAGATATATGCTTCTGTTTCAACAGAATTTACTCTGTTTAATATTTCCTGTTTCATATTTTTGATTTGAATTCAATCCTCTCTGTAAACAATTATTGTTAGGACCAGTTTTACAAACAAGATGTTGATTAAGGTTTAAAAACTTAATTAAATTAAATTAAAACTTGAGTAGCTCTGTATAGCTTATAACATCGGTGCATGCTCTAAAAACATAAAATTTCAATCTGTGAAATTTATAGATTCAGTATTATGAAATGGATACATAATAGAATCATGATTTTTAACACCTAAATCAAAAAAATTTAAACTAGAAATGAGGGTGCAGTTCGGTAATGAACAGAAAAGGAAAACTTGTGATTTCTGGTGATCTATTGATATTGAAGGGTTGGGATTCTTCTTGATGGTAGAGGAGCAAACAGAGAAGCTTGGAAAAATAATTGATGGTGATGCAAAACTCTATGGCAGCAGCGGTGATGATTTCTTATCTGTAGCCCTAGTTTTCGGAATGCTTAGTTAATTGGTCGTCGCGGCTTTAATGGGTGATCGAGTGCTGAGAGGTTTGGGGAGATGGGAGTATGGCCATTGACGAGATGGTGGCCGGAGTTGCTGCTATTCTGGTGGACGGAGGGCCGTGAATGTGGCGATGATAGGTGTTGGAGGGGGTTGGTCTTTATGTTCTAGGTTTTAGCATTGAACTCGAATTCAAATTCAAGTAGTGTGGAAGGTAGAGGATGACCGGGGTGGAATGAGGAGTTGGTCCCCGATGTGTGGAGGCCACCGGAGGTGGCTGGAGTTGGCCGGAGGCACGGTGCATGTGCACCATGCACTTTTAGTTTCTGATGAACTCTGGGTGGATGCAGTGTAGTTGACTCGAGTTTTTACTCGTGATTTTGGGATGTTTGCTCGAAGTTTTTGGTTGATGGACTCGAAGCAGTTTTAGGTAGACTCGGGTTTAATTACAGAAACAGGTTTTTAAACTGAAATATGTATTGATTTGATTTGCAATTTTTAAAACTGAAATTTAAATGTAGAGCAAGGTTTAAACAAGTTTTAAAACAAGTTTATAAAATCTGGAATTTCAAGTTTAAGTTTGAATCTCAAATTTCAAATAAGATGAAGTTTTCAAATTTGATTTGATTTAAATTACTTTAGAAATGTTTAAGTAGTTTTTTTTAAATAAAGTTTTAAAATACAAGTAGAGTTTTGAAATCTGAAGATTTATCTGAATTCAAATTTTAAATATGTGTTTCAGTTTTGAAATGTAGGAAAGTTTTAAAAAAAAATTAAAATGTTTTAAACAAATTGAAATGTTTAAAGTATAACTCAAATTGATTTAATTTAAATATCAATTTGGTTTTAAATCCTTTAAAACTTCTTTATTAAATGAGTATATCTTTAACTTGTGAAATGAAAGGTTTAGAAATATGTTTTAAAACTTTGTGAAAGATAATTTGAATTCATTTTAAATCTTAAATTTGAAATGATATTTGAAAGTAAATTTAAAGTGATTTGTTTTTAAATGCTTTGTTAATGATAATGTGATCATTAATAAGAAAATATTTTTACCTTTAAACAAGTAAGGATTTAATGATTTGAATTATTAAGTTAATTAAAATGGATAATTTATTTAAATTAAGTAATGATTTGGATTAAATAAGTAATTAAAGCTTTTTAATGTATTAATTAAAGTTAAGTTAATTAATTAAGGATAATTAATCCATAATTAAGGATCATTAATTGGATTTAATTAATGATTAGTAATTAATTAATCAAGTAATTATGAATTAATTAAGTTACAGTTAACACTTAATTAACTAAATAATTAGAGGTTAATTAATTGAATGTTAAAGATTAATTAATTTGAAATTAATAATGGTTAAAAAAGGTTAATTACTTAAGAGAAGTAATTAAAGTATGGTTAATGGTTAATGATGGTCATTAACTTAAGATTATTTAACAATTAATTAATATGATTAATTTTTAATATCAATTAGATTAATTAATTAATGGTTATCATTTGTGAATTATTTTAAGATTAATTACTTGATGGAAGTAATTAAGAAATTAATTACTTAATGTAATTAATTAAGCTTAAATGTAATTTGTTTAAGATCAATTAATTAAGTTTAATTAATTTTAATCACTTGTTGGTCTGATAATAATTACTTAATGTAATTAATGGAATGTAATTACTTAGTGAAGTAATTAATGATAATTACTGGATGTAATTAGTGGAAGATGGTTTAATTGTGGAAGTAATTTGGATTGAATTACTTCGTATAAATAATCAAGGGATTAATTAAAAATAATTAATTAAGGAGTAATTAATTTGATAAGTAATTAAGGGTGGTTAATTACAGAATGTGATTAATCAAAGGTGATTAATAATTATGGTTTAACTGAGATTAATTACTTAATGTAATTAATTTTAAATAAGATAATTAATTAAATGTAATTAAGGATCATTAATTAATACAATTAATGATGTAATTAATATTGATTAATATTGATTAATTAATCAATAATAAGTGATTAAGGATAATTAATTAATTGTAATTAATTAAGGTTTAATGTAATTAATTATAGTTAATTAATTAATGAAGTAATTAAGGGTTAATTACTATTTTTGGTTTAGAGTAATTATTTTGTGCAATTAATTAAAGGATAATTACTTGAATGTAATTAAAGAATAATTAACCAAGGGTGATTAATTAAGTTGATTAACTAGAGGATAATTAATTAATTTGTAATTAATTAATGAATATGTAAGCAAGATTTATATTGATGTAGTAATTAATTTAATTCACTTTAAATTAATTAGAGATGGAAGTAATTAATTTAATTCATTTTAAATTAATTATAAATGGTGATTATAGATTGTTGCTTATGTATGGATGGGTGATATTGTTTGCCTTGAATGGTTTGAAATCTCAACTATGAGATTAGTAATGTTAAGTGATATGGATGTATTGGTTGCATTATGATGACGATATGGATTATCTTTGATAATGATAATATGGATTATCTGTTGTAATGATAATGTTGATTATCTATTGATATGTGAATTATCTATCTGTGTGTATATAGATGATTGTATTGAATCGTTTTAAATTCTAAAACAACTTGGACCTAAAAGACACGCTTTGAATTTCGATGAGACTGGGATCGGGTTTCCAGATTTGTATATCCGAAATCCACATCGATCCAAATTAACGATAGGTCGTGAATCTCAAGTGAAGAGTGAAGACTCGGGGTGTAAGGACTATTCGTCAGTATAACTCGGTGGGTGATTCCGAGATGAGTTTGATGGAGATAGTATTTTCAGATTCGAGATGAAGATTCAAAGTGCAAGGGTTATTGTCGTTAACTCTGAGGGTGATTCCAAAATGAGTGTAACGAGATAATGCCTTTAGTTTCGTTCGAACCCGGAACGAACTTGTATGGATTGAATTCATTCAGAACATCGTCAGGTGGATGATGAGCATTCTAAGTACTGTGTCCAATAAAGGTAATCGTAGCCTTAAGCCTCATCAACCGGGAATGGCTAAAACAGGGGAGGTGCAGCAAGGCTAAGTGGGTTATGCCCAAGTATGACGAGATTTTCCCCTGTCTAAAGGTCCCTTTTTATTCAGCTTAGTGGACGGCTGGAATCGCGCGCCAACTGCGAGGTTGTCTTGTTCGGGACTGTCCAGTAAGGGATGGTTCCGTCCTTGTGTTGCAGGGGATTGGGAGTGATCCTCGGTATGGTGATCTAGGCCACGTACTATGACGGGCGGCAACCCGGTAGCCCTGCCATTGTATGGAATCCAAAATCCAATAAGTGCCAACGGTTTTGATTGTATTACCCACTTTTGTGGCTATTAGCTGGAATTTAATAAATGTAACAATTTCGGCTATTTCATATTTACTTGAAAACCCTAGACCTATTATAATATCACCGGATTTCCTATCAAATGTTTTGGTTAGCGTAAGGTAAAAACTTTTCCATGTTTATGCGTGGGAAGTCTTACGTGATACCTTTCTTTTCAAAAGATTTTCAAAGTTAAGCAACTTTAACCTGTTACTCACAAGAGACCCATGTCTGACCTGGAGTTTATCTTCTGTTTTCTTAAACTCTTGGGTACTAAAATTTTTTACGAGTAGCCAAGGGAATCAGGTTAGCTTTGACGAATTATGGAGGAGCAATGGAGCAGGAGGCTTCTATGTGTAGATATGTTTAGTGTTCCGCTGTGTTTGGTATCTTTGTGTTCTCTCTGAGTTGTATTGAGTTGTGATAACTAGACAGTTGTTTATAACTGTCTAGTATGTGATGTATTATCTGTGTAACTCTGATAGTTGTTGTATACTATGTAATACTTATGTTATTAATATAATTTATTCGTTCCGCTGTTAAGATTCTGATGTGTTGTTTCTTCTTTCTTCTCTTTCTTTCTCTTTTCTATCCCTTTCTTTCTTATTAATGATGTGTCATTCTGTAGTGATGAATGGTGGGTCGTTACATTGGCGGTAGCTGCGGCTATGCGTTACCACCAACCCAAATTCGTAATTGGTATATCTACCCTGACATTGCATAGTTGTACCGTGTCACCTACCATAGCGTGCCTTATACGATTTTGTTTTGTACCATACCTATGGAGTGCCCTCTGACGACGCCCACTACGGGGGAGATTACGGTACTGTATAGACTACGGGGATATAAAAGTGTGTTAAGGGCTATATGGGTAACCCATTCACGAACATCTCTTAAGTTACTGCACTCATATTTATTTCTGTTGATTTAACTCACATAAGATATTTTAGTTCTAACTCGAGTGTTTTGTCTTTTCAATCGCTCGGATCAGTCCTAGCATTTCAGGATTCGAAGGTTTTATTTCTCGAGGATGAAGATTTCATTATTATTACTATATATTATATTGTTCCACTACACTGTATTCCGCTGCATTGATTATTATTCGCTGGTCTGTGCAACTCTGATATGTATTGTATAAATATAATCAAATGTTTATAAAACAGCTTCATGAACTGTATATTTGATTATTATATTTTATCGTTCCGCTGCAAGATTCTATTTTGTTTTTTTCCTTTTCTTGTTTTTTTCTTATTTACCCTATAACAATCCGCCCTTCCGTATGGCTTGAAATGGCACGTGTGGCGATTTAAAGCGTGCCAAAAGGCGGGATGTTACACAAATTGTTTTAAAGTGATTTTGGCAATAACATATCCGTCAAAAAGTGACTTCTTTGAGTGGTGGACATCACCTCCCAAAAATTCATTTTCACTTAATATTGTACCCAATGATGTCTTTCCTTATATAATTCTATTAACCAAGTATTTAATGCAAATTAAACTTATCTAACATTATTTCCCTACTATCTTCGAACTCCTTCAAGTCATGTGTATCATACACAATTCTTTGCAAACTACTTTTGATTGACTCGTAATCATCGTGACTTCCAAAATTTTCAAGCAACTTCTTCATTACATGCTATAAACATAGTCAATGTTTACTATCAGGAAAACTATTTTCATTGTGTTTTTCATAGCTTGGTCTTGGTCGGTTTCCTTGAGGAGGAATATCAGACATACAAGCAAGCCATGTTCCAAAAAGCCATAGAAAAGTGTTTGTTATCTCACTTTAAATCAGCCCACACTCGAACAAAACTGATTGATCATGATGGTTAACCCTGAAAGATAGAGCAAAAGGCATATTGTATTTGTTCATCAAGTACATTATATCAAAAGTAGCTGCATCACCAAACTCTTTATAAGCCTCCTTTCTTCTGCCCAAGGTTGTAAAAATTGCTAGGTCGATGCTAGGCGATAAGCATGGACTAGGGATTAATCGCCTAAGCGGGGTGTAATCGAGGATTAGTTGGAGGTAAAAGCTTTGATAATCTCATGCATTTGGGATAAAATTGTAGTATTTTGTTTAGTATTAACTGATCCACAATGGGATACCATGGATTTGGATGGGTTTGGAAGGATTCATGGAGACAAAATCATTTAAAACAAACATTTTAATGATTATAAGAGGCATCAAGCCTAAATTGATGCATAGATGGTTCCTATAAAACTGTTTATATGTTTAGATAATGCTGAAAGTTTCATTTAGATGGACTAGGCAAAAATCTAGGCGATAAGGCTAGCTTAGTGCCTTGACGAAGTCTAGATGAGAGCTTAGAAGGATTTTTACAATAAAGCTTCTACCATCTGCCTGAAAAACATTTTTGAGCTGTCCATTATCATTCAAGTCCATATTGGAAAAGAAATCTGAATTTTGTGCTTGCATTTTCAAAAAATATTTTTGAATTGCAACAGCGTCCCTATCTCTAAGATGCAGTTGTCTTGCCTTGTCAAGGTAGTTTCTACTGTCATTCTCTATGAATGGTAAGTTCTCATGGCCATCATCTTCTACTACTAATGCATTAAAAAAAATATAGGACCGATCCCCGCAATATCACATACTTCGAGTTGTCTTTTCACATGATCATCAATTTATCTATAGCATCGAAGGAACCAAGCTTTTGTAGGACTCAAGTCATGATTATGATCAAGAAAAAGTTTATTGAGGCATTAGTGGATTTTCGATGGTACAATCAGGCCTTAAATTTTGTTTCTTATATCAATTAGAAGAAAATATCACATACTTTAGCTCCCATCTTCATCTCTTCTACTTGATGTTCTTCTTGCTGCAAATCCCATTTATTTTGCATAACCCTTAATGCATTGAACACTCGTTCAGTGGTATCAAATTTCATGCCGATTTTGGGTGTGCTAACTTCTTTTTCAAGTACAATTGCATTCACATTTACCATCTTGACACCAACTAAGTTTTGAGATACCTCTTTAGTTAAAATATAATTATTATATATATATTAATTTCATTGTGTAATAACTCTATACCGAAATTATTACATGAGTCGGCATTTAATTCTGCAAATGGAGATACATAGTTAAGTACCGAGTTGGAAAATATATATTCATGGGAGTTATACAAATAGTATAGAATAAGTTAAAATAAAAAATGTGAATGCTTTACTTTGTACTATTAATAATCTATATTGTTTTGGATGTGAAGCAACCTCCTTAAACAATTAATACAGGCATAGTAATGACCATGTACAATATGACATAGTTGTGTAATTCAATTTGGTTTTGAAAAAAGATCAATGAAAAACTAGTTACTCAAAGAAGTAAAATAATGAAGATGTAACCAAAATATTTTAAAACAAGTTATGCATCATAAAAAATAATTGTTGGTGTTGCATGTTAAACAATAAAGGATGGCTGCATCTTGTGGTTCTTCAGGTGATCAAAAAAATTTGCAAACTAAGAGAAGAAATCTAACCATTAGCCAAATGAGTCGCAGATGTGTTTCCAAAATCTGCAGTAACATAATAACAATTAGTGATAAATTGATGAAGGAAGTAGATGATAAAATTTGGGAAAAGAAGAGGAGGATTTGGAGAGAAGAGGCTGAACGTGGTACGGTAAATTTTTGAGAGAAATTAGTTGCATGTTCGGCAAGTCCACATCAACCCATACAAAATGCCATGATTTTCTTCAGGGCTCTCTACCATTGTTTTTTAATTAACTAATTAACTTAAAAGTAGGAACTTATTTGTGCTTACATATCCTCATTACTCTATTTAATTTTGAAATTCTTGACTACCATTCATTGCTTTTTTATACGCCATCCACTACTTTCATTCACATAATTTCCTTCTCATTCAATTATTTTTAACCTTTCCCAATTTAATAGCATGTTGTTAAAAGCATCCAAGGAAGTTCATGATAATACCATTACTAAAGAATACCATAATTATTTCTAATGTATCTTACCAACATCATAACGATTAAAAAATAAACACCCAAGCCCTAATTTCTTCCCACTTCTTCATTCCACTCCCATGAATCTACTTATCACAATGGGTGACTAATTTCTCGATCAACTTCGCTGCAGCTCCAATGAGGAAATTGAGCAGACGTGCTAGCCAAAGCTCCCAACATTGCGATGAAGGCTATAATCAATCTCAATCAAGTATGTTAATCATAATTATCTTCATTTATTTACAGTCGTGTTTTTTTTATTTCAGTAGATTATCATTGTAGAAATGATTTAGGGTTGAGGTCAGCGATTGTTGAGGCGTACGATAGTTGATTACCATGGGTTTATTTTTTTAACGGTTGTTTGTTCCGTTTATCTTTCGTATTGTTCAGTCAAAGTAAACCGATTTTCCCTAAGTAATGTGCTTGACTGTGAAAAAATATTTAATATGCAAAACATGTTTACATATGACATGGATTATTATTTGAGAGTAAATTTGTTTTAGTGTAAATATATTTGCAGTTTAATTATTATTTGAGAGTAGATATATTTCATATGCAAAACATGTAGGTTGATACAGTCAAATCAGTTTTATAGATTAAAATTGTTTGAGAGTAAATATATTTGTAATGACATGGCACATTATGTATGGTTATAGGAAAAGGGAAGCAATACTTGAATACAACTTATCAGAGGAAACAAGCATTAAAACTGGAAGAAGCTAAATGTCATTGTAGAAAAATCAGTGGAAACACATGAAGATGCAACAATTGGCAACGTGGAGGAAGAAAACATGGTAGTTCGCAAGATGTTGGATCGAAGGATGACACGTTGAAGGAAAATAGGTCTAGTGGAGAAGGTTCCAAAGATGATGGTTCGGATGATGGATCGAGTTTGAATAACTTAAAGGCCGAAGAGGCGCCATCGAAGAATTTTGCAAATGTGAATCCTTCTACTTCGACTACGGTCATTACTTCCCCTCTACTTAATGCTTCTTCTATACTTAAAAGTTTTGAATCTCATGTCGCATATAATATTTGGAACGAGAAAGAGGTAGTTATACATATTTTAACATTACAATTTGTATGTATTAACTATAATTATATTATAATTTGTGAAATTGTTTATTACAAGAGAGAGAGGGCCACTCAAATGTATTGCACATTGTAGAAAGCTAAATGTGTGGAAGTTAGAGGATTTGCTAGATCAGGTTGTTGAAATAGTAAAGAATTCGTGGTTGTACAACTTGGGTCAATATACATATAAACATGTAGATTATATACAGAGACTAATTCAATTCATATGTCATTCAGAGAGTTGACAATTACATTAGATGATGTAGCTTAAATCTTGAAAGTTCCAGTCGTTGGTCGTTCTATTTATAGGGAAGAATATGAATGGAATACGATTAACCTTTTGGTGGTGTATCTCGAATTTACAGAAGTAGTTGGAAGGGAAGAATTAAAAGATTTGTACTCTTTGAAACTTAATTTTCTATCGGAAGATTTAATGAAACAGCTAAGAAACAAGAAATGATCGAGAATGATTATGAAATCATTGCCCATGCATACCTACTATATTTACTGGGATGTACTTTATTTTGTGATAAATCCAGTACGAAGGTGTCAGTAAACTATTTTAAATATTTTTCAAATGTTCATAGTTTGAGTGAGGAATCTTGGGGAATAGTGGTATTAGCGTTTTTGTATTGTTAACTTATTTTTGCATCTCGATGTGACGTTAGATAGATAGGTGGATATTTGACATTATGGACCAACATGCATTGGAATATATTTTTCTTATACAGGCAATTTATAGCTCATAGAAGTTATTTTGTAGGCGTGGATTTAGGACTACTTCCCTATGATTCCTAGTATCATTCCTTGCCAAAAATATGATAACACTATGCCTAGAATGTGCTGGTGGGAACCTAAGAATCGGTCTGGTGACACAACATCTGCTATAATTTGACTTAGAGAACAATTAGATAATTTAACTGCTTAAGATGTAAGTTTTAATTAATTTTTAGATCTTAACAAGAATTATGTGATATTTACTATCCTACATTTTTTTTCTTCCATTTTGTAGATGTTAGGATCCACATCATAGTATTAGGTCTTATTACCCTTACCTGAATTACATTCTACAATGGCATTATATTGTGTTTTGACAATGTATCCTAATAGAGTTTTATGACAATTTGTCAAAGAGTTTCGAAAAATCCTATGGGGCAATAAAATGTAATGGATGATTGATTGCTAATCAATACTGGGTTGAGTACGATAATGGGTTTTGATGGTCAGAAAATTGGCAGGATCATTTGCTTTCTATAAAATCGTGATCCCTAGCTATATTGGACCCTTAGGATTGTACCGCCAAATACTTTGCATGATACCTTGATGTTTCATATTCGATTGTTCAAAATCCTGAAATGACTCGGAGCACTAGTAGAAAATTTGTTGTTGGCGACAGGTTGGTAAATTTTTGCAACTTTATAGAATATATGATACTAATTCTTTATCGGAATGTCATTATTACTATTTTTTTAATAAATTATCAGAAACTGGCTGTAGGCAAATATCAATTGACTTGCTGAAGAAAAGTTTTAACTGCTTATCGTCCCAACAGAGTTAGGAGTTTGCTGAATGCACAACGACAAACTGTGGACTTGTTGGAGGACGCCTTAAATGAACTAGATAAATGGGAGAAACATAAGAAGAGCAATAATGATCTGAGGATGAAGAATGCTGTGAAGTTGGAACGTATTTTGTTAGATTTTTCTTATTTTCGTAAATGTGTATGTAATGTTGTGGTATTTTGTGTGGTGTATACAACATTGTGGTATTTTGTTAGTGATGTCTACTTTGATATAGTGTATGAAACATTATGGTATTTTTTAGTGATGTCTACTTTAGTATAGTGCATGAAATTTTATGATGTTTTGATTTTGATGTCTACTTTGGTTGTTTATTACTTTTTGTATTACTTTGTTTATTACGTTTTGTATTACTTTATTTATTGCTTTGTGTATTACTTTGTAATTATGACATGGTTATTGAATATATGTGCATGGTATTTACTGATTTGGATGTGAGAGTTGTGAAGATTTGTGCATGATTAATGAGATTTAGATGTTAAGGCATTGTGAGTTGTGTGAGAGTTCTGTGCATGGTTAAGTTTGTATTTTGTCAGACTAATGCATGATTGGATGTGAATTTGTGAGAGTTTTGTGCATGATTTGGATGTGAGCTTTAGATCTTATGATATTTGGTTAGATCTATGCACACTTTTAAAACTCTTTGGGTTGATTATACAATGCCATAGTTCAGGTTGTATGCAAACTATTAAAATGGTTCTGATTGGCTATACAGTTCCGTGACTACTTGAAGATCAGTTAGTGAAATATAACCATAGTAGTTCAACCATTTACTGGTTGGCCTCTCTAACAACCGTACGATGACTATCGCCATGGATTGTTTTTTTCCTATGTTAAGTTAAAGACATGGAAATGAGTTATGGTTTTGTTCGGCTACACTTCCTACTGCGCGGTTACATTACGCCATAGGTTTGTAAAAGTGCATGACTGTATATGGCTGTTCATTCTGTCAATTTAAGTTTATTCTGAAAAGTGGATGATCGATGGTGGTACACCATGAAACGATATTACAGTTAGTTAAACACCATCATTGACCATTTCAAATGGATGGCAATGCATTGTCATACAATCATCAATAGCCGTAATTTTGCTTTCCCGTTTAGTTACAAACTGCCGATTTCACTATAAACCTTTTTTTATATTACACGGTAATGCTCAAAAAACAAATATTTTAATATCCGCATAGTAGTGACCAATAACAATAATAACAATTATTCATTACAAAATATCAAATTCTACTTTTATTACAAAAACATCAACCATTCAATAAATGAACTGTTTACAAAATAAATCAACTATTTACAAAATAGTCAAACTACGCTTTCATTACAAAAAAGTTTGATTGAACCTCTAAATATGTGCATCCTTGGTTGTCAAAGACGATGGTCTTGTTTTGACGGATCCAACTTGCCGGTCAACATAAAATTCACTCCATAACTTTGCTTCTACTGATGTAAATCGACACTAAAAACTAACCACAAGGGGAATCGGTGCATAATGTTTTAGGGTTAATTGGAAAATCAAGAATATTGGAAAAATAAACAAATCGATATTTCTCCAGTATGCCAGGAGCGATCTGATGTGGATAGTATGTTAAACACCGACGACCAGATATGTAAACCACAGCTCGGTTGAATGCATTAGCAATTAAATACCCAGTTTCAGCATAGTCATCTAATTGTATTTAAAGCATGGATTATTATAATATTCAATAGAATCTTTCATTTGCTTACAAATCGAAGTATCAAAATGCCTAACATATAATTCCCAGTACTTGTTTAACTCTTCTAACAAAGCTTTTCTTACTTCTATCCAGCACGAATTTAGTTCTTTGACTTGTTCAGCAACACATCTGAACCCATAATTACCATCACCGACTATATCTTCAACATTAACAATGTACGGATGAAGAAAATACGGTATAAATGCTAAAAATTTAAATGCAGAATTTATTGATTCCTTATCACTTGAAGCAAACTCCACTTTTTTTTCCGCTTCGGTTGTAACTTTTTATTCACATTAGATTGTGAAAGTCTTTCATCACTAGTTTTTGCATACTCAAAGGCCGAGAGATCACGCTTCGAATAATTTATTTGTCTTTTCTGTTTTGCAGATAGTTTGATTTTGTTGCCAATTGGTCTTCCTTTATGCTTGACTACTCTAGGCTCTAATAGTGATGTTGTTGATGGTAATACAATCTCTTTTAACTTAAGTGGCATGACTTTTTTCTCATCACTAGTGGCATTATCAAATAACATTTTAAAGTATTGAAATTTGGAGGTATGAAGTAATTCCATCGAATCTTCGACTTATGGAATGTAATTCAATTTTCTCTAGTGTTCGTCTTCTACTTCAAGAGGAATAGCACGACAATCAATGTAATCTCGATATAAGTTATGAGCATAAGGACGATTATACATTACTCAGTTCAAATGATCGCATGTTGAATCATCAATCGTAATTCCTTTCATGTTCGCTAAATCTTGGACAATCAAATCCATTGCAAAAGGAAGTCCCACCTCGAAGTTCTTTAAATAAAGGAATTTGGTGTGCTTTCCGAACTACTCCTACATCTCTTTCAAAGGTAACTTTTATTTCGGTATGTTGTAAACACAACATATTATCCATTTTACTCCAAATTATGGAAAATGCGGCTTTGGATGTACCTAGATGTTTTTTCAATCGTTCATGCGTGGATTCCGCTCTAGTTGTCGTTCTATTGTCGTGATGTTTGATTTTATTTGTCTATGCATATGCAACATACTCCTTATACAATAAACGATGTTATTCAAGATACTTAAGACTTTGTGGGTAGTCTATCCAATCATTCTTTAGATCCGTAACACATTCCCAAAATTCTTCTTCAGACGGTGAATAAATAACTATTTTCCAAATTTGCAAAAATATTTCTAATACTTCAACGGTTTGAAACTCTGTTTTGCAATTAGCAATCTATGCCAAAGGCACATCATTAATATCGCTTCCATAAAAACACCTTTCTAATTCAATTTATCAACTCCCATTCCGTATCAGTAACTATTACCTCAGGTAGTTTATTGGATTGAAAAAAATGTCTTAGTTTCCAAAAATCCCATTCATAATTATCTTCCTTTTCATTTTCTAAAAAAGCATGTGCGATGCTAATAGCTTTACCAGTAGCATCCCAACCATTTCAAGTAATGGCATATTATAACGATTTGTTCTATATGCACAATCAAGAAGCAATATAGATGGAAAACACTTATACAAGATGGATGATTATAGATAAGAATACATCAAATCTATCAAATGATTATTTGTCAGTTCAGACCTCTGAAAATAAACATAATGCTTTTCGACTAGTAGTTTCAATAGCTGTTGCATAGTAGATCAACATTCCATAACTGAAAGTTGCATTTTATATTTGGCATTGCAAATAGTTTTCTACGTCGATGTATTCTCCGTAAATGTTTTCTTAATAGCAGTCAGAATTTCTCTTGGTTGTACATCGGCAACGGTCATATCCACTTTTTTCATCATCGATCAACCGTGCTGCATTAGGGCGTCCCTCCAATGAATTAGGGAGCTTATGATTGTGTGTATCATTATGTACATGTACCTTTCAATTTTCTTCACCTAGATACACACTTTTAAGCAAGAACGAGCAATTGCATTTTTTTCGCACTTAGTCTATGCCATTTGACATTGTTGTCAATTTTCTTTTTATTTGAAACGTGACTTCGATGGATTCCTCCTCATTCACAACCCAATTGCAATCTTCATTTCCTTCTTGGACCAATTTATCAGATTTGACAATAACAATGACCGTGTTCAATTTTTTTCCTTGAATTTTGCACCATTGTACCAACGCATTTCAAGAATCAAACAACTAAAATTACAAAAATTATAACAAAAATTAGCACTTTAGTTTATTTCGTACACAGTGCAAATGATCTAATGTTTATAAAAAAATTACTTGATTTAAAATGCTCTATCACATCAACATGGACTACTTCACAATGATTTGAGTGATTGTCACTTGCATTTGATTCATTTACATATTCCATTGCTTTCTCAATGTTTATTTCTTTCTCATTGCTCATGTAAAAATCCTAAAATCCAATTCAACTCATAAAATCAATTATAAATTTTATATATACATAAAATTTAACCAAAGCATCAAAAATAAAAAATATACCTACATTAGATGGTTCGATCTCTACACCATCAATCTTCACATTATCGATATTTTTTAGCCAACAAAATCATTAAGAAAAGCCTACAAATTCCATCTATTAAACTCTTTGAATGAAAGGTAAAGACTCAAATACTTAACTAACCAATACATATCACATCTAAATCATTGGAGTTTTCTTCTTCTTTATTATTTGAATTTCATCATACATAATGTCTCCTATCAATCAAGTGAGAAAATTAATAACAAAACACTAATTGTAGTTTGAAAAATCACTAAAAGAATGAACATAGCATGAACAAATAAGCATTGAAAATAACATTAAAAATATACAAACTTAATTTAAGTCAAAATAACCTCTTCTCATTCCTTAGAGCATTGACTAATCACTAAATCGCCTTCTTCCTTTGAAAAGTTCCCCCTTCATTAGTTATAAATCCAAAAAATTTATTGTCAAGGTGGGTTGCAATTATGGAGAATTTGGGTTAGGCTATGATGTCATGAAGAATCTGGAAGTTGGATATTATGGTTTTTGGTTTAAACGTTTTGAAGAATAAGAAACTTAGCTAGGGTTTAGGTTTGAACGTGAAAGAGAAGAAGAAAAGGTGCGCTTGAGAAAAAAAAGAAAGAACGTGATATACCTTTAGCGATTAATGACTAAGTATAGAGATAAAGATGGTATTAGGAAGCACATCAATTAATTAAGGCTGATTAACTTTTTGGCAAATTCTATTTGAACCGTTATAAGTGCTGAGTATTCCTCTAGAAAAATAAAAAATCCCATAAGCTTCCTTTTTAATGACTAAACCAAAAAAAATACTTATCCTTTCCATTTTACCCTTCCTACATTTTCATGGTCATTACAAAGCCTAAGTTGATAAAAAGGAAGAAAGCGGCGGTCGTGTGTTGGACAAAGGAGCACTGAGCCTCAACTTCACAACAGGTATGTTCCCTACGCTTATCGAAACCCTATGCTGCCTACGTCGATCGTTCGTAGTGCTATGAAGTAAGTAATTGTGAGATGTTTACCATGCAGGGTCATGGCATGGATGTGTGGTAGAATCTTGTATTGCCTATACGTGATTCATATATTTTCCATGCACTACCTCTGCATGGAAAAAATATGAATCATATATTGCCTATATGCGGTTCACATTTTGTCCATACTGTTTCAATGCATGGTGAGAGTATAGTTTTCTTCTACGTGATATGAATCTTAACCTTGTTATTATATTGTTATTTATATATGGGTCAAAAATGAATAACCACTTTTGAAAGACATAAGAGAATGCTAAGTAAACGGAAGGGTGAAAGTAGGTGGTTGAAAGTGAGGATGCAAATGTTGAAGGCAATGACGAGTGGAGGGAAAATGTTGAAGGTAATGAAGCGGGCGAACATGGTGAAGAGAGGGAAGAGGGATAAGAGGGCGAACATGGCAAAGAGGGGCAAAATGACGATGAGGGGAAGGAGGGGAAAGATGACGAACAAGGCGAAGAAGGGGAAGAAGGAGTGGATGGGGAAGATGATGAACAAGGCGAAGAAGGGGAAGAGAAGGAGGAGGGGGAAGATGATAATGTAGAGATATATGATGATGTAGAGTGCGACGATAAGGCTTAACAAGTTGGAAATGATTATGGTAGCCCAAGTTATTGTGACGTGATCAAATTATGGGACTCATGTTTCTTCAATACTATGGAAGGGCAAGGTATTTTAATTTATAGCTTTTGCGATCTTTTTGTACTAATAATTTATTTGAATCCGATGTGAATTTATTTTGTTGTAGGAACGATCACTCCTTATATGCATCAAGCATACACACAAGTTGACAGAATGATATATCCAAAAAATGTTATTAAATTCAGAACTATTATTGAATCGTCTGGCTTGTTCTCTATTGTTAACACGTGCTATAAGAGATCTGGTATCAACTTTGTGGAGTGTTGGTTTCCAGAGACTAATACCTTTCATATGCCATTTGGTGATATTAGTATAACCCTTGATGATGTAGCATCTTTATTACACATTCCAGTGGTAGACAGACTCATACAAAGTCAATCATTTAATATGGAACAAGCTATTAGAATTGTTTCCAAATATTTAGGCCTTAGTGCAGCAGAAGCATGGTTGGAAATGAACGATAGAGTTGGCTCTAAATTAAGTCTGTCCATGATATTTAATTGGTTCGGTGTTGTTAGTGATGATTGGAGTGATAGATCAATTTGGGAAGCTATTCGTGCTTATATCTTGCTCTTACTCGAAAACAATTTGTTTGTTGATAAAAGAAAGTAGCATGTGCATATGTCAGTTTTAGATCCATCAAAAGATTTACGTCTTGACAAAAAATATTTATGTGCTTCGGCAGCTCCAGCATTTTTGCATAAGTAGCTTGGATTAGCTAATCGTATTAGTGTTAAGAAGATTGCAGTTTATCTTTGCTTATTGGAGACATAGATATTTGAGCATTTTCAATCCTTCCATCCTTCCATAAAACTGTAATTAGAAAATTTATCCCATGCTACTAGTTGGAATCCATCTTTAGAGAACAATTTATCAGTCACATATACATGTATATTTTTAGGTAATATTCTGGTTGATCAGGTAATTATCTTCATTTTATTATGTCAATTTCCATATAATAAAATTTAATAATATTGTTAACTATTCTCTTATCTTTTACTCGCAAGTTAGTTTCAATCCATACATCTATGCATGTGCCTTTCATCCATTTTATGACATCGCTTGGTATAGTGGTTGCATACTGTTTCTCAACATTGTGGAACCATACCGTGCAAAGTGAAACACCCCATACCCCTTAGTATATCAAAAAGGGCACATTAAAAGATGTAGTGCATTATAGATATAGCTAAAGCATCACAGAGACTACACAAGATAAATAAGTAAAAATAGCAGAAACATTTAAGTAATAAATAGACATTTCAAAATTAAACATCATCTCAAAATAAGTCATAAAAGCATAACATGTCTCAAAAACTTAAAATCACTCATGTCTCATGAAATACATCTCACTCTCATATAATCAGAGTGCAAAAGTAACAATAATAACAATAATCCCTCTCACAAGTGCAAGCCCATCATAAGTCAAATGAAAAAGATGAAAAGCAGAAGAATACATCTTGAAATGAGAAAACTCCGGGAATGAATCTCCAAGCAACCTGAATCAACTCAACTCTACTGGCCTATTGGGGGAAAAAGGGGAATAGAGGAGTGGGTAAGATTATAAGTATGGTGAGTGAAAGTAATTACTAGCATTCATAAGTAAGATAAAGATAATAGACTAAGTAGTAGTTCTCGAATGAAGATAAAATACAGAAAAGATAAAACTGGGATAAATGTGACGCCCCACCTATATACCCACGCTAGCCAAGAACACTACGGTGTAGTGCTGTCAACTAGCACGGAGAATAAGGCTGTTGAGGAGCGACCATCCATGTGATTTCTTATCACACGGTGGCTATAAATAATCTTCGTAAATAAACATAGAAATAAGCATAACACAAATCAGTCACAGACATCCATATCACAAAAGCGGAAGAAGATATGAATATATAACTAACACATGAAAGTGTACATCAGAGTAGTGGTCAAAAAGATCCACAATAATACAAAATAATAGCAGCATGTGCTATACAAAAGAATACAACTCTGAGTCTATATCTCAAGTGTAAACGACAAAAACTACTAATCTGAATGGTCAGCCAAAAGTCAGAGTAGTAAATCCCTGGGGGAGAAGTCAAGCAGAAGCACCTGTAACATCTCGGTCTGACCCGAGTATTATTTATAAGAAAATAATAAACAGATCAGTCTAGCTATAAATATCAGATAACATGATATAATATATATGGCAAGAACATATAGTAACCATAAAGACATACTATGATAAGCATGTAAATGAAGATCATCAAGAGATCAAAGAATATCAAAAGAATCTTCTAAAAGATCCAAATTCACCTAAACATAAAAGCTGGAAAATCATAACAATGAAAGTCATGAAAATAGGTGAAGCACAAATTCCAGAAGACTACATAAGAAATCCATAAATCACAATATAGGAGCATGAAAACTCACCTACACGTGTAACACAAAGCGAGACGCTATCTCATGGTTGCAAGCCATTAATTTTGACACACGAATGGCCCGAAGACCGTGGGGCGCTACCCCACACATGTGATGGCGAAACATAACACAAATGCGATGGCGAAACATCACAAGAGCGGGGTATAGTCTCCCTCGCAGACAAAGAGACATCGCACAGTTGCTAGTCTAAAACACAAAAATGATCGTCATGATCATCAAGAAGTGTCAATTACACTAAGTTAGTAAATATAAAAGTTTACCTTCATGTCCCATAACCACTAGCTTAACTCAAATATTTATGAAAAAACTGTAGATCTTCACTAGAAAATTGTCACACAAGATTCAATCGAACAAGTCCAAGAATTAACCGACGAAGTAAACGCAAGCATTTCATACCACTTGTTTTACTAAGTCGTTTAATTAGATTTCTCATACGAGTGAGGGAAAGGTTTGTATATACTAGTAGATTTGAAAAACGGTTTAAGAAAAGAGCTTTGTTATTGAAAATAGGGTTGAAGTCATTTTATTGAAAGAGTTTTGATATTTACTACTAGTATAGAAAACCTTTATATTTTAAAGTGACAAATCATAGAAGTGATTGTAGAAACAATCAAATCATAAAAATTCACATTCAAAGACGTGAATAAAATCCAAAGAAACCGATAAAGAATCCATGGAAATAGATATTCAAAAATCCATAAAATCGACCGAGAAGCCCAAGATAGTTTGTCTCGAAGAATGGTCAACTCAGCATCTCAACAAGCAAGTTCTGTTGAATGTTTTTTTTCCAGATAAGATCCCCTACGGAGGGGGGGTCCAGGGGGTGGCAACCCCCCAAGGTGGGGGTGTGCAGGGGCAACGCCCCTGCTACGGGGTTCGACCTGCCCGGTCAGGTCGCGGGGGTCCAAGGGGCAGTGCCCCCGGCAGGGTGCGGGGCAGCGCCTCGTCCAAAAACGGTACGACCTAGTGATTAAAGGTGCACGACCTAGTGGTCCAGCGACCTAAAGGGTAAAGGTCATGAGACCTAAAATGGGTTCGCGACCTAACACTCAAATGACCTAAAGAAAATAAGGGGCCGAGCGACCTATAAGAAGCAGCGACTTAAATAGAATCGAGGTCCAACGACCTACGGGTTAGGTCATGCGAGTTAAGGAGGTCAACAACCTAACAGAGACACGCGACCTAATAAAAGAATGCGACCTAAAGGCACGCGACCTTGCGACCTAAGCAAGAAACGTGACCTATAAGGGACAAGCGACTTAAGTGGGCCAATGACCTACAAAATATAGGTCACGCGACCTAACGGTTTACAAGGTCTTGCGACCTAACTGGAAACGTGGTCTAGCGACCTAGTGGTTTAAAGAAGATGGGTCACGCGACCTAAGGAGATAAGGCCTAGCGACCTACGAGCTAAAGGTTCAACGACCTAACAGGATGTAGGTCCAACGACCTAACAAGTAAGAAGATCACACGACCTAAAATGCCATAGGACCTAACGACCTAAGGTCATACGACCTAGCGACCTAAAGCCATACGACCTAACAACCTAAGGTCATACGACCTAGCGACCTAAAGCCATACCACCTAGCGACCTAAGATCCATACGACCTAACTCCAAGACGTTAGAACTGGCCAGAACGACCTACGACCTAAGGTCCATACGACCTACGACCTAAGGTCCATTCGACCTAAAGCCCAACGACCTAGCGACCTAAAACTAAATGACCTACGACCTAATTCCGAGTGCGGAGCGACCTAACGTTGTAGGCCATTTTAAGGTCGGAAACGGGCTATTTTGAGGCCGAGACTTTTCCACGCGAACGACCTAGCATAGGCAGAACGACCTAAGTGCAGTTTTTCACCAAAAACACTAAAATTTGGGGTTTTTCGCCAATCCAATCCAAACCAAATGCAAATGTACATGCAAACATGATATGGATTCATTCCCAACAGTCCAAGATAGTTATAGGCTAAATTTGTGAGATAAAAATCTCACCTTTTCACCAAATTATGAAGGTAAAGCTTGAAGGTGAATGGAGAAGCAACTACAAGCTTGAATCCAATGCTTTTCCTTGAATTTAGAGTTAAATGATGGAGTTGGAGTTGAAACCTAGGCTTGGAGTTTCTAATTTCCCTTTCCACTCACCATTAATGTTAAAGTTTCTGTTTGGTAGGAATTTATGAAGAGTGAGGAGAAGGAGAGAAGTGGGTTTGAGTTATAATGGCTAGACTAACCCAAAGTCCAAAGCGGGAAAAGTTAGTGAAATTTCACTAACTCCAAACCTATCAATGTTTATGCTTAAAAAAATTGTAAACGACATTTCAAACTCAATGGAAGTGGTCTCGAGTCCTAATT
The DNA here is from genome assembly GCA_030765085.1 of Allium cepa. Lineage (NCBI taxonomy): Eukaryota > Viridiplantae > Streptophyta > Magnoliopsida > Asparagales > Amaryllidaceae > Allium > Allium cepa. The sequence continues at coordinate 670,910,043 of CM060928.1, read as the reverse complement.
CGACCGTTTGCAAAAAGTAGCTTTTCGGACAAATATCCGAATGACGATAAAATATTTAAACAAAATATTTAAATATATAAGCGATAAATATGCAGGTTGTTACAGACTCCCCTCCTTAAAGAAATTGCATCCTCGCAATATATAAGATGGAAATAAAATGTAACAACCATAAAAGCATATTATCACAAAAGAAATTTGAAATAAGAAGTTCACCTCATTGAGCACTAGAAAGTAAGTCCGGATGTGTTCGCTCGATGAATTCTCTAGATTCCCAAGAGCAATCTTTAGGGTTTGAGGACCATTGAACCTTCACCAGCGGAACATCTTTATTTCGAAGTCGTTTGACCTCCGAAGCAATAATTCAAATAGGTTGCTGCTCATAAGTCAAATTTGGCGAAACTTCAATTTCTTCCACAATACCAGGCTCAAGAATAGAATCGGAATCTCGAAGGCATTTCCGTAATTGAGAAACGTGAAACACGTCATGCATGGCAGAAAACTGAGCCGGTAATGAAAGGCGATAAGCCATGGAACCAATACGTTCAGTGATAGGAAATGACCCAATATATCGAGGCGCTAACTTTCCCGATCGACTGAAACGTACAACACCTTTCATAGATGAAACACGAATAAAAACAGAATCTCCCACAAAAAATTCTAACTTTCTTCTTCGATTATCGGCATAGGATTTTTGTCTACTCTGGGCTTCTTTCATCCTATGTCGAATAAGTTCAATCTTCTCTGTGGAATCACGAATAAAGTCTGGACCTAAAACCAGCTTCTCACAGCCTCAAGCCAACAAGAAGGAGATCGGCATGGCCTTCCATACAATGCCTCGGAAGCTGCATACCAATACTAGATTGGAAGCTATTATTATAGGAAAATTAAACAAGTGAAATATGATCTTCCCAACTTCCACCAAAATCGAGCACACAAGCACGAAGAAGATCTTCAATAGTTTGATTCACACGCTCGGTTTGTCCATCGGACTGGGGGTGATAAGCAATGCCAAAATTAAGCTTCATTCCTAAAGCTTTTTGAAGACTCTTCCGAAATCCACTCGTAAACAATGGATCTCGATCGTTAACAATAGAAGTAGGAACTCCATGCAATTTAACAATTTCTTTGATAAAGAGTTTGGCCAAAAGAGGAACGGTTCGGTTAGGCCGAACAGGAATAAAATAGGCGGATTTAGTAAGTCTATCAACGATCACCCATAAGCTATCATGACCCGAACGAGAACGGGGAAGGCCATCTGTAAAATCCATGGAAATTTGGTCCCACTTCCAAATTGGAATTTCTAAAGGTTGCAATAACCCACCAGGCCTTCGATGTTCGGCCTTGATAAGTTGGCAAGTCATGCAACACTTAACAAAGTTAGCAATATCATATTTCATTCCCTCCCAATAATAAAGCCGCTTCATATCAGCGTACATTTTACTACTACCGGGATGAATGTTGAATTTAGAACGATGGGAATCTCCTAAGATATCTTTACGAAGATCACCAATATTTGGTACGATAAGTCTACCAAATTTTCGAATGCCGCCACGAGAATCAATATCAAAGTCTTTCAAACCTTCAATATCAATTTTATCCTTAACATTTTGGCCAAGAAGAGCCAATTCAGGATCTAGCCCTTGAGCTTCAAGAATGCGGTCTAAAAGAGAAGGAAGAGACTCAAGGCTACATAAAACAAGTGATGAGCATAAATCAGATACGCGCTCTCGAATCTCACAAGTAGATAAAATTTCGAGATCGTTCCATTCAGATATCATCATAGAAACAACTGCTTGTTGTTTACGGCTAAGATCATCGGCGACACGATTACCCTTACCGGGGGTATAAAGAATATCAAGATCATAAGGTGCAAGGAACTCGAGCCAACGCTGTTGACGCAAATTAAGTTCCTTTTGAGAAAATAAATATTTCAAAGACTTATGATCCGTGTAAAGAATAAATTTCTCTCCCAATAGATAATGACGCCAAATTCGAAGGGCGAAAACAATAGCCGCGAGTTCTAAATCATGTGTGGCATATCTAGTCTCGGCCGGCTTCAATTGCCTAGAAGCATAAGCAATAACACGTTCTTTTTGCATAAGAACGACACCCGAACCAACGTGACTAGCATTAGTATAAACAACAAAATCTTTATTCCCCTCGGGAATAACAAGAATAGGAGCATCGGAAAGGACTTCTTTCAATTTCTGAAAAGAGGCTTCACATTTGTCCGACCAAATGTATTTAACTCCCTTCTTAGTCAAGCCAGTAAGAGGCACGTCAATCTTAGAAAAGTCCTTAATGAAACGACGGTAATAACCCGCCAATTCGAGAAAACTACGAATCTCGGTCACACTCCGGTCTCTTCCAATCTTGAATCGCTTCAATCTTTGAAGGATCCACGGAAATTCCGGATTCAGAAATAATATGACCGAGAAACTTCACACGAGATTGCCAAAAGTGGCATTTAGAAAATTTCGCCTTTAATTGATTACTCCTAAGAGTTTCCAATACAATCCGAAGATGCTTTTCATGCTCCTCCTAGGTTTTAGAATACACAAGGATATCGTCAATGAAGATGAGAACAATCCGATCGAGGAAAGCCTTGAAAACTCGATTCATGAGGTCGACGAAGTAAGCCGGAGCATTCGTTAAACCAAATGGCATAACAAGCCATTCATAAGATCAATAACGAAGACGGAACAACGTCAAAGGAATACTATCCTCAGCAATATGAAGCTGATGAAAACCGGTAGCCAAGTCCAACTGTGAAAAGGCCCTAGCTCCGCTAAGCTGATCAAACAGATCGTCAATCCGAGGTAAAGTATATTTATTTTTAATAGTCAGATCGTTAAGCTTGCGATAGTCAACGCAAAGCCTAAGCGTACCATCGGATTTCTTCACGAAAATAGCCGAAGCTCCCCAAGGCGAGGAACTAGAGCGAATAAATTGCTTCATCTCCAATTCGGACAACTGTTTACGCATCTCCTCATTTTCCTTATTGGACATGCGATAAGGAGGACGAGTAATAGGTTGAGCTCCAGAAACAAGATTAATTCTGAACTCAATTGCTCATTTAGGTGGTAAACCTAAAACGGGCTTGAATATGTAGGAAAATTCACGGACAACGTGAATATGAGAAATAATATCATCTTCATCATCATCATCGTTATCACGAGGATTTAAAGAATATAAAGATGCCACCAAACAAGATTCTGGATCTTTAAGATTAACAGAAATCTGATTAACAGATAGTGGATGTCGGAGATGAATAGTTCGCTCAGGACATAGGATATGAGCTTCATAACGATTAAGCCAATCCATTTCCAAAATCATTCCAAAGCCTAGGTAACGTATAACATGCAAATCGGCTAGGAATGGAAAATCACATAAAATAATCTCCACATTTTTACAAAGCAAACTAAGAGTTGCGGATCCACCAACAGGATTCGCAATTCTCAAGGAAGTCATTAAAGCATCAACATTTAGAGAGAAAGTGTCGACAAGTTCCTTTGATATAAAAGAATGGGATGCACCCGTATCAAAGAGAACTCTAATAGGTTGATCATGAAATAAAATAATACCATCAAGAATGGAATGAGAATTACCTTGGCCACGAGATGTGTTGCCAGGGGCTTGAGCCACGTTTAACCTTCCCTCTTTCCTCCCTTTTAGTGTGGGGCACATATGTATATAATGTTCCAAGCTATTGCAATAGCGACAACTTTTGGGCTTCGAACACTTGTTCGCAAAATGGTCCTTAGAACCACAGTTATAGCATTGCCCACTACTAGAGGAAGGTGTCTTTGCAGCCGAAGTTGCTTGGTTACCCTTTTTGTTGGAATAAGAACCTTTAAATTTGTTAGTCCTCTTTTTGTTGTTGAAGTTTGGTTTAGCGCCAACCACTTCAACATCACTCTCTCTATCGGCCTCTTCAAGACGAAGAGCGATATCGACGAGTTGATCAAATGTAACTTCTAGTTTCAGGAGTAGTGGCTTCTTAAGATTCTTATTTAAGCCATAAACGAACCTGTGGTTCTTTTTCAGTGGAGTATTTATATATTCAACCCTATATTTGGAAAGGGATTCGAATGATGCAACATAGTCCGCCACAGAAGACTGACCTTGAACAAGGTCAATAAATCTCCGAGCCAAAGTTACTTTTTCAGCCTCGGGCACGAATTTCGATTCGAAGCTTTCCCGGAAGTGCTCCCAGGAGAGATCCGCTTCATCAATTTCTGAGATTAACAGCTCATACCAATCCAATGCTCTTCCTTGGAGCATACTGGAGCCACATGGACTCGATGGAGGTCAGTGAGGTTCATGCGAGAGAAGATTCTATCGCACGTTCTGAGCCAAGCTTGGACCTCAATGATAATTTCAGTGCCTTTAAATTGCTTCCCACCCAAGTTGGTGTAATCATTGCACAAACGTGCAAACCCAGATTTAGGGTGAGTAGGTTCCGGATTAGAACCAGCTGCTTGAGCATTCGTGACAAGGTCAAGAAGTTGCTGGGTAGTCATAAAAACTCCATCTTGGGTAGTTGCAGTAGATTGACCAGCATGGGGACGTCCAGGTCTAACCATTTTTCTTCCTTAAGAAAGAAGAAGAAGAAAAAGGTTATTCACTAAAAGATATATCAAGCAATCTTGATAAGTGAAATAAGGAATCATAATAAAAATAGGATGAATCGGTACGAAGACTCGAATTAATCCTAAGGCACGACTCCTAAGCTGGACTTAGGACGATGATCCTTGTTAAGTTATTCTACATTGTTCCGAAGTTTGGCTCTGATACCAAGCTGTGACGCCCCACCTCTATACCCACGCTAGCCAAGAACACTACGGTGTAGTGCTGTCAACTGGCACGGAGAATAAGACTGTTGAGGAGCGACCATCCATGTGATTTCTTATCACACGGTGGCTATAAATAATCTTTGGAAATAAACATAGAAATAAGCATAACACAAATCAGTCACATACATCCATATCACAAAGGCGGAAGAAGATATGAATATATAACTAACACATGAAAGTGCACATCAGAGTAGTGGTCAAAAAGATCCACAATAATACAAAAGAATAGCAACACGTGCTATACAAAAGAATACAACTATGAGTCTATATCTCAAGTGTAAACGACAAAAACTGCTAATCTAAATGGTCAGCCAAAAGTCAGAGTAGTAAATCCCTGGGGGAGAAGTCAAGCAGAAGCACCTGTAACATCTCGGTCTGACCCGAGTATTATTTATAAAAAAATAATAAACGGATCAGTCTAGCTATAAATATCAGATAACATGATATAAACAATAGATATGGCAAGAACATATAGTAACCATAAAGACATACTATGATAAGCATGTAAATGAAGATCATCAAGAGATCAAAGAATATCAAAAGAATCTTCTAAAAGATTCAAATTCACCTAAACATAAAAGCTGGAAAATCATAACAATGAAAGTCATGAAAATAGGTGAAGCACAAATTCCAAAAGACTACACAAGAAATCCAGAAATCACAATATAGGAGCATGAAAACTCACAAAATGGGAGCATGAAAACTCACCTACATGTGTAACACAAAGCGAGACGCTATCTCATGGTTGCAAGCCATTAATTTTGACACACGAATGGCCCTAAGAACGTGGGGTGCTACCCTACATATGTGATGGTGAAACATCACACAAATGCGATGGCGAAACATCACAAGAACGGGGTATAGTCTCCCTCGTAGACAAAGAGACATCGCACAGTTGCTAGTCTAAAACACAAAAATGATCGTCATGATCATCAAGAAGTTTCAATTACACTAAGTTAGTAAATATAAAAGTTTAGCTTCATGTCCCATAACCACTTGCTTAACACAAATATTTACGAACAAACTGTAGATCTTCACTAGAAAATTGTCACACGAGATTCAATCGAACAAGTCCAAGAATTAACCGACGAAGTAAATGCAAGCGTTTCATACCACTTGTTTTACTAAGTCGTTTAATTAGATTTCTCATACGAGTGAGGGAAAGGTTTGTATATACTAGTAAATTTGGAAGATGGTTTAAGAAAAGAGCTTTGTTATTGAAAATAGGGTTGAAGTCATTTTGTTGAAAGAGTTTTGATATTTACTACTAGTATAGAAAACCTTTATATTTTAAAGTGACAAATCATAGAAGTGATTGTAGAAACAATCAAATCATAAAAATTCACATTCGAAGACGTGAATAAAATCCAAAGAAACCGATAAAGAATCCATCGAAATAGATATTCAAAAATCCATAAAATCGACCGAGAACCCCAAGATAGTTTGTCTCGAAGAATGGTCAACTCAGCATCTCAACAAGCAAGTTCTGTTGAATGTTTTTTTTCAGATAAGATCCCCTACGGAGGGGGGGTCCAGGGGGGTGGCAACCCCCCAAGATGGGGGTGCGGGGTCAACGCCCCTGCTACGGGGTTCGACCTGCCCGGTCAGGTCGCGGGGGTCCAGGGGGCAGCGCCCCTGGCGGGGTGCGGGGCAGCGTCCCGTCCAAAAACGGTACGACCTAGTGATTAAAGGGGCACAACCTAGTGGTCCAGCGACCTAAAGGGTAAAGGTCATGCGACCTAAAATGGGTTCGCGACCTAACACTCAAACGACCTAAAGAAAATAAGGGGCCGAGCGACCTATAAGAAACAGCGACTTAAATAGAATCGAGGTTCAACGACCTACGGGTTAGGTCATGCGAGTTAAGGAGGTCAACGACCTAACAGAGACACGCGACCTAATAAAGGAGTGCGACCTAAAGGCACGCGACCTAGCAACCTAAGCAGGAAATGCGACCTATGAGGGACAAGCGACTTAAGTGGGTTAACGACCTATGAAATATAGGTCATGCGACCTAACGGTTTACAAGGTCTTGTGACCTAACTGGAAACGTGGTCTAGCGACCTAGTGGTTTAAAGAAGATGGGTCACGCGACCTAAGGAGATAAGGCCTAGCGACCTACGAGCTAAAGGTTCAACGACCTAACATGATGTTGGTCCAACGATCTAACAGGTAAGAAGATCACACGACCTAAAATGCCATAGGACCTAACGACCTAAGGTCATACGACCTAGCGACCTAAAGCCATACGACCTAACGACCTAAGGTCATACGACCTAGCGACCTAAAGCCATACGACCTAGCGACCTAAGGTCCATACGACCTAACTCCGAAGACATTAGAAATGGCCAGAACAACCTACGACCTAAGGTTCATACGACCTAACTCCAAAGACGTTAGAAATGGCCAGAACGACCTACGACCTAAGGTCCATACGACCTACGAACTAAGGTCCATTCGACCTAAAGCCCAACGACCTAGCGACCTAAAACTAAACGACCTACGACCTAATTCCGAGTGCCGAGCGACCTAACGTTGTAGGCCATTTTAAGGTCGGAAACGAGCTATTTTGAGGCCGAGACTTTTCCACGCGAACGACCTAGCATAGGCAGAACGACCTAAGTGCAGTTTTTCACGAAAAACACTAAAATTTGGGGTTTTTCGCCAATCCAATCCAAACCAAATGCAAATGTACGTGCAAACATGATAGGGATTCATTCTCAACAGTCCAAGATAGTTAGAGGCTAAATTTGTGAGATAAAAATCTCACCTTTTCACCAAATAATGAAGGTAAAGCTTGAAGGTGAATGGAGAAGCAACTACAAGCTTGAATCCAATGCTTTTCCTTGAATTTGGAGTTGAATGATGGAGTTGGAGTTGAAACCTAGGCTTGGAGTTTCTAATTTCCCTTTCCTCTCACCATTAATGTTAAAGTTTGTGTTTGGTAGGAATTTATGAAGAGTGAGGAGAAGGAGAGAAGTGGGTTTGAGTTATAATGGCTAGACTAACCCAAAGTCCAAAGCGGGAAAAGTTAGTGAAATTTCACTAACTCCAAACCTATCAATGTTTATACTTAAAAAAATTGTAAACGACATTTTGAACTCAATGGAAGTGGTCTCGAGTCCTAATTTGACTGTTTGCAAAAAGTAGCTTTTCGGACAAATATCCGAATGACGATAAAATATTTAAACAAAATATTTAAATATATAATCGATAAATATGTGGGTTGTTGCAATAAAATAGCATTTCTGATTCTATTTGCTTTGATTGTAATTGTTTGCACTTGTCTTAGATTGCTGTGATTAGGTTGAAACCCTAATCCTATTTTAATTAGGCTGAAATCCTAATTCTACCCATTGATCGGCCTTCTATCTATGTTGTACCACTATGAGCTGGTCCAATCCTATTGGTCCTATGGCAAAAGACACCTTTTTAGCACTTGGAACGTAGTAGCAAATTATTTAACCTAATCGATGCCGCACGTTCGGTCATCGCTAGCACACACTAATTGTCGCTCCCTCTTTTGACCTCTTGTATACCTTAATAAGTATAAGCATGCACAGCCTCACCTAATCTGTTATGAGAACATCAGTCCTAGTTCTGAAAGGAAATGCTACCCAACCTCACCTAATTGTTGTGAGACCATCAGTCCTAAACCGAAAAGGGAATGTTGTCGGTACTGTTCCTAACAAAAAAATTCTAGTTTGCACCCCTCGCCCAACTACCCAGATTTGAGCCTCTGTCTATTGGCCACTTAATTAACCTAAATAGCATGAGCGTATCCCAGCCTCAACTAATCTATTATGAGATTATCAGTTCCTGACTGAAAGGGAATGCTGTCGGTATGGGCCCTTCTTCTATGTTTGCTTATTAACTTAGTGTAAGTTTTAAAATAAGCCTCTCTTGTTATTTCTGCTATATTTGTTTATTAACTTAATCTAAGTTTCAAATTAATCCTTTTCTGTTCTTTCTTGATTAATTATAATCTATGTTATAATTGTTACTCTTCTATTCTATCTTTTTAGTTATAACCACTAGTTATAAACATGCTTGCAAATGTCTCAAATTTTCCTATTTCAGTCTATCTTCTTTTATTACAGTTCTTTCTTACTTTACATCCAATTTCTGTAAATTCAGTGTTTATTTCTATTTAATCCATATTAGCAAATTCTCCTCTTTTTAATATTCTTATATTTTATTAAAAAGTAATAAAAAGAAACTAACATTTACAGGCTAAATTCTAACGTAAAACAGATGTAAATAAATACAAATAACTGTAGATAACTGAATAAAATAGACTAAAAAGAACTTTGAAAACAAACTGTAAACAACTTAGAAAAACTGTCTAAAATTTTTAGAAAAACTACAACTATCGAGACCCTATTATTTTAAATTACTTAAAAATCTAAAATAATTATAAGAAACTCACCTGTGGTCCTTAGCTTTATTCCTTGGCCTTCCCGGATCCACTTTTAGGGCGTAGAATATTTTTATTAAATAGATCTCTTCCTAAGAATTTTTTTCTTTTTAGGGTACAACCTCAGGCAATGAACCCAATTGGGAGAAAATCTGAATGAGAAAAATAGCTAAGTCTATGGTCTTATTTATGTAGGATCGATTTCACCTAGAAGGGGGTGAATAGGGTGATATTACTAATTAGAAAATTTATTGTGGAAGTTTATGTAAAATAATTTCAACACAAATATAGCAGAATAATAGCAGCACAGATAATAGCAGTATAATAAATGTAAAATTAGAACAACACAGAATTTACCCAGCTTTGGCAAAACCCACCGTACGTGCTTCCCCTAAGGTTTTACTAGAAATTAAGCAGTCAGACGCTTACACACATAAATTCGCGACACCCGCTATCAACTAGCCTTAACTCTACACTCAAAACCCTGCCACAACTCAGCCACCGAGTTGCGAATTCTCGAACTACACCACCGTAGCTCGTCCCTCAGTCACACGACTAGAAAATACGATTGTTTGAAAAAGAAAATACAAATTAAAACAATAAAACATTGAAACCCTAATTTTTAAAGGCCTATAAATAATTGCTGGTCCAAACAAAATAGAGTGATAATAATTCCCTTTATCCTTTTATTTTGATCGGCCCAACTTGCTCTGTAGAAAATGGCAATTTCTTTAGCTCGTTCGTCCCTCTTTCTCTGATAATTAGGGCTTTTGAAAATTGAAGGCATCGACTTTGTCGATTTGATTGGTCATGTTTCGATTTATTTTCTTCGATTGATTTGTCCACGGTTACTTCAAGTTGGTCGAGTTCGACTGTCAAAAAGGTATGCAATTTTTCCTTTTTCGATATTGATTCTGCTCGACCTTTTTGATTCGAGTTGAATGATTGTTCTTTATTGCTTGAACTCGAATGGAATTTATGGCCGGTGATGATTGGGGTTAAATATGATTCTGATTCCTATATTCTCGTTCGTATAAAATCATTTGAGTTCGTCACTGCTATGCTCTGGCCATTCGATTTTGTTTGATTGCTTGAGATGATTGCTGACTTTTTCAATTCCTATATTTTCGTTGCTTGTTTAAAACTACTTTGATTTTTGAACTGTTTGAACTCCTTGGTCATTACAGCTCTGACTTTAAACTGTTAGATTTCGTTCTCGTTGACTTTGGCTTTGACTTTCGATGTCACCTGGCTCTGATCATGCTATAGACACAAGCTAGTGTGTGTGTGTGTGTGTCTATATATATATATATATATATATATATATATATATATATTCATGTCTGCACTTTGATATGCACTATATAAATTCCAATGTGCACTTGTATACTTAGTTCATCCTGTCACTTTTAGTTGCATATACATATCTGAAGCATATTTGTATATGTATACTGTCGAATTTTGGTTTCACTGCACTGCTGTCACATGTTATTGTTTGTCTAAGTTGTAGTCCGAGCTCTGTTAACTGTTTATTCCAGTCTGCATATATGTGCATTTGTACTTGAATTTGATTTTGTGGTTTGAAGCTGCTATCTTTTCTCTGTTGGCACTGTCACTGCTAGTATGACTTCGATCATTTGGAACCCAATGACTTCACAGTGTTTACTGATTTCGAGTACTGTCTACGCTTGATTCTTTTCGTCTTCAATGATGCATTTGTATCCTGTACTCGTGCATTGCATTTATTGAGCCTCTGTTTTGAGTTTAATTCGTGTGTATGGTTTATGCGAGGTCCGGCACACTCGATGTTGTTGTCTTCATTTTGCCTGACCATTTGAACCATTGATTGTGTTCAATTGATAGCTGTAGTGTTCATTGTTTTCAGTCTTCATTTGGTCTTCATTATTGAGGCTATAATTTTGTTGTCACTGCAAACTTTATTTACATATTTTCTGGTTCATTATTGACTTCATTGTTGTATATATTGGCTGCTGTGCACTGGGTATCTTTACCTTATTGTATAATTCGAAGTCTAGTTCAGGTTGCAGTGATACTGCTTGCATTCTGGTGTCTTTGTCTTTGGTTGTGAATTGAGTTGATGTTTTGGTTTTGACCCAAATTGATATTGTCACTTGTAGTTACCGTAGTCTTGCAGTCTTTAACTTGTACCCTTCGGGGCAGTTTGCGTACAGTTGCATTGTTGTTCTTGTAAAATTGAAACTGTACATGACTTGAAACTGATGCATATTGAACTGTTGTCAATTTAGGCCTGTTAGTCGTCTCTGTGCATTGCATGCATACATGCTGTACCTGTTATTGCTTGAGGCAGATCATATTTTCATGTTGACTGTGACCTGCTTATGCTCTATACTTCAGTTTGGTTGCCATGTATGTGATGCATGTTTTGTTGACTTTGTTTGCTGCCTGGTCGGCATGTATATATGCATACTTTGATCATAACATTCATGTGCAAATTTGAGTTGCACCTGTGTTGAATCCAGCTTTAAGCTTGGGTTTGACCTTGTTTTGATATTGTGACATTATTTTTATTGCACTTGAGTTGAACCCGGCTTTTGATTTGGGTTTGACCTTGTGCTCACCTGTCCCTATAGATTTATCAAGTGTATATCGGTGTGCACGGCCTTGTGGCATGTACAGTAATACACTGTGCATGTCACAAGTTGTTCGTATATGATGAATTCAAAATTAAATGACGACGAACAACCCAAATAACTGAGGCAAATAATATTTTCAAAAATACATTTTATTTTACACTGCAAAATATATTTTTTCAATTTTACACGTTAGTGTTTATTTTACAGATTGCTCAGATGCTGGATTCAATCTGGAATGAAGTTGAAGACCAATTTTGAGTGCACAAGTGATATGTGGTGAGGACAGTTATGTAAATTAAAAAATTGCGATGTAATCAAATTTTTATTGTATTGTAATTGAAATTTGTATATATATCATGAGAGCTCAAATTTGTACTATTCAAAATTGTAAGAAATATTTTTTTGAATAAAAGATCTGTTTAAATGTAAATTCTGTATTATTTATTTTATTCAGCAAATATTTATTTAATCTATTAAAATAAAATAGTATATTAACAAATACATTTAAATGAATATATATATATATATATATATATATATATATGTTTATTATCATCAAACAAAAATCATATACTCGCATATTCAACAATCTCCCCCTTTTGATGATAACAAACATATATTTATGATTTTGAATTTATTGAATGTATTTGGTTATTCAATTTGCTCCCCTTATTTGAATGCTCATTCTCTACACAAAGCTCCCCTTCATATATCCATGTAAATAAAAATATGCAAATGAGCCTAGATGCAAATAGAAAATATTTGACATTTATTTGTCAAACTCTTAACTTTTCTCTCCCCCTTTTGTTATCAGTAAAAAAACAATAGTGTTAGAAAAATAGAGATAAAGTGATAGACATTAATACAATACTAAAACTCAATCGAATATAAATATAAAATTTCAATAAAAAAATCAAACAAAAATCAAACAAAAATCATACATTCTCTGTTTGACGCATATTCCACTTTTAGAATGATAGGGATGGTGCAAAAACCATATAATTGTATCTATTTGTAGTATATTTATTTTAGGAATTTGAATATCTACTAACCATGCATAACCGTTAGGACTTTTAAATGAGATTACTAGTATTCCAATTTTTTTATAAAAAAAAATGAATTCAAGTATGTTCTAACCACACATAACCGTAAGGACTTTTAAACGAGATTAGAATCAACTTGTCTATTTAATAAATCAATTTTGATATGCGTTCTATACATGCATAACCGTGAGGACTTTTAAATGAGGATGGAAGCACATGATCAAAAATTCCAAGTAATTCACCCATGCATAACTGTGAGGACTTTTAAATGAGAGTGAATACTTTGTATCTTTTTTTAAGAAAATATAAAATGAAAAACGAATGATTTCTTGTTTAAAATAACACATATTGACAAACTATATTGAATTTTGATGAGTTATGATCGTTACAAATATGATAGAAATAGAAATAATCATGGAATTTTTACCAACAAAAAGTGTTTATAACTCTTGTTTAAATTTCTAAAGAAATTTATTAAATATACCGTCTCAAGTTATAATATATGATTAATATCAACACTCATCTCTTTTTCGATCACTATTTATCTTTTCGATAATTAGTAGGGAGTCAGATGAGTCGATGTAGTTATTTAAAATCAAAATCCAAAAATAATTATAAAATCAAATTTTCCAAAATGACTAACCTGAAACAAGGTCAACAAAAATGATTTTATAGAAGGGGTCGTATGAAAGAAAAAATGTCTGCAATTTGAAAATTATTTGAGATGAAAAATATGCAGATTTTTTCTTTAAAAAAAATTATGCAATTACTGAATGTCTCAACATAAATCACATTCCACTAGAAATTTTTTATCAACTATATTACCAGTGTAATCTGCATCGGAATTTTTCTTTCTCTCGAGATTATCATTAATCGAATGTCATAGACCAGATCGTGAAATTTGTAACGATTTCAAATCCTTTTTTCAATTTTTTAAATGAAATTCTTTTGGATTTTAATTGAAGCCATGCCAATAAACAAAATCATGAATATAGAGTCAGCCGTAAAATAAATAAATGTATTATCATCAGCCAATAAAACACTATCATTAATCAAAACTAATATATATGAAGTAGTTCAAAGACTCTAGAATTTTTTATAGTGTTCTTAGCATAAGAATACAATTGGCCAACAATTTTGAAAAAGCCAAAATCATTATCAATATTCATTTCATTATCACACTACTGGCTGATTTAATTTCAGATTGTGGTGTAGATTATCACTTTTAATATATCGTTCATAAATATACCATAACCTATTTTACCTTTGTCGATAATATTTCATTGTTGCTCATTGTGATTCTGTCTGTCACCTTTCTACTAGGCTAAGGAACTGTGATTTGTCGCCTATTGTGTTCTTGGAACAACCAGAATCCAAGTAACACAGTTATTATTCCTTAGCCTGCCACCATACCTACACGATGAAAGATTTTTGTGACCTATTTGTTTTTACAGGTCCATGATTGTCAGTGGAAAGAGATTTTAAAAAATTATTTTGTGGAGACCCAAAACTATTTATATATGTTCCTTTCGGCACCCAGATTTGTTTGACTTTAATGGATTTTATATTTGTGCCTTTAGGAACCCACATTGGTATGGTTTTCAGTTGTTTGGGTCTATACCAACAAATATTGCGATTGTGTCCAATTTATTCACAAATTATGCACTTGAATTTGACTTGATTAATTTATTTTATAATATTTTTAAATTGATTATATCTAAGTCCTTGTCTAACTGTATTAATGGGTTGTTTCCTTAATAGCATATTCAATGATATTTAACTTTTGAAGATTTTTCCTAAAGTCACTGACAGTTGTTGGACTAGTGTTTTAAGTGATTCATTTTTGTTCAATAATTGTGTGCACTTTTTAATAGAATTTTCTCTCCCAGTATTTTCACTCTCTTTCAAAATTAGAATTTCATTATCAAGTGATTTAATTTTAATTTTTGATTTTTTAATTTCTTCTTTAAATGATGGACACTTATCATACTTAGGGATCTTGCTTTTATAGTTTTTAACTAATTGATCAAGCCGTTTATTTAAATCTATCAAAGTATCCTTTTGTGATTCAAGTTTAGCGTATCTCTCCCTAAGTCGTTCAAAACAGCCATTTACTTCGTGGAAATATATAAGTAATTCTGAGTGAGTAAGTTTTGACACCTCGCTTGGCTTATCATCATCGCTATCCGTTATATCACCTCGTAAGCACAGATCTGCTGTCTTACTCTTACTGCTTGTGCTTTTATTATAATCATCACTTTTATTCCAGGTGGCTGCAAAACTTTTCTTTTTTGAATTCTTTCCTAGGTCCTGTCGTTTTTGAGGACAATTAGACTTGATGTGTTTGGCTTTGTTGCACTTATGGCAGATGATCTCCCATTCTTCTGGGTTGTCTAGTGCTTTGACTATTCTGCTTTTCAATTTTTGACATAGAGCTGAATTTCCGTATCCATGGTACCACTTTTTATATCTCTTCATTAGTAGTGCCAGCTCAGCTGCTTCATCATCATCATCATCCTCATCACTACCAATCCTATTAAGCTTGTTTCTTTAATTGTGTTGATTGAGGAGGATTTCTCATTGCTGTTGGCTTTGTCAAAAGTATTCCAAATCTCCTGTGCATCTTCACAATGAGAGATAAAGTTAAAATTATCTTGATTAATACGAGAATATAATATATGCATAGCAAGAGCATTAATCGAGATAATTTTCTCATCTGTTATATCACGCCCATTTTCAATAATATTCCAATATTTAATATTAACAGATTTTAAATAAAATTCCATTTTTAATTTCCAATTCAAAAATATGTTCTATCAAAAACAGGAGGAATAATATTGGACCGACCCACAGTAAAAACATTATTAACAGAAGCCATTTTAAAAATTCAAATTTGTAAGAAAAATTGGTCTTTGAAAAATCAAACTTTTTAAAACAAAAATGGATTTTGAACCTCGCTCTGATACCACTTGTAGGATCGATTTCACCCTAGAGGGGGGTGAATAGGGTGATATTAATAATTATAAAATTTATTGTTGAAGTTTATATAAAATAATTTCAACACAGATATAGCAGAATAATAGCAGCACATATAATAGCAGTATAATAACTGCAGAAATAGAACAACACAGAAGTTACCCAGCTTCGGAAAAAACTGGCCTACGTGCTGCCTCTAAGGTTTCTACTAGAAATTAAACAGTCAGACGCTTACACACGTAAACTTACGACACCCACTACGACTAGCCTTAACTCTATGCTCAAAACCCTACCACAACTCAGCCACTGAGTTCCGAATTCTCGAACTACACCACCATAGCTCGTCCCCTAGTCACACGACTAGAAAATACGATTATTTAAAAAATAAAATACAAATTAAAACAATGAAACCCAAAATTTTAAAGGCCCATAAATAATTGCCAGCCCAAATAAATACAGTGATAATAATTCCCTTTCTCCTTTTATTTTGTTCGGCCCAACTTGCTCGGTAGAAAGTGGCGATTTCTTTACCTCGTTCGTTCCTCTTTCTCTGATAACCAGGGCTTCTGAAAATTGAAGGTGCTGGCTTTGTCGATTTGATTGATGATGCTTTGATTTCTTTTCCTCGATTAATTCATCCATGGCTAATTCAATTTGGTCGAGTTCGATTGTCAAAATGGTATGCAATTTTTTCTTTTTCGATATTGATCCTGCTCGACCTTTTTGATTCGAGTTGAATGATTGTTCCTTGTTGCTTGATATCGAATGGATTTTACGGCCGGTGATGATTTGGTTTAAATAGGATTCTAATTCCTATATTCTCGTTTATATAAAATCATTTGAATTCGCCACTATTATGCTCTGGCCATTCAATTTTGTTTGATTGCTTGAGATGATTGCTAACTTTTTCAGTTCCTATATTTTCGTTGCATGTTTAGCACGGCTTCGATTTTTGAACTATTTGAACTCTTGGTCATTACGGCTCTGACTTTAGACTGTTCGATCTCATTCTCGTTGACTTCGGCTTTGACTTGGTTTTTGATGTCACCTGGTTCTGATCATGCTATAGCCACAAGCTAGTATATACATATACATATATTCATGTCTACATTTTGACATGCGGTATATAAATTCCAGTGTGGACTTGTATACTTTGTTCATCCTATCACTTTTAATTGCATATACATATCTGAAGCATTTTTGAATATGTATACTGTCGAATTTTGGTTTCACTGCACTGTCGTCACATGTCATTGTTTGTCTAAGTTGTAGCCCGAGCTCTGTTAACTGTTTATTCGAGTCTGCATATATGTGCATTCGTACTTGAATTTGATTTTTTGCTTTGAAGCTTCTATCTTTTTTCTGTTGGCACTGTCACTGCTAGTATGACTTCGATCATTTGGAACCTTATGACTTCACAATGTTTACTAGTTTCGAGTACTATCTGCGCTTGATTCTTTTCATCTTCAATGATGCATTTGTATCCTGTACTCGTGCATTGCATTTGTTTGAGCCACTGTTTTGAGTTTTATTCATGTGTACAGTTTATGTGAGGTATGGCATACTCGATGTCATTGTCTTCATTTTGCCTGACCATTTAAGCCATTGCCTGTGTTCAATTGATAGTTGTAGTGTTCATTATTTTGAGTCTTCACTTGGTCTTCGTTGTTGAAGCTATACTTGTGTTGTCACTGCAAACTTTATTTGTATATTTTCAGGTTCATTGTTGACTTCATTGTTGTATATGTTGGCTGCTATGCACTGGTTATCTTCACTTCATTGTATAATTCAAAGTCTGGTTCAGGTTGTAGTGATACTACTTACATTCTGGTGTCTCTGTCTTTGGTTGTGAATTGAGTTGATGTTTTGGTTTTGACTCGACTTGATATTGTCACTTGTAGTTGTCGTAGTGTTGCAGTCTTTAACTTGTACCATTCGAGGCAGTTTACATGCAGTTACATTATTAGTCTTGTAAAATTGAAACTGTACTTGACTTGAAAGCGATGCATATAGAATTGTTGTCGATTTGTGCCTGTTAGTCTTCACTGTGCATTGCATGCATACATGTTGTACCTTTTATTGCTTGAGGCAGATCATATTTTCAAGTTGACTCTGATCTACTCATGCTCCATACGTCAGTTTGGTTTCCATGTCTGTGATGCATGTTTTGTTGACTTTGTTTGCTGCCTGGTCGACATGTATATATGCATACTTTGATCATAACATTCATGTGTACATTTGAGTTGCATCTGTGTTGAATCCAGCTTTAAGCTCGGGTTTGACCTTGTGCTGATATTGTGACATTATTTTTATTGCACTTGAGTTGAACCTGGCTTTTGATTTGGGTTTGACCTTGTGCTCACCAGTCCCTGTAGATTTATTAAGTGTATATCGGCGTGCACGGCCGTGTGGCATGTACAGTGATACACTGTGTATGTCACAAGTTGTTCGTATATGATGAATTCTAAATTAAATGATGACGAACAACCCAAATAACTGAGGCAAATAATATTATCAAAAATACATTTTATTTTACAATGCAAAATATTTTCTTTTCAATTTTACTGAGTTAGTGTTTATTTTTCAGATTGCTCGGATGTTGGATTCAATCTGGAATGAAGTTGAAGATCAATTTTGAGTGAATGAGTGATATGTAGTAAGGATAGTTATGTAAATTGAAAAATTATGATGTAATCGAATTCGTATTGTAATTGAAATTTGTATATATATAGTGAGGGCTCAAATTTGTACAATTCAAAATTGTAAGAAATATTTGTTTGAATAAAATATCTGTTTAAATCTAAAACTGTATTATTTATTTTATTCAGTAAATATTTATTTAATCTATTAAAATAAAATTGTACATTAACAAATACATTTAAATGAATATATATATATATGTTTATTATCATCAAACAAAAATCATATACTCGCATATTCAACAATTTGTAGTGTAGCTTATTGATCTCAGGCCGTTGGATTTGAGGATTAAATCTGGTGCAACCACATCATACGCTCACTTGGAACCATCGGATGGAAGCACGAATGCACATGATTTGAGAAAAATTAAGATATGATGTGTTCGAACTAACCTGGTCATTTCTACGTCATTTAGCAAAGGCGAGTCGATCTTTATATATTGGCGGTTGACCCTAAGGTCGACTTTACCCAGCCTGGGTCGACCCTATGCCTTGTTATTTTTTGTTGATTCTTCTTTCTTCTGTAACTTCTTCATACTGATTCGTATTTCGACAAGCTATATATAAAAATTGACCCGAAAATTACGACGTCATAATGGCGTAACTCCCATGGCTCAATTCCGACAATTTAACAAACTTATTTAATTATTTAATTTATTTGCTAATTAATTATTATTGCTTAAAATTTTAGATTGTTACATTCTCCCCTCCTTAAAGGATTTCGTCCCCGATATATCTAAGGACAGAAGAATGAAATAAATATTTTCATCCAAATTCTACATTCGCATATTCAACCATCCTCTATTACATCCATTGTCCTAAAGTTTTCTAATGCAGTTTATGATATATATAATAGTGTAGTGTCAATGTCCTTAACTAATGTAAAAAGATTTGGCGATCTACTGATTCAGTCGGCCTACTTTTATGCAATCATGTCTGTGCCATGTATTCAAATGAATGCAAATTCCCTAATGACAACAGATAGTTCTATACATGTACTACAATCATCACCCAAATGCAACAATCATATGATAATCATCCATTAATAGTGACCATGGAAATAAAATAAAAATGCAAAAGCGTACACATCCATATGAATATGTTTTAGTGACCTAGTTAAGCCGATTCCTAAGAGATAATAATGCCTAGTGTGTATATATGCGTCCATTAGCATCGACTAGCAGACACTTGCAACCACTAACGTCCAAGATACATGACATGTTCTAGCAACATGTTTGCATTTAGTCCTACCATCCATAGGTTAAATCCTAAGATCTACCCTCCCAAAGGATACTAAAGGAAAGAACCTGTTCAAAACTGAAGATGGAAATAGGATATTCCAGACGTACCATCGAAAAGATGAAGATAAGAGGTACATATTTTCTCCTCAGCCTCCTACGTAGCGTCCTCAATACAACATCCCACTGCACCTTAACCAATGGTACTTCCTTATTACTAAACTTCTTGATATCACATCTAAGGATCTTGGTAGGAATACGACGAACCGATACTTCTCTCTCCACTTCAACTTCTTCAAGTTTTCTAGGTTCCACTACCTTTGCTGAATCATGTAAGTACTTTCTTAAGTGTGAAACATGAAAAACATCATGAACTCCCATGAGCCTCTCTGGTAGCTTTATCCGATACGCCATCTTCCTACCCTTTCCACAATGGGGAACAACCCTACGAATCTAGGAGCAAGTTTCCCATTTGATCCAAACCTCATTACCTTTCTCAGTGAAGATACCTTAATGAAAACCAAGTCTCCAACCTCAAACTCAATATCACTTCTCTGCTTATCTGCATAAGATTTCTGTCTTTCTTGGGCCATCTTCATTCTCCTTCTAATCAAAACAATCTTTTGTGAAGTCTCTCTAACCATGTCAGGATCTAGTAGCAATCTCTATGTAGACTCCAACCAACATGACGGCGACTTGCAAGGCCTTCCATAAAGAGCTTCAAAAGGTGCCATCCCAATGCTAGCCTGAAAACTATTATTATATGTGGACTCCAGTAATGGAAGATGCTTCTCCAAAGTTCCTCCAAAATCAAGAATGCATATCCTCAACAAATCCTCAAGAACTCTATTAACTCTCTCCGTTTGGCCATACGTCCAGGGGTGATAGGTCGTAATCAATCTAAGATGCATCCCTAAAGGCACTTGCAAGCTTCTTCATAATTCGCTAGTTAAGATAGGGTCTCTATCGCTCACTATGCTAGAGGGAACTCCATGAAGTCGGACTATCTCATGAACATATAAGGATGCCAAAAAAGGTGTCACCCTCTTACTCTTGACCGGAATAAAGTGGGCGCTCTTAGTCAAATGATCTACAATTACCCAAATAACGGTATTCCCCTTCCTAGATTGGGGTAAATCAACTATGAAGTCCATCGAAACACTATCCCACTTCCATTCGGCTACATCCAATGGTTGAAGCAATCCACTGGGCATCTGCTGCTCTGCCTTAACTCTTTGGCACACAAGATGCTTAGCTACAAACATTGCCACATCCATATTCATTCCACTCCAATAAAACACTCTCTTCATCTCCCTATAAATCTTGTCACTACCGAGATGAATAGCCATTCGAGAATGGTGTGCTTCTTTTAGAACTGCTCTCGTCAAATCACTAGTGCGGGGGCACAAAGTCTTCCATCTCTCCTTAACCACCCTTTACTATTAATGGAATAGCATTGGAGATTTCTAAAGACCTCTCCTCTGCTAATTCTATCAAAAATATCCATAAACTCTGAATCCTCTCGCTGCCTTAAGCCAATCTGATCTATGCGGGTAGGCTTTACCTCAAGTGCTGCCAATAATCTAGGGGTAATATCTGTAGAGGGCATAAAATCGAAGGTGGAAATAAAATCTAGGATTTTCCACTCCACGAACATTGGACTAAAGTTTGCTCTCTTCCTACTTAATGCATCCGTAACCACATTCCCTTTACCAGGGTGTAAGCTACCTCAAAGTCATAGGATCCTTGAAACTCCATCCAATGCTGCTTCCTCAAGTTTAAATCCTTACTTCAACGATTTATGGTCAGTGAAAAGCTTGAACCTCTCTCCTAGCAAGTAATGTTTCCAAGACTTGAGCGCGGAGCTAATTCCAAATCATGGATGGGGTAATTCTTCTCATGATTTCTCAACTGTCTACTTCTATAACATACTACCCTACCTTCTTACATCAATATTGCTCCAAGACCTGTCCCACATTCATCAGTGTATACTGTAAAATGCTTAACTCCGTTGGGTAAAACTAACACCGTTGCACTAATAAGGGCCCTCTTCAGCGTCATGAAGGAATCCTCACAATCTAAATCCCACAAGAACGTGTATTCTTCTTAGTTAGGTGAGTAAGTGGTGTTGAAATCTTAGCAAAATCTCTGATAAACTTCCTATAATAGCCAACCAAACCTAAGAAGTTTCTAACTTCGATAGCATTCTTGGGGGCCTTCCAATCTTGTACTACTATTATCTTAGTGGGATCCACAGCTAAACCCACCCTTGAGACTACATGCCCCAAGAAATGCACCTCCTCACGCCAAAAGTGACACTTCGAGAATTTTGCTTTCAACTGACGAATACGAAATGTATGAAGAACCTCCTCAAGATGAATAGCATGCTATTACGTACACTTGGAAAAAACCAAAATGTCATCCACTAACACTACAACGAACCTATTTAGGACATCTAAAAAACACAGCTCATTAAATCTACAAAATAGGCTGGGACATTGGTCAATCCAAATGGCATAATCAACCACTCAAACAAACCATCAGGTGTCCTAAATGCGTTCCTATCAATGCTATCATCAGCAATCCTAAGTTGATGAAATCCAGTAGCTAAATCAAGCTGAGAAAATATTGTAGAGCCAACCAACTGATCAAAAAGATCATCTATCCTAGGAAGTGGATAACGGTTCTTCTTTGTGAGCTTATTCAACTCTCAATAGTCTACGAAAAGTCGAAGGGAACCATCCGCCTTTGTAGCAAAGACGATTGGTGCTCCCCATTCAAATATGCTCCTTCTGATGAAGCCTTTCTCTAATAGCTTACCAATATGCTTACTTAACTACTTCCTCTCTCTAGGAGCCATATGTCTCACGGGCAACGCCACTGGCTTAGCATTGTCGTTCAAATAGATCTTAGAGTCGATCTCTCTCTTAAGGAGTAGTCCCCTAACCTCTTCAAAAACGTTTGAAAAATCTCTAACGACTGAAAGTAAATCTAACTCTCCTAGTGATGAATCGAGGGAATAAAGGAAGCTCAACATGACTGACCTTTATTGGTCACAAGAAATCTCTAGAGTCCTCCTGTGACATGTCCCTAGCCTGACGACTCTCCTATCGTAGTCTAATATCGCTCCATAAGTGGATAACCGGTCCATCTCCAAAATCATCCCATATCCCAAAAATTCCAGTATATAGGTGTCATAGTCGAATTCTACGCCCAGTATACAAATTTTCAAACCCCTAAAAGTCATGGAATGTGCCAATCCTCCTATAGGGTTTGAAACAACTATAGGGTCTATTACTAGAGAAATATCTAAGTGCAAACAATCAACCAAGAAGCTAGAAATGAAAGAATGCAATGCTTGGAGTCAAAAAGAGTCTGAATAGGAAAATCCAAAATGGAGATCAAACCTTCTGCAGATACTTTCCTACCTCAGTTCGGTCCACTAGAAGGTGTTGCATCCAAAGCCTGTACTTGCATTGTAGGTGCGCCTGCTCTCTACCCTGCCCTTTGAGGACAAGCTCTACTTAGGTGGCCAAGCTACCCACAATTGTAACATCTCCCCTTCATCCCGTCCTTCTTACAATCCTTTGTGAAATGCCCAACCAATCCACAATTTTTACATTTTTCGCCCTTCTTGATCTGCAATTGAGGTCCTCCTCCTTTCTTCTTGTCCTTATCCCTCTTATTCTTCTACCACTGCTTCTTAGAGTTTTTTGATTTAGGTAACTCCTTAACCTCTTCTACCTTAGCAACATTTGACATGAGAACCATTTCCATAAGTGACTCATATGTCGCTCTCATAGGTACACGTGTCATTGCCAATCCTTAGAGGGGCTGGTTCAAACCTTGAGCAAACTTGATGGCCTTCTTATGAGCTTTATTAATAAGCTCCATCCCGAACCTCGATGACTCATTAAACTGATTTATATATTCCTTCATCGAAAGACTCCCTTACTTCAGACTAATAAACTTCTCCAACTACATGCTTTCCTCGACTTGTGACAAGATATTTCTCTTAAACCTTTCTCAAAATACAAACCCAAAAATGTCTCTAACCTCCATCTGTATAATCTCCCATCAGTAAGAAGCTTCTCCCTTTAGCTACCAAGATGCAAGTTGAACACTCCGACGGTCCTCCAATCATAACAGTCCAAATATCCGCTATGTATTCCTTAACCAAGTTCGTGCCTCCACGATATCCTCCATGCTAGAAAACATCTTGCCTCCTTGACTAGCAAAGTCCTTGCATAGCTTAGAAAAATTGGTTGCTTCAAGTGGATTAATGGGATCGTCATAGCTTGGCGGTATCTATGGAAACAGGAGGTGCCTTGGACAAGATTTTGGTAGTCTGCCATTCTATGCAAAGAAAAGAGAATTTAGGCTCGAAAGAATCGAAAGAAGCTTGAACTGGACTTTGAGGGGACTTTTATAAAAACTCTCTTATACATAAAAACCATTTCTATAATAAGAGTTTCTTTCTGAAAAAAACTTTTAGTTTTAAGATATGTTACTTTTGAAAAATTATTTACTTTTAAAACAAGCTTTTTGGAATCCGGTAACCTTAGGCTCAGATATCAAATGAAACACCCCACACCCCATAGTATACCCAAAAAGGACACATTAAAGAATGTGGTGTGTTATAGATATAGCTAAAGCATTACAAAAAGTAAGATTCATAAGACAAATAGGTAAAAACAGCGAAAACATTTAAATAACGACTAGACATTTCAAAATTAAACTTCATCTCAAAATAAGTCATAAAAACATAAAATGTCTCAAAAACTTAAAATCCCTCATGTCTCATGAAAATACATCTCAGTCTCATATGATCAAAGTACAAAAGTAACAATAATAACAGTAATCCCTCTCACAAGTGCAAGTCCATTATAGGCCAAATGGAAAAGATGAAAAGCAAAAGAATACATCTTGAAATAACAAAACTTTGGGAATGAATCTCCAAGCAACCTGAATCAACTCTAATGCCTATTGGGGGAAAGGGGGGAGGGTAGGGAAATAGAGGAATGGGTCAGATTATAAGTGTGATGAGTGAAAATAATTATTAGCATTCTTAAGCAAGATAAAGATAATAGACTAAGCAATAGTTTAGTATGAAGGGAAAATGCAGAAAAAATAAAACAAGGATAAAATACTGTTTCTGATTCTATTTTCTTTGATTATGATTGTTTGCACTTGTCTTAGATTACTGTAATTAGATTGAAACCCTAATACTATTTTAATTAGGCTGAAATCCTAATTCTATTTTAATTAGACTGAAATCCTAATTCTACCCGTTGATCGGCCTTCTACTCAATTGTGCCACTATGAGGTGGTCTATCCTATTGGTTCCATAGAAAAAGACACATCTTTAGCGCTTGGAATATAATAGCTAATTCTTTATCCTAATTGATGTCGCACGCTCGGTCATCGCTAGTACACACTAACTGCGCTCCCTCTTTTCACCTTTTATTTACCCTAATCAGCATAAGTTTTCCCAATCTCACCTAATCTGTTGTGAGATCATCAGTCCTAATCCTGAGAGGGAATATTGTCCAACCTCACCTAAGTGTTGTGAGACCATCAGTCTTAGACATGAAAGGGAATGCTACCGGCGCTGGTCCTAACAAACAAATTCTAGTTTGCGCCCCTTGCCCAAATCCCCAGATTGGAGCCTTTGTCTATTGGCCACTTATTTATCCTAATTAGCATAAGCATGTCCCAGCCTCACCTAATCTTTTGTGAGACCATTAGTTCCTGATTGAAAGGGAATACTATTGGTACGGGCCATTTTTCTATGTTTGCTTATTAGCTTAGTGTAAGTTTTAAAATAAGCTTCTTCTGTTATTTCTGCTATTTGCTTATTAAATTAATCTAAGTTTTAAAATAAGCCTTTTCTGTTCTTTCTACTTAATTATAATCTATGTTATAATTGTTGCTCTTCAATTCCATCTTTTTAGTTATAACCACTAGTTATAACTATACTTGCAAATGTCTCAAATTTTCCTATTTCAGTCCATCTTCTTTTTATTACAGTTCTTTCTTATTTTACATCTAATTTTGGTAAATTCAGCATTTATTTCTATTTAATCAATATTAGCGAATTCTTCTCTTTTTAATATTCTTATATTTTATTCGCGTAAAAAGGAATAAAAAGAAACTAACATTTACAGGCTAAATTCTATTGTAAAATAGATGTAAATAACTACAAATAACTATAAATAAATGAATAAAATAGATGAATAAAATAAATTGAAAAGAATTTTAAAAACTAACTGTAATTAACTTATAAAAACTGTCTCAATATTGTAGAAAATCTACAAATATTGAGAACCATATTATTTTAAATTACTTAAAAATCTAAAATGATTACAAAACACTCACCTATGGTCCTTAGCTCTATTACTTGGCCTTCCGGGTCCAGTTCTAGGGCGTAGAATATTTTTATTAAAAAGATCTACCCCTAAGAAATTTTTTCTTTTTAGGGTCCAGCTTCAGGCAATGGACCCAATTGGAAGAAAATCTGAATGAAAAAAATAGCTAGGTCTAGGGTCTTATTTATATGTAGCTTAGGTATCTCAGGCCATTGGATTTGAAGATTAAATCTGGTGCAACCACGTCATACGCTCACTAGGAATCGTCAAATGGAAGCATGAACATACAAGATTTGAGAAAAATCAAGATATGACGTGTTCAAACTAACCTGGACGTTTCTACGTCATTTAACGAAGGCGGGTCAACCTTTATACATTGGGGGTCGACACTAAGGTCGACCATAGGGTCGACCCCATGCCTTGTTTTATATATATATATATATATATGCATGTGTGTGTATATATATATATTTATTGATTTTCTTTCTTACGTAACTTCATCATCCTGACTCGGATTTCGACAAGCTGCATATGGTACTTGACCAGAAAATAGCCGTGGACACAAAAGTGCAACTACTATGGCTCAATTCCGATGACTTCACAAACTTATTTTATTATTTAATTAATTTGTTAATTAATTATTATAGCTCAAATTTTTGGGTTGTTACACAAATAGAATATTGAGACAGTTTGCCTGAGTCTAGAACATTCCCATACCTTCTATTCCTCCGGTCACTAGGAGTGCTTCATGAGGAACAATAGTGACAACATACACTTGTGTTTGTTATCAGTTTTTGGGAAGTATATGCGATCATTGGTATCATCATGTTATTGGGGAAGGACATCGATCAATACCACTCAACCAATCATATTTGACTTGCATAAATGATTATATGGAGTGGTATAGAGATCATAGTGTACTACGGGTGCGTAATCTAGCCCTACTAGCTTGGTAATATCATAGTTGGACCATCATAGTATTAGCCAACTTATGACCAATTGTATAAGGTAAATTTAATTTCATATTCCATTTTAGTTTGATATTTTAAAGACATAATGATGTTAAAATATTTTATTGTTTTTTGTGGACTTTAAATGATGTGCATGAGTTGTTGGATGAGTCAAACATTCAAGCCAATCCAAATGCAATTGATTTTGCTAGAGCTGCAACTAGATACTTCTTCCGTGGGCACAACTAAAAGATGGTATCATGTAGTATTTTAGTTGTATTATGTAATGTAATGGTATTATATAATGATATGCTTTGTTTTTTGGCACGCTATGTTGGTAATGGAACACTATGGTATTTTAGTGGTGTTATGTGTATGATTATAATGTTGTAATGGAACTCTATGTGGTAGTATGTAATGGTATTTTGTTTATGTAATGTTTGAGTTTGTGATGTTTACATTCTCTTGTTTCAATTCAGTGAAAATAGTTGATGTTATATTATGTTTTAGTTTTGTTGTGGTATTTGAGGTTTTATATTAATTTTTCAAATTTTACAACCACCTCACAGGAGACCAGCGTGGTCAAGCATGAAACCGCATAGAAGGCCTATGACTTGGAATAGAAACCACATAGTGTCCCTATGACCTACAACATTAATCACATAGAAGTCTTACGTGGAAGAGGGTTCAATCACGTAGTGATAACATGTGATTAAAATGCAAACCACATTGACCATATGCCTTGTGAATTGAGGAAAATAAAAAAAATTATATAACAAAAATCATAATACGTAGACCATAACACATTGTTCAAATTACATTTTTCAGTGTCATTAAGTAGTTCAAACCACATTGTATCATCCCAAGCTACATGATTTTAAGGTAAATAGGTTAAAAGTACATAGATAGTTAATATACTTCAACCACTCTGCAAATCGAATTCTTTCATCCCAAGCCTTCCTACGATCTTCATAAATAAATTTCCAATTACTTGCCTCCATCTGACGGGTCGTCAACCATTTTTCATAAATAGGTGTTACCAGTTGTTTAGGTTCCAATTTTACCTACATCAATAGCAATGGTCAACTACAATGCAAGAAATGATAGTTAAACAAATAATTAAAATTAGATAAATTGCGTACATGTACAAAATGATTATCATTAACAAATGCTATTAGTATTTCAAAATGTTGCACCAGTGGCAGTACTCTTCCTTTTAATGGTTGTCATGTTAATGCGAGTCTTTCACTTATGCTAAGTATAATAATGTTAAAATTTGTTGCAGTAATATAGCCCATCTTGAGCAATACCATCTGCTTCTCCTTTGGTGCAAAGCAATCTCCTTCATGTTGTAGTTGCATAAGTAAAGCATTGCATCTACCACATTCTACAAACACTTGTTCATAAAGTTCTTGTTTCTCATATAATTCTTCATACAAATCATGACGAATTTGGGGCCAAGAAGATTTCCCTATTTCAAGGAGTGTGGTGATACAATGAAATACACAGTTGGCATTTGAACGAACATCAATAATACCAGTCACAAACGGTTTGAACTCTAGTGGGATTGGTTTATGTACATTCTCATATCACAACTACATTGTTTCAACTGCAAAAAGTAAACATGGGTTAATAAGATTGAAATAGAAGAAAACAATTTACGAAACCTGTTTCATACTAATCTATATTATTTTCGGATTGAAGTTTTTCCTTCGTCGGTCTGTTCACACTTAGTTAATTAGATGGTTTTTGTGATGACATACTTTGTACTAACTCGAAAGACGATGGCATACTTTTTATTGAACTAGTAACCGGTCTCTTACTTTCTTTTCCTTTAATTTTCAAGTTGCTTTTAGGCGAGCCAAGCATCGAAGTTTGTGGTTGCACCACTTCCATCATTTTTTTGTAAACTCGAAGATGATATGGAGTATCCATTTTCTTGGCATCACTTAATAGATCTTCCATTTTTTTTACTACACCAACATCCCTTTTTCCACTCCTTTTCGCTAAACGTAGTCTCGTACAATGAGTATCATTAACTCAAGTGGTATCGGTGTCGATGAACCAAGATGAGCTAAATCGTATACACATGGAAGTCCATGGGTTTTACAAATGATGCAACCACATAGAAATTCATCATCTCTGATAGATTTCATTCAAATTAGCTATGAATAAAATAAATCAAGAGCCATAGTAGCTTTGAACTAGCATTGACAAGTCGCTAAGTGTTTCATCAACTTCGAAGGAGCTGCTTTTCCTCTGCATTTACAATATATTCAAAAAAAATTAAATAAACAATTTAAGTCCATATTTATGCACGCTAAAAATAAAAAAAATGAAAGCAACCTGGTCGATGTATAATTTTCGAAATATGTATACTCGCTGGTCCACATTTGAACAAAACGATGCTTATATGGATCTAGCCATTGCTTATTAACATATTTCAATAGCAAAACATACTAGCCAAATTTTTTTATGCAACAAATACAAAATTTTCATTATAAGCAGTACGATTTTTTGAGTAAACAAGTTCGTTTTAATCACCCAAGAAGCTTTCTTCTCTACAATGTTCATTTCTTTGATATCCTCTTCTTCCCCATAAAAGTAAGTATGTCATTCTTAATATGCCACTTATATAACATATGAGCAGGATTTGAAAAAACTAATCCAATGGCTTTGACCAATGCCAACTCTCTATCAGTTATTAATACATTTGACATTTCCACATTATAATCGTTCATAATAGACTTCAAACATTCCATAGACTAATATAATTTTTTTCACTTTCTACAACTAAGTAAGCTACGAGAATACAAAATGTTTGATCCGTAGTGGTTACACTAACAATTTCAAATAATAACGTCTTATACCTATTAATTTTGTACGTATAATCTAATATAATAACTTAGGAAAAGTATGTAAAAAATTCAAACTAACCGGATGTGCCTAAAATATATCTCTTACAATATTGGTTCTATTTAAAGTCTTTCTATGCCATTCCAAGTAGCTACACCCTTTCAGTTTACTAAGATAATATTGCACTTGAGATCATCCACCTCGTTCGATTGCATTTTGAGCTTGAATTACATTATATATGCTTTGATGGTAGTACAATTCGACCGATCATTTCTTTTCAATATGTAGAATTTCCTTAGCTTCAACCATATTTCTGTGCATTTCCATCACTACTTCAATCTCTTCTTTGCTTAACCTCCTTGCATTTGAACGACCTTCATTATGCTTTAGCTCGGAATGATTATGAACTCCATTCACAAACATCAAAAGCCAATTGTCCAAAGAGGGAAGTTTCACACCTTTAAACCTAAATGAAAAATTGCATTTTTTGGTTCCCGTCAATTTATAATTACTAGGATCTTTTATTTTGCTCCTCTTGTAAACGCCGCTGCGTTTGCAAGCAAGCATTAATCTATGTTTCTTACTAGAGGCACCGGCATTATATTTCATAATAATCATTACAAAACCAAGACGTTTGTCGATGTTATGAACCTAATCAATCAATTACTGATGAGATGGATAAATCTGTGAAAAAATAATAATCATATTATCCAATTGTATACCATATAAAAATGAGTACAAAACAAATATCACTTACATCATATGTTGTAAATTCAGTACTATAGTCCAATAAGATTTCATTATTAACATCATCACTCGAGTATTCTACAAGCTATAACAATCAACAAATCCTAGATGAGATGACAGACAATTAAAGCCTCAAAAAAGAAAAACAGGAAACCATGCAAAGATATGAGATCGTAGGTGTAACCACGTAGAAGACTACATGATTCTTGCCAATACTTCATAGGATCCTTGCGTGATTTGGGTCAATATCACGTAGTGGTATTGCATTGTGGTAGTTCACTACCACATACTGCCGGTACGTGATTGTTGCATTAATATCATAATCTCTTTTCTACGAACTGAAAATTTCAGACAGCCAAATTTATGGAAAAAACAAAAATTGATAGGTTTATTGCTTCAGGATCCCGTAGACTTGCTATATTGTCATCAGAATCCACTGCTATAGTTCAAAAATTCGAATTTTAGATGTGAATTCTTGGAGGAAAGGGTTTAGGCATAGAAAACAAGAGAAAAAGAAGAAGGAAAAGAAAATGACCAAGGGTATTTTTGTCTTAGAAAAAAGAGTGAAGGGGCAAGTCAACAAAGTGGTGGTTGAAATATAATTTAGCTAATTTTTTTATGATATTAGTGGACACTTTATTGGATGAATAGAGAAACACCACATTTAATAATTTATTAACTGAAATTTTTCTAACCCCTAAAGAACAATTTCCCTTTTTCTCCTCCACTCTCACTGGCTCCTAAAGTATCCTAAACTAATTTTCTTTTCCCTTATCCAATCACAGTGTCTTTGTCTTTTTGACAATTCAATTTCGTTGCAACCAAAGTGAATAAAATGGATCATACTGTCCACTTGGCAATGGATTTCGAATGGTATTACATATGCTTATAACTTGAAGCCGATCAATTCTACCAAACCGTTGCGTGTTCCTCATGTGTGGAAGTCAGATCTGACTTCATTTGTTCCACATTCATTTGCAGATATTACTGTTTCTCACTACACACAATTAAGATCAATGCTATTCACGATATCCAGTGTATTTTTTAAGTATTACTCATGGTATGGTGCATAACATGTAATATTAGTTGGATTCAATTTTGGATTTCACTTTTCTAATTCATTTGTTTATTCCATAATGTAATTTACAATAATTGTTCCATTCATGTGTCCTTTTCTGACTGCGTGTTTGCTTCATGTTTGCTGCTACACTTCTTGTATAAATGATGAATTTCAATGTGTTAAAAGTTAAAACCTAGATTGTATTTGTCCGTCATTTACTCCTTAGGTGCATGAGCTCCAACTTGCTTAACATAAATTAAAGTTGATATCATTGTTTACACCTGACATACTCACGCTATAAGTAGGGTACATAGTTGTTCTCCATATCATGTGATATACATTGACCTTAAGCCTATACACATAAATTTATGACATAGAGAAGTATTTCACACTGTATATAATGTTCCTTTTCCTAAGAAAAGAAGGATATATATTAAATAAATTTTCAGCTAATGTGATCTTTTATACTAATAAGTGACTACATAATACCTCATATTATACTGTTTAAATTAAAAACATAATCTATAAATATCTTTGAGACATATATCTGTTATTTCAGATTATGTGTCTCTGATAAAAATGAAAACATTTATTTGACATTTTTTGTAAACATTAACGTTTCTAGAAATTAAAACTGCATTAAAACACATTATACGCTTAGCAAGTTTACTTGTCATGATCTACATATGTAATAAAGTATAGATTATATTTACTATATTATTTTTATGCTCATTAATTAAAACGAGTGATCTTTTTCACAATTTACTGAGTTTAATACATCGTTTCACGTTGTGCTTAATTAGGGACTTAACTACGTGAATTTGTGGGTAACTGAATGATTGATGTGAACATTCCAACATATGCCTTATAATGATCATTTCGAAATCTGATTACTAGTACATAAAACTCTTAAGTTTGACCACATTATTAGGCGTTTAACTATTGACTGTTAGATCGAACTAATTTTGACAAAGTATACATGTTTGAGAGAATAGGGAAGTTGGTTCCCTAATAGGGTGGTTTGGGCGATGTATTTCACAATGTTTCGTATTGGTATAGATGAACCTATTTTGCAATTGTTGATTTTGCATGGGCAATGTATATCGCATACACCGAGTTAATTAGGTCGATGTATTTCGCATATGCTCAGGTGTGTTCCATATGAATGAGGAGAGCACTGTCGAAGACGCTTTCTTAAAGAGTCTAGTACTAAAGGGAGAACCAGTATGCATGTTTTCTGGCACAACATGGTACGGGTGTACGCCGGTGCAGTACAATAAGGGACTATAGATATTAAGCAAACTAGAGCCTGGTACTAACGGATTTCCTATTGATGGACCTGATGCAGTACAATAAGAGGCATTTTGCCACTACGATCGAGAGGCGAACATGGGTGCATACAACTAGTCATCATGCGAGTTGCATTTTCGGGGTTCTCCCTCTTTGGTGTAGTGTTGTTGTAGTTATGACCAAAAGAAGTTCCCGTTCTGGCTAATCATTCATGTGAGGTTTGATCGATAGGTTCAACCCATTGTGTTAGATAGGAATCCTTAAGTGTTGACCTTAGTAGTTCATTGACACTTGCTATACACCCTAAATCACTTAGAATATTTTTAAAGTTATCAGCATGATTATTATATTAAACTTGTACCCATTCACCAGACTTTTATCTGACCCATCCCATTCTTTTCTTTTTCCACCACCACCACAGGATGATAGATTAGCAGTTGTTTGAGCATAATATGTGGAGGAAGAAGCTTCATGTTAGAGTTTTCCATATCAATAATTGTTCTTCATGTAGTTTCTTGCTGTATGAAATGTTGTTAAACTTATATTATATTTTGGAAAAATAGTGTATATGTAAATCAAGTATTTTGAAGATTTTTTCACAAATATTTGTTTATATTTTATTTGCTTTCACTGTGAGATCTAAAAGTGTAGAGTGTCTTAGAACTCCACCCATATAATTATGCTCTGTAATGTTTCAAAATCCCCAACAACTCGTATTTCTCGGCATAACATGTTAGAAAGTCACATTAGGCTTTGGATCGGTTTGTTGGAAGGTGCAGATTGTTATAAATTAGCAAGCCAGTTAAAGGTAGCCAAACCAAATTAATCCAGCCTAATCACTTTACAATCGACCCAAATAGGCCGGTCCAAGCCCATGTTGGTCTCAAACCAACCTTTCTACCCGGAAAGACACCAAGACGATGTACGGCCGCCTTATTATTTAAGAAAAATATGCGCTCAGCCCCTCCTGGTCCAATCAGGCCCATCACATTGACGTCTGAAATTCCTATATCAATCTACTTCCAATGCAACTCCAAGTTAGAATGTTCGTCCGACATCACTCAGTTATCGGCTAGCACCTCTCCAAGCCCTCCTCAACTGGCGGCACGCCAAGAAAGATAGGCTCAAGCATGACCCGTTCTTGGCCTAGCTTCTGTATAGCCGCCTCCGACGGTCTTAAGCATCCTTTTCGATCGCATCACATCGCACCCATTTGTACACCATTTTCCTAATACGGTCCTTAGCAAGATTCTTAGTTTTTTCCATATCACGGACAGCCGGTTGACCGATTCATTAAGATTTGTCATATAAGCACTTAAGTAAACGACAAGCTATCCATTCTTCTATCCAAAACATTATAGCTTAGAGGCTGAACTAATACGACTTACAATCAGCATTAAAGGTGCATTTAATGTGAATTTTGTGCATTAAATATGAGATCCGTGCCTGGTGTAGAGGAGCAATAAGTATATTTTCATCCATCGCCATCTTCTTACATCTTGACAACTATCATCCATTTGTTCTTGCAGCCATATTAACGACCAAGCTTTTTCCCACCAATTCTACAACTCAGTCCCAACCGTCTATCATCCAAGTTAACTACTATAAATATTCCTTACATTGCAACTTCATGGGGTTGGAACATATAAGGATTCTATATACTATACATAATTCAGGGTTCTGGATGCTACAAGTCCATAAGATTACACAACTTTATTACTCTTAAGTGTTTCCTACTTTCTTATTATTTAATTGTAATTCCTTATAGTTGTAAGAGAAATATATAGTAAGATAACATCACGGTGGACGTAGGCAGCTATGTTGAATCACTCTATATCTAGTGTTAATTACCTTTCAGCTACACACTTAACTCCTCTTTTTTTACTTTAATCATAGTCTTAGCAGGTAACCTTTGCGCATTAGTCTAACTTCAAGATTGGCTAAATCTCTAGTCAACAATATCATTGATGGAAAGTTTCGATGAAAGTTTTCATGCGAATATTTTGGTGTGACTGTTGGAATACATAAACATTTATGTCTCGTTTGACACTTTGCAATGGCAAAGCCAAAGAGTGTGTCTGCAAGAGACGAAGCTAGCGCATCTGTAGATGCCAATGAAATCATAAAGTATTATCGTGCATGTTAAGATTAACCTATCACTTGAGAATAAACTAATGTTAGAATAAATACAATGGCCAAATATTATGCAAAGGAAGCATGGGATACCAAAAGGTGACTAGGTTACATGCTAAGGAATTACTAGCTCAGACGATTAGTCGATGTTCTATGAATCGTCCATAAGTCAAAGGTATCATGGTGGATATGAAAGAAGGCAAAAAGAGATGCCTACTTGCTATGCATGAAACCCACCCAAAAGGAGCACTCGAGATAGCATTAGTAGTGCTCCTAACAATGGAGGAAGTTACATGAGAGACTACTTGAATGAAGGTAGGTGTAGAGACCATGAGCATCAACTCGAGCCCCAATCATATGTGTGTAGCAGTAGACTTGAACATGAGGACGTTTGGGCTTATTTTGACTATTTTGACACCTCAATAGCATGATCATAATAGTTGGATAAAGGAGAAGAAATGAGTATCTAGATCACATGACTTTGTTTTTGGAGAGAATAAGGTTGGAAGAAGTACATAACTGATAAATTTAAGGGGTTTTTTTATTAGCAATTATGTAATTTGATTATATAACTTAACTCTTATATCTAATCTTATTTGGAATGAAGTAAGGTTTTGGTTTTATTTTATTTTAAATATTAATATATTGAGATACGATTAATGTTTTAAATACATAAAATATATGCAAGTAGAAAATCCTTAGGAAAAGTATTTGGTCGACAATAGTTACATAGGTGTTTGTAATCATGTGTATTGAGTCATACAAAATAAATACTTGTTGTTAAATGTTCCTATTCAATATGTATCAAAAAGAGATACTAATATATCCATTGAGACTAGTATATATGACTCTCTCCATATCACAGATGTTGAATTACTTATGATCGTTAGGGGAATCAAATGGTTTGTACATGTAGTTGTTTGAAACAGTTACAGGTCGACTCACTGAGAGTCTTGTAGAGGTTAAATTCGGAATGATGGTCTCATGTGATGATTTGTGGTACTCTTTTGACTTAAGAATAATGTATATCTTAAGTGTATAAACTATACTTTGATTATGGTCATTCATGCGATAATAATGATCCTTTTAAGATCATAGTTGGGTATAAGTTGAACCACTTAAAGTGAAACACTATTCAAGTGAGAATTTATGATGACCTCCCTCCATCTTCGATACCTAAATACGCGTATAAACACTTGTAAATGATGGGCTGTAGTAGTATCTGATCAATGGAGGAAAACCGTTAAGGTAAAAATGATCGATCAATCGATAACATGTAATATATCTCACAGTGCATAGACAAAATATAACATCAATGTAGATATTAAACCATCGAGACAGTAGCATAATCAAAATGAAACAACAAAAATCATATAAAGTGGAGCATGGGTTCATCAAATTATACAAAGACGAAAAGAAGATTTCATACATCTCCATATATTATAGACTCCAAATAAAATCTCTCTATATACATAAGATAAGTGATAATATCTCTATAGTACCGCTAAATGAAAATAAGTGGTAGCGGCTCCATAATAATAGCATATAAAAAGTATAAGCCTCATGCTTTGTCCTTTGTACAGCTCCATGTGCTATCTTATACCTGTATCTCAACCTACTCATTGAAGAGTACCAGAGAATATAAGAAACCATGCAAATAACCTCAGGTTCAACAAAAGTATGGTATGTGTGATCTATAATCTCAAAAATATATATCAACTGGATATATTATAATAAGAGCAAACGGTATGGAAAGTCATGTCTGGCTTGCTCTTACGTCCAACAAGTTAGCACATAAACATAATATATGCTAATCTACTATAAATAATGGGATTCTACATCTCAGCATATACTAGGATGTCGAGGTATTAGACTCGATAAATACCTATCATAATTCAAAGACAACCATAACAACTATCCAAAACTCCTATCATATCTCATATGGCTTAGGGATATGATAGCTCTCGTTGGTTTATTGGAAATACTACTCAAATGATCCTACTAGTTAACACCCTATGTTACTAGCACCACTCGCTAGTGAGCGTCTTTACTCGATAAAGATTGGGTCAACCATAATAGCCCACACGGTCATGTCACTAGTAATCACTTGTTGGTAAGCGCACTTTCCTGGTGAAAGGTCTCCCCTAAGGTAATCCAACTCCAAGACCTACACATCAATCCCTTCCTTACCTAGATAGTAGTAGTAGTACACATATATTGTTCCCCTATAAGTCACCTTAAACCAGAACTTGCTACTAGAACAACTCGAAGTGCCTCAGCTAGCTCCCTAATAAAGCTCATCCTAAAATTCCAATGTAGCATCGATCGGTACAATCCATGTACTTAGTCAGTTCCTGCTCTGGTAGATTTCCCAACCTTCAAAGTTCACTATCTTAATGTATTTGCACCGATCCATATGGATCAGTGCTGTTCCATTGCCTTAGCCAAAATTCCTTTAAATCTCTTGCCTTCAACTCTTCTAAGTTCCAAACTCCCACAAATGCCTAAGTCCAAGAATGTAGTACTGATCCATATGGATCAATGTTGATACATCACTTAGCCAATTTAGGCTAAGTATTTTCCCATTACTTCTTCAGGCTATCGACCCACTTCTTATTCCTTTACACAATCGTCATAAAAACTCTAAACACTATTGACTAACTCCATCTCTTTGTTTGACCATCAAGTTGTTCCATGTTCCAAATTCCGTTCTCTTATGCAAAGGACTTTCCACCATAGTCCACACCATGCACAATCTAGAGCTTTCCATCTGTAAAACCAACTCCTTCTAATCTGAATTTTCAATCGATTGTAATGCAAACATCCATCCAAACAAACATGCAAGACAATAATACAAATAAACCAGCATCATATTATGACAACTCAAGCATATAGACATCCACATCATAACCTAACATACATATCACATCCATTACATGTAAATCTAAATAGTTTAAAATCATCAAAATACATTTTAACCTTTTTTAGTATCAAACAAAATCCGAAAAACATAATTTTTATTTGAAAAATGGATCCAAAGCATGTTCAAACGTATATAATGATATATAATAAGTAAGGAATCATAGATCACTCATCAATTAACGTAAAATAGACGAAATCAAGTCAAACCATGCAAAATCTGAATCTACTCAGCAAAAACACAAAATTCCCCTTCTTAGAAATGCCAATTTGATATCTCTAGCTTAATTTCTCCTTAATCCTCTTGTTTTAACTAAAAATGGAATGCTTTGATGATGGTTTAAGTGGAGATTGAGTTAATGGAGATTCAGCTCTATCTTATGAAGAAGAGGTAATGATTTGGTGTTGCACTAACAGATGTAATTAGCACAATTCCCAAAATACTTAATTAGGTCTAATTTTGGGCTTGCCTAATCAACTCTACATCTACCTAAAAACTATCTTAAAACTGCGATATCTCCTAATATGTTTGACCAAATGACTATTATGACTGCTATACCGAAAAGCAACCCATTATGTCTTTCATTTGGAACAAGTTTCAAACCCAAATTTGGTTTCCATCAAAAGTTATAGCTAATTACAAAATTTATGAGCTGAATATGTCCATAATTTATTATAAGAGTTAATTTTTTTTACTTTATTGCCCAAAGTTTTAGCCCGTTTTAGGTTAATTTGGTTATGAAAATAATATTTTTACAATTCATAGATATGCAAAAATGTGGGTTGTCACATTCTCCCCCTTTTAAGAATTTTGCCCTTGAAATTTCAACATCAATCAAACTTTACCATTACAATAGGAAACCAACCAAACATGAAAAGCATAACAATCGAGTTACATTAACAATATATCTTACATATATAACTAACAACAAAATAAAATACCAAATGTGATAAATGGAATCTTTCCAAGTAAAGAGCTTTGATAAGCGGTCCTTATGCTCTGCTTAGTCTCTGAAGTGCTATCGCCTTCGCTTTCACTCCATTAAACCCATTTAATCTTTATGTTCTTCCTTCTAAGATGTTTTGTACTTTGCTTGACTATGCGAATAGGCTTATAAGGTCTTGATGCTTCAGGCTCAACTTCCAAATCGTCTAATTGACTCGGTGCAGCAATCATGCTTGAATCATACAAAAACTTCTGAAGATGCAAAACATGGACGACATTGTGCAGACCCAACATCTTTTAAGATAAGTCAACTCTATATGCAAGGTTTCAAATCCTTTCGCGTATCGAAAAAGTTCATACATATCTCGATGCTAACTTCCCATTACTACCAAATCGAACTTCATTTCTAAAAGGAAAATTCCGATAAACTCCGTATCTCCAATAGAGAACTCTATATCACATTTTCTCTTATCAGCATAGCTCTTTTGTCTATCCTGTGCAACTTTCATTCATTTTCAAACGATCCCAAACTTCTTTGAAGTTTCTCTTTCCATATCTTGCCCAAGTATTAGTTTCACCCCCCTCTCCCATATAAGGAAGAAGTATTACATGGTCGGCCACACAAAACTTCGAACGGTACCATACAATTGCTCGATA
This sequence comes from Allium cepa, assembly GCA_030765085.1. Lineage (NCBI taxonomy): Eukaryota > Viridiplantae > Streptophyta > Magnoliopsida > Asparagales > Amaryllidaceae > Allium > Allium cepa. Next base: position 670,870,273 of record CM060928.1, on the reverse strand, counting down.
GATAACTATTGGTGTATGCAAACTCTACCAAATGCAAGTGATTACTCCACGAGCCTCCAAAGTCAAGTATGTAAGCTTGTAAAGGATTCTCTAGTATGTGATTCACTCTCTTGGTCCGGCCATTAGTCTTTTGATGATAAGCTATACTCAAATTCAGCTCTATCCCCTATGCCTCTTGTAAACTTTTTCAAAATCTGCTTGTGAATAATGTGACTCTACCACTCACAATGCTCTCGATACTCCATGGAATCATACGATCTAATGCATATACAACTCAGATAGTTTCACTGCTATTATGTTTTACTTTAAAGGTATAATGAGGCACTCTTCATTAATCTGTTGACTATGACCCAAATACTATCGTACCTTTATATATTCCTTATTAATAATGTCCATCGATATCTGCTCCTATTTCTACTATGGAACTTCATGCAGCGAACAACTTTGTTTCTTCTGCTCATGTTTACTAGCTAACAATTCATACACTTTGAGATAAATATCTCGACATCCTTACCATTCCTTTCTAATTAAATGTTTGCTTTGTATCTCTATACACATAATTTTACTCTAAGATGGATAGTCAACTTCGAGTGATGGCATTCTTATTGTACCTCATCTCTAAGTCCGTTACATCAGGTACATACAATCTCCCATCCTTATCGAGTCAACCATCTCGGTCAAATCCATACTTCTTTAAATCTTTATGCTCCACTCCCATCTCTAGCTTTGTAATAACCTTTGCTAGTCTAGCACGACACCAATAACTGGTACCAATCCGCTCTATCAAAGTTGGCATAGTCATCAAGCTTGTCAACATCTCTGGCTCTATCTCATATCTAGGTCAGAATTCATACCTAGCCATATACTCCAACAACGTCAAATCTAGGAACATAACTCTCAAGCTAGCATGTCTCCAACTTAATGCATCTACAACTGCATTTGTCTTACCGGGCACAAAGGAAATGTCGAAGTCATAGGAGTCCAAAGACTCTAACCATCTCCATTCTCGTAAGTTAAGGTCCTTTTGTGAGCAAAGGTATTTAAACGACTTATAATCAGTGAATAACTCAATCCTTTCTCCTAGCAAGTAGTGCCTTTATGCCTTCAATGCAAAAAATTTGGCTGCTAACTCTAAATCGTGGGTCGAGTATTTTCTCTTATGCGGTATAAGTTGCATACTCACGTAAGCGACAACTTTACCTCTTTGCATCAATACCAACCTAAGTTTAGTTCCTCATGCATCTATGCATATCATAAACTCCTCATTTCCATTTATAATGATTAACACTATTACACTCATCAACCTCTCTTTCAGACTAAGGAATGCATGCTCACACCTCACGTCCTAAAAAAAAGTCTAATTCTTCTTCATCAAATAAGTTAATGATGCGGCTATGCTAGAGAAGCCTTTAATGGATCTTCCATAATAACCCACTACTCAAAGAAAAATTAAGCATTCTTGAGTCTTTTCTAACCTTAGATTGCTGCTAATTTGTAAGGATCGACAATGATGCCCTACTCCGAAATGACATGACCCAAGAACCTCACTTCCCTTATCCAGAAGCGACACTTCGTATACTTAGCTTTCAGTTGATGCTTTCTCAATGTCTCAAGCACCACTCTCAAATGTGTCTTGTGTTCTTCTTCTGTCCATGAATATATAAGAATATCATTGACAAACGTAAGTACAACCTTATTAAGCTTATCTTTGAAAACATGATTTATAGGATCCATAAAGTATGCAGGTGTATTCGCTACCCCAAATGGCATAACCAACCACTCATATAATCTCGATGGTGTATAGAATGCGTTAATTGAAACACTATCCCTCACCATTCTTAATGGGAGAAAATCGTCGACAAAACTAATTTAGAAAACAAATTCGTACCAAGGAGTTGATCGAACAAGTCATTTATATGCAGCAGAGGATATTTTTTCTTTCTTGCCACCTTATTCCACTTATGGTAAACTACATAAAGTATCAAAGAGTCATCTGCCTTAGTCGTAATAGGTGCTCTCTAATCAAAAGTACTCTTCTAAACAAATCCCTTCCCCAATAAACTATTCACTTGCACCTTTAATTCTAGTTGATATTTGGGTGTCATGCATGTTAAAGGCATAACAACTAGTCTAGCATCCTTTGCTACATAAATATAGCACTCAATCTCTCTATGCAGTGGTAATTCTGTAACCTCCTCAAATATATCAGGATACTTTCTCATTGTAGGCACTGATAAAAACTTTTCATATGGGATCCGGGCGAATACAAAATGCTAATCATCACCATATTCTCGGGCATGCAGCTCGACTCTAGGTTACATCAATTGTCACTCGTTATCGTCATCAATAATCTCTTATAATCTAATACCATTACATATCTATGAAGCAAATCCTTTCCTAAAATAACACTAAACCCGATAAAATCAAGCACAAACAAATCACAAGAAAACAAGAATCCATGACATGATGAAACAGCATTACGATAGGCCATACTCAAACTAGCTGATCCTCCCATAGGATTTGACATAACCAAAGTTCTGTCTACTAGGTTAGGCTTCAATCCTAGCTTATCTACTAGATTCGTAAATATAAGTCAACATGATGGCTCGGTATCAAAAAAACATGAATATGTATATCATAGAAGGAGAGCGCACCTTTGACCATAATGCCCTTCCTCTTCTCCTTCATCGATGTAGAAATTGATAAAGTGGGACAACATACAATGCATTAGCTTTTACCACCTGCATATCCATTGCATGTTCTGGACAGTCCTTCTTGATATACCCTAGCATATGATAATTAAAGCACTTATTCGTAGCTAGACAATTCCTTCTGTAACGCCCCTTCTATTTGTAGTTATAGCAAGTTAGATAAAATATTTCTTTCTTTTGCCCATCCATGCTCTGCAACTGCTTCTTTCCCATGTTGTTCCATGGTTGCTCTGTTTTTCCATCTCTACCCACTTTCGGTTTAGCTTCCTCCTTGGGAACAACAACTGTCCTTGATTTTGGTTACATGCTCTTGTGCCTCAAAGCCTTCTTAGCAATTTTCTCAAAACTCTTATCAATATGGCTGACTAGCCTCTCTCTAAGGTAATCGTTTGAGGCAACGATGAACTTTGCATTCTTCTTTAAAGGAATATCAATGACCAACAACCCATATTTCAACAAAGAGCCAAACTCAGAAACATATTTTGAAACAGACACATCACCTTATTTTAAGTTAGCAAACTTTCTAAACAAAATTGATTTTTTAGCAACCGATATGAACTTCTCTTTAAAGCGAGCTTTAAACTACCTACAAGTGAATAGATCCTTGGGAGTAGCCCTTTAGTAGCATTATACTAACCCATTTCTCATCCTTGATGGTTTTGCGAAGCCTACTTTCTCTCTTGAATGTTTTCAAATTTTATATCATCAAAGATATGCTCTAGAGTTTTCCATCCATAGAACCAACTCTTCCAGTCCAAATTTTTCCTAGATTATAATGTAAACATCCATCCAAACAAACATGCAAGACATAATACAAACAAATAACATAATATCATTATAATCCAAGCATGTAAACATCCATATCATAATCTAACATATATATTCACATCCATTACATGTTAATATATGATTTAAACAGTTTATAATCATCAAAATACTTTTTACTTCATTATAATATCAAAATAGATATGAAAAACTGTGATGTCCCAGAAATTTAGGCAATAATTATTTAATAATTTCATTGATAATTATTTTTTTTAAATGTGAAATATTGATTTAATAATTTAATTCAAACATAAATTCTCTTTGAAAAATTAATAATTATTTAGTTTGATTTTCTTTCCAAATGTTAAAAATATTAAAGTAATAAATTCATCTTTCTATGCTGATTTAAAAATATTTTATTTATAATAAATGTTTATACATTGTAAATAGAGGATTTGGTTTTAATTTTGATTTATATTAAATAAAGAATATTTTCTAATTATTTTATAATTGTATAAATTATAAATTGACTTAAATTAATTTAAATTAGTATTGTAAACTTTTTAAAAGTTTGTTTTAAAAGATCTATCTTATAATTTTCATAGAAATGAAAGTAAGTATTTATTTGTTTATAAGAATAAATATAGTTTAATTTTGTTTTATAATAAAAGTTTGTTTTGTTTTATTTTAAATTATGTTTTTCTTTTGGAATAAGATTTAATTCATTTCTGTTAAAGTATAACATTTGATTTAATACTCTTGAATAAATCCAATTCAACATTTCTTTTTCTTCTTAAAATCTTTCCTTTTGAAATTTTGTTTCATAAAGAATATTATTTTTAAAAATAATTAAACAAGCATTTAAATGTAAGTGTATAGTTTTATAAAGAAGTTTATATGTATTTATTTAAAGGCTAATGTTAATAAAACATTTGAAACATGCTAAAATAAATTAGTAATAGGTTAAGATAATTTAAATAAATTTACAAATTTAGGATTGTTTTTATATTAGTAATATACATGTGTTATTCATTTAACTAATAAAATGGACACTTGTAATCATATAACAAATTAATACAACAAGTGGCAAGCTAATTTATTTCTAAAAATTTAAATTTTATTGATAAGAGAAATATAACAAATGTTTTTATTGTTTGTTCAAACCTTTTTCTCAATTGAAAACCTGAAATCAGATTTGAAAAAAATCAAAAAAATTTAAAACAAATGCATGTTAAAAATCTGCATTCATCTTCAAATCTGCAATCAATTTCTTCAAATCTGCATACAACCTATCTGCATCTAAATTCTGCGAAAATCAGTTTCTTTAAATCTGCAAAATCAATTCTCAAATCTGCAAAACCAAAACTTTCTTAAATCTGCCAAATCAAACTTCAAATCTGTGCATTTGAATTGGATCTGCATGCAATATTTCAACATCAAGAAACTTAGCAATCAAAATACAAGCAAAGCAAACTTCAATTCAAAATTTGGAAGGTCTGCATGCATACATCAACAAGTAAAGCAACTTCATCTTCAAATTTGCACCCAGATTTCTACATGCAGTTTCAACAGTTCCAGGAAACAGATTTGCAACAAAAATTGAATCTGCACCTAAATTGCTTTCTGCTTCTTCAATTTAAATGGTGAGTAAGCTTTTAATTTTAAAAGCGGCTCTTATTTTTTTTATATAACCAAAGCTAAACAAGTTTTTCCGAAAAACACAAGTTCTAATTGAAACTTGTTTTTAAAAAATAATAATAATCAAAACTGCTGTAGGAAAAAGGAAGAAAATGGCTCTGACTTTTAGTGAGTAACCTCACAATTGGAAGGTGTTTTAAATATATGTGTTGCCGTGAATACTGTTTGATGATTACTGTGAATACTGACTTTTAGTGAGTAACCTCACTATCATATTTAAACACAAATTATCTTTAAAAACATAAGTAACAAATATATGTGTTGCAGTGAATACTGTTTGATGATTGCCTTGCTTTATGTACATTTGTGAACCTGTGTGTTTTCAGTGGATTTTATCATCTCTGTGGTTTGTTATGTCTCTGTACTGAATACTGTGAGCATGAATCAATTTAAAATTTGATTCATATACAAAATGTTATAGTAAATTCATGGAGTATGTTGAAATTTTTTTTATGCATGTTATTTTATTTTGAATAAATGAAAGATTATTAACCTAAGAACATATGTGATTCATTGTTTATATCATTGCTTCTCTGTTCATTATTACAGAGTGTAGTGACAATAACAAAAAAATTCAAAATCTTTTTATCTAATCTTTGTTAGGACCTGAATTTAAAACAAAATAGTTTTGTTAAATCATAACCTAAGTACCAAAAATAGATTCCTGTATTTTAAAGTTTTGAACTATGTTAGGATATGTAAAATACAGTAATGATGTTAAAATCTTGTTAAATCAAATCTCTTAATATATTGATTCAGGGTTATAACTTGAACCTATTCAGGAAATTATGATTTTAAAAACTAAAATCACATTTTTTTTAATAATGCTTTGGGGTGGCATTTTGGGTTTGTCTGGGATTTGAGTTTGAGGCAATCTCTGTCAATCAAGAGGTTGAGGAGGCTCAGGGTTTCTGTTGAGGGTGTATGGAGTTGCGAAGCGTTCGGGGAAAATGCCTGAGGAGGTTCACGATGGTCGAGGCGATGATCAGAAGGGGTGGAGATGATATTGGGTTTTCCAGGTTTTGATAGGATTTGGGGTTGTGTTTCAGGTTGTTTGATCAACCTGAAATTTTGGAAGTTTGAGTTGCAGTGGATGTAGCGGATGATAAGAGACTTGTAGAAGTGGTTTAGCATGGCTGTAGTTCGTCGAGGCGACGGTGCAGGTGCACCATTCATGTTTGGAGTCTGGTGGTCATTTGGATGTGCAGGGTTTTTTTTACTCGAAGTAAAACTCGGGTGTTTTTGCTTTTGACTCGGAGCAGCTAACTTAAGAACTCCAAGTAAAGTAATGGTCTCTCGGGTAGACATGATTACAGGTTTTAAACCTGAGAGATTCTGCAGTTTTTAAAATTTTGAATGAATTCATATTTTTTTTAAGTTAGAATCTGATTCAAATGGAAGTTGAATCTACATTCAAATGAATTTTTAAATTCAAAGTTTTTAAAAATGAGAATCTCAAATTTAAACAAGATTTAAATTCAGTTTTAAATCAAGAATTAAAACAGTTTTCAGGTTGCTCTTATAACCAGATTTTTGATTCAAACAAGTTTTTGTTAGTTTTTAAATTTTTGACAAATTTAAATGTTTAAGCAAGATTTAAATTTGTTTGAAATCAAGTTAAAACTGTTTTCAAGTTTACTTTGAAAACCAGTTTGATTTCAAACAGTTTGTAAATATAAAAAAAAATGATGAACATATTCAAATGTTTTTAAAAGTGAATTTGGAAATGAAATTTGATTTCAAATAAGGTTTAAACTTAGAAAAATTATTTCTTTTAATATTTGAAATATGAAGTGTTAATTTAAAATTGAAGTTAAAGTAATCAATCTATTCTCAAGCTTGATTTATTTTAATCAAGTAATTTTGGTTTAAACTTCTCTTTTATATCTAAGTAATGAACGTTCTTTAAACATTCATTTTATTTTAAGGTTTATAATTATTTAAATTTAAATTAATGTTTAAATAGTTAAACATTTTAAATATCAAATTTTTAAGTGGAATTTGAATTTAATTTTAGAAATATATTGTTTAAATATATTTTGAATGTAAATGAGTCATTTGATAAGTAATTAAATTATTTTTTAAAATATTTAAGATAATTAAGGATTTACTTAATTATTTGATTTTAAATAATGATTTAGATTAATATTAATTATAAATGATTTATTAATAATTAGTCTAATTCAAATTTTCTTAAGTATGTAATTATTGAAAATGTTGTTAATTAATAAAAATAATTATCTAAGGATAATTTAGTAATTAATTAATGTAATTAATTTTTGATAATTAACTAGATTAATTAATTGAATCTAATTAATTGAAATTTGTTAAGTATAATTAATAGTTAAAGTAATTAAGGAATTAATTACTTATTGTAATTAATTTCGATATATGATTTATTTAAGTTAATTAATTTAGTTTAATTAATTTTAATAAATCAATTGATGATTTTATAAGTGCAATTACTTAACGTAATTAATGGAGCAGGATTACTTAGAGAAGTAATAATGATAATTACTGGAATGTAATTAGTAATTTGGATAATTACTTATTGGATAATTAATTTATAAATTAGTAATTAAAGATAGTTAATTACTAAATTGAATATTAATCAAGGTGATTAATAATTAGATTAATTACTAAATGTAATTAATTTTAATTAAATAATTTATTTAAATATTAGAGATCATTACTTATTATGATTAATTATATAATTAAGGATTATTTGATTAAGTAATAATTAATTAATTAAGAGATTAATTAATTGTAATTAATTAAGGATAAATATAATTAATTAATAAATGAGTAATTAAATGTTAATTACTTATGATTAAGGTTAATTAATTTATGAAATTAATTTAGTACTAATTACTTATTGTAATTAGTGAATGATTAATCAAAGATGCTTAATCAAGTTAAATACTTAGTGAATAATTAATTAATTGGGTTAATTAATGGATGTTAAGCAGGATTTTAATGAGTAATTAATTTAATTTAATTTAAATTAATTAGAGATGGTTGTAATTAATTTAATTCATTTAAATTAATTATAATTGATGATAAATAAATCATTGCTTATGGATGTTATTGATTGAATGGTTGTGATCTCAGTAATAAGATGAGTCGTATCTATATGATATGAATGCTTGGTTTAAGTATGATGGTTTGTGATGGATTATTTGGTTATGATGATTGTCTGTTTATGGATGATACAGATTATCTTTTTATGATATGAATGTGATTATCTATTGTTAGATGTAGTTTATCTATCTCTGTGAAATAGATAATAATGAGATGAGTTAATCATTTAAAACCCTTAAGTACAACTTGGACATTAAAATGGCGTTTGGTTTCGATGAGACCGGGATCGGGTTTCCATATTTGGATATCCGAAAACCACATCGATTCCAATTAAATGTTAGGTCGTTAATCCAAGTGGAGTAGGTGAAGACTCGAGGTGTAAGGGCTATACGTCAGTATAACTCTGTGGGTGATTCCGTAATGAGTTTGACGGAATAGTACTTATAGGTTCGAGATGGTGATTTAGAATGCAAGGGTTGTCGTCGTTAACTCTGAGGGTGATTCCAATACGAGTGTAACGAGATAATGCCTTCGGTTTCGTTCGAACCCGGAACGAACTTGTATGGATTGAATGCTTTCAGAACATCGTCAGGTGGACGATGAGCATTCTAAGATTGATATGTCCTATAAAGGTAATCGTAACCTCAAGCCTCATCAACCGGGAATGGCTAAAACAGGGGAGGTGCAGCAAAGCTTCGTGGGTAGCTCCCACTGGAGAGCAAGATTTACTCCTGTCTAGAGGTCCCTTTATATTTCGGCTATGTGGCAGTTGGTGACGACCAATCTGCGGGGTGGTCTTGTTCGGGACTGTTCAGTAAGGAATGGTTCCATCTTTGTGTTGCAGGGGAGTTAGGGTGGCTCCTCATTACGGTGATCTAGGCCACGTACTGTGACGGGCGGTACCCCAGTAGCCCTGCCATTGATGGAATCCATAATCCAATAAGTGCCTGTACGGTTTTGATTGTGCCCAACTATGTTGGAACGTGAGATGTAAGCATTCCAGCTATTTCTGTATTTTATTTTGAAAACCCTAGACACTAATATAATATCACCGGATTTCCTATCAAGTGTTTTGGTTAGCGGAAGGTAAAAACTTTTCCATGTTTATGTGTGGGAAGTCTTACGTGATACCTTTTGTTTTCAAAGGATTTTCTAAAGTTAAGCAACTTTTATCCCCGTTTACTCACACCAGACCCCTGTCTGACCTGAGTGTTTATTTTCTGTTTTATTAAACTCTTGGGTACTCATATTATGTATGAGCAGTCAAGTGATTCAGGATTGCTTTGACAAGTTCTGGAGGAGATAATGGAGCAGGAGGCTTCAACGTGTAGATATATGTAGTGGTTCCGCTGTGTTTGAGTTGTATCTGTTTTTCTCTGATGTACTTGAATTATAATAGCTAGACAGATGTTTATAATTGTCTAGTTTGTGTTGTATCAGCTGTATTACTCTGATGTATATGATACTATGTAAAGTATTATGTGATATATTATAATTTATTCGATTCCGCTGTGAGATTCTGATGTTGTCTGTTCTTTCTTTCCTTTCTTTTCTCTTTTCTATCCCTTTCTTTCTTCTTAGCGATGCGACTTCCTGGAGTTTGGAAGTTGGGTCGCTACATTATGGTATCAGAACTCTAGGTTGAGCGAATACCTAGACTCTGGAGTGGTGTTCTTCTTGAGAGAGCGTATTTGTAATTTTGAATATATATATATATATATATATATATATATATATATATATATATATATATATAATTTATTTATTTCTACCTATTGATTGGGTTACCTGTTTGGGTTTTCCAATATAAGTAATAAAGGTAGATAGGGTAGTGGTGTGTGCAACACAACTTCCAATAGTTGGAGTTCGAGTGTTTGAGGTTGGAGGTGGATCTGCTAGGGCAGTTTTGGCATCTTGAGTAGTTCTGCAGTTGGTGAAGGATTTCTCTGATCTCTGAAGGAAATCTTTTTCAAGATTCGAAGTTTATCTTTGGATTGTAAGTTTGGTAGCACTCGTGTGAGTGGATTCTCTTGAGTTTGGATCTGTAGGAAGGGCTGAAGCCAGAAGTGGTATTTTGGTAACCTTAGGGAGGAGTTCTGTCTATATTTGAGTTTGAGACTCGGTTTGGCAGAATGTTTTGAGCTTGGTTTGGGAGCGAGTTTCCTGAGAGATATCTGTTTATCTGGAAGGCTCTTTTTTGAAGAGGCTGGTGTAGCTTTGAGGTTCGATGAGTTTTGGTCAAGGAAGTTTTGGCAACAGTAGCAGCAGTGAGTGGCCTGTTCACCGATGGTTCAGAAATCTCTGTGATTCTTCTGTCAGTAGTCCGGGCATATGGTGGAGCTTGTCCATTTCTTCTGAAGCTCAGTTGGGTGTGATGTTAGTGGTTAAGAGGTGGACCACTAGTTCTTCTTTGGATTAGAAGGCTTTAGCTGTTCTGATTGTTGAAGTAAGAACGATTTCTTGGGATCTGAACTGAGTGGGATCGCAAAAGTGACTTGCGATGGTTCGGAAGTTCTCTGAGTAAGCTTTGTTTGGATTGAAGCATTTTTAGTGGATATTTGAGTTATCGAAGTGGTTTGAGATTTTCTGGATATCTTCGAAGAGGTTAAGTTTTGCATCCATCGAGAGTTTGAGTTCTGATTCGACTTGATTCTTGGAGTTTTACCGGTGGATCAGATTAGTAGGGAGATTCTTTGAGAATGTGATCTGTTTAAGTTGGCAGGATTTATTGGGTCCACTTTTCTAGTTGAATTTTTGCTGTGGTGTTTGTGACTGAATCAGATAGGTCATTGAGATTTTATGGAATTTGATGAACAATATTCTGGGATAAGTTGATCAAGTTTATACTTGTGTTCATCAACAACATTCTCGAATTAGAGTTGCGCAGTGGAAGCATGGTGGCAACTATTCCAGAATAGAGCAACACCCGATTCTTTGGGAATTTGAGTTTTGTCTTGAATAAGAGGATTTCTACAGGAAATTTATTTTGGATTTGGAGGCTTGATTGTCTTGTGCATCTGTTCTGTTTTCCAAAATAGGAGTAGTAGGTTGGAAGTCTTCTGATATTTGTGTAGAAGAGTTTGTGTGGTAGATTTGATTGATCTAGAAGGTTGAGGGCAGCCCAGGATCGATATGAGAGATTTGTGGATATGAGTATTGGATCTTTCTGTTTTCTCTTGAGAGTTGAGTGTTTGGTCTACAGGATTGAATTTCCAGTTCGGATAGCTGGAATTTGTTTTGTTCCCACGTATCTCTGAGGGAATACGTGTATGGTTTATCCCTGGTTTTAGAATCAGTAGTTCTGTGAGATTTGGGAGTTGATCAGGACTTGTCTGTATTCCTGTATTCTGTTTAGATTTGTAGATCTAGATATATAGGAGCTCTAGATCTAAGTGGTGTAGCTAGTTTAGATTCTGTAGAGTGAGTGTCCCAATGTTTGTACCTGGGAAACTCTAGGGAATCTTATCCAGAATTTTGTTTGGATAATTAGAATTGTTTGTTTGAATGGATTGCTATGGTTGCTAGTATTTGGTTGATAGCATATGTTTGCTATTTTAAATTTAAAATCTGTATGGGATTATTAAATTACCTTTGTTTTTAAATTTCGGGGACGAAATTCTTTTAAGGGGGGAGGAATGTGATGTCCGGGAAATTTAGGCAATAATTATTTAATAATTTCAATGATAATTATTTTTTTAAAATGTGAAATATTAATTTAATAATTTAATTCAAACATAAATTCTCTTTGAAAAATTAATAATTATTTAGTTTGATTTTCTTTTCAAATGTTAAAAATATTTAAGTAATAAATTCATCTTTCCATGCTGATTTAAAAATATTTTATTTATAATGTATAAATGTTTATACATTGTAAATAGAGGATTTGGTTTTAATTTTGATTTATATTAAATAAGAATATTTTCTAATTATTTTATAATTGTATAAATTGTAAATTGACTTAAATTAATTTAAATTAGTATTGTAAACTTTTTAAAAGTTTGTTTTTAAAGATCTATCTTATAATTTTCATAGAAATGAAAGTAAGTATTTATTTGTTTATAAGAATAAATATAGTTTAATTTTGTTTTATAATAAAAGTTTGTTTTGTTTTATTTTAAATTATGTTTTTCTTTTGGAATAAGATTTAATTCATTTCTATTAAAGTATAACATTTGATTTAATACTCTTGAATAAATCCAATTCAACATTTCTTTTTCTTCTTAAAATCTTTCCTTTTGAAATTTTGTTTCATAAAGAATATTATTTTTAAAAATAATTAAACAAGCATTTAAATGTAAGTGTATAGTTTTATAAAGAAGTTTATATGTATTTATTTAAAGGCTGATGTTAATAAAACATTTGAAACATGCTAAAATAAATTAGTAATGGGTTAAGATAAATTTAAATACATTTACAAATTTAGGATTGTTTTTATATTAGTAATATACATGTGTTAGTCATTTAACTAATAAAATGGACACTTGTAATCACATAACAAATTAATACAACAAGTGGCAAGCTAATTTATTTTTAAAAATTTAAATTTTATTGATAAGAGAAATATAACACATGTTTTTATTGTTTGTTCAAACCTTTTTCTCAATTGAAAACCCAAAATCAGATTTGAAAAAGATCAAAAAAACTTAAAACAAATGCATGTTAAAAATCTGCATTCATCGTCAAATATGCAATCAATTTCTTCAAATCTGCATACAAACTATCTGCATCTAAATTCTGCAAAAATCAATTTCTTCAAATCTGCAAAATCAATTCTCAAATCTGCAAAACCAAAACTTTCTTAAATCTGCCAAATCAAACTTCAAATCTGTGCATTTGAATTGGATCTGCATGCAATATTTCAACATCAAGAAACTTAGCAATCAAAATACAAGCAAAGCAAACTTCAATTCAAAATTTGGAAGGTCTGCATGCATACATCAACAAGTAAAGCAACTTCATCTTCAAATTTGCACCCAAATTTCTGCATCCAGTTTCAACAGTTCCAGGAAACAGATTTGCAACAGAAATTGAATATGCACCTAAATTGCTTTCTGCTTCTTCAATTTAAATGGTGAGTAAGCTTTTAATTTTAAAAGCAGCTCTTATTTTTTTTATATAACCAAAGCTAAACAAGTTTTTCCGAAAAACACAAGTTCTAATTGAAACTTGTTTTTAAAAAATAATAATAATCAAAACTGCTGTAGGAAAAAGGAAGAAAATGGCTCTGACTTTTAGTGAGTAACCTCACAATTGGAAGGTGTTTTAAATATATGTGTTGCCGTGAATACTGTTTGATGATTACTGTGAATACTGACTTTTAGTGAGTAACCTCACTATCATATTTAAACACAAATTATCTTTAAAAACATAAGTAACAAATATATGTGTTGCAGTGAATACTGTTTGATGATTGCCTTGCTTTATGTACATTTGTGAACCTGTGTGTTTTCAGTGGATTTTATCATCTCTGTGGTTTGTTATGTCTCTGTACTGAATACTGTGAGCATGAATCAATTTAAAATTTGATTCATATACAAAATGTTATAGTAAATTCATGGAGTATGTTGAAATTTTTTTTATGCATGTTATTTTATTTTGAATAAATGAAAGATTATTAACCTAAGAACATATGTGATTCATTGTTTATATCATTGCTTCTCTGTTCATTATTACAGAGTGTAGTGACAATAACAAAAAAATTCAAAATCTTTTTATCTAATCTTTGTTAGGACCTGAATTTAAAACAAAATAGTTTTGTTAAATCATAACCTAAGTACCAAAAATAGATTCCTGTATTTTAAAGTTTTGAACTATGTTAGGATATGTAAAATACAGTAATGATGTTAAAATCTTGTTAAATCAAATCTCTTAATATATTGATTCAGGGTTATAACTTGAACCTATTCAGGAAATTATGATTTTAAAAACTAAAATCACATTTTTTTTAATAATGCTTTGGGGTGGCATTTTGGGTTTATCTGGGATTTGAGTTTGAGGCAATCTCTGTCAATTAAGAGGTTGAGGAGGCTCAGGGTTTCTGTTGAGGGTGTATGGAGTTGCGAAGCGTTCGGGGAAAATGCCTGAGGAGGTTCACGATGGTCGAGGCGATGATCAGAAGGGGTGGAGATGATATTGGGTTTTCCAGGTTTTGATAGGATTTGGGGTTGTGTTTCAGGTTGTTTGATCAACCTGAAATTTTGGAAGTTTGAGTTGCAGTGGATGTAGCGGATGATAAGAGACTTGTAGAAGTGGTTTAGCATGGCTGTAGTTCGTCGAGGCGACGGTGCAGGTGCACCATTCATGTTTGGAGTCTGGTGGTCATTTGGATGTGCAGGGTTTTTTTTACTCGAAGTAAAACTCGGGTGTTTTTGCTTTTGACTCGGAGCAGATAACTTAAGAACTCCAAGTAAAGTAATGGTCTCTCGGGTAGACATGATTACAGGTTTTAAACCTGAGAGATTCTGCAGTTTTTAAAATTTTGAATGAATTCATATTTTTTTTAAGTTAGAATCTGATTCAAATGGAAGTTGAATCTACATTCAAATGAATTTTTAAATTCAAAGTTTTAAAAAATGAGAATCTTAAATTTAAACAAGATTTAAATTCAGTTTTAAATCAAGAATTAAAACAGTTTTCATGTTGCTTTTAAAACCAGATTTTTGATTCAAACAAGTTTTTGTTAGTTTTTAATTTTTTGACAAATTTAAATGTTTAAGCAAGATTTAAATTTGTTTGAAATCAAGTTAAAACTGTTTTCAAGTTTACTTTGAAAACCAGTTTGATTTCAAACAGTTTGTAAATATAAAAAAAATTGATGAACATATTCAAATGTTTTTAAAAGTGAATTTGGAAATGATATTTGATTTCAAATAAGGTTTAAAATTAAAAAAATGATTTCTTTTAATATTTGAAATATGAAGTGTTAATTTAAAATTGAAGTTAAATTAATCAATCTATTCTCAAGCTTGATTTATTTCAATCAAGTAATTTTGGTTTAAACTTCTCTTTTATATCTAAGTAATGAATGTTCTTTAAACATTCATTTTATTTTAAGGTTTATAATTATTTAAATTTAGATTAATGTTTAAATAGTTAAACATTTTAAATATCAAATTTTTAAATGGAATTTGAATTTAATTTTAGAAATGTATTGTTTAAATATATTTTGAATGTAAATGAGTCATTTGATAAGTAATTAAATTATTTTGAAAAATATTTAAGATAATTAAGGATTTACTTAATTATTTGATTTTAAATAATGATTTAGATTAATATTATTTAGAAATGATTTATTAATAATTAATCTAATTCAAATTTTCTTAAGTATGTAATTATTGAAAATGTTGTTAATTGATAAAAATAATTATCTAAGGATAATTTAGTAATTAATTAATGTAATTAATTTTTGATAATTAACTAGATTAATTAATTGAATCTAATTAATTGAAATTTGTTAAGTATAATTAATAGTTAAAGTAATTAAGGAATTAATTACTTATTGTAATTAATTTCGATATATGATTTATTTAAGTTAATTAATTTAGTTTAATTAATTTTAATAAATCAATTGATGATTTTATAAGTGTAATTACTTAGTGTAATTAATGGAGCAGGATTACTTAGAGAAGTAATAATGATAATTACTGGAATGTAATTAGTAATTTGGATAATTACTTATTGGATAATTAATTTATAAATAAGTAATTAAAGATAGTTAATTACTAAATTGAATATTAATCAAGGTGATTAATAATTAGATTAATTACTAAATGTAATTAATTTTAATTAAATAATTTATTTAAATATTAGAGATCATTACTTATTATAATTAATGATATAATTAAGGATTATTTGATTAAGTAATAATTACTTAATTAAGAGATTAATTAATTGTAATTAATTAAGGATAAATACAATTAATTTTAATTAATTAATAAATGAGTAATTAAATGTTAATTACTTATGATTAAGGTTAATTAATTTATGAAATTAATTTAATACTAATTACTTATTGTAATTGGTGAATGATTAATCAAAGATGTTTAATCAAGTTAAATACTTAGTGAATAATTAATTAACTCGGTTAATTAATGGATGTTAAGCAGGATTTTAATGAGTAATTAATTTAATTTAATTTAAATTAATTAGAGATGGTTGTAATTAATTTAATTCATTTTAAATTAATTATAATTGATGATAAATAAATCATTGCTTATGGGTGTTATTGATTGAATGGTTGTGATCTCAGTAATAAGATGAGTCGTATTTATATGATATGAATGCTTGGTTTAAGTATGATGGTTTGTGATGGATTATTTGGTTATGATGATTATCTGTTTATGGATGATACAGATTATCTGTTTATGATATGAATGTGATTATCTATTGTTAGATGTAGTTTATCTATCTCTGTGAAATAGATAATAATGAAATGAGTTAATCATTTAAAACCCTTAAGTACAACTTGGACATTAAAATGGCATTTGTTTTCGATGAGACCGAGATCGGGTTTCCATATTTGGATATCCGAAAACCACATCGATTCCAATTAAACGTTAGGTCGTTAATCCAAGTGGAGTAGGTGAAGACTCGAGGTGTAAGGGCTATACGTTAGTATAACTTTGTGGGTGATTCCGTAATGAGTTTGACGGAATAGTACTTATAGGTTCGAGATGGTGATTTAGAATGCAAGGGTTATCGTCGTTAACTCTGAGGGTGATTCCAATACGAGTGTAACGAGATAATGCCTTTGGTTTCGTTCGAACCCGGAACGAACTTGTATGGATTGAATGCTTTCAGAACATTGTCAGGTGGACGATGAGCATTCTAAGATTGATATGTCCTATAAAGGTAATCGTAACCTCAAGCCTCATCAACCGGGAATGGCTAAAACAGGGAAGGTGCAGCAAAGCTTCGTGGGTAGCTCCCACTGGAGAGCAAGATTTACTCCTGTCTAGAGGTCCCTTTATATTTCGGCTGTGTGGCAATTGGTGACGACCAATCTGCGGGGTGGTCTTGTTTGGGACTGTTCAGTAAGGAATGGTTCCGACTTTGTGTTGCAGGGGAGTTAGGGTGGCTTCTCGGTACGGTGATCTAGGCCACGTACTGTGACGGGCGGTACCCCAATAGCCCTGCCATTGATGGAATCCATAATCCAATAAGTGCCTGTACGGTTTTGATTGTGCCCAACTATGTTGGAACGTGAGATGTAAGCATTCCAGCTATTTCTGTATTTTATTTTGAAAACCCTAGACACTATTATAATATCACCGGATTTCCTATCAAGTATTTTGGTTAGCGTAAGGTAAAAACTTTTCCATGTTTATGTGTGGGAAGTCTTACGTGATACCTTTTGTTTTCAAAGGATTTTCTAAAGTTAAGCAACTTTTATCCCTGTTTACTCACACCAGACCCCTGTCTGACCTGAGTGTTTATTTTCTGTTTTATTAAACTCTTGGGTACTCATATTATGTATGAGTAGTCAAGTGATTCATGATTGCTTTGACAAGTTCTGGAGGAGATAATGGAGCAGGAGGCTTCAACGTGTAGATATATGTAGTGGTTCCGCTGTGTTTGAGTTGCATCTGTTTTTCTCTGATGTACTTGAATTGTAATAGCTAGACAGATGTTTATAACTGTCCAGTTTGTGTTGTATAAGCTGTATTACTCTGATGTATATGATACTATGTAAAGTATTATGTGATATATTATAATTTATTCGATTCCGCTGTGAGATTCTGATGTTGTCTGTTCTTTCTTTCCTTTCTTTTCTCTTTTCTATCCCTTTCTTTCTTCTTAGCGATGCGACTTCCTGGAGTTTGGAAGTTGGGTCGCTACAAAAACATTATTTTTATTTGAAAAATAGATCTAAAACGTGTCCAATCATATATAATGATATATAATAAGTAAGGGATCACAGACTACTCATCCATCGATGTAATATAGATATAATAGAGTCAAATCTTGCAAAATCAAATCTACTCAGCAAGAACACGAAATTCTTCTTCTTAAAAATGCTAATATGACAATATTTAGCTTAATTACTCCTTAATCTTCTTATTTTAACTTAAAACGGACTGATTTGTCGATGGTTTAAGTGGAGATTGAGTTAATGAGGGTTTGATTTTGTTTTAGAAAGAAGAGGAAATGATTTAGGGCCGCGCTAACTGTTGTGATTAGCATAATTCACAAAATCCTTAACTAAGCCTTATTTTGGGCTTGTCTAATGACCTTTACATCTGCCTATAATCATAAAACTACGATATCTCCTAATACGTTTGACCAAATTACTATTGTGATCGGTTTACCCAAAAGCAACCCATCATACCTTTCATTTGGAACAAGTTTCAGACCCAAATTCGGTTTTCATCAAAAGTTATAACCAATTACAATATTTGTGGGTCGAATATGTCCATAATTAATTATAAGAGTCAAAAATGACAATTTACTTTATTATCTACAGTTTAGGCAGTTCCAGGTTCTTTTGGTTATGAAAATAATATTTTACTATCCATTGATATGTAAAAATATGGACTGTCACATTATCTCTCCTTTAAGAATTTTTCCCATGGAATTTCAGCGTCATTCAAACTTTACCATTATAATAAGAAACCAACCAAAATTGCACAATCAAGGCATAACAATCGAGTTACACTAACAACCAATCATGCATATACTACTAACAACTAAATAAAATGTCAAATGTGATAACAAACGTAATAAATAAAATCTTTTCGAGTAAAGAGCTTTGGATAAGTGGTCTTCACGCTCTCCTTACTCTCTGAAGTGCTTTGCAATACCGCGTAATTTTATAATAATGACTTGAAAAGAAATTAGTTAATAAATGATAATGTCAAAAAATAGAAAGTAAATGTCTGAATTTGGTTATGAAACTTTTACTGTTGGGTTCATAATGATTTTCTGATCAATTTTCATATATAAAGTGTTTTGATCAGAGTTCAAACGAAAAATTTATAAACGTTTTAAATTTTTAAATAGAAAATAATTATATATATAACATGGTAATAAAAGTTAATCGACGTTAATTAATAATGTTAATAAAAACTTGGTCATTAAAAAACATTAATGTTAAATCAAATCTTAGAAAATAAATGCTTGGGGAAACAAATGATATCAAACAAAAAGAAAATGGAAATAGATTGAACGAATCAACAATAAATCAAATGGTAAGTAATAAACGATTAAAACAAGCCACAAGTCGACCCGTAATCCCTGTTGGTCGACCGATAGCGGTCGACCATAGGGGGAAGGTGATCGACCCATATCTTGTTAAGCTCGATAGTAATTAAGTGACCAAACGACCAAGATCTAATTTGTTTCGATCGAACCGTTGGCACTAATTTGAACCCCTATAAATATAAACTTAGACCCTGTGATATCCCGGAAATTTTAGCAATATCAATTTAATAATCTGAATTTAAAATTAAATTGATTTGATAAAATTTTAATAAAAATTAACTTGATTTAATAATCCAATTAAATAAATCTGTAATTTATAAATTTTATCCTTTAAAAGCTAATAATTGTTTTCCTATTTATAATGTATGTATGTATGTATGTATGTATATATATATATATATATATATATTGTGAATAGATAAGTTTGATTTTAGATAAATGAACAAATAAAATATGGTTTTAAAATTCCAATATTCATTTGATAATTTGAAGATTATTATTTTATTTAATAAATAATTAATTGGTTTAAAATACTTAAAGTAATTGTTTTAAATTGTATAATTGCATTTGAAACATAGTTTAAATTTTAATAAGATAAATAAAAGTTTATTTTATTTAAATATAGCTTAATAATTATAATTTGGAATTATATGGAAATTTAAAATACTCTTTATATATTAAACATTAATTCTTTTAATTAAGTTAAATAAGACGAGTAATTTATGATTTCTTTTATAAATGATTTAAAATTGATAAATGAGTTATTTTCTAATAATAATAAATGTATAAATGTAGATATGTTTTAAAAAGACAATGTTATTATTTTAAAATTTAAAATATGTTGATAAACTAGTTTTAAATTGGTTTTAAAATTGGATTTTTAAAATGTACAAATAGCATTTGAATTTGAATTCATTTTGAAATTCAAATGAATAAACATATATGAATAACCATATTTAAATTTTGTAAGTGAGCTTTCATGTTTTATAAATTGTTTTATTTCATTAAAAAGAAATACATATCATTTCATTTATGTAAACTACTTATATGTGTATTTAATAAAGTAAAGAGGATTTTTATTTATCTTTAAATTTAAAAATAATAAGTAAAATATGTATTAAACAAGTGTTAGCATCTTAAACAATTAATGAGACAAGTGTACAAATTTATTTACTTATTTTGGCAAGTGTCTTTTATTTTGATTTTCTTTTATATTTTAAAATAAATCACTTATACACTTATAAAACATGTTTTTTCTTCACTCTCATTTTTCTTCTAATGTTTATTTTCTTCTAAGAAAAGAAAGATCTCAGCTGAAACATAATTGTTTCAGAAAACTCTCAAATCCATAATCAAATCTGTAGTTCCTCTCCTCTGTAAATCTTGTTTAAAATGCAAATCTATAATTCACTTCCAAACAAATTTGCAACTCTACTTCCTCTCAAACCATCAGTATATCATTGCAAACTCTTCCTCAAATCTACACATTTTCAAAGCAATACAATTCCTATACATGAACCTACATGCATCCTTTCACCTGAATTTTTTAAACATGCATGCCTGCATTTCCAATTAAAAGCAAGATCAGGCTTGAATCTGGAAATCAAAGCTTGCCTGCACTTCATATAAAAGAAAATAAAATGGGCTCTGCATTTTTTTTTTTGAAATCTGGAATCAAGTATGTATGCATGCAAGTGCTAATATCTAGTTCAAAGTTCAAATGGCCTTCAAGCATGCATACAAGTTTTAAACAGCTAGCTACTTAAGTTTTATTAAAGATTCAAAGAAGTAAAAGCAATGCAAGTTTTAACAGCAACACTCAAATTTCTTCAAGCCTGCATACAAGTTTTCACAGCAAAGCACTGGTTTTTAATTCAAAACAAAAGATCTGTTCCATCTCTACTGCAGGTGAGCAACACTTTTTAAAATTTAAACATAAGTTGGTTGCTTAAAAAAGTATGTTGTGTATGTTACCTGAATTGCATGTTGATTGGTATGTTTGTAACCTTTTATTTTCAAAATTTTAAGTATTAAAAAGTTGCCTGATTTTGATTATGTGTGTTACGTGAATTTCATGTTGATTTGTATGATTTACCACATTAGTTTAAACTCAAGAAGAGTTATGATGATGTATGTTGTTCCTATAGTATGATTTGTATTGAGTATAAACTTACTGTTTTATACAGTATTTGTTTTACGTAGTTCCAGGTCCAAAAACTTAAGAGCTCCTAAATTAATCTAAAATAACACAAGAGATTTGAACAATATCTGTTCAATGCAGTATAAATAATAAGTTTAAGATTTTGTGTAAGAAGAAAAAAAAATACCTGTAGTTTTACTGGAACAAGCTAACAAGAAAGAAAACTAAAATCATATAAATCCAAGCGGATTTTTCTTAGTTTCAGGTGTATAGATTTGAAGCTAAAACTAAGTTGAGATATGTAAAACCAAAATTTAAATATTTAGAATTAGGATTTGTGTGCAGTGCTATTTTTCTCTGGGTAGTAAAAAGGGGAAGTGCTTAACCTAATTTAGTGACTGCATGATTCAATCTATGGGAAGATTCAGTGATTCGAGTGCGACTATTTTTGGAGAGAGGGTAGCTCGGGTGTAGAAGAAGAGGTGGATGGGGTTCCATCGTCTCCGATGGTCGGAGGGAAGAGGATGAGGTATTTTCAGGTTTGGATTGAAGGTTGCCTGTTGTTGCCAGGTTTGAATTGGGGGAAAAACTCGAATTTGACTTCAAGTGGATTGAAGGGTTTTGGATAGTCGCGAAGTACTTCAGTGATGATCGCCGTCGTGCTTGTGGTCAGGGTACTGGCCGGAGGTGGTCAGGATTCCCGTGCATATGCACGGTGCAGTGAGGTGTCAGTGGGGGAAAGTTTGGTATTGTCGAAATTTTTGACTCGGGTTAAAACTCGAGTAATCCGAGTTGTGACTCGAAGCAGAGCAAGGATTTACTCGAAGTAAATCAGGGGGAACTCGGGGCATTTTCTGATGTTAACAGGTTTCTTTGAAAACCTGTATAAGTTCAAAATTCAATTTAATTTGAATCTGAAGCAAGTTGTTAACAGAAATGAAACTTAAAGTCAGTATTTCAAACTGAGTTTGAATTCCAGGTTTGAAAATTTAATTTAAATCCTTTTAATTTAAAATGTTTTAAACATCTATCAAAAGGGTTTAAAAATCTGAAATTTAAAATAAAGCATTGAATTAAATTAGAAGATTTAAAAACAAGTTTAAATCTGGAAATATGATTCAGATTGGAATCATATTTTTGAAAATAAAAGTAGCTTTTAAAATTTTGAAAATGTTTAAAATGTTTTAATTGTTGAAACATATTCTAATTATGATTTGTAATCTTAAAATTTAATATGATTGTAAATTTCTTTTATAAATAAGGAATTACTTAGTATAAGTTTAAAGGTTTTTAGAATGTTTTTAAAACTTTGATAAAGTTAAGTTTGATTTCAATTTAAATTTAAAATTTAAAATGTAACTTGAAAACAATTTTTAAGTTAAATTATTTTAAATTACTTTGTTAATGATAAAGTAATCATTAATATGAAATGTTTTATTTTAAAAAGTAAATTTAAGATTTAATGATATTTGTTTCATTAAATTAGTATGGTAATTTAAATAATGTAATTAATTAATTTGTTTAATCAATTAAAGATTTGAAATTAATTAAGGTTAATTAAATTTGTAATTAATATTAATTAATTTAAGTTAATTACTTAGAAAAGGTAATTAAAGAATTGATGATGAGTTAATAAGGGTTATTAACTTGTGATTATTAATTAATGTAATTAATTTTGATAATTAAATGGATTAATTAATTTAAATAATCAATTATGAAACTTAATTAAGTATGATTACCTATGGAAATAATTACAGATATTAATTACTTATTGTAATTAATTTATTAATTATGTTAGTTTAAATTAATTAATTAAGTTTAATTAATTTAGAATAATCATTAAATGGATTGATAAGTAATCAATGAGGAATAATTACTTAGATAGGTAATTAAAATAAGTAAATTACTAAAGATAATTAATTGAAGCATAGTATTTTGGGATTAATTACTTTGTGTAATTAACGTGAAGATAATTTCTTTATGAAGTGATTAATAATTAATTACTTAATTAATTTAAGCATTTATTAATTAAGTTATTTGAATAATTAAGTGATGTAATTAATTAAGAGTGATTAATTACTAATGAGGTTAATCAAGATTGATTAACCAATATAAATAATTATTGAATGTAATTAATTTAGAAGTAATTAAGTTAAATTTAATTAAGGATCATTAATTAATATAATTAATGATGTAATTAAGGATTAATTAATTAGGATTAATAAATCTAATGATAAGTGATTAAGGAAGTAATTAATTAATGTAATTAATTAATTAATGAGGTAATTAAAGGTTAGTTACTGGTTTGGTTAAGGATAATTAATTTGTAAAATTAATTAAAGATAATTACTTGAATGTAATTAACGGATAATTAATCAAGGGTGATTAATTAAGGTGATTAATTTGAGGATAATTATTTAATTGATTGATAATCAATTAGGGGTTAAGTAAGAAAGTTTTAAATGGTGAAGTAATTAATTTAATTCATTTTAAATTAATTAAAGATAGGTAATTAATTTAATTCACTTTAAATTAATTAGAGATAGAAGTAATTAATTTAGTTCATTTTAAATTAATTATAGATGATGTGATTATAGATCTTTGCTTATGAATGGATGTTATAGTTTGACTTGAATGGTTTGAATCTCAGATATGAGATTAGTATTGTGTGATATGGATGCATTGGTTGCATTGTGTTGACGTTATGAGTTATCTATTGATGATGATAATATATAGATTATCAATTTGTGATGATTACCTGTTTTTGATAATATTGTTGATTTTCTATTATGATGATATGAGTTACCTATCTGTGTGTGTATGGATAATTAGAATTGAATTGTTTTAAACTTAAAACAACTTGGACCTAAAAGACACGCTTTGGATTTCGATGAGACCGGGATCGGGTTTCCATATTTGGAATCCGAAAACCACATCGATTCCAATTAACGTTAGGTCGTTAATCTAGTGGAGCAAGTGAAGACTCGAGGTGTAAGGGCTATACGTCAGTATAACGCTATGGGTGATTCCGTAATGAGTTTGACGGAATAGTGCTTATAGATTCGAGATGGTGAATCAGAATGCAAGGGCTATGGTCGTTGACTCTGAGGGTGATTCCAATAATGAGTGCAACGAGATAGTGCCTTCGGTTTCGTTCGAACCCGGAACGAACTTGTATGGATTGAATGCTTTCAGCACATCGTCAGGTGGACGATGAGCATTCTAAGATTTGATGTTCTATAAAGGTAATCGTAACCTCAAGCCTCATCAACCGGGAATAGCTAAAACAGGGGAGGTGCAGCAAGGCTTCGTGGGTAGCTCCCACTGGAGAGCAAGATTGATCCCTGTCTAGAGGTCCCTTTATATTCGGCTGTGTGGGGCAGTGGTTCGCGACAACTGCCGGGGTTGTCTTGTTCGGAACTGTTCAGTAAGGAACGGGTCCGGCCTTGTGTTGCAGGGGAGTTAGGGTGGCTCCTCGATACGATGATCTAGGCCACGTATTGTGATGGGCGGTACCCCAGTAGCCCTTCCATTGTATGAAATCCAAAATCCAATAAGTGCCAATGGTTTTGATTGTATTACCCACTTTTGTGGCTAGTAGCTGGAATATAATAGATGTAACAATTTCGGCTATTTTATATTTATTTGAAAACCCTAGATACTATTATAATATCATCGGATTTCCTATCAAATGTTTTGGTTAGCGTAAGGTAAAAACTTTTCCATGTTTATGTGTGGGAAGTATTACGTGATACCTTTCTTTTAAAAGGTTTTTCAAAGTTAAGCAACTTTAACCTGTTACTCACACCAGACCCATGTATGACCCGGAGTTTATTTTTGTTTTTCATAAACTCTTGGGTACTCAAATTTTTACGAGTAGTCAAGGGATTCAGGTTAGCTTTGACGAATTGTGGAGGAGCAAATGGAGCAGGAGGCTTCTGCGTTGTAGTTATATAAGTAGTCCGCTGTGTTTGGTATCTCTGAGTTATTTGTGATGTTGTACTGAGTTGTAATACCTAGACAGGTGTTTATAACTGTCTAGTATGTGTTGTATTATCTGTGTACTCTGGTAATGTTGTATACTATGTAAATATTTTATGTTTATTAATATAATTTATTCGTTCCGCTGTTTAGATTCTGATGTGTTTCTTCTTCTTTCTTCTCTTTCTTTCTATTCTCTATCCCTTTCTTTCTTATTAGCGATGCAATTTCCTGGAGATAGGAAGTTGGGTCGTTACAGTGGTATCAGAGCATTAGGTTGAGTGAATACCTAGGCTCTGGAGTGGTGTCTATCTTGAGAGAGCGTATTTGTAATTTTGATGTATATTTATATATATATTTATTATTTCTACCTATCTGTTGGGTTACCTGTTTAGGTTTTCCAATATAAGTTATAAAGGTAGATAAGGTAGTAGTGTGTGTAACATGATTACTACCATTGGTTGGAGTTTGAATGTTTAAGGCTGGAAGTGTATTTGTCGAGACTGAAGACCTAATACCCTCTCGAGTGAGTTGTGCAGAGTGTAGAGATTTCATCGATCTCTGAAGGAAACCTGTTAAGGTTCAGAGTCTATCTTTGAAGATGGATAAATTGAGTTTGGATCTGTTGGTTGGTAGAAGAGTGTGATGGTATTTTGATACCTTAGGAAGTGGTAGCTGCGTGATGAGATGTAGTGACTTTGAATTATTTCCGAAGATGTTTTCTTTGGAACAAGTTTTGGGAAGTGTGTCTGCTTCGGTGTTGTGGCTGGGTTCAGCAGGATGTGGTGGTTGGTTTTGAGGTCCGAGTTTCTCGAAGAACTTCAGCTAAGGAAGTTTTGGTTTTGGTGTTAGCAGTGCAACTCGGAGTGTCTGTGTTGGCAGAAGTTGGCTGGCTGAGTAGTTTCTGAAAGTGGAGTTCAGAGTCAGCAGAGTGGACCCAATACTTTATTGGATTGGCTAATTAAGAGTAAGCTGTTCTGTTTGGTAAAGAGAGAACAATTTTCTTTGGGAATTGGTCTCTATTGATCGCAAAAGTGACTTGCGATAGTTTGAATGTTCTTTTGAGGTATTGAAGAATTTTCTGGTTGTCTTCTGAGAAGTCGGAGGTTTGTCCACTTCTTAAAATTGAGTTTTCTTATCGTCTGGATTCCAAGAGTGCTATTGGTGGTTCATCTTAGTAGAAGGATGATTTCTTGAGATAGGGTTTGGTGAAGCAGCTCAGAATTGGTAGAACTTCTGAGTTTTCTTTTATGGATTTGTTGAGCCATATTTCTGGGAAGTGATGTCTAGATTGTGCTCGTATTCTTCATCAGCATTGTCTTCTATTCCAGATTAGAGTTGTGCAGCGGAAGCAGTTTGGGAATGTTTCTGTGTTGTCTTTTCCGGATATAAGAAGTGAGTTTGTTCTTTTGAGGTTTGAAGAGTAGAGTTGTGTATTTGATTTTGGATTGAATTTGAGGAGATCGTTGTGTTGGATTGTTTTTGGTCTAGATTGTTTTTAGAAGAATCAGCAAGAGTTGAGCTGATCAGTTTGGATAAGAGACGAAGGAAATTGGATTCCGGAGTCGGAGATTTGTTTTGGATCTCTTCTGTGTTTTGGTTGGATTGGTGTTTGGTTTTCAAGAGTTGAATTGCCAGTTTGGATAATTGGATTTTTGAGATTCACGTATCTCTGAGGGAGTACGTGTATGAGTTATCTCTAGAAGTGGAACCAGCTATTCAGGAGGGTTTGGTTGTTAAGTCAGACTCGTTTGTAGTCTGATATCTTGTCTAGTTCTATAGATCTAGATGAGTAGAAGCTCTATAGCTTCGTAGTTTAGATTGTTTGTATTTAGTAGGGCTAGTATCCCGGCATATATATATATATATATATATATACATACTTGGGGAAATTCGAGAGATTGTTATCCAGAATTTTATCTGGATAAATAAATTTGTTTGATTAGATAATTTGGTTGCTATGGTTGTTAGCATATGATTGATGTATGCTTGTGATTTAAAATTTAAAATCTAGAATTTTAAATGGGTTATTAAATTACTTTTGCTTTTAAATTTCGGGGACGAACTTCTTTTAAGGGGGAAGGAATGTAATATCCCGGAAATTTTAGCAATATCAATTTAATAATCTGAATTTAAAATTAATTTGATTTGATAAAATTTTAATAAAAATTAACTTGATTTAATAATCCAATTAAATAAATGTGTAATTTATAAATTTTATCCTTTAAAAGCTAATAATTGTTTTCCTATTTATAATGTATGTATATATATTTATATATATATATATATATATATATATATATATATATATTGTGAATAGATAAGTTTGATTTTAGATAAATGAACAAATAAAAATATGGTTTTTAAAATTCCAATATTCATTTGATAATTTGAAGATTATTATTTTATTTAAAAAATAATTAATTGGTTTAAAATACTTAAAGTAATTGTTGCATTTGAAACATAGTTTAAATTTTAATAAGATAAATAAAAGTTTAATTTATTTAAATATAGATTAATAATTATAATTTGGAATTATATGAAAATTTAAAATACTCTTTATATATTAAACATTAATTCTTTTAATTAAGATAAATAAGACGAGTAATTTATGATTTCTTTTATAAATGATTTAAAATTGATAAATGAGTTATTTTCTAATAATAATAAATGTATAAATGTAGATATGTTTTAAAAAGACAACGTTATTATTTTAAAATTTAAAATATGTTGATAAACTAGTTTTAAATTGGTTTTAAAATTGGATTTTTAAAATGTATAAATAGCATTTGAATTTGAATTCATTTTGAAATTCAAATGAATAAACATATATGAATAACCATATTTAAATTTTGTAAGCGAGCTTTCATGTTTTATAAATTGTTTTATTTCATTAAAAAGAAATACATATCATTTCATTTATGTAAACTACTTATATGTGTATTTAATAAAGTAAAGAGGATTTTTATTTATCTTTAAATTTAAAAATAATAAGTAAAATATGTATTAAACAAGTATTAGCATCTTAAATAATTAATGAGACAAGTGTACAAATTTATTTACTTATTTTGACAAGTGTCTTTTATTTTGATTTTCTTTTATATTTTAAAATAAATCACTTATACACTTATAAAACATGTTTTTTCTTCACTCTCATTTTTCTTCTAATGTTCATTTTCTTCTAAGAAAAGAAAGATCTCAGCTGAAACATAATTGTTTCAGAAAACTCTCAAATCCATAATCAAATATGTAATTCCTCTCCTCTGTAAATCTTGTTTAAAATGCAAATCTATAATTCACTTCCAAACAAATCTGCAACTCTACTTCCTCTCAAACCATCAGCATATCATTGCAAACTCTTCCTCAAATCTACACATTTTCAAAGCAATACAATTCCTGTACATGAACCTACATGCATCTTTTCACCTGAGTTTTTTAAACATGCATGCCTGCATTTCCAATTAAAAGCAGGATCAGGCTTGAATCTGGAAATCAAAGCTTGCTTGCACTTCATATAAAAGAAAATAAAATGGGCTCTGCATTTTTTTTTTTGAAATCTGGAATCAAGTATGTCTGCATGCAAGTGCTAACATCTAGTTCAAAGTTCAAATGGCCTTCAAGCCTGCATACAAGTTTTAAAAAGCTAGCTACTCAAGTTTTATTAAAGATTCAAAGAAGTAAAAGCAATGCAAGTTTTAACAGCAACATTCAAATTTCTTTAAGCCTGCATACAAGTTTTCACAGCAAAGCACTGGCTTTTAATTCAAAACAAAAGCTCTGTTCCATCTCTACTGCAGGTGTGTAACACTTTTTAAAATTTAAACATAAGTTGGTTGCTTAAATAAGTATGTTGTGTATGTTACCTGAATTGCATGTTGATTGGTATGTTTGTAACGTTTTATTTTCAAAATTTTAAGTATTAAAAAGTTGCCTGATTTTGATTATGTGTGTTACTTGAATTTCATGTTGATTTGTATGATTTACCACATTAGTTTAAAACTCAAGAAGAGTTATGATGATGTATGTTGTTCCTATAGTATGATTTGTATTGAGTATAAACTTACTGTTTTATACAGTATTTGTTTTATTTAGTTCCAGGTCCAAAAACTTAAGAGCTCCTAAATTAATCTGAAATAACACAAGAGATTTGAACAATATCTGTTCAATGCAGTATAAATAATAAGTTTAAGATTTTGTGTAAGAAGAAAAAAAAATAATACCTGTAGTTTTACTGGAACAAGCTAACAACAAAGAAAACTAAAATCATATAAATCCAAGTGGATTTTTCTTAGTTTCAGGTGTATAGATTTGAAGCTAAAACTAAGTTAAGATTTGTAAAATTTTTTTTTAAATATTTACAATTAGGATTTGTGTGCAGTGCTATTTTCTCTGGGTAGTAAAAAGGGGAAGTGCTTAACCTAATTTAGTGATTGCATGATTCAATCTGTGGGAAGATTCAGTGATTCGAGTGCAACTATTTTTGGAGAGAGGGTAGCTCGGGTGTAGAAGAAGAGGTGGACGGGGTTCCATCGTCTCCGATGGTCGGAGGGAAGAGGATGAGGTATTTTCAGGTTTGGGTTGAAGGTTGCCTGTTGTTTCCAGGTTTGAATTGGGGGAAAAACTCGAATTTGACTTCAAGTGGATTGAAGGGTTTTGGATGGTCGCGAAGTACTTCAGTGATGATCGCGTCGTGCTTGTGGTTAGGGTACTGGCCGGAGGTGGTCAGGATTCCCGTGCATATGCACGGTGCAGTGAGGTGTCGGGGGGGAAAGTTTGGTATTGCAGAAATTTTTGACTCAGGTTAAAACTCGAGTAATCCGAGTTGTGACTCGAAGCAGAGCAAGGATTTACTCGAAGTAAATCAGGGGGAACTCGGGGCATTTTCTGATGTTTACAGGTTTCTTTGAAAACCTGTATAAGTTCAAAATTCAATTTAGTTTGAATCTGAAGCAAGTTGTTAACAGAAATGAAACTTAAATTCAGTATTTCAAACTGAGTTTGAATTCCAGGTTTGAAAATTTAATTTAAATCCTTTTAATTTAAAATGTTTTAAACATCTATCAAAAGGGTTTAAAAATCTGAAATTTAAAATAAAGCATTGTATTAAATTAGAAGATTTAAAAACAAGTTTAAATCTGGAAATATGATTCAGATTGGAATCATGTTTTTGAAAATAAAAGTAGTTTTAAAAATTTTGAAAATGTTTAAAATGTTTTAATTGTTGAAACATATTCTAATTATGATTTGTAATCTTACAATTTAATATGATTGTAAATTTCTTTTATAAATAAGGAATTACTTAGTATAAGTTTAAAGGTTTTTAGAATGTTTTTAAAACTTTGATAAAGTTAAGTTTGATTTCAATTTAAATTTAAAATTTAAAACGTAACTTGAAAACAATTTTTAAGTTAAATTGTTTTAAGTTACTTTGTTAATGATAAAGTAATCATTAATATGAAATGTTTTATTTTAAAAAGTAAATTTAAGATTTAATGATATTTGTTTCATTAAATTAGTATGGTAATTTAAATAATGTAATTAATTAATTTGTTTAATCAATTAAAGATTTGAAATTAATTAAGGTTAATTAAATTTGTAATTAATATTAATTAATTTAAGTTAATTACTTAGAAAAGGTAATTAAAGAATTGATGATGAGTTAATAAAGGTTATTAACTTGTGATTATTAAATAATGTAATTAATTTTGATAATTAATTGGATTAATTAATTTAAATAATCAATTATGAAACTTAATTAAGTATGATTACTTATGGAAATAATTACTGATATTAATTACTTATTGTAATTAATTTATTAATTTGGTTAGTTTAAATTAATTAATTAAGTTTAATTAATTTAGAATAATCATTAAATGGATTGATAAGTAATCAATGAGGAATAATTACTTAGATAGGTAATTAAAATAAGTAAATTACTAAAGATAATTAATTGAAGCATAGTATTTTGGGATTAATTACTTTGTGTAATTAATGTGAAGATAATTTCTTTATGAAGTGATTAATAATTAATTACTTAATTAATTTAAGCATTTATTAATTAAGTTATTTGAATAATTAAGTGATGTAATTAATTAAGAGTGATTAATTACTAATGAGGTTAATCAAGATTGATTAATCAATATAAATAATTATTGAATGTAATTAATTTAGAAGTAATTAATTTAAATTTAATTAAGAATCATTAATTAATATAATTAATGATGTAATTAAGGATTAATTAATTAGGATTAATTAATCTAATGATAAGTGATTAAGGAAGTAATTAATTAATGTAATTAATTAATTAATGAGGTAATTAAAGGTTAGTTACTGGTTTGGTTAAGGATAATTAATTTGTAAAATTAATTAAAGATAATTACTTGAATGTAATTAACGGATAATTAATCAAGGGTGATTAATTTGAGGATAATTATTTAATTGATTGATAATCAATTAGGGGTTAAGTAAGAAAGTTTTAAATGGTGAAGTAATTAATTTAATTCATTTTAAATTAATTAAAGATAGGTAATTAATTTAATTCACTTTAAATTAATTAGAGATGGAAGTAATTAATTTAATTCATTTTAAATTAATTATAGATGATGTGATTATAGATCTTTGCTTATGAATGGATGTTATAGTTTGACTTGAATGGTTTGAATCTCAGATATGAGATTAGTATTGTGTGATATGGATGCATTGGTTGCATTGTGTTGACGTTATGAGTTATCTATTGATGATGATAATATATAGATTATCAATTTGTGATGATTACCTGTTTTTGATAATATTGTTGATTTTCTATTATGATGATATGAGTTACCTATCTGTGTGTATATGGATAATTAGAATTGAATTGTTTTAAACTTAAAACAACTTGGACCTAAAAGACACGCTTTGGATTTCGATGAGACCGGGATCGGGTTTCCATATTTGGAATCCGAAAACCACATCGATTCCAATTAACGTTAGGTCGTTAATCTAGTGGAGCAAGTGAAGACTCGAGGTGTAAGGGCTATACGTCAGTATAACTCTGTGGGTGACTCCGTAATGAGTTTGACGGAATAGTGCTTATAGATTCGAGATGGTGAATCAGAGTGCAAGGGCTATGGTCATTGATTCTGTGGGTGATTCCAATAATGAGTGCAACGAGATAGTGCCTTCGGTTTCGTTCGAACCCGGAACGAACTTGTATGGATTGAATGCTTTCAGCACATCGTTAGGTGTACGATGAGCATTCTAAGATTTGATGTTCTATAAAGGAAATCGTAACCTCAAGCCTCATCAACCGGGAATGACTAAAACAGGGGAGGTGCAGCAAGGCTTCGTGGGTAGCTCCCACTGGAGAGCAAGATTGATCCCTATCTAGAGGTCCCTTTATATTCGATTGTGTGGGGCAGTGGTTCGCGACAACTGCCGGGGTTGTCTTGTTCGGAACTGTTCAGTAAGGAACGAGTCCGGCCTTGTGTTGCAGGGGAGTTAGGGTGGCTCCTCGGTACGGTGATCTAGGCCACGTACTGTGACGGGCGGTACCCCAGTAGCCCTGCCATTGTATGGAATCCAAAATCCAATAAGTGCCAACGGTTTTGATTGTATTACCCACTTTTGTGGCTAGTAGCTGGAATTTAATAGATGTAACAATTTCGGCTATTTCATATTTATTTGAAAACCCTAGACACTATTATAATATCATCGGATTTCCTATCAAATGTTTTGGTTAGCGTAAGGTAAATTTTTTTCCATGTTTATGTGTGGGAAGTCTTACCTGATACCTTTCTTTTAAAAGGTTTTTCAAAGTTAAGCAACTTTAGCCTGTTACTCACACCAGACACATGTCTGACCCGGAGTTTATTTTTGTTTTTCATAAACTCTTGGGTACTCAAATTTTTACGAGTAGTCAAGGGATTCAGGTTAGGATTCAGGTTAGCTTTGACGAATTGTGGAGGAGCAAATGGAGCAGGAGGCTTCTGCGTTGTAGTTATATAAGTAGTCCGCTGTGTTTGGTATCACTGAGTTATTTGTGATGTTGTACTGAGTTGTAATAACTAGACAGGTGTTTATAACTGTCTAGTATGTGTTGTATTATCTGTGTACTCTGGTAATGTTGCATACTATGTAAATATTTTATGTTTATTAATATAATTTATTCGTTCCGCTGTTTAGATTCTGATGTGTTTCTTCTTCTTTCTTCTCTTTCTTTCTATTCTCTATCCCTTTCTTTCTTATTAGCGATGCAATTTCCTGGAGATAGGAAGTTGGGTCGTTACAGACCCTCACTTCCAAACTCATATTTTCGAAGCGACGATGGAACTTTGGCATTTTCTCTTGTCCTCCAAATGCTGAATTCTTGAAAATAGTTAAAAATTATAAATATATACAATTAGAGAATTGTAGAAGATGAATGAGAAGAAGAATAGGGTTAAATCAAATCGCGAAAGCCAAAGTAAATTGTAAATCCGGATCTAAATTTTAAATCAAATTCCAAATCTCTTTTCTAATTTAGATCTTTGATAAATCTATATATGCTTGCAATGTACAATCCACATTAGGAGAAAAGGTAGTAAAAGTAGAATAATAGGGATTAGATTTGGAGATTTGAAAAGCTAAAAAGATGAGCGAGAAATTATATATTTTTGTATGATGTTAGATTTATATCGTTGTAGTTCTATTCCTGTATGTCTGAAATGTAAATTGGAGTTGTAAGCTAAGCTTATATACATGAAATGAAATTATAGATCTTGCCTACACATTATATAATAACTTAAATTTTATTTTGTATGTATATAAATCTAGAAATATTGCGTAATTGTAGTCCCTGAAATTTACAATATATATATAATGATCTAGATTTGTAAATTGAGAATGATTTATGCAAAGAAAAATGTATGTTTAGTTATCATAGTAATTATAGGGATTTAAGGAGTATTTTAATTTATTGAATCATACAGCTAGTTGCAATGTGAATTTCTATACATTATTAAGTTACGAATTTATAAATACAAGTGTAACGATTGAAATAGCAAGGAATACATCTAAAAAGAAAGAGATGAATAAAATAAGGATATTTAATGTATTTTGTACTGTCTGTTTCAATAATTATAAAAACTTGTAATTCCAGACGTAACACATATTCTCTTTTAGGATCAAATATAGAAATTTACAGTGTTAGCCATTCCATTTGGATGAAATGTAATTCTAATGCATTAAAATACAGAAATACCTAAGGATAAATTGAAAGAATTATAAATGCGATAAAAATGGTCTAGTAAAAGAATATGCACAATATAAGTAATGCGGAAGTGAAATAAAAGGAAATGAAAAAATAGACAAGTCATAATTTAAAATAAAAACGGATAGAAACAGGAAATAAAATAGCGGAGGAAAAGGGAAAGTAAATAAGAAAAGATATTAAAAGAAATCAGTAAATGACCTTAAATTAAATTATATATAACCGCATGGAAAAGTAAAGAAAAATTGTCAAAAGTGAAGAACAGTGGAACAATAATTAAACAAAAATGAATGAAGATATCTATGAACTTATATATGTACTTGTAGCCTCAAATATGCATTTATGACGGTGTGAATTATATAAGTACGTAAATAACTTAAATGGATAAGAAAGACATAGTCATTAAAATGGGTTGGAATGTGAGATCAATAATGTTACACAAAAGAAGTCGCCCGCTGTAAAGAGCCGAAAGCAGTTGTGTATACATTATATTAATATAGGACATACCCAACTGTAGGACCCATAGAGCATATATGCTTGCGCATCATGAAGGAATATCCTCAGTAGAGTCCGCTTCAATGAAGTAAGGGGAGGGTATTACCTAGATTTCTTTAGGCAATCTAAATGGGATGGTGAGTGGGATTGGTTCTATGTTAGTATGTGTCGGCAGCAAATCAGAAGTAGGGTCGTTATAGGTCGAGAACGTCATCGGTTCTTCGCGGTCAACGGGAAAGCTATGGTTACACCTAACAGAATACGCCTACTACTAGGGTAGGTCCCATTAGTTAGTGCACCACTACATTTGTTTGCCGGTTTGTTTGTTAGGGCAAGGCTAGTTAACCCATAGAAGAATTCATTCAAAAATGAATGGAGTGGTCCGAGGAGCCAAGTCCTCTACAATTAATAGGAAGTAGACAAGTAGTAAATCCCTAAGGCAAAATAGAACATAGCTAAGATTTTGTGACACCGTATTAGGCACAACTAGACACTTGACGAGGCATAAACTACCATAGAGAGGTGGAATGGATGAAGACGATGAGATACATCGACTACTCAACATTTTGGGTTCTGCTGCATAGTTATAGAGTATTCATACGTGATATTGCATTGATAATGGATCTTGATGTTGTGCCAGATTACGAATACCGGCAAGAATAATATCTTGGTCCAAAGGGGGATTGTGCCACTTGTATATTTATATACATACGTATGTAGTTATAGTCTAATTTGGATAAGCAGGACATATCGTACGTGTAGAGACGACAAAGTAAAAGACATAATAAGTATTAGAAGACAATCGGCATAAACTAGTGTTATGTGTAAAAATGTATAATTCACTGGTCACTAGAACATTGCTCTGACCCCCTTCTCAGTACAACCCACTGGATAGCTTTAAATGTGCAGGTACTAGGGTAAGGCGGGAATAGTGGAAGAACATATTTCCATAAGCATGGAAAACACTGACAAGGACACTAGACATTGGAAGTATCAATCTTGGTTAGTAACTATATGTTCTATTATACTTTACTATTCCACTATGAAATATACCGAAAGTGCTCTGATATGTAATTATTTTTTACTTGTAGGATACCAAACCAATGATTTGTACTTTGATCGACTTAGGTTTTTGATTAGCAAAAATTTGGGCCCACTAGGGTATGGGTTGTTACAAATATCGCCTTCACTTTCACTACATTAAATCAATACAAGCTTTACGTTCTTCCTCCTTAGCTGTTTCATACTCTGCTCTTATACGAATAGGCTTATGAGGATTTGATGCTTCCGGTTCAACTTCCAAATTGTCCAGTTGACCCAGTGCAACAATCATGCCTAAATCATTCATAAACTTTTGAAGATGTAAAAGTTGTAATGCGTTATGTAGACCTGCCATCTTTTAAGATAAGTTGACCATATATGCAAGGTTTCTAATCCTCTCGAGTATCGGAAAAAGTCATACAGATCTCGATGCCAACTTACCTTTACTACCAAATCAAATAGCATTTCTGAAAGGAGAAATTCTGACAAACTCCATATCTCAAATAGCAAACTGTATATCACATTTTCTTTTGTCAGCATGGATCTCTTATCTATCAAATGCATCTTTCAATCATTTTCGAATGATCTCAATCTTCTACTTGCCATATCTATCCCAAGTATCAATTTCTCCCTCGTCTCTCATGCAAGGCAGGAGCACTACATGGTCAGTCGTATAAAACTTTGAACGGTACAATACTATTGCTCGACTGATATCTATTGGTGTATGCAAACTCTACCAAATGCAAGTGATCATCCCATGAGCTCCAAAGTCAAGTATGTAAGCTCGTAAAGATCCTCTAGTATGTGATTCACTCTCTCGGTCTAGCCATCAGTCTATGGGTGATGAGATGTACTCAAATTCAGCTCTATCCCCATTGCCTCTTGTAAGCTTTTCCAAAATCCACTTATAGATAATGAGTCTCTATCACTCATAATGCTCTTTGATACTCCATTGATACTTATGATCCAATGCATATACAATCAGCTAGTTTTGGTGTTATTCTATTTGACTTTAAAGGTATAAATGGGGCGCTCTTCGTCAATGTATCGACTATGACCCAAATACTATTGTACCCACTTATATTCCCTGCTAATCTATCAGTGAATTCCATCGATATTTGCACCCATTTCCACTATGGAACTTCAAGCGATTGTAGCAAATCACTAGGTTTCTTCTACTCATGTTTACTAATTAACAATTCATATACTTTGAGATAAATGTCCCAGCATCCTTCTTTATTCCTTCCTAATATTTTTTTTACTTCATATCTCTATACACGTTGTTTTTTCTTCAGGATGGATAGTCAACTTTGAGTGATGGCATTCTTATAGTACCTCATCTCTAAGTTTGTTACATCAGGTACATACAACCTCCCATCCATATTGAGCCAGTCATCTCAGTCAAATCCGTAAGATTATTCGTAATGTGTATGGTCACTACTGCTAAGACCAAATAGGTATGACATAATATGTATGGTCACTACTGCTAAGACCAATTATTTGTAAGATTACGAATGTAGGACCCAAATATGCCTAAGCGATCACAATAAAATAAAGCTATTCATGGTCCCTCTAAGACCGAGCCGAGTGTGTTATG
This sequence comes from Allium cepa, assembly GCA_030765085.1. Classification (NCBI taxonomy): domain Eukaryota; kingdom Viridiplantae; phylum Streptophyta; class Magnoliopsida; order Asparagales; family Amaryllidaceae; genus Allium; species Allium cepa. The sequence continues at coordinate 670,832,336 of CM060928.1, read as the reverse complement.
GCCCTCACAAACACTCTAAGTACACCACAACAAGGTCAATACCTGGATAGGTCACATAAGTCCATAACCTTGGTGTGCCACAACAAGTCAACACCGAACAAATCGTATATTACTTTAAGGTCGAAATCTAAGAGTACGGACTCACTCGGTACATAAGATATGGAATCGCCATGCACGACTCCAGTCGCCATGGCCTAAAAATTCATTAGAAAACTCTAAAAAACCCCATACTAACCTAAATTACATTCCAAATGGAATGCATGGCCTCAATATCATAATACCCCAATATCATAATACTCTTCTGATATACCCTCTCGGTCTACCTCAAAAACCACGGTTTTGGAATACGTGTCGAAGTGGGGTTCCACATTGGCCCCAAACTAAAATTATTTCAAAACCTATCAAAATTTTCTAGATGTAAGCCCTTGAAGAATGATGAACATTGGTCCAAACTGCGTATAAATCCGGATCCATATGCAGAAGATATCACATTTTTGAAATTTTGACCGACCCATTAATAAAATCTAAACAACGGGTATTCAGACGTCTGAAATGTTATCCGGACATCTAAATTTTCAAAGCCATACGTCTGAATGAGGTTGCAGACATCTGAAAACACCAAAAAATGCACTAATTCATCTGTGTTTCCTCCTTGGACTTATCTAGACATTTGGCTACCAAAGTTTGACGTTGGATGCTTGTCATAGACAGAAATAACCTTCAAACAGCCATAACTCTCAATCCGTAGCCCCAAATGACTCGCCATTTCTTCCATTGTGACCATAATGAAATCGTCTTCAATCTAAAGACCTCAAATCATAAATTTATATAATTTGAATTTTCTTCTTGCCTTATGCCTAGTCCATACGTGTGTCGATGCACTCATTTGTGCATGCCGAAGCACACACAAATATTTAACCATACACACACAACACAACTACATTCGAGCTTTACTAGGGCGATTACTCAACCCACTACTTTCCTATGCAACTTAATGCGCCTGGTAGTCGCTACTATATGAGATCGCTCTTAACATGCGTATATACACATACGGCCATTCCTATATGCGTATATAGTTCAAAACACAAATGTTCATATCACTATACTAAAGCAACTCCTATAACAATTCTAGCTACAACACTAGAGTTGTTTTGATTGTTATCTTACTTCGAATACATGTATACGTATACCCGCTCATGCATGTATGCACACATGTATACTTAAATAAGTAATTCAACTATTAATCAACCAAATATTTCTTATTTTAATAATCTTTCTAATAAGAGAGAAACATCTCTTTATATTATTTTATAAAATCATTTTATAAAATCATAAACCATTTTATAGAACATCGTACTAGCTTATAATCAATTTATAGCCTTTAAAATACTTAACCACTTCATTCAAAATCAAGTATTCACCTTTTACTACTTTATAAATTCTCATATCTATTTTATAAAATATACGCTTCACTTATAAAATCATGAAACCATTTTATAAATACTAATTAAGGATTATAGGGTCTCTAATCACTTTAATGAGGGGAGTAAAACTCCTAAACCCTAAATTAGCTTACTAACCTTTTGCAGATCAATTTAAATGGACTAATTAGTTAATTAGTAATGACATGCACATCATTACTCTACATAATTAACCCAAATCAAATAATAACATCATAACAAACCACCCAATTGCCCAAATCAAATCTAGGGCTTACAGCTATTTTTCAAAACATAGTGTTATGGTCTTAAACAATTAATTACCTAAGGGAAACATGTTTATAACATGAATACAAGTCTAAACACTTGCACAAAAATACCTAAATTATTCTATAATACTTCATAATTATGAATAAATGAATTAATGAACCATAATACACAAATTAATTATGAAAATATCCCACTCGCCACTTCTCCATACCAAGCTCCAAATCACCAAAACCAAATTTCAAGCTTTCTTCAAGTTTGAGATCTCCCTCCAAACTCCGCTTTGTGCCAATCTTCTTGCAGGTCTTATAGAAGATGAGTAGAGAGGAATTTTCATTATTTTATTCTGATTGGACTTGGATTAGTGGACCTAGGGTTAGTGGATTAGGAGGTGATTAGGAAATAACTAGAAGAGGGAAAATTAAATAAACATGGACATGAAAGTGAATGTGGATTATAAAGAGCTTAGCTATATGTAAGCTAAGTTAGAGGCAAACTAGTAGGCTAAGCCCAATTCTCTTCATCCGGCACTATTCATCCTAGAAATTCATCGATTCCAAACATAGTCAAGTTTATACTCATTTTACCCGCATCGAAAAAGTAAAATTAACTATGGTGCATCGAGTCCTAATTCATTCATTTGTAGAAATTGAGTATAAGAGACGTTCCATCGCTTATCGAATAAATATTTAAATTAATCATTTAAATATTCGATCATTAAAATTACAGGGTGTTATATTCTCCACTCCACAAAAAAATTTCGTCCCCAAGATTCACATAAGTATGAGAAAATAACAGGACTAACCAAACTTACCGAATCTTAGTTTTGAAAAATTCCAACAATACCTTCCTTTGTGCTATCAGCACCACGGAACTCCCAAATTAGAATGCATCACACACCATGAAATATGCAATGAGCTATGTCATCTCACATTTACCAAAAATTCATACCTCCCTTTAGAAAGCTTCCCACTATTTAAATGCCAATCTAAGCAAATAAGTATTTAAATAGCTTACATTAGCTCTCAAGTACCTAATTGTACTATATAAAGAGGATTTTATATACACGAAATTCAAACTTATATAACCTCAGTGTGGTAACCGCTACCAATATAGTCATGCACGACAATCATTAGAGAGTAAGCTCAAATGAGTTGGTATCAAAATATACCACTGACTCCGAGTCACATCAAAAGGAAACGGACTCATATAGATCCTATCTTGCCCTATAATAGGCATGGATGACACATGATCTATTCCAGATAGCTAAGGAATACAAATCGATACCCTTCTTTACTGATGGGTGGAATCAACATTAGAAACTTATCGTATTCAACTATTTTGATAAACATGGCCAGTATACTAATGTTCTTTGACATTTATCGCGATTCAATTATAAATAGAGTTAGTAAGCTATTGTACCTAAACGTCTACCAGGATCCAATAATAGGCACAACCACTAATATAAGGCCTATACGATGTATAATTACTAATATAAGATCAATACTATATGCGATCACTAATATAAGATCGATATGACTTATATAACTATACGTACCCTAGAGTAAACCCTCGAAGGTAGGAATTCATTATTGTAAATCAATGATATGCACTTGATTGTATTAACATCTAATCAATCAATAAAAATCAGCAACAAATAGCAATCTGGCAATGAGCAACGATTAAATCATAGCAAGCAAGAATAAGCAATAGTAACTGGCATATAAATTATTAAACATATAAATAAGCAATTGAATAGAATCAACCAATAATAGAAATTAACCAATAGAAAAGTTAAACAACTTCAAACAATATCAAACAAACATAAGTAGCAATAACAACAGCAAGCAACAAGCAATAATAAACAACAAGCAATAACAAGCAACAAAATAATGAAATATTTAAAAGAGTCTATACCAACATGCCTGATAACCTTCAAGAGTCAAATGCACATGTTGGAACGCTAACTACATGAGTCCATCCATCATTCAAAAGGAATAAATGCCTAAGTGATATTACCACTTTCATGAATACAGTACACGAAAGATTATTACACCTTACATTATGGAAAGAAAAAGCTATATGATATGCAAGATCATCGAGTCTCGAAACTATCAAATAAACCCAATAATCAATGCCTTAACTTCCCTTTTCTTTCGAAAAAAGTTATTCCCTAAAAGAGAAAATTATACTAACTAAATCATCATTAAATGAAGATTTACAACCGCCTGGGCTTGCTCAGATTCAAACTCACTCGACTGCACAATCTTAATAAGGATAATATACAAGTTGTAGTCCAATGCTCGCCTAGGCGATATCATCTCATCACTTAGTAGATTATCCAAATCGCCACAAAACTACTCAAGAAATCCTTTCCGAAAGTTTCCCATGCAATAATTATACTACATTAAAAATTTAATACCCATTCCGACCCTTCGTTTGCTCACAAGGTTTCTTTGTTAAATTAGGGTTGACCACCTGACTCCATCAGTGCAAACTACGATCCAATTCAATGAGCTTAAGGTCATGTTTCGAAAATCTCCCAGTTATCTCAAGAATATGATACAAGTTCGTCTATCAAAATCAAGTGAAAAACCCTATCGTAATTGGTGCAAAACACTTAGAAAATTTATGCTCAAACCATAGGTTAAGAGTTGGTAGATGAATAGGAAAATCTTTAGAAAATGTCACCTTTGACACATGGGATTACTTCTATCACATAAGGTTTACCGACCCAAAGAAAAACAATTATAACATGAATGACTCTAGGCAAATGCCTATAAGTTATCCGCTCGGTCTCTTCCCATTATTCGGCATCCACCGAACCCTACCTGGATACAAATCCAAGTCATACTACATAGATCAAACCCACTCAACTTGAAAGCTCATGCAACAAGTTCGAATGGCAAATACTTCGGTCGCTTCACCTTAGCTTTGCAACCAAGGTGACTTATCTAAGGTTTATCTCTACCAACGAATTCACCTACTATGAAAGGTGTTAAGTTTAGCCTATCTTATGAGTAACTAGCAGCAGATTAAATATACCACTTAAGTGTTGGAAGGAACATAAGCGAGTTCCCAAAAAATAGAGCATTTCTTACATAAGCTCCTTTCGATTTTCTTGAGCCGTAAACTCGCTAGGACCTGGTAATGCCTGAGAGGCATAAGTCATCATCACTACACATCCTTTAAAAGTGTAGGACATATCTTCTTCAAGTGATCAAGCTGATCGAAATCGAACCACTATGCTTCGCTTTAGTTGGATGACATTTCATAGCGAAACATCCCCATATGCTATAGGAGTGGCATACTCGACATGCTTTTATTTTTCAAACAAGTTCGATCTTCCTTGTATCATGGTCGTTACGCTACTGTTGAAGCTTCGGTTGTTTTTCCACTTTCACTACCTCAAACGGTATCTCATTAGCTTTCTCATAAAGGAGAGCATCTCAATGAGATATTCAAAAGTGAACACTAACAGGAATAAGGCTAAGCAATGAACCCCCAACCAATGCTTAAGTCCCAAGAAAAATCTATTTTCCCGCAACAAATGGAGTACTGATCACCTTAAACCCCGAAAACAAAAGGTTAAACCAGTCAGTACTCCCTCACAGATAAGCTATCATGCTCAGGATGGATGGAATACTCAAGACACATGCTCTTCTCGATCTTAAAAATAAATTGAGAACTTAAAGCGATGCTTGAACAAATTCTGGACCACAAGTCTGCTTATCAACCACAAAACACTATATCCTACCCAGCCAAAATATCCCTTCCCCAAATGCGAAAAAACAATCTCACGAGAATATTCCCTAAACTATATTGATGGAAGCCTTATCATGTATGTGTCCAAGACCGCACATCAACAATAGCCTCAGGATGTAGATATGGCTCCCCTCCAACGCTAAGGAAATTCCGAAACTACTTTGAAGAGTTTAAAGTTGGCAATGCTAGAAATACTAATGTTCAAAGAGCCACACCACTTTTAGCGCTAACCACAATTAGCTGGAAATGTTCACTGGGGATGGAATGTTCTTTGCGGCAGCTAAATAGTCTTTGAACTAATTAGGCATCTCAAACTACCTATCTGCAATCGCTTCTATATTTCGCCTGTTCATTCGGATAGCCTGAAAAAAGTACCTTAAAAACCAGCAATAAAAATAATTTAAGTTCATAAGGCAAGCGGTGTATACAGTATTGTATAGTAGAAAACTATAAGTACACTCTCTCAACGTATCTCCTTTGTCTATATTGATTAAATCAAACTGGTTTGCTTGGTCCAAGTGTTGAACCGAAGATCTAATACCAACTTTAACAACCCGAACTTCGCAATACCAAAATATCGACGCCTTACATCATCGTACGACTTTCAAATAACGCAAAAGATAAATTTTCGGGGTAAAATTTAAACAAAACACTAAACTAAGGCATCGATAAGATCTCACAATAGAATGAATACAAATTATATACTGAATATACATGAAAAGAATACAATAACAATATATAAGAGACAGCATTAGTGGAAGCAAATGACAAATAAATATCATTACAGAAAATCAGAATACATCAACTTCCAAAAGCGTCGAGTTTCGAATGAATAAATGATACAATAGTCCCATATACAAATAACAGGTCTGTCGTGTACAAATAAAATAACAAGTGCATATATCTCTAAACATCGATGCCATGTCTCCAAAAATGCCCCAGCTGCGCACTCTGCTAGCGTATCCTCAAAAGAACCTGACTTTCAAACTGCTCAATCGAGTACTTGAGAGTTGTCATGACATAAGTAGACAAAGACAAAATGGGGATCTGACATAAAGTCTAGTGTGATGGGAACTATCTTAAAATGGTGTATATTAAAACTATATAAAAATAGATAGGAACTACTAAATAACTGTCGGCCCTTTCTACAAATGGGGATCAGGGAAATCCAAAGTACCTATAAACAAGTATAGTAAACTCGTCTCAAAAGCAGGGGATCATACCATAACCTGCTCTTCACCTGCAACAACAAGTTAGCACAATATCTTCCATTTCACCACACTAACCCAAAACTACTAATAATATAGTACAAATAAACCATGATCAAACTGTGATCCCAAAATAATGATCACTACTGCTAAGATCGATAAAGATACACCTTAACGCATATGGTCACTATTGCCAAGACCAAATAGGTACACCATAATGTGTGGTCACAACTACTAAGATCGAATAGGTATGCCATAATGCGTAGGTCACTACTTTTAAGACTAAATAAATACGCCACAATGTGTATGGTCACTACTGTTAAGACCAATCGTTCATAAAATTATGAATGCAGGACCCAAAATGTCCAAGCGATCACGACAAGAAAAGGCTATTTACAACTCCCGTAACACCCCATATTTCCATAACATTATTTAGAATATTTAATTAGTAAAATTAAATAAAATAATGTGAAGATTAATGGGTGGGATTTGATCAAGCAAAGGGTAGCCATGCCATGTTAAAAACAAATTAAATTTAGATAACCTAAACAAACATGTTAGGAAATGAGCAAGGGAAATATGGGTAATAGGAAATGATTATACCCTAAACCCTTAGGAAAGGAAAATCACATTCATTTCATTTTCACCCAAACTAAAATTATACCAAGGCCAACCACCATTTTATTCTCAAGGGAGATAAACCTAGGATTCAAGGAAAGGAAGATAATCAACATGATCAACATCAAATCTCACATCTTTTAATCTCAAAGCTAAGGTGAATAATTATTACATTCCATTTTCTTTTGGTTTCCGGTTTTAAGACCATATTAGAAATATTTTTGCAAGTATATACCATGTTTTGATGATTAAAGCCATGTATATGTTTGTTGGTGAATTATGCATGTCCATACTTGTCTTTATGATATATTTAATATGAAAACCCTATAAGACATCCAAATGTATTGAAAATTTAAATACAAATCAAGAATGATATTCTAGATACGGGTTTTAATTTTCATAATTTTCTGAGTTAATGTGGATTTTATATTAATTATCTAGTAAATAAAATGATTTATCGGGTTATAAATTAATTATGGCTAAAATAATTTTTGGGCTTGAAATTTTATATGTTAGGCAACATATTAAAATTTATTTTCTGGAATTTTTACAGATTTTTTTCCTAAGTATTTTTATGAATATATAGAATTGTTAAAGGTATGGGACTTAAATATATTTAATTAAGGAGAAGGGAAATTTTGTAAAATGAAATTATTATTTAATTTTGAAAATAGTGATAGCATATTTTTGAAAAATATTTCTTAACCAATGAGAATTTGACAAATAAAGGCTAGCTAGTCGAAAAGTAATCCCTTTTAAGTTAAAAACAAAGAAATCATACTTTTAGCATGTTTCAGCCAATTTTGGCGTCAGAACTTTCGACCTAGACCTCTCGACAAAGTCGAAAGGTTCTAGTTTTCGGCAAGGTCAAAGTTTAATGCATATAGTATCAAGTATCTTGGTATGTAATGAATTGGACAAAGTCGAAGGGTTCTAAGTCGAAAGGTTGGTTGCCAAAGAGGTTGGGGTATGTTTTTTTTATAAACCAAAAGCTTTCACCTGGTTTGCTTTTGAAAAGAACTAAAATAAAGGTTTTAAACCTTTCAACAAAGTTGAAAGGTTACTGCCGCTTATTTTTTTGATTTGGACCTTTCGACAAAGTCGAAATCTTACTGTTGTTTTATCTCTATTTGTTTTGAAACCTTTTGACACAGTTGAAAGGTGACTACTGCTTTCGTTTGGTTTTCTTTTGAACCTTTTGACAAAGACAAAAGGTTTGCTTGTTAAAAAACTAGCTGCTTCTCCATGCTTTCAAAAGGAAGCTTTCAATTTAGTTGATTTACCCTTGTTTTATAAGCTAAAGAATAACCCAAGATTTTGAAGTAGACCATCCGATAAGGTCGAAAGGATGCTTCCAATGAAGTCGAAAGGTTTTAAAAGAAGGTTTTCCACTTGTTTTAAATTAAACCCAGTGAGTCTTCGAAAGGTTTTCTTTGAGTGATTTCGAAAGGTTTAAGTTCAATTACTTCGAAATGTTTAAGTTGAATGATTTGGAAAGGTTTAAGTTGAATGATTTCGACAGGTTTAAGTTGAATGATTTCGAAAGGTTTAGTTCATTAGTTTCGAAAGGTTTGAATTTAATGATTTCGAAAGGTTTTAATTCAGTGATTCCAAAAGGTTTCAATTCAATTGTTTCGAAAGGTCAAGATGTAAGGTTTTCTAAGGTTTTTCGAAATTAATATTTTAGAATGATTTTAAAGAAGGATATCTAAAGTTCTATTGCTTTTGAAAGTTTTACTTCTCAATGGTTTCAAAAGGTTTAATGAATGGTTTAGAAAGGTTTGATGAATGTTTTCGAAAGGTAAGGCTTCGGTCTAGGTAATTAAAAGGTTTTCACTTGGTTTTGGAAAGAGGTACTTCCAAATGGTTAAATGTTTTCATCAACTAAACTTTGAGTAAATAATATATATATATATATATACATACATACATACATAAATACATACATACATACATGCATATATATATATATATATATATAACAAGATAATATGATTTTGAGTAAAGCACAAAGAATATGCAACTTCCTTGTGTAAGTTTGATTTAAACGTTTTAAATCATTTTGGAAATGTTTCAATGAAAATTATGGGAGAGTATCCCTAAGTAAAAAATGACTCTGATATTAGAATGCTAGAAGGGATTGATATAGGGTAACGCTCTATACATTAGCTATTAGCCCTAGCTAATTGTTGTCTAAAATTCCAATGTGTAGGGCTTTGTCACAGGTAGAATAAAATTATGATTACACGCCAAAAGCAGCATGTAACGACCTTATATTTTCAACCATTTGCATCCAAATATGTCGGAATTGAATTGATCAAAATACCAGATTGTAAGTTATTATTTGGCAAAACTCAGCATATACAGTAACAAATAATCACAGATCACAGACACAGAGTAATAAATGCAGCGGAAACAAAGATAGTAGTTCATGAAGCTACTATATATATAACAGAGTTAAATAAGATACAATAGAAATCTCGAATACAATAGTCAAATACAAGAATCAGAATACAACATTAGAATCAACTGAATATCTGAAAGTTGGATAGATAGCCGGATCTCCAAGCAAGCTCCAACTCCATAGGTGAGTCTCGAATACTGGTACACTCAGTCTGACCCGAGCGTAAAGCAAAACACAAAACACTCGAGTGATGATTAACATTCTTATATTAATAAATCCAACTCAAGTGAAATAACAACTGAAATACAAGTAACTCAAAGGATGTTTGGGATAACCATCCTCTAAGGATCCGTTAAACTATCTACTATGTAGTAGTGTGTGCTAAGTAGATAATGCCTATCAGTAATATAAAGTATGAAAATAGCGTTAAGGCGTTACCATTACCCCCCTTAACACATTTTATATAAGTTCATAGTCTATACAGCACTGTAAACTTCACCGTCAACTAGTGGGATTTCAGGGAGTACTCCATAGGTATAACACAAAACAAATCGTAGTGGTCGCGTATAGGGATACAAGTATGACAAGGCACATGAGGCAATACCCAAGGTAGTGAAACTACCATTTGCCTGATCCAGACTAGTGGGAACGCATCGCCGCAACAATCGCAACACCGGGAAACAACACTCCCAATTCAAGGGTGCACACCAAGTTTACGAAGAAGTGTGTTTGCTCGAGGTGGCTAACCCCATTTGGCCCGGCACGGCTCCTGTTGTAGTCATTTTCAATTTGACACAAGTGTCAAGGTCATCCATTATCGTTCTCTTTCTTCAGTCATCACGTACATCATTCCAACCACTTCATTCTGGATCACACTCCACGTATAGTTATTAAAGTGGTTTTCGGTTTAAACAGAGAGTATGTCCATAACCGATCCCGGTTTCTTTAATAACTTTCGTACTTATTACATCGATTGGTGGTTTAATAAATTTCGAAAAAACCAAATCAATTTCAATCTCACTTAGAATTTGAAAGCCAACATTTCATTCGTCTTTCTATATCAATTTCTATAATTTACGTTTCAAAACTTCCAAATTTACCATTTCAAAACTCTATAATTCAACTTAATTTTTTATTTAAAACAATTCAAATATTGATTTAAATTCATATATAGGTTTCATCCCATAATCATTTAAATTAGGTCAATTTAACATTCAAAACAATTTAAATTCATTGATGGATTCATTAAGTAATCATTTAAATTAAGTAAATTTATCATTTCAAAATAATTCCAATTGAATTTCCAATTCATTAAATCAATCACTTAAGTTTATCTACATTATATCAAAACTTATGAATTGAATTAAATTAAATTCGTCAAAATAAATTCTTTAAATTACAAGTCTCGTATTAATTTCTATCAATCACATTTTATTTCTTATTAAAGAAATTCAATTTCACTTAGTTACTTATCTAATTTAAACAAATTTCAAAACTTAATTATTACTAAAACTCAATTTCACTTATTAAAGAATTTAATTTCACTTATTAAAGAATTCAATTTTATTTAATTATTAAATAATTTCATAACTTAATTTGATAATTTACTTAAATTTAAACAACATTCTTTCATCAAACACTTTGCTAATCATAATACTTTGGAAATCAAAATTTAGAAATCATAATGCTTGGAATCATAACACTTCCCACTTAACTATTTAAATCTAAATAATAGTATATATAATAAAATAGTTTATAATTTAAAATAGTTTATATTAAAATAGTTATAATTTAAAATAGTTTATATTAAAAATAATTTATATTAATATAGTTTATATGAAATAAATTTATAAAGTAACATATATAAATAGTTTTAAATGTAATTTTAAAAATACTTTATATAATAAAATAGCTTTCTCAAATTTCATAAATCGATTCAAATCAATTCAATTTCCAAAATTCAAATTTAATCAAATCCCAAATTATCAATTTTAATTTATTTCAGTTTCTCAATAAACCATTTCACACTATATCTATTTCAAATATAGATTTTTAATCACAAAATAAACCATTTCAATTTCAATACTTTCAAGCTTTAAATATTCAAACATTTCAAAACAAGAATTGATAATTCCATATATATATATATGTATATATATATATATATATATATCAAATTCACTATATAGCTTAGAATCAAGAATTTTACTATATACAAAATAATCATTTATATAATATTAAAAATCAATATTTGTATAAAACCATATATTTCTTTCCAAAACCATAGAAATCATTTAAAAAATATTTATATATAGACCAACGGTGTTTGTATATAATTTTCTATCCTATGTCAAGTGATACAGATACTTATCATTTCAATCCATAATTTAAATATATACGGGTATATATATATATATATCATTTCAACCCGTAATCCCAAATTCAATGTCAAATAAAAAATCACTTGGGTCTATCATTTCAACCCATAACGATTTTCTCCTATTCTACAGATCGTTCGGGTCTGTATCATTTCAACCCATAGTGAATTCTATACTAACAGGGAACTTGCAGAGTGATAACAAACATGATAATAATATAACAGGCATATATCATCAATATAAATAACAAATAATGGTGTCAGATGTCACAGGTGAACTGATACAGGTAATAACATATATATATATATATAACAGTGTAAATAACTAACAAAGTATATTTCAATTGTCGTTTCAATTGAAATCAAATTTAATAAATAAAAGAACAATAATTGTGAGTGATTACTCACCTTTCGAGGCTAGATAGATTCGACGATAGAGTGAGTTACGGTTCCAAGCACAGATTTCAAAGCAAAGCAAGATTGGATGTGAATTGGACGAATAAGGATGATAATCAAGGATTGATAAAATGAATCAGAACTGGATCGATGAAGAAAATTGGTACAAGTGAACTCATATTTATATTAAAAAAATCATAATCCAAAATCATTGTTTAAATTAAAATACATATTTTAAAATCAACCATATTTTATATAATATATTTTGAGATAAATACTTATATATACATATACATATTAAAAATGCAAAATATTTAACATATAATAAGATCAAACATACATTTAAAATAATATAAATTTATCTTCAATAAATAGTTAATCCCTAATGTACTATATTAATAAAGTATTTGAAAACCCAAGTTCCCTTATATACAAACAAATGCAAATACTCATATATAAAACTTGTACACGTTTTATAATTTAAAGTTAATATTGTTTAACGTAACTTTAAAACCATTCTGCAATAACATAAACTAAAATATTATAACATATACACAAGTAGCACTAAATAAGCTTACTTTAAAAAAATCTAGATAAACAAAATATATACACTAGCTTAAGTACACTTGCAAAAATACCTATATGTATAAACCGAATAACTATATGGCTTCCTTTACAATAATATAAGAATATGATATATATATATATATATAACATACATACTTTATAACTTTTATAAATAGGCAAATAGCAAAGTTTTGCAAAAACACGCAACACATATAAATACACAGGCAAGTATACATAACACCCTTTGCACCCAGCTGACAAAACATATCACCTGTACCCCATTATCAATGACATACAATACTTACAATATTATAATATATAGAAAATGTCACACTATTTACACAAACAGAACCTATACAACAGAGTTTATATAATATTACTTATAATATGTACTAACAAACAGGTATGTAACCCATATCCTCAAATCAAAGTTTGCCAAACATACATAGTAGTATAACTTATAGAAATAAACATATATATTACTGAATTAAAACTTCTCATATAACTAAACTGTAATAAATATGTATACTTATAGAATCATATATATGCGGACTAACTAACTAGTTTATAAACAAATATGTATATAAACTTAGCTTTATAAAATTTTGAAAATCATTACATATATAACAACCGAAGCTTATAGGTATACCACTAACAGAGTTTATAATATATACAAGCTACATATAAATATATATATGTATATAGAACAAGATGCGAATATGAGAAGAATACTAATGCTCACTTGGATTGGCTGGCTACTCGAAGCTATGGAGGGCAGAGAACAGAGCGGCCCTGGGTGGAGCACGTGTGGGAAGGTGATGCTCAGGCGGAATGAGGAAGCCGAGTGGGAAAGACTTGTGGGGTGACTGGGCTTGTCCAGGAGGCATGGCTGCTATAGTCGGCAATGGTGGATAAGATGGCGGACGAGACGGTGGGTATGGTGTTAGGCGATACGGTCGGCAGCGGAGTTTGGGTCAGGTCGGCACTTGTGGTGGTGGAGAGAGAGGGAAGGTCGGAGCGTCTTCGTCGGTAGTTACTGATGAGGATAGATGATCAGCCAATGGATGCTACTCGATCGTCGGAGCTTGGCAGCGCCTTGGCAGGGATTTGGAGCTATGGCGGCGGAGTGGGACGGTGGTTTGGGAGGAGGTGAGGCATGGGTGGACTTCGGTTGGAGGAGGGTACGGTGCGACTTTTGGATCTTGTGCGCACACAGGTGGAGGAATGAGGAAGAACCAAGTTATGCATGCTTCATAACAAAGATTCATATGAAAGCTAAATTTATAAATATATTCTGTAGAGAGAGGGGCAACGAAAAGGAAAATGAAAGGAGGAGCAAATGAATTATGACTCAGAAATATAAATTTACAACAGGAATAGTAAACGCCAAGAGTTGCATTTCTAGGGAAAATAAAAAGACTAGAAGCTATATGGTTAAAAGACAGTTGGATACGAAGAGTTAGAAAATCAAAAGGCTCGGTTGCGGAACTCGATACGCTAGGCGTTACCCAGATAACATCGCATATCGGACTTCGAAATTGACAATTGAATATACCATAGAGATCATCGCGATGTGATGATCAAAACGGTATATAAATATTAGTGGTACTATCATCCGATCAAAAATCAATATCAGTATGAAAATGCAGCTTTTTCGCCGAAAATAAGATCGACGGAGCAATAGAAGCCCAAATTTGAAAAAATCGAAAAATGACGTCTTACTCAGAAGATGATTTAGAATTTTTCTATAGAAAAATATTTAGTTTTCGAAAACATTTTATTTTCATCAGTTCCTAACTGATTAAATTGAAATAAAATTACATACGAAAATAACTTTCATATTTTCGAATGAAAATTTACAGTTTGCTATGTTCAATTAGACGTTTTCCAAATATTAAATTTTTATTTCAAAATCTTATTTTTAAAATTTCATGAAAATTCGATAAGTCACATTATTAAAACAGTTAAAATTTATGGGTCGTTACAGGGTATATGTTATATACAAATAGGTTAATGGTGAGCCTGAAAAACCATTGGGATCAGAAAGACCAGAGAGATGATTAAGTTAGGGACAGACCGTCTAGAAATGAAGTATTTAGCAGATAGTTAAGGATAGACAATCTAGAAGAAGAACAATATCTAACAGGTGTTAGAATAATTTTGATTATATTGTCTGGTTGGCTCGAGTCAACCAAAGGTTAAAAGTTATCCAAACAAAACTTATGAGTTTGAACTGACAGTTCATAATTACCAGATGTTTATTTATGTTTACATAATGATTGCTTTACAGTATTTAACCAATTATCGTTTCAGGAAAAGGTTTTGCAAAGATATGTTTTAAAAGGATGTTAGTGAACGAAAACCCGTTCCGCTAAGCGGTGTGGTCTCACTTAACACACGCACACACACACACACCCCACACACACACACGGATATATATATATATATATATATATATATATATATTCCAGGATGTATAGTATTATTCATAACCACTATAATAACCTACTATAACTCTTAACCTACTCAAATAAAATTTTAAGCACCCAAGATTTTAAGGGAAAAACATAAACTTCGAGTCAGACATAAAGCCTAATGTGAATAATACTATTACATCTTGATTTATTGATATTAAGTGAGACCAAGCTGCTCAGCGTAACGGGTTTCCCCTCACTAATATTCTTTTAAAAGTATATCTTTTGCAAATCAAAAACTACAATCAAACCGATTATGACTATAACAACAAATACATATATGCATAATAATCAAGAAATCAATGGACTATTTGTCCACACTAAATTTTATTCTGGCTAACTATTAACCATTAGCTAACTCGGGCCTACCAGATGTAATCAATTATCTAACTTTTGTTAGACACATTACTGGGCTGACTGGCCTTAACATTCTTCTTTTAGGGTCTACTTAACCTAATGGTTTTGCAGGCTCACTAATAACCTACTTTTACTCTGTATATTCCCTTCTATATGTAAAATTATTTTAGTCCCATCTGTAACAAAGCCATACACACTGTAATTTTGGACTTATATTAGCTAGGGGCTATTAGCTAAAGTATAGGGCATGACCCTACACCAGCCCTATCTGGTCTTCTAATATTCGAGTCATAAACTTAGGGTTATCTACCATATTCAAAATTAATTTCCTTCAATATACTTAGAGTTAACTATCCTATTCAAATTTCGTTTCCTTGTATACAATCTTTGTAAATGATTTAGCCTTGTAATCATAACTTTTTAAAACAAGGAAATCATCCACTTTGCCTTACTCAAAGTACTTATGCCATGATATATGCTTTACACAAAATAATGTTAATGAAATCTTATTAATAGGATTATCTATCCCTTCATAATAACTTAAAACCACTTTTTAACTTAGAAAGTTTTAGGCTACAAGGCAAAAACAATGCCTTCGAAACCTTTGTTTACGCTTTAAAAAATCCCTTTCAAATTCATTGAAAGTATCCCTTTCAAAACAAGTTAACTACTTTAATCTTGAAATACTAGGCCGAAAGGCCAAAAACATACCTTTCAAATGTATTGAACATATGCCTTTCGAAATCATTACTTCACCCTTAGACATCCTCTTTCAAAACCATTAAGCCTATCTTTCAAAAGCATTACAAAACTTCTTTTAAAAACACTTAAAATAAACATTTTGGTATGCTTAAACACACCTTTCAAATACATTGGGTTTCCTCTTCAAAACACTTATAACACACCTTTTGAATTCATTGCAATATTTCACTTAAAATGTACCTTTCTAAATTATTGGGTTCAACTAAAAGTTTGTGGAAGAATTAATTCAAAACCATTAAAAATCATTCCTTTCGAAACTTTTAGTTTAACATATAATATAACTATGGGTAATATAGAACAAAGGCGAAAGCATTGCTTTCGAAAGTATTAATCCTAAGTAAAAGAAAGAGGATAGCTTCAAAACCCACTCTTTTGAAACCATTGCCTTGAAAACCATTTGGAAAGTGGCTGTATGACCCTTTCGAAAGCAAGGAGAAGGCGGATTCAAAGTATAAGGCGAAAGCACCCTTTCTAATACATTGCTTTAAGGCTATAAAAGCTGCCTTAACTAGTTCGAAAGGTAAGAATGCGGCAGCTAGGTTTCGGATGGATTCCAAAAGCGGCTACTCTTTCGAAAGCTAATTTTTAAAACAAAATAGTGACAACTCATTTGAAAGCATCTTATTTAAATAAAGGCAAACGACAATTCTTTAGAAACATTGATTGGTTCGACAGCCATTTTAAAGTGGCTTCAGCTCCTTCGAAAGCATCATTCATAAACAGAAGTCAAAGTTATAGCTTCTATCCCTTCAAAAGCAAGGTTTCGACATTGTCCCTCCTAACTTTCTTCAATCAACTACGTATCAATGGCTTGACACCATATGTATTGGTTTTGAATGGGTTTGTAAGCGGTTGTATGGTGTCGAAAGCTAATAGATGGAAGTGGCGAAGTTGTAAATTATGTAAAAACGGATTTTATACCTTACAGAGTAACTTCTTCTCAGTTAACTTGCCTTAATTGTCCAAATGTAATTGGTTGTCATTTCCTTATCAAAATCCTTTTCTAAAAGTACTAGCGAATTTCAAAATTATCCATTAAAACATTTTATCTAATAAGCCCTTCTCCTTGGTTAAAAATATGAAACATTCTAGTCCCTCAACTTAAATAATTATATAACCATAGTAAAGTACTTAGGAAAATTTCCCAAAAATTGCCATAATTCACTTTTAATATTTTTTCCAACGTATTAAAATTTAGGACCCAAAAACGTTATATACATGCTCTAAATAATTTAAACTCAAAATTAACTATTTTCTTTCATAGAAAATTCATAACCATTCCACAACAACTTAGAAATTATGAAATTTTTGAAACCCACTTCTAAAATAATGTCTTTGACAATATACCAAAAATGCAAATCATTCGGATACCATTTAATAGGTTTTCCAATCTAAACTTATCATAAAATCTATAAGAAACATCATAAATCATCAACAAGTGTGTGTATGTCTTTATACACACACACACACATACACACACACACACACACACACACACATATATATATATATATACACATTTAAACAAACATAACATGGCATATTATTTGCAAAATAATTTTGATCCAATCTTGAAACTGAAAGCATTAACTAAAGTGAGATGTAAACCAAATTATTCACCTTATCTTGGTGTTAACAAGGTTGAGGTTTGCTCTTTGATTGAATTGCTTAAGTTTCCTACTTGAATACTAGCTTTTCTTTGGTTGATTCTTATTAATGGTGGCTGGCCAAGTTGTTAAGGTTTTAGTTTTGTTTATGAGTATTGAAATGAATGAGAAATGATAGATAGGAGGGTTTAGGGTGTAAGAACAAAGAATATTCCTCTTTTACCCTTATTGTATTCCTTCTACTTATTTATCTTTAATTATCTTTTGCTTACGTATTCATTGAGGCATGACTCCTTTATTAATTTACAAATTTCAATCTCTTAACCATCTACATTATTTCATTTAATTTATCTAATTAACTGTACTAAGCAATGTTAGTCAAAATTAGGGTCATTACAGACTCCTCTTCCTTGAAGAATTTCGTCCTCGAAATTGGGATAAGGTACCTATAACAATCAAACATAAAGGTAAAACATACATAAAACAAATCGGGATAAGTATCTCTAATCTTGCTCTTAGTTTTCCAAGTACAACCTCTCTCGTCGTCAACCCACTGGACTTTGACTAATCTAACCATCTTGTTCCTTAGTCTCTTCTCATCTCTCATGACTATACGAATTGGTTTTGTAAATATAGTCATGTTCGGTTCCACTAATAAATCATCTAACACAATCGGTGTAATAGCGTCTCTGTATCCCGAATACACTTTCTTAAATGAGAAATATGAAAAACATAGTGGACTCCTATCAAGCTATTTGGTAACTCTACTTTATATGCAAGTTTCCTAATCCTTTATATAATAGGAAATGGTCCAACGAATCTTGGTGCCAATTTTTCTGATTTTTCAAATCCGATTACACCTTTATTTGGTGACACCTTGATGAAAATATAATCTCCAATTGAGAATACTAAGTCTTTCCATCTCTTATCAGCATAACTCTTCTGCCTAGACTGAGCTTCCCTCATTCTAGCTCAGTTAACTCAATCTTTTATGCAGCTTCTATAACTAAATCTGGACCAAGAATTAATCTATCCCCGGTCTCTGACCAACAAACAGTAGATTTGCATGGCCTTTCATAGAAAGCTTCAAATGGTGCCATCCCTATACTAGTCTGATAACTATTTTTATAGGAATACTCAACTAAGTGTAGATGGTCTTCCCATGATGCCCAAAGTCTAGCACACAAGATCTTAACAAATCTTCTAAGACTTTGTTAACTCTCTTCGTTTGCCCATCTGTCTACGGATGGTAAGTGGTACTCCTGTTGAGCTTGGTACCTAAAGTGTCCTGTAGAATCTTCCAAAACTCTCTAGTAAATAAGGAATCCCTATCGCTTACTATACTACTAGGAATTCCATGTAGTCTAACTACATTCCCCATGAATAACTTAGCTAAATCTTTTACTGTCTTGGTCGACTTAACTAGATTGAAATGGGCACTTTTGCTCAATCTTTCCACTATAACCATATACTCTCATTTCTTCTATTCGACCTTGTTAACCCATCAATTAAATCCATTGGGATAGAATCCCATTTCTAGACCGGAACATCTAAAGTCTAAAGTAACCCACTCGGTTTTTGATGTTCGGCTTTTACCTGTTGACAGTTTAAATACTGTCTCACCTGTAAGCCTACATCTCTATTCATACCTTCCCAGAAGAAACTCCTTTTCATCTCCTGGTACATCTTAATTCATTCCAGATGAATAGTGAACTCTGAACGATGGCATTCTCCAATAACTTCATTCCTAATGTTTCCCACATTCAGAACACATAGTCATCCTTTCTTCCTCAACCACCCATCCTAGTCAAGACTGAGATCTTTCAAATCATCGCTCTTTGTTTCATCGCTCAACATCTGATCCGTTCAGCTAATAATGGATTCTCTCCTTGCTTAGAAGCAATCCTTTCGATCATCATCGGTCAAAATTCTAAATATGAAAACGTAGCGGTTTCATAACTAGAACTAATCTTAGATCTCCATTGTGCTCTTCATGTGGTCAATGCTTCTAAATTTTTCCACTCAGCTACCATTGCCAATACTGCATTCTGATACTTTTTGCTAAGTGCATCTGCAACCTTATTTCCTTTTCCTGGTGTGTACTCAATACCAAAGTCATAAGCGGCTAAAAACTATAACCACCTCTGTTGTCTCATATTCAACTCCTTCTAATAGATATCTCAATGACTTATGATCTATGTACAACTTGAATCTTTCTCCTAAAATGTAATGTCTCCACACCTTCAGTGTGAAAATTGCTGCAGCTAATTCTAAATAATGAGTTGGATACCTAACCTCATGTGGTCTGAGCTATCAAGAATGATGGGCAATCACTTTACCTTCTGCATTAATACAGCCCTTAATTCTGTTCCACATGCATCCATATACACCACTAAGCCCTGATTCCCATCTGGAACAACTAACATATTTGCATTTGTCAATAAGTGTTTCATTTTCTAGAATGCCTCTTCACACTTATGTGTCTAAACAAATTTCACATATTTTCGAGTTAGCTTAGTCGTCGATGTTGCTATCCATGAAAAATACTTAATGAATCTCCAATATTAACCATCTAATCTAAGAAAACTCTTTATCTCAATCACTGTCTTGGGTCTCTTCCAACTATTCACTACTTTGATCTTAGATGGATCTACTGGAAACCCTTTCTCTAAGCCTACGTGACCAAGAAACTTCACTTCCTTCTTCCAGAAGTGACACTTTAAAATTTTTGCTTTCAGTTGATGCTGCCTCAACGTCACAAGCACCACACTAAGATGAACTTCATGCTCTTTCTCATCCTTAGAGTATATCAAAATGTCATCTACGAATGCTACAACAAATCTGTCCAAATGTTCTCTGAAGATCCTGTTCATCAGGTCTACGAAGAACGCTGGCGTACTAGTTAGTCCGAACGGCATCACTAACCATTTGTACAATCCATATCGAGTCCTAAATGCCGTCAAAGGAATACCATCCTCTGCTACTCTAAGCTGATGGAATCCTATTGCCAAATCAATTTGGGAAAATACTTTGGTTGCACTCAACTGATCATATAAATCATCAATCCTAGGTAACATGTATCGGTTCTTTATAGATTTCTCATCCAGCTTATGATAATCGATCATAACCTTAACAATCTATCTGGTTTCTTTGCAAACATCGCAGCTGCTCCCTAAGGCGAACTGTTTCGTTCGAAAAATTCTTACCTTTTGAATCCAGGAACTGCACCTTTAACTCCTTTATCGCGGTAGGTGTCATTGCACTTGGTAGTCTTCTCACTGGTTCTTCTCCTGGTACTAAATCTATTCGAAACGTAAAGGCTTGTTTCGGTGGTAGTCCTATCACGAGCTCAAAGACATATGTGAATTCTCTAACAATGAAAACTTAATTCAACTCGTCCTCTATCTCCACAACATCCAACAAAGCATTAAACTCAAAACTAAGGTTTTCTTGTATATATTTCGATCACTACAATCAGAGTGTCTAAGTAATATTTTCCAATCATGGCAAAATATTCTAGCATCGTATTTACTTAACAAATCCATACCTAAAAAATTCCAAACTTACGAAATCAGATACATGCAAACTGCAATCAAATACATGGCCTAACAATTCAAACTCTAGGTGTTTACATCTCATCCTAAAAGTCGCAAACCCTCATATCGGATTCACAACCCCTAAGGAAGTAACTAGGTATAAGGATTCTAGGTTAATCATACCTAACAAACAATGAGATATAAAACAATGTGATGCACTAGTATCAAATAGAACTCTAACTGACATACCATGAATCAAAAGCGTACCTCCCATCATAGCTTTTCCTTTCTCCTATGTTGTTGGTTTTAAGGTAGCGAGTTCCATTGCAAACACTTTTCCCTTGCCATCCTTGGCTGGTTCTTGCACTAGTTCTTATAATATGCAATCTGATTGTAGTTGAAATTTTTTACTCCTTTCTTCTCAGTACCTTTCTTCCCTTTGCCTGTCCGACACTTATGAGCATAATGTCCCTTCTTATCACATTTATAGCAAACTACATCGGTTTTCCCTTCCTTGGCAGCTCCACTCTTCTGAGCGTCCTTCTTGTGGAAAAGCACTCTCTTTTGGTTCCACCCACCTTGAGCTTTCCTTGCTTTGTTACCATCAAGAAAAGCAAGCATCTCTTCCTGCCTCAGAGCCATCTCAACAACTACATCACATAGATCCTTAATATGTGGAATGTTGCTTTAAAGCTCAGGTTTCAGTCCACCAAAACTTCTCATTCCTTTTTATAACTGTATCAAACGTAGCATACCCATATCTAGATAATTCCTCAAATTTAGTAGCATACTAAAATACTGTCATGTCTCTCCATACCAACTCGGTAAACTTCGTGAGCAGAGTTGACTTATCAATTTCCGACACGAATCTCTCCTCAAACCTTATTTTGAATTCTGCCTAAGTCATGATCTCTTCATTTACTCCCACAGTAACACTATTCCACCAGTACAGTGGTGCTCCTTGCAACTGCCTTGAAGCAAGTCTCCTTTTCAGCTCATTGCTGAGCCCTAATCAGCAAAAATCCTTTCGCAATGAAGCAACCAGTTCTCTGTTTCAATTGTGCCCTCAGTCCCGATAAACGGCTTTCCTCCAAGCCTAGAATAATTTATACTTAGTACTGCATATTTGTTGACCACGAAGCTCCTTGATTTCCTCCAACCAATCCCTCAAAAGCTTCAGCTTGCACCATGTCGACGAAGAATTGGTGCATGGCTCCCATATCCACTTGCGACTCTCCAACACCAACATTAGCAGCTTGTGCCTGACCTGAATTCCTTTTAGTGTTTAGTCTAGCATTTCCATTGGTTGTGGTTAGGGCTATCAATGGATATCCAAAAAATCCAAAATCCATCCGCATTCGCATCCGAAAATTGGATAATATTCGACATGCATAAAACGGATGTGGATATGAAGACATCCACATCCAAAAATTATCTGTTCAGTTTTTTTCAAAATTATAGTTCTAATTATGTGTATTTTAGTGCAGTGAATGATATTTATTTATTGCTTTATTAAGTTTGTAGTTTGTATTATATGCGCTTTATGCTTATAACTGCTCGAAACTATTTATTATCATCATATTTGTTAATTTTTAACACTTTTATAATCAATGGGATTGAAAAATATTTATGTTAAACTAAAATTTACATTTTACAATTCTTGATTTATTGATCGTTGGCGCATAGGATAATTCTTTGATATCTGTCTGTATCCATGGATGCGGATATCCAGTATCCAAAAATGATTTCGGATGCGGATGTGGATATGGCACTATTAGCATATGAAAGCATCCGTTGACAGGCCTAGTTGTGGTACTTCCTCCATTAATGTTAACTCTTCCACTGCTAGCATCCATATCTTACTTCCTTAAAATCCACCTTCGATCTTTGTAAGATATAGAAGAATAACCTAAGAGAGATGGAAGAATAAAGATAAAGTGTATATGTATATATAACAAATACAAGTACGCACTATATTGTTATAGCATACCCTAATCTTTTCTCTAATTCCTTAGGATTATGTTGTTTAAAATTTCTTTTGATTTTTCATAAACTTATGCTCTGATATCAAGTTGTAACATCCCCAATCTTGAGTCTCGAAGCTAAGCGCTACATTTGCTGCAGTACTCTATAGTATTTACTTACGTTAACAAAATACGGTAATGTTAACAGTATCCATAATATCACAAGCACGTGAATATGAAATAAAATCAACATGGATTTTGAAACACCTTTTCCTGATTACATTTCAATCAGTTATATAATCCCAAATCGATTCTTAGGTTTTGATCAAATATAATTATTATAAATTAGCCAAGAGCGATATATGAAAATGCACCCTTGGATGATAACACTACAAGAAAATATGATAAAAATAGCTTTGTGCCATAGCATTATATTAAAGTGCTATAATAAAATAATTAAAGAAAATAAAATAATGTATAAATTGTGCTATGTAAATGAAGTAAAATCAATAACACAAACATTTTGTTATATATCACTACATTACGCTATATTACCCGACCCAGTAAAGACGCGCGTGAATGTAAAGGAACGCGGAATAAAATAAAAACAAAGGCCGCCAAAACTAAAATTTCCCTCATCTTTCCCAACTCGACTAAAATCTCCCCCAAACCGCCGAATTTCGATTCACTCCATAAACTCCACAAATTCCCAAAACTTGACCTCTCCGATTCACACCAGCATCTTCGACGGTCTCTGCAATCTCCGAATCATCAGACGCAGTGAGTATTTTCTTCCTTGTTTCGTTCCTATTATCTATTTAAGGTTTTTGTTATTGAAAGCATAATCCATTTTTTTTTGCTGTAGAAATCATCTTTCTTATATTTAATGTTTTTTTATTGAAAGAACTCAGTACATAGTAAGTAGTCAATTTCTTGGTTCAACATAAATCAATCATAAGTTCTAAAAACTATTAGGTTGGTCCTGCTTATGTTATCCACTAGCTTAGCTTGCTGTTTTTTCGAGGTCTTGTTAGCTTCTTTGGTTTAGGTAATCTTCTCTTATTTTTCGTTGTACTGTGTTTTGCTAGCTATTATGTTGGTCCTGCTTATGTTGATTATGATGTCATTGTTGATTGTTGTTGCTGCTAGTTACTATGTCTCTAGTTTATTTAGGATTTGTGTTATTATTTTTTGTTTATTTATATAAACTGTAGTTATTAGGTTTTGTAGTAGGGTTATTTTTAATTTTTTTTAAGGGTGTATAGGAAGACTTACTCACCAGACTTATAAAGGATAAAATCACATAAGTGTTCTTTCCTCGTAAAAGAACAACTCATTTTCTTAGAAAAAATCTAATAAAAGAACATATAGTTATTAAATTTAATAGTTTGATTTATGTTGTTGGTTACATTAAAATATTATTTCAAAATTTTTACTGCTCAACCATTTATACTATATTTTCTATTGAGTACATTGTCAAAACTGGAAATGTAAGAAAAGAAAACAATTGCTACAACAATATTTGAATTACCACACATACCATATTTAAATTAAAGTTCTCAACATGGTTATATATGTTGACCAGATGTTGATATATCAACAATTGACATTTAAGTTTTTAAATTTTAAATTGTTAACTTTTTTAGTTTTTGAAAATCGATTAACCAATCTAATAATCAATCATAAGTTCGCCTTTCATCTCCTGATAGTAAGCTGATAAAATCTTGAAACAACTCTTGCTAATTTGTACACGGAAAACAACAAACAACTGCACAAAGAAGAACACATTACAAAGCAGAATTCACATACATATAGCTCAAAATTAAATATCATAAATGCACAACACACATCAATTCAAAGCCGAGTAACAAAACAAAACTAATTTTTGTTGGAAGCCGATGAGCCCTTGAGCGTCCTTGAGTGCCGTGTCTCTGAAAGATGCAGATTTACTCCCATTCTAGTAACAAGTGTTATATACTTTTCACTTTGTTTGCTAGCCATTTTGCGCCTCCTTTAAGACCGATTGAAAGTGACTGCATCATTAAACTTTTTGTTATATAAAAAACTTCCGAGTAATCAGAGCAGTAGAGATTCTTAAATGATATAAGAAAAAAAATCCAGGTCCAGCTTTTCCAATTGGTTCTCATTTGAGGGTTTAATACTCTTCAACTTTCTTTAAGTCCTCCAAATTTGTGGTATCCTGTACAGTTGATCCCTAAAAGAGAATTCGACCTACTTTTTTCACCGTTCTTATTATCTTCAATGAATATTGTGAAACCACGAACATTTTGAAATTTGACATACTTCAAGTTAACAGGTTCTCCCCTAAGATTTTTCTGGTTTAGAACAACAGTCATTAGCATTGGCAAATCCCATGTGTTCCTTGTTCTTGTAAAATTTGGTTGTCTTTGGGCCTTCATCTTCTGGTTCTAGCATAAAGAAAAGAACCAACTTGACAATTTGAGTGAAAGGAATACTATAACAGAGTCTCCTTTTTTTAAATATTATAAAATTGAGAGTTGAGATCGAAAATTATTTTCTTAACTATCTTATCCTTCATAATATACCATTTGATGAGACTGATATTTTACAGTTCTAATAAGAAAATTGGTGCGATTTAAGTATTTTTCCATAACCGTGGAATCTTTTTTTCGGTGCATACTTATTCCATAAAGTTTTCCATTTTATAAATTCTCCATTGTAAATACAAGAATGTATATATGCAGCAGCAACGTAAGTATATAACTTCTTTTCTTACTATTTTAACATTTAAGCAGCAAACCGACCACCCTTGATGATTAAACAACGAATTATAATTTACAAATTTTGCTTCTAGTTAACATAAACTAACATAACAATTTTAGTTTCATTTATGAATTATGATTGATGTTAATCCATTCAGACAATGCTAGATATGTTTTTCTCTTTTTTTAATTGTGACACACCAAACTATCAATTTTTAGTTAATGGTTTATATTTGCCTATTTGTTTGTATAATGATAATTGTGTGTATATGTACTATTACCTTATAAATTTATACACGATACAAATTGAAAATTATATATAAACAGATTTACTAGATCCCTCAACAATTGTAGAAATAAATTTTCCTTAATTGTATCAAATAGTGAATTCTATATTAATTAACAGCTTAGTATATATCCTAACATTTTAATACAAAAGCATCTAAATACATAGGTTCATGAAAGTACTTAATTCAAATACAAATCACAATAATTAGAAGCTTGATATGTATCAAACACTTCTGCCCATAACTAATTTTTTTTTGCCCATAAATAAAATCTTCTGTTTTAACTATTGAAACAAAAAACAAATATTAGTCAAATATCATACCAAAACCTACCCACAACTGCGATCAAAAACTAAGTCAACTAATTTATGAACTTAAGAATTTATGTTTAAAAATTTGTTCCATCAAAGCAGTCCTTTCAGATCAACTTAAATGAACATCATTCAACTATTTTGGGTATACCATAAAGTTACAACAAGGTAGTTTTGGTTATAATTATGAAAGCATTTAAGAATTTATTTGTTTTCTGAAGAATATAATTACTAGAATTATTTATATTTTCAAAGAACCATTTAATTTTTACTAGAAAGAGGTAGAATGTTGTTGGAAAAAAAATGGGCAAATGATTTTCTATTAGATATTTGAATTTTTGAGAATATTTTTTTATTCTAGAAAATCATTTTTAAACAATAAATATTTTTATTTATTTTGGTTATGCTAATTCTAGGAATATATAAGTAAATTTATTTTTGTATCTAAACCTATATAACACAAAAGGATAGCTAACTCAGGTGCATATATGGACAGATTATATAAGCACATCAGATCTAGTTAAAATATATCATTTATGGTCAATACTGTACCGCAACTTCTAAATTTCCTCGTTACCGATAATACAGAACTCAAGAATGGAGACTTAGCAAATGGAATATGTAGCAACTGCGACGTGTCTTTGTTTATCTATTTTACTAATAAATGGAACGTTATACCACTATTCCACAACAACTGTTTGGTCTAAATAAAAATCTAATAAATAATTTCAGTAGATATCTATGATGTTTAGATCTTATAGATAGAAGCTGACTATTTAGCAACTAAATGATATTTCAAGAAATTATAATATAAAAATGTTAATTGATCTCCAAGGACTAGTAATGAGTTTTTGATTCATTGCCTAAACTTTCGCACACAACGATTTAGCATGGAAAATTCCAATGCTAGAATTCAGGGTAACAATTTTCAGATTTTAAACGACGAAATGTTATCAGCTCAAAGTACTTTATTTTTTTAGTGATATGCAAGCATGTAACTAGAATAACAATCAAAATGGCTATTTTATATAATTTGATAGTGAACTTGCCGAAATACAATCAACGAATAAGTTTGGACTTTGGTATCAATGTTATTGTTTGCTAGATTTTTATTCCCTCCATATAAGTTTTTGAAGCATGATAGTAGAATACTAGTATATATGAACAATACCATCAAATGTTTATTTTATTTTTTCTTCATTTCATTGCAGGAAGTTGTTTGATGCAAGGAACGCTAGCTGCTTCAAATTTTTTGCGTCGGTGCTTCAAATTACTAGTGATTACTCTTTGCAGGTTTGATGTGCATGAGCTGACAAGCGGAAGACTAAGGGATCTTGTTTTTTCATGTAATGTTTTGTTTTGAAATTATGTACTCTAAACTTATGTACCTATTATCAACTATGTAAGACCATATATATTTTGTCATTTGCAATCAAATATGCTTTGGTAGTATATTATGCTTTTGCTATTACATTTTTTGCTTTTGATTTTTGCTTTTAGAAATGTAGTTTTGTATTTTGATTACTATTGAAATGAGAAATTCAGATAAGATGAAAGATAGCGTTTGTAGGATACTATAGAAAGTACATCATAATATTAAAATTAATAGCACAAAAAAGGTGCTATGGAAACAGAAAGTAAAACGCTAAAGAAACTAATTATATCAAAGGCGCTATAAGGAAATAATATAATAGCGCAGGAAAAGAGCTATAATAATGGTAAACATTATGGAAAAGAATTTTTATAGCGTTGATTCCAAGCCATGACAAATTTATTAACGCTATAAATTAAAAATTGAGATTTTTAATAGTTAAATAAAATTGCATCAATAAAACGCTATGAAAGTCGATATAGATAAAACGCTATCAAAAGGATTCAATAGTGTTGAATAAGTGCTATAATATGTTCTATTCAATGGCGTATAATATAGTGCTATCAGATGTGTCAGGGCTATTATAACATGTCGTTATATAGCGTCGTCACTAACGCTATGAAAATCTATTATAGCGTTTTTTTGTGCGCTGTTAAAAGATAAATCTGTTGTAGTATCAGAGTACTAAATAGACATTTCAGTCATAATATATCACAGAGGAAATAATACTAAATAGTTCCTACATAACCATCTTTGCCTCCTACACGTCTTCGGAATCTTATTCGTCTAACCTACTAAATATGAAAAGTCATTAACTCTCAAACTACTCAAATCAAATTTTAAGCACCCGAGTGTTTAAGGGGAAAACATAAACTTTGAGTCAGGCATACAGTCTGGTGTGAAAAATAATGTTACATATCGAGTTACTAGTATTAAGTGAGACCACGCCGCTTAGCATAACGGGTTTTCCTTACTAATATCCTTATAGAAACATATCTTTTGCAAATAAAATCTTGCAATTGAACTGACTATAACAATAATAGAAAATACATATATGCCTAATAATTAGGAAATCAATGGACTATTTGTCTACACTATAGTTTTATCTGGCTAACTATTAACTATTGGCGGACTTGGGCCTACCAGACATAATCAGTTATCTAACTTCTGTTAAACACACTCCTAGGCAGACTTCGCTTAACTTTATTCTTCTAGGATCAACTAAACCAAATGGTTTGTGGGCTCATCAATAACCTATCTTTACTCTATATATACCCTTCTGTGCGTAACATTGCTTTAGTCCCATCTGTGACAAAGCCCTACACATTGAAATTTTAGACTTATAGCTAGGGGCTGTTAGCTAAAGTATAGGGCGCATTCCTACACCAGTCTCATTTGATCTTCTAATATTCGAGTCATAAACTTAGGGTTATCTATCCTATTCAAAATTAATTTCTTGCCATATACTTAGGGTTAACAGTAGGGCCCCACCATAAGTAAATGGCAGGTTCTACAACTAAAACCGTACAGGGTTTCGTATTGGGAATTGGATTTCCAACAAATAGTCAGGCTAAGGAACTTCCTGGGCCACATGGGTACGCCTCCGGAGGGACGACCCGAGAACCTAACCAGATCTCTACCAACACAAAACCGGGTTACCCCTAACTGGGTAACTACTGACACGAGTATGCCATCTCCCGGTTGTAACCAACCTTTATCCGGGGCCCCAGCAACAAATCACAAAGTAATATAAATATATCTGCGATATCCACATAAGTTAAGTATCTGGGCTCCATACCATGGTACCACTCCTATCCAAAAGGAAATGCACATACCCTAAAGGGCGCTACCCCCAATAACCTTGCCGTATCTTTCCTGTTTCGACCATTCCGGGGTGTGAGGTTCGACGAAGTCTCGTCCACAAAGCTATGCTTTTCACAAAGCCATGCTTTGATCAACAAATGATCAACATCACTCAGCATTCCACATTACCAAGTTGGGAATATATTACTGATAACCTTCAACTACATAACCTCTGAGCTCGTACGTCTCAGAGAAGGGTGTTAAGCTAAGAGAATAAATTCTCCGCCACCAACAGAAATGTATTTGAAAGAAATCTGCTTTATATCTCAAATGTAATGTCAGACATACAATCCATACAAGTCTGTTCTGGCTTCGAACCGAACCGAAGGCACTTCTGAAGAAGTCCTTGCAATCCGGGCATCCACAATCCCGATCGGACTTCCCATCACTTAGGGAATCTCTATACCGTAGCTCCTCGGTGCAGAGACAATCGATAGTTCATCCTATCGTTCTCGCAATTACCCGGTCTTCATCGTCGGCCTTCAAATTCTATCCATAACGTAGAATCACATATTCGGAATGAGTTATACGACACAAAGGTCCTTTCCTGGCTAAACCAAATAGTGAGAGTCAATTTTTTTAAACCATGTGGATATGTCGTTCACAAAAATTCACAGGTTCGATGAGGGTTTCGAATAAGAAACTGAAATCCGATTCCCTGTCGCATCGAGGTTTAAATGCCGTTTTATGGGCAAACAGGGTTTTCACATCAATATAGAACAAACCATAATCACGGTGCAGTACATGGCAATCTATAACACATAGTATCACAAACAGAACAGAAATATCAATATAGTGCACAGCAATAGTTACTTATTTTCCAATGTGGTTTTAAATAAATTTACCATACAATTATTTGTAGTGATGTTTAAATAAATGATTAAAATTTGGATAAATAAATTAAATCTTAAGTAACTCGATTAATTGTTTCATAATTATTATTTAATTAACCGCTAATTTTGATTTGTCGACTTTAATTTATCTGAATAACAAATTCTTAATTTACAAATTAATTTGAACACTTGCTTGTTTATTAATCAATTTAATTACAAATTGTAAATCATTCTTAATTTCTTTTCAAAATCATTGATTAATAAAATTATTTACCTTTATTACCATTTGAAAATCTTCTTTATACTTTGAAAATCAATCTATTACAGTTATAAAAAGTTTAATGTTAATTAACTTAAATTCTTATTTTAAATTAAATTATTTAAAGTATTAATTAGATTATTAAGTATCCACTTAGTTTAAAATTAGTAATAAGCCTTTAATTCAATATAGTCAATATTAATTGCTCTAAAATCTGTTAACGGTAAAAGTCAAATTTTGTTTTGGGCCAAACCCATATTCAAAGTAACCCGAGCAAAACCCAGGTTTCACCGAGTCACGCGCGAGCTCTTTTCGTCATTTCCCCGAGCCATCTCCTTCTTCCCCATGGTCTCTTCTTCTTCCTGTTCTTTTTTTTCTTATGCTAAGTTAAAAACTTAATCGCTGCAGGGCCAATACCATTCAAACGCGAGAGAGAAACCCGAGTCGAAACCTCTTTTACTCGAACGTACTCTCGAGTCTCTCCCAAGTCCCAAACCCACTGATACAAAGTCGACGTCGTGCACGTGCACGACGTCACGCCGCCGTTTTGGTGGCCGTCGCACCCATCGGCAAATCGCACTTCAATTCAGTACTCGAAATCACACTTCGTCTCAACATATAAAATTCGAAATCGAAAAACAAGTGTTTTACTCGACCCTGTAACACAACCCACCCAATTTAATTGCCTCGCCGCCGCTCCTCGGACCACCAGCGACACCAAGATTTCGGCCATGTCATGTCCATGCTCCATACTACCCTCCCCCATCATCGCATACAACTCGATCGTGTATTGAGGTCGAATACACCACATTACAGACATGTTCAAAACTCGAGACTAAACCCTAAATCAATCTCGTTCGACCCATTCTTGTTTTTGAAAAATATTTCAACAATTTTTCCAACGTCCCAGATGTTCAAGCATGCTTCAGTACGAATTTCAATATTTTTAAATGATTCGATTATCAGGAATTTAGAAAAATGCAAACTTATTAAATTTTCAAAGTGCTCTTGAAACACTTCATTAGAAATCTTTATTTTTGTTTTAAAAATCATGAATTTTAGTATAGATTCAGATTATGAACTTGAATTATTTTTTTTCAACAATCAAATTTATCAAAATATAAGTTGGATACATGTAAACAATATTACAGTGATAATAACTCATAAACATGGTTTATATCAGCTTTTAAAATCTTGATTTAAGTTTAAACATCTTGTTTAAATGAAAACTTAAAGCTAAACAATGATTAGAAGAAAATAATTTTTGAGTTTGAAAAATGTTCAACTCTGTAATATATAAACAGAGACATACAGTCTATTTTATATTCCACAGGGAAATCCCTATATAAACACAAACTATATTCACATATATTATCAAGAATCAACTACTCAGTTTTTTATTTAAATATACTTAAATTTCAAAATCTATGTTTACTCACCTTGGATATATTAATGAGCAGAGATGTTTCTGTTTTTGAAATTGTAGTTTGATCTTCCTTTTTGCTTTGTTTCTTCAGTAAATTGCTTTCAACTGTAAGTATAAAGTGATTTCTTCTTTTCTTTTTTGTAACGCCCCGTAGATTTTCGACTTTCGAAAATTCAACATCGACACTCACTTTATCGACTGTCGAGAAATCGAAGGCCAAAAACCGGAATGTTATGGGTTTTAAAAAGAATTTAAGAAAAAGGAAGAAGAAAGAAGAAGAGAGAAAAAGGTAGAAGATAGAGGGAATAGAAAGTAGAAAATTTTAAAATAGAAAGAAAAGAGAAGAGAAAGGAAATGGAACAGAAAACAACAGAACAACATCAGAATCTCACAATTCGCAGCGGAACAACATATAATAATAAATGAATAATCTTTAAACAAAGAACTATATCAGTTATTACATTTTATACATTACATTACAACATATCATCAGAGTGTACAACAACAACAATGCAGCGGAAAAAGAAATACTATATAAGTAGTAATACGCCATGCCATCCAGCTTGCCTCCAGCAATTCCTGAATATCCAGAATATCCTGATAAACCTTAACTCTTGACTGCCCGTGTGGAAATTGGTGGGCACCCAGAGTTTAGGAAGGAAAACAATAAACTCCAAGTCAGTCATGTGACTGGTGTGAGAACTCAAAACAGTTTATTTATCTTTAAAATCAAAATAGAGGAATATTTTTATTTCAATTCGCAATGCTTTTAAAAATGAGACTACCATACGGCCTCCCGCACACACACACATGCAAACGCAAAATCGGAGGAGATTTCTCCTTATGATAGTCAAAGATGCTTGATACGCATTTAAAATCAAATCAATTTTGATATTATTATTAGTGCATAGTGTATAAAACGATTTCGAAAGTAGAATATAAATCTTAGCCAGCATAGGTACCATTATATTATGCCTACTAATAGCTACCATATTAGATGGCAGGTTCTACAACTAAAACCGTACAAGTCACGTATTGTTTCTTTGGATTTCCAACGAATGATCAGGCCAAGGAACTTCCCATTGCCACATGAGAATGCCTCTGGATGGACATCCCCGAGAACCAAACCGGATCTCTACCAACACAAGGCCGGGTTACCCCTAACTGAGTAACAACTGACCGAATATGCCATCCCCCGGTCCTTTGGGACCTTTATCACCGAGCGCTCGTAATCAATTCACACAATCATAACAAAGTGTTTTCAACATGAGTAAGTATCTGGGCTCCATACCATGATACCACCCTTTTCCAGAAGGAAATGGACACATCCTAAAGGGTGCTACCCCTCATAACCTTGCTGCTTCTTTCCTGTTTTGACCATTCACGGGGTGTGAGGCTCGACGAAGTCACGTCCACAAAACATACTTTATACAAAAGCCATGCTTTGGGTCAACAAATGATCAACACAATGATCACAAGGATAGACGATCAAATAAACGATCCTATCACAAATAATCAACACAATGATCATTTCAGCATCACTCAGCATGTCACATTACCAAATTGGGAATATATCGCTGATAACATTCAACTACATAACCTCTGAGCTCATACGTCTCAGAGAAGGGTGTTAAGCTAAAAGAATAAATTCTCCGCCACCAACAGAAATATATTTGAAAGAAATCTGCTTTATATCTCAATTTGTAACGTCAAACATACAATCCATACAAGTCTGTTCCGGGCTCGAACAAAACCGAAGGCACTTCTTACGAAGCCCTTGCAATACGGGTATTCACAATCCCGATCGAATTTCCCATCACTTAGGAGATCTCTATACCAGGAGCTACCCAGTGCAGAGACAATCGATAGGTCATCCTATCGCTTTCGCAAATACTCGGTCTTCAACACCGATCTTCAAATGCAATTCATAACGACGTATCACATATTCGGAATGGGTTATACGACCCCATGGTCCTTTCCCGGTTAACCCGAATAGTGAGCGCTTATTCAAAAATAAGTGTAGCATTCACATTCAAACAAATCACATCAATTACCCATTCAAAGGGAAATATTGATAGTCGGTTATTGAACTATCAATGGATATGCACACATCACCAGTTTCCAAATAATTTTCCAAATTATTTATTTTCCAAAATATCTTCACTAGATATATAATTTCATACTTCAAAAATAAATCAATATTTATTTTTAAACCAATCCCACCTTCTTTTATAAATTCACTGGTGAATTTACATTCCAAAGTATTAATGAATATACGACTTCAATTCGATTTATAATATTCATTTTCAATTTATCTTCAAAAAGATAAATTCTCTAATATTCACTTTATATTGGAAAAACATTTCCATACTTATTTATTCATAAGTAATTCACAATTTTTATTTATTTTCAACACTTGGAAAATATTCAATATACTTAAATCGAGATTAAGTATATATTTCATTCTTTTAAGGAAATCATTCACTTAAACATACTTATTTGGGTCAAAACGAATGTTGCGTAAAACATCGTTACAACGTCCCAAAATCACTAGTATAGGGATTCGAATTTAAAATAGATATATAAATCCCAATACTATACAAAACATTTCCTTTCGGAAATCATTTACTATAACAACAGTGTTATAGTCCACCATTTCCTTTTATTTCTCGAAAACGTCTATTTCAACAATAAATGTTGAAATCTATGGTTTCGAATCTCAACACATTTTAAAACATCGTTAGATCGTTTTAATTCTATTTAAACATCCAAATCCAAAACATTTTCTTTAACGTGTTATTCACTATTCAAAAATGTGAATAAACTTCGTTAACAAATCTCATCCTTTTATTCATTTTAATTCAAAGGATTATTCACTATTCAAAAATGTGAATATAACTCCATTAAATAAGTTATGACAATTAACTTATCAAAATAAGTTGTTTGCGGATTTATAAAACAACGTTTATAAATTCCATTTCTATTTATTTATAAAAACTTCCTTTTTATAAATTCCTTTATTCACCTATTCCAGTTTATAACTAAATTATAAACTAAACGTTCATATTATAAGTTAATTACTTATAAAACGATTATTTTACAAAATCGTTCCTTTAGAGACTTTCCAATTTATAAATCTTATAACTTATAAGATCCATTTATCTAACCAATCTATTCTTCAAATAATTTCACCAAATTTATAAATCTTACTATTTATAAATTTTCTTTTATAACTTCATAGATTATAATTCTATAAATTTCATTCATTTATGAATTTCATTTTCACTTCATTCAAACACTTATAAAAACTCGTTTTATAAGTCAATATTTCAATTTATAAATATCCGTTTATAAATCTCTTAATATAAATCAATTTATATTATTCTTTTAAACGTCTTTAATTTCCTTTATAGTTTCACCATTTTGATTTATAAAATAATCAAATTTTATAAATCCTATTTTTAAACTTTTATAATATATTCAAAAATCCAATTTAAACTATTTTATAAAATCATAAATCCCCTATTTCTCAAAAATCAACTTTTAACTATATTTCACAAAATCATAATTTTTATAACTTTAACTATTATAACGTTTATTTATTTAAAATGGATCAATTCCAAAAATTATTTTATAAAACGTATACTTTCTAAAATCACTTTAAAAAAAATCATTTTAAAATCCCAAAATCTGGGTCCAATGATGCTGCATACCAAATAGT
Organism: Allium cepa; assembly: GCA_030765085.1. Classification (NCBI taxonomy): domain Eukaryota; kingdom Viridiplantae; phylum Streptophyta; class Magnoliopsida; order Asparagales; family Amaryllidaceae; genus Allium; species Allium cepa. The sequence continues at coordinate 670,795,779 of CM060928.1, read as the reverse complement.
CAATCACGACAACAACGATATCATATATCAATATGATAATCAATCAAATATCAAAATATCTGAAAATCAAATAAATACTGTTGAGGAATCCAGTTGGATCCCTCCAACCTGCTTTCCTGCATCCAAAAACATTAGCACAATACCAATTTCGCTCCAGTACGAAATTATCGCGGTACATGTTCTTATTAAATATTATCCGCTTAATAACGGCGTAATAGGGTCTCATCAGCTAAACAAATAAATGCGGGAAATCAATAACTCCAATATATACATATGCCAATATATATATATATTGCTATTATATATAATACCAATTTCACTGTTTATGAAATATTCACGGCACATGTTTTTAATAAATAACATCCGCTTACTAACGGCGCATAATGTCTATTTTAACAATCAATAGATATCAATCAACATTCAAACATGCATTCAAATATTTTAAATCTAACTATTTAAAATAAAATCGAAACTGATTCGATTGAGTGAGAAGTTCTCACCTTGATTTTAAATTCCGTTTTAGCGATTTATTTCGAATAAAATTAAACGTGCGTTTAATTTTACCCAAAATTCTCACTAACTCCAAACGACTCCAAACCAACTCCATCGCGTAGTGCTCGTCCATACGATTCCAACGCAACTGGTTTCGCGCGTTTTCGACCTCGTATGAAAAAGTTATGAATTTTTGAAGCTACACGTATTTAAACTTATTAATTTACAACTAAATTTATAAATTATAAACCTAAATCAGTTTCTGGCCATTGGATCCCACTGCCCCTCATCATCACCGTGCATTCCCTTTCTTCTTCACGCGTCTTGGCTACAGGTTTTAGGCCGTATCAATGAACCCATCAATGAAAACTAGGGTTGAATAATTCTTCTTCCTCGTCGCGTTCTAGCTCGATCAAGTACCACCATCTCGACCCCCTACGCAAGAGCCATGTTCGGCCTTAACCCCAGCAAGCTCGGCCCCACCATTCATCTCGAGTTGCGTGCGCAGCTCCCCCCTGTCGGCCCCCTGTAGCTTCCTCCACACGACTCCGTTTCCGATCATCTCCGTATGAAATTAAAGCTCTCGTCGAGCTCTACAAGTTTCATGTTGAAACCTAAGGCTAATTCTTTGTAGATTGAGAGAGATTGAGGGGAAAGTGAGAGACAATTCTGGCCATCGAATTCTAGGGCCGGCTATGCAGTTTGATTAGGGTTAGGGTTATTTTTTTTATCAATTTATGAAGAGGTGGGTCTATTTATAGAGTTTCGTTCGACACTATTCACCCGGAAATTCCGAACTCCGATTCAGGCGCCGAAACTGACGTACCTAGGGTTTATCCCGCGTTCCGGACACAATGGAACAGGTTTCGGAAGCTAATTCGGACATCTTTGCGAGTTATGGCTGTAAACGCTCAATTTGAATTAAACCGATTTAACTCGATTTCTAGGCGTTTTAATTCGTACCGGACAAACGGTAAATCCAATCGACTTGAAATTTAAAACCTTACAATAATATCACATTACGGATCCGATGAAACTGGTTTCGTCGAAATCCGAGACTTTTTGAAAAATGGCTATTTTAGCTCGTCAAATTTAAATTAAAAATAAATCGATGCGTTTCGAGCTGCCACGATCAAACGATAACTCCGATTGACACGAAATTTGAAATCCGGTAATAACTAACTATTACGGATCCAATGAAACTGGTTTCGTTCAATTCTGAGACTGTTCAAAAATTGACTATTTTCACTAGTCGATTTTATTATTAAAATATTAAATTTTCACAAATTAACTTTTAATTCGATTTTAAAAGTTCTAAAATATCTTTCTAACTCCCATATGATAAAATAAAATTTTACAAATCATTTTCAATCATAATTAACCCAATTTTCAATTATTTTCCATAATTTAACGTATTAAATTATCGATTTAATTATCCAATTAAATCCAATAATTCAAATAAAAATTTATTTGACTTATAAATTCACTTATTAATATTTAAAATTAATTAAATATTCAAATTTTAATTTCTAAAAATTCTGGGTCGTTACAATCTTCCCCACTTAAAAGAATTTCGTCCTCGAAATTACAAGTAAGAAAAGTTACAGAATCTATTAATTTTCCAAAATTCATAGTTAAACTTCTTATAAATCTTTACTAAGTTTTCAAATCATACTTAGTTATCTTCTCAAAAACAACTACTATTGTTTAACTTTCAATTCCAAAATCAAAGTTAAAGTTTTCAAAATTTCTCAAAATTTTTCTAACGCCTTCAATTTTCGGAAAAATTCGCCATAGTCTCCTTTGCGCGGCTCGATCCGAAAAAAAAAATGACAGTATATATATCACAAATATACATCTCATCAAGTAATGAGGCATCCCGAAGGGAAAAAAGTGTAAAAGTACGATATTTAATCCGAGATATGTACCTTATATTTTATTAGCAAGCATATATGGCTAATATAGCGCAAAAGCGAGCTCCAAATGCGAAGCAAACGCGATCCGCACCTACTAATTACTCAACAAACAACATGAGAATCATGCATATAGATAATAGTATCGATATACAACATATAGCAACATAATAACTATATATGTCAACATAGCAAATGCAACATATTCAAACATCAACCAACTATCATTCAACTAACATCCATAACCAATATCAATATTCATTTATATTCTCATTAATATTCAATGAATTGGTTTTCAATTTAATCACATTTGATTCATTAACAGTGGATGTTATCAACATTCATTCTTATTCAATTTTAATTAGTTTATATTCACTAATTCATATTCAAGTTGGTTCACTTCCAATTTTATTAAATCAATTTCATTAACACTTAATGAATTATATACAATCAATCAACTAACAATCATATAACAATCAATGTATATTAATTACAACCAAATTTCTTTGCTTATCAATTGGTTTAATTTAATTGATTTTCATTCAATTATTCAACTTCCAATAACATTTGATTTCAATGAATTAACACTTATATTCATTATTTCATATCAACTTAAATTTACATTTAATTGACTTACATTCAATCCATTCATTCAATTCAATTTCAAAAGTTGAATTTCATTTATAAACTCAAGTTCACATTTATCACTTAACTTTATTAGTTTACTTTGATACCCAAATCAACTTCATTCAACAACTCTTAAGTTATATTTCCATTTAACCTTATTTGGTTTTACATAACTTAAAATCCTACTTGTAAATAAATTCAGATTTCAATTCTAAAGTAAATTTCCATTTAGCTTTAAATTCACCCTTATTTACAACTCATATTCATATAGTTTCATTTCTTATGTATATAAGTCTATTTCACAATTGTAAAACACTTTAATTATAATTCAATTCTTATAATTCTTTTTCTTATACAATTTTTCTTTTATTTAGATTATTCAAACAACCTAACAATCAACTTATATACACTTTTATAACTCTGAAAAAATTATTTCTTTATATATAAAGTATAATCAAGGTAAAATTATTTCATTTACCCAATTTTAAAACAATATTGTGTCGAATTGTTCTGTACAAGTGTTTAGAGATCCCTATCAACAACGTTAATTACTCGTATTAACCAGAATCTATATACCACTCAACAAACCAATCATCACAATATAAAAAAAAAAAATTTATATTCACTAACAAATACGCTCTCATAGCTATTATTACACTCAAACTCATTCTAGAGTACTACTGACTCTATCTCTAATGAGTCATACCCAACAGAACCATGGTTGTCGCTTAACCATAAGCTTTGATACCAAATGTAACGCCCCGTAGATTTTCGACTTTCGAAAATTCAACATCGACACTCACTTTATCGACTGTCGAGAAATCGAAGGCCAAAAACCGGAATGTTATGGGTTTTAAAAAGAATTTAAGAAAAAGGAAGAAGAAAGAAGAAGAGAGAAAAAGGTAGAAGATAGAGGGAATAGAAAGTAGAAAATTTTAAAATAGAAAGAAAAGAGAAGAGAAAGGAAATGGAACAGAAAACAACAGAACAACATCAGAATCTCACAATTCGCAGCGGAACAACATATAATAATAAATGAATAATCTTTAAACAAAGAACTATATCAGTTATTACATTTTATACATTACATTACAACATATCATCAGAGTGTACAACAACAACAATGCAGCGGAAAAAGAAATACTATATAAGTAGTAATACGCCATGCCATCCAGCTTGCCTCCAGCAATTCCTGAATATCCAGAATATCCTGATAAACCTTAACTCTTGACTGCCCGTGTGGAAATTGGTGGGCACCCAGAGTTTAGGAAGGAAAACAATAAACTCCAAGTCAGTCATGTGACTGGTGTGAGAACTCAAAACAGTTTATTTATCTTTAAAATCAAAATAGAGGAATATTTTTATTTCAATTCGCAATGCTTTTAAAAATGAGACTACCATACGGCCTCCCGCACACACACACATGCAAACGCAAAATCGGAGGAGATTTCTCCTTATGATAGTCAAAGATGCTTGATACGCATTTAAAATCAAATCAATTTTGATATTATTATTAATGCATAGTGTATAAAACGATTTCGAAAGTAGAATATAAATCTTAGCCAGCATAGGTACCATTATATTATGCCTACTAATAGCTACCATATTAGATGGCAGGTTCTACAACTAAAACCGTACAAGTCACGTATTGTTTCTTTGGATTTCCAACGAATGATCAGGCCAAGGAACTTCCCATTGCCACATGAGAATGCCTCTGGATGGACATCCCCGAGAACCAAACCGGATCTCTACCAACACAAGGCCGGGTTACCCCTAACTGAGTAACAACTGACCGAATATGCCATCCCCCGGTCCTTTGGGACCTTTATCACCGAGCGCTCGTAATCAATTCACACAATCATAACAAAGTGTTTTCAACATGAGTAAGTATCTGGGCTCCATACCATGATACCACCCTTTTCCAGAAGGAAATGGACACATCCTAAAGGGTGCTACCCCTCATAACCTTGCTGCTTCTTTCCTGTTTTGACCATTCACGGGGTGTGAGGCTCGACGAAGTCACGTCCACAAAACATACTTTATACAAAAGCCATGCTTTGGGTCAACAAATGATCAACACAATGATCACAAGGATAGACGATCAAATAAACGATCCTATCACAAATAATCAACACAATGATCATTTCAGCATCACTCAGCATGTCACATTACCAAATTGGGAATATATCGCTGATAACATTCAACTACATAACCTCTGAGCTCATACGTCTCAGAGAAGGGTGTTAAGCTAAAAGAATAAATTCTCCGCCACCAACAGAAATATATTTGAAAGAAATCTGCTTTATATCTCAATTTGTAACGTCAAACATACAATCCATACAAGTCTGTTCCGGGCTCGAACAAAACCGAAGGCACTTCTTACGAAGCCCTTGCAATACGGGTATTCACAATCCCGATCGAATTTCCCATCACTTAGGAGATCTCTATACCAGGAGCTACCCAGTGCAGAGACAATCGATAGGTCATCCTATCGCTTTCGCAAATACTCGGTCTTCAACACCGATCTTCAAATGCAATTCATAACGACGTATCACATATTCGGAATGGGTTATACGACCCCATGGTCCTTTCCCGGTTAACCCGAATAGTGAGCGCTTATTCAAAAATAAGTGTAGCATTCACATTCAAACAAATCACATCAATTACCCATTCAAAGGGAAATATTGATAGTCGGTTATTGAACTATCAATGGATATGCACACATCACCAGTTTCCAAATAATTTTCCAAATTATTTATTTTCCAAAATATCTTCACTAGATATATAATTTCATACTTCAAAAATAAATCAATATTTATTTTTAAACCAATCCCACCTTCTTTTATAAATTCACTGGTGAATTTACATTCCAAAGTATTAATGAATATACGACTTCAATTCGATTTATAATATTCATTTTCAATTTATCTTCAAAAAGATAAATTCTCTAATATTCACTTTATATTGGAAAAACATTTCCATACTTATTTATTCATAAGTAATTCACAATTTTTATTTATTTTCAACACTTGGAAAATATTCAATATACTTAAATCGAGATTAAGTATATATTTCATTCTTTTAAGGAAATCATTCACTTAAACATACTTATTTGGGTCAAAACGAATGTTGCGTAAAACATCGTTACAACGTCCCAAAATCACTAGTATAGGGATTCGAATTTAAAATAGATATATAAATCCCAATACTATACAAAACATTTCCTTTCGGAAATCATTTACTATAACAACAGTGTTATAGTCCACCATTTCCTTTTATTTCTCGAAAACGTCTATTTCAACAATAAATGTTGAAATCTATGGTTTCGAATCTCAACACATTTTAAAACATCGTTAGATCGTTTTAATTCTATTTAAACATCCAAATCCAAAACATTTTCTTTAACGTGTTATTCACTATTCAAAAATGTGAATAAACTTCGTTAACAAATCTCATCCTTTTATTCATTTTAATTCAAATGATTATTCACTATTCAAAAATGTGAATATAACTCCATTAAATAAGTTATGACAATTAACTTATCAAAATAAGTTGTTTGCGGATTTATAAAACAACGTTTATAAATTCCATTTCTATTTATTTATAAAAACTTCCTTTTTATAAATTCCTTTATTCACCTATTCCAGTTTATAACTAAATTATAAACTAAACGTTCATATTATAAGTTAATTACTTATAAAACGATTATTTTACAAAATCGTTCCTTTAGAGACTTTCCAATTTATAAATCTTATAACTTATAAGATCCATTTATCTAACCAATCTATTCTTCAAATAATTTCACCAAATTTATAAATCTTACTATTTATAAATTTTCTTTTATAACTTCACAGTTTATAATTCTATAAATTTCATTCATTTATGAATTTCATTTTCACTTCATTCAAACACTTATAAAAACTCGTTTTATAAGTCAATATTTCAATTTATAAATATCCGTTTATAAATCTCTTAATATAAATCAATTTATATTATTCTTTTAAACGTCTTTAATTTCCTTTATAGTTTCACCATTTTGATTTATAAAATAATCAAATTTTATAAATCCTATTTTTAAACTTTTATAATATATTCAAAAATCCAATTTAAACTATTTTATAAAATCATAAATCCCCTATTTCTCAAAAATCAACTTTTAACTATATTTCACAAAATCATAATTTTTATAACTTTAACTATTATAACGTTTATTTATTTAAAATGGATCAATTCCAAAAATTATTTTATAAAACGTATACTTTCTAAAATCACTTTAAAAAAAAATCATTTTAAAATCCCAAAATCTGGGTCCAATGATGCTACATACCAAATAGTCAATCACGACAACAACGATATCATATATCAATATGATAATCAATCAAATATCAAAATATCTGAAAATCAAATAAATACTGTTGAGGAATCCAGTTGGATCCCTCCAACCTGTTTTCCTGCATCCAAAAACATTAGCACAATACCAATTTCGCTCCAGTACGAAATTATCGCGGTACATGTTCTTATTAAATATTATCCGCTTAATAACGGCGTAATAGGGTCTCATCCGCTAAACAAATAAATGCGGGAAATCAATAACTCCAATATATACATATGCCAATATATATATTGCTATTATATATAATACCAATTTCACTGTTTATGAAATATTCGCGGTACATGTTTTTAATAAATAACATCCGCTTACTAACGGCGCATAATGTCTATTTTAACAATCAATAGATATCAATCAACATTCAAACATGCATTCAAATATTTTAAATCTAACTATTTAAAATAAAATCGAAACTGATTCGATTGAGTGAGAAGTTCTCACCTTGATTTTAAATTCCGTTTTAGCGATTTATTTCGAATAAAATTAAACGTGCGTTTAATTTTACCCAAAATTCTCACTAACTCCAAACGACTCCAAACCAACTCCATCGCGTAGTGCTCGTCCATACGATTCCAACGCAACTGGTTTCGCGCGTTTTCGACCTCGTATGAAAAAGTTATGAATTTTTGAAGCTACACGTATTTAAACTTATTAATTTACAACTAAATTTATAAATTATAAACCTAAATCAGTTTCTGGCCATTGGATCCCACTGCCCCTCATCATCACCGTGCATTCCCTTTCTTCTTCACGCGTCTTGGCTACAGGTTTTAGGCCGTATCAATGAACCCATCAATGAAAACTAGGGTTGAATAATTCTTCTTCCTCGTCGCGTTCTAGCTCGATCAAGTACCACCATCTCGACCCCCTACGCAAGAGCCATGTTCGGCCTTAACCCCAGCAAGCTCGGCCCCACCATTCATCTCGAGTTGCGTGCGCAGCTCCCCCCTGTCGGCCCCCTGTAGCTTCCTCCACACGACTCCGTTTCCGATCATCTCCGTATGAAATTAAAGCTCTCGTCGAGCTCTACAAGTTTCATGTTGAAACCTAAGGCTAATTCTTTGTAGATTGAGAGAGATTGAGGGGAAAGTGAGAGACAATTCTGGCCATCGAATTCTAGGGCCGGCTATGCAGTTTGATTAGGGTTAGGGTTATTTTTTTTAATCAATTTATGAAGAGGTGGGTCTATTTATAGAGTTTCGTTCGACACTATTCACCCGGAAATTCCGAACTCCGATTCAGGCGCCGAAACTGACGTACCTAGGGTTTATCCCGCGTTCCGGACACAATGGAACAGGTTTCGAAAGCTAATTCGGACATCTGTGCGAGTTATGGCTGTAAACGCTCAATTTGAATTAAACCGATTTAACTCGATTTCTAGGCGTTTTAATTCGTACCGGACAAACGGTAAATCCAATCGACTTGAAATTTAAAACCTTACAATAATATCACATTACGGATCCGATGAAACTGGTTTCGTCGAAATCCGAGACTTTTTGAAAAATGGCTATTTTAGCTCGTCAAATTTAAATTAAAAATAAATCGATGCGTTTCGAGCTGCCACGATCAAACGATAACTCCGATTGACACGAAATTTGAAATCCGGTAATAACTAACTATTATGGATCCAATGAAACTGGTTTCGTTCAATTCTAAGACTGTTCAAAAATTGAGTATTTTCACTAGTCGATTTTAATATTAAAATATTAAATTTTCACAAATTAACTTTTAATTCGATTTTAAAAGTTCTAAAATATCTTTCTAACTCCCATATGATAAAATAAAATTTTACAAATCATTTTCAATCATATTTAACCCAATTTTCAATTATTTTCCATAATTTAACGTATTAAATTATCGATTTAATTATCCAATTAAATCCAATAATTCAAATAAAAATTTATTTGACTTATAAATTCACTTATTAATATTTAAAATTAATTAAATATTCAAATTTTAATTTCTAAAAATTCTGGGTCGTTACATTTTTAATTTCCTGTTCTTTGCTATTTTGTTTTATTTTAACGAATTAAAGGTTTGTAGATGTATACATATATATGAAAGGTTGGTATACAGGTTTAGTAGAGTACTGAAGCAAGACTTCTTTTCTTTCTTTTTTTTATTTGTACTTTGTTCAGACATTTATACTTTTTTTTATTTGTAGACTAGACCATGCTTTAATTTCGACTGATAGGATCTTGTTTATGGGCTGAGGAGTAAATAGCATTTAATGAGAGCATTAAATGAAGCATTACTGACCATACTTCCTTGATACTTACAGCTATCTGTTGATTTGCCTTCTTTTCTTTTATATGAAAGTACCTTTTTTTTTATTTTACAGTTTATTTTCTTTCTTCGTTTTGTTTGCTGAATACTACATTTTACTCTATTTTGGTTTACAACTTACTTACTTGATTTACTTTGCTAATTGAAAGAAAATTGTTTTAGTTATTAACACTTTATAACTATGTGATTTTATTACAAAATTTGTTTTAGTTCTATTCAAAGGTTTTAACTAAGAACATCAAATTTGTTCATATTTTATTTTATTGTTTTAAACAATTTCTTATTTATAATATGTTTTTTTATTTATTATTATTATTAACTATTTAAACTTAACTATCAAAAATTTATTTAATTCCATACATCTTTATAATATTAATATTAACAATATTTTATTTTTCTTGAAATTTCACGATTTAAATTTAATAGTTCAAATAATTTACCGAATTTAAATTAACAAAATTCTGGAATGTTACAATATCCCCTCCTTAAGAAAATTTTGTCCTCGAAATTGAAAGAGAGAGAAACGCAAACAAAGAATATACGAATTCAGAAAAATAAGGAAATGGCTTACCAATTTAAGCCGAGATGTCTATTCTGCAATTGGGATATGATTTCTTCATATTATCTTCAGTCTCCCAAGTACAGTCCTTTGGATCGCCACTCCAATAAACTTTGACCAATTTCATAACTTTGTTCCTTAATCGCTTCTCATCACGATCTACCATTTTTATCGGCTCCCTCTTTACTGCCAAGTTGGGAGTGATCTCTAGATCCTGCTGAGCAGCTTCTTCAATAATACTATCTGGGTCATGCACATACTTTCGAAGATTAGAAATGTGAAACATATCATGCACACAAGACTACCAACTGGGTAGCTGCACTCGATATGCTAGAGGACCAATCCTTTCCAGAATAGGAAAAGGACCAATATAACGGGGTGCTAGCTTTCCAGTTTTCCCGAATCTCAATACACCCCGCATCGGAGATACTTTCAGAAATACGGAATCTCCAACTTGAAATTCCAAATATCTTCTTCGATGGTCATAATAGCTCTTCTGACGACTTTGAGCAGTTATTAATTTTTAGAATAAAATCAACCTTCTCCGTGGCTTCTTTAATCATGTCTGGTCCAAGGACGAGTGTATCACCTGATTCGATCGAGCATGCGGATGGTCGACACGGACGACCATATAAAGCTTCGAAAGGAGCCATTTCTATACTGGCCTGATAGTTGTTATTATATGAGAACTCAACCAGATGTAAATGGTCCTCCCACGAACCACCAAAATCGAGAATGCAACTACGCAAAAGATCTTCTAGAATTCGGTTCACCCTCTCAGTCTGTCCATCAGATTGTGGGTGATAAGCAGTACTGAAATTTACTTTCGTTCCCCAAGCGGCTTGGAATGCCTCCCAACATCTACTAGTGAAGATCGGATCACGATCACTCACTATACTGCTGGGAATACCACGTAGACGAACTATTTCCCTTATATATATACCTGCTAAGCTTGCTACAGTCCGAGTGGATTTCACTGGAATGAAGTGAGCAGTTTTGGTTAGACGGTCCACTATAACCCAAATTGCTTCATGTAAAGACCCGTAAGTCCGTACTCCTTGAATAGACACTAATCTCCTTTGTTTAATTCAAGATGAACGAAAATACGAACCCTTAGGGGTTTTAAGAAAAATTTAAGAAAAGAAAAGGTAGAAGAAGAGAGAAGAAATAGAAAATAGAGAGGAAAGAGGATAGACGATTTTTAGAAAACAGAGAATTAGAAAAATAGAAGATAGAAGAATTTTAAAAATAGAAAAAGAGAATTTGAAAATAGAAGACAGAAAAGAAAATAGAGGAAAAAGAAAAAAACAGAAGAAAATAGGACGGGACAGAAAACAACAGAACAACATCAGAATCTCACAATTCGCAGCGGAACAACATATAAAAATAAATGAATAATCTTTAAACAAAGAACTATATCAGTTATTACATTACATACATTTCATTACATCATATCATCAGAGTGTACAACATCAACAACATCAAACAGTGCAGCGGAAAAAGAAATACTATATAAGTAATATGCCATGCCATCCAGCTTGCCTCCAGCAACTCCAGAATATCCAGAATATCCTGATAAACCTAATTCTTGACTGCCCGTATGGAAATTGGTGGGCACCCAGAGTTTAGGAAGGAAAACAATAAACTCCAAGTCAGTCATGTGACTGGTGTGAGAACTCAAAACAGTTTATTTATCTTTAAAATCAAAATAGTGGAATATTTTTAATTCAATTAGCAATGCTTTTAAAAATGAGACTACCATAAGGCCTCCCGCACACACACACAATGCAAACGCAGAATCGGAGGAGATTTCTCCTTATGATAGTCAAAGATGCTTGATACGCATTTAAAATAACATTTGATATTATTATTAGTGTATAGTGTAGGAAAAATTCATTTCGAAAGTAGAATATAGATCTTAGCCAACATAGACATTTCGAACTATGCCTACTATAGCTACCATCCAAACAGTGGTGACCACCATAAGTGAATGGCAGGTTCTACAACTAATACCGTACAAGTTTCGTATTGGGAATTGGATTTCCAACAAATGGTCAGGCCAAGGAACTTCCCATTGCCACTGAGAATGCCTCTGGAAAGACATCCCCGAGAACCAAACCGGAACTCTGCCAACACAAGGCCGGGTTACCCCTTAACTGGGTAACTACTGACACGAGCACGCCATTCCCCGGTCCTTTAGGACCTTTTCAACCGAGCGCTCGATATCCAACATCACACCATAATAAATAGAGTGTTTTCAACATGAGTAAGTATCTGGGCTCCATACCATGATACCACCCCTTTCCAGAAGGAAATGCACATACCCTAAGGGGAGCTACAGCAACCCCTAATAACCTTGCCGCATCTTTCCTGTTTTGACCATTTCCGGGATGTGAGGCTCGATGAAGTCACGTCCACAAAAACACACTTTGTACAAAAAGCCGTGCCTTGGGTCAACAAATGATCAACACAATGATCACTAAGATAGACGATCAAATAAATGATCCTATCACAATAATCAACACAATGATCATTTCAGCATCACTCAGCATGTCACATTACCAAAATGGGAATATATCGCTGATAACTTCAACTATATAACCTTTGAGCTCGTACGTCTCAAAGAAGGGTGTTAAGCAAGGAATAAATTCTCCGCCACCAACAGATATATATTTGAAAGAAATCGTCTTTATATCTCAAATTGTAATGTCAGGCATACAATCCATACAAGTCTGTTCCGGGATCGAACAGAACCGAAGGCACTTACAAAGAAGTCCTTGCAATCCGGATATTCACAATCCTGATCGGATTCACCATCACATATGGAGAACTCAATACCGTAGCTACTCGGTGCAGAGTCAATCGATAGTTCATCCTATCACTCTTGCAAATACCGGTCTTCAACACCGATCTTCAAATGCGATTCACAACGACGTATCACATATTCGGAGTGGGTTATACGACCCCATGGTCCTTTCCCAGTTAACCCGAATAGTGAGCGCTTATTCAAAAATAAGTGTGCATTCAAATTCAATCATATTCACATCAAATACCCATTCAAAGGGAAATATTGATAGTCGGTTATTGAACTATCAATGGATATGCATACATCACCAGATTCCAAATAATTTTCCAAATTATTTACATTTCCAAAATATCTTTACAAGATATAAAATTCCAACACTTCAAAAATAAATCAATATTTATTTTTAACAAGTTCCACTTTCACATATAAATTCCATAATGAATTTATATTTCAAAATATCATGCATATACGATTTCAATTATCCATTTTCAATTTATCTTCAAAAAGATAAATTCTAAATATTCATTTCATATTGGAAAACATTTCCATACTTATTTATTCATAAGTAATTCGCAAATCTCTTTTATTTTCAACACTTAGAAAATATTCAATATACTTAAATCGAATTAAGTATATATTTCATTCTTTAAGGAAATTATTCACTTAAACATATTTACTTGGGCCAAAACGAATGTTACGTAAAACATCGTTACGACAACCCAAAATCACTAGTATAGGGATTCGAATTTAAAATAGATATATAAATCCCAATACTATTAAAAACATTTCCTTTTGGAAATCATTTACTATAACAACAGTGTTATAGTCTACCATTTCCTTTTATTTCTCGAAAACGTCTATTTCAACAATAAATGTTGAAATCTATGGTTTCGAATCTCAACACCTTTTAAAACATCACTAGATTGTTTTAATTCTATTTAAAACATCAAATCTAAAATATTTCCTTTAACGTGTTATTCACTATTCAAAAACGTGAATATACTACGTTAACAATTTCATCCTTTTATTCATTTTAATTCAAAGGATTATTCACTATTTAAAAATGTGAATATAACTCCATTTATAAGTTATAACAATTAACTTATCAAAATAAGTCGTTTGCGAATTTATAAAACAACGTTTATAAATTCTATTTCTATTCATATATAAAAACTTCCTTTTACAAATTCCTTTATTAACCTATTCCAGTTTATAACTCAATTTTAGATTAAAAGTTCATATTATAAGTTAACTACTTATAAACGATTATTTTACAAAATCGTTCTTTTTAAAGACTTTTCAATTTATAAACCTTATAACTTATAAGATTTATTTATTTAACCAAATCTATTCTTCAATTAACTTCACAAATTTATAATCTTACTATTTATAAATTTCATTTATAACTTCACAGTTTATAATTCTATAAATTTCATTCATTTATGAAATTCACTTTCACTACATTCAAACACTTATAAAAACTCGTTTTATAATGTCTATATTTCAATTTATAAATATCCATTTATAAATCTCTAAATATAAATCAGTTTATATTATTATTCTAAAACGTCTTTAAATTCCTTTATAATTTCATCATTTCGATTTATAAAATAATCAAATTTTATAAATCCTATATTTAAACTTTTATCATATATTCAAAAATCCAATCTAAATTATTTTATAAAATCATTAGTTCATATTTCTCAAAAATCGACTTTTAATCGTATTTCTAAAAATCAGCTTTTTAACTATATTTCACAAAAACCAAAATTTTTATAACTTTAAAAATTATAACGTTTATTTATTTATAATGGATCAATTCCAGAAATAAAGTACATTTTCAAAAATCATTTTAAAGATCATTTTAAAATCCCAAAATCTGGGTCCAATGATGCTACACACCAAATAGTCAATCACGACTAACAACGATATCATATATCGATATGATAATCATCAAATATCAAAATATCTGAAATAAAATAAATACTGTTGAGGAATCCAGTTGGATCCCTCCAACCTGTTTCCTGCATCCAAAAACATTAGCACAATACCAATTTCGCTCCAGTACGAAATTATCGCGGTATATGTTCTTATTAAATATTATCCGCTTAATAACGGCGTAATAGGGTCTCATCCGCTAAACAAAAAAATGCGGGAAATCAACAACTGCAATATATACATATGCCAATATATATATATTGATATTATATATAATACCAATTTCACTGTTTATGAAATATTCGCGGTATATGTTTTTATTAAATAACATCCGCTTACTAACGGCGCATAATGTCTATTTTAACAATCAATATATACAATTCATCATTCAAACATGCATTCAAATATTTTAAATCTAACTATTTAAAATAAAATCGAAATCTATTCGATTGAGTGAGAAATTCTCACCTTGGTTTTAATTTCCGTTTTAGCTTTTATTTCGAATAAAATTAAACGCGCGTTTAATTTTACCCGAAATTCTCACTAACTCCAAACGACTCCAAACCAACTCCATCGCGTAGTGCTCGTCCATACGATTCCAACGCAACTGAGTTTGCATTTTTTCGACCTCGTATGAAAAAGTTATGAATTTTACAAGTTTACACGTATTTTATATAAACAAATCAACTTAAACTTAAATAATTTATAACCTAACCTAATCTAAACCATAGATTTCACCCCCTTCACATCTGGGCCGCACGCATCATCACCCCCATCTTCTTCTCTTTGCGTTCCTCTCCAGTTATTTTACACGCAACAACTAACCCATTTAAAGAAACTAGGTTTAAACAATTCGATCTCAACACTCAATTTGAACTCGATCGGGAAGTTGCAAATCGAAGAGCATCACCAACCTCATCTTCGGCCTCAATAGCATAGGGCTCGGCTATGTCTATAGCCTTGGAAGTCGTGCACAGCACATGGAGGACGCGGCCTCCTATCCCCCTCCACGCCGCTCCGTTTCCGATCACCACCGTTCAGATCGTAGAGCTTGACGTCCTCTTCAATTTGTTAGTTGAAACCTAAGGCTAATTCTTGATGGATTTGGAGAAATCAAGGGGAAGAGGAAGATCATTTCTGGCCATCCATGTTTCTAGGGCCGGCTATCAATAGGAAATTAGGGTTTTTAATTTTATAAAATTTTGAGATTTTAACTTCTATTTATAGAAAAAGGCAAGCGTAAACACTATTCATCCCGGAAATTCCGAACTCCGATTTAGGCGCCGTAACCAGCGTACCTAGGGTTTATCCCGCGTTCCGGACACAATGGAACAGGTTTCGGAAGCTAATTCGGAAGTATGTGCGAGTTATGGCTGAAAACGTTCAATTTAAATTAAACCGATTTAACTCGATTTCTAGGCGTTTTAATTTGTACCGGACAAACGGTAAATCCGATTGACTTGAAATTTGAAACCTTACAATAATATCACATTACGGATCCGATGAAACTGGTTTCGTCGAATTCCGAGACTTTTTGAAAAATGGCTATTTTGACTCGCCAAATTTAAATTAAAAACGATTCGATGCGTTTCGAGCTGCCACGATCAAACGATAACTCCGATTGACACGAAAATTGAAATCCGGTAATAACTAACTATTACGGATCCAATGGAACTGGTTTCGTTCAATTCTGAGACTGTTCAAAAATTGACTATTTTACAGTCGATTATTAAATATTAAAATATTCAATTTTCACAAATTAACTTTTAATTCGATTTCAAAAGTTCTAAAATATTTCTATAACTCCAGTATGATAAAATAAAATTTTCCAAATTATTTACAATCATTTTTAACTCAATATTTAATTATTTCCATTATTTAACATATTAAATTATTGATTTAATTATCCAATTAAATCCAATAAATCAAAATAAAATTTATTTGACTTATAAATTCAATTATAAATATTTAAAATTAATTAAATATTCAAATTTTAATTTATAAAAATTCTGGGTCGTTACAATCTTTCCCCCTTAAAAGAATTTCGTCCTCGAAATTACAAGTAAGAAAATTACAGAATTTATTAATTTTCCAAAATTTATAATTAAACTTCTTATAATACTTTACTAAGTTTTCAAATCATACTTAGTTATCTTTTCAAAAACAACTATATCATTTAACTTTCAATTCCAAATCAAAGTTTAAAGTTTCCAAAAATTTTCCAAATTTTCTCAAATTTTTCTAACGCCTTAAATTTCCGGAAAAATTCGCCATAGTCTCCTTTGCGCGGCTCGATCCGAAAAAAAAATGACAGTATATATATCACAAATATACATCTCATCAAGTAATGAGGCATCCCGAAGGGAAAAAAGTGTAAAAGTGCGATATTTAATCCGAGATATGTACCTTATACTTTATTAGCAAGCATATACGGCTAATATAGCGCAAAAGCGAACTCCAAATGCGAAGCAAACGCGATCCGCACCTACTAAACTCAACAAACAACATGAGAACCATGCATATATGTAAATAGTATCAATATACAACATATATCAACACAACAACTATATATGTCACATAGAAATGCAACTAAACAACAAATGAAACCATCAACCAACTATCATCCATATCCAATAATATTCATTCATATTCTCATTCATATACAATGAATTGGTTTTCAATTTAATCACATTTGATTTATTCACATTGGATTTTATCAACATACGTTCTCAATTTTAATTAGTTTACATTACTAATTAAATCTAATTCACTTTCAATTCTATTCAAATTTATTTACTTTCTAATTTGAATTCAATTACATAGCTTTCAATTTCATTAATACTTAATGAATTATATACAATCAATCAACAATCATATAACAACCAATGTATATCAATTACAACCAAATTCCTTTCTCTTATATTCATTCAATTTGGTTTAACATTAAATTGATTTTTATTCAAGTATTCAACTTCCAATAAAATTAGATTTTAATGAATTAACACTTATATTCATTATTTTTTTATCAATTATTTTCATTCAATCGATTAACATTCAATTCATTTATTCAATTCAATTACAAAGTTGAATTTCATTTACATAACTTAAGTTATATTCCATTTATACATCCTTTATTTACAACTCATATTTTATATAGTTTCACTTCTTATATATATAAGTTTATTTCACAATTGTAAACACTTTAATTATAATTTTATTCTTATAATTCTTTCGCTTATACAATTATTCTTTTATTTAGATTATTCAAACAACCTAACAATCAACTTACATACACTTAAATAATTCTGAAAAATTATTCCTTTACATATAAAATATAATCGAGGCAAAATTATTTCATTTACCCAATTTAAAATCAATATTGTGCCGAATTGTTCTATTCAAGTGTTTAGAAACCCCTTCGGCTCAGTTTCGAGGCTGTGCTGACGAAAGTTCATATGCCACTCAATAAACCAATCATCACAATATAAAGCAAATTTATATTCACTAACAAATACGCTCTCATAGCTATTATTACACTCAAACTCATTCTAGAGTACTGCTGACTCTATCTCTAACGAGTAATACCCAACAGAACCATGGTTGTCGCTTAACCATCAGAGCTCTGATACCAAATGTAAAGACCCGTAAGTCCGTACTCCTTGAATAGACACTAATCTCCTTTGTTTAATTCAAGATGAACGAAAATACGAACCCTTAGGGGTTTTAAGAAAAATTTAAGAAAAGAAAAGGTAGAAGAAGAGAGAAGAAATAGAAAATAGAGAAGAAAGAGGATAGACGATTTTTAGAAAACAGAGAATTAGAAAAATAGAAGAGAAGAATTTTAAAAATAGAAAAAGAGAATTTGAAAATAGAAGACAGAAAAGAAAATAGAGGAAAAAGAAAAAAACAGAAGAAAATAGGACGGGACAGAAAACAACAGAACAACATCAGAATCTCACAATTCGCAGCGGAACAACATATAATAATAAATGAATAATCTTTAAACAAAGAACTATATCAGTTATTACATTACATACATTTCATTACATCATATC
Organism: Allium cepa; assembly: GCA_030765085.1. Lineage (NCBI taxonomy): Eukaryota > Viridiplantae > Streptophyta > Magnoliopsida > Asparagales > Amaryllidaceae > Allium > Allium cepa. The sequence goes on along the minus strand of CM060928.1, from coordinate 670,776,713 downwards.
ATCAGAGTGTACAACATCAACAACATCAAACAGTGCAGCGGAAAAAGAAATACTATATAAGTAATATGCCATGCCATCCAGCTTGCCTCCAGCAACTCCAGAATATCCAGAATATCCTGATAAACCTAATTCTTGACTGCCCGTATGGAAATTGGTGGGCACCCAGAGTTTAGGAAGGAAAACAATAAACTCCAAGTCAGTCATGTGACTGGTGTGAGAACTCAAAACAGTTTATTTATCTTTAAAATCAAAATAGTGGAATATTTTTAATTCAATTCGCAATGCTTTTAAAAATGAGACTACCATAAGGCCTCCCGCACACACACACAATGCAAACGCAGAATCGGAGGAGATTTCTCCTTATGATAGTCAAAGATGCTTGATACGCATTTAAAATAACATTTGATATTATTATTAGTGTATAGTGTAGGAAAAATTCATTTCGAAAGTAGAATATAGATCTTAGCCAACATAGACATTTCGAACTATGCCTACTATAGCTACCATCCAAACAGTGGTGACCACCATAAGTGAATGGCAGGTTCTACAACTAATACCGTACAAGTTTCGTATTGGGAATTGGATTTCCAACAAATGGTCAGGCCAAGGAACTTCCCATTGCCACTGAGAATGCCTCTGGAAAGACATCCCCGAGAACCAAACCGGAACTCTGCCAACACAAGGCCGGGTTACCCCTTAACTGGGTAACTACTGACACGAGCACGCCATTCCCCGGTCCTTTAGGACCTTTTCAACCGAGCGCTCGATATCCAACATCACACCATAATAAATAGAGTGTTTTCAACATGAGTAAGTATCTGGGCTCCATACCATGATACCACCCTTTCCAGAAGGAAATGCACATACCCTAAGGGGAGCTACAGCAACCCCTAATAACCTTGCCGCATCTTTCCTGTTTTGACCATTTCCGGGATGTGAGGCTCGATGAAGTCACGTCCACAAAAACACACTTTGTACAAAAAGCCGTGCCTTGGGTCAACAAATGATCAACACAATGATCACTAAGATAGACGATCAAATAAATGATCCTATCACAATAATCAACACAATGATCATTTCAGCATCACTCAGCATGTCACATTACCAAAATGGGAATATATCGCTGATAACTTCAACTATATAACCTTTGAGCTCGTACGTCTCAAAGAAGGGTGTTAAGCAAGGAATAAATTCTCCGCCACCAACAGAAATATATTTGAAAGAAATCGTCTTTATATCTCAAATTGTAATGTCAGGCATACAATCCATACAAGTCTGTTCCGGGATCGAACAGAACCGAAGGCACTTACAAAGAAGTCCTTGCAATCCGGATATTCACAATCCTGATCGGATTCACCATCACATATGGAGAACTCAATACCGTAGCTACTCGGTGCAGAGTCAATCGATAGTTCATCCTATCACTCTTGCAAATACCGGTCTTCAACACCGATCTTCAAATGCGATTCACAACGACGTATCACATATTCGGAGTGGGTTATACGACCCCATGGTCCTTTCCCGGTTAACCCGAATAGTGAGCGCTTATTCAAAAATAAGTGTGCATTCAAATTCAATCATATTCACATCAAATACCCATTCAAAGGGAAATATTGATAGTCGGTTATTGAACTATCAATGGATATGCATACATCACCAGATTCCAAATAATTTTCCAAATTATTTACATTTCCAAAATATCTTTACAAGATATAAAATTCCAACACTTCAAAAATAAATCAATATTTATTTTTAACAAGTTCCACTTTCACATATAAATTCCATAATGAATTTATATTTCAAAATATCATGCATATACGATTTCAATTATCCATTTTCAATTTATCTTCAAAAAGATAAATTCTAAATATTCATTTCATATTGGAAAACATTTCCATACTTATTTATTCATAAGTAATTCGCAAATCTCTTTTATTTTCAACACTTAGAAAATATTCAATATACTTAAATCGAATTAAGTATATATTTCATTCTTTAAGGAAATTATTCACTTAAACATATTTACTTGGGCCAAAACGAATGTTACGTAAAACATCGTTACGACAACCCAAAAACACTAGTATAGGGATTCGAATTTAAAATAGATATATAAATCCCAATACTATTAAAAACATTTCCTTTTGGAAATCATTTACTATAACAACAGTGTTATAGTCTACCATTTCCTTTTATTTCTCGAAAACGTCTATTTCAACAATAAATGTTGAAATCTATGGTTTCGAATCTCAACACCTTTTAAAACATCACTAGATTGTTTTAATTCTATTTAAAACATCAAATCTAAAATATTTCCTTTAACGTGTTATTCACTATTCAAAAACGTGAATATACTACGTTAACAATTTCATCCTTTTATTCATTTTAATTCAAAGGATTATTCACTATTTAAAAATGTGAATATAACTCCATTTATAAGTTATAACAATTAACTTATCAAAATAAGTCGTTTGCGAATTTATAAAACAACGTTTATAAATTCTATTTCTATTCATATATAAAAACTTCCTTTTACAAATTCCTTTATTAACCTATTCCAGTTTATAACTCAATTTTAGATTAAAAGTTCATATTATAAGTTAACTACTTATAAACGATTATTTTACAAAATCGTTCTTTTTAAAGACTTTTCAATTTATAAACCTTATAACTTATAAGATTTATTTATTTAACCAAATCTATTCTTCAATTAACTTCACAAATTTATAATCTTACTATTTATAAATTTCATTTATAACTTCACAGTTTATAATTCTATAAATTTCATTCATTTATGAAATTCACTTTCACTACATTCAAACACTTATAAAAACTCGTTTTATAATGTCTATATTTCAATTTATAAATATCCATTTATAAATCTCTAAATATAAATCAGTTTATATTATTATTCTAAAACGTCTTTAAATTCCTTTATAATTTCATCATTTCGATTTATAAAATAATCAAATTTTATAAATCCTATATTTAAACTTTTATCATATATTCAAAAATCCAATCTAAATTATTTTATAAAATCATTAGTTCATATTTCTCAAAAATCGACTTTTAATCGTATTTCTAAAAATCAGCTTTTTAACTATATTTCACAAAAACCAAAATTTTTATAACTTTAAAAATTATAACGTTTATTTATTTATAATGGATCAATTCCAGAAATAAAGTACATTTTCAAAAATCATTTTAAAGATCATTTTAAAATCCCAAAATCTGGGTCCAATGATGCTACACACCAAATAGTCAATCACGACTAACAACGATATCATATATCGATATGATAATCATCAAATATCAAAATATCTGAAATAAAATAAATACTGTTGAGGAATCCAGTTGGATCCCTCCAACCTGTTTCCTGCATCCAAAAACATTAGCACAATACCAATTTCGCTCCAGTACGAAATTATCGCGGTATATGTTCTTATTAAATATTATCCGCTTAATAACGACGTAATAGGGTCTCATCCGCTAAACAAAAAAATGCGGGAAATCAACAACTGCAATATATACATATGCCAATATATATATATTGATATTATATATAATACCAATTTCACTGTTTATGAAATATTCGCGGTATATGTTTTTATTAAATAACATCCGCTTACTAATGGCGCATAATGTCTATTTTAACAATCAATATATACAATTCATCATTCAAACATGCATTCAAATATTTTAAATCTAACTATTTAAAATAAAATCGAAATCTATTCGATTGAGTGAGAAATTCTCACCTTGGTTTTAATTTCCGTTTTAGCTTTTATTTCGAATAAAATTAAACGCGCGTTTAATTTTACCCGAAATTCTCACTAACTCCAAACGACTCCAAACCAACTCCATCGCGTAGTGCTCGTCCATACGATTCCAACGCAACTGAGTTTGCATTTTTTCGACCTCGTATGAAAAAGTTATGAATTTTACAAGTTTACACGTATTTTATGTAAACAAATCAACTTAAACTTAAATAATTTATAACCTAACCTAATCTAAACCATAGATTTCACCCCCTTCACATCTGGGCCGCACGCATCATCACCCCCATCTTCTTCTCTTTGCGTTCCTCTCCAGTTATTTTACACGCAACAACTAACCCATTTAAAGAAACTAGGTTTAAACAATTCGATCTCAACACTCAATTTGAACTCGATCGGGAAGTTGCAAATCGAAGAGCATCACCAACCTCATCTTCGGCCTCAATAGCATAGGGCTCGGCTATGTCTATAGCCTTGGAAGTCGTGCACAGCACATGGAGGACGCGGCCTCCTATCCCCCTCCACGCCGCTCCGTTTCCGATCACCACCGTTCAGATCGTAGAGCTTGACGTCCTCTTCAATTTGTTAGTTGAAACCTAAGGCTAATTCTTGATGGATTTGGAGAAATCAAGGGGAAGAGGAAGATCATTTCTGGCCATCCATGTTTCTAGGGCCGGCTATCAATAGGAAATTAGGGTTTTTAATTTTATAAAATTTTGAGATTTTAACTTCTATTTATAGAAAAAGGCAAGCGTAAACACTATTCATCCCGGAAATTCCGAACTCCGATTTAGGCGCCGTAACCAGCGTACCTAGGGTTTATCCCGCGTTCCGGACACAATGGAACAGGTTTCGGAAGCTAATTCGGAAGTATGTGCGAGTTATGGCTGAAAACGTTCAATTTAAATTAAACCGATTTAACTCGATTTCTAGGCGTTTTAATTTGTACCGGACAAACGGTAAATCCGATTGACTTGAAATTTGAAACCTTACAATAATATCACATTACGGATCCGATGAAACTGGTTTCGTCGAATTCCGAGACTTTTTGAAAAATGGCTATTTTGACTCGCCAAATTTAAATTAAAAACGATTCGATGCGTTTCGAGCTGCCACGATCAAACGATAACTCCGATTGACACGAAAATTGAAATCCGGTAATAACTAACTATTACGGATCCAATGGAACTGGTTTCGTTCAATTCTGAGACTGTTCAAAAATTGACTATTTTACAGTCGATTATTAAATATTAAAATATTCAATTTTCACAAATTAACTTTTAATTCGATTTCAAAAGTTCTAAAATATTTCTATAACTCCAGTATGATAAAATAAAATTTTCCAAATTATTTACAATCATTTTTAACTCAATATTTAATTATTTCCATTATTTAACATATTAAATTATTGATTTAATTATCCAATTAAATCCAATAAATCAAAATAAAATTTATTTGACTTATAAATTCAATTATAAATATTTAAAATTAATTAAATATTCAAATTTTAATTTATAAAAATTCTGGGTCGTTACACTTCATTTCCCTTCTTGGTTCGTGGCAATCCGTCGATGAAATCCATCGATACCTGATCCCATTTTCACTTCGGTACTTCCAAAGGCTGAAGTAAACCGACCACTTTCTTTTGATCGCTTTTGATTTGTTGATAAGCAGCACAGCGACTCGCGTAAATAGATATGTCTCTTTTCATTGACTTCCACCAGAAAGTTCTTTTGATATCTCCATACATTTTATTAACTCCTGGATGGATACTGAGTTTTGATTTGTGACATTCATCTAACACTTCATGCTTCAAATCAGGGATGTCAGGGACACAAATTTTTCCTTTCATTCTTATAACTTCTCTATTATCCATCTCAAAACTAGTATCTTCACCTCGACATATTCTTCTACGAATTTCCCGAAGAAACTTGTCTTCAGTCCGTTGTCATGCAATCTTTTTAAGAAGAGTAGGAGCAATAACAAGGTATGCTAGAACAACATGTCTTCTGCTTAAGGCGTCTGCAACTACATTGGCCTTTCCTGGCATATACAGAATATCTAGGTTATACGATGCTAGAAATTCCAACCAACGTTGTTGTCGCAGATTTAGATCCTTCTGGGTAAAGAGATATTTCAAGGATTTATGGTCGGTGAATAATTCGAATTTTTCACCTAGAGAAAGAAGAGTTCATTAAGTATATTTACTTAGTTAATTTCGTAAATTGTTAAGATTCTTACCCAGTAGATAGTGTCGCCAGATTTTTAAAGCGAAAACAACAGCCAACATCTCCAAATCATGTGTCGGGTAGTTTCTCTCGTGCGGACGTAATTATCTACTCGCATAGGCAACTACCTTTCCATTCTGCATTAATACTGCACCTACCCATCACCACACGCATCAGTATAGACAGATAAGCCTTGGTTCCCGTTAATGATAGCGAGAACAGGAGCAGTAGTCAATCTCTTTTTCAGTTCCTGGAAAGCTTCATAACATTTTGGAGTCCAAACGAATTTAGCATTCTTCATTGTTAGCTTAGTCAATGGGCTAGCCAACTTAGAAGAATCCTGTACAAACTTTCTATAATATCCCGCTAAACCCCGAAAACTTTGAACTTCTCTAGGAGTAGTGGGTTGCTTCCAGTCCAGAATTGCAGAAATCTTGCTTGGATCAACATAAATTCCTTCTTCATTAACAATGTGACCGAGAAATCTGACTTCTTTGACCCAAAATGACACTTAGAAAATTTAGCGAATAAGATATTTCTCCTCAATATCTCCAAAACAATCCTGAGATGTTCAACATGCTCTTCTTCAGTTTTGGAGTAAATCAAGATATCATCAATAAATACAAGGACAAATTTGTTCAATACTTCTCGAAACACTCGGGTCAATAAATGTACGAAGTACGCGGGAGCGTTGGTCAGTCCGAAAGGCATAACTAACCACTCGTAGAACATGTCAGGACCTCTAAAGGCCGTTAAATGAACACAATCCTCAGCTATTCGCAGCTGATGGAATCCCTGAGCTAGATCAATTTTAGAAAAGAATCGTGCACCATGAAGTTGATTGAATAAATCGTCGATCCTGGGTAAAGGGAATTTGTTTCTGAGAGTTTGTTTATTGAGATCGCGGTAATCAACACACAATCTCAAAGATCCGTCCGATTTAGCCACAAATACAACGGCTGAACCCCATTCAGAAACACTTGAGCGAATCAATCCTTTCTTTAGCAAATCTCGAGTTTGATCGAATAATTCAATTTTTTCCCTAGGTGGCATCCTGCGACTTGCGTGAACAAGAGGACGGGCATTTGGTACTAAGTCAATTCGGAATTCTATTTCTCTGCATGGAGGTAAGGATTTTACTTCTTCAAATACGTCGGAAAATTCCCGAACAACAGGTATAGACTGCAAACTGGGTTCAGGATATTCCAAAGTATACATCAATCTATCTCTCTTTGGACTCGGATCCTCACAAGAGATTTCAATAAAATTTCCAAAACTTGTTTTGACTATAACTGTCCGATTATTACAATCCAATTTAGCTTCGTATCTCGATAACCAGTTCATTCCGAGTAAGATTTAAAATTCATTAAATTCGAGGATATAAATGTTAATAGGAAACTGATAACAAGCATATGAAATAGGAACTTTCTTACAATACAAACAAAGATTTGCGGGACCTCCAACCGAATTTTTCACGCAAATAGGGTCGTCAACAAATTCAGTTTTAAGTTCTAATTCACTTGCGGTTTGTTGGGAGATAAAGCTATGTGAAGCTCCCGTGTCAAATAAAACTCTAACATTTCTATCATAAATAATAAGGTTACCTTCCAAAACACCTATTCCTTTATCTACTTTCGAAGTTGAAAGGTCTTTCTTTATCGCATAAACATTTGCCACCTGTGCTTGCTTCATTACCAGGCAATTCTTAATAAGATGTCCAGGCTTGTGACAATTATAGCATTCTCTAGCTCCTTGATCATTCTTCACAGGTCGTTCCTTCTTAACTTGCTTCTTCAGGTTTGTGCAGCTGTTTGAATAATGGCCTTTCTCTTGGCAATTGTAACAAGTTATGTTCCTAGCTGAATTTCCTTGACTGCTCTTTTTATCTTTGTTTTGTTGTGGCCTCTTGCCCCCAAACTTCCTTTTCTTCCAATTATGATTATTTGAATTTCCTCCTTTCCTCGGAATCTCCTGCATATCCAGTGTGGCATACCTATATCCCATATCAATAAGACCAGAAAAAGATTCTTCGACGTGTGCTGTCATCTTTTCATGATACTTCTGATTCATTCCACGGATAAACCTTTCATTTTTCTTAAGAGGCGTGTTTAACAACTCTGGACCAAAACAGGTTAGTTCGTTGAACTTATTTAAGTACTCCTCAAATGACAAGCTTTCATGTTTCAAATCTAGAAATTCTTGATACATTCTGGAAATTCCCGCCGATGGCATATAACGTTTTTCAAACACCTCCTTAAAACGATTCCAAGTAAACTCTTCCTCTGGTTCATCCATAATGACGTTTTCCTACCAGGCTGAGGCTTCTTCTTGGAGTTGCCAAGAAGCTATAAGTCTCTTCTGCTCATCTTGCAGCTTTAGCCCTTTACATGATCTTACCCATGTTTGAGCCTCAACAATTGACTCTTTGCCGGTGAACGGTTTGCCACCTAGCTTGGAGAAATTTTTATACAAATCAGCCAGATTCGGCTGCTGCTGGATATCTATTGGTGCTACTACTGTTGGAGGATCTTGGTTTGGTGCTGTGGCATTCCCTTGACCCCTAGCTCTTCCTCTGCGCCCGCTCATTCTTACTATCTGAAATTAGTAAGAAAATTAATTTAGATATACGGACAAATTATCTTAAGGAATATCAGCAGTAAAAAGACATAGACTAAGAAAATTTAGAGTTTCATTCTTGATTATACTCATTCTGGGGTATACTTCACCCTATCTCTAATGAGCCATCTAATGTGTTATACTCCGTTGCTAAAGTTCTTACTCAACCTTCAGCTCTGATACCAATTTCTCACGACTCAAAATTCATCGTTCAAAAGTCGACATCAAATAGCTCACTTGTATTCAACTGCCGGAGATTTGAACGTCAAATTTCAGTTCGGATAGAGCTTATAACAACATCAGATGAATATAAAACAGCGGAACAGAATGAATATCATGCATATAACACAGATACAGCAGTAAAATATCCATTTCTACATCAGAGTATTTAATACATACACTATAATTCCAAATACAACATAATAATACTACAGTGATCTTATATCCCAAAGATCTTCAAATGAAAGAAGTGATAACGAACTCCCAACAGCTAAACACTTGAGATCTCCAACTTGCTCAGAAGATATCTCCAAAATAAGAGCTCCAAAATACTGCTAACTCCGGAGTGCGGAAACCTGCTACTAGGCTGCCCGAGTAAAAATTATGGGCACCAAAAGTTTAGGAAAGAAAAAATAAACTCCAGATCAGTCATGGGACTGGTATGAGTAAACAAAAACAATTGCTTTTAAAGAAACTAGATTTATAAAAGAATTTCGGTATGCTTTTTAAAATGAAACTGCCATAAGACCTCCCGCCACACACAATGCAAACGCAGAATTGGTGGAGATTTCTTCTTATGATAGTCAAATATGCTTGGTACGGGGAAATTTCTTTAATATTACTACTAGTGCATAGTGTAGAAAATATTTCGAAAATAAAATATTAATCTTAGCCAACATACGACCGTTATCGTATGCCTACTATAGCTACCATCTAAACAGTGGGGCCCCACCATAAGTAAATGCCAGGTTCTACAACTAAAACCATACAGGGTTTCATATTAGGAATTGGATTTCCAACAAACGGTCAGGCTAAGGAACTTCCTGGGCCACATGGGTACGCCTCTGGAGGGACGACCCGGGAACCTAACCGGATCTCTACCAACACAAGTCCGGGTCACCCCTAACTGGGTAACTACTGACACGAGTATGCCATCCCCCGGTTGTAACCAACCTTTATCCGGGGCCCCAACAACAAATCACAACATATATATATATATATATATATATATATATATATGCGATATCCACATAAGTTAAGTATCTGGGCTCCATACCATGATACCACTTCTATCCAGAAGGAAATGCACATACCCTAAGGGGCGCTACCCCCAATAACCTTGCCGCATCTTTCCTGTTTCGACCATTCCGAGGTGTGAGGTTCGACGAAGTCTCGTCCATAAAGCTACGCTTTTCACAAAGCCATGCTTTGATCAACAAATGATCAACATCACTCAGCATGCCACATTACCAAGTTGGGAATATATTACTGATAACCTTCAACTACATAACCTCTGAGCTCGTACGTCTCAGAGAAGGGTGTTAAGCTAAGAGAATGAATTCTCCGCCACCAACAGAAATGTATTTGAAAGAAATCTGCTTTATATCTCAAATATAATGTCAGACATACAATCCATACAAGTCTGTTCTGGCTTCGAACAGAACTGACGGCACTTCTGAAGAAGTCCTTGCAATCCGGGCGTTCACAATCCCGATCGGACTTCCCATCACTTAGGGAATCTCTATACCGTAGCTCCTCGGTGCAGAGACAATCGATAGTTCCGTTCTCGCAAATACCCGGTCTTCATCGTCGGTCTTCAAATTCTATCCATAACGTAGAATCACATATTCGGAATGAGTTATACGACACAAAGGTCCTTTCCCGGCTAAACCGAATAGTGAGAGTCAATTTTTTTAAACCATATGGATATGTTGTTCACAAAAATTCACAGGTTCGATGTGGGTTTCGGATAACAAACTGAAATCCGATTCCCTATAGCATTGAGGTTTAAATGCCGTTTTACGGGCAAACAGGGTTTTCACATCAATACAGAACAAACCATAATCACAGTGCAGTACATGGCAATCTATAACACACAGTATCACAAACAGAACAGAAATATCAATATAGTGCACAAAAATAGTTACTTATTTTCCAATGTGGTTTTAAATAAATTTACCAAACAATTATTTGTAGTGATTTTGAAATCAACGATTAAAATTTGGATAAATAAATTAAATCTTGATTAACTCGATTAATTGTTTCATAATTATTATTAAATTAACCGCCAATTTTGATTATTCGACTTTAATTTATCTGAATCACAAATTCTTAATTTACAAATTAATTTGAACACTTACTTGTTTATTAATCAATTTAATTACAAATTGTAAATCATTCTTAGTTTCTTTACAAAATCATTGATTAATAAAATTATTTACCTTTATTACCATTTGAAAATCTTTTTTATACTTTGAAAACCATTCTATTACAGTTATAAAAAGTTTAATGTTAATTAACTTAAATTATTATTTTAAATTAAATTATTTAAAGTATTAATTAGATTATTAAGTATCCACTTAGTTTATTAAAATTAGTAATAAGCCTTTAATTCAATATAGTCATTATTAATTGCTCTAAAATCTGTTAACAGTAAAAGCTAAAATTTATTTTGGGCCAAACCCATATTCAAAGTAACCCGAGAAAAACCCAGGTTTCACCGAGTCACGCGCGAGTTCTTTTCATCATTTCCCCGAGCCATCTCCTTCTTCCCCATGCTCTCTTCTTCTTCCTGTTCTTTTATTTTCTTATGCTAAGTTAAAAACTTTATCACTACAGGGCCAATACCATTCAAACGCGAGAGAGAAACCCGAGTCGAAACCTCTTTTACTCGAACGTTCTCTCAAGTCTCTCCCCAGGTCCCAAACCCACTGATACAAAGTCGACGTCGTGCACGTGCACGACGTCGCACCGCCATTCTAGTGGCCGTCACACCCATCGGAAAATCGCATTTCAATCCATTACTCGAAATCGCACTTCGTCTCAACATATAAAATTCGAAATCGAAAAACAAGTGTTTTACTCGACCCTATAGCACAACCCACCCAATTTAATTGCCTCACCGCCACTCCTCAGACCACCAGCGACACTAAGATTTCGGCCACGTCACGTCCATGCTCCATACTACCCTACCCCATCATAGCGTACAACTCGATCACGTATTGAGGTCGAATACACCACATTACAGACACGTTCAAAACTGGAGACTAAACCCTAAATCAATCTCGTTCGACCCATTCTTGTTTTTGAAAAATATTTCAACAATTTTTCCAACATCCCAGATGTTCAAGCATGTTTCAGTATGAATTTCAATATTTATAAATGATTTGATTATCAGGAATTTAGAAAAATGCAAACTTACTAAATTTTCAAACTGCTCTGGAAACACTTCATTACCAATCTTTATTTTTGTTTTAAAAATCATGAATTTCAGTATAGATTCAGATTATGAACTTGAATTTTTTTTTCAACAATCAAATTTATCAAAATATAAGTTGGTTACCTGTAAACAATATTACAGTGATGATAACTTATAAACATGGTTTACATCTATAAGTTCGATACCAGTAAACAATATTTTGGAGTTTGAAAAATGTTCAACTCTATAATCTATAAACAGAGACATACAGTCTATTTTATATTCCACAGGGAAATCCCTATATAAACACAAACTATATTCACATATATTATCAAGAATCAACTGTTCGGGGTTTTATTTAAATATACGTAAATTTCAAAATCTATGTTTACTCACCTTGGATATATTGATGAGCAGAGATGTTTCTGTTTTTGAAATTGCAGTTTGATCTTCCTTTTTTCTTTGTTTCTTCAGTAAATTGCTTTCAACTGTAAGTATAAAGTGATTTCTTCTTTTCTTTTTAATTTCCTATTCTGTGCTATTTTGTTATCTTTCAAAGAATTAAAGATTTGTAGATGTATACATATATATAAAAGGTTTGTAAACAGGTGTTAGTAGAGTACTGAAGCAAGACTTCTTTTCTTTCTTTTTTTATTTGTATTTTGTTCATACATTTATACTTTTTTTATTTGTTGACTAAACCATGCTGTAATTTCGGCTGATAGGATCTTGTTTATGGGCTGAGGAGTAAATAGCATTTAATGAGAGCATTAAATGAAGCATTACTGACCATACTTCCTTGATACTTACAGCTATCTGTTGATTTGCCTTCTTTTTTTATATGAAAGTACTATTTTTATTTATTTTACAGTTTATTTTCTTTTATTTGCTGAATACTACATTTTACTCTATTTTGGTTTACAACTTACTTGGTTTTCTTTGCTAATTGAAAAAAAATTGTTTTAGTTATTAACACTTTATAACATTGTGATTTAATTACAAAATTTGTTTTAGTTCTATTCAAAGGTTTTAACTAAAAACATCAAATTTGTTCATATTTTATTTTATTGTTTTAAACAATTTCTTATTTATAATATGTTTTTTCTTTATTATTATTATTATTAATTATTTAAACTTAACTATCAAAAATTTATTTAATTCCATACATATTTATAATATTAATATTAATAATATTTTATTTTTCTTGAAATTTCACGATTTAGATTTAAAAGTTCAAATAATTTACCGAATTTAAATTAACAAAATTCTGGAATGTTACACTTGCCTTGTCAAAATCTAATTGGTTGACATTTCTTTATCAAATCCTTTTCTAAAAGTTGTTCTGAATTTCAGAATTATTAATTGAAACATTTTATCTAATAAGCCCTTTTCCCTGGTTAAAACATACGAAACATTTAAATCCCTCAACTTCAATAATTTTATAGCCATAATAAAATACTTTGGAAAATTCCCTAAAAATCACCATAATTCACTTTAATATGTGTTGTAACATATTTAAATTTCAGATCCAAAATTGTTATACACTTTCTTTAAATAATTTAAACCCAATATTATAACTATTCCATAAAAACTTATAAAATTATGAAACTTGAAATCCACTTCTAAAATAAAGTCTTTAACTATATATCAAAAATGAAAATCATTTGGATGTCATTTAATAGGTTTTCCAATCTAAACTTATCATAAAATCTATATGAGACATCATAAATCATCAATAAGCATATATATATATATATATATATATATATATATATATATCCATCTAAACAAACATAACATGGCATATTATTTGCAAAATAATCTAGATCCAATCTTGAAGCCGAAAGCATTAACAAAAACGAGATGTAAACCAAATTATTCACCTTAGGTTAGTGTTAAGAAGGTTGAGATTTGCTCTTTGATTGAATTACTTAAGCTTCCTACTTGAATCCTATCATTTCTTCCTTTGATTCTTCTTAATGGTGGCTGGTGAAGCTCTTGGGATTTTAGTTTTGTTTATGAGTGTTGAAATGGATGAGGAATGAAGGATAGGATAGTTTAGGATGTAAGAACAAAGAATATTCCTATTTTTCCATTATCATATTCCTCCTACTTATTTATCTTTAATTCTCTTTTGCTTATGTATTCATTAAGGCATGGCTCCTTTATTAGCTTATAAATCTCAATCCCTTAACCATCTACGTTACTTCATGTAATTTATCTAGTTAAATGTCCTAAATAATGTCAATCAAAATTAGGGCCATTAAATCCTGATGGTGTATGGAATGCACTAATCAAAACACTATCCCTCATTATTCTTAGTTGGAGAAAACCCATCGCCAAATCCAACTTAGAAAACACCTTCGCACCATGAAGCTGATCGAACAAGTCATTTATGTAACGACCTGCAAATTTATCAATTTGACAAATTTTATTTATTTTAAAAAATTCAAATATAAGTTTTTTTGAAACATAGATCATGATGCTTTGAATAATAAATAATATTGGTAACCTTATTTTGAATAAGTATTTAAAAAGTATATACTTTGGCAGGAATATCGATAAAATGGTCGAAATTTGTTTTATTAACAAATAACTCTATAACTATCAAAGTCATGCATAGAGCTGGATACATACACTTATTTACCCATTTAAACAAGATATGAAATGAAAATTATATTTTTTGTTTTAGGATTTAAATTATATTTACGACGTCATCAATAATTGCATCATATTCAATAATTGATTTATGAATTTAAATTAAGATTTAATGATTTAATAATTATTTAAATTATTGTTTTAAAATGATAATAAATCATCTTAATTTGTTATATAGTGATAATAAATTATTTATATTAGTTTTGTAAAGATGTATATTTAATTTGAAAATATAAGAAAATTTGTATCGCTTTATCGATATAGTAGTACCTTTTATAAACAGTTGGTCAATATTGATATTAAACTATAATTTTTCTAAATATTTTGAAAAGATAAAAAGTAATTGCATCATACACAGACTATATAAAGATCTAAAGATTTTGGAAAAGATATAAACATTTGATCCAAGAGTTGGATATAAGATTTTGATATCCAAATAGAATTTATCATTCGATACTCGATGGCAAACATTGATAAGGGTTTGTAGTTGGATACTTACATTTTCTATCATAGTTGAGAGTCATGCAAGGAAACTAAAAGCTTCTAAGCCTAATCAAAGTTCTATACTAGAGAATCAAAGGATCAATACTTTTTCAAATGTGAAACTGTATATTCGAAAAAGAGATCGAAACAACTATTGCGTATGGATGATCTATATAGATCGTACAAGTGTAAGTCTAAAAATAAATATTTTGGGCAAAGACCTTTAGGTTTTGCATTGTAATTTCAAAGGCAAAATTCTTTTATGAGGGGAAATCTATAACGGCCCATAAATTTATCAATTTGATAAATTATATTTATCTTCAAATATTCAAATATAAGTTTTTTAAGACATAGATTATGATGTTTTTAACAATAAATAATAATGATAAACTTATTTTGAATAAATATTTATAAAAATATATACCTTGGTAGGAATATCGATAAAATAGTCGAAAATCATTTTATAAATAAGAAGCTCTATAATTATCAAAAGTCGTGCACGGAGTGGATACATACACTTAATTATTCATTTAAACAAGAATATGTCATATATTTAATAATTGATATATGAATTTTAATTTAGATTTAATGATTCAATAAATATTATAATTATTCAAATAATTTTTTTAAAATGATCATGAATCATCTTGTTTTGTTATACAATGATAATAAATCATTTATATTAGTTTGTAAAGATATATATTTGATTTGAAAATATAAAAAAATTCGTATCGCTGTATTGATATAATAGCACTTTTTGTAAATAATTGTTCAGTATTGATTTATATGGTTTTATGATTCCAATGGGCTCATTTTAATTAGTTGAAAATGATAAGAAATTGGTTTTCAAATTTTGTTTACATTTATATGTAATTTAATTTATAAGTGAAAATATGATTAGAAATCGAAATTGGAATTCGTAACGGTTTAGCATAGAGAACTTGTGCAACGTTGTTTATATAACTTGTACACACATATGATAGGCACATACATACAATTACATATACATATATATAACAAATAACACACACACACACATATATGCATACTCACCATTTATATTTAAATTTACATATAGTAAAAGTTATAAATATCTAATATATTTTCACACTTGAAATGCAAACTTCACTTCACTTTTACATACATCAACTCACATACATGAAGGCACAAGAGGGAGGCTTAGCCATGCACCTTGAGGTGATGGCGAGGGTGTGAGCTAAGACATTTTGGTCCATGCACATTTGGACATTTATTTTAAAAAAATTCCTATAAATGTACATCCATTCTTTCGTAATTTTAACACCATTCTTCATCTTCGTCTTCCTATTTTTCAAGCTATTTTAATGGCTTCTCTACTTCAGAAATTAAGGAAGAAAAAGTACTAAAAAGGAAATAAATTTATATAAGTATATATACATTAAAAATCCACTTAAAAATCAAGCGAAACCCCTCTTCTCTTCTTTCCAAACCCATGGCCATATGATCTACCACCCTTGGGTTAGCCCACCACCATTTGCATGCTTAGGCCATGGCTATCCAAAGGTCCTGGGCTTGATTCCATAAGCTTTGATTCGATCATAACGAAGCTATAGCAAATTTTCATAAATCTAGAAACGAATTCAAGGTAAGAAACTCTATTTGTATTATGATATTTTGGATAATATATATGTTTAGCTATGCTTTTTTGTGATGATAGTGAACCATGTTTGGATATGATAATATGTTTGTTTGGATGTATAAAAAATTCACGTTTAATACAGGTCCAATATCACAAAGGAAATCACTTTCCTTTAATAAATGAAATGGCATATGTGAGATTATTAAACCTCTTTAAAATGGTTTAAAATGATTTAGAAATTTTTTATAAATATTTAAATGTGTTTCGACAAAGTTTGGAAAAGACATGAAAAATTAGTTAAAATTGGCAGCATAGAAAAGTATCGAGATTTCGCGATTTCGCAGCATAGAAAGTTAAACCCATTATAGAATGTAATCAGAGTCAAAATTCTTTGGAATAAGAATTTTCCGAGCTCTTATAATCATAGTTTTCAAACAAAAGTAAAGTATCGAGATTTTGTTTAGTAGATTTTGAAATATGATCAAACCAAGTTTTCAAAATAATCACGCTTTGGCAATTCAAAAACCAAAGCGATACATACTTTAACATTTATATTTTTAATTCTATAAAAATATGGAATAAATTCTATAAACATTTTAAACCGTTTTAAAAAAAGATTTAGGTTATAAAATGAATTTCTAAATGATCGATAAGTCATTTGATCAAATAAGCTTTTAAAACACTATTCGCAACACTTTTTGCAGCAGTATTTGATAGCTTTTGAAATATAGCTTTAAACTTAAGTATTCTTTTCCAATTCTTTTATAATTTTTTCAAATGAATAAATAAGGATTTTAAAGATATTTTGGAGGTTTTAAAATTACTTCTAAAGGAGTTTAAATAAATGATTTAAAAAAAATGTTACAATTAAGTGATTTAATCTTGGCTCTAAAAGCCGATGAATGGACTGGATTTTTCTGTTCGTGAGATCTCAATGTGACTTGTTTAAACTAAGGAGATTTTTAAGAGCATCCGGTGTGCTGGCTCACCTAGTCTCTTTCCTAGGCGATGTATAGATAAGGTCGAAATGTCGAAAATGAGGCAAGTATAAAAGATTTAACTTTTCCAAATTTAATATAACTTTGATTGTATAGAAATAATCTTCTTATACATGGTATTAAGTTTTAAGGAGGGAATACTTACTATCCATGTGAATTTAAAAAGTGATTTCATGTTATTCGATGGCCAATAATGGTTGAATATGGAATTTGATGTCGAGTAGAATTAGTTAATTTCTATTGACCTTTTTTACTCAATAAGGTTTTACAATTTGATTTGTGAGTGATTATTTTAATTTGGTATTTTCGAAGTTCAAGAGAGGTTTATTGATTCCATATATACTGGAAAAGAATATGATTTAAACATTTATATCTCTCAAAGATATATTTTATTTGATAAAACATATTAATAAATGAAATGATAATCACCCTCAAATTTAATATCTTTTACCGATGATTGGTTCGAAGGAACTGAAATCAGATTTGCATGATTCCTATCCAAAAACCACTTCAAACCAATTTACGCATTTGAATGTGAAGACAAATGATAATAAATTAGAAATGGAATGTAGGGCTGCTTATCATTGATCCTCGTGGGAAATTTCCCATATCATATATATATGATAGTAGTATGTTCACTTGATCTTCGATGTAAGGGCTGCTTGCTACTAATCCTAAGAGTGATTCCTGATAGGCTATAATAGGAGAGCTTCCCTTCGGTTTTTCCTATCCCTAGACAACTTGTAAAGTCTAACATTACATTACTAACATGCACATACATTGATTTTTACAAATGTACATCTGTTTGGTGATGTTGGAAGTAACTCTCTTACACTCAATTCCATTCTCTATGAAGTACAAGCTCAGAGGTTGTACATTTTTGGAAAATTAATAGTGTGTGATGGATTGGAAATGTGGAATTCAATATGGAATGTGCTATGAGAAAGGTAATCATCACCTCGGGCTTCATCACTCAGAAATGGCTTAAACAAGGTATGTCGTAGGGCTATGTGGTTCGTAACCATTAGTGTATGATCATCATCTTTCTAATGACTCTCTATATTTCAAGTATATTGTGTATGTTATGGGATCCTGGATAGGCCGGTTACGACTGAGGTGATGTCATATTCGGTTCTATTCCCCAACAGATGAGTATGCGGATAGACCGGTCATGCCAGATGCTGAGGTTTCGAAGATGTTGATCCTCGATACATTCCTCTAGAGATGTACTGCACAAAAGGTAGCCCCTTACCTTGCCATAGTATAGAATCCGTTCTCCAATAAGTTCCTTCGGACTTGATTGTAGAGCCTGGTATGCTGGAATTTAATAATGTAACAATTTCGGCTAAGATTATGTATATTTACCTGAAAGTTGTTTTCAAAAGAACGTCATTGAAAATAATATTACTGGATTTCGCATTGTAAAGAGTTTGGTTATCATAAGGTAAAAGCCCATTCTAAGTTTAGTGCCACGTTGTCTTATGAGTTACCCTTTGTTTTCAAATATCTGTATTTGAGTTTCTCACACCAATCGCATGACTGACTCGGAGTTTATTTTTAATTTCTATGAAACTTTCGGTGCCCTATTTTTTGGCCAGCCAAGTAGTTAGGTGGCATGGAGCATTTCGAGAAGGAGCATGGAGTATGTCCGGTCTTTTATAGAAAGTTATAGATTAGTTCCACTGTATTAAGTATGATATATCTACCAGCACTTGTGAGGATAGACATTATAACTATCTTGGCCGGATTAGTAGCTACTAAAACTCTGATAGAGAAATTTGGAGTAATTTCATCTATATATATAATTGAATACGATGAGAGTTTCTATTTTGTTTGTCTTCTACCTTTATTTTCTTTTATGCCATGGCAATCTACCTCTCCGGCACTTAGATTTGCGATACGTGAATACGGAGGATGTATTAGCATCAATTTTTTAGGGTCGAGGTGGTGGATCATCACAATTTATGTGCTACAAAGGATACTTTTTCTTTTCTCTTCACCTTATTCGACTCATGATAATCTACATAAATTATCAAACAGTCATTTGCTTTAGTGGTGATAGGTGCTCACCACTCGAATTTACTCTTATGGACAAATCATTTCCTCAATGGACTATTCACCTACATCTATTGTTCTTGTATATCTTTGGATGTCATATATGTCAAAGGCATAACAACTGGGCTAGCATCCTTCACTAAGTCAGTACGAAACTCAATCTCTCTATTCAGTGGAAAGCCTATAATCTACCCAAATATATCTGGATACTCTCTCATTATAGGCATTGATGATAACTTATTATGTGAGATCTCGAGCAAATAAAAAAGCTAATCATCTCTATATCCTCAGGCATGCATCTCAACTGTAGCCATCATCACTCACTATCGTCACCATAACCACTATCGTCACCATAACCTCTTACAATCTATTACCACTGCATATCTATGAAGCTAATCCATTACCACAAACCTGAAAAAACCAAACACAAACAAATCATACGAAAATAAGTATCCATTATTTGATAAAACAGCATTACGATAAACCAGACTTAAATTGGCGGATCCTCCCATAGGATTTGACACAACCAAATTTCTGTCTACTAGGCCAGGCTTCAATCCTTGCTTATCTAATAGGTCATTAGGTATAAGTAAATGTGATGCCCTGGTATCAACAAAACATGAACGAATATATCATAAAAGGAAAGCATACCTTCGATCATGATGCCCTTCCCCTTCTCCTTCATTGGTAGAGAACTAAACAAAGTGGGAATAATATTCAATGCATAAGATTTTACCATCTACTTATCCTTTGGTGGTCTGGACAATCCTTCTTGATATACCCTCGCTTATCACAATTGAAGCACTTATTCGCTGCTAGACCATCCTTAGTCCCTTCTCTGCGCAGTTATAACAAGTTAGATCAAATTTTCCTTTCTTCTGCCCTTCCTTGCCCTACAGTTGCTTTTTTCCCTTGTTGTTCCATGGTTGCTCCCTTTTTCCACCTTTGCCCACTTGCATTTTAGCTTCCTCCTTGGGAACAACAACTATCTTCGGTTTTGGGTACATGCTCTTGTGTCTCAAGGCCTTCTCAACAATTTTCTCAAAACACTCATCAATATGGCTAACTAGCCTCTCTCTAAGATAATAGTTTAAGGCAATGGTGAACTTTGCACTCTTCTTTCAAGGAATGTCGATGAAAAACAACCCATATTTTGAAAAAGTGCCAAACTTAGCAACATATTCCAAAATAGACATATCACCCTGTTTTAGATCGGTAAACTTTCTAAACAGAATTGATTTCTAAGCAACCAGTATGAGCTTCTCTTTAAAGCAAGCTTTAAACTGGCCATAAGTAAATAGATGCTTGGGAGTAGCTGCTTTGATAGCATTCTACGAACTCATTTCTCTTCCTTGAAGGTTTCATAGGGTCTACTTTCTCTATTGAATGGCTTCATATTCTACATCATCAAAGATACACTCACATGTATCCAGCAAGTCATGCACCTCCATAGCATATTTCGTCCTTTTATATATTTTCCTCCAAGGCTATAATAATCCTTGTTGAGCTTAGCAAAGACTACACTTTGCACTTGAACATGAGCACTACCATTTATCACATAAGGAGCTCCTCCTTTGGCATTTTCATTATGTTCGTCATTATCTGAGTGAACATTTTTTGCGTACTGCAGTTAATAGCTGCCTTGGTGCTCGTACCAACTTCGACTCCTAACATTGAGTTACTCAAAGTGTTCCTTGTCTATCGGCTCATTCTTACAATTTGTGATAAGAATGGTAGGTTTTACATAAAGGATATCAACATATGTGGTACAATTGTGTGCAAGCTGCCTTACTCTATTTATACTATTAGTTTTTAAAACCAAAATATTAGAAGTATGCACTCTCATATATTGATTTGATCCATTCTAAGGCATATCTCTTACCCTATCTCTAATGGATCTATTATCGAGGCTTAGTTGTTTGCTAAACCAAAGCTCTAATACCATGTGTGACAATCTCCATCGTCCATCGATGCCCAAACACTAATATAAACACCTATAATGATGCACTGTAGTGGTTTCCAACCACTGGAGGGAAACCGTTAGGGTAAAAATAATCGATCAAATAATCTATAATATGCCTCACGACGTACAAACAAAATATAACATCAATATTGATTTAAAATAGATGAGACAGTAGCATAATCAAAATAAATCCAAAAAAAATCGTATCAATGTGCAACATAGGTTCATTAGATTATTGAAAGCAGATAATAAGAGTTTGTACATCCCCATACATCATAAAGTCCAAATAAACCATCTTTATTTGCATAAGATAAGTGTTGTTAGATCTATAGCACTGCACATCATAAATAACCGGTAGCGTGTCCATAATAATAACATATATAAGAAAGTGCAAGCCTTCTACTCCTCCCTCACATGGCTTTATGCGCTATTTCATATATGTTCTCAATCTACTCATTGAAAAATACCTAAGAATATAAAAAGGAATGTAAATAAACTCGAGTTAGACAACATTCTGGTATGAGTTATCTATAATCTAAAAAATAGGTATAAACTCAATATATCATAATTAGAGCAAAGGGTATGGAAAGTCATAGCTAGCCTGCTTTTACATCCGACAAGTTAGCACACAAATACCATATATGCTAATCTACACCAAATAATGAGTATGCTACTTCATATCAATGTATACAAGGGTGTTGGGGTATTAAAATCGATAATGCCCACCATCACTCAAAGAAACAATAAAAGTCATTAATCGAAACTCCTATCGTATCTCAGAAGGCTTAGGGATGTGATGGCTCTCGCTAGTCTAATGGAAATACCACTCAATGACCCTACTAGTTGACATACTCAGTCATGTTACTAGCAGTTACTCGTTAGTAAGTACCCATACCTACTAAAGGTCGGGTCAACCTAATTGATAGAACACTCATCGTATCACTACCATCTGCTCATTGGTAAGCATACTTACCTGGCGAAAGATCTCCCCTACACTAAACCAACTCCAAGACCAACACATCAACCCCCCTCTCACTTGGATAATGATAGTAATACAAACACGTTGTTCTCCCTATACGTCACACCAAACCAAAACTTGCCTATGAGAACAACACCAAGTGCCTTGGCTAGTCCCTCACAAAAGCTTATCCCAAAATTCGATTGCACCATAGATTGGTACAATCCATGTACTTAGCCGATTCTTGCTCCTCTAGACTTCATAAGCTTCAAAGTGCCAAAATTCACCATCTTGATGGATCGGTTCTTAATCCATGTACCTTTGCCAAAATTTCTTTAATCTTTCTACCTTTTTCGGAATCCTTTTAAATCTCTTGCCTTCAACTCTTCTAATTTCCAAACACCCAAAAATGTATATGTCCAAGAATGGGATGGATCAGTGCTGGTACATCACTTAGCCAATCTTAGCAAAGTATTTTGCCTTTGCTTCTTCTAATCATCAGTCCACTGCTAATTCCTTTGCCTGTTTGTCCTACGAAATCCAACTAACATCGATTAACTCCATCGCATTACTAGTCCATTGAGTTGTTCCATGATCCAAGCTTCGTTCTCCTGTGCAAAGGGCTTTCTTCAATAGTCCACCGCATGCACACTTAAGAGCTTTCTATCCATAGAACCAACTCTTCCCAATCCCAACTTACCCTCGATTATAATGCAAATATCTATTCAAACAAACATGTGATGCAACAATACAAACAAATAAGCATAACATTATGGTAATTCAAGCATATAAATATTCATGTCATAACCTAACATACATATGCACATCCATAACATGTACTTATATGATTTAAACACTTTCAAATCATCAAAATATATTTTTGACTTAAGTTTAATATCAAATCAAATCTGTAAACATTATTTTTATTTGATAAGTGTATCCAAAGCATGTTTAAACCTATATAAGTAAGTGATCATATGTCAGTCACCAATCGATGAAATAAGTCAAATCAAGAAAAAAAAATGAATCTACCCAGCAAAGCCGTGAAAATTTCCTTCCTAAAAATGTTGATTTGATAATCTGTAGCTTAATTACTCCTTAATCCTCTTATTTTAAATAAAAAATTAATGATTTGATGATGGTTTAAATGGATATTGAGTCAATGAAAGTTTATATCTACTTTAAGGAGAAAAGGTATGATTTGGGGTTCTGCTAACTGTTATAATTAGCATAATTAACAAAATCTTTATTTTGGGCATAAGCCTAATCACCTCTAAATCTACCTAAAAAGGACAATATTAAAACTTTGATATATCCTAAATTTTTTTGCCAAATTACTAGTATATTCACTCTATGGAAGGGAAAACCATCAAATCTTTCGTTTGGAACAAGTTTCAGAGCCAAATTCGGCTTTTATTACAAGTTATGGTTGTAACAAGATTTATGGGCTGAATATGTCCACAATTAATCTTAAGGGTCAAAAATGTCAATTCACAACATCACCTAAAGTTTTAATCTCTTATATGTTCATGTTGTTATGAAAATAATATTTTCATCGTCCGTCGATATTTAAAAATTTGGGTCGTTACAAGATTTATAACGCCCCCGCTTTTATGCCCATACTACCCAGAGTATTACTAAGTAATACCTCAAGTAATACAAAGAATGAATCAATATGGGACACACACGTGAATAATTCCTTGGACTAACACTAATACGTTTCTCATGTCATACACTGTTTCAGTTCAAAGCTATAGACATGTGTGCCTTCTGGATAGAAAAATACAAAATATTATACATAAAATAAATGACAGGGAGAATACCGAGTCATGGTGCAGCAATAATATACAATAGAAATATATATATATATATACATCTCAAATTTACACAATGATAATATATAATGATATCATACTATCCATCTATTTCCCAATATCCATAAATCGGTCATCTTGTCCTTGAACCTTAGATGTCTCGGACTAACCTGTATTGTGAATAAGACTCAGGCCAGATTATGTCTATATCAAGGGTAATATGTCTTTAACTTAATGTGTCAATGTGTATGATATAGTATCACTTACAATGTAAATAAATATTTGAATATGTATGTATGTATGTATGTATACACATGCAAAATATATAATCACGACATTATAAACAATCTCATATGTATTAAAAGATTTCAAATTTGATAAGTCGTACATAAAGATGTCATCACCCATCTCAAAGTAAACCAAATCAAAAGTAATGAACTCAATATCAAATGGGTAAATAATCTATATCCAATAAAGCATCATCGAAATTAAGAGATCATTAATAATAAGACATCATCAAGTATAGTTAGGCTATCCCATACCAATGCCCAAATATATCTCCTATTCCCATAAATAAATAAAAATAATCATCCATATACCAAATAGGATAGGCTGTCTATCAATACATAATAAAAGATATGAAGATCCACCGCACTCTTGACACCTATCCAAATATGATATCGTCTCCTTATATATGAACGAATCAAAATACTATAGATATACGTGGACTGACTACACTTTAGGCTTACTAAGTCTCTAGTATAGCCAACTCATCATAGGAATAAAACATATATGCCGATCCACGACATACATATACCCTGAACCAGACGAGAGACTGATGGCTGCCTACTACAACCCTGCTCCAAGAATCCATGTCTACTCGCCAATGCAAAGTTACCATGTATTCCTAAAGTCTTTAGTTACCTCGATAGAATCATGATCCCTTCCACCAATGGTTTGTCTACACGTATCCTCGGTCACAACCCTACTTTGCCCAAATAGTAATAGACTACTAGCCTATGAGACACAAGAGGCTACCAACTACCAATCCTGTGACGTGCATCAAATACCATAAACAACAACAGTATCGCGGATCTAGGGCGCGACCCTATTGTTAGGCTGGCAGGGTAGATACTGGCCAATTTGGTTTGCCCTCGAAAAATAAAGAAAGATGGACACAATGTAGAAGGTCGTATAGTATTCATGCCCTATAGTCATGCATATCTATAATAGTAGGCCATCACATGACTCTTATTAAGCCAACACCTGGCTATACAATACTCCATACAGTATCATATATATGCATGAGTCGATACTCCACAACGAGTATCACATAAAAATATAAGTCGATACTTCACACCAATTACCACATATGCATATGAGTGTAATCTGCTTTGAGTGACATATAATTACAAAGAATAATCAAACAAATAACATAATGGCATCCTATACCATTCAATGTTCATAGACTACACTCAATCCACACCAAACATCCCTACATGACAAATCTGATGAATAACCAGAAAAGTGTTACCGAAAGTCACATACCAGACTGTATCACTAAACCGTTTATTCAAATTTCCCATCACACAGAAATGAAAAACATCATAAACATAATATCATAAATAACAATATCATGAATTTATATTGAAGGATGCCATCATTGTATCATATCAAAACACCAATCAAAACCATATCGACGGCGAATCATTTATACAATCCAATTCAATATATGAGAGAAGAATGATAAAAATATAATCTAAAATAGATTATTCAATAAATAAATAAAAACATAAAGCAACAAACAAACAAATATTTAATAATGAATCATTCACATCATATAATCTTATATAATAAAATAAATACATGGAAATGGATAATAGATAGTGTGTGTGTGTGTATGTATCTATTATATTTAAATTCTCTAATAATGCTATATAAGACAGTATTATAGATTTGGGCTTCTAGCCCATTAATAAAATCATTAATCAACTTTAAAAAAATGCTATATAAGACAAATGATGTAAAAGTAATATCCAAATAATTGTTTAAACATCACAATTATAATAATTCCATAAGTCTATTGTATAACTTGGAATCATCATCAACTTTATAAAAATTATTTGATGATTCAAAATAGGGATTTACTAAATTATAGTAAATTTCTACATGAATCGTGATATTATTAAACTACTTTCTACAATTAATGGACATCTCAAAATAACTTGTAAAGTAAAATATTGCTCAACACAATCAATTTATAATTTTCTATAATTAAACACTATATTAAAATAAAATATTAACTTTCAAGATAAATTCCAATGTACTTCAAATTATTAAATTATAGATAATTTCAACCTTCCTCCATATATATTCAAAATCATTATTAACTGTATTAATATGTCTTAATAACATATAAAGTCGTTTTATAATTTATGCATAATAATTATTATAAACTATGTTCAAATAAATTTACATTAAATAAAGTAGATTTCTATAATGAAAACTAAATACTAAATCATAATATCTTTCATTTTCATAATAAATAACTCTCAAAAAGTTCTTACTATAATATAAAATAAACATCAAAACCATTCAATAAATACAAATAAATAAATAATGTAAAATTATACAAAGTAACAATTTAGAAAATCAAATAGTATAGGTTTAGACGATTGGAATATCACCTCAGTCGGCCTGTCTAAATCGACTAAATCCATAAAGAAGTCAACTAAAATGTTGTGTTGCTCTTGAATTCTAGATTCTGTGCTAGTTTAGTTGACTGAATTTTTTGCTCAGTCGTTTGAGTCGGGATTCAGTCTATTGAATTTTTTATTTATTCTACCAAATTCATGAAAGTTAAAAAATGACTTTCTTGACTTCTTCCATTAGATTCAACTCGAACTCTCTCACTTATTGGTGTTATTCTCTCTTGCTCACTCATACTTCTACTATGCTATAACCATTCATGATTAAGCCTATCAATAAAGCGTAATTCTTAGATTAAGAGAAGTGATCACTACACTACCAATTTATGTATACAAATTGATTGTCTATTTATGATCTCTATATTAAATCAGACATAGTTGTGAATAAGGAACTGAACTTAATTTGATGATCACTTAGCTCTTAATCCTTCCTTGCTTCCCTCTTCTTAACCTCTCTACAAATATTCCTCAATTCAATAAGATGATCCACTTATTCCTTGTGAATGCTTGGTGTAGATTATTACCAAGATGCCTTGATATAATTTGTATTAATTTTTTATATTTAATATTAATTAATTTCATAATATTGGGTGATGGAGTTTAGGAGAAAGTTAAACATTTCCATATATAAAATATGGAGGGATGGGGTTTGTATATATAGGAGTGGGTGAAGGCTCTTGATTTTGAAAACTTTAGAACCTCTTTACATGAAAACACTTTCATTATTTTCTTATTTTGGGCTATCTAACTTGGACTTGTTTCATTATAAATCATTTCTTTCTTTAACTTTGTTTACATGAAAACAATTCCAATACTTCGTTAGCTTATATCATATACATGAAATCAAGTTTGGCTTAGACATGTGCAGTAATTGGCTTCCTTTTAAATCAGTTTATTTAAATTCAATTTAAACTCTTTTACCATAATAAATCATTTCTAATCTCTATTTAAATTCCAACATATTTATGTCAAATCTCATTTATTATAAAATCCGATAAAATCTTGTTTTATCAATTTTATATCAATTTTTTTCACAACTTCACTTTTAAAATAACCAAATAAGTTATTAAATCAATTTCCTTTCTAAATTAAATTCTTAACAGTTTAATAAAATAATTTCCATCAAATTCTTTAATCATTCCTTTAATCTCATATTAATTCATTCAAAATCTCATGTACTTCATTATTAAATATTAATTATCACTAACTAATTGTTATTTAACAATAGATTGTTGTCAGATTCGTCTTATTTGAATAGAAAGTTAGTATCACCATAATTTATAGTCAAGGTCTTGGGCTAAAGAAAGTCAGTTAATCGATAATTATTACTGGATTGAACCATGGACTTTAATCTTGGACTTTGAATTGATTATGGACAATATTAGAGTTTTGACCATTGATCGAGCAATGGATATCTAAGTGATACAGTGATGATGGAGGAAAAATCTGCACAATATAACATTTCTTATGGATGTCACTTTAGAAGATACGAAATAGGATTTCACCTAAATAATTTTTTAAGTAATTGAACATGTATCCATTATCGTACTCCGGAAAAGTTCGTATGGGTTTTAATATTTAAATTGTTTAAATATTACCGAGGAACGAATCCATACCTCAGAGTCACACAACCGCAACTTTAACCTTTTTAATGAAAATAATTTATTAAAATAATCTATAAAAGTTATAAATTATTATAATGGAGAAAATAATATAATTATAATAATCAAAATATTATTGTAAGAAAGGCTAAAATTAATTAATAAAATATATAATTATTAATTATTTTGGGTCAATATAATAAATAATATTTGTTTAGAGTGAGAGTGGTACCGTATTCAAGTAGAGCACCCATTTTGATGTCTCGCAGGTTCGAACCCATTATGCCCAGTCTAAATTGTCATACAACTTACCAGTTAAGCTACTGATCCGACATAATATATATTTATTTTGGTAGTTTTGAGTGTGTTTTAGAAATAAAGAAGGCTAAAATTTGTGTATGTATGAATTAACTAAGTCTTTTTAATTATTTAAGTGAGAAAGATCTCACTTACATGCTAACTCTATATCTCTCTGGATAGTGGTAGTGGAGGCAGTCCAAATAATTTATGTAGCTTCAATCTTGCTTGGTCAATGAAATTAAAAAATAGAATAGCCTATTCTTTTATATTGCACATGAGTTTCACAATTACAGGAATTGGATCTAACCAACATACAACTCAATGGAGCCATTTTACAAATACTCTATCATAGATTTATTGGTGTTGCACTTTTTTCTTGGTAGGAACGAGTTGTGATAGAATACGTCTTATTTATCCCAAAGAAATGGGGGAATATTCATTCTAATGTAAAAAATTAATGGGTCATACCTTGAACAGTTAATATAGATAGGATATTTTACATATCCCATTACCGTTATTGTTATAAATATACTTAGAGACACCTTTTTAAGCACATATGGAAATTTCTTTTCTCGTCAAAATAAAATTATATCTTATTGTTGGATTTTGGAACTCCATCATTAGATAGAGATAAGATCCTTCAAATAAAAAGTTAATGGTTCAAAGTGTAACCGATTGTTAAGATTATTATAAACTCGAGTCAAGATTAATTTAAAATTGGAAGTTTACAAAATCATATTTTAATTAATGTTTTATGTATATAACGATTTACTAGAATTACAAAAGGATTTGTTTTCGCTTTATAAGTGCACGTTTACATGTGCACATATTTTAGTCAATGTTTTATGTATATAACGATTTACCAGATTTAAAAAAGGATTTTTTTTGTTTCTCGCTTTATAAGTGCATGTTTGCATGTGCACATCTTCATATGCACCATCCTCAATCAAGCTCGCTTGCCTTCAATGCTACCATTTCCACAATTATCAATGGCATATGATTTTACATATTGACTAATTGTTGATAATAAGGAGCATGTGTAAGGTGGCAATATATCCAATGGCTAGAAATGTTGAAGCGACTATGATATCAAAATTAGGGTCTTCATGAACTATGATTCGATATGGATCTGAAGGTACGAATGAATTCGTCTTAGCAATTGGTGTCATTGTCATTGTCATTGATGGTAGCATCAGGTAGTGATGATTATTAATAGAATAATGATGTCAAAAGAAATAAGGGTTTTTATGAAGTAGGAGGTATTTCATTTAAAAATCCTTATGAATATTATTATCACATATTTCTGTCAGTATTTTTATTATTTATAGAAAAATCCTTATAACTTGTAACTTTCATAACCCACACACACGAGAACCATTTTGCGTGCATGTTGCAGCATTGGTTCGTCTCAAAATGGACAACATTGATATCCTTAAACTGTATATATCACACCCTTATGCATATGACATTATTAATTAGATATTTATATAGTAGTTCACCAATAGATATTTATAAATTAAAGTAGTTGATTGATGGAAAGTAAATTAAAATATTATTTATTATTAGAATATTTCATATTCAAATCAATACAAATTAGAAGTAAGTTATATCCATATGAATAAACTATATAATTTATCAAGTAGCGTATTTAAATAAATATTATTTATATTAGTAGTAGCCTTGATTTGTTAATACACATTATATTGGAATAATTTTGATTGAAAATAAAATATCATTTTAAATATTCAACTTTAAATATTTTTAATATATATTAACAATGAAATAATTTCAATAATCTCATATTTGAATAAATGTTATTCATATTAATAGTAATATAACTTATAATTCCAATAAATTCATCCAATAAAACAATAAATACGATTTGATGCTGACAACATCATCTGTGATGTAAAGGAGTATATGAGAGCAAGAGTTGTTAGGTATGATAGGAGTGTTTTAGTTCAGTAAGAGTGTTCGGTTTGGTATAAGTGTTTGGCTCGGTAGGAGTGGTTCTGTACAATAGGAGTGGTTTGATTCGGTAAGAGTGGATTGATGCGATAGGAGTGATTCGGCTATGTAAGTGTTGGTTCGGCCACACACTACCAGAATGTTTTTCATGTTCTGTACTATTCCTTACCAGACTATGCCCTACCGGAGCGGCATTCTTGATGTTCTATTCTAAACCGATTTTTTATGCCATAACCTTTTGGTCTTACTTCAAAATTGAGTGGATTTTGGACTAAAAGCTTCATATCATTGAACATAACAATGCAGCTCCCTTAAATGTTTAGTTTGAGTGAAGTGGATAGTAGCTCTATAAGGTGGGGCCTAAATTGATTATGTAGTGGATCGATTTTTGAGAAGATCATATCTTTCAATCTGTAGTCCATATTAAGATGTAGTATTGGCCTTGGGTTATATTGTGACCTTAAGAACATTTCCAACTGGTTTGATTCTGTTCCAAGACCGTGTCAAATTTTCGCCTAACACTTAGCCCTAAAGTATGCTTTATGGATACGAAGCATGCTTTACTCAAGACCCTATTGTAGTAGGGAATAGTGTAGTCAAGGTAGAGTTCTATAATGCTGAGGTGTGTTCATTCATTTGTCCAGTAAATTGAGAGGTCTTGTAACATCCCTAATATAGATGCCAAAAACTGAGTGCTACAGATGCTGCAGTCGTCTATAGTATTAGCTTCCGGTGACTAAATACGGCTATGATAAAGGTAGCAATAATATCAGAAGCACTTGAATATGAAAAAAAACACAGATTTCAAAAAACAAATCTTACTTCATTATGTTTCAAAATCAAATGTTTCACCCAACACATAATCCCAAATTCGTACCCAGGCACAGATAAAACATACTTATTACAAATATGGCAAGAGTGGTATATGAAGATACCCCATTTGATGATCAGAGTCATAGAGTCATTATAGACTTCATACAAAGCACAGTGGAAATACATCAAAACATAAAACAAGAACTGCAACTCCTAAATAGTTATCTTTTTTCCTCCTGCAAGCCTCCGCTAGCCTTATTTATCATCCTACTAAAACCTACAAAAAATTTAACCCCTCAGCCCACTCAAATTAATTTTAAGCACCAGAGAGTTTAAGGGGAAACATAAACTTCGAGTTAGACATAAAGCCTGGTATGAATAATACTATACGTCAAGGAATATATATATATATATATATGTTAAGTGAGACCATGCCGCTTAGCGGAGCGGGTTTCCCCTCACTAACATTCTTTTAAAACATAACTTTGCAAAACCTTTTCCTGTAATCAAAACTGATTAAACACTATAAAGCATCATTATGTAAACATACATAAACATCAGGTAATAATGAACTATCTGTTCAAACACGTAAGTTTTGTTTGGATTACTTTTAACCTTTGAATGACTCAGGTCTACCAAAAAATATAATCAAAATTAATCTAACGCCTATTAGCTATTCTTCTTTTGGATTATCTTTCCTTAACTATTTGCTAAATACTTCACTTCTGGACGGTCTGCCCTTAACTATTTATTAAACACTCCTCTTCTTGACGGTCTGTCCTAAACTTAATCATCTCCCAGTCTTCCCGATCCTAATGGTATTTCGGGCTCACCAATAACCTATTTGTATACAACATATATTCCTTTCGGTGTGTAATCATAACTTTAGTCTATCTGTGACCAAGCCCTACGCACTGGAATTTTGGACAACAATTAGCTGGGGCTTATAGCTAATGTATAGGGCACGACCCCATACTAGTCCCAGATGGTATTCTAATATCGGAGTCATTTTCACTTAAGGATCCCCTTCCATAACTTTCCTCGAAACATTTTCAAAACGATTTAAAACCTTTAAATCAAACTTAAACAAGGAAAAGTATATAATCTATATGCTTCACTCAAAATCATATCACCATGTTATATATATATATATATATATACACATATATCTTCTTTACTCAAATCTTAGTTGACAAAAACATTAAACACTTGAAGGAACTTCTTTCTAAACTTTTGAAATCATCTCTTTCAAATCCGATATCAAACCTTTCAAAACAATTGAAAAACAAATCTTTCGAAAGGAATAAGATTTTGAACATCCTCCCTTAGAATTGCTTT
Organism: Allium cepa; assembly: GCA_030765085.1. Classification (NCBI taxonomy): domain Eukaryota; kingdom Viridiplantae; phylum Streptophyta; class Magnoliopsida; order Asparagales; family Amaryllidaceae; genus Allium; species Allium cepa. The sequence goes on along the minus strand of CM060928.1, from coordinate 670,743,403 downwards.
AAAACGTTTCGCTAGAAAAACCTTAAAAAACCTTCCATCTCAAACCTTTCGAATCCATTGAACTAAACCTTTTGAAACTATTGAATTAAACCTTTTGAAGTCACTAAAATAAAACCTTTCGAAACCATTCAATAAATAGCCTTTCGAAACCATTCCATAACCATCCATTCGACTTTATTAGAAATAACCTTTTGAAACCATTCAATAAACAACCTTTCGAAATGATTTAGTATACAATCTTTCGAATTCATTGGAAACAACCTTTCGAAACCATTAAATAAACAACCTTTCGAAACCATTCAATAAACAACCCTTCAAAGGCATTAAACCTCTTAAAACGTAAACTTCCAAAGACTTACTACGTTCAATCTAAAACAAGTGGAAAACCTTCTTTTAAAACCTTTCGACTTCATTGGAAACAACTTTTTGACTCCGTCGATAGGTCTGCTTCGAAAGTTTTGGTCATACTTCAATTAGAAAAAAAGGGTAAATCATCTAAGTTGAAAGTTCTCTTTCGAAAGCATAGAGAAATGGCTAATTTTAAAACAAGCAAATCTTTCGACTTTGTTGGAAGTTTCAAATCAAAACAAAAAAAAGCGGCAGTAAATTGCGAATTCAAAACAAAATAGTGAAAAAACAGCAGTAAACTTTCGAATGGTCGAAAGGTTTAAAATCTTATTTTAAACATTTTACCTGGTCAAAAGCAACCAAGTCGAAAGCTCTTATTCGAAAGCAAAGCAAGCTATCTTTGGTTTATAAAAAAACACAATTCAACCTCTTTGGCAACAAACCTTTCGATTTAGATCCCTTTGAATCTGTCCAATTCGTAACATACCAAGTACTTGATACCATATGAATTGGTTTGACCTTGTCGAAAGCTATGAACCTCTCGACCTTGTCGAAAGCTCTAGGTCGGAAGGTTTAATTCAGTAAAAGGCTGAAACATGTTAAAATTATGATTTCTTTGTTTTTAACTTAAAAAGAATAATTTTTCAACTAACCTGCCTTTGTTTGTCAAATTCTCATTGGTTAACAAATATTTTTCAGAAAAATGCTGCCACTATTTTTAGAATTTAACAATCATTATATTTTATAAAATGCCCCTTCTCCTTAATTAAATATATAACACATTTAAGTCCCATACATTAAATAATTTTATATATTCATCAAACCACTTAGGAACAATCTAGAAAATCCCTAGAAAATATATTTTAATACATTTTCCAACATATAAAAATTTCAAACCCAAATAATAATTATTTCGGGCATAAATAATGTATAACCCAATAAATCATTTTCTTCACTAGAAATTTAATATAAAATCATCATTAACTCAGAAAATTATGAAAATGGAAGTCCATATCTAAAATATCATTTCTGACCTATATTTAAATTTTCAAGGCATTTGAATGTCATCTATTAGGGTTTTCATGTCAAACATATCATAAAAACTAACATGAACATATACAATTCATCAACAAGGACACACACACACACACACACACAGATATATATATATATATAAATTTAATCATCAAAACATGGCATATACTTGCAAAAACATTTCGCATCTAATCAAAAAACTGAAAACCGTATGAAAATGGGGTGTAGTAATTATTCACCTTAGCTTTGAGATTATAATATGTGAGATTTGATGTTGATTATGTTGATTATCTTCCTTCACTTGAATCTTAGATTTAATCTTTCCTTGAGAACAATAATGGCAGCCGGCCTTGGTATAATTTCAGTTAGAGTAAAAATGAAATTGACATGAGTTTCATTTCTAAGGGTTTAGGATATAAGCCCTTTCTATTTCCCATATTGCCCTCACTCATTTCCTAACACATTAGTTTAAATTGTTTTATTTGATTTATAATTAACATGGCACGGCTCCCCTTAATTTAATCAAGTCTCAGCCCATTAATCTCCATGTTATTTTTTTTTAATTTACCTAATTAATTATTCTAAATAATTTAATAAAAATATGGAGCATTGCAGATTCCCATCTTAAAGAATTTCATCCTCAAAATTATGATAAGGTACATAGTCAAAACAAACATATCATCAAACAACTATAGATAAGCATCTCTAATCCAACTCTCAGTCTCCCAAGTACAGTCTTTAGTATTGTCACTCCATTGGACCTTTACTAATTTGACTGTCTTGTTCCTTAACTTCTTATCATCTCTAGCCACAATCTGAATTGGCTTTCTAACTGTAGTCAAGTTCAGCTCTACTACTAAATTCTCTAATACTGCCAGTGTTATAGTAGTCTCTTGGTCTCTAATATATTTTTTAAGATGAGAAAGATGGAATACATAATGGACTCCAGCCAAACTTCTAGATAAATCTACTTTATAAGCGAGTTTTCCGATCCTTTCAACAATACGAAAAGGTCCAACAAATCTAGGTGCTAACTTCCCTGACTTTCGAAATCTATTCACACCCTTCATCGGTACAACCTTGATAAACACGTAGTCTCCAACCGAGAATTCCAAATCTTTCCTTCTTCTGTGAGCATAACTTTTCTACCTAGGCTGAGCTTCCTTCATCCTAGCTCGGACCTACTCAATCTTCTATGCGGGTTCTTTCACCGAATCCGGAACAAGAACCAGTCTATCCACTGTCTCCAACCAACAAACAGGAGATTTGCATATTTTCCATACAAAGCTTCAAACGGTGCCATTCCAATACAAGTCTAATAAGTATTGTTATATGAGAACTCGACTAAATGGAGATGGTCATCCCATGATCCCCTGAAATCCAATACACAAGCTCTTAATAAATCCTTCAAGCGTTTATTAACTCTTTCCGTTTGCCCATCAGTCTGTGAATGGTCATCAATACTCATGTTAAGCTTGGTTCCTAATGCTTCCTGTACACTCCTCCAGAACTCACTAGTAAACAATGAATCTCTATCATTGACAATACTACTAAGAATCCCATGCATCTAACTGCATTCTTCATAAACAACTTCGCCAAATTAGGTGCCATCCTAGTTGACTTTACTGGAATGAAATGAGCGCTCTTTTTTTTAGACTATATACTATGACCTATATGCTTCCATTCCCTCTACTAGATCTTGGCAAACCATCTATGAAATCCGTAGAGATAGAATCCCACTGCCACAATGAAACTTCCAACGATTGAAGCAATCCACTTGGCTTTTGGTGTTCAGCCTTTGCCTGTTGGCAATTCAAGCACTGCTTAACACATACACCATTGTCCCGTTTTATACCTATCACGAAGAAACTTCTCTTAATATCTTAATACATCTTCATTCCTCCTGGATGGATAGTGAATTTTGAATGATGGCATTCATCCAAAACTTCCTTCCTCATGTCTCCTACATTCGCAACACACAACTTTCCTTTCTTTCTCAACCACCCATTTTGGTCAAGACTTAAATCCTTTAAGTCAATGCACTCTGTTCTTTTACTTAACCTTCTGATCTATTCAGGTAAAACTGGATCCTCCTCCTATTTAGAAGATACCTTCTCAATCATTACCGATCGAACTTCTAAACAAGGCAATACAACACTTCCTACACTAGAACTTGCCTCGGATCTAAAATGCACTCTACAAGCTGATAATGCTTTTATATCTTTCCACTTAGCAATCATAGCCAATATTTCATTCTGATGTTTCCTGCTAAGTGCATCCACTACCTTATTTCCTTTCCCTAGTGTGTATTTAATTCCAAAATCATAAGCAGCAATAAACTCCGACCATCTTTGCTGTCTCATGTTCAGCTCCTTCTGAGAGAACAAGTATATAAATGACTTATGATCTATATAAAGTTCAAATCGCTCTCCCAAAAGATAACACCTCCACACCTTCAATGTAAATATAAAGCCGGCTAACTCTAAATCATCCATAGGATGCCTCATTCCGTATGGTCTGAGCTATCTAGAAGCATAAGCAATCACTTTACCTCTTTACATCAATACACTCCCAATCTAGTTCCACACGCATCAGTATAAACAACCAAATCTTGATTCCCCTCCGAAACTACTAACACTGGTGCATGGGTCAATAAGTATTTCAAGCTCTGGAATGCTTTCACGCACTTATCAGTTCATACAAACTTCACATCTGTTCGTATAAGCTTAGTCATCAGTGTAACTATTCATGAAAAATCCTTTATAATCCTTTGATAATATTCGATTAATGGAAGAAAACTCTTTACCTGGGTCTCTTCCAATTATTCACCACCTCAATCTTAGTCGGATCTACAAGCAACCCATTCTATGAGACTGCATGACCATGGAACTTCACTTCCTTCTTCCAAAAATGGCACTTCGAAAACTTTGCCTTCAACTGATTTTCCCTCAATATCTCAAGCATAACTCTAAGATAAACTCCATGCTCCTTCTCATCCCTAGAGTATATCAAAATATCATCTATGAAGACCAATACGAATCTACCTAGGTGCTCTCGAAAAATTCGGTTCATCAAATCTACAAAGAATGCTGGAGCATTAGTTAGTCCGAACGGTATAACTAACCATTCGTATGATCCATACCTTGTCCAAACGCCGTCAAAGGAATACATCCGCTTCCACTCTAAGACAATGAAATCCCATCGCTAGATCCAACTGAGAGAATACTTTAACCCCACTTAATTCGTATGATCCATACCTTGTCCTAAATGCCGTCATCTATAGTATTAGCTTCCGATGACTAAATACAGTTATGTTATTGGTATCAATAATATTAGAAGCACTTGAATATGAAATAAAACACAGATTTCAATTTTTTTTTACTTCATTACATTTCAAAACCAAATGTTTCACATTCCCAACAAATAATCCCAAATTCGTTCCCAGGAAAAAATAAAATATACTTATTACAAATATGCAAAGAGCGGTAGATGAAGATACCCCCTTGGATGATCAGAGTCATAAAGTCATAATAGACGTAATACAAACCACAAAGAAAATACATCTAAACATAAAACAAGAACTTCAACTCCTAAATAGCTATCTGTTTGCCTCCTGCAAGCCTCTGGTAGCCTTATTCGTCATCCTACTAAAACCTTAACCCCTCATCCTACTCAAACTAATTTTGAGCATCTGAGAGTTTAAGAGGAAACATAAACTTTGAGTCAAACATAAAGCCCGGTATGAATAATACTATACATCCTGGAATATATATGTTAAGTGAGACCACGCCTCTTAGCGAACAGGTTTCCCCTCATTAACATCCTTTTAAAACATATCTTTGCAAAACCTTTTCCTACAATCAAAACCGATTAAACACTATAAAGCATCATTATGTAGCATACATAAACATCAGGTAATAATGAATTATCTGTTCAAATACATAGGTTTTGTTTGGATAACTTTTAACCTATGGCTGACATGAACCTACCAAACAATATAATCAAAATTAATCTAGCATCTGTTAGCTATTCTTCTTTTGGATTATCTACACTTAACTATTTGTTAAATACTTGACTTCTAGATGGTCTGTCCTTAATTATCTATTAAATACTCCTCTTCTGGATGGTATGTCCCTAACTTAATCATCTCCCAGGTCTTCCTCATCCTAATGGTTATTTGGGCCCACGAATAACCTTTCTGCATACAACATATATTCCTTTCAGTGTGTAATCATGATTTTAGTTTAACTGTGACCATGCCCTACACGCTGAAATTTTGGACAACAATTAGCTGGGGCTTATAGCTAATGTGTAGGGCGCGATCCCATACTAGTCTCATCTGGTATTCTAATATTTGAGTCATTTTCACTTAAGGATCCCTTCCCGCTTTTCCTTGAAAACATTTTCGAAATGATTTAAAACCTTTATATCAAACTTAAACAAGGAAAAGTATACAATCTATATGCTTTACTCAAAATCATATCACCATGTTATATATATATATATATTCTTTACTCAAATCTTAGTTGATGAAAACATTTAGACAGTTGAAGGAACCTCTTTCTAAACTTTTGAAATCATCCCTTTTAAAACCTATATCAAAACTTTCAAAAATACTAAAATACAAACCTTTCGAAAGCAATAAGACTTTTAACATCCTCCATTCGAATTACTTTAAAACACTGCCTTAGAAAAACCTTGGAAAACCTTCCATCTCAAACCATTCGAAACCATTGAATCAAACCTTTCGAAGTCAATGAACTAAAACCTTACGAAACCATTCAATAAACAACCTTTCGAAACCATTCAATAAAAAAAATTCAACTTATTGGAAACAACCTTTCGAAAACATTTAACAAATAACCTCAATGAACTAAAACCATTCGAAACCATTCAATAAACAACCTTTCGAAACCAATCAGTAAACAACCTTTCGACTTCATTGGAAACAACCTTTCGACACCATTTAATAAACAACCTTTCGAAACCATTCAATAAACAGTCTTTCAAAACCATTCAATAAACAACCTTTCGAAGGCCTTAAACCTCTTAAAACATAAACCATCTGAAGACTTACTGTGTTCAATCTAAAACTAGTGGAAAACCTTCTTTTAAAGCCTTTCGACTTCATTGGAAACAACCTTTCGACTTTGTCGGAAGGTCTTCTTCGAAAGCTTTGGTCATACTTCAATTAGAAAATAAGGGTAAATCACCTATGTCAAAAGCTCTCTTTCGAAAGCATAGAGAATCGACTAATTTTAAAACAAGTAAACCTTTTGACTTTGTTGGAAGGTTCAAATCAAAACAAAACAAAAGCGGCAGTAACCTTTCGACTGTGTCAAAAGTTTAAAACATTTATTTTAAACATTTGACTCAGTAAAAAGCAACCAAGTCAAATGCACTAATTCGAAAGCAAAGCAGGCCATCTTTGGTTTATAAAATGAACACACTTCAACCTCTTTTGCAACCAACCTTTTGAATTAGAACCCTTTGAATCTGTCCAATTCATTACGTACCAAATAACTTGATACCATATGCGTTGGTTTGACCTTGTCCAAAGCTATGAACCTCTCGATGTTGTTGAAAGGTATGGGTTGGAATGTTTATGCTGTATAAGGCTGAAATATGCTAAAAATATTATTTCTTTGTTTTTAACTTAAAATGTATAACTTTTTAACTAACCTACCTTTGTTTTCCAAATTCTCATTGGTTAACAAATATTTTTCAGAAAAGTGCTGCCACTATTTTCAGAATTAAATAGTCATTTTATTTTATAAAATGCCCATTCTCTCTAATTAAATATATAAAACATTTAAGTCCCATTCCTTAAATAATTTAATATATCCATGAAACCACTTTGGAAAAATATGGAAACCCCTAGAAAATATATTTTAATATGTTTTCTAACATTTAAAATTTTCAAACCCAAATAATTATACTTTCGACTGTAAATAATTCACAACCCAATAAATCATTTTCTTCACTAGAAATTTAATATAATGCAGAAAAAGAAAAAGGAATCTTCTTACAGAAACGGAAATTTTTTCGATACACTAGATAATATTAAAAAGCTTTCGGATACAATGAAGAGAAGATAGGATATGAAGGAAATTTTTTTTCTGATCCTCTTTCTTTAGAGTAGAGTCCTCCTTTTATAGGATCTTCTCTTCCTAGGCTTGATATCTGTCCATTATAGGGATAATATGTGTCCCTTCTAGGTTGAGGATGTGTCCATTATTTTAATCTTTGCAGAAGATAGGCTGGTAAGGCTAAGGGATGATGTGTCACCCTATTGTAGAGGCTAGATTCTTTGTCCTTTTATTCTGAATAGTGGTCCACCATGCTTCTGATTTAATTTTGAATTTCTAGATTAGCTAGAGATTCGTCGTCGAAAGGGTCAGTATCCATAGTATCGCTCATTATTGAATCTTGTCTAAGTGTTTCCTTTTCTGCTTGCTCTTCAAAGTATTCTTCTTGAGCTATTATGCCAACTAGGCCAATTTTGAGACTATCTAAAAATCATTGAACCTTCATTATTCTGTCTGTTGATGGTTCGTAAGCTGATAGGTAGTCTAACAACAATATTGTTTTGCCTTCAATGGCGGAGTGTGATCCAACTTCGCCTTTGTTAATAGCCTCGGAGAAGGATTCTTACGCTGCTAGGATTCTTTCACTTTCTTCATTAAATTCTTTTCGATTGAATTCAAAGAATTCATGTCGGGGACTTTCGGTTATTCTATGTATTTCCCATAATTGTATAGAGGGATAAAGAAATATGTACTGTCTTTCTTCCCAAACGCTCCAAATTCTAAACATGAATATAGTAAAAATCCTACTTGAATGCTCAACAAGTTTTGCTGTATATATGTATGGAATATAGCCTGAATATTCTTCAGGATGGCTTGTGTTGACATAAATTTCGTGCACCAAGTCCTTTTTGATATGTTTTTGATATTTTTGTATTTCAGAAAAATAGGCTATTAGGCGTGGTCTACTGTTGTTATTGAGAATTAACTCTTTATTTTCTAAGAGTTTTATTAACTCTGTGTCTTCTAACTTTTTGAAGAACAGAAGAAGATTACTTTCATCGATAAGATGTTGCTGATATAGAGATATCATATCTTGAACTGTCATTTCAGCCCCATCTCTTTGGTTTTTGTGTTATCTATCTCATAAAGTCTAAGTAATTCTAGAAGTCTTGGATTATTAGATTCATGAGATCAGATGTTTGCATTTGAGAAAATATTGTTTTCAAATGGCTATGTTCAGCTGTGTTGTCAACGAATAATTCTGCTTCTTTTAAATTTAGAGCTTCAGACCTAGATGTAAAAGAATGCTGCGATAATTTAGACACTATTTTCTGGGTGTCTTGCAATTTTTCTCTTTCTGGGATATCGTTTTCTTTAATCCCAAATAAGTTTTTTCTAGTTGAGTTAACCGGAAATTTGCAGCTACATGGTCTACAGATTGGATGGCTTTAAAGCATTCGTTGAAATTGTCATATAAGTTAGGATTTGATGCTTTCATCTCTAAGTTGTACCAATCTTTGACCACTGCTGTGATGTATGGTCTTGGCACTCTTGTGAGAGCAATTTCTTTTCCTTTGTTCATTGGAACAAAATTTTGAGTTGTATTGGAAGGTGTTGCCATGCCTTTGTTTGTTTGAGTTGCTTTGGTCTGTTGGACCTTTTCTTCATTTACACCTATGGGAGTATTGGTTTCTACGAATCCTTGCAAAGATGATACCTCTTTGGTGGTTTTCTTGGCCTTTTTGGATGATTTCACTTATTGGAAATCTTCCTGCCTTTTCATAATTTCTAATAATTCTTTGATTCTTTTTGTGTCGTCTTCATCCATTTTTCATAGCCTGGTAAGAAGATCAACAGCAAAGTTAGTGTAGCTTGGAGTGTATTTGACATCATAGTTATGGATTTCTAAATACATAGCTAATCTAGTTCCCCAAAGATTTTATTTTGGATACAAGAATTGAGCAACAGATTTGTTATCTATTTCTGTTACAAATTGTCTATGCGGAAGATAAATTCATAAACTTTTGATTGCAAATTTAATTGCTAGTAATTCTTTGTCATAGGTAGCATATTTAATCTGGGGTTTGCTAAATTTTTCGAAAGAATATGCTACAATTTCCATTTGTTCAGTAATTAATACTCCTTCCCAAAATTGTCAAAAGCGTCAGTTTGTAGTGTAAGTAATTCTTCGTCTGAAGGAAAATAAAGGATCTTTTGATCCTTTATTGGGTCTTTGATCTTTTGTATTTCGTCTTCTTCTTGCTTTTATAAGGTAATAGGAATTTTATCTGTGTTCCATCTTCTTGGTTGTTCCCCATTATGATGTTTATATTATGCTTGTTCATCTATGAGCTTTTTTTGTAAATTTGGGTCTTAGCTGATAAACTAGGAATAAATTTTCCGTCGTAGTTTAATAATCCTAAGAAACTTTGGAGTTCTTTTAATGATTTAAATGTATTGGGAAAATATTTAATTTTAGTGTAAATGTGTTGTAATTCTATTTGTCCATTTTTAATTATTTTTCTAAGAAAATCTATTTCTTTTTTAAATAATTCAATTTTTTAGGACTTAGAATAACACCGTTTTGAAGTAATATTTGTACTAATGCTAGAAGATGTTGTATATTTTCTTCTGCAGAATTAGAGAAAACAAGGATGTCGTTAATACAGATAGTTACAAAAGGTAAATGTCCGAACATAAAATTCATCCATTTTTGAAATACTTGTGGTGCATTTTTTAATCCAAAAGGCATAACTAACCATTCAAAATATCCTTATGGGAAACTAAAGGTAGTTAATTCTATGGATTGTTTGTCAGCAAGTTTTAATTGCCAAAAACCTGATTTTGCAGCAAATTTACTATAGTAGTTTGCTCCTTGGATTTGTTTTGTTAGATGCTAAGTAGAAGGAGTAAAATATCCATCAAATTTTGTATAGCTATTAAGTTTTCTATAGTTTATTACCATTCTTGTTTTTCCCCTTTCAATTTCAGCAAGATTTCCCACTAAGAAAGCTGGGATGAGTGGGTACTGAAACTTTTCTATATTAATTTTAAATTTAATAGGTCTTTTATTTGTTTTGCAAATTCTTCTTTGTCAGTTGGCGATACCATGATACTGTTAACTCGGACTTTGGCATCTTTGTATTGTTCCATTTATTCAATTTTACAATACCTTGGTGCTTTATCAAACCATTTTAATGGACTCTTTGAATAAAGGAGTTCTAACATATTATGTATTAATATTTCAAATTCGTTTGTAGTTGGTACATTATATGTACAAATTTTTGGTTGTATTATTTTTGGTGTTTACATTTTCAAGTAATGTAACAGATTTTTCACCACGCTGTGCTGTTGGAGTATAATGTGGTGCAATAGTGGTGGGTAGCGTTGCTCGAGGCACAAGAACGCTATCTAATTCAAAATAATATTTGTTGAATGGAGGGAGATGCTGTAGATTGTCCATTCCAAGGATGCAAACATTATCAAATTCCTTTGGTAGTAATGCAAAGTAAAAGTTGTATGTTTTATTATTTCCATGTATGTCAGGTATTTGTACCTGTAAGTTTTTTGCTTTATGAATAACAAGGACTTGTCTTCCCAAAAAGTCATTTAGCATTCCTTTTTTGTTTGAGTACACCTAGAGTTGCTGGGGAATAAATATTTCTTATAGTAAATTGGCTTCTGCACTAGAGTCCAGTAACGCATGCATTGTGAACTCTTGATATTCAGGGATGCATATCATTATTGGAAGATATATATGTAACTGTGCTTTTCTTTTACGATCTATGGATCTAATCACGATGTTTTATATTTTCTGTAGGAACCTTTATAACCATTCGGTTTGATTCCTATTCTTTTTGTTTTTCTAGTATTCTCATTGTTCTTCCATCTATTGTATTTTCTTATTTAAGGTTATACGATGACTGATACTTTTTATATATATCAGGAGTTAATTCAACTTCAGACATTTTATTGTATGATTGAGTTCTTTTTAATGTGTTGGGTGAATTTGTATTTTCTTCATTATTTTTTGTTATGGTGGAAATGGTATTTCCTGATGCTATAAAATATTCTGTAGGTAGTTGTATTCTCGGTTTAAGTGATTTTACAAAAACTTGAATTTCATTATCAAATTTTAAATGTCTTATGTCGATCAATCTAGGTTGGATTGTTTTTCCTATCCTGACTTCGAATAGTTTAGCGAATTGTTTGGGTGTAATTGATTTGAATGTAGCAGTATTATTTAAAGCCATATAATGTTCCCATTGTACGCCAAGAACTTTAAATCCTGTAGAAGTTCTATGTTTTGTAGATTTACTGATAATGTACGAGCCTTTTCTATATATTGATCATTAAGACTTATACAAAAATCGAGATTTTCATTTACTCCAAACAATCTATTTGCTAAATTTGACTTAGCTCCTCCAATAATACTATTTAAAGGATTATTGATAATTCTTTCAACCATACAGACTATCATTATTGGAGTATCAATTACGGATCTAAATAACCTTATTATTTTTAGTTGTATTAAACCTATATGAAGGTATTTCATTTTTGGTTATTTGGCTTTTAGTTTTTATATTTTATTTTTATTCAAAAGGCTTATAAAAGTAAAATCTTCCTCTCCTTTTAATTCTACATTTCCTTGCATACATTCAAATATATATACATGTTGATTTAAAAATCTAGATTTAAAAGTCAAAGGTTTATAAATATCCTTTTTGTCTAAGTGAGTGATTGCCTCTTTTAATTTTTCTAAATCTTTGTCAGTGACCTTAAATTGTTCACCTGTGCCATCTTGTATTTGTGGTTTAGATGTTTCTTCAAATATAAAAGTGTTCATGTATATTCTATATTCTTGATATGATTCTGACTCTTTATTTCTTGATGATCGTTATGTAGAACCACTTAATGGGGTAAACATATCGTGATCATATATTTATTCTTTTATAATTGGAAGATCTTTATATTTATCTAAAACAAGTAATCCTATTGGGTCTCTTTGCTCTATAATATAATCTTTATCTTCCATACTAGTACTTTTAAATAGTATAGAAGCGTTATTTTTAGAAAGAGGTTCTATTAATCCATGAGTTATAAAAAATATTTTATTTAGTATGTTTAGGTATATTATAAATTTGCCTATAATATCCTAGTGGGATTTTTATTAGTAGATCTAAAAATACTTCAGTTGTGAAGTATCCTCTTAATCTAGAGCATTTTGCTGCATATAATGTATAATTTGGAGAATCTATTTTTTCGTTTTTGGGGAGTATAGCACATATAGTCAATGGAACAATTTTTATTTGATTATGTGTCTGATTGATTGTAATCATGTTTATTTTAAAATTATCAAAAGAATCATTAATTTCATCTTCATTTTCAGTAGTGTCAGAATAAACTGATTCAATTTCATATACAAACGAATTAGCATCACTTGATATGTCTTCATTGGTGCCAACATGATTACTGTATTCTTCGATATTTGATATTACAAAATTTTGTATGTTGGTAGGACATTGGTAAGCATAATGTCCTTCTTTGTTGCTTTTAAAGCATTTGCAACCTTTACAGAAAATTTTCTTTGTAATAAACTTTTTATTAGAAAACTTGTTTTCTTTTCTAAATTTTTTTCTAAAATTCTGGTTTCCATTTTTCCCTAGTGATTCGATATTTTGGTTTTGTTCTTCTTTTGAAATTTCTTATCTTTTTTCTTTCGAATTCAGGTGAACATCCAAATTGTGTATTAATATCTTTAGTGTACTTTGTACAACAAGAAAATCCCTGTTTTGAGTTTCTAATTTTATTTTTCATTTGTATGTGTGCACTTGCTTGCTCACAAACCCTTTCTATAGTATCCATACATGCCATTTTTAATAAACCCGTGTTATGATTTTCGGTATTGCTTTGTCTTAGAATGTCATGTCTTTCTTGTATAATGTTATTCCATGGACAATGTATTTTTGTAAAATAGCCTTTTACCCAAAACACTTTTTGGTCATTATTCTTTAAATGAAAAAGTAGGCCTACGTATTTGGTAGCAAATTCTTCAAACATACATATATCACATAATTGTATTTTTAATAATTGTTTTTCAAAATCAGTATCTTCTAGGAAAATTTCCCCTTAAAGTCTGCTAGTAGTAATTTTAGTAATTCTCCAAGAGCTTCTTGTTTAGATTGAATATTCCCAATTCTTTGTAATTGATTTGGATTTATCCTTTCAAGGTTAAGTAACCAAGCTAAAGCATCTCCTCTCCAATAACTGGTAGCGTAATGTATGTATTCCATTACACTTATATTCGAAGGTAATAAATAAATTGTTCTGCTTATATGCCGAAGCCATGTTATAATATATTTTCTTATATTTCTATGTGGAAGTCTATCTATATTGAAAGTTAGGGTATATGTTGAAGAGTGTTGTTCATTATAAAAAATCTTTAAACTGCTTTCTAGAAGAGTGAAACCTGATCCAATGTGATCTAGTACCATGCCTAAGCATTTCAGGGTAGGGATCATTATTTGGACTATTATATGTGTCTTCATCCTGTTGTTGATCTTCCATAATTATATCAGATTTAAGATCATTTATAACAGAAGAATTATCTGGTGGAGGCGGTGGAGGTAAAATTAGAGAACCTCTACTAGATCTGGCTTCATTAGTGTTTATATTGTAAATATGTTTATCTGAAGTATCAGAATTAGAACCAAATTTTGTGGAATTTTCAAATTCTTGTCCAGAATCATCAAATGAAGAATGTTCTTCATTTGCTTTATATTTGAAATAGTTTATCACTATTGAATATTCTTCATAATAAGAATAAAGTTCTACACTATTAATTTCTCCTGTAAGTTCTTTTTCATGAAGAATAAGATAATTTTTATAGTAAGTGGGATCAATATCTTCAACATTAATTTTTTCTATTTTTCTTCAGAAGTATATTTGACCATTCGAATGTTGTTAAGTGAATGGATAGTTGGTGTATTTCGACCAAATTGACACTTATGTGTGTCGAGAATAACAAGCTTATTATTTTCCGTAAAAGAGGGTCTTTTGAACATAATTCAATTATGAGTTTTTTTAAAAAAAATTACAATTAGATAATAGTCTTAATTCAAATATGAAATCTTAATTCTCAAACCTATAGTTATTAGATTAGTTTTGACCCAAGATTAAGCAGCTAGACATGATACCCCTTAATTCTTTCCTAGCATACTGTGGTTTATAGTAGGGTTAGGCCTCGAATTAACAACCACAAGCCTATATCGTCGCTTCACTTAACTAGAGCACAACAATGGTTCGTTTCCTACTCCAATGCGTAATAATCAGTAACAATAGGTCGTCGAATTGACTTTAAATTTGAAAAAAGCTTTATCTGCCACAAAAGATTTGCGGACTCATAATGAATCATGCTCAAAAGAATAGCTTAAGCTTTCATTTTAAAAAAATTATAGATTTTGTACTCTTTTTTTATTTCAGTAGAATATATATAAAACTATTTAAATCAGAAAATATAAAACAAGAATAACTTACCTAGTCTTAGCCAGGCTCTGATACCAAATTAAAGAATAAAATTTGAATGCAGAAAAAGAAACCAGAATCTTCTTATAGAAACAAATTTTTATTAATACACTAGATAATATTACAAAGCTTTCGGATACAATGAAGAAAAGAAAGGATATGAAGATTTTTTTTCTGATCCTCTATCTTCAGTGTAGAGTCCTCCTTTCATAGTGTCAGAAAACAGAATCTTCAAAATAAGATAATTTTTATAGTAAGTAGGATGAATATCTTCAACATTTATTTTTTTATTTTCTTTAGAAATATATTTGACCATTCGAATGCTGCTAAACAAATGGATAATTGGTGTATTTTGACCAAATCCTAAGGTTGCTATTTCTTTTTGTAGTTTATTACTTATGTCTTTAACTTATAATTTAATTCTTGAAGTAGATCGATCATAAAATTATGAATCCCATTTTTTGGGTTTTCATGAGCGTGGATATAAACAACATGCTCATATTGTTCAGTATTTAGATCAAATTGACACTTATGTGTGTCGAGCATAACAAGCTTATTATTTTCCATAAAAGGGGGTCTTTTGAACATAATTCAATTATGAGTTTTTTTACAAAACTTTTTCAATTAGATAAAAGTCTTAATTCGAATAAGAAATCTTAATTCTCAAACCTATAGTTATTAGATACTTTTGACCCTAGAATAAGCGGCTAGACACGATACCCTTTAATGCTTTTGTAATGACCTAGAATTTTAGTCGTTAGTTTTTAAACATTTAATTGCTTTAAATGTTGAATGTGAATTGTTAATGGATTTTGAAAATGGAGATTTGGGTCGAATTAACAACATGAGTTTTAATTTCAAATATAACAATTTAATTAGATTTGGATAATAACAATTTAATATTTGAAATTGGGATAATTTGTGAATCTAGGTGTAAATGGATATGAAAATGGTACTTAAAATTTAAGGTCTAGTTCGATTATAATTTTAGTATTGGACTTATGAAAGGATTTTAAGTCCAGATGTTAAAACTGGAATTTTTATTAATATAATAATGGAATTTAGTATATATGGTAATAATATAAACAATCAAATTTTGATTTAAAATGAATCAGGATGATTTCCAATGTGAATATAAATTCTATATGATTTTTAAAGGAATTAGTAAAGTTTTAAAAGTGAAGTTTCAAATGATTTCGACAATTCTGAAAATCGCTCGAATTAAATCGACGAGTTAAAATAGCCTTCCGATACACAGTCTCGGAATTCATCGAAACCAGTTCCATTGGATCCGTAAAAGTTAATTATTATCGGATTTCAAATGTCGTAGCATTTGGAATTACCGTTTGTTCGTATGGGTGAGAAACGCATTGAAATTTAAATTGAAAATTTAATAATTTAAATCGATTCAAAAAGCTATCTTCCACATATGATTGAATTAGACCCCAAAACACATTCCATTATGTTCTGAATGCGGGTAAAACATTATAAACACCAGACATCATGTGCTGTTTGGAGTTTGTTTGTAAAAGTTTGTTAAATTGGAAATAATATTGAAATATTATTAATAAACGTTTATATAAACACGTTTATAGGCCGAAACCCTAGTCCCTTTTCTTCCAGCCGCTACGAATATTCAATGGTGGAAACCTAGCTTCTTCTCCCTCTATTTTTCTCTTCATCCACGAGATTTTTGCAGAAGCTTCCGACTAGGAAAGTGTCAAGCTCATCGAGAGTTCCAGATCCAACGGTGGAGATCACCGTCGAAGCTGCATGGTGGCCATGATTTGGCAGTGATGACCGTGCATTGACTTGTTTTTTTCGAGCATTGGGGTGACCGAGTGCGATGATACTCTAGCTGACGATGGAGTTTGAGATGCTCTGTGTAGTGGTAGTCTTCGATCATCTCCTAGGGCTACAGTTTGGTCGTAGAAATTTATGGATCGTTGGCTGCTATGGGTTGGATTTGAACTTGGGGAACGAACGAAGAAGAAGCTTGTGAGCGGCCTGATTTCTTTCGTTCGAATTGAACGGCCAATGGTAAATTAAATAAAAAAAAAGAAGAAATTGTTTATAAATTATGTTGAATGTTTAAAATAACGTATCTCATGCATGCATTGTCAGAATTTGACGAAATAGGAAGCTCCAGAACCGCAACGACGTGATCTATGCGCTACAGGTGACCTAGAGATGTTTGGAGCAAGCGAAAATTTAAGGTTAAATCGAAGGCGGTTGATTTAATTTAAAATTGAAGCGCCGACGCAAGGTGAGTTAATCTCACTCACATCAGGTTGACTAGTTAATTTAAATAGTTAAAATTTAAATTATTGATTGATTGGTTGAATATGAATATTATGATCAGTTTGGATATGATATTATATATAGTAGTGTATATATATTGGAGTGGCTGATATTCTCGCATTATAAAGCGGATGAGACCCTATGCGCCCAGCATAATAGCGGATGACCCTTTATACCGCGATATCCCCCTCGAAGTGGGATTATTATCTTTATATTGTGCTAACATCTATGATGCAGGAAACGGGTTGGAGGGATCCAACTAGATTCTTCAAAATATGGTAATTATGTTTTCATATCGGTGATATGTTATGTGATATCCTTTAATAGATTGAATTGGAAATTATGTTATTCGGTGTTATGGTTTGGATGAAAATAATTTGGTATTTTAAAAGATAAAATAGAATGAATTAGGTTTTTAAAAGGGAAATGGGAAGAAAATTTTAAGTAAATAATTATTGGAAATTTGGATAAATCGAGTAATAAATTTTAAAGGGAATTTAAACCAGGATATCAGTTTGAAATTGGTTAAGTGCTTTGGAAACTATAATTTAAAAGGAAATGAGGAATATAAATTTGTAAAATGGGTTATAAATGAGGTGGAATATTTATCAGTGAACAAATTTGGATGTATAGATTCGGTGGGAATTTATAAGGAAAGGTGCAATTCATTTTAAAAATAAAAAGGTGATTTTATTTTTAGAAGTTGAAAGGTATACTTTTCCTGGAAAACTAAGTATATTTTCAAGAAAAGGTTTCAAAGTATAAACTAGAACTTTAAAAATGTTTCTAAATGTTTTAGAAACTTTATTATTTTAATTATTATTTTTAAGTGAAAGTTAAATATTTGTTTAAGTTAATTATGGTATTTAATTATTTTTAAAGATGAATCAGTATTATGATTTTTTTAAAAAGGAAATTTTAACATAAATATTGGTATAATAACTTTATTTTTAAGGGTAATTTTGGTTTAAGTTTTACTCAGGAAACTCTTATAGAATTTCATAAGTAGTATTTTGAATAAAGAATTTAGTGGCTTTATTTTAAATGTTTAAGTGTATAATTTTTGAAAGTGATTATAAGGAGATGAGAAATGTGTTTTAAAAATAAAAAGTGGTTTTAGTTTTAAGGTGTAGGAAGAAATTTACGGGATTGGGATGTAAATTAAATTGGGATAAATCGAGTAGGATTTATAAAGGATTATATAGGTTATATTGAAATGGAAAGTGTATTTCCTTGAAAAGCCAAATATATTTTCAACGAGATTTTTATGTATAAGTTTAAGGTTTAAAATTGTTTTAAAAGAATGTTTTAGAGAAATTTATTATTTTAAATTTTTTTAGAATTTTAAAGTAAACCTTATTCATATTTATTTTGGTAGTAATTATTTTAAAATTTAAATTAGTATTATGTTTTTAAAACAGAAATTTTCTAATATTTATACTTTATATAAAACTTATACTTTAAAAATAGTTTATGGCTTAAGTTTTTCTTGGAAAATTATTATAGAATTTCATATCTGTTTTTGGAGAAAAAGCCACTTAAGTAGTTTTATTTGAAATGTTTTAAGTATATATTTTTTGGGTAAAATGATTTAAATTATAAAAATACAATTTTTATAAGACTTGGTGTTTTTCAGTGGAAATAAAATAATTGGTTGAATTGATTGTTTATTTGATAGTTAAATAACCGACTATCAGATCTGGACCCAAATATGACTTTGGAATATCTAGAAGAGGTATGAAAATTATATGGTACAGTTACCGTTCGAGGTGCTATACTATTTGTTCTTCTAAGACATTTATAAGGAAATTCGTCCACTAATGTAGGAAGTGAACTCCAATCTTATTATTGTCTGAGTATTCCTAAAGAACCGAGGATGAGTTTACCGAAAAATAGCGAACGTTGTTTCGAAGAGACCGGGATCAGATTTGTGAACTAAAAACTACTTCGATCCAACGAGAACATTTTTGCGATGAAGATAAGAGCTTGGAGTTGAATATGGAGCAGTGAAGTGCAAGGGCAAATTGCTACTAAATCTGAGGGTGATTCCAAAATGGATGTAGTAGGAGTAGTGCCTTCGGTTCCATTCGGACCCGGGACAGATTTGTATGGATGAACGCTTTCAAAACATCATTAGGAGGACCATGAGCATTCTAAGTGAGATGTGTTCTAAAAAGGTAACGCTGAGCCTCGAGCCTCATCAACGGGAAATGACTGAAAATTAGGGGATATGCAGCAAGTCTAAGTGGCTAGCAACCAATTTGGGTTAGGTCATCCCTGTCTAGATATCCCTTTATTTCGGCTGTGTGGGCGAATGCTGATTCCAACAGTGGGGTGATCATATTCGGGCTATCCCGTAAGGGGTAGTCCGGTCTTGTGTTGCAGAGGATCAGGGTGGATCCTTGGTATGCTAATCTAGACCAGATACCATAATAGGTGGTACCCCAGTGACTAGTCATTAGTTGGAAATCCACTCTCCCTACGTGCCCTTTACAGTTTTGATTGTTGAGCCTAGTAACTACTGGAATTTAATGAATGTCACTATTTCGTCTATTTGAATAAGTATTTTCATTTAGACACTATTATAATTTTAGAGGATTTTATAAGAAATGTTTTGGTTATCGTGAGGTAAAAACCCGACATGTTTATTTGTAGCGTGGTCTTACAAGATACCTTTGATTTCAAAGGATTTTGAAACTTTAATAATTAAATTGAGTGTATTTTTCTCACACTGGTTTTCCAGACTGACTAGGGTGTTATTTTATGATAATGCTCAGGTTAGACGAGTATTATAAATACAGGATGGGATGCTGTGGAACTCAGGAGACGAGCTAGATGGCGAGACGTAACACGCGTACTTGAAGTATATTCCATTGTGCGGTATAAGCTGTATGGTCTGCTTTTATGAGGACAATTAAATATAACTGTCCAATAATTGATTGATTGTGATGTACTCTGATGATGTAATGTATAAAATAGATATAGTTTCTTTTCGTGTAAAGATCAGTTATTATCAATTATATTTTGCTCCACTGCGATTGTGAGATTGTGATGTTGTTTTGTTTTCTCTTCTTCTACCTCCTTCTTTCTTTTCCTTGGCAATCTATCTTTTTCGGCACTCGATCGTTGGCATATTATACAGTGGTGTATTTGTGTCGATTTTTGAAGGTCGAGAAGGGCGGGTCATCATATGTGGTATCAGAGCATAGGTTGGCAATAATAGATATGAGAGCGTAACTGTTAGCAAATATAAAATTGTTTTTAACATTGTATCGACTTATCAATTGAATGTTTATGAATTCTGGTCGGTACAGGAAGTACAACGGTATCGATAGGGGTTTCTGAACTCTTAAACAAGATAAACCGACATAGTATTGTTTTTAAAGTGGGTAAATGAAATAATTTTACTCAAAATTATATTTTGATATAAAAGAAATAATTTTCTAAAATTATTATAAATATTTGGATGTTTGGTTGCTAATATTATAATCAAATAAGAATCTAAAATTTGAAATGGTCTATATTCATAACCAAATAGATTTTATGTAAGTATGAAATAATACAATGGAACATAACCAAAATTGATTTAAACAAGAATTTAAATCTCAGAAATTTTGGAAAATGTTTTGCATAGAAACTATTTTGAAATAAATTTTTGGAAGTAAGGAAGCACTGAACTCACTTCAACCGGTGGAAAATAATCCTGATGATGATGGCCAAATCGTCAATATTCATTTTCGATTTTCTAAGTGATGGATTGCTACCGGGATGGTTTGGTATAATTATTTGTTTGGACTTATTTGATAAACAAGTTTGTTTAGAAATTTCAAAGGGAAATTGTTTTGGTAAAACCAAGTTTTTTTGAAATCCAGAGGTTTGATTTGATACACCAAGAGGGTATGAGTTATTTATGATTTCAAAATGGTTTTGAAAAAAATATAGTGTAATTGAATTCTATAAATTCTATTTTGAAACGATGAGAAAAGTCAAAGGGGAATTGGTATTTAATTTATAAAGTGGGATTGACATAATTAAGAAAGGAAATTGAAAATTCAGCTTGAGTAAATCAAAGGGAATAACATATATTGGAATTTAACTTAAGATAAGTTAAATAAAATTGAAACTTGAATTGAATTGAGTTGGATATAAGATGTAAATAGACTCAAGGGAATAATATAAGGTTTTAAGTAAATAAGTTGGCGAACTTATGAATAAAGAAATGGAATTGAAAAACCTAAATAAAAATGGTTGAGTGTTATGGTAAAAGAATGGAAAGTTTAAAAATTGAATTCTAAGAGAAATTTTAATTTAAATAAGGTGAAATAAAATATATAATATGAATGGACTTAAGTAAGTAAATAAGTTTTGGACTTATATATTGGAAAATAAAACTTCAAATTGGATTGAGAAATAAAATTTGATTGAATTGAATCAAAAATTCAGATGAGTTATAGATAATATTGTATGGAATTAAATTCTTATTTAAATTAGTGAAAGCAGTGTTATGAAGACGAACTTAGCGTAAGCTAAATTAAATAAAAAATTTGATAACTTATGGAAAGAGAAAAATTGGAAAGAAAATAAAACCCAAAGTAAAAATTTGCTTGATATCTTAGTAAGTGAAATAATAATCAAATGTTGATTTAAGAATGGAAGTGAATTAAAATTATAAAATAAATTAGCATTTGATTAGATAAGAATCAATTTAAAATGGAATAGACTTGAAGCAAGAAGAAATGGAGTTATTATGGAGTTGAAATAACTTAGGTAAGTTGTGAAATGATTGTGTCGAGCTTTATGAAATGGTTTTAAATGGAAATGAAAACGTATACGTGTAAATAATTCAAAATGGAATAAAATTAATATAAATTGACTTGAACTAATTTAAAATGGTTATAAGCTTAAGAAATTGTTAATTGCTTGGATAATATCAATGTGCATAGAAAATTAGTCGTTTTGTCATAAACGGAAGTAAATGAATTAAAGAAGTGAATAAATTGATTTTTGAATCAATTGGTTGAATATGGGTTGTTTAAAATGAAAAATGGATTGGATGTAAGAAAACGGGATGTAAACCATTCAAATTGAATGAAATGGTATGTGAATTAATTGAAAAATAGTTGAATTTGTATTGAAGCTATATAAATTGCTTACGGAAAATATTTAGTGTGCATTGCTTAGAATTCATATGTTTAACTATTGCAAATAAATGAAATGTTATTATAATTTCATGGTTTTGGAAACTTATGTGCTTGTTTGAGTAAGTATAGGTACATGAGTCAATCAGATAGAGTTTGGAGTGCGTAAATGCATAATAAATTAGCCGCTCACTTAAAAATGCTAATATGAGGTACACATACGCAATAAATTGAGAAATGATATTATACTGTTATATATTTTGTTTTTCAACCATTTGGGTCGATGTATATATATTTATCATATTTGTGATACTGTAAAAGCCTCTGCGTACAAAGGAGACGCTGTCGAAAAATTTCGAAAATTTTGGAAGCTTGAAAGTTTTTGGAATTTTTGGAAATTTTGGTTAACTAGAAAAGTTGATTTTTGAAAAGCTGTTAGAAATCAAAGTTTTTGAGATAGAAATGAAGGATAATAGTTTTGGATTAAACTAAAGGGGTTTTGAGAAGTGACTAAAAATTCTAATTAAGTGAGTTTTTGGGTAGTTGATGAGTTTAGAAGCATTTTTCATACCTTAGCAAATTTTGGGAACGAAATTTTTATTAGGGGTGAGGAATGTAACGACTCGGAATTTTGGTCGTTATTTTTTGAACATTTAATTGTTTTAAATTTTGAATGTGAATTGTTAATGGATTTTGAAATATGGGGATTTGGGTTAAATTAACAAAATGTGTTATAATTTCAAATACAACGATTAAATTAGATTTGGATAATAATAATTTCATTTTGGAAATTGAGATAATTTGTGAATCTGGGTGTAAATGGATATGAAAATGGTTTCTAAAATTTAAGGTCTAGTTGGATTAGAATTTTAGTATTGGACTTATGAATGGATTTTTAAGTCGAGATGTTAAAACTGTAATTTATATTAATATAATAATGGAATTTAATATATGGTATTAGTATAAACAATCAGATTTTGATTTAAAATGAATCAGGATGATTTCTAATGTGAATATAAATTCTATATGATTTTAAAGGAATTATTAAAGTTTTAAAAGTGAAGCTTTAAATGATTTTGATGATTTTGATAAACGCTAGCATTCACAATCCCAGAGTTCGACGAAACCAGTTCCATTGGATCCGTAAAAGTTAATTATTATCGGATTTCAAATTTCGTAGCGATTGGAGTTACCGTTTGTTCGTACGGGTGAGAAACACGTTCAAAATCGATTCAAAAGGCTACCTTCCACATATGATTGAATTGCACCCTGAAACACGTTCCGTTGTGTTCAGAATGCGGGTAAAACGTTATAAACCCCAGGCGGCATGTGTTGTTTGGAGTTTGTTTGTAAAAGTTTGTTAAATTGGAAATAATATTAAAATAATATTAATAAACATTTATATAAACATATTTATAGGCTAAATCCCTAGTCCCTTTTCTTCCCGCCACCAAAAGAATATTCAATGGCCGAAACCTAGCATCTTCTCTCTCGATTTTTCTCTTCATCCACAAGATTTTAGCTGTAACGACCCAGAATTTTTATAAATTAAAATTTGAATATTTAATTAATTTTAAATATTTATAAGTGAATTTATAAGTCAAATAAATTTTTATTTGAATTATTGGATTTAATTGGATAATTAAATCGATAATTTAATATGTTAAATTATGGAAATAATTGAAAATTGAGTTAAATATGATTGAAAATAATTTGTAAAATTTTATTTTATCATGTTGAAGTTAGAACGATATTTTAGAACTTTTAAAATCGAATTAAAAGTTAATTTGTGAAAATTGAATATTTTAATATTTAAATCGACTAGTAAAATAGTCAATTTTTGAACAGTCTCAGAATTGAACGAAACCAGTTCCATTGGATCCGTAATAGTTAGTTATTACTGGATTTCAATTTTCGTGTCAATTGGAGCTATCGTTTGAGCGTGGCAGCTCGAAACGCATCGAATTATTTTTAATTTAAATTTGGCGAGTCAAAATAGCCATTTTTCAAAAAGTCTCGAAATTCGACGAAACCAGTTTCATCAGATCCGTAATGTGATATTATTGTAAGGTTTCAAATTTCAAGTCGTTTGGATATACCGTTTGTCCGATACAAATTAAAACGCCTAGAAATCGATTTAAATCGGTTTAATTTAAATTGAGCGTTTGTAGCCATAACTCGCACATACTTCCGAATTAGCTTCCGAAACCTATTCCATTGTGTCCGGAACGCGGGATAAACCCTAGGTACGCTGGTTACGGCGTCTAAATCGGAGTTCGGAAATTCCCGGGATGAATAGTGTTTACGCTAGCTTTTCCTATAAATACACCTTAATTCACAAAAATAAATAACAAAACCTAAACCTAACCCTAATATGCTCAGCCGCCACATTATAACCAATGGCCAGAATTGTTCGAATTTCATCTCTCAATCTCTCCCAATCTACAAAGAATTAGAAGAAGTGTTCAACACGAAAAAGGTAGAGCATGAAGAGAGCTTGAAATCCATACGGATATGATCTTGGTTGGAGCGACATGGAGTGAGAGAAAGGGGGCCGTTTGCATCAGTTTTCGCACGCAAAACGAGGCACTATAGTGGGCCGAGCTCCACCATAGGGGGGCCGAAGGTAGCTCAGGTTTGGGGCTTCGCGTTGGCGTTGGTTTGATCGAGTTTCGTTGAGTATTGGTGTTGCAATGTTTAACCCTAGTTCTTGTGTCATGGGTTCAAGTGTGCGTGCTCCTTCCTGTAGCCGTGCGTGAGGAGATGAAAGAGGGAGATGGAGGTGGGACGTTAGATCTACAATGGACGGCCAAGATCTGCTTGGTATAAAAATTTGTAAATTAATGTTGTAAATATAAGTATATAAACTCGTGTAACTTTAAAAAATCATAACTTTTTCATACGAGGTCGAAAAAATGCAAACTCAGTTGCGTTGGAATCGTATGGACGAGCACTACGCGATGGAGTTGGTTTGGAGTCGTTTGGAGTTAGTGAGAATTTTGGGTAAAATTAAACGCGCGTTTAATTTTATTCGAAATAAATCGCTAAAACGGAAATTAAAACCAAGGTGAGAACTTCTCACTCAATCGAATTAGTTTCGATTTTATTTTAAATAGTTAGATTTAAAATATTTGAATGCATGTTTGAATGTTGGTTGATATCTATTGATTGTTAAAATAGACATTATACGCCGTTAGTAAGCGGATGTTATTTATTAAAAACATATACCGCGAATATTTCATAAACAGTGAAATTGGTATTATATATAATATCAATATATATATATTGGCATATGTATATATTGCAGTTGATTGATTTCCCGCATTTTTTGTTTAGCGGATGAGACCCTATTACGCCGTTATTAAGCGGATAATATTTATTAAAAACATATACCGCGATAATTTCGTACTGGAGCGAAATTGGTATTGTGCTAATGTTTTTGGATGCAGGAAAACAGGTTGGAGGGATCCAACTGGATTCCTCAACAGTTTTTAATTTATTTCAGATATTTTGATATTTGATGAATTGTCATATCGATATATGATATCGTTGTAGTCGTGATTGACTATTTGATGTGTAGCATCATTGGACCCAGATTTTGGGATTTTAAAATGATTTTAAAAGTGATTTTGAAAATATACTTTATTTTTGGAATTGATCCATTATAAATAAATAAACGTTATAATTTTTAAAGTTATAAAAATTATGATTTTTTGTGTAATGTTGTTAAAAGATGATTTTTGAGAAATATGAACCAATGATTTTATAAAATAGTTTAAACTGGATTTTTGAGTTTATTATTAAAAGTTTGAATATAAGATTTATAAAATTTGATTATTTTATAAATCAAAATGGTGAAGTTTTTAAAGGAATTTAAAGACGTTTAGAATAATAATATAATTTGATTTATATTAAGAGATTTATAAATGGATATTTATAAATCGAAATATTGACATTATAAAACGAGTTTTTATAAGTGTTTGAATGAAGTGAAAATGAATTTCATAAATGAATGAAATTTATGGAATTATAAACTGTGAAGTTATAAATAAAATTTATAAATAGTAAGATTTATAAATTTGGTGAAATTATTTGAAGAATAGATTGATTAAATAAATAAATCTTATAAGTTATAAGATTTATAAATTGGAAAGTCTTTAAAAGAACGATTTTGTAAAATAATCGTTTTATAAGTAATTAACTTATAATATGAACTTTTAGTTATAATTGAGTTATAAACTGGAATATGTTAATAAAGGAATTTATAAAAAGGAAGTTTTTATAAATAAATAGAAATGGAATTTATAAACGTTGTTTTATAAATTCGCAAACGACTTATTTTGATAAGTTAATTGTTATAACTTAGAAATAGAGTTATATTCACATTTTGAATAGTGAATAATCCTTTGAATTAAAATGAATAAAAGGATGGAATTTGTTAAAGAAGTATATTCACGTTTTTGAATAGTGAGAGATATGTTAAAGAAATTGTTTTTAAATGAGATGTTTGAATTGAATTAAAACGATCTAATGATGTTTTAAAATGTGTTGAGATTCGAAACCATAGATTTCAACATTCATTGTTGAAATAGACGTTTTCGAGAAATAAAAGGAAATGGTGAACTATAACACTGTTGTTATAGTAAATGATTTCCGAAAGGAAATGTTTTGGTTTAGTATTGGGATTTATATATCTATTTTAATTTCGAATCCATATACTAGTGATTTTGGGTTGTCGTAACGATGTTTTACGCAACATTCGTTTTGGCCCAAATAAATATGTTTAAGAGAATGATTTCCTTAAAGAATGAAATATATACTTAATTTCGATTGAAGTATATTGAATATTTTCTAAAGGTTGAAAATAAAAAGATTTGTGAATTACTTATTTAATAAGTATGGAATTGTTTTCCAATATGAAGTGAATATTTAGAAATTATCTTTTTGAAGATAAATTGAAATGGATAATTGAAATCGTATATGCATGAATATTTTGAAATATAAATTCATTATGGAATTTATATGTGAAAGTGGAATTTGTTAAAAATAAATATTGATTTATTTTTGAAGTGTTGAAATTATATATCTTGTAAAGATATTTTGGAAAGTAAATAATTTGGAAAATTATTTGGAATCTGGTGATGTGTGCATGTCCATTGATAGTTCAATAACCGACTATCAATATTTCCCTTTGAATGGGTAATTGATGTGATTTGTTTGAATGTGAATGCTACACTTATTTTTGAATAAGCGCTCACTATTCGGGTTAACCGGGAAAGGACCATGGGGTCGTATAACCCATTCCGAATATGTGATACGTCGTTATGAATTGCATTTGAAGATCGGTGTTGAAGACCGAGTATTTGTGAAAGCGATAGGATGACCTATCGATTGTCTCTGCACTGGGTAGCTCCTGGTATAGAGATCTCCTAAGTGATGGGAAATTCGATCGGGATTGTGAATACCCGTATTGCAAGGGCTTCGTAAGAAGTGCCTTCGGTTCTGTTCGAGCCCGGAACAGACTTGTAGGGATTGTATGTCTGACATTACAATTTGAGATATAAAGCCGATTTCTTTCAAATATATTTCTGTTGGTGGCGGAGAATTTATTCTTTGCTTAACACCCTTCTTTGAGACGTATGTGCTCAAAGGTTATATAGTTGAAGTTATCAGCGATATATTCCCAATTTGGTAATGTGATATGCTGAGTGATGCTGAAATGATCATTGTGTTGATTATTTGTGATAGGATCGTTTATTTGATCGTCTATCCTTGTGATCATTGTGTTGATCATTTGTTGACCCAAAGCATGGCTTTTGTATAAAGTATGTTTTTGTGGACGTGACTTCGTCGAGCCTCACACCCCGTGAATGGTCAAAACAGGAAAGAAGCAGCAAGGTTATGAGGGGTAGCACCCTTTAGGATGTGTCCATTTCCTTCTGGAAAAGGGTGGTATCATGGTATGGAGCCCAGATACTTACTCATGTTGAAAACACTTTGTAATGATTGTGTGAATTGATTAGAGAGCGCTCTCGGATAAAGGTCCCAAAGGACCGGGGGATGGCATATTCGGTCAGTTGTTACTCAGTTAGGAGTAACCCGGCCTTGTGTTGGTAGAGATCCGGTTTGGTTCTCGGGGATGTCCATCCAGAGGCATTCTCATGTGGCAATGGGAAGTTCCTTGGCCTGACCATTTGTTGGAAATCCAATTCCCAATACGAAACTTTTACGGTATTAGTTGTAGAACCTGCTATTCACTTATGGTGGTCACCACTGTTTGGATAGTAGCTATAGTAGGCATACGATAATGGTCGTATGTTGGCTAAGATTTATATCTTTATTTTCGAAATATTTTCCTACACTATGCACTAGTAATAATATCAAATGTTATTTAAAATGTGTATCAAGCATCTTTGACTATCATAAGGAGAAATCTCCTCTGATTCTGCGTTTGCATGTGTGTGTGTGCGGGAGGCCTTATGGTAGTCTCATTTTTAAAAGCATTGCGAATTAATTTAAAAATATTCCTCTATTTTGATTTTAAAGTTAAATAAACTATTTTGAGTTCTCACACCAGTCACATGACTGACTCGGAGTTTATTGTTTTCCTTCCTGAACTCTGGGTGCCCACCAATTTCCACACGGGCAGTCAAGAGTTAAGGTTTATCAGGATATTCTGGATATTCAGGAGTTGCTGGAGGCAAGCTGGATGGCATGGCGTATTACTAGTTTATAGTATTTCTTTTTCCGCTGCATTGTTGTTTGATGTTGTACACTCTGATGATATGATGTAATGAAATATGATGATAATGTAATAACTGATATAGTTCTTTGTTTAAAGATTATTCATTTATTATTATATGTTGTTCCGCTGCGAATTGTGAGATTCTGTTGTTGTTCCGTTCTGTTTCTTCTGTCCCTTTCTTTTTCAAATTCTTTCTCTTCTTCTCTCTCTTTCTTTTCCTTAAATTCTTTTTTTAAAACCCCTAACTATTCGGTTTTTCGGCAACGAAAATCCGTATACGTTACATTTGGTATCAGAGCTGATGGTTAAGCGACAACCATGGTTCTGTTGGGTATTACTCATTAGAGATAGAGTCAGCAGTACTCTAGAATGAATTTGAGTGTAATAATAGCTATGAGAGCGTATTTGTTAGTGAATATGAAATTGTTTTATATTGTGATGATTGGTTTATTGAGTGGCATATGAACTTTCGTCAGCGTGGTCCGCAAGACTATGCCGAAGGGGTTTCTAAACACTTGAATAGAACAATTCGACATAATATTGTTTTAAATTGGGTAAATGAAATAATTTTACTTGATTATATTTTTATATATAAAGGAATAATTTTTCAGAATTATTAAAGTGTATATAAGTTGATTGTTAGGTTGTTTGAATAACCTGAATAGAAGAATAAGTGTATAAGTAAAAGAATTATAAGAATTGAATTATAATTAATATGATTTACAATTGTGAAATAAACTTATATATATAAGAAGTGAAACTATATGAATTAATTTATGAATATGAGTTGTAAATAAGAAATGAATTTAAAGTTAAATGGAATATGACTTAAGAGTTATATAAATGAAATTCAACTGTTGTAATTGAAAAGAATGAATGGATTGAATATTAATCAATTCAATGTTAAACCAAATGGAATTAAATGGGTTGAACCAAAATGAATATAAGCAAAGGAATTTGGTTATAATTAATATACATTGGTTGGTATATGATTGTTGATTGATTGTATAAAATTCATTAAGTGTTAATGAAATCGAAAGCTATGAAATTGAATTCAAATTGAAAGTAAATAAATTTGAATATGAATGAAAGTTGATAAAATCCAATGTAATAAATCAAATATGATTTAAAGTGAAAACCAATTCATTGAATATTAATGAGAATATGAATGAAAATTCATTTGATTATGAATGGGAGTTGGTTGATGGTTGCATTTGTTGCTTTAGTTGCATTTGCTATATTATGTAGTAGTTATGTTGATATATGTTGTATATTGAGATTATTTGCATATGTGCATGTTCTCATGTTGTTTGTTGAGTGTTTAGTAGGTGTGGATCGCGTTTGCTTCGCATTTGGAGTTCGCTTTAGCGCTATATTAGCCGTATTTGCTTGCTAATAAAATATAAGGTACATATCTCGGATTAAATATCGTACTTTTACACTTTTTTCCCTTCGGGATGCCTCATTACTTGATGAGATGTATATTTGTGATATATATACTGTCATTTTTTTTCGGATCGAGCCGCGCAAAGGAGACTATGGCGAATTTTTCCGAAAATTTAAGGCGTTAGAAAATTTTTGAGAAAATTGGGAAATTTTTTGAAAACTTTAACTTTGTTTTGAAATTGAAAGTTAAACTATAGTAGTTGTTTTTGAAAAGATAACTAAGTATGATTTGAAAAAAATTAGTAAAGTATTGTAAGAAGTTTAATTATAAATTTTGAAAAGTTAATAAATTCTGTAATTTTCTTACTTGTAATTTCGAGGACGAAATTCTTTTAAGGGGGAAAGATTGTAACGACCCAGAATTTTTATAAATTAAAATTTGAATATTTAATTAATTTTAAATATTTATAAGTGAATTTATAAGTCAAATAAATTTTTATTTGAATTATTGGATTTAATTGGATAATTAAATCGATAATTTAATATGTTAAATTATGGAAATAATTGAAAATTGAGTTAAATATGATTGAAAATAATTTGTAAAATTTTATTTTACCATGTTGAAGTTAGAACGATATTTTAGAACTTTTAAAATCGAATTAAAAGTTAATTTGTGAAAATTGAATATTTTAATATTTAAATCGACTAGTAAAATAGTCAATTTTTGAACAGTCTCAGAATTGAACGAAACCAGTTCCATTGGATCCGTAATAGTTAGTTATTACCGGATTTCAATTTTCGTGTCAATTGGAGCTATCGTTTGAGCGTGGCAGCTCGAAACGCATCGAATTATTTTTAATTTAAATTTGGCGAGTCAAAATAGCCATTTTTCAAAAAGTCTCGGAATTCGACGAAACCAGTTTCATCAGATCCGTAATGTGATATTATTGTAAGGTTTCAAATTTCAAGTCGTTTGGATATACCGTTTGTCCGATACAAATTAAAACGCCTAGAAATCGATTTAAATCGGTTTAATTTAAATTGAGCGTTTGTAGCCATAACTCACACATACTTCCGAATTAGCTTCCGAAACCTGTTCCATTGTGTCCGGAACGCGGGATAAACCCTAGGTACACTGGTTACGGCGTCTAAATCGGAGTTCGGAAATTCCCGGGATGAATAGTGTTTACGCTAGCTTTTCCTATAAATACACCTTAATTCACAAAAATAAATAACAAAACCTAAACCTAACCCTAATATGCTCAGCCGCCACATTATAACCAATGGCCAGAATTGTTCGAATTTCATCTCTCAATCTCTCCCAATCTACAAAGAATTAGAAGAAGTGTTCAACACGAAAAAGGTAGAGCATGAAGAGAGCTTGAAATCCATACGGATATGATCTTGGTTGGAGCGACATGGAGTGAGAGAAAGGGGGCCGTTTGCATCAGTTTTCGTACGCAAAACGAGGCACTATAGTGGGCCGAGCTCCACCATAGGGGGGCCGAAGGTAGCTCAGGTTTGGGGCTTCGCGTTGGCGTTGGTTTGATCGAGTTTCGTTGAGTATTGGTGTTGCAATGTTTAACCCTAGTTCTTGTGTCATGGGTTCAAGTGTGCGTGCTCCTTCCTGTAGCCGTGCGTGAGGAGATGAAAGAGGGAGATGGAGGTGGGACGTTAGATCTACAATGGACGGCCAAGATCTGCTTGGTATAAAAATTTGTAAATTAATGTTGTAAATATAAGTATATAAACTCGTGTAACTTTAAAAAATCATAACTTTTTCATACGAGGTCGAAAAAATGCAAACTCAGTTGCGTTGGAATCGTATGGACGAGCACTACACGATGGAGTTGGTTTGGAGTCGTTTGGAGTTAGTGAGAATTTTGGGTAAAATTAAACGCGCGTTTAATTTTATTCGAAATAAATCGCTAAAACGGAAATTAAAACCAAGGTGAGAACTTCTCACTCAATCGAATTAGTTTCGATTTTATTTTAAATAGTTAGATTTAAAATATTTGAATGCATGTTTGAATGTTGGTTGATATCTATTGATTGTTAAAATAGACATTATACGCCGTTAGTAAGCGGATGTTATTTATTAAAAACATATACCGCGAATATTTCATAAACAGTGAAATTGGTATTATATATAATATCAATATATATATATTGGCATATGTATATATTGCAGTTGATTGATTTCCCGCATTTTTTGTTTAGCGGATGAGACCCTATTACGCCGTTATTAAGCGGATAATATTTATTAAAAACATATACCGCGATAATTTCGTACTGGAGCGAAATTGGTATTGTGCTAATGTTTTTGGATGCAGGAAAACAGGTTGGAGGGATCCAACTGGATTCCTCAACAGTTTTTAATTTATTTCAGATATTTTGATATTTGATGAATTGTCATATCGATATATGATATCGTTGTAGTCGTGATTGACTATTTGATGTGTAGCATCATTGGACCCAGATTTTGGGATTTTAAAATGATTTTAAAAGTGATTTTGAAAATATACTTTATTTTTGGAATTGATCCATTATAAATAAATAAACGTTATAATTTTTAAAGTTATAAAAATTATGATTTTTTGTGTAATGTTGTTAAAAGCTGATTTTTGAGAAATATGAACCAATGATTTTATAAAATAGTTTAAACTGGATTTTTGAGTTTATTATTAAAAGTTTGAATATAAGATTTATAAAATTTGATTATTTTATAAATCAAAATGGTGAAGTTTTTAAAGGAATTTAAAGACGTTTAGAATAATAATATAATTTGATTTATATTAAGAGATTTATAAATGGATATTTATAAATCGAAATATTGACATTATAAAACGAGTTTTTATAAGTGTTTGAATGAAGTGAAAATGAATTTCATAAATGAATGAAATTTATGGAATTATAAACTGTGAAGTTATAAATAAAATTTATAAATAGTAAGATTTATAAATTTGGTGAAATTATTTGAAGAATAGATTGATTAAATAAATAAATCTTATAAGTTATAAGATTTATAAATTGGAAAGTCTTTAAAAGAACGATTTTGTAAAATAATCGTTTTATAAGTAATTAACTTATAATATGAACTTTTAGTTATAATTGAGTTATAAACTGGAATATGTTAATAAAGGAATTTATAAAAAGGAAGTTTTTATAAATAAATAGAAATGGAATTTATAAACGTTGTTTTATAAATTCGCAAACGACTTATTTTGATAAGTTAATTGTTATAACTTAGAAATAGAGTTATATTCACATTTTGAATAGTGAATAATCCTTTGAATTAAAATGAATAAAAGGATGGAATTTGTTAAAGAAGTATATTCACGTTTTTGAATAGTGAGAGATATGTTAAAGAAATTGTTTTTAAATGAGATGTTTGAATTGAATTAAAACGATCTAATGATGTTTTAAAATGTGTTGAGATTCGAAACCATAGATTTCAACATTCATTGTTGAAATAGACGTTTTCGAGAAATAAAAGGAAATGGTGAACTATAACACTGTTGTTATAGTAAATGATTTCCGAAAGGAAATGTTTTGGTTTAGTATTGGGATTTATATATCTATTTTAATTTCGAATCCATATACTAGTGATTTTGGGTTGTCGTAACGATGTTTTACGCAACATTCGTTTTGGCCCAAATAAATATGTTTAAGAGAATGATTTCCTTAAAGAATGAAATATATACTTAATTTCGATTGAAGTATATTGAATATTTTCTAAAGGTTGAAAATAAAAAGATTTGTGAATTACTTATTTAATAAGTATGGAATTGTTTTCCAATATGAAGTGAATATTTAGAAATTATCTTTTTGAAGATAAATTGAAATGGATAATTGAAATCGTATATGCATGAATATTTTGAAATATAAATTCATTATGGAATTTATATGTGAAAGTGGAATTTGTTAAAAATAAATATTGATTTATTTTTGAAGTGTTGAAATTATATATCTTGTAAAGATATTTTGGAAAGTAAATAATTTGGAAAATTATTTGGAATCTGGTGATGTGTGCATGTCCATTGATAGTTCAATAACCGACTATCAATATTTCCCTTTGAATGGGTAATTGATGTGATTTGTTTGAATGTGAATGCTACACTTATTTTTGAATAAGCGCTCACTATTCGGGTTAACCGGGAAAGGACCATGGGGTCGTATAACCCATTCCGAATATGTGATACGTCGTTATGAATTGCATTTGAAGATCGGTGTTGAAGACCGAGTATTTGTGAAAGCGATAGGATGACCTATCGATTGTCTCTGCACTGGGTAGCTCCTGGTATAGAGATCTCCTAAGTGATGGGAAATTCGATCGGGATTGTGAATACCCGTATTGCAAGGGCTTCGTAAGAAGTGCCTTCGGTTCTGTTCGAGCCCGGAACAGACTTGTAGGGATTGTATGTCTGACATTACAATTTGAGATATAAAGCCGATTTCTTTCAAATATATTTCTGTTGGTGGCGGAGAATTTATTCTTTGCTTAACACCCTTCTTTGAGACGTATGTGCTCAAAGGTTATATAGTTGAAGTTATCAGCGATATATTCCCAATTTGGTAATGTGATATGCTGAGTGATGCTGAAATGATCATTGTGTTGATTATTTGTGATAGGATCGTTTATTTGATCGTCTATCCTTGTGATCATTGTGTTGATCATTTGTTGACCCAAAGCATGGCTTTTGTATAAAGTATGTTTTTGTGGACGTGACTTCGTCGAGCCTCACACCCCGTGAATGGTCAAAACAGGAAAGAAGCAGCAAGGTTATGAGGGGTAGCACCCTTTAGGATGTGTCCATTTCCTTCTGGAAAAGGGTGGTATCATGGTATGGAGCCCAGATACTTACTCATGTTGAAAACACTTTGTTATGATTGTGTGAATTGATTAGAGAGCGCTCTCGGATAAAGGTCCCAAAGGACCGGGGGATGGCATATTCGGTCAGTTGTTACTCAGTTAGGAGTAACCCGGCCTTGTGTTGGTAGAGATCCGGTTTGGTTCTCGGGGATGTCCATCCAGAGGCATTCTCATGTGGCAATGGGAAGTTTCTTGGCCTGACCATTTGTTGGAAATCCAATTTCCAATACGAAACTTTTACGGTATTAGTTGTAGAACCTGCTATTCACTTATGGTGGTCACCACTGTTTGGATAGTAGCTATAGTAGGCATACGATAATGGTCGTATGTTGGCTAAGATTTATATCTTTATTTTCGAAATATTTTCCTACACTATGCACTAGTAATAATATCAAATGTTATTTAAAATGCGTATCAAGCATCTTTGACTATCATAAGGAGAAATCTCCTCCGATTCTGCGTTTGCATGTGTGTGTGTGCGGGAGGCCTTATGGTTGTCTCATTTTTAAAAGCATTGCGAATTAATTTAAAAATATTCCTCTATTTTGATTTTAAAGTTAAATAAACTGTTTTGAGTTCTCACACCAGTCACATGACTGACTCGGAGTTTATTGTTTTCCTTCCTAAACTCTGGGTGCCCACCAATTTCCACACGGGCAGTCAAGAGTTAAGGTTTATCAGGATATTCTGGATATTCAGGAGTTGCTGGAGGCAAGCTGGATGGCATGGCGTATTACTAGTTTATAGTATTTCTTTTTCCGCTGCATTGTTGTTTGATGTTGTACACTCTGATGATATGATGTAATGAAATATGATGATAATGTAATAACTGATATAGTTCTTTGTTTAAAGATTATTCATTTATTATTATATGTTGTTCCGCTGCGAATTGTGAGATTCTGTTGTTGTTCCGTTCTGTTTCTTCTGTCCCTTTCTTTTTCAAATTCTTTCTCTTCTTCTCTCTCTTTCTTTTCCTTAAATTCTTTTTTTAAAACCCCTAACTATTCGGTTTTTCGGCAACGAAAATCCGTATACGTTACATTAGCCGAAGCTTCCAACTCGGAAAGTGTTAAGATCATTGAGAGCTCCAGATCCAACGGTGGAGATCACCATCAGAGCTGCATGGTGGCCACGATTTGGCCATGATGACCGTTCATTTATTTGTTTTTTTCAAGCATTGGGGTGACCGAGTGCGATGATACTCTGGTCGATGATGGAATTTCAGACGCTCTGCGTAGTGGCAGTCTTTGATCATCTCCTAGGTGTGACGACCCGGAATTTTGAGCAATATCAATTTAATAATCTTTGTTAATAATTAAATTAATTTGATCATTCTACATTATAAATTGACAAGTTAAAATTCTTTTAAAGGCTAATAATAATTTGATAATATCTATTAACCTTTTTCTTAATAATATAAAATTGGCAAGTTTAATTCTTTTGAAAACTAATAATATTTTAATTTAGGAATATTTATTTAGAAATTTAAAAATTGGTAGATTTATTTTTCAAAAGCTAATAAAAATATTTCCTATTTATAATATATATATATATATATATATATATATATATATATATATATATATTGTAAATAGGAAGTCTTTAAGTAATAAAAGCTATTTATTCAAATTGTAATATATATGAATATATATATATTGTGGTTTGGATTTGTGTTTCAAAAATTTAGTAAGTATCAAATCTAATGTTAAAATGTTTTTCCATTTGAAATATATATATATATATATATATATATATATATATATATATATATTTGTATATATTTGGCGTAGTGGTAAGATACTTGCCTCCTGTTAAAGAGGTCGCGAGTTCGATCCCCGTCTGCCCTACTCCCATTCAAGGCGCGGAGATGGGTCCCTGTTAAATCCACAAATAATGGTGGGGGACATAAATCTCTGTGCTGGGCTGGTCTAAATCCCAAGTGTCTGTGGTCGGACCAGGCATGAGGGAGCTCCTCCTATCCCTTCGATTTCATCAGGGCTCTAGGTTGAGTTTTAGAAATAGGAAAAATATTGATTTTAATTTAATAAAGTGTTTTCAAACTTTATTATATATAATTTGTAATTTGAAGTTTTAAATTTGACCTAATACTTTTGAAAATGATATTTGAGATTTAAATTTTAATAACAAAGTTAATTTCTTATTTATATATATATTTTAAGCTTTTGTTTTAAATAAGAATTAATTTAAAATCCACTTTCAATTGTTTTCAATATTTTTTTCATTTTAAATTTTAACATAAGATAAGATTTGTCTTAAATTTTACATATAAAGAGTTAAAATAAATTTCTCAAATTTATAAACATATGATATATTGATTTGATCAAAGCATAAGTTATTTATAAATAAATGTTTACATGAATTCACTTTTGTATATTAATTAAATCTAAAAGCTTATTTATATAAGATAAAAACATTTTATAATCTTGTGAATATTACATAATTACTTATATATAACTTAAATAAATTATAAATAAGGAAATAACACTTGTAAGTATTTTGAGCTCATTAAAGACATTTGTAAATATTAATTAAACATTAAAAACACTTGTAAACTTTTAAATTTATGTTAGAGACATGTGTAAGTTAATTAGAACAAATAAAGAACAAGTGTCATTCTCTTGATAAAATTTAAATTTAAAATAAAATTGTAAAACAAGAACATGAGTTTTAATCTTCAGCTAAAATCTTTTCTTCGTCTCAACCAAAACATAAATTGAATATAAATCAAAGAGAAAAAAAAAGAAATCTGAAAAAATAAACCTAGAATTTTGAATATGAAAACAAGAAGGAAACCTGGGATTCAATCTGGAAATTACAACATCAATGCAAAATCTTCAAGTACAATCAAGAAATTCAGTAATCAACAAGCAATTCAGGAAACATCAACATGCAAATCTACAAATACAACAGCTAGATTAAATTCATCATGCAGATTGAAAATTTCAGAGCTTGGAAAATCCGTTTCTGTCTTCTGCATATTAAGGTGAGTAAACGAATTTTTAAAAACAGTTTTAAACTTGGTTTCAACTTTTTCTTATGAATGAATAACATGATGTTATCTGAAAATATTTGAATTATACTGGATGCATGTTTGAATGATGAATTTTGAAATGCCTATGTTGTTAGAACTTAGGCTCTGTGTAAAATAACAGGTCTCAATCTCATAATAAATTCAATAACTAGATTTTGAATTCGAATTTGCCTTTAATTTGTAAACAAAAGTTGTTTGATATCATGTAATCTTCCATCTAAAAATAGATATAGGTTTTTAAAACGTATGATTAGCTCGAAATTTGAATTTACAGTAAAATGATATTTGGGACAAAAAAATTAATCAAATCAATTTTGAGTTTGAATTACATAATTGAATTCGTGATTCTAAATCATGATTTTTTAGGCTTGTATCATGATTTTTAGATTAGTAATTGAAGAGAATTATTGAGTTGACTGTTTTGGGGATTTTGGCCGATTCACGACGAACGATGGCGAAATGTGCAACGCCGTTAAGCCGAAGGTCATGGAGAAGACAAGGACCATGGGAAAATGCTTTGGGAATTTTTAGTGGATCATGATGGCTGGAATTCGATCGAGTAGGGTTTTACATCCTGTTTATGTCGACGTTGTTCGTCTTGACTTCGCGGCGTCGAGGCGCAACCGGTGTTGATCGCAGGTGTTGCCGAGGGATTAGAAGGTTGTGACGAAGCTACGGTGGAGATGGTGGGTTTTCTCGAGGCTGGGATTGCCGTGGAGGGCCGATATTCTGACGAGGTGGGTTCGAACTGATGGTTTCAGAGAGTCAATTTTTGATTCTCGATAGAAACGTGGTAGTCGAGTTTCGCGTAGCTATGTTGTGGTCGTGAATGACTTGTCGAAGTCACTATGATGGTCGTTGGTGACCGGAGGAATGGTGCATGATGCATGCGTGCAAATGTGTATCAAGAGATGTTTGGTTTTGGGTTTTAGGAAGAAAGGGGTTGGAGCTCGAAGACTACATCGGGAGTGTGATGTGTTGGCTCGAAGCAGGTGTAAGGTTTGGGAGACTCGAGATTGATGCGAGATTTTGTTGTGGGTAGCTCGGGTTTATATCGAGCAGAATTTTAGTTTGGTATGGGAAGTTTTTTTAAAGTTAAAAAAAAATTTGAAACAAAGAACATTTGATTTTTGTAAATGATTCAAGTTTAAAACAAAGTAAAACAAGAATTTACTTATAAAAATAATTTGTTTCAAGGTTAAGTTTTAAACAAGTTTTTATATTTCGAAATATAAAAGTTTTTTTTCAAATAAATAATATGGTTGTATTAAATTTATTTAAATAACTATGGATAGCTTTAAAGATTTAAAAAGTTTAATTTAAATATTTAAATTGTTTTAATTATAATTGATTTTTAAAATATTTTATTTTAAAATAGGTTTAATGATTAAAGTTTAGTAATCAATTATAATTTAAGAAATTAAAAGTTTTGATTAATTAAAGACAAATAAATTTGTGAAAATAATTAAGATGACTCAATTATTGTTAATAATTAAAGTGTTATTGGTTAATAGAAATGATTTAATTAAGATAATGGTTTTCTTAATTAAGAATCTTTTTAATATAGTAAGTTAAAGAATCATTTAATTAAATTTAAACGATTAGTTAAATAATTAATTAAGTAATTAATTAGTGATTAATTAAAGATAATCACTTTGGAGTTAATTAAGTATAATTACTGGGTGAAGTAATTAAGTGATTAATTACTAGAGGTAATTAAGTAAAAGATAATTACTTTATGAAAGTAATTAGGTGGAAGTGATTAGGGGTTAATCACTTGAGTTATTAATTAAAGAATTAATTAATAAAATTAATTAAAGGTTTAAATTATTTAATTAATGATTACTTAACAAAAAGATTAGGAGGATTTAATAATGTGATTAATTACTTGTTAAAGGAATTAATTAAGAAAGAAATTTAATTAATGAAGTAATCATTAATTAATGGAAATAAATAATTAATTGTTAATTAATAATTAAAAGGTAATTGATCTATAATTAAGTTTTAATTACTAAATGTAATTAAAAAGTAATTAATCAAATGTGATTAATTAAAAAGTAATTAATCAAGTATGATTAATTAAAAGTAATTAATCAAGAATATTAAATTAAAAGTAATTAATCAAGTATAATTGATTAAAAGGTGATTAATCTGGTGTGATTAATTAAAGGATAATTAAGGAATAATTATCAGAATAATTAAAGAATATTTAATCAAGCGTGATTAATTTAAAAGGGTAATTAAGAGATAATTACTTGGTATAATTAAGAAGTAATTAATCAAGATGATTAATTAAATTTGTAATTAAGGAATAATTACTTAAAGCAATTAAGAGATAATTAATCAAGGATGATTAATTCATAGTGGATAATTAAGTGATGTTTAATTATTTAATTTGTAATTAATTAATGAATAAGTAAGTTGGATTGATGATAATCCAAGTGTTTATGTAAGGAATTAGTTTAATTAAGGATTAATTAAATTAATTAAGTTTGGATCAAACTTTGTTATGGATGATTAATGATTGGACGATAAATATCATTGGATGAGTTAATGATATTGGATGACATCGTATGTCATTGATTGATATGTGATGATATGAATGTGATATATCTGAGATGTGATATATATGCTGCTTTGTGATATGTATGGATGAATGTGATAATAGTGGATTATCTATCTGTGTAATGTGAATCGTCCATTTATGTTAAGTGATATTCTGAATATCTACTGTTTAAACCCATAAGTACAACTTGGACATTAAAATGGCGTTTTGGATTCAGTGAGACCGGGATCGGATTTTATATCCGAAAACCACATCGATCCAAATTAAACGTTAGGTCGTGAATCCAAGTGGAGATGTAAGGACCCGATTCTTCGACTTTCGAAAACTGACATCAATACGTCCACTGTATCAACTGCCGAGAAATCGAATGCCAAAAAAACGAACACTTAGGGTTTTAAGAAAAAGAAAGAGAGAGGAGAAGAGAGAAAAGATAGAAAATAGAGAGAAAAGAGAAAAGAAAATAGAAAATAGAACGGAATAGAAAGAAAACAACAGAACAATATCAGTATCTCACAATCGCAGTGGAACAACATATAATAGATAAATGAATAATTTTTAAACAAAGAACTATATCAGTTATTACATTTCATCACATTACATTACATCATATCATCAGAGTGTACAACAACAAA
Organism: Allium cepa; assembly: GCA_030765085.1. NCBI lineage: Eukaryota > Viridiplantae > Streptophyta > Magnoliopsida > Asparagales > Amaryllidaceae > Allium > Allium cepa. The sequence continues at coordinate 670,701,774 of CM060928.1, read as the reverse complement.
CATCATCAAACAGCGGAAAAGAAATACTATATATTAGTAATACGCCATGCCATCTAGCTTGCCTCCAGCAACTCCTGAATATCCAGAATATCCTGATAAACCTTAACTCTTGACTGCCCCTGTGTAAATTGGAGGGCACCCAGAGTTTAGGAAGGAAAACAATAAACTCCGAGTCAACCATGTGACTGGTGTGAGAACTCAAAACAGTTTATTTATCTTTGAAAACAAAATAGAGGATTTTTTTTTTAAAGTCAATTCGCAATGCTTTTAAAAATGAGACTACCATAAGGCCTCCCGCACACACACACAATGCAAACGCAGAATCGGAGGAGATTTCTCCTTATGTTAGTCAAAGATGCTTGATACGTATTAAAAAAAAATATTTGATATTATTACTAGTGCATAGTGTAGGAAAAATTTATTTCGAAAGTAGAATATAAATCTTAGCCAGCATAGACATTTCGAACTATGCCTACTATAGCTACCATCTAAACAGTGGTGACCACCATAAGTAAATGGCAGGTTCTACAACTAAAACCGTACAGGGTTTCGTATTGGGAATTGGATTCCAACGAATGATCAGGCCAAGGAACTTCCCATTTCCACATGAGAATGCCTCTGGATGGACGTCCCCGAGAACCAAACCGGATCTCTACCAACATAAGGTCGGGTTACCCCTAACTGAGTAACAACTGACCGAGTATGCCATCCCCCGGTCCTTTGGGACCTTTAACCGAGCGCTCGTCACCATCATCACACAATCATAACAAAGTGTTTCAACATGAGTAAGCATCTGGGCTCCATACCATGATACCACCCTTTTCCAGAAGGAAATGCACATACCCTAAAGGGAGCTACCCCTCATAACCTTGCTGCATCTTTCCTGTTTTGACCATTCCGGGGTGTGAGGCTCGACGAAGTCACGTCCACAAAAACACGCTTTATACAAAGTCATTCTTTGGGTCAACAAATGATCATAGAAATGATCACCAAGATAGACGATCAAACAAATGATCCTATCTCAAATAATCAACACAATGATCATTTCACAGCAACATTCAGCATGTCACATTACCAAAATTGGGAATATATCGCTGATAACCTTCAACTATATAACCTCTGGGCTCGTACGTCTCAGAGAAGGGTGTTAAGCTAAAAGAATAAATTCTCCGCCACCAACAGAAATATATTTGAAAGAAATCGGCTTTATATCTCAATTTGTAATGTCAGACATACAATCCATACAAGTCTGTTCCGGGATCGAACAGAACCGAAGGCACTTACAAAGAAGTCCTTGCAATCCGGATAATCTCTAATCACGTCCGGACTTCCCATCACATAGGGAGTCTCTGTACCGTAGCTACTCGGTGCAAAGACAATCGACAAGTTGTCCTTTCGCTTTCAAAAATATCCGGTCTTCAACACCGGTCATCATTGCAATCCATTACGTCGTATCACTATTCGGAATGGGTAATCCGAATAACGAGCGCAATAATTTAAAAATAAGTGTGCATTCAAATTCAAGCAAATCACAACAAATACCTTTCAAAGGTAAATATTGATAGTCGGTTATTGAACTATCAATGGATATGCACACATCACCAGATTCCAAATAATTTTCCAAATTACTTATTTCCCAAAAATTCATATCTTTACAAGATATATAATTTTTACACTTCAAAAATAAATCAATATTTATTTTTAGACAAATTCCACTTCCTTTTATAAATTCCATAGTGAATTTATATTTCACAATATTTATGAATACACGGATTCGATTATTCATTTTCAATTTATCTTCAAAAAGATAAATTCTCAACATATACTTTATATTGGAAAACATTTCCATACTTATTTAATAAGTAATTCACAAATCTTTTATTTTCAACCTTTGGAAAATATTCAATATACTTAAATCGAGATTAAGTACATATTTCATTCTTTAAGGAAATCATTCTCTTAAACATATTTATTTGGGCCAAAACGAATGTTACGTAAAACATCGCTACGACAACCCAAAATCACTAGTATAGGGATTCGAAATTAAAATAGATATATAAATCCCAATACTATACAAAACATTTTCGTTCGGAAATCATTTACTATAACAACAGTGTTATAGTCCACCATTCCTTTTATTTCTCGAAAACGTCTATTTCAACAATGAATGTTGAAATCTATGGTTTCGAATCTCAACACATTTAAAACATCGTTAGATCGTTTTAATTCTGTTTAAAATATCACAATAAAACATTTTCTTTAACATGTTATTCACTATTCAAAAACGTGAATATACTTGTTAACCATTTTCATCACTTTTATACATTTTATCTTAAAGGATTATTCACTGTCTAAAACGTGAATATAATTCCATAAATAAGTTATAACATTTACTTATCAAAATAAGTCGTTGCGAATTTATAAAACAATGTTTATAAATTCCATTATTACCCTATATTCAATTCATAACTCAATTATATACCAAAGGTTCATATTATAAGTTAAATACTTATAATTTATTTGTTTGCAAAATCGTTCCTTTGAACTTCATAATTATAAATCTTATAACTTATAAGATTCAATTATTTATCCAAAACTTATTCTTCAGATAAATTTACAAATTCTATAAACCTACTGTTTATAAAATTCCATTTCTAACTTCACCGATTATAATTCTATAAATTTCATTCGTTTATGAAATTCATTCACAATTCATTCTAACACTTATAAAAACTCGTTTTATAATTCAAATATTTTAATTTATAAATATCAATTTATAAATTTCTTATATAAATCAATTTATACTATTATTCTTTAAAACATCTTTAATCCCCTTTATAATTTCACCATTTTGATTTATAAAATAATCAAATTTTATAAATCCTATATTTTCAACTTTTTATAATAAATTCAAAAATCCCGATTAAACTATTTTATAAAATCATTAACCCGTATTTTCAAAAATCAATCTTTAACTGTATTTCTCAAAAATCATAATTTTTATAACATAAAAATTATAACGTTTATTTATTTAAAATGGATCAATTCCAAAAATATAGTATATTTTCAAAAATCACTTTATAAATCATTTTAAAATTCCAAAACTTGGTCCAATGATGCTACATACCAAATAGTCAATCACGACAACAACGATATCATATATCGATATGATAATCAATCAAATATCAAAATATCTGAAATCAAATAAATACTGTTGAGGAATCCAGTTGGATCCCTCCAACCTGTTTTCCTGCATCCACAAACATTAGCACAATACCAATTCCGCTCCAGTACGGAATTATCGCGGTATATGGGATTTAAAATATTATCCGCTTAATAGACGGTGCAATAGGGTCTCATCCGCTATACAAATGCGGGAAATCAATAACTGCAATATATACATATGCCAATATGTATATATTGCTATTATATATAATACCAATTTCACTGTTTATGAAATATTCGCGGTATATGTTTTTAATAAATAACATCCGCTTACTAACGGCGTATGATGTCTATTTTAACAATCAATAGATAACAATCATCATTCAAACATGCATTCAAATATTTTAAATATAACTATTTAAAATTAAAATCGAAACCGATTCGATTGAGTGAGAAGTTCTCACCTTGATTTCAATTTCGTTTTAGCGATTTATTTCGAATAAAATTAAACGGACGTTTAATTTTACCCAAAATTCTCACTAACTCCAAACGACGCCAATCCAATTCCATAGCGTAGTGCTCGTCCATACGATTCCAACGCTTCCTATTTCGCGCGTTTTCAACCTCGTATGAAAAAGTTATGATTTTTACAAGTTTATACGAATTTTTTATATAATAATTTACAACATTTTCTTTATAATTTCAACCTACAACACTACAGGCCGTAGATCTTGGCAACCCCAAATCACCACCGCTCCCTTCATCTCTTCCATCCCGCGCAAATATCCCCCCTCCAGTAATTGCCGAACCATGAAGAAACCCATAGCATAAATTAGGGTTTGAAAATTCGGCCTCCTCGCTTGCTTCTACCCCGATCAAAGACCCCCATGTCGAAGGCCATTGCTTGCTCCACTCTCGGCCTGAATAGGTCAGAGCTCGGCCACCCAAAGCCCATCAAATTGCGTGCGCAACCGAGCACCTTCCAACTCCGATTGACGACGATCCATGCAACTAAAAACGATCACTTCCGTATGGATTTGCTCGTCTCTCCTAGATCTACAGGGTTCATGTTGATAACTTTCTGAATCGATGGTTGGATTAGAAGATAATTGGAGGAGAAGCACGAAATTTTCTAGCCGTTCAAATATAGGGTGGAGGCGGCTGTAGTTTGACCTAGGGTTTATTATTGTTTTTTTATTTGTGTGAAGGTGGGCTATTTATAGGGAAACGAACGAACACTATTCATCCCAGATTTTCCAAACTCCGATTCACGCGCCGTAACCAGCGTTTCTAGGGTTTACCCCGCGTTCCGAACACAATGGAACAGGTTTCGGAAGCTAATTCGGTCATCTGTGCGAGTTATGGCAATAAACGTTCAATTTAAATTAAACCGATTTTCTAGGCGTTTTAATTTGTACCGGACAAACGGTAAATCCGATTGACACGAAATTTGAAACCTTACAATAATATCACATTACGGATCCGATGAAACTGGTTTCGTTGAAATTCGAGACTTTTTGAAAAATGGCTATTTTAACTCGCCAATTTAATATTAAAAACAATTTCGATGCATTTCGAGCTGCCACGATCAAACGATAACTCCGGTTGCTACGAAAATTGAAATCCGATAATAACAAACTATTACGGATCCAATGGAACTGGTTTCGTCCAATTCTGAGACTGTTCGAAAATTGGCTATTTTCACTAGTCGATTAAATATTAAAATATTCAATTTTCACAAATTAACTTTTAATTCGATTTTAAAAGTTCTAAAATATCATTCTAACTTAAATGTGATAAAATAAAATTTTACAAATCATTTTCAATCATATTTAACCCAATTTTCAATTATTTCCATAATTTAACATATTAAATTATCGATTTAATTATTCAATTAAATCCAATTATTCGAAATAAAATTTATTCGACTTATAAATTTCACTTATTAATATTTAAAATTAATTAAATATTCAAATTTTAATTAATTAAAATTCTGGGTCGTTACAGGAGTGCAAGTGAAGACTCGAGGTGTAAGAACTATTCGTCAGTATAACTCTAGGGGTGATTCCGAGATGAGTTTGACGGAAATAGTACTTACAGGTTCGAGATAGTGATTCAGAGTGCAAGGGCTATGGTTGTTGACTCTGAGGGTGATTCCAAAATGAGTGCAACGAGATAGTACCTTCGGTTCCGTTCGAACCCGGAACGGACTTGTATGGATTGAATGCTTTCAGAACACCATCATGGTGGATGATGAGCATTCTAAGATAAATGTGTCCTATAAAGGTAATCGCGGCCTCAAACCTTATCAACCGGGAATGGCTAAAACAGGGGAGGTGCGGCAAGGTTAAGTGGGTCATGCCCAAGTAGGACGAGATTTACCCCTGTCTAGATGTCCCTTTTTATTTTGGCTTTTGGGCGGTTGGATCTGCATCCAACTGCGGAGTGGTCTTGTTCGGGACTATTTAGTAAGGAATGGTCCCGACCTTGTGTTGCAGGGGATCGGTAGTGGTCCTCAGTACGGTGATCTAGGCCATGTACTGTGATAGGCGGTACCCCAGTAGCCCTGCCATTGTATGGAATCCAATCTCCAATAAGTGCCGTACGTTTTGATTGTGCCCAACTTTGTTGGAACGTGAGATGTAAGCATTCCAGCTATTTCTGTATTTTACTTGAAAACCCTAGACACTATTATAATATCACTAAATTTCCTATCAAATGTTTTGGTTAGCGTAAGGTAAAAGCTTTTCCATGTTTATGTGTGGGAAGTCTTACATGATACCTTTCTTTTCAAAGGATTTTCTAAAGTTAATCAATTTTAAACCGTTTACTCACACCAGACCCCTATTTGACCCGAGTGTTTATTTTCTGTTATACTAAACTCTTGGGTACTCATATTATGTATGAGTAGTCTAGTGATTCAGGTACCTTGACAATTCTGGAGGAGCTTTGGAGCAGGAGACTTCAGCGTGTAGATATACAGATAGAGTTTCTGCTGTGTGTTATTCTGTATAGTTGCTCTTGTATTGTACATTAGACAGAAATGTTATAACTGTCTAAATTGAGATGTATAGTTGTGTGCTCTGATGTATATGATACTATGTATATGTTATATATTATATTTCATTCGTTCCGCTGTGAGATTCTGATGTGTTGTTGTTCTTTCTTCTCTTTCTTTTCTTCTTTTATCTCTTTCTTTCTTAAATAGTGATGCGTCTTTCTGGTGATAGAAAGTTGGGTCACTACACTAGGGCTACGGTTTGTTCGTAGAAATTTATAGATCGTTGGTGGCTATGGGTTAGATTTGAGATGAGGGCACGAACGAAGAATAAGCTTGTGAGCGGCCTAATTTCTTTCATTTGAATTGAACGGTCGATGGTAAATTAAATATAAAAAAAGAAGAAATTGTTTATATATTGTATTGAATGTTTAAAATAACATATCTCATGAATGCATTGTCAGAATTTGATGAAACAGGAAGCGCGAAAACCACAGCGACGTGATCTACGTGCTGTAGCAGACCCGAAGACGTTTGGAGCAAGTGAAAATTTTAGATTAAATTGAAGGTGGTCGATTTAATTTAAAATTGAAGCGCCGACGCAAGGTGAGTTAGTCTCACTCATATCTGGTTGACTAGTTAATTTAAATAGTTAAAATTTAAATTATTAATTGATTGGTTGAATTTGAATATTTTTATCAATTTGGATATGATATTATATATAGTAGTATATATATATTGGAGTGATTGATATTCCCACATTATATAGAGGATGAGACCCAATGCGCTACGCATAATAGCGGATGAACCTTTATACCGCGATATCCCCCTCGAAGTGGGATTTGTATCTTTATATTATGCTAACATCTGTGATGTAGGAAACAAGTTGGAGGGATCAAACTGGATTCTCAAAATATTGTAATTTTTTCATATCTGCGGTATGTTATGTGATGCCCATTGATAGATTGAATTGAAAATTAAGTTATTCAGTGCTGTGGTTTGGATGAAAATAATTTGGTATTTTAAAAGATAGAATAAAATGAATTGGGCTTTTAAAAGGGATATCAAAAGAAAATTTTAAATAATAATTATTGGAAATTTGGATATTTCGAGTAATAAATTTTAAAGGAAATTTAAACCAGGATATCTGTTTGAAATTGGTTAAATGTTAGGAAACTGTGATTTAAAAGGAAATGAGGAATAGAAATTTGTAAACTGGGTTATAAATGAAGTGGAATATTTATCAGTCAATAAACTTGGATGTATAGTTTCGGTGGGAATTTATAAGGAAAGGTGCAATTCATTTTAAAAATAAAAAGGTGAATTTATTTTTGAAAGTTGGAAGGTATACTTTTCCTGGAAAACTAAGTATATTTTCCATAAAAGGTTTCAAAGTATAAACTAGAAGTTTAAAATTTTTTTTAAATGTTTTAGAAAGTTTATTATTTTAATTATTTTTTAAGTGAAAGGTAAATATTTATTTAAGTTAATTATGGTATTTAATTATTTTTAAAGATAAATTAGTATTATGATTTTTTAAAAAGGAAATGTTAACATAAATATTGGTATAATAACTTTATTTTTAAGGGTAATTTTGGTTTAAGTTTTACTCAGGAAACTCTTATAGAATTTCATAAGCAGTATTTTGAATAAAGAATTTAGTGGCTTTATTTTAAATAATTTAAGTATACAAATTTTGAAAGTGATTATAAGGAGATGGGAAATGTGTTTTAAAAATGAAAAGTGATTTTATTTTTAAAGCATTGAAAGAAATTTGCGGGATTGGGATGTAAATTAAATTGGGATAAATCGAGCAAGGTTTATAAAGGATTATATGGGTTATATTGAAATGGAAAGTGTATTTCCCTGAAAATCCAAGTATATTTTCAAAGGAGATTTTTATATATAAGTTTAAGGTTTAAAAATTGTTTTAAAAGAATGTTTTAGAGTAATTTATTATTTTAAAATTGTTTTAGAATTTTAAAATAAACCTTATTCAAATATATTTTGGTAGTAATTATTTTAAAAGTTAAAGTAGTATTTTGTTTTTAAAAAAGATATTTTCTAATATTTATACTTTATATTTAAAACTTTTATTTTAAAAATAGTTTGTGGCTTAAGTTTTACTTGAAAAATTATTATAGAATTTCATAACTATTTTTGAGAAAAAGTGACTTAAGTAGTTTTATTTAAAATGATTTAAGTATATATTTTTGGGTAAACTAATTTAAACTATAAGAATATAATTTTTATAAGACTTGATGTTTTTGGGTGGAAATAAAATAATTGGTTGAATTGATTGTTCATTTGATAGTTAAATAACCGACTATCAGATCTGTACCCAAATATGACTTTGGAATATCTAGAAGAGGTATGAAAATTATATGGTACAGTTACCGTTCGAGGTGCTATACCATTCATTCTTCAAGGACGTTTATAAGGAAATCCATCCACTGTCGGTTAGGAGGTGAACTCCGGTCTTATTCTCGTCCGAGTATTCTTGAAGAACTGGGGTTAATTTTACCAGGAAATAGCGAATGTTGTTTCAAAGAGACCGAGATAGGATTTGTGACTCCAAAACCACTTTGATCCAACGAGAATGTTTTCATGATGAAGACAAGAGCTTGGAGTTGAAGATCGAGCAGTGAAGTGCAAGGGCTAATTGCTACTAATCCTGAGGGTGATTCCAAAATGGATGTAATAGGAGTAGTGCCTTCGGCTCTGTTCGGACCCCAAACGGACTTGTGTGGATGAATTTTTTCAGAACATCGTTAGGAGGACGATGAGCATTATATGTGAGATGTGTTCTAAAAAGGTAACGCTGAGCCTTGAGCCTCATCAACCGGGAATGACTGAAAATCAAGGGATATGCAATAAGGCTAAGTGGCTAACAACCAATTAGGGTACGGTCATCCCTGTCTAGATGTCCCTTTATTTCGGCTGTGTTGGCGGTTTTTGATCCCAACCGCGTGATGATCTTATTCGGGCTATCCAGTAAGCGGTAGTCCGGTCTTGTGTGGATCAGGGTGGATCCTCGATATGCTGATCTAGACCAGATACCATAATAGGTGGTACCCCAGTGCCTAGTCATTAGTTGGAAATCCATTCTCCTTATGTGCCCTTTACGTTTTTGATTGTAGAGCCTATTAATTGCTGGAATTTAATAAATGTAACAATTTCGGCTATTTGAATAAGTATTTGTATTTTGACACATTACAATATTAGAGGATTTTATAAGAAATGATTTAGTTATCGTAAGGTAAAAACCCGACATGTTTATTTGTCGCGTGGTCTTACGAGATACCTTTGATTTCAAAGGATTTTGAAACTTTAATAATTAAATTGAGTGTAATTTTCTCACGGTGGTTTTCCAAGCTGACTCGGGCGTTATTTTATTATAATGTTTGAGTCAGACCTAGTATAATAAATACAAGATGAGATGCTGTAGAGCTCAAGAGACGAGCTAGATGGCGATATGTATCACTCGTACTTGAAGTATACCCCGTTGTATAGTATAAGATGTATAGTCAGGTTTTGTAAGGACAAGTAAATATAACCGTCCAGCAATTGTTTGATTGTGATGTAGTCTGGTGATGTAATGCATAAAAAAGATATAGTTTCTTTTCCTGTAAAGATCAGTTATTATCTTGTAACGACCCGGAATTTTGGGCAATATCGATTTAATAATCTGCAATAATAATTAAATTGATTTGATAAATTTTCTTTATAATTTTAATTTAAATTGGTGAAATTAATCTTTTAATGAATAACAAATATTTAATCTGGTAAGTATAATCAATATCTTTTTTAAAAATTGGTTAGAATTGTTTTTCAAAAGCTAATAAATTTTATTCTATTTATAATATATATGTTTTATATATATTATGAATGGGAATATCTTTTGTTTTAAATTAAAAGTTGAATTTTCAAATTGTAATATATGTAAGCATATGTTATAATTTGATATTTGTTTTGAAAATTTAATTTAATCTATTAATAATTTATTTATGAATGAATATTGCAATTTTAAAGTTTTGTTTTAAATTCAATAAGATTTCCTAAAAGATAATTTAGTTTAGTTCAATGGTTTTCAAAATATAAGATTTTCAATATGATAGTTTAAAAAGGGTTTAAATAAAGTTTTCTTTTTGTTTTTCCTTAAGGTGTTTAATTTCAAAATGGTTATAAATGATAAATATAAGTGTTTTAGAATATTTTCCCTTAAAAGTAAATTTATATTTACGTATACAAGTATTTATTTATAAACTAAATTTAATATGTAAGTTTATATGATCATTTAAATTAAAATAAAAATTTGTTTAAAAACACTTAAGTAATATGTGTAAACATATTAACTTGTTGAAGACATTTGTAAGGCAATTAAATAAATAAATGACAAATGTAAGTTTAAACAACATGTGGCAACATATAGTTTTAATTTTTAATAAATGTCTTTTGAAGAGAACAAGCTTCTTTCAAAACACTTTCTTTCTTTCAAATGTTTTAATGGCAAAACAATAAACCACTTTCTCAAATCTGAAATTAAAATCCAAAAGTAAATCTGAAATTCTTCACAACAGTTAGATCTGCAATCTCCAACCTGTTTTGAAGATCAATCTGAAAAATCAATTCTGCAATCTTTCAAAATCTGCAACCAAACTGCATTTCAAAAATGATTTCCAACCTGCAACTCAAGTTAAAGATCTGTTTCAACATTTTAAATCAAAACTAAAAGCATGCAAAGGAATCAACTGCTGCAAGCAAAGCAAAAACATTTTTAACATTAAAGTTGTTCAAGCCTGGGTCAAAGAAGTGAAGCTTGTTCTATTCTCTGCTCTGCATTCTTGAATCAGGTGAGTAAATCTTGGGTTTAAAAACAGTTTTTATCCTTGTGTGGTTGTATTTGTTTATGCATGTGATGGATTTAGCTATGATAATTAGCATTTGTACTGGTTTGTATGTATGTTGTGTCTGAAAATAGGAAAACTGTTATTTCCTTTTCTTATTCTGTTCTTTATAGAAAAAGAAGAAGAAGAAAAGAAACAGTTTTGTTAAGAAATTCCAAAGATAAATGAAAATCCTTTAATCTAAACTATGTTAGATCTGGAAATCTAAATAAAAGTTGTTTATCATGGTTTGTTGATTAATTTAAAAATAGATTCATAATTTTTAAAATGCATCAAATCATGGTAAAAAGAAGAATAACAGTAAAACTAAATTTTGGTCAAAATTTAACTACCTTAAATTTAAAATTGAAGATCATGCATGTAATCTGGATAGCAAATCATGAATTTTGATACAAAAATTATGATTTTTAGTTTAAGGAATCAAGAGAAATTTGAGTTTGAACATTTTGGGTATTATTGCGAACTACAGATGTTTTATTCAATAATTTGAGTTGAAACTTAGGTTGTAGCTTGTTCATAAGCTATTGATTTTGGGAAAAATGCAAAATTATTTTTCTAATGAGTGAATTAAGAGAATTTGAGGAGATTAGGGTTTATGTTTGCAGTTGCTTTCGGCATGACCAGTGAGACATTGCCTCGTGTATGTTGAATCGAGCTCTCTCGTTTTCGGGGTGGACGTTGTGCTTGGGGGTGGTGTCTCTATGTTGGGATCGGAGAGGATAAACGGCGACGAGATGACGGTAATGGGGAAGATTTATGGTCGAGCTTCTCTGCAGTTTTGGGTTTAAGAGCGAATTTTTGATTCGCGTACTCTTTTGAGATTCTGAGTTTGGTGATGGGTTCAGGCACGTTCGAGTGACCAACTCCGATGGTCGAGGCGACTAGATTTGGCCGTAGTTGATGGGGCACGTGCACGAGGTTCGTTGTGCACTGAAATCTTGGAGCTGGGTATTATGGACGAGTTGGAACTCGGAGAAGCTTTCGTGTTGTCGCGTGATAGACTCGAAGAAGGTGGGGTTGCTGGGTTGCTTCGGGGTTGTCTTGAGTAGTTTTAGTGTTTTACTCGGGTTTGACTGAGAGAACTTCTGTTCCAACCTGAAGCTTAGTTTTTTTTATGCAAAGGTTAGGGATACAAGTTAAACTTGTTTTAAAATATATATATATCAAGTTGAGCTTTATAAAAGAAAAAGAATTTTCAAAGATAAACTTGTTTGTTTTGAAAATTAAGTTAATCAAACTTTAAAAATGTAAATTGAATTTACTTTCAAATTTAAAACGTGTGAGAAGATTTCTTTGAAGAAGTTTTACTTAATTAAAAGTTTGAATTTTAATTTAAGAAGAGTGTTTGAATTTAATTATTAAATCAAAGTTTAAGTACAGAATAAAGTAATGTTTTAAAAACAACTATCCAAATTTTATTTAAATGAATAAGTTTAACTTAGAAAATTAATGTGTTATGAAAATTTCAAATTTGATTTCCAAAATGTGTTATTTTAAATAAAGTTATTATTATAATTTTGAAGACCCAAAAGAATAAGTTGATTAAGTTGTTAAATTTGATTTATTTCAAATAACTTATTTATTAAGATAAATAACATTAAATTATTTTGATATGATCTTGAGAATACTTAATAAACATGATTTGTTAATTAAGGATTTTGAAATATAAGAAGTTAATTAATTAATTGTTTAATTAATTTTAAATAATTAATTATTTATTTATTTAATTTTAAATAATCACTTAATTATGGATTAACTAAGTGTGATTACTTAATGAAGAAATCAATGGTTAATTTTTGAATGTAATTAGAATGGTAATTACTTATGGAAGTAATTAGAGAAGTTACTCATGGGAGTAATTAATTAAAGCGATTAATGGAATCACTTAATGTTATCAATCAAAGAATCGATTAATATAATTGTTTTAAAGTTAATTAATTATGGAGTAATTAATTAGTTAAGATTTATTTAATGATGGAATTAATTATTGTTAAGAAAGTAATTAAGATTTATTAAAAGAAGTAATTAGAGATAATTACTTATGTAAGTAATTAAGAGTTAATTACTTAATTTATTTAAGTTAATTAATTAATGCGATTAATAAATTAATGAATAAGATTAAATAAGGGTTAATTACTAAGGGTAATTAATTTAAATTGTAATTAATTATTAAAGTAATTAATTAAGGATTAATTATTGATTAATAATTACTTAATGAAGTAATTAAGATTTATTAATTGGATTAATTAATCAAGGGTTAATATAATTAAATTAGAAGTTAATTAATTAGGAAGTTAATTAATTAAGATAAGTAATTACAAATTGTTAATTACTGTTTATGGTTAATGAGATGATTAATTACAAGTTAATTATTTAATTAATTAAAGGATTTTTAATTAATAAAGATTATTAATTAATATAATTAATGAAGTAATTAATTAAAGTAATTAATTTAAGTGTGATTAATTAATTGTAATTAATTAAGGATTAATGTAATTAATTATAGTTAATTAATTTATGAAGGATCGTTAATTTTGTAATTAATGATAGTAATTAAAGGTTAATTACTGAATTAGGTTAGGGTTAATTACTTGAAGGTAATTAAAGGATAATTAATCAGGGAAGATTAATTAAAGAAGGTCATTAGGAGATGATTAATGAATTTGATTTGTAATAAATCAATGAAGCAGGAGTTAGGATAATCCAAGTGATTAAAGGATAGTAATTAATTAGAGGTTAATGAAATTTATTAAGAGTTAATCAATTCTGCTATGGGTGATTGATTAATATTGAATGGTTAATATTGAATGATTGATATCGGATGTTGAATGATATTGGATGATTGATATTGGGTGTTTGATTGATACTAGATGATTTGGATGTCTATGAGATATGTGAAATGCTGCTTTGTGAGATGAATGTTGATATGAATTATCTATTGTGATAATGTTATTCATCTATCCGTTTATATCATCTTGAATAAGTTAAACTGTTTAAAACCCTTAAGTACAACTTGGACATTAAAATGGCGTTTGGTTTCGGTGAGACCGGGATTGGGTTTCCATATTTGGATATCCGAAAACCACATCGATTCCAATTAAACGTTAGGTCGTTAATCCAAGTGGAGCAAGTGAAGACTCGAGGTGTAAGGGCTATACGTCAGTATAACTCTATGGGTGATTCCGTAATGAGTTTGACGGAATAGTACTTATAGGTTCGAGATGGAGATTAGAGTGCAAGGGCTATGGTCGTTGACTCTGAGGGTGATTCCAAAATAAGTGCAACGAGATAGTGCCTTCGGTTTCGTTCGAACCCGGAACGAACTTGTATGGATTGAATGCTTTCAGCACATCGTCAGGCGGACGACGAGCATTCTAAGAGATGTGTCCTATAAAGGTAATCGCAGCCTCAAGCCTCATCAACCGGGAATGGCTAAAACAGGGGAGGTGCAGCAAGGCTTCGTGGGTCGCTCCCACTGGAGAGCAAGATTTACCCCTGTCTAGAAGTCCCTTTTATTCGGCTGTGTGGGGCGGTTGAATTCCGGACAACCGCCGAGGTTGTCTTGTTCGGGACTGTTCAGTAAGGACGGGTCCCGGCCTTGTGTTGCAGGGGAGTGGGAGTACTCCTCGGTACGGTGATCTAGGCCACGTACTGTGACTGGCGGTCCCCAGTAGCCCTGCCATTGATGGAAACCCATTTTCCCTACGAGACCCTACGGTTTTGTTTGTATTACCCACTTTTGTGGCTAGTAGCTGGAATTTAATGAATGTAACAATTTCGGCTATTTCATATTTACTTGAAAACTCTAGACACTATTATAATATCACTGGATTTCCTATCAAATGTTTTGGTTAGCGTAAGGTAAAAACTTTTCCATGTTTATGTGTGGGAAGTCTTACGTGATACCTTTTCTTTCAAAGGTTTTTCTAAAGTTAAGCAACTTTAACCCGTTTACTCACACCAGACCCTTGTCTGACCCGAGTGTTTATTTTCTGTTTTATTAAACTCTTAGGTACTCATATTATGTATGAGTAGTCAAGTGGTTCAGGTTTGCTTGACGAATTTTGGAGGAGATATGGAGCAGGAGGCTTCGACGTATAGTTATATATATTGGTTCCGCTGTGTTTGGTATCTCTTTCTTCTGTTGTACTTGAGTTGTATGAATTAGACAGATGTTTATAACTGTCTAATATGTGTTGTATAGTTGTGTACTCTGATGTAATGAGATACTATGTAATATTTTATGTTAATTATTATATTTTATTCGTTCCGCTGTGAGTTCTCTGATGTGGTTCTGTTTCTTCTTTCTCTTTCTTTTCTTCTTCTATCTCTTTCTTTCTTCATTAGTGATGCGATTTCCTGGAGATAGGAAGTCGGGTCGCTACATATCTATTATATTTTGTTCCGCTGCGATTGTGAGATTCTGATGTTGTTTTGTATTCTCTTCTTCTACCTCCTTCTTTCGTTTCCTCAGCAATCTGTCTTTTCCAGTACTCGATCATCGACATATTATACAGTGGCGTATTTGTGTCGATTTTCGATAGTCGAGAAGGGTGGGTCGTCACGGCTTTCCTAGTATACCGTGGTTTTATAGTAGAGTTAGGCCTTGAATTAACATCCACAAGTCTATACCGTCCCTTCACTTAAGTAAACACAACAATGGTTCGTTTCCTACTCCATTGCGTAATAATCAATAACAATAGGTCGTCGAGTTGACTTAAAATTTAAAAAAAGTTTTATCTGCCATAAAAGTTTTGCAGACTCATAACGAATCATGCTCAAAAGAATAGCTTAAGCTTTCATTTTAATTTTTTTTTAGATTTTGTACTCTTTTTTTACTTCAGCAGAATATATATAAAACTATTTAAATTAGAAAATATAAAACAAGAATAACTTACCCAGTCTTAGCCAGGCTTTGATACCAAATTGAAGAACCAAATTTGAATGCCAAAAAAGAAAACAGAATCTTCTTGCAGAAACATAAATTTTATTGATGCAGTAGATAATATTACAAAGCTTTCGGATACAATGAAGAGAAGAAAGGATATGAAGATTTTTTTTTCTGATCCTCTTTCTTCAGAGTAGAGTCCTCCTTTCGTAGTGTCAGAAAACAAAATCTTCTTGTAGAATAAGATAATTTTTATAGTAAGTGGGATTGATATCTTCAACATTTTATTTGTAATTTTCTTCGAAAGTATATTTGACCATTCGTATGTTGTTAAGCGATGAATAGTTGGTGTATATAAATCAAATCCTAAGGTTGCATTTTGTTTCTATAGTTTATTAATTATGTCTTTAACTTCTAGTTTAATTTCTGTATGTACATCAATCATAAAATTATGAATCCCATTTTTTGGGTTTACATGAGTGGGGATATAAACAACATACTCATATTGTTCAATATTTAGATCAAATTGACACTTACGTGCGTTGAGAATAACAAGCTTATTATTTTCCATAAAAGAGGGTCTTTTGAACATAATTCAATTATGAGTTTTTTACAAAACTTTTGCAATTAAATAAAAGTCTTGATTCGAATAAGAAATCTTAATTCTCAAACCTATAGTTAATAGATTAGTTCTGACCCTAGATTAAGCGGCTAGACACGATACCCCTTAATGCTTTCCTAGCATACCGTGGTTTTATAGTAGGGTTAGTCCTCGAATTAACAACCACATGCCTTTACCGTTGCTTCACTTAAGTAGAGCGCAGTAGCGGTTCGTTTCCTACTCCAATGCGTAATAATCAATAACAATAGGTCGTTGAATTGACTTAAAATTTGAAAAAAGTATTATCTGCCTCAAAAGTTTTGCAAACTCATAATGAATCATGCTCAAAAGAATAACTTTAGATTTCATTTTTAAAAAATTTAGACTTTTGTACTCTTTTTTTTAATTCAACAAAAAATATATAAAACTATTTAGATCAGAAAATATAAAATAAGAATAACTTACCTAATCTTAGCCAGGCTCTGATACTTAACTGATGAACCAAATTTGAATGCAGAAAAAGAAAATAGAATCTTCTTGCAGAAACAGAAATTTTATTGATACACTAGATAATATTACAAAGCTTTTGAATACAATAAAGAGAAGAAAGGATTGAAGAGTTCTTTTCCGATCCTCTTTCTTCAGAGTAGAGTCCTCCTTTTATAGTGTTAGAAAACAAAATCTTCTTGCAGAATAAAATAATTTTTATATTAAGTGGGATCAATATCTTCAACATTTATTTTGTTATTTTCTTCAGAAGTATATTATGCCATTCGAATGATGTTAAGCGAATGGATAGTTGGTGTATTTCGACCAAATCCTAAGGTTGCTGTTTGTTTTTGTAGTTTATTACATATGTACTTAACTTCTAATTTCATTTCTTGAAGTAGATCAATCATAAAATTATGAATCCCTTTTTTTGGGTTTTCACGAGTGGGGATATGAACCACATGCTCATATTGTTTAGTATGTAGATCAAATTGACACTTATGTGTGTCGAGAATAATATGCTCATTATTTTCCATAAAAGAGGGTCTTTTGAACATAATTCAATTATGATTTTTTTACAAAAATTTTGCAATTAGATAAACGTCTTAATTCGAATAAGAAATCTTAATTCTCAAACCTATAACTATTAGATTAGTTTTGACCCTAGATTAAGCGGCAAGACACGATACCCCTTAATGCTTTCCTAGCAAACCATGGTTTTATAGTAGGGTTAGGCCTCGAATTAACAACCACAAGCCTATACCGTCGCTTTACTTAAGTAGAGCACAGCAATGGTTCGTTTCCTACTCCAATGCATAATAATCAATAACAATAGGTCATCAAATTGACATAAAATTTGAAAAAAGTTTTATCAGCGACAAAAGTTTTACAGACTCATAACGAATCATGCTCAAAACAATAGCTTAAGCTTTCATCTTTAAAAAAATTAGATTTTGTACTCTTTTGTTTACTTTAGTAGAATACATATAAACTATTTAAATCAGATAATATAAAACAAGAATAACTTACCTAGTCTTAGCCATGCTCTAATACCAAATTGAAGAACCAAATTAGAATGTAGAAAAAGAAAACAGAATCTTCTTGCAGAAACAGTAGATTTATTGATACACTAGATAATATTACAAAGCTTTCGGATATAATAAAGGGAAGAAAGGATATGAAGGAAAAAAAAATTTGATCCTCTTTCTCCGAGTAGAGTCCTCCTTTTATAGTGTTAGAAAACATAATTTTCTTGCAGAATAAGATATTTTTTACAGTAAGTAGGATTAATATCTTCAATACTTATTTTTTTCAGAAGTTTATTTGACCATTTGAATGCTGTTAAGCGAATGGATAGTTGGTGTATTTCAACCAAATCCTAAGGTTGCTTTTTTGTTTTCATATTTTATTAATTATGTCTTTAACTTCTAATTTAATTTCTTGATGTAGATCAATCATAAAATTATGAATCACATTTTTGGGTTTTCATGAGTGGGGATATGAACAACATGCTCACATTGTCCAGTATTTAGATCAAATTAACACTTATGTTTGTCCAGAATAATAAGCTTATTATTTTCCATAATAGAGGGTCTTTTGAACATAATTCAGTTATGAGTTTTTTACAAAACTTTTGCAATTAGATAAAAGTCTTAATTCGAATAAGAAATCTTAATTCTCAAACCTATAATTATTAGATTAGTTTTGACCCTAGATTAAGCGGCTAGACACGATACCCCTTGATGCTTTCCTAGCATACCATGGTTTTATAGTAGGGTTAGGCCTCGAATTAACAACCACATGCCTATACCATCGCTTCACTTAAGTAGAGCACAGCAATGGTTCGTTTCCTACTCTAATGCGTAATAATCAATATCGATAGGTCGTCGAATTGACTTAAAATTTGAAAAAAGTTTTATCTGCCACAAAAGTTTTGCAGCTCATAACGAATCATGCTCAAAAGAATAGCCTAAGCTTTCGTTAAAAAAAAAATTAGATTTTGTACTTTTTTTACTTCAGCAGAATATATATAAATCTATTTAAATTAGATAATATAAAACAGGAATAATTTATCTTGTCTTAGCCAGGCTCTGATACCAAATTGAAGAACCAAATTTGAATGCTGAAAAAGGAAACAGAATCTTCTTGTAGAAATAGAATTTTTACTGATACACTAGATAATATTACAAAGCTTTTGGATACAATAATGAGAAGAAAAGGATATGAAGAAAAAAAGTTTCTGATCCTCTTTCTTCGGAGTATAGTCCTCCTTTTATAGTGTCAGAAAACAGAATCTTCTTGTAGAATAAGATAATTTTTATAGTAAGTGGGATTAATATCTTCAACATTTATTTTGTTATTTTCTTCAGAAGTATAATTGACCATTCTAATGCTGTTAAGCGAATGGATAGTTGGTGTATTTCGACCAAATCCTAAGGTTGCTGTTTGTTTTCGTAGTTTTTATTACTTATGTCTTTAACTACTAATTTAATTTCTTGAAGTAGATCAATCATAAAATTATGAATCCCATTTTTTGGGGTTTCATGAGTATGGATATGAGCAACATGCTCATATTGTTCAGTATTTAGATCAAATTGACACTTTTGTGTGTCGATAATAACAAGCTTATTATTTTCCATAAAAGAGGGTCTTTTGAACATAATTCAATTATGATTTTTTTAACAAAACTTTTGCAATTAGATAAAAGTCTTAATTCGAATGAGAAATCTTAATTCTAAAACCTATGGTTATTAGATTAGTTTTGACCCTGGATTAAGTGGCTAGACACGATACCCCTTAATGCTTTCCTAACATACCATGGTTTTATAGTAAGGTTAGGCCTCGAATTAACAACCATAAGCCTATACTGTCACTTCACTTAAGTAGAGCATAGCAATGGTTCGTTTCCTACTCTAATGCGTAATAATCAATAACAATAGTGTAACGACCCAGAAATTTCGATCTCGAAATTTCCAGATAGTTAGGAAAAGGAAAAAGAGATAGAAGAAGAAATAGGAACAAGACGTAGAATCTCGCATTCGCACAGATAAAATATAATATCAAATAATATTCTTTACACAAAGAAAGCCGTATCAATCAATTATATTTTAATACATTAGAGTTTCAACATATACATAAACACTGGACATATACAATCAACATGTCCCACGTAAACTATAATATCTCACAGTGGAATGCACTCCATACGTTCCTGCCATCTAGCTCGCCACCTGAACTCTAGAACGTCCTTACCTGAAAATCTGTAGTACTCGGTCTGACCCGAGCATTACATCAAAGTAACCCCCGTGTCAGGCTGGAAACCAGCGTGAGTAAACCCATCTAACAACATAAAACTTATATAAAACCCGGGGTAACTCGTATTAGTTCACAAATTCACAATTTGTTATAGACAAGGCTTATTTGACACATCAATTACTAAGTACCAAAAACTAAGGTTAAATAGTCCAATCATTTAAATTTTTCCATTATAGCTTATTGATTTCACATATCAATCTATTAAGAGTCATTGTAGGTTACAAATCAAAGTGGGTTCGGGTATTTACTGATACCCGACAATGGTCTCTTCGAATTCCAAGTCATCTTAACCCAAGTTATTTAAGTGAGATAAAATTGAAACTTTAAATTCAGGGTGTCACAGAAATTCATCATGGATAACCACATTATCACCGTTCAAATTAACATATCATATTACAAAAACATTTCATATCATATAGCATCACAATCACATATCAAGAATAACAAACAATCCAAGGCATTCAATATCATTCAATCATCCGTAAGCAAGATAAAGTAGTCACACCATTTCTAATTAATTTAAGTAAATTAATTTCTTAAATCATCTTTTATCCTGCTTACTTAACATTAATTAATCATAAGCCATTAATTAATCATCCCTTAATTATCACCTAAATTAATCACCCTTGATTAATTATCCTTTAATTATATTAAGTAATTAACTCTTAATTAATTACAAAAATTAATTAACCTCCACTCATTCACATTAATCACCTCCTTAATTAATTACTCAAAATAATTATTCTATAATCACTTATATTGATTAACTATCCTTCATTAATTAGCTAACCCTTAATTTAATTTCCTTTATTTATAAATTCTTACTTTTATTACTTACATTAATTAATTCCAATTAACAATTAATTAAACTCTGATTAATTTATTTATAACCCACAACTATAAATAAATTATGATTTATCTAAGGAAAATCGTCATCTTAATTAATTTCTTAACTATCATATAAATCATATTCAAATTGAATATGTTAAAACTAATTTATACTTAACATACAAAATTTTACTTTAGACCCTTTAGTTATCTTATGACATCTATTCAATTAAATCATTATTAAATCACTTTTGAGAAATATTTATGAATCAATTTATCATCACCCTTATATATAATTATTTCAAATCAACACTTAGAATTCAAAGCACGTTTACTTTATGAAATTTTAATTCTTGAAAAGCCAAGTTAACACTTTTACGTTGCTTTAAAATTCTAAAACACCCGGGTTAAGGCTCTTGCTAAAACATTTTTATTTAGTAACAGGTCAAAGAAACTCCAGCCAAAACCAAAATTCTCAAATAAACCACACGAGAACGACTTCGACACAAACCAAAATTTCCCCGAAGACAACACGAGCCAGACATTAAAACTTCCCGAGTCTCTATTCGCTCTTCTTCTTCCAATTCCCACAACAATAACCAAACAAGAAAGCCTACTGATACGCCATTGCACGGTACACGTGCACAAGGCGTCGGAGCAACGCCGATGAACCTCAATGCCATTTTTGAGTCGCCTTCGACCTTCCCGACCCTGTAAGTTGCCAAAAACCCCAATTGATCAGCAAAATAGAAATCGAGATCACTGAGTGCCATCAGGAAAAAAGTCCAGCCACCAAACTCCTCGTCGTGCCTAGCTCTGATCATCAGAAGTCTCGACATCCTATCCAAAGACTTGCCGTCGTCCCACGCTGCTGTTCCACCCACCCTTACTAATTCTAATGCACCATAATCGGAGAAATCGACTCAAAACCAACCACGTCTCAAATCACCACTAAAACCCTAGTTTGGCCTTACCGCTCCACCACGTCGGTCAGTACTCCCTTCGACCAATTTTCCCTTGATCTTTAATCAATATCCATCTCTGGCCTCAGTCCTAATATTCCAAAGCTTCGAGATCGCCAAAAATCGAATTTAAACCTAATGCCGATCATTTCCTAATTCCTCACTAACCCCAAACTTAAATTTATGATAACGTTATCAAAATTCATGAATTTTTAACACAAATCTGATTATATATTCAATACAAGAAATTTGGACACTTAAATTTTCCAATCGTAAACGATTTTACTACTATCTCTTATCTTTACATTATTTGCTTAATATTCCCCTCTGAATTTCTTTTAAAATTGAAATTACAATTCCATAATCAATTCCTTTTTTAAAATCCAAGATTAATATTGTCTCTATAAAGAGAAACTAAGGTTTTAAAACTAAATTTATAAGCCAGTATCAAAGAACAGAGGTCTTTAAGCATGTGTACAAACATACATGTTCAACTACTGCATATTTATCAATATACAGACATATTTCCATCATGCTAACAAATTTCCATAAGCTATATTAATGATTTATCACAGGCATAATTTTAAACAGATTTAAACATTTAATAAGAGTAGCAGTTTACTCATGGTTTTATGAAAACAAAGAAGAGCCTGGGTTTTGAAATTTGAAATCTACTTTGATCTTGATCCTGGATTTAAAAACTTGAATGTTGATCTTGATACTTTGATTACTGAGTTGAATCTGTAGCTTTATTATTGAAGAAGTTGAATTCATGAAATAGTTTTCCTTGCTTTGATTTTCTTCTTTTCTTTTTGATTCTTTGTGAATAGGTTTTTCCTTTTTTTTATTTTAAAACAAATGACACTTGTTAAAATTCATTACACTTGTTGATTTGTTAATCCTTTTAAGCTACATTTGTTATTTGTGAAAATTTTATGTTTAAATCCTCTTTTTAAATAATTTTATAAATCTTGTTTTAAACCCTCTTTAGCTTATGTTTATATAATTATGTAATATGACATATGTTTTAATATTATATTTATATATTTCCTTTAACACATTTTCTCCTTACTATATTTATAAAATCTTTTAAAGAAAATAATATAGAACTACCTATATACTAATAAAAATCGAACATACATTATTTTTATATCCAATTTATTTTAAGATTTTTATATTTAGATTCAATCTCATATTCAAATTAAATTTAAATTGACTCATATATGTATTTAAACAAACACACATTACATTTGTTTGAAAATAATGATTTTGCAAATTTTAAATAATTATACTAGATGATTATCAAATAAAAATTTATCCAAGTATAAATATTTATCATCATATTTATTTGTTCAATTTATAAATAAAAATTCTATTAATTAACCTAGTTTGTCAATCAATCACAGATGTCCAAAAATCCGGGTTATCACAAATAGGTCGTCGAATTGACTTAAAATTTGAAAAAAGTTTTATCTGCCACAAAAGTTTTGCAGACCCATAACGAATCATGTTCAAAAGAATAACTTAAGCTTTCATTTTAATTTTTTTTTAGATTTTTAACTCTTTTTTTTTACTTCAACAGAATATATATAAAACTATTTAAATAAGAAAATATAAAACAAGAATAGCTTACCTAGTCTTAGCCATGTTCCGATACCAAATTGAAGAACCAAATTTGAATGCAGAAAAAGAAAACAGAATCTTCTTGTAGAAACAGAAATTTTATTGATACACTAAATAATATTACAAATCTTCTGGATACAACGAAGAGAAGATATGAAGAAATTTTTTTTCTGATCCTCTTTCTTTATAGTAGTGTCCTCCTTTTATAGTGTCAGAAAACAGAATCTTCCTACAGAATAAGATAATTTTTATAGTAAGTGGGATCAATATTTTCAACATTTATTTTGTTATTTTCTTCAGAAGTATATTTGACCATTCGAATGATGTTAAGTGAATGGATAGTTGGTGTATTTCGACCAAATCATAAGGAAGCCGTTTGTTTTTGTAGTTTATTACTTATATCTTTAACTTCAAATTTAATTTCTTAAAGAAGACCAATCATAAAATTATGAATCCCATTTTTTGGTTTTCATGAGTGAGGATATGAACATTATGCTCATATTGTTCAGTATTTAGATCAAATTGACATTTATGTGTGTCGAGAATAACAAGCTTATTATTTTCCATAAAAGAAGGTCTTTTTAACATAATTCAATTATGAGTTTTTTACAAAACTTTTGCATATAGATAATGTCTTGAGTCGAATAAGAAATCTTAATTCTCAAACCTATAGTTATTAGATTAGTTTTGACTCTAGATTAAGCGGCTAGACACGATACCCCTTAATGCTTTCCTAGCATACCATGGTTTTATAGTAGGGTTAGGCCTCGAATTAACAACTACAAACCTATACTGTCGCTTCACTTAAGTAGAGCACAGAAATGGTTCGTTTCCTACTCCAATGCGTAATAATCAATAACAATAGGACGCCAAATTGACTTAAAATTTGAAAAAAGTTATATCTGCCACAAAAGTTTTGCAAACTCATAATGAATCATGCTCAAAAGAATAGCTTAAGCTTTCATTTTTAAAAATAATTTGATTTTATACTCTTTTTTTACTTCAGCAGAATATATATAAAACTATTAAATCAGAAAATATAAAGCAGGAATAACTTACCAAGTCTTAGCTAGTCTTTGATACCAAATTGAAGAACCAAATTTGAATGCAGAAAAAGAAAACAGAATCTTCTTGCAGAAACAGAAATTTTATTGATACACTTGACAATATTACAAAGCTTTCGAATACAATGAAGAGAAGAAAGGATATGAAGAAATTTTTTCTCTGATCCTCTTTCTTCATTGTAGAGTCTCCTTTTATAGTGTCAGAAAATAGAATCTTCTTGCAGAATAAGATAATTTTTATAATAAGTGGGATCAATATCTTCAATATTTATTTTTTCATTTTCTTCAGAAGTATATTTAACCATTCTAATGCTGTTAAGCGATTGGATAGTTGGTGTATTTCGACCAAATTCTAAGGTTGTTGTTTGTTTTTGTAGTTTATTACTTATGTCTTTAACTTCTAATTTAATTTCTTGATGTAGATCAATCATAAAATTATGAATCCCATTTTTTGAGTTTTAATGAATGGGGATATGAATAACATGCTCATATTGTTCCGTATTTAGATCAAATTGACAGTTATGTGTGTCGAGAATAGCAGGCTTATTATTTTCCATAAAGGAGGGTTTTTGAACATAATTCAATTATGAGTTTTTTTACATAACTTTTGCAATTAGATAAAAGTCTTAATTCGAATAAGAATTCTTAATTCTCTAACCTATAGTTATTAGATTAGTTTTGACCCTAGATTAAGTGGCTAGACACGATACCCCTTAATGCTTACCTAACATACCGTGGTTTTATAGTAGGGTTAGACCTCGAATTAATAACCACAAGACTATATCATCGCTTCACATAAGTAAAGACAACAATGGTTCATTTCCTACTCCAATGCATAATAATCAATAACAATAGGTCGTTGAATTGACTTAAAATTTGTAAAAAGTTTTATCTGCCACAAAAGTTTTGCAGACTCATAACGAATCATGCTCAAAGGAATAGCTTAACCTTTCATTTTTAAAAATTTAGATTTTGTACTCTTTTTTTACTTCAGCAGAATATATATAAAACTATTTAAATCAAAAAATATAAACAAGAATAACATACCTAGTCTTAGCCTTGCTCTGATACCAAATTGAATAACCCAATTTGAATGCAAAAAAAGAAAACAAAATCTTCTTGTAGAAACACAAATTTTATTGATACACTAGATAATATTGCAAAGCTTTCGAATACAATGAAAAGAAGAAAGGATATGAAGAAGTTTTTTTCTGATCCACTTTCTTCATAGTAGAGTCCTCCTTTTATAATGTCAGAAAACAAAATCTTCTTGCAGAATAAGATAGTTTTTATAATAACTGTGATCAATATCTTCATCGTTTATTTTATTATTTTATTCAGAAGCATATTTGACCATTTAAATGTTGTTAAGTGAATGGATGGTTGGTGTATTTCGACCAAATCATAAGGTTGCTATTTTTTTGTAGTTTAGTGCTTATGTCTTTAATTTCTAATTTAATTTCTTGAGGTAGATCAATCATAAAATTATGAATCGCATTTTTTGGGTTTTTATGAGTGCGGATATGAACAACATGCTCATATTCTTTAGTATTTAGATCAAATTGACACTTATGTGTGTCGAGAATAATAAGCTTATTATTTTCCATAAAAGAGGGTCTTTTGAACATAATTCAATTATGAGTTTTTTACAAAACTTTTACAATTTGATAAAAGTCTTAATTCGAATAAGAAATCTTAATTCTCAAATCTATAGTTATTAGATTAGTTTTGACCCTAAATAAAGCGGCTAGACATGATACCCATTAATGCTTTCCTTGCATACCGTTGTTTTATAGTAGGGTTAGGCATCGAATTAACAACCACAGGCCTTTCCCGTCACTTCACTTAAGTAGAGCACAAAAATGGTTCGTTTCCTACTCCAATGCGCAATAATCAATAACAATAGGTCGTCGAATTGAATTAAAATTTGAAAAAGGTTTTATCTGCCACAAAAGTTTTGCAGACTCATAATGTATCATGCTCAAATGAATAGCTTAAGATTTCATTTTTTTAAAATTTAGATTTTGCACTCTTTTTTTTACTTCAGCAGAATATATATAAAACTATT
This sequence comes from Allium cepa, assembly GCA_030765085.1. Classification (NCBI taxonomy): domain Eukaryota; kingdom Viridiplantae; phylum Streptophyta; class Magnoliopsida; order Asparagales; family Amaryllidaceae; genus Allium; species Allium cepa. The sequence continues at coordinate 670,674,866 of CM060928.1, read as the reverse complement.
TAAATCATAAAATATAAGAAAAGAATAACTTACCTAGTCTTAGCCAGCCCATGATACCAAATTGAGGAACCAAATTTGAATGCTGAAAAAGAAAACAAAATCTTCTTGCAGAAACACAAAATTTTATTGATACACTAGATAATATTACAATGCTTTCGGATGCAATGAAGAGAAGAAAGGATATGAAGAAGAAATTTTTTTGATCCTCTTTCTTAGAGTAGAGTCCTCCTTTTATAGTGGCTTCTCTTCTCTATTTATTCCTTCCTAGGCTTGATATCTATCCATTATCAGGATAATATATGTCCCTTCTAGGTTGAGGAAGTGTCCATTATTTTAATATTTGCAGAAGATAAGCTGGTAAGGCTAAGGGATGATGCGTCACCTTAGTGTAGAGGCTAGATTCTTTGTCCTTTTATTCTGAATAGTGGTCCACCTTGCTTCTAATTTAATTTTGAATTTCTAGATCAGCTAGAGATTCGTCGTCGAAAGGGCCGGTACCCATAATATCTCTTATTATTGAATCTTGTCTAAGTTTTTCCTAACCCGACTTCGAATAGTTTGGGTGTAATTGATTTGAACGTAGCAGTATCATTTAAAGCCATACAATGTTCCTATTGTATGCCAAGAACTTTAAATCGTTATAGAAGTCCTATATTTTGTAGATTTACTGATAATGTACAAGCCTTTTCTATATTTTGATCATCAAGACTTATACAAAAATCGGGATGTATATTTACTCCAAATAATCTATTTTCTAAATTTGACCTGGCTCCTCAAATAAAATGTAATATCCCGGAATTTATGGCAATTTAAATTTGATAATCTGTGTTTTAAATTTAAATTGAAATGATAATTTTTGTTAATAAATTTGATTTGATTTAATAATCTTCTTTATTTAAATATTTAATTTGTGAATTTATTTTTAATAAACTGATAAAATTATTTTCTGTTTATAAAATGTATATGTATATTTATATAGATAAGTTGATTTTAATTAAATTAGTATAACATAATTTTAATAATTTGAAATTAGGAATTGTGATTTATTTTCGATTTAAGCTTTTCAAAAAATATTTAATAAAATACTAAATGATTTTAAATATGTAAGATAAATGTTTTATTGGTTTAAAATTCATTTTTAACTTAAGTTTGAATATTAAAATAAGTTATAAAATGTTTGTGTTATTCTTTTTAAAATATTAATTTATAAAATGTGATTTGTAAATTTAATATGAAATATGAAATTTAAAATAAAATTTAAAATATGAAATATGTATTCAAATAAGTTATAATCTCTTTTTAAATTTATTTCAAGTAATTTAAAATATTATTTTCAAATGATTTATTTGTATATTGTTTTATTTAAAATAATACTTTGTTTTATTCTTTTAAAATTATTTATCTATCTATAACTAAGTATTTAAAAACTAATTAACTAAGCTTAATATTTCATTAACTCTAATTATAAATACTAATTAAATTAAGATACATGTGTAAGTTTATTAAAGCCTAAGTTAACATGTGTTAAATGTTTAAACAAAGATACTTACAAGTTTTAACACTTAAGACAAGTGTCATGTTTCAATTTTTATTTTTCTTTGATTTCTAAATTAAATCAAAATATTGTTATATAACTTACATCTTTCCATTTCTTTTCCTTTTCTTCATTTTCATCTAAGGATTCTTAGTTGAAAACTCTTCATACAAAAAAAAAATCTAAATCCTTGTAACTCTTCAAACCAGTAACCCATACATTTCAAACAGAAGCCTGTAGCTCCTCAAAACTGCAAAATCCCTTATCCATTTTCAAAATCTGCATACATTAATTAAGTATGAAGCCTGCATGTTTTCAAAACAACCTTGGGTTGAAACTGCAATTTCAAGTTTGCATCTGCATACCATTCAAGCAACCTGCATTTCATCTGGAACATGCAAATGAATCTGGAAAAGGGCAAGATGTCTGCATGCATGAATTTTCAAATCTGGAAGCATCTTTTTAAAACAAGATTAAAAGCATCAAAATTTGAAGCAAGTTTCAAAAAGGGGCATTTAACAGTTGAAGCATATTTCAGAGGGTGTTCTGCATGTTAAAATTCTGGGCTCTGCACAATTAAGGTGAGTAACTCTTTTTTTTTAAAAAAATTAAAAGCAGGTAATGGTTGATTGCATGTTTTAATCTGAAATGAATATAGTTATGAAATTTGCAGTGAATGTTTATGTATATGAATACATATGTGTGCATGTTTCTTTTCTGTATAATTCTGCTCCTTAAATTTTCAAGCTGTTATTTCGAATTAAAAAAAAAACATTACCTCTGGATTAAATCTTGGTATAGATTTAAGGCTTACACAAGATATGTTCATTTCATCATAAAACTATAGATTGAAATTTTACTTGAGTTAAAAATAACTATGTATCATCTCTGGAGTTTGCTAACAGATGATCAATCAGTAAATTAGTGAAATTTCAAGTTTAGAAATTTATGAATTCAGAGTTATAAATAAAATCATCATACTAAATCATGATTTTTAAAAGAAAAATTACAAATTTTAATGCTTTATACAAAATGCAGTTCCCTATTCTTTGCATTTTATATTTTGAAGCATTATTGCTGCCTCAAGTGTCTGAAGGCATTGTATTTGATTCCGAAGATAGTATAGCTATCATAGGTTATGCGAAAATTATTGGATTGAGTTGAAATTGGGTTTGATGTTGTAATTTGGGAATTACAGTTAGGAACCCTGTTTTACCGGGTTTAAGAAAATTGAGTGCTGCGACTTCATCATTGGATCGAGTTCAACCATGATTGGCGTGTGGGTAGATGATGTATTGATGAAGTCATCACCGGAGTATGGATGGTGATGGTGACCGGAGATAGGAGATATTGCCGTTGACAGGTCAGGCATTGAAAAGGGGTTTATGTTCTAGGTTTTGGTTGTAAACTTGAATTCAAAATTCGAGTTGAATGTTGGGGATTTGAGGTTTGAAGGTTGATGGGGGGATTCTGGTCGATGGGGGATGGCCATTGATGATGGTCAGAGGTGGTCGGAGTTGATAAATAGGTGCACAGGGAGGTGTGTGCAGGTTGGTATTGGTTTTTGGGTTGCAGGGTTCTTACCTCGAGATGGTCTCGGGTAATGGGAGTGGTGACTCGAAGAAATATGGCTTCTGACTTGAAGTAAGTGTAGGGAGGCTCGAGTTAATATTGTTTCAGGTTTTTCAATGTAGAACAGAAACCTGTTACAGTTTTAAAATTAAAAGTAGTAGTAAAAGTTTTTAAAAGTAAACTAAAATCTGAACTAAGTTAAGACCAAAATGTAAGTATGAAATCAATTAGTTTAAAATTTTGGTTTTTGAAATAATTCTGAATTTTTAATTTTGGTTTGGATTCAAATAAAACAGAAAACATGTTACGTGTTTTCTTTAAATTAAAAGAAAGTATTAAATGCAAACAGGAATTTGAAATGAGTTTTGAAAATCTGATATTGAATATGATTTCAAAATTTATTTGAATCTGAGATTTGAAAATATTTAAGTTTTAAAATTTAAATCTGGATTTAAAACTTATTGGTGTAAAAGCATATGTATGTTTTGAATTTGAATTGGAAGTTTAAATTTTAGATTAGAAATTTAAAATGAGTTGAATTCTGGGTTTTTAAATCTGGATTTAAATCTAAACTTCAGTTTTTAAAATAAAGATTTAAATTTAAATTTGCTTTAAATGATTAAATGATTTGCATTTAAATTGAAGATGAAGATTGTAGGAAATTTTTTAAAGAGTTAAGTTAAATCTAGAACGAGTCTAAAAGTTGTATTTCAATTTTGAAATTTAAAAGTAATTTTTGAATTGATTTGAATTTAAATTGAATTGTAATTTAAATTCTTTTAAACTTATTGATAAAGTAGATGTTTCTTTTCACCTATAAGATAAAAAGGTTTTGAATTGTTTTAAAATCTTATTTAAGATAAATTTGAATCTTAAATTTTAAATGAAGTTAAATGGAATTTAAAGTAAATTCAATAACATTTTGTTTTTAAATGCTTAATTAAGTAAGAGATGTTTATCTAAAGATAAATAAAATTTAATGATTGGATTCATTAAATTATTAAGATAAATAAGATGAATAATTAATTATCTAATTAATTAATAATGTGGATGATTAATTAAGTAATTAATAATTTTTAAATTTGATTAATTAAAGACTTAAGGTTAATTAATTAAGGTTAGTTAATCTAAAATTAAGGAGGGTTAATTAAATTTTAATTAATGATTAAGATTTATTTAATCAAGTGATTAAAGATAATTAGATTTTAATTAACACTTAATTAATTAATAATTAGAGATTAATTAAATTGTAGTTAAATATTAATTAATTAATAATAATAATGATTTGTATAAGTTAATTTCTTAATTAAGTAATTAAGAAATGTTAATGAAGGTCATTAACAAGATTATTTTAACAATTAATTAATGTGATTAATTTTAATAATTAATTGGATTAATTAATTAATAATAACCAATTGTTTAAGTTTGATTACTTAATGAAAGTAATTAATGAATTAATTACTTGGTGTAATTAATTTGATTTATGTGATTAGTTTAGATTAATTAAGTATAATTAATTTAAACATTTGTGGATTGTTGATAATTACTTTATGGATTTGTAATTACTTAGGGAAGTAATTAATTAATAATTACTGGATGTAAGTAAAGACATTAATTGTGGAAGTAATTTAAATTACTTTGAAAATTAATCAAGGATTAATTGAGATAATTAATTAAGAATAATTAATTGATGGGATGAGTAATTAAAGTAGTTAATTACTGAATGGTTATTAATCATAGGTGATTAATATATATATATATATGATTTAAATTAAAGATTAATTACTTATGTAATTAATTTATATTGAGAGATTGATTTAAATGTAATCAGAAATCATTAATTAATTAATGATGTAATTTAGAATTGATTAATTAAGGTATAATTAATAATGAATAAATGATTAATGTAATTAATTTTAGTTAATTAATTAATTTAGCAATTACAAGTTAATTATTTGCAAAAGGTTTAATATAATTAACTTGTATAAGTAATATTAAAGGCTAATTACTTATTGTAATTAGAGATGGTTAATCAGTAATGATTAATTGTAATGAATATTGAGATGGTGTTTTATTTTAATTGATTGATAATCGATTGATGGTTAAGTTAAGCAGGATTTTAATGATGAAGTAATTAATTTAATTCATTTTAAATTAATTAGAGATTAACTAATTAATTTAGTTCATTTTAAATTAATTATAGATGGTGTGATCATTGCTTATGTGTGATGATTGGAATTAATTGCCTGGTATGGTTTGTAATCTCAGTTATGAGATGAGTAATGATTATTGATATGGATGCATTGGTTGCTTTTGGATGATAATATGGATTATCTGATTTTGATATGAATTATCTGTTGATGATAATATTGATTATCTATTGTGTTGTGAATTATCTATCTGTGTGCATATAGATAATTAAATTGAATTGTTTTAAAACTCTAAATCAACTTGGACTTAAAAGACACGCTTTGGATTTCGATGAGACCGGGATCGAGTTTCCATATTTAGGATCCGAAAACCACATCGATTCCAATTAAACGTTAGGTCGTTAATCCAAGTGGAGCGAGTGAAGACTCGAGGTGTAAGGGCTATACGTCAGTATAACTCTGTGGGTGATTCCATAATGAGTTGACGGAATTAGTTCTTATAGGTTCGAGATGGTGATTCAGAGTGCAAGGGTTATTGCCGTTAACTCTAAGGGTGATTCCAAAATGAGTGTAACGAGATAATGCCTTCGGTTTCGTTCGAACCCGGAACGAACTTGTATGGATTGAATGCTTTCAGAACATCGTCAGGTGGACGATGAGCATTCAAAGTGATATGTCCTATAAAGGTAATCGTAGCCTCAAGCCTCATCAACCGGGAATGGCTAAAACAGGGGAGGTGCAGCAAAGCTTCGTGGGAAGCCCCCACTTGAGAGCAAGATTTATCCCTGTCTAGAGGTCCCTTTATTTTCGGCTTAGTGGTGCGGTTGCTGATTACAACTGCGGGGTGGTCTTGTTTGGAACTGTTCAGTAAGGAATGGGTCCGGCTTTGTGTTGCAGGGGAGCGGGCGTACTCCTCGGTACGGTGATCTAGGCCACGTACTGTGACGGGCGGTACCCCAGTAGCCCAGCCATTGTATGGAATCTAAAATCCAATAAGTGTCGTAGGTATTAGTTGTGCCCAACTATGTTGGAACATGAGATGCTAGCATTCCAGCTATTTCTGTATTTTACTTGAAAACCCTAGACACTATTATAATATCATCGGATTTTCTATTAAATGTTTTGGGTAGCGTAAGGTAAAAACTTTTCCATGTTTATGTGTGGGAAGTCTTACGTAATACCTTTTCTTTTCAAAGGTTTTTTAAAGTTAAGCAACTTTAACCTGTTACTCACACCAGACCCATGTCTTACCCGGAGTTATTTCTGTTTTTCTTTAACTCTTGGGTACTCAAATTTTTACGAGTAGTCAAGGGAATCCAGGTTAGGATTCAGGTTAGCTTTGACGAATTATGGAGGAGCAAAGGAGCAGGAGGCTTCTGCGTATAGTTATATAGTTTTCCGTTGTGTTGGTATCTCTAAGTGTTTTTGTATTGTGATTGAGTTGTAATAACTAGACAGGCGTTTATAACTGTCTAGTATGTGATGTATTGTCTGTGTAACTCTGATATTTGATGTATACTATGTAATATTTATGTTATTAACATAATTTACTCGTTCCGCTGTTGAGATTCTTGTGTTGTTTCTTCTTTCTCTTCTTTCTTTTCTCTTTTCTATCCCTTTCTTTCTTAAGGATGATATGACTTTTTATGGAGGAAAAAGTCGGGTCGTCTCATAAAATTATTTAAAGGATTATTGATAATTCTTTCATCCATACAGACTATCATTATTGGAGTATCAATTCCGGGTCTAAATAACCCTGTTATTTTTAGTCATATTAAACCTATATGAAGGTATTTCATTTTTGGATATTTGGCTTTTAGTTTTTCTATTTTATTTTTATTCAAGGCTTATAGAAGTAAAATCTTCCTCTTCTTTTAATTCTACATTTCCTTGCATACTCTCAAATATTTGTGTATGTTGATTTAAAAATCTAGATTTAAAATTCAAAGGTTTATAAATATCCTTTTTGTCAGAGTGGGGGATTGCCTCTTTTAATTTTTCTAAATCTTCATCGGTGTCCTCAAATTTCTCACCTGCGCTATCTTGTATTTGTGGGTTAGATGTTTCTTCAGATATATAAGTGTTCACATATATTCTATATTCTTGATATGATTCTGACGCCTTATTTCTTGATGATCGGGATGAAGAACCACTAAATGGGGTAAACGTATCATGATCATATATTTCTTCTTTTATAATTGGAAGATCTTCATATTTATGTAAAACAAGTAATCATATTTGGTCTCCTTGCTCTATAATATAATCTTTATCTTCCATACTAGCACTTTTATATAGTGTAGAAGTGTTATTTCACAAAGAGTTTCTATTAATCGATGAGTCATAAAAATATTTTCCTTAATATGTTTAGGTATATTATAAATTTGCCTGTAATATCCTAGTGGGATTTTTATCAGTAGATCTAAAAATACGTCGGTTGTGAAATATCTTCTTAATCTAGAGCATTTTGCTGCGTATAATGTATAACCTTGAGAATTTTTTTTTTCCTTTTTGGGGAGTATAGCATATATAGTCAACAGAATAATTTTTATTTGATCATGCGTCTGATTGATTGTAATCATGTTTATTTTAAAATTATCAAAAGAATCATTAATTTCATCTTCATTTTCAGTAGTGTCGAAATAAACCGATTCAATTTCATATACATACGAATTAGCATCACTAGATATGTCTTCAATGGTGCCAACATGAATACTGTATTCTTCGATATTTGATATTATAATATTTTGTATATTTGTGGGACGTTCATTGGCATAATGTCCTTCTTTGTTGCATTTAAAGCATTTGCAACCTTTACGGAAATTTTTCTTTTTAATAAACTTTTTCTTAGAAAACTTGTTTTCTTTTCTAAATATTTTCTTATATTTCGGTTTCCATTTTTTCCTAGTGATTCGATATTTTGGTTTTGTTCTTCTTTTGAAATTTCTTGTTCTTTTTCTTTCGAATTCAGGTGAACATCCAAATTGTGTATTAATATCTTCAGTATACTTTGTATAACAAGAAAATCCCTGTTTTGAGTTTTTAATTTTATTTCTCATTTGTTTGTGTGCACTTGCTTGTGCATAAACCCTTTCCATAGTATCTATACATGCCTATTTTAATAACCCCGCGTTATGATTTTCGTCGGTGTTGCTTTGTCTTTGAATGTCATATCATTCTTCTATAATGTTATTCCATGGATAAGGTATTTTTGTAAAAAAGCCTTTTACCCAAAACATTGTTTGGTCATTGTTATCCCATTTTTTGGTCAAAACTGGAATATCAACAAATTGGCAAGGAATTATGGATATCAGGATTGGAGATCGGTTGGAATCAAGGCTGCAATCGATATCGTCAAAATTTTGTTAAACTCCGATTGGGACGAAATTGATTGGAGACAATGATAAGGACTAGAAAAGGCTATGTTTCAAATTTCAGGTTAATCGGAGTTCGTATGAAGGAAATATGATGGATTCAAGGTGGGAGAGGTATGCTGTTCGAATCCTTCAGGATGGAGTGCTCGGTTCGAATCCATCAGATTCGAACCCATCAGGATGGATTCGAACCCACCAAGCTCGCATCGATGGTACTTCGAATCGATGGGGACTCGATGGATACAAAGAAGATGGATTCGAAGGTCATGGAGTCAAAAGATAGAAGATGGATTCGAAGGTCATGGAGTCAAAAGATTGGAGATGGATTCGAAGGTCATGGAGTCGAAGGGTTTGGATTCGAAGATGATGGATTCGAAGAGGATGGACTCGAAGGAGATGGGCTCGAAAGTCATGAACTCGAAGGAGGCGGCTTCAAAGAGCATGGATTCGAAGAGTATGGATTCGAAGGAGTTGGCCTTATGGATTCGAAGGAGTAAGTGGATGGAGCATGGATTCGAAGAGTATGGATTCGAAGGAGTCGGCCTTATGGATACGAAGGGGATGGTTTCGAAATGGATGGTTTCGAAGCATGGGTTCGAACCAGGCAGAACGCACGGAGCTTTGATCTTGAATCGATCATATCTTCCAAACTGTTGATCCAAATGCAATGAAATTTTTACAGGAGCTTACATACATGTTGAAGAATGTTCTCACCAAATTTCAGCTCAATTGGACGATTTCTTGATCGATTCGAACCTTACTTCGAATCGATCCCAAGGTGGGCCCGGACCTCCAGATTTCGGGCATGTGGGCCCCCTCACGTGCCTGAAGTGGTATTCCCGGATTTTAGGAGAAATATCAGCCTCCTACGCTTATAAATAGAGCCCCTGGTTGTTCAGAAAAGGGGTCGGAGATTCTAGAGAGAGAAAACATGCTTGAACACTGCCAGAATCATTCCACATCATCATTGCTGCTATTTACTTCAAGTTTTGGACTTTGTAACTGCTGTAATCATCTGTAACCATCAAGGAACATCAATAAAAGGATAAAAACTTTGGAGTGGACGTAGGCCGGAGATAGCCGAACCACTATAAAACTTGTGTCTCTGTTCTTTATTTTTGGATTACTGTTTAATATTTGCTGAGACCTGAGATTTGTGTTTGAATATTATTGAGTTGTATTCATACACTGGTGCTTTCGCGGTATTCGGGGTTTGTGACCAATTTTGGCGCTAACACTTTGGTGATTTCACTGAGAAAGACTAGCACCCGCTACATCGGATTTGAAAGTTGGATTTGAAGATTTTAAAGAGTTTGGATTCAAGGACAATGACTAGGCAAAATAGTAGAAGGCAGAGGGCTGAGCGAAGCCAACAGGAAGGAAGTCAACATGCATCCTCCGGAGCCGGGGAAGGACAGGCCTCAATCTACATAACCCGGGATGAGATGGAGGCTATGGCAAACTCATTGCAGGAGAGATTGTTAAAGAACCAACAAGAAATGATGCAGACTTTCTTTGAGCAAATGAGAGCTGCAGGGATGCAGAACCTAGGGACAGCAACAACCGCTGTGGATGCAGGACAGGGGACTAGGGTCGTGGAACCCAATGGAGGTCGAGATATGGAGCCACAAAGCAATCAACAAGGGCTTGGGGGCAGACCCACAGGATCCAACACAGGAGGACCTCTGGAAGGAGTTCAACAGGCTAGAACTAACGTCGCTACTAACGAGCCACATGAAGAGTATGTGCCGGAGTTCCCTCGGGGGCAACCCCCGACAGACAACGCTGGATTGGTAGAGATGATTAGGAAGACTGTGCGAGGTGGTTTGGCCAAAGGAGACTTGGAAGGAGTGAACAGGAGTCCGTTTGCTCGGGAAATAAGGATGGCTCAGAACCCACCTAAGTTTAAGTTGCCTAGCGTGGAGATATATGATGGCAAGACAGATCCTACAGATCACTTGATGAGGTACACCAGACACATGGAGGTGCTGGGGGCATCGGAGGAAGTGATGGCCCGATGCTTCCCTTTGTATTTGACGGACATAGCTGCGATGTGGTTTAGGCAACTGGAAGAAGGATCTATCAGGACTTGGAGGGAATTAGTGGAAAGGTTTTTGGGGCAGTTTCGGGTTCACGTCAAGAGGCCGAAGAATGTGATGACACTAACATCGGTGAAGCAAAGAATGGATGAATCGCTTAGAGCTTTTCTAACTCGATTCAGTGCGGCAGTCGCTTCGGTGTATCGGCCCGATCCATCGATGGTTTTAATGCCAGCAGTATCAGGAGTCAGGGAGGACTCTGATTTCAAGGTATCTCTGATACGAGATCCCCCACAAGATCTCGACGAATTCTTTCACGAGGCAGAAAGGTTCCTCCGACAAGAAGATGCAAGCACGGATTTAAAGGTGAAAAAGGTTAGTGCAATCGAGGTTGGAGCAGTATCCGGCGGTGGTTCGGACAAAGACAAAGGAAAAAGGAAATTGGATAATGATCCTGGAAACGCTAGGAAACGATGGAAGGATCCAAAGTTTTCCACATACTCAGGATTGAACGAGACGCTGGAACGGATATACATGGATACTCGGAATCGCCTTCCCTACCGGAGGCCAGCCAGGAGAGAGCCTTCTGAGTGAGAGAGGGCGTCAGGGAGGCATTGTCTCTTCCATGACTTAGACGGACATGACACCAACAGCTGCAGGCACTTGAAGGATATAATCGAGGAGCATGTAAGGAATGGACAGTTACAGCAGTATGTCGGAGCTCGGAATGCAACGGTGGAGCAGGAGCAACCACCGACAACCTCTCGCCGTGATGATGAGAGACCCAGGGATGGTGGTCGATTAATCATTCACTAATCGGGATAATATGGAATAAGTAACAGGCTATTAGCAAGCAACCAAGTCATTTACACATGTACGGGGACGGAGATAGCCCCTAGGCATGCTCTGAATGATGATAAACTGCAATGCTATAGTTTGTGAAATTTATCTCTTGCTTTTGGATTGGACACTGCTTTTCTTTTTGATTTTCGGTTTTGGAGCTTGGATTGAGCTCCTGGTTTTTCTTGCTTTTTGATTTGGATTTTCCTTTGGATGATTGTTTTCGGTTTTAGATGCTGGTTTGGATTTCTGGTTTTCTGGTTTTGGATTTAGATTTTGGATTTGGATTCTGGATTTGGATTTTGGATTTGGATTTTGGATTGGATTTGGATTGAATTTTTATCTGATTTTTGATAAACGGTCGTCGGGTATGGATTATGCCTGGCAAGGGGTGAGTCACTTTGCCCGAACGTGGTAAATTGGCTCATTCAGGTCGTCGAGTATGCACCATGCTCGGCAAGGGTCCGGAGTGACCAGGATTCGGCCTAGGACTTAGGCCCTCTATTATCAATTGTCATTTTCAGGTCGTTGAGTATGGACTATGCTCAACAAGGGTCCGGAGAGATCAGGATTCGGCTTAGGACTTAAGCCATGGCATTGTTTAGCACCCAGGGACACTGGGCCAAGGTCGTCAAGTGTGGATTACGCTTGGCAAGAACCCGAAGAGGTTAGCTCAACGTCCAGGGACACTGGACCAAGGACATCAAATGTGGATTACGCTTGGCAAGAACCCGGAGAGGTTATGGATTTGGATATCGACCCGGAGAGGTCCCGGATTCGGTTATTGGCTATGGGATAAGGATGGATTGGAACTCAGTTGTCGAGTTCGAATGGATAGGGAATTGGCTAAGGCTTTGGCTATTGGATCTGGAATTGGACATCGACTCGAAGCAGTCAAGGATTATATACTTAGGCAATATGGCTTTGGACTTCGGATATTGGATTCGGAACTATTCAAAACACGTCTTGTTGTCACAAGGCATGTTTTGGGGGGCAAAGTGTTATCCCATTTTTTGGTCAAAACTGGAATATCAACAAATTGGCAAGGAATTATGGATATCAGGATTGGAGATCGGTTGGAATCAAGGCTGCAATCGATATCGTCAAAATTTTGTTAAACTCCGATTGGGACGAAATTGATTGGAGACAATGATAAGGACTAGAAAAGGCTATGTTTCAAATTTCAGGTTAATCGGAGTTCGTATGAAGGAAATATGATGGATTCAAGGTGGGAGAGGTATGCTGTTCGAATCCTTCAGGATGGAGTGCTCGGTTCGAATCCATCAAATTCGAACCCATCAGGATGGATTCGAACCCACCAAGCTCGCATCGATGGTACTTCGAATCGATGGGGACTCGATGGATACAAAGAAGATGGATTCGAAGGTCATGGAGTCAAAAGATAGAAGATGCATTCGAAGGTCATGGAGTCAAAAGATTGGAGATGGATTCGAAGGTCATGGAGTCGAAGGGTTTGGATTCGAAGATGATGGATTCGAAGAGGATGGACTCAAAGGAGATGGGCTCGAAAGTCATGAACTCGAAGGAGGCGGCTTCAAAGAGCATGGATTCGAAGAGTATGGATTCGAAGGAGTTGGCCTTATGGATTCGAAGGAGTAAGTGGATGGAGCATGGATTCGAAGAGTATGGATTCGAAGGAGTCGGCCTTATGGATACGAAGGGGATGGTTTCGAAATGGATGGTTTCGAAGCATGGGTTCGAACCAGGCAGAACGCACGGAGCTTTGATCTTGAATCGATCATATCTTCCAAACCGTTGATCCAAATGCAATGAAATTTTTACAGGAGCTTACATACATGTTGAAGAATGTTCTCACCAAATTTCAGCTCAATTGGATGATTTCTTGATCGATTCGAACCTTACTTCGAATCGATCCCAAGGTGGGCCCGGACCTCCAGATTTCGGGCATGTGGGCCCCCTCACGTGCCTGAAGTGGTCTTCCCGGATTTTAGGAGAAATATCAGCCTCCTACGCTTATAAATAGAGCCCCTGGTCATTCAGAAAAGGGGTCGGAGATTCTAGAGAGAGAAAACATGCTTGAACGCTGCCAGAATCATTCCACATCATCATTGTTGCTATTTACTTCAAGTTTTGGACTTTGTAACTGCTGTAATCATCTGTAACCATCAAGGATAATCAATAAAAGGATAAAAACTTTGGAGTGGACGTAGGTCGGAGATAGCCGAACCACTATAAAACTTGTGTCTCTGTTCTTTATTTTTGGATTACTGTTTAATATTTGCTGAGACTTGAGATTTGTGTTTGAATATTATTGAGTTGTATTCATACACTGGTGCTTTCGCGGTATTCGGGGTTTGTGACCAATTTTGGCGCAAACAGTCATTATTCTATAAGAAAAAGAAATTACAAGAGAAATTGATAGTATAGAACTTTATTCTTTTTATGAAGAACATTCAACAGCGATAAACTATTTTAAATATAAAGAAAATGAAGAATATTCTTCATTTGAAGATTCTGAACAAGAATCTGAAAATCCCACAGAATCTGGTTATAATTCTAATACGTCAGATAAATTTATTTACAATATAAACACTAATGAAGCCGGATCTAGTAGAGATGCTCAAATTTTATCTCCACTACTTCCACCAGATAATGCTTTTGTTATCTACGATCTTAACTCTGATATAATTATGGAAGATCAAGAACAAGAAGAAAATACATATAGTTCTCCACATACTGATCCTTACCCTGAAATGCTTAGGCATGGTACTAGATTAGATTGGATCAAGCTTCACTCTTCTAGAAAGCAGTTAAAAGATTTTTATAATGAACAATCCTCTTGTGACGACCGCCCATGACTCCCGCACCAAAACAAGAGAATAGAGCGCTGAAAGGTGTGCCAGGCAGCCGTGGACGATAGTCAGGGTAAAATAAAATCGCAGAATCTCTATCGTAACTCACAGCGCATGGATAAAATACAATAGAGAAATATATAGTGAAGTCTCATAACAGAAAATCATCATATAAGCATCACAGAGGTTTTATACAATCATCTCAACAAATCCATACATCAAGACCTCACTACAAGCACTCATCAAATACAGCAGCGGATACCCAGTACATATAAGAAAATAATATGCATAGCCTCCTGCTCGTCTTCGCCATCATCAACGGAAAACTCTACTCTAAGCACAGCACCTGCCACCTGCTACCTAGTCTGCCCATCCCAAACATGGATGAACAGCCCAAGGTAATAAGAGGAGACATAAAACCTTGAGTCAGACAAAGTCTTAGTGAGCAGTAAATTAACAATCAAGCATACCAAAAGAGCATAAGGAAATAAAGGAATAGGAACCAAACCATCCCACTCCACCTCTTTCTACAGTGATAGCCCCCAGACACACACTAAGGAGAAGTAAGCATAACATATCAGATAAGTAAGGTAAAGCAATAATCACTCGAGTCAAGGACGATGTTTTCCAAATACAAACCCCCAAGGCCTAAACCAAGATCAGATAAGCACCCAGAAAACACCGCTCTTGAAGCCGAATGATGATACAACCAAACATCCAAACATCCATGACTCTGGCTATCACTGTTAACCTTGCTTCGAAATCACCGTTAATTGAATGACCGACTCCTTCCTGAGCCATCTGTCAAGGGCTAATGGTAACCCCGGTTCTAGACAAAACTCCGCACACTGCCTTGTGCCTAGGACTTATCTTCTTGGCCCAGAGTACTCGACTAACTGCCTGTAGTCTTTTAGGCGTCCCTATGTACTCTTGCTTTAGGTTTGCTAGAACCTTCAATAACGATGAGATCCAAGCCTCCTTGTCATCCTTCTTGACGACTTCTATCAACTTAGCCCAAGCTTCCTCTTGAGCAATCCATTATCAACCAACTTGAACTACCCTTCAAGTTATCAACATGCTTGGAATGATCCCTGCCTGGATTAAGCCAAGACTCACATCATACTTCGCTTCATCGTACCAAAGCAAAGTCTCAACTCAACCATACTTTGCCTTTTCGCATCCTGACAAAGTCCCATCTCGATCTCATACTTCGCCTCTTCGTATCACGGCAAAGTCCCATCATCGAATCCATCCATATGAGCTTCCACATCCGCTTCATATACCATCGGCAGCTTTCACCATTCAAGAGCCTTTCCACTTAGCTTTTGAATCATCTTCAACCATCTTGTTCCAAATCAACTACAAGCTAACTTGGAGCAATCAAATCTAACATACATTCAAACATTCAAGCATTCAAACAAGATATATTAAGCAATATCAACTATAAAGGCAATTTCGTAATTAAGTGAGCAAAAGTCCAACATAAGTGAAATCATAGTTTTTAGCATAGATCTATCAAATCTAAAACATGGGTTTTGTCTCTAATACTTGTTAAATAGCTTCTATAGATAAACATTTTCAAATATGATGGATCTACATGCAGACTTAAGGAAAATGCGAGAAAACGCTAACTTTAACACATAAACATATCACCAATCCCATATACTCCTTTGGATCCGCGTGAGAGATAACTACCACTCACCAAATCACCCAAACACTACAAAAACTACACACTTCAGATCTGGACAGCGAAGATCAAGGTTTGATCCGGCAATATCTCGCTTCAATTGATGAAATCTAGCTCGAACGGATGAAGATCTTCAACTTTGGCACTTGAATCTTCAATCTAAATCTTCGATCTTGGATGGATGCTAACACTTGATTGGAATGGAGAAAAGAAGATGAAGAAATGTTGTAGTCGAGTCTTCAAAATGGCAGCACTTCGTCGCTTCAAAAACCGGTGCCAAAAAGTGAGCCAAACCCCTCTATTTATAGGCTGGAATCCCCCTTAGCTCGGCCGTCTTCTTAACTCGGAGCTCGCTATTAGGTCGTTGCCGACCTAAAAGACTCCGACCTAACATAGGTCGCTGCCGACCTATACGACTCAACTACACAGCCGCTAACACACCTAAGTCTTAAGTCGTACGACGACTCAGCCAACGTGCCGACCTAACTCTTAGCACAGAACCAACTTAGGTCGCATACGACCTTATCCCTCGACCGACCTAAATCCTACCGACTCACGACCTAAACAACTCAAGAACCCAAGGCCGACCTAACTATAAGTCGACTCAACCAACCACGCGACCTACGACTCATCTCATCCAACGACCTAACACACTGCCGACTTAAAACTCAAGCGACATAACAACAACACGGGCCATACGACCTAACTAGCTGCCGACCTAACAAGAACACGGCATAGCCTAGTGCCGACCTAAGTCCTAGCCGACTCAACAATGCCAAACGACCTAACTATGCTACGGCCTAGCGACCTAACAAAACCATAAGTCGTTCACGACTTATCTCCCATACGACCTAACCCCTTAGGTCGTTCCACAGGCCTAAACCACCATCCTATGAGTCGTTCACCACTGAGTCGGCCCAAACCTTAACTCGGCAACCTTTTAGGTCGTTAGCTCCTAAATCAAACACTCCTATGACCCGTTCACTCCTTAAGTCGGTCATTCCTATAGGTCGCTCTACCGACCTATCTACCTTAGGTCGCTCTCCCGACCTATCTACCTTAGGTCGCTCCACACTAAACTCGGCCAGTTCCTAAGGTCGTCTACGACTTACTATAGGTCGGTCACCATCACTAAGTCGCCTAACTTTTAGGTCGTTACTTCTATAACTCGGCAACTCTTAGGTCGGTGAATTTCTTATCTCGGCCAACACTCCAACCCGTAACCCCTCCTTGAGTCGGTCCCCTATGAGTCGGTCACGACTCATCCCTTAGCTCGGCAATGCTCATGAGTCGGTCACAACTCATACTCCACCCGGGTTAACTTCTAAACGACTCAAGCTAGAGGCAACACAAACAACACTATCGACCTGCAAATTCTACGATCTATCGACACGTAAAATACGGGTCGTTACATTCTCTCCCCCTTAGGAATTTCGCCCCCGAAATTCCAAGCAAACAACAGAAATCAAAGATATTCCGCATGCCTACCATCCATAGCAATCAACAAACCATGCATCCAATTCTAGCCTAGCATGCAGAATTCTAAGACTTAGAACAAGCTACAAATTCATGAGATGTCACGACACTTTAGGGCCATATCTCGAAGAGTCCTGGATGAGCTTCCTTCATCCTCTCTTCCTCCTCCCACGTACAGTCGTTAACATCGTCACTCCATTGTACCTTGAGCAACGTAATCGTCTTCCTCTTAAGCTGTTTCGTATCGGTTTCAACAATACGAAGCGGCTTACGAGGTCTCGTAACCACTGGATCAACCTCTAAGTCTTCACAGCTATCAGCAGAAACCACCGTAGTAGGGTCGTGCACATACTTCCGTAGACAAGATACATGAAAAACATTGTGCACACCCGCCATCTTTTCCGGTAACTCCAATCTATAAGCGAGCTTTCCAATTCGCTCGACAATCGGGAATGGTCCAACAAATCTCGGAGTCAACTTTCCTTTCTTCCCAAACCTTATAGCATTCTTCAATGGAGAAATCTTCACAAAAACCATATCACCTACGTCGAATTCCAAATCCTTACGACGATTATCTGCATAACTTTTCTGACGATCCTGGGCTGCCTTCATTCTTTGCCGAATGATCTCTATACAATCTGAAGTCTGTCGAATCATCTCTGGCCCAAGTATCAGCTTTTCTCCGGCTTCCAACCAACATGTCGGAGAGTTACACGGTCTTCCATATAATGCCTCATATGGTGCCATACCAATACTCGACTGATAACTGTTATTATAAGCAAACTCCACCAAATGAAGGTGATCTTCCCATGATCCTCCGAAGTCCAAAACACATGCCCTAAGAAGATCTTCCAATACTCGGTTGACTCTCTCAGTCTGACCATCTGTTTGAGGGTGATAAGCTGTACTCAAACACAACTCAGTTCCCAAAACTTCCTGGAAGCTCTTCCAAAATCTACTGGTGAACAATGGATCTCGATCGCTCACTATACTCTTCGGAACACCATGGAATCGAACTATCCACTTCACATACAACTCAGCCAACTTCGATGCAGTTCTAGTCGATCGAACAGGAATGAACCTTGCACTCTTGGTCAAACGATCTACAATGACCCAAATCCCTTCATTCCCTGCTCTGGTTTTCGGTAGACCATCGATAAAATCCATCGACACTTGCTCCCACTTCCATGTAGGAACCTCTAATGGCTGAAGTAATCCACTGGGCTTCTTCTGCTCAGCTTTCACCAACTGGCAATTCATACACTTGGAAATAAAATTTCCAACATCCTTCTTCATTCCTTCCCAGTAGTAAGCTCTCTTCATATCCCGATACATCTTATTTCCACCTGGATGAATTGTCAACTTCGAGTGATGACTTTCCCTCAGAACTTCATCTCTCAATCCATCTATATCGGGAACAACCAATCGTCCTTGCTTTCGAAGCCAACCCTCTCGATCGACCTCGAATCCTTTCTGGATCCAATCCAGATTCCAAATCACGGATAATCTTGACAAGCTTATCATCTCGCCTTTGGCTCTCACCAATTCTTTCCACAAGTGTAGGCCTTATCGATAAGTTTGCCAACATCTCAGGTTCCAATTCGCATCTAGGCCTGAAATCAAATCCAGCCAAATACTTAAGACTCTTCCATTCTGAAAACATGGCTCCCAATCCTGCATGTCTTCGACTTAACGCATCAGCCACTGCGTTACCTTTTCCTGGAGTATAGGCTATACCAAAATCATAAGATGCTAGAAACTCTAACCACCTTTGCTGTCGAAGATTCAAATCCTTTTGGGAGAACAGATACTTCAACGACTTATGATCCGTAAACAACCCGAATCTAACTCCCAATAGGTAATGTCTCCACATCTTCAAAGCAAACATAATCGCCGCTAACTCCAAATCATGAGTTGGATAATTCCTTTCATGCGGCTTCAGTTGTCGACTAGCATACGCAACAACTTTATCCTTCTGCATTAACACTGCTCCTAATCCAGTACCACATGCATCGGTGTAGACCACCATCTCATCATTCCCACTAGGAATAGTCAAAACAGGAGCACTTGTCAGTCGCTCTTTCAGGATTACGAAAGCTTGCTCACACTTATCATCCCATCTGAATGCTTGGTTCTTCTTCGTCAATCCTGTCAACGGTGCAGCTATCTTGGAAAAGTCTTTGATAAACTGACGATAATATCCTGCTAATCCAAGAAAACTTCTCACATCAGATGCATTCTTAGGTCTAACCCAATCTTGGATCGCTGCCACCTTAGCGGGATCAACCGCTATTCCATTTCCAGAGATAACATGGCCTAAGAACCTCACTTCACTCTTCCAGAAGTGACACTTCGAAAACTTAGCCTTCAGCTGACGTTTCCGTAAGATTTCCAAAACAATCCTCAAGTGCGTCCTGTGCTCTTCCTCATTTCTGGAATAAACCAAAATATCATCCACGAACACAAGCACGAACTTATTCAACTGATCTCTGAATACTCTATTCATAAGATCCACAAAATATGCTGGTGCGTTAGTCAACCCAAACGGTATTACCAGCCACTCATAAAATCCGGATGGTGTCCTGAAAGCAGTCTTCGGCACACTATCCTTTGCCACTCTCAACTGGTGAAATCCCGTTGCCAAATCCATCTGAGAAAACACCTTAGCCTCGTGAAGCTGATCAAACAAGTCATCTATTCTCGGCAATGGATACTTGTTCTTCTTAGTCACCTTATTCAGCTCACGATAATCAACACACAACCTCAACGATCCATCCGCTTTGGTTGTGAACACAACTGGCACACCCCATTCGGACACACTTCTCCGAATGAATCCTTTCTGCAAAAGGTCATCAACTTGCACCTTCAGCTCTTGCTGCTCCCTCGGTGCCATCCGCCTAAGAGGCATCACAACAGGTCTGGCTCCCTCAACTAGATCGATACGAAACTCGATCTCCCTATGCGGCGGCAACCCTTTGACTTCCTCAAAGACATTCTCAAACTCATTCACAATAGGCACCGATGACAGTCCATCCCGTGGAACAACCAGCGAATACATGAAGCTCATGAAGACGCCTTCTTCATGCTTACATCGTATCACAACCTTTCGCCCATCCACATTCCCGACTGTCACCTCCAGCCTCTCACAATCAATCCTAGCCGCATACTTCCTAAGCCAGTCCATACCCAAAATAATTCCGAACCTCGCAAAGTTCAGAACAAAGCAATCACAAACAAACGAGCAATCATGACTCGACACAACCAGATCACACCATAACATCCACAAACCAGACAAATCTTCAACTGAAATAGTTACAACCAAGGGTCTATCAATAATATCTGGTTCCTAACCCAATTGGTCATACAAGTTATTACAAACAAGAGAATGTATCATCTCAACATCGAACAACATTCTTAAACGGAAACATCTCAAATGGAAAGAGTACTTTAAACCACCACACTCTTCCCCTTTTCCTCAGCAGTAGGAGCTTTTGAAGTTGGAGGAACAGCTCTCAACACATAGGCTTGCTCAACCTGCTCAACCTTTGGCGGCTCTGGACAATTCTTCTTAATATGCCCTGGCTTATCACAGTTGTAGCACTTTCCCTGCACCTTTGGATTCTTGCAATCCCTGGAGAAGTGGCCCTTCTGTTGGCAATTGTAGCAGGTCACCTCGCCCTTCTGCTTCTTTTGGCCACTCTTACCCTTCTTCTGTTGCTGTCTCTTCTTCTTGTTCCCGCCTTGCGATGATTTAAACCCATCCTTGGTAACAACAACATCAGACTCTTCTTTAGGAAACAGGCTCCTGTGCCTAGAAGTCTTCTCCATAAATTCTTCAAATGAATTATCCAGAAAGTCCACCAACTGTCTCTTCATGATTGAAGTCACCATAGCCTCGAACTTAGCATCATGATCAATAACTCCTTCAGCTTCACAACCTTCCTTAGCAGCTTGTCCCTTTTCTAGACTCATCCTTAATATCTACAAAAAGAAATGATTAGAACACCTTTGAGAAACAACTGCATAAGGAGTGCAAATCCTTCTAAGCTACTATATTATATATATAGTAATCATCCATCAAAATACAATTACGTCTCTCTTACGTAATTACGTCAGCGAGCGTTGGCTAAAATCGATTAACCAAAGCTCCGATACCAAATGTGACGACCGCCCATGACTCCCGCACCAAAACAAGAGAATAGAGCGCTGAAAGGTGTGCCAGGCAGCCGTGGACGATAGTCAGGGTAAAATAAAATCGCAGAATCTCTATCGTAACTCACAGCGCATGGATAAAATACAATAGAGAAATATATAGTGAAGTCTCATAACAGAAAATCATCATATAAGCATCACAGAGGTTTTATACAATCATCTCAACAAATCCATACATCAAGACCTCACTACAAGCACTCATCAAATACAGCAGCGGATACCCAGTACATATAAGAAAATAATATGCATAGCCTCCTGCTCGTCTTCGCCATCATCAACGGAAAACTCTACTCTAAGCACAGCACCTGCCACCTGCTACCTAGTCTGCCCATCCCAAACATGGATGAACAGCCCAAGGTAATAAGAGGAGACATAAAACCTTGAGTCAGACAAAGTCTTAGTGAGCAGTAAATTAACAATCAAGCATACCAAAAGAGCATAAGGAAATAAAGGAATAGGAACCAAACCATCCCACTCCACCTCTTTCTACAGTGATAGCCCCCAGACACACACTAAGGAGAAGTAAGCATAACATATCAGATAAGTAAGGTAAAGCAATAATCACTCGAGTCAAGGACGATGTTTTCCAAATACAAACCCCCAAGGCCTAAACCAAGATCAGATAAGCACCCAGAAAACACCGCTCTTGAAGCCGAATGATGATACAACCAAACATCCAAACATCCATGACTCTGGCTATCACTGTTAACCTTGCTTCGAAATCACCGTTAATTGAATGACCGACTCCTTCCTGAGCCATCTGTCAAGGGCTAATGGTAACCCCGGTTCTAGACAAAACTCCGCACACTGCCTTGTGCCTAGGACTTATCTTCTTGGCCCAGAGTACTCGACTAACTGCCTGTAGTCTTTTAGGCGTCCCTATGTACTCTTGCTTTAGGTTTGCTAGAACCTTCAATAACGATGAGATCCAAGCCTCCTTGTCATCCTTCTTGACGACTTCTATCAACTTAGCCCAAGCTTCCTCTTGAGCAATCCATTATCAACCAACTTGAACTACCCTTCAAGTTATCAACATGCTTGGAATGATCCCTGCCTGGATTAAGCCAAGACTCACATCATACTTCGCTTCATCGTACCAAAGCAAAGTCTCAACTCAACCATACTTTGCCTTTTCGCATCCTGACAAAGTCCCATCTCGATCTCATACTTCGCCTCTTCGTATCACGGCAAAGTCCCATCATCGAATCCATCCATATGAGCTTCCACATCCGCTTCATATACCATCGGCAGCTTTCACCATTCAAGAGCCTTTCCACTTAGCTTTTGAATCATCTTCAACCATCTTGTTCCAAATCAACTACAAGCTAACTTGGAGCAATCAAATCTAACATACATTCAAACATTCAAGCATTCAAACAAGATATATTAAGCAATATCAACTATAAAGGCAATTTCGTAATTAAGTGAGCAAAAGTCCAACATAAGTGAAATCATAGTTTTTAGCATAGATCTATCAAATCTAAAACATGGGTTTTGTCTCTAATACTTGTTAAATAGCTTCTATAGATAAACATTTTCAAATATGATGGATCTACATGCAGACTTAAGGAAAATGCGAGAAAACGCTAACTTTAACACATAAACATATCACCAATCCCATATACTCCTTTGGATCCGCGTGAGAGATAACTACCACTCACCAAATCACCCAAACACTACAAAAACTACACACTTCAGATCTGGACAGCGAAGATCAAGGTTTGATCCGGCAATATCTCGCTTCAATTGATGAAATCTAGCTCGAACGGATGAAGATCTTCAACTTTGGCACTTGAATCTTCAATCTAAATCTTCGATCTTGGATGGATGCTAACACTTGATTGGAATGGAGAAAAGAAGATGAAGAAATGTTGTAGTCGAGTCTTCAAAATGGCAGCACTTCGTCGCTTCAAAAACCGGTGCCAAAAAGTGAGCCAAACCCCTCTATTTATAGGCTGGAATCCCCCTTAGCTCGGCCGTCTTCTTAACTCGGAGCTCGCTATTAGGTCGTTGCCGACCTAAAAGACTCCGACCTAACATAGGTCGCTGCCGACCTATACGACTCAACTACACAGCCGCTAACACACCTAAGTCTTAAGTCGTACGACGACTCAGCCAACGTGCCGACCTAACTCTTAGCACAGAACCAACTTAGGTCGCATACGACCTTATCCCTCGACCGACCTAAATCCTACCGACTCACGACCTAAACAACTCAAGAACCCAAGGCCGACCTAACTATAAGTCGACTCAACCAACCACGCGACCTACGACTCATCTCATCCAACGACCTAACACACTGCCGACTTAAAACTCAAGCGACATAACAACAACACGGGCCATACGACCTAACTAGCTGCCGACCTAACAAGAACACGGCATAGCCTAGTGCCGACCTAAGTCCTAGCCGACTCAACAATGCCAAACGACCTAACTATGCTACGGCCTAGCGACCTAACAAAACCATAAGTCGTTCACGACTTATCTCCCATACGACCTAACCCCTTAGGTCGTTCCACAGGCCTAAACCACCATCCTATGAGTCGTTCACCACTGAGTCGGCCCAAACCTTAACTCGGCAACCTTTTAGGTCGTTAGCTCCTAAATCAAACACTCCTATGACCCGTTCACTCCTTAAGTCGGTCATTCCTATAGGTCGCTCTACCGACCTATCTACCTTAGGTCGCTCTCCCGACCTATCTACCTTAGGTCGCTCCACACTAAACTCGGCCAGTTCCTAAGGTCGTCTACGACTTACTATAGGTCGGTCACCATCACTAAGTCGCCTAACTTTTAGGTCGTTACTTCTATAACTCGGCAACTCTTAGGTCGGTGAATTTCTTATCTCGGCCAACACTCCAACCCGTAACCCCTCCTTGAGTCGGTCCCCTATGAGTCGGTCACGACTCATCCCTTAGCTCGGCAATGCTCATGAGTCGGTCACAACTCATACTCCACCCGGGTTAACTTCTAAACGACTCAAGCTAGAGGCAACACAAACAACACTATCGACCTGCAAATTCTACGATCTATCGACACGTAAAATACGGGTCGTTACACCTCTTCACCATATATCCTAACTTTCAATATAGATAGACTTCCAATATAAAAATAAGAAAATATATTATAATACGGCTTCAACATATATGCGGAACAATTTATTTATTACCTCCAAATAAGAGTGTAATGGAATACATACATTATGCTACCAGTTATTGGATAGGAGATGCTTTAGCATGGCTACTAAACCTTGAAAGGAAAAGAATAAAACTGTAAAACATCCAGAAGAAATTCTTCGGAGAATTAGATTAGCTACGTATTTAGAAATCTATAACTATGATGTCAAATACATTCGAGGCTACACTAACTGTAGGATAGATTTCACCCTAGAGGGGGGGGGTGAATAGGGTGATGGTATAAATTATAAAAATTAATCGCGGAAGCTTATAAAAGAATTTTAACACAGATCACAGAACAATAGCAGCACAGATAATAGCAGAATAATAAATGCAGAAATAGAACGACACAGAATTTACCCAGCTTCGGCAAAACCCTGCCTACGTGCTGCCCCCAAGGTTTCTACTAGAAATTAGATAGTCCCTCGCTTACACACGTAAACTCGCGACACCCGCTATCGAATAAATCTAATTCTACGCTCAAAACCCTGCCACAACTCAGCCACTGAGTTGCGAATTCACAAGCTACGCCACGTAGCTTGTCCCTAGTCACACGACTAGTAAATACAACTGTTTAAAAGAGAATTTAAATTAAAAAAACAAATATTAAAACCACTTTTAAAAACAAAGCCCCAAAATTTTAAAAACTAATCCCTTAAAAATAAATAAGCCGGCCCTATTCTTTTTTCTTTATCTTCTATCGGTCCGTTCCTTTGTGAGATAATGGCGGCTCCGTTCCTTTTCCTTGTTCGATCAAAATTAGGGCTTGTTTCTGAAGTTGCCGACCTTTGGTTGCTCAATCAAAAAATGATTTTCAGTTTGTTGCTTTCGTCGATTGCTTGCCTCTTTGAATTGCCTTCGGCTACTTCAATTTGGTCGAGTTAATTGTCAAAAACGGTATACGATTGTTCCTTTTTCGATGTTGATTTTTGCTCGACCTATGATTCGAGTTATTGATATTGCTCTGTTGTTACTTGAACTCGAATCTTACCATTGCCGATGATGATTTGTGGGTTTTTATATGCGTTCGACCAATTATATTTGAATTTTTCAAATTCTTTTCTCTAATCGCTTGATTTTGCTTGGTCGTTTGAGATTGATTCTGACTTATTCGTAATCGTATATTCTTGTTGCTTGGTTGACACGGTTTCAAATTTGATTACTTCTTGAATTGTTCAACGCCTTGATTGCCACGGCTTCGGCCCCGATCATTTTTCAGTTGAAGAAAATTTGACTTTGACTTTCGGCCATGTTTTCATCTGAGTGTTCGTCCCTCTGCTGTTTGCATTTACTTCATTCACGTATCTGCTGGCTTGACATTGTTAATGATTGACACTGGAAAGTGATTTGAACTTGTAAATTTTTGACTTTGTTTTAAAAAAAACTGTTACATGACATTTACTTCATTCACGTATCTGCTGTTTGCATTTACTCCAAATTGTCACTGTGCTTCTTTTGTTGGTTGTTGTCGTGTTCGCTGTGTCACTTAGAAAAATTAGTGCATTTGTTTGCACCGTGCATTGAGCATTGTCACTTATGTTTATGGCCACTGGTTCATTGTGAAGCTTGGTTACTGGTTATCTTGTGGCTTTCTTCATCATTATGTGGACTTTGGCCATTTTGTATTTCACTAGATACTTGTAGTTCAATTGTTTCAATGTCAATTTGGGTCTTCTTTCTTTGGTTGGCTGCACTGGTCTGGTTCTCGGCCTATTGCATTTGACATTGGTCTTGGTTATGTTGGTCTTGTTGCAGTTTGATTGTGCTGTTTACCCGTGTACATGCTTCACTGTATCTTCATTCATGTTGGTTTAGTTGTGTACTTTCTTGAGTTTCACTGAGCTTTGGCATTTGGTCTGGGGTAGAATTCAGGTTGCAATTTTGTTTCATTGATGTTGTTTACGTCTGCATCTTGTGGTTGTGTAACCTGGCCTGTGCATGATGCATGTTGCCTGACCATTGTTGCTGTGTTGATCTGAATTTCTTCCTGGTCGACACTTGATGTTTGTAGTTGATGTATATAATTGTTCGACCTAGCATTTGTTTGCTGTGGCATTGCATTACTGAGTCATTTGCTTATGCTATTTGTTTGCACTGTCGACTTATGTGGTCTTGAGTCTTTACTTGACATATGTGCACTTGTTTTGGACTTGTAGTTTGAATTGCATTGAGTTGAGTCGAGTTTGCAGTGATGGCTTGACCTTTGCACTTTGTTTGATATTTGGTGCCTTCTTGAATTTGTATAGAATGTGCATTAGACTTGAGTTGAATCCAGTTTTACAACTCTGGTTTGACCTTGTGCTGATGTCGAGATTTTATTTATGTTGCACCTGAGTTGAATCCGATAATTTTATTTGGGTTTGACTTTGTGCCCACCTGTCCCTGTAGCATTATCAAGTGTATATCGATGTGCACGGCCTTGTAGCATGTACAGTGATACACTGTGCATGTCACACTGTTCGTGAATGACGAATTCAAATATGAATGTTGATGAACAACCCAAATAACTGAGGCAAATATTATTTTCAAAAACCATATTTTATTTTATATTACAAAAATATTTCTTTTTCAATTTTACTGCGTTAGTGAATATTTTTGCAGATTGCTCAGATGCTGGATTCTAACTGTAATGAAGTTGAAGATCAATACGAGTGTGAGTGATATGTAGTGAGGTGAAGATGTAAAAATGAATTGTGATGTAATCAGAAATGTATTGTAATTGAAAATGTATAGTTATAGTGAGAGCTTGAAAATGTACTATCAAAATTGTAATAAATATTTGTTTGAATAAAATATTCGTTTGAATTCAAATTCCATGTTATTTATTTTATTCAGCAAATATTTATTTAATCTGTGAAAATAAATAGTATATTAACAAATACATTTAAACGAATGTATATATGTTTATTATCATCAAACAAAATCATATAAGCGCATATTCAACAATCTCCCCCTTTTGATGATAACAAACATATATTTAAGATTTTGAATATGTTAAATGTATTTGATCATTGATATATCCTAATTGCTCCCCCTTTTTAAATGCTTCCTCTCTACATAGAGCTCCCCTATATATATGCATACAAATAAAAATATGTAAATGAGCCTAGATGCAAATAGAAAATTATTTGACCTTTGCTTGATTTTATTTGACAAAATCTTAACTTTTCTCTCCCCCTTTTGTTATCAGCAAAAGAATAACAGTGTTAGAGAAAATAGAGATAAAGTGATCGATATTAATCCAACACTAAAACTCAATTGAATATAAATATTAAATTTCGATAAAAAATCAAACAAAAATCATAAATATTTTGTTAGGCGCATATTCTACTTTTAGAATGATGGGAATTATGTCATCATATAAAACCATACAGTTCTGTCTATTTGTGGTATATTTATATCAGGAATTTGAATATCTACTAACCATGCATAACCGTTAGGACTTTTAAATGAGATTAGTAGTATTCCAATTTTATTAAAAAAAAATGAATTCGAGTATCTTCTAACCACGCATAACCATGAGAACTTTTAAATGGGATTAGAATCAAATTGTTTATTTTAAAAATCAACTTTTGATATGCGTTCCATACATGCATCACCGCGAGGACTTTAAATGAGCGTGGAAGCACATAACAAATTCCAAGTAATTCACTCATGCATAACCGTGAGGACTTTTAAATGAGAGTGAATACTTTGGTATTCATTAATTTATTTATTTTTGTTTTAAAAAAATGTGAAAATGAAAAACGAACGATTCCTGTTTAAAGTACCACATATCGACAAACTATATAGAATTTTGATGAGTGATGGTTGTTAGAAATATGATAGAGATGGAGATGGTCATGGAATTTTTACCAACAAAAAGTTTCATAACTCTTGTTTAAATTTCTAAAGAAATTTTCTAATTATACTTTCTTGAGTTATAATATATAATCAATATCAACACTCATCACTTTTTTAATCACTATTTGTCTTTTCAATAATCATTAGGGAGTCAGATTAGTCAAAATAGTCATTTAAAAACAAATTCAAAAATAATTATGAAATCAAATTTTCAAGATGACTAATTTGAAAATATGGTCAAAAATGATTTTCTCGAGGGGGTTTTATAAAAAAAATTTCTGCTATTTGAAAAATATTTGAAATGAAGTATATATAGATATTTTCTTTGAAAAACGATGCAGTACTAAATGTCTCAAAAATCACATTCAACCAGTAATTTTTCTATCAACTAGATTACCAGTGTAATCTGCATCTGAATTTCTTTTTCACTCAAAATTATCATTAATTGAATTTGATTGACCAAACTATGAAGTATGCACCAAAAATGTCAAACTCAATTTTAACAGCATTTTAAATGACATTCTTTTGAATTTGAAATGAAGCCGTGTAAATAATCAAAAACCGTGAATATAGAGTTAGCCGAATTATAACCAATTGTATTATTATCCAACAAAAACACTATTTTTAATCCAAACTGATATATATGAAGTAATTCAAAGAATCTAGAGATTATTATAGTGTTTTTGGCATAAGAATATACTTGGCCAACTATGTTGAATAAGTCAGAATCAAAATCATCATCTTTTCATCATCTCAATATTGGCTGATTTTAATTCAGAATATGGTGCAGATTATCACATTTAATATATCGTTCAAATAAATATACCTTTACCTGTTTTTACCTTTACGATATTTTTCGTCGTTGTCCATTGTGATTCTGTCACCTTTATACTAGGCTAAGGAACTTTGCTTTGTCGCTCGGTGTGCTCTTGGAACAGCCAGAATCTAAGTAGCACTATTGTTGTTCCTTAGCCTGCCACCACACCTACACAGAAAAGGATTTATGTGACCTATTTGTTTTTATAGGTCCATGATTGTTAGTGGCAGAATATTTTGAAAAATAATTTTGTGGAGACCCAAAACTATTTATAATTGTTCCCTTCTACACCCAAATTTGTTTAACTTTGAGAGTTTTTATATTTGTGCCTTTTCGAACCCAAATCAGTATATTTTTCACATGTTTGGGTCTATACCAACAATTATTGTGATTGTGTCCATATTTTCTACAAATTGTGCACATGGAATTAACTTGACTAATATTGCTTTCAACAATTTTCGAACAATTATATCCAAGTCCTTGTCTAACCGTATTAATAGTTTGCTTTCCTAATAGCATATTCAACGATTTTTCACTTTTTGAAAATTTATCTAAAGTCGTTGACATTGTTAGACTAGTGTTTTGAGAGATTCATTTTCGTTTAACAATTGTATGCACTTTTTAATAGAATTCTCTCTCCTAGTATTTTCATTCTCTTTTAAAATCAGAATTTCATTTTCAAGTGATTTTATTCTGATTTCTGATTTTCTAATTTCTTCTTCGAATGTTGGACACTTATCACACTTAGGGATCCTACTTTGATAGGTTTTAACTAATTGGTCAAGTTGTTTATTTAAATCTATCAAAGTATCTTTTTGTGATTCAAGTTTGGCAAACTTATCCCTAAGCCGTTCAAAACATCCATTTACTTCGTGGAAATAAATAAGTAATTCAGAGTGAGTAAGTTTTGATACCTCGCTTGGCTCGTCATCGTCGCTATCGGTTATATTCCCATGAAGGCACATATCTGCTTTCTCACTCTCACTGCTATCGCTTTTATTCCACGTGGCTGCAAAACATCTTCTTTTTGATTCTTTTTCTTTGTCGAGTTGAAAACGGGGATAATTGGGCTTGATATCACCGGGTTTGTTGCAAATGATCCCGTGTTCTTTCGAGTTATCCAGTGCTTTAATTATTCTGCTTTTTAATTTTTGATTTAGAGCTGGATTTCCGTATTTGCGGTTCCACCTTTTGAATTTCTTCATTATTAATGCCAGCTCGGCTGCTCCATCATCATCATCCTCATCACAACTTCTATTTACCAATCCTGTTAAGCACATTTCTTTAACTGAGTCGGTTGTGAAGGACTTCTCATTGCTGTTGACTTTTGCATATATCGCATTGAAAGTATTCCAGATTTCCTGTGCATTTTTACAATGAGAAATGAAATCAAAATTATCTTGATTAATATGAGAATATAATATATGCATAGCAAGAGCATTAATCGAGATAATTTTCTTATCTGTTATATCACACCCATTTTCAATAATATCCCAACATTTAATATTAACATATTTTAAATAAAATTCCATTTTCAATTTCCAATTCAAAAAATCTGTTCCATCGAAAATAGAAGGAATAATATTGGAACGACCCTCAAAATTATTATTAAAAGAAGCCATTTTAAAAATTCAAATTTTTAAAACAAAAACTGATTTTTGAAACACGAATTCTTAAAACAAAAATTGGATTTTGTAAAATCAAATTTTTGAAACAAAAACGGCTTTTGTTCCTAGCTCCGATACCACTTGTAGGATCGATTTCACCCTAAAGGGGGGTGAATAGGGTGATGGTACAAATTATAAAAATTAATCGCGGAAGCTTATAAAATAATTTTAACGCAGATCACAGAACAATAGCAGCACAGATAATAGCAGAATAATAAATGCAGAAATAGAACGACACAGAATTTACCCAGCTTCGGCAAAACCCTGCCTACGTGCTGCCCCCAAGGTTTCTACTAGAAATTAGAAAGTCCCTCGCTTACACACGTAAACTCGCGACACCCGCTATCGACTAAATCTAACTCTACGCTCAAAACCCTACCACAACTCAGCCACTGAGTTGCGAATTCTCAAGCTATGCCACGTAGCTTGTCCCTAGTCACACGACTAGTAAATACAACTGTTTAAAAGAGAATTTAAATTAAAAAAAATATATTAAAACCCCTTTTAAAAACAAAGCCCCAAAATTTTAATAACTAATCCCTTAAAAATAAATAAGCCAACCCTATTCTTTTTTCTTTATCTTCTATCGGTCCATTCCTTTGTGAGATAATGGCGGCTCCGTTCCTTTTCCTTGTTCGATCAAAATTAGGGCTTGTTTCTGAAGTTGCCGACCTTTGGTTGCTCAATCAAAAAATGATCTTCAGTTTGTTGCTTTCGTCGATTGCTTGGCTCTTTGAATTGTCTTCGGCTACTTCAATTTGGTCGAGTTAATTGTCAAAAAGGGTTTGCGATTGTTCCTTTTTCGATGTTGATTTTTGCTCGACCTTTGATTCGAGTTATTGATATTGCTCCGTTGTTACTTGAACTCGAATCTTATTATTGCCGATGATGATTTGTAGGTTTTTATACGCGTTCGATCAATTATATTTGAATTTGTCAAATTCCTTTCTCTGACCGCTTGATTTTGCTTGGTCGTTTGAGATTGATTCTGACTTGTTCGTAATCGTATATTCTTGTTGCTTGGTTGACACGGTTTCAAATTTGATTACTGCTTGAATTGATCAACGCCTTGATTGCCACGACTTCGGCCCCGATCATTTTTCTGTTGAAGAAAATTTGACTTTGACTTTCGGCCATGTTTTCATCTGAGTGTTCGTCCCTCTGCTGTTTGCATTTACTTCATTCACGTATCTACTGGCTTGACTTTGTTACTGATTGACACCAGCCAGTGATTTGAACTTGTAAATTTTTGACTTTGTTTTAAAAAAACTGTTACATGACTTCCCTGTGTAGTCTGCACATATTGATTCCATTCATGTGTGTGTTTTAGCTTTGCCTCTCTCGGGTCAGTGCATGTAGTCCATTATGTTTGATCTACAAGTTCTTTTGCATATGATACTCCAAATTGTCACTGTGCTTCTTTTGTTGGTTGCTGTAATGTTCGCCGTGTCACTTACAAAAATTAGTGCATTTGTTTGCACCGTGCATTGAGCATTGTCACTTATGTTTATGGCTACTGGTTCATTGTGAAGCTTGGTTACTGGTTATCTTGTGGCTTTGTTCATCATTCTGTGGACTTTGGCCATTTTGTATTTCACTGAATACTTGAAGTTCAATTATTTCAATGTCAATTTGGGTCTTCTTTCTTTGGTTGGTTGCACTGGTCTGGTTCTCGGCCTATTGCATTTGACATTGCTCTTGGTTATGTTGGTCTTGTTGCAGTTTGATTGTGCTGTTTACCCGTGTACATGCTTCACTGTATCTTCATTCATGTTGGTTTAGTTGTGTACTTTCTTGAGTTTCACTGAGCTTTGGCATTTGGTCTGGGGTAGAATTCAGGTTGCACTTTTGTTTCATTGATGTTGTTTACGTCTGCATCTTGTGGTTGTGTAGCCTGGCCTGTGCATGATGCATGTTGCCTGACCATTGTTGCTGTGTTTATCTGAATTGCTTCCTGGTCGACACTTGATGTTTGTAGTTGATGTATATAATTGTTCGACCTGGCATTTGTTTGCTGTGGCATTGCATTACTGAGTCATTTGCTTATGCTATTTGTTTGCACTGTCGACTTATGTGGTCTTGAGTCTTTACTTGACATATGTGCACTTGTTTTGGACTTGCAGTTTGAATTGCATTGAGTTGAGTCAAGTTTGCAGTGATGGCTTGACCTTTGCACTTTGTTTGTTATTTGGTGCCTTCTTGAATTTGTGTAGAATGTGCATTACACCTGAGTTGAATCCAGTTTTACAACTCGGGTTTGACCTTGTGCTGATGTCGAGATTTAATTTATGTTGCACCTGAGTTGAATCCGATAATTTTATTTGGGTTTGACCTTGTGCCCACCTGTCCATGTAGCATTATCAAGTGTATATCGGTGTGCACGGCCTTGTGACATGTACAGTGATACACTGTGCATCTCACATTGTTCGTGAATGACAAATTCAAATATGAATGATGACGAACAACCCAAATAACCGAGGCAAATATTATTTTCAAAAACAATATTTTATTTTATATTGCAAAAATATTTCTTTTTCAATTTTACTGCGTTAGTGAATATTTTTGCAGATTGCTCAGACGCTGGATTCTAACTGTAATGAAGTTGAAGATCAATATGAGTGTGAGTGATATGTAGTGAGGTGAAGATGTAAAAATGAATTGTGATGTAATTAGAAATGTATTGTAATTGAAAATGTATAGTTATAGTGAGAGCTTGAAAATGTACTATCAAAATTGTAATAAATATTCGTTTGAATAAAATATTCGTTTGAATTCAAATTCCATGTTATTTATTTTATTCAGCAAATATTTATTTAATCTGTGAAAATAAATAGTATATTAACAAATACATTTAAACGAATGTATATATGTTTATTATCATCAAACAAAATCATATAAGCGCATATTCAACACTAACTTTGCTGCTGATCTTCTTACCAGGTTATGAAAAATGGACGAAGACGACAAAAAAAGAATCAAAGAATTATTAGAAACCATGAATAGGAAGGAAAATTTCCAACAAGTGAAATCATCCAAAAACGCAAAGAAAACCTCCAAAGAGGTTTCAGCTTCATAAGGATCCAAAGAAACCAATACTCCCACCGGAGTAAATGAAGAGAAGGTCCAACAGACCAAAGCCACTCAAACAAACAAAGGCAAGGCAACACCTTCCAATACAACTCAGAAATTTGTTCCAATGAACAAAGGAAAAGCAAATTGCCCCTACAAGAGTGCAAAGAACATACATCACAGTAATGGTCAAAGATTGGTACAACTTTGAGATGAAAGCATCAAATCCTAACTTATATGACAATTTCAACGGATGCTTTAAATCCATCCAATCTGCAAACCATAGTGCTGCAAATTTCTGGTTAACTCAACTGGCAAAAAATTATTTGAGATTAAAGTGTACGATATCTCAGAAAAAGAAAAAATTGCAAGAAACATAGGAAATAGTGTCTAAATTATCACAACATTCTTTTACATCAAGGTCTGAAGCTCTAGATTTAAAAGAAGCAGAATTGTTAACTGACAACACATCTGAACATAGCCATTTGAAAACAATATTTTCTCAAATGCAAACATCTGATCTCGTGAATCTAAGAATTCATGACTTTCTTGAATTACTTAGACTTTGTAAGATAGATAACACAATAACCAAAGAGATGGAGGCTGAAATGACAGTTCAAGATACGATCTCTCTATATCGGCAACATCTCATCGATAAAAGTAATCTTCTTCTATTCTTCAAAAAGTTAGAAGACATAGAGTTAATAAAACTCTTAGAAAATGAAGAGTTAGATTCTCAGTAACAGCAGAAGACCATGCCTAATAGCCTGTTTTTCTGAAATACAAAAATATCATAAAGGGCTTGTGCACGAAATTTATGTCAACACAAGCCATCCGGAAGAATATTTGGGCTATATTCCAGATATATGTACAGTAAAACTTGCTGAGCATTCAAGCGAGTTTTTTACTATGTTCATGTTCATAATTTGGATCGTTTGGGAGACGGTACATACGTCTTTATCCCTCTATCCAATTATGGTAATTACATAGATTAACCGAAAATCCCCAACATGAATTCGTTAAATTCAACCGAAAAGAATTTAATGAAGAAAGTGAAAGAATCCTAGCAGCACAAGAATTCTTCTCTGAGGCCATTAACAAAGGGGAAGCTGGATCCCACTCCGCCACTGAAGGCAAAACAATATTACTGTTAGACTACCGATCAGCTTTCGAACGATCAACAGACAGAATAATGAAGGTTCAGCGATTTTCAGATAGTCTCAAAATTGGCCTAGTTGGCACAATGGCTCAAGAAGAATACTTAGAAGAGCAAGTAGAAAAGGAAACACTTAGACAAGATTCAATAATGAGAGATACTACGGTTACCGACCCTTTCGACGACGAATCTCTAGCTAATCTAGACATTCAAAATTAAATCAAAAGCATGGTGGACTATTATTCAGAATAAAAGGACAAAGAATCTAGCCTCTACAATAGGGTGACACATCATCCCTTAGCCTTACTAGCTTATCTTCTGCAAAGATTAAAATAGTTGACACATCCTCAACCTAGAAGGGACACATATTATCCTTATGATGGACAGATATCAAGCTTAGGAAGTAATAAATAAAGAAGAGAAGACACTATAAAAGGAGGACTCTACTTTGAAGAAAGAAGATCAGAAAATTTTTTCTTCATATCCTTTCTTCTCTTCATTGTATTCGAAAGCTTTGTAATATTATTTAGTGTACCAATAAAATTTCTGTTTCTGCAAGAAGATTCTGTTTTCTTTTTCTGCATTCAAATTTGGTTCTTCAATTTAGTATCAGAGCCCGGCTAAGACTAGGAAAGTTATTCTTGTTTTATATTTTCTGATTTAAATAGTTTTATATATATTCTATTGAAGTAAAAATAAAGAATACAAAATCAAAATTTTTAAAAATTGAAAGCTTAATCTATTCTTTTGAGCATGATTCGTTGTGAGTCTGCAAAACTTTTGTGGCAGATAAAACTTTTTTCAAATCTTAAGTCAATTCGACAACCTATTATTATTGATTATTATGCATTGGAGTAGGAAACGAACCAATGTTGTGCTCTACCTAAGTGAAGCTACGATATTGGCTTGTGGTTATTAATTCGAGGCCTAACCCTACTATAAAACCACGGTATGCTAGGAAAGCATTAAGAGGTATCGTGTCTAACCGCTTAATCTTAGATTAAAACTAATCTAATAACTATAGGTTTGAGAATTAAGATTTCTTATTCGAATTAATACTTTTATCTAATTGCAAAAGTTTTGTAAAAAAATTCATAATTGATTTATGTTCAAAAGACCCTCTTTTGTTGAAAATAATAAGCTTGTTATTCTCGTCACACATAAGTGTCAATTTGATCTAAATACTGAAATTTATATGAGCATGTTGTTCATATCCCCACTCATGAAAACCCAAAAAATGGGATTCATAATTTTATGATTGATCTGCTTCAAGAAATTAAATTAGAAGTAAAAGACTTAAGTAATAAACTACCAAAACAAACAGCAACCTTCGGATTTAGTCAAAATACACCAACTATCCATTCGCTTAACAGCATTTGAATGGTCAAATATAATTCTGAACAAAATAACAAAATAAATGTTGAAGATATTGATCCCACTTACTATAAAAACTATCTTATTCTTCAGGAAAAATAACTTACAGGAGAAACTGATAGTACAAAACTTTGTTCTTATTATGAAGAACATTCAACAGCGATAAACTATTTTAAATATATAGCAAATGAAGAACATTCTTCATTTGAAGATTCTGAACAAGAATCTGAAAATTCCACAGAATTTGGTTATAATTCTGATACTTCAGATAAACTTACTTACAATATAAACACTAATGAAGCCGGATCTAGTAGAGGTGCTCTAAGTTTACCTCCACCACCTCTACCAAATAATGCTTCTGTTATGAACAATCTTAACTTTGATATAATTATGGAAGATCAAGAACAGGAAGAAAACACATATAATAGTCCATATACTGATCTTTATCCTGAAATGCTTAGGCATGGTACTAGATCAGATTGGATCAGGTTTCGCTCTTCTAGGAAGTAGTTAAAAGATTTTTATAATGAATAACCCTCTTCAGTATATACCCTAACTTTCAATATAGATAAACTTCCACATAGAAAAATAAGAAAATATATAATAACATGGCTTCAACATATAAGTAGAACAATTTATTTATTACCTCCGAATATGAGTGTAATGGAATACATACATTACGCTACCAGTTATTAGACAGGAGATGCTTTAGCTTGGTTACTAAACCTTGAAAGGATAAATCCAAATCAATTATGAGTAATTAGGAATATTCAATCTAAGCAAGAAGCTCTTGAAGAATTACTAAAATAACTACTAGCAAACTTTCAGGGGAAACTTTCCTAGAAGATACTGATTATGAAAAACAATTATTAAAAATACAATTATGTGATATATGTATGTTAGAAGAATTTTCTGCCAAATACATAGGCCTACTTTTTCATTTAAAGAATAATGACCAAAAAGTGATTTGGGTACAAGGCTTTTTTACAAAAATACCTTATCCATGGAATAACATTATACAAGAAAGATATGACATTCTAAGGCAAAGTAATACCGATGAAAATCATAACACGGGTTTATTAAAAAAGGCATGTATGGGTACTATGGAAAGGGTTTGTGAGCAATCAAGTGCACACAAACAAATGAAAAATAAAATAAAAAACTCAAAACTGGGATTTTCTTGTCGTACAAAGTACGCTGAAGATACTAATACACAATTTGGGTGTTCACCTGAATTCGAAAGAAAAAAGACAAGAAATTTCAAAAGAAGAACAAAACCAAAATATCGAATCACTAGGAAAAAGTGGAAACTAGAATATAGGAAAAAATTTAGAAAAGAAAAAAGGTTTTCTAAGAAAAAGTTTATTAAAAAAAATTTTCCGTAAAGGTTGCAAATTCTTTAAATGCAACAAAGAAGGACATTATGCTAATGAATGTCCTACAAATATACAAAATATTGTAATATCAAATATCGAAGAATACGATATTCATGTTGGCACCATTGAGGATATATCTAGTGATGCTAATTCGTCTATATATGAGATTAAATCAATTTATTCCGACACTACTGAAAATGAAGATGAAATTAATGATTCTTTTGATAGTTTTAAAATAAACATGATTACAATCAATCAGACACATAATCAAATAAAAATTATTCCATTGACTATATATGCTATACTCGTCGAAAAGGAAAAAATAAATTCTCCAGGTTATACATTATATCCAGCAAAATGCTCTAGATTAAGAAGATACTTCACAACTGAAGTATTTTTAGATCTACTAATAAAAATCCCACTAGGATATTATAGGCAAATTTATAATATACCTAAACATGCTAAAGAAAATATTTTAATAACTCGTGGATTAATAGAACCTCTTTCTAAAAATAACACTTCCATACTATTTAAAAGTACTAGTATGGAAGATAAAGATTATATTATAGAGCAAGGAGACCCAGTAGGATTACATGTTTTACATAAATATGAAGATCTTCCATTTATAAAAGAAGAAATATATGATCGTGATACGTTTAACGCATTAAATGGTTCTACATCCCGATCATCAAGAAATAAAGAGTCGGAATCATATGAAGAATATAAAATATATATGAACACTTTTACATCTAAAGAAACATCTAACCCACAAATACAAGATAGCACAGGTGAACAATTTGAGGTCACTGACGAAGATTTAGAGAAATTAAAAGAGGAAATCCCTCACTCAGACAAAAAGGATATTTATAAACCTTTGACTTTTAATTCTAGATTTTTAAATCAACATACATATATATTTGAGTGTATGTAGGGAAATGTAGAATTAAAGGAGAGGTAGATTTTAGTTCTATGAGCCTTATGAATAAAAATAAAATAGAAAATCTAAAAGCCAAATATCCAAAAATGAAATGCCTTCATATAGATTTAACACAACTAAAAATAACAGGGTTATTTATATCCGAAATTTATACTCCAATAATGATAGTCTGCATGGATGAAAGAATTATCAATAATCCTTTAAATAGTATTATTAGAGGAGCTAAGTCAAATTTAGCAAATAGATTATTTGGAGTAAATATACATCTCGATTTTTGTATAAGCCTTAATGATCAAAATATAGAAAAGGCTTGTACATTATCAGTAAATCTACAAAATATAGAACTTCTATAAGGATCTAATGTTCTTGGCATACAATGGGAACATTGTATGGCTTTAAATGATACTGCTACATTCAAATCAATTACACCCAAACAATTTGTTAAACTATTCGAAGTTGGGTTGGGGAAAACAATCCATCTTAGATTGATTGACTTAAGACATTTAAAATTCAATAATGAAATTCAAGTTTTTGTAAAATCACATAAACCGAGAATACAATTACCTACAGAATATTTTATAGCATAAGGAAATACCATTTCCACCATAAACAAAAATAATATAGAAAATACAAATTCACCCAACACATTAAATAGAAATCAATCATACAATAAAATGTCTGAAGTTGAATTAACTCCTGATATAATAAAAAGTATTAGTCATCGTATGAGCTTTAAACAAGAAAATCCAATAGATGGAAAACAATGAGAATGCATGAAAAAACAAAAAGAACAGGAATCAAACCAAATGGCTATAAAGGTTACTATAGAAAATATAAAACATCATGTTTAGATCCATAGATCTTAAAGGAAAGGCACAGTTACATATATATCATCCAGTAACGATATGCATCCCTGAATATCAAGAGTTCACAATGCATGCGATACTGGACTCTGGTGCAGAAGCCAGTTTACTACAAGAAATATTTATTCCCCAGCAACTCTGGGTGCCCTTAGACAAAAATGGAATGCTAAATGACTTTATGGGAAGACAAGTCCCTATTACTCATAAAGCAAAAAAATTACAGGAACAAATACCTGATATACATGGAAATAACAAAACATACAACTTTGACTTTGCATTACTACCAAAGAAATTTGATAGTGATTGCATCCTTAGAATGGACAATCTACGATATCTCCCTCCATTCAACAAATATTATTTTGAATTAGATGGCGTTCTTGTGCCTCAACTAACGCTACCTGCTACAATTGCACCACATTATACTCCAGCAGCACAACGTGATGAAAAACCTGTTACATTAATTGAAAATGTAAGAACACCAAAAATAATACAACCAAAAATTTGTACATACAGTATACCAACTACAAACGA
Organism: Allium cepa; assembly: GCA_030765085.1. Taxonomy (NCBI): domain Eukaryota; kingdom Viridiplantae; phylum Streptophyta; class Magnoliopsida; order Asparagales; family Amaryllidaceae; genus Allium; species Allium cepa. Next base: position 670,634,342 of record CM060928.1, on the reverse strand, counting down.
ATTTGAAATATTAATACATAATATGTTGGAACCTCTTTATTTAGAGAATCCATTAAAATGGTTTGATAAAGCACCAAGGTATTGTAAAATTGAATTAGTGGGAAAATACAAAGAAGAATTTGCAAAACAAATAAAAGACCTATTAAATTTAAAATTAATATAGAAAAGTTTCAGTACCCACTCATCCCAGCTTTCTTAGTGAGAAATCATGCTGAAATTAAAAGGGGAAAAGTAAGAATGGTAATAAACTATAGAAAACTTAATAGCTATACAAAATTTGATGGATATTTTATTCCTTCTGCTGAGCATCTAACAAAACAAATCCAAGGAGCAAAATTGGGTTGTTGGAATTAAATCTTGCTGATAAACAATCCATAGAATTAACTGCCTTTAGTTGCCCACAAAGACATTTTGAATGGTTAGTTATGTCTTTTGGATTAAAAAACGCACCAAAGTATTTCAAAAATGGACGAATTCTATGTTCGGACATTTACCTTTTGTAACTGTCTATATAGACGACGTCCTTGTTTTCTCTAATTCTGCGGAAGAACATATACAACATCTTCTAGCAGTAGTATAAATAATACTTCAAAACGGTGTTATTCTATGTCCAAAAAAATTAAATTATAAAAAAGAAATAGATTTTCTTGGAAAAAGAATTTAAAATGGACAAATATAATTACAACAACACATTTACACTAAAATTAAAGATTTTTCCAACACATTTAAAACATTAAAAGAACTCCTAAGTTTCTTAGGATTATTAAACTATGGTAGAAAATTTATTCTTAATTTATTAGCTAAGACCCTAAATTTACAAAAAAGCTGGCAGATTAACAAGAAAAATGTAAACATAATGGAGAACAACCAAGAAGATGGAACATAGACAAAATTCCTATTACCTTACAAAAGCAAGAAGAAGACGTAATAAAAAAAATCAAAGACCGAATAAACAATCAAAAGATCCTCTATTTTCCTTGGGATGAAGAATTACTTACACTACAAACTGATGCTTCTGATAATTTTTGGACAGGAGTATTAATTGCTAAGCAAAAGGAAGTTGTAACATATTCCTATGGAAAACTTAGCAAACCGTAGATTAAATATGCTAACCGTGACAAAGAATTACTAGCTATTAAATTAGCAATCAAAAGTTTTGCGAATTTATCTTCTTCATAGGCAGTTTGTAGTAGAAACAGATAACAAATATTGTGCTCAATTCTTTAAAGAAAAAAACTATAAATAAAAGAAAATCTTTGGAGAATTAGATTAGCTATATATTTAGAAATCTATAACTATGATGTCTTATACATTCCAGGCTACGCTAATTTTGCTGCTGATTTTCTTACCAGCTTGTGAAAAATGGATGAAGACGACATAAAAAGAATCAAAGAATTATTAGGAATTATTAAAAGGCAGGAAGATTTCCAACAAGTGAAATCATCCAAAAAGGCCAAGAAAACCTCTAAAGAGGTTACATCTTCGCAAGGATCCGAAGAAACCAATACTCCCAAAGGAGTAAATGAAGAAAATGTCCAACAGACCAAAGCCACTCAAACAAACAAAGCCAAAGCAACACCTTCTAGTACAACTCAGAATTTTTTTCCAATAAACAGAGGAAAAGCAATTGCTCCCATAGTAGTGCAAAGACGGTACATTATAGCAGTGTTTAAAGATTGGTACAACTTAACGATAAAAGCATCAAATCCTAACTTATATGACAATTTCAATGGACGCTTTAAAGCTATCCAATCTGCAGACCAAAGAGCTGAAACTTTTTGTTTAACTCTACTAGAAAAAACTTATTTGGTATTGAAGCATATGATATCCCAGAAAGATAAAAAATTGCTGTAACGACCCGAAAATGTCGAACCCGAAAATTCCAGATAGTTATGGAAAAGAAGAAAGAGATAGAAGAAGAAGAACAGAAACACCAAACATCTCACATTCGCAGCGGATAAAGTATAATAAATAATAACAGTTTACAAAAGAATACTATATCTATCGATTACATTTAATATACATCAGAGTTTCACATATACACTTACACTGAATATATACAATAATTATATATCAGATTAACAATAATACAATTACAGCGGAAACACTCTATACGTACTTGCCTTCCAGTTAGCCTCCTGAGCTCCAGAACGCCCTACCTGAAAATCTGTAATACTCGGTCTGACCCGAGCATTACATCGTAGCAACACCCGGGTCAGGCTGGAAACCAGCGGGAGTAAACTCATCTAACATGGAATACAAAGTATACAACTCATATAAACCCAGGGTAACTTGTATCAATTCACAAAGCCACAATTTATTTTAGGCAACACTTATTTCACACATCAATTTCTAAGTACCAAACTTGTGATGCCCCACCTCTATACCCACGCTAGCCAAGAACACTACGAAGTAATGCTGTCAACTAGCACGAAGAATAAGGCTGTTGAGGAGCGACCATCCGGGTAATTTCTTTGCGCGAGCATCGATATGTCAGATAGTATAAAATGCAATTCTTTTTAAGTGGAAATCCGACATGCCGACACAAACTCAAAGATATCACACGGTGGCTATAATATCTTCGGAAATAAATATAGAAATAAACATAACATAAATCAGTCACAGACAATTCATATCACAAAGGCGGAAATAGATATGAATATTACACTAGGAAGTGTACATCAGAGTAGTGGTCTAAAAAGATCCACAATATCACAAAAGAATAGTTACATGAACTACACAAAAGAATAAGTATACATTATGGAGTCTATATCTCAAATGTATACAACAAAAACTACTAATCTAAGTAGTTAACCAAAAGTCAGAGAAATCAATCCCAAGAGAGAAGTCAAGCAGAAAAACCTGTAACATCTCGGTCTGACCCGAGTATTATTTAAGAAGAAAATAATAAACGGATCAGTCTAGCTATAAATATCAGATGAAACGATATAGAATAAGAGATATGACTAAACACATAATAATCACAATGCCAAGCTGTGATATATATACTTAGTTGATAATCATCAAGAGATTAATCAATGTCACCAAATCTACACAAGAATCAAAGAAACGTCATACTCCTTATTTCGTTCACCAAACCATAAATATTGACGATAATATCAATGTCAATCACAAAAGTCAATGACACAAATTCCAGAAGACTACACAAGAAATCCAGAAATCACTAAAGTCAATGACACACAAATTCACCAATGCACAAATATCGATAGGGCTTATCAATAGAAATCACGAAAATTGGTGAAGCACAAATTCTAGAAATCATCTCAAGAAATCCAGAAATCACAAAGGGGGGGAGGCCTATCACAAACGGGAGCATAAAGCCCACCAACACGTGTATCACAAACGAAACGCTAATTCCATGGTTGCTAACCATCACAAATTGAGCCGAAGCTCCACAAACGGCCCGAAGACCATGGGTTGCTACCCCACCAAATTGAGTCGAAACTCCACAAAACGGGGTTTAGTCTCCCTCGCAGACAAAGAGACATCGCACATTGCTAGTCTAAATCACAAAGATGATCGTCATGATCAACGAGAAGTGTCGATTACAGTAAGCTAGTAAATATATGAGCTTAGCATCATGTCCCATAACCACTAGCTTAGTTTAAATATTTACGAACAAATTGTAGATCTCCACTAGAAAATTGTCACAAGAGTTTCAATCGAACAAGTCCAAGAATTAACCAACAAAGTGAACGCAAGCGTTTCATACCACTTGTTTTACTAAGTCGTTTAATTAGATTTCTCATACGAGTGAGGTAAAGGTTTATATATACTAATAGATTGGAAAACGGTTTTATAAACGCATTTGGTATTAAAATAGTATTGAAATCGTTTGAGGAAAGAGTTTTGATATTTACTACTAGTATAGAAAACCTTTATATTTTTAAAGTGACAAATCACGAAGAAGATTGTAAGAACAATCAATCACTAAAATTCACATACGGAGATGTGAATAAAAATCCAACGAAACCGATAAAGAATCCATCAAAATGGATATTCAAAAATCCCTAAAAAAGGAGTCATCAAAGTCATATTAATTGATAACAATAAATAGGAAACAACACGAATCGATTTAAGTTGGAAATTCAAGCAACTAGGCGAAGTAGGCAAAAAATCATCAGGTCGGTCGGCCGGCTACAAAGCTCGGTCGACCGGACCCTATTCTGAAAAACTCTCGGGACAGCAGGTCGGTCGACCGGCTACACTATACTCGGTCGACCGAACCTTAAACAGGGGAGTGCTTATGCACTTGGCAGCAGGTCGGTCGACCGGACCAGGGGGGTCGGTCGGCCGAACCTGATGCTCTGCACATTGATGCCCATAAATTGATATGCAACCTCCACCAATTCGCAACCGGACGAGCACGGACACTAGGGAATTATGCCTAACGGCTACCTGGCCCTATTGGCTCCTCGATGCATCACCAAAAACACATTTGACGATCAAAGCTATGATTTTTAAGGATTTGGCTTTCAAACACTGAAATTGGAATATTCTCAAAAAGCAATCCAAATCAAAAGCAAATGCACACGAATAAGTGTTAGGAATTCATACCTAACATTCGAAGATAAATATAAGCATAGATGTGAGATAAAAATCTCACCTTTTCACAAAATCAAACAAGAAGAAGCTTGAAAGCAAATGGAGAATCAACCTCTCTTCAACACAACCCAAATGAGCTTGAATCTATGCTCAAAACAAGATCATTCCCAAAATTAGGTTTTGGAATTTCTGAAATTGGTAAGAGAATAAGTTGGAGAAGAAGAAGAGAAGCTTACCAATGGGTTCTTCTATTAGTTTGGAGCTAGGAATTGGATTTGCAAGAGGAACTAGGGTTTTGGAGTTTTAATTTCCAATCTCACCCACCATTAATGCCTTAGAACTGAAAAGAGAAGAGAATGAGGGTGAGTGGGGAAGAGTGGCTCAGATTTGAGCATAAGTTAACATAGGGCTGAGCCCAAAACCAAACCCAAAGTGAAAAGTAGCAAAAATCAACTTTCTCCAAACATATCGAAGCCTATACTCAAAAAGGTCGCAAACGGCATTTTAAACTCAATGGGAGTGGTCCCGAGTCCTAATTCGACCGTATGCAAAAAGTAGCTTTTCGGACTAAAATCCGACTAACGATAGAATATTTAAATAAAATATTTAAATATAAAATCGATTAATATGCGGGTTGTTACAGACTCCCCTCCTTAAAGAAATTGCGTCCTCGTAATGTTTTAAGAAGAGAACATAAAGTAACAACCATAAAAGCATATTCAACACAAAAGAAATTTGAAATAAAAGGTTCACCTTAAAGAGCACGAGAAAGTAAGTCCGGATGTGTTCGATCGATGTACTCTCTAGATTCCCAAGAACAATCCTTAGGATTTGAAGACCATTGAACTTTAACAAGCGGGACATCTTTATTTCGAAGTCGTTTGACCTCCGAAGCAATGATACGAATAGGATGTTGCTCATAAGTTAAATTAGGCGAAACTTCAATCTCTTTCACAACACCGGGCTCAAGAATAGAATCGGAATCTCAAAGACATTTCTGAAGTTGAGAAACGTGAAACACGTCATGGATAGCAGAAAATTGAGCCGGTAATAAAAGGCGATAAGCCATGGAATCAATACGTTCGGTGATAGGAAATGGCCCAATATATCGAGGCGCCAATTTTCCCGATCGACTGAAACGTACAACACCTTTCATAGGTAAAACACGAACAAACACGAGATCTCCCATAGAAAATTCTAACTTCCTTCTCCGCTTATCGGCATAGGATTTTTGTCTACTCTGGGCTTCTTTCATCCTATGTCGAATAAGTTCAATTTTCTCTGTGGAATCATGAATAAAATCTGGACCTAAAACCAGCTTCTCACCGGCCTCAAGCCAACAAGAAGGAGATCGGCATGGCCTTCCGTAGAGTGCCTCAAAAGGTGCCATACCAATACCAGATTGGAAGCTATTATTATAGGAAAATTCAACAAGTGAAATATGATCTTCCCAACTTCCACCAAAATCAAGAACACAAGCACGAAGAAGATCTTCAAGAGTTTGATTCACACGCTCGGTTTGTCCATCGGACTGAGGATGATAGGCGGTGCTAAAATTAAGCTTCGTTCCCAAAGCTTTTTGAAGACTCTTCCAAAATCCACTAGTAAACAATGGATCACGATCACTAACAATAGAAGTAGGAACTCCATGAAATTTAACAATTTCTTTGATAAAGGTTTGGCCAAAAGAGGAACGGTTCGGTTAGACCGAACGGGAATAAAATGGGCGGATTTAGTAAGTCTATCAACGATCACCCATAAGCTATCATGAACCGAACGAGAACGGGGAAGGCCATCTATAAAATCCATGGAAATTTGGTCCCACTTCCAAATTGGAATTTCTAAAGGTTGCAATAACCCACTGGGCCTTTGATGTTCGGCCTTAACAAGTTGGCAAGTCATGCAACGCTTAACGGAGTTAGTGATGTCAAGTTTCATTCCCTCCCAATAATATAGTCGCTTCATATCCGCGTACATTTTACTACTACCGGGATGAATGGTAAATTTAGAACGATGTGAATCTTCTAAAATATCTTTACGAAGATCACTAATATTTGGCACGATAAGTCTACCAAATCTTCGAATGCCGCCACGAGAATCGATATCAAATTCTTTCAATCCTTTAATATCAATTTTATCCCTAATATTTTGGCCAAGAAGAGCCATTTCGGGATCTAGCCTTTGAGCTTCAAGAATGTGGTCTAAGAGAGAAGGACGAGCCTCAAGGCTACATAAAACAAATGATGAGCATAAATCGGATACGCGGTCTCGAATCTCACAAGTGGATAAGATCTCGAGATCGTTCCATTCAGATATCATCATAGAAACAACAGCTTGTTGTTACGGATAAGAGCATCGGCAACACGATTACCCTTACCGGGTGTATAAAGGATATCAAGATCATATGGTGCAAGAAATTCGAGCCAACGCTGTTGACGCAAATTAAGTTCCTTTTGAGAAAATAAATATTTCAAAGACTTATGATCCGTGTAAAGAACAAATTTATCTCCTAAAAGATAATGACGCCAAATACGAAGAGCGAAAACAATAGCCGCGAGTTCTAAATCATGAGTGGCATATCTAGTCTCAGCAGGCTTCAATTGCCTAGAAGCATAAGCAATAACACGTTCTCTTTGCATAAGAACGGCACCAAAACCAACGCGACTAGCATCGGTATAAACAACGAAATCTTGATTCCCCTCGGGAATAACAAGAATAGGAGCATCAGAAAGGAGTTCTTTTAATTTCTGAAGAGAAGTTTCACATTTGTCCGACCAAATGTATTTAATGCCTTTCTTGGTCAAGCTAGTGAGAGGCACGGCAATCTTAGAAAAGTCTTTGATAAAACGACGGTAATAGCCCGCCAATCCGAGAAAACTACGAATCTCTGTCACACTCTCCGGTCTCTTCCAATCTCGAATCGCTTCAATCTTTGAAGGATCCACGGAAATTCTGGATTCGGAAATAATATGACCGAGAAACTTCACACGAGATTGCCAAAAGTGGCATTTAGAAAATTTTGCCTTTAATTGATTAGTCCTAAGAGTTTCCAACACAATCCGAAGATGTTTTTCATGCTCCTCCTCGGTTTTAGAATACACAAGAATATCATCGATAAAGATGAGAACAAATCGGTCGAGAAAATCTTTGAAAACCTGATTCATAAGGTCAACGAAATACGCCGGAGCATTCATCAAACCAAATGGCATAACAAGCCATTCATAAGATCCATACCGAGTACGGAACGATGTCAAAGGAATGCTATCCTATGCGATACGAAGCTGATGAAATCCAATAGCTAAGTCTAATTGTGAACAGACCTTAGCACCACTAAGTTGATCGAATAGATCATCAATCCGAGGTAAAGGATATTTATTTTTGATAGTAAGATCATTAAGCTTGCGGTAGTCAATGCAAAGCCTAAGTGTTCCATCGGATTTCTTCACAAAAATAGCCGAAGCTCCCCAAGGCGAGGAACTAGAGCGAATAAATTGCTTCATCTCCAATTCGGATAATTGTTTACGCATCTCCTCGTTTTCTTTATTGGACATACGATAAGGAGGGCGAGTGATAGGTTGAGCTCCAGGAATAAGATTAATTCTGAACTCAATTGCTCGCTTAGGTGGTAATCCTAAAACGGGCTCGAATCTGTCGGAAAATTCACAAACGACGTGAATAAGAGAAATAATATCACCCTCATCATCATCATCGCCATCACGAGGGTTTAAAGAATATAAAGATGCGACCAAGCTGGAAACTGAATCTTGAAGATTAATAGAAATCTGCTTAACATATTGAGGATGTCGAAGATGAATAGTCCGCTCAGGACATAGGATATGAGCTTCATAACGGTTAAGCCAATCCATTCCCAAAATCATTCCAAAGCCTAAATAGCGCATGACATGCAAATCGGCTCGGAAAGAAAAATTACACAAAATAATCTCGACATCTTTACACAATAAACTGATTGTTGCGGATCCACCAACCGGATTCGCAATTCTCAAAGAAGTCATTAAACACAAAACATCCAAAGAAAAAGTATCAACAAGTTCTTTTGATATAAAAGAATGGGACGCACCCGTATCAAAAAGAACTCGAATAGGATGATCACGAAATAAAATAATTCCATCCAGAATAGAATGAGAAATACCTTGGCCACGAGATGTGTTTCCAGGGGCTTGAGCAACATTAAGATTTCCCTCTTTCCTGCCCTGAAGCTTGGGGCATGAGGATATAACATGACCGGGAACTTTGCAGTAGCGACAAGAGAGAGACTTTGGGCACTTGTTCACATAATGGTCCTTCGAACCACAATTATAGCATTCCCCACGGCCAAAGGAAGAAGTCTTTGCCACGGAGGTTGCTTGCTTCCCTTTCTTATTGGGATAAGGACCTTTAAATTTATTTGGCCTCTTTTTGTTGTTGAAGTTTGGTTTAGCTCCCACCACTTCAACATCACCCTCCTTATCCGCCTCTTCAAGTCGAAGAGCAATATCAACGAGTTGATCAAAAAAAACTTATAACTTTAGAAGTAATGGCTTCTTGAGATTTTTGTTCAAGCCATAAACGAGCCTCTGATTCTTCTTCAGAGGGGTGTTGATGTATTCAACCCCATATTTGGAAAGCGACTCGAAGGAGGCGACGTAATCAGTCACGAAGGACTCACCTTGAACACGTTCTATAAATCGTCGAGCCAATGTCACTTTCTCAGCTTCCGGTACGAATTTCAACTCGAAGCGTTCCTGGAATTGCTCCCAGGTGAGATCCGCTTCATTAATCTCAGAAATAAGAAGCTCGTACCAGTCCAATGCTCTTTCTCGGAGCATACTAGAGGCCACCTGAACTCGGTGAAGGTCAATAAGGTTCATGCGAGAAAAGATTCGATCGCATGACCTTAGCCAAGCCTGTACTTCAAGAACAGTTTCGGAACCTTTGAATGGCTCCCCACCCAAATTAGTGTAATCGCTGCACAAGCGTGCAAATCCCGACTTTGGGTGAGTAGGTTCCGAGTTAGCTCCAGCTGCTTGAGAATTCGTCACTAAATCAAGAAGCTGTTGAGCAGTCATAAAAAATCCATCCTGGGGTGGAGTGCTAGATGGCACGGCTCTGGGGTGGCCTGGTCTAGACATTTCTCTTCCTTTAGAAAGAAAGAAGAAGAAGAAAAAGGTTATTCACCAAATTGAATATCAAGCAATCTTGATAGATAAACAAGGAATCATAAGGAAAATAGGATGAATCGGTACGAAGACTTGAATTAAATCCTAAAGCACGACTCCTAAGATGGACTTAGGACGATGATCCTTGTTATAATATTCCATATTGTTCCGAAGTTTGGCTTTGATACCAAGCTGTGACGCCCCACCTCTATACCCACGCTAGCCAAGAACACTACGAAGTAATGCTTTCAACTAGCACGGAGAATAAGGCTGTTGAGGAGCGACCATCCGGGTAATTTCTTTGCGCGAGCATCGATATGTCAGATAGTATAACATGCAATTCTTTTTAAGTGGAAATCCGACATGCCGACACAAACTCAAAGATATCACACGGTGGCTATAATATCTTCGGAAACAAATATAGAAATAAACATAACATAAATCAGTCATAGACAATTCATATCACAAAGGCGGAAATAGATATGAATATTACACTAGGAAGTGTACATCAGAGTAGTGGTCTAAAAAGATCCACAATATCACAAAAGAATAGTTACATGAACTACACAAAAGAATAAGTATACATTATGGAGTCTATATCTCAAATGTATACAACAAAAACTACTAATCTAAGTAGTTAACCAAAAGTCAGAGAAATCAATCCCAAGAGAGAAGTCAAGCAGAAGCACCTGTAACATCTCGGTCCGACCCGAGTATTATTTAACAAGAAAATAATAAACGGATCAGTCTAGCTATAAATATCAGATGAAACGATATAGAATAAGAGATATGACTAAACACATAATAATCACAATGCCAAGCTGTGATATATATATATATATATATATATATATATATATATATATATATATATACTTAGTTGATAATCATCAAGAGATTAATCAATGTCACCAAATCTACACAAGAATCAAAGAAACGTCATACTCCTTATTTCGTTCACCAAACCATAAATATTGACGATAATATCAATGTCAATCACAAAAGTCAATGACACAAATTCCAGAAGACTACACAAGAAATCCAGAAATCACTAAAGTCAATGACACACAAATTCTAGAAGACTACACAAGAAATCCAGAAATCACTAAAGTCAATGACACACAAATTCAGCAATGCACAAATATCGATAAGCCTTATCAAGAGAAATCACGAAAATTGGTGAAGCACAAATTCTAGAAATCATCTCAAGAAATCCAGAAATCACAAAGGGGGGAGGCCTATCACAAACGGGAGCATAAAGCCCACTAACACGTGTATCACAAACGGAACGCTAATTCCATGGTTGCTAACCATCACAAATTGAGCCGAAGCTCCACAAACGGCCCGAAGACCATGGGTTGCTACCCCACCAAATTGAGTCGAAACTCCACAAAACAGGGTTTAGTCTCCCTAGCAGACAAAGAGACATCGCAGATTGCTAGTCTAAATCACAAAGATGATCGTCATGATCAACGAGAAGTGTCGATTACAGTAAGCTAGTAAATATATGAGCTTAGCATCATGTCCCATAACCACTAGCTTAACTTAAATATTTACGAACAAATTGTAGATCTCCACTAGAAAATTGTCACAAGAGTTTCAATCGAACAAGTCCAAGAATTAACCAACAAAGTGAACGCAAGCGTTTCATACCACTTGTTTTACTAAGTCGTTTAATTAGATTTCTCATACGAGTAAGGTAAAGGTTTATATATACTAATAGATTGGAAAACGGTTTTATAAACGCATTTGGTATTAAAATAGTATTGAAATCGGTTGAGGAAAGAGTTTTGATATTTACTACTAGTATAGAAAACCTTTATATTTTTAAAGTGACAAATCACGAAGAAGATTGTAAGAACAATCAATCACTAAAATTCACATACGGAGATGTGAATAAAAATCCAACGAAACCGATAAAGAATCCATCAAAATGGATGTTCAAAAATCCCTAAAAAAGGAGTCATCAAAGTCATATTAATTGATAACAATAAATAGGAAACAACACGAATCGATTTAAGTTGGAAATTCAAGCAACTAGACGAAGTAGGCAAAAAATCATCAGGTCGGTCAGCCGGCTACAGAGCTCGGTCGACCGGACCCTGTTCTGAAAAACTCTCGGGACAGCAGGTCGGTCGACCGGCTACACTGTACTCGGTCGACCGAACCTTAAACAGGGGAGTGCTTATGCACTTGGCAGCAGGTCGGTCGACCGGACCAGGGGGTCGGTCGGCCGAACCTGATGCTCTGCACATTGATGCCCATAAATTGATATGCAACCTCCACCAATTCGCAACCGGACGAGCACGGACACTAGGGAATTATGCCTAATGGCTACCTGGCCCTATTGGCTCCTCGATGCATCACCAAAAACACATTTGACGATCAAAGCTATGATTTTTAAGGATTTGGCTTTCAAGCACTAAAATTGGAATATTCTCAAAAAGCAATCCAAATCAAAAGCAAATGCACACGAATAAGTGTTAGGAATTCATACCTAACATTCGAAGATAAATATAAGCATAGATGTGAGATAAAAATCTCACCTTTTCACAAAATCAAACAAGAAGAAGCTTGAAAGCAAATGGAGAATCAACCTCTCTTCAACACAACCCAAATGAGCTTGAATCTATGCTCAAAACAAGATCATTCCCAAAATTAGGTTTAGGAATTTCTGAAATTGGTAAGAGAATAAGTTGGAGAAGAAGAAGAGAAGCTTACCAATGTGTTCTTCTATTAGTTTGGAGCTAGGAATTGGATTTGCAAGAGGAACTAGGGTTTTGGAGTTTTAATTTCCAATCTCACCCGCCATTTATGCCTTAGAACTGAAAAGAGAAGAGAATGAGGGTGAGTGGGGAAGAGTGGCTCAGATTTGAGCATAAGTTAACATAGGGCTGACCCCAAAACCAAACCCAAAGTGAAAAGTAGCAAAAATCAACTTTCTCCAAACATATCGAAGCTTATACTCAAAAAGGTCGCAAACGGCATTTTAAACTCAATGGGAGTGGTCCCGAGTCCTAATTCGACCGTATGCAAAAAGTAGCTTTTCAGACTAAAAGCCGACTAACGATAGAATATTTAAATAAAATATTTAAATATAAAATCGACTAATATGCGGGTTGTTACAGAACTTAAGTAAAATAATCCAATTTACTTAAATCATTTCATTCCAACTTATTGGTTTCACAAATCAATTTATAAACATTCGAAGTGGTTTCGGGTATTTCATAATACCCGTTCCCAGTCTCCTCGGAAACCCATGTTACCCTATCCCAAGTTATTCAAATGAAATACACAACGTTTCATATCAGAGATATCAACTCATTCAAACATCCAATACCATTCAATCATCCATAAGCAAAACTTAATCACATACAAATCAAGTAAATTTATTTTTGATTGACTTTCAAACCTCAAACACTTAGATTCCTTCATTCAATATTGATTAATTCCAAATCAATTAATTAATCAATCATTCATTATTCATCTTAATTAATCACACTGGATTAATTATCTTTCAATTTCGTGCAAGTAATTATCTTTAATTAATCTTACGACATTAATTATTCTTAACCCACAATTAATAAGTAATCTTAATTACTTCGTAAATTAATTAACTATATTAATTACATTAATCCTTAATTACTTATATTAATTAATTTCTCATAAGTCACTTATTATGGATTAATAAATCTTAATTAATCAAATCTTTAATTTCTTCATTAATTTTATAAGTCATTGATTTCCAATTGTATTTCAATTTATCTAAATCTAAATTAATTATATTAATTAATCCTCAGTATTAATCCTACTTGATTTATCTCCACCTGAAATTATCCACCCTTTCATTTACTTCATTAAATAAATTAATTCTCCTTAATTAATTAGCTTAATTATCTCTCGATTAATTACACAAACTAATTATATTATTAGTTACATTAAGTAGTTACCCATCAAACCAGCCATTGATTATTCTAAATCAATTAAAAATTCATTAATTAACCTTAAACCCTTATTAATCAATTCAAACCCTTAACTACTAAATTAATTTATCCAAATCATCAATTAATTGAATTAATTAATTACCCATATTATTTACCCTACTAATTTAATGAATCACGATCATTAAATCCTTATTAACATTTAAAATGGATTTCTCATTTATGATTTAAGTTTTGAAACAACTTAAAACCGGAATAATTCGAGTTAGGCAACAGTTAACTCGAAAACCAACCAAAAACTAAATTCACCAGATTATCAGTAAACATCAAATCAATTCAACCATTTAACCAACTATTAAAATTTAACCATTTAAATTTAAATAAATAAAATCCAACAAAGTGAGATTTACTCACCGTTGATTTTCGATTTGCAAATCCGATCCAATCTCAGCTTAGCTTCACGGTTTCGACCTTGTATAAACATTTTATAATTCATTAATAATTTGATCTAATCAGACAAGGAGAACAAAAAAAAATTCATATTTAAACCCTGAACAATATGAACAGAACAATATTTTGCAAACTGACATGCACACCCACATAATTTATATATATATATATATATATATATATATATATATATATACACACACATATGATCATATAAAACAAGCATGTAATCTTTTATCACTAATTTACTTCCAAATTTCTGCATGCGACAAAAATTGGAACAGATTGAAAACTTGTTTATTCACCATTTTGGAAGAACATAGAATCAACATTTAATCTGAAACATCCTAATTTGGATCTGCTTATTTTAATTTTTTCTTGAATCTAAATTGCTTTGACTCGTCTCAGGGTGGAAAGCTTGAGATTGCTGTTGTTTGATTGTTTTAACTTAAATTCCCAGTTTTTTTTAAAGATTTATATTTGTATCAGTAAACAGAGATAATACAAATACTGAGACATGTATCCATACTCACACTCATATATACATGCAACCACCTCAAACATGCAAAGGTACTACTTATCAAGATTTCAAAAATCATCTCATGCAAACACATATATAATTAGATTTAGCTTTGAGATTCTAGTTTACTCACTTGCATTTTGATGCTCATTTCTTAAACAGTTTGAAGCTTTGAACCTGGATTGTTTTGAAACTGGGAACTTTGAAATTTATCCTGATTTTGATGCAGGTTGAAAATTTTGCTGAGAAGATTGCATGATTGTTTTGCTTGATATTCTAGGTTGGAGACAAAACATTTGCAGGCTAAGTTTGATTTCTTGTTTGCTCTTAGATTGGATAATATGGAAGCTTGATTAAATCTCTAGTTTGAAAATATTTTAGAGAATGGATTCATAAAAGAAAATGAAAGAGGAGTAAGAAGAACATTTTTTTTTGTCTTCTCTTTTTTTTTCTTTTCTTTTAGCCACTTGTCTTTACATGTATTATAAAGGCTACAAGTGTTCATTTCATATATTAAAAGTCTTACAAATGTTTAATTCCTTTATTGATATTCTTATATTTTTATAATTTGTTTTATGTATTTATATTACATATAAACTATATTGAGCACATGTATAAATTAGAAGGAAAGAATATTAACCCCTTTTATTAAATATTGTTTACATTTATACTATAATTTGTCACTGTATTTAAATTGATATATACAAGTACTAGTGTTAAAATATAGAATTCAACTTTTTAAATAACTCTTGAAAATCACCATATTAACTTTCAAAACATATCTTTAAATAATTATACTATAAGAATATCAAATAAATATTTATCCAAGTATAAATATTTATTATCATCTTTATTTGTTAAATCTATTGTAACGACCCGTAAATTTTCGATAATTAAAATAGCTAATTTAATAAGATTTCGTGATTTAATGTTAGAAAAAAATTTGTAATTCGTTTGGAATAATAATAACTGGAATGAATTGCAACAATAATTATCCAAGTAATTATTTATAGATTGAATGGAGTTCCAATCTAAGTGAATTAACTCAAATGTTTTAACTTGGTTATAAGGGAATATATGGAAAAACAAATGTAAATAAGAGAATAAGGATTGTGAATTGTTAGGTAGAAATACAAATTTTAATAGATTGGTTTCAAAGATTTGAATAGTAATAAGTATTGAAAAATAAATGCTACTTAGTGAATGCCTTTGAAATCAATAGTTGAATAGGATAATAAATGTTGAATTCATTGGGTATAATAGAGTAATTAATTGATAAGTAAAATCTATTTAAAATCAAATATTGAATATTGAATAGGTAAATTGTTTAAATTAAACATTTAAAACTTATTGAATAATTGAATAACTGTAAAATGAAAATAGAGTTCTAAATTGTGAATTGGTTTAAAGGTTGAATCTTATAAGTTCAAATTCAATATTTCAAAAGATAATGAATTATTGGATAAGCGAAATTGTTTAAATTTAATATTTGGAATTTATTGAATAATTTAATAATGGGAATTGAATAACCGTATAATGGAAATGGTTGTTCTATAATTTTAATTCGTTTCAAAGGTTAAATTTTTAAGTTCATTTTGAATATCTCAAAAGATAGTGATTAATGAATAATAAAATTTGTTTAAATTTAATATTACAAATGTTTGGATAATTAAATTCCGAATTTGATATGATTGATTTGATATTGAAATTTAATATATGAAAATAGAGTGAATAATTGAAGTTTGATTTAATATGATTCAAATTGGTTTCCAAAGTGAATGTAAGTTATATTGGGATTATAATAGAGTTAATAAGATTTTAAAATTGGAATTTATTGGATAATTGAATAACGGGTTTAATATGATTAAAAATGATTTGTAAAATTTTATTTTATCATATTAAAGTTAGAATGATGTTGTAGAACTTTTAAAATCGAATTAAAAGTAAATTTTGTGAAAATTGAATATTTTAACATTTAATTGACGAGCTAAAATAGCCATTTTTCGAACAGTCTCGGATTTCGACGAAACAAGTTTCATCGGATCCGTAACGTAATATTATTGTAAGATTTCAAATTTCGTGTCAATCGGATTTACCGTTTGTCCGGGGCAAGCTAAAACACATAGAAATTTGATTAACCGAGTTAATTCAAAATTGATCGTTTATTTCCGTAACTCGCACATATGATCGAATTAGCCTTCGAAACTTATTCCATTGTGTCCGGAACGCAGGGTAAACCCTAGAAACGCCAGCCGGCACGCTTCGTTTGGAGTTTGGAATTTTTTTTTGATGAATAGTGTTTCGATAAATCTCTATAAATAGCCCCCTTTATTCACAAAAAAAAACTAGGGTTTTGTTTTGAGCCACCCGCCACTAATATATTCAATGGCCAGCATTTCACTTTCTTCCTCCTCATTTCTCCTCCAATACATCAACAATTAGCAAAACCTTCCAACTAACAAAACGTAGAGCATCGAGAGAGCTTTAAATCTATACGGCTATGATCGTTTATAGGCGAGTAAATCGTCATCAATTGGCATAGGAACGCGTGTCGTTCGTTCTCGATTCGCGGGCTATGGTGGCGACCGTGCTACATGAAATTCCAGGCGCTGGTAGTTGTAACGACCCAGGATTTTAAGTAATTAAAATTTGAATATTTAATTAATTTTAAATATTAATAAGTGAAATTTATAAGTCGAATAAATTTTAATTCGAATAATTGGATTTAATTGGATAATTAAATCGATAATTTAATATGTTAAATTATGGAAATAATTGAAAATTGAGTTAAATATGATTGAAAATGATTTGTAAAATTTTATTTTATCATGTTGGAGTTAGAACAATATTTTAGAACTTTTAAAATCAAATTAAAAGTTTATTTGTGAAAATTGAATATTTTAATATTAAATCGACTAGTGAAAATAGTCAATTTTTGAACAGTCTCAGAATTGAACGAAACCAGTTCCATTGGATCCGTAATAGTTAGTTATTGCCGGATTTCAATTTTCGTAGCAATCGAAGTTATCGTTTGATCGTGGCAGCTCGAAACGCATCGAATTGTTTTTAATATTAATTTGGCGAGTTAAAATAGCCATTTTTCAAAAAGTCTCAGATTTCGACGAAACCAGTTTCATCAGATCCGTAATGTGATATTATTGTAAGGTTTCAAATTTCGTGTCAATCGGATTTACCCTTTGTCCGGTACAAATTAAAACGCCTAGAAAATCGTTTAAATCGGTTTAATTTAAATCGAACGTTTATTGCCATAACTCGCACAGACGTTCGAATTAGCTTCCGAAACCTGTTCCATTGTGTTCGGAATGCGGGGTAAACCCTAGAAACGCTGGTTACGGCGCGTGAATCGGAGTTCGGAATTCCCGGATGAATAGTGTTCAAAAATTCCCTATAAATAGCCCCCTCACTCAAATAAAAAAAAATAAAAAATAAACCTAACCCTAATATTCATCAGCCGCCTCCACCTAAATACACGGCCAGCACCTCTTCTCGTTCCTCCTCGAATTCCTTCAAATCTAAGCATTATATCGAGAAGTTTTCAACTAGCAAAAGGTAGAGGGCAGCGAGATGAGCACAACCAACGGCTGGAATTGAGAACGGAGCCATGGATTGTCGTGATTTTGGCCGCGTTCGCCGTGAGTTGCGCATGCAATTTGATGGGATGTAAGTGGCCGAGCTTTAGCTCCTCCTGGCCGAAGGTGGTGGTGGCCGAGGCGCTCTGAGTGGTGGTGAAATGATGAGCTCTGGACGTCGATAAATGGGTGCGAATTTAAACCCTAATTATATGATGATGGGTTCGGTTTGTATGTGTGCGGCCTGTAGATTGAACGTGGGGAAGATGCTAGTGCATGGTGATGATGGAAAGATGTTTGATCCTACGGCTTTGAATAGTGTAGGTTGATAATATAAAAAATTGTTGTAAATTGTTTTTATAAAATCGTGTACAAACTTGTAAAATGCATAACTTTTTCATACGAGGTCGAAAACGCGCGAAACCAGTTGCGTTGGAATCGTATGGCCGAGCACTACGCTATGAAATTGGATTGGAGTCGTTTGGAGTTAGTGAGAATTTCGGGTAAAATTAAACGTCTGTTTAATTTTATTCGAAATAAATCGCTAAAACGAAATTGAAATCAAGGTGAGAACTTCTCACTCAATCGAATCAGTTTCGATTTTAATTTTAAATAGTTAGATTTAAAATACTTGAATGCATGTTTGAATGATGATTGCATCTATTGATTGTTAAAATAGACATTATGCGCCGTTAGTAAGCGGATGTTATTTATTAAAAACATATACCGCGAATATTTCATAAACAGTGAAATTGGTATTATATATAATAGCAATATATATATATATATTGGCATATGTATATATTGGAGTTATTGATTTCCCGCATTTGTATAGCGGATGAGACCCTATTGCGCCATCTATTAAGCGGATAATATTTTAAATCCCATATACCGCGATAATTTCGTACTGGAGCGGAACTGGTATTGTGCTAATGTTTGTGGATGCAGGAAAACAGGTTGGAGGGATCCAACTGGATTCCTCAACAGTTTTTATTTGATTTCAGATATTTTGATATTTGATGGATTATCATATCGATATATGATATCGTTGTTGTCGTGATTGACTATTTGGTGTGTAGCATCATTGAACCAAATTTTGGAATTTTAAAATGATTTTAAAGTGATTTTTTGAAAGTATACGTTTATAAAATATTTTTGGAATTGATCCATTTTAAATAAATAAACGTTATAATTTTTAAAGTTATAAAAATTATGATTTTGAGAAATACGGTTAAAGATTGATTTTTGAGAAATATGGGTTAATGTTTTTTATAAAATAATTACATTGGATTTTTGAATTTATTATAAAAAGTTTAAAAATAGGATTTATAAAATTTGATTATTTTATAAATCAAGAGAATGGTGAAATTATAAAGGAGATTAAAGATGTTTTAAAATAATAGTATAAATTGATTTTATAAATTAAAACATTTGAATTATAAAACGAGTTTTTATAAGTGTTTGAATGAAGTGAAAATGGATTGCATAAGTGAATGAAATTTATAGAAATATAAACGGTGAAGTTATAAATGGAATTTTATAAGCAGTAGGTTTATAAAATTTGGAAAGTTATTAAAAGAATGGTTTTGGATAAATTAATGAATCTTATAAGTTATAAGATTTATAATTTGGAAAGTCTTAAAAAGAACGATTTTGTAAAATAATCGTTTTATAAGCATTTAACTTATAATATGAACCTTTAGTTTATAATTGAGTTATAAATTGAATAGGTTAATAAAGGAATTTATAAAAGGAAGTTGTTATAAAATAAATAGAAATGGAGTTTATAAATATTGTTTTATAAATCCGCAAACGACTTATTTTGATAAGAAAATTGTTATAACTTATTTATGGAGTTATATTCACATTTTTGACTGTGAATAATCCTTTGAAATAAAATGAATAGAAGTGATGAAATTGATTAACGTAGTATATTCACGTTTTTGAATAGTGAATAATATGTTAAAGAAATTGTTTTAGATGTGATGTTTTAAATAGAATTAAAACGATATAACGATGTTTTCAAAAGGTGTTAAGATTCGAAACCATAGATTTCAACATTCATTGTTGAAATAGACGTTTTCGAGAAATAGAAGGAAATGGTGGACTATAACGCTATTGTTATAGTAAATGATTTCCGAAAGGAAATGTTTTGTATAGTATTGGGATTTATATATCTATTTTAATTTTGAATCCCTATACTAGTGATTTTGGGTTGTCGTAACGATGTTTTACGCTACATTCGTTTTGGCCCAAACAAATATGGATAAGAGAATGATTTCCTTAAAGAATGAAATATATGCTTAATTTCGATTTAAGTATATTGAATATTTTCCAAGAGTTGAAAATAAAAAGATTTGTGAATTACTTATTAAATAAGTATGGAAATGTTTTCCAATATAAAGTGAATATTAGAGAATTTATCTTTTTGAAGATAAATTGAAATGAATAATTGAAATCGATATGCATGGATATTTTGGAATGAAAATTCACTATGGAATTTATAAAAGAATGGGGATTTGTTTAAAAATAAATATGGATTTATTTTTGAAGTATTGAAAATAATATATCTCGTAAAGATATTTTGGAAAATAAATAATTTGGAAAATTATTTGAAAACTGGTGATGTGTGCATATCCATTGATAGTTCAATAACCGACTATCAATATTTCCCTTTGAATGGGTAATTGATGTGATTTGTTCGAATTTGAATGCCACACTTATTTTTGAATAAGCGCTCACTATTCGGGTTAACCGGGAAAGGACCATGGGGTCGTATAACCCATTCCGAATATGTGATACGTCGTTATGAATTGCATTTGAAGATCGGTGTTGAAGACCCGGTATTTGCGAGAGCGATAGGATGACCTGTCGATTGACTCTGCACCGAGTTGCTCCGGTATTGAGTTCTCCATTGTGATGGGAAATCCGATCAGGATTGTGGATATCCGGATTGCAAGGACTTCTTTGTAAGTGCCTTCGGTTCTGTTCGAGCCCAGAACAGACTTGTATGGATTGTATGTCTGACATTACAAATTGAGATATAAAGCAGATTTCTTTCAAATATATTTCTGTTGGTGGCGGAGAATTTATTCTTTTAGCTTAACACCCTTCTCTGAGACGTACGAGCTCAGAGGTTATGTAGTTGAAGGTTATCAGCGATATATTCCCAATTTGGTAATGTGACATGCTGAGTGTTTCTGTGAAATGATCATTGTGTTGATTATTTGTGATAGGATCATTTGTTTGATCGTCTATCCTGGTGATCATTTCTATGATCATTTGTTGACCCAAAGCATGGCTTTTGTATAATGTATGTTTTTGTGGACGTGACTTCGTCGAGCCTCATGCCTCGGGAATGGTCAAAACAGGAAAGATGCGGCAAGGTTATGAGGGGTAGCGCCCTTTAGGATATGTGCATTTCCTTCTGGAAAAGGGTGGTATCATGGTATGGAGCCCAGATATTTACTCATGTTGAAAACACTTTATGATTGTGTGAATTGATTACGAGCGCTCGTTGAAAGGTCCCAAAGGACCGGGGGATGGCATATTCGGTCAGTTATTACTCAGTTAGGGGTAACCCGGCCTTGTGTTGGTAGAGATCCGGTTTGGTTCTCGGGGATGTCCATCCAGAGGCATTCTCATGTGGCAATGGGAAGTTCCTTGGCCTGATCATTCGTTGGAAATCCAAAGAAACAATACGAGACTTGTACGGTTTTAGTTGTATAACCTGCCATGGAATGTGGCGGTAACCTGCTATTGAACATGGTAGCTATAGTAGGCATAAGTGCAGAATGTCTATGCTGGCTAAGATTTATATTCTACTTTCGAAATGAATTTTTCCTACACTATGCACTAATAATAATATCAAATGTTCTTTTTAATGCGTATCAAGCATCTTTGACTATCATAAGGAGAAATCTCCTCCGATTCTGCGTTTGCATTGTGTGTGTGTGCGGGAGGCCTTATGGTAGTCTCATTTTTAAAAGCATTGCGAATTGACTTAAAAATATTCCTCTATTTTGATTTTAAAGATAAATAAACTGTTTTGAATTCTCACACCAGTCACATGACTGACTCGGAGTTTATTGTTTTCCTTCCTAAACTCTGGGTGCCCACCAATTTCCACACGGGCAGTCAAGAGTTAAGGTTTATCAGGATATTCTGGATATTCTGGAGTTGCTGGAGGCAAGCTGGATGGCATGGCGTATTACTAGTATATAGTATTTCTTTTTCCGCTGCACTATTTGTTGTTGTATGTTGTTGTACACTCTGATGATGATGTAATGAAATAAAATGTAATAACTGATATAGTTCTTTGTTTAAAGATTATTCATTTATTATTATATGTTGTTCCGCTGCGAATTTTGAGATTCTGTAATTGTTCTGCTGTTTTCTGTTCCGTTCTGTTTTCAATTTTCTTCTCTACTTTCTATCTTCTCCTCTCTTCTTCTACTTCTTCTTCTTTCTTAAACCCTCAGTGTTCGGTTTTCCGGCATCCGACTAATTGGCATTCGATACAGTGGACGTATTGATGTCGATATTCGGGAGTCGAACAATCGGGTCCTGACAGTAGTGTTCGGGATGCTCTTCCATTTGACGAGTCTTGATCGTCGTCTATGTCAATGGAAGGAGTGCGGCTTGCTAGGGTTTTGAACGATAGTTGGGTTCTTTGTTCGTGAAAGATGGAGAAAGTAACGCGTGGAAGAAAGGGCAGGGGCGCTCCAGATCTGGGTAGGGAAAACGTGCGGCTATGATTGTTAAGGTTAAAAATTAATAAAAGAATTGTAAATGTTAATTATATTATAATTGTATAATCTTTGTAACACCATAACTTTGTCGTGCGAGGTCGAAAAATTTCGAAACGAATTGCGTTGCAATCGTTTTGTCGAGCACTACGCTATGGAATTGGATTGGAATCGTTTGGAGCTAGTGGAAATTTCGAGTAAAATTAAACGCCCGTTTAATTTTGTTCAAAATAAAACACTGGAACTACATTGAAATCAAGGTGAGTGTTTTATAACGCTCACAACGTACTAAATATCTTTATGTTAGTTAAATTTGGAATTATGAAGTGTTATGATTTTATTTGTCGTTGTTTGGTAAAATTTAATTGTCATATAGATTGTCATTTGAATTGATCGTTGGAAATTAAATTGACAGTTAAATTGAAATTTAAAATTGAATTGCGATTAAATTACCTGACATTGATAACTATGAAATTGCCATGAATTGTATTGTCTATTGGATGATTTATTTCGATGGATGCTATTGGTTGATATTTAAATGTTTGGATGTTTATTTGCTTATATATATCCTGTTATGCATACGTATGAAACTATGATTTGAGTTAAGTGATATATATTCATCCTTGACATTTAATTGAAATAAATAATTACTTGGCCATAGGACAGAAAATTATATACGGATACCGAATTGGCTAAATTAATAATTTTTAAAATCGTCGATTTGGAATTTATTTGAATGTTTTGATCTAAAAGTTATAAATAGGAATCAATTTATAGAAATCGAACTTATCGGAAAATTGAGTTGGAATGTTGAAATAAATTTTGGTTAAAGAAAATTGTTAAATAATTTAAGTTGAGACTTTGAGAATAAAAAAAATTGGGATATGATGGGATTTCGAAAATCTATTTGTTTTAAAGAGTGAACATTATTTCGGACTTTGAGTCTTACTAAGTAAAAGTGATATAAAAATGATATTTTGAAATCGAGCTTGGAATTGAATCATATTTGAAATTTGGATTTAAATTTGAATATTGAAGGATAAATTTGGTTAAGTGTTATAAATTGATATTTTGAAAAATCAAGCTCCAAATCGATATAAATTGAAACTGAATTAATTGAAAGTGAATATAAAATTGAATAAATTTGAAGTCAAAGTTGACGTTGATTTAATCGAAATCGAAATTGAATCGGTAGAAGGGAAATTGAAATTGTTTTGAATTGGGAAGTTATAGTTGAAATGGTTTGGTTTTGAAGCTGTTTTATTTTGTTTTCCAAATTTCTCAGTTATATAAACTATTTTTGAATACTTAAACTATTTTAATCTATTTTAAATCTACTTAACCCAATTTAAATTATTTTAAACTAATTTATCTATTTCAAATCCATTTTAAGATTTTAATTATTTTAACTAGTTTTAATTATTTAAACTACTTTTAAACTACTTAAAACTATTTTCTAAAATTCTGAGCTGGTCAATAAGGTGAAATGTTTATATTTAAATATTGAATTTAAATACGAATTAGTTTAAATGAAGTTGCAGCCTACATTGAAATTCGAAATGATTTTGAAATCAAAATGAGATATTGATGCGAAAAATGATTTTTGAAACGGAATCTTACATTTGAATAGATACAATGATATTTGAAATGGCCTTGATTTTTGAAGCGAATATGATATTTTGATATCAATTATGAATCGATTCGAAATGTAAATGAGCCAACGGTGTAATAATACGTAGTTATTAAAGAGACCGGGATCAGATATGGACATACTCTCTGTCGATACCGAAAATCACTTTAATAACTATTATACGCGGAGTGTTGATCCAGAATGAAGTGGATGGTTTGGTGAACGCGTTGACTGAAGAAAGAGAACGATATTGGATGAACCCTGATATGACTAAAACAGGAGCCGCGCCGGGCCATTGAGATTCGCCATCTCTAGCGGACACACTTCTTCGATACCATATCTAGTACATTTGTGATTCGATTTTGGTGCACACCTTGATTTGGGAGTATTGTTTCGCGGTGTTGGGGTAGCTGCTGGCTATGCCCAACATCAGTCTGGATCACGCAACTACTAGTATCCTAGTTGGTATCGCCTCATGTACCTTGTCATACTGATTATCCTATGGCGACCCGTACGTTCTGTTTTGTGTTATACCTATGGGGTACCCTCTGATAACCACCAGTTTACGGTGGGGCTTACGGTGCTGTATAGACTATGGCATTATAAAAATGTGTTAAGGGGGATTATGGTAACGCCTTAACGCTATTTTGATACTTTATATTACTGATAGGCATTATCTACTTAGCATATATTACTACATAGTAGATAGTTTAACGGATCCTTAAGAGATGGAAAATCCCGTAACATCTCTTTTGTTATTGCATGCACATTGCCACTGGATATGAGATGTCAAACCCCGTAAACATCTCTGACGCCGTTACACTCATATTTATTTACGATTGATTTAACTTTCATAAGGATATTTTAGTCCTGACTCGAGTGTTTTGTCTTTTCATTACGCTCGGGTCCGTCCTGAGTTCGTCAGATTTTTGAAGATCTATTCTGGAGGATGAAGATGAAGATTTGGTATACTATTACTATTATTACCCTTGCATCATGCTATCTGCTGCATTATTTTAATTGTTCTCTTGTATATGTATAACTCTGATAAATGTTGTATAAATAATTGTCAAATTATAGTAAACAACTTCATGAACTGTTTATTTGACTATTATATTTTATCGTTCCGCTGCGAGATTCTGTGTTGTTTCATTTCCTTTATTTCTCTTTCTTTTCTTTTCTTATTTACCCCAATAACCATCTGCCTTTTGAATGGTTTGAAATCGGCATGTGTATTTGATCGTCGGTTTAAACTATCTAAAAAGGCAGGTCGTTACATCTATAATTCAATATTTCTATTAGTTAACCCCGTTAATTAACAATTAACGGATACTCCAAAATTCAGGTTATCACATTTCTCCCCCCTTTGAATCTTTTCGTCCTCGAAAAGAAACGAAGCCAAAATTTACTAGATATTTTAAACTAGTTAAATATCCTTTTGATCATTTTAAAATACTTTTAAAATCTGTAATACTTGCCAAAATAATTTTATAAAATACTTTTTACAACTCCATGTCTCAACCAGTCTATCCTTCTTCTTCTAGAAATTCGGTCATACGTTGATCAGGCGTATGACTAAAAATCTACAAGTGCTTGGTAGACTCGTTTTCAACATCCTGTGAAAATACTTTGAAAATAATTTTTATTGAAAATATAGAAAACATTTTGTTGAAAATAGAGGATATATCTTTGGTGAGAATGCTCTGGAAATCATCACCCCCATCCATGGTCGCAGTTAACCCGATGGTTACGTTGCCATCCCGACAAAATCCATAGATAACTGTAGGCCTCTGTGCCCCTCGATTACACCTGGAACCCGCTACAGATCGTAGCTACAACTGGGGTTACGTAGCTATCACAGCAAAAACCCATATAACTGTAGGCATCAGCGCCCTCGAATTTCGCTGCCAAAAGAATGAAACTTCTCCACTCCACTTGACCATAGATCGCAGTCTACCGATGTTGCGTTGCCTTCCCGGCAAAATCAAGTGTAGACCGTTGACACTCATCCTCCACACGATTTTCGCTATGGTCCCCACAGTAGATCGCAGTGACATCGAGTTACACTGTCGTCACAGCATAACCCAAATGCCCCTGTAGGCATCAGCGCCCCCGACTTACGCTACCCAATAATCCTCAGGAACTAGTTTTGTCCGGACTTCTCACATGATCAACTTTAGAACCCCCCCTTGGGGCTCAAGGCAGCACCACCCGATGGTACTCCTGAGAAGTCCATTCCAAGGGAGCGCCTTTTTCCCCAGAGCCATCATCAAAACATTTTATACTATATATATAGTATGTTTTAAATCATATACTTAGTATGATCTCATTCAAAGCTCCTTTACACAAAATCGATTATCCCTAAAATCGATAATTCTCAAACTAGGCTTTCCAAATTCAATATTGATTTTACCTAAAATTCAAAAGCCTTTCCAAATCCATAGGTTCCCAAAACCTTTTTCCAAAATCCTCATAAGATCCTTTATATATATATATATATATATATATATATATATATATACAGATATATATAATCTTTAAAACTTTGAATCATTTCAAACTTGTATAAAACTCCTTTTATACTTCAAACATTTTCAAAAACCCTTTCCTTCTGGCAAACGATTCAACAAGGGGAGTTTCATTTTATAAAAACAAAGATATTAACTTTGTTTACTCAAAATCAAATATTCAAATTTTATTACTCTTTCAATATCATTTTCATTCAAATATGTATGATGTACACATATCATCCATACGCTATACCAATCTGATCGCTCGCTCGACCACACAATTTCACTTCCGAACTAGTATCGTCCACCCGACTTCCTAGTGCGGACACAGATCTGGTTTCTTCATCAGAAACCGTCATTCTCCTTGCATAGTCATAACTATGATAGAGAACATACAGAACCAATCAACAACCCATATCCAGGTTCGCCGTCGAAAATCGAGTGAAAAATCCCACTTGGATCGATATAACTATCTCGAAATTCTGTGCTCGAATCTGGATCAAATCACTATGCGAATAGAATAACATATGTTCATCCTACGTATTTATCTTTATTGGTTATTAGCCAAATCAATTCCATTTCTGTTCACATTTGCTTTGATTTTCATTCACTAACTCACAATTGCTTCAATCCATTTGGATTATCACCTCTATTCTTATCTCGATTGGGTAATTAACCAATAACATTTTGAACTCCGACCAGTTTAAATTTAGAAAATAACTTGAAAAGTTAAAGAAATAGATAAGTAGTTGAAAAATAATTACTAGTTTGTAAAATAGCTGTAAAATAGTTCAGTAATTGTAAAATAATTGGAAAATAGTTAAATAGTCATAGAAATTCTAAATAATTGCAAAATAGCCATAAAATAGTAATTAGTAGTTGAAAATAGTAATTTGTTTATAAAATAGTTAGAAAATTGTTAAACAGTTTCAAAAATAATTGTAAAACAAGTATAAGATAGTTTGGCTTTTAAAAGAAAGGTTGTTTATATAATGAATAGCTTGGAAAATAAGTTTATATTAAAACAATTTATATTAAAAATAGTTTAGAATCAAAACTGTTCACTTGTGATGCCCCACCTCTATACCCACGCTAGCCAAGAACACTACGGAGTAATGCAGTCAACTAGCATGGAGAATAAGGCTGTTGAGGAGTGACCATCCGTGTAATTGCTTTGTGCGAGCACCGATATGCCAGATAAAATATAACATGCATTTCATGTCAAGAGGAAATCCGACATACCGACGCAAACTCAAAGCTACTACACAGTGGCTATATATAATCTTCGGAAACAAATATAGAAATAAACATAACACATATCAGCCACATGCAATTCATATCACAAAGGCGGAAATAGATATGAATATTACACATAAAAGTGTATATCAGAGTAGTGGTCAAACAAGATCCACAATGTCACAAAAGAATAGATACATGTGCAAGCCAAACGAATATGTGTACATCAAGGAGTCAATAACTTAGATGTATACAAAAAAACTACCAAATTAAAGTAGTTAGCCAAAAAAATCATATGACGGTCTGATAAGGCGGCAAGCAGAAGCACCTGTAAAATCTCAGTCTGACCCGAGTATTATTTAAGAAGAAAATAATAAACGTATCAGTCTAGCTATAATTATCAAATAAAATGATATAGAATAAGAGATATGGCATAAACATATGATAAACATAATGGCATACTACAATAAGTATGTAATTGAAAATCAACAAGAGATTAATCAATATCACGAGAATCTTCTGAAAGATCCAAAAAGGGTATCATACCCAAAACTTGTATTCATAACAAGTCAATGACACACGAATTCACCAAGGCACAAAAACTGATAAAGCTTATCAATAGAAATCACAAGAAATAGGTTAAGCATAAATTCCAGAAATCAATAATTAGAAATCCAGAAATCACAAGAAAAGGATGGCCAATCCCATAAAAATGAGCCGGAGCTCCTCCAGACAGGGTATAGTCCCCCATTGCGGACATTGAGCCGAAGCTCCTCTCGGTGAGTCAAAACTCCTCCTGACAGGGTATAGTCCCCCATGCGGACATTGAGCCGAAGCTCCTCCTGGTGAGCCGAAGCTCCTCCTGACGAGCTGAAGCTCCTCCTGACAGGGTTTAGTCCCCCATTGCGGACATTGAGCCGAAGCTCCTCCTGGTGAGCCGAAGCTCCTCCTGACGAGTCAAAACTCCTCCTGACAGGGTATAGTCCCCCATTGCGGACTTTGAGCCGAAGCTCCTTCTGGTGAGCCGAAGCTCCACAAAATGAAGTATCGTCCTCGACGTGGACAAAGAGACATCGCACAATTGCTAGTCTAAATCATAAAATGATCATCATGATCATCAAGAAGTATCAATTACAGTAAGCTAGTAAATATATGAGCTTAGCTTCATGTCCCATAACCACTAGCTTAACTTAAATATTTACGAACAAATTGTAAATCTCCACTAGAAAATTGTCACAAGAGATTCAATCGAACAAGTCTAAGAATTAACCGACGAAGTAAACGCAAGCGTTTCATACCACTTGTTTTACTAAGCTGTTTAATTAGATTTCTCATACGAGTGAGGTAAAGGTTTGCATATACTAGTAGATTGGAAAATGATTTAAGAAAAGAGCTTTGTTATTGAAAATAGAGTTGAAATCGTTTGAAGAACGAGTTTTGATATTTACTACTAGTATAGAAAACCTTTATATTTTTAAAGTGACAAATCATAGAAAGGATTGTAGAAACAATCAATCATAAAAATTCGCATTTGAAGACGTGAATAAAATCCAAAGAAATCGATACCAAATCCATCAAATGGATATTCCCCAAAATCACTAAGAAAATGTCATCAAAGTCGATAATAAGAGATAATAACAAAAGGGAATCAACACGAAGCGATTAAAGTTGGAATTCTCAAGCTAATAGGAAAATAGGCAAAAAGAGTGCAGATTCAGACGTCTGAAATCAAGGATTCAGACGTCTGAATCTGGAAAATAAAATATTTTCCAGAACAGAATTCAGACGTCTGAATCGTTGATTTCAGACGTCTGAAATAGGCACTTTTTAGCCTATTTCCTTTCTGGTTCCAAATGAACTATTTCAGACGTCCGAAATATAGATTCAGACGTCTGAATACTGGGGAATAAAAATTCCCAGTATAATATTCAGACGTCTGAATCTAACGTTTCAGACGTCTGAATCAACGGTTCAGGGCATTCCCTGAACCTAGGCCAAAAATGGCCAAACGGATACCGAAAGCGATCGATCGAGCGACAACGACTAAGAATTTACGCCACGCGACAACCCATCCTTAACGGCTCTTCGATACGCCTCAAATATCAATGTCTAAATATCCATAATAGGATTTTCATAAATTAGACCAAAACACCAAAAATTGGAATATACACAAAATCAATCCAAACCAAAATCAATTGCACAAGAATAAGTGTTAGGAATTCATACCTAACTATCGAAGATAATTATAGACAAAGATGTGAGATAAAAATCTCACCTTTGAATCCAAATCAATGAAGAAGAAGCTTGAAAGCAAAGGAAGATCAACCACCTTCAATCCCAACTCAAGAAGCTTGATTCTAAGCTTAAAAGAGAAATATTTTCCAAATTAGGTTTAGGAATTTTCTGAAATCAAAGAGAGAATGAGTTGGGGAAGATGAAGGAGATGCTTACCAATGGGTTCTTCTATTAGTTTGGAGCTAGAGTTAGATTTCCAAAAGAAAACTAGGGTTTGGAATTTCTAATTTCCACTCTCCTCCACCATTTTTACTTTAGCTTGAAGTGTTAGGAATATGAAATGAAGTAATGAAGGGTTAGAGTGGAGCTAGAGTTAAGGTGGAACATTGGGCTGAAACCCAAACTCAAACCCAAAGTGAAAACGTAGCAAAACTTGACTAACTCCAAACATATCGAAGCTTATACTAAAAAAGGTTGCAAACGACATTTTGAACTCAATGGAAGGGGTCTCGAGTCCCAATTCGACTGTTTGCAAAAAGTAGGTTTTCGGGCAAAAATCCGACGAACGATGAAATATTTAAATATAAAATCGATAAATATGCGGGTTGTTACATCACTTCCCAATCTCCATTCTCATCAATTCAAATTGACCCAATTCCAATTTAACTAACCTCAATTTCTATTGAAATTGATTCAATCCCAATTCAAGTTGAATTAACCTTATTTTCTTTCCAAAATTTAACTTTATTTAACCTTGATCTCAAATTCTACTAATTCAAATAAATTTCAATTGAACTAGTTCCAGTTTTCAATTCATTTCAACTCTAGTTTGAATTGATCTCAATTTCAAACTCCATTTCCACATCAAGTTGAATTATTCTTGATTTCCTCCCAAATTCAATTCCAACTCCATTTGAATTTAAAATTATTTAACTTTAATTACAATCCCCAAATTATTCAAATCAATCCAATTCAAATTTTCCATTTGAATCTTATACATCTTCAATGACAATTTCAATTAATTCAAATCAAATTCAATTTGAACCAATTTCAATTCAAATTCCAAATTTAAATCATCTCTAATTATATAAATTTGAGTTAGCTCTTCAATTGTTGATTTAATTCCTTTAAATCGCTTACCGTTGAAGTTTTTAAATAATTCAATTCACAGTTCAGACCTGACATATTATACCCAAATCAATTAATCTTTAAACAATTTAATTTTGAGTCAAATTCTCAAAATTCCATTTTAAATTATCTTTACTTAACTTTTTCCAAAGTTCAAATAAGAATTCAAAACAATTTTATCCTTAAAAATTTAATTTATTACTCAATTTTATCCTCCAGTTTAAAATCAGTTCTTAAACAATTTTAATTTGCAAATTCAATTACTCAAAATTTTAGTTCAAGGTAATTCCATGCCCTTAATTTCAAATTAAAGTTTAATTTCCCTTTTATCTCAATAATGGATTACCATACGCCATCTCTCATTCATTTAAACAATTCCAATTCACAACTTAAAGATTTTTAACAACAATAGGATGATATCATCCAATTATTTCAAAATATCCATCCATTTCAATTTTTGGATCTCGAACCCAATTTGAGATTACTCAAACTCTCAATTCCAATCAATCGTTTAATTTCCCAAGTTAAATCTTAATTTCATCTTAATATTTCCAAATCAGGTTGATCATTCTAACTTATTTAACTCTTCCTCAAGTTAAGCTCAATTTACTTAATCCAGTCAATCTTACCCAATTTGAATCTTCCATTTCAAATTTTGAACTTCACATTAATAATTCTTCCATTTATAAGTTAAAAAACTTATCAATTTTGGGTATCACATCCTATTCCAAATTCAAAACTCAACGTTTAGAGTTTATTTCAAATCACCTTTGATATTATGTATATCCACATATATACATATTAACTTCTTTTACATACCGAATTACACTTTAAAATTTTAAACCACCTTTGGTTCAAATTTTTTTTTAAATTTTCAAACATCTCTTGTTTGAAATAGGACCATTTCATTCAATTCCATTAAATAATATTATTTATTATTTCTTTTAATAATTTGAAAACAAATTTCAAATGTCTTTAAATCTTAAGATTCAACTTTAGAGTTCAGATAAACTTCAATTTCAATTTATATCTCATACTTATGTAAATGGTTTACTTCTTTAAAACATTTCATTATTAAATACAACAACCATTTATTATAGTAATTAAAATTATCATATCTAAAACCATCCATTATCATCTTATTCTAAAAATATTTTTCCAATTCAGGATTTCAATTTTAGTTTGAATCCATTTCAAACTTATCTTTATTTAATTTTATTTTGGTTGTATTTCTAATACCACTTAATTAAATTCCCGTTTCTAGATTTCAATTTGGTTATATTATATTACTTCTTAAATTAATTCCAAAATTTAACAACCAATTCCCTTAATATTTATTAGAAAGAATTATTGCTTTATATCAAAATATATTCTTATATTTAAAATCTTTATATAAGAAAATAACAAGTACGCTCTCATATATAAACTCAACTCATTCTAGGGTACCACTTACCCTTCCCTTAATGAGTAATCCCACCAAAGCCAAGGTTCTCGCTTAACCTTCAGCTCTAATACCAAATGTAACGACCCGGAAAGTTCGATCCCGAAATTTCCAGATAGTTAAGAAAAGAAGAAAAGAGAAAGAAGAAGAAGACAGAAACAAGTCACAGAAAACTCATATTCGCAGCGGATCAAATATAATATCAATTAAAATAGAAGTTATACAAAGAAAACAATATCTGTTAATTTACATTTAAATACATCAGAGTTACACATATACATACACATTGAACAAAACAATCATGTCCAGATACTACAATGTTACAGTGGAAACTCTCAATACGTCCCTGCCATCCAGCTCGTCTCCTGAGCTCCAGAACGTCCTTACCCGAAAATCTGTAATACTCGGTCCGACCCGAGCATTACATCAAAGTAACACCCGGGTCAGGCTGGAAACCAGCGTGAGTAAACCCATCTAACATGAATGACAAAGGCATACAACTTATATAAACCCGGGGTAACTTATATCAATTTACAACTTCACAAGCTGTTATAGACATTACTTATTTCACACATCAATTTTCTAAGTACCAAAAACTTAAATTGTAACGACCCGTATTTTACGTGTCGATAAATCGTAGAATAATTGTCATTAGGTCGTTAGTATTGTTTAAGTCATCCAGAGTTAGCTCGTGTGGAAGTTAGGTCGTGTGAGCGAGTTAGGGGAAGCTAGCGACCTAAGGAGTTGGAGCGAGTTAAGAGATAGAGTAACTAAGGGGTTAGATCGTGTAGTGCTTAGGTCGGTGGAGCGACCTATAGAATTTGGAGCGACCTAGGGTATGGACCGACCTATAGAGTGACCGACTTAAGGTAGTTAGCGAGTTTGTTGCTAGCAGCTTAGGGATAGGTCGGTTGAAGCGAATTTAGCGACCTAGTGGTTAGTGTCGGGTTATAGTTAGGTCGTAAGACGACCTAAGGTTGCAAGCGACTTAGGGTTAGGTCGTAAGTCGTTGGGTCATATGCGACCTATGGTGGTTTGCCTTGTGTGGTTAGGTCGGCATCTCAGTTAGGTCGTAAGCCGCGTGAAGGTTGAGTCGTAAGTCATTAAATCGCTAAGCTGCATAAGGTGTTGGGTCGTTGGGTCGGCCGCGTTTGTTAAGTCGCTTGGTTGCACTGTGGTATTCATTGTTAGGTCGACAGTGCTTTAGGTCGTAGGTCGGCAATGTTATAGGTCGTGAGCGACCTAATATCGAGTAAGCGACTTAAGGAGGCCTGAGTGTTAGGACGTAAGTCGTTAGGTCGGCGACGACTTATGGGGTCAGACGACTCATGGATATGCCTATAAATAGAGGGGTTTGGTTCACTTTTTGGCACTGGATTTTGGAGCGACGAAGTGCTGCTATTTTGAGAACTTGACTACGACACTTCTTCACTTCTTTTTCTCCACTTTAATCTTGTGCTTCCATCCATCTTAATTGAAGATCAAATCGAAGATTCAAGAGCCAAAGTTGAAGATCTCCATCCATTGAAGAGAGATTTCATCGTTTGAAGGGAGATCTTGTCGGATCAAGCTAGATCCTTTGCTGTCCAGATCTGGAGTTGATATCTTTTGCGGTGTTTAGGTGATTTGGTGAGTGGTAGTTATCTCTCACACGGACCCAAAGGAGTATATTGGATCGGTGGCTTGTTTGTGTGTTAAAGATAGTGATTCCATGCATTTTCCTTAAGTCTGCATGTAGATCCATCGTTTATGAAGTTTCGATATCCATTTTACCACTTGTTATTCTATGCAAGTTTATCCATCAAGTTGTAGAGATATTGCTTATGATTCATACTTGTTAGATTTGGACACTTTATTTACGAAATTTCCATTCTAGTTATAACTGCTTTTAGATCTTGTTGAATGCTTGATTGCTTGGATTTATGATTGATTTGATTGATAGATTGTTGCAAATTAGCTAATAGTTGATTTGGACAAGTTGGTCGAAGATGATTCAAAAGCTAAGTGGAAAGGCTCTTGGATAGTGAAAGCTGCTTGTGGCATATGAAGCGGATGGTGAGGCTCATATGGATAGATTCGATGATGATGGACTTGCTATGATGCGATGAAGCAAAGTATGATGTGAGATAGCCTTGGTTTAATCCAGACGGGATCATCCCAAGCATGTTGATAACTCGGTGATATGGTTCGAGTTTGTTGATAATGGTGGGCTCGAGAGGCGCTTGAGCTAGTATGAGAATAGTCGTCGAGGAGGATGACTAGGAGGCTGAGATCTTATCGTTATTGAAGGTTCTAGCAGGCTCAAAGCAAGAGCACGCTGGGCAGATGCGATAGTCCCAAGCACGGGCTGCGACGACGTGCTAAGTACTCTGGGCAGATTCGATAGTCCTAGGCACGGGCTGCGACGACATGCGGAGTTATGTCTAGAACCGGGGTTACCATTAGCCCTTGACGGACGGATGAAATAATGAGCCGGTCATTCAATCAACGGTGATATTGAAGCAATGATAACAGTGATAGCCAGAATCATGGATGTTTGGATGTTTTGGTTGTATCGTCGCTTGGGCCAAGAGCGATGTTTTCAGGGTGCTTACCTGATCTTGGTTTAGGCCTTGGGGGTCTGTACTCGGAAAACACCGACCTTGACTCGAGTGATAATAGCTTTATTTTAAATGTCTGATTTATTATGTTTGTTTTTGCTTTGTGTGTCTGGGGGCTATCACTGTAGAAAGAGGTTGGATGGGATGGTTGGGTTCCTATTCCTTTTTACCCTTTATGCTCTTTTGGTATGTTTGATAGTTGATTTACTGCTCACTAAGACTTTTGTCTGACTCAAGGTTTTATGTTTAACTCTTATTACCTTGGGCTGTTCATCCATGTTGGGATGGGCAGACTCGGTAGCAGGTGACAGGTGCTGTTCTTTGTGACTAACGATGTTGATGACAAAGACGAGCTGGAGGCTTTTACATATTATTTTCTTACTATATGTATTGGATGTTCCGCTGTTTGTATGATTCTCTGAGTGTTATGTAGTGAGGCTTGATGTATTGACTATTTAGATGTTTGTATCAAATTGTTATGAGCTTATATGATGAGAATTCTGTTCTATAGAGCTTCACTAAGTATACTTTCTATTGTATTTTATCCATGCGCTGTGAGTAATACGATAGACTATTCTGTGGTTACCTTACCCTGATGATCGTCCATGGCGGCCTGACACATTTTACAGCGCACTATTTCTATGTTTAGTGTAGGAGTCATGGGCGGTCATCACATTTGGTATCAGAGCTTTGGTTAATCGATTTTAGCCAACGCTCGCTGACGTAACTACTTATGAGAGACGTAATTGTATTTTGATGGATGATTACTATATATAATATAGTAGCTTAGAAGGATTTGAACTCCTTATGTAGTTGTTTCTCAAGGTGTTCTAATCATTCTTTTTATAGATATTAGGAATGAGTCGAAGAGGAGACCGCCTGCTAGAGGAGGCCGTGCTTCTGAGGGAGTTGCTGATTATGCTGCTGTGTTTGAGGCCATGATGACTTCGATCATGAGAAGGATGCCAGCTCCAGGGCCATCAGTAGATGTTGGAGTTCAGGTTCAAACTCCAAAACCAGTGGATTTTGCTAAGTTGTGTAAAGACTATACTGCTCTTGGAGGAAAGGTTTTCTTGGGAACAGAATCAACCATAGAAGTCCAGAGATGGATAGATGCTTGTAGAAGGATCTTTGGTGATTTAGGAGTTGAGGATGCAACTAAGAGGAAGCTTGCATCAAGACAGCTTCAAGGAAGAGCTTCTGATTGGTGGAACTCTGTCACCATTGATACTCTAGAGGAAGAGATCACTTGGGAGCAATTCCAAGCTAGATTTGAAGCTAAGTTCATTTCTACAGCTCAGAAATCTATTCTGTTTAAGAAGTTTGTGGAGCTCAAGCAAGGTGAAAGACCAGTTCTTGAGTATGTTTCAGAGTTTGAAACTTTGTCCAAGTATGCTCGGTCATATATTGACTCTCCTTATCAGAGGAATGAGAAGTTTGTGACAGGCTTGGACTCTGTTTAAGAAGCTTGTGGAGAAGGCTCTCAGGCATGAGAATTTGTTTCCTAAAGAAGGATCTGTTGTTGCTGTGACCAAGGAGCAAAGTGGAAGCAAGAAGAGAAAGCAGCAGCAGCAGAAAGGTAAGGATGGCCAAAAGAAGCCGAAGGGCGAAGTGACCTGCTACAACTGTCAGCAGAAGGGTCATCTCTCCAGAGATTGTAAGAAACCGAGAGTGCCGGCGAAGTGCCACAACTGTGACAAACCGGGGCATTTCAAGAAGAATTGTCCGGAACCGAGAATGGACAAGCAGATTATGCAAGCTTATGCTTTGGGGGCTGCGCCATCGTCTTCGAAAGCTCCTATGGCGGAAGAGAAAGGAAAGAGTGTGGTGGTTCAAGGTATTCTTTCCATTTGTGGTGTTCCAGTTAGGGTGTTGTTTGATACTGGAGCGTCGCATTCTTTTGTTTGTACTAAACTTGTAGGCCGGTTGGGTTTGCAACCGGATATTGTTGATAGACCATTGGTTGTGACTAATCCAGTTAGGGGTTCGTCTTATTTGTGTATGGTATGCCGTGGTCTAGTGGTATCGAGTCATGATTGCTCTTTTGTTTGTGATTGGTTTGTTCTGAACTTTACGGGGTTCAGAATTATTTTGGGTATGGACTGGCTTAGGAAGTATGTGGCAAAGGTTGATTGTGAGAGGCTTTAGGTGACAATCGAGAATGTGGAGAGGCGAAGGTTGTGATACGATGTAAGAATGAGGAAGGCGTCCTCATGAGCTTCATGTATTCGCTGGTTGTTCCACGGGATGGACTGTCATCGGTGCCTATTGTGAATGGATTTGAGGATGTCTTTGACGAGGTCAAAGGGTTACCACCGCATAGAGAGATCGAGTTTCGTATCGATCTAGTTGAGGGAGCCAGACCCATTGCGATGCCTCTTAGGCTGATGGCGCCTAGGGAACAGCAAGAGTTGAAGGTGCAAGTTGATGACCCTTTACAGAAAGGATTCATTCGGCGTAGTGTGTCCGAATGGGGTGCACCAGTTGTGTTTGCAAGCGGATGGATCGTTGAGGTTGTGTGTGGATTATCGTGAGCTGAATAAAGTGACTAAAAAGAACAAGTATCCATTGCCGAGAATAGATGACTTGTTTGATCAGCTTCACGAAGCTAAGGTGTTTTCTCAGATGGATTTGGCAACGGGATTTCACCAGTTGAGAGTGGCAAAGGATAGTGTTCCAAAGACAGCTTTTAGGACACCATCCGGATTCTATGAGTGGCTGGTAATGCCGTTTGGATTGACCAATGCACCAGCATATTTTGTGGATCTTATGAATAGAGCGTTCAGAGATCAGTTGAACAAGTTCGTACTTGTGTTCGTGGATGATATTCTAATTTATTCTAGAACCGAGGAAGAGCACAAGACGCACTTGCGTATTGTTTTGGAGATCTTGCGAAAACAACAACTGAGGGCTAAGTTTTCGAAGTGTCACTTCTGGAAGAGCGAAGTGAGGTTCTTAGGCCATGTTATCTCTGGAAGTGGAATAGCGGTTGATCCCGCCAAGGTGGCAGCAATCCAGGATTGGGTTAGACCTAAGAATGCATCTGATGTGAGAAGTTTCCTTAGATTAGCAGGATATTATCGTCGGTTTATCAAAGACTTTTCCAAGATAGCTGCACCATTAACAGGATTGACGAAAAAGAACCAAGTATTCAGATGGGATGCTAAGTGTGAGCAAGCTTTCAGAATCCTGAAAGAGCGACTAACAAGTGCTCCTGTTTTGACTATTCCAAGTGGGAATGATGAGATGGTGGTTTACACCGATGCATGTGGTACTGGACTTGGAGCAGTGCTAATGCAAAAAGATAAAGTTGTTGCGTATGTAAGTCGACAACTGAAGACGCATGAAAGGAATTATCCTACTCATGATTTGGAGTTAGCGGCGATTGTATTTGCTCTGAAGATGTGGAGACATTATCTATTGGGAGTTCGATTTGAGTTGTTTACAGATCTTAAGTCGTTGAAGTATCTCTTCTCCCAAAAAGATTTGAATCTTCGACAGCAACGATGGCTAGAGTTTTTAGCATCATATGATTTTGGTATAGCCTATACCCCAGGAAAAGGTAACGCAGTGGCAGATGCGTTAAGTCGAAGACATGCAGGATTGGGAGCCATGTTTTCAGAATGGAAGAGTCTCGAGTATTTAGCTGGATTTGACTTCAGGCCTAGATGTGAATTGGAACCTGAGATGTTCGCAAACTTATCGATAAGACCTACTCTTGTGGAAAGAATTGGTGAGAGCCAAAAGCGAGACGATAAGCTTGTCAGGATTATCCGAGATTTGGAATCTGGATCAGACCCAGAGAAGGATAAAGGATTCGAAGTCGATCGAGAGGGTTGGCTTTGGAAGCAAGGAAGACTAGTTGTTCCCGATATAGATGGATTGAGAGATGAAGTTCTTAAGGAAAGTCATCACTCGAAGTTGACAATTCATCCAGGAGGGAATAAGATGTATCGGGATATGAAGAGAACCTACTACTGGGAAGGTATGAAGAAGGATGTAGGAAATTTTATTTCCAAATGTATGAACTGCCAGTTGGTAAAAGCCGAACAAAAGAAGCCAAGTGGATTGCTTTAGCCATTAGAAGTTCCTACATGGAAGTGGGAGCAAATATCGATGGATTTTATCGATGGGTTACCTAGAACCAGGGCAGGAAATAAAGGGATTTGGGTCATCGTAGATCGTTTGACTAAGAGTGCAAGATTCATTCCTGTTCGATCAACTAGGACTGCATCGAAATTGGCTGAGTTGTATGTTAAGTGGATAGTTCGATTCCATGGTATTCCGAAGAGTATAGTGAGCGATCGTGACCCATTGTTCACTAGTGGATTTTGGAAGAGCTTCCAAGAAGTTTTGGGGACCGAGTTGTGTTTGAGTACAGCTTATCACCCCCAAACAGATGGTCAGACCGAGAGAGTCAATAGAGTTTTGGAAGATCTCCTTAGAGCATGTGTTTTAGAATTCGGAGGATCATGGGAAGATCATCTTCATTTGGTGGAATTTGCATATAATAACAGTTACCAATCAAGTATTGGTATGGAACCGTATGAAGCATTGTATGGAAGACCGTGTAACTCTCCGACATGTTGGTTGGAAACTGGAGAAAAATTGATACTTGGGCCAGAAATGATTCGACAGACTTCGGATTGTATAGAGACCATTGGGCGACGAATGAAGGCAGCCCAAGACCGTCAGAAAAGTTATGCCGATAAGCGTCGTAAGGATTTGGAATTCGACGTAGGTGATATGGTTTTTGTGAAGATTTCTCCACTGAAGAATGTTATTCGATTCGGGAAGAAAGGAAAGTTGACTCCGAGATTTGTTGGACCATTCCCGATCGTCGAGCGAATTGGAAAGCTCGCTTATAAGTTGGAATTACCAGAAAAGATGTCGGGTGTGCACAATGTTTTTCATGTATCATATCTACGGAAGTACGTGCATGACCCAAGTACAGTGGTTTCGGTTGATAACTATGAAGATTTGGAAGTTGATCCAGTTATTAGAAGACCTCGTAAACCGCTTCGTGTTATGGAAACTGACACGAAACAGCTTAGGAGGAAGATAGTCAAGTTGCTCAAGGTACAATGGAGTGAAGATGTTAACGAATGTACATGGGAGGAGGAAGAGAGGATGAAGGCAGCTCATCCTGAACTCTTCAAGGTATGGCCCTAAGGTGTCGTGACATCTCATGAATTTGTAACTTGTTCTAGTCTTAGAATTCTGCATGCTAGGCTAGTAATTGGATGCATGGTTTGTTGATTGTTATGGATGGTAGGCACGCAGAATAGTCTTTGATTGCTCTTGATTGTTTGGAATTTCGAGGGAGAAATTCCTAAGGGGGAGAGAATGTAACGACCCGTATTTTACATGTCGATAAATCGTAGAATAATTGTCATTAGGTCGTTAGTATTGTTTAAGTCATCCAGAGTTAGCTCGTGGAAGTTAGGTCGTGTGAGCGAGTTAGGGGAAGCTAGTGACTAAGGAGTTGGAGCGAGTTAAGGAGATAGAGCAACTAAGGGGTTAGATCGTGTAGTGCTTAGGTCGGTGGAGCGACCTATAGAATTTGGATCGACCTAGGGTATGGACCGACCTATAGAGTGACCGACTTAAGGTAGTTAACGAGTTTGTGGCTAGCGGCTTAGGGATAGGTCGGACGAAGCGAATTTAGCGACCTAGTGGTTAGTGCCGGGTTATAGTTAGGTCGTAAGACGACCTAAGGTTGCAAGCGACTTAGGGTTAGGTCGTAAGTCGTTGGGTCGTATGCGACCTATGGTGGTTTGCCTTGTATGGTTAGGTCGGCATCTCAGTTAGGTCGTAAGCCGCGTGAAGGCTGAGTCGTAAGTCATTAAGTCGCTAAGCCGCATAAGGTGTTGGGTCGTTGGGTCGGCCGCGTTTGCTAAGTCGCTTGGTTGCACTGTGGTATTCATTGTTAGGTCGGCAGTGCTTTAGGTCGTAGGTCGGCAATGTTATAGGTCGTGAGCGACCTAATATCGAGTAAGCAACTTAAGGAGGCCTGAGTGTTTGGACGTAAGTCGTTAGGTCGGCGACGACTTATGGGGGCAGACGACTCATGGATCTGCCTATAAATAGAGGGGTTTGGTTCACTTTTTGGCACTGGATTTTGGAGCGACGAAGTGCTGCTATTTTAAGAACTCGACTACGACACTTCTTCACTTCTTTTTCTCCACTTTAATCTTGTGCTTCCATCCATCTTAATTGAAGATCAAATCGAAGATTCAAGAGCCAAAGTTGAAGATCTCCATCCATTGAAGAGAGATTTCATCGTTTGAAGGGAGATCTTGTCGGATCAAGCTAGATCCTTTGCTGTCCAGATCTGGAGTTGATATCTTTTGAGGTGTTTAGGTGATTTGGTGAGTGGTAGTTATCTCTCACACGGACCCAAAGGAGTATATTGGATTGGTGGCTTGTTTGTGTGTTAAAGATAGTGATTCCATGCATTTTCCTTAAGTCTGCATGTAGATCCATCGTTTATGAAGTTTCGATATCCATTTTACTACGTGTTATTCTATGCAAGTTTATCCATCAAGTTGTAGAGATATTGCTTATGATTCATACTTGTTAGATTCGAACACTTTATTTACGAAATTTCCATTCTAGTTATAACTGCTTTTAGATCTTGTTGAATGCTTGATTGCTTGGATTAATGATTGATTTGATTGATAGATTGTTGCAA
This sequence comes from Allium cepa, assembly GCA_030765085.1. Taxonomy (NCBI): domain Eukaryota; kingdom Viridiplantae; phylum Streptophyta; class Magnoliopsida; order Asparagales; family Amaryllidaceae; genus Allium; species Allium cepa. The sequence continues at coordinate 670,591,897 of CM060928.1, read as the reverse complement.
ATTAGCTAATAGTTGATTTGGACAAGTTGGTCGAAGATGATTCAAAAGCTAAGTGGAAAGGCTCTTGGATAGTGAAAGCTGCTTGTGGCATATGAAGCGGATGGTGAGGCTCATATGGATAGATTCGATGATGATGGACTTTGCTATGATGCGATGAAGCAAAATATGATGTGAGATAGCCTTGGTTTAATCCATACAGGATCATCCCAAGCATATTGATAACTCGGTGATATGGTTCGACTTTGTTGATAATGGTGGGATCGAGAGGCGCTTGAGCTAGTATGAGAATAGTCGTCGAGGAGGATGACTAGGAGGCTGAGATCTTATCGTTATTGAAGGTTCTAGCAGGCTCAAAGCAAGAGTACGTTGGGCAGATGCGATAGTCCCAAGCACGGGCTGCGACGACGTGCTAAGTACTCTGGGCAGATTTGATTGTCCTAGGCACGGGCTGCGACGACGTGCGGAGTTATGTCTAGAACCAAGGTTACCATTAGCCCTTGACGGACGGATGAAATAATGAGCCGGTCATTCAATTAACGGTGACATTGAAGCAATGATAACAGTGATAGCCAGAGTCATGGATGTTTGGATGTTTTGGTTGTATCGTCGCTTGGGCCAAGAGCGATGTTTTCAGGGTGCTTACCTGATCTTGGTTTAGGCCTTGGGGGTCTGTACTCGGAAAACACCGACCTTGACTCGAGTGATAATAGCTTTATTTTAAATGTCTGATTTATTATGTTTGTTTCTGCTTTGTGTGTCTGGGGGCTATCACTGTAGAAAGAGGTGGAGTGGGATGGTTGGGTTCCTATTCCTTTTTACCCTTTATGCTCTTTTGGTATGTTTGATAGTTGATTTACTGCTCACTAAGACTTTTGTCTGACTTAAGGTTTTATGTTTAACTCTTATTACCTTGGACTGTTCATCCAAGTTGGGATGGGCAGACTAGGTAGTAGGTGACAGGTGCTGTTCTTTGTGACTAACGCTGTTGATGACAAAGACGACCTGGAGGCTTTTACATATTATTTTCTTACTATATGTATTGGATGTTCCGTTGTTTGTATGATTCTCTGAGTGTTATGTAGTGAGGCTTGATGTATTGACTATTTAGATGTTTGTATCAAATTGTTATGAGCTTATATGATGAGAATTCTGTTCTATAGAGCTTCACTAAGTATACTTTCTATTGTATTTTATCCATGCGCTGTGAGTAATACGATAGACTATTCTGTGGTTACCTTACCCTGATGATCGTCCATGGCGGCCTGGCACATTTTACAGCGCACTATTTCCTTGTTTAGTGTAGGAGCCATGGGCGGTCGTCACATAAATTAAATGGTTCAATTCACTTAAATCATTTCATTTCAGCATGTTGATTTCACATAGCGAAAGTCGTGTGTGCCGTTGAGAGCCAACGTTTGATTTTATATCGGTAGACTGCGACCTATGTTGTAACGACCCGGAAATTTCGATCCCGAAATTTTCAGATAGTTAAGAAAAGAAGAAAACAGAAAGAAGATGAAGACAGAAACAAGTCACATAAACCTCATATTCGCAGCAGATCAAATATAATATCAATTAAAATAGCAGTTATACAAAGAAAACTATATCTGTTAATTTACATTTAAATACATCAGAGTTACACATATACATACACATTGAACAAAACAATCATGTCCAGATACTACAATATCACAGTGGAAACTCTCTATTCGTCCCTGCCATCCAGCTCGCCTCCTGAGCTCCAGAACGTCCTTACCTGAAAATCTGTAATACTCGGTCTGACCCGAGCATTACATCAAAGTAACACCCGGGTCAGGCTGGAAACCAGCGTGAGTAAACCCATTAACATGAATGACAAAGGCATACAACTTATATAAACCCGGGGTAACTTATATCAATTTACAACTTCACAAGCTGTTATAGACATTACTTATTACACAGATCAATTTTCTAAGTACCAAAAACTTAGATTAAATGGTTCAATTCACTTAAATCATTTCATTTCAGCATATTGATTTCACATAGCAACTTATAAAGAATCAAAGTGGTTTCGGGTATTTACTAATACCCGACTCCGGTCTCTTCGGATCCAATGTCATCTAAAACCAAGTTATCCATTTAAATACAACTCAACTTTAATTGTCGTATAACACATTTACACAGCAATTCCTAATTGATTGATAGTCACATTATCATCGTCCATCTAACATATCACATCACAAAGCAATTAATTTCAGAGATATCAACCAATTCAAAGTACTCATCTTTCTTCAATCATTAAAAAGAAAGATTTGATCATTTCCATTACTTTCATGAACAAACGATCCTCCAATTACTTCCATTATTTAATTATTCTTAAATTTCATTTAATAATTAACCTTTATTAATTACATGCATTAATCAACCTTGATTAATCACTAACAGAAATTAACTTTCCTAAATTACTTCATCAATTAAACCAACTCCTCGATTAATTATATTAAATAAATCTTCAAATTTCACTGAACAATTATCACCTAATTCCTTCAACTGGGTAATTATGCTTTAATTACTTCTCACCAAGTAATTTACCCACTCATTAATTACATCCTGTAATAACCATTAATTACTTCTCTAAGTAATTACACTTCTTTTATTATATTTATTCCAAATTAGTTATTCAAATTGATTTTCCAAAATAATTTACATTGATTAATTATCCTTTTAATTAATCACACTCATTAATTTACTAATCCCTAAATAACTTCCTTAATATCACCTTTTAGTCAATTACACTTAAGAAATGAATTCTTAATTACTTACCTTTAATTACTTAGATTAATTAACCTTAACTAAATAAGTAATTAACAAACCAATATCTTAATTAAATACTTTATTTCATCATTATACTTCATTAGTAAATATAAAGTAATCAATCTTATACTTTGGAAATATATAAAATTTCCTTTAACATAAACAATTTAAACATTTGATTCTACTTTGAGAACTTTATTAACATCACCTTTAAGTAAATTAAATAAATGCTTATATGTGTAAATTTTAGTTGGTAAAACTAGACTTGTTATGCTACACACTTGCCTCTTTTCTTACGTTTAAACTTGGAGTTCATACTTTAGTATATCTTGTACCTCAAACCTTTACACAACATGCTTACAATCCCGAGGCAACTACTTTTACCCGAGACACATGCGAGCAATCCCACACGAACCCTCGGGCACTCACTAATCATGCTACTTCGAGTCACACTGCAATCCCTCTCGAGTTCAACCCGAGATTAGCTGCTTCTTCCCCAAACAAAAAAAACTCAGATACGTATATGACGCGTGAACGTGCACAGATGGTCGGAGCATCTCCGACCATCACCACCGCTTCTGACAAGTCAATAACAACCCTTAATAACTATTTCGACCTCCAAATCATCTGAACAGCCATTAAATCAAAATCAAGCAAATTGATGGAAACATCGAAACCATCCTAATCCATAGATTCGCAAATCTCCATCTCCTCCGACCATCTGAAGTCTCGTCATCGAGCACTGTCAATCTCGCCGCTTCCCTCTTTCTATTCCCCCTCCACCGATCACCTATAGATCATCATCGGCGACGTACACACCTTAGAAACCTGGACAACAAAATCCCGCCTCCCAGGCCTAGTTCACCCATGCCTAGTCACCCTGGCCATTTATAAAACCCCTCACCATATTTCCAGCAACCACATAATTCACGCTACCTCCAACGTAAATCCCGACAAACTTCATCACTCCGATCACCAGAACGAGCTCGAAACCCATTTATCGTTCATCTTACAAATTCTTTTGATTTACTTTAGTAAAAATCATGATTTGATTTTTAAAAATCCAATATTTCGAAAACAAAAACAGTTTTATATTTGAATCCAAAATTATTCAAGTCAAAAATTTCCTTTTGAAATTAAGATGCTACTGTTCTGCTATCTTTTATTAAATCCAGCTTCAGTTATAACTTGAAATTTATTTTTTAAAATCTATACCATGTTATAACATACAAAATTTGTTTATCCATCATGTCCCGAAGAAGATCAGACAAGGAGAACCAAAAAAATTTCATATTTAAACCCTGAACAATATGAACAGAACAATATTTTGCAAACTGACATGCACACCCACATAATTTATATATATATACATATATGATCATATAAAACAAGCATGTAATCTTTTATCACTAATTTACTTCCAAATTTCTGCATGCGACAAAAATTGGAACATATTGAAAACTTGTTTATTCACCATTTTGGAAGAACAGAGAATCAACATTTAATCTGAAACATCCTCATTTGGATCTGCTTATGTTAATTTTTGCTTGAATCTAAATTGCTTTGACTCGTCTCAGGGTGGAAAGCTTGAGATTGTTGTTGTTTGATTGTTTTAACTTAAATTCACAGTTTTTTTTAAAGATTTATATTTGTATCAGTAAACAGAGATAATACAAATACTGAGACATGTATCCATACTCACACTCATATATACATGCAACCACCTCAAACATGCAAAGGTACTACTTATCAAGATTTCAAAAATCATCTCATGCAAACTAATATATAATCAGATTTAGCTTTGAGATTCTAGTTTACTCACTTTCATTTTGATGCTCAGAGCTTAAACAGTTTGAAGCTTTGAACCTGGATTGTTTTGAAACTGGGAACTTTGAAATTTATCCTGATTTTGATGCAGGTTGAAAATTTTGCTGAGAAGATTGCATGATTATTTTGCTTGATATTCTAGGCTGGAGACAAAACATTTGCAGGCTAAGTTTGATTTCTTGTTTGATCTTAGATTGGATAATATGGAAGCTTGATTAAATCTCTAGTTTGAAAATATTTTAGAGAATGGATTCATAAAAGAAAATGAAAGAGGAGTAAGAAGAACATTTTTTTTTGTCTTCTCTTTTTTTTTTCTTTTCTTTTAGCCACTTGTCTTTACATGTATTATAAAGGCTACAAGTGTTTATTTCATATGTTAAAAGTCTTACAAATGTTTAATTCCTTTATTGATATTCTTATGTTTTTATAATTTGTTTTATGTATTTATATTACATATAAACTATATTGAGCACACGTATAAATTAGAAGGAAAGAATATTAACCCCTTTTATTAAATCTTGTTTACATTTATACTATAATTTGTCATTGTATTTAAATTGATATATACAAGTACTAGTGTTAAAATGTAGAATTCAACATTTTATATAACTCTTGAAAATCACCATATTAACTTTCAAAACATAACTTTAAATAATTATACTATAAGAATATCAAATAAATATTTATCCAAGTATAAATATTTATTATCATCTTTATTTGTTAAATCTATAATTCAATATTTCTAATAGTTAACCTCGTTAATTAACAATTAACGTATACCCCAAAATTCAGGTTATCACATATGTAGGAGTGGAGAAGTTTTATTTCGACAGCGAAAATCAAAGGCCGCAGAGAGCCTACAGTTACATGGACTTTTGCTGTGATGGCAACGTAACCCTGAGATGTAACTGTGATCTGTTGTGGGTTCCATGGCATAATCGAGAGGCCGCGGAGAGCCTGTAGTTACATGGACTTTTGCTGCGATGGCAACTTAACCCTGGAATGTAATTGCGACCATGGATGTGGGTGATGATTTCCAGAGCATTCTTACCAAAGATATTTCCTCTATTTTCAAGAATGTTTTCTATATTTTCAATAAAATGTTTTCTCATTATTTTCACTGGATGTTGAAAACGGGTTTGCCAAGTACTTATAGATTTTCAGTCTTACGCCTGATCAACTTATGGCCGAATTTCTATAAGAACGAAGTTGGACTTGTGGAAACATCGAGTTATAAAAATATTTATATAAAACTATTTTGGTAATATTATATAGTTATTAAAATGTTTTAAAAGGGTCAAAGAGGAATATATATAAATATTGAATTAATTCCGGCTTCGTCCCTTTTCGAGGACGAAAAGATTTAAAGGGGTGAAATGTGATATCCCAGATATATTTGAATTGATATTAAGTTATATTTTAAAATGAATTTGAATTTATATTTAAATTTCAATCTAAATGAATATATATATCTTAAAAATATTTTGATTTCAAAATATATGAATAAGTATTGTTTAAGATAAGGTTTTGTTTTCCTTAAAACTAAATAAAATAAAAATTAATTTAAAAGTATGATAATTTAAATAGGATTTTAATAAAGGATTAAAATCTTTTTCGTTTGTACTTGAAATAAACATAACACATAAAACAAATATAAAGATATATATTAATAAAAACATAAGAAATATTTTTAAGTAAAGGCTCTAAACATTTGTAAGTATTATGATACATGAAATTAACATTTGTGGCATTTATAATACATATAGTGGCAAGTGGCATTAGCTTCTTTTCTTTAATAATAATAATTCAAAGAAAAGCAAAGTTATACATACCATTAAATTTCCTCTATTATCATTTTCTTTTGCTCAAAACAAAACTTAGCAAATAGAGATCTGTAAACCCAAATACTAGCAGCTTTGAAAAAAAAAGAGAAGAGTAAATTGACAAATAGAACCTGAAGGAGAATCAAGTACAAAAATCAAATCATCTAAAGCCTGCATTTTCTCAACCTGAGATAATGAAGCCTGCCTGAAATCAAACTTAGTTCAAATACAACTTCAATCTGAGCAATTCAACAGCAAAGCAGTACTGATGGACAAATATAGCAATTTAAGAACAAAGGAATTTAAAGCTGGAACCAGAAAATAAAGTTCACTGCCCCTTATTTGGTGAGTAAACATTTCATCCTTTATACTAAATCTAACTATCTTTCCCTGATGCATGTGAGTAAACATAGCTTTATATTTTTTTATAAAAATCTGATGCATGAATAAATTTTCGAAGTTTGATGTAAAAATTGTTGCATGATGTTGGAGGGTATTGATATATGTCTAAATAATGGAATGTGCTTGTGAACTGTTGGCTCTGTTCTTGTTTTGTTCAGATTTCAAAACTGAAATAAAAATCAAGATCTTTTTCTCTAAGTCTTGTCAGCCTTCAATCTAAAAGCAAAATTTATTTATAATATCAAACTACAAATTTAAAATGGCTCAATGATTCAAATGAAGTTAGATTATACAAGCAGGTAGGAAAAACAGAAGAAAACTTTGATAGAACAAATTCTCAACATGTTTAATTTGTTGTTTTAGGGTTATGATTAGATCATTTATCAAATTTTAAGATTTTTAAAAATAAAATCATGATTTATAGCATAATAAATTGAGGGAAATGGCATGTTGGTCGAATTTTGGGTTTAGAGGAATTTCTGGTAATACACGACACTGGAATGATAGGGGTCTCGGGTGAGACAAGTTTGGTGATCATCGAAGTCTGCAAAATCGGATAAGGATTTATTTGGCCACTGTGGCGTCGGCGACTTAGAGAACTAGGGTTTAAGGAAGTTTAGAAGTCGAGGATGAATGATTTGTTGCCGCTCTGTCGTCAGAGCACCGGAGGAGGCCGGACGCGGGGAATTTGAAGCTTAAGTTCGTGGTGAGGCTTCAGATGAAGGCTTGGGTTCTTTGGTGGTCGGGGTTGACTGGGGATGGCGAATTTGGATCGAAGATGTTTTACTCCAGTTTGAACAGGAAGGTTCGAATTCTATTTTCGAGCATATATTAGGATCTGGGTGTTTGGACCCGAAGAAGGGGATGACTGGTGATCTGTTGGTGGTAGTTGCGAAAGCCGAAGCGTTTCCAGCAACCGGTGCAAGTGCACAACGTGCACGAAGTGTTGTTTGATCAGGACGGTTCGGTAGGGAAGTTTTGCGTTCGATCTTAGTTAGATAGGTTCGCCAGTAATCGAAGTTCGATGGGAGGCGACGAGTTGGTCAGTGATGATTTCTCCGGCGCGTGCTTTCGTTTGGGCGTTTTGTGGTTTTCCTGGAAGTAGAAGTTGGAGAAGAAGATTTTTAGTTGGGTTTTCAGATTATTCTTAAACAATTAAGTTTGGGCTTCGGCCCGTTGCCGTATGGTGTGATAAATTATAGGTTTGGTTATCTGCGGTTTCAGTTTTGGGCTTTGGGCTAGGCCTAATGGGTTTGTTATATTTCAGCATAATTTATCTTTTTTTTAATGAAATTTGTTAAAAAGAGAGGTAAATTCATAACTCATTGAAACATAAACTCAAGCACGTATTTTTGAAGTAAACTTTTAAACCAAAATTCTTTAATGTAAGTGCTTATTTAAAGTTTTATATGGACAAAGGAATTTTTAAAATATAATAAAAAAATTGATATGCATTAAGTCCATTTAATTTAGGCAATTTAAAATAAGCTATTTGTTTATAAATTAGCCAAGCTTTTGGAAATAAATTTATGGTTAATCCTTGGGTTCTTTTGAATAAATTAAGATATATTTAGGATAACTAATTAATGAGTAGAAAAAAGAAAAAAAATGTTAAAGATAATTTGAAGTCATTTTAAATCTTAAATTTAAAATGAAATTTGAAAGAAATTTTAAATAAATTGTTTAGTACTTGAACATTAAGAAAGTTTGATCTTTAAGTAAATTAGAATTTAAAGATTTGTAATTCATTAAATTTATAAGTAAATTTAATGGATAGTTAGTTTGTTTGATTAATCAATCATTTGGGTTAATTAAATAAGTAGTTAAAGTTTTAAACTAATTAATTAATGGTTAAGACTAATTAATTAGGAATAATTAATTTATGTACATAAGGATTTTGATTAGATCTTAATTAATGATTAAGAATTAATTAATCAAGTAATTTAGAATTAATTAAGTTACAGTTAATACTTAATAAATTTAATAATTAAAGATTAATTAATGGATAATTAAAGATTAACTAGTTTATAATTAATATTGCTTTATTGAAGTGAATTACTTAAGAAAAGTAATTAAAGAATTAATAATAGTTAATGATGGCCATTAACTAAGGATTATTTAATAATTAATTAATACGATTAGTTTAAATAATTAATTAGATTAATTAATTAAATGATAATCAATTGTGAAATTTATTAAAGTTTAATTACTAAATGGAGGTAATTAAAGAATTAATTATTTAATGTAATTAACGGAGTTTAATGTGATTGTTTTAAATTAATTAATTAAGTTTAATTAATTTTAATCACTGGATGATTTGATAATAATTACTTAATGTAACCGATGAAGTATAATTACATAGTGAAGTAATTAATGATAATTACTGGATGTAATTAGTGGAAGATGGTTTAATTGTTGAAGTAATTTGGATTAAATTACTTAATAATTAATCAAAGGATTAATTAAAGAAATTAATTAAGGAGTAATTAATTGATAAGAAATTAAGGGTAGTTAATTACTAGGTGATAAATTGTGATGATGTGGTTTCTATTGTTGATGAATTATGTGACGTCCTGTATTTAAAATTGAGTTGTATTTCACTTGAATAATGTAAGTTAAGATGATACTGGTTTCGAAGAGACTGGTGTCGGGTATTAGAAAATTCCCGAAATCACTTCGATTCTTTATAAATTGATATGCGAAATATGTGATGTCTATAACAACTTGTGGAGTTGTAAATTAATATAAGTTACCCAGGTTATATAAGTTGTATGTTTTGTATTCTTTCTTAGATGGGTTTACTCACGCTGGTTTCCAGCCTGACCCGGGTGTTACTTTGATGTAATGCTCGGGTCAGACCGAGTATTACAGATTTTCAAGTAAGGACGTTCTGGAGTTCGGGAGGCGAGCTAGATGGCAGGAACGTATGGAGCGTTTCCGCTGTGAGGATTATTGCTGATTATTTGGAACATGTTGTTTTAAACTGTTCTGTATTGTGTTAATATTGTAATTCTGATGTATAAAATATAAGAGTACTGATACAGTTCTTCTTGTAAAACCGTTATTTATGTGATATTATATTTTGATCCGCTGCGAATGTGAGGTTTCTGGTTTTGTTCTGTTTTCTTCTTCTTTCTCTTTTCTTCTTTTCCTACCTACCTGGAATTTTCGGGATCGAAATTTCCGGGTCGTTACACTATAAAAGGAGGACTCTACTCTGAAGAAAGGGGATCAGAAAAAAATTTCTTTACATCCTTTCTTCTCTTCATTGTTGAATACTTCATTTCCGGATGGCCTGTCCTTAACTATCTGTTAAATACTCCTCTTTTGGACGGTCTGTCCCTAACTTAATCATCTCCCAGGTTTGCCCGGTCCTAATGGTTTTTCGAGCCCACCAATAACCTATCTGCATACAACATATATTTCTTTCAGTGTGTAATCATGATTTTAGTCTAATTGTGACAAAGCCTTGCGCACTGAAAGGTTTTAAAAAGAAGGTTTTCCTCTAGTTTTAGACTGAACCCAGTAAGCCTATGGAAGGTTTATGTTTAAGAGGTTTAATTCCTTCAAAAGGTTGTTTATTGAATGGTTTCAAAAGTTTTTTCCAACGAAGTCAAAAGGTTGTTTGCTGAATGGTTTCGAAAGGTTGTTTATTGAATGGTTTCGAAAGGTTGTTTCCAATGAAGTCAAAAGGTTGTTTTATGAATGTTTTGAAAGGTTGTTTATTGAATGGTTTCGAAAGGTTTTAGTTCATGAAGGTTGTTTGTTGAATGTTTTCGAAAGATCGTTTCAATAAAGTCGAAAGGTTGTTTACTGAATGGTTTCGAAAGGTTGTTTATTGAATGGTTTCGAAAGGTTTTAGTTCATTGACTTTGAAAGGTTTGATTCAATGGTTACGAAAGATTTAGTTCAATGGATTCAAAAGGTTTGAGATGGAAGGTTTTCTAAGGTTTTTCAAAGATAATGTTTTAAAGTAATTCGAAAGGAGGATGTCAAAAGTCTTATTGCTTTCGAAAGGTTTGTCTTTTAATAGTTTTGAAAGGTTTGATATAGGTTCGAAAGAGATGAATTCAAAAGTTTAGAAAGAGGTTCCTTCAAGTGTCTAAATGTTTTCATCAACTAAGATTTGAGTAAAGAAGATATGTGTGTGTGTGTGTTAGTATCGACCCGTCTTCGCACATGGGCTGTTTGTATTATTGTATACGTTGATATTTTGTTTGAGTGCAAACATGTAAAAGGAAAGTAAGGGCATTTTTGGAATTTCAAAAGGATACCGAGTAAATTAGTTCAACCAGTTTTCTTTATTAGTAGCAGAGATACATAACATGGTGATATGATTTTGAGTAAAGCATATAGATTATATACTTTTCCTTGTTTAAGTTTGATATAAAGGTTTTAAATCAATTTGAAAATGTTTTCAAGGAAAATTATGGGAAGGGATCCTTAAGTGAAAAAGACTCAGATGTTAGAATACCAGATGAGACTAGTATGGGGTCGCATCCTATATGTTAGCTATAATCCCCAGCTGATTGTTGTCCCGAAATTCCAATGTGTAGGGCTTGGTCACAATTAGACTAAAATCATGATTGCACACTCAAAGGAATATATGTTGTATGCAGATAGGTTATTGGTGCGCTCGAAAAACCATTAGGATCGAGAAGACCTGGAAATGATTAAGTTAGGGATAGACCATCCAGAAGAGGAGTATTTAACAGATAGTTAAGGACAGACCATCCAGAAGTGTTGTAGTTCACCTTGTCAATAGCCTCAAATCACATTTAAAAAACAATAAGAACTTGATCTGAATTGATAACTTTACTTTACTTCGGCCCCTTATGGGTCTAGGTTCAATCTTCCCAGACTATAGTGCATTTATGGACCGGTTGGCTTGACCCATGCACCAGTTTATATGTTTTCCTAGAAATTGCCAGACTGTGGATTTTTACCATTTCCTTATCATTTCTACCTCTACTCACCCTCTGTTCTGCCTTTAGTCATCTGAGAATGTCTTTAATACCCAACCTTATATTTTATTTCCTGTTAACAAGTTATTACATTAGTTTGTGCACATATTCATCAAATTTATATAAATTAGTGTAAACCTAATTCTAATTTACTGTTTATAATCAAATCCCTCCCAAACCCCCATTCATTCCTATTTACAGTATATATAAGTGTTTTTCTATATTATTATAGCTAGCATATCATAATTATAATATCATGATTGCGTTATACGAAGAGGAATGCATGAATCACTCGCTAATTCATCGTTTTCTACATAAACATCCGCCATTTGGCCTGCTCCTCCTCGTTGTTTTAGAATTATATCCCCAAGTCATTACTGGTGCATATCCTTTTCCATTAGCTTCGTAACGCCACTGGTCTTACGCGGTTTAGTTGAATTTTTAAATAGTTAGAGCGATTTGATTCTTTATATGCTAAGAGAACGAATGAGGCAGAGAAAGGAGTAGTCGTTGGTTTCTAAAATTGAATGTATGTGAGTTTCCGGTTTTAAAAGATAAAGGAGGGAAAACAACTATCTGCTCTAATTCAAAATGCAAACTCCAAGTCTTGGCGCCTGATTAACTCGATACCGCTTCAATCATAATTCCTCCATACGGACTCCAAATTTCGCAACTAAAATCCAGAGCAACTCTGGAAAATGAGACGGTTACAATGTTGCAACTTTCATCTTAAAATTCTAAAGTAGAAAAATGACCATTTTGCCCCTCTTTTTTAATTTAATTTATTAGCTAATTAAATTTAATTATTTTCATGTCATTATATTATTAATATTTAATCAAATTATTCACCCATTTTAAGAGGTATTACATTCTTTGAGGTTAAGCAACAATGTACTCCATTATTTCTATAAAGTTGAATCCTATCTCCGGGGTTATGAGTTTATACTTTATTGTCTCTGGCAGAGTTGGGTTAGTTTATACTTTGTTGTTTTTGATAGAGTTGTGTAAGTTTACACACTACTATGTCTAGTAGAGTTGTATGAGTTTATACTCCAATGTCTCTGATAGAGTTAAATAAGTTTACACTCCACTATCTACGGCAGAGTTGAATGAGTTTATACTCTACTGTCTTTGGAAAAGTTGAATGAGTTTGTACTCCACCATCTCTGGCAGAGTTAGGGAATAGACAATGGGTTATTTCAAGCATTTGGAGGTGAAAGAAGTTCATGATTTCTAGGTCGAAAAGCATCCGACAAGTCCATCCATTTGATCATCAACAATAGGGATTTGCATCTTTAAAACCAAGAGGTATCTGATGAACCCGTCCAGTCACTTGTCAAATTGAAAGGACCTATGCTATTCTATTCTTTATAATTTGCATGCACAACTATCTTTGGATTCCTAGTAGGAGAAGGATATACTATGTCATCAATGAGGGATCCAACATCGTGCCTTAAGTGGTTTATACTCTTCCTCTGCAAGGGCTTAGTTCTACTGAGGCTCTACAAAATAAAGTTCATGGCACACTTGCTGGAGTTACCTGCAAAGGGAAAATCAAGACCAATAATTCATATATTAATTAGATAATGGTTTTTTTACTAAGAAGAACATAGTACCATTGGTTTATAAATCAATCATAAGACAACATTTTATCAGTGTATGGAAACCAAGTTCATAACTAAGTAGTTTTAACAAAATTCATATAGGACAAAAATTAAATCACGTCTAAAGGTTTAAATCAGAATGTACCTTGGGTTATTGCCCAAAGCATGCATGTTAGACCTATCTCTAGATCTCATACATGTGTAGGTACGCTAATGTAAGCTCCCAACCATTATTTTAACAAGAAATAAACAAGGAAAATTATGAGAATCGTCCCTTAGTTCCCTTAAGGGATGACCATAAAACTAGATACATCACTTAAACTGCCTTTAGCAATCACCGCCTAGTTGGTTGGCTATTAAGATTGACAATCGTCTGACGCTTGATCACTATTTGGTGGGCTCTTAACGTACTGCAACAACCCTATCTTTTTGATGTGTTTCTCGATATTATCTTTGAGATGTCGACATTCTTTGGTCCTAAGACCATATATCTCATGGAAGACACAGTATCTGTCAGTTCCTATCTCTGTAGTAGTTAACTCAATGGTCCTTAATTCGATGTAGTCCATGGTCCCAAGTTGCAAGATAGATTATCTCTAGAGTTTCCATAAGATATTGCCATAGAAACCTACCTTGTCCTCCTTTAAAGCATTTCCTTTCTCCATCCCTATTATCGATCTTTTGCTTGCCTATATCCCGAGGCTTTTCATTTCCAACTTAATTGACAATGGTCAATTTTTCCTCAATATCAGAATCCTCCAAATTAATGTTCTTATCAACTTGATAATAGAAGTCCTCCAAGTTGGCAATTAGGTTCCTAAGTTCCATGTAAAGTTATGTCTTTCTATTAATTCCTAAAACAACAGCCACCAGGACAATTTGTTCAACTGGTTGATGTATAATGGCTGCTATAGTGTTGAACCATACAAGATAACGTAAGGTTTCTCCATCCATTTGTTTAATATCTGCCATGCATATCTCATTCTTAGTTTGAACGACATATACTTTGTACCGATTCTTGAAATTTTCCTTCAACACGAACCAAGTAGGAATAGAAGCGTGCTCCAAAAGACTAAACCACATAATCACCGAGTCTGACAAGAATAAAGGAAAGCAATGACACATTACTTTCTCTATAGATCCACATCCATATGTTGAATGTAAAGCCTCAAATGTGTTGTAAGATTAGTTTTTCCAATGTATATATCCATAACAAGCATCATAGAATATGGGGAGTTGGTTTCCTAATGGATTTTGAAGTGAACATACTCTAGTTCATCTCATCAACATCTAGTCTCTTATTCTGCTCACCCTACACCCAATACATAAGCTCAACAACTCATTCCTCCACTAATGTAATTCTCCCTTAGGTTGCTTAGTAGGCCACGCTTTGCCGCGTGCACAATAGGTCAATCACTATGAACCAGTCAATCCGAACTCAAGCGGTCCTATTTCGGTAGCTAAGCGTGTAGTTTTAGCATCAGTATTGACTTAGGGTAGGACTTTCTCCCTTTGTCCGATATGGGTTACATCATTCCGCCCAATACTAACCAGTTTGACATTGAGCTGAGTTGGTTCCAATCCTAGCTGGTTTTGTTAAGTAAAGTTTGTGTCTCCATGGCTTATTATTACCTTACCTACTCCCATGCATCCATTCCCGATGGTATGCGAATAGAATTCCTAATTTCGTTCCTCTACACCTCCGTTGGAGCTACTTGCTATGCATGAAACCATTATCTCATGTTTCTTATCCAAGAAAGAAACTTCCATATTTTCCATCACTGTTCGTACCTTCTCCCTGGTAAGGTATTTGGCTTATTGACTTGGATCGGACATTGCTTCCTGACTACTCCCATGGAACAGCATCCTCTTTGACCATTTCTTTCTAGCTAGTAGCCTTATGATCTAAATTGATTTCATAGTGAATGAAACAAAATATTTGTGTTAAAATATACAAACACTCAAGAATAGTGATTTGGTAGAGCCTAGGATCCAGAGTGTGACCCAGTGCTAGTTTTTAGAAGGTGGAATCATTAGCCATCAAATTTATTAAGCTCTTACTCTAATTCTGATCACAAAACATAGAAAAATATGCTGGAAAGAAAGAACTATGGTGCAGAAATAAGTAATCTCCGGCTTACGTTCAGTTTGTTTCTTTTGTTATGATTCTCCAATTTACAATAATTACAGCGCTTGCTTGATCTCTTTAGATCAGTTAACATAATTGAGGGTTTCTCGATCCTTGTAGATTAGTTACAACAGTTATAGGTTGATAGATCTATGATTAACAAAGCTCTAATGCCATAGATCTTAAGGTTGATTTGCCATAACTGGATATTGGATGGTTGGATGAGGTCTTGACGATTCTTTGCCACCTAAAAGTGCTTCGATCATCCAGTTTAGCTAATATGATTTGGTAGTTCTAGTACTCCAATACTTGACCGCTACTGCTGTTTATCCATAGGGTATCTATAAGTGTAAGGATGTGAACGAATATATGTGAGTAGAAGTGATTCGGTTCGTTGGGAGTGGTTTGGTTTGGTAGGTGTGTTTGGTCGATAGGAGTGATTAGGTTCGATGGGCGTTGTTTGGTTCGGTAGGAGTGGTTCGCTTAGATAGGGGTGATTCAGTACGGTAGGTTTTGGTTTGGAAATACATTGTCAGCCCATTTTTCTCGTTCAATACTATTTCTAACCAAACCATTCCTTACCAGATCATTCTTGATATTCTATTCCAAACCGATCTTCTTTGTGCTATACCTTCTTCGTTTTAGGTTGAAATTATTAGAAACGTAGACTAAGAGCTTCATATAATTGAATAGAACACCATAATGCCTTTGAATGTTTTAATTCGAGTGAAGTGGATTGTAGCTGTCTAAGGTGGGTTCAAATCGGCTAGGTAGTGGACCAATTTTTAAGATGATCATATTATTTAGGTGCATGTCCTGACATGAGCACATTTTATAATTAGTTTGAGCTATTTTGTGTCTGTGCCAAAAAATTTCCCTAACAGATATTCTCGATCGATTACAATGTAAATATAGTTTTATACATACTTATGGTTGTCAAGTACCTCAAGCCATAAATTATTATAGTGCTGTTTATATTGTCCCTAGATTATTAAAAACATTTTGTAAACTTATTGAGCACCATCAAGGATTAAGAATATACTTGTAATTTGTTGAGCATCTCAAGGCTATAAAGACTGTCAGAAGCAAAGAATGTACGAATAGGAGTTATATATGAGATATAACCAATGACATATTATTTCCTATATATAAGGACCACAATTAGTTGAGCATCCTCAAGGTTGTAACATAATTAATGGATAATAATACCCACTAAAGGAATTCATGAAATTTCAACATCCTATTTAGGAATTCTAAGAGGGTAAAATCTAGTAGGAGACTTTCTAGAAAAATATAATAAGCTATTCTAATAAGTATTAGAACATGTGTAATATTATAATAATTTACTTTAACGAATTTGTAAACAAATGTAATTAGTAAAATTGTTTATCAATTAAATTATACTAAATGAATCGAATTAAGGATCGACGATGAAATGTAAAATATACTTGCTAGTAAATTAAACTTTTGGCAGGTAGTCGCTTTAAGATCCATGCAAGTGTCGAGTAATCTAACCATTGAAAACTTCAGAGTCTTGGTACTTTAAATGTGAATTCCCCTAGACTTCACATTGTCTTCTATTATTTTTTACTCTAAAGATTAAAAGAATATGGATATTCAACCCCTACTCAATAATATATTACAATTGTTTGGTGAACAATTATGGCTTGTGATATATAAAATATCAATGAAATTATTTCATTTGAAATAAAAAAGTAAACCATAGTGCAAGATCATTTGTTAAATAAAATTAAACACAATGAGGATCTTTTTGTGTTGGAAACAATGCTTGGCCAAGGACTATAAACTGACCTAAGAATTCGTTCATCAAAATGCTAGTTTTGTTATGTTTTTCTTTAATTTCAACTTATTCGATCTCCTTAACATATTAAGGATAACTAAATGCATGTTTGTAAAGAAATATAGTGCAAACTTGTAAAGTGTTTCTCTGTAAAAGGCTTAAACATTTAGAAGATAAAGTGAAAGTCTGTGAGTGGAAATAATAGTACCATGATTAGGGATGACGAGAGGGAAAATGGTTGCCTCTGCTTCATAATGAGACACAAAAAAAAATTATATAATATTTGTAGATGCTTAATAAAGAACAAGAAATATGATCTCTATTCTAGTTTATTGTTGGTGATTCCTCTCTATAAGATTTAATTTTTTAGTTTGAGATACTTGATCTGAAACTCTCATCTGAAAATTCATTATAGTAATAGAAATTAACAATATATAGGCAACGATTAAATGGAGCTTTGTATTTCAAATGTTTTATTGTAACAAGAGATAGTGGGAGCATACCAAATAACAACTGCTAGTGGATCATAATGTTTTGAAAAATTATTTTCGTGTATCCCAAATGTTATTTATTAAATAATAAATATTTTCTTTTCTAATAGATATGGCTTTGTTTTAATAGTAATATTATGAATATTTATATAAGACATATATGTTTTTTTGGCATCTTGATGAGTTATAACAATAGTGATGTGTTATAGAAAATACAAAAGCATCTAAAATATTTAACAATTACTTTTGGCATTATGGACTAAGCCATATCTTTGAGAAACTTTTCTTTAATTATATGATTGTGAGTCACATGGTACTTCTGAATTGTATCTCAAAAATTAGAAACAAATCCCCCATTTAGTAGCAGTGACAAAAGATTTGATGAACTATCTGAATTGATACATATAGATGTGTGCATTCTAAGCCTGCCAAAAGCGAATCCCCTTTCTTCATCAATTTATCGATGATTTTTCTCATATTAGGCATGTGTGTGTGATACAAAAGTTATATATCTATGGTAACTTCGTAGCATACAAAATGAAAGTAACATGCAAAAAAAATTAAAACAATTCGTTTTGATCGAATGGCGAGTATCTTAGATAAAAGTGTCAAAAGTTCCTAAAAGTGAATATAATCCACTCTCAAATTCACTCCTCCTTATGCTATAAAATGATAAATCAATAAGGAGTAATGGAACTTTGTTGGAGAAAGTACGATCAATAATAAGTGGAGTTGAGTTATTTCATTCTTTAAGGATACAAATTGAAGAGTAGGCACATATGTTGAATTTGGTTTAATCTAAAGAAGAGATTATAATTCCATATAAGATATGGACGGGAAAGAAACCTCATATATAATAGTTTAAGGTATGCGGTCGTGTGAACTACATTATGAACATATGTTTTGTGGACTTAAGGCTAAATCTGTTTTATTTAAGCCTATAAGAAGTTTATAAACATTTTTTAATGCTTATTCCATCACACTAAGAAACCAAGTATTGTTTAAAATTATTCCACCTTCTTATTAAAGAAATTTCTTTCTATAGAAATTATTTGTAATGTGACGGACTTGGATGTCATCCAAGATTCAAAAATAAAAACTGATTATGTAGATAATACAAATTTAACCAAGCCAAAAATAACATAGATCCTTTCTTGTTCCTAAATAGCTGAGAGGGACTCCAACACCCATAGGGTTGATATGGGAGAGTTCGATGGTCTGTTGTTCCATTCATGCATACACATTGCATTACACCACATACATGTTGCACATTTATGCATTACATTGTAGGTTCTTTTGCCCTAAGATTTAGTCTTACATTCCTCTTTTTATTTTACCGACTCCAAGGTAGTCGGAGGATCATTGCTTAGCTTTAGTCCTTGATGAACCCAAAAGTAGGGGAAAACGCAGCCTTGAAAATATTTCTTTTGTGAAGCCTAGTATTAACATTAAATGTTCTCCCAATATCCTTAGCAGAGGGGCTGATATATCCTAATTACTTCCTTCTATTTAGCCTCCACTTACTACTTGCTAACTCTTAGTGCACCCTAGGTCCCCTTCTAGAAGCTCGAAGTGAAGATTTCTAGAGCATCCTAAGAACTCAGGGAGGTACTCCCATACTTATTATTCTGACTCTGAGGCAATGAGGAACTAAGAAGTTGTATGCTGTGAATTTTTCACCTCCTTTATTGCTTCTGGACAACCTTCCATAATTGGCACTTCATATTCAAGTACTATGCTTGCATTAGCTCCAGTAATTACTGACCCCATAGATCCAAAGTACGATGAGATTGCTCAACCTTCTGCCCACCGTAATCTATCAAAAGGTTGCTCATTGAAGCTTCTGCTAGAAATTTCCTTGAGATTTTGGACGAGCTCCACAAGATTGTAACATAATTGTGGACCTTGCCCAAATACCACTCTAAAGTTATTAAGGCTTATAAGGATGTCGATCGTAGAAATATCGAAATGAACCATTACATCATCAATCTTTGCAAATAGATATGAGATCAAGAGCAACAGTTAAAAAATAACAAGTAAAAGGTAGATGAGCTGAAGAAATCACATGTCGTAAGGTCATATAGGATAAAGAAAGAGCATAAAACCTATATTGAGAAGGGTAATAAAATGTTTTCAAGTGAAGTCGTAAGATCAATAAGGTGATTTGAGATGCGACCTTCAGGCTTAGAGAGAGATTGGATGGTCTATGCCATATGTTGAATGCCTTGCCTGAGGATGAGGAGAGCATAACTTGGTAAGTGTCTAGCTGTAAAAAAGAAAAGCTCAACTTAAGGTACAACTATCCTCGGCTACCTTTGAGAAATCATCCCTGAATGAACAGCTTTAATGGGGTAAGTTTAACAGACAATTGGCCAACTTCAGATTGAAGAATCTTCATATCATAGCCAAGGAATGTGACAAATTGGAGAAATAATTCTATTGTATGCATGAGTTATTAGATTACGCCTACTATAACATATACACAAAAGGTCGTCTCCGATGGCCTAAGAACTATGATGACATCATGGCTTCCATCTATAAGTATTTGGCCTAGGAGGCTAGGGAAGGATCACAAAACGAAGTAAAGCCTTTCAAACTTGAAGTGCTTGAGACTCCCTTCTTTAAGAAAGAGATGGAGGCTACTAGAAGAGTATAACGATCTAGAATTTTGTTTATTTGAAATTGGAATATTTAATTGATTTTAAACATTTAAAAGTTAATTTTTTAACTTGAATTTCAAATATATCTATTTATTGATAATTTAAGTATTGAATTTAATAGCTGGGAATTAGGTAAAATATTAAATCCGGAGTTTTAAGCTTGTTAAAAATAATTTAAAGGCTTATAAAATTTATATCGATAATATTAAAGATAATAAAATTTTTCAATTTGAATTTAAAAGTGGTTTGTTCAGTTTCAAAAATATATCATTTAAATTGACATTTAAAAATAGGCTTCTAAGGCACAGTCTCAGATTTCTACGAAACTAGTTCCATTGGATCCGTAATAGTGTATTATAATAGGATTTCAAATTTCATAGTATCAGGAATTATCATTTGGTCATACGATATATAACGCACTGGAATTTATACCCAAAATTCAATATAATAATTGGGTCCAAAATGTTATCTTCTCCATACAGTCGAATTAGAACTCAAAACCTTTTCCGTTTCGTTCAGAATAGGGGTATAATATTACAAACGCCTAGTGGCACGCCTCGATAGGAGGTCAAGATTTTATACGAATACGAAATGATTTGAATTTAAATAAAATATATTAAATTTATTTGACAAATTCACATTAGAACTTTTTCCTTTCCCCTTCAAATCACTATAGCAAGTTGACTCAAGCATGTTAACATCTCATCGTGTTTCCCCCTTCTTTTTCCTTTTAAAATGCAACAGTTTAAAACCGAAGAAAAAATGAAAATAGAACTTCAAAAAAATTATTCCTCTTCAAACACTTGATTTAAAAATCCAAAACTAGTTTTAAAAATCTTATTTCTTCTTCCTCTTCGATGTAATATAAAGTATGGGTGGTGCGGCTGAGTTTTATCGAGCTCGACTTTTTACATTCGATCTAGGGTTTGAGGTAGCCGACATATAGGGCATCAATGGGAAGATTGAAGGCCGTATTTTGGTTTGTATGGGGAAATCGTAGCAACGACCAAAGTTTGGAGGTTTGTGGCTGTGATTTGGGAGGGCTGACACGTCGAGTATGGGTGGAGGTGAGGACCTAGAGTCGCGTTTTGCAAAGGGATGGCGAGGTCTTCGTGTGGGTGTGCGTTCGATTGAGGAAAAGGAAGGTGGTGCGATGGTGGTTTTAAATTTGATGACGGTGGGGAGGAGGGTTCGTGTACGTGCACGCGCGAGGCCGAGTAGTTGGATTTTGGAAGGAACAGCCAGTTCGTATTTTTTAGGGGAAGAAGGTACAGAAGCAGGACGGGTTGGATGATGGGTATGGGGTTATTTTGAACAAAATTAAATTTGCGTTTAGTTAAATTAAAATTACATTCAAACTTATTAAATTTGTATCTCATGCATACGAGGTCCGTTTTGGACTATCCAAGTTACGTTGAGATCGTATCGTCGGCATCTACATAAAGGAATCAATTTGGGTTGATTTGGAGCTTCTGAGAATTTCAAACAATTTAAAATGCGTCTGGATTCAATTGAAAATGGAACGTGAAAATGAATGAAAATCTAGGTGAGTTAATCTCACTCAAATTTGGATTACAGCAATTTATTTTAAATAGTTAAAAATAATTATTGGATGTCTGATTGAATTTGATAATGGTTATCAGTTTGGATGTTATTATATATATAGTAGTATATATATTGGAGTGATTGATATTCTCTCATCATATCGCAGATGAGACCCTATACGCCCCATATAATTGCGGATGACCCTATATACCGCGATATTCCCCTCATAGTGGGATTGGTATTTTTATATTATGCCAACATCTGTGGATGTAGGGAAAATAGGTTGGAGGGATTCAACTGGATTCCTCAAAAATGTTAAAATTTATTTTCATATTTAGTGATATGATTATTTAAATGTTCTACGATAGATTGTGTTGGAATTTGAATATATTGGATGTTATGCTATTACTGGATAGATTTTGGTATTTTAAAATACCATAAATATAAATATTGAATTTTTAAAGGAAATAAAAGGGAAAAATTGAAGGTAAAATAATTATAGTGAAATTTGGATAAATCAAAAGAAAAAGATTTGCGAAAAATAAATAGTTGATTTAAATTTATATTTAGAAAATTTCATAATATTGTAAATAGAAATTTTGGAATCTGGAAAATAGGGATCTAGGTAATAATATAAACAAAATGATTTTTAATGGCAAAACTTATATGATTTGTTAAGTGTAAAAGGTTTTATAAATCAAGATTTAGAATAGTTTGGGAAATAAAACGAAAATTGAAACTAAAAGTATGAAATTGATGTTTCAGATTCAAATGATAATTTAAAACATAAAAAGGAAGTGAGATCCGAAATTAGTAGATTTTGGAATATAATGGGAAATTTATTTAAAGATGGAGTTTAATTTTGAAAATATTCAAAAAACATTAAGTGTTGCGAAACATTGATGAACGGGAAGTGAGCGTATCTAACGTAGAAACAAAGTGATAATTTAAGTGAAGTAAATTACCAGTGGATAATTTGAAATTATGAATTCACGGTGGGAATTTATAAGGAGATAGTAAATCGTTTTAAAAATATATCGTATTTTTATATTTAGAAATGTGAAAAAGGGAATTAATGGTATTAGAATGTGAATCAAACTGGGAATAAATAGAGAGGGATTTATGAATAATTAGACTGGCTATATTGGGGTTGAAATTGTATTTTTCTGAGAAGTTACGTTATTTTAAAAAGGAAGGATGTAAAGTAATAATTGGAAAATTTAAAAGTGTATAAATGAATGTTTTAGAAAAAAAATATCATTTAATTTTTTTTAAAATTGTTAAAGTAAATATTAATTAAGTTAGTTGTAATAGTTAAATATTGTTAAAGTTTTAATCGGTATTATTATTTTTAAAGGATAATTATTTAATATTAATATTTTTCATAATAGCTTTTATTTAAGAAGTTTTATCTGAAGTTAACTTGGAAATTTTTATAGAAATTTCATAAGTACTATTTTGAAAGTTATTAAATAGAGTTTTTGGAAAGTATTGGTATACTCTCGTGGCATAATCGGAGGCAGTGGGTGCCTGCACTTAAGTCTTAGATTTCTGTGGGATAGAGACGTAACCATCGAGCCGTGATCCATGGTTTGATACCGTAGTGGTACTTTCCAAATATTTTTGAAAGAATGGCTTTAGTGAATTTACTTAACTCAATAAGATAAGTATATATTTTGGATAAAAAGATCTAATTTATAGAAATTAAATTAAAAAGAGACTTAGTGTATTCAGTGAAAATGAAGAATTTGGTTGAACTGATTGTTTATTGGATAGATAAATAACTAACTATCAAATCTGGACCTAAATATAACTTGGAAATATCTAGAAGGAGCACCGAAATTATATGGTACAACTACCGTTCGAGGTGCTATACTGTACGTATAAATTCGCCCCATTATTCTAGGACGTTGATAAGGAAATCCATCCACTAACAGTTACGAGGTGATCTCCGATCTTATTTTCGTCTTTTATTTCCTAAAGAATCGGGTTTGAGTTTACCGAAAATATCGAACGTTGTTTCGAAGAGACCAGGATCGAATTTGTTATCCGAAAACCACTTCGATCCAATGAGAACGTTTTCAAAATGAAGACAAGAGCATGGAGTCGAAGATGGAGCAGTGAAGTGCAAGGGCTAGTCGCTACTGATCCTGAGGGTGATTCATAACGGATGTAGTAGGAGTAGTGCCTTCGATTCCGTTCCAACCGAGAACGGACTAATATGGATGAATGCTATTAGTACATTGTCATTGGAGGACAATGAGCATTCTAAGTGAATATTTCTAAAAAGGTAATCGTAGCCACTAGCCTCATCAATCGGGAATGACTGAAAAGAAAGAGAGATGCAGCATGGCTAAGTGGGTAGTACCCCAAGTAAGGTATGTATATCACCTTTCTAGATAACCTCGGATATTATCACTAAATGTGGAAGGAGCTCGGAAAGGGTGGGAACACCCAGGGTGATAGCATATTCGGTCTATCCAGGTCAGGGATTGTCCAGTCTTATGTAGTAGGGGATCCCAGCGTGGTCCTCGGTACACTGTTCTTGATGTGTACCGTGTCAGGTGGTACCCCAATGCCTAGTCATTCAGATAGAATTCATTCTCCAATAAGCACCGTACGGTTTTGATTGTGCCCAACTATGTGAAACATGAGATGCAAACATTTCAGCTATTTGAAAAAGTATTTGTACTTAGACACTATTATAATATCAGAGGATTTGATATGAAATGTTTTGGTTATCGTAAGGTAAAAACCCATCGCATTTATTTGTGGCGTGTCTTACGAGATACCTTTGATTTTCAAAGAATTTGATAGCTTTAAAAATTCAATTTGAGTGTTTTTCCCACGCTGATTTTCCAAACTAACTCGGGAGTTATTTTATTATAATGCTCGGGTTAGACCGACTATTACAGATGCAGGATAGGATGCTATGGAGTTCAGGAGACAAGCTGGATGACAAAGTTGTATTTCACGTATCTAACTTATATTCCGCTATGTATTGTAGGCTTTATATTCAGATTTTGTGAGGACAAGTTATTATAACTATCTAGTGTTATGTTATCAGTGTACTATACTCTGATGATGTTATGTATAAAAACAGTTATAGATCTTTTGTACAAAGACCAGTTGTTATCTATTATATATTGTTCGGCTTCGATTGTGATATTCTGTGTTGTTATTTCTATTTTCTTCTTCTACCTCTTTCTTCTTTATCCCAATGATCTGGTATTTCCGACATTCGATCGTTCGACATGTAATATAGTGGACGTATTGATGTTGATTTTCGAAGGTTGAAAATCCAGGCCGTGACAAAGAGGAAATACCATTCTACCAAATGTTATGGAGGAGGAAAGATATAAAAATACTAAAGTTGTGTTGGCTCATGCTAACGTTGTCCTCCTTTGACCATCTCATGATGCAACTCGTAGTCCATATCCCATTACATACCCCCACCTTCTCCTAAGTATCAAGTACCTACAACTCCAGAGGAAGTAATCTCGATTTTTATGACCTCTACTATACCTTTTATTACTAAAGAGGGTACATAATTTACTTTATTTCCTTATGACACTATTCATACTTACCGTCCTCACGAGAACTTGTTATTGACTTTCTTATCTGTTTTCCTATAGATGTGACTATATAGGTGGATCTCAATGGAGTGATTGTTGCTCCTACTAGTCTGATGGCTATTTTTCAAGCTTTAGTGCACTTCATGAACCTTCCGTAGAAAATTGAAGACCCCTAAGGAGATATTGATGCGGAGAAATCCAAGTATATTGACCTTGATGATGCTTAGGACAATGCCAATCCCCTAAGGAGACGATCGAATTAGGTGTACCCTCCATCTACTGTTGAGGTAAAAATTGAAAAGACTATGAAGATGGGGATGATTCGAGAGGATAAGCAAAAAATAGGTCGATTAGCACCTAGAGACTTTGAGAAACCAACCGAGGGATCTGCTAATCAGGGATCCAAAGTGTGATATCCCGGAATTTTTGGCAATATAAATTTAATAATCTTTATTTAAAATTAAATTGATTTGATAATATTGATTAATAAAATAAGAATTGGTTTCATAATCTAATTAAATAAATATTTAATTGGTGATTTTATCTTTTAAAAACTAAATAGATGTTTCTATTTATAATGTATATATATATTTGTATATATATTATAGATAATCTTTGATTTGGAATTTTATGAATAAATAAAGTCTTGTTTTCAAATTCTAATAATATATTTAATAATTTGGAAATTTGATTTAATTTAATATAAAGCTTTTCAAAGTTATTCAAATAAATAACTTTATAGTTTTAAAATACTTAAGATCAATTTTTTTAAGGTTTGTTTTATTTTCATTTTAAATATTTCTTGATAAATATGATTTGAAGATAAATAATAAGATAATCTCTTTTATAAATTATTTAAATTTGTCAAATTTGTTATTTTCAAACAATATTAATAATGTATTATTTTTCCATATAAATATAAAAAGAATTAAATAAGAAAATGGAATTATCATTTCAAATTGAACAAGTTGACTTTAATTTGGATTCTAAAAGTTTAATTTAAATTTAAATTGGAATTTGTTTTGAAATTCAAAAAAATTAATATTTAAAATGTTTTGGATCTTAAAATTATTTGGATAAGCTTTTATTTATAATTTGTTTCATTACATTTTCTTTACATAAGAAATTCACATATATATATTTACATAAGTATAAATAATTAAACAAAACCTTTATTAACATTTAAAATAAATATAAAATAAAACAAAGACATGTGTTAATTCCTTAAGTAATCTAAACAACATGTGTTAAGTGATAGATTAAAGAATATGACAAGCGTCATTTTATTGTCATCTTTTCCTTTTATTTTGTTAAAACAATTTCGGCCTTTCAAAACATTGTTTCTTCCTTCCAATTATTTTTTTCATCTTCATCGTTTAAAAGCCAAGTTATTTAAAATCTGAAACAAAAATCTGTATTTCATTCCTCAAAGTAAGACCAGAAAATCAAATTCAATTTCAAAGTTTCAGATCCAAAACCAGAATACAAATCTGTAATATCATTTGCAAATCAAAAAAAGTTCAAACAAATCTGCAAATCCACTTTCAAATATTCAGAAACAAACCTATCATTCCTCAGATCAAAACCTGATACATTTCCTAATATCAAAACCTTTCACCTATAATCCATTTTCTAAAGGCAACCTGGAATCAAAAATTTGCAAAAATCAAATGTCTTCATTTTTCAAAAACCAAAGAAATCATGTCTGCATTTCTTTTCAAACCTGAAAAGCCTGCATGCATGTAGTTTTCAAGTTTTCAAAGGCAGGAGACATTCCAGTATCAATTTCAAAAAACATATGCTATGTTCTTCATTTGAAGGTGAGTAACACTTTTTAAAACTCAAATATAAATCTGGTTGCTCGATTAATGCCTAAAATAAGTTTGTATTTGTATATATGTGTTGGAAAATTTCTGTGTATTTGTGGATGTGTGATGTATGTATGTTTGTAAATGCCTGTAGAACATCTCTACTCTAAAATTTCAAGCCTCGGTTTCAATTTAAAACCATTTCCTCTTCACCCACTGATTTTTAGGACATAGGATCCAAACAATATCTATTTGTTTAATTTTAAAATAAGTTTTAAAATTGTATGTAAGTTAAAACAAATTCAAATCTGCTTTGGAAAATAAAAAGAACAGTATAAGCTTGAGTTTTGTAAAAACTCAAACTTTATAATTTCTTATTTCAGGCATGTAAGCTGAAACCTTAAACTAAATCATGTTTTTTTAAAACTAAAATCATCAATTTTAGTGATAGGTTGAGGGCGTAATTCTGGGTTGACCGGAAATATTGTTTTAGGGGAATTCTGGTGATCTCGGCGTTCTGGAGGGTTGAAGTTTCTTCTGGAGGAAGAGGAGCAAATGGTGAGGCCAGGAAAATTGCCAGGAAGATGGTCAGAGACCGGCGGCGGCGGCTGTTTGTTTTTGTTTGTAGACCTAGTTTTGACGATGGCTGGAAGTTTGATCGTCTCGAGGCCTAGGATTGATCGAGTGCCAATATACTTAAAGAAATGGTAGTTGGAGATTGGACGAAGTAATGGTCGGAATTGCAGTCGCTACGGTGGTCAGAGATTCGAGTAGGAAGTGATTCCAGGTTCTTGACTTTGGTTCCAGGATTGGGGTTTAAGACTCGATTCTGATTTTGGGGTAATAGTTGAGTTCTGATAGTCGTAGAATCATCTGGAGATGATCGTTGACTTGTAAAGATCATTGTGGATGATCAGAGAGGGGTGGCTGGTCTGTGCATATGCACAGTGCATTCTGGTTCTGGTGAAGATTAGCTGTTGGTTGGTGTGGGGTTTTTGTCTCGAGTGATTCTCGAGTAAATGGTGTGTTTTGCTCGAGTTTGTATGAAATTGACTCGAAGAAAATTTGAGGTGGCTCGGGAAAGAGTCTGGTAGCAGGTTTTAGAAACCTGTTATGTTTTCAATATTTCAAACTAAAATTTTAAATTATAAAGGAAGGATTTAAACAAAGTTTAAATCTGAATTTTAAATCTGAATTCAAATTGAATTTGAATCTTAGGTTTTGGAAATAAAATAAAGTTTATAAATTCAAATGTTGTAAATAAGTTTGAATGTTAAAGTAAATTTTTAAAGTTTTTAATTTAAAAAGGAATTTGATTTAAACTCTTTTAAAATTCTTTTATAAGAAATAAGTATTCTTTAACATGTGAATTTAAAAAGTTTTTTTTTAAAATGGTTTTAAACTTTGTTGAAGATAAATTGGTACTCATTTTAAATCTTGAATTTAAAATGAAATTTAAAAGTAAATTTGAAATAAATGTTTTCAAATGTATTTATGAATGATAATTTAACCATAGATAAGAAAATGTTTTATCTTAAAGTAAATTAGGATTTAATGATATGTAATTCAATAAATTATTAAGGTAATTAAGATGTGTCATTAATTAATTTAATTAATTAATGATTTGGGTTAATTAATTAAGTAATTGAGGGTTTAATTTAATTAATTAAAGGATTAAGTAAGTTAATTAAGATTAATTAATTTGTAATTAAGAAATCATTAATTAGATAAGATTTGATTTTAAATTAATGATTTGAAATTTGTTAATCAAGTAATAAAAAATTAATTAAGTTATAGATTAACACTTAATTAATTAAATAATTAGAGATTAATTAATGGGTTATTGTAGATAAATTAATCTATAATTAATAATGATTAATCTCAGTTAATTATTTTAGAGAAGTAATTAAAGATTTGTTAATAGTTAATGAAGATCATTAACTTAGGATTATTTATAATTAATTAATGTGATTAATTTTAATAATTAATTAGATTAATTAATTTAAAGATAATCATTTGTGAATTGTTTAAGTGTAATTACTTAATGGAAGCAATTAAGAAATTAATTACTAACTGTAATTAATTAAGTTTATTTTGATTAGTTTAAGTTAATTGATTAAGTTTAATTAATTTAAGATAATAACTGGATAATTTAAGAAGTAATTACTCAATGTAATTAATGAAGAATAATTATTTAGTGAAGTAATTAAGAAGATAATTACTGGATGTAATTAAATTGAAGGATAATTAGGTAATGGAAGAGATTTGGAAATTAATTACTTTGTGTAATTAATTAAGAATTGATTAAAAAGTTATTTGAAGATAATTAAGAGATGTAATTAATTAAGTGTAATTAATTACTTAATGAGATTAATCTAGGGTGATTAATAAATATGATTAAGTATTAAAGATAATTAATTAAGGAGTAATTAATTTATCTAATAAAGTAATTAAGGGTAGTTAATTACTGTTTGTGATTAATCAATAGTGATTAATCAATAAGTTTAATTGACGATTAATTACTCAATGTAATTAATTTAAATGGGGTAATTATAAATAAAAATAATTAGAGATCATTAATTAAAATAATGATGTAATTAAGGATTGATTAATTAAGAAACAATTAATCAATGAAGGAATTAATTAATGTAATTAATTAAGGATTATTGTAATTAATTATTGTTAATTAATTAATGAAGTAATTAGAGGTTAATTACTGAATTTAGTTTAGAATAACTAATTTGTGAAATTAATTAAATGCTAATTACTTGAATGAAATTAAAGGATAATTAATCAAGGGTGATTAATTAAGGTGATTTATTAGAGGGTAATTAATTAATTGATTTGTAATTAATTAACGGTTATGTAAGCAAGATTTATATTGATGAAGTAATTAATTTAATTTAATTTAAATTAATTAAAAATGAAGTAATTAATTTAATTCATTTGAAATTAATTATAGAATGGTGATTAATAAATCATTGCTTATGAACGCTGATTGATTTCCTTGAATGGTTTGAGATCTCAGATATGAGATAAGTGATGTTGTGTGATATGGATGCGTTGGTTGCATTGTGATGATAATATGAATTATCTGTTTGTGATGATAATATGGATTATCTGTTTATGATGATAATGTTGATTATCTATTGTGATATGTGAATTATCTATCTGTGTGTACATAGATAATAGAATTGAATTGTTTTAAACTTTAAAACAACTTGGACCTAAAAGATGGCATTTTGGATTTCGATGAGACCGGGATCGGGTTTCTAGATTTGGATATCCAAAAACCACATCGATCCAAATTAACGATAGGTCGTGAATCTCAAGTGAAGATGAAGATTCAGAGTGCAAGGGTTATTGTCGTTAACTTTGAGGGTGATTCCAAAATGAGTGTAACGAGATAATGCCTTCGGTTTCATTCGAACCCGGAACGAACTTGTATAGATTGAATGCTTTCAGAACATCGTCAGCTGGATGGTGAGCATTCTATGAAATGTGTTCTCTAAAGGTAATCGTAGCCTCAAGCCTCATCAACCGGGAATGGCTAAAACATGGGAGGTGCAGCAAGGTTAAGTGGGTCATGCCCAAGTAGGATGAGGTGAACCCCTGTCTAAAAGTCCCTTTATATTCGGCCGTGTGGGGCAGTTAATTGCAACAACTGCCGAGGTTGTCTTGTTCGGGACTGTCCAGTAAGGGATGGTTCCGGCCTTATGTTGCAGGGGATTTAGGGTGGATCATCGGTATGGTGATCTAGGCCACGTACTGTGATGGGCGGTACCCCAGTAGCCCTGCCATTGATGGAAACCCATTTTTCCTACGTGCCCTTACGGTTTTGGTTGTATTACCCACTTTTGTGGCTAGTAGCTGGAATTTAATGAATGTAACAATTTTGGCTATTTCTTATTTACTTGAAAACCCAAGACCCTATTATAATCATCGGATTTCCTATCAAATGTTTTGGTTAGCGTAAGGTAAAAACTTACCCGTGTTTATTTGTGGGAAGTCTTACGTGATACCTTTGTTTTCAAAGGATTTTAAAAGTTAAGAAATCTTAACCTGTTACTCACACCAGACCCATGTCTGACCTGGAGTTTATCTTCTGTTTTCTTAAACTCTTGGGTACTCAAATTTTTACGAGTAGCCAGGGGATTCGGGTTAGCTTTGACGAGTTGTGGAGGAGCAATGGAGCAGGAGGCTTCGACGTTAGATATATAGTTTCCGCTGTGTGTTCTCTGTGTCAATTTATTGAGTTGTATTTGAGTTGTATAACTAGACAAGTGTTTATAATTGTCTAGTATGTGTTGTATAATCTGTGTGACTCTGTTAATGGTTGTATACTATGTACTACTTATGTTATTAATATAATTTATTCGTTCCACTGTTGAGATTCTGGTGTTGTTTCTTCTTTCTCTTCTATCTTTCTCTTTTCTATCCCTTTCTTTTTAAAGATGATGCGACTTTCTGTGAGGAGAAAGTCAGGTCATCATAGTTGGTATCAGAGCGCTAAGTTGATTGAATACCTAGACTTTGGAGCGATTTCTTCTTGAGAGAGCGTATTTGTATTTTTAGTGTATATATATACACACACACATTTTTATATATGTCTACCTATGTGTTGGGTTACCTGTTCGGGTTTTCCAATATAAGTTATAAAGGTAGATAGGGTAATGGTGTGTTCAACATGACTACTACCACTGGAAGAAGTCTGAGTGTTGAGGTTGGAAGTATATCTGTTGAGACTGTAGACCTAATACCGTCTCGAGTAAGCTTTGCAGTGGTGCAAGGATTTCATCGATCTCTAAAGGTAACCTGTTAAGGTTCGGAGTCCATCTTTGAATTTGATGAGTAGAGTTTGGATTTGTCAGCTGAGCAGAAGAAAGTGATGGTATCTTGGCTACCTCAGGAAGTAGTAGTTGCGTGATGAGATGCAGTGACTATGGATGTTTCCGAAGATGATTTCTTTGGAACAAGTTTAAGGGAGTGTGTATGCTTCAGTGATGTGGCTGAGTTCAGCAGGGTGCTTGTGTTTGGCTTTGAGGCCGAGTTTCTCCAGCAGCTTCTGATTAAGGATGTCTTTGGCATCACTGGCAGCGTTGTAGTTCGGAGTGTTCTGTATGACAGCAGGAAGGTCATCTGGCTTGGCAGTTTTCTTAAGATGGAGTTTAGAAGCTGCTGAGTGGATCTATTTCTTCAATGGATTGGTTAGTCAAGCATAAGCTGTTCTGATTGGTAAAGAGAGAATGGTTTTCTTTGGAAATTAATCAGGTATTGATCGCAAAAGTGACTTGCGAGAGTTTGGGTGTTCTCTTGGATTGTTGGAGATTTTTCCGAATGTCTTCAGGAAAGTTAAGGTTTGCCTTAGCATTTGAAGATTGAGTTTTCTTACCGACTAGGATTCCAGGAGTAATATCGGTGGTCCAGCTTAGTAGAAGGATGGTTTCTAGAGAGATGGTTTGGTGAAGCAGCTCAGGATTTTTTGGTGTTTCTGAGTTTTTCTCTTATGGATCTGTTGAACCATATTTCTGGATTGGATTGGGTTGGGTTTAGTCCAGTTTGTTTCTTGAGACATCAGCGAGGATTAAGCTGATGAGGAAGGAAGTAGGCAGCCCAGGATCGTCTGAAGAGTTTTGTGGATCAGAACTGAAAATCTGATTTTGGATAAGTTTTCTACGGTTTTAGGAGCTATAAAAATGGGTAAGGATGGGAAGCTAGCTCCGAGGTGTATAGGATCTTTTCTGTGTTCTGGTGAGATAAATGTTTGGTCTTCTGGATTGAATTGCCAGTTTGGACAACTGGAATTCGATGTGTTTCACGTATCTTTGAGGGAGTACGTGTATGATTTATCTCTGGTTTTAGAACCATCTGTTCTGGGAGATTTGGTTATTGAGTCAGACTTGTCTGTAGTCTGGTATCCTGTTTAGTGTTGTAGATCTAGTTGAGTGGGAGCTTAGTAGTGTTGAATGTTTGGATTCTGTACAGCGAGTATCCCGGTGTTTATACTTTGGAAACTCGAGAAAATTCTATTCAGAATTTTTGTCTGGATAGTTAAATTTGTTGGTTTGGGTGAATTGGTTGCTAAGGTTGTTAGATATAGTTAATAATATATGCTTGTGGTTTAAAATTAAATGTTTAATGAGATTATTAAATTACCTTTGTTTTAAATTTCGGGGACGAAATTCTTTTAAAGGGGGAGGAATGTGATATCCCAGAAATTTTGGCAATTTCAATTTAATAATCTTTATTTAAAATTAAATTGATTTGATAATATTGATTAATAAAATATGAATTGGTTTAATAATCTAATAAAATAAATATTTAATTGGTGATTTCATCTTTTAAAACTAAATAGATGTTTCTATTTATAATGTATATATATATATATTTGTATATATATATATATATATTTGTATATATATATATATATTTGTATATATATTATAGATAATCTTTGATTTGGAATTTTATAAATAAATAAAGTCTTGTTTTCAAATTCTAATAATATATTTAGTAATTTGGAAATTGGATTTAATTTAATATAAAGCTTTTCAAAATTATTCAAATAAATAACTATATAGTTTTAAAATACATAAGATAAATGTTTTTAAGGTTTGTTTTATTTTCATTTTAAATATTTCTTGATAAATATGATTTGAAGATAAATAATAAGATAATCTCTTTTATAAATTATTTAAATTTGCCAAATTTGTTATTTTCAAACAATATAAATAATGTATTATTTTTCCATATAAATATAAAAAGAATTAAATAAGAAAATGGAATTATCATTTCAAATTGAATAAGTTGACTTTAATTTGGATTCTAAAAGTTTAATTTAAATTTAAATTGGAATTTGTTTTGAAATTCAAAAAAATTAATATTTAAAATGTTTTGGATCTTAAAAATATTTGGATAAGCTTTTATTTATAATTTGTTTCATTACATTTTCTTTACATAAGAAATTCACATATATATATTTACATAAGTATAAATAATTAAACAAAACCTTTATAAAACATTTAAAATAAATAGAAAATAAAACAAAGACATGTGTTAATTCCTTAATAATCTAAACAGCATGTGTTAAGTGATAGATTAAGCAATATGAAAAGTGTCATTTTATTGTCATCTTTTCCTTTAATTTTGTTAAAACAATTTCAGCCTTTTAAAACATTGTTTCTTCCTTCCAATTCTTTTTTATCTTCATAGTTTAAAAGCTAAGTTATTAAAATCTGAGACAAAAATATGTAATTCATTCCTCAAAGTATAACCAGAAAATCAAATTCAATTTCAAAGTTTTAGATCCAAATCCAGAATACAAATCTGTAATATCGTTTGCAAACAAGTTCAAACAAATCTGCAAATCCACTTTCAAATTTTCAGAAACAAACCTATCATTCCTCAGATCAAAACCTGATACGTTACCTAATATCAAAACCTTTCACCTGTAATCCGTTTTCTGAAGGCAACCTGGAATCAAAATTTTGCAAAAATCAAATGTGTTCATTTTTAAAAAACCAAAGAAATCAAGTCTACATTTCTTTTCAAATCTAGAAAGCCTGCATGCATGTAGTTTTCAAGTTTTCAAAGGCAGGAGACATTCCAGTATCAATTTCAAAAAAAATATGCTATGTTCTTCATTTGAAGGTGAGTAACACTTTTTAAAACTCAAATATAAATCCGGTTGCTTGATTAATGCCTAAAATAAGTTTGTATTTGTATATATGTGTTGGAAAATTCCTGTGTATTTGTGGATGTGTGATGCATGTATGTTTGTAAATGCCTATAGAACATCTCTATTCTAAAATTTCAAGCCTCAGTTTCAATTTAAAATCATTTCTTCTTGATCCACTGATTTTTAGGACATATGATCCAAAAAATATCTGTTTGTTTGATTTTAAAATAAGTTTTAAAATTGTATGTAAGTTAAAACAAATTCAAATCTGCTCTGGAAAATAAAAGGAATAGTATAAGCTTGAGTTTTGTAAAAACTCAAACTTTATAATTTCTTAATTCAGGCATGTAAGCTGAAACCTTAAAGTAAATCATGTTTTTTTAAAACTAAAATCATCAATTTTAGTGATAGATTGAGGGTGTAATTCTGGGTTGACCAGAAATATTGTTTTTGGGAAATTCTGGTGATCTAGAGGTTCTGGAGGGTTGAAGTTTCTTCTGGAGGAAGAGGAGCGAATGATGAGGCCAGGAAACTTGCCTGGAAGATGGTCAGAGACCGGTGGTGGCGGGGGTTGTTTGTTTTTGTTTGTAGACCTAGTTTTGACGATGGCTGGAAGTTTGATCATCTCGAGGCCTAGGATTGATCGAGTGCCACTATACTTAGGGGAATGATAGTTGGAGATTGGACGAAGTAATGGCCGGAATTGCAGTCGCTACGGTGGTCGAAGATTCGAGTATGAAGTGATTCCAGGTTCTTGACTTTGGTTCTAGGATTGGGGTTTAAGACTGGATTCTGATTTTGGGGTATTAGTTGAGTTCTGATGGTCGTAGACTGATCTAGAGATGATCGTTGACTTGTAAAGATCATCGTGGATGACCGAAGAGGGGTGGCTGGTCTGTGCATATGCACGGTGCATATCTGGTTCTGGTGAAGATTAGCTGTTGGTTGGTGTGGGGTTTTTATCTCGAGTGATTCTCGAGTAAATGGTATGTTTTGCTCGAGTTTGTATGAAATTGACTTGAAGCAAATTTGAGGTGGCTCGGGAAAGAGTCTAGTAACAGGTTTTAGAAACCTGTTCTGTTTTTAATATTTCAAACTGAAATTTTAAATTATAAAGGAAGGATTTAAACAAAGTTTAAATCAGAATTTTAAATCTGAATTCAAATTGAATTTGAATCTTTGGTTTTGGAAATAAAATAAAGTTTATAAATTCAAATGTTGTAAATAAATTTGAATGTTAAAGTAAATTTTTAAGTTTTTGAATTTAAAAAGGAATTTGATTTAAACTCTTTTAAAATTCTTTTATAAGAAATAAGTATTCTTTAACATG
The DNA here is from genome assembly GCA_030765085.1 of Allium cepa. Classification (NCBI taxonomy): domain Eukaryota; kingdom Viridiplantae; phylum Streptophyta; class Magnoliopsida; order Asparagales; family Amaryllidaceae; genus Allium; species Allium cepa. The sequence goes on along the minus strand of CM060928.1, from coordinate 670,555,468 downwards.
TGAATTTAAAAAGTATTTTTTAAAATTGGTTTTAAACTTTATTGAAGATAAATTGGTACTCATTTTAAATCTTGAATTTAAAACGAAATTTAAAAGTAAATTTGAAATAAATGTTTTCAAATGTATTTATGAATGATAGTTTAACCATAGATAAGAAAATGTATTATCTTAAAGTAAATTAGGACTTAATGATATGTAATTCGTTAAATTATTAAGGTAATTAAAATGGGTCATTAATTAATTTAATTAATTAATGATTTGGATTAATTAATTAAGTAATTAAGAGTTTAATTTAATTAATTAAAGGATTAAGTAAGTTAATTAAGATTAATTAATTTTTAATTAAGAAATCATTAATTAGATAAGATTTGACTTTAAATTAATGATTTGAAATTTGTTACTCAAGTAATCAAAAATTAATTAAGTTATAGATTAGCACTCAATTAATTAAATAATTAGAGATTAATTAATGGGTTATTATAGATAAATTAATTTATAATTAATAATGCTTAATCTCAGTTAATTACTTTAGAGAAGTAATTAAAGATTTTTTAATAGTTAATGAAGATCATTAACTTAGGATTATTTAATAATTAATTAATGTGATTAATTTTAATAATTAATTATATTAATTAATTTAAAGATAATCATTTGTGAATTGTTTAAGTGTAATTACTTAATGGAAGCAATTAAGAAATTAATTACTAATTGTAATTAATTAAGTGGTTTAAGTTAGTTAATTAAGTTTAATTAATTTAAGATAATCACTGGATAATTTAAGAAGTAATTACTCAATGTAATTAATGAAGAATAATTATTTAGTGAAGTAATTAAGAAGATAATTATTGGATGTAATTAAATTGAAGGATAATTAGGTAATGGAAGAGATTTGGAAATTAATTACTTTGTGCAACTAATATGAAGAATAATTACTTAGTGGAAGTAATTAATAATTAATTACTTAGTGTAATTAATTAAGAATTGATTAATAAAGTTATTTGAAGATAATTAAGAGATGTAATTAATTAAGTGTAATTAATTACTTAATGAGATTAATCTAGGGTGATTAATAAATATGATTAAGTATTAAAGATAATTAATTAAGGAGTAATTAATTTATCTAATAAAGTAATTAAGGGTAGTTAATTACTGTTTGTGATTAATCAAGGGTGATTAATCAATATGGTTTAATTGATGATTAATTACTTAATGTAATTAATTTAAATAGGTAATTATAAATAAAAATAATTAGAGATCATTAATTAATATAATGATGTAATTAAGGATTGATTAATTAAGAAACAATTAATCAATGAAGGAATTAATTAATGTAATTAATTAAGGATTAATTTAATTAATTATAGTTAACTAATTAATGAAGTAATTAAAGGTAAATTACTGAATTTGGTTTAGAATAATTAATTTATGAAATTAATTAAAGGCTAATTACTTGAATGAAATTAAAGGATAATTAATCAAGGGCGATTAATTAAGGTGATTTATTAGAGGGTAATTAATTAATTGATTTGTAATTAATTAACAGTTATGTAAGCAAGATTTATATTGATGAAGTAATTAATTTAATTTATTTCAAATTAATTAAAAACGAAGTAATTAATTTAATTCATTTTAAATTAATTATAGAATGGTGATTAATAAATCATTGCTTCTGAATGCTTATTGATATTGATTTCCTTGAATGGTTTGAGATCTCAGATATGAGATAAGTGATGTTGTGTGATATGGATGCTTTGGTTGCATTGTGATGATAATCTGAATTATCTGTGTGTGATGATAATATGGATTATCTATTTATGATGATAATGTTGATTATCTATTATGATATGTGAATTATCTATCTGTGTGTACATAGATAATAGAATTGAATTGTTTTAAACTTTAAAACAACTTGGACATAAAAGAAGGCATTTTGGATTTTGATGAGACCGGGATCGGGTTTCCAGATTTGGATATCCGAAAACCACATCGATCCAAATTAACGATAGGACGTGAATCTCAAGTGAAGATGAAGATTCAGAGTGCAAGGGTTATTGTCGTTAACTCTGAGGGTGATTCCAAAATGAGTGTAACCAGATAATGCCTTCGGTTTCGTTCGAACCCGGAACGAACTTGTATGGATTGAATGCCTTCAGAACATCGTCAGGTGGACGTTGAGCATTCTAAGAAATGTGTTCTCTAAAGGTAATCGTAGCCTCAAGCCTTATCAACCAGGAATGGCTAAAACAGGGGAGGTGCAGCAAGGTTAAGTGGGTCATGCCCATGTAGGATGAGATGAACCCCTGTCTAGAAGTCCCTTTATATTCGGCTGTGTGGGGCAGTTGATTGCAACAGCTGCCGGGGTTTTCTTGTTCGGGACTGTCCATTAAGGGATGGTTCTGGCCTTGTGTTGCAGAGGATTTAGGGTGGATCCTCGGCACAGTGATCTAGGCCACGTACTGTGACGGGCGGTATCACAGTAGCCCTGCCATTGATGGAAACCCATTCTTCCTACGTGCTCTTACGGTTTTGATCGTATTACCCACTTTTGTGGCTAGTAGTTGGAATTTAATGAATGTAACAATTTCGGCTATTTCTTATTTACTTGAAAACCGTAGACCCTATTATAATATCATCGGATTTCCTATCAAATGTTTTGGTTAGCGTAAGGTAAAAACTTACCCATGTTTATTTTTGGGAAGTCTTACGTGATACCTTTGTTTTCAGGATTTTTAAAGTTAAGCAACCTTAACCTGTTACTCACACCAGACCCATGTCTGACCCGGAGTTTATCTTCTGTTTTCTTAAACTCTTGGGTACTCAAATATTTACGAGTAGCCAAGGGATTCAGGTTAGTTTTGACGAGTTGTGGAGGAGCAATGGAGCAGGAGGCTTCGGCGTCAGATATATAGTTTCTGCTATGTGTTCTCTGTATCAATTTGTTGAGTTGTATAACTAGACAGGTGTTTATAACCGTCTAGTATGTATTGTATAATCTGTGTAACTATGATAATGGTTGTATACTATGTACTACTTATGTTATTAATATAATTTATTCGTTCTGTTGTTGAGATTCTAGCGTTGTTTCTTCTTTCTCTTCTATCCTTCTCTTTTCTATCCCTTCTTTTTAAAGATGATGCGACTTTCCATGGAGAGAAAGTCGGGTCGTCACACAAAGAGCCAAAGGGATCCAAGGACCCTAAAGTTGTCACTTTAGATTATAGGGTTTGATTGAAGAAGTGCCATAAATATTAGGGGAAACTCTAAATTTTTTCTTTCTTTCTTTGTAAGCAGTTCCTAATATGTACATGCATAAGCCCTTAACTGGATTTTTTATTTTGTTGTAGTGTGTTGGTTTCTTTTCTTGATGATGTGACATTTGACTTTGACTTTGTAGATATGTGATAGTTATTTCTTTTTCTTGCATGTCACCAGTCTACATGATTTATCTTATTTCTCTATTTTTGTCATATTATATGACAGCAAAAATTCTAGCACATACACATATTACATAACTATGTAAATATATTTCACATACCTATTTAGTATTGGCAGTATTATGTCGAATGAACATACTTGATCGCTTGCATTACTCACATATTGTTAAGTGTTCCTTAACGTACATGTTAAGTAATCGCATGTTAGTGAATATAGCTCAAATAGGTAGCTCTCATAGCTTTGTGTCTTTTACTTTTAGTGTGAAAGGGTTTTCATGGAAGTTCACTTTCAAAGTTCCATGTGGACATATTTCCATGTCATGGAGATGAAAAGGAATTCACATTACATTAAACGCAAGGATCTCTCCATAAGTTTTTCTATGGAAATTTGTTTCACTTGTCACTATATACATCTCCTTTAAGCGACTCTAGAGAGATATAACGTGCTAATTTTAAGAACACGTCCCTTTTAACATCTCTAAGCGGATTCAGTTCTTTATCATGGAAATATTCCCTTTTATGCATCTAAGAGCATTCATTTCGCATGTCGACGTGGAAATATCCCCTTCAATGGTTTTTAGGGGGTTCCGTCTACAAATGGAGTGAAAATATTTCCTGTATATAACAATGTTAGAACTGGCAGAAATATGAAGCCAAACTTCTTATCTTGCAAGGGATTTCATGTCTCAAGTTCGAGTAAGTTCATTTGCACTATCAACTTGGGAACACTTACTATGCATACCTATGGCAGTGTGTTGGATTTCCCAATGATGGACTACATGTTTCAACGATTGTTTCATAATCGTAAGCGAGTCAGACCACCATCACTTGTTGTGCTGACTCAGAATGTAGTGCGTTATGGGTTTACGATGCCTCAAAGTTGCATTCCCCTAGCATCTATTCATGTCACGTCCATATTGTTCCAATTTATTAGGAAATTTGTTGATATAAGGTAGACATCGCTTTTGGTATTAGTTTACTATAGTGGTACGGACCATCGAATATGACTTTACATAATCGATTCCTTACATTCAGTAAAATCATGATGGTCTCGCAACCAATGGGTTATGGTTAATGTAAAAATTACAATTGGTGCACAAAGTCAAAACATCATACAATCAGTTCGAAGATGGCACATTTATTTATTACTACATCAAAGTTGTCTTTATTACTTGAGTCAACATGATATGACTTTGGAGAAATAACGATGCAGATTCTATGTATTCCATCCTTTCTTGAATAACACTCCATCTACCATGCTTAGAATATAGGCTCCATTTATTAAGTCTTTATTAATGACATTTAGTCCGTTCTAAATTGGGTCTTGTTCACCTGATCTCAATTTGTTTCAAGATCAAATCTCCTCCTTGGAGAGAGACTTTTCACCTTTTCATTGTATTGCCTTTTGACCTTTTAATGATGAGCGGCAGCTTTAAAGGAGGATTCATCTCACTTTTCTTCAATCAGGTCTAGGGACATGTTCTACAACTCCTTGTTTTCATTAGGATTATAGTGATGTGTCGTTGGGATGAGACTTTTGTTTTTATGGGAATCATAGCTCACATGCCATAAGTTAAGGCAAGAGGAGTATGTCCCATTGTAGTCATGCAAGTGGTGCGATATGCCCATAATGTGAATGGTAATTCATCGACCCATGCACCCTTAGCCTTCTATAGTTGCTTTTTAGTAGGGATCTTGAAGACTTTATTCACTGCTTTGACATGACCATTAGCCCATAGATAGGTCATAGTTGAGAAGCTCTTCTTTATCTCATGATGGTTGTAGAATTCAACGCACTCCTCGATATTGAATTATAGTCCATTGTCCGATATGATTTTCTATGGAATTCCATACCTACATATGATATTTTAGACCATAAAGTTTATTACCATGGCAGAGGATTAATCAATGAGTGGTTTTGCCTCCGCCCATTTGATGTAGTAATCCACTTCCATAATTATTACTTAGCTCAACCCCTGGACATGGGTAATTCTCCAATCAGTTCGATGACCCATGCAATGAAGGGCCAAAGGATAACTTGTGAGCTAGTTCGAAGGATGTTAGCCATGGGATTTTTGTGAACCTTTAGAATTTTTCACACTTCCTTGCATATTGTATTGCATTGTTATTGAGAGTTAGCTAGATGTATTTGTACTGAATGATCTTTCGAACTAGGTTTATTCCCCCCTAACATGGTCCCAATGGCAACCTCGATGCACGTCTTCCAATACTTCCTTGAACTCAAGTCTAGCCACACACCTCAGCAAGGGAGTTGAGAATGATCTCATATATAAAATTCCATCTTGTATCATGAATTATGAAACTTCTAATAGTACTTTCTTGCTTCATTCTAGTTTGAAGGTAAATCCCTGCTAGTTAAATACTCAATGATTGGAGTCAATGTGTTGCCTCACCATCAATCATTGCCACAATGTCAACTCCTTCAAAACTTGAGATAGCTTAGATTTTAAGAGGAACTGATCCCAGGATTGGTCTAGCTCCCGAGCGTGCCAACTTTGCCTGGTTACCTACTTGGTATTCCTCTCATGAAATGTGTTGCACCACATAATACTCCAGCTCATTAAGGAGGGTATTTTCCTTCTCCAAGTAAGATGCTATTTGTTAGTGAATTTCATCGTTAACCACAAAATGTGCAAGGTAGCGAACCTTGGCTATGATGGAATTTGGAGAGCCTAGGTTTAACCTTAACAAGTGTTGGAAAAAACCAATACTTGGTTGAGTTATGGCTTAAGTGGAGTGAACAAATAGGCTTAGATCCATGAATGAGTCATATGCATACTCATTTGAAGTCATATATACTTGAAGTCGATCCATGTAGATAATTGTACGCAAAAATAAAAATCAAGAATATGCATACTTTTGGAATTTGAAGTGAGCTATGATTAAGAAATCACAAGTGCTTTGGAATTTGAAAGTAAGCCATAATTCAAGGAATTTTACTCTTATTCCATATAATGTAGATGCACAAAGTACTATGAGAAATAGCCCCTTGGCACTAAAATCCTCAAATTAATTTAGGGTTTTAAAGACTAAAATGTAAGAGAATGAGAAAAGAAATATTCTCTCCTTCTATAATGCTCATAGGTCCAAATTTATAGGGGTAGAAAAGCGGCGTGCACTGCAGCTTGATTGCGGCACTCATGTTCTTCAACATCATTAATGTCGCATGGTGCTAAGCCTTGTTTAAAGATGATCTTCGACATTCTTCGGTTCTAAGTTAAACTTTATCACTGCTCAAATAGAGGAGGCATCTAGCATAACACATCATCAATTGGTAGTTATACTAACATGAATTGATAATGTCATGATGCGGGATTGATATAGTGCAACTTTGATATGGAGCGGCATTACTATGGAGCGAACTAGCAGGAAGCAACATCATTTTATATGATTTTGGTTTTGTTAAGTATTGTGAATGTTGATGACTTTAAACATCAACATCGCATGTACAGGCATGTGGTATCTTCAAATGGTTGCTGAAATGCGCCATTAACAAGATGCGGCAATGATTTTCGATGGTATCAATAATATGCGTCATTGATTTAGTACTTATGGAGTAGTATCGGCAGTAAGATGGATTCGATAATAATGGCATGCGACATTAGTGAATAGTAGCCTTAATAACAAATGGCATCAATGATGAGTGATATTGATAAAGTGCGATACTATTGAGTTGAGCCATCCATTTTATCTCTATAGGTGAATGGCTATATTGATAGGATATGGCACGACATTGATTATGTTCATCATTATCACTTCTTTGATGAGTTACATTGCTAAATCCATCTGGCATTGCTTAGCAACATAAAGACTCAATATTCACCATCCTCCTTTATAGATGGTATATGGCATTGTTGGCGTTCAATGTATTTGGCTTTATAAGTGACATTGTATATAACCCTTTATTGATGAGATGCGATATTGTATGCCACCGACATTATTCCATCTTCATGCTTTCAGCATTGGTTCACCTTCATCCCTTTGGCATTAACTAGTGATGCACTTTATATCTATATCGCATGTCACATATCTTTGAAGGTAATTATTGGAGTAACATTTGCCTTCTATTATTAAGGAAGCGTTAACTTTTCAAGTTAATAATCTCAACAACAACCTTTGCCACCTATTGGCATCCTATAAAAATCTAGTTGTCTATTCAAAATGAATTGATGGTGCTTGTCTGTCTTCTTTCTTTTCTATAAATAGCCAAGCATCCCTTTCTTTTGTTTTACCTGCAATTGAGAAGCTCTAACAAGAAATTAATTATTCAAAGAAATCCAAAACTTTATTTGTCAAGCATTCGAATCAAAGTTCAAGTACGACATTCATTTTATATCGATTAATTTAATATAATAATTAGGTGATTTTTTTTGAAATTGCTGTTAGGGTTTAGTTTGGGTTCCCTCGATTTTAGGTTGACATTTGGCCATGATTATGGGGCCTCGATACTTATATTATTAACAAGTTTCATAAACTATTATGATTTGAGACCAAATTAGCATGGAATTCCTATATGGTACTAATGGATTTTAATTTAATCGATGTTGGTACGAAAACCAGTATGTCCTTAGTTTAACGATAAATAAGAACATTTATTAGACCCTACACCCGGTACTGTTTTGCCCTATATCGATACTGTTGCCATACGACGTTGTTATAATGTTAGATATTGATTCATTTTTTATGTTGAAATTGATATTTTTCGATATAGATATGACATTCGACATTACTTGATTTTTTCTACCATTCCGTTATTCTGACAGTCGACGTCTGATTTTAATAAAACTATGGCGTGAGACTTTCATATCGTTAATTACTAAGCTAATGTGCGGTAATGCACCCCCCATTGTAATGAAATTTATACCAGTTGGATGCGGCATATTTAGTTTGATATGAATTATAAATGTTGTCATTTATTTTCGATATTGACTTATGGGTATGGTTTGATACTGACAGCCTTACTCTTTAACATTATAAATTGAGCATCATTCGACATCGTTACTTACAACAGTGCTATTTCAGAACCTTATAATTTACTTAAACAATTAGTATATCATTGATTTATGTCATTAGTATTCATTAGTGTCGACGACATTATTAATCCGACAGTGGCTATAACTATGGCATTCACTATTGTTTGATAAATATCCTATGCGACATTCAGCATTATTGTATCCATTTGATACGGGTTTATTGATGTTGCATTGTACATAGGATACCTTTAAGTTAACTTTTATTCAAATTTAATGCAATTTCTTATAAAATTATCACAAATTGAACAGTTGTATACATCTTTATTTAAATTTCGACATTTGACTACTCAATTAATTCCTCGCTAGACTTTATATTTTTAATATTCCGATATCATAGCCTAGAGAGTAGGTAAATCACATGGATGCTTTTTAATAATAATCCATTTAACAAGCATTAGCATTTCTTAAACTTGGAATAATATCACCTAGTAAGAAAATGAAAGGTCAAAAGGAAATCAAGAAATCCATCAAAAAGACTAGCATAGGCCCTAAGGCTTTATCTTCCACTAGTAAGAAGGGGACCACCTCCTCAATCCATCACACATCACCACACAGGCCGAAGTTGACTCCATCTTGGAACAATTTAGGAAATTACTGGCGTTGTAGCTATTCCAACTGATCCTTCAGACAACATTTATAATCCACACAAAGGATATTTTACCTTTACCTCAATACACATCTAACATACGAGTTATACCTTTCTCGATTCCCTTTTGAGATACTTGGAGCACTTGGACATTGTCCCAATCTAGTTCTCCCCAATTTCGCATACATATTTGACTTATCCACATGTCTTGGCCAGGGAGACAGGACTTCATTCTCTAAATGTTGAGGTTCTCCATTCAATAATTTGTTTTACTAAGATTGGCGAGCAACAAGATCACCCCTTGTATCTGGTTCATCCTTTCCCAAAATGTTTAATTTCTCAAGGTGTTAACGAGACAAGAGGGTGGGAGACAGTTCTTTAACGTAAAATGCTAGTCCAATACTAGAGGGAAATTTTCTAGTGCCACTAAGTTTCTATCTCTAGTTATTCATATCCATTTTTTATTTTTTTATTGGTAAGTGTTTTCTTTCAGATCTTGCTCATAAAAATCCAAGCGCCACTAACCAAAATACTATGCAGTCCTTAACTCAAGCAGTAGAGAAGATGAGGGATAGACTTAAACGGTTAACTCGAACAAAGATCCTTCAGTATTCTATTATTTTGGATCACTAAATGACCTTGGGGGAGTCTTCGATGGTCAAAGGCAATGCTCAAGGAAAACGATCGTTGGTAATGGGCAAGCGAGGAATTTTTTCTACTAATTCTCTAGTTCAGCTTGAACCTTTTTATGAGTTATCATTGCATCCTATATTAAATCTCTTGTAGTGTTATCTTATAAGCATTCTCTTTTCAATTCAAGTTCATCTGTCTTAGTAGCTTTCTCTACAAAGAAGGAGACCATAAGTAATGCTCTCAAAGAAAAGAAGAGTAAAGATGGTACTTCTGCCTTGGCTCAGGCCCCTAAATCTCAATCATTCAAGGATATCATTGCTAGCTCGTTCAAGTCTCTAAAAAGGAAAGCAAGCGATAGTTCCATTACTGCCACAACTCCTACAAAGAAGCACAAAGTTGGGGGAACAAACACCCTTATTGTTGTGGATGAAGAACCATTTGTGAATATTGAACCGAGCCCCGTGGTTACACCTTAACTCCTTTGGGGAAAAGTTCAACAACCAACTGAGGTGTGGCATTCTCAAGATTCACTACTTTACATTTCTCTTCTAGATTCTCCTAGGGCTCTAAAACGTTAATGCGAGGAATTTGGTTTGCGTTTGCATCAGGGGATCCACTCCCCTCCAAGTCTCAGTCTCTAACCCCTATTAGCAATTCCGATGACCATTTCCAATTGGTCATCTAGTTTCCATCTTTTGCTGCTCTTAAGCCACCGTAGTCTTCATCTTATTCTCAAGACCATCGATTTACGATCCTTAAGCAGTTCTTGTTGGTATGTAATTTTTCAGTTTAGTTGTTTCAAGCTCTTAATCTTTTACATAAAATTCTGATTCGTACCTGTTAATCATTTTAGGCTGCTAAACATATGTTTCTTCTTTAAGAGAATGCTATAGGATCCTCTAGTGAAATTTCTAAACTTAAGGAGCAAGTTTCTTCAGTCAGTGATCGTATAATCGATATCTCAATTGCGAAGTATGAGATTGTAAAAGAGAAAGTAAAATTTACCATCTCCCTTAATTCAGAAAGAACCTCTTTTAAGGAGGAAAGAAGTGTCAGATAGAGTTTAGAGGATAATGTGGAAACATTATAGACAAGCCTTGAGATGGTTAGTATGAGAGAGACCCAGCTTATGGAGGAGAATGAATTTATAAAGGGGAAACTAAGGAAGAAAAGGACTCTCCTAAATCCATTGGCATAATCAGAGATGCAAAGCAAAAGGTGTCTCATTTCCTTGACACAATACTCGATACCATTATTAAGAAATATTACGAGAAGGACTTCTACATAACCTTTGCTAAAAACATCCAACAATGTCCAGATATGGACTTTCCTTCTCTCCTTCCAGCTAATAATGAAGAATTTAAGAAGAATTTCAAAGCCATGCTAGAGAAAGCCCAGACATCTGTAGAAGAATCTTCTAAGCTGGAGGAGGAGATTGATGCAAAGAAATTGCTGACTTTTGATGACCCTCCAACAGATAAAGAAACAAAATTTTATTATGAGTGGGAGGATGATGATGAGCACAAATGCGACGACAATCATGATGATGGTGTTGATGATGATAACAATATTGTTGATGGTGGTGATGAAAGGATCTTTCTGGACCGATGGAGGAGAAGGACAAATCAGGGGATGCAAACTTGGATTTAGTGGCCCAAGGTACAGATGTCATTGAAATTCTTGATTCCTTAACCAAAGATTCTCTCCTCAAAAAGATAGTGCTCCTCAAAGCCACAAACCCAAAAGGAAATAGCATGTCCTTCATCTTCAATTCCTCTCTCTCTCTCAGGTATAGATCTCCTTGCTTAAATGTCTTAAGTTATCAAGTAGTTCTTAGTTAAGCTGATTATTTTAGTTAAGGAAATGCTTAAAATATCACTATGAAGTTGTGCTGGAAACAAGCCAAATGGAAATAGATCGATTGAATAGTGAATTGGATAGATAATTGAAGGAGTATAATGAATTGTCTGAGAAATAGAAGAGTCTTAATGTTAGTGCATCAAAACTAAGATTTTTTTTTAAGAAAGACAAGTTGCTCGACGAATGAAGAAAGCATATCTTCATCAGGAGAGACTCTTGCCGCAGAATGCATAGCTATTAACCCTTTTTTGGACGCTAATTGATGATAGGAATTCCTTAGAGGAGTTTATAGAGTTTACTCTAGGGGTCAATTAGTTGACTTCTCCTATTTGGGCGACAACTGCAAGGGTTTGCTTAGGCTCTTCTATCGTAGATAGTTAGATGAACATGGGTCCGATCTTCATCCCGAGGCATGATGGAATCTCCCAAAAGTTGCTTTTTATTGCTCTTTCCGCTCACTCTCTTCTCCACAAAAAACTCAAATATAATAGGAACAGATTTCATTTTGAACTATATAAGAAATTGATTTTGTATGAACCCGAATGCCTATATAATTGTATTACGTAACTCTAGTAGCTCATGAACCTTATTGCTTTTGTTTCTCTATTATTATTCTAATTTTTACATATTATACAGATTAAGGAAAACTTAAGTAGTCCTGCTTCTAGAGAACTATTAAATAATTTTTGCAAGTTAAAAATGGATTTTAAGGAGAAATCTTTAATTCTCAAAACATCTCGGTTAGCATAACACTGCTTTCTTAGATATTTACGAGATGTTTACATGCGAAACCTTGCTTTCATTTTGACCTTTTGGGTGATGAGAAGGACAAACTACTTAATGAAATTCGGACATATCATGGCAGATTAGTATGTGATCAAACTAGCACTCCATTCACAAAATGGGACTATCATTGATTTCCTCCAGTTAACACCTCAGAAGGCATCAAAGCTTCTTTTGATTCTACTTTTATCAGATCTGTTGGGTTATGTGAAAAGGCCAAAACTGCTATTTAGAAACTTTAATAGTTAATTAATTATTCAAATAATGGAATTGTGATGTAATTTGATTTCCCTTATGGTTTGAAAACTCTACAATTATTAATAAAAGAGCTTGTTTTCCATGAACTAATTTTTCTTTTGTTTACTTTGATTTGGAAAACCATCTAGCACTTGTACCTAATTCTTCAGATGTTCTTTTGCGGGTAAATGAGATTAAAGATATATTAATAGTTGATATTGAAGAGAGGATTTTTCTCAGGGCGCTTCAATTTTATGGTTTCTGGGCAATCCGAAAGCACGGAATGGTAGATGAAATTTCCAACCGAGATTGATTTTTAAAGGTCTGAAGGAATGAACCTCTAGCTTATAAGGTAAGATTAAGGAAAATGACAAAGGAGTTCAACAGCTGAAAGAAAAGATAGACTTAGTCTTAGTTACTAGACCTTCAGTTGAGATTGATACTGAATTGGCTAGATTGCATCAACAAATAAATGATCTTAAAGTGGAGTTAATGAAGAGTCAAGGTTCCTACCAGTCCTTAGAGCTTATCACAAGCGGAGGTGAGTTCGGCCTTCCTACTACTACTCCTGGTAGGAGGCGAGTTTGGCCTTCCTACTGCTACTCCTGGTAGAATGACCAGATCTTGGTCTTTAGCTAGTCAATAATTACCTACTTTGCTAAACACACCTCTAGGTCTAAGTAACGAAGAATTTTCCAAATGGAGTTGACAAGTTAAATTTGAGTACATGTAATTTTTTAGTATGAAATGGAATGAGAAAGTATCTCAACATCCCAATCACAATGAAAGCCACGTTGGTAAGCTTAGGAGCGAGAAGTATATCCTTAAGCACGAGACTGAAGAACCAAAGTGCATGGTTCAAACGTTAAGAGGGCTCTCCAGCATGCTTTGAAAATTCAAATTGATTCAATTGATGATGTCAATACTATTCGAAGAAAGTAAAAGAAATCCAGAGAACTACCGGACGTGGTCATTCGCCATATTACTGATCTTTTAATTTTTAAACATTTGGATAAGATAGCATGGAGCCTTAAGCTTTAGCAAAGAATTGCTTTAAATGTATTCTTCTTTTTTCTAGTTTTTGTACCTATAACTTTGTACATAATGTACTAAATTGTAAATAAATCTATATTTGAATGTATGCTACCTCGAATGTATCGTATGTACTTTTCCTTTCGAGTTTATTGAATGAGATGCATCATTTTCTTTCCAGAGTTTTGAGTCTTTACCATTCGAACCAATGATTTGCTCAATAAACGAAGCAAAAATCTGGTTGATTAAGCGTTCAACATTCCAATAGCCATGAATTCTTATCCCGATGCAAGAGTCATCCTTTTTATTAGTAGATATTCCGCAACTTGTTTGGCAACAGAGATTTCCATTTAGTAAGAAATTTGAATTCCAATATGAGTTCAAATTATTAAGAGCCAATTTAATGAAGCCCTGCTGTTAGAATAATAAAATCTTTCCATAATAATTTGAATAGAAGCCCAGAGAAACATTCTGGTTTTAGTGCAAATGGAGGACCAGAAAACCATCTTACGGCAGTAATAGAAGACCAGAAAACCTATCTGACAACAGAAGACCAGTAAATCCTTTGGAAACAGATAGAAAATTAGAAAACTCATCTGGCAATTAATAGCTGTTTTTTTGCTTTTGGCATAAACGACTCATATTTAATGGGTCTTCCTTTAGAAGATTGGTTGATTTTGCTTCGAAACACTATTTGCTTGCTATCGATAGATCTTTCTCTAGAATATCATTTTTTCTTTAGGATAGAGTTATATAAACCGTTGAATTTAATTGGCACCATTTTAAATGATGTTCTCAACATGGATCGAACCCCTTATCATCGTCTTAGGTGGTGATTTAGGTCCATTGCTCAGTGCTTTTGGTTAGCTACCTTAAGTAGAACTAAAGATATATCTGACCTCCCTCTAGAAGGCGCTTTAATAAGGCCTTGGAGGTGACACTAAAGGCTTGTTTGATGTGTTTGGTTTGCTGTCTTAAATGGAACCAAAGGCTTACCTGACCTTCCTCTAGGAGGCGCTTCAGTGAGGCTGTTGATGAGGGCACTGAAGGCTAGTTTGGTGCTTTAGTCAGGCCATCTTAGGTGGTACCAAAGACTTACTCCATCCTTCCTCTAGCAGGTGCCTTAACCAGGCCATGTAAGCGGGACCAAGGGCTTGTAGAAACTTTGGACAAGCCATTTTCAGGCAAGACCAAAGGATTACTCTGACCTCCCTCTTGGAGGTGCCTTAATCAGACCATAGAGGAAAGATTAAGGGTTTATGCTCCATCTAGGCCACGTAAGCGGGATCAAAGTCTTAGTCGGTGCTTTAGCCAGGCCATCTTAGGCAGGACTAAAGGCTTGCTCCATCCTCCCCCCAAGAGGAACTTTGACCAGGCCATCTTGGTGGGATCAAAGGCTTTTTCCTTTATTTTAGGAGTTTGTTTTTCTCTTTAACCATGTTGATACACTTATTATTATGTAGAAAATCTTCTTTATTTGATGAATTATTTAACATCTTTTTATAGATTGATTGAGCATTCCTTGCTCTAGGAAGTTGTTGATCTAGCCCTCCAAACTTCTATATTAATTTGTTTTGTGCCTATTAGAGCAATGATAATGGCAATATAACCTCTGAGATTCCATTCATTCTTAGGACATTTCTTTTGAGAAAGCCAATAGTTATGTTCGTCCTTGGTCAAGAGGTAGATATTCTCATAAGAAATAGTAAGGGAGTAATTCTTGGAAAGCCTTAATCTTCTTGAAGACGATTATTTCTTGGCTATTTTATGATATGTGATGGGCTCTTAACTTCTATTTTAAAATTTCCCTTCAAAGAGGTTTAAGCTTCATTTAGTCTACAGAAATGACTAAGCATATTCTCTTATCACTTAGTGAATTGATCGAAGTCTTTTGTTATCTCTCATTTAAAAATTGTTCCCCTTGCATGGAGTTGGATTCTTTTTCTCATTTTAATGAAGATATTATCCTTATTATCTTCCTTTTCTAAAGTAAATATTAGTGTAGGACTTAGTGAAATGGGTTTAAACTCCATTTGTCTAGATTATAAGGAGCTTCTTGCTTTCTCTTTTCTTTCAAAATTCGTAGGGCTATGATTCTTAGTATTTTCTCCTTATAAAGTCAAGGGTCGTTAGTCATTTGGTAGGTTAGATCAATCATTTAAGGCTTGGCGGATCCTTGTTTGGAGACTTTATCACGTTTAATTGGCATGATAAAGCAAGCTTAGTTGATGCGATTAAAATGGTATCAAAAATCAAGGGTAGACTAGTTTGGAATGGGATGTGCTTGGTAGGGACAAGTACTTTAAGTCCTATATATGCAAATAAGGGCAGTTCTAGTTAGAAATTAAGCAGAGATGAAGGTTCAAGCCCTTCTTCTAGCACCAAAAATGTAAACGAATTTCTTCGTTAACCCAAAAAGTGCAAGAAACGAAACATTAGCTAATAATGGAATTTGGATAGCCTAGATTTAACATCAACGATTGTTGGAAAAAAGCGACATTTGGTTGAGTTAAGGCTTAAGAGGAGTGAACAAGTAGGCTTAGGTCCATGAAGGAGTCGCCTTTACTATTAATAAAGAGAATTCATTGAATAGATTTACTCGGTGTCTTTTTGAAACTACAAATATGACCTTTTACATCTCATAGAGAAATAGTATTCAAATATGAAGATATAGCATGTTATTTTCTAAGTACAACTATTAGTCACTATGGAGAACTACAGTATGCGTTCACGAGACGAAGTATCCGAGTGTATCATATTGTCCATAATTTAGGTGAGAGTTCGTCAGTCAAAGTTTTGCCATATTTCGAGTTAATATGAAGAATTTATTGCAGCATGAAAAATTAGCAGTTTCTATACTAGGCGGAATTCAAATATAAGAGTGTGGTAGCCTGTTATTTTCTAAGTACAACTGTCAGTCCTCATGGAGAACTATAGTGTGCTTTCACAAGATGAAGTATCTGAGTGTTTCCATATTGTCCGTAATTTAGGTGAGAGTTAATCGGTTGAATTCTCGTAGGATTTCGAATTAGTATGAAGAAGTTATTGTAGTCTGAACAAATAAAATAACGGCTTCTGCACCAGGCGAAGTTCAAATATAGGGATGTGGTATCATGCTATTTTCTAAGTAAACTGTCACTCCCCATGGAGAACTACAGTGTGCATTCAATAGATGAAGTATCAGAGTGTACCGTATTGTCTGTAATTCAGGTGGGAGTTAATCAGTCGAAGTCTTGCTGGATTTCGAATTAGTATGAAGAAGTTACCGCGGTCTGAAGAAAAAATAGCGGCTTTTGCACTAGGCGGTGTTCAAATATAGGGATGTGGTAGCATGTTATTTTCTAAGTAAACTTTCAGTCCCCATGGAGATATACAATGTATGTTCACAAGATGAATTATCTGAGTGTACCATATTGTCCGTAATTTATGTGGAAGTTCATCGGTCGAAGTTTTGCCTGATTCCAAATTAGTATGAAGAAGTTATTACAGTTTGAAGAAAAAAATAGTGGCTTCTGTTTAGGCAGAGTTCAAATATGAGGATGTCTCCTAATATTTTCTAATTATAACTATTAGTCACCATGGAGAACTACATTGGGCATTGAAGTGCGGATATAGCATGTTATTTTTTAAGTACATCTGTCAGTCACCATGAAGAACTACATTGTGCGTTCATAAGATGAAGAATCCGAGTGTACCATGTTGTTCGTAATTTAGGTGGGAGTTCATCGGTCGAAGTATCCCTTATTTTCGAGTTAGTATGAAGAATTTAATGTAATCCAAACAAAAAAATAGCGGCTTTTGTACTTGGTGGAGTTCAACTATAGGGTTTTGGTAGCTTGTTATTTTCTTAAGTACAATTGTCAGTCCCTAAGGAGAATTACAATGTGCGTTCATAAGATGAAGTATCCAAGTGTTCCGTATTGTACGTAATTTAGGTAGGAGTCAATTAGTTGAAGTATCATCGGATTTGAATTAGTATGAAGAAGTTATTGCGGTCTGAACAAAAAAAATTAGAGGCTTCTGCATTAAGCGGAGTTCAAATATGGGGATGTGGTAGCATGCTATTTTCTAAGTAAAATGTCAATCCCCATGGAGAACTACAGTATGCATTCACAAGATGAGGTATATGAGTGTACCATATTGTCTGTAATTTTAGTGGGTGTTCATCGGTCAAAGTTGCACCTGATTCCGAGTTAGTATGAAGAAGTTATTGCAGTCTGAAGAAAAAATAGCGGCATCTATCTAGGCGGAGTTCAAATATGAGGATGCAGCATGTTATTTTCTAAGTACAACTATTAGTCACCATAGAGAACTACGGTGAGCGTTGAAGTAGGATATTACCTATTATTTTCTAAGTATAACTGTTAAACAACATGGAGAACTATAGAGTGCGTTCACAAGATTAAGTATCCGAGTGTACCATATTGCCCGTAATTTAAGTGGATGTTTATCGGTTGAAGTTTTGTCTGGTTCCGAGTTAGTATGAAGATGTTATTGCTGCATGAAAAAAAAATAGTGGCCTCTAGCTAGGCGGAGTTCAAATACAGGGATGCTGCCTATTATTTTTTATGTAGAACTATTAGTCACCATGGAGAACTACAGTATGCATTTACAAGATGAAGTATCTGAGTGTATCATATTGTACGTAATTTAGGTGGGAGTTCATCAGTCGAAGTTTCGTCTGATTCTGAGTTAATATGACGTTATTGCAGTATGAACATAAAAATAGCGGCTTATGCCTAGGCGGAGTTGTTCAAAGTGGGGATGTAGCCTGTTATTTTCTAAGTACAACTGTCAATCACCTTGAAGAACTACATTGTGCGTTCATAAGATAAAGTATCAAAGTGTACCATATTGTCTGTAATTTAGGTAGGAATTTATCGATCGATGTATCGCCTAATTCCGAGTTAGTATGTAGAAGTTATTGTAGCCTGAACAAAAAAAGCGGCTTTTGCACTAGGAGGAGCTCAACTATGGGAATGTGGTAGCCTATTATTTTCTAAGTACAACTGTCTGTCCCCACGGAGAACTACAGTGTGCGTTCATAAGATGAAGTATCCAAGTTTTCCATACTGTATGTAATTTAGATTAGAGTTAATCGGTCAAAGTCTCATCGAATTCCGAATTAGTATGAAGAAGTTAAAGCAGTATGAACAAATAATAATAGTGGCTTCTGCACTTGGCGGAGATCAAATATGGGGATGTGTTAGCATGTTATTTTCTAACTGACAATCTTCATGCAGAACTACATTGTGCGTTCAACAAGATGAAGTATTCGAGTGTACCATATTATCCATAATTTAGGTGGGAGTTCATCGGTTAAAATATTTCCTAATTCCGAGTTAGTATGAAGAAGTTATTGCAAACTGAAGAAAAAAATAGCGGCTTCTGCCTAGGCGGAGTTCAAATCTGAGGATGTAGCCTGTCATTTTCTAAGTACAACTATTAATCGCCATTGAGAACTACAGTGAGCGTTGAAGTAGGGATATAGCCTGTTATTTTCCAAGTACAACTTTTAATCACCATGGAGAACTATGGTATACGTTCTTAAGCTTAAGTTTCGAGTGTTCTATATTGTCCGAAGTTTAGGTGGGAGTTCATCAGTCGTAGTTTCGTCCAATTCCGAACTAGTATGAAGAATTTATTAGAGTATGAACAAAAAAAGAGCGGCTTCTGCCTAGGCAGAGTTCAAATACGGGGATGTAGCCAGTTATTTTCTAAGTACAAATGTTAGTCACCATGAAGAACTATGGCATAAATTCACAAGATGAAGTATCCGAGTGTTCTTTATCGTTCGTCATTTAGATGAGAGTTCATCGGTTGAAGTCTTGCGTGTATCTGAGTTAGTATGAGGAAGTTACTTTAGTTTGAACAAAAAAATAATGGCTTCTGCCTAGGCGGAGTTCAAATATGGGGATGCTACTATCAAATCTACTCCCAAAGGTACAACTAAAAATGCATGCACACTGCGATTAAATGCAGGCCCACCTGGGCAGCATATGTACCCGTATCCATAGTTATTATAAGTGTAACGACCCGAAAATTTCGATCCCGAAAATTCCAGATAGTTAGGAAAAGAAGAAAGAGATAGAAGAAGATCAGAAACACCAATATCTCACATTCGCAGTGGATAAAATATAATAATAAATAATAACAGTTTGCAAAAGAATTCTATATCTGTCAAAATACCTTTATAATACATCAGAGTTACACATATATACAGACACTGGATATACACAATCATCATGTCCCAAATATACAACAATATAATATAGCGGAAATACTCCATACGTTCTTGCTATCTAGCTCGCCTCTTGAGCTCCAGAACGTCCTTACCTAAAAATCTATATACACGTTCTTACCCGAGCATTACATCAAAGTAACACCCGGGTCAGGCTGGAAACCAACGTGAGTAAACTCATCTGACATGAAATTCAAACTCATAGAACTTATTTAAAACCCGGGGTAACTCGTATCAATTACAAATTCACAAATTGTTATAGACATCACTTATTTCACACATCAATTTTCTAAGTACCAAACTTAGATTTAATAGTCCAATTCACTTAAATCATTTCATTCCAGCCTATTGATTCCATATATCAATCTATAAAAATTCGAAGTGGTTTCGGGTATTTTTCTAATACCCAAGCCCGGTCTCTTCGAGTCTCATGTCATCCTAACCCAAGTTATCTAAATGAAATACACTTCACGCTTTAAATACATGATGTCCCTTTCACAACAATTCATCATTGATAGATAACCACAATATCCTGTCCGTCCAAACAGACGATACTACAAAACATTTCATATCAGATATATCAACTCATTCAAGGCATCCAATACCATTTGTCGTCCATAAGCAAACTTGATCACTTCCAAAATAAATTTAATCACTTCTAATTGAATTACTAACCTCAATCACTTAGATTCCTTCACTTGACATTAATTAATTTCAAATCAATTAATCAATCATCCTCAGTTATCCATCTTAATTAATCACCCTACATTAATTATCCTTCAATTACATTCAAGTAATTATCTTTAATTAACTTCACAAATTAATTGTATTTAACCAAAATCAAAATTTAATCTTTAATTACTTCACAAATTAATTAACTATAATTAATTACATTAATCCTTAATTACTTATATTAATTAATTTCTCATAAATCACATATTATTGATTATTTAATCTTAAGTAATCAGCCTTTAATTACATCATTAATTATATAAATTAATGATTTCTAATTACATTTTAGTTTATCATAATCTAAATTAATTACATTAAGTAATTAATCATTAATTAAACCACAAATATTGATCACTCTTGATTAATCTCAACCAGTAATTAACTACCTATTTATTTACTTCATTAAATAAATTAATTACTCATTTTATAAAGAAGTTTCAAGGAATTCAAAACCAAATTCATTTTTAATTCAAATCAATTTAAAAATGCACTTTAATTCAAGTTGTTAAAATATATTTAAATTAAAAAAACTTTATTTGTTTAAAAACTACGATCCACTGGCTTGAATTCCAGATTTAACTTTGATTTAAAACTTATTTTAAATTTCCACCTTACAATTTAACTTCAGTTTTTTTTTTTAAAATTCACTTTCATTTCATTACAATTCCTTTTTATATTTTCTTTTCAAAAATCCAATTCTATATATTTGATAACTCAGTGTACCGAATATCCAATCAAACCATGGTATCCAATATTCCAATTATCAATATAATTCATCACAGCATATCAAACATTCATAACACAGAATATTAAACGATCTAAATAATTTTGAGGTATCCAGTTGGATTCCTCCAACCTGTTTCCCTGCATCCACAGATGTTAGCACAATACCAATTCCACTTCGAGGTGTAATATCGTGGTATATGGGATTTATATAATATCATCCGTTATTATGCGGCGCATAGGGTCTCATCCGCTATATAATGCGGGAAATCAATCACCCAATACATACTATATACTGCTATATATAATATAGCACATCAAATTAGTTCAATCATTCAACCAATTATTTAAATTCAACCATTTAGATTTAAATAAATGTCCAGAAGAGTGAGATTAACTCACCTTTGATTTTGCAATCCAAATCCAGTCTCGATTTGTTTCCTTTCAGATTTTAACCTGCATCCTCAAAAGAATCTCATCTGCCAAAGCAAAACCCCCCTTCCCCCACCATACACACTCGCGACCCGCCTCCACGTCCACTCCAGCATTATAACCTTGCCTTCCCAGTGTTCGCGCGAGCCTCCGCACCTTCGCGAGAACCCAGTTGATATTGCAACTCCAACTTCTCGAACTCGACGTCATACCGACAAATCTTCCTTCCAACGAACCTCACGATCACACGACGACTCAGATTCGCCACCACTACATCTAAGCCCTAATCTCGATGCTCGACCAAGGATTAATCATTGAAGGAGAGATCGATTTACTATGTTGCTAGGAAACTTCGATTTATTGATTTTGATTTAGGGAAGACCCTTTCTTTTCGATCGGTTCTAGTTTGAGGAGGAGGAAGATGAAGAGGGGTTTGGCCATTTACTCATTTCTTTTTTATCATACGCAGAGATAGAAATTTCACTGAGGTATCGGCCATTGTTTTCAAAGCAGTATCTTATTTTTATTTTTTCCTCTGAATCTTTGAATGAAAGGCTCAGTTGTGAAATGAGAGAAAGGACGTGGATTAGAAAGAAAGGTGGCGTGCAGGAGAAGGTTGGCTATAGTGGTTTTGAATTGAAAGGAAAAAGTGATGAAGTGAAATAATTTCAACTGAATGTGACCAGGATATAAATATATAATTTTTTAAATGTTAAACTCAAATTATCTCGATAAATGCAACTTAAAATTTTGAATCCCTATCGAGACGGGCCACTAGGCGTTTATAATGCTATACCACTATTTCGAACGCAATGGAAAATGTTTCGAGCCCTAATTCGATCGTATGGAGAAGATAGCTTTTTGGACCCAGTTATTATATTGAATTTTTGATATAAATTTCAGCGCATTTGCTTATCATACAGCCAAACAGTCACTCCAAACACTACGAAAATTGAAATCCGATAATAATACAATATTACGAATCCAATGGAAAAGGTTTCGTCGGATTCCGAGACTGTACCTCGAAAGGCTATTTTTAAATATCGATTTAAACGATAAATTATTAAAACCGAACAAATCACCTTTAAATTAAATTTTAACCATTCTATTATCTTCAGTATCATCATTAAAAAATTTATAAGCCTTTAAATTATTTTTAGCAGGCTTAAAACTCCAGATTCAATATTTTACCCAACTTCAAACTATTAAATTTAATAATTTAATTATCAAATAAATAGTGATATTTGGAATTCAAGTTAAAATTTACCTTTCAAATATTTAAAATCAATTAAATATTCCAATTTCAAATGCTCAAAAATTCCGGGTCGTCACATTCCTCCCTCCTTAAAAGAATTTCGTCCCCGAAATTACTAGTTTGGAAGAATGGTCCAATACCCGTTTATTTTTTCCAAAACCGAACAGTTTTATCAACTTGCCATAACGTATCTTTTATTAAAGACCAATTATTACTTCAACCAACTTCCCAAAACCTTCCATAGTTTCCAACAACATTATTTAATCCTTATTCAAATTTAAATTTGAATCCAAATTTTATATTATCAAAACATTCTCAAAAAATTTCCAACTCTCTAAATTTTCGAAAATTTTTGCCAATGTCTTCTTTGCGCGGCTTGCTCGGTACAACTACAATATGCTTCTACGAGCTCCCAAATTCAAAAAGAAAAAAAAAGCCAAGTGGCTAGATCAAAAACCCAATCAAATTTTATACAGATATTTAAACACATACCTTTTTGTCGAGCAATTCAAATTTATCTTCTGAAATCAAAATCAATTTTCCTTTCCCTTTATAATACCTGCATATCCCTCTTAGCAATAATATCCAATCATAGCTTTTAAAATCATTTTATACATTTCCTTACATATGTTTTCATATCTACTCTTATTCAAATTAGTTTTCCCATTTCCATATGAATTAAATTTATCTTCAACTCTGAATATTGAATTTTATCTTCCATTTATAACTGATTTATATCATTATTTTAAATTAGTTTCATCCACTAATTTATTTCAATTTCAAATTTGAAATCGTTTTGTCGCTAACAAAAATTTTCCAAAAATTTTTTAACTCCTAAAATTTTCGAAATTTTTTGTCAGATTCTCCTTTGTAAGGAGGGGCTTTTGCAATTTGGCAAGAGATATAAATATATATACATCGACCCACATGGTCGGAAAAACAAAAACAGTTCATATTTCATATTTTTATTGCGTAGGCGTACCTTTATTTAGCATTTTAAGCAAGCGACTTATTATATTAGCAATTAGCGCAACAAAATCCAGCCAAACGGCTTCCCGATACCTGTACTTACTCAATTCAAACATGTAAGTACTAAATATATGAAAGTTATTAACATTTCACTTACTTTCAGTAGCTAAACACATGCATTTCATAAGCAACATGCACCAAACACTTTCCATAAGTGATTTATATGATTTTAAAGCTAATTCAATTGCTTTCAACCAATTCATGTGCCAATCCATTCAAATTATAATGGTTTACACTTCAATTTCTTACATTCAATTTATTTTTAATCCAAACAACTCACATTTATTTCAATTGATTCAAAAAAAATCAATTTTGTTTACCGCTACCAATTCATAGAATTTATATTTACTTCCGTTTAAGTCGAACGACTAATTTATTCTATGCAATTCGATGATATTCACTTAATAGAATATCCATTTTGGTTTTTAGCCACATCCAATTGATTCCAACTCATTTTATATTCGAATTGGATTTTATTTGTAACTCAAATCATTTTTATTATAATCCAATTCCATTTTATTTTTACAACATCTCCACTTATTTTAATTCGCTATCAATCCAAATCGAATTCTTTTTATAATTCGAATTTATTATCAAACTTCATTATTAATTTACAATCCATTTATTTAACCGAGTTAAATTTTATTAATATACTCTATCAAATAATTTATTTAGCTAATTAGCTTACTTCCAACTTTTATATCAATATTCGATTTTATTACAACAATCACTTCATTAAATTTTCTTGAGTTCAAATATTATTTTTTTCTTTTCATAACTCCAATTTGGATTTCCTTTCATTTCCCAAAATTCCAACACTTTTATTTTAAAAATTAAGAAATACTTTTAAATTCACATAATATTATTAAAATAGCTTTTTATAAAAATACTTCTTATCACTCGATGTCTCAACCAGTCCATCATGGTTCTCATAGAAATTCGGTCATACGTTGATCAGGCGTAGGATTAAAAGTCTATAAGTACTTGGTAAACCCGTTTTCAACACCCAGTAAAAATACTTGGAAAATAATTTTATTGAAAATATAGAAAACAGTTTTAAAAATAGAGGAAATGTCTTTGGTGAGAATGCTCTGGAAATCATCACCCCCATCCATGGTCGCAATGACATCCTAGGTTACGTTGCCATCGCAGCAAAAGTCCATGTAACTGTAGACACTCCACGCCCCTCGATTACGCCATGGAACCCACAACAGATCGCAGTTACATTCCTGGGTTACGTTGCCATCACAGCAAAAGTCCATGTAACTGTAGGCATCAGCGCCCTCGATTTTCGCTGTCAAAATGAAACTTCTCCACTCTTACATAGGTTGCAGTCTACCGATGTAAAATCAAATGCAGACTGTTGGCTCTCAGCGGCAAGCAAGACTTTCACTATGTTACCATAGGTCGCAGTCTACCGATATAAAATCAAACGCGGACTGTTGGCTCTCAACGGCACACACGACTTTCGCTATGGTCTACAGTAGATCGCAGTGACATCGAGTTACCCTGTCGTCACAGCATAACCCAAATGCCTCTGTAGGCACCAGCGCCCTCGACTTTCGCTACACACTACTCATTGTCCTCAGGACCTAGTTTTGTCCGGAATCCTCACAGGATCAACTTTAGAACCCCCCTTAGGGTTTAAGGCAGTACCAACCTATGGCACTCTTGAGAAGTTCATTTCAAGGGAGCGCCTTTTTCCGCAGAGCCATTTTCAAAACACTTTACACTATACACATATAGTATCTTCCAAATCATACACCTGGAATGAATTTCATATAAATTTCCTTTTCTCAAAATCGATTATCCCAAAATCAATAATTCTCAAACTAGGCTTTCCAAATCCAATGTTTATTTTACCCAAAAATCAAAAGCCTTTCCAAAACCAAAGGTTCCCAAAACCTTTTTCCAAAATCCTCATAAGATCCTTTCTATATATATATATATAGATATATATGTATAATTTTTAAAAAAAACTTTGGATCATTTCAAACTTGTATAAAACTCCTTTTATACTTCAAACACTCTCAAAATCCTTTTCCTCTGGCATAAGATTCAACAAGGGAAGATTTATCTTATATAACAAAGATATATAACTTTGTTTATTCAAAATCAAATATTCAAATTTGATTACTCTTTTCTTTTGATAAAATTGTTTCCATCTTACTTATCATCATAAAAATATCCAACTTTCACTTTTATCCATTGTATATTTCACAAATATACTTTCATTTCAAAGAAATCATTTCACATTTCTTATTCACAAAATTAAATATCAATTTAATTCAAATACGTACGATGTACACATATCATCCGTACGCTATACCAATCTGTTCGCTCACTCGATCACACAATTACACTTCCCCAACTAGTATCGTCCACCTGACTTCCTAGTGCGGGCACAGATCTGGTTTCTTGATCAGAAACCGTCATCCTCCTTGCATAGCCATAACTATGATAGAGAATATCCAGAACCAATCAACAACCCATATCCAGGTTCGCCGTCGAAAATCAAGTGAAAAATTCCAACTCGGATCGATAAACTATCACGAAATTCTATGCTCGAATCTGGATCAAATCACTGTGCGAATATAATAATATACGTACATCCTACATATTTATTTTCATTGATTATTAACTAAATCAATTTCTCTTTATATTCACATTTCCTTTAATTTCTATCCACATAATCACAATTGTTTCAATTCCATTAGGATTATCACTCTAATTATAAACAGTTTGAACTCTGTCCAGCTTCAGTTTAGAAAATAGCTTGAAAAGTTTTAAAAATAGACAAGTAGTTGAAAAATAATTATTAGTTTGTAAAGTAGCTGTAAAATAGCTGTAAAATAGTTAAGTAATTGTAAAATAGTTGAAAAATATTCAAATAGTTATAGAAATTTTAAAATAATTGCAAAATAGTATTTAATTTGTAAAATAGTTGAAAAACAGTAATTAGTTTATAAAACATTTGAAAATTTGTTAAACGGTTTCAAAAATAATTGTAAAATAAGTATAAAATAGTTTGGGGTTTAAAAAGAAAGTTATATATAGTAAATAGATAGGAAAATAGATTAAAAACAGTTTATATTAAAACAATTTATATTGAGAATAGTCCAGAGTCAAAACTGTTCGCTTCCCCATCAATTCAATTTAAATTTCCACTTCCATTTAAATTGACTCAGTTCCAATTTGAATAACTTCAATTTCCTTTGAAATTGATTTAACCCCAATTCAAGTTGAATCAATCTTGATTTATTTCCAAATTCAAATCAAATTCCATTTGATTTTAAACTGACTCAACTTTAATTACAATTCCAAATTATCCCAATCAATTTGGACTAATATCAATTGAACCCACTTCAATTTCAAATCATTTCAATTCAATCCAATTCAAATTTTCCATTAAATTTTTTAAACTTATACATCTTCAATCACAAATCCAATTAATTCAAATCAGATTCAATTTGAATGAATTCAATTCAAATTTCAAATTTAAACCATCCCAAATTATATAAATTCGAGTTAAATTTTTAAATGTTGATTTAATCCTTTAAATCAAATCAACTTATCTCTTTAAACCATTCAATTCTGAATCCATTTCAAACTTATCTTCATTTAATTCTAATTTGGTTGTATTTCTATTACCACTTAATTTAATCCCAATTCAAGATTTCAATTTGGTTGTATTATATTACTTTTTAATTTAATTC
The DNA here is from genome assembly GCA_030765085.1 of Allium cepa. Classification (NCBI taxonomy): domain Eukaryota; kingdom Viridiplantae; phylum Streptophyta; class Magnoliopsida; order Asparagales; family Amaryllidaceae; genus Allium; species Allium cepa. The sequence goes on along the minus strand of CM060928.1, from coordinate 670,527,721 downwards.
CAATAATTTAACAACCAATCACCTAAATATTTATTAGAAGGAAATATTTCTTTATATATCAAAATATATTCTTAGATAAAATCATTTAAAATCTTTATATAAGAAAATAACAAGTACGCTCTCATACACACACACACGCACACACACACACACACTTAACTCATTCTAGGGTACCATTGGCCCTATCCTTAATGAGTAATCCCAACAGAGTCAAGCTTCTCGCTTAACCTTTCAGCTCTGATACCAACTGCAACGACCCGGAAATTTTGATCCCGAAAATTCTAGATAGTTAGAAAAAGAAGAAAGAGATAGAAGAAGATCAGAAACACCAACATCTCACATTCGCAGCGGATAAAATATAATAATAAATAATAACAGTTTACAAAAGAATTCTGTATCTGTCAAAATACCTTTATAATACATCAGAATTACACAAATATACAGACACTGGATATACACAATCATCATGTCTCATATATACAACAATATAATATAGCAGAAATAATCCATATGTTCTTGCCATCCAGCTCGCCTCCTGAGCTCCAAAACGTCCTTACCTGAAAATCTGTAATACTCGGTATGACCCGAGCATTACATCAAAGTAACACCCAGGTCAGGCTGGAAACGAGCGTGGGTAAACTCATCTGACATGAAATTCCAATGCATAGAACTTATTTAAAACCCGAGGTAACTCGTATCAATTTACAAATTCATAAATTGTTATAGACATCACTTATTTCACACATCAATTTTCTAAGTACCAAACGTAGATTTAATAGTCACTTAAATTATTTCATTCCATCCTATTGACTCCATATATCAATCTATAAAAATTCGAAGTGGTTTCGGGTATTTTTATAATTCCCGAGACCAGTCTCTTCGAGTCTCATGTTATCCTAACCCAAGTTATCCAAATGAAATACACTTCACGCTTTAAATACAGGATGTCCCTTTCACAACAATTCATCATTGATAGATAACCACAATATCCCGTCCGTCCAAACAGATATCCTGTCCGTCAAAACATTTCATATCAGATATATCAACTCATTCAAGGCATCCAATACCATTCGATCGTCCATAAGCAAACTTGATCACTTCCAAAATAAATTTAATCACTTTTAATTGAATTACTAACCTCAATCACTTAGATTCCTTCACTTGACATTAATTAATTTCAAATCAATTAATTAATCATCCCTTAGTTATCCATCTTAATTAATCACCCTGGATTAGTTATCCTTCAATTACATTCAAGTAATTATCTTTAATTAACTTCACAAATTAATTATTCTTAACCAAAATCAATAATTAATCTTTAATTACTTCAAAAATTAATTAACTATAATTAATTACATTAATACTTAATTACTTATATTAATTAATTTCTCATAAATCACTTATTATTGATTAATTAATCTTAAGTAATCAACCTTTAATTACATCATTAATTATATAAATTAATGATTTCTAATTACATTTTAATTTATCCTAATCTAAATTAATTACATTATGTAGTTAATCATTAAGTAAACCACAAATATTGATCACTCTTGATTAATCTCAACCAGTAATTAACTACCTATTTATTTACTTCATTAAATAAATTAATTACTCATTTTATAAAGAAGTTTCAAGGAATTCAAAAACAAATTCATTTTTAATTCAAATCAACTTAAAAATGCACTTTAACATTCAAGTTGTTAAAATAAATTTAAATTTTAAAAATACTTTATTTGTTTAAAAACTGCGATCCACTAGCTTGAATTCTAGATTTAACTTTGATTTTAAACTCACTTAATATTTCTACCTTATAATTTAACTTCGGTTTTTTTTAAAAAAAATCACTTTCATTTCTTTCCAATTCCTTCTTATATTTTCTTTTCAAAAATCCAATTCTATATATTTGATAACTCAGTGTACCGGAATATCCAATCAAACCATGGTATCCAATATTAAAATTATCAATATAATTCATCACAGTATATCAAACATTCATAACATAGAATATTAAACGATCTAAATAATTTTAAGGAATCCAGTTGGATTCCTCCAACCTGTTTCCCTGCATCCACAGTGTTAGCACAATACCAATTCCACTTCGAAGTGGAATATCGCGGTATATGGGATTTATACAATATCATCCGCTATTATGCGGCGCATAGGGTCTCATCCGCTATATAATGCGGGAAATCAATCATCCAATATATACTATATACTACTATATATAATATAGCACATCAAATTAGTTCAATCATTCAACCATTATTTAAATTTAACCATTTAGATTTAAATAAAAATCTAGAAGAGTGAGACTAACTCACCTTTGATTTTGCAATCCAAATCCAATCTTGACTTGTTTCCTTTCAGATTTTAACCTGCAACCTCGAAAGAATCTCATCCGCCAAAGCAAAAACCCCCCAACCAGACACACTCGCGACCCGCCTCCGTGTCCACTCCAGCATCACAACCTTGCTTTCCCAGTGTTCGCGCGAGCCTCTGCACCTTTGTGAGAACCCAGTTGACAATGCGACTCCAACTTCTCGAACTCGACGTCATGCCGACAACTCTTCCTTCCAACGACCCTCACGAGCACACGGTGACTCAGATTTGCCACCACTACATCGAAGCACTAATCTCGATGCTCGGCCAAGGATTAAACATTAAAGGAGAGATCGATTTACTACGTTGCTGGGAAACTTTGATTTATTGATTTTGATTTGGGGAAGACCCTATCTTTTCGATCGGCTCTAGTTTGAGGAGGACGAAGATGAAGAGGGGTATGGCCATTTATTCGTTTCTTTTTTATCATACGTAGAGATAGAAATTTCACTGAGGTATCGGCCACTGTTTTCAAAGCAGTTTCTTATTTTTATTTTTTTCTCTGAATCTTTGAATGAAAGGCTCGGTTGTGAAATGAGAGAAAGGACATGGATTAGAAAAAAGGTGGCGTGTAGGAGAAGGTTGGGTACAATGGTTTTGAATTGAAAGGAAAAAGTGATGAAGTGAAATAATTTCAATTGAATGTGACCAAGATATAAATATATATATTTTAAATTTTAAATTCAAATTATCTCGATAAATGAAAATTAAAATTTTGAATCCCTATCGGGACATGCCACTAGGCATTTATAATGTTATACCCTTATTCCGAATGCAATGGAAAAGGTTTCGAGCCCTAATTCAATCATATGGAGAAGATAGCTTTTTGGACCTGGTTATTTATTGAATTTTCGATATAAATTTCAGTGCGTTTGCTTATCGTACGACCAAACGGTCATTCCAAATACTACGAAAATTGAAATTCGATAATAATACAGTATTACGGATCCAATGGAGCTAGTTTCGTCAGATTCCGCGGCTGTGCCTCAGAAGGCTATTTTTTAAATATCGATTTAAGCGATAAATTATTAAAGCTGAACAAATCACCTTTAAATTAAATTTTAACCATTCTATTATCTTCAGTATCATCATTAAATTTTTTATAAGCCTTCAAATTATTTTTAACAGGCTTAAAACTCCAGATTCAACATTTTACCCAACTTCAAACTATTAAATTCAATAATTTAATTATCAAATAAATAGTGGTATTTGGAATTCAAGTTAAAATTTACATTTCAAATATTTAAAATCAACTAAATATTCCAATTTCAAATGCTCAAAAATTCCGGGTCGTCACAATAAGTCATATATACTTGAAATTGATCCATTCTGTGTTTGTTTTGTAGCATTTTAAATCTATTTCATCGTGTTGTCTACATTATTTTAGTGTTGCTTTGTTACTACATTTTCCAAAATTTCATATATGAATTTAGTCACTGGTTCATTGTGTCTATACATCACGTTCTCTAAAATTTCCTACATATATATTCATTAGCATCAGTATATAGTTTATGTCTTTAAAACTCATTATACTTGATGTATTTAGGACTAAATCTCTTAATATCTTCTCTGTTAAACTTTGATATAGTCATAGTTAATATATCATATACTTTATAACATCATTTATATATTTAGCCCCCTCAAAAGGTCACTATTTTAATTACCAAAACCGATTAACTTGCATTGTGCTTTGAGAATCTATTATCGCATAATCATTCATTAACCCACTGATTTAATATCATTATAATAGTTAATTAACATTAATTGATTCATAATTAATTCTTAAGTTGGACTAAAAACCATTTATATTAGTATGATCATATTGTAGGAAAAAAATAATTATTCAAACTCGTATATCTATGATCGAAACTTTCATATTTGATTAATACCTATCCAATTCTCCTGCCGGACTAAAGTATATGATCCTATAATCCTTTCAGTTCAGTTTAACATTTATATCTACATGTAGTCCTCGCCTTGCTGATCGTTTTGATATAGATTTTTTTTGATTCAATGTAGAAACGATAAAGTTATTGAGTTTTCAAATTTCCTATTCAAAAGGGATTATGGGAAGAAGAAGATGAGATTTAAAAAAATGATTTCATACACATGTTTATTCTTATTTAAAATGAAGGCATGAACACCTATTTAGATTAGAATTCAAATTATTGAACCTTCAGCCTACCTTAGCCTCCTATGAACCCCAAAAATTAAAACACCTTTATCTCCTACACATAAACACTGATTCTGACGTTCTTATAATGGAATGAATCAAAAACATTCAATCTACACAACGGGGCAACTGCTATCATCTATCTATATCATTTGGAAAATTATGTTTTAACTCAAATTAAATAAATTGTGAAATACCCTTATAATATTGGAACTTATGGGGTATCACACTCTCCTTTTAAAAGAATTTTATCCTTGAAATTCTCAGAGGACTAAAAATATAACTCTCACATTCACATTTCGCATATCACATAGACAACATACATAACACAAAAATCATTCATTCAAACATCCATAGCATGCATGTACTTGGGTGAGGAATATTTAGGAAAATGGTAACATATCTAAGCATGCATGATCATCATGGCATGTGGAGTGTCATATAAAATGCAAAAATGAAAGTTTTAACCTCCTATATGAATGAAAATGACATGGCATGTTAGATATGAATGCCAATATCCTAATATAAGCATATTGGTTCTAAATGTGTGCACAACCATAAAACAAAAACAAGATACATAACCTAATGATCTAAGCATAATATGCCTTGGCAACCATTCAATAAATCAGCCAAATCTAATCTATGGAATGTACCTGAAGAGAACTTATGATGGGAAGCTCATATCTTTTCTTTAGGTCCCTAAGTACCATCTATTAGATCATTCCCCCACTGCTCTCTAACCAACGTCGTGACCATGTTTGACATTATGTGCCAGTCCATGGGATGATATTGACTCAACTATAACTCAACAACCTCCAGCCGACTTGACTTGATCAATGTAGATGAATCATGTACATATCTTTGAAAATGTGCATATGAAATACATTATGGATTCGTTCTATGTTATCTGGATGTTCTACTCTATATTCTAAACCCCTTATCTGGTCCAATATCGAAAAAGGTCTAACGAATCATGGTGCTAACTTTCCTAAATTTCCAAACCTCATAACACACTTCAATGATGAGACCTTCATAAATAAAATATCCCAATAGCGAATTCTAGCTCCATATGTGTAATATCCCCCATTCTGATATCCAAATATGGAACTCGGTGTGTGCAGTCATCTTGGAATTATCTTTCAACGAAAGAAGAGATATGTTACATTTAAATAGCTTTAAGTGAACAAAGTAACTAAATATAGTTCATTACACATAATAGTATTAAAACATTTTTTTGTAGTTCCCAAATTTCTCTTATGCAGGTGTAAAATACAAATCATTACATAGTAACATCAAAGTTCTGAAATATGATGATGTTGGACCCTCGTAGTCCCTTAGACTCAACAAATATTTACATTACATAGTGACATTAAAGCTACTACAATAATTCGTACTACTAATAAGAATAAGGACTCCTACCCATCTTTGTTTTTAGCAAAATCTCGGTTGTTTTCCTACCTAGAATAATATCTATAATCTAAAATCCTATAAACTCAAACTACTTAAAAGTGTACCCATGAATTTATATGGGAAAAACTATAAACACACAGATCGGCACAAGTCTTCTATGAATAGTGTCATTTCCTATCATCGTTCCTCCGTTGGTGGGACCGCGCCAGTAAAGCATAAAACAGGCGCCCTCCCCCAAACATGCCTCGGCTACACACATAATATAATATTATCATAATTCCTAAACCACAAAAAAATATGTTAACTCAAATATACATAACATGTCTCGGTACCTAGAACTATCTTGGGTTTAGGTCTCAGAAAACAAAAACTTAATCTATGATTATTTTTAATTGGTTTCTGTAAACAAATCACTACCTTTTGGTTCCATTTAGGGAAGCCTAGTTTATATACTCTTATTAGGAAGACCTATAGCAATCTCGCTTTTTGATGACCAACATTTGGAACCCTCATCTGAACCTTTGACCATCACCTTCGTCTATACTCTTACTTAGTTCATTTACTTCGAACTTTTCTTAGTCGTTCTTAGTTCATTTATATTTTTGATAGTCATACCCTCGATATAACCTCTTTTGGTTCACATAATAAATTATGTACAATAGCCCATGCCTGCAAATCTGAACATGCGTGCATAAACCTTTTCATGTGCCACTTCTCTATTCATTCCGCCTCCACTTTTAGTCAGCGGTAGTGTCCTTTGTATTAATTTTTCAACACTTTTATAGGATCTTGTCCCTTATTACTTAAATCATAAACTTTGCATGCATAATTTGGTTTCGATTGTCTTAATATCTGATTTATGCATTCAAATATAGCTTTTAGAAATGGTTATTTACGATCAGGAAAATACTTATATAATTCTAGAAATTTTTAAATAAATTCTTTTGCGTAGTTTTTTACCAACAATTATATTTCAAGCCATTTCCCCATATTTATTTAATACATGGATTTTTTAATAATTCATAACTATATATATATATATATATTGATGAGGGAAAAATCTTCTAACTTAAATTCAATTTCTAAAAATATATTTTATTCATCATACTATATTTTCATGGAATTTCAAAATCACTAGAGTATGGAGTCATAGTAAGACAACCACTAGTTAGGTCGTTTCATGCAAAACACCATCGGTCATTTATAAACACATAACACTTATGAACTCTAACGTACTAATCAACCGTATGCAAAATAGATGAAAATAGTGAATATGAGAGTGATAATACTCATTAAGTCTTTGATTAGACTTGATCTTTAAGAGCTTTAAGTTTTACTTAGCTTTTTAAATCTTTTCCTTCCTCTTTTCTTTTCTAAGTCGTCCCAATAATTAACGGGTTTAGAAAGCTTTTGCATTTGTCTATAAAATGAAGAAAGAATGAAGGAATAAAAAGAATTATATGTTCAGGGGGGTGTGTGTGTACATTAGTGATTTTGGTTTGAGAGATCCTTCCTTGCCTAATTTCAATAATTTATTTTCCTTAATATAAATTCTTTTTCATTAATATATTTAAATTTCACCTTATACATACATGGCCCTACTTATTTATATCTAGTTACTCTTACTCCATTTAATTACCATATTTAAGTGTCATACACTTAATTAATCGAACTTTCTTTTAGTAATTCTTTTAATTAAATTATCATTTAGTAATTTCTTATTATTAATTTAGTTGCATGCCTTGGCATTCCAAAATAAGACTCCCCTTATATTTATCTTTTGTTAATTCTTAACTGTGACGCCCACCTCTATACCCACGCTAGCCAAGGACACTACAGGGTAATGCCGTCAACTAACACGGAGAATAAGGCTGGTTAGGAGCGACCATCTATAGCCTTGCTCTAACTATCTATTGAATACATCGACAATAATCATACTAACAGGTAGACATACCCAATGAATACTTAAAACAAAACCATAGGTGGTTGGAGGATCTATCAGAACAGAATATAACAACTCAAATGTAATATACATCACAGAACAGCAAATCATCATATACACATATATGATACATAACAGAGTATACTAACTAATACATGCCAAGTGGTATAGCAAACCATAATATACAGATGAGTCAAAAGAATACATATCAGAGTTACAACATAATAGGACTACACAAAAGCTATGACAAAAAGAAGCTAGCGAATTAGTCCATGTGGAAGCAAAATAGGCTAAGTCCAAAGTACCTAATCTGAAACATCTCGGCCTGACCCGAGTATAAAATACACGGATCAGTCTAGCTAAACAAATCAGTTAGATAAACTAAACAACAATAAACCTGCAAGGTTACAAAGTATAACAAATATCTCTAAAAGAGATAACACAATCATCAACAAAAGATGAATCATATAGAACAAACCTCATATCATCGGCGACATATAGAAACAAAGGATAAGAATATCCCAAAGCAAGCCAAAAGGCAATAACAAATACCAATAAGGTATACAAGTTCCACAAGGTAAACGCTACGCATCATGCGGCTCAAAAAGACCAACACTGAAGGGCGATACCAAGGGAATATACATATGAATGAAACATAAGAAAATTTGCTCGAGCTCAGTACTGTACAAACAAGGATCCATGAGCCCGAAGACTCCAAACCCAATATCACCCATGCGGCTCATAACGACCAACATCGAAAGCGATACTAAAGGGCAACCCAATATCACCCATGCGGCTCATAACGACCAACATCGGAAGCGATACTAAAGGGAAACAAACCCAAAGGCACAAACCCGAAGGTACAAACCCGAAGGCAACATACCCGAAGGAAACATACCCGAAGGCAACAAACCGTAGTGGTGAAGGTCAGAGACCCAGTACTGGACACCACTAAATGGCGGAATGTGTCACAACTCTCGAAAAGGAATCCGAAAAGTGTTAACGTATGTCCCATAACCACTCGTTCGCACTAAACGGTTTACTATCCGTCAGCCACTTTCACACTCAAAGCAGTACAAAGTTTACCTCATATCATTGATAAACCAAACCCGAAGGTTAAAACGATCAATTGAATTGGTCGGGGATTAATCGGAAAGATAAACGCACAGATTCATGGTCTATGTTTTGCCCAACCATTTAATCACCCTTCCACTTCGCTCGAAGTGCGAAATTGTGCGTGTTTTAAATAGAATTTATAAATTGGAGAAACGAGCTTTTAAATGTGATTCGAGAGATTATTTTATAAAAACCCACGGATGAAGTCAAAAAAAAGTTATCAAAGTCAAAGAGGCAATAACAACCACTAAGAACCAACATGAATCAAAAATCCCGAAAACCAATCAAAACGAACATAAATAGGCAAAACAGGAAAACAGGAGCAGGTCAGTCGACTGGAATCCCTGTTCAGTCGACTGAAAATTGTCCAGAAAAATTCGGGCTTCAGCTCAGTCGACTGAACAGAGAATCCAGTCGACTGAACCAATTTCCTGCGTTTCCTACTTATAACAAATGAAGTGCAAACTCTCCCAACTTTCAACCGGACGAGCACGGACGCTAGGGGTTTACGCCTAACGACTACCTGGCCCTATAAGCACTTCAATGCATCACCAAAACATGATCAAAACATCAAAGTTAGGATCTCTAAAGAATTGAACCCAAAACACTAAAAATTTTGGATATTCACTAATTTAATCCAAATTAAAAGCAAGTGCATATGAACAAGTGCTAGGAATTTGTACCCAACCTCAATGAAATCAAGAGAAGTAGATGTAAGTTCAAAACTCACCTTAACCCAAAAACAAGAAGATGAAGGAGCTAAAACCCAAGAAGAAGACCAACAATCACTACTACAACCCGACAAGCTTCAATCTAAGATCAAACAAGCATTTTCCTAAGTTAGGTTTAGGAAAACTTTCTGAAATTGAGGAGAGAAAGAGATAGAGGAGATGAAGAGTAGCTTACCTATGTCTTCTCTATGAATTTGGAGCAAGAAATCAAGTTGTAAGAGGAAACTAGGGCTTGCAAATTTCTATTTCTCTTTCCCTTCCACCATTTTCAGTTTTAAGCTTAAGTTTTAAGAAATGGAATAAGTGAATGAGAGGAGAGGGCTGAGTTAGGGTTAATTAGATAGTTAGTGGGCTGAACCCAAACCCAAAACCCAATAGAAAAAGGGTCAAAATTTCACAAACTCCAAACATATCAAAGATTATACTCAAAAAGATCGCAAACGCCATTTTGGAACCGATGGAGGTAGTTTCGAGTCCCAATTCGGCCGTTTGCAAAAAGTAACATTTCAGACCCAAAATCCGACTAACGATGCTATATTTAAATTAAACATTTAAATATAAAATCGTTAAATATGCGGGTTGTTACAGATCTCCCCTCCTTACAAAATTGCGTCCCCGCAATTCCTAGAGACGATATTTGTAACAACTACATACATACAACATTCAAAATAGAAGGAAATAAGCTTGAGATGAAAAGACATACTCACCGTTCACAAGCTAAGATAGAAACCCCGGATAAGATCGCTCGATATACTCTCTGGTTTCCCAAGTACAGTCATTGGGATTAGCGGACCATTGAACTTTAACGAGCGGCACGTCCTTGTTCCGAAGGTGTCGCACCTCCATGTCAAGCACGCGAATAGGTTGCTGTACAATAGATAAGTCCAGTGAGATCTCAAGCTCTAACAAATCAGGAGAAGTAATAACAGAATCCGACTCCCGAAGACACTTCCGAAGTTGCGAGACGTCAAACACGTCATGAATGCCAGATAAATGAGCTGGAAGTGAAACTCTATAAGCCACTAGGCCAATACGTTCAGTAATAGAAAATGGTCCTATAAAGCCAGGAGCCAATTTCCCAGTCGTACTAAAACGCATAACCCCCTTCAAAGGAGAAACACGAATAAAAACAAGATCGCCGATCGAGAACTCGAGAGGCTTCCTACGGTTGTCCGCGTAGGATTTCTGACGACTCTGTGCCTCTTTCATTCTCAATCGAATAAGATCAATCTTCTTGGAAGAATGACGAACAAAGTCTGGACCAAGAATAAGCTTCTCCCCAGATTCTAACCAACATGAAGGTGATCGTCATGGCCTTCCGTATAAGGCTTCGAAAGGAGCCATACCGATACTAGACTGAAAACTATTGTTGTAGGAGAACTCTACAAGAGGTAGGTGATCTTCCCAACTACCACCAAAATCAAAAATACAAATACGGAGAAGATCTTCCAAGATACGATTCACCCGTTCGGTCTGTCCGTCAGACTGCATATGATAAGATGTAGAAAAATTAAGCTTTGTTCCCAAAGCTTGCTGAAGACTCTTCCAAAAATGACTCGTGAATAAAGGATCACGATCACTCACAATAGAACTAGGAACTCCGTGAAGTCTCACGATTTCCTTGACATATAACTTAGCCAAAAGAGACGCAGTCCTATTAGACTTAATAGGAATAAAATGAGCAGATTTAGTGAGGCGATCAACAATAACCCAGATGCTAGAATGGCCCGATCTCGAACGAGGTAGGCCGTCAATAAAATCCATAGAAATTTGATCTCATTTCCACAATGGAATCTCTAAAGGCTGAAGAAGACCCAAAGGACGCTGATGTTCGGCCTTAATACGCTGACAGGTTATGCAATTACTCACATAACTCGCCACATCGCGCTTCATGCCTTCCCAATAATAAAGACGATGCATATCGGCATACATCTTGCTACTACCGGGATGAACGGTATACTTAGAGCGGTGACAGTCATCAAGAATGTCATGCCTAAGTGCAAAATCAGAAGGCACAAAAAGACGGTTCTTCTTGCGAAGACACCCATGAGAATCAATGCTGAAATCCCGCAACGCCTCATCACAGGATCCAGACTCACAAAGCTGAATAAGATGCAACAAATCAGGATCACGCCGTTGAGCATCGGCAATACGATCCAACAAAATAGGTCGAGCTGCCAAACTAAGTAATAGAATAGGAGAACCAGAAGATGAACCTCGATCACGAATTTCACAAGAAGATAGAGTCTCAAGAACATCCCATTCGGCAAGTATTATAGAAATAACAGCCGAATGTTTGCGACTAAGCGCATCTGCAACACGATTACCCTTACTAGGGGTATACTGGATATCAAAGTCATAGGAAGCAAAAAACTTGAGCCAACGTTGTTGTCTCATATTGAGTTCCTTCTGAGTGAACAAATAATTCAAGGATTTATGATCGGTATAGAGAATGAAGCGCTCGCCCAATAAATAGTGTCGCCAAATCTTCAAGGCGAAGATAATGGCGGCTAACTCAAGATCATGAGTGGCATAGCGAACTTCATTCGGACACAGTTGCCTAGAAGCATAAGCAACTACCCGATCCTTCTGCATAAGAACAGCACCGAGACCACTACCACAAGCATCGGTGTAGACAACAAGATCATGATTCCCCTCGGGAACCACAAGAATAGGAGCATTAGTGAGAAGTTCCTTCAATGTCTGAAAGGAAGCTTCACACTTGTCGGACCAAATAAAACGAATGCCTTTCCGAGTAAGGGTGGTGAGAGGAAGCACAACACGAGAAAAATCCTTAATGAACCGACGGTAATAACCCGCCAATCCCAGGAAACTATGAATCTCATGCACATTCTCGGGCCTCTTCCAATTCTGGATGGCTTCAATCTTTGAGGGATCGACAGAAATGCCATCGGAAGATACAACATGGCCTAAGAACTTAACCTTATTCTCCCAAAAATGGCACTTGGAGAATTTGGCTCTAAGCTGATGATGACGGAGGGTACTCAAGGCAATTCTCAAGTGATTAGCATGCTCGGCTTCAGACTTAGAATAAATAAGGATATCATCAATGAACACAAGGACGAACTTGTCGAGATATTCCCGGAATACTCGATTCATGAGATCGACAAAGAAAGCAGGAGCGTTCGTCAAACCGAACGGCAAAACGAGCCACTCAAAAGAACCATATCGAGTGCGGAAAGCTGTAAGAGGTATGCTATCCTCCGCGACTCGTAACTGATGAAAACCCGTGGCAAGGTCGAGCTGAGAAAAGACCTTAGCACCACTCAATAGATCGAACATATCATCGATCCTAGGCAATGGATACCTATTCCTAATGGTCAACTCGTTAAGCTTGCGATAATCAATGCAAAGCCTAAGAGTTCCATCAGACTTCTTCACAAAGACAACCGCGGATCCCCACGGAGAAAAACTGGACTGAATCAACTGCTTGGACTCAAGCTCCAAAAGCTGCTTCTTGAGTTCCTCATTTTCCTTTGTAGACATCCTCGTGGGAGGACGACTAACTGGCTGCGTGCCTGGAATGAGATCAATGCGGAACTCAATTGCTCGCTTGGGTGGCAAACCCGATACAGGCTCAAAAACATCAGAAAATTCACAAGCAACAGGAATACGAGATATATCATCATCATCTCGCGAGTCAAGAGAATATAAAGCCATCTCGGAATTATCCACATTCCGAAGGATAAGAGATAGTTGAGTAGGCGAATCCGGATGTCGAAGATATATAGTTCTCTCCGAACAAATAATCCTGGCATCATATCTCACTAGCCAGTCCATACCCAAAATCATATCAAATCCCAGACAAGAAATAACGTGCAGATTCGCACGGAAAGAAAAGCCACATAAAACAATCTCAACATCATCATGAAGCAAACTAAGGGTCGCGGATCCCCCAATAGGATTCGCAATCCTTAAAGAAGTAACCATACAAGAAACATCCAAAGATAAATCATCAACGAGCTTTTTCGATACGAAAGAATGTGATGCACCCGTATGGAAAAGAACTCAAATACTATGATCATAAAATAAAATAGAACCTTCCAAAATGGATGGAGATATACCTTTGGGCTGAGAGGGACCTATAGAAGCCTTGGTAGCATAAAGATTGCTAGACTTAGCACCAGCCGGAACAGTAGGGCAAGCTGAAACATGATGACCTTCCTTCTTGCAATAACGGTAGAAGAGAGGCTTATGACAAGCTCGAATAATATGATCAGGAGAACCACAATTGAAACAATTTCGAACGAAAGGTTTTCTAGGAGACTGAGGCTGAGAACTAGAACCACCAGTCTTCTTCTTCTTAGAAGGAAAAGGCCTGGACTTCTGAATTGGAAACAGCCTCTTGTTGGGGTTCTTGGAAACCTCAACATCAACATCACTATCACACTCCTTCTCGACGGTCTCGAGATGAAGTGCCGAATCAACCAACTCCTCGAAAGAATGTTTAAGCTGGAGCAACAAAGACTTCTTAAGATATTTCTTAAGACCAGAAACAAACTTCAAATTCTTCTTATAAGAAGTGCCGATGAATTCAAGATCATACTGAGATAAAGCCTCGAATGATGCAACATACTTAGAAACAGAAGATTTCCCTTGCTTCAAATCAAGGAAGCGACGGGTCAATAAAACCTTTTCAGATTCAGGAACGAACTTGAGTTCAAATCGCTCCCGAAACTGAGTCCAAGAAAGAGTAGACTCATCAATCTCGGCTACAAGAAGCTCATACCAATCAAGAGCACGCTCTTGTAATAAGCTAGAAGTCACAAGAACTCTATCATGGTCGGAAAGATCCATGCGAGAGAAGATACGCTCGCACGTGCGAAGCCAAGCTTGGACTTCAAGAACGAACTCGGAGCCTTTAAACGGCTTCCCTCCAAGATGAGAAAAATCACTGCACTGACGTGCAAAAGCAGACTTGCAAGGTGGAGATACTCGAGGAGGAACTGGAGGCTGAGTGCTCCTAAACAATTCCAAAAACTGATAGGCAGACATATCAACGCCATCCGGATGTGAGCCGCTGGATTGCCCAGCATCCGAACGTCGTCCTCTGCCTCTTCCAGCCATACGCTGAAAGTAAGATAAGAACAAGATTATTCACAAGGTAGATACTTCATTACGGAATACTACGGAATAAAATGCATTCCTAGACGTATTCCCCAAATTCTATCTAACCTTGATGGAATAAAGAGACACGATGATTCAAAGATCTGTATCACTTGTACACTTTGATGTATCGTAATGTGTTCTATTCTGTGTTTATCATACTTTGTTCTGAACCTGGCTCTGATACCACACTGTGACGCCCCACCTCTATACCCAGCTAGCCAAGGACACTACAGGGTAATGCCGTCAACTAACACGGAGAATAAGGCTGGTTAGGAGCGACCATCTATAGCCTTGCTCTAACTATCTATTGAATACATCGACAATAATCATACTAACAAGTCGACATACCCAATGAATACTTAAAACAAAACCATAGGTGGTTGGAGGATCTATCAGAATAGAATATAACAACTCAAATGTAATATACATCACAGAACAGCAGATCATCATATACACATATATGATACATAACAGAGTATACTAACTAATACATGCCAAGTGGTATAGCAAACCACAATATAAAGACGAGTCAAAAGAATACATATCAGAGTTACAACATAATAGGACTACACAAAAGCTATGACAAAAAGAAGCTAGCGAAGTAGTCCATGCGGAAGCAAAATAGGCTAAGTCCAAAGTACCTAACCTGAAACATCTCGGCCTGACCCAAGTATAAAATACACGGATCAGTCTAGCTAAACAAATCAGTTAGATAAACTGAACAACAATAAACCTGCAAGGTTACAAAGTATAACAAATATCTCTAAAAGAGATAACACAATCATCAACAAAAGATGAATCATATAGAACAAACCTCATATCATCGGCGACATATAGAAACAAAGGATAAGAATATCCCAAAGCAATCCAAAAGGCAATAACAAATACCAATAAGGTATACAAGTTCCGCTAGGTAAACGCTACGCATCATGCGGCTCAAAAAGACCAACACCGAAGGGCGATACCAAGGGAATATACATATGAATGAAACATAAGAAAATTTGCTCGATCTCAGTACTGTACAAACAAGGATCCATGAGCATGAAAACTCCAAACCCAATATCACCCATGCGGCTCATAACGACCAACATCGGAAGCGATACTAAAGGGCAACCCAATATCACCCATGCGGCTCATAACGACCAACATCGGAAGCGATACTAAAGGGCAACAAACCCGAAGGCACAAACCCGAAGGTACAAACCCGAAGGCAACATACCCGAAGGCAACATACCCGAAGGCAACAAACCGTAGTGGTGAAGGTCAGAGATCCAGTACTGGACACCACTAACTGGCGGAATGTGTCACAACTCTCGAAAAGGAATCCGAAAAGTGTTAACGTATGTCCCATAACCACTCGTTCGCACTAAACGGTTTACTATCCGTCAGCCACTTTCACACTCAAAGCAGTACAAAGTTTACCTCATATCATCGATAAACCAAACCCGAAGGTTAAAACGATCAATTGAATAGGTCGGGGATTAATCGGAAAGATAAACGCACAGATTCATGGTCCATGTTTTGCCCAACCATTTAATCACCCTTCCACTTCACTCGAAGTGCGAAATTGTGTGTGTTTTAAATAGAATTTATAAATTGGGGAAACGAGCTTTTAAATGTGATTCGAGAGATTATTTTATAAAAACCCGTGGATGAAGTCAAAAATAAGTTATCAAAGTCAAAAAGGCAATAACAACCACTAAGAACCAACATGAATCAAAAATTCGAAAAACCAATCAAAACGAACATAAATAGGCAAAACAGGAAAACAGGAGCAGGTCAGTCGACTGGAATCCCTGTTCAGTCGACTGAAAATTGTCCAGAAAAATTTCGGGCTTCAGCTCAGTCGACTGAACAGAGAATCCAGTCGACTGAACCCAATTTCCTGCATTTCCTACTTATAACAAATGAAGTGCAAACTCTCCCAACTTTCAACCGGACGAGCACGGACGCTAGGGGTTTACGCCTAACGGCTACCCGGCCCTATAAGCACTTCAATGCATCACCAAAACATGATCAAAACATCAAAGTTAGGATCTCTAAAGAATTGAACCCAAAACACTAAAAATTTGGGTATTCACTAATTCAATCCAAACTAAAAGCAAGTGCATATGAACAAGTGCTAGGAATTCATACCCAACCTCAATGAAATCAAGAGAAGTAGATGTGAGTTCAAAACTCACCTTAACCCAAAAACAAGAAGATGAAGGAGCTAAAACCCAAGAAGAAGACCAACAATCACTACTACAACCCGACAAGCTTCAATCTAAGATCAAACAAGCATTTTCCTAAGTTAGGCTTAGGAAAACTTTCTGAAATTGAAGAGAGAAAGAGATAGAGGAGATGAAGAGTAGCTTACCTATGTCTTCTCTATGAATTTGGAGCAAGAAATCAAGTTGTAAGAGGAAACTAGGGCTTGCAAATTTCTATTTCTCTTTCCCTTCCACCATTTTCAGTTTTAAGCTTAAGTTTTAAGAAATGGAATAAGTGAATGAGAGGAGAGGGCTGAGTTAGGGTTAATTAGATAGTTAGTGGGCTGAACCCAAAACCCAATAGAAAAAGGGTCAAAATTTCACAAACTCCAAACATATCAAAGATTATACTCAAAAAGATCGCAAACGCCATTTTGGAACCAATCGAGGTAGTTTCGAGTCCCAATTCGGCCGTTTGCAAAAAGTAACATTTCGGACCCAAAATCCGACTAACGACGCTATATTTAAATTAAACATTTAAATATAAAATCGTTAAATATGCGGGTTGTTACATTAACTTTCTTATTTTATTCCATAATTTAACCAATTAAACCTTTATTATCAGAATTAGCTTATTAATTATTTATTTGTTGAGTTATGGGGTGTTATAGTATGTCTTTCATTAGCATATGGTATCAATCTATCCCTTGTAGCCTTCATCCTTTTCCTCATCAACTCCGCATTAACTAAAGTCTAATCATCTCGGGTCTAAGTATAAGTCTATTAGTAGCTTCTCACCAACGAGATGGTGACTTACATGGCCGCCTGTACAATGCCTCAAATGGTGCTATGCCTATGCTAGACCAATAGCTATTATTATAAGTAAATTCTATAAGTGGTAAGTGATCTTCTCAAGCTACACCAAAATCCAATATATAGGCTCTCAA
This sequence comes from Allium cepa, assembly GCA_030765085.1. Lineage (NCBI taxonomy): Eukaryota > Viridiplantae > Streptophyta > Magnoliopsida > Asparagales > Amaryllidaceae > Allium > Allium cepa. The sequence goes on along the minus strand of CM060928.1, from coordinate 670,509,698 downwards.
CAAATCCTCGAATACCGTATTCACCCTTTCACTTTGTTCATCCATCTGTGGGAGATAGGATATACTTAGATTCAACTCCATCCCTAACATATTTGATAGATTCCTCCAAAATTCACTTGTGAAAAGTGGGTCTGTATCACTAACAATGCTCATCAGAATATTATGCAGTCGACTAACTTCCCTAATATACGAAGTAGCTAATGGCACCTTGTCCTTGTGATCTTTATAAGTATGAAGTGTGCTTGCTTGGTGAGACAATCCACAATAACCTAAATTATATCATTACCTCTCCTACATCTAGATAATGCATACACGAAATTCAAAGATATGCTCTCCCATTTCTACTAAGGAATGTCTAGTGGGAGTAATAAGCCACATGGATTCTTCTCTATGCCTTAACTCATTAACATGTCAAACATCCCACTACATACTCTGCACTTACCTCTTTATTCCTAGCCAATAAAAGACTCTTTTGTATCCCTATGTAACTTATCTCTACTAGGATGAATGGTCATCCTAGAAAAGTAGTATGGACCTATAATATACTCGAACAATTCATGAACTTAAGGTACACACAACTTTTTGTCTAGTCTCTACGATCCATTTCGATCTACGAAGTGACGGTCCAAACGACTCGACCTCTTGCCCCTTTCCAACAAATCCAAGATACTAACCATTGATCTACTCATTAATATAAGATAATATCATCAGTATATCATTGATACATCTCATATCACTCATTAACCAATATTTTTGTCAAAATAGTGCTTAAAATATCATTACCTATATATTTCTTGATATTTATCGATATATCGCTCTAACATTTAGTGTAGAACACCTGATAATTTTTAATAGTACCAATCATTATTTTAAGTGTATGAGAAAATAAAATTATAAAAAAATAATTTGACATTTTCAATATATTTTTTAGTATATGGTGAATAACAATATGTAGTCCATATTAGAAATCCCAGTGGACTAAATTTTTCAGGTTTAACAATATTTTTCTACTTTCTTCATTAGTCTTTCAATAAAATAATCCCTACTAATTCCATTACTTTATATGTTTTTTCTTGTGTGAACACTTTACCGTTGGAAATAAGATTGTGTTAGAGCTTATGAAAGTAAGATTTTTAGTTTTATTTATTATCATGCACCAAGAATTAAAAGTGGAATAGCGGTTGTAACGTTCTAGATTTTCGACTTTCGAAAATCAACATTAATACGTCCATTGAATTAACTGCCAAGCAATCGAAGGTCGGAAAACCGTACCGTTAGGGTTAAAGAAGAGGTAGAAGATAGAAGAAGAAAGAAAAAGCAACAGAAACAATATCAGAATCTCATAATCGCAGCGGAACAACATATAATAGATAAATGAATAATCTTTTAATCAAAAGAGCTATACATTTTATACATTCCATCACATTACATTACATTACATTATCAGAGTTTACAACAACAAACAACGGAAAAGAAATACTATATACTAGTTGATACGCCAAGCCATCTAGCCTGCCTCCAGATCTCTACAGCAACTCCTAAATTCTAGAATATCCTGATAACCTGACTCTAGACTGCCCGTGTGGAAATTAGTGGGCACCCAGAGTTTAGGAAGGAAACAATAAACTCCAGGTCAGTCATGAGACTGGTGTGAGAACTTAAATAGTTTATCTTTAAAAACAAACAAAGGGATATTTTAAATTAGATTCGCAATGCTTTTAGAAAATGAAACTACCATAAGGCCTCCCGCACACACACACAATGCAAACGCAGAATCGGAGGAGATTTCTCCTTATGATAGTCAAACATGCTTGATACGAGAAATTTTCTTTGATATTATTACTATAAGTGCAAAGTGTAGGAAAACATTTCGAAAGTATGATATAAAGCTTAGCCAACATATGACCATTATCGTATGCCTACTATAGCTACCATGTTCAATGGTAGGTTACCGCCACATTCCATGGCAGGTTATACAACTAAAACTGTACAGGTCTCGTATTGTTTCATTGGATTTTCCAAAAAATGGTCAGGTTAAGGAACTTCCCATTTCCACATGGGTACGCCTCTAGAAGGAAGTCCCAAGAACCTAACCGGATCTCTGCCAACACAAGGCCGGGTTACCCCTAGCTGGGTAACTACTAACACGAGTATGCCATCCCCCGGTCGTAACCGACCTTTATCCCGGCATTCACCAACAACCACAAAATAATAAGTTTGCAGCAAAAACATAGGTTAAGTATCTGGGCTCCATACCATGATACCACCTCTATCTAGAAGGAAATGTACATACCCTATAGGGGCGCGATCCCCAAATAACCTTGCTGCATTCTTCCTGTTTTGACCATTTTCGGGGTGTGAGGTTCGACGAAGTCTCGTCTACAAAGCTACGCTTTTCATAAAAGCCACGCTTTGATCAACTAATGATCAGCAACACTCAGCATGCCACTTTACCAAATTGGGAATATATCACTAGTCACCATCAACTACATAACCTCTGAGCTCGTATGTCTCAGAGATGGGTGTTAAGCTAAGAGAATAAATTCTCCACCACCAACAGAAATGTATTTGATAGAAACCAGCTTTACATCTCAAACTGTAACGTCAGAACACATCCATACAAGTCCGTTCCGGGATCGAACCGAACCGAAGGCACTTCCAAAGAAGCACTTGCAATCCGGATATTCACTAATCACGTTCGGAATTCCCATCACAAAGGGTGATAAAATCTCTATATCAGGGATCAGCCGATGCAGAGTCATTCGACGGTAATCATTCCGTTTTCGAAAATATCCGGTCTTCAACATCGGTTTTCAAATGCTATCCATTACGACATATCACTATTCGGAATGGGATTTATGAACCAAAGGTCCTCTCCCGGCTAAACCGAATAACGAGCGCTTATTTTAAAATAAGTGTAGCATTCAAACTCAAGCAAATCACAAATACCCATTTAAAGGTAAATACTGATAGTAGGTTATTCAACAATCAATAGTTATGCACAATGTCACCAGATTCCAAATAATTCCCAAATTATTTATTTTCCTAAAAATATCTTTACAAGATAAACCGTAAATTTGTTTCCACATTTTAACCATTTGAAAATAAATTTCAAATCACTTTTCACCTTTACAACTTTTGAAAACCAATTTCAAATCATTTTCCTTACGCGGAAACACTTTCAAATATTTATTCATTTTCATTTCAAAATGGTTCATTTAAACCAATTAAATAAATCCTTACCGATTTACTTTAAATTTACGTTCCAAATCCGTAAATTTATTTCCACACTTCAAAAATAAATCAATGTTTATTTTAAAACAATTTTCCCTTTCCTTTATAAATTCCATGGTGAATTCACAGTTCCAAAATATCTATTAATATACGATTCTCAAATCGATTTCAAATATTCACTTTCAATTTATCTTTAAAAGATAAAATCTGAAAACATTTCACTTCATATTGGAAAACATTTCCATTCTTATTTAATAATAAGTAATTCACAAATCTATTTATTTTCAACATTTGGAAATTATTCAATATACTTAAATCACAATTAAGTATATAATTTATTCTTTAAGGAAAACATTCTCTTTAAACACATTTATTTGGGTCAAAACGAATGTTGCGTAAAACATCGTTACGACAACCCAAAATCACTAGTATAGGGATTCGAAATAGATATATAAATCCCAATACTATATAAAACATTTCCTTTCGAAAATCATTTACTATAACAACACTGTTATAGTCCTTCTTTTCCTTGTTTCTCGAAAACGTCTATTTCAACAATGAATGTTGAAATCTATGGTTTCGATAGTTAATGCATTTTAAAACATCTTTAAATCGTTTTAATCCTATTTAAAAGATCACTTCCTAAAACATTTCTTTAATATATCATTCACTATGCAAAATCGTGAATATAAATTGTTTGCCAAATTCAACCCTTCTACATATTTAATTTAAAGGATTATCCACTGTCCAAAATCGTGGATATATCTCCTTTAATAAGCTTTCATATTTACTTATCAAATTCAATTGGTTTCGAACTTATAAAACAACGTTTATAAATTCAAATTTATATATATATATATTTATTTTATAAAAACTTCAACTTATAAAATCCCTTAATTAACAAATTCTATTTATATCTCATTTAAATGCCAAAAATCCCATTTATAAGTTAATTAATTATAAATCTTTTATTTTACAAAATCTATTCATTTCATAACTTCACAATTTATAAATCTATAAATTTCAATTCACTTATGAAATCCATTTATATTTCATTTTAACACTTATAAAAACTCGTTTTATAATTCCAATATTTTAATTTATAAATATCAATTTTATAAATCTTTTATATAAAACGTTTATAAAAATTCAAAAATCCCAATTTATACCATTTTACAAATAAATCAACTACTTATTTCAAAAATCACATTTCGGTTATATTTCACAAAAATCATAATTTTTATAACATAAAAATTATAACGTTTATTTATTTAAGTTGAATCAATTCCAAAATTCAAAAAAAATGTATACTTTCAAAAATCACTTGAAAATCCTTTTAAATTCGAAATCGTTACTTTAACATTTTTAAAACTCTAAAAATAGGCCCAATGCTGCAACAGCACCAAATACAATAATCACGGCATCCAAACATCATATATCAATATGATAACAGAATATATCGCAAATACCTGTAAATAAATCAATACTGTTGAGGAATCCAGTTGGATCCCTCCAAACTATTTCCCTGCATCCACAGATGTTAGCACAATACCAATCCCGTTTCAAGATGGAATATCGCGGTACATGGGTTTATAAAATATTATCTGCTATTATGCGGCGCAATAGGGTCTCATCCGCTATATAATGCGGGAAAATCAACTTCATGTACATATATAATACCAATTCCACTTCAAGGTGAAATATCGCGGTATATGTGTTTAATAAATAACATCCGCTTAATATACGGCGTATAGGATCTATTTCAATACAATAGATAACAATTTATCATTTAATCACACAATCAAGCAATTTTAAATCTAACTATTTAAAATTTAAATCGAAATAATTCGATTGAGTGAGAAGTTCTCACCTTGCTTCCAATAAGAGTTACAGTGTTTTATTTCAAATAAAATTAAACGCGCGTTTAATTTTACCCAAAAGTTTCACTAGCTCCAATCAACTCCAATCCAGCTCCATCGTGTAGTGTTCGTCCATACGAACCCAACGCTATTCATTTCGTCAATTTTCGACCTCGTATGAACAAGTTACAGCTTTTTAAGAATTACACAAATTTTAATATAATAAATTTACATTTCCTTTTTATATTTTTTAAACCTTGCTATATCCAGGCCGTTGATTTCTTGCTTCCATCTCATCAGGCCGTGCTTTGTTTCTTCCTCCTTCTCCCAGTAACACACGCGACCGAACTGACCCAATGCCGCCATCAAACCCTAATGCTCGCGACCAACGTCGTCACTTGGAGGACGATCGAACACCGCCATACGAACGCCAACATTCGACTCCACCTACGGCCCATGACCGGTCCAACTCGGTCAACCTGATGGCTCAAAAAATGCATGCCAACGGCATACTTTCATCGTTGATTTATCGTTGATCCGTAGCTCCGTTTTCGTTCACAGTCGTTGAAAACAAAGATCTCATGTAGCTCTACAACTTTCATTCAGGAAGTTTGTCGAATTGATTGGTGGATTTGAAGAAAATGAGGAAGAAGATGAATTTTCGGCCATGAGAATTTGAGGTGGCGGCCTGACCAGAAATCCTAGGGTTTTGTGAAAATAACAAAGAATGAGGTCCTTTTATAGAAAATTACGCGACACTATTCACCCGAAATTTTTCCAAACTCGAAACGAAGCGCGCCGCCAGGCGTTTTTAATGTTTTACCCCCATTCCGAACGCAATGCAATATATATCGGGAGCCAATTCGATCATATTTTTAAGATAAGTTTTCGAATCGAATTATTTAAATTTAAAATTCACTCAAACCGATTTCTACGCGTTTTGGCTTGCCCCGGACAAACCGTAAGTCCGATTGACACGAAATTTGAAACCATACAATAATATAACATTACGGATCCGATGAAACTAGTTTCGTCGAAATCCGTAACTGTTTGAAAAATGACTATTTATAATCGTCAATTTAAATATTAAAATATTCAATTTCCACAAATTAACTTTTAATTCAATTTTAAAAGTTCTACAACATCATTCTAACTCCAATATGATTTAATACAACTTTACAAATCAATTTTAATCACATTAAATCCAATTTCTAATTATTCCTGTAATTTCAAATATTAAATTATCGATTTAATTATCCAATTAAATCTTTATATTCAAAATAAAATTTATTCAGCTTATAAATTTAATTTGTGCATATTAAAAATTAATTAAATATATGAATTTTAAATGACTAAAATTCTGGGTCGTTACAAACTTCCCCCTTAAAAGAATTTCGTCCTCGAAATTACCAAGTAAGAAAAAGTTACAGAATCCATTAACTTTTTTCCAAAATCCATAGTTAAACTTCTTACTATAGCTTTACTAAGTTTTTAAATCATACTTAGTTATCTTTTCAAAACCAACTATATCATTTAACTTTGAACTTCAAATCAAAACTTAGTTTTCACAAAAAATTTCAATTTTCCCAAATTTTTTCTAACGCCTTAAATTTTCAGAAAATTTCGCCATAGCCTCCTTTGCGCGGCTCGATTCGGAAAAAATGGCAATATATATATATATATATATATATATCACAAATATACATCTCATCAAAGTAATGAGGCATCCCGCAGGGAAAAAAGTGTAAAAGTACGATATGTAATCCGAGATATGTACCTTATATATTATTAGCGAGCATATACAGCTAATATAGCGTTAAAGCGAGCTCCAAATGCGAAGTAAGCGCAATCCACGCCTACTAAACACTCAAAAATAATGAGAAACATGCATATATGAAAGAAATATCAATATACAACATATACCAGTACAACAACTACATGTGCCAATATAGCAAATGCAACAAAAGGCAACAAATCCAACCATTAAACAACTATCATCCAACAATAATTCCAATCATCAAATCAATATACATTCACTTCTCATTAATATTTAATGAATTGGTTTTTCATTTAATCACATTTGATTCATTAACATTGGACTTTACTAACATTCATTTTTCTATATCAATTCATTTACATTCGATTGATTAATCTTTAATTCATTTATTAATTCAATTGCTAATTCATTTAACAAATAAGTTTGAATTTCATTTATATAACTCAAGTTCATGTCTATTTAATTTACTTTATTATTTTACTTCGATATCAAAATCAACTTCATTCAACGTCACTTAATTTATATTCCAATTCAAACATCATTTGTTTAACCTAACTTAAATTTCTACTTACAAAATCCAATTCAGATTCCAATTCTAAAGTAAATTCTATTTAACTTTTACCAAAGTCAAATTTCGTCACTTATTCAAATTCATATGTCGTTTTGCTTAACAAAATTGTTTAACCATTTTATCATTTGGTTTCACTTACATTTTCACATTTAATAAGTTATACAACTTATATATTTAAACTTTTCCAATCTTATAGTTCAAATTCATTTTTATTTACAACTCATATCTACAAATATATTCATATAGTTTCACTTCTTATATATAAGATTATTTCACAATTGTAAATCACATTAATTATAATTCCATGCTAAATAATTCATTTGCTTATATAATTTATCCTTTTAATTAACTTATATATATATATTCTTACATTTTCAACAACCAAACAATCAATTTATATACTCTTTAATAATTCTGAAAAATTATTTTTTTTCCATATAAAATATAATAAAGGTAAAATTATTTCATTTACCCACTTTAAAAATGATACTATGTCAGTTTATCTTGTTTAAGAGTTTAGAAACCCCTATCGAAACAGTTGGCCAAACTGCACCGATCAGAATCTAAAAACAATCAACCGATAAGTCAACACGATACAAAACAATTTTAATATTCACTAACAAATACGCACTCATAGCTATTATTGCACTCACACTCATTCTAGAGTACTACTGACTCTATCTCTAATGAGTAATTCCCAACAGAGCCAAGGTTGTCGCTTTATCATATGCTCTGATACCAAATGTAACGTTTTGGATTTTCGACTTTCGAAAATCGACATTAATACGTCCACTGTATCAACTGCTGAGCAATCGAAGGCCGTAAAACCGTACCGTTAGGGTTAAAGAAGAGGTAGAAGATAGAAGAAGAAAGAAAAAGTAACAGAAACAATATCAGAATCTCACAATCGCAGCGGAACAACATATAATAGATAAATGAATAATCTATAAATCAAAAGAACTATACATTTTATACATTCCATCACATTACGTTACATTATCAGAGTTTACAACAACAAATATCGGAAAAGAAATACTATATACTAGTTGATACGCCAAGCCATCCAGCCTGCCTCCATATCTCTACAGCAACTCCTAAATTCCAGAATATCCTAATAACCTGACTCTAGACTGCCCGTGTGGAAATTGGTGGGCACCCAGAGTTTAGGAGGAAACAATAAACTCCAGGTCAGTCATGGGACTGGTGTGAGAACTTAAACAGTTTATCTTTAAAAATGAACAAAGGGATATTTTAAATTAGATTCGCAATGCTTTTAGAAAAAGAAACTACCATAAGGCCTCTCGCACACACACACACAATGCAAACGCAGAATCGGAGGAGATTTCTCCTTATGATAGTCAAACATGCTTGATATGAGAAATTTTCTTTGATATTATTACTATAAGTGCAAAGTGTAGGAAAAATGTCGAAAGTATGATATAAATCTTAGCCAACATACGACCATTATCGTATGCCTACTATAGCTACCATGTTCAATAGCAGGTTACCGCTACATTCCATGGCAGGTTATAAAACTAAAACTGTATAGGTCTCATACTGTTTCTTTGGATTTTCCAACAAATGGTCAGGCCAAGGAACTTCCCATTGCCACATGGGTACGCCTCTAAAAGGACGCCCCGAAAACCTAACCGGATCTCTACCAACACAAGGCCGGATTACCCCTAGCTGGGTAACTACTAACACGAGTATGCCATCCCCCGGTCGTAACCGACCATTATCCCGGGATTCACCAACGACCATAAAATAATAAGTTTGCAGCAACAATATAGGTTAAGTATCTAGGCTCCATACCATGATACCACCTCTATCCAGAAGGAAATATACATACCCTATGGGGGCACGATCCCCAAATAACCTTACTGCATTCTTCCTGTTTTGACCATTTCTGGGATGTGAGGTTCGACGACGTCTCGCCCACAAAGCTACGCTTTTCATAAAAGCCACGCATTGATCAACTAATGATCAGCAGCACTCAGCATGCCACGTTACCAAATTGGGAATATATCACTAGTAACCATCATCTACATAACCTCTGAGCTCGTACGTCTCAGAGATGGGTGTTAAGCTAAGAGAATAAATTCTCCGCCACCAACAGAAATGTATTTGATAGAAACTAGCTTTACATCTCAAACTGTAACGTCAGACACACATCCATACAAGTCCATTCTGGGATCGAACGGAACCGAAGGCACTTCCAAAGAAGCCCTCGCAATTCGGATATTCACTAATCACGTTCGGAATTCCCATCACGAAGGGTGATAAAATCTCTATTCCAGGATCAGCCGATGTAGAGTCATTCGATGGTAATCCTTCCGTTTTCGAAAATATCTGGTCTTCAACACCGGTCTTCAAATGATATCCATTACGACATATCACTATTCGGAATGGGATTTATGACCCAAAGGTCCTCCCCCGGCTAAATCGAATAGCGAGCGCTTATTTTGAAATAAGTGTAGCATTCAAGCTCAAGCAAATCACAACAAATACCCATTTAAAGGTAAATATTGATAGTCGGTTATTTAGCTATCAATAGATGTGCACAACATCACCAGATTCCAAATAATTTCCCAAATTAATTATTTTCCCAAAAATATCTTTACAAGATAATCCGTAAATTTGTTTCCACACTTCAACCATTTGACAATAAATTTCAAATCACTTTTCACCTTTACAACTTTTGAAAACCAATTTCAAATCATTTTCCTTACGCGGAAACACTTCCAAATATTTATTCATTTTCATTTCAAAATGGTTCATTTAAACCAATAAAAATAAATCCTTACCGATTTACTTCAAATTTACATTTCAAATCCGTAAATTTATTTCCACACTTCAAAAATAAATCAATGTTTATTTTTAAAACAATTTTCCCTTTCCTTTATAAATTCCATGGTGAATTCACATTTCCAAAATATCTATTAATATACGATTCTCAAATCGATTTGAAATATTCGCTTTCAATTTATCTTTAAAAGATAAAATCTCAAAACATTTCACTTCGTATTGGAAAACATTTCCATTCTTATTTAATAATAAGTAATTCACAAATCTATTTAATCTCTACTTTTGAAAATTATTCAATATACTTAAATCACAATTAAGTATATAATTTACTCTTTAAGGAAAACATTCTCTTTAAACACATTTAATTGGGTCAAAACGAATGTTGCGTAAAACATCGTTACGACAACCGAAAATCACTAGTATAGGGATTCGAAATTAAGATAGATATACAAATCCCAATACTATATAAAACATTTCCTTTCGAAAATTATTTACTATAACAATAGTGTTATAGTCCATCTTTTCCTTGTTTCTCGAAAACGTCTATTTCAACAATGAATGTTGAAATCTATGGTTTCGATAGTTAATGCATTTTAAAACACCTTTAAATCGTTTTAATCCTATTTAAAAGATCACTTCCTAAAACATTTCTTTAATATATCATTTACCGTCCAAAATCGTGAATATAAATTGTTTGCCAAATTCAACCCTTCTACATATTTAATTTATAGGATTATCCACTGTCCAAAATCGTGGATATATTTCCTTTAATAAGCTTTCATATTTACTTATCAAATTCAACTGGTTTCGAATTTATAAAACAACGTTTATAAATTCAAATTTTTATATATATTTATTTTATAAAAACTTCAACTTATAAAATCCCTTAATTAACAAATTCTATTTATATCTCATTTAAATGCCAAAAATCCAATTTATAAGTTAATTACTTATAAATCTTTTATTTTACAAAATCAATTCATTTTATAACTTCACAATTTATAAATCTATAAATTTCAATTCACTTATGAAATCCATTTATATTTCATTTTAACACTTGCAAAAACTCGTTTTATAATTCTAATATTTTAATTTATAAATATCAATTTTATAAATCTTTTATATAAACAGTTTATAAAAATTCAAAAATCCCAATTTATACCATTTTACAAATTAATCAACTACTTATTTCAAAATTCACATTTCAGTTATATTTCACAAAAATCATAATTTTTATAACATTAAAATTATAACGTTTATTTATTTAAATTGAATCAAATCCAAAATTCAAAAAAATGTATACTTTCAAAAAGCACTTGAAAATCCTTTTAAATTCGAAACCGTTACTTTAACATTTTTAAAACTCTAAAAATAGGCTCAATGTTGCAACAGCACCAAATATAGCAATCACGGCATCCAAACATCATATATCAATATGATAACAGAATTTATCGCAAATATCTGTAAATAAATCAATACTGTTGATGTAACGACCCAGAATTTCTGTCATTTGAAATTCGTATATTTAATTGATTTTAAATATTAGCAAGTAAAATTTGTGAGTCGAATAAATTTTATTTCGAATATCTAAATTTAATTGGATAATTAAATCTATAATTTAATATATGAAATTACAGAGATAATTGGAAATTAGGTTTAATGTGATTAAAATTGATTTATAAAGTTGTATTAAATCATATTGGAGTTAGAATGATGTTATAGAACTTTTAAAATTGAATTAAAAGTTAATTTGTGGAAATTGAATATTTTAATATTTAATTGACGAGTAAAAATAGCCCCTTTTCAAACAGTCTCGGATTTCGAAGAAACCTATTTCATTGGATCCGTAATGTTATATTATTGTATGGTTTCAAATTTTGTGTCAATCAGACTTACGGTTTGTCCGGGGCAAGCTAAAACGCGTAAAAATCGATTCGAGTGAATTTTGAATTTAAATAATTCGATTCGAAAAACCTATCTTTCAAATACGATCGAATTAGCTCCGGATGTATATTCCATTACGTTCGAAATAGGGGTAAAACATTATAAACGCCAGGCGGCATGCTTCGTTTGGAGTTCGAAATTTTTTTGGATGAATAGTGTTCATCAATTTTCTATAAAAGCACCTCATTTATTTCAATTTACTCAAACCCTACGGTTTTGTTTCTAGCCGCCATCAACAGTATTAATGGCAGAAAATTCATCTTATTTCTCCTCTAATATCTCAAAATCCATCGATAATTAGCAAAACTTTTCAACTGCAAACTTCTAGAGGGTATCGAGATCTTGAAGATCAACGGTGGAGATTGGATTTGGAGCGTCGAGGTGGTCGCTAGGGAGCCGCGTCCTCCTATCGGTCGAGCATGAAATTCGAGGCGTAGAGAAGGCCGAGCTTCACCATACTCGGGCCGAAGGTAGCATTTGTGATGGGCTTCGAAGTGGCGCTGCTTGATCGACGTGGAAGTCGACGATGGAGGCTCGAAATTTCAAGCAAGGAGGCGACTAGATAGGTTTCGTGTTCGTGCTTTTCATTGGAAGGAGGAAGACATATAAGGGCGGCCGAGATCTTGTTGTTGGAAAATGGGCGGCCAGATTTGATTAGGTTTAAAAATAATAAGAAAATTGATAATTTATTTCATTTTAAATTGTACAATCTTTAAAATGTTGTAACTCTTTCATACGAGGTCCGTTTTGGACGAAACGAATTACGTCGGGTTCGTATTCGCGAACACTACGCGATGAAGCTAGATTGGAATCGTTTGGAGTTAGTGAAAATTTTGAGTAAAATTAAACGCACGTTTAATTTTATTCGAAATAAAACGCTAAAACTGTTATTGGAAGCAATGTGAGAACTTCTCACTCAATCGAAAATGTTTCGATCTAAATTTTAAATAGTTAGATTTAAAATTGCTTGATTGTGTGATTGAATGATAAATTATTATCTATTGTATTGAAATAGACCCTATGCACCGTATATTAAGCCGAGGTTTTTATTAAACACATATACCGAGATATTTCACCTTGAAGTAGAATTGGTATTATATATGTACTTGGAGTTGATTTTCCCGCATTATATAGCGGATGAGACCCTATTGCGCTGCATAATAGCGGATAATATTTTATGAATCCCATATACCGCGATATTCCGTATTGAACGAGATTGGTATTGTGCTAACATCTATGGATGCCGGGAAACAGGTTGGAGGGATCCAACTGGATTGCTCAACCGTATTGATTTATTTACAGATATTGTGATATATTCTGTTATCATATTGATATATGATGTTTTGGATGCCGTGTTTGATGTATTGGTGTTGTTGCAGCATTGGGCCTATTTTTGAAGTTTTAAAAATGTTAAAGTAACGATTTCGAATTTAAAAGGATTTTCAAGTGATTTTTGAAAGTATACATTTTATTGAATTTTGGAATTGATTCATTTTAAATAAATAAACGTTATAATTTTTATGTTATAAAAATTATGATTTTTGTGAAATATAACCGAAATGTGATTTTTCAGGTAAGTAGTTGATTATTTGTAAAACTGTTTAAATTGGGATTTTGAATTAATAACGGTTTATATAAAAGATTTATAAAATTGATATTTATAAATTAAAATATTTGAATTTTAAAATGAATTTTTATAAGTGATAAAGTGAAGTATAAATGGATTTCATAAGTGAATGAAATTTATAGATTTATAAATTGTGAAGTTATAGAATGAATAGATTTTGTAAAATGAAAGGTTTATAAGTAATTAACTTATAAATTGGATTTTGGCATTTAAATGAGATTTAAATAGAATTTGTTAATTAAGGGATTTTATAAGTTGAAGTTGTTACAAAATATTAATGGAAATTATAAACATTGTTTTATAAATCCGAAATCGACTTATTTTGATATGTTAATTATTATAGCTTATTAAGGAGATATATTCACGATTTTTGGACATTGGATAATCCTTTAAATAAAATGTGTAGAAATGTTGAATTTAGTTAACGAAGTATATTCACGATTTTGAACGGTGAATAATATATTAAAGAAATGTTTTGGGGAAGTGATATTTTAAATAGAATTAAAACGATTTGAAGTTGTTTTAAATGTGTTAAGGATCGAAACCATATATTTCAACATTTATTGTTGAAATAGATGTTTTCGAGAAATAAGGAAATGGTGGACTATAACACTATTGTTATAGTAAATGATTTTCGAAAGGAAATGTTTTATATAGTATTGGATTTATATATCTATCTTAATTTCGAATCCCTATATTATTGATTTCGGGTTTTCGTAACAATGTTTTACGCAACATTCGTTTTTGACCCAAATGGATGTGTTTAAGAGAATGTTTTCCTTGAAAGAATAAAATATATACTTAATCGTGTTTTAATTATATTGAATATTTTCTAAGTATTGAAAATAAATAGATTAGTGAATTACTTATTGTTAAATAAGTATGGAAATGTTTTCCAATATGAAGTGAAATATTTTGAGATTATATCTTTTAAAGATAATTGAAAGTGAATATTTGAAAATTTTCAAATGGTTGAAGTGTGAAAATATATCTTGCGACGATATTTTGAAAATAAATAATTGTGAAAATTATTTAAATTTGGAAATTGTAGTGAATGTTTATTGATAGTTAAATAACCGACTATCAATATTTGCCTTTGAATGGCGTATGAATTTTGATGCGATCAGGGGTCGGATTCCATGTGGATATCCGAAAACCACATCGAATCTTTGTGATTGTGATGGATCTTTTATTTAAAAGATCAAAGTGAAAATTGTTGTGATTTGTTGAAATCTGAATGAACACTTATTTTTATAAATAAGCGCTCGTTATTCGGTTTAGCCGAGAGAGGACCTTTGGGTCATGAATCCCATTCCGAATAGTGATTCGTCGTAATGGATAGCATTTGAAGACCTGTGTTGAAGACCGGTATTTGCGATAATGATAGGAAGACCTATCGATTGTCTCTGCACCGATAGCTACAGTATGGAGATTTTCTTTGCGATGGGAAGTTCGATCGGGATTGTGAATACCCAAATTTGCGAGGGCTTCTATGGAAATGCCTTCGGTTCTCTTCGAACCCAAAACAGACTTGTATGGATTGTATGTTTGACATTACATTTTGAGATATAAAGCAGATTTCTTTCAAATACATTTCTGTTGGTGGCAGAGAATTTATTCCCTTAGCTTAACACCCTTCTCTGAGACGTATGAGCTCAGAGGTTTTGTAGTTGAAGGTTATCGTGATATACTCCCAATTTGGTAGTGTGGCATGTTGAGTGCTGCTGATCTTTTGTTGATCAAAGCATGGCTTTTGTGAAAAGCGTAGCTTTGTGGACGAGACTTGCTTGTCTTAGTGAAATGTGATGGGGGTTTCTCCCTTCGCGGTTAAGTGGCGAATGGGAGACTCTTACCCCTACACGTCCTCTTTAAGGGGTTGGTTAGGCGTAACCTTTGACAGTCGAAAGGCTGGCCGTAAAAGAAAGTTTCGGGTACCATTGTATGCCATGGTAGGTCTGGGATGGTTGCAAAGCCTACTGGTCGCTGCTGCCTCGAGTCGTTACATTTGGTATCAGAGCATATGTTTAAGCGACAACCTTGGCTCTGTTTGGGATTACTCATTAGAGATAGAGTCAGTGGCACTCTAGAATGAGTTTAAGTGTAATAACAGATATGAGCGCGTATTTTTATTGAATATAAAATTGTTTTATATTGTGATAACTGGTTTGTTGACTGGTATATGGATTCTGGTCGGTATAGTCCGTATAACTCTATCGATAGGGATCTCTAAACACTCGTACAGAACAATTCGCCATGATATTTTTTTAAATTGGGTAAATAAAATAATTTTACCTCGATTATATTTTATATATAAAGGAATAATTTTTTTGAATTATTAAAGTGTATATAAATTGATTGTTTGGTTGTCGAAATGTAAGAATGTATATAAGTTAATTGGAAGATGTTTGAATAAGTTAAATTAAACATATTGTAAAAGAATAAATTGTACAAGCAAATGAATTATAAAGTATGGAATTATAATTAATGTGATTTACAATTGTGAAATAATCTTATATATAAGAAGTGAAACTATATGAATATATTTATAAATATGAGTTGTAAATAAAAATGAATTTGAACTATGAATTGAAATTGTTGAATATAAGTGAAACGAGTTGTGGACTTATAATATGAGATAATAAATTTGACTTCGGTAAAAGTTAAACAGAATTTACTTTAGAATTGGAATCTGAACTGGATTTATAAGGGGAAATTTAAGTAAAATGAAACCAAGTGATGTTTATAAAATGAAATATAACTTAAGTAATGTTGAATGAAGTTGATTCTGGTATCGAAGTAAATTAATAAAGTGAAGTAATGAATATGGACTTGAGTTATATAAATGAAATTAAACCTTGATTATTAAATGAATTATCAATTGGATTAATAAGTGGATTGAATGTTAATCAATCTAATGTAAAAGAATTGATATAGAATAATGAATGTAAATGTAAATTCATTAAAAAGTAGTAAACTAGAAATTGAATAATTGAAAGAAAAGTCAATTTAATATCAACCAATTTGAATTAAAAGTGTTAAACCAAATTGAATGTAAATTTAATAATTTGGTTATGTTGGGTATGATTTGGTTGTTATATGATTGTTAGTTGATTATATATAATTCATTAAGTGCGAATGAAGTTGAATTGATAAAATTAAAAACTATGTAATTGAATTTGAATGTGGAAGTGAACAAACTTGAATATGAATTAGTGAATGTAAACTAATTGAAATTGAATATGAATGAATGTTAGTAAAAACATCCAATGTTAATGAATCAAATGTGATTTAAATCGGAAAACCAATTCATTGAATATAAATGAGAAGTGAAAGTGTATTGATTTGGTTATGAATGTTAGTTGGATGATAGTTGGTTGATGGTTGAATTTATTGCTTTTGATTGCATTTGCTATATTGGAATATATAGTTTGCGAAGACCCGACTTTCTTACCACAGAAAATCGCATCATCTTGAAGAAAGAAAGGGATAGAAAAGAGAAAAGAAAGAGAAGAAAGAAGAAACAACATCAGAATCTCAACAGCGGAACGAATAAATTATATTAATAACACAAACATTACATAGTATACAACACTAATCAGAGTTACACAGAATTTTCAACACATACTAGACAGTTATAAACACCTGTCTAGTTATACAACTCAATATAACTCAACATAGAGATACCTACACAGAGAACACACAACAGAACTATATATCTACAACGCAGAAGCCTCCTGCTCCATTGCTCCTCTATAATTCGTCAAAAGCTAACCTGAATCCCTTGGCTACTCGTAAAAATTTGAGCACCCAAGAGTTTAAGAAAACAGAAGATAAACTCTGGGTCAGACATTGGTCTGGTGTGAGTAACAGGTTAAAGTAGCTTAACTTTGAAAATCCTTTGAAAAGAAAGGTATCACGTAAGACTTCCCACACATAAACATGGAAAAGTTTTTACCTTACGCTAACCAAAACATTTGATAGGAAATCCAGTGATATTATAAAAGGTCTAGGGTTTTCAAGTAAATATGAAATAGCCTAAATTGTTACATTTATTAAATTCAACCTACTAGCCACAAAAGTGGGTAATACAATCAAAACCGTTGGCACTTATTGGATTTTGGATTCCATCAATGGCAGTGCTACCGGGGTACCGCCTATCACAGTACGTGGGCTAGATCAACGTACCGAGGAGTACGCCCACTCTCCTGCAACACAAGACCGGAACCATCCCTTACTGGACAGTTCCGAACAAGACAACCCCGCAGTTGGCGTACATTCCAACCGCCCACACCGCCGAAATAAAAAGGGACCTCTAGACAGGGGAAAATCTCGTCCTACTTGAGCATGGCCCACTTAGCCTTGTTGCACCTCTCCTGTTTTAGCCATTCCCGGTTGATGAGGCTTGAGGCTACGATTACCTTTAGAGAACACATCTCTTAGAATGCTCATCGTCCACCCGACGATGTTCTGAAAGCATTCAATCCATGCAAGTTCGTTCCGGGTTCGAACGAAACCGAAGGCATTATCTTGTTACACTCATTTTGGAATCACCCTCAGAGTTAACGACGATAACCCTTGCACTCTGAATCTTCATCTCGAATCTAAAAGTACTACTCGTCAAACTCATCTCGGAATCACCCTCAGGGTTATACTAACGAATAGTCCTTACACCTCGAGTCTTCACTCTTCACAAGAGATTCATGACCTATCGTTAATTTAGATCGATGTGGTTTTCGGATATCCAAAATGGAAACCCAATCCCGGTCTCATCGAAATCCAAAGCGTATCTTTTAAGGCCAAGTTGTTTTAGAGTTTAAAACAATTCAATTATCTATATACACAGATAGATAATACACATACCACATTAGATAATCAACATTATTATCACAACATATAATCCATATTATCATTATCAAAAGGTAATCCAAATCATTATTACAATGCAACCAATGCATCCATATCACTCAACATTACTTATCTCATATCTAAGATTAAACCATTCAAGGCAACAACATCATCCATCCATATAAGCAATGATTAATAATCACACCAAATATAATTAATTTAAAATGAATTAAATTAATTACATCATTCTAATTAATTTAAAGTAAATTATATTAATTACTTCATCGATACAAATCTTGCTTTCATCACTATTAATTAATTATCAATCAATTAATTAATCATCAATCAATTATTTATTTTAATTAATCATCCCTGATTAATTAACTTTTAATTACATTCAAGTAAGTATCCACTAATTAATTTCTCAAATTAATTATACTCAACCAACTACAGTAATTAATCTTTAATTACTTCCTTAATTAATTAACTATAATTAATTACATTAATCCTTAGTTAATAACATTAATTAATCCCTTCATTTATTAATTATTTCTAAATAAGTCTATTCTTAATTACATCATTAATTATAATAATTAATGATCTCTAATTACATTTTCTATTTAAATTAATTACATTAAGTAATTAATCTTTATTTAAACCATAATTGTTAATCACCCTTGATTAACTCCATTCAGTAATTAACTACCCATAATTACTTCTCCAAATAAATTAATTACTCCTTAATTAATTATCTCTAATTGATCCTTTGATTAATTTACAAAGTAATTATACTCAAATTACTTCCATCCACAAATCACTTTCAACTAATTACATATTACCCATAAATTACTTTCCTAAGTAATTTCTCTTCATTAACTTACAATTAAGTAATTATACTTCACAAATCATCAAATGATTATTTTAAATTAATTAAACTGAATTAATTAAATTAATTTAATCAAATTAAACTTAATTAATTACAATTAGTAATTAATTCCTTAATTACTTTCATAAGTAATTATACTTAATAATTTACACAAATGATTACCTTTAAATTAATTAATCTAATTAATCATTAAAAATTAATCACATTAATTAATTATTAAATAATCCGTAGTTAATAAACTTTATTAACTATTAACAATTCATTAATTATTTTTCTAAAATAATTAACTTATTTTAATCATTATTAATTACAAATTAATCAATCATTAATAACCCATTTATTTAACCCCTAATTAATTAATTAAGTGTTAAGTGTAACTTAATTAATCCTTTATTACTTGCTTCATTAATTACAAATCATAAATTAAAAATCAAATCTTATTTAATTAATGATTCATAATTACAAGTTAATTATTCTAAGAATAATTAAGCTTAAACTTTGAAGTTTTAAAACCATTAATTTGTTTAAGTAATTATCCATTTCATTAATTTATTAAATAAATTAATTTTTCATTTAATTACCCTAATAATTAAATGAAATACAAATCATTAAATTATAATTTAAGTTTAACAAGTTTTAAAATCAATTTAAAACCCTTTAAAATTACATGATAAAGAATACCTTTCTTATAAAAGAAATTTTACAAAAGTTTAAAATAATTTCTTCTTAAATTCAAACATTTAAATTTTTATTTTACCATTCAAAATTGTTAAAATACTTAAATTATAAACTTAAATTTATTTTAAACCAAAAGATTCAAATTCAGATTTGAATTAGTTTAAAACTTTGTTTTAAAACATTCCTTTATATTTCAAATTCCAATTTAAATTCAAATTTCTTTAAAAACATTTTAAAATAATAAATACTTTAAAGTATTTTAAATAAAATCTGAATTTTTAAAATTATTTATTTCCAGCTATGATTCAAACTAAAACTTGAATCCATAATTAAAACTAGATTTAAAACTCATTTTAAATCTTTGCTTAATGTTTTAAAATTTAGTTTCAATTTTGAAATAGGACAGGTTTCAAACTTGAACAAACTAACTCGAGCCAAACACTAAAATAACTCAAGTATCATTTCATTTGACTTTATTCAAATTCTACAGTACTGAAAGGTTAAACAAAAAATCTGCAACAACCAAAAAAATACCCGAGCCCATACATCCCTGACTTCGTGTCAAACAACCTAAAACTTTGACCAACCAACGAATTTACCCGAAACAAACACGAGTACACCTTCTTCCCCCAAAACAATCAGCTGATACACCAAGATCGCCGTGCACTTGCACCATCACACCATCAACTCCGACCCCTTCGCGACCATTCGCGCAAGTCGGCGACCACTTCCCATCTACTTTCCGACCATCAAAACGATTGCAGAACCCCATAATAAAAAATGAGCATTCGAGCTCAAAAAATGGAAAATGTCGATGCGGTAATACACTTCAAATTCCAAAATCCGATCATCTGAGAAGTTACGCCTCCGGCCACGAACTCCCCTACACTCCATCAATCACCTACACAAATCTGGAAGCACTCGATCACCTATAGGGGTTGTGGTGATCAATTTTTTTCCACATGAACAAAACTAAGGTTATAATTCTTAATCCCATATCACCACTGCCTCACTATTTTAATCCATCTCCCTCTATTTTTCCCCGCATCATCGATCATCACTCCATCACCAGGAAAAACAATGGCCACCCCGACCTGCTAGGATGACAGATACAAAGCAAAACATGTTTTCTGGTTAAACTAGAAATACTCTTCCAATTTCAACTAAAATTTCTTATTTTAGTTTTAAAATTCAAGTATTAGTTTAAGTAATCAATTTATACTCTTGAATCAATGAAAATGGATGATCAAATTTCCATTTACAAAAAGTTGTTCTATTATATTTTGACTTCTAGAGTCAATTACAGACATATTTTTTTAAAACAAATTTGAATTTATATATTAAATAAAATTTAAACCATAAACTTATATTACTCAACCATATTTTGATTGAATCGTAAATCGTTAACACTGATTAGATCAATTGAAATAGAGTTTAAGCAAGTTCTAGAATCTGGAATTTAAGTGCAGAAAATAATTAAACTCCAGCATGCATTACAACATACATTCACATATATATCAGTAATGAATTTGTAAGGAGCATACAAACATGCATATTTCCAGAATAAAACAAGCAATTGATTTCATACTTTAATTTTATTAAAAAGTGAGGTTACTCACCTGAAAAATTATGAGCAGAGCACCTAGTTTTTGAAAACCTGAACTGATTGAGTTGCTGAAGTTTGCTTTTGAAATTAAACTGCAGTTTGTTTTCCAATTCATTTGCATGTTTGTTTCCAGGTGAAAAAAAATGCAGGCTTCCAGAAAAGAAAATGCATTCAGGTCCTTTGGTGAAGTTCAAAACAGAAATGCAGAATGATTTCTCAAGTTGATGTATTTGAAGGGCTACATGTTAAAGGATGATTTGCCTTTTTGGTTAGAGGAAACATTAGTGCAGATTGGTTTTGAGGGGAAACAGATTTCTTTGAACAGTGTTCTGTTTTGATTTCAGAATTTTATTGTCTTGGCTTTTGATTTGAAGAAGAAGATTAGAATATGAGAATGAGGGAAAACATTTTTATATAAGAAATATTTTTGATTTCATTAAATTAAAAGAAAAATAAAAATAAAATAGGACACTTGGTTTAAGTTTAACATTTGTCTTCTTAGTTTATTCTATGCTTAACACTTGTCAATTAGGTGTGTTAAGAAGCTTGCATATGTAATTTAAGTATTTTAATTTATTTTAAATTGTTTATAAAAACTTTTAAATCTTAATTTATTACTACTTATGTATATATAAATGAATTTCTTCCCTTTTTAATTTTAGAAAAACAAAACAAAACAATTATGAAATAAGTATTATCATTATTTGAAAATAACAAATTAATCAATATTAAATAATTTATAAAAGAGATTATAATTTACTTTTGTTACTCAATATATTAAGATTATTTGTAAATTGTAATTTAAATTCTTATATAAAATTATTTAAAAACAAAAATAAAACAAAACTTTGATGTTAATCTAATTTAAATTCATATTTAATTTAATTAAAAATAATTTTAAAACAAATAAGATATACCTTAAGTATAAATTATATAATTATTTATTGAATTGTTTGAAAAGTTAAATGTTAAATTTAAATCAAATTTCCAATTTACCAAATATGAATTAAAATTAGAAAATAGAAAATTGATTCATTTATTAAGTTCCAAATCAAAGTTTATCAACTTACAATATATAAAATTATATATATATATATATATATATATTATAAAAAGAAAACAATTTATTAGCTTTGAGAAAAGATAAAATCTACCAATTTAAATATTTATTAAAGAAGATTATTAAATCAACTCAAAATTTTATTATCAAAATTTCTCAAATCAAATTAATTTGTAACACAGATTATTAAATTTGTATTGCCAAATTTCCGGGATATCACATTCCTCCCCCTTAAAAGAATTTCGTCCCCGAAATTTAAAAGCAAAGGTAATTTAATAATCTATCTTAAGATTTTATTTTAAATCACAAGCATATATTAACCATATGCTAACAACCATAGCAACCAATCCATTCAAACAAACAAATCTAACTATCCAGGCAAAATTCTGGATAGAATTTCCCCAAGTTTCCCAAGTATATATATACCGGGATACTCGGTCTACAGAATACAAATAATTAATGCTATTAAGCTACAGAGCTCCTATCTAACTAGACCTACAAAACTAAACAGGATATCAGACTACAGACGAGTCTGACTCAACAATCACATCCTCCTGAACCGCTGGTTCCACAACCAGAGATAAATCATACACGTACTCCCTCAGAGATACGTGAAACACATCGAATCCCAGTTATCCAAACTGGCAATTCAACCTTGAAAATCAAAAAACAATGCTCCCAAGAACACAGAAAAGATCCAAAACACCTCGGAGTTGACTTACCCAGTCTTACTCAACCTTATAGCTCCTTAGGTCGGAGAAAACTTACTCAAAATCAAATCTCTGACTCCAGAATCCAAATTCCTTCGTCTCTTATCCATAGAACACTTCTGAGATGACCCTGGGCTGCTTCATCTCCCCCGATCAGCTCAACCTTTGCTAGTGTCTCTAGAAACAAACTGGACCAAAACAACCCAACATAATGATCTCCTCAAGATCAATCCCAAATCAAGAATACCAACTCTACTCCACAAACATCAGAAGACTAACTTACTTCTCCTATCCGGAAAAGACAAAACAAAAGCACTTCCAAACTGCTTCCACTGCACAACTCTGATCTGTGGTAGAAGAAAAACTCAAGCACAAACATGACAACACATCTCAGAAATATGGTCTAACAGATCCATAAAAGAAAAATTAGATGTCCCACCTGATCCTTCTACTAAACTGAAGCACCGGTAGCACTCCTGGAATCCAGTCGATAAGAAAACTCAGCCTTGAGGTGCGGATTAACCTCTAATAACTCAAGAGAACACTCAAACTATCGCAAGTCAATTTTCCGATCAACCAGTCCAATATCCAAAGAAAACTGTTCTCTCTTTACTAATCAGAACAGCTTACGCTTATCTAGCCAAACCAACGAAGAAACTGGTCCACTCTGCTGCTTCTGAACTCCGAACCTTAACAAGTTACATTCAGAGATCGATAAAATCCTACACTTTGCACAACTCAATCGAGACGGTATTAGATCTACAATCTCGACATATACACTTCCAACCTCAACACTCAAACTCCAACCATCGGTAGTAGTTGTGCTACACACCCCACTACCGTATCTACCTTTATAACTCATAGTGGAAAACCTAAACAGGTAACCCAACAAATAGGTAGAAATATATATATATTTAAAATTACAAATAAGCTCTCTCAAGAAAGAAATCACTTCAAAGCCAAGGTATTCACTCAACCTAGTGCTCTGATACCATCTGTGACGACCTGACTTTCTTACCATAGAAAATCACATCATCTTGAAGAAAGAAAGGGATAGAAAAGAGAAAAGAAAGAGAAGAAAGAATAAACAACATCAGAATCTCAACAGCAGAACGAATAAATTATATTAATAACATAAATATTACATAGTATACAACACTAATCAGAGTTACATAGAATTTTCAACACATACTAGACAGTTATAAACACCTGTCTAGTTATACAACCCCATACAACTCGACATAGAGATACCAATACAGAGTACACACAGCAGAACTATATATCTACAACACAGAAGCCCCCTGCTTCATTGCTCCTCCATAATTCGTCAAAAGCTAACCTGAATCCCTTGGCTACTCGTAAAAATTTGAGTACCCAAGAGTTTAAGAAAACAGAAGATAAACCCTGGGTCAGACATGGGTCTGGTGTAAGTAACAGGTTAAAGTTGATTAACTTTGAAAATCCTTTGAAAAGAAAGGTATCACGTAAGACTTCCCACACATAAACATAGAATTTTTTTTACCTTACGCTAACCAAAACATTTAATAGGAAATCCAGTGATATTATAATAGGTCTAGGGTTTTCAAGTAAATATGAAATAGCCGAAATTGTTACATTTATTAAATTCCAGCTACTAGCCACAAAAGTGGGTAATACAATCAAAACCGTTGGCACTTATTGGATTTTGGATTCCATCAATAGCAGGGCTACCGGGGTACCGCCCGTCACAGTACGTGGCCTAGATCAACGTAACGAGGAGTACGCCCGCTCCCCTGCAACACAAGACCGAAAACATCCCTTACTTGACAGTTCCGAACAAGACAACCTCGTAGTTGATCTACGTTCCAACCGCCTACACAGCCGAAATAAAAAAGGACCTCTAGACGGGGAAAATCTCGTCCTACTTGGGCATGACCCACTTAGCCTTGTTGCACCTCCCCTGTTTGAGCCATTCCTGGTTGATGATGCTTGAGGCTACGATTACATTTAGAGAACACATCTCTTAGAATGCTCATCGTCCACCTGACAATGTTCTAAAAGCATTCAATCCATACAAGTTCGTTCCGGGTTCGAACAAAACTGAAGGCATTATCTCGTTACACTCATTTTGGAATCACCATCAGAGTTAACGACGATAACCCTTGCACTCTGAATCTTCATCTCGAATCTGAATATACTACTCGTCAAACTCATCTCGGAATCACCCTCAGAGTTATACTGACGTATAGTCCTTACACCTCGAGTCTTCACTCTTCACAAGAGATTCACGACCTATCGTTAATTTGGATAGATGTGGTTATCGGATATCCAAATATGGAAACCCGATCCCGGACTCATCGAAATCCAAAGCGTATCTTTTAAGGCCAAGTTGTTTTAGAGTTTAAAACAATTCAATAATCTATATACACAGATAGATAATACACATACCACATTAGATAATCAACATTATTATCACAACAGATAATCCATATTATCATTATCAAAAGGTAATCCAAATCATTATTACAATGCAACCAATGCATCATTATCACTCAACATTACTTATCTCATATCTGAGATTAAACGATTCAAGGCAACAACATCATTCATCCATATAAGCAATGATTAATAATCACACCAAATATAATTAATTTAAAATGATTTAAATTAATTACATCATTCTAATTAATTTAAAGTAAATTATATTAATTACTTCATCAATATAAATCTTGCTTTCATCACTATTAATTAATTATCAATCAATTAATTAATCATCAATCAATTATTCATTTTAATTAATCATCTCGGATTAACTAACTTTTAATTACATTCAAGTAATTATCCACTAATTAATTTCTCAAATTAATTATACTTAACCAAATACAGTAATTAATCTTTAATTACTTCCTTAATTAATTAACTATAATTAATTACATTAATCCTTGATTAATTACATTAATTAATCCCTTCATTTATTAGTTATTTCTAATTAAGTCTATTCTTAATTACATCATTAATTATAATAATTAATGATTTCTAATTACATTTTCTATTTAAATTAATTACATTAAGTAATTAATCTTTATTTAAAACATAATTGTTAATCACCCTTGATTAACTCCATTCAGTAATTAACTACCCTTAATTACTTCTCCATATAAATTAATTACTCCTTAATTAATTATCTCTAATTAATCCCTTGATTAATTTAAAAAGTAATTATTCTCAAATTACTTCCATCTACAAATCACTTTCAATTAATTACATACAGTAATTACCCATAAATTACTTTCTTAAGTAATTTATCTTCATCAAATTACAATTAAGTAATTATACTTCACAAATCATCAAATGATTATTTTAAATTAATTAAACTGAATTAATTAACTTAATTTAATCAAATTAAACTCAATTAATTACAATTAGTGATTAATTCCTTAATTACTTCCATAAGTAATTATACTTAACAATTTACACAAGTAATTATATTTAAATTAATTAATCTAAATAATCATTTAAAATTAATCACATTAGTTAATTATTAAATAATCCTTAGTTATTAACCCTTATGAACTATTAACAATTCATTAATTATTTTTCTAAAATAATTAACTTATTTTAATCATTATTAGTTACAAATTAATCAATCATTAATAACCCATTTAATTAACCCCTAATTAATTAATTAGTGTTAAGTGGAACTTAATTAATTCTTTATTACTTGCATAATTAATTACAAATCATAAATTAAAAATCAAATCTTATTTAATTAATGATTCATAACTACAGGTTATTTATTCTAAGAATAATTAACCTTAAACTTTTAAGTTTTAAAACCATTAATTTCTTTAAGTAATTATCCATTTCATTAATTTATTAAATAAATTAATTATTCATTTAATTACCCTAACAATTAAATGAAATACAAATCATTAAATTATAATTTAACTTTGACAAGTTCTAAAATCAATTTAAAACCCTTTAAAATTGCATGATAAAGAATACCTTTCTTATAAAAGAATTTTTAAAAAAGTTTAAAACAATTTCTTTTTAAATTCAAACATTTAAAATTTTATTTTATCATTCAAAATTGTTAAAATACTTAAATTATAAACTTAAATCTATTTTAAACCAAAAGATTCAAATTCAGATTTGAATTAGTTTAAAACTTTGTTTTAAAACATTCCTTTATATTTCAAATTCCAATTTAAATTCAAATTTCTTTAAAAACATTTTAAAACAATAAATCCTTTAACGTATTTTAAACAAAATCTGAATTTTTAAACTTATTTATTTCCAGCTATGATTCAAATTAAAACTTGAATCCATAATTAAAACTAGATTTAAAACTCATTTTAAACCTTTGATTAATGTTTTAAAATTTAGTTTAAAATTTGAAATAGGACAAGTCTCAAACTTAAACAAACTAACTCGAGCTAAACACTAAAATAACTCGAGTAACTCGAGTATCATTTCATTTGAATTTATTCAAATTCTACAGTACTGACAGGTTAAACAAAACATATGCAACAACCAGAAAATACCCGAGCCCATACATCCCTGTCTTCGAGTCAAACAACCTAAAACTTCGAGCAACCCATGAATTTATCCGAAACAAACATGAGTACCCCTTCTTCCCCCTAAACAATCAGTTGATACACCAAGATCACCGTGCACATGCACCATCACTCCATCAACTCCGACCCCTTCGCGACCATTCGTGCAAGTCGGCGACCACTTCCCATCTTGTGATGCCCCACCTCTATACCCACGCTAGCCAAGAACACTACGATGTAGTGTTGTCAATTAGCACCGAGAATAAGGCTGTTGAGGAGCGACCATCCATGTAACCTCTTTGTGCGAGCACCGTTATGTCAGATAGTATAGCATGCATTTCATTTAAGGAGGAAGTCCGACATTCCGATGCAAACTCAAAGCTATCACACGGTGGCTATAAATAATCTTCGAAAACAAACAGAGAAATAAGCATTACACAATCAGTCACAGACATCCATATCACAAAGGCGGAGGAAGATATGGATATATAACTAACACATGAAAGTGTACATCAAAGTAGTGGTCAAAAAGATCCACAATAATACAAGAGAATAGCAACACGTGTTATACAAAAGAATACAACTATGAGTCTATATCTCAAGTGTATACAACAAAAACTGCTAATCTAAATAGTTAGCCAAAAGTCAGAGTAGAAAAGCCCGGGGAAAAGTCAAGCAGAAGCACCTGTAACATCTCGGTCTGACCCGAGTATTATTTAAGAAAATAATAAACGGATCAGTCTAGCTATAAATATCAGATGACATGGTATAAAATAAAAGATATGGCATAACATAAAATATCCATACTGACATACTACTATAAGTATGAAAATGATGATCAACAGAAGATCAATCAATAAGAGATAAATCAATATCACAAGAATCTTCTCAAAGATCCAAAGAGGGCATCATACCCTAAACTTGTACTCACAACAAGTCAATGACATAAATTCCAGAAATCAACACAGGAGATCCAGAGATCATAGAAAAAGGGAAAGAGGCCTATCACATGACGATCCGAAGACCATGGGGAGCTACCCCATATGGGTGAGTCCGAATCAACCAGATGAGGTCTAGGCTAACCAAAAAGCAAAAAGGTATGTGTGAATGGAATCACACAAATGGTGTCTAGCCTGACCTCGCAACAAAAAGGTATGTGTGAGTGGAATCACACAAATGGTGTCTATGCTAACCAAAAAGCAAAAAGGTATGTGTGAATGGAATCACACAAATGGTGTCTCGCCTAACCAGGAAGCAAACAAAGAGACATCGCACAATTGCTAGCCTAAATCACAAAATGATCGTCATGATCAACGAGAAGTGTCAATTACACTAAGCTAGTAAATATAAAAGTTTAGCTTCATGTCCCATTACCACTTGCTTAACTCAAATATTTACGAACAAACTGTAGATCTTCACTAGAAAATTGTCAAAAAAAGGTTCAATCGAACAAGTCCAAGAGTTAACCGACGAAGAAAACGCTAGCGTTTCATACCACTTGTTTTACTAAGCCGTTTAATTCAATTTCTCATACGAGTGAGGTAAAGGTTTGTATATACTAGTAGATTGGAAAATGGTTTAAGAAAAGAGCTTTTTTTATTGAAAATAGAGTTGAAATCATTTTGTTGAAAGAGTTTTGATATTTACTACTAGTATTGAAACCTTCATATTTTAAAGTGACAAATCATAGAAGTGATTGTAGAAACAATCAATCATAAAAATTCACATACGAAGACGTGAATAAAATCCAAAGAAACCGATAAAGAATCCATCGAAATAGATATTCAAAAATCCATAAAATCGACCGAGAAGCCCAAGATAGTTTGTCTCGAAGAATGGTCAACCCAGCATCTCTACAAAGCAAGTTCTATTGAATGTTTTTCAGATAAGATCCCCTACGGAGGGGGTGCGGGGGCAACGCCCCTGCTACGGGGTTCGACTTAGTGATTAAAGGGGCACGACCTAGTGGTCTAGCGACCTAAAGGGTAAAGGTCATGCAACCTAAAATGGGTTCGCGACCTAACACTCAAACAACCTAAAGAAAATAAGGGGCCGAACGACCTATAAGAAGTAGCGACTTAAATAGAATCGAGGTCCAACGACCTACGAGTTAGATCATGCGAGTTAAGGAGGTCAACGACCTAACAGAGACACGCGACCTAATAAAGGAATGCGACCTAAAGGCACGCGACCTAGCGACCTAAGCAGGGAACGCGACCTATGAGGGACAAGCGACTTAAGTTGGTCAACGACCTACGGAATATAGGTCACGCGACCTAACGGTTTACAAGGTCTTGCGACCTAACTGGAAACGTGGTCTAGCGACCTAGTGGTTTAAAGAAGATGGGTCACGCGACCTAAGGAGATAAGGCCTAGCGACCTACGAGCTAAAGGTTCAACGACCTAACAGGATGTAGGTCCAACGACCTAACAGGTAAGAAGATCACACGACCTAAAATGCCATAGGACCTAACGACCTAAGGTCATACGACCTAGCGACCTAAAGCCATACGACCTAACGACCTAAGGTCATACGACCAAGCGACCTAAAGCCATACGACCTAGCGACCTAAGGTCCATACAACCTAACTCCGAAGACGTTAGAAATGGCTAGAATGACCTACGACCTAAGGTCCATACGACCTACGACCTATGGTCCATTCGACCTAAAGCCCAACGACCTAGCGACCTAAAACCAAACGACCTACGACCTAATTCCGAGTGCCGAGCGACCTAACGTTGTAGGCCATTTTAAGGTCGGAAACGAGTTATTTTGAGGCCGAGACTTTTCCACGCGAACGACCTAGCATAGGCAGAACGACCTAAGTGCAGTTTTTCACCAAAAACACTAAAATTTGGGGTTTTCCGCCAATCCAATCCAAACCAAATGCAAATGTAATTACAAACATGATAGGGATTCATTCCCAACAGTCTAAGATAGTTATAGGCTAGATTTGTGAGATAAAAATCTCACCTTTTCACTAAAATGGATGAAGATGAAGCTTGAAATGCTATGCAAGGATCAACCACTTGCTTGAATCAATGTCTTCACTTGAGTTTTGGAGTTAATGTTGGATTAGCAATGAAGACTTAGCTTTTGGATTTTTAATTTCTCTTTCCACTCACCATTAATGCAAACGCTTGAGTTAGTAGGAATTTATGAAGAGTGAAGAGAAGGAGGGGGTTGGGCTTGAGTTATAATGGCTAAGCTAACCCAAAGTCCAAAGCGGGAAAAGTTAGTGAAATTCCACTAACTCCAAACCTATCAATGTTTATACTTAAAAAGTTGTAAACGATCTTTCGAACTCAATGGAAGTGGTCTCGAGTCCTAATTTAACCGTTTGCAAAAAGAAGCTTTTCGGACCAAAATCCGATTAACGATAAAATATTTAAATAAAATATCTAAATATAAAATCGAAAAATATGCGGGTTGTTACACATCTACTTTCCGACCATCAAAACGGTTGCAGAACCCCAAAATCAAAAATGAGCATTCGAGCTCAAAACCTGGAAAATGTCGATGATGAAATCCACTTCAAATTCCAAAATCCGATCAATTTTTTTCCAGATGAACAAAACTAGGGTTATAATTTTTAATCCCAAATCACCACTGCCTCACTGTTTTAATCCATCTCCCTTTATTTTTCCCTGCATCATCGATCATCACTCCATCACTAGGAAAAATAATGGCTACCCGACCTCCTAGGATGACAGTTACAAACCAAAACATGTTTTCTGGTTAAACCAGAAACACTCTTCCAATTTCAAACTAAAATTTCTGATTTTAATTTTAAAATTCAAGTATTAGTTTAAGTAATCAATTTATATTCTTGAATCAATGAAACTGGTTGATCAAATTTCCATTTACAAAAAGTTGTTCTGTTATATTTTGACTTCCAGAGTCAATTACAGATATATATTTTTTTAAACAAATTTGAATTTATATATTAAATAAAATTTAAAACTTAAACCTATATCACTCAACCATATTTTGATTTAATCAAAAATCCTTAACACAGATTATATCAACTGAAATGGAGTTTAAGCAAGTTCTAGAATCTGGAACTTAAGTACAGAAAATAATTAAACTCCAGCATGCATTACAACATACATTCACATATATATCAGTAATGAATTTGTAAAGAGCATACAAACATGCATATTTCCAGAATAAAACAAGCAACTGATTTCATACTTTAATTTTGTTAAAGAGTGAGGTTACTCACGTGAAAAATTATGAGCAGAGCACCAAGTTTTTGAAAACCTGAACTGATTGAGTTGCTGAAGTTTTCTTTTGAAATTAAACTGCAGTTTGTTTTCCAATTCATTTGCATATTTGTTTCTAGGTGAAAAAAGATGCAGGCTTCCAGAAAAGAAAATGCATTCAAGTCCTTTGGTGAAGTTCAAAACAGAAATGCAGAATGATTTCTCAGGTTGATGTATTTGAAGGGCTACATGTTAAAGGATGATTTGCATTTCTGTTTAGAGGAAACATTAGTGCAGATTGGTTGTAACGACCCGAGAAATTTACTGCTAATATATTGGATTCCTGCGGAAGTTAGCGACAAATTGAAACTAAAATTTTAATAACGTAAGAATTTTTTGTAACTATCAAGATTTTTTTGAATAAAATAACTTTTAAATAAAATAACCTATTAAATTTGTGGGTAACGTATTTTGGCAATTAATTTGCATAAATTTTATTTTTGGAATGTCATTATTTTATGTTGTAATATTTAAGAGAGATTTATAATAAAAATATAACAACGTCTGTTGAAGACTTCCGGTAACGTTAACGCATTAAATTAGTTTTATATGGTCCAATTAGTGGTATCAGCGATCGCAAATTTCGGAAAATGAATATTTATTTGAACAAACAAACGTGATTTTTCTTTATATTATTAGACTCGTGCTGACAAGGCGAGCGCAACCATACCTTATTTGCTGAATTTGGAGGTCCGATGTGGAAGTTACGCGCTGTTTTGTGTGTATATAATGGGTCCGTATGTAAATTTATTAGCTGCCGTTATAAACTGAAATTAATTGATTAGAATTCAAAATTTAAATTCATGAACGTGTTTAACAGCTGTAGCCTAAAAATTAATTGGTACGTTACACGATTAATTGGTACGTTACACGATTAATTGATACGTTGCACAATTAATTGGTACGTTGCGTAATTAATTGGTACGTTACAAAATTAATTGGTATGTTACACAATTTATTGGTACGTTACACAAATTTATGGTACGTTTTAAGATATCAACCGGTTACCTTAAACTTAGATTTCCCCTCCCTGGAATCACTCACACAATCTAAACTAAGTATAAAAATAAGAGGCTTCACCACTTTTCTCTCGTGTTCAACTTCCTCCTTCAGCATCTTTTCGCACCCAAATAAAAAAAAAGGAAGAAGGCAACAGCCGATCCAACTTACAAAACAAACCCCCTCTCCCCTGTACCAAGCACCGCACCACCTTCCTGACCACCGCAACTCCCCTTCCACGGCAGCCACGCCACCGATCATCCCCCGACGCCACCTACGCCACTGCCACCTTAGCCTTGTGCGGTGAGTTCTTTTGTTTTTTATCCTCTTTTCTCTCTTCTTCTTGCTGCGTGCGTCAAATATAAAAAAAAATTGAAGGGATACAAGCTTGCATGCGAATGGCCCTGCATGCAAACATTGAATGGTTTTGGATATAGTGAATATATAAATATATATATATATATATATATATATATATATATATATATATATATTTCTTCTTTTTTTCTTTCTCTGGAAGTCGCGTGCGTTATTTATATAAAAGAAAAATAAATATAAAAATAAAGTGAAGGTGATAACTTGGCACTGCATACATATATGTTACACCTATATATACTAAATGGTAAAGTTATGGCTGAACATTTTTTTTTGTTTTGTTTTCTCCACTGCCTAGTTGCGTGCAATATAAAAAAGAAAATGGAAGTGGTACAAGCCTGCATGCCACAAATTGAATATATTTGGTACAGTGAGTATATACATAATGAATGAAGGGTTTGTGTTGGTTTTGGATTCTTTTCCCGAAGTTGCGTGCGCTATTATAAAAAAAATTTATACAAAAAAAGAAGAAAAGGTAACAGTAAACATAGGATTTGAACGTTGAGCTGTAAACTTGTAAGTTTGTCCGCGTGTATAATTTTATATATCAAGTTAGTTCGATTTTTATAATGAATTAAGTAATTCATGTTTGCCTGTTATATATATATATATATATATATATATGTAAGAATATATATATAAACTGAAATTGTAATGACAACCAAATTTTTAAATAATTTTTAACGCGAATACATAACGACGTAAATGTTAATATATGATTTTATTACGTTTGTCGCAGTCGGAATCCATTAACTTAGGAGTTATCTGTTCACCGTCTGGTCTGTGCAGTTTATTCTAGCGCAGTTTATCGTATTTTGGTTTTGAAACTCATCGTTGTTATATTATTTTTTTATGTGTATCCAAGGAATTTGACATTTGGCTCCTCCATTCGAATCTGGGTCGTGCTTTTGTGCTTGTGTAGATCCCATTTGTGCAATTCGTCGTTGTGTCTTCAGCTCAAACCTATGAGTTATTCTCACCAGACAATATGTATATATATAACTAGTAAATTGACCCCTTTTGAATCTGTAAAATGCATTATCATGTTACACCTGCTATATTATTATTTTATGATGTTCACCCATGCTTAAACACCTGTTATAACATCTGTTACTGTTATATTATGTTGTTCTACTATTTTTATCAGTTTATCACACTGCAAGTTCCCTTTAGATTGGAATCACGATGGGGTGAAATGATACATACCCGAACGGACTTTCGAATAAGGGAAAATTGTTATGGGCTGAAATGATAGGCCTGAATGATTCTCAATTTATTTTTATTTACTTGGGACTGCGGGGTTGAAATGATAAAACCCGGATTTTTCTTTGTAAATTACGGGTTGAAATGATATATTACCCGTATCACTTTACCTAGCGTAGAAAATTTTATACAGACCCGTAGTTAATATATGTTTTTCTAAAATTTTTAAAATTATTTTAGAAATGTAAATATTAAAATATTTTGATTTAAATATAATTAAAAAGGGATTTTTGTAAAATATTATTGATTTTCTGAATAATTGTAAGTGAAATGAATTAATGAAAAGTTAGACAATTTTAAATGTAAGTTATTTTGGAAAATTTGATTTAATTATAATTGGGAATTAAATTGAATATGAAATTATGATAAATTTTTGATAATTTGAATTTAAATGAATTTAAAGTGATTTTTTTCATATTAATGATTTTAATAAAGTTGAAATGTGAAATGAATGAATATTTAAGTTGAAATTTTGAAATATAACTAAAATTGGAAATTTATGAATTTGACTTAAAAGTGAATTTTTAGTTATATTTGAGAATTTGAACTTAAGTGTTAAGTTGAAATTTAATGTAATGGATTTAAAATTGAACATTGCATTTTAATAAGTGTATTATTATTAAATCTTGATTTTTGAATGAAAATTTAACTTTATAAAATCATGAACTTGAGGAAAATTAAATGATGTTTATAAATGTGAAAATGTACGATTTTATAAGTTCAAAATGTTTTAAATAAAAATATAATTGGTTGAGAAATTTTATTGAATATTTGAAGTAAATTTATTGCATTTTTGAAATGCTACTAATTACAATGTAGATGATGTTACAACATTTGTAAATGCTGTAGTTGATGATAATGAACTAAAAAGCTATTGAATTAAAAACTATTATAGAAATTATTGTAAGTGCTATAATTTCTGAATTTAACTAAGTTTAGTTGAAATTTAAGTAAACCTTATTACAACATTTTAAAATGTTGTCTTTTGTTAAATTGAACTGTTTTGAATGTATCTTTCCGTAGCGTTTTCTAAATGCCACGAAAAGGGAATTTTCACTGTTTTGATAGACCTAAGTGAATAAATGAACTTTGAAAGTTGAAAATTTTAGAAATTTAATAATTTAATTATTAAACAAAATAACTTCATTTTTATGGTTAAAAAGATTTTTTGGAATATAAACTGTTTTGAAATATGAACTGAACTGGTATTTAAATTAAATAAAATGAATAATGATTTGAAATGAATGAGGTTTTGAAAAGAGATGATATATTGATATATTAAATGATTGAAATGTGGTTTTGAAAAGATATGATATTTTGATATATTAAAATGATTTGAAAATGGA
Source organism: Allium cepa (assembly GCA_030765085.1). Lineage (NCBI taxonomy): Eukaryota > Viridiplantae > Streptophyta > Magnoliopsida > Asparagales > Amaryllidaceae > Allium > Allium cepa. The sequence goes on along the minus strand of CM060928.1, from coordinate 670,473,312 downwards.
GTTTTGCAAGATAGGATATTTTGATATTAAAATGATTTGCAAAGAAGATCTAAAAGATATGATATTTTGGAATGATTTAATCTTTATTTTGATAAAGATTTGGGTTGAAATGATATTTTGTTTTGAAGTATAAATATTGTTTTAAAAGTTATAACTACGGGTTATAATAACGATTGGTTGTTAAAGAGACCGGGATCGGATATTGTCTTATGGCCGGCCAATACCGAAAACCACTTTAACAACTGTGTACGCGGTGGAGATTCCAGAATGAAGTAGGATGGTGGCGACGTTCTCGAGGTATATTACGTGGACCCAACTCCCGTGAGTTGGCATAAATGACTAAAACAGAAGCTATACCGGGCTACACAAAGGGTCGCACCCTTTCATCGAGCATGCTCCATCGGAAACCATTCTATTACTTTTTTGATTCGATATGTGGCACCACTTTGATTCGGGGGTATTGTTCGAGGTGGGCGGAAGCTGCTGGCTTGCCGTCACCACCGGTCCGGGAGTGCAAATGGTGTATCCACCCTGGCATTGCCTCGCGTGCCGTGTCATCTCCTTATATCGAGCCCACTACGATTTTGGTTTTAAAGATCCGACCGCGTTATGATTCACCATCCCTTAACGCTATTTTCTATATGATTATACTTTACTGATTAGGCACTACTGCATATAGCGTATATTACCACATAGTAAATAGTTTAACGGATCCTTAGAGGATGGGCGGTCCCAAGCATCTTCTAAGTTACTTGTACCTTTACTACAGTTCACTTGAGTTGGTTTACGTTGTATAAGTATGTATGTCCTGACTCGAGTGTTTGTATTTTTATTTACGCTCGGGTCAGCTTGAGTATTCACAGATTTGGATTTCCACTTTCTGAAGATTGAAAATCGCTGGAGATTATCTACTTGTCAAGTTTCATCTTTTGCAGTCTGTTGTTCCTTTCAACTCTTGTATTAGTAGACTTCTATGTAGTGAGACTTCCTTTGTACTTTATTTCTTCTGTTGTATTTTATTTAACTCTGATATATTTATATAGTAGCTTCATGAACTACTATTTCTTTTACTTCTGCGGCACTATTATTACTCTGTGTCTGTGATCTGTGATTTTTATTTACTGTATATTCTGAGATTTGCCAAATTTTTATTTACAACGCGGTATTTTGAGCAATCCAATTCCGGCACGAGTGTCTACCTATACACTTACAATGGATGCGAATGGTTGAAAATACCTGGTTGTTACAGTTGGTATCAGAGCTTTGGTAGCTCTAGGCAAAGCTCAGCATATGGAGTGAATGTATTTATAGAATCACTTTCATTCGAGTTTGAATCTCTTCCCTTTTGACTCGATTCCTTTGAATTTTGGAGCGTTCCCTACGGTTCCAAAATCCATTCATATCTCTCACTATTCATCTTCTTTTGACACTGGAGTATTCCATAACTCCGCTTCGAATGATCTTTTTGGTGAGTCGGCGGTCACGCCAATTTAAAATTGAATTGAGAATAAAGGGAAACTCCCCTAAAATTAGCATCGATTCACCAGAGATTTATATCTATCCTTGGTTTAGTTGCTAATATCTTTTGTTATTCCAAACTCTAACTCTTGAGATCGAATGTAGATTTACCCTAGAAAAATCCACATTGATCTTATTCTTTAAGTCACGGTTGACCCGGTAAATGTTGCACGTGATTTATTTAAGCTTATCCACCTCCCTATTTTGTTATTTAATCATCTTGTCTTTTGTTTCCAACCTATTTTCAAACATTTTGAATTGTACTTGTAAATATATGTTTTGTTTATATATTGTGTTGTTTGAGTTGTTGATGTTGAGTTGGGTTTCCGATCGATTCGTCTGATCAACGCTATCGATAGGATTTCTAAAACACTTTGATGGAACAAACTGACACAATATTATTTTGAAAATTTAGTTAATGAAATAAATTGTGATATAAGTAAATTTATGGAAGTTAATAAATTGATTTAAACTAATCATTTGAAATGACAATACTTGATTTATCAATTATAGTTCTATAAATGAATTTATAAATAATTGTTTATAAATTGATTTGGGAACTTGAATGAATTTAGAAAAGAAATTTGAGAATTTAATTACCGATGGTTTCAAACCTTGTGTTTAAAATTTTAAAAGGCTATATTATTTAAAGTATTTTCAAATAGAAATTTGTTTCCAAAGAATTTTAAGTTTAAAATTAGCGCTCTTCTCATTGTCGTTGGGAAATAACTTCGGTGATGACTGCAGCATCATCGACGTTCATTTTCGAGTTTCGAAGTGAAGAGATTGTTCTGTAGTCTTGCTACAGCTTTGTTTTGGGAAATCAAATTTATTTGAATTTCTAAAATATGACTTGATTTATAATATATATAGACATATGATTAAAATTTTATTTGATAAACTATGTACATACATTTAGTTATCTCTAAATGGTTTGAAGAAATCAGAAATTTAAATTCTTAAATTCTATTTTAAAGAATAATTTCAGTTATAAAAAGAAAATCAAAAATTTTGAATAAATGATTTAAGCTTGAAATGATTGAATTGGAAAGTTTTATTTGTATAATACAATTGCATTCAAATATAACTTACCTTAATTTCAGAAGTTAACAATGTAATTTGGATAATATAAAATATAAAAAGATTTTATAAATAAAATTTGAGTGGTTATAATAAATGTTATACACTTAAATTTTAATGGTTAACAGAGGTAAATATAATAAAGGGTAATTGAATAACTTACAATATAAATGATGTTAGAGAAATTAAGAATAAATTAAAACAGTTATAATAAGTGTAAGTATGTTTAACATAAGTGATAAATGTATTGAGAGGAATAAATCTAATTTTTATTAGGAATAAAGAGAATTAAATTTATTAAGTACATTGTGAGTGTAATAAATAATTATTTTTCAAACCCATGGTTTTAAAAATTGTTAATTTTAGATGATTGGATAATAAGATAATGAAATTTGAGATAGTTAAGATTTATTTAACTTGTGTAAAGATTTATTCTCTATTTAAGTTGAAATTTCCATGCTTTCAAATATAATTCCTTATTTTGTTTTCCAAACTATCTTTTGGTTGTCCTTAACATCCTTATCTTGCTATAGATTGGTATAGGCATCTTTCTATAATCTTTGATAGATCTTTGGTAATCATTTTGAATCCACCTTTTCGTGCTTGTGTTCTTAATTTTGGAGAATCTTGGAAAGATCATCTCCACCTTGTTAAACTAACCTATAACAATAGTTATCAGGTATAATTTCAATCTCCTTGCCATCTTATCTTAATCCTATTTCACTCTATCTTTGTTCGTGCTTTTCCGTACCTCATTCCTTTTCGAGGATGAAAAGTTTTGAGTGGGGGGGAGTGTAACGACCCGAGAAATTTACTGCTAATATATTGGATTCCTATGGAAGTTAGCGACAAATTGAAACTAAAATTTTAATAACGTAAGAATTTGTTGTAACTATCTAGATTTTTTTGAATAAAAGAACTTTTAAATAAAATAACCTATTAAATTTGTGGGTAACGTATTTTGGCAATTAATTTGCATAAATTTTATTTTTGGAATGTCATTATTTTATGTTGTAATATTTAAGAGAGATTTATAATAAAAATATAATAACGTCTGTTGAAGAATTCCGGTAACGTTAACGCATTAAATTAGTTTTATATGGTCCAATTAGTGGTATCAGCGACCGCAAATTTCGGAAAATGAATATTTATTTGAATGAACAAACATGATTTTTCTTTATATTATTAGACTCGTACTGACAAGGCGAGCGCAACGATACCTTATTTGCTGAATTTGGAGGTCCGATGTGGAAGTTACGCGTTGTTTTGTGTGTATATAATGGGTCCGTATATAAATTTATTAGTTGCCGTTATAAACTGAAATTAATTGATTAGAATTCAAAATTTAAATTCCTGAACGTGTTTAACAGCTGTAGCCTAAAAATTATACAAAATTAATTGGTACGTTACAAAATTAATTGGTACGTTACACAATTTATTGGTACGTTACACAAATTTATGGTACGTTTTAAGATATCAACCGGTTACCTTAAACTTAGATTTCCCCTCCCTGGAATCACTCACGCAATCTAAACTAAGTATAAAAATAAGAGGCTTCACCACTTTTCTCTCGTGTTCAACTTCCTCCTTCAGCATCTTTTCGCACCCAAATAAAAAAAGAAGGAAGAAGGCAATAGTCGATCTAACTTACAAAACAAACCCCCTCTCCCCTGTACCAAGCACCGCATCACCTTCCTGACCATTGCAACTCCCCTTCCACGGCAGCCACGCCACCGATCATCCCCCGACGCCACCTACGCCACTGCCACCGCAGCCCTATGCGGTGAGTTCTTTTGTTTTTTTTCCTCTTTTCTCTCTTCTTCTTACTGCGTGTGTCAAATATAAAAAAAATATTTGAAGGGATACAAGCTTGCATGCGAATGGCCCTGCATGCAAACATTGAATGGTTTTGGATACAGTGAATATATATATATATATATATATATATATTTCTTCTTTTTTTCTTTCTCTGGAAGTCGCGTGCGTTATTTATATAAAAAATAAATAAATATAAAAATAAAGTGAAGGTGATAACTTGGCACTGCATACATATATGTTACACCTATGTATACTAAATGGTAAAGTTATGGCTGAACATTTTTTTGTTTTGTTTTCTCCACTGCCTAGTTGCGTGCAATATAAAAAAAAATGGAAGTGGTACTAGCCTGCATGCCACAAATTGAATATATTTGGTACAGTGAGTATATGCATAATGAATGAAGGGTTTGTGTTGGTTTAGGATTCTTTTCCCGAAGTTGCATGCGTTATTATAAAAGAAAAATTATATAAAAAAAGAAGAAAAGGTAACAGTAAACATAGGATTTGAACGTTGAGCTGTAAACTTGTAAGTTTGTCCGCGTGTATAATTTTATATATCAAGTTAGTTCGATTTTTATAATGAATTAAGGAATTCATGTTTGCCTGTGATATATATATATATATGTGTGTGTGTGTGTGTGTGTGTAAGTATATATATATAAACTGAAATTGTAATGACAACCAAATTTTTAAATAATTTTTAACGCGAATACATAACGACGTAAATGTTAATATATGATTTTATTACGTTTGTCGCAGTCGGAATCCATTAACTTAGGAGTTATCTATTCACCGTCTAGTCTGTGCAGTTTATTCTAGCGCAGTTTATCGTATTTTGGTTTTGAAACTCATCGTTGTTATATTATTATTTTTTTGACGTGTATCCAAGGAATTTGACATTTGGCTCCTCCATTCGAATCTGGGTCATGCTTTTGTGCTTGTGTAGATCCCATTTGTGCAATTCGTCGTTGTGTCTTCAGCTCAAACCTGTGAGTTATTCTCACCAGACAATATGTATATATATAACTAGTAAATTGACCCCTTTTGAATCTATAAAATGCATTATCATGTTACACCTGCTATATTATTATTTTATGATGTTCACCCATGCTTAAACACCTGTTATAACATCTGTTACTGTTATATTATGTTGTTCTACTATTTTTATCAGTTTATCACACTGCAAGTTCCCTTTAGATTAGAATCACTATGGGGTGAAATGATACATACCCGTACGGACTTTAGAATAAGGGAAAATTTTTATGGGCTGAAATGATAGGCCTGAATGATTTTCAATTTATTTTTATTTACTTGGGACTGCGGGTTTGAAATGATAAAACCAAGATTTTTCTTTGTAAATTATGGGTTGAAATGATATATTACCCGTATCACTTTACCTAGCGTAGAAAATTTTATACAGACCCGTAGTTAATATATGTTTTTCTAAAAATTTTAAAATTATTTTAGAAATGTAAATATTAAAATATTTTGATTTAAATATAATTAAAAGGGATTTTTGTAAAATATTATTGATTTTTTGAATAATTGTAAGTGAAATGAACTAATGAAAAGTTAGACAATTTTAAATGTAAGTTATTTTGGAAAATTTGATTTAATTATAATTGGGAATTAAATTGAATATGAAATTACGATGAATTTATGATAATTTGAATTTAAATGAATTTAAAGTGATTTTTTTCATATTAATGATTTTAATAAAGTTGAAATGTGAAATGAATGAATATTTAAGTTGAAATTTTGAAATATAACTAAAATTGAAAATTTATGAATTTGACGTAAAAGTGAATTTTTAGTTATATTTGAGAATTTGAACTTAAGTGTTAAGTTGAAATTTAATGTAATGGATTTAAAATTGAACATTGCATTTTAAGAAGTGAATTATTATTAAATCTTGATTTTTGAATGAAAATTTAACTTTATAAAATCATAAACTTGAGGAAAATTAAATGATGTTTATAATTGTGAAAATGTATGATTTTATAATTTAAAAATGTTTTAAATAAAAATATAATTGGTTGAGAAATTTATTGAATATTTGAAGTAAATTTACTGCATTTTTGAAATGCTAATAATTACAATGTAGATGATGTTACAACATTTGTAAATGCTGTAGTTGATGATAATGAACTAAAAAGCTATTGAACTAAAAACTATTATAGAAATTATTGTAAGTGCTATAATTTTTGAATTTAACTAAGTTTATTTGAAATTTAAGTAAACCTTATTACAACATTTTAAAATGTTGTCTTTTGTTAAATTGAACTGTTTTGAATGTATCTTTTCGTAGCGTTTTCTAAATGCCACGAAAAGGGAATTTTCACTATTTTGATAGACTTAAGTGAATAAATGAACTTTGGAAGTTGAAAATTTTGGAAATTTAATAATTTAATTATTAAACAAAATAACTTCATTTTTATGGTTAAAAATATTTTTTGGAATATAAACTGTTTTGAAATGTGAACTGAACTGGTATTTAAATTAAATAAAATGAATAATGATTTGAAATGAATGTGGTTTTGAAAAGAGATGATATTTTGATATATTAAATGATTGAAATGTGGTTTTGAAAAGATATGATATTTTGATATATTAAAATGATTTGAAAATGGAGTTTTGAAAGATATGATATTTTGATATTAAAATGATTTGCAAAGAAGATCTGAAAGATATGATATTTTCGAATGATTTAATCTTTATTTTGATAAAGATTTGGTTTGAAATGATATTTTATTTTGAATTATAAATATTGTTTTAAAAGTTATAACTACGGGTTATAATAACGATTGGTTGTTAAAGAGACCGGGATCGGATATTGTCTTATAGCCGGCCAATACCGAAAACCACTTTAACAACTGTGTACGCGGTGGAGATTCCAGAATGAAGTAGGATGGTGGCGACGTTCTCGAGGTATATTACGTGGACCCAACTCCCGTGAGTTGGCATAAATGACTAAAACAGGAGCTATACCGGGCTACACAAAGGGTCGCACCCTTTCATCGAGCACGCTCCATCGGAAACCATTCTATTACTTTTGTAATTCGATATGTGGCGCCACTTTGATTCGGGGGTATTGTTCGAGGTGGGCGGAAGCTGCTGGCTTTCCGTCACCACCGGTCCGGGAGTGCAAATGGTGTATCCACCCTGGCATTGCCTCGCGTGCCGTGTCATCTCCTTATATCGAGCCCACTACGATTTTGGTTTTAAAGATCCGACCGCATTATGATTCACCATCCCCTTAACGCTATTTTCTATATGATTATACTTTACTGATTAGGCACTACTGCATATAGCGTATATTACCACATAGTAAATAGTTTAACGGATCCTTAGAGGATGGGCGGTCCCAAGCATCTTCTAAGTTACTTGTACCTTTACTACAATTCACTTGAGTTGGTTTACATTGTATAAGTATGTATGTCCTGACTCGAGTGTTTGTATTTTTATTTACGCTCGGGTCAGCCTGAGTATTCACAGATTTGGATTTCCACTTTCTGGAGATTGAAAATCGTTGGAGATTATCTACTTGTCAAGTTTCATCTTTTGCAGTCTGTTGTTCCTTTCAGCTCTTGTATTAGTAGACTTCTATGTAGTGAGACTTCCTTTGTACTTTATTTCTTCTGTTGTATTTTATTTAACTCTGATATATTTACATAGTAGCTTCATGAACAACTATTTATTTTACTTCCGTTGCACTATTATTACTCTGTGTCTGTGATCTATGATTTTTATTTACTGTATATTCTGAGATTTGCCAAATTTTTATTTACAACGCGGTATTTTGAGCAATCCAATTCCGGCATGAGTGTCTACCTATACACTTATAATGGATGCGAATGGTTGAAAATACCTGGTTGTTACATTGGTTTTGAGGGAAAATAGATTTCTTTGAACAGAGTTCTGTTTTGATTAAAGATTTTTATTGTCTTGGCTTTTGATTTGAAAAAGAAGATTAGAATATGAGAATGAGGGAAAATGTTTTTATATAAGAAATATTTTTGATTTCATTAAATTAATAGAAAAATAAAAATAAAATAGGACACTTGGTTTAAGTTTAACATTTGTCTTCTTAGTTTATTCTGTGCTTAACACTTGTCAATTAGGTGTGTTAAGAAGCTTACATATGTAATTTAAGTATTTTAATTTATTTTAAATTGTTTATAAAAACTTTTAAATCTTAATTTATTACTACTTATGTATATATAAATGAATTTCTTCTCTTGTAATTTTAGAAAAATAAAACAAAACAATTAATAATTAAAAGCTTATTCAAATATTTTCAAATACTCATTCTTTTGAATTTCACAACATCAAATTCAAATTTAAATTAAATTATGAAATCTAATTTAAAAATCAAGTTATATATAGATACATATATAACTGCCATTAAATTTAAAAATAACAAAACCTATTTTTATAAAAATCTATTTATGTTCATAAGAACTAAGTATTATCATTATTTGAAAATAACAAATTAATCAATATTAAATAATTTATAAAAGAGATTATAATTTACTTTTGTTATTCAATATATTAAGACTATTTGTAAATTATAATGTAAATTCTTATATAAAATTTCAAGCAATATTTAAAAAGAAAAATAAAATAAAACTTTGATGTTAATCTAATTTAAATTCATATTTAAGTTAATTAAAAATAATTTAAAAACAAATAAGATATACCTTAAGTATAAATTATATAATTATTTATTGAATTGTTTTGAAAAGTTAAATGTTAAATTTAAATCAAATTTCCAATTTACCAAATATAAATTAAATTAGGAAATAGAAAATTTATTCATTTATTAAGTTCCAAATCAAAGTTTATCAACTTACAATATATACAATTATATATATATATATATATTATAAACAGAAAACAATTTATTAGCTTTAAAAAAAGATAAAATCTAACAATTTAAATATTTATTAAAGAAGATTATTAAATCAATTCAAAATTTTATTATCAAATTTATCAAATCAAATCAATTTTTAACACAGATTATTAAATTTATATTGCCAAATTTCCGAGATATCACATTCCTCCCCCTTTAAAAGAGTTTCGTCCCTGAAATTTAAAAGCAAAGGTAATTTAATAATCTATCTTAAGATTTTATTTTAAATCACAAGCATATATTAACCATACGCTAACAACCATAGCAACCAATCCTTTCAAACAAACAAATCTAACTATCCAGGCAAAATTCTGGATAGAATTTCCCCGAGTTTCCCAAGTATATATATTCCGGGATGCTCACTCTACAGATTCCAAATAATCAATACTATTAAGCTACAGAGCTCCTATCTAACTAGATCTACAAAACTAAACAGGATATCAGACTACAGACGAGTCTGACTCAACAATCACATCCTCCTGAACTGCTGGTTCCACAACCAGAGATAAATCATACACATACTCCCTCAGAGATACGTGAAACACATCGAATCCCAGTTATCCAAACTGGCAATTCAACCTTGAAAATCAAACAACAATCCTCCCAAGAACACAGAAAAGATCCAAAACACCTCGGAGTTGACTTACCCAGTCTTACTCAACCTTATAGCTCCTTAGATCGGAGAAAACTTACTCAAAATCAAATCTCTGACTCCATAATTCAAATTCCTTCGTCTTTTATCCACAAAACACTTCTGACGATCCTGGGCTGCCTTCATCTCTCTCGATCAGCTTAACCTTTGTTGATTTCTCTAGAAACAAACTGGACCAAAACAACCCAACAGAATGATCTCCTCAAGATCAATCCCAAACTAAGAATACCAACTCTACTCCACAAACATCAGAAGACTAACTTACTTCTCCTATTTGGAAAAGACAAAACAAAAGCGCTTCCAAACTGCTTCCGCTGCACAACTCTGATCTGTGGTAGAAGAAAAACTCAAGAACAAACAAGACAACACATCTCAGAAATATGGTCCAATAGATCCATAAAAGAAAAATTAGATGTCCAACCTGATCCTTCTACTAAACTGAAGCACCGGTAGCACTCCTAGAATCCAGTCGATAAGAAAACTCGGCCTCAAGGTGCGGACAAACCTCTGGTAACTCAAGAGAACACTCAAACTATCGCAAGTCACTTTTGCGATCAACCAGTCCAATATCCAAAGGAAACTGTTCTCTTTTCACCAATCAGAACAGCTTACGCTTATCTAGCCAACCCAACGAAGAAACTGGTCCACTCAGCTGCTTCTGAACTCCGAACCTTAACAGGTTACCTTCAGCGATCGATGAAATCCTGCACTCTGCACAACTCACTCGAGACGGTATTAGATCTACAATCTCGACATATACACTTCCAACCTCAACACTCAAACTCCAACCATCGGTAGTAGTTGTGCTACACACCCCACTACCTTATCTACCTTTATAACTCATAGTGGAAAACCTGAACAGGTAACCCAACAAATAGGTAGAAATATATATATTTATATATATATATATATATATATATATATTTAAAATTACAAATACGCTCTCTCAAGAAAGAAATCACTTCAAAGCCTAGGTATTCACTCAACCTAGTGCTCTGATACCATTTGTGACAACCGGACTTTCTTACGATAGAAAATCACATCATCTTGAAGAAAGAAAGGGATAGAAAAGAGAAAAGGAAGAGAAGAAAGAAGAAACAACATCAGAATCTCAACAGCGGAACGAATAAATTATGTCAATAACATAAATATTACATAGTATACAACACTAATCAGAGTTACACAGAATTTTCAACACATATTAGACAGTTATAAACACCTGACTAGTTATACAACTCAATACAACTCAACATAGAGATACCAACACAGAGAACACACAACGGAACTATATATCTACAACGCAGATGCCTCTTGCTCCATTGCTCCTCCATAATTCGTCAAAAGCTAACCTGAATCCCTTGGCTACTCGTAAAAATTTGAGTACCTAAGAGTTTAAGAAAATAGAAGATAAATCTGGGTCAGACATGGGTCTGGTGCGAGTAACAGGTTAAAATTGCTTAACTTTGAATATCCTTTGAAAAGAAAGGTATCACATAAGACTTCCCAGACATAAACATGGAAAAGTTTTTACCTTACGCTAACCAAAACATTTGATAGGAAATCCAGTGATATTATAATAGGTCTAGGGTTTTCAAGTAAATATGAAATAGCCGAAATTGTTACATTTATTAAATTCCAGCTACTAGCCACAGAAGTGGGTAATACAATCAAAACCGTTGGCATTTATTGGATTTTGGATTCCATCAATGGCAGGGCTACTGGGGTACTGCCCGTCACAGTACGTAGCCTAGATCAACGTACCGAGGAGTACGCCCGCCCCCCTGCAACACAAGACCGAAACCATCCATTACTAGACAGTTTTGAACAAGACAACCCTGTAGTTGGCGTACATTCCAACCGCCCACATAGCCGAATTAAAAAGGGACCTCTAAACAGGGGAAAATCTCGTCCTACTTGGGCATGACCCACTTAGCCTTGCTGCACCTCCCCTGTTTTAGCCATTCCCGGTTGATGAGGCTTGAGGCTGCGATTACCTTTGGAGAACACATGTCTTAGAATGCTCATCGTCCACCTGACGATGTTCTGAAAGCATTCAATCCATACAAGTTCGTTCCGGGTTCGAACGAAACCGAAGGCATTATCTCGTTACACTCATTTTGGAATCACCCACAGAGTTAACGACGATAACCCTTGCCCTCCGAATCTTCATCCCGAATCTGAAAGTACTACTCATCAAACTCATCTTGGAATCACCCTAAGAGTTATACTGACGAATAGTCCTTACACCTCGAGTCTTCACTCTTCACAAGAGATTCACGACCTATCGTTAATTTGGATCGATGTGGTTTTCGGATATCCAAATATGGAAACCCGATCCCCGTCTCATCGAAATCCAAAGCGTATCCTTTAAGTCCAAGTTGTTTTAGAGTTTAAAACAATTCAATTGTCTATATACACAGATAGATAATACACATACCACATTAGATAATCAACATTATTATCACAACAGATAAACCATATTATCATTATCAAAAGGTAATCCAAATCATTGTTACAATGCAATCGATGCATCCATATCACTCAACATTACTTATCTCATATCTGAGATTAAACCATTCAAGGCAACAACATCATCCATCCATATAAGCAATGATTAATATCACACCAAATATAATTAATTTAAAATGAATTAAATTAATTACATCACTCTAATTAATTTAAAGTAAATTAAATTAATTACTTCATCAATATAAATCTTGCTTTCATCACTATTAATTATTTATCAGTCAATTAATTAATTAATCATCAATCAATTATTCATTTTAACTAATCATTCCTGATTAATTAACTTTTAATTACATTCAAGTAATTATCCACTGATTAATTTCTAAATTAATTATACTTAACCAAATACAGTTATTAATCTTTAATTACTTCCTTAATTAATTAACTATAATTAATTACATTAATCCTTAATTAATTACATTAATTAATCCCTTCATTTATTAATTATTTCTAAATAAGTCTATTCTTAATTGCATCATTAATTATAATAATTAATGATTTCTAATTACATTTTCTATTTAAATTAATTACATTAGGTAATTAATCTTTATTTAATCCATAATTGTTAATCACCTTTGATTAACTCCATTCAGTAATTAACTACCCTTAATTACTTCTCTAAATAAATTAATTACTCCTTAATTAATTATCTCTAATTAATCCCTTGATTAATTTACGAAGTAATTAATTATAGTCAAATTATTTCCATCCACAAATCACTTTCGATTAATTACATACAGTAATTATCCATAAATAACTTTCCTAAGTATTTTCTCTTCATTAAATTACAATTAAGTAATTATACTTCACAAATCATCAAAAGATTATTTTAAATTAATTAAACTGAATTAATTAACTTAATTTAATCAAATTAAACTCAATCAATTACAATTAGTAATTAATTCCTTAATTACTTCCATTAGTAATTATACTTAACAATTTACACAAATGATTATCTTTAGATTTAATTAATCTAATTAATCATTAAAAATTAATTACATTGATTAATTATTAAATAATCCTTAGTTAATAGCCTTTATTAACTATTAACAATTCATTAATTATTTTTCTAAAATAATTAACTTATTTTAATCATTATTAATTACAAATTAATCAATCATTAATAACCCATTTAATTAACCCCTAATTAACTAACTAATTAAGTGTTAAGTGTAACTTAATTAATCCTTTATTACTTGCTTAATTAATTACAAATCTAAAAATCAAATCTTATTTAATTAATGATTCATAATTACAAATTAATTATTCTAAGAATAATTAATTTTAAACTTTAAATTTTAAAACCATTAATTTCTTTAAGTAATTATCCATTTCATTAATTAATTAAATAAATTAATTATTCATTTAATTACCCTAATAATTAAATGAAATACAAATCATTAAATTATAATTTAACTTTAACAAGTTTTAAAATCAATTTAAAAGCCTTTAAAATTACATGATAAAGAATACCTTTCTTATAAAAGAAATTTTACAAAAGTTTAAAACAATTTCTTCTTAAATTCAAACATTTAAATTTTTATTTTATCATTCAAAATTGTTAAAATACTTAAATTATAAACTTAAATTTATTTAAACCAAAAGATTCAAATTCAGATTTGAATTAGTTTAAAACTTTGTTTTAAAACATTCCTTTATATTTCAAATTCCAATTTAAACTCAAATTTCTTTAAAAACATTTTAAAACAATAAATCCTTTAAAGTATTTTAAACAAAATCTGAATTTTTAAACTTATTTATTTCCAGCTATGATTCAAATTAAAACTTGAATCCATAATTAAAACTAGATTTAAAACCCATTTAAATCTTTGCTTAATGTTTTAAAATTTAGTTTAAATTTTGAAATAGGACAAGTCTCAAACTTGAACTAACTAACTCGAGCTAAACACTAAAATAACTCGAGTAACTCGAGTATCATTTCATTTGAATTTATTCAAATTCTACAGTACTGACAGGTTAAATAAAAAATATGCAACAACCAAAAAAAATACCCGAGCCCATACATCCCTGACTTCGAGTCAAACAACCTAAAACTTCGAGCAACCCACGAATTTACCCGAAACAAACACGAGTGCCCCTTCTTTCCCCAAAACAATCAGCTGATACACCAAGATCGCCGTGCACTTGCACCGTCACGACATCAACTCCCACCCCTTCGCGACCATTCGCGCAAGTCGGCGACCACTTCCCATCTACTTTCGGACCATCAGAACGGTTGCAGAACCCCAAAATCAAAAATGAGCATTCGAGCTCAAAAACTGGAAAATGTCGATGCTGTAATCCACTTCAAATTCCAAAATCCGATCGTCTGAGAAGTTACACCTCCGTCCACGAACTCCCCCACACTCCATCAATCACCCACACAAATCTGGAAGCACTCGATCACATATAAGGGTTGCGGTGATCATTTTTTTCCTGATGAACAAAACTAGGGTTATAATTCTTAATCCCAAATCACCACTGCCTCACTGTTTTAATCCATCTTCCTCCATTTTTCCCTGCATCATCGATCATCACTCCATCACCAGGAAAAACAATAGCCACCCTGACCTCCTAGGATGACAGTTACAAACCAAAACATGTTTTCTGGTTAAACCAGAAATACTCTTCCAATTTCAAACTATTGATTTTAGTTTTAAAATTCAAGTATTAGTTTAAGTAATCAATTTATATTCTTGAATCAATGAAGCTGGATGATGAAATTTCCATTTACAAAAATTTGTTCTGTTATATTTGGACTTCCAGAGTCAATTACAGATATTTTTTTAAACAAATTTGAATTTTTATATTAAATCAAATTTAAACCTTAAACTTATATTACTCAACCATATTTTGATTGAATCATAAATCCTTAACATAGATTAGATCAACTGAAATGGAGTTTAAGAAAGTTCTAGAATCTAGAAGTTAAGTACAGAAAATAATTAAACTCCAGCATACATTAGAATATAACAACATACATTCACATATATATATCAGTAATGAATTTGTAAAGAGCATATAAACATGCATATTTCCAGAATAAAACAAGCAACTGATTTCGTACTTTAATTTTATTAAAGAGTGAGGTTACTCACCTAAAAAATTATGAGCAGAGCACCTAGTTTTTGAAAACCTGAACTGATTGAGTTGCTGGAGTTTGCTTTTGAAATTAAACTGCAGTTTGTTTTCCAATTCATTTGCATGTTTGTTTCCAGGTAAAAAAAATTGCAGGCTTCCTGAAAAGAGAATGCATGCAGGTCCTTTGGTGAAGTTCAAAACAGAAATGCAGAATGATTTCTCAGGTTGATGTATTTGAAGGGCTACATGTTAAAGGATGATTTACATTTCTGTTTAGAGGAAACATTAGTGCAGATTGGTTTTGAGGGGAAACAGATTTCTTTGAATAGAGTTCTGTTTTGATTTTAGATTTTTATTGTCTTGACTTTTGATTTGAAGAAGAAGGTTAGAATATGAGAATGAGGGAAAATGTTTTTATATAAGAAATATTTTTGATTTCATTAAATTAAAAGGAAAAGAAAAATAAAATAGGAAACTTGGTTTAAGTTTAACAATTGTCTTCTTAGTTTATTCTATGCTTAACACTTGTAAATTAGGTGTGTTAAGAAGTTTACATATGTAATTAAGTATTTTAATTTATTTTAAGTTGTTTATAAAAACTTTTAAACCTTAATTTATTACTATTTATGTATATATAAATGAATTTCTTCCCTTTTTAATTTTAGAAAAATAAAACAAAACAATTTATAATTAAAAGCTTATTCAAATATTTTTAAATACTCATTCTTTTGAATTTCGCAACATAAAATTCAAATTTAAATTAAATTATGAAACCTAATTTAAAAATCAAGTTATATATAGATACATATATAACTGCCATTAAATTTAAAAATAACAAAACCTATTTTTATAAACATCTATTTATGTTCATAAGAACTAAGTATTATCATTATTTGAAAATAACAAATTAATCAATATTAAATAATTTATAAAAGAGATTATAATTTACTTTTGTTACTCAATATATTAAGATTATTTGTAAATTGTAATTTAAATTCTTATATAAAATTTCAAGCAATATTTAAAAAGAAAAATAAAACAAAACTTTGATGTTAATCTAATTTAATTCATATTTAAGTTAATTAAAATAATTTTAAAACAAATAAGATATACCTTAGGTATAAATCATATAATTATTTATTGAATTGTTTTGAAAATTTAAATGTTAAATTTAAATCAAACTTCCAGTTTACCAAATATAAAATAAAATTAGAAAATAGAAAATTGATTCATTTATTATGTTCCAAATCAAAGTTTATCAACTTATAATATATACAATTATATATATATATATATATATATATATATTATAAACAGAAAACAATTTATTAGCTCTAAAAAAGATAAAATCTACCAATTTAAATATTTATTAAAGAAGATTATTAAATCAATTCAAAATTTTATTATCAAAATTTATCAAATCAAATTAATTTAACACAGGTTATTAAATTTATATTGCTAAATTTCCGGGATATCACATAGTTGTTGGTATATGTTGTATATTGATATTACTTGCATATATACATGTTGCTCATGATTTGTTGAGTGTTTAGTATGTGCGGATTGCGCATTGCTTCGCGTTTGGAGCTCGCTTTCATGCTATATTAGCCGTATATGCTCGCTAATAATATATAAGGTACATATCTCGGATTACATATCGTACTTTTACACTTTTTTCCCTGCGGGATGCCTCATTACTTTGATGAGATGTATATTCGTGATATATATATTGCCATTTTTTGTCGGATCGAGCCGCGCAAAGGAGACTATGGCGAAATTTTCTGAAAATTTAAGGCGTTAGAATATTTTTGAGAAAATTGGAAAATTTTGAAAAGATAACTAAGTATGATTTGAAAAATTAGTAAATTTATTGTAAGAAGTTCAACTATTGGATTTTGGGAAAGTTAAACACTTAAGTGAATTTGAAATCTAATTTGAATGGATGTTTGAAAAGTTAATGGATTCTGTAACTTTTTCATACTTGGTAATTTCGACGACGAAATTCTTTTAAGGGGGAAAGTTTGTAACAACCCAAAATTTCTGTCATTTGAAATTCGTATATTTAATTGATTTTAAATGTTAACAAGTAAAATTTATGAGTCGAATAAATTTTATTTCGAATATCTAGATTTAATTGGATAATTAAATCGATAATTTAATATATGAAATTACAGAGATAATTGGAAATTGGGTTTAATGTGATTAAAATTGATTATAAAGTTGTATTAAATCATATTGGAGTTAGAATGATGTTATAGAACTTTTAAAATTGAATTAAAAGTTAATTTGTGGAAATTGAATATTTTACTATTTAATTGACGAGTAAAAATAGCCATTTTTTAAACAGTCTCGGATTTCGACAAAACTAGTTTCATTGGATCCACAATGTTATATTATTGTATGGTTTCAAATTTCGTGTCAATCGGATTTACGGTTTGTCCGAGGCAAGCTAAAATGCGTAGAAATCGATTCGAGTGAATTTTGAATTTAAATAATTCGATTCGAAAAACCAATCTTTCAAATACGATCGAATTGGCTCCCGATATATATTCCATTGCGTTCGAATTGAGGGTAAAATATTATAAACGCCAGGGGGCACGCTTCGTTTGGAGTTCGAAATTTTTTTGGATGAATAGTGTTCGTCAATTTTCTATAAAAGCACCTCATTTATTTCAATTTACTCAAACCCTAGGGTTTTGTTTCCAGTCGCCATCAACAATATTAATGGCCGAAAGTTCATCTTCTTTCTCCTCTAATATCTCAAAATCCATCAATAATTGCAAAACTTTTCAACTGCAAACTTGTAGAGGGTATCGAGATCTTGAAGATCAACGGTGGAGATTGGATTTGGAGCGTCGAGGTGGTCGCTAGGGGGCCGCGTCCTCCTACCGGTCGAGCACGAAATTTGAGGTGTAGGGGAGGCCAAGCTTCACCATACTCGGGCCGAAGGTAGCATTTGTGATGGGCTTCGAAGCGGCGTTGCTTGATCGATGGGGAAGTCGACGATGGAGGCTCGAAATTTCGAGCAAGGAGGCGACTAGATGGGTTCGTGTTCGTGCTTTTCACTAGAAGGAGGAAGAAATTTAAGGGCGGTCGAGATCTTGTTGTTGGAAAATGGACAGCCAGATTTGAATAGGTTTCAAAATAATAAGAAAATTGTTAATTTAATTTATTTTAAATTGTACAATCTTTAAAATGCTGTAACTCTTTCATACGAGGTTCGTTTTGGACGAAACGAATTGCGTCGGGTTCGTATTCGCAAACACTTCGCGATGGAGCTGGATTGGAATCGTTTGGAGCTAGTGAAAATTTTGGGTAAAATTAAACGCATGTTTAATTTTATTCGAAATAAAATGCTGAAACTGTTATTGGAAGCAAGGTGAGAACTTTTCACTCAATCGAAATTGTTTCGATCTAAATTTTAAATAGTTAGATTTAAAATTGCTTGATTGTGTGATTGAATGATAAATTATTATCTATTGTATTGAAATAGACCATATACGCCGTATATTAAGTGGAGGTTATTTCTTAAACTCATATACCGCGATATTTCACATTGAAGTGGAATTGGTATTATATATGTACTTGGAGTTGATTTTCCCGCATTATATAGCGGATGAGCCCCTATTGCACCGCATAATAGCGGATGATATTTTATGAATCCCATATACCGTGATATTCCACATTGAACGGGATTGGTATTGAGCTAACATCTGTGGTTGCAGGGAAACAGGTTGGAGGGATCCAACTGGATTCCTCAACCGTATTGATTTATTTACAGATATTGTGATATATTCTGTTATCATATTGATATATGATGTTTTGGATGTTGTGTTTGATGTATTGGAGTTGTTGCGGCATTAGGCCTATTTTTGAAGTTTTAAAAATGTTAAAGTAACGATTTCGAATTTAAAAGGATTTTCAAGTGATTTTTGAAAGTATATTTTTTATTGAATTTTGGAATTGATTCATTTTAAATAAATAAACGTTATAATTTTTATGTTATAAAAATTATGATTTTTGTGAAATATAACCGAAATGTGATTTTTGAGATAAGAAGTTGATTAATTTGTAAAATGGTTTAAATTGGGATTTTTGAATTAATATAAACGGTTTATATAAAAGATTTATAAAATTGATATTTATAAATTAAAATATTGGAATTTTAAAACGAGCTTTTATAAGTGATAAAATGAAGTATAAATGGATTTTATAAGTGAATGAAATTTTTAGATTTATAAATTGTGAAGTTATAGAATGAATAGATTTTGTAAAATAAAAGGTTTATAAGTAATTAACTTATAAATTGGATTTTGGCATTTAAATGAGATTTAAATAGAATTTGTTAATTAAGGGATTTTATAAGTTGAAGTTGTTATGAAATATAAATGGAAATTATAAACATTGTTTTATAAATCCGAAATCAACATATTTTGATAAGTTAATTATTATAGCTTATTAAGGAGATATATTCACGATTTCTGGACAGTGGATAATCCTTTAAATAAAATGTGTAGAAATATTGAATTTGGTTAACGAAGTATATTCACGATTTTGGACAGTGAATAATATATTAAAGAAATGTTTTAGGGAAGTGATATTTTAAATATAATTAAAACGATTTGAAGTTGTTTAAATGTGTTAAGGAGCGAAACCATAGATTTCAACATTCATTGTTGAAATAGACGTTTTAGATAAATAAGGGAATGGTGGACTATAACACTGTTATTATAGTAAATGATTTTCGAAAGGAAATGTTTTATATAGTATTGGGATTTATATATCTATCTTAATTTTGAATCCCTATACTAGTGATTTTGGGTTGTCGTAACAATGTTTTACGCAACATTCGTTTTTGACCCAAATGGATGTGTTTAAGAATGTTTTCCTTGAAAGAATAAAATATATACTTAATCATGTTTTAAGTATATTGAATATTTTCTAAGTATTGAAAATAAATAGATTAGTGAATTACTCATTATTAAATAAGTATGGAAATGTTTTCCAATATGAAGTGAAATATTTTGAGATTATATCTTTTAAAGATAAATTGAAAGTGAATATTTGAAATTGGTTTTCAAATGGTTGAAGTGTGAAAATATATCATGCGAAGGTATTGTGAAAATAAATAATTGTGAAGGTAATTTAAATCTGGAAATTGTAGTGAATGTTGATTGATAGTTAAATAACCGACTATCAATATTTGCCTTTGAATGGCGTTTGAATTTCGATGCGATCAGGGGTCGGATTCCAAGTAGATATCCGGAACCACATCGAATCTTTGTGATTGTGATGGATCTTTTATTTAAAAGATCAAAGTGAAAATTGTTGTGATTTCTTGAAATTTGTATGAACACTTATTTTTATAAATAAGCGCTCGTTATACGGTTTAGCCGGGAGAGGACCTTTTGGTCATGAATCCCATTACGAATAGTGATTCGTTGTAATGGATAGCATTTGAAGACCGGTGTTGAAGACCCGATATTTGCGAGAATGATAGGATGACCTATCAATTGTCTCTGCACCGATAGCTACGGTATGGAGATTTCCTTTGTGATGGGAAGTTTGGTCGGGATTGTGAATACCCGGATTTGCGAGGGCTTCTTTGGAAGTGCCCTCGGTTCTGTTCGAATCCAGAACAGACTTGTATGGATTGTATGTTTGACATTAGATTTTGAGATATAAAGCAGATTTCTTTCAAATACATTTCTGCCGGTGGCGGAGAATTTATTCTCTTAGCTTAACACCCTTCTCTGAGACGTACGAGCTCAGAGGTTTTGTAGTTGAAGGTTATCAGTGATAAACTCTCAATTTGGTAGTGTGGCATGCTGAGTGATGCTGATCATTTGTTGATCAAAGCGTGGCTTTTGTGAAAAGCGTAGCTTTGTGGACGAGACTTGGACGAACTTCAAAACCTGGTTATGGTCAAAATAGGAATCGTGGCAGCAAGGTTATTTGAGGATAGCGCCCTCTGAGGGTATGTCATTTCCTTCTGGATTATAAGTGGTATCATGGTATGGAGCCCAGATACTTACTTCGTGTTTGCTGCAAACTTACTATTTTATGGTTGTTAGTTGAGAGGATCCTTGGATAAAGGTCGCAAACGACCGGCGGATGACATGCTCGTGTCAGTTGTTACCCAGTTAAGGGTAACCCGGCCTTATGTAGCAGAGATCGGATAAGGATCCAAGGACGTCGCTCCAAAGGCATTCCATTTTACTTGGGAAGTTACTTTGCTCGACCATTTTTTGGAAATCCATTCGTCCAAAGAGGCATCCTGTACGGTTTTAGTTGTATAACCTACCATTTACTTATGGTGGCGCCCCACTGTTTAGATGGTAGCTATAGTAGGCATACGATACTGGTCGTATGTTGGCTAAGATTTATACTATACTTTTGAAATGTCTTTCTACACTTTGCACTTATAGTAAAAATATCAAAGAAAATTTACGTATCAAGCATGTTTGACTATCATAAGGAGAAATCTCCTTCGATTCTGCGTTTGCATTGTGTGTGTATCCGGGAGGCCTTATGGTAGTTTCATTTTCTAAAAGCATTGTGAATCTAATTTAAATTATTTCTTTGTTTATTTTTAAAAGATAAACTGTTTAAGTTCTCACACCAGTCCCATGACTGACCTGGAGTTTATTGTTCCCTTCCTAAACTCTGGGTGCCCACCAATTTCTACACGGGCAGTCTAGAGCCAGGTTATCAGGTCATTCTGGAATTCAGGAGTTGCTATAGAGATCTGGAGGCAAGCTGGATGGCATGGCGTATCTACTAGCATATAGTATTTCTTTTTCGCTATTTGTTGTTGTAAACTCTGATAATGTAATGTAATGTAATGTAATGTAATAACTGATATAGTTCTTTGATTTAAAGATTATTCATTTATCTATTATATGTTGCTCCGCTGTGATTGTGAGACTCTATTATTGTTTATGTTTTCTTCTTCTTTCTTTCTATCTTCTTCTACCTCTTCTTCTTTAACCCAAACGGTTGGGTTTTCCGGCCTTTGATTGCTCGGCAGTTGACACGGTGGATGTATTAATGTCGACTTTGGTAAGTCGAAAATCCCCTTAGTCGTTACAGTTGAGGAATCCAGTTGGATCCCTCCAACCTGCTTCTCTGCATCCACAGATGTTAGCACAATACCAATCCCGTTTCAAGACGGAATATCACGGTACATGGGTTTATAAAATATTATCCGCTATTATGCGGTGCAATATGGTCTCATCCGCTATATAATGCGGGAAAATCAACTCCAAGTACATATATAGTACCAATACCACTTCAAGGTGAAATATCGTGGTATATGTGTTTAATAAATAACATCCGCTTAATATACGGTGTATAGGGTCTATTTCAATACAATAGATAACAATTTATCATTCAATCACACAATCAAGCAATTTTAAATCTAACTATTTAAAAT
The DNA here is from genome assembly GCA_030765085.1 of Allium cepa. Classification (NCBI taxonomy): domain Eukaryota; kingdom Viridiplantae; phylum Streptophyta; class Magnoliopsida; order Asparagales; family Amaryllidaceae; genus Allium; species Allium cepa. The sequence continues at coordinate 670,450,290 of CM060928.1, read as the reverse complement.
TTAAATCGAAACAATTCGATTGAGTGAGAAGTTCTCACCTTGCTTCCAATAACAGTTGCAGTGTTTTATTTCGAATAAAATTAAATGCGCGTTTAATTTTATCCAAAAATTTCACTAGCTCTAATCAACTCCAATCCAGCTCCATCGCGTAGTGTTCGTCTATACGAACCCAATGCAATTCGTTTCGTCAATTTTCAACCTCGTATGAACAAGTTACAGCTTTTTAAACGTTACACATATTTTAATATAATAAATTTACATTTCCTTTTTATATTTTTTAAACCTTGCTATATCCAGGCCGTTGATTTCTTGCTTCCATCTCATCAGGCCGTGCTTTGTTTCTTCCGCCTTCTCCCAGTAACACACGCAACCGAACTAACCCAATGCCGCCATCAAACCCTAATGCTCGTGACCAACGTCGTCACATGAAGGACGATCGAACACCGCCATACGAACGCCAACGTTCGACTCCACCTACGGCCCATGACCGGTCCAACTCGGTCAACCTGATGCCTCGAAAAACGCGTGTGAACGGCATACTTTCATCATTGATTTGTCGTTGATCTGTAGCTCCGTTTTCGATAACAGCCGTTGAAAACAAAGATCTCAAGTGGCTCTACAACTTTCAATCAGGAAGTTTGTCGAATTGATTGGTGGATTTAAAGAAAACGAGGGAGGAAGGAGATGAATTTTCAGACATTAGAATTTGAGGTTGCGGCCTGACCAGAAACCTTAGGGTTTTGTGAAAATAACAAAGAATGAGGTCCTTTTATAGAAAATTACACGACACTATTCACCCGAAATTTTTCCGAACTCGAAACGAAGCGTGCCACCTGGCGTTTATAATGTTTTACCCCCATTCCGAATGCAATGGAATATATATCGAGAGCCAATTCGATCATATTTGGAAGATAAGTTTTTGAATCGAATTATTTAAATTTAAAATTCACTCAAACCGATTTCTATGCGTTTTAGCTTGCCCCGGACAAACTGTAAGTCCGATTGATATGAAATTTTAAACCACGTAATAATATAACATTACGGATTCGATGAAAGTAGTTTCGTCGAAATCCGAGACTGTTTGATAAATGACTATTTTTACTCGTCAATTTAAATATTAAAATATTCAATTTCCACAAATTAACTTCTAATTCAATTTTAAAAGTTCTACAACATCTTTCTAACTCCAGTATGATTTAATACAACTTTACAAATCAATTTTAATCAAATTAAACCCAATTTCCAATTATTCCTCTAATTTCAAATATTAAATTATCGATTTAATTATCCAATTGAATCTTTATATTCAAAATAAAATTTATTCAGCTTTTAAATTTAACTTTTGCATATTAAAAATTAATTAAATATACGAATTTCAAATGACTAAAATTCTGGGTTGTTACATCGGTAATGTTATTTATTTGACATATCGGTAATGAACGAGCTAGAAGTAATAATCAATATCAAATCAACATTGCTTGTTCAATAATTTAACTAAAAATGAAAGCGAAAAAACTATAGATATTAGAAAAACTAAAAAAATAATAGAGATGATTAGATGAATTAAGAAACAAAAAATGTAGTGTAAAAATAAAGTAAATAATAAAACACACAATATACAAATATCTTTTCTTTTATTAGCATATTATTCTAGTAAATAGATTGCCAACTTTATACCATCAGTCTTTAGTAGTAATTTGGCAATATAGATCCGAATATTTAAAAAAAAACATCACTATAACATTACAAACTAATATAATATCTTTTATAACACGTTCTAGGCATGTCTGATATTTTATCAATATTATTCGATATTATTATGATAGTTTAAAATATCTCATATCAATAATTGACTAATACACACATATTATCGATATTAACTATTTAGCCATAGATGCATCCTACCTTTGGCTTAAGCCTATACGATCCATTAATGTAAGTATGACTTCCATTACTATTAGAAATTTAGGCGTGAATTCTAATAAGGGTCGAAATCAAATCCAAAAATTAAACCCAAACTTCTTCCATTCCAACAGTATAGAAGTTAAATACAACATGCTTCCTACATAGGGTTTTGGCTATTACATACCCTTTCATGAGGTGTATGCGATCTCAAAATCTCAGATGATAAAAATTCCATCCATATTTATTGTCTAAGACATTTTGAGAGAACAAGTACATTAGGGACATGTGATTCATAAAAAATTTAGACCTCTCTCCTAACAAAGAGCGACTAACACTTCAATCCAAATATTATGGCAGCTAATTCGAGATCATGGTTCGGGTAATTTTTCTCTTGGGTCTTAAGCTACCCACCGGCATATGCTACAAGCTTCCCTTCTTACATCAAGATAGTGCCATGCCCTGTACTGCAAGAATAAGTGTAAATAGTAAACGTTTGGTACTATCTGGAGTAGCCAAAACTGGCAAGCTCATCAATAACTCCTTCAACTTATCAAACTTTTGCTCACGCTCTAAACCTTATGTAAAACCAAATTTTTTTAGAGAGGCAAGTCAAAGTTGCTAACGTCTTTGCGAAGTCCTTATGAGTTTCCAATAAAACCAATCCAAGAATATGAACATCCAAAGCATTCTTCGGTATCTTCTAGTTTTTCACAAATGTTACCTTTCCTGGATCTACTGCTAGTCCATTATAAGATACCACTTGTCCAAGAAAGTAAACTTCATTACTCCAAAGGCTACATTTTGAAAATTTCACCTTAAGTTGGTTTCTTCTTAGAACATCCAATACTTCTCTCAAATGTAGTTTGTGCTCCTCTTATCTGTGGGAATATACGATAATACCATCCATGAAAACAATTATAAACTTATTACCTACTTCTAGAAGACCATACTTATCAAATCAATAAAGTAAGCTAGAGCATTAATCAGCCCACTCGATAATCCATCAATCGTACGAGATGTAGTCTTCAGGGTATTATCTTATACTACTCTCGACCGACGAAATATAGTGGCTACATAGCTAATAGTAAACTTTTACTCCAACAAGTTTATTGAAGAGGTCATCAATGCAAGGCAAGGAAAACTAATTTTTCCTCGTTAGCTTGTTCAATTCTCGATAGTCGATGCTTAGCCTATAGGAATCGTCTATCTTGGTAGCGAAAATGATAGAGCTCCCTATTCCAAGATACTCCTAATAAAACCCTTAATCAATAATTTGGAAACCTTCTTATCTAACTCTTTCATTTCTTTCGGAGCCATATTCTTAAGTGGCATCACAATAGGCCTAGTATCTTTCTTTAGATCGCTTCTAACTCCAATTTCTCTTCGAGAAGAAAGGCCGAAAATTTTAACAAAGACATCTATAAACTCTTGTGTTATGGGGATAACTCATCATGTGATAGGTCGAGTGACTACAAACAGCTCTTTATCGTAGAAATATTGAGCTCGCAAAAACAATAAGGTCACGCCCTCCACCATTGCTTATCTGAACTATCCTTCTATCATAATCCAATATCATCCTATAACGAGTCATCCATTCCATTCCCTAAATCAACCCATGCCACAAGAAATTTAGCACATATGCATCACAATAGGACTCCACACCATATATGACTAATTTTAAGTCATGAAACTTATAGGTAGATGGGCAATCCTCCAATAGGATTCTACACCATAATATATTCTTGCACTATGTGACATCTAACGTCTAAATTATCAAACAATGTACTTGCAATGAATGAAAGAGCCGGTGTCAAATAAAGTGTGAATAAGAGAATCAAATAGTAGTAATACACCTTCCATTATGATTAGCTTCTCCTTCTCCTCAGAAAATGGTTGCACATGCTAGTAGTTGGGACATTATCCAATTCATACACCATAACAACTTGTCCTTCCTTTGGCAAAATCGAGCACTTCCTCTTTATATGACCCAACCGATTACAATTATGGCACTTAATCTTCAAAATAATCACTGTACAGTCCTTTTCTATATGACCCTTCATATGACATCTTGTACAAGTAATCATCTACTTCTTAACCTTTCCTACCTGAGGTCCATTCCCTTTACATTTCACATGTAACTGATTTACCTCCTTCTTGAGTTGATCATTAACTGTCTGTCCATTAATAGAATTCAATAAAGTTGACTCCAGTAAACCTTCGAATGTCGGACCATAGGGAATCAGGTGGAGTGCCAACACTTAAGTGAGGAATTCAGTCCTATCGCATCTTGGATCAGGTGCATCGGTAGTGGGGTAAAAAAGGAAAATCTCAAAAATGAATTACTTTTATTCAATTCCACTTGATTGTATTTTGTTTTACATGAACAATTTACTTTTGTCATTAAATCATATTTAGTGAATTTAAAAAAGATTTACGTGTTTTAATTTTAATTTGATAACTTTATATTAAAACATTTGTGTTTGTATAATAATATTTGTATTTACCGTATTTTATATCCAATATTGTTTTATTTTACTTAGTTTTAATTTTGTATTATAATATATTCATATTCATAATGCAAATAGGGAAGATATTATAAATGTGGCGTATAATTTAGGTGTGCGTAATTTAACAAATATAACATGTTAATAATGCGTATTACATTTATGGTAAGTTGTGAAGAGTTGACAATTTAACCTGGGAGAGATTATACAAGTAAAAAGAACACACACGCATATATATGTGTGTGTGTTAGTTCTTTTAGCCACTCATCAATTTAACATAATTATTTATTCATTATATACATATATATAATAAATTCGATTATAAAAGAAGTTTTTCCTTTTTATATGTTTTAAAATAAGTATATGTAAATATATGTAATATATATAAATATTTGGTAAATGTTTTTGTTAATTACTTTTTTGACCAAGCAGATTTTCAAATAGAATCAAAATGTCAAGATGAATAAAAATGATTCATGGAATTAGGAACACATTCGGAAAAGCAAGAAGATCATACTTAACAGGGTTCAAGGAAAAAGGAGTAAAGTGGACCACCTTGTTATCAAGAGGAACCACTCAGTATCAACGGGTTTTTACTCCACTTTAGACCTCCTAGACCACTAGTGTTTAGAGCACCACCTCAAGTGATTGACATGGAGTTCTTTTCTCGGAGAATAGACGAGAAATCATAAGGATTTTCTAGAAGAAAGCAAGGAAAGGCAAGCAAAATCAAGGAAGTTATCAGAAACAACTCGATTTTTAAGCAAAAGAGTTTGGAATACAATAAAGCAAGAGATAGGAGGGAAAAATAAGTGAGAAGGAAGGGTTTTCACCCCCCCAAAACCATATGATACCGAGAGAATCCTCTCGGTACCAAAAGCTTTTTCTTGAAATTTGGCTTGGCATTCACACTCCTGCAAACTTGGACTAGCATCTAGACCTTGAACTTCGCAGGCCCCTAGATCTACAAAGCAGTTTGCCCTATAAATATCAACCCTATGACATCTAAAGAACGATCTTTTTGGACTTTTGGCACTTCTCCTTCTTTATCTCCATCTCTCCTCCATTAGAGTCACTTAAAAAGCTATAGTTTTCCATTCTAGACTTTAGATCAGTAAAACCCTTGTATTAGTGACTCTCAAGTCTTAAATAAACAAAATATAAAGTGGACGTACGTCGAAGATTACTGACCCGCTACAAAAAATTTGGTGTTCATTTTACTTTTTTGATATTTCATGCAATATTTCCACAAGTTTTTTGGATGTTGTGACACTTTTGACGTCAATATTTTTACTTAGTTTATATTTTGAACACAATTCAACATGTTTGGTTTTGATTCATTTGATTAAAATAAACAAATGATTTTTTTATGAATTTGGAAGGAAATATACATACATACATACATACGTACAATATATTATTTAAGCTATAGTATAAATAAATTTAAATATGTGTATAACTTTTTTAATTAAATCCTAAAACATATATATATATATAATTTAAATTTGGAAATTATAGAAATAATTATTATTATCAATTGAAAACAAATAATTTTTTTTAATCTAAGGATTTATATATGTGTGTGTGCATGCATATGTATATTTAATTTAAAGTAGAAAATTATTATTTTCTATATGTGTGTGTGTTCACAAAGCTAAGCCGTGAGTAAAAAACAAAAAAATAAATCTATTTTTAAATATGTATATATATATTTGTGTGTGTATTTGTAAATACAAATGTGTGTATATATAATAAGTTTGAAATAAAATTATGGTTTCATTTTAATTTTCACGGTCGAAATTAAAAAGCATGAAGAACATGATGGGAGGATTTAAAATTACATATGTATAAATATATAAAATGTGTACTTTGGACCTTACCGATCGTCGACACCTTAGTTGTTAGCACTTGCCTCCTTGAATTCAAAATTCCCCATCCTTAAATGTAGGTTGGAAATCTCCTTTCTAGTCTTCACCAATTTTCTTCTTTTATTTAAGCAATGGAGGCCAGGTTTTCTGTTAATTATATTAGGGCTAAAGGGAAAGATAGGTATATATAGGCAATTTCGGGACATGGAATAAAATAATTTTCTCTTTTCTCCAATTAACAAATAATATACCATAAACCAAAACCTTAACCCTCTCACCTCCCTTCTCATGGCCAGTAACCGTTTTTTGGTTTCATAGGCTTGGGCCTAATTAATTTAACAACTAAATTAGTTATTTAATTAATTCATTTAACCGTAAAATAAACATGTAATAATTATACATCATATTGATCAATGTTTAGGCTACATATAATTAACTAAAGTACAATGAAAAATCAATACAACATTTTTATTAATTTAATTATTAATATATAACATTCAAAAAATAATTTTAAATTGATTGAACTCATAAATTAGCTAACAACGTGATTGTGTTAACTTGCAGTGTGAACTCGGTTTTCAATCAATATTTAAGCAATTTGAATACTAATGCCTATATGGATATTGGGAAAGTACAGTATTGGACATAAGTTCATTGCTTATAGATATTTTAGGCAAAATCCAATTTCTAATTGATATATTAAGCTACATCTTGCAATGACATTTTATATACATATTATTTTTGTCATCACTGTATCACTTAGATATCTAGAGTTTGGTCAATGGTCAAAAACTCTAATAATATTCATATTAAATTACATGGACTACTTTAATATCCTTTGTTTAATCTGACACCATTTATCGATTAATTGATTTTCTCTGGCTATATATTTCGAATTTAAGTCGACTATGAATTATAGTGATGCCAGCCTTCAACAAAAAAGGAGAAAATTCCTTTCTTGGATAGTGTTTCACTTCAAGTAGTTTAACATATACCCAACTATAGTTATAACATGATTGTTATGTCATGTGATTGACCATAATGAAAGTACGGTCTGTACGTAAGATCCATAATACTCTCAAGTCTAATGATTACTAATGTCGTCACTTAGGATCCTATATCTTGATTTAGTCGTATCAACCAATAAAAGATTCTCGTTGAGTCATTTTGTGATTGTTTCAAACAACCACAAGTACATAACCCCTTAACGCTCCTAACAGTCATGAGTAATTCACCATCCATCGTATGGAGAGGTTTACGTACAATAGTCTCAACAAATGTATCGATTTCTTTTTCCCGATGCCTCTAAACTAGGAACATTTAAGGAGGAAGTATTTAGTTCTTGATTTATCACTCATGGTCGTGAACACTTTTGCAACTGTGAACGATAAATTACTTTCCCTTTGTGTATATCTAATATATATATATATATATATATATATAGCAGACAAATAAAACTAGAAGTATACATCATTTCTAACAAGACTGTCTTACAAAAGTTAAGTCACGTAATAAATTACATAGTTACCCCTAGGGAACATCCTTAACTCTATCAATCTCTCACTTGCATATGGGACCAACTATGGAGTCTCATGCCCATACCATTGACCAATCTACCTAAATTAGACCGAGAAGGAACCTTAGTGAATGGCTCCATGATATTGTTATTTTGTATCTACTTTCCAATTATATTTCCCTGTCATTGACGGAATCATTTATCATATGTTAATTAACGAGAACAAATCTTGATTACTTTTTTAACCACCGGTTCCACTGCAATCTATGTTGCACTGTTGGTATTCAATACAATATTAAATTCACAATGGTGGGAACCACCTTTAGCTTTCTGACAAATTTTCATACATATGCAACTTTCATACAACACTACTCAAGGTGATATGATTAGCATTTATACTTGAATCTACTACAACCTCTCATTTGGAACATCCAAATTAAAGCTCATTAATCAAGGGTGAATATGAATTTTAGATTGACTTAGTATACTTGATGTCGATTAGGAAAGCGAAGTCTGAACACTCCTTCATAAGATGTTTTTTGTTTCTAAAAATAATTCTTTAGCAATAAATATGCCAGAATACTCGTAATTACCATTATTGATTTTAACTCAGATTTGACATTCTCTCACTACAGTAAGCAATTAGGTGAATTTCGATCTAATACCTAACATGACATATATGATGGTTCCCATTGCCGATGCAAAAGGAATCTATCTCATATGCTTTATATTAAACGTTTAAATATGGTGTCTATATACATCGTATGGGACAATGACAACATCCTCTTATACCGAATATGATGGAAGCTTCTTTATAATTTTTCATCGAGAGTTATAAAACCAGATTTTAATTAATTTTAACATAGGTTCATCATCAAAAATCCGTAGCATGTTGTTTACTTAGAGTATTAGAAATGATTTAGTGCCTCTAATTTTCTTTCTTATAAACAAACACTTCCTTTGCGTTTTACTTAAAAAAACCTATTTGATTTCATTATTAAAAAACTTTCTCAGTATCTAAATGTTTGTTGGACATTATTTTTGCATTAGCTCTTGGATCGTATCCAAAAATCTACAAGCTTCCATATTGCTTCCACCGCCTTTGAGATATTTTGGTTATTGTGTGTAGACAATCTCTTCTAAATCATTTAGAAGTTCTATTTCACGATCAATGTGCTAAAACTGAAAGTTAAATTACACGATAATTTGCGAGTAGAATCCAAATGGACTTTAGCACGTTTATAGGAAAAATTGATATGCTAATTCCAACATTGCCATTTTCCATCAACTTTACCTTTTATATTCCAACTACGTCGACCTTCTTCTCGAAGACTCATTTGCAACCGTCAGATCAAATTCTTTCAAGTGCGATTACCAAAATCAAAATTTGTTAATGTACTTGAAATCCATTTTAGATTTAGAGCATCATGTCGTTTAGCAGAGTCTATAATCTGCTTGGCCCATCAATAACCGAGGAGATTATTATTACTAATAATTTATTTTCTAGACATTGATAAGAAACCCATAGTTTCTCTTTAATGTGCAAAATTTCATATTATACATTCTAATGAGCCGTGTCTGCTTTAGGCTTACTCAAATTGATTTCGTATATGTAACTAGTATTTCATATCGGAATCTTGGATCATATCTAAGTCTGTTGCACCACTACTAATTTCCTTAAAAAGAAGTTCCACTGGCATGAAGGTGGCATTTCTTGAAATAATAATTTGTTTCTTAATGCGTTGGAATAGGCATTTAGAAAATTTTATGAACTGCATATAGATATACATAAAATAGATGTTTTTTGAGTTTATTTAACTTATGTTCATAAAGTAATTTGGAAAACATATATTAACCATTTAAGATTGTATATGAATTCATGAACTCTACTTTAGATGAAATCAAATTTAACATATATGCCTACTCTAGGTAAGTATCCTTATAGAAAGAAGTAGCTTAACTTCACTCATTATCAATAGTTGTCCAACAGAGTCAGATTATTGCTTATCGATATATTAATGTGTAGCATTTTGAGGGGTGACTTTAGGAGTGAACTTATTCCCTTTCAGGTACTATTGGAACTCTTATCCAAGATACTTATTATGCAATCAAACTAATTTTTTTTTCTTTTCCATACTCTTGCTTTTTACTTCCATTTTATATTCTATGAGCGTATGATAAACACATTACTTATGTATTAAATACATACGTTCATATCTGAGATAATTTGCTAGTGAATTCAATGAAGTAAGTGGATCTGCTTTTGGTATCATTAGACCTTGGACCGCATACATCTATATGTGTTAATCCAAAGAGTTCACTAACTCCTTTTGTCGCTCCAACCAAATGGGTGTTTTACTCTTAATCATTTGTATTACGATTCACAGGTACCAGTTGGTTCATAATCAAATGATTAAAGAATAATTTCTCAAAGATACGGCCTGGTCCATAATTTCAAAATTAATTGTTAAATATTTTAGATGCTTCTATAGTTTCATAGATAATACACCACTATTGTTAAGAAACCAAATATCATCATCGAAATGCTAAAAATATTTTAGCAAGGCTAGCCGATGTTTTAAATGTGTCATCCATTATTATTACTCAATCAATTAAAGAATAGGTGATCGAAAAGGCTCTGGATAAACTAATATAGTAACAACAAAAGAAAAACACAAGAGTTCGACAGGCAGGTCTAACTACTATCCAATGGAAGGACACTAGTCCCCCTTATCAATACTGATTACAGCGTCAATGCTAGGGCCATGAACATGCAAAAACTCAGAGAAGAGAGTTGCAAGATTAGGAATAAATAACCTAGAGATCTTTGTGTAGAGAAAATTAATATCCCATGATGCATCCAAAAACAATCGCCAACTATGTCTTCCTTCATTTCCAACAACTGTCAAAATCAGACCTTCGCCCTCTATATGATATAAGAGATGCCTAGATTCCCCTTCTTCACCCACAAACATATGATAACTATTCGACGGATTGTACACGTGTCCGAAGCATGACCAAATGACTAACAAGAAATTCAAATATATGGTTTCCATTTGTACTGAATTTCAACTTATACATCATGACCTTCAACTAATCTAACTTTCAACTTTGTCAGTAATGACTTAGAAGGGGAGACTTTAATCAATTCCTTAGCATTCAACAAACTCTAATGGGCCCCGATACCAGTATCAAAACATTTGAGATCACCTATGAGACTAGCATGCTAGTTCAAACCAATTAAGGGCAGAATAGACGGTGTATGAGCAATGTTGGCCCAAATTGGAATAGAGAGGACCTACTCCCTAGCTTTTTCATCCCAAGGCTTCGTGGTGTGACAATAAATGGTTTCCCTTAGTGATAATAAGGCATGCCTCAAGAGCTTTAAGTCAATATTCCTTATTATTGAATTTAAAGTAAAACATGGTATTGAAATATTGAACTTGGAGACTACCTTTCAATTTCAAAATGCCAAAAATAGATTTATTTTATAATAGATATTCATAATATTCATATTAAAACTAAACTACATCAGTTTTCAGCTAAAACCAAAAATAGTTGTTATTTAATAAATAATATCATGCATGCACGAAAGTAATCTTTAAAATATAATGTTTCTAAAGGAAAGTGTTATATAGTATGCTTCCATAATTTTAATTGTTACAATAACAACATCTGAAATATGAATCTCCATTAAATCCATCTCAATAGGATATTTATTTTTCCTGTTGTAACTGATTTATAGTTGAAAGTTTCATACCAAACAAATCAAACTCAAAGAAATAAATCTTGTAGAGAAAAATACCACATGAAAAAACATTTGGAATAGAAATCACATTTCTTGTTCCCTATTAAGTGGTTACAAATATTTTGAAATATTATATTTTTTATTGTCCCTTCATAAAACATATGGAACCATTCACTCTCTTTATCGCAACTATGCCAACATTATAACTGTTACTCCTATCAGAATTGATCCCAAAGGTTGCGGCATGTCGACATAACCCTGATCTCACAACAACAAGTAATTTCAAAAGTGCAGAGATAAGCCAATACGGAAAGTATATAATGCTACCCCTCATCCACAAGAGTTAGTAGAAAGTGTCGCAGGTCATCAATGAAGCTAAGAATATCAGATGCCATCAATGCCACATAACAGTTGTAGAGTTGAATGAATAATGCCGAATTTCATCAAGGAATAAAAATTGTTGTAGAATATAATATTGAAAGCCATTAATGTTATAGTGACATGATTTGTCATCCATGTCACCCCTTATTGATGTCACATTCTAAGAAATGTTGCGATTCATCCATGGAGGAAGATTGAATGCCACAACTAGTTAATATTGCCTTAGGATGATATCACACCTCTTCAATGTAGTCCCCTTCTGATATCGCTCCTTATTGATGTCACTCATCACGAATGTCATTTCCTTCTGATAACACTCCTTAGTGATGCCGCTCATTACCAATATCATCCATTATCAATGCTACCTATCATTTATGCCATCTGCTATCAATGATGCCTATTATCAATGTTGCCTGCTATCAATACAGCTCTTATCAATGCCCTCTGCTATCAGTGTTGTCTATTATCAATGCCGCTTATTATCAATGCTGCTTGATATCAATGTCGCTTATTATTAAAACCATGACTTGATGATGCTGTAGTCCATCTGTACACTAGAGAATGCCCCAAGTCATTAAATCATAGCAATATCCTTAGCACCATCGAGATGAACTACAATGCTGCATAACATCCATGCCACGTCTTACCACCTTTATAAATACCAACCTAAGAGCACAGAGGAAGGCGAATCATTCTTTTCTCAAATTCTTACATTTTAAACTTTTTAACCCTAAATTGATTTGGGGATTTTTTTCCGATTGTAACAATCGAACTCTGTACACACAAGGCTATGCATATTCAACTATTTCATGGCATACGAATAAAGAGACTTCTAGCTTGTATTGAATTCCAACGCACTAGTGATTTTTATCGTAACTTGCTTCGAATTATAAACACGCATAGCTCAATTACTATTAGAACAAGATTGATCTATAATAATCGTCTTGAAGATTACATGACTTCGACATAAGCTTAGACATGAACAACTTTGACAACATTATGGACTTGAACATACTAAGGCTATTTACCTAAGCCCTTTCTGAACCAAGTATCGCTTTTCCCAATACTCATTGAGGTCCATAAGAGTGTTTTAAGCCCTCACTTCACCAAATTCCTCTTCCCTTGTACTTTTTATGTGTTAGCAAAGAAATCCATAAACATTTTAGCGCTAGAAGGAGGGCTCTAACCTCCGGCCCTATTTAAACCATAAATGAAACTCCTTTAACCTACATATATATGGCTTAAAGGACTTGTCCCTACCAAGCATACCCTATTAAGGAAATTATTCCAAACCGCACACTCTTGATTCTAACATCATTTAATCACATCAACTAAGCATTTGCGTAGTCATGTCAATTAGATGTATTAAAATCTCCGAGCAAGGGTCCTCCGAGCCTCAAATGGTTAGACCAACGTACCAAACTACAAGTGATCCTCGACTTCGTGAAGAGCAAATTTTAAGGCTCATTGAATTACAAATCATGGAAGATAAAAAGAAACATGTGGTTTCTCGTAATTTGAAAAATGGAGTCTGAATACACTAAGGGGCAACATCGATTTTTCCCTAGGGAGGCTGTACAAAAAAGATAACACCTTTTTAAAAATGAGAAAGTAAATCTAATCCAAAGCTAAGGGAATAATTTTTGAAAAGGAAATAGAAAGGGACTTCAGTCGGTTTACTAGAAAGTGGAGGAGTATGCTTGATCGATCATATAAAACGATTAAAGCACAAAGCTCTATCCCAAATAATTAAAAAATTAAATGCCAATCAAGTGGATCATTCTCCAAATGATCACGACTTTCTAAGAAGTACTCTTTTACTACTTCTTATGAGAACATCTGCCTCTTAACCGAAGACAATCTCATCTATTGGCCTTCACCAAAGAAGCAACCAAAGAATGAAAGAAATCTTTGAGGATTATACTGTCATTATAACCATTCTAATGTATTCAAAGCTTGGAAGGGATAATCAACAATTTCCTAGGATAAGAAGAGCTCAAAGAATTTGTAAAAAAGATACTGAACAAGTGAGGAATAAAGAAAGATTCTGTACATAAGAACGTCTACATAGTTAAGGAGAAAACGATAATAAAGGAAAAAGTTTTTGTCTCCGCCAAGATGGCCTGATCAAAGTACCTCCTAGAGAGAGGCCACAGTAAGCCTTTACTCCCATCTGAAAAGGCTGGACCCAAGCATTTGCAAGCCTTTATCTCTTGCTTACGTGGCCTAGTAGGAGTGCCTCCTAGAGGGAGGATGGAGTAAGCTTTTCATCTCATCTAAGATGGCCTGACCAAAGCACCAGACCAAACTTTAGTACTACCCCCATGGCCTTACTAAAGTGCCTCCTGGAGGGAGGTTGGTTAAGTCATTGGTTCTTCTTAAGATAGCTACCGAATGAACCAGATTAGCCTTTAGTGCCATCTCTAAGGCCATACTAAAGTGCCTCCTAAAGTGAGGTCAGGTAAGTCTATTGCTCTTCTTGAGGGAAGCTAACCAAATGCACCAGACAAAAGGCCTAAATCATCACCTAAGCGGTGGTAAGGGGCAAGATCCAAGTTGAGATCATCACTTAAGATATCAATCTTTTAGGGCAAGATCAATAAAAAATGAGCCATTTGTGCTCCAAAGAAAAATTAATCTTCAAGAGGAAGATTAAACAAGAATGAGCCATTTGTGCTCCAACGAAAAATCAATCTTCTACAAGAAGATCAATCAAAAAATGAGCCATTTACGCTCTAAAGCAAAATTGAACCTAAATTAATCTTAAAGAGGAAGATCAATCAAAAAATGAGCCATTTATGCTCCAAAGAGAAATCAATCTTAAGTTAATCTTAAAGAGGAAGATGAATCAAAAATGAGCCATTTATGCTGCAAAGTAAAACAATCTTCTAAAGGAAGAACAATTAAGAAGGAGCAGTTTTTGCTCCAAAGAAAAACCACTATTCTAGAGGAAGATCAATCAAGAATGAGTCATTTATGCTCTAAAGCAAGATCAAGCAATTGTGCTTCTAGAAAAAAGCAATCTTCAATTGCCAGATGGATTTTTTGACCTTCCATTATTATTGCAAAATGGTTTTCTGGTCTTCTTTTATTGCCAAATGGTTTTATGGTCTTTTTTTATTATTGCCACATGGATTTTCTAGTCTTTTATTATCGTTGGTAGATGGTTTTTGTTCTTCTATCAATATTGCCAGATGGTTTTCTGGTCTTTTATTACTGTCAAATAGATTTTCTTGTCTTCTATTCACATTATCGCCAGATGAATTTTCAGGCCTCTGTTTATATTATTATCAAATGGTTTTTTGATCTCATATTATTTCTTTGCAGTTCGCTGGTTCCCTTTTCAAAATACCTTGTAATTATTTTAATACGGAGCTGCATTAAGTCAGCTCTCAATTAAGATTGGAATCCAGATTTCTTGCTAAAATAATAGGAATTTCTATTACTAAATAAGGCATCGGATATCTATTAATCTTTGTTGTTCATGCCACTAAAATTCCGAATGCTCAATTTGCAAGGTTCCTAGCTCTCTTAAAAAGCAAGTTATTGATCTCTACACTAAAAGCTCGAAACACAGAAAAGCATGTTATGCTAGAAAGAGCAATTACAAAGCACCAGATTGCAACTGGTAAATTAATTGCCAATCTCACACAAAGGCAAAAAGAACGGAATATCAGCTATTCAGGTATGAGTTTATTTACATGTTAAATAAAAAAATCTTAGGTACATAAGTTGAACTACAAATGATCTATTGAAATATGTATAAGCAATTTTCTGTTAAAGGGCAAGAATCTGTTCTACCCTCTTTAGATCTTTAGCAACTGATGAAGGATCTGTAATGTGGCGAATGGCCATATCCAAAAGTACTTTGAATCTCTTCTCTTTTCTTCGAATAGTGTCTGTGTCATCGACTAAATCAATTTGAGTCTTTAATGCACATTGGAGAGTCTTATTGGCTCCTTTCAAGATTTGGACCATGCCTTTTAATTCTCTAATTTCTTGCTCGCTCCATTTCTTATTGAAAAACTACATGCATTCATGTCTACCCCTTTTGGAGATCACTTCATTACTTAGGCCAGGGGATGGATTTAAAACGGTAGGAAATTCCTTGCTAGCCAAAAATTGAGATATTGTCATTCTTCCAGGAGTAGGAGTAGGGAGGCTAGAATCACCTCCACTCGCAATAAGTTTCGAAGATTGGCATGACACTTGACTCTTCAGGAGATCCACTTTAAGGGCATTTATCCATTAAGGTAATTTAGCCATTTCTGTGTCAATTTCAACCGAAGATCCAAACCTTAGGACCATGTCTGTCTTCTTTTTCAACTCATTGAAATTCTTTGTCTTTTTCGTTAATTTGAACCTCTAAGCTAGACTTCTGTTCTTTGAAGCATCCGAACATTAATCTTAATTGATAATATTTCGTAAGCCACTTTTGCGCTTCTGGATTGTATGAAAACGCAAATCCAAAGTGTCTTGAGAAGAGCACTTCTTTTCAATATCGACTATCAATCTGTCTTTAATATCATTCGACCAAGTTGTAACATCTAAAGGACCAGATGCGAGCATTAACTGGCTTTCCTATTCATAATAAATAAAAAATTAATTCATAAAAGTAAGTTTTTCATTATTAATAGCAAAATGTTACAAATAATAAAGAAACTCAAATTACATCACAACTCAATTTTAAACATTCAATTAACTCCTAAAGTTATAAAATAGTAGTTTTGGCCTTTCCAAATAACCAAGCAGATAAATTAAGGGTGGAATCAAAAGAAGCTTTAATCCCCTCTGTGTATTAATCAGATGAAATTGATGATAGTCCCATTTCTCGGCCAGAGGACACGTAGCAATTTGGAATGGTAAGTTCGAATTTCACCAAGTAGTTTATCCTTCTCATTGCCTAAGTAATTGAAATGAAAGTGAGGAAATCATGTATAAACTTCCTATAGATCTCTAAGAAAGCAATGCTTTGCTGATTGAGATATTCTAAGGATTAAAGATTTCTCTTTAAAATCTCTCTTTAACTTGATAAATGTACACAAAATTTTCATGGGAATAGTGCTATTGGAAGGTTTCTTAATCTGTGTAATATGTGAAAATCAGACTAAATACAGAGAAACTAAAGTGATAAGGTTTTGAATTATACCTTACGACCATACAATCATTTGGTTTTGTACAATAATGATCCCTTATAAAATTCAGAAATAAAACTCTCCTTGCTATATTTAATTTTATTGAAGGGACGAAAATACGAAGAAAGTGGAAGGATTGCCACCTTCAGAAGGTTTCGGTGATTTCAAAAATGAGGATTACACCCATGTCCATAAAAATATCCTTTATGAAGATGCCTAATTAAACCCCTATTATTCTCACCTAGGAAAGATAAGTCAACAAATTTGCCCCTGGAGTAATATAGAGAAATTGCACTAAAGTATTTCTATCATCAATCAACAATCAAAAGGGAGCCATCAATTCCGCATTTTCTTTTATAATTTAATTCCAATGGAGGCGATCGCTTTTCAAGTGAGGGGTAACCTATTTCTCCTTAAAAATTGTAACCGCACAGCATCAATAGAGAGGCACTTATTTTTGTCAGATAACTTGTTGTATTCTTTAACTAGACTTTTAGTTTCCTACTCAGTCGACGCCCCTTATTAACACTCTTTTCATAAATAATCTTAATAATACATGTCCTTTTTCTTTAACTAAAATAGTAAGCTTATAAATGAAATCTAAGCAGATAACCTTAAATATTTAATTAACGAGCTCCATACCTGAGAAACTGGGACTTAAGAAGCGATAACTTGATGTTTTCCTTTTTGGTGGTGGCTGAAAGGAGTGCTATCTTTTCGAATAGAGTCTTTCTTTGCGATGTCTTGAGAATCGAGGAATTCGGTGAAGCTCACACCATGGGCAGATGAGTCTAGGTTGTGATCATGTGATCCATTTCCCCTATCTTGTGAATCAAAAAGAACCCTTTCCGTCTCCACCACCAACGCCATCATCGTGGTCTTTATCATCATTATCATCATTGTCATCCTCGTTATCCTCTCACTCCTCAGAATCTGTCCTCTTTGGTCGGGAATCATCAAAAGCTAATAACTTTTTCACTACAATCTTCTCCTCGGTAAGAAACTCTTCCTAAAGGGACCCCTGAGCTCTCCCCAATATATGGCTAAACTTCCTTTTGAATTTCTCATTCTAGTCCGGAAGAGAGGGAAAGTCTAAATCTGGATACTTTTGGATGTTATCACCATATGCCATGAGGAAAGCCTTTTTGAAACACTTCTCGGTAATTTTGATAAGATCTTTATTAAAAAAAGAGAATTTCTCCTTTGCATTCCTAATAATGTTGTTTGAGTAGGTTATGAGCTCTTTTTCCTCCTAAGTTTATATTTCAAAGTTTTATTCTCATTAGCTAGCTCGACCTTCTCTATATTGGCCCTCTCAACATCTTCTTTTAGCATTTTAAATCTTTCTCAACTAGCTCAGCTTTTTCTTTATTAGCCTTTTTGTGGTATGCCTTTTACGCTTCCACCTCCTTCTATAGCAATTTCCTAGCTTTTTTCTCCTCGTTAGGTAACGAGATAGGTTTCTCTTTTTTAGTAACAGCTTCATCCCTTGCTATCGCTATATCGATTATACTATTATTAAGAGAAGAGACTCGTCCTTTGAGCTCAGCCAATTCACCAGAAGGCCCTAAAGAAGACTCTTTAAGAACAAAACATATGCTTTTCTACCTGGAATGTATATCAAGCCTAAATCAGAACTAGATCTAAAAGGCTAAAATCAGCCAAACAAATGGAAATACATACCAGTAAGAGTTGTTTAAGAATAACAAAAGGATGATCCTTGGTATAAATTTAAGGTTGCGATGACCTAAGAGAAGTAAAAAAGGAGATTGGATAACCATTCAAACAAGATCATAAAAACTTGCCATAGGAGACCGGGCGTGGGTATATAAAGCAAGAAGATCGATTGGAGAAGGTGACAAACCAAAATCAGAATATAAGCGACTAAGAGCTGTCGTAGAAGTAGGAAGGGAAATCTTGAGGAGGGGACCAGATAATGAGCCACCTCAGTTGATTCTTGACCATTACGCCCAAGAGATTCTAGATTGACAACATCAGGGTTTGAGTCAATATTTACATGTGCTTTCTCTACTATAATAACAGGAGTATAATTACCCACCAGCTTAGGCTTTTTGCTCAAGGGAGGAGGTGGAATATTAGCAAGAGCATCACCACTCGCTTTTTATTAAGCGCCTCTATTATCTTATCAATAGAATCTTCAACAGGAGCAGGTTTCGGCATCTTTTTTAGCCTTTTTATCTTTGGAAACAACAATGAGAGTAGAAGATCCTAAGTCAAAGAAATAAGTTTATAAGACGATGACATTAGGAATTCCATATTAGTTATTGTACAAACTTACCAATAGCCTCAAGTTAAATTGGGGAGGAAGCAGAAAATGCATTAGGGTTATTGATAACCAACGACTGTTTTCCTTAGGAATTTCCTTTCATTGTAGAAGGATCTCCAATTATAATATTGTTAGCTTGAATCAGCGAGTATTGATGAAGATTCACTTTCGTTAGAAGTGTGAGTTTGTTGCCCATGCTTTGGGATGCCAAAGTCAAGGATTTGATAGTTTCACTATCAAAGGGACTTAACTTCGTAGGCCCATAACTAAAAAACCGTCATAAGAGAGTGATAAATATAACATAAGAAATAAGAAATATAAAATTACTTATAGCGGAGAAGGTTCCCTTAATTCTAGAGTAGCATTTGACATATAAAAGTGAATTTCATATTCCTTGATCTTATTAACGACATTGATAATCAAGCTTTACGGGGGAGGATGAATGTGATTTAGTGGCTCACTCTACTGCTTGCCTATATTTGTAGGCTAGCTATGGTCTGAAGAATCTCAGCACTAAGAGAGAGAAGCTTGACATCCCTAGCAAGAATTTCCAAGCAAATCAAATAAGTGTATGAATTTGGAGATGATTGAATTGGAGTAATGTTTAGGTACTCCAGGAATCTCAAGAGGAAGTTAGGGAAAGGAAAGTATATTGAGTGCTATATGTGTATTGGAGTGACTGCATAAAACCCTTCTAGAGGGTTGTAATTCTACCAGAAGTATCGACAGGAATAACTTCTATGCCTACGATACCAAAGTGTTTAAGAATGGAGTTCACTTCTTCTTGTGTAGTAATATACGAGTGGTTATGTGACGACTCAGAATTTTTGAGCATTTAAAATCGGAATATTTAATTGATTTTTAAATATTTAAAAGTTATTTTTAACTTGAATTTCAAATATCATTATTTATTGGGTAATTTAATTATTAAATTAAATAATTTAAAGTTGAGTAAAATATTGAATCTGGAGTTTTAAGCGTGTAAAAAATAATTTGAAGGCTTATAAAATTTATATTGATAGTACTGAAGATAGTAGAAGTGTTAAAAATGAATTCGGAAGCGTTTTGTTAAGTTTTGAAATTATATCGTTTAAATCGATATCTAAAAATAGCCTTCCGAGGCACAGTCTCGGATTTTGACGAAACCAGTTCCATTGGATCCGTAATTGTTTATTATTATCAGATTTTAAATTTCGTAGGGTTTGGAGTTGTTGTGTGAGCATACGATGTATAAACGCATTGAAATTTATAACGAAAATTAAATATAATAACTGATCCAAAAGCTATCTTCTCTATACGATCGAATTAGACCTCGAAACCTTTTCCATTGCGTTCGGAATAAGCGTATAATGTTATAAACGCCTTGCGACACGCCTCGATAGGAGTTTGTGATTTTAGGCTTCGTTGATCGGGACAATTTAAATTTAAATTTAAATTTAAAATAATATATTCATGTTTTTTTCAAAATCAATTACGTTTTTACAAGGCGAACTACACTTTTCTTTAGCTTCTCTCGTATGCTCCTTCGTTCGATAAAAAAGGGTAGATATTTTTTTCTTCGTTCAGAAAACAAACGCCTAATCTCTCTCTCTCTCTTCGTTCAGAAAGAATAATGGCCGAGCCCTTTCATTTTCAAAATCAAGCTCGTTCATTTCATATAAAAAAAAGAAGAGGAACGAAATGGCAGAAATCAATTGAGCCGAGTTTTGTAAAATAATATCGAATCGATCGAGAGGCGTATAGGGTCGACGTCGAATCCATGTCAACTAGGCGATGCGAATCTTGACTTCGTACGCACGGCCAGGAGCGGAATCGAGTTAAGGTTTTGCGTGTTAGAGCAGTTGGAGGTCTCGACCTCGTGGCATCGTGTCGTTCGCGATGATTTTCAGCAGTTGTCGGCTCGTACGAGTTAGGGTTTGGGCTTAATGGTGGTGGAAGCGACAGTGGCAGAGGGGAAGCGCAAGCTAGGTGGTAGGTGACGAGACGGCCGATGTTGGGTAGGTCGCAGATTTGGGGAGGAGCAGTCCGTCGTCGCCGTGAGGTATCTGCGATTTTGTTTCATTTTTTAATATTTTCTTGTTCACATAAAAATTTATATAAATGTAAATCTATAACACATTTACACATATTTTGATCTAAGCATATAAAAAAAAGAGAAAAGAGAAGCTTATATATAAAGATAAGATTCGGGGAAAATAATAATGATAGGGATTTTAAATGTTTGAGAGTTTATGTGAAAATAGATTTTTGGAAATCTATAATTTATTTTTATTAGTGTGTATGCAGTTTCAAAGGGAAATTAATAGTTTAAATAGAGTCATTAGTCAATCAAAATTATTACATGGAAACTAATTTTTTTTTAAATAATAATAATAATTCAGAATATTAATAAATTGTATAATGTTGATACAAGGTTTTAAATCATGGAAACAAGGCAGTATTGAAGTGGACTGCAAACAAATTCAAGGTGAGTTAATCTCACTCTGCTGAATTTATATTTAAATTTAAATGGTTAAATTTAAATAATTGGTTGATTGATTGATTTGATTGGATGTGCAATATTATATATAGTAGTATAGAGTATATCTTGGAATGCTTGATTTTCCGCATTAAATAGCGGATGATTTTATATTAAAAACCCACATACCGT
The DNA here is from genome assembly GCA_030765085.1 of Allium cepa. Taxonomy (NCBI): domain Eukaryota; kingdom Viridiplantae; phylum Streptophyta; class Magnoliopsida; order Asparagales; family Amaryllidaceae; genus Allium; species Allium cepa. The sequence goes on along the minus strand of CM060928.1, from coordinate 670,428,296 downwards.
GATATTCCACCTCGAAGTGGAATTGGTATTTTATGTTGTGCTAACGTCTGTGGATGCAGGGAAAACAGGTTGGAGGGATCCAGCTGGATTCCTCAACATATATTTAAAATTTTATTATTCTCTTTTATGATTATTTGGATATTCTGTGATGAATTATTTTGAAATATTGAATGCTATAGTTGCTTGAGTATATTTTGGTACTCCGAGTCATCAAATTATATAGAATTGGATTTTTGAAAAGAGAATAAAGAGTGCATTTGTAAGTAAAATAATTATAGAAAATTTGAATAAATTTAAAAATAAATTGGAAAAGAAATAAAGTGATTTAAAAATTCTAATAAATAAATTTCAAGTATGAAAAGGAATTTTGAATAAACATGAAGATAATGAATTTTAAAATTCAGTGTTATTATTTAAAAGAACAAAGCATTTATTTTGAATTTAAGATTTAAATTTTGAAAAGAATAAGGAGAAATTGCGAGAAGTATGAAATTTGTATGCTTCAGTTAAAAGATTTAAAATCAAACGGAAATAATAATAATAAAAATAAAGTCCATAATTAACGAACTTTCAAATGAACTGAGTAAGCAAAGAAATTTATTTCAAATGGAGTAAATAGGAAATCAATTTGGAAAATTGATTTAGGTGATTGAGATTGGAAATTATCCCAAGATAACCAAATACGTTTTCAAAGTAAATTTTTAAACATGCGTTAATAGTTTTGAAGTTGTTTTTAAAAGCAAGTTTTGGAAAGTTTATTATTTCTAAATATTTAAATTCTAAAGTAAGTATTTTCTTTTAATCTATTATGGGAGTAATTATTTAAGGTGATTTGGTATTTGTTTTTAAGGAGAAATCTGGCTTTATATTTTATAAAAGTAACCTCATTTTTTAAATATTCCTAAAGTATATATTTTTAATAAAATATTGAAGTAATTTTTAATTTTAAATATTTTAAAGTATATCTTCTAATAAAGTGTTTTTAAAACTATTCTAAAATTTAAGTGAATGTCCTTGGTGATTTCAGTGGAGTTAGAAAATATTGGGAAAGTTTATTCTGAAAAAGGAAGATAGTTGGAAACTGTTTTCAAAAGGGTTTGGAAGTGAAAATATATCTTGTGAAGATATTGTTGGGATAAATAAATAATTTGGGAAATTATTTATTCTTTGATGGTTGTTTGTGAATGTTAATTGATAGTTAGATAACCGACTATCAATATTGGACAAATGCGTTGATCGTTTCGAAGAGACTGGGATTGAGATTTATTTTTCGAAAACAACTTCGATCCGGTTTGTACGTTTTCGTGGAAAACGAGTTTGGAGTCGAAGATGGAACAGTGAAGTGCAAGGGCTAGTCGCTACTAATCCTGAGGATATTTCCAAATTGGATGTAGTAGGAGTAGTGCCTTCGGTTCCGTTCGAACCCGGGACAGACTTTTATGGATGAATGCTTTCAGAACATCGTCAAGTGGACGATGAGCATTCTAAGTGAAACGATCTAAAAGGTAACGCTTAGCCTCAAGCATCATGAACCGAGAATGACTGAAAATCGGGGGTTACCTAGCAAGGCTAGGTGGGTAGCACCCATTTCAGGGTGAGGTCATCCTTGTCTAGATGTCCCTTTTTATTTCGGCTTAGTGGGCGGTTTTTGATGCCAACCGCGGGGTGATCTTGCTCGGGATTATCCAGTAAGGGATAGTCCCAGCCTTGTGTTGCAACGGAGTTAGGGTGGCTCCTCGGTACGCTGATCTAGACCAGGTACTGTGACAAGTGGTACCCCACTGCCTTGTCATTAGTTTGAAATCCGTTCTCCCTACGCGCCTTTTACGAATTTTGTTTGTATTACCCACTCTGTGGCTAGTAGTTGGAATTTAATGAATGTAACAATTTCGACTATTTTAATCAGTATTTGTATATAGACTCTATTATAATATCAGAGGATTTTAATAAAAAGTGTTTTAGCTATCGTAAGGTAAAAACCCGACATGTTTATTAGTGGCGTGGTCTTACGAGATGCTTTTGTTTTCAAAAGGATTTTGAAACTTTAATAATCAATTTGGGTGTGATTTCTCATGCTAGTATTCCAGACTGACTCGGGTGTTATTTAACTATAATGCTCGGGTCAGACCGAGTATTATAGGATACATGATATGATGCTGTGGAGCTCAGGAGACGTGCTGGATGACGATGCGTACTTCCGTACTTGTTTTATATATATCCCGCTGTGTTGATTAGCTGTATATCCAGTTGTATGTTATTGATGTTTAACTATGATTGATGTAATATATAAACAGATATATTTGATTTTGAGTAAAGATCATTTGTTATCTATTATATTTTATTCCACTACGATGGTTAGATTCTGATGTTGTTTCCTATTTCTTCTTCTACCTCTTCTTCTTTAACCCAAATGGTTCGTATTTCTGTACATTTTGAGTTGATTGATGTAGAATAGTGTCGACTCAAGGGGTATGGATTTTCGGGTTGTTACACTTGGTATCAGAGCTTAGGTTGGTGATAACCTTGGCTACGGTGGGAATTACTCATTTAAATTAGAGTCCGTAGTACTCTAGAATGAGTTTGAGCGAATTAATAGATAGGAGCGCGTATTTGTTAGTGAATATAAATTGTTTTAATATTATGTTGATTGATTTATTGAGTGACATATGAACCTTCGTCGACACAGTCTGGACAATTGTATCAAAGGGGTTTCTAACACTTGAATAACACAGTTTGGGACAGTATTGTTTTAAATGTGGGTGAATGAAATAATTTCACCCATAAATATATTTTGATATAAAGAAAAAAAAATTAAACTATTTTAGCTAATATATGGTTGCTTGGATGTTAGAAAAAATAATATTAAATTATTATCATGATTGAGTCGAAAGTTAACTAGAAATTGAAAGTATAACTAAAGATTAAGGAAAATAAATTCATTTATAAAAAGAAATTTATAAATATAAATTAACAACGTGATTTATAAATTGAAATATGATCAAATGGGAATTTATACAAATGAATTATAGTTAAAATTTATTTAAGCAGGATTTGGAAATTTAAAATCCCGGAGATTTTGGAAGTGTTTGTCGAAGTGTTTTGGAGATAAGTAATAGCCTTATTGTTTTAGAGGTACTTCTGAAAGGAAATTTGTTTAAAATGGATTTAGAAAGTGATATAGCATTGAAATCACTTGGATTATTGGGAAATAATTCTGATGATGACGGTCGCATCATTAGTATTCATTTTCGAATTTCTAAGTGACGGATTGCTACCAAATTGATTTGTTCAGAAAAGCTAGTTGTTTTTGAAAATTTCAAAGGAAAATTGTTGGGGGTAAAACCAGGATTGGTTAACTTTTGAGAAGTGTGATTTGAGATGTTGGAGATTTCAAAATGATTTGAAGCCAAAAGTCGGGTGTTTGAAAATCCTGATGAGATAGGTTGTAAGCTTATAAATTGAGATTTTTTTTAAATCAGGAAGGAAATATAAGCTTTGAATGTTGAAAATTTAAATTTAAAGAGAAAAGTTAAAAATGAAATTAACTTGGATTGGGAAATAAAATTTAACTGGATTGAAATTAATTGAATAGGCTGAAAATAATATCCAGTTGTATTCAAATTAAGTTGAAATTGAATCGAGTTAAATAAATCTGAGCTAAAATAAAATTGAATTGGAATAAAATTTTAGTTGAGTTATTGAATGGAATTAGATTCTTACTTGATAAATGGAAGTAAGTTGGATAAGAAATAAGTTGGGATAAATGGTTAGAATAACTTGTAAAAGAATTAAAAATCCTTGGAAATAAAAATATGCTTGGCTTATAAATAAGCATAAGGCTTGAGTTAAAAATAAAAGAAGAATATATTCAAGCCTAGAATGAATGAAAATGTGTAAAATAATAAGTGGCGACTTATAAAATTTAAAAGTGGGATAGAAAACACCAAAAATAAATATTGTTTGATGATTTGAAAAATAAAACAAAAATCCAAACTTGAATTATAAAATAAATTTGAACTTAAGAAATAATTAAATGAAAGAATTTTGAGATTTAAAATCAAGTATTGGATTATAAATAGGGGGAGAACTAACTAGATAATAAATTAGTTAATGAAATATGTAAATGGAACCTAATGTAGTTAAATAGAAGCTGAATTGATGAGTTAATATTGAAGTTTGGAAATAAAACTCAAGTTATAAATTAAATTCGACTTGAATTGTTAGTGAATTAAATGTAATTGAATTGTGAGTTCTTAAAATTGGGTGGTAAATTGAAAACGGATAATGGAATCAGAATTTGAGTTATTAATTAAAATTTGACTTGTGGTGTAACAAATTTAAATATTATTGGAAATGTATCGAATAAAAATGAAATTGGATTAAAATTGTAATGGTTTGAATTGCAAATATAATCCAAATAAGTAGAAATACATTGGAAATGACCTTGTTATTAATAAAATAATTTTGGATGAATTAAGTATGGAAATTAAAATTCATAAATGATTAAGTGAATAAACTAATTGTATTGAATAAATAAATGGAAGGAATTTGATTAAATAATTGTCAAATGAAATTATAGATTTAAAATGAGATTAGATTGAGATAGAATTAAGTTGTATAGGAAAGGAAATTTACTTGTATTGAAAATGAGCTTAAGTATAAAATTTGAATAAATTGAAGTAAATTAACTTAAGCTAAATCGGTGGAGGAGAATTTAATTGAATTCAACTTAAACTATGTTTAATAATATTGGATTGGATTTAAAGCAAGTGAAAATAAATTTTAATCGAAATAAAATTCGGTGAGTTATAGATAATATTTAATGGAATGAAATTCTTAAATAAATAATTGTAAACCATTTACATTGTTAAGGAATTGAAATATTTGAGACAATAAGGAAAATAGTATGTTTTCAAGTTTAATAGAATGGTTTTAAATGAATGCGGATAAGAAATGAAACGCAAATGAATGGATCGTGAATAAAATTGAAAAGGGATAAAATTTAAATAGAATGTGTCGAGCTAGATCAAATAGGTGTGAATGAATTTTAAATAGAGAGAATAAAATAATAAATTGAGTTGGAATCAATTTAAAATGGTCATCGGCTTAAGTGGTTATTTACTTGAATGCATATTACCAATTTGCATGAGAAAAATTGGTCGTTGGACGAAAATAGAAGAAAATAAAATTCTATGAATCATTGCAAGTAAACAAAATTGATTTTTAAATCAATTAGAATAATATGGGTTTGTTTAAAATTAAAAATGAATTAGATGTAAGCAGGTGGGTTGAAAAACATTCAAATTGAATAAAATTGGTGGATGAATAAATTGATAACAGTTGAATTAGTATTAAACTATATAAATTGCTTACGGAAAGTGTTTGGTGTGCATTGCTGTTATAATTCATGTGTTTAACTATTGCAAATAAGTGAAATGTTGTTAAACTTCATATATATGACACTTACATGTTTTACTTGAGTAAGTACAGGTTCAGGGAAGTTATTGGGCTGGATTTGATTTTGCTAACTGCTAATTAAATAAGCCGCTTGCTTAAAAATGCTAAATAAGGTACGCCTACGTAATAAAAATAGAAAATATGAACTGTTTTTTGTTTTTCTGACCGGGTGGGTCGATGTATATATATTTATATCTTTTTTCAAATTGCAAAAGCTCCTCCGTACAAAGGAGACTCTGCCAAAAATTTCCAGAAAATTTGGGAGTTAGAATTTTTTTTGAAAATTTTGGGAAAATTTTAGTTAACGACAAAACGAATTCAAATTTGAAATTGAAATAAATTAGGAAATAAAACTAATTTAAAATAATGACATGAATTAGTTGTAAATGGAAAATACAATTCAATATTCAGAGTTGAAGATAAGAAAGAATCAATTTGAATAGAAATAGATATAAACTGAAGTGGTAAGGTGAAAATAAATAGAAGAAGCATATAAAATGATTATACTAACTTAAGAAGGGAATGGTGAATTCTTGATTGGAAATTGATATTACAGATATAATCTGAGTTAATATTAGAATGAATAAATATTGACATTGTGTAAGAAAGTCGATAAAATGTTTTTGGAATATTGTGATTGGATATTATTGTTATGAAGGATATGCAGGTATGAAAAAGGGAAAGGAAAATTGGTTTTGATTTCAGATAATAAATTAGAATTGCCCGACCGAAAAGGTATGTGTTTAAATTTCTGTGAAATTTGATTGGGTTTTTGGATCTAGCCACTTAGCCTTTTGTTTTCTTTTGGAATTTGGGAGCCCGTAGAGGCCTTTTGTAGTTGTACCAAGCTAGCCGCGCAAAGGAGACGCTGGCAAAAAAATTCAAAAATTTAGAGAGTTAGAAATTTTTTTGAGAAAATTTGGGTAGTTCAAAATTTGGTTTAAATTGAAATTTGAATGATTGAGCAAGTAATAATATTTGAAAAACTATGGGGGAATTTGGGAAGTTAGTAAAAATGATATTGGGTATTCAATAAAAGATATGTATGGCAAGTTGATAAAACTATTTGGTTTTGGGAAAAGTAGACGGGTGTTGGACCATTCTTCATAACTAGTAATTTCGGGGATGAAATTCTTTTAAGGTAGGAGGAATGTGATGACCCGGAATTTTTAAGCATTTAAAATCGAATATTTAATTGATTTTTAAATATTTAAAAGTTATTTTTAACTTGAGTTTCAAATATCATTATTTATTGGGCAATTTAATTATTAAATTAAATAATTTGAAGTTGAGTAAAATATTGAATCTGGAGTTTTAAGCTTGTTAAAAATAATTTAAAGACTTATAAAATTTATATTGATAGTACTGAAGATAGTAGCAGTGTTAAAATTGAAATCGGAAGTGTTTTGTTAAATTTTGAAATTATATCGTTTAAATCGATATTTAAAAATAGCCTTCCGAGGCAGAGTCTCGGATTTCGAACGAACAAGTTCCATTGGATCCGTAATAGTTTATTATTATAGGATTTCAAATTTCGTAGGGTTTGGAGTTGTTGTGTGAGCATACGATGTATAAACGCATTGAAATTTATATCGAAAATTAAATATAATAACTGATCCAAAAGCTATCTTCTCCATACGATCGAATTAGACCTTGAAACCTTTTCCATTGCGTTCGGAATAGGCGTATAATGTTATAAACGCCTAGCGGCACACCTCGGTAGGAGTTCGTGATTTTAGGCTATCTTGATCGGGACAATTTAAATTTAAATTTAAATTTAAAATAATATATTCATGGTTTTTTCAAAATCAATTACGTTTTTACAAGGCGTACTACATGTTTCTTTATCTTCTCTCGTATGCTCCTTCATTAGATAAAAAAGGGTAGATATTTTGTTTTCTTTGTTCAGAAAGCAAACGCGTAATCTCTCTCTCCCTTCGTTTAGAAAGAATAATGGCCGAGTCCTTTTATTTTCAAAATTAAGCTCGTTCATTTCATATAAAAAATGAAGAGGAACGACATGGCAGAAATCAATTGAGCCGAGTTTTGTAAAATCAAATCGAATCGATCGAGAGGCATATGGGGTCGGCGTCGAATCCGCGTCAACCAGGCGATGCGAATCTCGACTATGCGCGCACAGCCAGGAGTGGAATCGAGTTAGGGTTTTGCGTGTTCGAGCAGTTGGAAGGCTCGACCTCGTGGCATCGTATCGTTCACGATGATTTTCAGCAGTTGTCGGCTCGTACGAGTTTGGTTTGGGCTTGATGGTGGTGGAAGCGGCAGTGGCAGAGGGGAAGCGCAAGCTAGGTGGTAGATGACGGGATGGCCGATGTTGGGTAGGTCACAAATTTAAGGATGACCAGTTCGTCGTCGCCGTGAGGTATCTGCGATTTTGTTTCATTTTTTTAATATATTCTTGTTCAGAGAAAATTTTATATAAATGTAAATCTATAATACATTTACACATATTTTGATCTAAGCATATAAAAAAAAAAGAGAACAGAGAAGCTTATATATATAGATAAGCTTTGGGGAAAATAATAATGATAGGGATTTTAAATGTTTGAGAGTTTATGTGAAAATAGATTTTTGAAAATCTATAATTTATTTTTGTTAGTGTGTATGTGGTTTCAAAGGGGAATTAATAGTTTAAATAGAATCACTAGTCAATCAAAATTATTACATGGAAACTAATTTTTAAAATAATAATAATAATTCAGAACATTAATAAATTGTATAATGTTGATACAAGGTTTTAAATCATGGAAACAAGGCAGTATTGAAGTGGACTGCAAAGAAATTCAAGGTGAGTTAATCTCACTCAGCTGAATTTATATTTAATTGGTTAAATTTAAATAATCGGTGGATTGATTGATTTGATTGGATGTGCAATATTATATATAGTAGTATAGAGTATATCTTGGAATGCTTGATTTTCCGCATTAAATAGCGGATGATTTTATATTTAAAACCCATATACCATGATATTCCACCTCGAATTGGAATTGGTATTTTATGTTGTGCTAACGTCTGTGGATGCAGAGAAAACAGGTTGGTGGGATCCAGCTAGATTCTTCAACATATTTTTAAATTTTTATTATTCTTTGTTATGATTATTTGGATATTCTGTGATGAATTATTTTGAAATATTGAATGCTATAGTTGCTTGAGTATATTTTGGTACTCCGAGTCATCAAATTATATAGAATTGGATTTTCAAAAAGAGAATAAAGAGTGCATTTGTAAGTAAAATAATTATAGAAAACTTGAATAAATTTAAAAATAAATTGGAAAAGAAATAAAGTGATTTTAAAATTCTAATAAATAAATTTCGAGTATGGAAAGGAATTTTGAATAGACAGGAAGATAATGAATTTTAAATTTCAGTGTTATTATTTAAAAGACAAAGCATTTATTTTAAATTTATGATTTAAATTTTGAAAAGAATAAGGAGAAATTGGGAAAAGTCTGAAATTTGTACGCTTCAGTTAAAAGATTTAAAATCAAACGAAAATAATAATAATAAAATAAAGTCAATAATTAACGAACTTTGAAATGAATTGAGTAAGCAAATGAATTTATTTCAAATGGAGTAAATTGGAAATCAATTGGGAATATTGATTTAAGTGATTGAGATTGGAAATTCTCCCTGGATAACCAAGTACGTTTTCAAAGTAAATTTTTAAACATAAGTTAATAGTTTTAAAGTTGTTTTAAAAAGCAAGTTTTGGAAAATTTATTATTTTTAAATATTTAAATTCTAAAGTAAGTATTTTCTTTTAATCTATTATGGGAGGAATTATTTAAGGTGATTTGGTATTTTTTTAGGGAGAAATCTGGTTTTATATTTTATAAACGTAACCTCATTTTTTAAATATTCCTAAAGTATATATTTTTAATAAAATATTGAAGTAATTTTTAACTTTTAATATTTGAAAGTATATTTTCTAATAAGTGTTTTTAAAACTGTTCTAAAATCTAAGTGATTGTCCTTGGTGATTCCAGTGGAGATAGAAAATATTATGAAAGTTTATTCTGAAAAAGGAAGATAGCTAGAAAGTGTTTTCAAATGGGTTTGGAAGTGAAAATATTTCTTGTGAAGATATTTTTGGGATAAATAAATAATTTGGGAAATTATTTATTGTTTGATGGTTGTTTTTGAATGTTAATTGATAGTTAAATAACCGACTATCAATATTGGACAAATGCGTTGATCGTTTCGAAGAGACTGGGATCAAGATTTATTTCTCGAAAACCACTTCGATCCAGTTTGTACGTTTTCGTGGAAAACGAGTTTGGAGTCGAAGATGGAGCAGTGACGTCCAAGGGCTAGTCGCTACTAATACTGAGTATATTTCCAAAATGGATGTAGTAGGAATAGTGCTTCGGTTCCGTTCGAACCAGGGATGGACTTGTATGGATGAATGCTTTCAGAACATCGTCGGGTAGACGATGAGCATTCTAAGTGAAACGATCTAAAAGGTAACGCTTAGCCTTAAGCCTCATCAACCGGGAATGACTGAAAATCAGGGGTTATGCAGCAAGGCTAGGTGGGTAGCACCTATTTCTAGGTGAGGTCATCCCTATCTAGATGTCCCTTTTTATTTCAGTTTAGTAGGCAGTTGCTGATCCCAACCGCAGGGTCATCTTGCTCAGGATTATCCAGTAAGGGGTAGTCCCGGCCTTGTGTTGCAAGGGAGTTAAGGTGGCTCCTCGGTACGCTGATCTAGACCAGGTACTGTGACAGGTGGTACCCCAGTGCCTAGTCATTAGTTGGAAATTCATTCTCCCTACGCGCCATTTATGAGTTTTATATGTATTACCAACTCTGTGGCTAGTAGCTGGAATTTAATGAATGTAGAAATTTCGGCTATTTTAATAAGTATTTGTATATAGACTCTATTATAATATCAGAGGATTTTAATAAAAAGTGTTTTAGCTATCGTAAGGTAAAAACCCGACATGTTTATTTGTGGCGTGGTCTTACGAGATGCTTTTATTTTCAAAAGGATTTTGAAACTTTAATAATCAATTTGGGTTTGATTTCTCACGCTAGTATTCCAGACTGACGCGAGTGTTATTTAACTATAATGGTCGGGTCAGACCGAGTATTATAAGATACAGGATATGATGCTGTGGAGCTCAGGAGACATGTTGGATGACGATACGTACTTCCATACTTGTTTTATATATATTCCACTGTGTTGATTAGCTATATATCTAGTTGTATGTTATTGATGTTGAAGTATGATTGATGTACTCTGATGATGTAATATATAAATAGATATATTTGATTTTGAGTAAAGATCATTTATTATCTATTATATTTTATTCCACTGTGATGGTTAGATTCTGATATTGTTTCCTATTTTTGCTTCTATCTCTTCTTCTTTAACCCAAATGGTTCGTATTTCTGTATATCTTGAGTTGATTGATGTAGAACAGTGTCGACTCAAGGGGTATGGATTTGCGGGTTGTTACAGGTTAAGAACATGATCCCTTTCCTAGTAAATATAGAATCTTTAGGGCCCTTACTGGGTTTCTTAGTTCCCTTCTGAACTGTCTTCTTGCCTTTCATTTGCCTGCTAGGTGTATTATTCCAAATAAAAAAAGTATAAGATATTTTATGAAATTTGGAGTGCTCATGATATAAAATAGGCTATTAACACAAAAATAAAAGGTAGCATATTAATTATGAACTACCTAAGCTGTAACAACCCGCCTTTTCAATACTCAAATGTCAACATTAATACATCCACTGTATTCATGTGTCGAACATCCAAGTGCCGAAAAGACAAATCATTAGGGTGAAAAAAAGAAAAGACAGAACAAAATCTCATAAAACATGATGAGTAACATATCATGAACAAATGATCTTTACCAAAGAAAAACTAAACTTTAAGTTACATACATCAATCAGAGTATAATTATCCTATCATCAGCCCTGGACAGTTAAAAAAATCTATCCTTACAATTGCTAATAAATACAACAAAAAAAATAGCGGAAGATAAAAAGAAAATATGAAAGTATGTTTGGAGGCCTCCGGCTTGTCTCTAGAAAGCTCCAAGGTATCAAGCTAAATCTAAAAAATATACTCAGGCTGACCCGAGCATTATAAGAAAAATAACGCCCATATCAGTATGGTAAAAAACGTGAGAAACACAATCAATTGGTATTTTAGATATTTTTAAAACCCTTTCAAAATAAATCTATCTTGTAAGGCCACATAGCATATAAATACGGAAGGGTTTTTGCCTTACGATAACCAAATCATTTATAGGAAATCTTATTGTGATATTAAATAATGTCTAGGTAAAATAAATATTAATCAAACTCGAAATTGTTACATTAATTAATTTACAACATAATAGGTATACAACTAAATCTGTATGGGACATGTATTGGAAATTGGATTTCCATCAATGAATGGGTTGTTGGAGTATCACCAATCATAGTGCATCTCTAGATAAAATGTACCGCCACCAACAAAAATTCTTGCGTACCTGGTACATAGAGCCGATTGCCCCTTTAAAATGACAGGTCAGACTACTTCTTTCCCTCGACCAAGGCTCTAAAACAATATGCACCATCCATGGCCCTACTTTTACGTGCATACCAAAAACTGTAGATATCAATTCTAGGTTGAGGAAAGATGCTTCTAATAGTAGTGAACCGCATAGCTCTACTGCATGTCCCATGTTTTAGTCATTACCAGGTTGTGAGGCTTATGTGGTCACGATTACTTTTTTCCTCTCTTAGCAATTTCCACTAGGAATGTTAACGCCGCTTTCCCGGCATAATGCAATGCTAGAATTCATCAATACAAGTTGTTCGAGATATGAAAAAACCAGTGGCACTACTTCTTATTGCATCCATTTAGGAATCACCATAATGATTAGTAGCAAGCAGCCATTGCACTTCGAAAAACATCATCTTTGATTCCATTATCTTCATAATGTCTTTAATACGATGCTTGAGTACGATCGAAGTGCTTTATTAATAATTCAAACTTATTCGATCCCGGTCTCTTCGAACCAACATTCTCTAGTTTTTGGTAAACTCAACTCTGGTTCTTTTGGAAATAATCACGAAAAAGATAAGAGTGGAGATCGCCTCCTAATCGTTTAAATGGATGGATTTCCTTATCATTTTCCCTAGGAGAACGAAACGAGATCTATACGCACAGTCCATCATCATCGAGGATGGTTGTGCCATAAAATCTCTGTGCTACTCTAAGATATTCCTAAAGTTATATTTGGGCCCAGATTTGACAGCTGGTTATTTCACTATCAAATAAACAAACAATAATCCAAAGTTAATTTCCAATGCGTTTGCAACAAAATTGGTCATGAACATGCAATCGCAGATAAAAGCACCAATTTATAGTCACAGATCATAGATAGAATATATGAAGAGGACAGAAATATGAAGAATAAAAAAAATTAAAAAGAAAGTAGTAAAAAGACGAGGTTTACAATAGTTCGTCTGACTTTGGTCTACGTCCAGTCCAAAAATTTCCTTTTTTATTGATCAGAGAATTGGTTGCAGCTATAATCTAGAATTTTTGAAATAAAAAATAGCAGAGTAACGGTTACAGCCTTTGTAAAAGTTATTGAAGAACATAATGAGAATCCCATTTCTGAAGCCCCGCCTGCTTTATTTATAAACAAAATCCTAGTTACTGGGCTTCCTGAGTGATATGAGCCCACCAAAACCATAGCCGAAACCATACCCTTCATCATGACCAATCCTATGTTGTCAATATGCCGACCCGGAGTTTGTCACTCCTTGACCCGAAGTTAGGTTATAACAGAACCAAAGTCCAGCTCGAAGACAACCCAGAGCAAAGCCAATGTCGATCCCTAACTTCATATGCCGACCCTAAATTGATATCCCAAGAGCCGACCCTAAGTCACAGAAGTGCCGACCCGAAGCAAACTGACAGTGCCGGCCCCTTGCATTCTCTAATGTTGGTCCCAAGATCATGCCGACCTGACCCAATGCCAACCTAGGGAATTGTCACCATTAACCTGAAGCTATACCAACCCCTTCAAGTGTCGATCCCTTCAAGATGCATGCCAATCCCAGATTGCATGACGACTAGAGTTAAAGGATTGCCGACCCGGAGTCCCCCTCAATGCTGACCCCGTCTTTCCAATCATGCCGACCCGAAGAAGCACGACTATTGACTCGAAGCCAGCATAATGTCGACCAAAGCACGCCGAGCTCTCTATATTATGCCAATCCCTAGCCAATTACTCCATGACCCGAAGCATGCCCCTACTTGACTCGAAGCACCCATTCCTATGACTTGAAGCAACCCTCCTAAAAACCCGAAGTAAACCCAAAAACGACTCGAAGCAAACTCCAAAAAACCCGAAGCAACTCGACTTTTGTTGAAATCCATATTCCAAGTATCCAGCGCTTTTTGTCCATCGACTATGCCGAATCCCGGCTACATAATCATGTTTACTATCCGTGATTGATCGTCCATTCATAGAGTCAATTCAAAACCATAATATTCCAGCCTCGATAACCGTGCAATCCGTTGGGTTAAATCCGCATGTATGCTGTCTTGCCAAAAGGCGGGTTACACTTTGCCCCCCCATCGGAAGGCATGTTTTGAATTGTAAGTCCAAAATCCAAAGTCCATAATCCATTGATTGCCATATCAACCATCCTCGAATACAATTCATTGCCAAACCAGTTTCTTGATATCTCTGAATAATTAAAAAAATCCATAACTGTTCTGAGTCGATAACCGATTCCAAATTCATCCCAAATCCATTAACCGAATCCACAATCTCTCCGGATCGTTTTGTCCAAATCTGAGACCACTTTGAATCCTGTCCAAATCTGGGGACCTCTCCATGTATGAATCCAAATCTGGGACCTTGCTGGATCCATATCCAAATTTGGCACCACTTCGGGTCCTTAGCCAAATCCTTAGCTGTTTGAAGCCACTATCTGAATCCATGTCACATCTTAGAAGTTTTTAATCGAATCCTACGATCTCTACGGATCATTTTATCCAAGTCTGGGACCCCTTTAAGTCCTGTAATACAAATTCGAGACCTCTTCGAGTCCAAATCCAAAGCCGGGATCTCTCCGAGTCCAAATCCAAAGCCGGGACCTCTTCGGGTCCAAATCCAAATACACAGACCTCGTCGGGTTATTTTATCCTACTTTGACCTCAACTCTTCGATCGAGGGCTTATCTATGGTTTTTCTTCTCCGACCTCGACTCTTCGGTCAAGGACTTAATCCGTAGGGTATCCTTCTCCGATCTTGATCCCTATTCGAGGACTTATCTTTTCCTGCCTCGACTCCTTAGTCGAGGACTTATTCATGGGGTATTCTTCTCCGCCCTTGATCCTTAGTCGAGGACTTATACTCTCTAGCCTTGACGCTCCGGTTGAGGAATTATATTCTCCAGCCTCGACTCTCTGGTCGAGGACTTATATTCTCCGGCCTCGACTCTCCGGTTGAGAATTTGTATTCTCCGTCCTTGACTTTCCGATCAAGGACTTGTATTCTTTGTCCTCGACTCTCAAGTCGAGGAATTCTTTTCGCCGGCCTCGACTCACCTGTCTGGTCGAGGACTTCTTTTCTACGGCCTCGACTCACTAGTCGAGGACTTACACTCTACAACCTCGACTCTCCAGTCGAAGACTTACACTCTTCGGTCTCGACTCTCCAATCAAGTACTTACACTCTCCGGCCTCGACTCTCCGATCAAGGAGTTACACTCTTCGACCTCAACTCTCCAGTCGAGGACTTACACTCTTCGGCCTAGACTCTCCGGTCGATGACTTACACTCTCCAGCCTTTACTCTCCGGTCAAAGACATAATCCATGTTCGAGTCCATCCCATCGCTCTCCAATGAAGGGACTTGTAACTTGCAGTTATTGCCCCGTCTCTTCGGTTGGGACCGTAATTGTGACTTGAAAAACCAAAGTTTACAGTAAATAGAAAAAACAAGATTTCATAAACCCGGGCCCCACGGTTCATCATCATCGCAGAGCATGCCTATGGACCATCCTCGATCCCATACATGTGTAAGTGACTTAGCTACATTACTATAGGGTTTATTACTTATTCCGTGCCATCGAGAAATGATGGCCTGTGCCCTTAAGCCTGTCTAGCTTCGATTTATGGCGGATGATAGCTGCTCCTATTCCATCACCGCTATCACTTCCAAACAAAGCCATCCTAATCCATGCCCCTAGTTGCATGTGGAGTTGTGCTAATCCATTCTCCTTGGTCGAAGTTTGTCTCCAGTTGATCCAATCTATATCTAAGCCTGCTAATTTATGCTCCAAGCCCTAGGTTCCAATTTCCAGCTGTTCTATCATCTATAAGTGGTCTTTGATTATCATTTCCATCCTGCCGCCAAGTCTACAAGGGAATCCTGAAACTTTCCCTTCTACATGAGCATTCATATCCCTATCAATGCCAAATTGCATAGCACTACCTGGTATCATGCCTGGAATTGAGCCATTATGACCCAGGGGCATCCCCTATGTGTGGAACAATCAGGGACAACTCCAGGTGGTTCTGCTCCATCCTCCATCCTATTTGTTCCATTTCCTCGGTTCTAATTCTGAACTTCCTCTGTTCCTGCTGCTCCAACTTCATGATCCACATTTCCAGCATTCCCTACAACTCCATTCCCTTGTTTTTTCATTCCAGCTTGTCCAATCTGTCAGAGTAGGTTCTACATCATATCCTCCTATCTTTCGAGCATCCTTTCCAGCATAGCATCCATCATCATTTCCATCTCATTTCTGGTGATGAAAATCGAAGTCTGATTAGCTCTTGAAGAAGCCTTTTGACTTCCTTCATGATAACTCCTCTTTGTCCTCTGTCTTTTGCTTAGCCATAGCTTCCTAAATCTGAGTTCCTAAGCTTTCAAATCAAAAATGCAAGCTTCTAAATCCTTAAGTGCTAGCGTTCTCAGTGAAAGCACCAAAATATTTACACCAAAATTGGTCACAAACACCAAATCGCTGATGAAAGCAACAATTCGCACTCACAGATCACAGATAGAATACAAGAAGAGGATATAAATATGAAGAAAAACAAAAATTAAAAATAAATTAGTAAGAAGATGAGGTTTATAGTGGTTTGGCTGACTCTGGCCTATGTCCACTCCAAAAATTTCCTTTTCTATTTACCAGAGAATTGATTACAGTTACAATCCAGAGTTTTTGAAATAGAAAATGGCAGTGTAATTGTTATAGCACTTCTAGAAGAAGTAATGGAAGAACAGAATAAGAATCCCTTTTTTGAAGCCCCGCCTATTGTATTCATAAACAAAATCCTGGTTATTGGGCTTCCTGAGTGATACGGACCTACCAAAACCATAGCCGAAACCATACCCTTCATCACGACCTATCCCAAGTTGTTAATATGCTGACCTAGAGTTTGTCACTCCCTGACCCAAAGTCAGGTTGTAGCAGACCCAAAGTTCGTCTCGAAGCCAACCCAGAGCAAAGCCAATGTCGATCCCTAACTCCATATGACGACCCCAACTTGATATCCCAAGAGCTGACTCAAAGTCACAGAAGTGCCGACCCGAAGTAAACTGACAATGTCGACCCCTCGCATTCTCTAATGTCGATCCCAAGATCATGCCGACTTGACCCAATGCCGACCTGGGGAATTGTCACCATTAACAGGAAGCTATGCCAACCCCACCAAGTGTCAATCCTTTCGAGATGAATGCCGATCCCAAATTGCATGCGACCCGGAGCTAAAGGAGTGGCGACCCAGAGTCCCCCTCAATACCAACCCGGTGTTTCCAACCATGCCGACCCGAAGAAGCACAACTACTGACCCAAAGCCAGCATAATGCCGACCCGAAGCACGCCAAGCCCTCCATATTATGCCGATCCCTAGCCAATTACTCCATGATCTGAAGCGTACCCCTACCTGACTCGAAGCACCCATTCCTCTGAATTGAAGCAACCCTCCTAAAAACCAAAAGTAAACCCAAAATGACTCAAATCAAACTCCAAGCAACCCGAAGCAACTGGACTTTTGTCAAAATCTGTATTCCAAGTATCTCGTGCATTTTGTCCATCGACTATGCTGAACCTGGCTACATAATCATGTTTACTATCCATGATTGATTGTCCATTAATACAGTTGAATCAAAACCATAATATTCCAGCAACGATAACCGTGCGGTCTGTTGGGTTAAATCCGCCTATATGCTACCTTGCCAAAAGACGGGTTAACGCCATGGAATCCACTAAAACTCTTTAATCAATCAAATCACCTTACAAATTTTTGATTCAAAATACATTTGCAAAAGATATTTTCACAAACCACTTATACTCCTTCAAATACTTGGAAAATATTTATATACTTATTTTATTGGTATAAGTATATTACAAATAATCAAATTTTCACTACTTAGAAAATATAACCATATACTTATCCCGATGGTATGAGTATATTAACAAAACTTGAGGAAGAAATTTCTCTTTCCAAATTCATATTTAAATGGCCAAAAATATATTATTTAAAATATCTCTTACTATAAACTAAAACCTTCTATCCTTCAGTGTTAAGAATGGAAAGGAATATTCTATACGTCCATGATTAAGAAGGATTATTTACCAAAATTAAATCTTAATCCATTTATAAAGTTCCTTTTTATAAACCATTCAATATTTTCAATCCCTTTTATAAATCCCCAAGGTAATTTATAAACTCCTTGTTAAAAACTCTTTTCTTTTATAAAACTCTTTACTTATAAACTCCTTTATAAACATCCTTACAAAGATCCCTTTTTAAAAATATATTTAAAATAGAATCCCTTTTTAAATAATTATAAAATCTTTATAATCACCTTTTAAAAGAATTTACAAATATCCAAAATAAATAACCCTTATATTTTATGAAAATGATAAATTTTCAGGCTGCATCCATAACGACTATCACTATATGGATCATAACCTTTAAAATTTGTTTTTTAAATTAAATAGCCTCTAATTCTCTTCCAAACTCTTTTAAAAATATTTACACACCATTTTCATAAATCACTTTATTATTTATAAACCTTTTTTTCAATCAATTATACCCTTTAAAATACTTAAAAATCCAAACTCTAACCCAAAAACATTACCTTAAATCAAATACTAAATCTTTTAATTATTTTATTAAATAAATTAAAAATCTTTAAGCACCATTATTAAATAAATTAATAATCTTAAAAAAATCATTAATAATTAATTAATTAACTTTAAAACATCACTAATAAAATAATCAATTAACTTCAAACAAAATTATACTAATTAACTAACTTAAAACAACATTAATACTACAATTAAATAATTAATTTCCTTAAAATATCATAAATAAAATAATTAATTAAGCCCTTAAACCATTATTAAATAAAATGAAATTAACTTTTGAATATCATTATCAAATATAAATAAGAAAATAAATTAACTTTAAATAACCTTGATAATATAATTAATTATCTGACTTAAAACATATTTAGTAAAGAAAATGAAAAAAAACATTTTTTAAATTAAATAACTCTTAACATCAAATTGTTAAAAATTGAAGTTAAATTCAATTCCATGACTTTGCAAATTCGAAAAGAGGCTTAGTGACCGCAATGGTACTAAATCAGGCTACTATTTAGTTAAATTTAGTTTTCATGTCACATAACTTGTATTTACATAAACATCATATATGTAAGTGAAATCGTAAATCCAAACTAGTTAATCCATCATTTATCTCATACTAATTAATCCACATATTAATTAACTAGCATATGGATAAATGTTTAAATTAATATAATATCAGAATGAGGATTTATTCTACTAAACAGTTGTCATCAAAAATCTCTCAATTTAATTATAGCAGAGTGGTGTTTCATTCTTCTACATAAACTAGTGTGAACCCGTGCTACGCACACTGTTGTCGTTTTAGAATCTTAAATTTAACATAATTGTAAAAAACTTATAAATAGTATAATATACATTTACGAACATAATTCTAATTGATTTATTTGTGTATTAAACGCGCAAATAAAATAAATTTAGAGTACAATCTAAATATTAAATATAAATTAATTTTTTGATGCGTAATAGAATATGAAAAAATGAACTAATTCCATAAAAGTACAAACAAATTACAATAACAAAATATTTTTTGTATTATCAGCACACGATTTATTTAACATATTTTTGCTGACGTAATCCAAAGATCACACAATCATGATAAGCTTAAATACATGTAGGTGAGGCACCATTGCTTATGACAAAATAAGCTACAGTCAAAGACAAATAAATAAAAGTAGATTGTGCAATATTTCCAACAAATGAATATCTTATATTCAACCACAGAGAAAATTATTCGCAAATAAAATATGTAAAACTGCCGACTTGCACTAAGTTCCTTGTGAAAAAGTTTTTAAGAAATAGGCCTTCAGCTGAACATCTAGATAAAATTGTAAGTTTATTTACATGAAAGACAAAATTTCCAAGGCTTTGTTAATTTGGAGTTGTCCACCCGCTGAATACAAATGACATGCGAACCAAATACTTCATAATCTTCATATTAGAGGAAGATATTTTGAGCTTTCCAGCAATGAAAAGGGTCTAGTGAAACTACATGGAAATATACTATGTTAGCTCATTGAAAAATAAGCATACTTCACTGTAAAAAGAAACTTGATAAGTTGACTGAGATTGTATCCACATTAACAAATACTTTTTTCATCGGCATAAATATTCGACGTTTATATTGCATTTCGATAAAACAAATCAATCACTGAGTATTCAAATATATGAACGGGAAACCATGCTTCTTTAACCTGGGTTATTGAAATTTCCTTTAACGGAAGAAATAAGCATGGAATTTTTTTGTGTCCTTTGTAGTTGCTTCTTGCATTACCATGAGTTCTGCTACCGTTTTCAAAGCTAGGGATGCCACTGTATGGACTGTTCAAAAAAATGATTAAGGAACATGGGATTCTAAGAAAATTTTCCATATTGGCGACACCGCCTTATTGAATATAGCAGTCAGTACCATAATATGATAGAGGTCAGCGAATCCAATTATGATAACTACAACACAAAATCGTCAATGTCAAGCCATGCAACTGGCAATGATTCCGTAGTGATCAAGTCGCTAGGGGATCACTTTTTCCTCTGTGGGTTTCCTGGTCATTATTCCCGAGGATAAAATTTCAAGGTCTATACCCTAATGAAAGGCACCTTCGCTGCCCCTTGCATCTCCCCTACATCTACCCCTCCCCAATGCCAACTTGAAGATTTGGCAGTCCTATGATGATTACTCCTTCGACTACAAGCACCACTCCCATGATTCCTGTAGCTACTTCTGGTAAAATCCATGTTGCTTTCACTTTGACCTCCTTTGGATTCAGCTTTGTTGTTTTTATTGCTTCACTTACTGTTTCTCTTGTCTAGTTTTCTAATTTTCATTTTAATCCACTTTTTGTTTCACCCTGTCTTGTTTTAATCATGCATTGTATTGTGACTTGTTTTTTTACTATTGACGAATATGACTATGAATGTTATTTTATTAGTATGAATTTGCTTAGGTAAAAAAACAAAATATTCTTATTATCGGCTAACTTTCAGATACTTACTTTGAATCAAACAGTTATGAAATGTAGTCGTTGGGCCAAATAATGAAAATGCCTTTTTTATGAGTAGCTTTCATATGCAAAATAACATCATATTTTAACAACTTAGCACAAGTGAACAAATGTTTGAACAAATTGTATCCATTTTAGATATATTTCATTTTAGAGTACATTTTCATTTTCGTACACTTGAAAGAGGAATTGCTTTTATAAACTTATTATGAACTAATTGGCACATAAAATTAATGTCAGTTGGTCAACCTTTAATGAAAATAAAAGCAAATAGTGCTATGCTCACGGGTGTTGCTAGAAATCTTATTGACGTAAGCATATGATAAAACTTGGTATTAGGTAACCCAAAAGTGTTTAGACTCCAGTTACAAATTTGTAATAGCTTCAAAAAGAATTCAATTGAAAAGTATTAATAGCTAAACATTCTACAAACCTTCAAGTAATGCATGCATGATTTAATTCTTTAAACATCGTAGTCTTAGTTATAGAATATCTGAGCATTAAGTATATCGTAGAGATTGAATGCAAACCAACTGAGTTAAAAAAATGTTGTACATGGAGGATTGTCATTGACCTATTATCTATAAAGTCAATAAAATTTAATATATATTGTTTTAGCACGCATTTCTTTGTATATGAAAACGTAAGTTGGAATTGTAAAGTGGCTCCTCAATTTTTCATTGGCTTTTTGTAGCAGTAAAAATGTAAAAGTTCTATTAGCTAACTAACCAAAAAACCAACTGATTAATAATTAATAGCAGCAGCAATCACAAATTAATGAAAATCCTCACTTTATATCAGCATGATTGTTCGGGACCTTGTATTTCGAGTTAATGAAAATAATAAGTTGCAGCCGGGCAACATGTTCTATGAATAAAATAATATGTAAATAAAAGAACTCTTCAATCTATCTGTATTCATATGATAATTTTTCTGATAAAGCATGTAGAAACTAAGTTATTGTCTAAATTTAAACTGATTTTAAATGAAGCAAGCGGGAACTTTGAACTTAGTTTGTTTCGAACGATTAACAGGTATTGAGGTATAACCAAAAATAATTAAATTTACATATATGAATCAATGGTAATCGACAACATTATAGGATGTAAAATTGTGTGAGGTGATATATTTTTATGAAAAATGTCTATTATCAGTGGTAGCTTGTGATTATACAGATAAACTATAATGGAAAACTATTTGGAAAAAGGGAGGGATAATCAATTGACAATAACAGCATCAGTTCTGCAAAATAATGCAGCTAAGAAATTTTGTCTAACCAAGATAATAAAGAATATGGAAATAAACCATTATCTGAAGTAAAAGCAATAGGTATACAGTGTACAGATCCATAAAAGAACTGAACAAATAACAATCTTATTAAATATGAAAATGTATGGGAATTTAAAATTTTAACAAAGCAGAGTAAATAAATGGTAATAAAGAAAGGATTACATGATACCTAGCGGCCTATAGCCGCTGTCATAATTAGAAACTATGAATATGTGCTAAATTATTTCCAAACTTGAAAGGAAAAGAATAATTTTTAGCAATGGTAGGACATTTATGTGTAAATAATCATTTAATTTTTGGCTAAGCTTAGGAAATTGAAATATTTAATGTTAAATCATTGACAAATTCCTTACTTTTATGAGACGTAAGCACTTTAATTAATAGTAATGTAAAGCATGATTATAAGAAATATGATTTTGAACAAAAATAATAGTAAAATATGTATAGTATGGAAAGATGCAAATGGTAGTTTTAAAATTTTGGATCCCTCGACGGATGGATTATAGTTCTAGGATTCAGCTCATAATAAAATTTCCAATCATGAAAACCATTTTCTATTTTGTATACATCTGTTGGAGTTAGACTTCATAGGATCAAACGGCCCAAAGAATCGGTAGCGTTAAAGAATTTGAATTCGAACAACCATAATCTAGGTGTGATTTAGTTTTAGTGCACATATATTATTTCATCGTCTAATATTCTTGTCAGATTATTTGTGGATACCAAAAACATCATTTTATCTTAGGATATAATAGTTAGTCAATAATTTATTTGGTGTCTAGTTTTATTGTTGATGAGAAATATTTTATAAAGCCATGAGAAAGATGCGAAGATAATCTGGAAAAGTAAGAAACATTTTTATATTGCATATTACAATTTATTGCTGAAATCATCACATATTATTCACCCTTGTTTAATGTTCGTTGATGGAAGTGGTTACTTATTACATATTTAAGAATGGTTAAATTAAATGTTTGGTAATTATCACTATCATTGTTGTATGCATTTTCAAATCAACTTGTGTAACAAACCTTTAGGGCGATATAGGGACAACACTAATAAGTAATTGATGAATGAGAGCCAACTTGCCATCTCTGTTATTGTTTGTTGTCTACAGTTTTTTACTAAAAATACAGATTGAAGAAATCTCTAATCAAATTTAGCTAATACCATTTATAGCTTTACTTTATTTTAATTCATAATAATTGGCTCGGTTCAAGACTGTATAACGTCCGGCTCGGTTTGAGACTGTACATCGGTTGGCCTATGTCCACCCAATTTTAATTTTGGACACCAATTAGGGTAATAAAAACATATAAATATATATCCGTTCAAAATTATTTGAAATTTATACGATTGTTCGACATAGGGTTTAATTCGAGACAGTACATCGTCCGGCTTGGTTCGAGACTGTATGCAATTTTTTCTTTCTTTTTTTCTTTTGCAAACAAATATATTTATCAAAATAAAAATAAGGCAATTTGCGGAATCCAAAAGGCATCGGCTCGACGTTGGTAAATGTCATATCGAACCCACGACGTAGAGAAATTCAGCTATTTGTGCAATTCAGTAGTAAATACTAATAAGTAGTCAAATAATGTTAGTACAAATATTTTATCCTAAGTATCATTTGTGATCTTACTTGGATTCTGATTGAAAAGTTGAAAAAAAGATCTCAATAAAAAATGGAAAAAATGAACCTATCGTAGGCACAAACCACATTTTGTGAATGAATTCTATAGAGGATAAAAAAATTTCATAAGATTTTGATGATTGCGATGTATTTGAAATGTAGAATGATAATTTTAATAGTTGCAATTTTTTCTGTAAATAGATTTATAAAATGGTATGACCAAAATGAATGGGTATAAATTTAGATATAAAAAAGAAGTAAACAATGAGAAGAAAAGCATAAAATCAGGCAAAATTTAGGTGCAGAAAATAATGACATACTGATAGTACAAACACACTTTTGGTTTTTTAAATCAGGTAGCTTTAAGTCCATGAAATATTGTTAGAAAATTATATGACAGACAGATTTGCATTGTCATGAAAGAATAGAAAAAATGTTCAATGAGAAGTTATACGTAAATATATCAAATATTGGTGGAAAGAATAAAATTTAATTATTTCTAAATTATCCATTTAAATACAATAGATTTGAAAATGCAATGCATATTTATTGTTACATTTTTTGGCAAAAATTCGTTAAATTCTCAGTATAAGTGTTGTACGTTTCATGCCAACTATCAAAGAAGCATTTATTCAATATTGAACAATTCCATTGCCCCAGTAATTATCAAAATATATGTACATATAGTAACATAATAAATGTACTATAGACAGTGTACTGTTGTTGGTGTAAGAAATGCTATCGTGATGCAATGTATAAATTGCAAAGATCTAAACACATATTACCATTAAGAAATTCAAGTTCTGTGCATGTGCTATTGGTAAACCGCCATATTAGTAAATACAATTTTGACTTAGATTTGAGGTAAAGACAAAGACTATTCTACATCTGACTGTCGTGGTATGGAATATAGTTTTTGACGTTTTTTTATTTTCTATTCTAGTTCTATCTTTATGCATGAGTATTCCTGAACTTGGAGGATAATTTCGAGAAGTTAATGTTGAGTGGATGTATGGAAAGGGCATAATAAATTTCGGTGGTGTGTGCAGCATACCTTTTGGGAGCCTGTTCTCTTCTTAAGTTGTTGAAAAAATATCTTTTCGGTTTGAGATCGTTGTAGTTCAATATTTAGCTTTCGAGGTCTATGTAATGCAGTCGACCTTTAAAATCTACTGTAAACAGTTGAGATGTTATCTGTTGGTGTGGTAATGCATTCACATTATCTATCTGTGATTCAATTAGGTCTCTAACTCATTTGTAGACGTTATTGTAAGGTTCAGAATCAGTTGTAGAATCACCATCAGAGCCCAAAACAATCAATTGATCGTCATACCTGTTTGTAGAGAAAAAAATAGCTCAAAAAAAACTAAAAGCATTTATTATTAAAAATAAACCAATTGCTCATCAGACCAACAAATAAAATTTTGAATTTGTCCATATGTACACATCGAAACTAAATAATAGTCTTATAACATAAAGTTCTGTTAGCAGTTGTTATTAAAGTTTATAAGATCATCGATCAAGACTTTTTAATAAAGGAAGTATTTCAACGGGCTTCAATGACGAATTGGACTGATGTACATGTCGTAATTTAGTAGCCTTGAATGATTCTGCAATGGCTTAAATTTGCTTTTCCCTTTGAATATATTTATGCATATACATGTAACGTCAATGTATAACGGAAAACATTGTTAAACATGTAATTTTGCTGATAACAAAAAGGAAACAAAAATCTTAGCCTACCCTCTATTAAAATTTTGCATTAATATTTTCTTTCCTACCTTGGCTTCCCATAATTCTTTTGCTTGTTTCTCCATCAATGATTGAAGAACAAAACAAACTAAAATGTGAAGAGTCATATGTCACAGTTACCAATAATTTAGCAAAGAAAGGTCACCATATAAAGACATGATGACATACACGTTTTGCCAAATCCATGGTAAGAGATGAGATATATTCTATCTTGATCAACAATGAAACACCTTTACCTGTAGGTCGTTCTTCCGCTCTAATGCCATCACGTTTTACTGAAGCGACTATCTCAGTAGGATGTAGTTGATCTTCATCTTCTAGATCAAGGGTTAGGCGGACATCAGCTGGACTGGATATATTGTAAAGTTTATGGATGAGTAAAAAGTGGAAGATATAGTATGAAAAAGGTTGCAACATAGTTTTCCCTGTAGTTTACTTCTGGTCGAGAAAGTGAAGTGTTATTAACACCAAGTTCAAGGTAATATTCAGGCGTGTAATTTTTCTCAAAGGAAGTGATAACATACTTTGTATGTCTGACCCATGATAAATTATCGGAAATTGCATATGAAAATCCGTTTAAACAATGAAATAAAATGTTGGTAATAAAATAAATGTGAAGAATGTAGCGGCAAAGCACGGACAGTAATGGTCAAAACTTTAATTTGGGAAAGCATACCCCTAGAGCATGCTTGAAACAGAGGTTGGGAATTACAAATCTTGAATTTTAGACAACAAACTCCTTCTAGCAGAAGATTGCAAAATGTAATATACCCCAAAATTCAGCTAAATGGCTACATAACTTGGTTGCATTTTAACAAATGTTTACTGTATAGTTGTCTATTAAGTAATCATCCATTACAAAGCGTTTGTCAAACAAATGTATATATATTGGTTTCCAGTTTAACAGCCATCCAACAGTGGATGTGTAGCAGGTACCCATAATAGGGTGCAAGTTGATTTTAAGTTGAACTGCACAGTTGAAAAATGATCCAGATAAAAAGAGAACCAACTGTTAAATATAACAAATCTATTTTTGTTCAACCAAGCTTTCCAGACAGCGATCATGTATAGAATTTCTATTGCAGTATATAATCAGGTCAATGTGCTATTGTGTCTAACTTTTGCAGTTAGCACGGAAAAAGTATCTATAACAGAAGTAAAATTAAAGTAGCAAAATAAAATATACATCAAAGTACATGATAGTTAATTTATATTTTAATCAAAGTAAACAATATTTAAACCCTAGTACATAGATGTGGTGGTTTTATAATTTACCTTAAATTTAATTAAATATTGTTATATACATTTCATAAAATTAGTTTGTATTGTTCTCCCTCTAAATATAACAGAACTTTTGTCAAACACAAACTTCATTGCTTTATTTTCAAGCATGTTGTGATAAAGGAGACCAAAAAATAAATTAAGAAACATAGAGGGAAAAAGCAGTCAAATGTTACATCATAAATGTACCCATAAATTATCTAGATTAACGGCTGTGATTTTTCTTTTAAATGCAATAGTCTTTCATTGCGTAATAGCAAGGAATGTAGTCAGTGAAGAAAATCTGTAAACTGTCAAGATCGTATTTTCATCGCTTCTCATTTTATATTAGATTTCCATTATTGTCAACTATAGGCAGTGAAATTCACTAACCTGTGTACGCGTATAGATTTAAAATATTTTAGATATGCATCGATAGACCCATGTCTAAATGGGAAAAATTCAATGAGTAAAACCAAGTGAAAAGGATTTTTTATTTAGTCAGAACAAACCAATATTATAGTGGTATGAGTTTGCAGATAACGCATCATGTTGAAGAATGCTAGCTAGCATGCATACTATCCAAAATTTTAGGAGTCACATAGGGCTGTATAGAGCAAGTAAACAAGAACACAACTTCCAATCAGTGTTCCATACAATTGAACGAACATTGCGAAACGAATTGAAATTTTAGAGAAAGTTTTGTGACAGTAGACATTATATATGAAAAGGAAAAAATTAATTCGGATATAGTCAAGCCCGTTAAAATGAAAAGTCATTATTAACGGGAAGTATAAAGAAGCTGCAATTGTAGCAATAAAAAGACAGTGCCGCAATCAGAAAATGGGACAGTAGAGAAGCTGGATTATGTCCAACATAAACAATGTTTGCAAATATATATGTTTACATAAGTCTGAACCGAAAAACAATGGCTTGTAATATTCACCAAAAATAGCATAAGAAAATTAACACTATTACGTGGGCCTGTAAGCATGATGAAATCCTACTATAATTAAAGTACAATTATATGCTTACTCAATAATCATTTACTCTATATATATTTTTTCTTGTAGAAACATTTTGCAATAACCATGATCTTAAGAATTAAAATCAACCAATTTCTATGGAAATTGTTAAGTAGGATTCTACAAATATCCTTTTTCTATATATAAATATTGAATTGTGTTTATAGTCTATACAACAAAAGAGCTAATTCAATCTTTCTGGATCACGAAGGATACTTAAATACAAAGATAAGAAACATATAAAGTTGATATAATGTCCTCTCATTTTACAACCCATCTTCTGACTAAAGTGAAGAAATATAACGATGAAAACCAACATGCAAAACAACATACAATATTGAATCCAAGCATTCACTTATTATTGCTTCAATCAAAATTTAGAATATAAAACCTTTTATCTAGTACCGAGTGACTACTTCTATTCATATTAATAATGCCAAATCCACTTGGTAGCTTCTATTCATATTAATAATGCAAAACAAACTTGGAGGGAGATCCTAGCAGAATGAAATAGAAAACCAAAAGGAAACACGGTTTGATTGAAAATGTAGATGAATATGGTTGTAAAATCATACAAATGGTGTAAAATATTAATTTCATTCATTCATTTGAATGAACATGTAAGTTACATAATAAAAGTATCATATTCTCGTCTACTCTGCAAACGTCCACCAATGTGCCTAAAAGCATGTTCACAATACTCAAGGACTAATGACATATAGTTCTTCAAAATATATTGATATATACCAAAGGTATCTCAAAATTTGCTTAATACCGGAGTTAACTTTATATACCAATTTCACAAAGCAAACACAAATACAACTTAACCAAAGAAAAACACAACAATGTACGCACATTGCTGAATCATTAACATTTAATACTTCCATCTTATTATAACTTTAAAGTGCATATGTAGACAAATACCAATCAAAAATTTACATGGCTTCATGTGATGAATTTTCTAAAACAAAAAATATATTCCATTAAAAATGTATGGTAGTATACTCCACGGCATCAACAGCTGGATGTGAAATATCATCAAACTTATTGATAATAGTGTAACTGAATCCCTCCCACCTCAATATATCACTGTATAGTAGCATGAAACGATTATCCAGCCATTATCATCACTTTTGAATGCTATCTCAATATCTTTTGTGATTAAAATTGTCGTTTTAAACTTAAAACATACATAATTTTACTTAAAATACAAAGTGGATCATAAAAATTTTAATATTTAAGATTTTATTTGAAGAGGATAAGACATAACGGGGCACAAACTATAAAGACATTAGTAAGTTGCTCTTCCATAATTTGAAATTCATTATGATAGCACAATCAAAAATTGAATTTGGATCAAAATTGTACTAAAATGGACTTAAAAAAAATAAAAAGTAACTATTAATAAATATGTGAACCATATATAAATTGGACCTTTCTTATTGTAATTCACAAATTGTTCCTATTTCCCTGCCGACTAATGATATATGGACAGAAAGGACCAAACTGTAGCCATTTCTCCAGTCTTGTCTTCTTCTTCACTTATCATTCCCATTTCTATATTGAAACTCAAATATCTAGCTCTAGTCAACGGTAATAAAATATGTATCTAATTGTCATCGTGATCCTCAAGTTTTGTGTTTAACCGTTTCGGTATCTTATACACTATGGAAGGTCAAATGTCCATATACAGATATACTATAACAAATTTCTGGAAGTAGATAAAGAAGATTAACTGTAAATTAGATATAAAATTTTCATATCAGGGTATATACAATGCATGCTTTATAAATTAGTTTGGAGTTACCATTCTCAATGACTATTAAATGGCTAGGGATGTAACATCTACAGTTGAAGGAACCATACCAAAAAATTAGATCTAGTTTGTGTAACTACTATCCATATCCTTATAATTGTTACTTTTACCATTATTGTTGTAATTATTATTTTGTTATTACTATTATTAATTATAGTCTACCAGCCTAAAATAAATTTAGTAAAATGAGGGTTGTTTTTTGAAATGATAACTCGCTAAAATCTTAATATAAAACGATTAAGTTTCCTTTTTGTGCCATACCAGTTTATAGTTCACTGTGCGTAGAATCTATTATGAGTAGAAATGTGGAATCTTTAACACACGACATATATGGATAAACCAGACCAATATCACAAACACAATCACTATAAATGAGTACATATAGTTAAACCCAAGCTCTTAAACTTCATCCATATTAAAATATATGCCATATATGTAAATGAAAACCTACGTATTATTATTCTTTTTTGTTAGACCTTTCAAAATCAAACGTTTGGCATTTGTTCAACTAATCACACAAATCTGAACACCGATCAATTGTCCCACACTTCCCTTCGGGGTTTGAAAGGTAAATTCGATGGCTTTATTTATATTATATGCTCTGTTATAGTTACAAGCATAACTGGTGTGAACAAACTTTTTTAGTTCTTCATAAGCATAAGAGATGTGTATATGATGTTTATGTATATAAAGCAGAGTCAAAGTGGTTTATCTTCTACGAAATTTATTTAGATGAACTTTTAATCGTACAAATTACCTTTTCTACGATACTATTGTAACCACTTAGTGTACCTATAATCAACCTCAATGCCAAATAAGGTAAATAGAATCCAACAATTCCACTAATTGTTAATGATAATATGCCTTCTATGTTATGTAAGATGTCAACATCAACATTATGATCTGAAGAGAGATAAATTTATCTTATTCATAGTTTGATCATATGAGTCCAGTGACACCAATAACTATTAATCCCTTTCTGAATGGCGACTCAACTACTTACAGCAAGGCGCGACCTAACGACCTAAAGAAGAAGCGACTAAACGAGTTAACGACCCAACGACTTAAATCACAAAGCGGCATAACACGGCGCGACCTAATTACTTAAAGAGCTCCAGCGACCTAACGAGTTAAAAGGTCCAACGACCTAGCGAGTTAAAACAGAGTAAAGTCGCTTGCATATAGGTCGCTCCCAACCTTAGCTCGCTACCTCTTCTAAGTCGCTCCATATAAGTCGCCTTCCACTCCCATAGGTCGCTACGACCTACCAGCAAAAGCAGTTGATCAAGCCATAGACCGTATCCATTAGGTCGCTGGCGACCTACGACCTAACCTACTCCTATGTCGCCCACGACCTATGACTTAGACCCAGAATTTCCCTATAAATACCCCGCCTAATCCACCAGGAGGGGGATCATTTCTGGAACGCCAATACTTTGTTGTTTTCTCGACTCCTTCAACACTTTAAACACCGAAGACGCTTCAACGAATTTTGGGAAAGATCTAACTCATTCAACATGAATTCAAACACCGAAGACGCTTCACTGAATTTTACGCGGGGAAGCGTGCCTCCGAAGAGGGATTTCTTTTTTCCCTTTACGCGGGGAAGCGTGCCTCCAAAGAGGGATTTTGCACTTCAGCTTGGTGAATTGTGCCTCCGAAGAGGGCTTTTGGCACTCCCCCTTTGTGAGGAGAAGTGGGCCACCAAAAAGGGCTTTTGGCACTCCCCCCTTGTGAGGAGAAGTGGGCCTCCAAAGAGGGCTTTTTGCACTCTCCCCTTGTGAGGAGAAGTGTGCCTCCGAAGAGGGCTTTGTGCACTCCCCCCTTGTGAGGAGAAGTGTGCCTCCGAAGAGGGCTTTTGGCACTCCCCCTTGTGAGGAGAAGTGGGCCTTCGAAGAGGGCTTTTGGCACTCCCCCTTGTGAGGAGAAGTGTGCCTCCGAAGAGGGCTTTGTTGTTCGTCTGGAAGGTTGCATCTCACAGTTAAGTGGATCCACGGAGAAGACGTAAGCTGCCAAACTGGATGTTTGTTTGCACAAACGATCGCAATTAACTAGCAAGGGCCTGGAACCTTCACTTTGGGAAGGTGCCCCTTCGGCGGTTCCACCAACCTTTTTGGTTGAGGTACAAGGTTCCATTTTGGCTGTTCTTTGTCTGCTTGCTCATGTCTTTCCACCATCTGCCTCTCAGCGATTCCTCGTTATCATTTCCAAGCACATGTTCTTTTCCTTTGCAAGTTGTTTGCTTTTTTTTAGAGGAGTGCATTTCATTATTAAGTGAATCCATGGGGCAGACGCAAGCTAATTGACCGGATATCCATTTGCACTAACGATCGCAATCAGTTAGCAAGGGCCTGGAACCTGCACGTTCGGAAGGTGCCCCTTCGGTGGAATCACCAACTGTTTGTGAGAAGCACTTCTTATGTAGGAATTGAATCTGGAATTTTTGTGGCTTGATATTTGATGGTTGAGTGATTTGTAGGAATCGCTTGGCCTTGTGATGTGTTGAATAGGTAAGCTTTGCTTTGATAGCCTGCATTATTAAATCGACATTTTAGCAATATATTTAAGATACATGCACATCGAAATGAGACAGGAATTTTATAGTAATAAAGAACACATGATTCATTGCAACAAAGAACACAAGATTCATTGCTGTAAAGAACACAAGATTTGTATTGATTTGGCCAAGAATTGGGCCTGCATCCACTTTATAGTTCATATTATTGATTAGTAGGAAGTTGTTGCCCCCTTAGTAGATGAGGTTGGGTCACTTTTGTTTTTCTTCACATATTGTTGCAATTTATTCTGTCTCAACAGCTCTTCAATCAAATTCTTTAAATGGCGACATTCATTAGTGTCATGGCCAGGTTGATTGTGGAACCGACAGAATCTCCCATTATACACAACATTTTTCCCAGGCTTCATCTTAGGCGGTTTGGGGTATTCAACAACATCCTTGGTTGCGAAAAAGATATTTCCTAGAGTATCAGTTAAGGGAGTAAAATCCGAAGGTTTAAAGTGGCGAGCTTTCTTTGCATCTTTCTGCTTTTTTCCACCGTCATTCTCCCTCTTCTGGCCACCAGATTCCTTTTTGTCAGAAGCAACGTTGTTATTCTCAACTTCATTCACGACTACTTTGCCGGGATATGAAGGCTTTCTAAGCGCATAAATTCATCGGCCTTCTTGTAGAACTTCTCAAGTGAATTTGGCTCTTTCATATTTAGCCATTTTTCAAATTCACTTGATTTGTCAATAGCTCGCATTAAGTAAGTCAGAATCATCCGAGGCTCCGCATTATCAACTTTGGCCAAGGCTATATTAAAGCGGTTCAAGAAAGATTTGATAGACTCTCCGGGGCTTTGTTCAAGGCTGGATAGTGACATTATGTCTTTGGCCTTCGAAGCATATAACCTGAACTGATCTTTGAATTTCTAGGTTAAGTCGGAGAACTGATCAACTGATCGAACTGGCAGCTTCGTGAACCAAAGCAAGGCCACTCCTTCCAAGTACAAAGGAAAGTATTTGCATTTGATCTCATCCGTTGCCCTGGCCCCAGTCATATGCCGGTCATATTTGTATAAGAACTGGTTAGGATCACTTGTCCCTCGATAAGCTGGAATAGTAGGGGGAACAAACTTCTTTGGAAATACAGCCTTCAGAATTCTTTCAGTGAAAGGAGTCTTGCTTGGAGCAAACCACCAGTCACTTTCATCTTCCTTCCTTTGCATGCTTTCTTTCATAATTTGTCGAATCATTCCCGAGAGGTACTCCTCATCGTTTAGAGGCCTCGCGGGACAGACGTCAGCTACTTTTTTGGAAGTTTGCGTGGACAAACGTTCACGAAGAGTTGGTTGCGGCCTTGAACCTCCAGCTTGGGGAGGTGCCCCTCCGGCGGCGCCAGCTGCCCTTTGAGGAATACTTTTCCCTTGGGAATCATGAGCATCTTCAGCAAAGTTTTCTTCATTATTTTCTCGTTGTTGGTTAACTCCAAGCAAAGCATTTAACCTGTCCAACATCAAAGTGTTCGGGGCTTCCATTTGTTGATACAACCCAGAAACTGCTGCATCCAATTCGGCCCTTGTAACTCCAACACTAGGAGCCACCTGATTTGACGAGGGAGAAGTAGCGGTATTGTCATAAGCATTTCCAGATCCAGTAGATCTACTTTTCCTTCCAGGAGCCATGATCTCGGATAGACTTCTGGTTTTTAGAGAGAGTCTTTCAACAAATCTTTGTGAAACACCGAAGACGCTTCAACAAACTTTGGGAAAGATCTAACTCATTCAACATGAATTCAAAGAGCTTTTCTACATCGAAGTTCTAGCTACTCGTCTTAATCGTGTTGTAATTGAAGAATCATTGAAAAAGTTGTAATCAAATCAACAATAAAAGAGATTAAGTTGACGTAGGCTTGACTTTAAGCCGAAACACTATAAAAACTGTTGTCTCTTTACTATTTCTCTACTATTTTTTGCTTATTTCAGTTCCCGTACCAACGGGTGGTGCTTTTACTATACTGCAACTTACACCGGGGTGTTAGCGTACATTTTTAGCGTTAACAAAAGCCTTCAATGTACATTAATGAAACTACGATGTATCTTATTTGTAAGATGAAAAGGCCTAATAAAATACCTTCCTTTTTTCACATTACATAGGGAGGGGTCTATAGATAACTGATAATATGGTTTGAATCTATTGAGACAAATATTTCATTCAATTCAATAACTTTGATAATGTTATAACATTATATTATGATTAGGAAAAAACTACTTTTCAAGCAAAATAATGAACATGGTTAAAAATTCATTGCTTCTCTGTTATCTTACAAAGAAATTTTTAATGCTATTTTTTTATTATCATATGACAATTCCAAGATTTATAGGAATAACCCAACTTCTTGAATATTTATAGTATAATTCAAAAGAACGATGTGCTAATTTTTTGAGGATTCATCATTAGCCAATTTAGTGCTTTCAAAAAACTGCATTTCCTAGTAGCACATTATATCAAGTTTCATGAGCAAATAATTGGGTATGGCAGTTTGGCATTTTAGCTTAAATTGAAGGAATGTCAACGCATGAAGGAAAAATGAATAGAATAAGCCATTAGTATTGAGTATTTGATCGTTATATATTGATGTGGCCTAGATGAAAACATATAGGGTTAATGAGTTAAATTGTGAAAATGATAAAGGTTGCGATTTTTGGGTGGTAGAAGTTGCAAATGACATTATGTCATCTTAAGATTGAATGCTTTAAATCCTTTCACGGTACACCTGACATAAAACTGTAAAAATATTTATTGCATTAGACAATTCGAAATGAATATAAACTTTGAGGATATAATATTATATAACTGAAGTATCACAAAATTTAGTGATTTAAAAACTGCATTCATAATCTTGTAAACTTTGAAAAGCTGAATATATGTTTGGAATTACTTCCACAACTGAATTGCATTCATTTGTACAATTTCATATCAATTAACGAATTTAGAAGATATACATGCGCAATAAAAGTCTATAATCCTAGATATTTAGATAGTTTAACTAAGTACAAACATGACCAAAAGTAATAGGGTTGCTAAATTATAACGATCCTGATTTTTATGCTAAATTTAAATTGGTAATTAATTTAATTTTTGAATTTAATTGTGAATTAATGGTGAGTTAATTTGAATTATGGGTTGAAATTCAAATAATATTTATTAATAACAATAGTAGTTCGAGATAATATTGGATTTGAAAATAAATATTTTGAATAAATTGGGTTTGAAAGAAAAACTCTATCTTTTAAAATTTATAGAGATTTGTTTTCAAATATATAACATACATATGTAATATGTATTTTGAAAATATATTTGAATTCAATATGGTAAATTTCTAAAAATTAACCCAACAAATATGTATAAATATTTATTTATATATATGAATAAATACTTATTTAAAAGTATAATAGTTTGAAATATAAACAAAATTTGATTCAGAATTTAAGAAATTATTCTGTATCTATAACATGAAGATTTGGAAATTATGTTTTGAAATCGATATAAATAAATTCACAGGAAGTAGTTTAAAGGCTAAAAATCAAATGTATACATATCTTTTGAAAAATTAATAAGATTTGAATAAAGCAATTGTAAAACTAATTTTAGAATATAATGTATATGTAAAATTGGTTGGTAAATTTATAAAATGTGATTTTAAAGAAATTGTTTCTAATTTTATTTAAACTATGCATTATAATTTAAAAATGAGTTTTGAATATGATTTTAAATATTTAAAAGCTAATTAAGAATTAAATTTTTTATTCATGAGTAATTGAAATTTTCCTTTGAAAATAAATAAGAAAACATGATTTGTAAGTAAAAACATAAAAGAAGGTTTAAACAAACATTAACAAAATAATTTACATTAGGGACTTAAATATAAATTTGTAAATAAATTAATGGAAAAGGATTAAACATAAAAAAATTATATTTTAACAAGTGTTAGAATACAAATATAAGGAGTAGACAAGTGTTAGTTTTATTTACAAGTGGCAATTAAATGTAATTTTCTTTTGGTTTAGAATTTGTAGAAAAAGAAGAAAATTTATTAAAAGAAAAGAAACATGCAAAGATTAAAATCAGGCTTTAACATCTTCAAGAAAAAAAAAGAACCTGAGAATTGAAAGAAAATTAAAAACATCAGTAACATCTTCAAGTGCATGCAAGTAAAATCTGGGAACAAAAACAAATCAAACAGCAATTAAGCAAATCTGGATGTTCATAATTCTGAAATTTGGAAATCAAGTTATCTGCGTGCATGAAGTTTTTAAATCTGAAGCAACAAGATCAAAGCAAACAAAGTGATTCAATGTCTTCAACCTGGAGTTTAAAATCAGAGGAGAAGAAAATTTAAACTTTAGCATTTTAAAAACCTGAAATGGATATTCAACTAAGCAAGCAAATCAAAGGAAAGCTGCATGCAACAAATTTCAAATCTGCAAAATCAAATAAAAACCAGAAGAGCATTTCAGAAATGTGCTCTGCTTCCAAAACCAAAGGTGAGAAAACTCTCTTACATATGCCTATGTCTGTGATATTATGATCTTTAAGTTATGCTATGAATGGTGATATGCATGTTGGTTTTATATATGGGTGTTTTGATATTTGAAGGTATGTCAGGAAACAGGCAAAACCTGGCCTGTGTTCGTCCCAGATTTTGAAAGCTTATGTGAAAATTTAAATTATTAAAACACAAAAACATTTTTAGCTGTTGTTTGCTGAATGAAAGAATGTTCACATGAGGATAACATCAGTTATAAAATTTTAAATAAGTAAAATTAACAATGATTATTGGAAACTAAAACTTACAGCCAAAAAAAATGCATCTCTGCTTATATAACAGGTTTTGTAAACCTGTTCAAAAGAAAAAAATCCATACCACTCAGAAGAATCAATATCAGGTTTTGATTTTTCTAAAGGAAACTAGTTTGTACTTGCCAAATTCAAATTTAAAAAAAAAAAATTTCAAGATTTTTATTTAAATGAATATTCAGAGAAGAATGGAATTACAGTAATAATCAATGTAAAGTGGAAAACCAAACGATTTAATTTCGAATTTAAATTATACGAATAGATTCGCATTTCGAAATAATGATTTTTGAATATCATTTCATATTTTTAATTCATTAAATTTTGAGAAAATCTGAGATGAACGGCATTGACATTTTCGTCAATCTCTGGTGATCACCGATAATTCTAGGGTTGTGTTTTGTATCAAAGGTAGTTCAGAGATTGATGAATCTAGGAAAAATACTCGTTCGAATCTTAAGCCACCGAGGGTGGCTGAACGTGGCAAACTAGGGTTCATGGCTCGTTTTGGGACGATGAAGTTGACGAGGTGATTTCGTCGACTAGGGTGGATCGGACCTCACTGCAAGTGGAGGAATAGAAGCTGGAGACCGAGATGAAGCTTTGGACGTGAAGGCATGGATGATCGTGGATGAGATCATCGGAGATGTTGGGTTTTTTCTGAGCGCATTGGTTCCAGTGTACGATCAGAACTGCTCGATTTCGATTGAGAGATGTTTTCGGGGTTCTAGGTTGTGGAAACTCTCGACGGTGATGTTGTCGATGTGGGAGTGGTGGCGACGTTGACCTGAGAGTCAACGTCAACCTGTACACGTGCACGAGCATTTAACTGGTGTCAGTGGGTTTCGCGTTGGGGAAGAGGAAGTTTATTCGAGTTCGAACTCGAAGACGAACACGAGGAAGAGGTGGAGATATCTCGGGTTTATAACATGGTAGTTCATGTGAATTTTACAACAAGTATAAAAAAATTTAACATAAAAAAAAATAATCTGAAGGAAATAAATGAGGAAGGGGTGACTCGGGGACATGCTCGGGAGGTGTGGGATGTAGCTTGGGTTCCTGGTCATGACTTCTAGGCTTGGGCCAAGTGTATTTGGGGACGTTTAGCTTGGTTGTAAAATAAATTTATTAAACAGATTTTCAAAAGAAATATTGAAACAAGTTTTAGAAAATGAAGATAAAAGAGTATAGCTTCTCAACTTAAATTGAGTGAGTTTTATTTTTCTTGAATGTTTTGAAATAATTTTTAATAGTTTAATTAAGAAGTTGATTTATTAAATAAATGGTTTACCTTAAAATAACATTTTAAATCATTAGTTAACTTAAATGTTTAGGGTTAAATTATATGATAATGATAATTTTTTTGAAGCATTAATTAATGGGGCTTCTTAAAGTAATTACTTAACTAAAAGTAGTTAACTAATGGTTAAAGATGATCAAGTGATTAGGAATGACCTTTTATTATAATTTGTTAACTCCTCTAAGCGACCTAATGGAATGAAGAGCCTAGCGACCTAAAGTTATTGTGACCTAACGAGCTAAGAAACTCAGCGACCTAGACGGTTAAACGACCTAACGATTTAATTACCTAAAGGGTCTAGCGACTTAACATCATAAAGCGGCACAGCATGACACAACTCCACGACTTAACAGGCTGAAGGTACAAGAGAGCAGCGACCTAACGACCTTTGGAGTAAAGCGACCTAACGACCTATAGAGATAAGCAACCTAGCGAACTAGTAGCTAAACGACCTAGCGACCTAGCGAGTTATCACAGAATGAAGCAACTTCTTATGCCATTCCCAACCATAAGTCGCCAACTATTCTCCCTAGGTCGCTCACGACCTAAACATACCGAAGAAGCTTCTTATGCCGCTTCCTCCCGAGGTCGTTCACGACCTATGACTTGTTAGTTTGTTCGAGGTGATCAAATACACTCTAGTTAAGCCGTAAGCCGCTCCCACTAGGTCGCTCACGACCTACGGCCTAACTCTAGGTCGCTCACGACCTAGGACCTAGCTCCGAAATTTCCCTATAAATACCGTGCCAACACCACCGAAGAGGGGATCTTTTGGCTGATTTCTGGAACGCCTATACTCTGCTGATTTCTCGACTCACTCGACACTTCAAACACGAAAGACATCTCAACGAACTTCAAGAAGAAATCTAACACATTCGACATGGATTCAAAGAGTTCTTCTACATCGGAGTTCTAGCTATTTGTCCTAGCAGTGTTGTAATCGAAGATTGTCGTAAACTTGTAATTGATTCAGCAATAAAGAAGATTAAAGTGGACGTAGGCTTAACTTGAAGCCGAACCACTATAAAACTGTTGTCTCCTTACTGCTTTTTCTGTGACTTTTCTACTTACTTCTAATTCCCGTATTGACGGGTGTTGCTTTCACTTAATCTCTACTTACACCGGGGTGTTAGCGTTCAATTTTTAGCGTTAACATTTTTGATGCTTTCACCGAGAACCCAACTCAGCTACTTTCGTCATTGCTTCGCAATTGAAAAAATCTCTCTCAAAACCAGAAGTCTATCAGAGATAATGGCTCCTGGAAGAAAGCGCGGATCTACTAGACCCAGTGATGTACATGAGAATACTGCCACTTCTCCTTCGTCAAGTCAAGCAGCACCAAGTGCTGGAATTACACGAGCGGAGTTAGATGCTGCAGTATCTGGGTTATACCAACAGATGGAAACCCAAAATGCATTAATGCTTGATAGGTTAAATGCATTCCTCGGAGCTAACCGTCAACCGATGAATAATGGAGAAAACCTTGCTGATGATGCTCATAATCCTGAAGAAAGGAATATTCCTCAAAGAGCAGCTAGCCCCGCCAAAGAAACACCTCCCCAAGCTGGAGGATCGAGACCGCAGCCAACTCTCCGTGAACGTTTGTCCAGACAAACTTCCGAGAAAATGGCTGAAGTCTGTCCTGCAGAGCCTTTAAATGATGAGGAATACCTTTCGGGCAT
Source organism: Allium cepa (assembly GCA_030765085.1). Lineage (NCBI taxonomy): Eukaryota > Viridiplantae > Streptophyta > Magnoliopsida > Asparagales > Amaryllidaceae > Allium > Allium cepa. Next base: position 670,388,081 of record CM060928.1, on the reverse strand, counting down.
GGTGCGACAAATCATGAAAGAGAGCATGCAGAGGGAAGAAGATGAGAAGGAATGGGGATTCGCTCCGAGCAAAACTCCGTTCACTGAAAGGATTTTAATAGATGAATTTCCAAGGAAGTTTGTTCCTCCTACTATCCCGGCTTATAAGGGAATAAGCTACCCTAATCAATTCCTGTATAAGTATGATTGGCACATGACTGGTGCTAGAGCATCTGATGAGATCAAATGCCGGTACTTTTCGGTATACTTGGAAGGAGTGGCTCTACTCTGGTTCACAAAGCTACCAGTCCGATCCATAGACCAGTTCTTCGATTTGACTCGGAAGTTTAAAGAACAATTCAGGTTGTATGCTTCAAAGGCAAAGGATATTATGTCACTGTCGAGCCTGGAACAGTACCTTGGGGAATCTATTAGATCTTTCTTGAACCGCTTCAACATAGCTTTGGCTGAAGTGGATAATGCAGAGCCACGAATGGTCTTGACATACTTGATGAGGGCAATCGACAAATCGAGTGAATTTGGGAAGTGGATGAAGATGAAAGAACCGAATTCGCTTGAGAAATTCTATAAGAAAGCTGATGAATTCGTGCGCTTGAATGCTAAAGTGGCATTGACAGAGGTTAAGGATAATACTGCTGCTCCTACCAAAAAGGAATCCGGAAGTCAGAACAGGGAGAATAATGGTGGGACGAAGCAGAAGGATATGAAGAAACCTCGCTTCTTAAAACCTTCAGATTTCACTCCTTTGACTGACACCCTGGAGAATATCTTTTTTGCTACCAAAGATGTGGTAGAATATCCTAAACCACCTGAGATGAGAGTTGGGAAAAAAGCTGATCAAAGTGGGAGATTTTGTCAGTTTCATAATCAACCCGGTCATGATACCAACGAATGTCACCACCTGAAAAGTTTGATTGAAGAATTGCTGCGAGAGAACAAGTTGCAGCAATTTGTGAAGAGGAATAGGAATGACCCAACTTCATCTACTTAGGGTTAGCAACTTCCTGCTCATCCATCTAGCTCGGGTGAGAGGACTACTGCGCATGAATCAGAAAGGCCCGTTATTAATGTGATTACGGGAGGTCCTCACCCAACAGCCAGAAGCTGGGGCGAGATGGAAAGATATGCCCATGCCTTGAAGTATGCACCAACAGAAGAGAGTGTTTTTGGGCTAGAAGATGCTGCACCTTTGAAGCAGCATAAAACTTTTAATGATGATATTGTGTTCAGAGCCAGGGACTCTATGGGCATTGAAGCTCCAACCATCGATCCCTTGGTCATCTGTGTAGGCATTGGGCCGGCTATTGTAAGGAGAGTGCTTGTTGATTGCGGCGCTTCTTGCAATATTCTCTTCAAAAAGACATTCGACCAAATGAAAATTCTGATGGTTGATGTTCAAGCTTCATCGCCAAAAAATTGTTGGGTTTACTGGGGAACCGAAGCAGCCAATTGGAACTATCGACTTGTTCGTGGAGCTTGTAGAGGGGCAGAAAAAGGTGGTTCGAAAACAAACTTTTGTAATTGTTGATGAATTTTCTGCCTACAATGCCGTCCTAGGCCGACTAACTCTTGCGGCTTATAAGACAATTCTCGCCCCGTGGTGCCTTACTATGAAATTCCCCACGGATAATGGAGTAGGTGTTATTAAAGGGGATCAGAATGCTGGGCGAGAATGTTATCTTATAGAGTTGCGTGAAGCAAGGAAGAGAGAGATGGGAAAAGATGCGGCAGCCCCAGTACACATCAAAAAACCAACCTTGTAGTTATTACAGGGTGGACCCTACACTGGCGAGCATAGCGGGGCACGAAGAGATATGGATCCTAGAAAAGCCAGCGTAGAGGAGAATAGAGTGGTGCCAGCGGAAGTAACGGTGCTAGTACCTGTTGACCCGAAAGATCCGAACAAAGTGGTGAATTTGGGTTTGCAACTTAGTGTGGCGGTTCAAAATTCCTTGATATCATTCTTGAAAGCAAATTTCGACGTATTCGCTTGGACTCATGCTGATATGTGTGGAATATCCCCAGAAATTGCAGTACATACTCTGAATATTGATCCGAAGTTTACACCGGTAAAGCAGAAAAGAAGAACCCAGGGTCCTGAAAGGTCAGCAGCGTTGAAAGAAGAGGTAGACCGGCTCATGGAGAATGGTTTCATCAGGGAGTCTACTTATCCGAGTTCGGTTTCAAATCCAGTACTGGTTAAGAAAGCTAATGGAAAGTGGAGAGTATGCATCGACTTCTCAGATTTAAACAAAGCCTGCCCCAAAGATCGCTTCCCGTTACCCAAGATAGATTAGTTGGTGGATGGAACAGCGGGGCATGAATTGTTATCTTTTATGGATGCTTACTTCGGATACAACCAGATCATGATGCATGAGCCGGATCAGGAGGACACGAGCTTCATCACCGACGTTGGTCTCTACTGCTATAGAGTTACGCCCTTCGGACTTAAGAATGCAGGGGCAACTTATCAAAGACTTTTCAATGCTATGTTCAAGCCATAGATTGGCAAAACTATGGAAGTTTATGTTGACGATATGTTGGTAAAATCAAAGAAGGCAACAGACCATATGGATCACTTGGCAGAAATGTTTGTAGTCCTTCGAAAATACGGAATTAAGCTTAATCCTTTGAAATGTTCATTTGGGGTGGAGTCCGGAAAGTTCTTGGGTTTCATTGTGAGTGCTAGGGGCATTGAAGCTAATCCTACTCAGATTGCTGACTTAAAAGAAGTCAAAGCTCCTAGAACGAAGAAGGAATTGCAATGTATTAATGGAAAAGTCGCTGCCTTGAGTCGATTCATTTCCAAAGCTACTGATAAATGCATTCCATTCTTTGATGCTCTGATGAAAGGAAGGAAAATTTTTGACTGCACTCCTGAATGCCAGAAAGCTTTCGATGAGTTGATTCGTCATATGGAAACGCCTCCAATACTTTCTAAGCCCGACGATGGTGAAGATCATTTCGTATATTTGGCAATCTCATCTCATGCTCTCATTGCAGCGTTGGTATGGGAAGACGCAAAAATTCAGCGCCCGGTCTATTATATCAGCAAAAGATTCACTGGGGCAGAGATGAATTATTCAAAATTGGAAAAGCTCGCCTATTGTCTACTGATTGCATCAAGAAAATTGAGGCCATATTTCCAAGCTCATCCTATCAGAGTCCTCATTGATCAACCTCCGAAGCAAGTCCTGTTTCGCCCTGAGACTTCGGGTCATCTTCTGAAGTGGAATATTGAACTCAGACAATACGACATCACTTATCATCCCCGAAGAGCAATCAATGGACAAGCTTTAGCAGATTTCATCGCAGAATGTACAGATAAAGGTGACAGTGAGGAAGAGGTGACTGATAATACCCCAATTCGATGGAAATTATATGTTGATGGTGCATGAAACGATTACTGTTCTGGAGCTGGGGTTGTGCTTGAAACCCCTGAAGGGCGGTCATTGTGCTATGCATTGAGATTGGAATTCCCTTCGACAAACAATGAAGCAGAATATAAAGCTCTTATTACCGGCTTGAAGATTGCTAAAGAACTGAATGTCAAAGTGTTGCAGATCTTTAGTGATTCACAGCTTATTATATGCCAAGTCAAGAAAGAGTTTCAAACTAAAGGAGAAAATCTTCCTGCATACTTGTCAAGAGCCTAAGAACTTCTCGATGATCTTGACCATTATACGATAAGTCATAAACCCCGGGAAGAGAATATGAAGACAGATTCTCTCGCAAAGTACGCAAGCACTGGTGAAGCTCAATTATTGGGATTAGTTCCTGTGGAAGTCCTATCAGCTCCAAGCACTGATGAGATGGATATTGATTGGATCATGACTATATCTCAAGAGCAAGAATCGTGGATGACTCCGATAATGGAATATCTGCTCAACGGTTCTCTACTAGGAAATTCAAAGGAGCGTCAGAAGCTACTGAGGAAAGCCTCTAGATATATAATTCAAGATGGTCGATTGTACAGGCAAGGATTCTGAATGCCATTACTCCGATGTGTAACCAAGGAAGAGGCTAAGACAATTCTAGCTTAAGTACACGGAGGAAAGTGTGGAGATCATTCAGGTGGTCAAACTCTAGCAAAGAAAATTCTCCGTTATGGGTATTTTTGGCCACACATTAATCGTGATGCTGCAAGCTACGCCAGAAAATGTGATCGATGCCAGAGATTTGCAAAAATCCCAAGAGCACCGTCCACCGAGATAACACAGATGGTCAGTCCATGGTCATTTGCTATTTGGGGAATAGATCTCATCGGGCCTTTGCCAACCGTCAAATCCAGAATCAGATATGCTATTGTTGCTGTTGATTATTTTACTAAATGGGCTGAATCTGAACCATTAGCTACTATTACCTCTAAAAAGATGATAAACTTTGTAACTAAGAATATCATTTGCAAGTATGGTGTGCCTCAAAAGGTAATCATAGACAATGGAAACCAATTCGAAAGTGAAGAGTTCCAAGATTTTTGCAAGCGATTCAAGATCCCAAAAAGCTTCTCAGCAGTGGCTCATCCACAGGCAAACGGGCAAGTGGAAGCAGTAAACAAAATTATCAAATCAACCATCAAAAAACAGCTAGAAAAAGCGAAAGGTGGTTGGGTCGATAAGCTACCACTAGCACTATGGGCATGCAGAACTACCCATAAAACTGCGACTGGGAACACTCCATTTTCATTGGTATATGAATTAGGAGCAATGATTCCGGTGGAGACAGAAGTCCCTTCACATAGAAGGATCAATCTCGATCAAGCTAAAAATAAAAAGCTGCAACTTGAAGCATTAGACTTCCTTGATGAAAGAAGGGAAGAGGCTCAGCTCAGAATTGCAGCCCATCAGCAAAGAATTGCCAGGCACTTCAATTCCAAAGTTCGCCAACGCAGCTTTGAGATTGGAGATCTGGTCTTGAAAAGGATCATGACAGCAACATGAGTGTTTGCGCCAAACTGGGAAGGGCCATATATCATAGGAAAAAAACTTCTTGATGGCACTTTCAAACTGATAACTGTCGAAGGAGATCCAATTCCAAGGGCTTGGAACAGCAATCACTTGCGCCCATATTTTACTTAAAATCTTTATTGAAATACTTTAAAAGAATTATGGATGTATGATTCTTGTATTGAAAGCTATTGTAAAACCAGTGCAAGTGAATAATAAGATTAATAAAGTGGATGTAGGCCCAGTTCTTGGTCGAACCACTATAAATCTTGTGCTCTCTACTATTATAAAATGCCTATTCTATTTCGATATGTAAAGTACTTTAATAGTATTGCTAAAATGTCGATTTAATATTGTAGGCCATTAAAATAAAGCTTACCCATCACAAGACCAAGTGATCCTTGACATCACTCAACAAGCAAATGTTAAGCCACAAAAATTCTAGACTCAAATCCTATATAAGAAGTGCTTCAAGCAAACAATTAGTGGTTCCGCCGGAGGTGGGCCCTTGCTAACTAATTGTGATTATTTGTGCAAACGAACATTCGATTAATTAGCCCGTGTCTGCCCCTGCGAACTCACTTAAAAATGAAGTACACTTCTTTGGATAAAATAAACTACTTGCAAAAGAAAGGAATGTGTGCTCAAAAATGATAACAAGGAGTCGCTGATATGTGCAAATGGCGAAAAGACATGGGCAAGCAGGCAGGAAACAACCAAAGACCTCTTCGAAGGCACAAGCCCTCTTCGGAGGCACAACTCTTCGGAGGATAAAGATCTCTAATGGGACTTGCCAGAAAAAGAAAGTTCTCTTTCTCAACCAAAAAAGATTGGTGGAATGACCGGTGGCACCATCCCAAGTGGAAGGCATAGGGCACTCATTAACTAGCTGAGAATGTTTGTGCAAACAAACATCCAAGTAACTTGTGTCCGCCCCGTGAATCCATCCAACCATGAGAAATTAACTTCCAGGAAAAAGCCCTACTTGAAGGTACACATTCCACCGAGATCTGAAATAAAACTTCACAAGTGTTGGAATGTGAAAAGCCCTCTTCGGAGGCCCATTTCACTAGAGTTGAAATGCTAAAAGACCTCTTCGGAGGCACACATTTCATCGAGATCAGAAATAAAACTTCACAAGTGTTGAAATGTGAAAAGCCCTCTTTGGAGGCCTACTTCACCAGAGTTGGAGTGCCAAAGCCCTCTTCGGAGGCCCTCTTCCCAACGAATAGGGAAAAAACAAAAGCCTCATCCCAGAGGCAGAAACAAAAAGCCCTCTTCGGAGGCCCGCTTCCTCGCGTACAGGAAAAAAACAAAAGCCCTCTCCCAGAGGCACACACAAAAAAGCCCTCTTCCCAGAGGCACAATCAAACAAAAGCCCTCTTCGGAGGCACAAACAGGTCAAAGCCCTTTTCGGAGGCCCACTTTACCGCGTAGGAAAATTCGCTTGCCAAAAATAAAAGTAACTTTCTCCGAAAGTGAAGTGTAAAAACTTAAAAAAAAAAAAGAGAAGACCTCTCCAATACAAGGCACATTCTACTAAATCAGAGAAATATTACCTTAAAGTGGAAAAAATTATTCTCTATAGTACGGATGCAAGCCTTCTTAAAATGGAAAAGTTGCTCTCCAAAGAAAGAGTACAAGTTTTCTCAATACAGAAGAGTTGTTCTCCAAAATTTTACCAATGTGAAAAAGATTGCAATAAACCGTGGTATGGGGGCAATATAATATAGTTACATTCATAAAAGCAATGCTCAAGCAACATACCACAGGTTTACTGCAACATCACACAAAGAAAATAAAGAAACTTATATAAAAAAAGAGAATAAATGCATTCTCAAATACAGACAGAAGTTTGTACAAGTAAAAGAATCATTTTATTCCATACTATGAAAATTTTATACATGTGCAGGTTTCAAAATAAAAGAAGGCGGGGACCGGTACCCGCACAATCTCCGGTCAACACAAGTCTTTACATATACAAGCAAAAAAGCGTAGGTCCCAAACCCATCACTTCTTCTTCTTGCCACCTTTCGAGCCCTCACCTGGCCGGATGATTAACTTTTTGGGTCGGCTTGTGAGAGTAGGGGAAGAAAGAGGAAGGGGTGCAATTGGACTTTCTTCTGCTTTTTCTTCGCCGGCAGAAGCTTCCCTCTTTTTCTTTGAGACTCCACGCTTCCCCTTCTTCCTTGAAGAAGACTCACTACCCGGGGTGAAAAGTGCAGACAACTTTATGTCATCAGAAATAGTTTGCTCTGGGGTTCTTTCGCCTTCTCCAGGTTCTTCGGCCTTCTGTTCTTGTGAAGCGACCGGGTCATCCAAGCCTTGAAGAGCTTCTGTTTGCTCCTCTTGTGACCCCGGTTGAGAAACGGAAGGAGGGGTAATCCGAAGAGGCGGAGAGGGAACAGCTGGAAGAGGGGAAGGCTGAATAACACTTGGCACTTTCACTACTGGAGAAGAGAAGTTAAAGTCAGTATCCCTCATAAAAAGAGGAGAAAGTGGCGCGTCAAGATTTAAGTAATAATCAAAAGTTCATCAAGCTCATGTGAAGTAAACAAGCAGTCCACTTGAGCAAGATCAGCATTGAGGTTACCTGGAGAAGTAGGCTTTACTATGTCAACTTCAAATTCCTATGCTTCGGTGCTTTCTTGAGTCTCATCTCCAGTGCGGGCGGTTGCACTTTCAATGACAGCTTTAGCAGGAGGTGGAGAATGGGAACTGGAGCCAACGATATTGATGTCGGCCGATACTCAAGGTTGAACTGGGTCGGTTGAGGTTGCCTTCCCTAAATGTTCTCCTTCTGCCATTTCGGCTCTCTCTTTAGCGAGTTGCTCCTTTCCCCTGGCAAAAGAAGCACATGCATCGTCATCCAGATGGTGCGCCATTAAATCTTCTTTAGCATATCCATCTCCTCCAAGCATATCAAGTGCGGCTTCCCACACTTTGGCCAAAGTGATTTCGTACTTCGGTCCCAAAAATCTAAGGCTACCGCACCTCAGAACACTATGAATGTAAAACTCGAATAAAGTAGAGCTAACTTCGGCTTTAGTTGCCATATGGGACTCTTCGGCTACTGCTTTGCCGGCAACAGCTTCATCATGCTCTTTTTCAGCTACGGAAAGTTGAGCTTTTAACAATTCGATTTCCATGTTTTGGGAGCTGGTTTTTTCTTGCAACTGAGCCACGTCAGCTCGGTATTTCTACAACTTGCTGTTGTGCTTCAAATTTAGCTTCAGCGTCCCTCTGTGCAGCGTGAACATCTTTCACCTGTTTTTGAAGCACTTCTTCTCTTTGAGAATAGGAAGTGGAAGAAGTGGCGAGCTCTTCTTTAAGTTTTTCAACTTCTGCTTCAAGCTTCTCATTGTAAGCGGCAATGCTCTTCATCTCCGCATCATGCTGATTGAGTGCTTTCTGCCACTCGGATTTATCATTTTCCATAGTCAGCATGGCTTCGAGATTTGCACGGTTTACTCTTTGAAGCTCGTCAACAAGTTTTTGCCAACCAGTCATTCTCTCGATATCGAGTTTGACGGCATCAAGATTTCGCAACATGGCTTGCTTATCGATTGGGACCAAGTCAAGGTCGAAACGCACTCCCTTTAAGCACCAGTGTGGAAACCGGCTTTGAAGAGTAGCCGGACCCTGTCCAACTTGATATGGGGGCCTACTGATGATTGTTTGAATATCAGCTCTTTGAAGGGTAGGAGAGCTGGAAGGGATTTCCAAAGAGACGGGAGTAGTGGGCTTTTCAGAAATTTCAGATGTCGGTTTTTCGCCGAGTTTGGCCCGTTTACTCGGATCTTCAGCGATATGACTTTCCCTTTATCATCACGAGATTTTCGTTTGTGGGAATCATCCTCTCTCTGGGAAGATTCATGTCATTCGTCCCTTCTCCCGTAGCGTTCTTCATAAGCGCTCTTCTCACGAGCTTTCCTCGCAGCTCTTTCTTCGTCGGTTTCCCAGGAGGCAGGAAGATACGTCTTGGGGTCATAAGAGCCGTGCCTCCCATAACGCTGGAAATCATCGTAGTAAGAGCCACTTCGTCCCATTGGAGAACCTGAAAATGAAGAAAAGATAAGTTCATAAATCTTCAAAGCAAGAAAGTTGAATGCGTAAAAGTGCCGAAAAATCCTAAGTGTGTGTAACGTGCGAACTACGCGCGTCAAACTACGAACCGCTCCTCGATTGGGGGGTGATGACGGATTTTACAGCAAGTGCTAATTCTTGGGCTAACAGAGTTTGTTGCAAGACAGATGTCGCTTCAACTGCTGGAGAAATAACTTTAGCAGTAGTGGTATCGTTTTTAAAGAGCTCCTGTGAAGTGATCATCAAGTCGCTCAATCCCTCAAAAATGTCGTCTCCATCGTGCCCAGCGGGACCCTTCCCCTTAGTTCCTTCATCAACAGTCTTCCCGGATTGGTGAGGAGGTTCCTCTTCCTCAATGACCGGGGCAAGTGCAAATTTGCCGGATGACCCCACAACGTCAATAGAAGTAGAACACTTCACCAGTGAAGCCTCAATAGTAGGTTCTTTCGGTGTTAGTTCTCCAACGGAAACTGGGGCATCCGATGTCTCTACTAGAGAATCAGGGACTTCATAAGGCTGAGTAGAACAGGAAGGGTGCAGAAGTCTGTATTGGTGAAGAAATTCGTCTTTCAGCAAAAATTTAATACTTCTTTCCTCAAACGCCACAGCGCTTAATCTTTCAAAAGTCGGCTTGTGGCTGGGAACTTTAGAGGGAGGAGAAAGTGCTGTAAAAGAAAAGAATGAAATTAGCACCTAACAACTCGGACTTTGAAAAGCTCAAATGGAAAAAGTGGGAGTGAGCAATATTACTTCCTACTCTCCAGATGGCGTAAAATCCTGGAGGGCGACGAACGAAGAAGAATTGATTTAAGAACCCGTGGGCGCTTTTCGGAAGATCGATAATCAATCTACGGTTCCTAGCGCTTCTCATGAGTGTGATAGAGGGATGATCTTTGTTCTTTGCGAATGTGCACAAGTAGCATATTTCTTCAAAGCTCGGAAGACGATCAAGTGTCCTCCTAAACAGCACACAAAGTCCCATTAGGATGGCATGACCATTGGGATGCAGTTGGAAAGGAGAGATAGTTAATCGGAGAAGGACTCGTTGAAGAAAGTCATTAAAAGGAGGAATGGCACCACATAGGCACATCTGACGGTTGACAGCGATAAAACCGAGAGGTGGCCTATCAGCAGTATCGTTTGGCCCAAGATGTAAAGCATCTGCTTCAGCAATACCAAACTGAATATGTAGTTGGTTGAACGCCCGCTGACTCAGGGTAGTTGGAGTTCTTTCCAGAGGATTATCCAATGGATTGGCTATCGGGAAGACCCCTTCAGCTTGCCCTATTATCTCTACTTGAGAAGACATTCTAGACAAGGAACTGGATATTCAAATATGAAGGTGCACGTTTCCTAAATGTGTGAAGTGTTGTGCAAAACTAATAAAACGACAAGCAAATATAACTGAAATTAAACTAATATGCATTTTTCAATTTTAAAGTTTCAGGGCTTGTTGTTTTAAGTCCAAATACAAGTGCAGTGTTGATGCAAACAAATCAGTCTTAATTGATTAATATGGCTTTGCTTTAATACTTCACTTGAATTTGTCTATTCACAGCATTTCATATAATTTTTTTAAGTTGATTATCTTTTATCGATTAATCTATCATTCGATGTGGGCGATCAGTGGCAGTATATTCGTCCCATTTTTCTGCAAATGTTGTATTTAACAGGTTATTAGCATTAAAGTTAATGAGATATGTAAATAAGTGCAACAAGTTCAGAAATGTTATCTCGACAGTTCGAGTTAAGAGTACAATTCAACAATGTCATGTTCATTCAAGATGAAAGGTATTCAAGTCATTAGGTCGCAGGAACGACTTAAGCTAGCTCGGGGATTATTTAGGTCGTCCAGATCAAGTCAAATGACTTAACATAAGTTGAACTTCTTAAGTCGCATTGTTCAAGGCCATGCAGTTAAAAATTATCCAAGCCCTAACTCGGCCGCGACCTAAAACCTCTACCAGAAAGTTAGGTTGTTAGTTCGTTAAGTCGCTCTGCTTTAAGCTTTATGTTATTCAGGCAAGTTAGATTGCAAGAGAATTAAGTCGCAAGTGAGTTAGGTCGTAAGCAAGCTAGGTTGCAAGTAAGTTGGGTCGCGTGTTTTATGATCAAGCCGATAAGCCTAAGGTCGGCCGAAGCTCCTCAACCAATCATTTCTTAACTCCTTTTGCTCCTCCCCACTCTGCAAACGGCCTAACGAACAAACCCGTTAACCCAAAAACCTATTATCACCTCTACCGTAAAATCCACCGTCCCACCACCAAATCACCCAGAATCGATTCAAACCACCTCAGATTCGTCATGGATCCAGTATGCTGCTGTGTTTTCGAAGAATTACAATAATGTTGCAACCAAAGGCGGACGAGGATCGGTAGTGACACGATTCATGGCGAAGCGCGGTGTAAAAAGAATGATTAAGGATGGCAAGTGGGGAGTCGCGATTTGATGATGAACATGGTTAAATTTTTAATGGAATTTACTTACGCAATATAATGGTGGAGATGATTGATGATTGAATAATGAAAATTGTCTTCGAGAAGCTCAGAAACTTGTTAATGGCAGAACAAAATGTTAGAGCAGATGAAGCAAAGAAGAAACGACCTAAACTATTTATGCACCGAAGCAATGGAACTCGAATCGGCACACACGACCTTAGCTTCTCGTAAGTTGCTTACGACCTAACAGCTCAGAATAGTATGAGTTGAGATATATCGAAGCACACGACCTAACCCCTAGGCGTGTACTTCGAGGGGCAAGTGTTAACTCCTCTAAGCGACCTAATGGAAAGAAGAGCCTAGCGACCTAAAGTTATTGCGACCTAATGAGCTAAGAAACTCAGCGACCTAGACAGTTAAACGACCTAATGATTTAATTACCTAAAGGGTCTAGCAACTTAACATCATGAAGCGGCACACCATGACACAACTCCGCGACTTAATGGGCTAAAGGTACAAGAGATCAGCGACCTAACGACCTATGGAGTAAAGCGACCTAACGACCTATGGAGTAAAGCGACCTAACGACCTATAGAGATAAGCGACCTAGCGACCTAGTAGCTAAACGACCTAGCGACCTAAAAGATCCAGCGACCTAGCAAGTTATCACAGAATGAAGCAACTTCTTATGACGTTCCCCACCGTAATTCGCCAACTATTCTTCCTAGGTCGCTCACGACCTGAACATACCGAAGAAGCTTCTTATATCGCTTCCTCCCTAGGTCGTTCACGACCTATGACTTGTTAGTTTGTTCGAGGTGATCAAATACACTCTAGTTAAGCCGTAAGACGCTCCACTAGGTCGCTCACGACCTACGGCCTACCTCTAGGTCGCTCACGACCTACGACCTAGCTTCTAAATTTCCCTATAAATACCGTGCCTACACCACCAAAGAGGGGAACTTTTGGCTGATTTCTAGAATGCCTATACTCTGCTGCTTCTCGACTCACTCGACACATCAAACACGAAAGACATCTCAACGAACTTCAAGAAGAAATCTAACACATTCGACATGGATTCAAAGAGTTCTTCTACATCGGAGTTCTAGCTATTTGTCCTAGCAGTGTTGTAATCGAAGATTGTTGTAAAGTTGTAATTGATTCAACAATAAAGAAGATTAAAGTGGACGTAGGTTTAACTTGAAGCCGAACCACTATAAAACTGTTGTCTCCTTACTGCTTTTACTGTTACTTCTCTACTTACTTCTAATTCCCGTATTGACGGGTGGTGCTTTCACTTAATCTCTACTTACACCGGGGTGTTAGCGTTCAACTTTTAGCGTTAACAAATTAATTAAAGATAATTAATTAAGATGATTAATTAAGGTAATTAATTTAAGAATAATAAATTAATTAAAGATGAATTATAATTAAAGAAAGTAATTAAGGGATGTTTATTAATTAAGAATTTGTTTTGTAATTAACTTAAGGTTAATCAATTTTGTAACTATTAAGGAGCTAATTACTTAATATAATTAACTGAGTTTGATGGGATTAGTTGAATTACTTCATTAAGTTTAATTTATTTAAACACTGAATGATTTGATAATAATTACTTAATGAAATTAATGGATGGTAATTATTTAGTAAAGTAATTAATTGATAAGTACTGGATGTAATTAACGGAAGTAATTAAGAGTAATTATTAATTAAGGAATAATTAATTAGTTATTGAGATTAATTAAGAATAATTAATTAAGGATTAATTAAAAATTAAGGGTTAATTAATTGTTGTAATTAATTAAGAAAATTTATCAAAGTGGATTGAAAATTTATAAATGATTAATTAACCAGGATTATAATAAAACAATTCATAAGTAATTTATATGATTTAAATAAATCAGATAATTAATTCATCTCACTCATGGATGTTAGAATTCTATGGAGTGCTTTGAATTGATTGATATCCTTTATTTGTGATAATGTGTGATATGAATTATTTTGTTTTGTGAATTGTGATGTCACTTATTCTGTGATGAAATTAATTATCTGTAATGTAAATTATTATTGGTGATATATACATCTGTGATTTGTGTATAAAAGATAAGCGTTACAATTGGTTTGTACCGCTTGTCAAATATAAGCGTTATAATTTATACCGCTTATTAAATAGACTGCTGTATTTAAATCCATGCCGACTGATGTTGTGCACTGTTGTGTGTAAACCCCTGGACCACACGATACACACACAAAATATGGATTTCACGTGGAAATCGGTTAAGTCACATATTTTTAAAATAAACTTTGAATTTAAATTTTTAAATTCAAATAGTTTTGGAAATAAATTTATTTTAATATGGAAAGCTTTGAAAAGGTGTTTTGAGAATGAAAATTATTTTGAATAACTAATAGAGATTTGGAATTTGTATAATTTGATTTAAATTGGAATTCAATATCTAGAATTGAATTCTATATTCGGTATTTATGATTTAAAAAAGGTGTACAAGCTTATTTCGGTTTAAACCATTTTAAAGTGTTGTTTTGGGGAATTTGAATTAACCCAAGGATTTTAACCTGTATAAATGAAATCAGGTTTTCCAAAATAAAACTGTTTATTTTCAAATGCTGAAAGCTTTCACATAAGTAATGAATTTCAAATTCGTAAGAAATCTCAAGTTTGAATTGAAATAGTTTTCCAATGGATGGATCTTTGGAAATGAGTTTTGAAAGTTATAAATGAATCTTTGGAAATTGTTTTGAAAGCTACGAAATAAGTCTTTTATTTAAAGACCGGATGAGTTAATCCAATTTGAAATGGGATTGTTTTGAAAAGCTATGAATGAATCTTTGTTAAAGATTTGTGTACCTTGTTTTAAAATTGACAGGGTATCTTTAAGATAAATCTTTTGTTTAAAAGATTTAAGTGTGGAAATTGTTTAAACCATTTTTTTTTTTAAAATGAATCTTTTTGAAATATTGGAAATGGTAATTTGTTTTAACCACTTGAATGAAAGGTTTTGGACTTTAAGTAGTGACTTAACTGAGACCCCATATCCATATGTTTTTAAATATTGCGCTCACTATTCGGTTTAGCCGGCAAAGGACCTTTGTGTCATATAGCCCATTCCGAATATGTGATACGACGTTATGGATAGCATTTGAAGACTGGTGATGAAGACTGGGTGTTTGCGAGAACGATAGGATAACCTATCGATTGTCTCTGCACTGAGTTGCTACGGTATAGAGATTCCCTAAGTGATGGAAAGTCCGATCGGGATTGTGAATACCCGGATTGTAAGGGCTTCTTCGGAAGTACCTTCGGTTCTGTTCGAACCCGAAATAGACTTGTATGGATGTGTGTCTGACGTTACACTTTGAGATGTAAAACCAGTTTCTGTCAAATACATTTATGTTTGGTGGCGGAGATTTATTCTCTTAGCTTAACACACTTCTCTGAGATGTACGAGCTCAGAGGTTATGTAGTTGATGGTTACTAGTGATATATTGCCAATTTGGTAATGTGGCATACGAAGTGCTACTGATAATTCGTTGATCAAAGCAAGGCTTTGTGAAAAGCGCAGCTTTGTGGACGAGACTGCATCATGACCTCACACCCCGAAAATGGTCGAAACAGGAAAGATGCAGCAAGGTTTCAGTGGTAGCGCCCCTAGGGTATGACCATTCCTTCTGGAAAAGGGTAGTATCATGGTATGGAGCCCAGATACTTACTCGTGTGGACATTGTATATTTATTACCGTGTGATGTTGTTGTTGGAGGGCCCTCGGATGAAAGGTCCCAAAGGACTGGGGGTGGCATATCTTAGGCTTTATTCCTCGGGAAGGGGGTAGCCGACCTTGTGTTGGCAGAGAACGAAGGATAGTTCTCGGGGCTTCCCTCCATAGGCATACCCATGTGGCAATGGGAAGTTCCTTAGCATGACCATTTGTTGCAAAATCCAAAGAAACAATACGCGTCCAGTACGGTTTTAGTTGTATAACCTGCCATTCACTTATGATGGTCACCACTGTTTGGATGGTAGCTATAGTAGCCATAGTACGAAATGTCTATGCTGGCTAAGATTAATATTATACTTTCGAAATGTTTTTCACTATGCACTTATAATAATAGTATGAAATGTTTTTGTGTATCAAGCATTTTTGACTGTCATAAGGAGAAATCTCCTCCAAGTGTGCGCTTGCACTGTGTGTGGTGGGAGGCCTTATGGTAGTTTCATTTTCAAAAAGCATTGTGGATTTCAATGTTTAAAATCTTTTGTTTATTTTAAAGATAAAAATGTTTTTTTGTTTGCTCATACCAGTCCCATGATTGACCCGGAGTTTATTGTTCCCTTCCTAAACTCTGGGTGCCCACAATTTTCCACACGGGCAGTCTAGAGTTGGGTTTTTCAGATAGTAGATAGTAGATATCGATTTGATACCCTCCAGCTTTCTCTTTGGAATCCTTTGGAGTCTTTGGATTTGTGGATGAGACTTGCTTAGCTTGGTGAACAGATGGTGGTTCGAGCTTGTTGATTTGGAATTTGGCTTTGGAGCATTGGATTTGAGTTGTAGTTGCTGCTTAGAGTTTTGGTTCCGCAGCTAGTTCATTTAGTTTCCGTTGTAGAATTTTTTATCTTGTATCTCTGATATTGATTCATATTGTATCATATTGTATCAGTGTTGTTCCATATTTGGATATTGTATTCATTGGAATTGTATATGACATTCATTTCTTTTTCTTCCGCTGTGTTGTTATACTTAATCGTGTTATAAGCACCGGCGACTCGGATTTGAACGGTCGAATCTGCGGCATTCGAGTATGATATAAAGTATGGATGTCGATTTTCGAAGGCGAAAAGTTCGGGCCGTCACATAAATTGTTCGTTGCGAGCATCACTGAAATAAGGCACAGTAGAATAAGATATATCCAAACACTGAGCAAAACCCCATTAACTCGAGATAATAAACATACAAAAACTGAAATTACAAAAAACTGACTTTGAAGCTTATTATTATTTTAATACCTACAAAGTTGTATCTTTCACAACCTTTAGATCAAAAGATTCCAATTTTGCTCCAAAAAGATAGGTCCATGGCATCCACTAAAACCAAATTAAAAATAGGTAATTGAATTTTAAAATAAACATACTAAACTTATTCGTAATGAATTGAATGAACATGAAATCAAGAAATAATAAAATGAAAATATATTATTAAATGATATAATATTTTTCATTAATGCCAGTAGGACATCCTATTATATTACATACTATAAACTATATGATATTTTAAAAAAATAAGAATAAATAGGAAGAGTAGGAATTTTAGGCACTAATTGCAAAACCTATATTGATATATGATAAGTTTATACTTGTTAATTTCTATGATAATCAAATGATGTTTAATAAATCAAGTTTATTATAACACTAAATAGAGAAACCATGTTACCTCTCTTATAGCTATTATCAGTACAATAAGGAGAAGGCTAATATTTCAAGAATGATGCATGTAGAATTGATAAATTTTTATCACCTACATATGAATGAGGAGTACATTGGTGGTATTAAGTATCAATTAGCCATATGTAATTTAAACCACTCAATAAACTAATGCAATTAGGACTTATGTCATTCGTGATATTTCATAAATCAAAAATCATTGACCATATTCCCATTTATAAAAAAATTACAAAGTAGAAGTTTTATGTTTGAAGCAGGCCATTTAAACCATTAAAACTTCCAGAAAGATAAAATAATTAGTCGTAGCATAATAAATATTATTACTTCAGTGATGTAACTTTTATAATATAAATTAAATATTTAAAATAAATCAGAAACTTATAAGCATATTAATTCTAAAATTTGGGTATTAGGAAGTGGTGGTGTAGAAAGCAACACTTCTTTTTACATGTGTGGTCTAATTCCTACTAAAATAAACATTGTTTGAAAGTAAAAGACCATATAATAGAATAACAAATTTAGTCGGCAGACCAAAGTAATGCAATTAACTCTGGTCAAAAGATATTAATTCAACCATAATTATTCAAAACAGATAATCTTAACAAAAGGAAATCATTCTCTCAAGATTAAAGTGAGAATAAGAGAGTAAGAGAATCACTATGTAAATCAATGATTATTACCTCTTGATATTTATGTGGGAAGGAAATCTGTTATTCATCCAACATCCAACCCAAAAGGAATAAACTGCATTCAAAATATGGAACATGGAGGCCTCAATCGCTCGCATCGAGCAACCTGGCAGTAAAACAAATAATCGATTAGCTATTTTTTAGAACTATGAAACATACAGCAAATTAGGGTTCACTCGTCAGAAAGTCAAGCCAAATTGAATATCAAGAATCATCAAAAGAAAATATAGTGAATAACTTTATCTACAGTAACAATAGAAAGGGAATACAATGAAGAAACTCACGTTTGGTAAATTGTGGTACTGCCGTTGACAGGTTGAGGAAGAATTGTAGCACAGTAGTCGGGCGAGGGTGCGTTGGGAGCAAATCAAATTGTCTTCGACCTAGGGTTTGAGAGAAGAGAGGACAGCAGGAGTAAGAACAAAAGAAAAGGATATGTGGAATAAAAGAAAAGGGTCTAAGAGGAATCAGTCGATTTTGGGTGGAGGAAAATGGATGGAGGAAATTAGTGATGGAGGAACGAAAGTTTCAACTGGAGAAAAGGGGCAAGATAAAAATATGCATACCGTTAAAGAAGAAAATTTTGGTGACTGTTCGGTTGCCAAAATTCAAGAAGGCTTGTATGCTCTTGAAATCCAACTCATTAATCATAATATAGTATAGATGTCCAAAGTAGTATTCTAAATTTGATTTAACCTATCAATGTTTTATTTGGCCAAATAGATGTCACTATTAATAACGACATTATTATTTAAAATAACATAATTAAATTCAGTCCCTATTATTATATCATCAATTTATATATCATCAATTCTACTAAAAAATCCATTATAATGTTTCACTCGAAAATCAGCGTGTCAATCGGATTTCTTATAAGAGTATTATGATGTTTTAAAATTAGCACGCTTAATTTATAACCTTAACCAAATGAAAATAGAAATCTCACCCCAAAACAAACGGGCCTAGCCCATTCCAATTCAAACCCATCCTATGCGCTTTAAAATAACTCCTCTCATATCACACAATTGTCCATATTCACATGTACCCTTTTGCAAATTCATTTGCAATAAATAGTAGATCATTCCCTTTCTTCCTTTTGTCCAGCATGCTAGTTTCCTCCTTACATATTATGTAAACGCCTGCACCGCTCTTCCCCATGGATGCAACCAAGAAGCTACAGAGCCTCATCCTTTCCTAGCTGAAGGCCATGACCCATCATCCAAACCCGCACCTTCCCTCACGCTTCCACCTACTTCTTCACACCAACTGCTATGCACACACCATACATTCTACGTCCAAACATATATACACCCAAGCAAATCGTGACCCAAACTTCCAAGGCCACTTCTCCCTGCACTTTCCTGCTCATGCACAGCCATTTCTCTTTCCTTCTCTCCCTCACGTGCACTTGAATTCACACACCACACGCACCATATACTTACCCACACACACACTGTAAGAGAATGAGATAAGTTATGGTAAGATAAGTATATAACAGTCATAGCAGATCTCAAGCATCACAACCATTCAATCAAATCTCAATGGCTCTTATTCAAGCTCTGTTTACAAAGGAACATAATGGATACGGGCTGTTGATCTGAAAGCCCACTTTAGCATATAACACTGCATATATATACAACAAGCATTGTGTAACAAAAATAATCTTCCTTCTGTATTATTCTGTTTTATAAATCAATAAAGTTTTTATTTCAGTATTTCAATTCAAAATCTTTTATGGTATCAGAGCTAAAACTCGCTTAACATCGTTGTGCCCTACCATACCCTCATCAGAAACAATCTCATCATCTGAGAATAGGCTGCACATTTGGATCTCATCAGATTAGAGATCATCACCCGAGATTCAAGAATTCATCACCATTCTTATCATTTGATCACTGTGCCTTGCCAAGTTAGGAGGTATCAGCACTCATCACTCACCACCCAACTGGTTGCATCAGTTATCATCAAAGAAGTTCATCAATAACGGAAATTACCTGATTCGTATCAGTTAGAAAGGTGAATCAGAGAAATCTATTCATCATTTTCACCCGTATATCCCACTTTTCCCTGTTCTTGATTCTTGATTCAATTTTATCATCATGGCTGAAGAGGATGCTGCTGCATCATCAACCCCTGCACCAAGAACCACCCCAAGAACTACTCAAACTCAATCTAATATCACTCAAGAAATCATGAATTCCATCATTAAGCCATAGAGTCAAGCATTCACTGTCCAATTGGAAGAATAAAATTACTTGTTATGAAATTCCAAATGGAAACTGCAATCAAAGGATATGGAATTGAAGATTATGTTCTTGGAACCATAAGTGTTCCACCCAAATTCACTACAGATCAAGATGGAAAACTCATAAGTAATAAAGATTACATAACACATCAGAGACAAGATAGCTTGATCAGTTCATGGTTGTTATCATCTATCAGTGCAAATCTATTACCACAACTTGTTGGACGCAAAACAACACATGAGATATGGCATACTATTGAACAAGTGTTTAGTTCTCAATCTGCTGAAGAATCATATAGTATAAAAGATAATTGCATCACTTAAAGAAGGGCAATCTAAACATGAGGGAATATCTGTCAAGAGCTAAAACAATACGCGATCAACTTGCTTCTGCTGAACACAAATTATTTGACACTGAGCAAGTCCTATCTATATTAAATGGTCTTGATGAAGACTATGAGTCAGTGGTGGCAGTAATATCTTCTAATGAATTATTACCATCACTACAATATGTACACTCAATACTTCCTTCTCATGAGGGAAGATTAGAGCAAAAGAAGTCAACCAACTCAGAATACTCTATCAATTACATTGCTAACAGCAGAAATAGAAATCAAGAAAGTAATAATACAACAAGAAATCAACATAACAATAATCAATGAGGTGGTCAGTATAATAGACCCAGAGGCAGAGAAGACAGGCAGAGTTATAACAACAGACCAAGATGCCAAATATGTGAAAAATATGGAAACACAGCAAATAAATGTTATTTCAGATTTGATGCTAACTTCATTCCATCTCAACAAAGCAGTAACGTTCAAAAGCTTCAAATCCTAGTGCAAACTTGGTCAATACTCAAACAGAAGTAAAGACCGAAAAAGGAAGTGATGATAGAGCCAAGATTGAAGACATACATGATGATAGTTGGTATCCTGACTTAGGGTCTACCAATCATGTAACTAACAACCTGAGCAACTTAAATCTTGGCAACAGGGAATACAACAGTACATAGTTACTATATTTAGGAAATGGTAAACCAATTCACATTGCTCACACTGGTAATGCAAGCTTAAGAGGTATAAGACAACTTTGTCTCAACAATTTATTGAGAGTCCCACTCATTAAAAAGAATTTAATGATTGTGTCACAGTTTGCCAAAGATAATAATGTTTATTTTGAGTTTTATCCAAATCATGTCTTTGTAAAAGATATGCTAACAAGGGAAACCCTCTTGCAGGGTAAAGAACATAAGGGATTGTACAAATTTGATGTTGCAAATTCAAGACAAGATGATCATAAGGAAAATTGGTGTCATATTTCTGAATTAAAAATGATAATAATAGTAAAAGTCTTGATACTTAGCATTGTAAACTAGGTCACCCAAGTATAAAAATGTTAAAACATGTTGTAAATAATTGCAGTGACATCTCTATTGATAAAATTCCAATTTTTAATTGTACACTTTGTCAAATGGATAAAAGTCAAAAGCTTGCATTTCCAAACTCTGAGACTGTTTATCATAAACCGTTGGAACTAATTGCTACTGATCGATGGGGTCCAGCCCCAATATGTAGTGATTATGGTTATAAATATTATATCTCATTCATTGATGTATACTCTAGACATGTATGGATATATTTCTTAAAGGCAAAATCTGAAACTAACAATGCAGTAATACAGTTTGTTGCCAATGCAGAAAGACAGACAGGATGTCAGGTAAAAATTATTCAAACAAATGGTGGAAAATAATTCCTATCACTGAAATATTATTTTTTTAAAAGGGAATCACACAAAGGACTACATGTCCTTACACCTTTGAACAAAATGGACTTATAGAAAGAAAACCTAGGCATATTGTAGAAACAGGCTTGACTTTATTCGCTCAGGCATCACTACCACTAAAATTTTGGCGTGATGCTTTCTTCACAACAGTCTATCCGATCAATAGACTACCCACAAAGGTACTGAACTATAAATGTCCATTGGAAATACTAACTAAAGTCAAGACAGATTATCAAAACTTAAAGGTATTTGGATGCCTATGTTTTCCCTACTTAAGACCTTACAATAAGCATAAGTTAGAATTTAGGTCTCAACTCTGTACATTCTTAGGTTATGCATCAAATAAAAAGGGGTTCAAGTGCCTTGATATCAAAGGAAGAATATACATATCAAGACATATAATCATTAATGAACAAGAATTTCCTTTTAGTAATGTAGCAATCTAGACATCTGATAAAATATATAATGCTAGATACTCATTACCTCCAATAACACTCTTTCCTGAAGAGTTAGCTTCTGATTGCACTACTGATAGTGAGGTGAGAGATAGTCTCAGTACTAATCCCTTTAAGTCAACAAGTGAAATAGGGCAAGAGCAAGGTAACATTCCTGAAAGATCAAGTGATCTTTCTCTATCCAGCGCCATCAACATTCTGACACACGTCAAATATTGAATGATACTGCATCACTCAATACTCAACAAGGTGTCACTCAAGACAATAGTGATCAATCTGCTCAACCTGTAAACACTGGACATCACATGATAACAAGAGCCAAGAGTTGCATATTTAAACCAAAAATCTATAGTGTTGTGTCAGACTGCACTGAGTATAGTACTTATCAACAAGCAGTATAGGATACTAATTGGAGAGCAGCCATGAAGGAAGAGTACAATGCATTAATGAACAACAAAACCTGGGATCTTGTACCCTTTCCACTAGATAAAAATATAATTGGATGCAAGTGGACATACAGAATTAAAAGGAATCCAGATGGTTCAGTTCTTAAGTACAAAGAAAGACTAATGGCAAGAGGTTATTCAAAACAGAATGGATTTGACTTCAATGAAACATTTTCTTCTGTTTAAAACCCTCAGCCTTTAGGATTATTGTGGCGCCCCACCTTTATACCCACGCTAGCCAAGGACACTACGGTGTAATGCCGTCGACTAGCATGGAGAATAAGGCTGTTGAAGAGCGACCATCCGTGTAATGGCTTTGTGCGAGTACCGATATGCCAGATAAAAATACAACTTTTCATCAGAAATCCGCCATACCGATGCAAACTCAAGGCTACAACACAGTGGCTATAATATCTTCGGAAACAAATATAGAAATAAGTATAACACAAATCAGTCACAGATATCCATATCACAAAGGCGGAAATAGATATGAATATACAACATTTAAAAGTGTTCATCAGAGTAATGGTCTAACAAGATCCACAATACCACAAAAGAATGGTTACAAGTGCTACACAAAAGAATAAGTATACATCATGGAGTCTCTTTCTCAAATGTATACAACAAAATAAACTACAATCTATGTAGTTAGCCAAAACTCAGAATAGTAAACCCCGAAGTGGAGTCAAGTGGAAGCACCTGTAACATCTCGGTCTGACCCGAGTATTATTTAATAACAAAATAATAAACAGATCCGTCTAACTATAAATATCAGATGAAATGATATAGAATAAGATATATGACAAAAACGTATAATAACCATAATGCCATACTGTGATAATTATGTAATTGAAAATCAACAAGAGATTAATCAACATCACAAGAATCTTTTCAAAGATAAAAAAAAAGTTTGTCATACTCTTTATTTCATTTACCGAACCATAAATACTGACAATTATATCAATGCCAATCACAAAAGTTAATGACACACAAATTCACCAATGCACAAATATTGATAGAACTTATCAATGAAACCAAAAAAATTGGTGAAACACAAATTCTAGAAATCGTCAATAGAAATCCAGAAATCACAAAAAGGGGGAGGCATATCACAAAACGGGAGTACGAAAACTCACCAACACGTGTATCACAAAACGGAACGCTATTCCATGGTTGCTAACCATTTATTTTGAGCCGAAGCTCCACAAAGCAGTCTGAAGACCATGGGTCGCTACCCCACCAAATTGAGCCGAAACTCCACAGAAACGGGGTTTAGTCTCCCTCGCAGACAAAGAGGCATCGCACATTGGTAGTCTAAATCACAAAAATGATCATCATCGAACATCAAGAAGTGTCAATTACACTAAGATAGTAAATATATGAGCTTAGCTTAATGTCCCATAACCACTAGCTTAACTTAAATATTTAGGAACAAATTGTAGATTTCCACTCGAAAATTATCACAAGAGATCCAATCGAACAAGTCCAAGAATTAACCGACGAAGCAAACGCAAGCATTTCATACCACTCGTTTTACTAAGCCGTTTAATTAGATTTCTCATATGAGTGAGGTAAAGGTTTGTATATACTAATAGATTGGAAAGCGGTTTAAGAAAAACGAGCTTTGTAAATAAAATAGTGTTGAAATCATCTGGAAGAAAGAGTTTTAATATTTACTACTAGTATTAAAACCTTTATATTTTTAAAGTGACAAATCATAAAAATGATTGTAGAAATAATCAATCATCAAAATTCACATACGAACACGTGAATCAAATCCAAAGAAACTAATACCGAGTCCATCAAAGTGGATATACCCAAAAATTCCTAAAATAGAAGTTATCAAAGTTGACCAAGGTGATAACAACTAAATGGAGAAGAAGAATCGATTAAAGATTGGAAAACAAAGCAACTAGCACATAAACAGGCAAAACAGGAGCAGGTCAGTCGACTGAATTCCCTGAGTCAGTCGACTGAACACATACCTGAGAAATTTTCAGGCTTCAGCTCAGTCGACTGACTCAGAGAATTCAGTCGACTGAAACTGAATTCCTGCATTTCCTACCCTATTTCAAATGAAGTGCAAACCCACTCAATTTGAAATCGGACAAGCACGGACGCTAGGGGTTTACGCCAATCGGCAACCCGGCCTTATTGGCTCCTCGTGCATTACCAAAACATGAATCAAAACTACAAAGTTAAGATTTTCAAAGATTTGAACCCAAAAACACTAGAAATTGGAATATTCACCAATTCAATCCAAACCACAAGCAAATGCACATGAATAAGTATTAGGAATTCATACCGAACAATCAAAGATAGATATGGGCATAGATGTGAGATAAAAATCTCACGTTTAAACCTAAAACAAATGAAGAAGAAGCTATAGAGCAATGGCAAGGGAAATCACACTTCAATTCCAACTCAACAAGCTTGAATCTAAGCTTAAAAGAGAAACATTTCCTAAATTAGGTTTAGGAATTTCTGAAATTGGTAAGAGAATGAGTTGGAGAAGAAGAAGAGGAGGCTTACCAAAGCTTCTTCTAATAATTTGGAGCTAGAACTTGATTTGCAAAAGAAAACTAGGGCATGGAGTTTTAATTTCCCATTCCTCTCTCCATTGTTGCTAAAGCTTGAGTATTAGGAATTAGAAAGGAAGCAATGAAGAGAAGAGGGGTGTAGTTTTTTGGGTCTAATGGGCTGAAACAAAAAACCAAAGCCCTAAGTGAAAAAGTAGCAAAATTCTACTATCTCCAAACATATCGAAGTTTATACTCAAAAAGATCGCAAACGTCATTTTGAACTCAATGGGGGTGGTCTCGAGTCCTAATTTGACTGTTTGCAAAAAGTAGCTTTTCGGACTATAATCCGACTAACGATAAAATATTTAAATAAAATATTTAAATACTCAATCGTAAAATATGCGGGTTGTTCCAGACTCCCCTCCTTAAAGAAATTACATCCTCGCAATCAAAATGAACAAATGAACAAAAAGTAACAACCATAAAAGCATATCGACACAAAAAGAAGAAATTTTTAAAATAAAAAGTTCACCTCAAAGAGCACGAGAAAGTAAGTCTGGATGTGTTCGCTCAATGAATTCTCTAGATTTCAAAGAGCAATCCTTAGGATTTGAGGACCATTGAACTTTCACAAGCGGGACATCTTTATTTCGAAGACGTTTGACTTCCGAAGCAATAATTCGAATAGGATGTTGCTCATAAGTTAAATTAGGCGAAACTTCAATTTCTTCCACAACACCGGGCTCAAAAATAGAATCGGAATCTCGAAGGCATTTCCGTAATTGAGAAACGTGAAACATGTCATGAATAGCAAAAAGTTGAGCCGGTAATAAAAGGCGTTAAGCCACGGAACCAATGCGTTCGGTGATGGGAAATGGACCAATATATCGAGGTGTTAACTTTTCCGATCGACTGAAACGCACAACACCCTTCATAGGTGAAACATGAATAAACACTAAATCTCCCACAGAAAATTTTGATTTCCTTCTTCTTGTTATCGGCATAGGATTTTTGTCTACTCTGGGCTTCTTTCATCCTATGACGAATAAGATCAATCTTTCCTATGGAATCAAAAATAAAATTGGGACCTAAAACCAGCTTCTCTCCGGCCTCAAGCCAACAAGAAGGAGATCGACATGGCCTTCCATAGAGTGCCTCGAAAGGTGCCATACCAATACTAGATTGGAAGCTATTATTATAGGAAAACTCAACAAGAGAAATATGATCTTCCCAACTTCCACAAAAATCAAGAATGCATGCACGAAGAAGATCTTCAAAAGTTTGATTCACACGCTCAGTTTGTCCATCGGGCTGAGGGTGATAAGCGGTGCTAAAATTAAGCTTCGTTCCCAAAGCTTTTTGAAGATTCTTCCAAAATCCACTAGTAAACAATGGATCACAATCACTAACAATAGAAGTAGGAATTCCATGCAAATTTACAATTTCTTTAATAAAGAGTTTGGCCAAGAGAGGAATGGTTCGATTGGACCGAACGGGAATAAAATGGGCGGATTTAGTAAGTCTGTAACTATCATCCATAAGCTATCATGACCTGAACGAGAACGGGGAAGGCCGTATAAAATCCATGGAAATTTGATCCCACTTCCAAATTGGAATCTCTAAAGGTTGCAATAACCCATCGGGCCTTTGGTGCTCGGCCTTGACAAGTTGGCAAGTCATGCAACGCTTAACAAAGTTAGCAATATCAGATTTCATTCCATCCCAATAATAAAGTCGCTTCATATCCACATACATTTTACTATTATCGGGATGAATGGTAAATTTAGAACGATGGGAATCTTCTAAAATATCTTTATGAAGATCACTTATATTTGGCACGATAAGTCTACCAAATTTTTGAATACCGCCACGAGAATCAATATTAAAGTCTTTCAAACTTTCAGTACCAATTTTATCCCTTAACCTTTGGCTAAGAAGAGCCAAATCGGGATCAAGCTTCTGAGCTTCAAGAATGTGGTCTAAAAGAGAAGGATGAGCCTCAAAGCTACATAAAGCTAAAGATGAACATAAATCGGACTCACGATCTCGAATCTCACAAGTGGATAAAATTTTGAGAGCATTCCATTCGGATATCATCATGGAAACAACCGCTTGTTGCTTGCGACTAAGAGCATCGACAACGCGATTTTCCTTCCCAGGAGTGTAAAGAATATCAAGATCATAAGATGCAAGGAACTCGACCCAACGTTGTTGACGCAAATTAAGTTCCTTTTGAGAAAATAAATACTTCAAAGATTTATGATCGGTGTAAAGAATAAATTTTTCTCCCAAAAGATAATGACGCCAAATCCGAAGGGCGAAAGCAATAGCCGCGGGCTCTAAATCATGAGTGGCAAATCTAGTCTCAGCTGGCTTCAATTGCCTAGATGCATAAACAATAACACATTCTCTTTGCATAAGAACGACACCTAAACCAATACGACTAACATCGGTATAAACAATAAAATCTTGGTTTCCTACGGGAATCACAGGAATAGGAGCATTGGAAAGGAGTTCTTTTAATTTCTGAAAAGAAGCTTCACATTTGTCTGACCAAATGTATTTAACACCTTTCTTTGTTAAGCTAATAAGAGGCACGACAATTTTAGAAAAGTCTTTGATAAAACGACGGTAATAAACCGCCAATCGGAGAAAACTACGGATTTCCGTCACACTCTCCGGTCTCTTCCAGTTTTGAATCGCTTCGATCTTTGAAGGATCCACGGAAATTCCGGATTTGGAAATAATATGTCCGAGAAACTTCACACGAGATTGCCAAATGTGGCATTTAGAAATTTTGCTTTTAATTGATTACTCCTATGAGTTTCCAACACAATCCGAAGATGCTTTTCATGCTCCTCCTCGGTTTTTGAATACACAAGAATATCATCAATGAAGATGAGGAAAAATCGATCGAGGAAATCTTTGAAAACTCGATTCATAAGGTCAACGAAATAAGCCGGAGCATTCGTTAAACCAAATGGAATAACAAGCCATTCAAAAGATCCATAGCTAGTACGGAACGATATCAAAGGAATGCTATCCTTTGCAATACGAAGCTGATGAAAACCGGTTGCCAAGTCCAATTTTGAAAAGACGTTAGCACCACTAAGTTGATCGAATAGATCATCTATCCGAGGTAAAGGATATTTATTTTTGATAGTAAGATCATTAAGCTTGCGGTAGTCAACGCAAAGTCTAAGTGTACCATCGGATTTCTTCACGAAAATAGCCGAAGCTCCCCAAGATGAGGAACTAGAGCAAATAAATTGCTTCGTCTCCAATTCGGATAATTGTTTGCACATCTCCTCATTTTCCTTATTGGACATGCAATAAGGAGGACGAGTGATAGGTTGAGCTCCAGGGATGAGATTAATTCTAAACTCAATTGCTCGCTTAGGTGGCAATCCTAAAACGGGCTCAAATATGTCAAAAAATTCACGAACAACATGAATAAGAGAAATGACATCTTCCTCATCATCATTATCGTCATCATGAGGATTTAAAGAATATAAAGATGCTATCAAGACGGAATCCAAATCTTTAAGAACAATAGAAATCTGATTAACAGATTGCGGATGTCGAAGATAAATAGTCCGCTCAGGACATAGGATATGAGCTTCATAACAGTTAAGCCAATCCATTCCCAAAATCATTCCAATGCCTAAGTAACACATGACATGCAAATCGGCTTTGAAATAAAAATCATATAAAACAATCTCGACATCTTTACAAAGTAAACTGAGTGTTGTGGATCCACCAACCGGATTCGCGATTCTCAGAGAAGTCATTAAAGCAACAACACTTAAAGAAAAAGCATCAACAAGTTCCTTTGATATAAAAGAATGGGATGCACCCGTATCAAAAAGAACTCGAATAGGTTGATCACGAAATATAATAATGCCATCAAGGTTAGAATGAGAAATACCTTGACCACGAGATGTGTTGCCAGGGGCTTGACCAACATTTAACTTTCCCTCCTTCCTGCCTTGAAGTTTGGGACACGAAGATATATAATGGTCCGGGCTTTTGCAATAGCGACAAGCACGGGGCTTTGAACACTTGTTCGCATAATGGTCCTTAGAACCACAGTTGTAGCACTGTCCACTACCAGAGGAAGGAGTCTTTGCTGCAGGTGTTGCTTGCTTCCCTTTCTTATTAGGATAAGGGCCTTTGGATATATTAGGCCTTTTCTTGTTGTTGTTGAAGTTAGGTTTGGCACCCACAACTTCAACATCACTTTCCCTATCCCCCTCTTCAACACGAAGAGCGATATCAATGAGTTGATCAAAAGAAACTTCTAAATTTAGAAGTAATGGCTTCTTGAAATTTTTATTCAAGCCATAAACAAATCTTTGGTTCTTCTTCAATGGGGTGTTTATGTATTTGACCCTGTATTTAGAAAGTGACTCGAAGGATGCGACATAATCTGCCATGGAGGATTCACCTTGAACAAGGTCTATGAAACGACGAGCCAATGTCACCTTCTCAGCTTCTGGCACAAACTTTAACTCGAATCGTTCCCGGAATTTCTCCCAAGAAAGATCCACTTCATCTATTTCAGAAATCAGAAACTCGTACCAGTCTAATGCTCTTTCTTGGAGCATACTAGAGGCCACCTGAACACGGTGAAGATCAATAAGATTCATGCGTGAAAAGATTCGATCGCATGTTCTTAGCCAAGCCTGGACTTCAATAATGGTTTCAGAACCTTTGAATGGCTTCCCACCCAAGTTGGTATAACCGTTGCACAAGCATGAAAATCCAGACTTAGGGTAAGTAGGTTCCAGATTAGAACCGGCTTCTTGATCGTTCTTTACTAGATCAAGAAGTTGCTGGGCAGACATAAATACTCCATCCTGGGGAGTAGCACTGGATTGACCGGCGCTGGGACGGCCTGGTCTAACCATTCCTCTTCTTTAAGAAAGAAAGAAAGAAGAAGAAAAAGATTATCCACAAAATGAATATCAAAAAATGATGGTTGATAAAACAAGGAATCACAAAAGAAAATAGGATAGAACGGTACGAAGACACGAATTTAATCCTAAGGCACGACTCCTAAGATGTACTTAGGACGATGATCCTTGTTAATTTATTCTACATTGTTCCGAAGTTTGGCTTTGATACCGAGCTGTGGCACCCCACCTCTATACCCACGCTAGCCAAGGACATTACGTGTAATGCCGTCAACTAGCACGGAGAATAAGGCTGTTGAGGAGCGACCATCCGTGTAATGGCTTTGTGCGAGTATCGATATGCCAGATAAAAATACAACTTTTCATCAGAAATCCGACATACCGATGCAAACTCAAGGCACTACACAGTGGCTTCGAAAACAAATATAGAAATAAGTATAATACAAAATAGTCCAGATATCCATATCACAAAGGCGGAAATAGATATGAATATACAACACTTAAAAGTGTTCATCAGAGTAGTGGTCTAACAAGATCCACAATATTAAAAAAGAATGGTTACATGTGCTACACAAAAGAATAAGTATACATCATGGAGTCCCTATCTCAAATGCATACAACAAAATAAACTACAATCTATGTAGTTTTCCAAAAGTCAGAATAGTAACCCCCGAAGTGGAGTCAAGTGGAAGCACCTGTAACATCTCGGTCTGACCCGAGTATTATTTAATAAAAAAATAATAAACGGATTAGTCTAACTATAATTATCAGATGAAATGATATAGAATAAGAGATATGACAAAAACGTATAATAACCATAATGCCATACTGTGATAAGTATGTAATTGAAAATCAACAAGAGATTAATCAGTATCACAAGAATCTTCTCAAAGATAAAAAAAGTTTGTCATACTCTTTATTTGATTTATCGAACCATAAATACTGAAAATTATGTCAATGCCAATCACAAAAGTTAATGACACACAAATTCACCAACGCATAAATATTGATAGAACTTATCAATGAAACCACAAAAATTGGTGAAACACAAATTCTAGAAATCGTCAATAGAAATCCAGAAATCACAGAAAGGGGGAAGGCCTATCACAACACGGGAGTATGAAAACTCACCAACATGTGTATCACAAAAAGGAACGCTATTCCATGGTTGCTAACCATTTATTTTGAGCCGAAGGTCCACAAAACGGTCCGAAGACCATGGGTCGCTACCCCACCAAATTGAGCCGAAACTCCATAGAAACGGGGTTTAGTCTCCCTCGCAGATAAAGAGACATCGTACATTGCTAGTCTAAATCACAAAAATGATCATCATCGATCATCAAGAAGTGTCAATTACACTAGGCTAGTAAATATATGAGCTTAGCTTCATGTCGCATTACCACTAGCTTAACTTAAATATTTACGAACAAATTGCAGATTTCCACTCGAAAATTATTACAAGAGATTCAATCGAATAAGTCCAAGAATTAACCGACGAAGGAAACGCAAGCGTTTATACCACTCATTTTACTAAGCCATTTAATTAGATTTCTCATACGAGTGAGATAAAGGTTTGTATATACTAATAGATTGGAAAACGGTTTAAGAAAAACGAGCTTTGTAAATAAAATAGTGTTGAAATAACTTGGAAGAAAGAGTTTTAATATTTACTACTAGTATTAAAACCTTTATATTTTTAAAGTGACAAATCACAAAAATGATTGTAGAAACAATCAATCATCAAAATTCACATACGAACACGTGAAACAAATCCAAAGAAACCGATACCGAGTCCATCAAAGTGGATATACCCAAAAATTCCTAAAATAGAAGTTATCAAAGTCGACCAAGGTGATAACAACTAATTGGAGAAGAAGAATCGATTAAAGATTGGAAAACAAAGCAACTAGCACATAAATAGGCAAAACAGGAAAAATAGGAGCAGGTCAGTCGACTGAATTCCCTGAGTCAGTCGACTGAACACATACCTGAGAAATTTTCGGGCTTCAGCTCAGTCGACTGACTCAGAGAATTCAGTCGACTGAACCTGAATTCCTGCATTTCCTACCCTATTTCAAATGAAGTGCAAACTCACTCAAATCGGACGAGCACGGACGCTATGGGTTTACGCCAATCGGTAACCCGACCCTATTAGCTCCTTGATGCATCACCAAAACATGAATCAAAACATCAAAGTTAGGATTTTTAAAGATTTGAACCCAAAAACACTAAAAATTGGAATATTCACCAATTCAATCCAAACCACAAGCAAATGCACATGAATAAGTGTTAGGAATTCATACCGAACAATCAAAGATAGATAAGGGCATAGATGTGAGATAAAAATCTCACGTTTAAACCTAAAACAAATGAAGAAGAAGCTATAGAGCAATGGCAATGGAAATCACACTTCAATTCCAACTCAACAAGCTTGAATCTAAGCTTAAAAGAGAAACATTTCCTAAATTAGATTTAGGAATTTCTGAAATTGGTAAGAGAATGAGTTGGAGAAGAAGAGGAGGAGGCTTACCAAAGCTGCTTCCAATAATTTGGAGCTAGAACTTGATTTGCAAAAGAAAACTAGGGCATGGAGTTTTAATTTCCCATTCCTCTCTCCATTATTGCTAAAGCTTGAGTATTAGGAATTAGAAAGGAAGCAATGAAGAGAAGAGTGGTGTAGTTTGGGTCTAATGGGCTGGAAAAAAAAAACCAAAGCCCTAAGTGAAAAAGTAGCAAAATTCTACTATCTGCAAACATATCGAAGTTTATACTCAAAAAGATCACAAACGTCATTTTGAACTCAATGGGGGTGGTCTCGAGTCCTAATTTGACTGTTTGCAAAAAGTAGCTTTTCAGACTATAATCCGACTAACGATGAAATATTTAAATAAAATATTTAAATACTCAATCGTAAAATTTGTGGGTTGTTACAATTATTTTAAATATTTCTTTGCACAAGAACTAGACTATCAGACAACTAGATGTCAATAATGCTTTTATTAATGGTATCTTGCAGGAGGAGGTATACATGGAACAACCATAAGGCTTCATTGAGAAAGGCAATGAAAATCTTGTGTGCAGACTAAACAAAGCTATCTATGGACTCAAGCAAGCACCAAGAGTGTGGTTCGAAAGCTAAAATCAACACTTGCCAAGCTTGGATACAATTCAACAATATCAGACAATTATTTATTTCTTGAATTTTAAAATGATATTATTATATATGTACAGATCTATGTTGATGATTTTATTATTACAGGCAACAACAAGTCAGAAATTGAAAAGACTATATAGTGTCTACATAAGGAATTTACAATCCAAGACTTGCGAAATTTGAACTACTTTCTTGGAATTGAAGTTAAAAGACTACTAAACAATGAAATGCAATTGAATCAAAAGAAATATATCACAAAGATTTTAGTAAGAGCCAACATGGATAAAGCAAATCCACTGCCTACACCTATGACAAGTAACTTGCATTTATCAAAGCACAAAGGTGAATTCATATCCAATGACAAGCAGTATAGAAGCATAGTTGGTGCACTATGGTATGCCACCATAATAAGACTAAACATTTCTTTTAGTTTGAATAAAGTTAGTCAGTTTATGCAAAGACCATTAGACGAACACTGGATAGCAGTGAAACATATTCTAAGATATCTTAGAGATACACTGGATCAAGGCCAAATTATGCAATCAAGCAAATCACTAAATATTAATGCCTATGCAGACTCAGATTGGGCCATTGATTATGATGATAGGAAATCTACTACTGGTTATTGCATTTTTCTAAGGAAGAATCCAGTATCTTGGTGTGGAAAAAAACAATCAACGGTATCTAGATCAAGTACCGAAGCTGAGTAAAGAAGCATTGTCAGTACAGCATCAAAAATCATGTGGATACAATCGCTACAAGTGAATTACAAATTAATGCTAACAGCAAGGCAACAATTCGGTCTGACAACATTAGAACAATATCACTTACTGCCAAGCCTGTTCTACACTCTCGGACCAAACATATGGAACTCGATTTTTATTTTATCAGAGAACAGGTCATGAAGTATAAAATTAGTGTAAGTTACATACCTTCAACTTACCAAAAGGCTGTTGTGCTCACTAAGCATCTTTCAAGACAAAGCTTCACGAAATTCAGACGAGAACTAAACTTGATGTTGCTGACAGCAATCAAAGATCTCAAGTTCCAGTGTACATACCGAAGGCTATTCAAGAGCCTGACGAAGATAAGCATCTCAAAAAAACCTCAACTTGAAGTCATTCGCAACATCTCCGTCAGTTACTTCTTACTCTCAGCTCAAGTCGTTGCCTTCAACGCATTTGAAGACGGATAAGAGAAGGAGAAAACTATCATATCTAAGATCGACTCTAATTCATGAAGTTTCTTTCATGAATTTTCGGAAGAAACTGATCTCATTTGTCTCAAGCAAACCCTAGTCGACATTGGGTTCGAGGGGGGATGTAATAAGTTACGGTAAGTTAAGTATATAAAAGTCACAGCAGATCTCAAGCATCACAACCATTTAATCAAATCTCAATGGCTCTTATTCAAGCTCTGTTTACAATGGAACATAATGGATATGGGCTGTTGATCTGAAAGCCCACTTTAGCATATAACACTGATATATATACAGCAAGCATTGTGTAACAAAAATGTAACGACCCGTAAATTTTCGATAATTAAAATAGCTAATTTAATAAGATTTCGTGATTTAATGTTAGAAAAAAATTTGTAATTCGATTGGAATAATAATAACTAGAATGAAATGCAACAAATTTTATCTAAGTTAATTATTTATGAATTAAATGAAATCCCAAATCAATTGAAATAATATGTAGTCAAAGGTAATTGAATGAATTTGTATTATATAGGTAATTGTGACACTTGTTTGTAAATAATAAACTTATAAGTAATTAAAAGTTAATGGTGATAATTATTTAAGTTACCTATTCATTTAGTTAGTCGAATTGAATTTGTGAACCAATTGCAATTGAAATGAAAGTTTATATATTAGTGGAGTGCATTATCTCTAACTGTAGTTAAATAATAATGTGGAATTCATTTGATATAATATAGTAAATCGACTGATAAAGAAATTTTTATTTAAAAATCCAATATTGAAATCCGTCAAATATTGAACATTTAAATTGTTTAAATTTAATATTTGGAATTTATTGAATAATTGAATAACGGGAATTGAATAACTGTTTTAATGAAAATGGTTGTTCTATAATTTGAATTTGTCAAATTTTATAAGTTCGTTTTGAATATTTCAAAAGATAGTGATTTAAGAATAATCAAATTTGTTTAAGTTTAATATTACAAATGTTTGAATAATTAAATTCCGAATTTGATATGATTAATTTGATATTGAAATTCAATATATGAAAATAGAGTGAATAATTGAAATTTGATTTAATATGATTCAAATTGGTTTCCAAAGTGAATGTAAGTTATATTGGGATTATAATAGAGTTAATAAGATTTTAAAATTGGAAATTATTGGATAATTGAATAACGGGTTTAATATGATTAAAGATGATTTGTAAAATTTTATTTTATCACATTAAAGTTAGAATGAGGTTATAGAACTTTTAAAATCGAATTAAAAGTAAATCTGTAAAAAAAATTGAATATTTTAATATTTAATTATCGACTGAAAAATAGCCAATTTTCGAACAGTCTCAGAATTGGACGAAACTACTTCCATTGGATCCGTAATAGTTTGTTATTATCGGATTTCAAATTTTGTAGCAATCGGAGTTTTAGTTTGACCGTGGCAGCTCGAAACGCATCGAAATTGTTTTAACATTAATTTGACGAGTTAAAATAGTCATTTTTCAAATAGTCTCGGATTTCGACGAAGCTAGTTTCATCGGATCCGTAATATGATATTATTGTAAGATTTCAAATTTCGTGTCAATCGGGTTTACCGTTTGTCCGGGGCAAGCCAAAACGCCTAGAAAAATCGTTTAATCGGTTTAATTTAAAATTGATCGTTTACTACCGTAACTCGCACAGATGATCGAATTAGCTTCCGAAACCTATTCCATTGTGTCCGAAACGCGGGGTAAACCCTAGAAACGCCGGTCACCGTGCGTAAATCAGAGTTCGAAAAACCCGGGTTGAATAGTGTTCGTTGAAATTTCTATAAAAGCCCTTGGAATTCATTTTCTGCAAAATTAATAAACCCTAGGGTTTCATCACGTTCAGCCGCCACTAATAGAATAAATGGCTGAAATCTTCTCTCCTTCTTCCTCATTTTTCTTGCAATCCACTAACCAATTCGCGAAACCTTCAACATGAAAGTTATAGAGCACATCGAGTACTCCACATCCAACGGCTATGATCAAAATCGAAGCCACGGATCGTCGGCAATCCTCGTTAGAATGGCCGAAGTTCGCACGCATTTTTAGAGTGATGGAGTTGACCGAGCTCCAGGCTGCTCTGCTCGTGGGTGGCTCTGGTGATGGCCGTTCTGATGATGGTGAAGTGATGGAGTTTCGAGCGACGTGGAGGGAGCGGCCCTAAGCCCTAGAACGTGCGTGATGGGTTCTTTGTGACCTGGGAACGTATGCATGAGGGAGAGAAGAGAAAGATGTGGGCGGGCCTGATGTGGAGGAAGCAAAATGGACGGATAGATTTGATTCTGGGTAAATAAAGTGGGAATTGTAAATTAAATTTTTTATTTAATTATCGTTCAAACTTTAAAAATTGATATCTCTTTCATACGAGGTCAAAAACACACGAAACTAGTTGCGTTGGATTCGTATGGACGAACACTACGCTATGGAATTGGATTGGAATCGTTCGGAGCTAGTGAAAATTTTGGGTAAAATTAAACGCTCGTTTAATTTTATTCGAAATAAAACGCTGGAACTACATTGAAATCAAGGTGAGTGTTTTATAACGCTCAGAACGTACTAAATATCTTTATGCTAGTTAAATTTGACATTATGAAGTGTTATGATTTTATTTGTCGTTGTTTGATAAAAATTTAATTGTCATATAGCTTGTCATTTGGATTAACCGTTGAAAAATTAAATTGACAGTTAAATTGAAATTAAAATTGAATTGCGATTAAATTACCTGACATTGATAACTATAAAACTGCCATGAACTGTATTGTCTATTGGATGATGTATTTTGATGGATGTTGTTGGTTGATATTTAAATGTTTGGATGTTTATTTGCTTATATATATACTGTTATGCATACATATGACACTGTGATTGGTTTAAGTAATATATACTCATCCCTGACATTTAATTGAAATAAATAAGTACTTGGCCATAGGATAGAAAATTATATACGGACACCGAATTGGCTAAATTAATAATTTTAAAAATCGTCGGTTTTAACTTTATTTAAATGTTTTGATTTAAAAGTTATAAATAGAAATCAATTTATAGAAATCGAATTTATCGAAAAACTTGACTTTGGAATGTTGAAATAAATTTGGGTTAAAAGAAATTGTTAAATAATTAAAGTGGAGACTTTGGAATTTAAAATTTGGGATATGATTAAATTTTGAACATTGATTCGTATAAAGATTCAACCTTAATTCTAGCTTTGAATATTACTAAGTAAAAGTGATATAAAAATGATATTTTGAAATCGAGCTTGGAATTGAACCATATTTGAAATTTGGATTTAAAATTGAATATTGATGGATAATTTTGTTAACTGTAATAATGGATATTTTGAAAAATCAAGCTCCAAATTGATATAAATTGAAATTGAATTAATTGAAATTGAATATAAAATTGAATAAATTTGAAGTCAAAGTTGACGTTGATTGAATCGAAATCGAAATTGAATCGGTAGAACGGAAATTGAAATTGTTTTGAATTGGGAAGTTATAATTGAAATGGTTTGATTTTGAAGTTGTTTTATTCTGTTTTCCAAATTACTCAGTTATATAAACCATTTTGAATACTTAAGCTATTTTAATCTATTTTAAATCTACTTAACCTGATTTAAATTATTTTAAACTAATTTATCTATTTCAAATCCATTTTAAGATTTTAAGTATTTTTAACTATTTTAATTATTTAAAACTACTTTTAAACTCCTTAAAACTATTTTCTAAAATTCTAAGCTGGTCAATAAGGTGAAATGATTATATTTAAATCTTGAATTTAAATACGAATTGGGTTAAATGAAGTTGCAACCAAAATTGAAATCCGAATTGATTTTGAAATCGAAATAAGATATTGAGACCAAAAATGATTTTTGAAACGGAATCTGACATTTTAATAGATACGATGATTTTTGAAATGGATTTGATTTTTGAAGCGAATATGATATTCTGATATCAATTATGAATCGATTTGAAATGTAAAAGAGTCAACAGTGTAATAATACGTAGTTATTAAAGAGACCGGGATCGGATATGGACATACTCTCTGTCGATACCGAAAACCACTTTAATAACTATTATACGCGGAGTGTTGATCCAGAATGAAGTGGATGGTTTGGTGAACGCGTTGACTGAAGAAAGAGAATGATATTGGATGACCCCTGACATGACTAAAACAGGAGCCGCGCCGGGCCATTGAGGTTCGCCATCTCTAGTGGACACACTTCTTCGATACCATATCTATTACATTTGTGATGCGATTTGGGTGCACCCCTTGATTTGGGAGTGTTGTTTTCGGTGTTGGGGTAGCTGCTGGCTATGCTCAACATCAGTCCGGATCACGCAACTACTAGTATCCTAGTTGGTATCGCCTCATGTACCTTGTCATACTGATTATCCTATTCGCGACCACTACGTTTGGTTTTGTGTTATACCTATGGGGTACCCTCTGATAACCACCAGTTTACGGTGGGGCTTACGGTGCCGTATAGACTATGGCATTATAAAAATGTGTTAAGGGGGATTATGGTAACGCCTTAACGCTATTTTGATACTTTATATTACTGATAGGCATTATCTACTTAGCGTACATTACTACATAGTAGATAGTTTAACGGATCCTTAAGAGATGGAAAATCCCGTAACATCTCTTAAGTTATTGCATGCACGTTGACACTGGATATGAGATGTCAAACGCCGTAAACATCTTTGACGCCGTTACACTCATATTTATTTATGATTGATTTAACTTACATGAGGATATTTTAGTCCTGACTCGAGTGTTTTGTCTTTTCATTACGCTCGGGTCAGACCTGAGTTTTTCAGCTTTTTGAAGATCTATTCTGGAGGATGAAGATGAAGATTTGGTATACTATTACTATTATTATCCTTGCATCATGCTGTCTGCTGCATTATTTTATTTATTCCGTTGAATATGTATAACTCTGATAAATATTGTATAAATAATGATCAAAGTATAGTAAACAACTTCATGAACTGTTTATTTGATTATTATATTTTATCGTTCTGCTGCAAGATTCTGCATTGTTTCCTTTCTTTTATTTCTCTTTCCTCTTCTTTTCTTATTTACCCCAATAACCATCTTCCCTTTTGAATGGTTTGGAACCGGCATATGTATTTGATCGTCGGTTTAAACTGTCCAAAAAGGTGGGTCGTTACAGTTGGTATCAGAGCGAGGTTTAGAGATAACCTTAGCTTTGTGGGGTCTGACTCTTTATAAATAGGGTAGTAATACCCTATGATGAGTCGTAGAGTGTACACATATGAGAGAGCGTATTTGTTAGTGATATAAAATGTTTTATATTGTGTCGGTTGATTTGTTGAGTGGGTTATGGATTCTGGTCAATACGAGTAGTTAACGTCATTGATAGGGATCTCTAAACACTTAAACAGAACAATTCGACATAGTATTGTTTTGAAATTGGGTAAATGAAATAATTTTGCTCTAGTTATATTTGAATATAAAGAAAATTTTAGAAATTATTGTGACTTATCTAGCTTACCTGGTTGTTGGAAATGATATATTGGTTATTATCATTAATTGGATATTGTAATTTAATAAATAAGGTGAATTACAAAATGAACAGTAATAAAACAACTTGTGGAATGTTTTAAGAGAGAAATTCTTATAAGAATATTTTATAAAGGTGACTTATAAATTAAAATAGATTTAAATTGGAAAATATTGAATTTAAGACCCGGAGGTTTTGACAATGGCTCTCAAAGCTTTGAAGAAAATTATTGTGATATTAGTTGGAAATTGTTTATGGAAGTATTTTGAAAGGATTTTTAAGAAGGAATGACTTCAGTACTCCTCTCTTCTATCGCTGGAAAATAATTTCGGTGATGACTGCGCAGCATCATCGACGTTCATTTTCGAGTCTCAAAGTGGGAGAGACTTCTAAGAAGCTTTGCTTTTCTTCAAAATTATTTTGGGCAAATGGGTTTTGGTTTAAACTCCAAAGGTATGATTTAATATATTAAAAATATAAATATATATGTTTATTTCAAACAATTTGAAAGAACCGGGCATTTAAATTTCTAAGTTCTGTTAAATAATAATTTTCAAAGTATTTGAATGAAATGTGAATAACCAAAATTTATAAAATAAGAAGATTAAGATATCTAAGCTATTGTTTGGGAAAACTTTAAAGTTGAAAGGTAAAGAGGATTTAAATAAATCAAATTTGTGAACATTCTAATTATGTAAAATGAAATTCTATAAATTTGTATAATACCAAATTTGCATTCTAATAACATATAATATGACTTAACAAATATTAAGAAGTTGAAATAATGTTTTGGATATGTAATGAGATATTGTATAAATAAACAGAACCTAAAAGTAATTGAAATATACAAGTGAGGAAAACTCAAAAAGGAATTAAAATGTATATAAATGAAAATTTTGGTTGTGATAAAAATGTTATATACTTAAATATAGCATGAAATGGTGAATGGATAAATGGAACAAGTAAGTGAACTTAAGAAAGAAGATAAATAAATCATATTATATCTTTGTAAATTGGTTATAGAAAATAAATATAAATTGCAAAGGGATTGTAACCTTTAAGATAACTGTAAACTAAGAAAAGTCATTTATGAGAGGTTAGACTTTTATAAGATGATTAATAAACTAAAGTGCTGGTTAATAAATCGTTCCATAAATAAATTTGTTATTAACTAAAATTTTGAAATTGAAGTAAACGTAAACAAAAGAATTTGGTATAGCTAAGAACCAATTGGAAAATGAAATTGAATTTAATTAAATTATATAGAATGTTTAAAATGAACTTGAGTAAGCAAATTCTATGATATGATGTTTAAGAAAAGATAATGTTAAAGAATATGCTATGTAAAGAAATGAATATACTAACTAAATAATGGATTGTGAGTAATTAAGTGAAAAAAATATAAAAGCCAATAAAATAATTTAGTATAGATAAATTGGATAGAAATCCATTGGAAGGTAATACGTGAGATTGTATGTATATTATTTTATTCGCATAACGATTTGATCCAAATTCGAGCATAAAATTTCGAGAGGATTTATATCGATCCAAGTTAGGATTTTTCACTCGATCTTCGACGGCGAATCCTAGATATGGGTTTTTAATTTGATTCTGGAATTCTCTATCATAGTATAGGGCTATGCAAGGAGATTAACAGTTTCCAATCAAGGAACCAAATCTGGGTCCGCACTAGAGAGTCGGGTGAACGATACTAGTTGGAAGTGAAATTGTGTGATCGAATAAGTGATTAGATTGATATTGCTCACGGATGATATATGTACGGCTTACGGACTTAATTAAAGTTAATATTGTTGAATATGCGCTTTGCGCTATATGATTTTTGTTTGATGATAATAAACATATATACATTCATATAAATGTATTTGGTAATGTACTATTTTGTTTTTCATAGTTTAAATAAATATTTGTTGAATAAAATTAAATTACACAGAATTCGAATTTGAATTCAAACAGAACAAGTTAAACAGATTTTGAATTCAAACAGAAATTTTATTCAAACAAATATTTTGAATAGTATGTATTTGGTTAGATAAATATCTGTTGAATAAAATTAAATTACACAGAATTCGAATTTGAATTCAAACAGAACAAGTTAAACAGATTTTGAATTGAAACAGAAATTTTTATTCAAACAAATATTTATTACAATTTTAAATAGTACAATTTCATGCTCTCACTATACATATACATTTTTGATTACAATCACATCACATTTACAGTTAACCTCACTACATATCACTCACACTCGTATTTTGTCTTCAACTGCATTCCGGTTTGAATCCAGCATCTGAGTAATCTGCAAAAATATTTTCAAACGCAGTAAAATTGAAAGAGAAATATTTTTGAAATTTGAAAGAAACGATGATTTTGAAAACATTGTTTGCCTCAGTTATTTGGGTTGTTCGTCGTCATTTCTGACTGTGCAATATCTGTGCATATCAGTATTTTTATCAGGGACAGGTAATTATAAGTGGCTGCAGTACACACGTGTACATTCGTATACGTGTGCACTGCCTCGCCAACTTGTGTGCAAAAAATCAAACAAAAGCACAGAAATCAAAAACAAGGTCAAACCCAAGATAGGTTCAACTCAAGGCAAATAGACAAAGCAATTGACTACAAACAGTTCCAGTTCAAGCCACAAGTGTACATGAATACAATTCGACTGCAACAGTACAGTCATGAAGACTGCAAGGACATGAATGCAACAAAGTTCAAAATTGCATCAAAAGCAGTTCAATGTGGATAGTAACAGCAAAAAGGGACTGCAACAAACATGTATGCAGCATCAAGTCAGAACACAGTGAAAACTCGAGTCACAGTACAGGCCAAGACTACTGCATGCAACATGGAATGCAAAAACAATGCACCACTGCAAATTCAAACAATGTCCAAACAACAAACATGAAAATGAACCAAAGTAATACAGAAGCCCCAAAATCAGTGAACAACAACAAAGGTGCAACAGATCAAATGGCACAGTGCACCACTGATTTGAAGAACATATGAATAAAGAACACAAGTACAAGCAATGTGCAACTGCAGTGATACATAGGCAACATGAAGCAATGCACATGTCACCAGAACATAATGAAGACTGCATCATGATACAAGGCTTCAAATATGCAAATGCTCAAATGCAGATGAACAACAACAGGGATGAACACATGAGAATGGACAAGGCACAAATCAAGTTGCAGACTCCAAGTTGCAGACTCAAAGCAAACATGACACCAAGCTACAAACTCAAATGCAAACAGGAATAAAATATGACAATGCAATATGGTGAAGCAGCATTGATACAGCATAAGTCAAGACAGCTACAACACAAGTACAGGTGAAACCATACTTGACACAGTGGCAAGACTAGAAGCACACGAGTTAATGAAGACTGCATGAATCAAGACCACACAGTGCATATATGTCAAACATGAATGCCACGACTTCAAATGAAGACCAACAAGCTACATGATGAACAAGTGCAAACTGAATGTAACAAGCATGAATAGAGTACAGTGTCACTCTCATGTATGCAACAGATAATGAAACAAGTTGCAACAGACCAAGTTCAAGTAAAAGGGAAACATACTAACTTAAACAACAACAATGAACCAGAGCCAAGAATATATGTACAGTATGGCAAATACAGGTACAAACAACAGTGAGCACACTCATATGAACAAATGCAAAGAACAGTGAAGCATGCACATAGGCCACCAGTGAAACAAAGTAATATATACATGAACAAGTGTAGCATCTGTTACAGTGGAAAAAAAAAGCCCAAGTCAAGATGGAGTTACAACAATGCATCAGTGAGGAACACAACAACAATGAATACTGCAACAACAAAATGGAGACGGCATCCCACAATATCCAGAAGTTTAGAAAATCAAATGGCCGAAGTAAATACTCAGTATCAAGGCCGAAGTGACAGTGAATCACAAATTCAATGATGAACAAGTCAACAAAGTGAAAATTCACGAAATCAGTATTGTCAAAGTCAAACAAGTGTTCACCGTGATAGCCAAATAAATTGATCACGAAATCAAATCAAAGCCGTGTGAATCAAGCTACTAGAAATACGAAATTGACAAAGTCAGATTTTATCACAAGCATCCAAGTGTAATCGAGTGGCCGAGATGAACAAATTGACAAATTCAAACACGAATTCGAACGCATATATAACCCAATCATCACTGGCAAATTAAATCATCGAGTTCAAGTATCAATTTAGAAAAGCAAAAGGAGACAGTACATACCGAATTCATAAGCAACGAACTCGATCGAGCAACTGCAAACAAGCAATAGTCAACCATCAGAGAAGCAGCGAGCTAGGGAAACATATCACAGATCAATTGAAGAAACCGAAGCCCTAATTGGAACAAAGAGTCGAAGCCCTAACTGGAACAAAAGGGAACGAAGCCCTAATCAGAACGAAGCCGCCATTATTCTCACGAACGAGACAAAAGAGGATCGGGTGAAATAAGGAAGTGGGCCGGTCTTTTAAAAAAAAAAGGAGGGTTTTGTTTCTATTTAATTATAAGGCTTTATTAATATTGTTA
This sequence comes from Allium cepa, assembly GCA_030765085.1. Lineage (NCBI taxonomy): Eukaryota > Viridiplantae > Streptophyta > Magnoliopsida > Asparagales > Amaryllidaceae > Allium > Allium cepa. Next base: position 670,343,605 of record CM060928.1, on the reverse strand, counting down.
ATTAGTTTTTTAGGGTTATTGTTTCTTAATTATTGTTTTCTATTTTACGAACCAAAGAATCTTGGTAAATCACCACCTAGGTTTAGGTAGTGTCAGATTGTCTATTTAGAATTAGTTCAGTGAGTAGGGTGTGCGAGTTTGCAAAGCTCTATAGGCGGGAGCAGTGTTTGCGAGTGAGCGAAACTCTATAGGCGGGAGCAGGGTGTGCGAGTCTAGTAGAGTGTTTGTGAGCGGGAGCAAAAGGGTCTGCGAGTCTAGTAGAGTGTTTGTAAGCGTGATACTGTTTAATTCTAATAGAAATCTGTGAATGCAGCAGTAGGCAGGGGTTGCCGAAGCTGGGTAAATTTTGTGTGTGATTTACTTTTCAGCATATTTATTTCTGCTATTATATTTCTGTGTTTAATTCGAGAAAATTTGCTATAACCATATTCACCCCCCCCCCCTCTTGGGTTAATATAGATCCTACAAATATTGGAAATTTAAGATGCCGAATATAAAATGATTCTTTTAAAATTATATAACAGGATATATATAAAAGAGATAAACCAAATTGAATGTAAAATTAATAATTTGTTTATGTTGGGTATGATTTGGTTGTTATATGATTATTAGTTGATTGTATATAATTCAATAAGTGTTAATGAAATTGGAAGCTATAAATCATTGAAATCAAATTGGAAGTTAAATGAATCTAAATAGAATCTAATTTGATTCAAATTGGAAGTAAACTAATGTAAATATAAATTAGTGAATGTTAGCTAATTGAATTGAGAATGAATGTTAGTAAAATCCAACGTTAATGAATCAACTGTGATTAAAATTGAAACCAATTGAATAAATATTAATGAGAAGTGAATTTATATTTATTGATTATGGATTGTTGGATGATAGTTGGATGACAATTGATTTGGTGGATGCATTTGTTATTTTGTTGCATTTGCTATGTTGGCACATGTAGTTGTTATGTTGCTATATTGTGTATATTGATATTATTTTCATATATGCATGTTTCTCATGGTTTGTTGAGTGTTTAGTAGGTGCGGATTGCGCTTGCTTCGCATTTGGAGCTCGCTTTCGCGCTATATTAGTCGTATATGCTCGCTAATAATATATAAGGTACATATCTCGGATTGCATACCGTACTTTTACACTTTTTTCCCTGCGGGATGCCTCGTCACTTGAGATGTATATTTATGATATATATACTGTCATTTATTTCCGATCGAGCCGCGCAAAGGAGACTCGAAATTTTCCGTAAATCCGGGTGTTAGAAAAATTTTCAAGTTTTAATTTTTTTTTATAACTTGTTTTGATAACTAACTTTTAAAGTTGGAAATCCGTTCGAAGTAACTTAGTGGAAGCGTAGTTATGACTTTATAAATGGAATTTCATTGTTTTATAAGTTGGTAACTTTGAATAAAATATATCTAATGTTGAATTCTATACTTAGTTCCTTTTCCCTTCTTTTTCCTTTTCGGGGACGAAAAGTTTTGAGTGGGGGAGAGTGTAACGACCCGTAAATTTTCGATAATTAAAATAGCTAATTTAATAAGATTTCGTGATTTAATGTTAGAAAAAAATTTGTAATTCGATTGGAATAATAATAACTAGAATGAAATGCAACAAATTTTATCTAAGTTAATTATTTATGAATTAAATGAAATCCCAAATCAATTGAAATAATATGTAGTCAAAGGTAATTGAATGAATTTGTATTGTATAGGTAATTGTGACACTTGTTTGTAAATAATAAACTTATAAGTAATTAAAAGTTAACGGTGATAATTATTTAAGTTACCTATTCATTTAGTTAGTCGTATTGAATTTGTGAACCAATGCAATTGAAATGAAAGTTTATATATTAGTTGAGTGCATTATCTCTAACTATAGCTAAATAATAATGTGGAATTCATTTGATATAATATAGTAAATCGACTGATAAAGAAATTTTTATTTAAAAATCCAATATTGAAATCCGTCAAATATTGAACATTTAAATTGTTTAAATTTAATATTTGGAATTTATTGAATAATTGAATAACGGGAATTGAATAACTGTTTTAATGAAAATGGTTGTTCTATAATTTGAATTTGTTAAATTTTATAAGTTCGTTTTGAATATTTCAAAAGATAGCGATTAAGAATAATCAAATTTGTTTAAGTTTAATATTACAAATGTTTGAATAATTAAATTCCGAATTTGATATGATTAATTTGATATTGAAATTCAATATATGAAAATAGAGTGAATAATTGAAATTTGATTTAATATGATTCAAATTGGTTTCCAAAGTGAATGTAAGTTATATTGGGATTATAATAGAATTAATAAGATTTTAAAATTGGAAATTATTGGATAATTGAATAACGGGTTTAATATGATTAAAGATGATTCGCAAAATTTTATTTTATCATATTAAAGTTAGAATGAGGTTATAGAACTTTTAAAATCGAACTGAAAGCAAATCTGTAAAAAAAATTGAATATTTTAATATTTAATTATCGACTGAAAAATAGCCAATTTTTGCACAGTCTCAGAATTGGATGAAACTAGTTCCATTGGATCCGTAATAGTTTGTTATTATCGGATTTCAAATTTCGTAGCAATCGGAATTTTCGTTTGACCGTGGCAGCTCGAAATGCATCGAAATTGTTTTAATATTAATTTGACGAGTTAAAATAGTCATTTTTCAAACTGTCTTGGATTTCAACGAACCAGTTTCATCGGATTTGTAATATAATATTATTGTAAGATTTCAAATTTCGTGTCAATCGGATTTACCGTTTGTCCGGGGCAAGCCAAAACGCCTAGAAAAATCGTTTAATCGGTTTAATTTAAAATTGATCGTTTACTGCCGTAGCTCGCACAGATGATCGAATTAGCTTCCGAAACCTATTCCATTGTGTCCGGAACGCGGGGTAAACCCTAGAAACGCCGGTCACCGCGCATAAATCGGAGTTCGGAAACCCCGGGTTGAATAGTGTTCGTTGAAATTTCTATAAAAGCCCATGGAATTCATTTTCTGCAAAATTAATAAACCCTAGTGTTTCATCACGTTCAGCCGCCACTAATAGAATAAATGGCCAAAATCTTCTCTCCTTCTTCCTCATTTTTCTTGCAATCCACTAACCAATTCGTGAAACCTTCAACATGAAAGTTGTAGAGCACATCGAGTACTCCACATCCAACGGTTATGATCAAAATCGGAGCCACGGATCGTCGGCAATCCTCGTTAAGATGGCCGAAGTTGGCACGCATTTTTAGAGTGATGGAGTTGACCGAGCTCTAGGTGGCTCTGGTCGTAGGTGGCTTTGGTGATGGCCGTTCTGATGGTGGTGAAGTGATGGAGTTTCGAGCGACGTGGAGGGAGCAGCCCTAATCCCTAGAACATGCGTGATAGGTTCTTCGTGACCTGGGATTGTATGCGTGAGGGAGAGAAGAGAAAGACGTGGGCGGGCCTGATGTGGAGGAAGCAAAATGGACGGCTAGATTTGATTCTGGGTAAATAAAGTGGGAATTGTAAATTAAAATTTTTATTTAATTATCGTTCAAACTTTAAAAATTGATATCTCTTTCATACGAGGTCGAAAACGTACGAAACCAGTTGCGTTAGGTTCGTATGGACAAACACTACGCTATGGAATTGGATTGGAATCGTTCGGAGCTAGTGAAAATTTCGGGTAAAATTAAACGCTCGTTTAATTTTATTCGAAATAAAACGCTGGAACTACATTGAAATCAAGGTGAGTGTTTCATAACGCTCACAACGTGCTAAATATCTTTATGCTAGTTAAATTTGACATTATGAAGTGTTATGATTTTATTTGTCGTTGTTTGATAAAAATTTAATTGTCATATAGCTTGTCATTTGAATTAACCATTGAAAAATTAAATTGATAGTTAAATTGAAATTAAAATTAAATTGCGACTAAATTACCTGACATTGATAACTATGAAACTGCCATGAATTGTATTGTCTATTGGATGATGTATTTTGATGGATATTATTGGTTGATATTTAAATGTTTGGAAGTTTATTTGCTTATATATACTATTATGCATACATATGACACTGTGATTGGTTTAAGTAATATATACTCATCCCTGACATTTAATTAAAATAAATAATTACATGGACATAGGATAGAAAATTATATACGGACACCGAATTGGCTAAATTAATAATTTTAAAAATCCTCGATTTGAAATTTATTTAAATGTTTTGATTTAAAAGTTATAAATAGAAATCAATTTAGAGAAATCGAATTTATCGAAAAAATTGAGTTTGGAATGTTGAAATAAATTTGGGTTAAAAGAAATTGTTAAATAATTAAAGTAGAGACTTTGGAATTTAAAATCGGGATATGATTAAATTTCGAAAATTAATTTATATAAAGATTTAACCTTAATTCGAGCTTTGAATATTACTAAGTAAAAGTGATATAAAAATGATATTTTGAAATCGAGCTTGGAATTGAACCATATTTGAAATTTGGATTTAAACTTGAATATTGATGGATAATTTTGTTAAGTGTTATAAATGGATATTTTCAAAAAATCAAGCTCCAAATTGATATAAATTGAAATTGAATTAATTGAAAGTGAATATAAAATTGAATAAATTTGAAGTCGAAGTTGACGTTGATTGAATCGAAATCGAAATCGAATCGGTAGAACGGAAATTGAAATTGTTTTGAATTGGGAAGTTATAATTGAAATGGTTTGGTTTTGATGTTGTTTTATTCTTTTCCAAATTACTCGGTTATATAAACCATTTTGAATACTTAAACTATTTTAATCTATTTTAAATCTACTTAACTCGATTTAAATTATTTTAAACTAATTTAACTATTTCAAATCCATTTTAAGATTTTAAGTATTTTTAACTATTTTAATTATTTAAAACTGCTTTTAAACTCCTTAAAACTATTTTCTAAAATTCTAAGCTGGTCAATAAGGTGAAATGATTATATTTAAATCTTGAATTTAAATACGAATTGGGTTAAATGAAGTTGCAACCAAAATTGAAATCCGAATTGATTTTGAAATCGAAATAAGATATTGAGACCAAAAATGATTTTTGAAACGGAATCTGACATTTTAATAGATACGATGATTTTTGAAATGGATTTGATTTTTGAAGCGAATATGATATTTTGATATCAATTATGAATCGATTTGAAATGTAAAAGAGCCAACGGTGTAATAATACGTAGTTATTAAAGAGACCGGGATCGGATACGGACATACTCTCTGTCGATACCGAAAACCACTTTAATAACTATTATTCACGGAGTGTTGATCCAGAATGAAGTGGATGGTTTGGTGAACGCATTGACTGAAGAAAGAGAACGATATTGGATGACCCCTGACATGACTAAAACAGGAGCCGAGCCGGGCCATTGAGGTTCGCCATCTCTAGCGGACACACATCTTCGATACCATGTCTATTACATTTGTGATGCGATTTGGGTGCATCCCTTGATCTGGGAGTGTTGTTTCGTGGCGTTGGGGTAGCTGCTGGCTATGCTCAACATCAGTTCGGATCACGCAACTACTAGTATCCTAGTTGGTATCGCCTCATGTACCTTGTCATACTGATTATCCTATTCGCGACCACTACGTTTGGTTTTGTGTTATACCTATGGGGTACCCTCTGATAACCACCAGTTTACGGTGGGGCTTACGGTGCTGTATAGACTATGACATTATAAAAATGTGTTAAGGGGGATTATGGTAACGCCTTAACGCTATTTTGATACTTTATATTACTGATAGGCATTATCTACTTAGCGTGCATTACTACATAGTAGATAGTTTAACGGATCCTTAAGAGATGGAAAATCCCGTAACATCTCTTAAGTTATTGCACGCACGTTGACACTGGACATGAGATGTCAAACCTCGTAAACATCTCTGACGCTATTACACTCATATTTATTTACGATTGATTTAACTTACATGAGGATATTTTTGTCCTGACTCGAGTATTTTGTCTTTTCATTACGCTCGGGTCAGACCTGAGTTTTTCAGCTTTTTGAAGATCTATTCTGGAGGATGAAGACGAAGATTTGGTATACTATTACTATCATTATCCTTGCATCATGCTGTCTACTGCATTATTTTATTTGTTCTATTGAATATGTATAACTCTGATAAATGTTGTATAAATAATGGTCAAAGTATAGTAAACAACTTCATGAACAGTTTATTTGATTATTATATTTTATCGTTCCGCTGCAAGATTCTCTGTTGTTTCCTTTCTTTTATTTCTCTTTCCTCTTCTTTTCTTATTTACCCTAATAACCATCTGCCCTTTTGAATGGTTTGGAACCGGCATATGTATTTGATCGTCGGTTTAAACTATCCGAAAAGGTGGGTCGTTACAAAAAATAATCTTCCTTCTATATTAAAATGTTTTATAAATCAATAAAGTTTTCATTTTAGTATTTCAATTCAAAATCTTTTACATACACGCAGCCATACTCATACAAATATACATCACACACATGCAAACTTTTGGCCAAACATACCACCACACTTGCACATCATTCACATCCACACTAGTTTGCAGAGGATAAGAAACGAAAGGGAAAAGTAGGAGGTACATTTTAGAAGTGTGGCGCTTTGTGTACATATTTTTGTATGCAGATAAAATATAAGTGATAAAAATGAGAAATTCCATCCTTTTTCACTCTTCATGCATGTATTTTCTCTCTTCTAAATGTTGCAAATGTGAACCTATACACACACATATACATATATACATATGTATGTATATTTAGACTTCCACTTAGTGAACCTCGGGTTCTAAGACTATAAATGCATATAAACATACCACCACACTTGCACATTATTTACGGCCACACTAGTTTGCAAAGGATAAGAAACGAAAGGGAAAAGAAGGAGGTACATTTGAGAGGTGTGGCGCTCTGTGTACATATTTTTGTATGCAGATAAAATATAAGTGATAAAAATGAGAAATTCCATCATTTTTCACTCTTCATGCATGTATTTTCTCTCTTCTAAATGCTGATACACACACACACACATACATACATACATACATACATACATACATACATACATATATATGCATATATACTATGTATGTATGTACATTTGTATATATATTTAGACTTCCACTTAGTGAACCCTTGGGTACTAAGACCTTCAAGCTGCCACTAAGATATTTATATAAAATAATAATAATAATAATAATAATAAACCCCCTTCTAACACCCCTCTGTCTACCATTTGATTTGTTACAAAAAGATTTCTGATAGTTAATAAAAAATGTCTAAGTTTGAGAAAGTACTAGGATGACAAGATAATACATAAAAACAATCATTTAGCATGCTTTCACTAAGCACTCAAAGATCCATGTCTGTTTTTCACATCATATTTTCTAAAAAACCAACACAAATTACAAACCTTTTAATGGAATTCCTACAAAATCATTTAGAAGAAGAGTTTCTCATGAAATTACTTTTTATTCTAAAAAATATGGACTTACGCCGAAAAGACCAATACACAATTGCCGATATATTCAAAAACAAATATGTAACTAAACTGATAGACATAAGAGATTCTAACTTAAATCTACATAAAATAATAAATGAAATAGATATATTTCATTATCTTACACGAACAAAAAATAAAAACATAACTTTAAGCCAAAGATTTTAAAACAATTCCATAAAGAGTGGATGAATATGTTAATAGAACATGAAGAAAGAAATAGATCTACAGAATATGATTTCGATATGGATCTTTACCATGACTGGTAAAAATCTATTGTTAAGACAGAGAGACTACAGGCGTCTAAATAAAAAATTAGAAGACTCTGACAATAAAAACAAAAATAAAAAGGTAATTAGGTTCCCAATTCCTTATATAGACTTCCACTTAGTGAACCCTTGGGTTCTAAGGCTTTCAAGCTGCCACAAAGGTAGTTATATAAATAATAATAATACTAATGATGATGATGATGATGATGATAAACCCTTCTAACACCCCTCCGTCTACCATCTGGTATCCGAGGCTATTTGATCGCCAAAATTAAATAAAATGAATAAACTAAAACCTGTTGAATCGACTAGCTATAAGAAATTTGGATACCTGAACTTGGAAATTAACAATCCTTCAAAAAGAATTATTACATTAGAAAAACAAAAACACATGAGTTGTATAAACAGTAGTTACAAACATATCTGAATCAAACCATCTAAACTCTATAACAGATCTAGTCATTGAATTAGGAGATTCTCTACATTGGTACAATGAAAGTACTATAGGCTAGTCGAGCTTATTTCAGAAAGTATGACTTCTAGAAATAAAAAACTACAACGAATACAAGATAACCAAAATTATCTCAAAGCGGGATTACAAAAAATAGATGAGTTCGATAATACCATACAGAAACTAACCAAGAAGTTTAAAGCTCTACAGCTCAAAAATTTCCCAAATATACAAGATATAATTTCATTAAGGAAAATGATTGAAGAAAACAAGCCTAAAGAAATTGAAATATAATCTAAAGACTTAATCTTGCAGATTAAAAATCAATCAGAGGCAAATAAAAGGCATTGTGAACTACAAGTACAAAACCTTGAGCAAATGTTACAAGAAATAAAAGGCATTGTTAGATATAACATTCTTGGGAAAACGCATGACAAATTTTACTCCTAAAATAAAAATAAAACTTGATGAAGTAATAAAAACACTAACATCCATAGGTATAAAACTTTTGAGACCAATGGAAATAGACTCATCTATATTAGCAGGACTTGAATGGAATATACAAAATCCTAACGAAAATAGGGATACATTAAAACCAAATGATGTTGTAACTTACACAAATCCTAATGGGACATTATCCTTAAGATTTAAAGATTATGGACCCTCTAACCAAAAAGACATAGATACAGATAACGAATCAAATTCTGAGCCTCAGAGAAACTTATGAGGGATAAAATAATTTATCCAAAAGAACTAGGAATGCTTCTCGAACCATTTGAATTATATGAATTGGAACAACAACTTAAAAAGAACAATCAAATATACAGTAACACATTTGTCTATACAAATGATGAAAATAATGTTAGAATTAAAACAATACCTACATTAGAAACTTTCTAAAAATTCTGATGAAATAATCGAAGAAAAAATCAAAGACTTTAACACAAATGAAGAAATAAACAGTGAATACATTTATCATATAGAATTAATGGAAGGCAAGGAGAAAGTTCAACGGTAACTTATCCTAACCAACCTCCTCATAAAATGGATTATCCATTACGACATCCTCCTAGAATAAATGTTAATCCCTATACCAATGAAAATAAAAATTTAAGAACTATAGGAAGAAGAATACCCACTGAAAAAACATTCTTTGGAAAAGACTCTGTAATACTCAATGTTACAGAATGTCATCCCTAACTATTAGATACGTGCCTAGAACAATGGACTGCTGCAATAGCCAGAGACTATTCAGCCAAACATACAAACATAATAACTGGAGATGAAATGGTTAGAATAGCGGAAGGAGTGTGGAAAGCATACAAAAGTAATTTCCCAGATGAAGTAGCCTCCCTAGTAGCACAAGGAGGAAACATACACAACTTTGCTTACCTAATACATAGAATAATAACAGGAAGAGAAGTAAATACTGGACTAACTCTTAGACAACAAGAAGCAATGAGAGACTTAGAACAAATACAACTATTAGACTAGAAACATATAATAAAATTCTTAAATGAATTTTTGTATTATGCCATAACTTCTAGCAACTATTATTCAAAAGAAATAGGAGAAAGACTATTTTCTATATTGTTTGGTGATCTAGGGAAGGAAATACATAAGTCTTGGAATGATACATATGCTAACATCCCTAAAACCTATGACAACAAAGGAATTAGGATAACCCATATCATTTCTGAATTAAAAAAGACATGCACATATATACAAATTCAAAGAGAATTGAAGCAAAAGAATTGCGGATTTTGCTTACAAATATATACTCCTCAACAGTATGGATCTAAAAACCATATCGTCAAGAAACATAAGCCTAAGAAGGAATATACTAAAAAAATATTATCTAAGGAAATTAACTGCTAGAAAACCTTATTTAAGTAAAGAAAGACATGTTAGGAAATATAATCCTAAAAAAACATATACAAATACAATTACATGTTTTGCATGTAATGAGAAGGGACATTTATCTTCAACTTGCTCTAAAAAACATAACTTATATACTAGAGAATCTAATCTGGTTGACTCTAACAAAGAAGATCTAATTGAAGTAGCTTCAGACGTATCTGAAATCTCTGCTATATATTACATCGTATCATTAGAAGGACTAGAAGAGCAAGAAGGCACTTCTAATTCAAGTTATTCCCTAATAGAAGAACTAACAAATGAACAAGCAAAACTAACAGATTATATGGATTTCCCAATTGAACATTTCCTAAACCAAATGAACTATGAAGAATGTACACATGATTTCAAATATAAAATGGGGACTAATACTACAAAATGCTCAGCTTATGATAAAAGATTCATGTGCATGTGATGCACCACAGAAATATGTTATAAATGTGCTAAAACATATTTTAACATATAAACTCCGAACCAACATAAACTACAATATACTGATAAAAACAAAATCAACTAAGATGGGATAAAAATCCAAGAAGATAGAATAAACAATTTTGAAATAAAAATAGATGAAATAAGAAAAATAATAGCAGAAATAGGCAAGCAGAATAAAGGAAAAAAGTATTATCGAGAACATAGGAGAAAACAGCCTTACCAATACAAATAACATAATACAAATCCCTTTAATATGTAATCCTGATTGTTTAAGAGAACTTTGAATATTAACATTGACAAATATTAAAGGATTAGAAATTAAATTATTAGCATTTATAGATACAGAAGCAACAAGTTTGACAATAAATTCTGAGCTACTACCCTAATATTTAGTCACAAAAGCTAATAAACCAAAACAAAGTACCCAGTTCGATGGCACAACTAACATTATAACATATATAACTGCTAATGTACAATTAAGGTTCCATAATACTTGTGATAATTGGTCACAACGTTATCACCTAAAACAACTATGGGTTACTAAATTAAATCTAGGAAATATAAATCTAATTCTTGGATTAGCTTTCCTCCTAAGTGACAATGGAAGTTTTTCCTTTAATAAAGACTATTTACAAATAGCCAAAAAGACAACATTAACACCTCTCATATCAGAGTTTCTTGCTGAGAAGCGTGGTGGAGATAAGATACAAGTAATACAACCCAAAAATCCAAATTAGAATGTACTTGTGACATTAAAACCCAAAAATCCAAATTAGAATGTACTTGTCATATTCCAAGACATTGCCAACAAAAAGAAACTTATAAAATAACAATAGAACAATTATATTGCTATGAAGATGTACAAGATACAGAAATAGATTAGTTCCGACCAAACAAAATAAGCAATATTCTTTTAACAACTGATGATATAAACCAAACTATCAGTAGACTAGAAAAAATAGAAATAATAGGAGAAAAACCACTAAAATAGTGGGGAAAAGATTCTATTTATTTTAAACTAGACGTAATTAATCCAAATATTACTATTAAAACCAGATCGCCCAAATATGATAACTGGATGATCGACGAATTTAAAATGCACATAGACATTCTAAATAACCTAGGAATTATAAGGAAAACAGATTCTAGACAAAGAACTACAGCCTTTATAGTACAAAAAGAATCTGAAAGAAAAAGAGGACAAAGTAGAATGGTCATGGATCACACTAGACTTAATGATAACACAAATGAAGACAGATAATGTATTCCAGACAAAGATGTATTAATTAACAAAATACAAAATAATTACTGGTATTCTAAATTTGATTTAAAATCTAGATTTTGGCAAGTCAAGATGCACCTAGATTCTATACCATGGGCAGCTTTCACTTGTTCAGAAGGTCATTATGAGTGGCTTGTAATGCCATTTGGATTAAAAAATTCCCCATAAATATTTCAAAGAAAAATCGATGACATATTTAAAGATTGTAGTAAATTTACATGTGTATATATATAGATGACATACTAGTTTTTTCAAAAATAAAAAAGGAACATATATCACACTTTTATACAATATTTAAGCTCTTTGAAGCGCATGGGCTAATTATTTCTAAAAAGAAAATAGAGTTATTCAAAATCTCCATAGATTTCCTAGGAGTAAAAATAGGAAAAGGACAAATAGAACTCCAGCCCCATATATCCATAAAAATACTAGAAATTGGAGATAAAATAGAAAATTTAAAACAATTACAATCATTTCTTGGACTCATAAATTATGCAAGACCCTTCATACAAAATTTATCCAAATATACTAGACCTTTGTATAACAAAGCAAGTCCCAAAGGTAAGAGAGAATTCAATAGTGAAGACATAAAACAAGTCCAAAAAATTAACGAACTAGCAAAAAACCTAACTCCACTAACGTTACCGTTGGAAACAGATTATCCAGTTATAGAAACATACGTTTCTTCTTTAGGATGGGAAGGAATATTATTAAGCAAAAAATACAAAAATGGTCCTAAATCTATTGAAAAAATATGCAGATATACTTCAGGAACATATAAAGAGAGAGGCAATTCCAACATACTTCCAAATAAATTATTAAGATTATTTATTGATTCTATGAAGGAATGTGATTTTGTTAACTGAAAAGAAGATATATGTATGTCTCTCACAAACCAGTCAACAAATAGCAGGAAATTCCTGAAGTCATATGCATAGAATAGATTTGCCACAATGCTCAACTTATAGAAGAACAACAAATGGTGTTAGATAACATATGGAATTTATGTACATCACCACAAGACAATAAACAAAAGCTTAGCATTTTATATACTCTTGTTGAGATTTTTACAAATTCAGAAACTACAAAGAAATTCACCCACTACTGTCTGTTCAATGGATCTAGTGCTGGTATATATTTCTCTTGGGAAGAGATGGTTCCTAAACTTAAGGAACTTGAACAAAATCCCAAATATGGGAGACCATATTACAAAGGTTTCTACACATATGAGACTGCACAAATTGCCATAGAAAAAATTCTCGGTAAAGATTACATAGTCTTAGACAACATAAAACAAATACAGACTATATCCTCTGGAATGAAAATAAAAGAGGAGCCAACACATATAACAGAGATAAGCCTAAAGCCAAAATATCTTTTGCGGCAATTACAAAAGAAGCCCAGAAAGGAAAAACGATCCAATTATGCCACATTCCTCAGATTGCTTCTACACAAACAAACAAACCGGTAATACCTTTTTTGGAAACTTTTAATAGAGAAATACAATTTCTCTAAGCCACAAAAGAACAAAATGATTCTACATACAAAGAGATTTATTCTCTACTGACAAAAATTTCTACACAAAGAATCCATGGATTCAAGATAACAAGGGAAATATTAAAAAAATTAAAATATTCCCTATACAAAACAATTCATAGATTGCCAAGATTATTCTACAGATTGCAGATGCACTATAATTGCATCTATGCCACTTATAAGCCTCAAGCTTTAACAATACAAATATTTGGTGCATAAACATTGCTAAATTATGGCTTCATAAAGGAAATATTCATTGGAGGATGGAATCGCACAGTACTTCTAGAACCCCTCGGTTCTATTACATAATATTTCATAAAAGTACTAGATACAGATTTACATCTTGACATTACTACTGTTCCTCCACATTTTGGCAATGACATAATAGATCCAGCCAGACATATTATCAAAGTAAAAGCACAAAACATTGATATTGATTTTCCAGAATGGGAAGTTCCTACAGAATTTCAAGACAGATCTACCTCCAGGATGAACGGACAACAACATTATGAAAAGTATAGAGCTTATATAATTGGAAAAACTTAAAATGGGATGGAACTGATAATAAAAGTTTCACTTTTTATGCTGAGTCCCTAGTAACAAAAGCATACATATCAACATGTATAGAAGAATTTGGCCCGGGATATAGGCCTTTTGATATATTTCATCCCAGACCAAATGTAATAAACATCTACAGAAAGGTGCAATAGAAATTACAAGAAGATAGAGAAGAATCAAACAACAGTAAAACAAAAGAGAAGATGACCTAATGACATAAAACAATACCAACCTCGCGAATTTATCAGCACAATGGTACAAAGGCGGAAAGAAGAAATGACATAAAGAAAAGAAGACGTGACATAAAGGACGGTTGGTACAAGAATATTGGAAATAATTATTTCCCACCCAACATAAAGTGTTGTAAAATAATGTAGTGGAGAATCTTCTTTTCCACGATTTTCTTTCTTTTTTGAGTGCATTGTAAAAGTTGCCAGTTTTTGCTGATAGCTGTATGTTTATTTTCTTGGTTATATTGCCTATATATATATGGCAGTAGTTTTGTGAGAAAGATATAGAATCCTTTGCTGCAAAGTTTGTATTAAGTTAGAAAGCAATAAAATCTTCATGTTTTCATTTTCTCTTTTAATGATGAACTCCATAAATATGAGCTAAATGCTTAAGACTTGGATTGAAGAAGAAAAGTGAAGCAACTTAGGTTTGGTTACTATTTATTATCTTCCTGGAATGTTTATTGTTGATGATGGAATGTTTTGTATTTTATGATCTATTATTGTTCTTAATGTAACAAAATCCAATTAACGTAAGCTCGTTTGAAAGAGTAAAGTACACGTTTTAGCCGTTAGCCGTGAGGGCGTTAGGCGTTTTAGGGGAAGCAACTCTTAGAGTAATAAGGTGAGGATTTATTACAAAAAGAATTCTGATAGTTATTAAAAAAATGTCTAAATTTGAGAAAGTACTAGGATGAGAAGATAATACATAAAAACCATCATTTAGCCTGCTTTCACTAAGTACTCTAAGACCCATGTCAATTTTTCACATCATATTTTCTAAAAAACCAATAAAAATTACAAACATTTTAATGGAATTCCTAAAAAATCATTTAGAAGAAGAATATCTCAAGAAATTACTTTTTATTCTAGAAAATATGGACTTAAGCCGAAAAGACCAATATACAATCGTCGATATATTCAAAAACAAATATGTACCTGAACTGATAGAAATAAGAGATTGTAACTTAAATCTATATAGAATAATAAATGAAATAGACATATTTCATTATCTTACGCGAACAAAAAAATAAAGGCATAACTTTAATCCAAAGATTTTAAAAAAAAATTCCATAAAGAGTGGATGAGTATGCTAATAGAACATAAAGAAAGAAACAGATCTACAGAATATGATTTCGATATGGATTTTTACCATGACTGGTAAAAATCTATTGTTAAGACAAAGAGACTAAAGGCATCTAAATTGAGAAGTAGAAGACTCTGACAATAAAAACAAAAATAAAAAGGTAATTAGGTTCATAATTCCTTATTTAGACTTTCACTTGGTGAACCCTTGGGTTCTAAGACCTTCAAGCTGCCACTGAGGTAGTTATATAAAAAAATAAAAAAAAACCCTCTAACACCCCTCTGTCTACCATCTGATTTGTTACAAAAAGAAATCTGATAGTTAATAAAAAAAAATATCTAAGTTTGAGAGAGTATTAGGATGAGAAGATAATACATAAAAACCATCACTTAGCCTGCTTTCACTAAGTACTCTAAGATCCTTGTCTGTTTTTCACATCATATTTTCTAAAAAACCAATAAAAATTACAAACCTTTTAATGGAATTCCTACAAAATCATTTAGAAGAAGAATTTCTCACGAAACTACTTTTTATTCTAAAAAATATGGACTTAAGCTGGAAAGACCAATATACAATTGCCGATATATTCAAAAACAAATATGTAACTGAACTAATAGACATAAGAGATTCTAACTTAAATTTGTACAAAATAATAAATGAAATAGATATATTTCATTATCTTACGCGAACAAAAAATAAAAACATAACTTTAAGCCAAAGATTTTTAAAACAATTCCATAAAGACTGGATGAATATGTTAATAGAATGTGAAGAAAGAAACAGATCTATAGAATATGATTTCGATATGGATCTTTACCATGACTGGTAAAAATCTATTGTTAAGACAGAGAGACTACAGGCATCTAAGTAAAAAATTAGAAGACTCTGACAATAAAAACAAAAATAAAAAGGTAATTAGGTTCCTAATTCCTTATTTAGACTTCCACTTAGTGAACCCTTGGGTTCTAAGAACTTCAAACTGCCACTGAGGTAGTTATACAATAAAGAAAACCTCTAACACCCCTCTGTCTACCATCTGGTATTAGAGCCTACTTCATGGCCAAAATTAAATAAAATGAATAAACTAAAACCAGTTGAATTAACTAGCTATAAGAAATTTGAATAGCTGAACTTAGAAATTAACAATCTTTAAAAAAGAATTATTACATTAGAAAAATAAAAATACATGTGTTATGTAAACAGTAGTTACAAACATACGCTACATTCTGAATCAAATGATCTAAACTCCATAACAGATCTAGTCATTGAATTAGGAGATTCTCTACATTGGCATAATGAAAAGTACTATAGGCTAGTCGAGCTTATTTCAGAAAGTATGACTTCTAGAAACAAAAAACTACAACAAATACAAGATAATCAAAATTATCTCAAAGCAGGATTACAAAAAATAGATGAGTTCGATAATACCATACAGAAACTAACCATAAAGTTTAAAGCTCTTCAACTTAAAAATTTCTCCAATAAACAAGATATAATTTCATTAAGGCAAATGATTTAAGAAATGTTTGCACAAAAAATGGGCAAACACCTCCAAGTCGTATGATTTAGTCGATTTTATGTTGTTCTTAGTGATTTGGGTGATTTATGCAAATATGTAAAAAGTAGGGACTAAACTGTAAAAGACACACAGATTTATAGTGGTTCGGCCAGAATGTGCCTACGTCCACTTCATATCCTATTCTCCTTCACTATCCGGATTACAAGTACAAAGCTTTGATTACAAGTGTATGATAGTCGTTTAAAAGTTCTGTCCGTGCTTTTCCACTTTTCCATTGTTGTACCCCTACCCCTCTATTTATAGAGTGAGGCTAGGGGTAGGGGTCTTGGATGTATATAGTTGCTGGTGGGCCTGGGCTGACGTGATCTGGCCTGGCGATGTTGGTTCGGTAATGTCTTGGTCCGTTGGTGAGTGGGGCATGGATTGGTCCGGTAGTGAGTGGAGCGTGATTGGTCCGGTGGTGAGTGGGGTGTGGATTGGTCCGGTAGTGAGTGGAGCGTGATTGGTCCGGTGGTGAGTGGGGCGTGGATTGGTCCGGTAGTGAGTGGAGCGTGATTGGTCCGGTGGTGAGTTGAGCGTGATTGGTCCGGTGGTGAGTGGAGCGTGATTGGTCCGGTGGTGAGTGGAGCGTAATCTGGTCTGGTAGTGAGTGGGGAGTGATCTGGTCTGGTAGTAGGAATAGGTGATCTGGTTCGGTCATGCCTTGGTTTGGTCGTGCCTTGCTCCGGTGGGGAGAGTACGCCCAAAATTTGCCCCCCAAAGTGGGGCATATGCATGAATATGTCGCGCTTTGTTTTAGATCATTCAGTTTGGGCACTTTCATTCGGCCCAAGTGCCGAACCAGTTGGTCCGGTGAACCCTCCCCCAGCACATGTCCAGACATCCCGGAGGAGGAAGATGTGGAGGAGGAAAGAGGCGAGGATGAAGGAGGTGAGGTGGAGAGTGGAAGTGGTGGAGAAGGTGATGGTAATGGTCATAGGATGATGGTGGCGATGGACAGAGTGGCGATGGCACTGGGGCTTTGTCTTCTAAGCAAGAAGGTGTGATCCAGGAGTAACAGATGATGCTTTCGCCTAGCTTTTGAAGGGTTGGAGGAAGGATCGGCTTTAGTGGAGAAGTCTAAGAAAGCTGACAAGGCCGAGACCGGCGCCGATTTATCTTCCAAGAGCGCTTCAGCTGAGGCAATTCCTGCGATTCAAGGTGAATTTTTGACTCCCGCAGACTCCATTTATGATAAGGATTTAGGAATATTTTATGGTCAGCTCCCGTCCTGGAATGAGATCCAGGACTTATTGCAGTATCCTACTCCTCCCCAGGGTTTGTATGGCGAAAGCGTCTCTTTATTCTTCTTATCTTGATATATTTCTTGAATTATAGTTCAATGTCTGCTTGTAACGCTTGGTTTTTATCCCAGCAGCGGATTAGGCGGCCAAGACATCAGATGTCCGGCACCGTCTTGAACAATACAAACTTCTCAAGGCTTCTACAAAACCAAAGCCTCTGACTGACCGCCCTGGAGACATACTCGGCTACCGCCCTCTTCTTGGAGTTATCGAGGAGGATATCCAAAGGAAGAAGAGGATTCATTCCTTGTTTGAATCCCCACCTGGTCCTCAGTCTCGAACTCAGCTTCTTCAGGATATCACGGAGGAGAATATTGAATTTATACCTTCTCCGCACCTGTCTGAAAATCCTACTATTACCCGGATAAGTCATCCCGGCTTGGCTCGTAATCCGTTTGCAGGTCATCCGGATCTAGATCCGAGTTCTCATGATATTACCTTTGATGAGGCTACCGGTGAGCACTTTCTCCCCATAATCCCATAGTGAGAGTATTGGATGAAGCTAAGTCCCTGGACCATGATTTTCTTACCACTCGAGTTGTAACTTTGGGGGACGAAGCTAAGGAAAATATTGACCGGGTTGCTAAGGAAACCAGAAAGCTGATGGGGCATCATGCCCGACTGGTCAAGGCTGGAGAAGAAATTAGGAGTGCTAACATTCGACTGCGGTTAATGGTTTCCGACCAGGCCAAACAACTCGCTGATCAGGCCATCCAGATTTCCCAACATGAGGCCGCCTCAAGGCAACTAAAGAAAACCATGGAAAATGCTAGCAGAGCAGAGTTATGGAAAATGGAGGCTGCTTGTAAGGAACGGATTGATATGGATATTGCAACGATGGATGAGGTCCGGAAAGCGGATCTTGAGCGGGTACGGGAGCTATCCAGGAAACTTGAAGCCGCAGAGCTTATTCAAACCAAGCTGAAGGAGGAGATGGTGGCGATGAGGAAATCTTTCCAGGCTGACTGCTCGCGATACCAATCGGAGAGGGATGCTGCTACTCAAAAGTTGTTGGCTTCTGAGGACCGAATAAGGGAGTTCGAGGAGAATAAGGGGATAATGGATGAGATGCTTCAGGACATATACTTTCGCACTTGGAGACAGGGCAACTTATCTTGGGTGGATAATTATCCCCGAGTCATGGCCAGGATTTATCTCAGGGCCCTGGAGGAGGCTAAGGCCAATGCAGATAGGGAGGGTGGCGTGGCCTTTAGAATGGATGTGGTCACGGCTCAATTCACCAAGGAGGAGAAAGCGGCGGTGAAAGAGGGTATGCAGTTGCTTACTATTGTGGAGGTTGGTGTGCAGTTAGAGGATGATGATCAAGGAGCAGATGTTGGTAAGTCTTCCCTTTTAGCTTCTCGTAACTTGATTGCTTATTGTTTTATGACTATTAATGAATCCTCTTCCGAATTGGACAGGTGGGACCTCTGGAGCACCAACCACCTCTGGTGAACATGTTGAGATTTACAACCCCGCGGTCAAGGAGTTCTCGGAGGGCTAATAGGATAGAGGTCAAGCTCCGACGCAGCCGATTCCTTGACTTGATCTGGATATGTTTTTGGTTTGTTTGACACTGCTGCCTATGTCAGTCCCAAAACATTCATGTAACCTTTAAGCTGTAATTGTGTTATTTGTAACGAACGACTTTACTATGTAATTTTAAACTTAGGCTGATTCTGTCATATTTGAATGCTTTTGTCATTTTGGTGTGTTGCATAAGAAATACAGTTGTGCACACGCTCGTGATTTTATTGTGTTGATGTCAAGTTCTTGCTTAAAACATAATTTCATATCTTGCAATATTAGCGTGATGTGCGAATAAATTATAGTTACGTATTCATATACAAAAGAAGAAAGTACCGCCCTTCATGTTTTAGTTGTAGATGGTTGCTTCGAATGCTTTGTATGACTGAGTATGGAATGCATCTGAGTGACCTGTCATCCAATTGTGAGTGTCTCCTATTTCGTGTCCTGTACTTTAGGGATCGTTATAGAGGATAGGAGGAAAGTTTTTAAATAAAATAGAAATATAAGAAATAGTAAAACTTCCAATCACGGAAGGCCTGCGATGTGCTTAAGTTCGTGGCGAACAGGTTTTGTAGTCACTTTCCCTAGCTATGGGTCTTGGAGACATTTGTCACCCATCTTACGCCTCCGCGGGGAGTTTCTCTTTTTTACCACAGCCGTACTTAAGACACTCGGAGCCGAGATCGCGCATAGTAACTACCCAGGTCATTATGACCCATAATCGTGGGTATTATTCGATTAACCGTGGCCGTCTAGCATGGCTGCCGATCGTCAACTATGAACTACCCCTGGCTGGCCACACCTTATGTTGGGGTTTAAAGTACGTTCACGGTTGCCGGCGAGCCGAACGCCGTAATGAGCTGCCTAGGCTATAGTCGGCCTACTCGGTGGCTTATTTTCAGCTCATTACAGTTGGCTTTAAGGGCCGATCGCGAGCAATGAGTTAACCAGCAGCAGAGGGATGCAGGAGCAAAAGTGTCCCATTGGCGAGGGCATAGGTTCGTATAGTACATGTTAGGTCTTGTCCAGGTAAAGTAGCGCTGTGATGTGTCTTGAATGGAAATGCCATTACACATGATTTTGTTCAACAGAAAAGGATAAAGTTAACAAGCAGCCAAGATATAAAGGAAAAAAGTCAAAAAAGAGACAAGTTTTTAAAGTGGTTTGGCACGAAAATGCCTACGTCCACTGATTCTCTTTGTTAATTCACTTCATATGGGCAATACAAGTTAAGAAGAGTATCGACGAAGGTGTTGGATGTTCCATGCCTCCGTCCACTGTTGACAAAATATAAGCTCCGTTGCGGAGATCTTCATGAATTACATATGGTCCGTCCCAGATTGTATCTCGTGCTCCGGGGCGTGGGAAGACTCGCTTGAGGACAAGTTCTCCTTCTTGTAAGCTACGATGCTTGACTTTGGAGTTGTATTGTGCGTCCACTTTTTGCTTGTGAGCTGCTGCTTTGAGTGCTGCATCGTTTCTTCTCTCTTCAATTAGATCCGAAGACATGTGAAGGAGTTCTTCGTTCTCTTCTGGGTTATAGTGGATCCTACGGTGGGAAGGCACTACAGTTTCGACTGGGAGCATGGCCTCCGATCCGTATGCCAAAGAGAAAGGAGTATGCCCCGTTGATGTTCTGAAAGATGTGCGGTAGGCCCAAAGTGTCGTAGGAAGTTCATCCACCCAAGCGCCTTTTGACTTTTCAGGTTTCTTCTTGATTAGAATTTTGAGAATTCTGTTGATAGCTTCGACTTGTCCATTTTCCTGGGCGTAAG
This sequence comes from Allium cepa, assembly GCA_030765085.1. Taxonomy (NCBI): domain Eukaryota; kingdom Viridiplantae; phylum Streptophyta; class Magnoliopsida; order Asparagales; family Amaryllidaceae; genus Allium; species Allium cepa. The sequence continues at coordinate 670,322,151 of CM060928.1, read as the reverse complement.
CTACAGATGAGAAGCATTTGTGAATTTCGTGCTTTTGGCACCAGTCGGCGAACTCTTCGCTGTCAAACTGAAGTCCATTGTCTGATATTATTTTGAGTGGAACCCCGTACCTACATAGAACATTTTTGATCAAGAAGTTAATAACTTTTGCCGAGGATATTTTATTTAGAGGTTCCGCTTCCACCCATTTGGTGAAATAGTCGACTGCCACTATAGCATATTTGGCTCCGCCTCGGCCAACCAGTAGTTCGCCAATCAAGTCAACTCCCCATAGTGAAAAGAGCCAAGGGCTAGTCATTTGAGTGATCTCATTTGTCGGTAGTCGAGGAATCTTAGCGAACTTCTGAAATCTGTCACATTTTTTGACGAAGTCAAAGGCGTCCTTATTTAAGGTGGGCCAGAAATACCCATATCGGAGTATCTTCTTTGCCAGAGTCTGCCCTCCAGTGTCATCTCCGCAGCTTCCTTGATGGATGTTTGATAAGATTTCCTTGGCTTCCCTTCCAGCGACACACCTTAATAAGGGGTTAGAGAAGCCACGCCGATAGAGGATGCCTCCCTGTAATATGTAGTGGGAAGCTCTCCTCAAGATTTTCTTGACTTCGTTACGCCCATCGGGCAGTGTACCATCTTGTAAGAATTTTCGGATGGGAGTTATCCAAGTTTCCTCTTCGATTGCAACTATCAGATTCACTTGCTCGAAACTCGGGGTTAGTTGCTTTGAGATGGCTACTGTTCCGGAAATGGTGTTGCCTCTCATGCTAGCTTGCTTTGCCAGTTCGTCGGCCTCTTGGTTCTCTTCTCAAGGAATGTGTTTGATCAAATAGTGATCCAATTGATCGATTAGCAGCTTGGTCTTCTTCAGATATGATGTGAGTCGTTCTCCTCGAGCCTGAAATTCTCCTAGTATTTGATTTACAATAAGTTGCGAATCACTGTGAAGACATAGAGAACTGACTCCAATCTCTAGGGCCAGTTCTAATCCAACTATTACTGCTTCATACTCTGCATCGTTGTTGGTGGCAGCGAATTCCAACCATAGAGAATAATGTAGCTTCCTTCCCCTGGGAGTGATTATTACAACCCCTGCCCCCGAGCCTTGTTCGTTTGATGCTCCATCCACAAAGAGATTCCACTTGATGTCTTCTACTATTTTAGATTGCTATTTACCTTCCTTGGTAGTGAACGCAATAAAATCGGCCATGGCTTGCCCCTTGATGGCGGTGCGAGGATGGTAGGTGATATCATATTGACTCAGTTCAATGCACCATTTAAGTAGTCTCCCAGAAGTGTCGGGACGATGGAGTACCTGCCTAGCGGTTGATCGGTTAGAACTCTGATGGAATGAGATTGGATATAGTGTCGCAGTTTCCATGATGTGATTAGTAAACAGTATGCTAGCTTCTCAAGTTTAGGATATCTGGCTTCTACCCCCGTAAACCTCTTGCTCACAAAGCATACTGGCCGCTGTGTGCGGTTGTCTTCTCTCACCAAAGCGGTGCGCAGAGCATGAGATGACACAGCAAGGTATAGGTATATCTCTTCGCCTTCGTTTGGAGTTGAGAGTACTGGTGGTCTTTGGAGGTGTTCAATTAGGTTTAGAAAGGCTGTTAAGCAGTCGTTAGTCCATTCGAACTTTCCTTTGTCTTTCTTTAGGGCTTCGAAGAAAGGGATGCACTTGTCAGTCGCTTTAGAGATGAATCCGCTCAGGGCGGCCACTTTCCCATTTAGGCTCTGCATTTCTCTTCGAGTGAAAGGTATCCTGATATCTCTCAGAGCTCGGACTTGTTCAGGGTTTACTTCAATTCTCCTGGCATGGACGATGAATCCCAAGAACTTTCCTGATGATACTCCGAATGAGCACTTTATAGGATTCAGCTTCATTCCATATTGGCGAAGTACTTGAAACATCTCGCCCAGGTGGCTTACATGATCGTTGGCTTTCCTCGATTTTACTAGCATGTCATCCATATAAACCTCCATAGTTCGTCCTATCAATTCCGCAAACATCTTGTTGACGAGGCGCTGATAGGTAGCTCTAGCATTTTTAAGTCCAAAAGGCAATACTCTATAGCAGTACAATCCCCGGTCAGTGATGAAACTAGTGTGGTCTTGATCGGGGGCGTGCATAGGAATTTGGTTATATCCTGAGTATGCGTCCATAAAAGATAAGAGTTCGTGCCCGGCTGTGCTGTCCACCAGCTGATCGATTCGGGGGAGTGGGAAGCAATCCTTCGGGCAAGCGTCATTTAGGTTGGAGAAGTTAATGCATATTCGGCACTTCCCATTAGCCTTCTTTACTAGTACCGGGATAGCGATACACTCTGGGTAGATGGCTTCTCGTATGAAGTTATTGGCAAGCAAGTTCTTTACTTTTTCATCGAGGGCTGCTGATCGTTCTGCCCCCATACTTCTCTTTTTCTGCTTTACTGGAACCTTGGTAGGATCGATGTTTAGTACGTGGCATGCCACGTCTTGGGAGATTCCACTCATGTCAGCGTGCGTCCATGCAAATATATCCAAGTTGTGGCGGAGAAAATCAATGAGTTGATCCCTCAACTCTACTCTTAGCTGAGATCTGATTCTCAACAGTCTACTTGAGTCGTGTTTGTCTATAGATACAAACTCTATAGCCTCTGCAGGCTCGACGGTGGCCTCCTCATCTTTGTCTCTGGGGTCTAATTCATTGAAAGGATCACTGGTATATCGAAGAGGAGGGGCTTTCTTTAGTTGCCATGCTTCCAAGTTTTTCATGCAGAGGGTAGTTTCTGTATTCTTCCCTCTATCCTTCCTGCGATTATTGCAAAGTTCAGTTACATAGCAATCTCGAGCGGCATCTTGATCTCCCTCTACTTCCCCTATTCCATTGTCTGTTGGAAATTTCATCTTCAGGCACCACGGGGCCAAGACAATTTGGAAGTCAGACAAGGCTGGTCTTCCTAAAAAGGCGTTGTAGGCCGAGTGGTTATCTATTAGCACAAATGTTTGTTTCCGCACAACGGAGCAGAGGTGACTTCCTATTTCAACAAAGAGGTCCAATTGCCCGAGGGGCATCTTCGCGTCTCAAGTGAAACCGTGTAGTGATTTGTTGCAGGGAGACACTTCCTTCATTGACAGCTTCATTCTGTCGAAAGCATGCTTGAATAGGATATTTACTGAGCTTCCAATGTCTACTAGAACTCGAAAAACTTCGGCTGGCCCGAACCGGGCAGAGATGACCATAGGATCCATGTGAGGGTACTGCCTTCCTTATAGGTCACGCCTATTGAATGTAATGTCATCATTCTCTTTTCGCTTCGGGTGGCGTTCTTCCATAACAAAATTAACGTAGCCTTCATTGTTTCTAAGTGACTTTCCGTATCTTTCCATCTCTGTCCAGTTCCTGTCGGCGATGTGTGGTCCTCCCGATATGGTATGGACCACCATCTTCCCTTGACTAGAGCCGCTGGTGTTGCGATTTTCCCCTCCTGTTTCTGGGACGGGTAGCCTTGGGTTCTCATTGGCAGGAGCTGGGGTCCTGTTCTGACCTTTTACATAGCGTTCCAGTCTCTTCCTTCTGATATGTTCTTCAATTAAGTCCCAGAGATGATGGCATTCATTGGTATCATACCCATGGGATTCGTGGAAGCGGCAGAACTTTCCAGACTTAATTGTGTTATCTGATTCCTTCTTGTATGGAGGGCGTCTGTATTTAACTTCGTCTTGGGTGGCCAGGAAGATGTTTTTGATTGTTTCATTCAAAGGAGTGTAAGTGTCAAATCTCGGTCCTGGCCGATATAGAGGTTTTTCTCCCTTCTTGCCCCCAGCATTGTCTCTAGAGTCATTTCTTCGAACGTCCTTTGCTACGGCGGGTGTGTTGCCATGAGCTGCCTTAGTTTGTTTCCCCGTATGCCTTTCATTGGCAGCGTCTTCAAGTCTCATATACTTCCCGGCTTCATGGAAGAAATCAGGTAAGGTAGCTAGTAGTTCTTTCGTTAATCTTCTAGCAAATTTAGTATCCGGATGCACACCACTATAGAAGGCCATTAAGATAAGTCTCTCATCGGCATCTTGGACTGCGACTACTGCGGCATTGAATCGGGTTAGATATTGTTGCACTGTCTCTCCAGGCTTCTGTTTGATATTGGATAGGGAATGAGCGTCCTTGGGTTGTTCCACATGAATACGGAACTGGCTGATGAACTTCTCTTTCAACATTTCCCATGAGCTGATGGATCCCTGGGGTAGATGGCAGAACCAGAAGGTAGCTAGATCTGCCAAGAACAGTGGAAAGCATTTGCACAATACTCCTTCTGTAGCTCCGCTCATGAGCATATGCTGTGTGTATCTCTGCAAGTGTACAACGGGGTCAGAGATTCCCTTGTAAGGTTCCATTATTGGCATTTTCCATTCTCGGAGGGTGATGGAAATTTCGATATTGCGGTGAAAGGGCTGGTTACCTTAGCGCCTATCCCTCGATCTCTTTGATCCCGTTGGACGCACTCCCTGAACAATCGCGCCATCCTTTCATCAGAATTTGGAGCAGATAGAAATGAGTTTGGTTCTTCTATGCGAGATTGATTCCGTCCAGATGACCTGTAGGGATGGTATCGCCTATCACTCCTAATATTTTCCAGTGGCTATCTCTGGTCTTCTGGGAGCATGCTAGGGTCAGCTACAGTTGGCCCTTGCCTTGATCTTCCCCTGCTGGAAACTGTTCCGAGCACTTCCTCGGGTCCAACATCGGGCTGGACTCTAGCTCGACCCCGTTCATTGGTGTTTCCATGGCTAGGTAGCATGGCATGCTCAACTACAGCTGACCCTCGCCTGGTACCTCCCTCGTTGGGTTCGGTTCCAAGCGTTTCCTCGGGTCGGAATTCAGGCTCGGCTCCTACCATTGCTGTTTCCGTTGTTAGCTTCTTCGAAGAAGAAAGACCTTTGTCGCCTCCGAGATCTTCCAGACTGGGACTCATCCCACGATTCAGTGTTGCAATTGGATTCTTCAGCATCCCTTAAGCGTGACATGAGTCGGTTCACCAAGGCTTCTTGGTAGGATGTGAAGCGGTCAGTCACTTCAGGCACAACCCTGTCTATATCTGCCCTAGTAATTGCTGCCGGCTGTTCCGTGGCAGGGGCTGTCGGATTTTCCTGATTTTCATTTGGTACTGCTGTTGGAACAAGATGATTCTCTTGATCTCGGATCACTGGATCTGGAATACTGCTAGTTGTGACATTCTTTCCTTTGTTAACATCTTTCTTCTGCCTAGGAGGCATGTTTTCCGAGCAATGAGCGATGCTGTTTGGAAGAAGGTTAAGTGGGAGAAGCTGAAACTTCAAGCTCCCGCTCTCAATGAAATTACCAAAAATGTTTGCACAAAAAATGGGCAAACATCTCCAAGTCGTATGATTTAGTTGATTTTATGTTGTTCTTAGTTATTTGGGTGATTTATGCCAATATGTAAAAAGCAGGGACTAAACTGTAAAAGACACACAGATTTATAGTGGTTCGACCATAATGTGCCTACGTCCACTTCATATGCTATTCTCCTTCACTATCCGGATTACAAGTACAAAGCTTTGATTACAAGTGTATGATAGTCGTTTAAAAGTTCTGTCCCTGCTTTTCCTCTGTTCCATTGTTGTACCCCTACCCCTCAATTTATAGAGTGAGGCTGGGGGTAGGGGTCTTGGATGTATATAGTTGTTGGTGGGCCTGGGCTGACGTGATTTGGCCTGGTGATGTTGGTTCGGTAATGTCTTTGTCCGGTGGTGTGTGGGGCGTGGATTGGTCCGGTAGTGAGTGGAGCGTGATTGGTCTGGTGGTGAGTGGGGCGTGGATTGGTCCGGTAGTGAATGGAGCGTGATTGGTCCGGTGGTGAGTGAGGCACGGATTGGTCCGGTAGTGAGTGGAGCGTGATTGGTCCGGTGGTGAGTGGGGCGTGGATTGGTCCGGTAGTGAGTGTAGCATGATTGGTCCGGTGGTGAGTGGGGTGTGATCTGGTCCGGTAGTGAGTGGGGCGTGATCTGGTCCGGTAGTGGGAGTAGGTGATCTGGTTCGGTCGTACCTTGGTTTGGTCGTGCCATGGTCCGGTGGTGAGAGTACGCCCAACAAGAAAACAAGCCTAAACAAATTGAAATACAATCTAAAGACTTAATCTTGCAGATTAAAAATCAATCAGAGGCAAATAAAAGGCATTCTCAACTACAAGTACAAAAACTTGAGCAAATGTTACAAGAAATAAAATGTATACAATTAAATTAATATAGGATATGATAATAAACATTATTCTGAAGCTAAAGAATATGTTAACATGTCATTAAAACAAACTGTTACATTAGCAGCGGGATATAATAAAGACAATTTTACAATTAAAGCAAATAATGCATTATGCTTAATGGCCAACACCATAATAGAAATGTTAACACAAATACATGATAAACTAGATTTAATGGATAAACAAATTACAAACCTAGATAGAAAATTAAATAACTTAGACATATCTACACAAGAAAAAGAATATGATATCAACCAGCTAATTGAAAAAATGTCAAAACTTAAATCTAGGTCCTGTAGATACTGACAAAGGTAAAAAGACCAAAATCAGCTTTTTAACATTTAAAAAATTAGACACAATATGATGAATAGAAGATCTTTCACAGGCCCATCCAGAACTTTAATGGACAGACCTACAGAAAGAAATAACCTAGCCACAAAAACTTGGATGGATAGTATTCAAAGGAAATCTGTAAATTCACAATCTCAATTAGAAGAAATAATAAATATAGAAAATGACTTAGAATTATTTTCAAACCACCAACTAAATACCCTAAATCCAAGGAAACTGTATAGAACAGGTGTATTTACAATAAGTACAGGGCTTACAGACATCACATGGAAGAAATTCTCTCTTTAAGTGATGGAAATCAATAGGTTATTAATTTAATGTCAAATGAAGCCATTAAACAATTAAGAATACAAAATTATAAATTAATCCACCTAGGACTCATCGTTATAGGAATAAGAGGATTAGTCAGACAAAAGATAGGAGCCAAATTGTTAATAATCCTACTAGATGACAGACACCAAGATCTAGACAAATCTATATTTAGAACGATAGAAGTTGATATGAACAATAATATTGGTATTATTTATGTATCACCAAACTTTACAATGACATTACAAAATTTGTGTAAGCATATAAAAATAATTGTCCAAACCAAGGTGTTTGAAAACTTTAATGGTAAAACCATATTGTTAGATATAACATTCTTGGGAAAATGCATGACAAAGTTTACTCCTAAAATAAAAATAAAACTTGATGAAGTAACAAAAACACTAACATCCACAGGTAATTTTTTTTGAGACCAATGGAAATGACTCATCTATATTAGCAAGACATGAATGGAATATACAAAAATCCTAACGAAAATAGGGATACATTAAAACCAAATGATGTTGTAACTTACACAAATCCTAATGGGACATTATCCTTAAGATTTAAAGATTACGGACCCTCTAACTAAAAAGACATAGACACAGATGACGAATCAACTTCTGAGCTTCAGGGAAACTTATGATGGATAAAATAATTTATCCAAAGGAACTAGGAATGGTTCTCGAACCATTTGAATTAATGAATTAGAACAAGAACATAAAAGGAACAATCAAATAGAAAGCAACACATTTGTCTATACAGATGAAGAAAATAATTTTAGAATTAAAACAATACCTACAATAGAAACCATTCTAAAAAATTCTCATGAAATAATCGAAGAAAAAATAAAAGACTTTAACACAGATGAAGAACTAAACAGTGAATACACTTATCATATAGAATAAATGGAAGGCCAAGGAGAAAGTTCAATAGTAACTTATCCGAATGAACCTCCTCGTAAAATGGATTGTCCTTTAGGACATCCTTCTAGAATAAATGTTAATCGCTATACCAATGAAAATAAAAATTTAATAACTATAGGAGGAAGAATACCCACTGAAAAAACATTCTTTGGAAAAGACTTTGTAATACTCAATGTTACAGAATGTCATCCCCAACTATTAGATACGTACCAGAACAATGGACTGCTGCAATAGCTAGAGACTATTCATCCAAACATACAAACATTATAACTGGAGAAGAAATGGTTAGAATAGCAAAAAACAACCTAGGTGACATAGCTAAAGGAATGTGGGAAGCATACAAAAGTAATTTCCCAGATGAAGTAGCCTCCCTAGTAGCACAAGGAAGAAACATATTATAACTTTGCTTACCTAATACATAGAATAATAACAGGAAAAGAAGTAAATACATGACTTAGTCTTAGACAGCAAGAAACAATGAGAGACTTTGAACAAATAAAAATATTAGACTAGAAACATATAATAAAATTCTTAAATGAATTTTTGTATTATGCCACAACCTCTGGAAACTATTATTCTAAAGAAATAGGAGATAGATATTTTCTAAATTTCCTGGTGATCTAGGGAAGGAAATACATAAGTCTAGAATGAGACATATGCTAACATCCCTAAAACCTATGACAACATAGGAATTAGGATAACCCATATCATTTATGAATTAAAGAAGAAATGCACATATATACAAATTCAAAGAGAATTGAAGAAAAAGAATTATGGATTTTGTTCACAAATATATACTCCTCAATAGTATGGATCTAAAAACCATATTGTCAAGAAATATAAGCCCAAGAAGCAATATACCAAAAAAATATTATCCAAGGAAATCAAATGCGAGAAAACCTTATTTAAGTAAAGAAAGACACGTTAGGAAATATAATCCTAAAAAAACATATACAAATACAATTACATGTTTTGCATGTAATGAGAAGGGACACTTATCTTCAACTTTCCCTAAAAAACATAACTTATATACTAGAGAATCTAATCTGGTTGACTCTGTCAAAGAAGATCTACTTGAAGTAGCTTCAAACATTTCTGAAACCTTTACTATATATTCCATCATATCATTAGAAGGACTAGAAGAGCAAGAAGGCACTTCTAATTCAAATTATTCCATAATTGAAGAAGTAACAAATGAATAAGCAAAACTAATAGATTATATGGATTTCCTAATTGAACATTTCCTAAACCTAATGAACTATGAAGAATGTACACATGATTTCAAATATAAAATGGGGACTGATAATACAAAATGCTACTTTTGCCCTTGGTACCCAGCCTATGATAAAAGATTCAAGTGCATGAGATGCACCACAGAAATACGTTATAAATGTGCTAAAACATATTTTAACATAGAAACTCCTAACCATAAACTACAATATACTGATAAAAAAAATCAACGAAGATGGAATAAAAATCCTAGTAGATAGAATAAACAATTTTGAAATAGAAATAGATGAAATAAAAAAAAGTAGAAATAGTTAAGCAGAATAAAGGAAAAAAGTATTATTGAGAACATAAGAGAAAACAGCCTTACCAATACAGATAACATAATATAAATCCCCTTAATATGTAATCCTAATTGTTTAAGAGAACATTGAATATTAACATTGGTAAATATTAAAGGATTAGAAATTAAATTATTAGCATTTATAGATACATGAGCAACAAGTTCGACAATAAATTCTAAGCTACTACCCCAATATTTAGTCATAAAAGCTAATAAACCAAAACAAAGTACGCAGTTTGATGGCACAACTAACATTATAACAGATATAATTGCTAATGTACAACTAAAGTTCCATAATACTTGTGATAATTGGTCACGACATTATCACCTAAAACAATTATGGGTTACCAAATTAAATCTAGGTAATATAAATCTAATTCTTGGATAAGATTTCCTCCTAAGTGACAATGGAAGTTTTTCCTTTAATAAAGATTATTGACAAATAGCCAGAAAGACAACATTAACACCTCTCATATCAGAGTTTCTGCCTGAGAAGCATGGTGGAGATACAGATACAAGTAATACAACCCAAAAATCCAAATTAGAATGTACTTGTGACATTCTGGGCCAATGCCAACAAAAAGAAATTAATAAAATAAGAATAGAACAATTATATTGCTATGAAGATATACAAGATATAGGAGTAGATTTGATCCAACCAAACAAAATAAGCAATATTCTTTTAACAACTGACGATATAAACCAAATTATAAGTAGACTTGAAAAAATAGAAATATGAGAGAAACCACTAAAATACTGGGAAAAATATTCTTTTTATTGTAAACTAGACAAAATTAATCCAGATATTACTATTAAAACCATATCACCCAAATATGTTAACTGGATGATCGAAGAATATAAAATGCACAAAGACATTCTAAATAACCTAGGAATTATATGGAAAAAATATTCTAGACATATAACCGCAGCATTTATAGTACAAAAAAGAATCTACAAAAAAAAAGAGGGCAAAGTAGGATAGTCATGGATTATACTAGACTTAATGATAACACAAATGAAGACGGATACTGTATTCTTGACAAAGATGTGTTAATTAACAAAATACAAAATAATTAGTGGTATTCTAAATTTGATTTAAAATCAGGATTTTGGCAAGTCAAGGTGCACCCAGATTCTATACCATAGACAGCTTTCACCTGTTGCTTGTAATGCTGTTTGGATTAAAAAATGCCTCACAAATATTTCATAGAAAAATGGATAACATATTTAAACGTTGTAGTAAATTTACATGTGTATATATAGATGACATATTAGTTTTTTCAAAAACAAAAAAGGAACATATATCACACTTATACACAATATTCAATCTCCTTGAAGCACATGGGCTAATTATTTCTAAAAAGAAAATAGAGTTATTCAAAAACTCCATAGATTTCCTAGGAGTAAAAATAGGAAATGGACAAATAGAACTCCAGCCCCATATATCCAGAAAAATACTAGAATTTCTAAGTAAAATAGAAAATTTAAAACAATTACAATCATTTCTTGGACTCATAAATTATGCAAGACCCTTTATACAAAATTTATCCAAATATACCGGACCCTTGTATAACAAAGCAAGTCCCAAAGGTAAGGGAGAATTCAATAGCGAAGATATAAAACAAGTCCAAAAAATTAAAGAACGAGCAAAAAACCTAAATCCACTAATGTTAGCATTGGCCACAGATTATCTAATTATAGAAAGAGACGGTTCCCCTTTATGATGGCGAGGAATATTATTAAGCAAAAAATACAAAAATGATCCTAAATCTACTGAAAAATTATGCAGATATATTTCAGGAACATATAAAGAGAAGGGCTAGATGACCTCTTTAGATTATGAGATTTTAGCCATAATATATGTTTTGGAATCGTTTAAATTTTTTATAATATCACAAAAAGAAATAACCATAAGAAAAGATTATGAGTCTGTAGTAAAATATGTAAACAATAAAAAGGAGAAAAGTATAATAAACAATGGGTGGTTAAAGTTTATAAACTCAATTTAAACTGTGGTACTAAAATCGTATGGGAACACATTAAAGGCAATTCAAACATACTACCAGATAAATTATCAAGATTATTTATTAATTCTATGAAGGAGTGTGATTTTGTGAACAGAGAAGAAGATGCACGTATTTCTCTCACAAACCAGTCAACAAATAGCATCAAATTCCTGAAGACATATGCACAGAACAGATTTGTCACAAATGTTCTACTTATAGAAGAGCAACTAATGGTGTTAGATAACATATGGAATTTATCTACAACACGACAAGACAATAAAAAAATGCTCAGCATTTTATATACTCTTGTTGAGATATTTACAAGTTCAGAAACTACAAAGAAATTCATCCACTTCTGTCTGTTCAATGGACCTAGTGCCGGTATATCTCTCTCTTGGAAAGAGATGGTTCCTAAACTTAAGGAACTTGAACAAAATCCCAAATATAGGAGACTATATTACAAAGGTTTCTACACATACGAGACTGCACAAATTGCCATAAGATTTTTTTTTTGCAAAGATTACATAGTCTCAGACGGCATAAAACAAATACAGACTATATCCTCTAGAATGAAAATAAAAGAGGAGCCAACAAATATAACATAGATAAGCCTAAAGCCCAAAACATCTTTTGCGGCAATTACAGAAGAAGCCCAGAAAGGAAAAATGGTCCAATTAGGCCACATTCCTCAGATTACTTCTACACAAATAAACAAACCAGTGATACCCTTTCCGAAAACTTTTAATAGAGAAATTCAATTTCTCCAAGCCACAAAAGAACAAAATGCTTCTACATACAAAGAGATTTATTCTCTACTGGAAAAAAATTCTACACAAAGAATCCCTGGATTTAAGATAACACGGGAAATATTTAAAAATCAAAATATTCCTTGTACAAAACAATACATAGATTGCCAAGATTATTCTACAGATTGCAGATGCACTATTATTGCATCTATGCCACTTATAAGCCTCAAGCTTTCACAATACAAATATTTGGTACATAACAAATTCACTTTGGACCCAACAATGTTGCTAAATTATGGCTTCATAAAGGAAATATTCATTGGAGGATGGAATCACACAGTTCTTCTAGAACCCCTCAGTTCTACTACAGAATATTTCACAGAAGCACTAGATACAGATTTACATCTTGAAATTACTACTATTCCTCCACATTTTGGGAATGGCATAATAGATCCAGCCAGACATATTATCGAAGTAAAAGAACAAAACTTTGATATTGATTTTACAGAATAGGAAGATCCTACAGAATTTCAAGACAGATCTACCCCCAGGATGAACGAATAACAAAATTATGAAAATTATAGAGCTTACATAATTGGAAAAAACTTAAACTAGGATGGAACTGATAATAAAAGTTTCACTTTTTATGCTGAGTCCCTAGTAACAAAAGTATACATATCAACATGTATTGAAGAATTTGGCCTGGGATATAGGCCTTTTGATATATTTTATCCTAGACCAAATGCAATAAACATCTACAGAAAGCTGCAACAGACATTACGAGAAGATTGAGAAGAATCATCCAGCAGTAAAACAAAGGATGAAGAGGACCTAATGACATAACAAATTACCAACCTCTCGAATTTCTCAACCCAAAGGTACAATGGCGGAAAGAAGAAATGACATAAAGAAAAGAAGATGTGACATAAAGGGCGGTTGCAAGAAGAATATTGGGTACAATTATTTCCCACCCAACATAAAGTATTGTAAAATAATGTAGTGGAGAATCTTCTTTTCCACGATTTTCTTTCTTTTTTGAGTGCATTGTAAAAGTTGCCAGTTTTTTCTGACAGCTGTATGTTTATTTTCTCAGTTATATTGCCTATATATATATGGCAGTAGTTTGTGTGAGAAAGATATAGAATCCTTTGCTACAATGTTTGTATTAAGTAGGAAAGCAATAAAATCTTCATGTTTTCATTTTCTCTTTTAACGGTGAACTCCATAAATATGAGCTAAATACTTAAGACTTGGATCGAAGAAGAAAATTGAAGCGACTTAGGTGTGGTTACTATTTATTATATTCTTGGAATGTTTATTGTTGATGATGGGATGTTTTGTATTTTATGATCTATTCTTGTTCTTAATGTAACCAAATCCAATAGACGTAAGCTCGTTTGAAAGAGTGATGTACCCATTTTAGCAGTTAGCCATGAGGGCATTAGGCATTTTAGGGGAAGTAACTCTTAGACTAACGAGCTGAGGATTTGTTACAAAAAGAATTCTGATAGTTAATAAAAAATGTCTAAGTATGAGAAAGTACTAGGATGAGAAGATAATAGATAAAAACCATCATTTAGCCTTCTTACACTAAGTACTCTAAGATCCATGTCAGTTTTTCACATCATATTTTCTAAAAAACCAATAAAAATTACAAACCTTTTAATGGAATTCCTAAAAAATCATTTAGAAGAAGAATTTCTCACAAAATTACATTTTATTCTAAAAAAATATGGATTTAAGCCAGAAAGACCAATATACAATTGCCGCTATATTCAAAAACAAATATGTAACTGAACTGATAGACATAAGAGATTCTTACTTAAATCTATACAAAATAATAAATGAAATAGATATATTTCATTATCTTACGCGAACAAAAAATAAAAACATAACTTTAAGCCAAAGAGTTTTAAAACAATTCCATAAAGAGTGGATGAACATGTTAATAGAACATGAAGAAAGAAACAGATCTACAAAATACAATTTCGATATGGATCTTTACCATGACTGGCGAAAATCTATTGTTAAGATAGAGAGACTACAGGCGTCTAAATAAAAAATTAGAAGACTCTAACAATTAAAACAAAAATAAAAAGGTAATTAGGATCCTAATTCTTTATTTAGACTTCTGCTTAGTGAACCCTTGGGTTCTAAGACCTTCAAGCTGCCACTAAGGTAGTTATATAAAAAAAAACGCTCTAACACCCCTCTTTCTGCCATCTACATATACATCCACTCTTTATGGAATTGTTTTAAAAATCTTTGGCTTAAATTTATGTTTTTATTTTTTGTTCGTGTAAGATAATGAAATATATCTATTTCATTTATTATTTTGTATAGATTTAAGTTAGAATCTCTTATGTCTATCAGTTCAGTTACATATTTGTTTTTGAATATATCGACAATTGTCTATGCTAGCAAATGACCGACGCGAAGTGGTAAATCCAAGAAAAATTGATTTTATGTCTTTCAAAGTAATTTCTTTTCACCTAACTTGCCTAATTTGTCAAAATGTGATTGGTTGCCGTTTCTTTATCAAAATCATTTTCTAAAAGGCTACCAAATTTAAAATTTTCAATTAAAAACATATTAACAAATAAGCCCTTCTCCTTGACAAAACATACAATACATTTAAATCCCTTAACTTAAATAATTTTATAACCATAATAAAGTACTTAGGAAAATTCTCCAAAAATCACCATAATTTACTTTTAATTTGTTTTCTAACAAATGTGAATTTCAGACCCAAAATCATTATCTAATTGCCTTAAATAATTTAAACCCAATATTAACTAGTTTCTTTCATAGAAAATTCATAATAAATCCACAATAACTTAGAAAATAATGAAACTTGAAGCCTACTTCTAAAATAATGCTTTTGATTATATATCACAAATGCAAATCATTTGAATGTCATTTAACAGGTTCTCCAATCTAAACTTATCATAAAATCTGTATGAAACAATATAAATCATCTACAAGTATATATATATCCATTTAACCAAACATAACATGGCAAATTATTTGCAAAATAATTCGGATGAAACCTTATAACCGAGATCATTGTTAAAAGGGAGATGCAAATCAAAATTATTCACCTTGGCATGGTGTTAAGAAGGTTGAGATTTGCTCTTTGATTGATTTGCTTATACCTTCTATTTGAATCCTAGCTTTTCTTCTTCTTAAATCTTCTTAATGGTAGCCGATCGAGCTCACTGGTGCTTTAGTTTTGTTTGAGAATGTTGAAATTAATAATAAATGAAGGATAAAAGGGTTTAAATTATAAGAACAAAGGCTATTCCTATTTTCCCTAACCATATTCCTCTTATTTACTTATTATTTAATTCTCTCTTGCTTATATATTAATTGAGGCATGACCCCTCAATAATTAACAAATCTGAATCCCTTAATCATCTATGTTATTTCATTTAATTTATCTAATTAATTTTCCTAAATAATATTAGTCAAAATTAGGTTCATTGCAATATTTTTACATAATTAATTCATGGATTTTTCAAATTAACCCCTTTAAAATAATAACCAGTGACGTTGAAATATTTTCCAAAATCTGTTTACAAAAATATTAAGTTCGAAGAAAAATAGGATATGTGATCGAAAATGGTTTTTCATTTTTCAACTCTTTGTCGACTAAGAGTTATCGGATGTGTTGTAACACTACTGTATACATATGTACATAAATCTACACATAAGTTAGTACATATATTATGGTATATACATTTGTATATATACTTAAGTATGTAAAGACAAGATGTGACATTATTTCAAATTTAAAAATTAAAGAGTCTTTCAACATTAAATGATACCTTTTGCAACATCAAATACAAGGGTCTTAATGAATGTTGGAGTAACAAAAGGGAAGGGGGACAAGACTCCATGTGTGAGCTAAAGAATGAGGCGAGGGGACAAAGATGGTGAGGTGGTAAGGCATTTGTGGAAGTCATGTACCTGAGGCTAATAAGGTAATTTACCATATGTCATTTTATGTAAAAGCTTTTCCAGTATTTGTCTCTTTCACCTTCCATTTCACCTCTCTTTTTTTAACATCAAAATGTTTTCAAAGCTTTCTAAAAACATTTTAATGGCTTCCAAGTTCTAAAACTTATAGTTCTTTTCCACTATTAATTCCTAAAAGCTTGTTTAACACACCCTTTTCCATTTCTACATCACCTATTCCAAAAAACAACTCCTAAGCCACCGTCTCCAAGCCATGGCTGAGCCTTATGCATCCATGGCCTAACCCCCTTTAACCCATAGGGCCACCAAAAATCCATTTTTTCCAAGGCAAATTCAAGTTCTAGGGTCGATCCAAAGCTAGTGGAAGTTAGACTCGATTTGGTTAAGCCTTGGTGAGTAAGGCTCGCATCCTTAAGAAAGATTTAAACTTTATATCCTTGCTTAACATAGTTGTATATTGGTTGGATATTTGGATGAAAGTTGATTTTGATTTGCATTATTTTATAAGCGATTATATGTGCTTGAATGCGATGTTGTATTAGACTTGAGATTTAACTCAAAATGTGGTGAATGTTGGAAAGATGAGATCTAGCATATGATTTGAGATTGTGGCATATAGGTTTATGTTTTGGTTATGTTTATGAAGTGTATGCTAAAGAAAGTTAGCATATAGACTATTAGCGGCATAAAAATCCTTCGCTTTTAAAAACTTTGTTTCTCTCAAATGTTTCAAAAAGATTTATAAGAATTTAAAACTTTACTATTTAGTTCCAAAAACCTTTTTCAAAATTACAAAGTGGGTTTGAGTAAAAAGAGTAAGTTTTTAAAGCTATTCGATTCATAAAAACAATTTTTTACAATTACGAGACAAATAGCGATAATCGTCGTGGATGAAGTTCATGAAAAACGAACTCTTTTTGAAATCTGTCGCCAACATTTTGACCCAGTTATATCTGAACCGATTGAACAAGTTAGATTCGACTATTGTCAAGGCTTGTATGTTTAAAGCGACGATTGTGGGGTCCAAATATCAAGTACATATGATAATATGAAGCCATGATTGAATGGAGTTGAGAGATATGCAATGTAGAATGTTCAAAGTATGGAATATAGTTTAACATAGAAAATGAATCGGCTATAATCCTGCTCAATCATAAGGATCGACCTATTTTAGCCAAACAAGTGTAATTCAATGGAAAACAATCAGTATCTCAAAGTCCATAAGTCCAACAGATATGAAACTTTCGAAAAAAAACGTGGGACCATAGGGAGCATACCCTAGGGATCGCACCTCAAAAGGGTTATGCAAGAGGAATCAGTCCTCTTCCCTCCATGGGGATCAGCCAAAATCAGGATGCATTACATGTTGCAAAAATGATCGAGCAATAACTCAAGTTCTACTAACCCAATTGGTATGGAACTTGGAGGCTAAGAATATTACATAGAGAAGCTCTCACTAGGATCGCACCCCCAAATTTCTCCGAAACAGGGATCGGCACCGATCCCTATTTCTTGGTATTTCGACCATGCAATCTCTCTTGTGGGTCCATATAGTTTTGAAGATCCTTCTTTCGAATTTTCAGGAAGATAATTCACTGTATACCTCTATAAATATAGGCTTCATCGTTAATTTTTTGACCTTCATGCTACTTGTTGCTTTGTACTCTATTGTAACTAAGGATTTTCATTTGATCCCTATTGTACTCAGTAGGCAAAGTGATTAATAAAGCTATTTATTTAAAATGGAAGTAGAAAAACAACGTCGAACCACTATAAATCGCAGTGTTTTTGTTATTACTTTGATTTTTTGTTATTTAATTGCTTGTTTCCCCTGTTTTCATTTTATATTATTCATTTATTTCTCTACAAAATCTCTATTGGGTTTTCGTGTGAATTTTTGGTGAAAACATTTTGGTGCTTTCACTAAGATGGGTGATTCTCAACCCTATTTGAATCCCGATGTTGCAACTAGATTGCATAAATTCCTAGAAGAGATCTAGAATTATCTTAGAGTAGTTTAACTATTCTATTCAGATTTGCAAACTTCTAATAAAAACTATCAATAATGGTTACGAACACCAGATCTACCTCAAAAAATATAAAAAGTAATGAGAACGCTAGCATCCAACAGGGAGGCCCGAGCAATTTACCAATAGATGTGAATGCTGCTAAGCTAGTTGATGTCCAGAATCCGGATGATTCCATCACAAGAGCCGATTTCCAAAAATCTAATGAGAGAGCTAGTGGATAGCTCCTGACATTTGAACCACCAGATTCAAGCCAATATCAATCCAATGAATCAACTCAGAGAGCAACATCATAGGAAAACTAGGTGAGAGCCAACCTCTTATTCTATATCAGAGAGTTCTAGTTCAATAGATGACTATCACAAACGCAGCTGTCACTGAACTGATAGATATCATGTAGAAACTTCTGGGCATTAATGAAAAGCCCTACCAGCATTGCCAGGACCGATCGGCCGTGATCGTTCTATAGGGATCGGTGTCGATCCCTTCGCCAAAGGAAGAAATATCCCTTCTTCCAGTAGAGCACAAACTAGATTCACCATGGTTGATTTGGATGCTGGGGTTCAAGTGGATGCAGACCAGTTACCTTCTCAGAATGACAATGAAGTAAATGCACGTGATATGAATCGAGAGGATGTTAAGACAAGAAGGCATGGAATGTCCCGTTAACATCGACCGAACCATTCATGTAAGGTGGAGCATGACTACCACTTGGCTCCAATTATCCAAATGTCGAACTGGTCAACTATGGTTAGACAACTAGTAACGAAGAGCCCAGGCTTAACCAATGATGATTGGGGGAACTTAGGAAGCCATACGCCGTTTATCAACAATATCCCACGTGCGGATTATCCAAGGAGGTTCAGCATGTCGTCGATTCCTGCCTATGGGGGAAAAACCCACCCCAGACAACACGTCATGAGATATGAATGGTTGTTGGATTCTGCACGAGCTAATGATGCAACAAAATGAAAATGTTTTCATATTACTCTCTTTGGAAAAGCAACGATATGTTTACGAGATTACGCCCATGGCCAATCTCTAGATTTGACGATTTAGAAATAAATTTTGTGGAGTAGTTTCATATGCATGCAATTCGCCCCAACGACTTATTGTTCTATCAAGCGTGATCCACGCTCTAGGAGAATCGGTGAAAGATTACTTGGAGTGATTTCTTATGGCTAGGACAGAAGTCAGTAATCCGAATGACCATTCAATATTGACGGTGGTAATGAGAGATATTGATCCAGAATCTAACTTTGTCGATTGGGTAGCAGGAAAACCCCTTGCAATTTTGGGGAATTTCTATGCAAAAGCAGCTCAATATTTGAGGAAAGACGAAGCTAGGCACTCTAAGAAGAAGAATGCTAAAGAACTAAGTAGAGAGGGAGTGTAGAGTAACAATGCATTGAAATGGTCAGGGGAGAGTTTTGGAAAAGTTCAAGTAAATGTCCAAAATAAATCGAATCACCAAAAGAAAGGTAGTGATAGGAACCGTGAGTGAAAGAGGGATTCTGGAAGAGAAAAGCCAAGGATTCCAATGTATGATACCTACACACCACTAAATACTTCCTAGAGAATATTTACTTGTCTACATGTA
Organism: Allium cepa; assembly: GCA_030765085.1. NCBI lineage: Eukaryota > Viridiplantae > Streptophyta > Magnoliopsida > Asparagales > Amaryllidaceae > Allium > Allium cepa. The sequence goes on along the minus strand of CM060928.1, from coordinate 670,302,387 downwards.
ATAACATGTAGTATAAGAAGCCACCTCCAAAAGAATCGATAGAGAAGCAAAAGAAGACAGGAAAATACTACCAATCCTATGAATGTTATGGTTACAACACAAATAAATGTAGGAATCTCTAGGATTTTATCAAGAAACTAATTCAGGAAAGAAAACTACAATAGTTTGTTAAAGTCCCGTACGATGGCGGGCAGGGGACATCCGATCCCAACTAAGGACAAGCATCGCACAGGGGCCGAGGAGCCTGCGTAGACTAGTGGAAGATTAGTGATCAATATAATAGTCGAAAGACAGCATGCAGCTGATAAGATCTGGCACGAGATGGAGTTCTATGCTAGTACAATCAAACATATGAATCTTGAGTGTTGTTCAAGTACAGAAAACAGGGTTCTGACAAAACAACATCTTACAATGACAAAGGACATTGTATTTGAAAATAGAGATAAGGTGGAGGCGTTGGCGATTGATCTAATGGTCATTTCAACCATGGTCGGCCCTGCCTTAGTGAGGAGGGTCTTGGTTGAATGTGGTAGTTCCGCAAATATAATTTTCAAAAAGGCTTATGATAAAATAAGGATAGAAGCCGAGGACTTGAAACCATTTAAAGCTAGCGTTCATGGCTTTAACCGTGCTGCGACCGAAGCTGTCGGTTATGTTGAATTGCCCGTGGAGTCCAGAGAAACCGACCGCATGAGAGTGTGGATCTTTCCATTTTTGTCTTGGATGTTGACTCTCCATATAATTTTTTTACCATCCAGCCCTTGCTGAATTCCAGGTAGCTCTTGCTCCATGTTGTTTGACTTCGAAGTTCCCAACTAATAACGGTGTTGGAGTTATGCATGGTGATCAGGTGATCAGACGTGCCTACTATGTTGCTGAATTGAGAGACGCTCAGTGGAAGGTGAAAGGCAAGGGTGTGGACAAGTCCCTCTGCATTTGAGCCACCAAAGATTGGCCACAGTCGATTCTAGGAGGGCATAGATTAGATGGATGATAAGGAGGAGTCCAAACAGAGTAAGGCTGCACCGACTGAGCTGACGATTGATGGCACAGTCGGCTATGATGACCCCTCATAGGTCCTAAAGATCGGATCACGGCTCAGCCCCCCGATGATAATAGAACTTGCTGGTTTCTCCGAGCGAAACTTCATGTGTTCGCTTGGACTCATTTTGACATGTGTGGTATCTCGCTTGCCATTGCGAGCCACATATTAATTATCACCGAAGGCATGTCCAATGGAACAAAAAAGTCATGGCATGGATCCAAAGAGATCTGCTGCCCTTGAATAGGAGGTGGATAGGCTCAGAGGAAATGGATTTATTCACGATACCCTTTACCCAAAATGGGTATCCAATGCAGTATTTGTGAGAAAGGAAAACGAAAAATGGTGGACATGTGTTGATAATCATACTTAAACAAAGCGTGTTCAAAAGACATTTTTCCCTTCCAAGGATCGAATAGCAGGTAGATTCAACCGCAGGACATGAGTTTCTGTCTTTCATGGATGCATACTCTAGATATTACCAAATCCCGATGCACATCACTAATCAGGAGCACTCCCGCTTCATTACCGACATCGAATTGTATTTCTATGTGGTAATGCCATTTGGATTGATGAATGCTGGAGGAATGTATCAATGCCTAGTCAACCAAATGCTTAATGAACAAATTGGAAAGACGATGGAGGTATACGTAGATGATAAGCTTGTGAAGTCACGACGATCAAGCGACCACATTTGAGACTTAGAAGAAATGTTCGATATCCTTTGATATTATAAAATGAAGATCAATCCTTTGAAATGTTCTATTGGTGGTGCATGAGGAAAGTTCTTAGGTTTCATCGTCAATGCTTGCAGAATCGAAGATAATACCGAGAAGATTCTAGTAATTCGCAACATTCAAGAGCCAAAGACCATCAAATAGGTATAGAGCTTAAATAGGAAGGTTGCCGCCCCAAGTCGATTTATTTCCATAGCCACCAATAAGTGTATTCCTGTCGTCGATTTGATTCAAAAAGGGAAAAGAAACTTTGAACGGACATATGATTTAATTAAGAGAGGCCTCATATCTTGTCAAAGGCGATGGATCACGAAGATTTGTATATCTACTTGGCAGTTTCGGTGCATGCTATAAGTGTCGCACTATTTCGTGAGGAGAATCTGATCAAAATATCAGTCTATTATATTAGTAAGCAATTAACAGGAGCTGAAAGAAACTATCCAAAGATAGAGAATTGACATACTACTTGTCGATTGCTTCATGAAAGCTCCGTCCCTATTTTCAGGCTCATCCCATCAATGTTTACACCGATCAGCCATTACGATAGGTCCTATAGCAACCTGAGATGTCTGAAAGATTACTCAAGTGGAACATATAAGAAAGTCAATTCGACATCACTTACCTTCCTCAAAGAACCATCTAGGGGTAGGCACTGGTGGACTTTATAACAGAATTCACTATGCACGATGATCTCCCAAAGAGCAGTGGAGCCCCTACCATTCGATTGAAAATGTATGCAGATGGAGCATCCAATGATTGTTGTTATGGAGCCGAAATCGTGCTAGTAACCCCAAAAGATCGATCAATTTGCTACGCTTTGAAGCTTGACTTCCTTGCAATAAACAATGAAGCTGAGTACGAAGCCCTAATTATTGGACTCAAACTTGCAAGAGAACTGGGATAAAATCTTTTGAAATCTTTTATGATTCACAATTGGTAATATACCAAGTCAAGGAATATTACCAAGCTAAAGGACAACGACTCTCTCTATATCTTATCCAAGTCCTAGAGTTATTGACTAACTTTGAGTATTATGACATCACGCACATTCCTCGGGACAAAAACAAAGAGGCTGACTCATTGGCAAAGTTTTCTAGCACCGGTGATGCACAACGAATGTGCTTGGTACTAATTGAAGTACTCGATGCTCCGAGCATAAACTAGATGGAAATCGACTGGATACTAGAGATAGGGCTTGAGAAGGAGTCGTGGATGACTCCGATTGAAGTGTATTTGCAACAGTGAGTCCTTCTCGAACGGAGGAATGAAAGCCGCCAAGTCCTCCACAAAGCTTCATAGTATATCATTTAGGAAGGAGTTATTAAATTGCTAGTATGTGATTTATTTTTGATGATAATAAACATAAATATATTTTTTTAAATGTATTTGCTATTGTATTGTTTTATTTTTTTCATAATTAAATAAATATTTACTGAATAAAATAAATAACATGGAATTTAAATTCAAATAGATATTTTATCCAAACTAATATTTTATTACAATTTTAACTAGTACAAAGTTGTGCTCTCACTATATATACATAATTTTGATTACAATAAAATTTGGTTACATCACAATTTTCAATTTGCATTTTCATCTTACAACATATCACTCATTCATTCATAATTCTTCTTCAACTCTATTCTAGACTGAATCCAGCATCTGAGTGATATTTAAATAAACATTAATGTAGTAAAATTGAAAAAGAAATATTTATGTAGTGTAAAATAAAATGTATTTTTGAAAATATTATTTGCCTCGGTTATTTGGGTTATTCTCCATCATTTAATTTTGAATTCATCACACATGAACAACTTGTGAAATGGACAGTGTATCACTGCATATGCCACAAGGTCATGCATACCGATATACACTTGATAAAATTACAGGGACATGTGATCGCAAGTTCAAACCGAATCAAAAGCCGGGTATAACTCAAGTGCGATACAAATAAAGTCACGACATAGGCACCAGTCAAACCCAAGATATAAGTTGGATTCAACATAGGTTTAATCCAAATGTACACATGAAGTTCAAAGTGAAGCCACAATGAAACTGCACTAATCCAGACAACAAGAACAACATGATTTGGCTCATAAGCAACTCAGCATCAAAATCAAACTATCTCAAAGCAACATACAAGCTAGGATACAAGTGTAGTCTCAATAGTGCAGTATACCATGTATATGCATAAACAACTCGAACTGAGCAGAGCAAGTTGACAGTGCAACCATAAGTGCATAAGAATCAATATACAGGAGAATCAAGCTTCAAAAAGTACCGAATTCGATCTAGAATATCAGGCATATGGACATATACTTGATGCAATCTAGAAACTCCAAAGCAACCAAACCTGAGTACAAACAGCAGTGACAACCAGACTACATAGATGAGCACTAATGCTTATAGATCAGAGCACTAATATACGTATGAACATAAATGAAACTGCAACAAGCCTCAACAGGTAAAATATACACATTTATGGTGGACAACAGTCACTCAACTTCAATATTCTCACAGAACCTAGGCAGGAAAACCAGACCAACAAAAACAAAGTACATAAACAAATGTACACATGGAAGGGATGGAACGTATACCAGAATACAAAGGGACAACGCTATGACTTCAAGTACAAATGCACATCAAATACAACACCAGATGACAAAACAATGTATCATGACTTCCGGCATGCGTACAACTCAGCAGCAAGTACAACGAGATATATATACAGAGTTCAAGTCCAAAATCACATTCAAGTAAAGACTGCAATGAAATCAGGCCAGAGGATCAAGTGTAGTATACAAGCAAATGCAGGCAACAGGAAGTTCAATGCAATGGTCACGACATTCAGACTTATGAAGACTACAATATCAATGCAACCAGACACAAATGGGATCCAGTTCAGAGAATCATACACACACATAAAACCAGCAGTTTTTATTTCACAAAATGGATCAAGCCGAAGAAGTCAGAAAGTAATATAGGTGAACAATGAATTCAAGCGTCAGGTTGAAAACGTTACATGCATGAACACACAAGAAATACTTATATGCAGCAGTTCAAATGTCGCAGGAAATTCAATTTTAAATACTAAGAAAGAATCGAACTTCTATCTGAAATTATCAAATATACACGTGAAATCAAGTTGCGGTTTCAAACCAAGTCAAAGACAACTGCAGTTCAAATCAAAGTTGTCGAAGGCTAGATTATCAAAAATGGTTGATCATCGAAAATACTACATAACATTTAACAGTTTTAACAAAGTCAAGGAATGGTGAAAATAGCAAACTACAGACCTAAAATCACGTAACCAAGTCAAGTTTAATCAAAGAATTCAAAACCGTGGTGACCAAGGAAGTTCGAACAGTTCAAAATTGAAGCCGTGAGAATAAAGTAACAAATTATACAAATTGAACAAGTCGGAGAAATCAACAACACCCAAGCAAAATCAAACGGCCGAACTAAAAAGTAACAGACGAATTCAAACAAATAATCGAACAAAATTATAGGAATTCAAATCCTATATAACCTAATCATCATTTGCCTAAATTAATCAATCGAGTTCAAGCAATATCACAGAGCATAGCATCAATTAGGAACTCGGATCAAGTCAAGTACAATATAAATCGAAAAGGGGACAAACTTACCAATTCAATTAAAAGCATCAGCAGATATTGACTTTGAAGCCGCAAACAATCACCGATAGAAGAAAGCCTTCAGCAATCAATTTAACATGGCAGTAGCTTCATTCTAGATGCCCTAATTTTCAAACGAGGAAAAACAAGCAAAAGGAAGGCAGCCATTGTTTCCATCTCAAAGAATATGGGCTGAAGGATTAAAGGAAAAGGGAAAAGGAGATTCATATTTAATTTTTAATTGGGCCGGTCTAAATTCTTTTGGCTTTAGTTTATTTAAATTAAGGTCTTTGTTTTTAAATTGTTTTTAAATTTGTTTTTCTCTTTTAAACTTATGTAAATTCCAATCGTGTGACTAGGGAACGACCTACGATGGTGTAGTTCAAGAATTCGCAACTCGGTGGCTGAGTTGTGACAGGGTTTTAAGCGTAGAGTTAGGTTAGTTGGCAGCGGGTGTTGCAATTTTACGTGTGTAAGCGTCTGACTACTTAATTTCTATTAGAAACCTTGGAGGCAGCATGTAGGCAGGGTTTTGCCGAAATTGGGTAAATATGTGTGTTCTATTCTCTGTTTTTAATATTCTTCTATTATCTGTGTTGCTATTATTCTTCTATTATCAATGCTACGATTATTTATATACTTCCACAATATATTTTTTATAATTAATAGTATCACCCTATTCACCCCCCTTTAGGGTGAAATCGATCCTACAAGTGGTATTAGAGTAAGAAACAAAAGCGATTTTTTGTTTCAAAAATTTGATTTTTCAAAAATCAATTTTTTTTAAAAAAATTGATTTTATAAAATGGCTTCATTTAATAATGCTTTTGCTAAGGGTCAGTCCATATTTAGACCACCAATGTTCAATGGTGAATATGCTTACTGGAAAAATAGAATGAAATTTTTTCTGAAAACCATTTACGCTTAGAATATTGTTGAGATAGGTTATAGAGCGCCAACTATAGTTGTAGATAATCAAGAAATAGATAAACCAATGGATCAATGGATAGATATAGAAAGCAGACTACAGAATTCTAATGCTAAAGCCATGAATTCTGCTATTTGTTCGTTGGATCAAATTGAATTTAACGTGTCTGACATTGTCAAACTACGTAGGAAATATGGCACACACTTGAAGTGACTCATGAAGGAACATCTCAAGTCAAGGAATCTCGCCTTGCCATGCTATGCAGCGAATACGAAACTTTACAATGTCCAAGGATGAAAATGTCAAGGAGACGTATGGATGACATTCCAATATCGCATGTAAATCAAAAGCTCTCGGAAAATCATACATAGAGTTAGAGATAGTATGAAAAATCCTCAGAGTCCTTCCACGGAATTTTGAGCCGAAAGTTACAGCCATTAAAGAATCAAAGGATTTGAAGCAGATCAATTGAAGAACTTATGGAATATCTCACCAGTTATGAGCTAGAAATGAAATTCAAGGAAGAATGAGAAAGAGGCGATACTTGAAAGAAATCGATAGCTCTTAAAGGAACAACAGAAAGTGATGATGACAACGATGATAATGAAACTGCTGAGCTGGCGTAATTAGTAAAGAAATTCAAAAGGTGGAATCACAAATACGAAAATCCAGCTCTAAATCAACAATTGGAAATCAGAATAGCCAAAGCACTCGACAACTCAGATGAACGGGGGATCATCTGTCACAAATGTAATAAACCTGGTCATATGAAGCCAATTGCCCACAAAATAGATTCAGTCCAGAAAAGAAATTGAAAAGAAGAAGTTTTGAAGCCACTTGGGATGAAATGAATGATGATGATAAAAGCACCAGCAGTGAGAGCGAAAAAGCAGATATGTGCCTTCGAGGTGATATAACTGACAGTGATGACGACGACGAGCCAAGCGAGGGTTCAAAACTTACTCATTCAAAATTGCTTACATATTTTTATGAAGTAAATGGCTATTTCGAAAGACTTAGAGAGAAATACACTAAAATTAAATCACAAAGAGATACATTGATAGATTTAAATAAACAGGTTAATCACATAGTTAAAAACTATCAAAGCAAGAGCCCTAAGCGTGATAAGTTGCCAACATTTGAAGAAGATATTGAAAAATAAGAAATGAAATTAAATCGCTTGAAAGTGAAATTCTGATTTTGAAGGAAAGTGAAAACACGTGGATAGAAAATTCTATTAAAAAGTGCACACAATTATTGAGTGAAAATGAATCTCTCAAAACACAAGTCCAACAATTGTCTACAACTTTATGAAAATTTTCCAAAGGATAAAGGTCGTTAAATATGCTTTTAGGGAAACAAACTGTCAATCCTATTAGACAAGGACTTGGGTATCATCATTTTGAACGTATTAGAGGTGAAATTAATCAAGTCAAATCCGAGTGCACAATATGTAGAAAAATTGGACACGATCAAAATAATTGTTGGTATAGACCCAAACATGTGAAAACCCTTTCAATTTGGGTTCCAAAAGGCACAAATATAAAATACCTCAAAGTCAAACAAATCTGGGTGCCAAAAGAACATATATAAATAGTTTTGGTTCTCCACAAACTTATTTTTAAAAATCAGTTACCACTAACAAGCATGGACCTATAAAAACAAATAGGTCACAAAAATCTTTTCTCCTGTCGGTGTGATGGCAGGCTAACGAACAGCAACAGTGCTATCTAGATTCTTGCTATTCCAGGTTATAACGGACAACAAATCAAAGTTCCTTAGCCTAGTACAAAGGTGACAGATTCACAATGGCAACAACGAAAAATTATCATAAAGGTAAAGCAGGTGACGGTGTATTTATCTTGGACGATTTATTAAATGTGATAATCTGCACCATAATCTGAACTAAATTAGCCGTTTATGTGATAATAAAATAAATGTTGATTTTGATTACGACTCATTTTGATATGTTCTTATTTGATTTGTTATTTTTTTCTACTTTGTGCAAAAATGTTAGATAATCATCGTTTCATTCTTGAACTAATTCATATAGTTTTGTTTGAATTAATGATGGTGTTGATGATTACTCATGATACACATGGATATATTTGTTTCTGGATTTGACACTATGTTCACTATTTGTTTATTTGCACGACTTTAATTCAATGCTGTAAAAAATGATTTTAAGATATTTTGTTGCACAATTCACGGTCTGGTCTATAACATCCAAAAAATGATAACTTGAGTCAAAAGAAACTTCAACGTAGATTACACTGGTAATCTAGTTGATAGAAAAATTACTAGTGGAATGTGACTTATGTTGGACATTCATTAGTTGCATCATTTTCAAAGAAAATATCTGCATATTTTTCATTTCAAATAATTGTAAAGTTGCAGACATTTTTCTTATAAAACCCCTTCTAGAAAATCATTTGACCTTGTTTCAGATTATTCAGTTTGGAAATTTTGGTTTCAAATTGTTTTTGGATTTGATTACTAATCTGACTCCCTATAGATTATCAAATGGATAAATGGTGATTAAAAAAGTTATGAGTGTTGATATTCCTATATTATAACTTCAGAAAGTATATTAGTAAATTTCTTTAGAAATTTAAATAAGAGTTATAAAAAAAATTGTTGGTAAAAATTCATTTCTATTTGTATCATATTTCTATCAACCATCACTCATTTAAATCCAATATATTATGTCAATATGCGGTATTTTAAACAGGAAATCATTCGTTTTTCATTTTATTATATTTTTAGCAATAAAAACATCCAAAGTATTCACTCTCATTTAAAAGTCCTCACGGTTATGCATAGGTGAATTACTTGGAATTTTTTATTATGTGCTTTCATGCTCATTTAAAAGTCCTCACGGTTATGCACGTATGAAATGCATATCAAAATTGATTAATTATATAGACAAGTTGATTCTAATTCTATTTAAAAGTCCTTGCAGTTATGCGTGGTTAGAAGATACTTAAATTCATTTATTTTATTTTTAAATTTGGAATATGTGATGACCCGCCCTTCTCGACCCTCGAAAATCGACACAAAATACTCCACAGTATGATATGCCGACGATCAAGTGCCAGAAAAGACCGATTGTTGGGGGAAAAGAAAGAAGGTTGAAGAAAGAAGGAACTAAACAATATCAGAATCTCACAATCACAGCGGAACAAAATATAATATATAATATCAGATCTTTACCCAAAATGAAAACTATATCTGTTTTATACAATACATCATCAGAGTATCTCAACAAACAACAATTACCAGTCCGACAATCTCAAACAATCACAGCAGCGGATATAAACAAGTACGGATAATATGTCTCGGACCCCAGCTCCTCTCTTGAGCTCCTTAGCATCCTATCCTGAACATATAATACTTGGTCTGACTCGAGCATTATAATGAAATAACACCCGATTCAGTCTGGAATACCAGTTGATAATAATAATACACCCTAATTTATTATTAAAATTTCAAAAATCCTTTTGAAAACAAAAGCATCTAGTTAGACCATGCCATAAATAAACATGTCGGGTTTTTACACTTTTTATAAAATCCTCTAATATTATAATAGGGTCTATATAGAAATATTTATAAAATAGCCAAAATTGTTACATGATTAAATTCCAGATACTAGCCACAATCGTGGGTAATACAAACAAAACTCGTAAAAGGCTCGTAGGGAAAATGGATTTTCAACTAATGACTAGGCACTAGGGTACCACCAACACAGTACCTGGTCTAGATTAGTGTGCCGAGGACCACTCCCGATCCCCTACAGCACAAGGCCGGGACTACCCCTTGCTGGATAATTCCGAGTAAGATCACCCCACGGTTGGGATCAGCAATCGCTCTACTAAGCCGAATTAAAAGGGACATCTAAACAGGGATGACCTCACCCTGAATGGGTGCTACCTACCTAGCCTTGCTGCATAACCCTTGATTTTCAATCATTCCCAATTGATGAGGCTTGAGGCTAAGCGTTACCTTTTAGAACATTTCACTTAGAATACCCATCGCCCACCTGACGATGTTCCGAAAGCAATCATCCATACAAGTCCGTCCCAGGTTCGAATGAAACTGAAGGCACGACTCCTACTACATCCATTTTGGAAATATCCTCAGGATTAGTAGCGACTAGCCCTTGCACTTCACCGCTCCATCTTCGACTCCGAACTCGTTTTTCCTACGAAAACGTACAAACCGAATCGAAGTGGTTTTCGAGAAATTAATGCCGATCCTGTTCTCTTCGAAATGATCAACGCGTTGGCCAACATTGATAGTCGGTGATTTAACTATCAGTTAACACTCACAAACATCCGTCACACAATAAATAATTTCCCACATTATTTATTTTCCTCAAAATTATCTTTGCGAGATATAATTCCATTTTCAAATCCCTTTGAACCAGTTTCAAGCCTAACTCTTCTCATAGATTAAATTCCCCAAATTGTTACTTCTCTTGAAAACATCCAAACACCAATCCTTAAGATTTAAAATAATTCAAATTCTTTATTCTTGAAAATATATTAAAACATTTATAATAAAACTACTTACTTACTTAATTTAAAATATAAATATATATACTTTTAAAAATATTTCAAATAAAACTGCTTTATAAAATATGAACTATTTTCTTCAAAATAAAGTCAAGTTGTACTAATTTTAAACAAAGCTATGATATCCAATACAAGTTTCAAATAATTCTTCAATTGATTATCTTTATAATAAAACTATTTTATAAAGTATAAATATTAATAATATTCCTTAAACATCATACTAATTACCCTTTTTTAATAATTACTTCTATAATTAATTCGATAAATGTTCGCTTGCAAAATTCTTATAACCTAAATAATTCCTTGAAACCATTCTTTAATACGATTTCTAAACTTCTTACATTTTCAAAAATCTTCTTTAAAAATGTACTTGGCTATTCAGGGAAATACATTTCCATTTTAGGATAACCCAAAGAATTTTTTTTATCAATTCAACACGATTGACCCCAATTTTAATTTTACGTTTATCCCGTAAATTCCTTTCCATATTTTTAAAAATAAACTCCTTTTATTTTTAAACACATTGTTGTTTCCTGGAAATCATTTTCAAAACATATGTTTGAAATATTTAAAATAAAGCTTCTAGAAATTTCTTCATTGAAAATAATACTTAAGGAAATATATAGAGGTTTCCTAAGTACTTTAAGTCAAGTTTAACTTTTTAAAATAAAGTTATTAAATCAAATAGTCATATTATAATTTGCTTTTGAGAACTTAATACTACTTTACCCTTTTAAAATAATTAATTACCATAATTACTTAAATAAATGTTTACTTACACTTTAAACAATTAAAATAATATTTTTTTCCAAAATATTCTAAACACATTTTAAACTGCCCATTTATATTATAAAAGCTTTTCTTTAAAACATACTAAAGTTTCTAGGAAAAACACACTTCCCATCCTTTAAAAATAAATCTCGCTATTATTTTAAACAATTTACATTTCCCTTTAAAATCACAATTTTCAAACACTTTGAATTTTCAACCATTTTCTTGAATTTAATTCCTTTTAAATTCTTTACTTAAGAATTCCTTTTATTTCCTTTAAACCCAATTTATTTCTTTATATTTAAATTCCCAAGTTGTATACACCCAATCATAGCACAACGCAATTAAATTTTCAATTTAATCTATCACAGCATATAAATAGAATACATCATAACAATATCTAAATCAATTTATCACAGGATATAAATGAGATATATCACAGAATATAAATAAATTTCTATTTGTGAGGAATCCTGTTGGATCCCTCCAACCTGTTTCCCTGCATCCACACATATTAGCACAACCAATAAATATCAATTCAATCTAATAATAATCATCATATTCAGCTAATCAACCAATCATACATTTAAATATTAGCTATTTAAATTACCGGTATCCACATGTGAGTGAGATTAACTCACCTTGGGTTTTCGATGAGCCTTTAAATTTTAATTAAATCGAACGGCGTTCGATTTAACCTAAATTTTTACTTGCTCAGAATGATTCCAAAATTGCTCCACTGCGTAGTACTCGTCTCTGCGATTCCGGCGTTTCTCGTTTCGTCGAATTTCGACCTCGCATGCATTAGTTATGAAATTTATCAGTTTTCAATTACAAATTAAATAAATTTTTTTATAATAGAATATCGACTGCACACCTTCTCTTCTCTCGTATGCTTGCTCCAGGAAATCACGCACTAAGAAACCCATCATACGCGGCCTAGGGTTTACCAACGCGACCACCACGGAGCCAACCACCTCGATCGAAGGCCACCACTCCGAAGGCCAACGCCAACACCACCTCCACCCAAAGCTTCGATGAACTCGGCCTCCCCCTTACACCCGAAATCGTGCGCAAATACGTCACGAACGAGGCCCCAAAACTCTTCCTCTGGCTGACGAAAACCAATCTCCACCGTCGACTATGTAGAGCTTCTCAAGCTTTACAATCTTCGCTTAGATTATTTAGGGAATCGTTGAGTGGATAAGAAGGAATTTGAAGAAGAACAAGAAAGCACACTGGCTATTGATGAGAATAAGCGGCGGCTTCAATAGATTAGGGTTAGGTTTGGCCGATAAACGTGTTATATAAACGTTTATAATTATTATTTTAATATTAAATCCATTTAAAGCAACTTTTTCAAACAATCTCCAAACAACGCGTGCCGATAGGCGTTTCTAAGGTTTTACCTACGTTCTGAACGCAATGGAACATGTTTCAGAAGCTAATTCGATCATATGCGCGAGTTACGGAGATAAACGATCAATTTTAAATTAAATCGATTAAAATAATTCGATGCGTTTTGAGCTGCCAGGGTCAAACCACAACTCCGATTGGAACGAAAATTGAAATCCGATAATAATTAACTATTACGGATCCAATGGAACTGGTTTCGTCGAATTCCGAGACTGTGCCTCGAAAGGCTAATTTAGCTCGTCGATTAAATCGAGCGATTTCCGAAATTGTCGAAATCACTTAAAATTTCACTTTTTAAAATTTTATTAACTTTATTATAAATCATACAGAATTTATATTCACATCAGAAATCATTTAGATTCATTTCGAACCAAAATCTGATTATTTGCATTATTATATTATTAATTCCATTATTAAATTAATATAAAATTCCAAATTCAACCTATCGACTTTTAATCCTATCCAACAGTCCAATATTATAATTCAAATCCAAACAGACTTAAAATAAATTTTAGAATCTATTTTTATACCTATTTACACCCAGAATCACCAATTATCCAAATTCTAATATTAAATTATTAATATTCAAATTTCAATTAAATTGCCGTATTTGAAATTTAACTAATTTTATTAATTTAACCAAAATCTTCTTATTTCAAAATTCAAATTATAATACATATTCAACATTTGAAAAAAATTAAATGTTCAAATCTAGTGACCCAAAATTCTGGGTCGTTACATTCCTCCCTCCTTATAAAAATTTCGTCCTCGAAATTTGCTAAGGTAGAAGAATGCTCCAAACCCAATAGCAAAACCTACTTAGTGAAAATCTCAATTTCACTATGCCTAAATTCTTTAGTTTCAAATCAAAACTGCTAGTTTTGATTCCCATTCAAAAATCCCTTTTATTTTAATTTTAATTTGAAATCAAATTGTCGTCGACAAAATGTTTTCAAAAATTTTCTAACTCCCAAAATTTCCGAAAATTTTTGGCCGAGTCTCCTTTGTACGGAGGAGCTTTTGCAATATCACAATAGATATAAATATATATACATCGACCCACACGGTCAAAAAACCAAAAACAGTTCATATTTCCTATTTTTATTGCTTAGGCGTACCTTTATTAGCATTTTAAAAGCAAGCAGCTAAATAATATTACATATACGCACTCCAACTCTATCTACTGCCTCCCGTACCTGTACTTACTTAAACAAACACATTAGTTTTTCAACAATATGAGAATTTTAACAACTTTCCATACATTTACCTTAGCCAAACACCTCAATTACATAATTCAAACAAACAAATTTCATAATTCTGCATGTTAACTTTCTTTATAAGCAATTCACAAGTTCAACACCATTTTAATCCTCTTTACAAATCCAAACTTCACTTTGTTTCACACTAATAATTTACATATATGTTATATTTAACACGACCAATTCATCTTTGTACTAGTTAAGCTCATATTCACATCAAATTGGTTTATAAGCCTTATTTACATAAATTTACTCCTATTCAATTTCCAATTGATGGGCAATCAATTTTATTTTCGATTTGCTTCATTCGCATCTCTTATGATTCATTTGCATTTATATACAAGTCCACTTAATGAGATCTCAATCCATTCCAATTGATTTAACAACCAATTTCATTTACTTCTTTAAACCAATTCAATTTCTTTTTACAACAAAACGACCAATTTCTATGCAAATTCTAATGTTACTCATGCAAGTAACCATCACTTAAGCTTATAACCATTTAAAATTAATTCCAATTTAAATTTATATTAATTTTATTCCACTCGGAATTTTTCTCAGTCCAAATATTCTTATTTCCTTGCAATTTCTAAATCAAATCCTTATTATCCCCTGAAGTTCATCATTCAACTTAAGTTTAAATTAATATCATCCCATTCTATAATATTTACAACTCATACATTCTTATTTCCTCACAATAATTAATTAAAATTATTCTCACTTGCATTCAATTTCATTATCTAAACAAATTTCATTCAAGACCCCTTATAAAGCTCGACCACAATCATTTTTCCAATTTGCTTAAGTTCTTTAAATTTCACAATGTTTCCATTTCTTCTTATATCAATTTTATTTTATTTTAATTTGATTTTCATCCAATCAAATTCCAATTCATTTACAATTTTTAATTCAATTTGTTTACTTATTCCATCCATTTTAAATTTTAATTCATCTCCTCGATTCATTCTGACTTTTATTAATAATATGACCATTTTTAATTATCTTATACCCAAACTGAATTTTACTTGCATTTTGAACCATATCCATTTTAAGTTGATTCTTTATTTTGACAAGCTAACCCAAAATTTTATCCATCCTGTTACCCTTTTTATTTAATTTAGCTTATGCTAAATTCATTTCCAAACAATCCTTTTTGAATTTTTGAGTGAAAATTTAATTCATTCAACATCTTTCTTACTTAATTTAAATTCCATTTAATTCAAGTTCAACTAAATTTATTTAGCAAACTTAAATTCATTCCACTTCCTTTACTATTTAAATAAGAATTGAATTTCTTTCAATATTATTTATAACGCAACTGAACTTTAAATTTCAATTCAATCATAATTCTCCTTATACAAGTTCAAAACTTATTTACTATCTTGTGTTCATTCACATCTTTTATATCTTATATTTTCTTCACCTTATTTCAATTCACCTTTCATTTGAGATTAAGTTTGAATTCACCATACCATTCAAATATTTCCCATTTGTGATTATAATTCCATTTTTTATTTATAAGTTCACCAACTTATTTACTTAAAGTTTATATTGCTCATTTGAGTTATTTTCATCTTATAATCACAATTCCAGATTATCTGTATAACAATTAATAGCTTATGGGTACAATTCATTACACGACGACCCACAATTACAAAGTCATTTTACATTTCAATTTAACACAAATCAATTTAATTCTAAGTCCAATTTATTTAACTTATCCCAAGTTAAATTCAAATTTTCTATTCACTTCCATATACTCAAGTTAAATTTTAATTTTAGGATTAGAATTTTCATTTCCTTCTTATTAATATCAACTTCACTTAATAAGCCTAATAGTTGATTCATTTTAACTTTACACATTATTTAAATAGAATTCCCAGAATCCAATTACACAGTTTTATTTCAAAACCATTTTTAAATAATAATCAACACATACCTACTTGGTATATCAAATCAAATCTCCGGATTCCAAAACACTTGGTTTTACCAAAAAAAAATTACCTTTTGAAATTTCTAAAACACCTTGTATATCAAACAAATCTAAACAGATATCATACCCAATTACTATGGAAGCAATCCATCACTTTAGAAACTCAAAAATGAATTCTAATGATGTGGCCATCATCATCAGGATTATTTCCCAGCGACTGAAGTGAGTTCAGTGCTTCCTTACTTTCACAAATTCATTTCAAAACAATTCTCATTCAAACATATTACCCAACATAATATTCCATTATTGCCTTCGAATCTTTGGAAAACATTCCCAAACATTCCCAAGATTTTAAATTTCCAAATTTTGTTTTCAATACATTTAAAACCCTTTTCAAAATTTTTGGTATTTAAATTCCGGTTTAATTCAAATTTAGTTATTCTTCTTTTGTATAATTTATACTCATAGAATTTTATTTGATTATAACCATTTCAAATTTTAGATTCTTATTTGATTATAGTATTAACAACCAATCGTCCAAATATATATATAATAATTTCAAAAAAATTATGTCTTTTATATCAAAATATAATTTAGGTAAAATTATTTCATTTATCCACTTTCAAAACAATACTATGTCGGTTTATCTTGTTTAAGAGTTTAGAAACCCCTATCGATACGGTTGTACTTCCCGTACCGACCAGAATTCATTAACACTCAACCGATAAGTCAACACAGTATAAAAACAATTTTATATTCACTAACAAGTACGCTCTCATATCTATTATTACACTCAATTCATTATAGAGTACTATTGACTCTGTTTAATGAGTAATTTCCCCACCAAAGCCTAGGTTGTCGCCAACCTAAGCTTTGATACCAATTATGACGACCCGCCCGTCTCGACCTACGAAAATCGACATAAAATACTCCACAGTATGATATGCCGACGATCAAGTGCCGAAAAAGACCGGTTGTTGAGGGAAAAGAAAGATGGTAGAAGAAAGAAGGAACTAAACAATATCAGAATCTCACAATCGCAGCGGAACAAAATATAATATATAATATCATATCATTACTCAAGATGAAAACTATATCTGTTTTATACAATACATCATCAGAGTATCTCAACAAACAACAATTACCAGTCTGATAATCTCAAACAATCACAGCAGCGGATATAAACAAGTACGGATAATACGTCTCGGACCCTAGCTCCTCTCCTGAGCTCCATAGCATCCTATCTTGAACATAAAATACTCGGTCTGACCCGAGCATTATAATGAAATAACACCCGAGTCAGTCTGGAATACCAGCTGATAATAATACACCCAAATTTATTACTAAAGTTTCAAAAATCCTTTTGAAAACAAAAGCATCTCGTAAGACCATGCCACAAATAAACATGTCGGGTTTTTACCTTACGATAGCTAAAACACTTTTTATAAAATCCTCTGATATTATAATAAGGTCTATATACAAATACATATAAAATAGCCAAAATTGTTACATGATTAAATTCCAGCTACTAGCCACAATCATGGGTAATACAAACAAAACTCATAAAAGGCTCGTAGGGAGAATGGATTTCCATCTAATGACTAGGCACTGGGGTACCACCTGTCACAGTACTTGGTCTAGATCGGTGTATCGAGGACCACTCTCGATCCCCTGCAACACAAGGCTGGGACTACCCCTTGCTGGATAATCCCGGGTAAGATCACCCCACGTTTGGGATCAGCAACCGCTCCACTAAGCCGAATAAAAAGGGACATCTAGACAGGGATGACCTCACCCTGAATGGGTGCTACCCACCTAGCCTTGCTGCATAACCCCTGATTTTCAATCACTCTGGGTTGATGAGGCTTGAGGCTAAGTGTTATCTTTTAGAACATTTCACTTAGAATGCCCATCGCCCAACTGATGATGTTCCGAAAGCATTCATCCATACAAGTCCGTCCCAGGTTCGAACGAAACCGAAGGCACTACTCCTACTACATCCATTTTGGAAATATCCTCAGGATTGGTAGCGACTAGCCCTTGCACATCACTACTCCATCTTCGACTCCGAACTCGTTTTTCCCACTAAAACGTACAAACTGAATCGAAGTGGTTTTCGAGAAATTAATCATGATCCCGGTCTCTTCGAAACGATCAACGCATTGGCCAATATTGATAGTCAGTGATTTGACTATCAATTAACATTCACAAACATCCTTCACACAATAAATAATTCCCCACATTATTTATTTTCCTTAAAAATATCTTTGCGAGATATAATTCCATTTTCAAATCCCTTTGAACCAGTTTCAAACCCAACTCTTCTCGTGGAGTAAATTCCCTAAATTGTTACTTCCCTTGAAAACATCCAAGCACCAATCCTTAAGATTTAAAATAATTTAAATTCTTTATTCTTGAAAATACATTAAAACATTTATAATAAAACTACTTACTTACTTAATTTAAAATATAAATATATATACTTTTAAAAATATTTCAAATAAAAATGCTTTATAAAATATAAACAATTATGTTCAAAATAAAGTCAAGTCATACTGATTTTAAATAAAGCTATGATATCCTATACATGTTTCAAATAATACTTTAATTGATAATCTTTAAAATAAAACTATTTTACAAAGTATAAATATTAATAATATTCCTTAAACATCATACTAATTACCCTTTTTTAATAATTACTTCTATAACCATTTGATAAATGTTCGCTTGCAAAATTCTTACAACCTAAATAATTCCTTGAAACCATTCTTTAATACGACTTATAAACTTTTTACTTTTTCAAAAATCTGCTTTAAAAATGTACTTGGCTCTTTGGGGAAATACACTTCCATTTTAGGATAATCCAAAGAATTTTTTTTATCAATTCAACACGATTTACCCCAATTCAATTTTACGTTTATCCCATAAATTCCTTTCCATATTTTTATAAATAAACTCCTTTTATTTTTAAACACATTGCTATTTCCTAGAAATAATTTTCAAAACATATGTTTAAAATATTTAAAATAAAGCTTCTAAAAATTTCTTCATTGAAAATAATACTTAAGGAAATATATAGAGGTTTCCTAAGTACTTTAAGTCAAGTTTAACTTTTTAAAATAAAGTTTTTAAATCAAACATTCATATTATAATTTGCTTTTGAGAACTTAATTCTACTTTACGCTTTTAAAATAACTAATTACCATAATTACTTAAATAAATGTTTACTAACACTTTAAACAATTAAAATAATATTTTTTTCCAAAATATTCTAAACACGTTTCAAACTGTCCATTTATATTATAAAATCTTTTCTTAAAACATACTAAAGTTTGTAGGAAAAACACACTTCCCATCCTTTAAAAATAAATCTCGCTATTATTTTAAACAATTCACATTTCCCTTTAAAATCACAATTTTCAAACACTTTGAATTTTCAACCATTTCTTGAATTTAATTCTTTTAAATTCTTTACTTAAAAATTTCTTTTATTTCCTTTACACCCAATTTATTTCTTTATATTTAAATTCCCAGGTTGTATTCACCCAATCATAGCACAACACAATTAAATTTTCAGTTTAATCTATCACAGTATATAAATAGAACACAACATAACAATATCTAAACAATTTGTCACAGGATATAAATGAGATATGTAACAGAATATAAATAAATTTCTATTTGTGAGGAATCCTGTTGGATCCCTCCAACCTGTTTCTCTGCATCCACAGATATTAGCAAAACCAATAAATATTAATTCAATTTGATAATAATCATCATATTCAGCTAATCAATCAATCACACATTTAAATATTAGCTATTTAAATTACTGGTATTCAAATGTGAGTGAGATAAGTCACCTTTGGTTTTCGACGAGCGTTCAAATTTAAATTAAATCGAACGACGTTCGATTTAACCTAAATTTTTACTTCCTCGGAATGACTCCAAAATTTCTCCACTGCGTAGTACTCGTCTCTGCGTTTCCGGCATTTCTCGTTTCGTCGAATTTCAACCTCGCATGCATTAGTTATGAAATTTATTAGTTTCAATTACAAATTAAAACAAAAATTTCTTTTTTTTATAATAGACTATCGGCCGCACACCTTCTCTTCTCTCGTATGTTTGCTCTAGGAAATCACACACTAAGAAACCCATCATATGAGGCCTAGGGTTTACCAACGCGACCACCACGGAGCCAACCACCTCGATCGGAGGCCACTACTCCGAAGGCCAACGCCAACACCACCTCCACCCAGAGCTTCGATGAACTCGGCCTCCCCCTTACACCTGAAATCGTGCGTGAATACGTCACTAACGGGGCCCCAAAACTCATCCTTTGGGTGACAAAAACCAATCTCCACCACCGACTATGTAGAGCTTCTCGAGCTCTACAATCTTCGCTTAGATTATTTAGGGAATCGTTGAGTGGATAAGAAGGAATTTGAAGAAGAACAAGAAAGCACACCGGCCATTGATGAGAATATGCGGCAGCTTCAATAGATTAGGGTTAGGTTTGGCCGATAAACGTGTTATATAAACGTTAATAATTATTATTTTAATATTAAATCCATTTAAAGAAACTTTTTCAAACGATTTCCAAACAACACATGCCGACAAGGTTTTACCTACGTTCCGAACACAATGGAACGTGTTTCAGAAGTTAATTCGTTCATATACGCGAGTTACGGAGATAAACGATCAATTTTAAATTAAAGCGATTAAAATAGTTCGATGCGTTTTGAGCTGCCAGAGTCAAACGACAACTCTAATTGCTACGAAAATTGAAATCCGATAATAACTGACTATTACGGATCCAATGGAACTGATTTCATCGAATTCTGAGACTGTGCCCCGGAAGGCTAATTTAGCTCGTCGATTAAAACGAGCGATTTACAAAATTGTCGAAATCACTTAAAATTTCACTTTTAAAATTTTATTAACTTTATTATAAATCATATAGAATTTATATTCACATCAAAAATCATTCTGATTCATTTCGAACCAAAATCTGATTATTTGCATTATTATATTATTAAATTCCAGTATTAAATTAATATAAAATTCCAAATTCAACCTATCGACTTTTAATCCTATCCAATAGTCCAATATTATAATTCAAATCCAAACAGACTTAAAATAAATTTTATAATCTATTTTTATACCTATTTACACCCAGAATCACCAATTATCCCAATTCTAATATTAAATTATTAATATTCAAATTTCAATTAAATTGCCGTATTTGAAATTTAACTAATTTTATTAATTTAACCAAAATCTTCTTATTTCAAAATTCAAATTATAATATATATTCAACATTTAAAATGAATTAAATGTTCAAATCTAGGATCCCAAAATTTCGGGTCGTTATAGAATACTACTAATATCATTTAAAAGTCCTATCGGTTATGCATGGTTAGTAGATATTCAAATTCCTCATATAAATATACCATAAATAGACATAGCTATATGGTTTTTACATCATCCATATCATTCTAAAGTGGAATATGCGGCTAACAAAATATTTATGATTTTTGTTTGATTTTTTATTGAAATTTAATATTTATACCAGTATTAATATTGTATTAATGTCTATTACTTTATCTCTTATTGTTCTACCACTATAACTCTTTTGCTGATAATAAAAGAGGGAGAGAAAGGTTAAGATTTCGGCAAATAAAGGTCAAATACTTTTCTATTTGCATCTATGTTCATTTGCATATTTTTATTTATTCTCATGCATATATGAAGGGGGATCTTTATTGTAGAGAAGGAGCATTCAAATAGGGGGAGCAAATTAAATGATGAAATACATTTAATAAATTCAAAATCTTAAATATATGTTTGTTGTCATCAAAAGGAGGAGACTGTTAAATATGCTAGTATATGAATTTTGTTTGATGATAATAAACATAAATGAATTTATTTAAATGTATTTGTTATTGTACTGTTTTATTTTTTATGGAAGTAAATAAATATTTTCTGAGTAAAATAAATAACACAGAATTTAAATTCAAATGGATAATTTATTCAAACAAATATTTTATTACAATTTTGAATAGTACAAAATTATGCTCTCACTATATATGCACAATTTTGATTACAATACAAAATTGATTACATTACAATTTTCAATTTACATTTGCACCTCACTACATATAACAAGTTCACTCATAACTGTTCTTCAATTCTATTCTAGATTGAATCTGGCAACTGAGTGATCCGTAAAATAAACACCGTTGCAGTAAAATAGATAATGAAATATTTGTGTAGTGTAAAATAAAATGTATTTTTGAAAGTATTATTTGCCTTGGTTATTTGGGTTGTTTGTCATCATTTAATTTTGAATTCATCATACACGAACAACTTGTGACATGCACAGTGTATCACTATACATGCCACAAGGCCGTGCACACCGATATACACTTGATAAAATTACAGGGACATGTGAGCACAAGGTCAAATCCAACCAAAAGCCGGATTTAACTCAAATGTGATACAAATAAAGTCACGACATGAGCACAAGGTCAAACCCGAGTTATAAGCTGGATTCAACACAATTGCAATCTAAATGTACATTTGTAGTTCAAAGTGAAGCCACAATGAAACTGCATCAATCCAGAAAAGAAGAACAACATGAATTGGCTCATAAGCAACTCATCATCAAAATGCAAACTAGCTCAAAGCAACACGATAAGGTAGGGTACAAGTGTAGTCTCAACAGTGCAGTGCACCATGTATATACATAGACAACTCGAAGTGAACAAAGCAAGTTGATAGTGCAACCATAAGTGCATAAGAATCAATATACATAGAATCAAGCTTCAAAAGGTACCAAACTCGATCTAGCATATCAGGCATATGGACATGTACTTGATGCAATCCAGAAACTCAAAGGCAACCAAATCTGAGTACACACAACAGTGACAACCAGACTACATGGATGAGCACTAATGCATATAGACCAGAGCACTAATATACATATGAACATGAATTAAATTATGGTAAGCCTCAACAGGTAAAACGTACACATTTATGGTAAACAAGAATCACTTAACTTTAGCATGCTCACAGAACCAAGGAAGGAGGACCAGACTAACATAAACCAAGTACATACTCAAATGTACACATGGAAGGGATGCAACCTATACCAGACTACAAAGAAACAAGGCTACGACTTCAAGTACAGATGCACATCAAACACAACACTAGATGACAAAACAATGTATCGAAACTTTAGGCATGCATACAACTCAACAGTAAGCACAACAAGATGTATATATATAGCTCAATTCCAAAATCACATTCGAGAGAAGACTACAAAGAAATTAGGCTAGACGGTCAAGTGAAGTATACAAGAAAATGCAGACAACAGTTAGTTCAATGCAATGGTCACAGCATTCAGAATCATGAAGACTACAATATCAATGCAACCAGACACAAATTAGATCCTGTTCAGAGAATCATACACACACATAAAAGCAGCGGTTTTTATTTTACAAAATTGTTCAAGCCGAAGAAGTCAGAAAGTAATACAGGTGAACAATGCATTCAAGCATCAGGTTGAAAACGTTATAGGCATGAACACACAAGAAATACATATATGCAGCAGATCAAATGACACAGGAAAGTCAAGTTTAATTACCAGAAAAGAATCGAACTTCTATATGACATTATCAAATATACGTGTGAAATCAAGTTCGCAGTTTCAAACCAAGTCAAAGACAACTGCAGTTCAAATAAAAGTTGCCGAAGTCTAGATTATCAAAAAGAACCAAGCATCGAAAATGCTGTAGAACATTTAACAGTTTTAACAAAATCAAGGCATAGTGAAAATAGAAAACTACAGACTTAGAATCACGAACCAAAGTCAAGTTTAATCAAAGAATTAAAACCGTAGTGACCAAGGAAGTTCGAACAGTTCAAGATCTGAGCCGTGAGAATAAAGCAACGAATTATACTAATTGAACAAGTTAGATAAATCATCAACATCCAAGAAAAATCAAACGGCTGAACCAAAAAGTAATAGATGAATTCAAATAAATAATTGAACGAAATTATAGGAATTCGAACCCTATGTAACCCAATCATCATCGGCCTAATGGAATCAATCAAGCTCAAGTAATATCGCAGAGCATGGCATCAATTAGGAACTCGAATCAGGTCGAGCATAATATAAATCAAAAAGGGGGAGTACTTACAATTCAATTAAAAGCATTAGTAGATCTCAACTTTGAAGCCGTAAACAATCCCTCATAGAAGAAAACTGACGCAGCGGATTAATCAAAAATAAACTTCAATCGGTGAAAGTAGTAATCGGTGGATTGATGAATACCAAAATGCCCAAATTCGTTGATCCGAAGATACCGAATTCTAGCTATCTCAAACACGTTGATAGCGCACTATACCGTGTTCAAAGATCTACGATTCTTCGTACGTTGATCTAGCGCACTAGATACCGTGAATCGGCTTCTACGATCGTTGAATTGAGCGCACTCGATTAACCGAAAGAGGAGATAGGAGATTACTCTCAACTACCAATTTAAGAAGAAAGCACACAGCAATCAACAAAAAATTTTATTCAAAAATCAACTACCTCAAAATGTACAACCCACGCGCTATTTATAGTGTTTTACAACCAACTCAGACCTTAAGTCGGTGGCGACTTACGACCCACGACTCAACTAGGTCGTTGCCGACCTAACCAATGCTCCACGCCTCAGTTACAATACAACACAGATACATGACCGACTTACATCCCCTGCCGACTTACGACCTAACAACGCAAACATATGTACAACACAGCACGTCTCAACAAATGACCCTGCATGGCCGACCTAACGACCCAAGACACAAGAAACAAGACACAACTCTTAAGTTGTACACGACTTAAGTTACACTTCCACAAAAACAGACTCAACACACTTAGGTCGTATGCGACCTAACGACCTACGACTCCAAGAAAAACATACCACACACACATAAGTCGGTGACGACCTATAATATCACACGACTTAAAGACACAGACGACTTAACTCTCAAACGGCTTACTCTTCAGTGACCCGACTTAACTTGGGTCGTAGCCGACTTAGACCTCGCATTCCAACTCTTGTTGTTATCTTGTTATCCCGTGATACTCCTCCTACAGCCTTAGACCGTTCACGACCTAAAGGCCCCGCACGACTTAAGCCCGTGATAGGTCGGAAATGACTTAGGTCTTCTTCCTTAACTCGCATCTCTTCCCCACATGCCTTCTTAGGTCGGAAACGACCTACAGCCGCATGACTTAAGGTGTTGTTAACCCGTGACTTGTTTTCACGTGATTCATTAGGTCGGGAACGACCTATATCTTTTCTCTTAACTCGTGGACGACTTAACTCTTCTCTTCTAGCTTGAGCTGCATCATCCTCCCCTGGTTGAGAGAAATTCGTCCTCGAATTTGTAAATTCTTCCACATCAGATTGTCCATCTCCATAATACGGTACAAGATGCTTAACATTGAATACGTCAGAAGTGTATACATCCTCCGGCAGTTTCAACTTATATGCATTCTCATTGATCCGTTTCACAACTTCTACAGGACCAATTTTTCTGGCTTTCAACTTGTTATAAGCGCCTACTGGAAAACGATCCTTGGTTAACACCGCATATACCATATCTCCTTCATTAAATTCAACATTTCGTCGCTTCAAATCTGCAGATCGTTTATACTTCTCGTTTGCCTTCACCAATCGTTCCTGAACGATTTTATGATATTCAGTTAATTCATCAACAAAACCAACAGCTCGTTTAACTGTCCCCTTCGGTTGTGGTACTACCCTTAAGTCCAACGGTCCCCTGGGTAAACTTGAATATACAATCTGAAATGGACTGAATCCCGTACTACGATTCACTGCATGATTATGAGCGAACTCTGCCTGGCATAACTTCATGTCCCAACTCTTCAGATTGTCCTTCACAAGACATCGCAACAAATTCCCCAACGATCTGTTAACAACTTCTGTCTGTCCGTCTGTTTGTGGTTGATAAGCGCTACTAAATTTCAACTTCGTTCCCACCATCTTCCACAAACTAAGCCAAAAATGACTCAAAAATCTGGTATCCCTATCCGAAACGATAGACTCTGGCAACCCATGTAAACGATAGATTTCTTTAAAGAACAACTGAGCAACATGAACTGCATCCGCTGACTTTTTGCAGGCAATAAAATGTGTCATCTTCGAAAATCTGTCCACCACAACAAAAATAGAATCATTCCCCCTTTGAGTTCTAGGTAAATCCAAAACGAAATCCATGCTGATATCCACCCATGGTTTGGACGGTACAGGTAAGGGCATATACAATCCCGCATTTGTCGCCATTCCTTTCGAAACCTGACAAATATGACACCTCTCCACAAACCTTTCAACTTCTTTCCTCATCGACGGCCAAAAGTAAGATTGAGAAATCAAATGCAATGTACGATCACGGCCCACATGCCCTTCCTCGTGCAACTCTTTGATAATCTTCAATCTCAAACTGCTCTCTGGAATGCATAATCGATTTCCTTTAAACAAGAATCCATCAATCAACATAAATTCATCAGTATCTCCATCCTTAACTTTCTCAACGAACTTTGCAAAGTAAGGATCTTCGTCAATCAATTCTGGTAATAATTCAAATCCCATCACTTCAACCTTCAACGTTGTCAACAAATGACTTCTCCCACTCAAAGCATCAGCCACACGATTCGTCACCCCAGATTTGTGCTTAACAACAAAGGTAAATTGCTGTAAATATGCAATCCATGATGCATGTCTCGCTGAAATTTTATCCTACCCCTGCAAATGCTTCAAAGCTTCATGATCAGTGTAAAGAACAAACTCTTTCTGAAATAGATAATGCCTCCAATGTTTAACAGCTTGCACAACAGCATAAAACTCAACATCGTATGTACTGTATCTCATCTTTGCCCCTGATAGCTTCTCACGGAAATATGCAATAGGTCTTCCACTCTGACTCAACACTCCTCCAATCCCAACCTTTAATGCATCAGTGTGTAGCTCAAACAACAACTGAAAATCTGGTAATACAAGAATTGGCGCTATCGTCAAAAGTTCTTTGATTCGTTCAAAAGCAACCCCTGCTTCCTTCGACCAAGAAAACTGCTTCCCTTTCATACAATCAGTAACCGGTGCCATCACGCTACTGAAGTGTGGAATAAACCTTCGGTAGAATGATGCCAACCCATGAAAACTTCTAATTTCAGTGATAGTTCTCGGTTGTGGCCAATTTCTAATAGCTTCAACTTTACTCTGATCCACCTGGATTCCCTTCTCTAATACAACATATCCCAAAAATAAAACACTTCTCGTCATGAACACACATTTCTTCGTAGCTGCATAAAATTGTTCTTCACGAAGAATAATTAACACCTTTCTCAAATGCTCTACATGCTCCTCCGTACTTCTGCTATATATCAGAATATCATCGAAATAAACCACCACGAACTTCCCAATGAATGGTCTAAAGATTTGATTCATCACCCGCATGAATGTACTCGATGCATTTGATAAACCAAATGGCATAACCAACCATTCGTACAACCCCTCTCTCGTCTTGAAAGCTGTCTTTCATTCGTCCCCCGGTCTAATTCGAATCTGATGATAACCACTCTTCAAATCAATCTTCGAAAAGATAGTAGCCCCACTCAACTGATCTAGCAAGTCATCCAACCTTGGCATAGGAAATCTGTAGCGAACAGTAATCTTGTTCAAAGCTCTACTATCGGTACACATTCTCCATGTTCCATCCTTCTTTGGCACCAACAATGCTGGTACTGCACAAGGACTCAAGCTTTCCTGAACACGTCCTTGTTCTAACAACTCTTCCACCTGCCTTCGTAACTCTTCATGTTCCTTCGGACTCATTCGGTAATGTGGTCGATGTGGTAACACTGCTCCCGGAACAAGATCGATTTGATGTTGAATGTCTCTCAATGGCGGTAACTCCTTGGGCAACTCCTCTGGAAATACATCTTCAAATTCTTTCAAAAATGGTTTTGCTTCTTCTGGAATTTCAACCTCTTCATGACTCTCTCGTCCAATCAACAAATAGACTTCAGGCTCCTCTTCAACTTCCTTAACAAACTCCTTCAAAGTCAACAGAGTTTTCAATTCCTCAATCTCCTCCAGCTTGCTCTCCTTCTGTTGTTGCTTCTTGGGAACCAAAGTGATTTTAGTACCCTCGAACATGAAACTGTAGCTATTAGCACGACCATCATGTTGTACTGCCCTATCAAACTGCCATGGTCTGCCCAACAACAGATGACACACATCCATGTCTACAACGTCACACCAAATTTCGTCTTTGTACTTCTTCCTAATAGAAAAATTCACACAAGCCCTTCGACATACCTTCACTTCACCACCCTTCCTTAACCATGCTAGCTTGTACGGTTTAGGATGCTTCTCAGTTTTCAAGTTCAACTTCCTTACTGCTTCTGTAGAGATAATATTATCACAACTCCCGGCATCAATAACGAACTTGCAAACCTTTCCCAGAATAGTACATGTCGACTGGAAAATATTGCTTCTCAACCAACTAGAATCCTCTTCTTGCTTTGGTGTAAGACATGACCTCCTCATCATAAGGTTACAACCTTCATCTCTAGACAATTCTTCTTCCTCCTCAACATAAGGTGCATTTGAACATTCTGCCTCCTCACCATCATCCTCAATCTCAGCAACCATTGCTCTCTTCTTCGGCTTCGGACATTCATTGCTTTTGTGACCCAACTCCTGACAATTGTAACATTTGAAAACACTGCTAACCTTTGCCTTCTCAGTCTCCTTCACCACTGGCTTACTGACAGGTTTAGGAACATTAGAACTCCCACTAACACCCTTCACTTGATTATTGGAATTTGTAAACACACCACCTCCACGCCTTCCTTGCTTCTCCCAAGCCAACGCTTTCTGATGTGCCTCTGCCACTGATCTAGGATCAAACATATTAACCATATCCTGGATCTGCATTCTCAATCCTCCAACGAATCTAGCAGTTAGCTGTTCTTCCGTTTCCATAATATCATTCCTGGCAATGAGTTGGTAAAATTCATCAGCATAATCACTAACAGACTTCGTCCCTTGCCTCAGATTCTGCAACCTCTGGTACATAAGTGATTGGTAGTCGTAAGGCAAAAATGTAGCTCTCATCAACTTCTTCATCTTCTCCCATGATTCAATCTTTGACTTTCCCATTCTCTCCCTTGTAAGTTTAGTTTGCTGCCACCATGCCAAAGCTCTCCCCCTCAACCTAGTAGCAACTAACTTCACTCAACGATGCTCAGGAACCTCCTTGAAATCAAAGATCTCTTCAACATTTGACAACCAATCAAGAAATTCTTCAGCTACCATTCCACCCTTAAACTCTGGAATTTCCATCTTCATCCCCGACTCCCATCGACGATCATCTTCAACATCCCGATAAGAATTTCGAACTTGGTCTCGATCTCGATAATGAATGCTAGCTTTATCACCCTCTTCATCAAAATCAAAAGTACGCCTACATCGATCTCGACCATTATCATCCCTTCGTTCATGCATGCTTCTTCGACTATGTCTCTCTTCATCTCTATATGGCTCATTGTCAAATTCATGTTAACTTCTTCTCTCTTCATGTCCATATTCATGATGATCTCTCCGTGATGAAATTGATGTTTCTCTTCTATCTCTAAAAGAATGCGGTGATACCCTCCTCGCTTCCGTAACCGATGGCGAAACTCGGTTTCCTCCATGGTTCGAGTTTGGTGATCTCCTTCTTTGAGTTTGATTCAAATCATTCATCAGCTTCTCTAACTTACCAATGCCTTCATCAAATTTCTCATTAATACGTTGTTCCATAAGCTCGGCTTCTTCTCTTCTATACAACGCTTCAACGTTTTGATGACGATTAGCTCTCCTTGGTGGCATGATTGGAAATTCTTCACAAACACTTCAAAACTTCACAAGTTTCACAAATTTCAACTCACGGCTCAAACACTTGTCTCGGCTTGAACTCACGGCTTAACTCCTTAACTCGGCAACAAGTTAACTCGGCCTCCACCTCAACAAAATGTGCTTCAACACAACTATGCTCGGCCTTCAAACACTTCTCCAACTCTAGATCCAAAATGAGATGGATCAAAATCTTCAAATTTGTTGCAACTTCAAGGTGAACACGATGAACTCCAACTTCAAACTTCAACAATTGGCTCCAAGTCTCGGCTTAGCTATGATTGGCTAAGTCTAGCTCTGATACCAAAAACTGACGCAGCGGATTAATCAAAAATAAACTTCACTCGGTGAAAGTAGTAATCGGTGGATTGATGAATACCAAAATTCCCAAATTCGTTGATCCGAAGATACCGAATTCTAGCTATCTCAAACACGTTGATAGCGCACTATACCGTGTTCAAAGATCTACGATTCTTCGTACGTTGATCTAGCGCACTAGATATCGTGAATCGGCTTCTACGATCGTTGAATCGAGCGCACTCGATTAACCGAAAGAGGAGATAGGAGATTACACTCAACTACCAATTTAAGAAGAAAGCACACAGCAATCAACAAGAAATTTTATTCAAAAATCAACTACCTCAAAATGTACAACCCACGCGCTATTTATAGTGTTTTACAACCAACTCAGACCTTAAGTCGGCGGCGACTTACGGCCCACGACTCAACTAGGTCGTTGCCGACCTAACCAATGCTCCACGCCTCAGTTACAATACAACACAGATACATGACCGACTTACATCCCCTGCCGACTTACGACCTAACAACGCAAACATATGTACAACACAGCACGACTCAACAAATGACCCTGCATGGCCGACCTAACGACCCAAGATACAAGACACAAGACACAACTCTTAAGTCGTACACGACTTAAGTTACACTTCCACAAAAACAGACTCAACACACTTAGGTCGTATGCGACCTAACGACCTACGACTCCAAGAAAAACATACCACACACACATAAGTCGGTGACGACCTATAATATCACACGACTTAAAGACACAGACGACTTAACTCTCAAACGGCTTACTCTTCAGTGACCCGACTTAACTTGGGTCGTAGCCGACTTAGACCTCGCATTCCAACTCGTGCTGTTATCTTGTTATCCCGTGATACTCCTCCTGCAGCCTTAGACCATTCACGACCTAAAGGCCCCGCACGACTTAAGCCCATGAGAGGTCGGAAATGACTTAGGTCTTCTTCCTTAACTCGCATCTCTTCCCCACATGCCTTCTTAGGTCGGAAACGACCTATAGCCGCATGACTTAAGGTGTTGTTAACCCGTGACTTGTTATCACGTGATTCATTAGGTCGGGAACGACCTATATCTTTTCTCTTAACTCGTGGACGACTTAACTCTTCTCTTCTAGCTTGAGCTGCATCAAAAACATTTAGTAATTAATTCAAAAAGGCATCGACTTCATTCCAGAAGCCCTAATTTCAGAACGAGGAGCGAATGAGCAAAAGGAAGGCAGCCATTGTTTCCATCACAAAGAATACGAGCCGAAGGATTATACGAAAAGGAAAAAGGAGATTCATGTTTAATTTTTAATTGGACCGATCTAAATTCTTTTGGGCTTAGTTTACTTAAATTAGGGTCTTTGTTTTTAAATTTGTTTTTCTCTTTTATACTTGTGTAAATTCTAGTCATGTGACTAGCGGATGAACTAAGGTGGTGTAGTTCGAGAATTTGCAACACAGTGGCTGAGTTGTGGTAGGATTTTGAGCGTAGACTTAGGTTAGTCGGCAGCGAGTGTCATGAGTTTACGCCTGTAAGCTTCTAACTACTTAATTTCTAGTAGAAACCTTAGGAGTAGCATGTAGGCAGGTTTTGTCAAAGTTGGGTAAATCTATGTGTTTCATTTTTTATTTTTTAATATTCTGCTATTATCTATGCTGCTATTATTCTACAATTATCAGTGCTTCGATTACTTTATATACTTTCCCATTAAATTTTTTATAATTAATAGTATCACCCTATTCACCCCCCTCTAGGGTGAAATCGATCCTACAAGAGTCATGTATAGAAAAGGTTTTTCTATTGCTCTACTCTGATGTATCGCTCATAATGAAATAAAATGAGTCCTAAAGGTAGTTCATGAAGGGGATGTGGCGGTCACACTAGGGGCAAACCTTTGCAATGAATATACTCCATTATGGGTATTATTGGCAAACCATCAACTGAGATGCTACTGATTATGCTAGGCGGTGCAACAAGTGCTAGATAAATGCCGAAGTTTCAAGAGATCTGCCAACAGAAATCAGACATAGTCAATAGCCATTTGTCATATGGGGCATAGAAATTATCGATTCCTTACCAATCTCTAAAGGTGGTGCAAAGTATGCATCATCACAGTTGATTACTTCACCAAATGGGCCAAATCAAAACCTTTAGCCATAATCATGACAGAGAAAGTAATCAACTTCATTGTTCGAAACATCATCTGTCGTTTTGGCTGTCCATGAACTATTGTAACTGATAATGGGACTCAATTCAACAACGCCAAATTTAAAGACTTCTACCATCGACATCATATTGAAAAGAAATTTGTGGCAGTTGTTCAC
The DNA here is from genome assembly GCA_030765085.1 of Allium cepa. Classification (NCBI taxonomy): domain Eukaryota; kingdom Viridiplantae; phylum Streptophyta; class Magnoliopsida; order Asparagales; family Amaryllidaceae; genus Allium; species Allium cepa. The sequence continues at coordinate 670,269,486 of CM060928.1, read as the reverse complement.
CTTCAACCAAATAGGCAAGTTGAAGCTATGAACAAAATCATAAAGTCCATTCTAAAGAAGCATTATGGAAAATGTTAGAGGAAAGTGGGTGGATGAACTCCTAGAAACATTATGGGCTTACACAACCACCCACAAGTCCGCGACTGGCCACACTCCATTTGCCATTGCTTACGGCTCCAACGACGTTATTCCTATTGAACTTGAAGTCCTTTTTCATGGAGTAGCCCTCAAATTTGCTTCTTCATGCTTCTCATCGACAAAAATTTGAAAATTAAATACATCGACACAGAGTCGCCCAATACTACATTGCTAGAGTCCGACCTAGAACTTTTGGAATCAGCATCTCATCTTAAGATTGGTTTTTCCTACCCCATCACACATGAATCCTACTTCGGAAGGACAATATGACATTGAACAGAGGCTTGGAGTGTGAACTTTCAAGCAAGCGACTGTTGATGGCGTCACGCTCCTAAGAGCCTGCAGTAGCAAGCATTTACGAAGCCATTTCACTTAGTTTATTCTTTTTCATTTAATTTTATTTAATTTTCGAATTTTCTTTAGCGTTTAATTTTCCAAATGTGTAATAACACAAATTATGCCATTTCTTTTGATTTGGCAAATAAATTTTGAAATTTCCTTCATATTTGGGAATACTGTAGCATTACATATTAGTTATGATACCCGACTAACTAATATTGACATACTAGAGTAGATTCCCAGACTTTGGAGCTAGCGATTACACAAGTTCATGATTGAACTAACCAAAATTAATGCGGCCTGACCATTCATTGGATGACTCTCCCTCACAACCCGATGGATGGAGTAACTGACAACGAATGGATGTGACTTGACCATTTGATAACCAAATTAATCTTACCGAGCGATGGGATAGACATGAATCGAGAACGATAATGATATGATCGATCACTTGCTAAGTTAGACCTCGAACTTGGGGGAAAATCAACCGAAAAAGGAAAGTATGGTCCGACTATTTTCTCACATAAATCTAAGTCCTCAGAGTGTGGATTGGAGCAAAAATGTGAATTGGGTGCGATCCAATCACTCGCCACTAACTCTTATCCCTTGAGTTCGATATGAGTATAAATGAATAGATGAGTGTAGTTTGACCACTCATTACACCATAAACTTCGACCTAAAAATGACAGAAGGAGTATAAACTCACTAAGGATGAAGTTCGACCATCCATCATCTAACTCTACCAACTTGAGACTGAGGACAGGAGTATAATCACTCAAATCACTAAATCTGACGGTGTAACACTTGGGTTCGAGCCTAGTGTTCGATATAACTTAAGGTCATGACCATATAGATGCCACGAGCGAAAATTAACAAATGATTACCCAAATTAACGAGCAACAAATAACAAGTATATTGAATGGAAAAGTAATAGCTAGATTTCTTAAACAAAATTCACATAAGATTTCAATGGAAAAGAAAGAACTTTTATTTCCACGTTAAACTTGAAAATCATAGCACAAATTTATCCAAAAGTGGGGGCTGGACGCGCACAATCACGGGCAACAAAAGTAAAACAGCTATACATCTATATACAAACTAAGCCGAAGTGACAGCTATTTCTTTTTCCCCTTCTCTCTTTTGGATGTCTTGGAAGTGGCACCACCTGAGCCTCCACCTGTCCTTCTCTTCGATCCTTTACCACCCTTGGCAGAAGAGCTTTCAAAAGTTGGAGGGAGTTCTTCGGGGATCGACACACTGGGTGGAATGACTTGAAGTGGGACGAGATTTGGATCTTCGATGTCCACATCAGTGGGTTCACCTTAGCATTTTTCTTCGATAACTCCTCTGTTGATTCACTCCTCCAAGCTGAGCTCATTGGTATGTTTGGAGGCACCAATGATTACAACGTCATCTATTTCATCTGGCAGCAGTAGAACATCGGCTTTTTCATCATCAAGTGCTCCAATTACTTGAACATCGGGCCCTAGAATGTTGGTAGCCATTGAAATTTCAGTAATGGCCATTGTTTCTCTATAGCGGCGCTGATTCCTGGAGTTTGGCTGGGACCCAGATGATCTGCTGATTCTCGAAAACAAGAAAATAATCCCATAACTATTGGGCATGAGGAAAAAAATCTCTTAAATAATGGTGGAAAAACGATGTGTTTGGCTGACTTTCAGTTGTCGCTGGAGTGCTCTCCTCTTGGTAGGATTCAGCACCTTTGATTGATAATTGGATCTGTCTGGATCATAGGTCAGATCTTGTCCTGGGCCAAGTTAAACTGATGCTACAGTTGTTTAAAGTGAAGGGGACCATTGGGATCAAACTCCGAACTTTAGAAATGTTTTTCCCTTTGTCGAAGGGTGCTAAAATGTCATAGTATCGAACCTTTGCCGTGGCAAGATCTGAAGGTTCATCCCCATGAACAATCTCCGGTACTAGTTTCTCCTCATCTAAATCAGCTTCATCGAGGGCTTTCTTCTTCATTTCAACAGTATGTTCCCAAGCCTCGGCAAGCAATTTGATGTAGCCCTCTCTAAGGAAAATCAAATCATGATGGATTAGGACTTTAGCATTATATTTAAAAATCAAAGGATCAAACATGTCCTTAATCTCATTCCGGCCAGCCTCTTTAGCATCCTCTAACTAGGCCTTAATTTGTTCTCTTACTTCATTACACCCTGCTTCCTTTGCTTCTTTCTTAAGGAATTCAATTTGAGAGAGTTGCTAGTCATGTTTAATTTTTAGTTCCCAGGCTTTGATGGCCTCTTCACAATATTTTAGAGACTCCTCCTAAGCTTCGAGTTTTTCTTCCTTCTCGTTCTTCAAGAGTTCTTCAAGTTTCTCAATGCAGCAGGTTATAGTGTATTTCTCATTTGTAGTGTATCCTTCTTTAAAGCAAGCACACTTCTACGGTTGAGGGTAGTGTCCTGCTCCTTTTATGAGCTATTTCCAAATGACTAACCGCCTTAGATGTTTCTTTGGCACTCTTCTCTACCATGGCTAGCTTCGCTATCAACTCCGTGATCTCATCATCTGGTGTTTAATTATGTCTTTGTCATGGATCTCCTCTAGCTTCAGGTGATCGATTTCTTGTTGTCTCTTAATAAACACCTCAAAGATTTTCTCGACTAAATGGTGGAATGCTTCATGCTGCATAACAAAATTATTAACACATGTAAGTGAACCCGCATTAGCACTGCCTGGAATTGTAGGATAGAAGGAAGAAATTTCAGCCCATCAAAGAAGATTTTTGGAAAATTGACCTTAAGTTCGGCTAATCTTTCTACTATAGAGGCCTCTGGAGTTGTGTAGTCAAAATTGGATTTGAGGTAGCGATTGGGCGTTTGCTTGACCTACGATCGTAGGACTGTCTAGGACCAGATGAACCTGAATAATGCTCTAGCA